>JAILYB010000051.1:2816493-5632986 GCA_021437785.1 Rhodomyrtus psidioides | reverse complement strand
TGATGTTTTGTTAACTGCCGTCTATATTCTTAATCGTGTGCCTACAAAATCAGTCTCTTCCACTCCATATGAGTTGTGGACAGGTCGAAAACCTGAATTGAGCTTTCTTAAGCCTTGGGGTTATGCTGCCTATACTCATGAGTCCATTCACAAATATGGAAAATTGAGACCGAGAGGTAAAAAAAGTATCTTTATAAGATACTCAGAACACTCAAAAGGGTATTTGTTCATAGGCGAGCAAGAAAGCGGAAGTGTGACTGAATTTGAATCTCGAGATGTCACATTATTAGAGAATGAGTTTCCAAAAAAGGGCGAAATAGGTGATAGTTACTCCCTATTTGAAACATTGGATAAAGATAATGAGGCGATTGGACATAATGATCCAAGTGGGAGCAATGTGAGAAGTGGGGAGTTGAATACAGACCTATCTCAATTGCCACCACTTGGTGAAGAAGCGCCATTATCTGATCCGAGTGGGAGCGTAATGGAGGAAGATGTACATTTGGTACCCATGACGCAATCTCCTCCACGGCTAACAAGTCGCAAAAACATTCCCCGTCGACATTTTGAAATTGAAGGGGAAGCTTTCATGATCGCTCCATTAGAAGAAGATGAGCCAAGGAATGTAAATTAGGCTCTATCATGCCCTGATAAGGAAAAATGGATGAACGCAATGGAAGAAGAAATGGAGTCAATGAAATCAAACCATGTTTGAGAACTGGTTGACCTTCCAAAAGGACATAGAGCCATTGGGAAACAAATGAGTTCTCAAAATAAAGCGTAAGGCTGATGGCTCTATTGAGAGATATAAGGCTCGACTTGTGGCAAAAGGGTATAACCAACAGGAAGGAGTTGACTATGAAGAAACTTTTTCTCCTATGGTAAGATTTACCACAATTCATCTTATTCTGGCTATAGTGGCAAATATGGATCTTGAATTACATCAGATGGATGTAAAGACTGCTTTTCTCAATGGAGAATTAGAAGAAGAAATATATATGGACCAACCTATTGGGTTTGTCAATAAAGGCCAAGAACAAAAGGTTTGTCGACTTTTGAGATCAATTTATGGCCTTAAGCAATCTTTGAGACAATGGGATATACGTTTTCATAATGCCATAGTGGCATATGATTTTGAAATGATTAATGAAGATAATTGCGTATATATCAAAAGATCCAAAGGTCACATTGTAATTATATCATTATATGTTGATGATATATTAATTGCCGGAAGCAATATGGATATTGTAAAGACAGTCAAAAGTTGGCTATCTTCCAATTTCGAAATGAAAGATATGGGTGAAACTTCATACATTCTCGGAGTTAAGATTTCGAGAAATCGTTCGAAAAGTTTGTTGTCCCTTTCACAAGAGACTTACATTAAAAAGGTCCTTGAACAATTTTGTATGCGAGATTGTAAACCCGTTGATACTCCTATTGCAAAAAGTGAAAGTCTGAGCCGTAGAATGTGTCCTAAGACTCCACAAGAGCAAGAACGTATGAAGAACGTTCCTTATGCAAGTGCCGTTGGAAGCTTAATGTACGCTATGATGTGTACAAGACCTGATATTTGTTATGCAGTTGGAATGGTAAATAGACACCAATCCAATCCAGGTCAAGCACATTGGGCTGTTGTCAAGAGAATTATGAGTTATCTGAAAGGTACTGCTGACTATACGCTGAGTTATCAAGGAGCTGATCTGCACCTTGAAGGCTATACAGATGCTGATTGGGGAGGAGATTTAGATGAGCAAAAATCTACCTCTGGAAATATATTCTTGCTGAACAATGGCGCCATATCCTGGAGCAGTAAGAAGCAGAATTGTATAGCACTATCTACCATGGAAGCTGAATTCGTGGCTTTGTCAACATCAGCACAAGATGGTGTCTGGCTTAGGAGATTTTTGGATCACTTGGGTGTTTCTAATGATGCTGTGAATCCAGTTTCGGTATACTGCGATAGCCAAGCAGCAATTGCCTACACCAAAGATCCCAAGTTCCATTGTAAGACCAAACACATAGACATTAAATATAACTATGTTAAAGACATGGTTGCACGAAAGGATGTGAACATATAGTATATTTCTACGCATAGAATGTTAGCAGATCCAATGACGAAGCCAATTCCTAGAGATGTTTTTCATGGTCATGTGAAGTCTCTTGGACTGCGTAGAATGTAATATACTGAGTATTGTATTTCCCTGAGGGTTCACAGTCAATAAATTTTTTTGAGATTATCGTCTATGAGTTGCTTATGATATTTATGGATTATAAAGCTTAGTGCTTTATATTTGAAAATGTATGTCAGACAGATAAGATATTAGCCCACTCACACGGGTAATCGCCTCTATTTACTGTGTGATGAATAGGGATGAGACGAAATTTAAGTTCTTTATCTAAGTGATAATTGATAATTCGAGCTTAAATATTGATGTCGCCTTGACAGAATGTTAAGATGAGGACTTATTACTAACAAATGTCCAAAAGTGAAATAATCTTCAATTTTTCACTTTATCTGTCCTTATTGCCAGATGAGAGTTCTGATGGATACTCTTGGCTGGAGTTGTTACGTGAACTCAAGATAGACATTGAGTATGTCTATATTATTATATGTACGGTATTTAAAAGGAAAGACATATGCTCCGTAGGGAAGGAGAAAATATCGTAATATGTACTTCATATTACGTATGCATGAGACGACCGATGAGAGAGGCAAAAGTGTTGATCTCAGCTTTTGGAGCCGTGTGAGACTCTCGAGGATATGAATTCCTCATCATTTGTGCCCTCATGACTTCTCATTATTCTCAAGGTTTCTATTTGGTGTTCGCTATCTTAGGGTGTTGCCTATGGCCATGGATTTGATTCGATCTAAAGGGACATTCCTAGAAAAGCGTGCTAGACTAGAATTGAGAGGTTTAGTGAAGAAGGAAGATCGATTTATTTTTGGAAGTCACATTATGGATTATGTTCACAGACCGGTCAGTTATGATTATTGAGTGTGATCATAACTGTGAATATATATCATATCACATTCAAATGAGATTGAGAGAAAAGAGATACATATGTGACTATTCGATCTAGGGTACTGCATACTATAATCCATTTGGGATTATGTTCAAATTTAAGAGCTGTCATATACTCCCAACGGATGTATGACAACGAGCTCTCAGAGTATGCTGGTCGCACGGATTATTAGTCCATATGAACATTGCAGTAAAAGAGTGAAACAGAGAGAAATTTTTGCCCTTCATGGGCGAGTGGGAGATGTTGGAAAAATTGCGCCCATTAAGGGCACAATCAAGGCATTATTAATTATTGCCTTTGTGGCAATATGAAATATTGCCTATATTCCAATTCTGGTGAATATAGGAAATGAGATAATCAAGTTTCCTATTCGGCTATGAGAATATGTGTAAGGTATGTCCTATATACACATCCCTCTGAACGTATGTCGTTCAGTTGGTCAACAGAAAACACTCAGAAAGAAAAATCTCTCGTTCTCCCCCCTCTCTTGTTTTACAGGGATTTCTATGGAATCAAGGGCAAACGGCTGCAGGATCGTTGTCCCTTGATCACTACTTTTGGAGGCTTCTAATCTGTGGAAATCAAGGTAAGTCCAATTCTTGTGATTTACCTTTACGATTAGTAATTCAAGCAGATCTATGGCATGTGTTGTATAGAATTTCGCTGTGTATCTGTATGTATAGAATATGGATCCGTTTTCCTCAAGAGTGTTTCCTGGTGGTGAGGCCGACTGTATTGGTGGCAGCGAGGCCAGCTCTGTTCATCGTAGATGGTGCGATTGATGGCGATGAGAAGACGGTTACCAAGCTGCTGCGTGGTTTTTCGAGTCCATGGTGGCAGAATTCGAAGGCAAAGGTGATGTCGATCGACGACAGCGGAGGATTATTATTTAAACTAGTGACTTGGTTGCTTGGCACAATTTCACGTGGACGTGTCTTTGTTCGTAGTCTATAATAGTTAGGAAAAGGGACGTGCCTGTTTGGTCCAGGATTGGAGGGGTCGGTTCCCGGTTTCACAAACTAGGACTCCTTCTGCCAATAACTCAGCCATGGACTGCCAAATAGCAGATTCTGAACATGTTTTGAAGACATCAAGGCCTTCTGGAATCTCAGATGAAGTAAATTTCATCTCGCTTCTACTTTATTGCTCTTCAGTTGTTAACAAAAGGTCCGATCTACAAACAGAAGTTAGTTACTGGGAGCTAAATAATCTGTTATGTATGGAATGCTCTACTCAGAGTTGTTATATATACTTCTCACTGATTTAAGTCTTCTGTTCACGAAAGTTGGATTTCCAGTCTTCCGGAACTATAAAGTGGAGCTGGATAATATTCTCGCTTCTTTTGCATTTCCCTTTCTTAATTATGTCTCAACGCATGAAAATTGACCGAAAACCTTCTGAAGGCCCTCTCACTTTGGCGCTATTGCGGCATATGATCACGCATTATGAATCTCCTGGAGATGCTCTCTTTATTTGAGGTTTCTAAATACCATCTACTTTTATGATGACAACCTAATGATTGTTATTCGCTGGAAAGTGAACTATTCGAGGATTCGAAAGGATTACGAGGAAGTCTGATGAAGAGCAAAAGGACTAAGGTTGTCAATTCGCGTACGCGTCTTTGTTGTGTCTGTGATGGTGTCAATTCATGTTGGGATAACATGTCAACCGTTGAATTAGATGGAAACATATAAATATCTCATCAATAAACTGGTTGTGTCCGTGTTTTTCATGTTTGGTATTGTCATGTAAATGGTTAATGTGAAATATTGGCAGCATTAATAAGGAGCGGGAACAGGTAGGTGTGAATTACGTCTTCTCCCAGCATGCATGCATTGTGCTCATGTGTGCTAGAAAAAGAGGAGCGCTCATATGGCTTTCATTTATTTCCTATAGGACTCACCAGTTTTTTAATCTTTATTACTTTCTATTAGGTGAATAGTTTGCCAGTACACATTTTGGGGGTAAGAACAGTAGGAGTGCCACAACTTTTGTACGGAGATCACTTGTGTGCCATAACTTTTTTTTGGATCACTTGAGTATCAAATCGGAGCAAAAAGGATCACTTGAGTGCCACTTCCGACCAAACATCATACGTGGACTTTCTACTTAATATTTTATTGTGACGTGGAAATTCTTGTCCAACGTGTCGTTATTAAATTGAACCTAAGTGATCACTTTTTCAAAATTAAGGAACCTAAGTGACTGCTTTTAAAAAATTAAAGAACCTAAGTGATCACTTTTCAAAAATTGAGGAACCTAAGTAGCTACTTTTAAAAAGATATGGTACTTAAGTGACCACTTTGTGAAAGTTCAATCCGACGGCGTGCGACGTTCTTAAAGTGAATCTAAGTGATCGCTTTTCCAAAATTAATGAACCTAAGTGAGCACTTTTAAAAAATTAAAGAACCTAAGTGATCACTTTTTAAAAATTGAGGAACCTAAGTGATCACTTTTAACAAGATCTAGTACTTGAGTGGCCACTTTGTGAAAGTTCAGTCCGAAGCATGCGACGTCGTTTCCTTTTTATTGCTGATTCAACTTTCCGGCAAGCCACGTGGGTTGATTTTATATTATTTTAGTGCCACGTCAGATTTTCCGGCGACCCAAATAGCAAATGGCACTCAAGTGATCTATTTTTAAAAGTTGTGGTACTCAAGTGATCCAAAAAAAAGTTATGGCACTCAAGTGATCTCCGTACAAAAGTTGTGGCACTCCTACTGTTCTTACCCCCACGTTTTGCCTGTCACATACAATAGCCCGAGCCACGGCCAGAGTTCTTATTCTTCAGATGACTTGCCGAGAAATGTAGTCATGGCCCTAAATCAAGGTTCACATGCTAAGAGTATGGATTTCCATCCAGTGCATCAAATTCTGCTGCTCGGTTAGCACATCTTTCCTGCTCTATGATTATCATTTTTTCTGCTTTTCTTCAGTTGGATGTACTTATTCCCCTTGTAGGCCATAAGTTTGTGCTTTGGTGCTTGGAAGATTGCCTTTTGTTGTCCTTTTGACACTAGCTTCAGCTATTCAAAACCATAGGATCTGATGCGTCAAATTTTCTGCATGACAATTTTTAGTGGGAACAAATACCGGTGATTTCATTGCATGGGAGGTAGGTAGCTGTGCAAGGATTACAGTAAGAAATTTCAAGGTTTGGGATCTAAGAACATGTTCAACGAAGCTGCAGGTATAGAAGGTCAATTCTAAATGAAGTCATGGTGTTCTGTTTTTGGTCATGTTATCACAGGTATTGATCTTTCGTAGGCATCTCTGACCAATGATTATAAAGCATCTGTTAACCGCGTAATGTGGAGTTCTGATGGATTCCTTTTCGGTATGTACAGAAGTCACTTCTCCTTGTATATCAACTTGGAAATTAGGCAATACATCCTCGCAAATTGATGAGAAAACTATGGTGCTCATAACCAGACTTCATGGCAATAGTTTCGGGAAGAAGTGGTCATATGCTGCTATTACTGATGATTTGTGGTATCCTCTTAGGTGTTGCGTACTCCAAACACATGGTGCACATATACTAAAACCTTGGCGGTGATGACACAAGGAACCACCTTGTGGTTTGTTGCCAAACATGGAGAAAAAAATCTAAGCTTCTTTGTTCTGCAGATATTTGCCCCCCAAAATGTGAGTTCAGCTTGATTTTGACTCTATACCTTATGTCTGATACAGATTGAGGCTCATGTTGGAAGTCAATGATCTTTGCCTTTTCATATTCAAACAACCTGTGGTGAGGACAGGTCGATCAAGGTATATACTGATTGTTTTCCTCATTGTTATAGTGTGTAATTCCTAACCATGCTACTAGTAATGCAGGCATGGGATGCAGTGACCAGGGTTAAGCAACACAGTTTCGAGGGTCATGAAGCACCTGTATATTCAATATGTCCACACTGCAAAAAAAAAAACACAAAAAAACACAAAAAAAAAAACAAAAAAACAAAAGCAAAACAAAAAACTGAGGTACGTGGTTGTTTCGCGAACTAAAAGCTTGACCAATTGGCAGTACCCTTAGCTAGTCACCAGACATCTGTTTGCTAAAACTCGGTCAGGCAAAAAGTTTTGGTTCAATTTGTATGAGAAGTGTGAATCTGTAGTTATTGTGGACCTTGTTCATTCCAAGAGTTTTGCAAGTCTTCCAACTTTAAGCGGTCTTGATTCGAATGTGCTCGTTAAAAATGGTGACGTGGTCCAAACTTAAACTGCAAATTTTGATTCTATCAGGTAATGCTATTAAACATTAACAATTGGGTAAAGGTCTTCACAATAATGACCTTTCTGCTTGATTGTGTGTTCGTAAGGAAAATTCTTCTTTCCGCTTCCAACATTTGTTCTCCCTTAATTTTTCTCAAGGTTGTGTGCATTTTGTTGGAAATATGAGGTATTTTGATGGTGAGTGAATGAGAAATTGTTTCTCAAAGAACACTCTTGAGTTGGAAGTGGGAAGTGACAAAACACTAGTCCCACATAGGAAAGGAATGTCGCGACCCTCTTGAGGTTGTCGGGCTCTCGAGGGCTAATGGGCCGTCCTGTCTGGTCGGACGCGGGCCTCTCCCAAGGCCCATTACCCAAATCGCAACGGAGGTATGCGTGATCGACTTTCAGTGTGGTCTAGTGACATGTGCTAAGTGTGCATGCCATGTAGTCGCCACCAATCATTTTTTTAGGGTATGATTGGACCACCCAATCGAATAGTTGGGAGTTTCTATTCAATTCTGCGAGAACCAGAGAAATGGTTTCGGGGACTTAGTTACGCCAACCGTCAGAGTTGACGCCCTTTCGGCACCTAAGTTGACTGAATTTTCTAGCCTGAGATTCATGCGGATGAGTAAAGTATGAACCATAAATCTAGAAATTCATGCAGATAGGAGTGATTATCCTAGCAATCACAATCAGTAATAAAATGCGCAACTCAAGGAATCTAGATATGCAAATAAATCACATGGCATTTCTAGTAATGCCCTATTTATCAATTACAGCTCAAGAATGATTTAGCTGTCCTAGCCGTTCTACACTCGATCTAACCTAAGAAAAGCATTAGGAAGCATCGCAGGAATTCGAGAGTACTCACATGGGGTTCGCCGTGCCCTGGTTTGGTCTTGGACGAGCTATCGAGCTCATGCCGACCCGATTATATTTGGGGATCCACTCGGCGTTTTACACCATGAAATCATGTGAAACAAAAACGAAAATATTCAGCAAGGGGCATTTATTGTATATGGTGGTCAATCTAATTGGACATCAAGACTAAAAAAGATGTAGAAATTTACAAATTAAAAGACTCGAATGATATTTTTTTTTGCCAAATTCAACTCTATGCGTCGTGAAGAAACACATGCAATTGAACTTGAATTTTGACTATTTATGAGTTCAAAATGAAAAGAAAATTAAAATAAAAATATTGACTATTTTTCTATATTTTTACGACATCGAATGCTATTTTTCTTCATTTTTCATGTATTTTTCTATTTTGGAAAATATTAAAAAATTGAAAAATTATTTTTTTGTCAAAAATGGTTCCTTTAGCTTGGTCAAGGCTACCAAAGATTATTTTTTAATTTTTTAACTTTTTATATATTTTTTATGAATTTTTAAAAAATAAACTATGAAAGACTGATAAAAAATCAGGTGTCAACAGCTGCCCCTCTTTGAGAGGAATTTCGTCAGAGGTTTCTCTCAAAGACAAGGTGACACCTGTGTTCCGATCGACTCGACTGGGAAAAGAAAAGAAAAGAAAAGAAATCATGACATCCAATTTTCATGCCCATCAATGTGTGCTTTTCCTTAAAAAGAGATGTGCTCATTCAATTCCCTGATATGATGTAAGAAAGTTAAGGAGTAGATAGACTTCCCTGCCCCTTACCTGCCGAACGCTTGCGGCATTTGCTGTGTCTGATGGGTTCAAGTAGATTCCTAAGGACTCGTCATCGGAGTGTCATAGGGATGTTAAGCTATGACCTGTATGGTAGGTCAAACCATAATGGGATTCCTAACTGATAGGAACCTAAGGAAGACGCATCCCACATTTGGGAATTGGCCAATGGTTTTGATCCATGTGGTGGACTAAACTAGAAATGGCTTGCCTAATGTAAGGCTTATTAGGGAAAACGACTCCTCCCGCGTTCGGGATTCATCAAGGTTTTGATCCGTATGGTGGATCGGACCATTGGGTTGATCCTTCAGGCGGTCTCTACCAGTCCTTTGACCCTTCAGGCAGTTTCTACCATTCATTGACCCTTCATGCGGTTTCTACCATTGAGTTGACCCTTCATGCGGTTTCTACCATTGGTTGACCCTTTAGGCGGTTTCTACCATACATTGACCCTTCAGGCGGTTTCTACCATTGGTTGACCCTTCAGGCGGTTTCTACCATACATTGACCCTTCAGGCGGTTTCCACCATTATGTTGCCCTTCAGGCGGTTTCTACCATTGATTGACCCTTCAGGCGGTTTCTACCATACATTGACCCTTCAGGCGGTTTCTACCATTGTGCTGACCCTTCAGGCGGTTTCTACCATTGAGTTGACCCTTCAGGCGGTTTCTACCATTTATGAAATTCCAAATTGATATGAATCAAAGGATGACGTACCCGCTCTTCGGGGCTAGTCGGAGACTCGATCATTCTATGGATCGGTCTTAGAAAAGATTTGCCTACTAAAAGGCCTCACTTAAGGATGACGCACCTAGTCTTTAGGGTGGCCAAAAGTCCTGCAGAAAGCTTAGACCTGAAAAAATTTTCCTCGCCAAGAAGATGTTAGTAATCTTTGGGAAGACAATAATTGTCTAACTGACAAAATTCTACGACTTAAGTTTTAGTCATGAAATGTGCATTTTGATTGTTGGAGGTTATCCAAAACATTCCTGCCACATACAGATGTGATCATAAATTCCTTGCACGGAAACTCTAGATCAAACAATTTGAAAATTTCAAAAAGAGTTTGCTCAAAACATCCATTGGAGTATTTCTCATCCAAGAAGGCTCCTCACTACTCTGTGATAATGATCTTTAATAGGGAAAGTGCTCAATTTCCTACCGACCTGTGCCTGGGTTTCAGGATCATTCGCAACGCATACATTTCGATCAATCAGGAGGTCTTTCACGGGACCGTAGTGTTAGGCTTGGATATCGGTTTCCAAGGGGGACTCACTTTTGAGTCAAGGCCGTTGAACGAAATTTTTCACTATCTGCTCCGGGTTTACAAGTCAAGAACCCTGCAAAATGAGAAAGAAATAGTCTTGCTCGTACTTCTTTGAGCTAAGTTATACATTAACCCAAGTGTCTTAGTCAGAGAAGACTGCTTCAGGATTGTAACATTGGAAGGATTGGGGACCGAAAAATGCTTGTTTTTTGCCTAGAAATTGTGAAGGGTTTGACATTGGTGATCATTGCAAATTTGCCACATGTCCTTCGAAGAACATCTCCATTTCTTGAAGTGTACACTCCTCTTTTAGAGCGCACAAGGATGTTTAAAAGCGTCTCTTGTTGCATTAAGAGACCGTCTGTTTGTGTGTTTGCTATTTGAGCACGACATCATTTGGGGAGTAGTCATCTTGATCTGACTCCTTTGGAGGGTCTTTTCATCATCTCTCTAGACTTTACTGGGGATATTTTGAATGGACATCGGCCTTGCTTTTTACCAGGCACTTTGCTTTTTCTTGATGTCTAGGGATTTTTCTTTTCCCCCTTTTTTTAATCCCGTGTTTTTCTTTTCTTTTGGAGCTAGGATTTTCAGCAATCATGCTAGATATGCAACTTAAACTTTGGCATGCTTCCGTTCCTAGAGTGATGTTGCCTTTGCTTTGGAATATGCAATGATCACCAATAGGTTGATGAAATGAATTTGTTGGCTCAACATGGTCGTGCAAAGGATAACAGTGTGTAGGATAGAGAAATGAATTATTCTCGTCATCCTATAACACTTGGATTATCATATAAACAACACACAAAGATTTATGTTAGTCCGAGCAAGAAAATTTCTAACCATTTACTTTCTGATACTGTTGGACTAACCTTCATTTGCCCCAATGTAGGGTGGTTCTTGACAGGGTTGAGAATGAAAATCGCCGTTCAATGGGGTTCTCAATGGGCATCTGTAGTGTTTGGAATGAAGAAAGAAATGCCTCTGTCTTCTCGATCCATGTAATCGTTGCGAATGACCCTTATGTCCATAGGTTAAGGTTTCTCAATCATTTCCAATCTTCTCATCTCTCAAGTGTGTATGGGACGTGTTTGGATTAGGCTCGCTTCTCTTATGAGAAAATACCCTTTTGAACAGTTCAAACGACTCTTGTTGGAAAAATTCATTTCGTTTCATCAAGATTTATCCTTCAAAGGGATTTTGTGATGCACCATATATGTGTAATTCATGTTCAGAAAATCTCTTGTTTTAAAACATGAATGTCAATGAAGTAAGAATTCTATGTCTTTTTAGATGTGAGAATCGAATTAATTCTGAAAGTTTTTAATCTCCAATGAATTGGGAAAAGGGATACTTACCTGCCCATCGAGGCTGGAGATCCTGGAGATATAAAAGGGATATGTCATTGTATATTCTAAAACTTTGCAAAAATTGGAATGATACATCTTACCCTTCGTCATATGCTCCAACGAGTGTACAAGGGTTGTGAAAATCTGCACTTCACATAGTAACACAAGATTGTTAGGTGTTCTAAAGTTCTTTCGACTTCTTGATTTTTAGAGAAAAATTAAACTTACATGTCTGCCCTGATGGCGAGCTCCTGCCAAGGATAAATATTAAGCATTATTTTGGGTTTCCAAATTCAAAACAAATTGGGACGATACTACTTTACTCTTGATTTGAATTCCATTCTGCATGCCAATGTGGGGATTGCAGAAGCCGGCCCTCAAGCTTGTGGCCATGATTTCTTCGTCTGGTTGGGCAACGAATCCACCTCAAGGATTTACGTCGGAGGAGATTCATTCATCTTTTTGGGTGTGTTTCATGCGCTGTTTTGTTATTTGAATGCATGGCTTCTTGGGTGCCTCGTCTCTATTCATCACCTGAGAGGAAAATGAGAGAACATTATCCCCGCATCTGATTGAAAATCATTTAGGAACGATACGTTCTTTTTACCAAATGGGTGGCTCCGCGGCCAAATGCGTTTTACGTTGAAAGGATGGATTCCATTACGCTCTGCGGATGATAACTATCGCTTGGGGGACTTGCCCCACGGATTAAACGATGAATCTGATGTCTTCGGCTTCAACATGCTTTCCGGATGTAGGAATGGTTTGCCCCCATTTTCAGTAGAGATGGGTTTTGTCGAGTGGGCAAGATCAATAACTCATCCTAGATTTGGCTTTAGTCGAAGGTTGAAATCCCGACCTTGGATAAGCGAATCATGATTCATCTCCTTCTGCTTCGGATTTGTCATTTGCGCGCTTCACATTTTACAATACCAACTTCGCCGCTTGATGAAAATGAATCGATGATTTTCGAATTGCCCCAAGTTCTATAGTCATCTGCGTCGAATCTCTTTGAACTTCATCGAGTGATAGACCAACTAATAAAACGATTTTTCAATCCCGAGATCGAACTCCTGACGTTTCGTACCACTGCCATTTCACTGACTACCAAGACACAGCATTATTGGCGTCCCTAACTGGTTCGTTTTTTGTTATAAAATTCTCGAAGCAGTTAGCAACCCCAATTGAGAATGAAACAAGCTCAATTTAGAGTTCGTAACGACTAAAGGTCCCTTGGAACGATACAGAGCTAACCGTCTTTGAGCTCGCTCGGGCTTTTACTCACATTTTCCTATGTGAAGCCTTTAAATGTTTTTCTTCGTGGCGTTCAATTGATTCGCCTCGACTCTAATCTAACAAGGGATTGTCGTACTCGAGCATGATGATGCTCGCAGGTAGTACTAATCGCTACCCCAGATTAACTCTAGGCATTAAGGAAGATTATCTCGCATGGAAGACTTTATGACAGAAAGATTAATGATACATCCAGTCACATGTGCCTAGGTCCCTTGAAGATTCTCGGTGATCAGCCAGTTACACCATGAATCAGATATATAATCGCCATTTTGGATCATAACTTCATAAGTCCATCAGTTTTAAACTGATCGATCCAGATATGGAGCTCCTCATCAAGGAAATCTTTTGATTCTTCGAGCAACTGATATTCGGGTTGACCATCATCGCTTGGCGTCGAAGGATTCCTGTTTCTATTGTGAGCGATTTGATTCTTCGAGCTAGAACCTTCGTCATTGCTCGAGATTATAAGAGGATGATTGATCGGTTCACTATCAAAAGCACCTTCCATTTGGGGATGGGAGAAACAAAAATCCTCAGAGCATCCCCCCGCTTGATCTTCCGAAATCATACGCCCAAGCTAGGCAGATCTTTGAACACTAGGCGCAATATGTTGATCGGCGATAGAAAGAGTACTAGCGAAAAGTTGCTGCTCAAACCAAGGAGTTCGTACCTGCTGCACTTGTGGCATATACTCTTGAGTGGTGCTGAGATGATTCGGGGGAATATTCTGATTAGCGCCCAAGTAGTCGATGGTGCTGCTACCAGCTTGGTCGGTGCCTAGATTCGGCAGGGTATTTCTTACTTCAGGGGCATTGTAGTTGTGGCCATGCCTAGTGTTTAGGCACAAGTTGAGTTCTTTCAGGTTCAGTGCTGTGTGGCGCTGTCTTAGCGCCCTTCTGTAGCTCTTGAGGTGACTCGCGACTCCATCTTTAGTGAGTCCTGGTATGTTCATGATCTCAAGTATGCGCGTTGGATATGCTGAGTTGATCCCTAGTTGCTGAACCGCACTAAGGAACTTGAGATGAAGCTCGGGGGACCAATTGACCCTCGTCTTCTTGCGAACCGGAACAGTGTTGACAACTTGGCTATTGCTCTCTGGCCTATTTCCAATAGGATTTGATCGAGCCGGAAATTATTGTGGAGGGAATTCATCAGCTTTGGATTGGTCGGTCATGATAGTAAGCTCATCGTTAAGGAAACTCCAATCATGGTGACGCATATCCCATCCTTTAGAAGGCATCGATATTGACTTCGTAGAATTGATTTGTTCATGCATATCTCCAACAAAATCCGATTGTATCAAAGATGGTTCGAGGGAGTGGGGTGGTGAATGAGCATTTTCAATCCTCATATAAGGCTTATCAAGGAACATTTCGCCGAGAGTGACAGGGCCACCGCAATTAAGGCAAGCGATAGTGCTGGGAGCTTTCTTATACCTCATGTTCTCCGCTCGAAGCTTTTCGTTTTCCTCCTTTAGAATCGCAAGTTCTTGACGTCTGTGTTGAGCCCTCAATTTGGCTCGCTTATTTTGAAACCAAAACTTGACCCTCAAAGGTTTCATCCCTAGCTTCTGGCCCAATTCATTTCTTTGTTTCATGTTCGGGAGAGGGCATTCACTAAAGAAAGCTTCAAGCTCTTGGATTTCATTCTGAGTGTGGCACTGGCGACGTTTCCTTTTCCGGGATTGACCATCGCTGCTGCTGTTGTCGTCGCTGCTGAGATCCTGAACTTCGTTGCCGAAAGGGTTGGGTTCTGTGGTTCTGGTACCAGACGCAATCCCGGAATCTTCGAGATCTCTCAATAGTTCATTTTCTGAGATTTTTGGATCAGTCGCCTCTAGCAACTGACGGTAACCCTCAAACATGTTGGATCGAAAAATGTTCGATCAATTTTTGCTCACTCGGGGTTCTCTACTCTCTCATGTATGCTCACTCTCTCTAAATTTTCTTTTGAGTGGTTCTGTATGCCCAGGAAACGTTCTTTAAACATGGATGAAGATCATCAGGCAAGCGTTTCTCCCAAGATTTCGTATTTCTCGCTTTGTCGTCTTCTTTCTTCTTTTCAACGTGGAGGGACACCAAATCGATTTCCTTTTCTCGATATCCATGTCTGTCTCCCACTTATTTTCAAAAAGGTGCAACTACGCTCGCCTCCCGCTCAATTTTTTAATATGATGGGACCGCCAAATCCTTTTGCAACTTTTTTCGATAGTTGCGCTTAACTCTCGCTCAATTTTAATATGGTGGCACTGACATATCTTTTTACAACTTTTTTAGATTTATCAAGCCTGAAATCGCGGACTGGGACGGATCTGATGGTTCACCGAAAGAGCCACCACTGCTTTACCCAATTAACTTGGCTCCATGAGCATTATTGTTGTGACCTTTCTTCATTCTCGAGTTGCTATAAAAGGAGGAGTTAATGCAGAGAAGATTAACGCTCTTACATAATTGCCTTTTCATATTTTAATCACTCTACCACACCCATCTTCTTCTCCCTCACTCCAACGAAAATGACCTCCTCTCCTATTCGAGCTTTCTCGGCTGAAATTTTGGCCCAGTGGGAAAAACTCTATAACCTCCTAGGTCGAGGCTATGCTCATATAGCCGATCACCCAGAAATTGAAGATGAAATTCGCATTTTGCTCGTGGAAATAGACACCACCTCTATCGAGGGCACTAATTTAGAGAGGGAATATAGAATCTTCCCAACCCTCTTTATAAACTTTTTAGAGACTTACCGTGTCGCTCAGCGAGAAGTTACCGTGGCTCACGTTTTGCGAGCTCGCTATGAGGATCGGTCCAACTGCTTGGTGTTGGCCAACCTTGTGGCCGATAGTCACAGAAAGGCTGTTGAGTTCGCCAACGAGCGGGTCTCGATGTTGCTTCGCGAGAGGGGAAATTTGGTGGAGCGCTTGGCCTTATCCCTGACCACCTATGAGCACGACCGTCGTAATGTCGTGTTGAAGTTTCAATGTGAGTGGCAGGAAGAAAGGCTTGACAGCATTACCGCGGATATAGCCCATGGGAGAGGACTAGTTCGGGACCTGGAAATAGCCGCCGAAGATCACGGGACCAAGGTTGCCGAGCTTAAAGGGGAATGTAAACGCCTTCTTCTTAAGCTTGCAGATCTCGAGTCTCGAGGTGGTGAGTATAGGCAAAGCATCAATAATATGGAGGGCCAACTGGGTTCCTTTGTGATGCTAATTAGGGCTCATTTCGGTTTTACTTTTCCACCTCGATGATCTGTATCATTTGCTTTTAAGGTCCCTCGATTGAGCGAAATGAATGAAAGCTCTAATATGTGTGTCTCAACTTCTGTATGGCTGACTTTCTCGAACACCTGACCACTCTCAACCTAGGCAAGCTGCTCTTCGACATTGATGATTCGAGCGTGTACATCTTGATTTTTTAATCTTGCTTATGATCGAATAAAGGAACCTCCCACCGCGTTTATCCACAAAAAGACTTCTCTTCTCTACCTGTTTTTAACCTGTTTCAAATGAAAAGGCAGAATCAGAAGAAAGAATTTGAAAAATAAATCATAAATCCTTTCGATTTCATGCTTACTTGTGATTAATAGGGATAAGATCTTTTACAAGGGTTTTAGCCTTGTGCAAAAGCTTTTATCAATATTCCTCGAAGGAAAGCATATCATTGAAAGGAATGTAATTCACGATAATTGCCTTTGATCAATTCCAAGAAAATCAATGGAATTTTCAAAAGTACACAATTACGATGTGTTTTAAATTCAATTGAAGATACGATATCCAAATTAAAGCCGTTTGCTAATAACGAGAGTAATTTGGATATCTATCTTTTCATTAAATTTGAAAAACACGAATACTCTTGATCAATTATTGTGGATTACCAATGATGCAAAACATGCATGAACCAATTCAAGTTTATAGTTCCTTCTGGCGAAATTGGGATTGGATTGCCCTATACGGCCAAAAGGTTGTATAAGACTTCCAATTCAATTTCATCCAAAGGAATTATAAAATTGATTTTGGAGTATTCGAGTGATTAGAAGAAATGTCACTGTCACATTCCAATGACAAGTCAATAGAAATACAACAAATTTCAATCTGAATGTATATGAACACAAACAGATCCCTAATACAATCAATCTAAGGGATCAGATAGAGAGGATCTCAGCAAAATAAATCATATACAAGAAGGCTAGAAATGAAAAATAAAACAAGGGAATGTGATCTTACTACTTAGAGATGCCCCAGTTTCGATCTTTGAGACGTGACTTCAGGATCACCTATTCCAAATCGCCATCTTCATTAGATGATACCTCAATGATGTCCATAGCAGGCTCTTATTGTCCACTTGGCGCTCGTAATGGGATGACACCATCTTCGTCTTCCATCAAGAACATTGGGAGGAAAACACACCTATCTATCCTCAAAATGGCATTTAATCCAATCACCGGAATTATGTAATGAATATAATGATTATGAGCTGTAACAAGTTCGAGGGATAGAAAAGTCTTACCAACCAAACTTAAGAGAAAATCAAGCTTCTCTGTACAGTGTTAGGTATACTAACCTTCCATAGACAAACGCATGAGACAAGTGAGGGAAAACTCCTAAAAATCAAAAGATAAGGCTTGGTACCTAAAGCCAAGGTTCTCACCTCGAATTCTGGGAAGAGTCGATTCCATTGCACAACTATCGTTGCATTAGGACTCAATCCATAGTTCGAAGTGAGCGGAATTGAAAAGTGGATTACCCCATGTTTTTCCTCACGGAGATTCCATTTTCAATTCCTTCTATTGTGTTCCTAAAGAGGGCGCCTGGGGTTTTAGGCGCAATTGTGTGTATTCATTGTGTCGTGCTAAAGCAATAAACATGCATTTTATTTAACAATCACCGCTTCAATATAAATATCCACACAATCATAAATCCAAAACTCTTGCCTACATAAAACAAAGTTAACAAGCACTTCACCCCTTATTTCTCCCGTCTACAAAAACATCTAACACATTCGTTAGCATATACACCTCACTTTCGAGAGCATCTGCATAAAATTAGGTTAGAAGAATCAATCAACTTTTTAATCGGCTCAAGTCCACTAAATGGTTAAGAACCAGTCCCCAGCGGAGTCGCCAGTCTGTCGCGACCCTCTTGAGGTTGTCGGGCTCTCGAGGGCTAATGGGCCGTCCTGTCTGGTCGGACGCGGGCCTCTCCCAAGGCCCATTACCCAAATCGCAACGGAGGTATGCGTGATCGACTTTCAGTGTGGTCTAGTGACATGTGCTAAGTGTGCATGCCATGGAGTCACCACCAATCATTTTTTTAGGGTGTGATTGGACCACCCAATCGACTAGTTGGGAGTTTCTATTCAATTCTGCGAGAACCAGAGAAATGGTTTCGGGGACTTAGTTACGCCAACCGTCAGAGTTGACGCCCTTTCGGCACCTAAGTTGACTGAATTTTCTAGCCTGAGATTCATGCGGATGAGTAAGGTATGAACCATAAATCTAGAAATTCATGCAGATAGGAGTGATTATCCTAGCAATCACAATCAGTAATAAAATGCGCAACTCAAGGAATCTAGATATGCAAATAAATCACATAGCATTCCTAGTAATGCCCTATTTATCAATTACAGCTCAAGAATGATTTAGCTGTCCTAGCCGTTCTACACTCGATCTAACCTAAGAAAAGCATTAGGAAGCATCGCAGGAATTCGAGAGTACTCACATGGGGTTCGCCGTGCCCTGGTTTGGTCTTGGACGAGCTATCGAGCTCATGCCGACCCGATTATATTTGGGGATCCACTCGGCGTTTTACACCATGAAATCATGTGAAACAAAAACGAAAATATTCAGCAAGGGGCATTTATTGTATATGGTGGTCAATCTAATTGGACATCAAGACTAAAAAAGATGTAGAAATTTACAAATTAAAAAACTCGAATGATATTTTTTTTGCCAAATTCAACTCTATGCGTCGTGAAGAAACACATGCAATTGAACTTGAATTTTGACTATTTATGAGTTCAAAATGAAAAGAAAATTAAAATAAAAATATTGACTATTTTTCTATATTTTTACGACATCGAATGCTATTTTTCTTCATTTTTCATGTATTTTTCTATTTTGGAAAATATTAAAAAATTGAAAAATTATTTTTTTGTCAAAAATGGTTCCTTTAGCTTGGTCAAGGCTACCAAAGATGATTTTTTAATTTTTTAACTTTTTATATATTTTTTATGAATTTTTTAAAAATAAACTATGAAAGACTGATAAAAAATCAGGTGTCAACAATGAAGAATGCCTTGAAGTTCTTTATATATGGATACACTCTCTTTAAGTGGTAACTATCATAGCACAAGCACTATGCCTCGCGCGCACGCGTAGGGGGGTGCGAATCCCGGACCCCAACGGAGGCCCGACAAGTTGAACTTGGGCGCGAGCGCATGACCTGCGTACGCGAATGCCGGACAGAAAAGTGGGCCTCGCGACAAGCCCATTTGCGTATTAACTAAGTAACTGTTGTTATAATTCTGTGGTTACATAATTAATTTAGCCGTTATTATTTATCAAACGTCTTTTGCAGGAGAATAAAAGGAATGGACGAAAAGCGAGAAGTCTCATGAGGTATTCTGGACAGGATTTAATTGTCAAACGGTTCAATAAATCCTTGACCAAATTGGCGAATTTTTAATTTGTCAATAACACCAACAAGTCATGCAAATCTCATCTTTGCGTGTTAGGTGTCTTTTACAGATTCTTTGGTGGACTCCTTACGACGACCAGCCTTGTTTGTGGCATTCCAAGAAGTATCTATGTGCCTCGAGAGCCTATGAGTCATCGCAAGTCTGAAGCGTTGCCATCAATTCATAATGAACTCTCGTTCGTGACCCCAATGGTCTAATCAGTGGCTGATACCAAGTTATATTTATGGCTTTGATGTGGTGCTTTGCCCTATCATCAACAAAATCTAATGGTAGATTTGCTTTCTTATGGTTTTTGTCCAGATTGACTATTGTGTTTTTTGTACTGTCAATCATGCAGACAAAGAGAATACATATTCAGTATTCAGATTGCCACTGGAAATGAAGTTGTTGATGTGGCTGCTAACGACATCACCAAAGGTTCTGCTTTTGCTGTCTAAAGGCTTCTGTATGGACCATCGTCTACCTCTGTCGTTGTTTCTATCCACTTTGGTAAGAAAACTTGAAAAGTTCAACTGATTGAATTTTAAAAGGTAGCAGCAAAAGATGTTGGTTTATTCAACAATTTTGAATCTTGCGAGATTCTTGACTGAGGAACCTCCTAAGGTATCCGATGGAGAAACGGATAAGCAAGCTTTCAACGAGGTTGAGGCTTGGGAAGCATTCTGACTTCCTATGTAAGAATTATGTCATGAATGGCTTATATGACTCCTTGTACAATGTCTATTGTGCAATAAGGACGTCAAAGGATTATGAGAATCATCGACAGGAAATATAAAACAAAGGATGCCGAAGCAAAGAAATTTGTTGTCGGACGATTCCTTGATTATATGATGATGGACTCTAAGACTATGATCAGTCAGGTGCAAGAAATTCAAGTGATCTTGCATGAGGTTCAGGCTGAAAAAATGTACTTGAGTAAATCCTTGGACCAAGTTACATGCTGGATTGATTAAGCTAAAGGCCAAAATGGCTATGATGGACTCTGGGCATGTGAATGGGGCAATCCCCATATCATTTAGATTGAATGTTCTTCGACCCGAGAAATTTAAAGACTTGAGGAATTCCAAGATTGTGGATATCTTCCTATGGGCGAAGAATCGATAATTATAAACCCAAGGAGCTCGGGATGACAAGGTGTGTGTGAACACCATACCCTTGTATTTGGAAAATGCGTTGCTATGTTGATGCACCAAGAGCAACGATAAGGCCAACCATATCAAGACATGGGAGGCATCTGAAGCTGAGTTTCGAAAAGCGATTCTTCCCATCCTATGCGGAAGAGATTGCTTGAAACATGTGCGGCGCCTTGAACAAAAATAGCGCTTAATAGAGGCTATGCACGCGAAAGGAAAGAGCCAATAGAGGCTCTATGTACAAAATAGATGAACCAATAGAGGCTCTGCGTGTAAAAGAAACTCAGATCCTCTTGAATTGATTCATTGTGATGTATGTGAATTTGTAATTCATACAAACAAGAGGCGGTAATAAATATTTTATTACCTTTATCGTTGATAGCATAAAAAAATGCTATGTATATTTGCTGAAAAGCAAAGATGAAGTCTTAAGAGAAATCTGTTCTCTATAAGAAGCAATGAGAAACACCAATTGGTGAATTCTGTGTATAATTCGAAATTAGATTCGAATGAGACAAGATCCACTATTTGATCATGTTCATACTTGGTGGGATGTTGTAGTTTGGAACTCAACCAAACAAAATATCTTTGAGGAAATGACAATCCTGCTAAACCAAAAGTCAATTTGGTTAAAGCAGATGATTCTGGAAAATGTTGCGGTCATTTCTCGAGCCAATATTGTGGCTAACGAAAAAATAATAGATGATAAACCTAGATGCTACCAAGCATTTCTGTGGAAATATAACGTTTATCCTCCTACACTTTGGTAGGAGAAGAAGAAGGAAATATTTTATCTTGATAACTTGAGGTTTGCTCAAGGAAATGAAATCGGCACTTTACATGTCTATGCATTGTGATTGCCAAGTGGCAATAGCCATTGCAAAAAGTAAAACTTTCAATGGTAGAAAGAGACATGCTCGCTCGAGGAGTGATGTGATAAAGCAATTGCTTGAAAATGGAATTATGTCCATTGATAATATGAAGTCAGAAATGGATTCGGCCGATCCTCTGACTATTCCTCGAGGGAAATGAGACTTAGCCAGTTGAGGAAAATCAACAGTGATGGTAACCCAACTTATGTAATTGACGATTTCATGAATTAGGGCAATAACAAGTTATTTGTTGGCCTTATGAAGCATTATTTCCTTCCTAAGGTGAGAATAATGCAATACCTCGAAATAAAGAGGATAAAACCCCTTATGAGCTATGGAAAGGTATGAGATCATCCTACAAATGCTTACGATTGTGGGGGTGCCTTGCAAAAATGGCTGTTCCCCTTATGAACTATGGAAAGGTAGGAGACCATCCTATAAATGCTTACGAGTGTGGGGGTGCCTTGCAAAAGTGGCTATTCCAAAATCTACTAGTGGATATGAATTCACATTAGTAGATGCAGCCATATTTTTGGAAATCTTGAAAACAAACTGTTATAATCAAATCCACAATGGAATCCAAAGTTATAGCTTTGGACATATGTGGTGAAGAGGCTAAATGGCTATGCCATTTCATAGAGGATATTCCAAAATGAAAAAAAAAATCTGTGCCACCAATCTGCATACATTGTGATTGCCAATCTGCGATTGTAAGAACACAGAGTTTTATGTATAATGGTAAGTCTAGACATATATGTCATAGACATAATACCATTAGATAACTACTCTCAACTGGAATTATCTCTATTGACTACGTAAAGTCAAAGGATAATATTGCAGATCTGCTAACCAAAAGGGTTAAACAGAGAGTTAGTTGGAAAATCAATAATAGGAATGGGACTACAGCCCATTACAGAAAAGTTTGTATAACGGAAAACCCAACCTAGCTGACTGGAGATCCCAAGATCTAGGTTCAAAAGGGACAACCTAAGTATACGAACTTAAGATATCACTGTGGGGGGTCTATCCCTCAAACCATTCCTATAAAAGAAACAGTGATTTGATATCCCCCAAGTATGTGGAGTAAACAAATTACTGTGGGGGATTATTAGGAAAAGGATAGCAATTATTGCTTTAATGATTCTTAAGTGGAGTAAATTAATTACTCAAGATTAAGTAATCACCAATGTGAGAGAGAAGTGGGGCCGCTTCAAAGGAGAATTATTGAGGGCTGAATTCTTTAGAAACTCTCGCAGAACCAGGACGATGTTCATGGCCAAAACTAACATACTAGAACTGAACAAACGTTGATGATTCATGTGTGAAGTGTATGGGTCATTTACTAATAAAGCAGGACAGTTCAATGACATCATGTCTACTGGACAGCTGGTAAATTAAATATACTTTCACAAGGGAAGGTTCAAAGGGTGACACCTACCTATCCTATGCAGGTTTCATTTGTTGAACACTATCACAGAGTCAAAACCAAAACAATTTTCATTCATGTGGGGGATTGTTGGAAATATGAGGTATTTTGATGGTGAGTGAATGAGAAGTTGTTTCTCAAAGAACACTCTTGAGTTGGAAGTGGGAAGTGACAAAACACTAGTCACACATAGGAAAGGAAGAATGCCTTGAAGTGCTTTATATATGGATACACTCTCTTTAAGTGGTAACTATCATAGCACAAGCACTATGCCTCGCGCGCACGCGCATGGGGGGTGCGAATCCTGGACCCCGACGGAGGCCCAACAAGTTGAACTTGGGCGCAAGCGCACGACCTGCGTACGCGAATGCCGGACAGAAAAGTGGGCCTCGCGACAAGCCCATTTTTGCCTTCTGTTTTAATTTTTTCCAACTCAAGCCGTTAATCGTGCTTACGTTAATTACCGATGTGTAAATGGTATTAACTAAGTAACGGTTGTTATAATTATGTGGTTACATAATTAATTACATAACGGCTCTAAACTGTAGAATTAATTTAGCCGTTATTATTTATTTCCGCAATGCCCCACTTAGCCTATAAATATGTAGTTTTCCATTCTGTTTGGAGGAGAGGAAGTGAGATAGGAAAACACTGCAATCTCAAAAGAAAAACTTTTCTCCCTCTTTTCCGATTCTATGCATTTGCATTATTTTCGATAGTGTTCTCGTGTTGTTCAAGTTCGCCGAAAGCATTGGAGTGCTGTGCTAGCATCTATCGATGTTCAACCGTTGTATCTTGGGAGACAGACGTCCACGAAACCTCAAAGCACGTACTGGAGGGGACGAATCTGTTTTAAGGAAACTGTGTTGAACACAGGCCTCGGTATTCCATCTAAATTCAATTTATTTATATTGTTAAATTTCTGTTCGGATTTTGTTGCTCAGAAGGAAAGCTCAAAAGGAGCCTCAGAAGGAAGCTCAGAAGGAAGGGTCAGAAGGAGCCTCAGAAGGAAGCTCAGAAGGAAGGTCAGAAGGAAGGTCAGAATGAGACTCAGAAGGAGACTCAGAAGGAAACTCAGAAGGAGGGTCAGAAGGAACTCCATCTGACGAGTCCAAAAGGAACTCCATCTGACTGGTCCAGAAATACTGCTTCTGACGGGTCCAAAAGGACTGCTTCTGACGGGTCCAGAAGACTGCATCTGATGGGTTCAGAAGCAGTTGCATCTGATGGGTTCAGAAGCAGTTGCATCTGACGAATTTATGCATATGATGGGTTCAGAAGCAGTTGCATCTGACGAATTTTTGCATCTGATGAATTTCTGCATCTGATGGGTTCAGAAGCAGTTGCATCTGACGGGTTCAGATGCAGTTGCATCTGACGATTTTTGAATACTGCTTCTGAAGGATCAAATTTTGTGCTTCTACCAACTTAATGTCTTCATGTTTGAGGTAGCTTGATCACATTTATTATTGCAATTCGAAGTTTAAATGATTGCAAGTTAAAGTGGCCAAGAACATATATCAAGGTACATGCTTCAACTGTGACAAGATAGATCACAGCTTTGTGGATTGCAGATCTTCAAAGAAGAAGATTGGTGAGACTTATGGTGAATGACATAGTCCATGACATGTCGGTTATAAACCTATATTTCATTTCATTGCTTATGATTTGGTTCTGTCATTGTATAGATTAATATACATATTGTACATTTTTTCTAACACATTTCATGATAAGCCATCATTCCAGGATGCTCTGTTTTCATTGTAAGAGCTTTTGATGTTCTCTTAGGAACCTTTGTTCTCATAATCTCCGCTCCTCCTCTTTGCTTTTGTCTGAAGAAGTCATCTATATGGGCATGCTATTGAAGTTGATAATGCAATTTTGGTTTTACTTGTGCAGCACATCAACAGTAACAGATGGGAAAATTAAGGCTTGGCTTTTATGATAACGTGGAGTCAAGAGTTGACCAACCACGATGGCATACAGCGCTGACGGAATAAGGTTCAGATCAACGGCATTGTATTTCAAGCTTGAAATTTCACAAAATGTCATTCTTTTTTGCTGAAATAACCTATTTTAGGGATTTTATTTTGTTATAGGTTGTTCTCATGCAGGACCAACAAAGAAGGAGAGTCATACTTGGTTGAATGGAATGAAGAGGGGGGGAATCTCAAGCATAAGTATCATGGGCTTGGAAAGATACCTGGCAGGGGTTGTGCAGTTTGATACCACCAATATCAAATTTTTGGCTGCTGGTGATGAGTTCACGATCAAATTTTGGGATGTGGATAATGATAGTCTACTTATAAGTACCGATGCCAACAACGGATTGCCGGTAATTCAGCGTTAATTTATTTTGATTGAAATGACCTGACATTTCTATTGATTACCTCGCTCTTTAAATTTGCAGGCTTCACCTTGTATTAGATTTAACAAGGAAGGTTTTCTATTAGCTGTCTCAACGAGTGACGATAGTATCAAAATTTTAGCGAATCCTCATGGGATTAGGCTGCTAAGGACAGGGAAGAATCGGCCATATTGATGGTTCTAGAGTCACGGCCGGAAGTCCTTTGAAGGTATGCTTTTTCAAGAAGGATATGGATTTCATGTGTACGGATTGGTAGCGAGAAGGATGCTGCCTGATTTTGGATGCAGTGGCATACCCGCATAAGGAGACTTTTCCAGCATTTGCTTGAAATCCGGCGAGATGGATTGTTCTCTGGACTCATGCTGCTGCATGTGCGCCAAAAGGCGCAGAATTCTTCGCCGGATGAATTTTGCTTTGTATGTGGGAGGTGAAGTATATCATTGCGCATGGGAATGCTAAGCTTGCGAATTCAGCTGTTTTGAGCTTGCCAATTCCTGGAAGCTTTGAGTGGAAATTTACTACCATGTGAATCTAAAAACGCGTTCCACCAAAAAATAATAATAATAATAATAATAATAACCTGAAAACGCGGATACTAGAGGTATAAGGATAATCATTCCTAGCCATTCCTTGAAAAGGGTAGCAGACGGCGCCGAGTTCTCTAAAACAAACGTGCAGGTGAACCTATGCATCGAGGAGTTCTCTAGGTCTTTTTTTTTTTTTTTCAATTCTCTTTTAACTTTGGGTGTTACATTTTACTGTCGCCAATGAAGTTGATAAAATGAAGCAGGTCTCGATGTTAATCTATACAATAAAACTGATCATAGTAGTGAATAGTATCACTAATGACAAACCCCTTTAGATGAATAAGTGATAATCTTTACTAAAAGGTTAAGGAAAAAAAGAGCTTCTACATGAAATAAAAGGTTCGACGAAAACAAAATAAAAAAGGAAAGAAAGTATCCCGAAATAATTAGTCCATCGAGGATAACTCACTAGCTGAGAAACTCTAAATGTGACATTGAAAGTATAATACTAATTCAAAATGTCAAAAACAACAGTGATTTAAGGAGGGAGATAAATGTGTTTGGGGTGAGGGGGTGATATGTTACAGAAAAATCTAGATTGGGAATCGGGAGAAATTTTTATTTTTGTCTTATTTATTTTATTTTTTGTATTTTTGAGATCTGCTTTTCTAGAGGAATTTCTTTTCAAAGAAAAAAGTGAAATTACAAATTGAAACTAGATAATCCAGGATAAGTACACCGCAAGTGTCATAACTCTTTTTTCGGTCGCTTGAGTGCCATAACTTTCAAAAATCGATCACTTAAGTGTCATTGCTTACGTGGACGTCGGAAAGCTGACATGGCACCGGCAAAATGATTTTTTAATAATTTAATGTACACCTGAAATTTTTCATAATTTTTTATTTATTTTGCAAATTTTCTTTTTTTTTCTTTACTGTTTTTGCGCCTTTGGCCGGCCCAAGGGGTGGGGCCGGCTCGCCCTAAGGCCAACAAGGCTGCGACGGTCATTGTGGCCTCGGCAGCCGCGGACGAAGGCACGACACCTCGTAGATTTGGGTGAGGGCCCTCGCTAGCCACAGATGAGGCAACCCTCGCTTGGACCTGGAGATGGTCGTCGCGGCTTCGCCAGTGGCCATTGAGGCCGCGACGGCCATCACGAGGTCAGGTGAGAGTCCCCTCGCCCATGGCCGATGGGGCCGCGGGGGCCCTCACCTAGATCTGGCGGGGGCCCTCGCCCAGGTCTGGCAAGGGCTTCGTGCCTTCGCCCGCGGCTACCGAGGGCGTGAAGGCCGTCGCCCATGGCCGTCGCGGCCTCGCCGCCCCAAGGCAAGACGGCCACGCCCCTAGGGTCGGGTCGGCCGGTGCTGGCCAGCAAGGTCACCTAGGGTGAAAAAGGCCTAAAAAAATGAAATATGATATGAGAAAAATTCCAGAAAATATTTAAAATTAAAAAAATCCATGTGTCATTAAAAATAAATAAAATAATAATAAAACGTCCACGTAGGACGTTTTGCTGGAAGTGGCTCTCAAGTGAATGATTTTCGCCAGAAGCACCACTCAAGTAATCGATTTTTGAAAGTTATGTCATTCAAGTGAGTGGAAAAAAAGTTACTCAAGTGAATATCGTATAACAGTTATGACACTTGGAGTGTACTTAGTTAAGTCAGTACTTATCCCTCCAACCGAGTGATGTTTTTGTGATTGTGTAAGAGTATTGCTAGTTGGTCTTTTTTTTTCTATTTCTTTTAGTAATGGCAAAAGCAAACTGAAGTCAACATAGGATGGTTCCCACGCACCTTCCGCAAAGCGTTGTGGAAATTGCAGTTGGGCAAGGATATGCCCTTTGTTCTTCTTTTCTACTTCTTTATTGACGAAAAGGCAAGTCTAAGTCATCATGTTGTCGTTTACTCGGTTCACGAACAACTTTAAGAAATACTGATAGCCACTAATCACAAACAACTTTAACCGAGTATTGATCATCAGTTTTCTTTCCTGTTTCTTTTATTAATAGAAAAGCAAGTCAAGTCAAGCCTTCTGGATCTTGGAGCCCAAGTTTCAATCAAAGCGTCACATGCATTTCCAAGTAGAGCTGTCAATGATTCAATTTAGTGTTGCTTTAAAAAATCAAACCAAACTGAACTATTAGAGTGTAAACTTGAATCGAACCGAATCTCGCCCTGAGCTGAATATGAACTAAACGAAAAATTCAGTTCGGTTCAATTTTTTTTCCTTTTCTATTTTAGTTCAAAGCCGGCGAAGCCGCCAGTCACTGGCTGACCCAGCAACACTCGCTGTAACCTAGGCGAGGCTTTGCAGCCCTTTGCCCCAAAAAAGAATAAAAGAAAGAAAAGGGGAAAATGTGGAGTTCTTTAGTGTGTCTTGGTTAATCGTAGTGAACCGAAATAACGAACTGGAAAAAAGAGATGGTTATTTTTCAATTATCTGAAATCGAAAATCAAACCGATCCAAAATGCACAAAATTTCCAGTGCATTTCGAATTCAATTCAGTTTTGACACCCATACTTGCTAGAAGTTTCACTTATATGGATTTCATTATTTATATATTATCACGGGATGCCAATCATAAGGTTTCGATTATTTGAGGCTAACGCAAAAATGATATGGCATTAACATATATTCTCAAATATGAACTCGCAATTCCACCCACTTTGTTCACTTGCCAAGAATGTCCCACCAGGCGTACCAAAAAGATGTTCGCTTGTTTTCGCAACTAGGAAAACCTTTCACCGAAATTCGTTCTTCGATTTTTATTAAGATAGGTTATGTGGCTCAATCCTCAAAGAAGTATGGCGAATGCGCGGAAATGGATGATGTTGGGTTGTGTATGGATCGAAAATGGAACGGGAAATTGTATTGAGATCAACAGGGTTCGAATTAAGTTACAATACTCCTAGGAAAACATGTAAATTGCAGGAAGATAAACGGCCTTGGCCAAAGATAAAGATATGATTGCTGGAAAGGTAAAGGTGCTGAAAACGTAAAGGATTTGGAAGATGAATTGCATAGAAATTTGAGTTGTTTGGATGTGTGTTGATCTGTCCTCTGCCTTCTTTCTTCCAAGCATTTGTATCTTTCCCGGCTTTGATAACCGCTCAGTCGGTTATTTTTGCTATTTTGAAATCTTGAATCTTGGCGCCCTTGATGTCTTCTTTCTTGCGCACGTCCTTCACTCTTATGTCCGCCAGGAATTGGTTACAAATTATCTTCGTGGGTTTGAATTTTGAATCTTTTCCATTAACTTCTGTGTCCACGATCCGATCATGTCCACTACCTTGATCTTCTGTTGTAACCTCCCACCATGGTGGCTTTTTTGACAGTTTTGCAACTTCCTCCATGTCCGCGGTCTCTGTCGTCAACTCCCCATATTGCTCGATAAGTTATCAAGCCGTCTTTTGAGTTATCGATTCGCTCCGAGTTACCGACCAATTCGGTATATTTCCGCTCTGTTGCCTACTTCCCGAATCTTGGTGCCTTAACATCTTGTTAGCTTGCTGATTCTTTCGGGAAGTTCACTTGGCTTTCCCACTTCCCAAACAAGGTAAGGATAGCCTTTGGGCTCGTTTGGGAGTTGTGCTAAATTTGGGTGTCAATAGATGCCCACTTTTAAAAGATTTAAAAATATTTTTAATTCTTTTAAATGCTGATGACGGAAATTGCCCACTTTTAAAAGATTTAAAAATATTTTTAATTCTTTTAAATGCTGATCACGGAATCGACTTACTTTTCAATTTGGCCGCCATCTTGTCGCCTCGTTTCGCGCGCTTTGCCTCTTCGTCTTTTTACACCGGGTTGATATATAAGCATCTGTCTTCGAATCGACTCGACTAGCCATGATATGATCTCCAAAGATCACCTCTCCCTGTGGGGTATTTAATGCAAGACGTCATCTTGGGTTTATCTCCAAATCGGACGGTTGCACCGCTTCGTGGGCAACAATAGACAGTCCGGATACCATTGTTCCCTTGGGGATTAACTGTACACGTCCACTTTTCAGCGACGTGCTAAATTGTCTCTTAACTCCGTACTTCCCCACTAACGTCACTGCCTTGATAGCCGAAAGGTTTGTGGACGGATACTTCGTACCTTGAGGGATATGTCGATTGAACTTCTATAAATAGCATGGTTTTCCTAGGGGAAATCTTCAACCAGATCTCTACGAAACCAAAGCACAAGCAATCATCCTTTCTATCATCATGAAACCAGCACATTCATCTGCGTCTTCATCTGCTTCTTCGCCTTCTCCTTTCAGCCTGGAGTTCATTTCTCTATGGAAGGATATCATCTCTTTTCTCAACCGTACTTACGCCAAATGGGTTATACGCCCAGGGATGCTTGAGAAACTAAACTTCCTTATGAAGCGAGCTGCTCCTTAGCATCTTCCTGCTGATCACCCGTTTCAAAAAACTTATGATGAGTTCATTCCTGCCTTCGACCACGGAGTGAACAAGTTTCCGAATAATCAGGCAGAGATCACCCAATGTACCCTTGTCCAGCACGAATTGTGGTGTAAGATTGAAGAAATCGAAAATGGTGAGGTAGCATACAAAGAGATCTGTGACGCTCGAGAATCAATCCTGGCCTCTTACTGTGGTATTCTCCGGCTCAAAGATGTTGTCTCTAATCGACTGGAAGCAAGCCTGCGAAATCTGAAGAAGTCTTCCAAGGCTACCGAAAGGCGGGAACATGAGTTAGCCGAGGTCCATGAGCCTCACTCTCTGGCTTCCGTTCGGGGCAACGCTGAAGCTTGGAAGGCTGCGTTGGATGCCCTCAATGATCATATCCAAGACCAGATGGAGCGCCTCCAAACCTTGGAACAAGAATGGAACCACCTTGAAGCTTCTATGGATGAACTGGCTAAGGCCAAGGATCATGCCGAGGAAGAGAACAAAATGCTGGAAGACCGCCTTCGTCATTTTGCTGTTCGTTTCGCGAAGCATCTCAAGCAAGAGCAGGGTTAGACGGATTTTCCACATGTCTGATAGAGAAAAGTAAGAGAGGCTAGTATCCTAGCAGAGAGAAGGAGAGAGAGAGAGAGAGAGAGAGGGAAATGAGAGCGAGGGAAGAAGAGAGGAAAAAGGAGAAAAATATGGGTGCATGGAATCCTTCCCCTTTTTGGGTAGATGAATGAATTTCTTTTGCTCTTCAGTCTGCTTTTTGACCGCTTGCTTTTTCTGATATTCTCTTTTGACTTGGGCATGACTTAAAGAGAAACTTGACGTGTTTTCTAGTTCTATGATTTTCCGATGTTTCAACTTACCGATTCTTCGATTTCCCGATGCTCCAAGTTACCGATTCTGAATATCTCATGTTAGTAGCTGATGACCATAACATCCCACTAATCATTTTATGATCAGAATTCGTCATTAAGTGGGAATTCTTGGAACAACATCAGCATGATAACTTGCTCGGGATTTTAACTTTTCCACGCCCAGAATCATAGTAAATCTTCAAGGAATCAACTGCCCACTTTGCACGCACAAAATCACGTTTCTCAATTTTTCTCCGGAGAACTCGGACGTACTGCTGTTTATAACCGTCATTATATATCTAATCCATAAGAAATGGCCTTCTGGCACGAACAATCCCTTTCGAAAACACAACCCAAGCCGTCATGTCTTCATATGGTTTTTCCTCTCAACTGTCTCTTTGGCCTCGACCAAGGAGATATCTAAGGGATCACGGAGGTAGATCCTCTGAACATCTGACTTTTCTTAGGCTTGAGCTGTAACGGCCGGCTACCCAAGGATGATCGACATCTGTGGAAACGACTTCACGAATTGCTGGTGCAGGGACATCATGCTTTGTTACTGAACATGAATGCAAATTGGAAGTTGCTGAGTTAACGGACATTTTTAGATCTAAAATGTTCTTCTTTGCAGACTCTTGCTTTTTGGACCTAGTATGGGAATTGTGCTCTCTATTCTCGGCCAGTTTTGATGAATTCGAACACAATGTGAAGGAGATTTGGAGTCTTGAACCTCTAATCGTGGAAGCCGAGGCCCTTAAACTTCAAGTGGCTGAGGAAACTTCCCGATTACGTAATTCCGAAGCAGATTTTAGTTTAGCCAGGAATTCTTGTGTTCGGGCCAGAGAAGATTCTAAAATGGCACGCCGTCTTCTCAATTTCCTTTCTCGTCGTCATCGTGCAGAAAGGAAGGTTCTTGGAGAAGAAATTTCTCGTGTCAGACTGATGGTTGAGAATTCTTCAAGTGAGTACCGACAACAACTTCATGAGGCTTGGGAGAAATTTGAAGCTGTTCAATTCCATACACGTTGTCTAAAACACCTCAAAGGGCAACAGACTGAACTCCATTGCGACCTTGTATTACATTCTAATCTTGTAGCGTAAAATATCAAGCTTACTAAAGACTTGTAGGCTTTTGTTGTCAAGATCAAAATGTATTTTCAATTTTGATACATGTACTTACTCCCCTTGCATCTCCCAGATTGATGGATAATAGTTCTTTAATAATTTTTCATTGATAGCACGAGACAACTCTTTTCCTTCAATATCCATCAACCTGTAAGCATTTCCTCCAACTGATTAAGTAACTAGATAGGGTCCTTCCCAGTTGGATGACCACTTACCGAATTGCCTATTTTGTTGATTCATCGACAGGATCGCTTTCCACACCAAGTTACCTGTGGCAAACTATTTCACCTTGACTTTCTTGTTAAAGGCTCTGGCCACTCTTTTCTTTTGCACAATTAATTGATCCAAAGCCGCCGCATGAACTTCATCCAAGTTATCCAGATTGATGTGCATCCAATCTTTGTAATCTTCTGGCGACATCTTATTTTGCAATTGCACTCTCATTGACTACACAGTTATCTCCATTGGCAACACTGCTTCTTGCCCATACGTAAGCATATAAGGACTAACCCCAGTGCTTGATCTTCGCGAAGTCATATATGCCCACAAGACTGTTGATAGCAATGCATCCCATTCTCTTGGATTTTCTTCCAAGTGTTTTTTGATTAAGCCGATCACCACTTTGTTGGTAGCTTCAGCATGTCCATTTGCTTGTAGGTAATATGGCGTAGAATGCATCATCTTAATTCCTCTTGATCGGGTGAAATTCATAACCTCGCTCCCAGTGAACACTGTTCCTTGATCTGCCGTAATCGACTCAGGCAAACCAAACCGGTGAATGATGTTTTCCTCCAGGAACTTAATCACTATTTTTTTTATTTATGCTCTTGTATGGGACTGCTTCCACCCATTTTGTAAAATAGTCCATTGCCAGGAGAATAAAGCTATGCTTACGAGATGAATGAGGATAAATCTTATCGACTATATCTATTGTCCAACCTCTAAATGGCCATGGCTTTATGATAAAATGAAGTTCCGTAGCCGGAACATGTTGCAGTGGACCATGCTTTTGACATGAATGGTATGCTTTGGCATAATCAATACAGTCCTGCATCATAGTAGGTCAAAAGTATCTGTACATTTTCAACAGCCATCTCATTTTGATTCCAACTTGATATGCTCCGCATATGCCTTCATGTGCCTCCGCCATGACCAATTTTGCATCGTCGTTGTCAATGCATCGCAGTAGTAGTCCATCTGATGATTTTCGAAAGAGCTCATCTTCTATCACCACGTACTTTTGCGCTTGTGCTCTTAGCCTTCGATCCCTGGAATCAGGCTTCTACAAATATTCAACGATGGGTTTTCTCCAATCCTTTTCCTTAACCATCTCACTGAGTGCTATCGGTATCTCTCTTTGCTCAATAGACGGTACCGATAGTGTTATGGTGGTCACCATATCGGCTAACTCTTTTGATATCTTATATTCAGAAGCCATTTGCACCAACTCGTTGGCTTCGTAATTCATTTTTCTCTCCACATGGTCAATATCATAGTCCTTGAATTGACCTAGCTGTTGCTTGGCTAAATAGTAATAGCCGATCAAATTTTCATTTGAACACTGATACTCTCCCTTCAATTGCTTAACCACCAATTGTGAGTCGCCCAATATCTTGACAAATTGAACTTTATGCTCAATCAATATTCTTAGATCTATTATTAGGGCTGCATACTCAGCTTGGTTGTTGGAGCATTCAAAATCCAATTTATATACACACCTTGTATGTACTCCCGAAGGCGAGGTTAGTACAATTCCTGCTCCAGCTATCTTGTTAGTGCGAGACCCATCAAAGTGCATAATCCATGGAATGGCTTGGCTAAGACTTTGCTCGTTATCTTCGATTGGCAAACATGGATACTCGGTGCTAAAATCAGCAACGGCTTGTCCTTTGATTGCTTTCATAGGTACGTATACTAAGTCAAATTCAGATGAGATGAATGCCCACTTGGCTATACGTCCTTTTATAACAGGCCTTGATAACATGTATTTTATCACGTCGGTTTTACCGAGTACATGTACCGTAGTTGGCAACAAATAATGTCTTAGCTTCATACCAGAGAAGTACAAAGACATACATAATTTTTCATTCGCGGTATATCTTTTTTCAACATTAGTCAATGTTCTGCTTAAATAATAAACCGCTTGTTCTTTTCCATTTTCATTTTCTTGTGCCAACATACTCCTGATAGTTGTATCAGTAGCTGATACGTACAATTTTAAAGGCCTGCCAGCTCTTGGCGGCACTAATACATGACGATTAGTCAAGTATGCCTTGATCGTATCAAATGCGGCTTGTTGCTTTTCTCCCCAGGCAAACTCCTCATAGTCTTTGACTCGCAAGAGTTGCGTCATCGATTCTATCTTCCTAGACAAGTTGGCAATGAATCTTCTAAGGAAGTTGATTTTTTCAACCACCATTTGAAGCTGCTTTTTGGATGTCGGATGAGGAAGCTCTGTGATAGCCTTTGCCTTGTTCTTATCCATCTCAATTCCTCTTTGATTGACAATGAATTCTAGAAAGTTGCCAGCCTGTACTCCAAAGGCACATTTGGTTGGATTTATCTTCAGTTTATACTTCATCATCCTAATGAAAGCTTGTTCCAAGTACTTGAGATGTTCCTTTTGAGAAGACTCGACCACTACATCATTGATGTAGACTTCAAGGATTTTGCCGATCATATCGTGGAAGATAAAGTTCATTGCATGTTGATATCTCGCTCCTGCATTTTTCAATCCAAAGGACATGACTACCCATTGAAAATTTCCAATCGCACCTGGACACCTAAAAGCTGTCTTTGGGACGTCCTCAGTTACAATGAAGATCTGGTTGTAACCTAAATGGACATCCATTAGTGATAGCATCTCACTTCCCAATGCTGAATCTACTAGCATGTCTGCCATCGGCATTTGGTACTCGTCTTTTGGAGTGGCATTGTTGAGATCCCGAAAGTCTATATAGACTCAGAGCTTCCCGTTCTTCTTCTTCACTGGAACTATATTTGAAAGCCACTCAACATACCTCGCTGTCTCGATGAACTTTGCCTTCAGAAGCCTTTCAGTCTCTTCCTTGACTTTATCCACTACGTCTGGCGCAAATCTTCTTGCTGGCTGCTTGTGTGAACAAAATCCTTTCTTGATAAGAAGACAATGTTCTACGATGTCCCTTGAAAGACCAGGCATTTTCATGATAATCCCAAGCGAAGCAGTCTTTGTATTCTTTGATTAGTTCAACCAAATCTTCTTTGATGCCCCCTTGCAAGAAAGTACTTATATATACTGGTCGATGATAGCCCGGATCTCCAATATCAATTTCCAATAAAGGATCTTGAGCCTTTATCACCTTGCCACTTTCTTTTGATTGGTGATTCTTCCCATTCTTCAATGCAATCTGAAGCTTCAAGATTCTGCTGGGCTATCTCCACCAAGTACACAAAATATTTTTCACGGACTTCTTGCAACAATGACTCGCTTTCCATAGAGATGATGCAAGTCTTCAATTGCCATGCTTGATTTGGGAATCCATTTAGTTTTATTTTTCCCAGAGCGGCAATAAACAAAGAACTGTAGGTCTGTCCTTGGTAGTTCTATCACATGAGTTCTTTGCTAATCTTGATACTCTTGACGAGCCTCTGTCCATCCAATTGAAGCAGATCCCAAATTTGCTTCAATGTATTCCACCTTTTTTCCATTCCAAAAAGCTAAAACCTGGTAAAGAGTGGACGACACACATTGATTGGAATGTATCTAATCTCTCCCGAGCAACAGGTTATAAGAGCCATCAGAATCTATGACAAAGAAGGTGGTCTTTGTTGTCTTAGATCCTATAGTTAGATCGAGCACTATTGCCCCCCTTGACTTCGTTAACTTCTCCAAGGAAGTCTGACAGTTGCACGTTCGACGGGATTATATCCTCATCTCATTTTCCCAGTTTCTTGAAAGCTGGTATGATATCAAGTTCAAAGTGGCACCTGCATTCACAAAAATCTTGTTTATGGGACGACCATTGACTCTTCCTGAAATCACCAAAGACCTCAGATGTTTAGCCTTGTCCCCTGACACTTTTTCAAATTTGATGGCCTCTTCTTTGGAAAACTGAAACTCTGCCATTACCACTTCCTTCTCTAAGATGTGCTCGGGATCTTCTTCCACCCAAGAAGATGTTCCATATTTAGATGGGAGTCTGGCATGCACCATGTTGATTCTCATTGGGGAATAGCGCTCTTTTGGCATCTTGGAATGCCCTGTTTTGCAGCTTTTGCTATCCTCCTCTATGGGCTTTACGATATCTTGCTCTGTTTTTCCTCGCTGCTTGGGGTTGAGCCTTACATTGAACTGTCCCAATTTGATTACTTGAGAAGTTTCCTGAACTCCTTTCCCTTTTTTGTCTTCAGAGCAAGAACTACCTTTCGAGTCGAATTTATGATCTCTCATCTGTTTAGCGGATTCCTCTTGATAGTGGTTTCTCTTCCAAACCCAATTCTTTCTTCCTTCAGAAGAACTGGATGTTGACATCATGTTTTTACTCTGATGGTCTTCATATCCCCTCTGTTTGCTCTTGGTACATTGAAAACGTCTTTTGATGGTTCGGTAAGATGCCTGACCAAGCTCCTTATCTATCGACCATATATTTTCAAGAGGATCATGTGGGATCTTTATGGTTTTCTTCCTTCGAACATCTTACGGATTCGAATTAGGTGGTGGATCATAAAATTCATCTCCCCAGCCAGATGGCTTAACTGGTAAAGAAGGAGGTGGATAATTAGATGCATCTTCGTAGTACACCACATATTTAAATTTCCCACTAGGCTCTCCAAGCAAACCTACTTTGGGATCTCCTTCCTTGTCTCTCTGCCATAAACTCTTTCCTTTCAGGCTTTGGGGGAATTGCCTTGCCCTTTAAGCTTGGCTCTTCAATCTCCCGAGTTGGAGAGACTTGACTTGGTAACTTGAGTTCAGGCTTATTAGTTCCCGATTGGTGATCGGTAACTTTTCTTTCCAGTTCTCCCACTAACTGTTTTTGCTTAACATTTCCTTTTGCTAACTAAGCTGGTGAGTATTAGCTTGTAATTACTTCTGATCTTCCCCAAGGTCTACCTTGCCTACGGACAAAGGATCCTGATCGGTATCTCCCTCTAATTCCTCTCGTAAACTGAAATCTGGGAACTTCCCGATCCTGATTCCTTAAGTCCTGCTTGCAGCGATCATAGAGTCTTCTGTCATCATATCTCAATACTTCATGAACATTGACCATACTGATCATATTCGGGAAAGGATATGTGTCTACTTCCATTGAAGCTTTGGCCTTGTCCTCAGCAAACTTGATTTTCCCTTGCCTGATTGCTTGTTGGATTGTCTTTTTGAAGACAATACAGTTCACTGTATCGTGAGTCATGGAGTGATGCCACTTGCAGCATCTCTTTCCAACTAAGTCCTACTTAGATGGAATTTCCTGATCCTCAGCCAGTTTGATCATGCCTTCTTTTAACAGCAGATCAAATATCTCATCCAACTTGAAAATGTCGAATGAGTAACTGTTAGTTTCTTTGGCCTTAAACTTGGATATGTCTCTCACCTTTGCTGGTTTAAGAGCTGGACATATATATGGCTTTTCCAACATTATTGTTGCCACTGCAATCTCATTCTCCTCTTCAACACCAGGCTCTGTATTTTCCACCAAGGCTACTGTTTGCTTGTTGTCTTTGCTCAGCTTTCTGTCTTTCTCTTTTAGCAAATGCTCATACTTGGATACTCAAGCATTCATCTGAAAGAGATCATCGAAGGCTTGTCCGTCAAATCTTTCCTTCAAGTTGAACTTCAGTCCATTGAAGGCCAGATCAGTGAACTCCTTTTTCGTTAAAGACGTCAAGCATCTGTTCTTTGACTTCTTGAAGCGAGCAATGAACTGATCTGCTATTTCAGTATTGTATTGATACATCCTTGCTAGAACTGATCGGTAAAATTAAGAATGAAATTGTCTCTCAATTTCTGCCCAAGTCTGGATCGAGTTTGCAGGTAAGTTGGTGTACCAAGTGAATGCTATCTTAGATAGAGACAATGGAAATAGTCTTAACCTTAGATATTCATTGGTCTCAGCCTCACTACACTGCGCAAGGAAACGTCCTATTTGTTCCACAGTGGACTGGTCTTCTTCTCCTGTCAACACAGCAAAATCTGAGGTTTTGAAACCTCTTGGATATAGGATGGTATCCACCTAGTCCGGGTGTAGTTTCCTGTACACAGGTCTTGGGGCTCCTCTTTCGGCTCTCAGTTGTTGCATCACTAACTCAACCACTTCGTTTGGGTTCCAAGGCCTTGCATTTTACTGACCAAGCCATGGGTTTTGCCCCCTAGCGTCGATTTGTTGAGGCATGTTCATCCCTTGGTAACCCATATTGAAGTTAATAGGTTATGGTTGTGGTTGTGGCTTTTAGAGAAGATTCTCTACTATGTGTGGGTATGGTTGGGCCATAAGAGGCCTTATGGGTTCGGGATTCTGGATGTTTGGGGGTGCTGGTGGCGTGTTCAGCACCAGCTATGGCTGAATTGTCGGATTCACCACATTAACTTCAACTGGAGCCGTTTGTGGGAAATTGTAACCGTTCACTCTGTTTACCAAGTTCGTTGGTGTTGGGTTCTCTGGCCTTGGGATAATCCTTACAGGCAGTTGAAAGTTCTGCCCTTCATTATCGCTATATTCCACATCGGAAGGTCCTGATGTAGGAGGATATGGGACGGTGCCTAGAGAACTAGTGAAAAATGGTGGAACTTGAGATGATGAACTTGGACGGGATATTACCTCGTTTATAGCATTGATTACCATCGGTTTGATCACGTCCATCACATGGCGCACCATGTGGTTTGTCATTTCATTCTATTGTTCCTCGAACATCCTCTTCATGGTAGCCACCAACGTTGCGTCGGGTGCCAGCATACGAGTCTGCTCCTCCGTTAACTGCCGTGGTATGTTGGCATGTTGATGGGCTCCGCCATCAGCCTGGTTGGCTGCTGAGTGCTCTGATCGTGCATCATCGTCAGGATTGTTGACAATATCAATCGGTACTACCTCGGGTTGGTTTCTGGTTTTCACTATTTCTTCAAATCTTGCCACAAGGTTCCACTGGGGGTGCCAAAAAGATGTTCGCTTGCCACAAATGTCCCACCAGGCGTGCCAAAAAGATGTTCGCTTGTTTTCGCAACAAGAAAAACCTTTCACCGAAATTCATTCTTCTTTTTTTATTAAGATATGTTATGTGGCTCAATCCTCAAAGAAGTATGGCGAATGCGCGAAAATGGATGATGTTGGATTGTGTATGGATCGAAAATGGAACGAGAAATTGTATTGAGATCAATAGGGTTCGAATTAAGTTATAATACTCCTAGGAAAGCATGTAAATTGCAGGAAGATAAACGGCCTCGGCCAAAGATAAAGATACAATTGCTGGAAAGGTAAAGGTGCTGGAAACATAAATGACTTGGAAGATAAATTGCGAAATTGAGTTGTTTGGATGTGTGTTGATCTGTCCTCTGCCTTCTTTCTTCCAAGCATTTGTATCTTTCTTGGCTTTGATAACCGCTTAGTCGATTATTTTTGCTATTTTGAAATCTTGAATCTTGGTGCCATTGATGTCTTCTTTCTTGCGCACGTCCTTCACTCTTATGTCCGCCAGGGATTGGTTACAAATTAGCTTCGTGGGTTTGAATTTTGAATCTTTCTCATTAACTTCTGTGTCCACGATCCGATCGTGCCCATTACCTTGATCTTTTGTTGTAATCTCCCACCATGGTGGCTTTTTTGACAGTTTTGCAACTTCCTCCATGTCCGCGGTCTCTGTCGTCAACTCCCCATATTGCTCGATAAGTTATCAAGCCGTCTTTTGAGTTATCGATTCGCTCCGAGTTATCGACCAATTTGGTATCTTTCCGCTCTGTTGCCCTCTTCCCGAATCTCGGTGTCTTAACATCTTGTCAGCTTACTGATTCTTTCGGGAAGTTCACTAGCTTTCCCACTTTCCGAACAAGGTAAGGATAGTCTCTGGGCTCGTTCAGAAATTGTGCTAAATTTAGGTGTCAACACACTTAGAGGAGGAGACCATGAAAAGAACAAAAAAAAAAAAGTCGACTAGAATCATCTAGTTTAGGTAATTAGATGAACTAACATAAGGCGGCAACTCAATTAGAGTTAATTGGGCAAGTAAGATGAAATTTTTAATGTTACATTGAAAGTATAATAATAATTTTAAAATATGAAAAATATTGGTTTAAGGAGTGAGATAAAAGTGACTTGGGTTGACGGGGTTATGACTAGACTAGATAATCTTTAGGCATGATATGGCCTCCGTTACACGGACACAACATTTTTTTATGTATCGTGTCGCGCATCGTGTCCTGTGTCCGTGCAACATAGGATATGGCACAGAAAAATCAGTGGATATATATATATATATATTTTTTTTGGGATTTACTTTTTCTAGAGGAATCTCTTTTGACAGAAACAAGTCGGATTGCATATTCGTTGGTTCATAATATCCAATCACTAATCACGAACAACTTTAATTATAGTATTGATCGTTAGTTTTTCTCCTTTTCTGTTTCTTTTATAAATAAAAAAAACAAGTCAAGTCAAGTCAAGCGTGCTGGATCCTGCAGCTCACATTTCAAGCAAAGCTTCACCCGCACTTGTGCTAGAAATTTCGGATTGAACTGTTCACATGTTATCACAGACGCCAACCACAAGGTTTGGATTATTTAAGGTTTGTGCATAGCTGGAATGACATCTAAAAAAGAAGGATCGAAGTTAATCAATCTCGTGTACGTAACACGACATGGACTTAGCATAAAACCTCCAACTCAATCAGTTGTTGATTGTGCGGATGAGATCGTCACTATCGTCCAACTTGCCGAAGAACGTTAGGCGCTAACGCAAAGAGTGAGCGTAGTCGTTATATCAATGTGCTTTTTTATTACATTTATTGGCGACTCGGAGCATCAGAACAGATCATCGGTCGGCGTTTTTAGTAATAGGAAATGCAAAGTCAAGAAGAAGAGGATGACGCGCCTTCCGCATAATGCTGCGGAAATTACGGATGCAATAATTGTCCTTTCTGTGGAGCATGCGTCTTGGACCGATTAATTGGGGTAAGGCATCCGACGGTCAAACCTCTTTATTGCAACGGTCAAACCCCGGCTAATAATCATGTTATATTTTCGGATGAAGAGGAAACCCTAGGTATGTAGACAAATTTCCATTACTCATTTTAATAATGGGAGTTTGGTTCATTCACCGATTTCATCTTTCGCTGCTACAGTACTTGATCCTCAAGAAACTTTCAGCGAACACATATCTTTTCTCTAGACAACATAAATGGCTTATAAAATTTCTTTTTTTCCAATTACATCCTAAATTTCATATTTTTACCTAAACTTTATTTCGCTTTCTCTTTGCTATTTAATCTTTACCATATGCATATACTTATTTATTTTTTTCATAATGAGACATGTGATCGGTAAACTGTCATCCTTGTTAAATAAATGCCCACTACATTATCACTTCTCCTTTTTTTTTTTTCCAATTTGCCGTTTGAGGTAGTACATTAACCAAGGGTATGTTGCCGACAATGGCGACAAGTCGGTTACAAATACACTGTGCGAAGCAAAAGCCGACCACACCCGAGCCGAAACTGTTGAGAATTGGGAGAGAAATTATTATTATTATTATTATTTTGGATTTGCTAATCTATTTTGAAAGAAAGTAGTCGGATTGTGCCGGTTAGTCTTCTTTTCTATTATTATTATTATTATTATTATTATTATTATTATTTGTTAATGGAAAAAGCAAAGTCAAGTCAAGAAGTTCACACGCACCTTCCCGCAAAGTGTTGTGAAAATTACACGTGCAAGGTCTAATTCCATCTTTCGCTTCCGCAGTACTTTCATATCTTTCCTCTTAGAAATGACACATACTGGGCCAACTTGTCCCCAGTCATCAAAACGACGTTGTTTTATTGAGCGTCAGCGACGGTCATTGTCTCCTCCAAGCGTCTCTCCTCCTCGCGTTCTCCCAAGTCAAGTCCACGGTTTGACTGTCCCGTCGGAGTCTCGGCGGCGGTCTGTCAAAAGTCTAAGGCTGATAGTGTTGTGTGTTGATAATCCAGAGTCTGAGGCTGAGAATCGGTGGAGATCACAGCAGTGGGTGGACTGTGTTGTGTTGTTTGAGCACTCCTCTAGTAATCGGTGAGTCCTTGCTTTTCTCTTCTCTTCTCTGTTTCCTACTTTGATCGCTCCATTTTCTTCTGATGACGAGTTCCGAATCGAAGGAGATATTTCTGCAAATTCCCAGATCTGGGATTCCATATTTCTCTTGTCTGTTTCCTGCTTTGTTTTGAGGCTCGCTCCATCAATCTCTTTTACTGCCTTTGTATGTGATGGCTGAGCCACAAAGATATGATATATGGGGCTTCTTCGTCAATCTCTTGTGCTGCCTTTGTAGGCTCTGCTCCATCAATTCTCTCGCGATGGAAAGAGAAGAACCTACTCATTCAAATGAGCCGTTAGACGGAGCGTCTGCCTCATCGATCCCTCCACATGAAGGAGATTATAGAGGCGGAGACGAACAGCGGAAAGGAAATGATAATGATAATGTGAATTTCAAGGCGTCTCCCTCATCGTACCCTGGAGGAGATTATGAAGGGAGATACGAAGAGCAGATAGGAGATATTAACAAGGATCTGAATTCAAAGGCGTCCTCCTCCTCCGCCCCTCCACATGGAGGAGATTATGAAGGTGGAGATGAACCGATGAAAGGAAATGATAACAAAGATCTCAATTCCAAGGCCTCTTCCTCATCGAACCCTCCGCATGGAGCAGATTATGAAGGCGGAGACCAACGACAGAGAGAGAAAAACTATGACGTGTTCTTAAGCTATAACGAAAAAGACACTGGCAAAGGCTTCACTGATCATCTCTATACTCGCCTTTCCAATGCGGGAATTCATGTTTTCAGAAACAAAGATAAACTCCCTGTTGGTGAGAGGTTCGGTCCGGAGCTTATCTGCGCAATTACGCGGTCTAAGATCTCGATCCCGATCATCTCGGAGAACTATGCATTTAGCAAATGGTGCCTTCGTGAGCTGGTTCATATGTTGGAGTGCAAGAGAAACAGAGGGCGACAAATAGTGCCCATATTCTACAAAGTGGAACCCTCGCATGTGCAGCAACTTAAAGGGAGATTGAGAGATGGATTCATTGCACGTAATAAGAGTGTGGACGGAATAGATTTCAAGGAGTGGGAAGATGCGCTCGAAGAAGTCTGTAAACTGCAAGCACTGGAATCGGAAAAAATTGATAATGGGTAAATTATTTTCCACGAAAATGTTGTTTAGTTTCTCATAGATTAATCTTGCTCGAATCAGAATATGATCATTGTAATCATATAACAAAATTCATTATTTTTTACAGGCACGAGGGAACACTGGTTGAAATGATCTTTCGAAAAGTTATGCTCGAGTTAAAAAGACTTTTTCAGCTACATGTTCCCGAAAAATTGGTGGGAGTTGACGATCGTGTGGAACAAATTATGAGATCGATAGATGATGCATCCAATCGTACGAGGATTATTGGAATTTATGGAATGGGCGGCATCGGCAAGACAACTCTTGCAAAGGAGTTGTACAACAGACTCTCTAGTCATTTTGATTGTCGTAGCTTCGTGGCAGACATTCGAGAAACATCTCAGCGCGAGGGTATTAAATCCGTACTGAAGCAACTCATTTCTGATGTGGTAGGAAATTTCACGTTGTCTAATGTTGATGAGGGAAGCGATGTCATCAAATCATCAGTTGAAGATAAGAATGTCCTTATTCTTTTGGATGATATAGATGATACTCACTTGAGTACTTTGCTTGGGGACGGTAGTTGGTTTTCAGCAGGAAGTGTAATTATCATCACAACTAGAAACATGGATATTCTTCGCAAGGTTAAGGCAAGGCCGTATCAAGTCGACAAGTTGCCTTTGAATCAATCATTGGTTTTATTTAGCAGACATGCATTTCGAAAGGATACTCCTCTAGGTGATTATGAGGCTATCTCTCGTCATATCGTATCTACTACTGGGGGACTTCCTCTAGCTCTCGAAATTATAGGTGCATTCTTATGCTTAAAGAAAAAGGAAGTATGGGAAAGTATATCAGAGAAATTAAAGGACATCCCTGATAAGAAAGTGATGAATAGGTTGAAGATAAGTTACGATGATCTAGATACTAAGGAACAACAACTATTTTTGGACATTGCATGCTTTTTTGTTGGATCATCTCAACAAATTCCGATTTATATGTGGAAAGCTTGTGGTTACTATCCTGAGGCTGGGCTCGAAGTATTGAGTCTTATGTCCCTGATTAAAATTGATGGATACGGCAAGATATTGATGCATGATCAATTGAGAGACATGGGAAGGGAAATTGTTCGTCTAGAAAATGAAAATCACCCACAGCAGCGCAGCAGATTATGGAAGTACAAGGAAGCCGTGGATGTGCTTGATAGAAACGAAGTAAGAGCTTTCTCTGCTTATCCTAGTCTGTGCATATGAGTCCAGCTTCCCTTTCTTGTTTGATATGAAAATTATAGTCAGTCTTTTCCCTTTCTTGTTTGAGATGAATATTATAGTCAGTCTTAAGTCTCCAAACCTTGCCTTAATCAGTCCTAAGCATCTAAAACTTGCTGGTTCTACCAGCATGACAGGTTTTTCGGTTATTGTCATTCTTACCTGATTCTAGGACATAATTGAGCAGTAACTTGTTGGTTATTGATGATTAATTTATATCTTTGCCACGTAGTATTGTGATGAAAGGACACTCTCCTTCGGTTACTTCAATGCAACAATAAAACCTCAAAGAAATAATGTTTGGCAGAGCGCTTTCAGAGAAGACTTGGCATTTATTAAATGCTGGAGTCATGCATTTCCCACAGATCTCTTTGGTTTGATGTTTGGATTCTTCTTTTGATTTCTTGTGAGGTCTTTTCTATCCTTTTTCTTTGACAGAGTATTGACTTCTCATGAGTTTTTTGCTATGATTCTCCTATTTTTCAAGATGGGATTACTACATATTTAGTCCTAGTATTACTGTTTGTGACGATGGGTAGTTTCTTTTGCTAATCCTTTGGTGGCATTTATTTGTTAAACATAGGTTATCATGTTATACAACTATTCTGGAATAATTTTTATTGCAAAGTTTGAAAAATGTTAAAGAATTATCAAACTTTAAATATTTGACACGATATTTGTTAAGATTGGGATTGAAATATTCAACGCTATACACATGAATTCTTTTTATAGAGAATCAGCAAAGTGTAACGAAACTAAAAGCAATTTGTGCTCATGCTTGATGTTTGGATTTTCTTTTGATTTCTTATGAGGTCATTTATTTCTTTTGAGTATTGACTTCTTATGGGTTGTTTGCTATGATAAGTGAGATTTGCATTCATTTTTGACAATTAGCTATCCTAGTTCTAGTGTTTTTTAAGTTGGGCTGGGTATGCACTTAGGGTGCATTTTCGCGGAAAATAAACGTTTTGAAAAACATTTTCCGAAAATTCATCACTTATATTTCTTTAAATAATCAATTAACGAAAAAATATTTTCGTTATCGATGACAATTTATTGTGAGACTTAATCCCCTTTCTCTTTTTGTGGGAAAGTATAGATGCATATAATATTAACAATAAATTATTTGAAGATCCTATTTTTAATTAACATTGAAAAAAGGTCGAGAGTAAGAATCATGAAACTAAATGGCTTCGTTTAGAAAAATAATGAGAATTTCCCAAAATGAATATTCATAATCACCAAATTTTATGGAAGAACAGTTATTGTAATATAGGTGCATATACAGATTTATAGAAAAATTAATTCCCAGGTCACGATTTCCTTGAAAATTGTATGCAAGAATTTTTAGTGGTGAAATAATAGATTTATTTATAACATTATATTATGTATTAAATAATATTATTATACTTTAATTGGAGAACCATGTATTTGCAATAAAACATATATTAACCAATGCACAACTTCAATCACATAATCACAAAGTTTTTAAACTCGAAACTTATGAAAAAATGATAATTCTGCATAAAACTTAAAACAAAATCACAACCATATGCTTCATCAGGTCATACTAACATATATATTTTGTTTCTTTATTCAATCATCATATTTAGGATGGGAAAAAAGGTCGATTATATTTTTCTAAAAATAAATGATTGCCGCATAAGTTTTAGAACCATGTATTCATCTAATAAAACAATCAATAACATCCTTATGTTCTAATATGAGGAAATGCACAATTAGAGATCACTCTTGTCACTTTGTAATAATTAAATTAAAGTCAAAATAATATTTCCATTATTAGATGTAATGTGAATGTTATCCATCGTCACATATATTTTACTAAGAAATATTTGTTGGCAAAAAAAAATGGCACGCTAGATTTTTTTTTTTATGAGATTAATATGCGTAAAATTAGCAAGACATGCGAAAGTTTAGAGTAATGGCTCATTCCACTAATTCAAATTTAATTTCTGTTGTCATGTAAAGAAAATGTGGTTATGAATTTTGTGATGATTGAATTTCATTATTAGCTTTAGAGGAGCACGGCTAAAAGCAGTTTTTGGGAATTCAAAATGTGCAAATTACGAAGGGCATAATTAGGAGAGACAAAGTCGGGAAGTACCCTCTTCAGCTTATACATTTTTTCATAAGTTAGATAAATAATGTGCGAGCACGACCTGTCATTTAACATAGTTGAAAATGAGAAGCCTACATCACCATATTATGACACCAACTTGAAATTAGTACCTCTTTTATTGTATACATCGGTCTCATCTCATCATTTAAAAACTCACGGTCCACTATGTCTCTAACCACAGGGCACTAGTGAAATTCAGGGCCTTTGTCTCGACAAGAGTGAAAGAAGCTACACAGCTGAACAATTTAAAGAACTGACTAATTTGAGGTTCCTTAGTGTGCGGGATGCGGATTTGATTGGAGATTTCCATAACTTGCTTCCTCGATTAAGGTGGCTCCAGTGGAAGAATTGTTCCTCAGATTTTGCAGTGGACAATTTTTGTCCAAAACGATTAGTTGTGCTCGATCTGTCGTGTAGCGAGATTTCGGAGGACTGGGGAGGATGGGATCCACTCAAGGTAATATTTAGAAAAGCCATATCTTTTGTGAATAATCATGTGTTGTCGAAAGTCCAATAACATCTAGTTCTGCTTTATTTCTTTCCGCAAGGTTCAATATCCTTCATCCGATTAAGAATTTTCCTCTAGGGACCTAACTATACTAGAAGCTTCTGCCCCTTAATATCTTAAATTAACGATATCTTAACATCCAAGTCATGCTTAAAAATAGACAAACTAGACAAAAACTTGATTAATTAGCATATTTTCAAAATAAATTACAATATTTGTGTCTAATCTAAATGGTTTAGGGCTTCGAAGTTACTCTGTCCCTATAAACAAGAACGTCTTTTTAGCGGTTCTTGTTATATGTCCGTATCAATCTTCTTCCACGGAGAAACAAAAACTCCATTACAGTGGCTTGTGTTGTACATACATGCTGAACTTCCAGATTTAATTGAATATTAGAGTGATGGAAATAAACATGTAGTGCTCTGTTTTGTTGCACCCAATGTTTATTGACTATAGTTGTTGATTGTTGAAGTCACCATATGAAAAAATAACAAATAAGTAATGTTTTAAGAGATTTATCCCTACAACGGCATTTAAATATTTCTAGTATAACGTACTTTTTGTTTCTTGTGCATATAAAATTTGAAAGTTGTTTTTCATGATTAAACTAGCCGTCCCTCTTTAATTTTACACTACTGAAGGAAAAACTTTGCGCCCAATGAATGCATCTCTCTTCCATTTGAAAATGTCATCTGGCTTCTTGATTATTAAATTTGCTTATATCTAATCAATAAAGAGCAGCATCGCCAGAACTTTTAAAATAAATGTGGTTATCACTTACACGTCCTTTACATTCTTTTTGCAATGGATACGCTTAAAAAACGTTCACATGGTGGTGTAGCCAAACGCCACTAAAAGACAATCGTGAAGGAGTAGTGGAGCATTGGTATTATTGAGGAATTTTAACAAGTTCAAAGAATAAAATACAATAAAGAGTGGTGGAAAATCGCATGTTGTAGCGGTTCAATCTCACAAAGGTATCCTCTCTGTGTTTCAGATGGCAACCGAGCTTAAGGTTCTGCATCTCGCAGATTGTCGATCTTTGAGAAGTACTCCCGACTTGTCTACTTTCAAAAGCTTGGAGATTTTAAATCTTGAAAACTGTAAGAATCTGGAAGGGATTCATCCTTCTATCGAGGACGTCAAGACCCTTGTCTCCTTGAATATTAGGGGTTGTGAGAGATTGAAGGAGCTACCGGCAGGAGTAGGTAGAATGGAAAAATTAAGGGAGCTTGACTTTACTCGTACTTATGTTCAAAAGATTCCTATTTCGAGAGGTTGTTGGATGAAGTTGGAGACTCTACATGCCAATGATTGTCCTCGACTTGCTCAACTTCCAAACGCTATTGGTACTCTGAAAGAGCTCAAGGCTCTTGTTGCCCGTCAGTGTAAATCATTAGTCCGCATACCTAGCTCCATAGGCCATCTAGCGTCGCTATCTCTCCTTGACCTAAGGGATTGCTATGAACTTGTTGGACTTCCATACTCCATAGGCTCCCTCGTGTCTCTGCGGGACTTGTTATTATCGAGATGTTATGCGTTGAGAGAAATTCCAAAGTCGATCGGAAAGTTGACATCATTGACTCGGCTCCATTTAAGATCTACAGCGATTGAAGAATTACCTAAATCCATTGGTTTTCTGAAGGATCTCGAGATTCTTGATGCATCTTATTGTGAATCTTTAGCCCGCATACCCAGCTCCATAGGCCGTCTAGCATCTCTGTATGCCCTTGACCTAAGGGGATGTCATAAACTTGATCAACTTCCAGACTCCATAGGCTCTCTCGTGTCACTGAAGTACTTGTTATTAGGGGGATGCCGCTCGTTAAGGGAAATCCCTGCTTCGATCGGAAAGTTGACATCATTGACTGAGCTGGACTTAAATTCTACGGCAATTGTGGAATTACCTGAAGGCATTGGGAATATGCAGAACTTGAAGATGTTGGACATTAGCAGAACTCCTGTAATAGAATTGCTTGGTGAGAGCGGAATAATAGCGGAACTCCAAGAGTTGAGAGCTGCAGGGCGGGAAAATTTGAAAGGACTACCAGATGAACTGGCTTCACTAAACAAGCTTGATTTAGACAAAAAACTATCAGAGCTGCACTCTCGCCTATTAACTCTAGGTATCACCTGCCACATCCCGCAATTACCTCATCTCTCCCAACTAACCTTTCTCAAGAAACTTACTCTTTCTTATTGGCTTGAATGTCTCCCAGAGCTTTCTATAACACGTTGTGGAAAAGCTGTTTGAAACTTGATTTTGTGGTTTGCACAAGTGCAAGCTGTTAGTTTGGCAGTCTATTAACTTTTAGTCTTGCGATACAGTTCACTTAAAGCGTCCCAGGATTCGTCCTGCCAACAACTCAGCCATGAACTGCCGAAGAGCAGATTCTCAACGTGTTTTGAAGAGATCAAGACCATTTGGAATCGCAGATGAAGTACTTATTTCATCTTGCTTTTTCTTTATCACCTTCAGTTGTTAACGGATGGTTCCATCTACAAAAAGAAGTATTTTACTGAGTGATCAATTATCTCTCATATATGGAATGCTTTTCTCAACATTCATAGCTAGATCTTGTCGGACTTGTTATATTTACTTCTCACTATTTTTAAGTCTTCTCTTCATGGAAGTCGGGGAGTTTTTAAGGAGCTTTATTTGTTCATGGAAGTCGGCAATTATAAATGTTTTTAAGGAGCTTGATTTTTTTCTTTCCGTGTTACTTGAATGATGTAGTAAATGCATTTGTGGTGCATGTTCATAGGATATCTTTTAATGATATCCTCTCTTTTGAGCTCTACAGAACAGTGAGAGCATGGCGGATGTCAAGGCCAGAATTGCGGATGAGTCAGTAGACAAATCATGGATTAGGAAACTGACAGAAATCAATGAACCATGGCGATGCTGGTCCTTAAGTTTGCCTGACAATACGACTGCTGTGAAGGTACAAATGATTGCCAAATTAGGATGTTCTTATGCAGCATTACTTTTCTGCATTTATCGGTCATGTCTCTACTAGATAAGCACAAATTTGAATAGGTCACAAATAGTGCACTTGCTTTATTAGTTTCATCAGCATGTGTTCCAATGAATATTCTTCTAAATCTCAACATTTTGGAGGAGTTTGTCATCTCTTCATTTGGCCTTATATTGTTAACTGATTGTTTCAACCATACAAATAAGAAAAATAAGATCAATATTGAGTATTATGTGATTATGGAGTGGCAACGGAGTTTGAGTTTTGTTGGCTGTGGATGCTACGAATTTTGTGACAAAGTTGAATAGTGAGATGGATGCTGCCTGATTCAGGATGTAGTGATATATTCACATGACGACTCTTTTCTAGCCAAAGTATATCATTGAGATAGATTGTTCGTGGAATCTCATGCAAAAGGCATAGACTCTTCATGAGATGAATTTGGCGGGGTACATGCAGGCAAAGTATATTATTGTGCACCACTTTGATGCTTGTCCGGAATGCTAAGCGTGTGAATTCAGCTATTTCAAGCTTGCCAATTTCTGGAAAGTTTGAATGGAAATTTAACTACTGATACTAAATTCACAAACGCTAGTGGCAAAAGAATAGGTAATCCTGAAAAGAGTAGCTTGGGTGAAGGCGCTGTAAATTTTTGCACGTAGACCGCACAGAGTTCTCTTAGTTCTATGTGTAAACATACTGTATGTATATATGCTAATACACTTAGTTTAAATCAAGGTTTTAACTTTTGCCATAATTATTTTCGGTAACTATTTCAAATAGGTTTTGATGTCATGTGCATTGTTTACTCTGTTCATATGTAAACATACAGTATGTATATATGCCAATGCACGGAGACACTCTAGGATAAACATGCAGGTGGAGCTGTGCGTCACCAAGTATCTCTTGGCATCAACTTCTGCATCTATCATTTAGTGCCCAATTTCCTATTTTTTGGGTTGTTGCTTTTTCTTTTTCATTTAACTTTGGGTATTACACTTAGCTGTCAGCACTGAAGCTTGTGAGATTTTGTGGGACTACTGTCAATTGCTCTAAAAGCTTAAGATGTTAGAATAAGACGTGGTTTAATATTTATCTATTCCAACACTCCCCCTCACACTTAGTCTGGTCTTTTGCCTAGTACTAAGCGTGGAAAAGGCCTGAAAAAATTTGAACTCAGGACCTCCTTCTTTGATATCATGTGAGATTTTGTGGGACCACTGCCAACTGCTCTAAAAGCTTAAGCTATTAAAAGAAGGCGTAGTTTAATATTTATATATTCCAACAAAGCTGATAAATTGAAGCAGATCTCGAGATTAACCTATACAAGCTCAGGAAGAGCCATTCTGGCTTTAACATCGAATGCTGTACACAAGCTCTGGAAATGGGAACGAAGTGATCTGAACCTAACAGGCAGTGTAAGGAATCTTTTTTCTTCTTCTTGAAAGTGGCAAGCTATTTTATTGTTTAGCTCATTGTTAACTACATCAAATCTTCTTTTTGCAGGCTACAACTAGTGTAGTACCACAGTTATGGCGACCTCCTGGTGCGAATTTTCTGACCAATGACACAAGTGATACAAATCCTGAAGAGGCAGTTCCGTGCTTTGCACTGTCAAAGTACGATACTTATATAATATCAACATCAGGGGGGAAGATCTCTACGTTCAATCTTGCGACTTTTAAGGTGAATATTTTCCCAAAGGCATGTTTATATCCTTTTGTCAGTTTTTGGTAGCACTATCCACAAGGTTTAAGATGGTGAACTACCCGTTTGTGCTGAATATGCGTGCACTATCAGCTAAATTTAATGGATTCTATCGTGTATGGAAAGTATTAAACTCTATTGATAGGATGTCCATGAAAGCAACTGCTTTGATTTTCATGTCCTTTTCTACTTCTAAGTTGGGACAAGGGCTTTTCTCTGTTACTGATTAAAGAAAGCTAGGGAAGAGGCTTTTTCGCCATTCCAGAGATGTAATGGTCGAACTTGCTCTCTCCCTTTCCAAAGAAGGCAGGTGCCACTGAGGCAAGTGCCTCTTGGCACATATGTCCCACTGTCACTTATAAAGTTGTTAATACTATCGTGCCTGCTGATGTCCAGATGATGCATACATGTATGCCTCCATCACCAGTATCAACATTTCTGGCGGCCGATCCACAAGACAATAACATGATCACAATAGGAATGGAGGACTCCTCCATTCAAATTTACAGTGGTCAAGTTGATGAGGTGAGATCTGTTTTCAATGGCGTTCAAAGTTAACTGTATAGAGAATATTCACTGCTTCACTTTCTCAGGTCCAGACAAAACTAAAAGGACATTGGAGAATAATTAAAGGCTTTGCCTTCTCAACTCTCTTAAATGTTCTCCCGTCTTCTGGCGCTGATTCTCAGGTACCACACCACTGCTTTTTTACTTGCTAAGTCAGACAGGGGCTTTTCTCTGTCTTCCATGAGTCTTTTTGCTCTTACTGATCCAAGAAAAGAAGGCAATAGCATTCTTTTCAACTGTTCAGAGATCTAACGGTTGAACTTCCTTTGTCCCTTTCCCAAGAAGAGAGATGCCACTGAGGCAAGTGCCTCTTGGCACATATGTCCCACTGTTACTTATAAAGTAGTTAATACTACCCTGCATGCTGATATCCAGATGATGATAACATTTATGCCCCCGCCACCGGCAGCAACATTTCTCGCGCTCTATCCTCAAGACAATAACATCATTGCAGTAGGAATGGAGGACTCCTCTATTCTAATTTGCAATGCTCCATTTGAAGAGGTGCGACCTAATTTCACTGTGGTTGAAAGTTAACCTTGTTATTATCCGTCACAAAGTTATGGATATTGACTGTTTCACTTTCTCAGGTCTATGCAAATCTAAAAGGACATGAGCAAAGAATTACAGGCCTTGCCTTCTCTAATGTCTTAAATGTTCTCGTCTCTTCTGGCGCCGACTCTCAGGTACCAGACCACTGTTCCGTCTTACTTTCCGTGTAGACATGCCCAAGTTTTGGGCAGACAGAGCAAAGTAGTTTAAAAAAAAGGGTTGATGTTGACTCTGGATATATTTGATGCTTACGTCCTCAGCATGCATCAGGTCATGAAGGCATCCTTTACCTGCAGAATAAATCCTTCCTGAAAACTTCATCTTTTGTCTTGATAAATTAATCCCATCTCATTAAGTACAAAAAAAAAAAAAATAGCTACAATGTCCTGCTGTTGCTTACATCAGACAATTGGTGTGATTCTCATAAAAAAAATTTAACAATCCCTTTGACGAATGTTTACCATCACTGCAGTTGTGTGTTTGGAGCACTGATGTATGGGAGAAGCAGGCTAGTAGGTTTCTGAAGATGCCGACTGGGAGAGTCGCAGCTCCTCTTGCTAATACTCGTGTTCAATTTCACGTGGATCAGATACATCTGCTGGTGCTTCATGAAACACGGATCGCCATCTATGAAGCATCTAAACTAGAATGCCTCCAGCAGGTATTGAAGATTTTTTTTTTCTTGTGCACAAGTCTCTCTTATCTCATCCTGATTGCATCAAAATCAGCGAAATATTTAGTATGAGTTGCTTCATGCCAAATGTAATTATTTTTGATTAGTTGTTCATCTCAACTAGTGGGTTCCTCGAGAAGCTAGCGGTCCAATCACAGATGCTACATATTCATGCAATGGCCGATCAATATATGTGAGCTTTGAAGATGGAAGTATTGGTGTTCTTACTGCTTCTACACTCAGATTGAGATGTCGTATAAACCCTGCCGCTTATATCCGTCCAAACCCCAGGTAAGTTGGTTATTGCTGCTCAGTTAACCTCATTCCTTTATGGAAGTTGGCAAGTCTCGTTCGCGAAGTTTCAATAGTCTGGCAAGTTACTCATTCCTCAGTGATGGATTTGGCAGCTCGAGAGTCTACCCGCTGGTCATTGCAGCACATCCATCTGAACCTGACCAGTTTGCACTAGGGCTTACTGATGGCAGCGTCTATGTGCTTGAGCCGTGGTTGAGCTGGGCGTCAGCCACAGGTAAAATTGAAAATTTAATGGCGCGAAACATGCCAATGATCGCTTGTTTTTTGACGTGTGTATGTTTGTATGTTCTAGCTGTATATCCATCGCCATTTACGATACTTAGAGAAGAAATATATGCAAGGTTTATGAGACAATGATAATTTTTTTAGTTTCACAAAATAGTTTGAAGGAGAAGTAGATGGACGAGCATCATGGTACGGAGTTTCAGAGTGTGAATGACGACCATTCTCTTCTTGGGCCCTATTTCTAGCCAGAAATAAATTTTTCTTTCTCTATTCACTAGACGAGTTTTTGAGTAGAGACACAAGTTTGACAATGACATAAAATATTTGTTACCAAAACAGAAATTCATTTGATAACCGTATAAAATTTCTACGGTTGGAGGATTAGCGAAGCAGAGGATGGCGGACGGTGAGCAGCGACCGGCAGCTGGTGTGTTGAGAACAGAGCGGATTATGAAATTTCAGTATATTTCTATGTACCTTAAAATGAAGAGAATACGAGCTTATTTATAGGTCATACAGATTATCTAACTTACGAAAATATCAATCAAAATCAATTAAGATAAATACACAATAAATCAAAATCTCCTAGATATATCTATATCTCCAACATCCCCCTCAAACTCAAGGTGATTTGAAGGATGTCAACTTGAGTTTGCAGAAAAGATCCCGAAAACGCCCAGGTGGATGTCTTGGCGAAGAAATCAGCAGTTTGATCAGCAGATGAAGTGGAAACAAGTTGAACAGCGCCAAGTAGAACATGATCTCGAATGAAATGACAATCTATTTCAATGTGCTTGGTTCGTTCGTGGAAAATGTCATTATATGCTATTTGAATAGCACTTCGGTTGTCACAATGAATGATTGTTCCGCTATGGTGACGTATACCGATTTCTTCTAGTAGCCATCGTAACCACAGCTCTGATACCATGTTGAAAATAGAGGGGATTATCAAATTTCAGTATAATTCTATGTTCCTTCAAATGAAGAAAATACGAGCCTATTTATAGGCCATACATGATGATTATCTAACCTAGAAAAATAACAATCAGAATCAATCAAAACAAATTAAGATAAATACTGGGACATTCCTCCCTAGTCCCACATTGCTGAGGGGGAGGTCTTAGGTTGGCTTATAAGGCTTGGGGGCCCTTAGACTTGCATGATGCCTTTTTCGGGCTAAGTGATTGGAAAACAAAACCGTGCGGGTTACAAAGCTCAAAACAGACAATATCGTGCAAGTGGGACCTCGGTCATTATAAATGGCATCAAAGCCGACTCCCGACAGCATGTGGGGCAAGGTACGGGCACAATGAGGACGTTGTGTCCGAAGGGGGGGAGATTGTGACATCCCTCCTGGTCCCACATTGCTTAGAGGGAGGTCTTAAGTTGGCTTATAAGGCTTGGGGGCCCTTAGACTTGTATGAGTCATTTTTTGGGCTGAGTGCTCGGAAAGCAAAAGCATGTGGGTTGCAAAATCCAAAGCGGACAATATCATGCAAATGGGACCCCAGTCGTTATAAATGGTATCAAAGCCGACCCTCGACAACATGTTGGCTTATAAGGCTTGGGGGCCCTTAGACTTGCATGATGCCTTTTCCGGGTGAGTGCTCGAAAAGCAAAGGCGTAGGGGTTGCAAAGTCCAAAGCGGACAATATCGTGTAAGTGGGGCCCTAGTCGTTATAAAAGGTATCAGAGCCGACCCCCGATAGCATGTGGGGCGAGGTACGGCCACAACGGAGACGTTGTGTCCGAAGTGGGGAAGATTGCAACATTCCTCCCTAGTCCCACATTGCTTAGGGGAAGGTCTTAGGTTGGCTTATAAGGCTTGGGAGGCCCTTAGACTTGCATGAGGCCTTTTCCAGGCTGAGTGCTCGGAAAGCAAAACCGTGCGGGTTGCAAAGCTCAAAGGACAATATCGTGCAAGTGGGACCCGGTCGTTATAAATGTATTGTGACAACCCTCCCTAGTCCCACATTGCTTAGGGGGAGGTCTTAGGTTGACTTATAAGGCTTGGGGGACCCTTAGACTTGCATGAGGCTAAGGGTGAGCGGTTCCAAGTTCCGGGTAGGTTCTAGGTTTCACATGGAACCTGGAATCTACCCGCTAGTACAGGTTCCTTATTTTTTGGAACCTGGAACCTACCCGCCACACTGTGGAACCTGGAACCTACCCTGTCACAGGTTCCAGGGTCCGGTTCCAAGATACCCGGGAACCTGCTAATATAACTCTAATTGCATCAAAATTACATTCCTATAGACAGAAATTGGGATACGAGGAACCAACATAACTTCAAAGCGGGAGATACCAATGCTATATTGCTTTACAAAAACAAAAACACAAGGCCAAAGAGTAACTAAACCTACCCAATGACACACTAATCCAAAAAATGTACACGCTAATTGCATCATGTTCACCAAAAAAACACAAGTTCTGCTACGTATTTGCATCCTGTTCACCAAAAAATGCACACGCTAATCCACCAGCTCCTGCCCTTCCTGTTCTTCCAATCCAGTGAACATAATCCTCCACACAAGTAGGGAAATCAAAATTGATAACCACCTTGCAAAAGATACTGGTTATTGTTACCGCAAAAGTTCATAATATAAGAGGTCTAGAAGTGTGTGACAGAGTGTATCACTGGTCAATCAAATAAAAAATCCAGACATGGATGTTCAAAAACAACATAAAGACAGCAAAGAACATTCCCAAAGGCAAAAGACCTCCTAAATAGTAAATACACAGACTCCCAATCATTCACTCTAGTCAGACAGCTTCCAATTTGCCAAGTATCACCAAATACAAATTGGTTACGTGGTATTCTCTTTAGTCTCCTCAAACCATTACAATAATGTGCAGCACCGGTTAGCCTCCCTTCCGATCGCATGAGATCCAAAATCTAACTATCTGAAACCAAATGAAACAACAAACTAATATTAGTTCTAGAGTAAAATAATTGTTAACTAAATTGAAACAATTAATAGAAAGCCTCACCACAGCGTCTAAATTCCACTTCAACCCGAAAGCTTTATTTACCGAGGATTATATCCTCATTAAGACAATCCATATCTAAATAAAAAAGAAGAGATTAAATAGAGCATTCATTCAAAATATATACAAATGAATTATAATATATAGACATATAAACATCACTTACCTGACTCAAACTTTTCGGCATTCTCAATGCACTTTTTAATGTTAATCGGCATACGAACGGCTCTTAACCAATCTTGAGTGCAAAGCAAAGCTTCCACAATTTTAGGAGTCAATGAGCTCCAAAAGCCATCAAGTACACGACCCGATGTGCTAAAAGTCGACTCCGAAGCAACGGTAGCCACGGGAATAGACAAAACATCACGAGCCATCAAAGATATAATTTTATATTTTGAGCCGGAAGTCTTCCACCACATCATGAGATCAAGATCAAGAGCCTCTTCATCTTTATCTTGAAGATACTGATCAAGCTCAGATTTCTTGCCATCGTCTGCTTTTTTCTTTGAGAGCATATAGGTTTTCCGCCAAAAATTGACGTCATACTTGCTGGTAGCTTCATTACTAACAGAATTGGAACTACTACTACTAGCACTCAAGCCTTGGCCACCACAATTTTGATCGTTTGAAGCAAAAGATTGCTCATAAAATTCATACAACTCCTCCAATGCCTCATTCACCTTATCATACATCACACTGATTCTCAATTCATCATCATAAATTTGTTGATAACAGAAACTCACATAATTCAACTTCTTTGTAGGATCCAACACGATAGCAATCAACACCAGCATATTCACCTTATCTAAATTTCCATAATATTTGTCAAATTTCTCTTTCATTGCCTTTCCCATAGGTCCTAGCTTAGTATCTAAAGAATCCGCATCATCTTTCAAATATTTGTACAAAGCAGCTATCCCCTCGAAATAACCATTTGAAGTAACATATGAACTCCCCGACGTCACTTTGGTGGCTTTATAAAATTGTTCTAGAAAATCGGAAAGAATAATGGCATTTTCCCGATCATCATCTTTAGGAAGATCATCTTTAAGCTCACCTACGAAAGACAAATCCTCTTCTGCCATCCTTTCAAAGGCTTTTCTGAACTTTATGGCGGTGTTTAGCATGAGGTAGGTGGAGTTCCATCTAGTGGCAACATCAAGACAAACCGAACCTTTGTAAGTGATCATTTCACTCTCAATGCAAGATTGAAACGTCTTGACTCTCATGGGAGAGCTTCTCACATATTTAATCACGTTTCGGACACGTTCAATAGAAGAAGCTACCTTAGACAAGCCATCTCTCACAATCAAGTTCAATATATGAGCAGTGCACCTCATGTTTTCTCCTTCAAATAACCAATTGCAATATCATTCGAACTAGCATTATCTACGGTTATTGTGGACACCTTTTTTTTCTATTCCCCACTAGTAGATACATTTCTCCACCATTTTTTCAATCTCCCTACCCCTATGACTATGCATCATCACAAAATTGATGATTCTTTTATGCAACTTCCAATTTTCATCGATAAAATGTGCAGTGAGACACAAATAATTCATATTTTGAATGGAAGTCCACGTATCAGTAGTGAGTGCAATCCTCGATTTATAGTTACTAAAGTAACTTTTCAAGCAAGTTCTTTCACCAAAATATAACTTCATGCAATCTCTAACCACTGTAAATCGTGATATATGCTTGAAGAGAGGTTGTAACTCACTGATATATTCACGAAATGCAACACGCTCAACCAATGAAAATGGTTGTTCATCAACTATGATGAACCGAGCAAGCTTTTGCCTACAACGTTCTTAATCAAATGTTCAAGTCAATAAGATACCACCAGAACTAGGATCCCCTCCTATCTTGCCATCTTCGTTTACATTATGTGGTGCAAAGAATTTCTGCCTCTTATCTACATTGTGAGGAAACTTCTTGCACATTAGCAAATGTTTCCTCATCGAAGAAGTACCATTAGAAGTACTATACTTTAACTGAACCTCACAATGCATGCACCTCACGTTATTTGCTTTTCCAGTCTCCGTATTTATGATTTTCGCAAAATGCTCCTAAGCATCAGATGTACATTTCTTATCACGAGGAGGAAGACTAGCACCAGGTACCTTGTTTGTCGCACTCGTACCTATGGTCGAGGATGGCTCTTCCTCACCTTCATTGGCCAAAAATCCCAATTCAGTGTCCGGAGTTATCTCCTCAAATCCATCTACCTCCACTGACATATTATCTTGATACATTAATTTCACACATACAACCAAATTGGTCATTTACAAGTATTAAATACAAGAACCCGAAAACATTCAATTGGCAACAGAGCAAATAGTAGAATTCTGCAAACAGGTGTTGGTCAATATCTCTCACCCATTAAAGTTCAATTATTTGTGCTTGAACCACCCCCAATTATTTGTGCAATCAGCCATAAACAAGACCTAATAATAGTAACATTGGCTTTCAATGAATCTCGCTTGTACTTACCTTTCTCGATCTTACATGTTTAAGAGCAGAATCAAGTTGCTCCTCCAAATTTTGAAGGTCTTTGAGGCTAAAAAAATCAAGATCTTCTCCCATGAAATGCCTGAAACAATCAAGCAAATATCGAGATTCGTTAGCCTCAACAAATTTTCAGTTCTTGCGGTAACTTCATCTTAGTATACATTGAATGATAGTGGTGACACTAGCCAGTATGCACTAATCCCTTGCAAGAAAGAATTATTTCCTAATTATCTTCAGTAGATAATCTGAAAACTTGCTTCTTACCTATCTTCTCAAAGACTGATAAGAGATTATTGTATGAATACAAGCAGGCAACCAACTCAGGAAAATAGAGCTTCTCACAGTTGTCAATAATGCAGTCCATTAATGGGTACAAAAAGGAATACACAAACTAGCACTCCAGCATCAAAGATCATTGCTTATAAAACTAGAAAGAAACATAATGCACTCACTGTAATTGGAAAAAGTAATTTTGTAAATGCATCATCATGTAGTAGTTAAGGATGTTGCCATGGCAATCAAGCAATTCCGACAATAGTTAGAAATATAATAACGGTTTCCACTATAGCTTGTTCTAACTTATTCCCCGTAGAGATGTGCAAAAGAACCTAGGATAAGCATTAGAGGTCACAAGAAAAGTTTAGAACCTTTAAGTACAGTGTATGTTTCGGGGCATGGGTTCAGACCTCCACCTTGTACCGTATGATCTACACCTAATGCAAGATACATTCAGAAAGATAGAGTTACCCTAAAAAACATAAATTAATTGTGCAAAAAGCAAAATCCAACCACAAAATCAACAAACCTTGGGCGCCGTCGAGGAATGGCCGTCGTTGAGGGATGGCCTTCCGACGATGAGACGATGGACACGAGGGAAGTTGAAGGATTGGAGAGGGAGCAAAGCCCGGTGGATAGTGAGGATGGCCGTCGGGCGTGCTGCATCAATGTGTTGGGAGGAAAACGCCTGGTCGAGGGTAAGTGCCGGCGAACGACGGTAAGCGCCTGGTCGAGGTTCTTGGAGATATCGGCGACAATTCATCTAATGGGTCGTTCGTTGAGGGACAGAGTCGACGAAGCAAGACGAACAGCAGATCGAAGTACCTTGGGACAAGCGGTCGATCTACCTTGCGAATTCAGAGCAATCGTTCTTGGAGGACTCGGCTTCTTGAGTTGATTCGATGAATCGCTCAGCAGAAGCGTCGAAGACCATGGGGGGACTTGGAGAGTTGCGGCGTCGAGTCGAGGGGAGGAAACTGAAAGGGCAAAGACTGATAGGCAATTAGGGCTTTTGTTTAATAACATATGATTCCGGTTCCGATTCCGGGTAGGTTCCATAGGGGAACCGGGAACCGAACCAGAACCGCCGGTTTCTCAAAATAAGGAACCGAGAACCGGACCCAGGCACATCAGAACCGGGAACCGGACCGGAACCGGCGGTTCGGTTCTTTGGTTCCCGGTTCTACTCGGGAACCATGCTCACCCCTACATGAGGCATTTTCTAAGCTGAGTGCTCGGAAAGCAAAACCGTGCGGGTTGCAAAGCCCAAAGGACAATATCGTGCAAGTGGGACCCGATCGTTATAAATGTATTGTGACAACCCTCCCTAGTCCCACATTACTTAGGGGGAGGTCTTAGGTTTGCTTATAATGTTTGGGGGCCTTTAGACTTGCATGAGGCCTTTTTCGAGCTAAGTACTCAGAAAGAAAAATCGTGCGAGTTGCAAAGCCCAAAGCAGATAATATCGTACAAGTGGGACACCGGTGGTTATAAATGGTATCAAAGCCGAAACCCGATAGCATGTGAGGCGAGGTACGGGCACAACGGGGACGACGTGTTCGAAGGGAGGAGATTATGACATCCCTCCCTAGTCTCACATTGCTTATGGGGAGGTCTTAGGTTAGCTTATAAGCTTTGGGGAGGTACGGGCACAACGGGGACGTTGTGTTCTAAGGGGGAAGATTGTGACTTCCCTCCCTAGTCCCACAGCTTTGGGGGCCTTTAGACTTGCATGAGGCCTTTTCCGGGCTAAATGCTCGGAAAGCAAAACCGTGCGGATTGCAAAGCTCAAAGAGGATAATATCGAGCAAGTGGGACCCCGGTCGTTATAAATGGTATCAAAGCCGACCCTCGACAGCATGTGAAAAATGACCGGAGTCCCACTTGCACGATATTGTCCGTTTTAGGCTTTGCAACCTGCACGGTTTTGCTTTCTGAGCACTTTGCCTAGAAAAGGCCTCATGCAATCTAAGGGCCCCCAAGCCGTACAAGCAAACTTAAGACATCCCTTTAAGCAATGTGGGACTAGGGAGGGATGTCATAATCTCCCCCTTTTAGACAACGTCTCCGTTGTGCCCGTACCTCGCCCCACATGCTGTCGAGAGTCGGCTCTGATACCAACTGTAACAGTCCGGGCCCACCGCGCACCGCTGCCAACTTTTGCAAGATATTGTCTGCTTTGAACACACAGTCCTCACGATTTTTTTTTCGAGTGCCGCCCATATAATGCCGAAAAACGCGTCTTGCAAATCTGAGGGATGTCATAATCTCCCCCCTTTAGACACAACGTCCCCGTTGTGCCCGTACCTCGCCCCACATGCTGTCGGGAGTCGGCTCTGATACCAAATGTAACAGTCCGGGCCCACCGCGCACCGCTGCCAACTTTTGTAAGATATTGTCTGCTTTGAACACACAGTCCTCACGGTTTTGTTTTTCCGAGCGCCGCCCATACAATGCCGGAAAACACGTCTTACAAATCTAAGGAGGGCCCAAGGTTTATAAGCCAACCTAAGGCATCCCCCTAAACAATGTGGCATTAGAGAGGGATGTCACAATCAACCCCCTTCAGACACAATGTGCCCTACATGCTGTCGGAGGTCGGCTCTGATACCATTTATAACGATCGGGGTCCCACTTGCATGATATTGTCCGCTTTGGGTTTTGCAACCCGCACGATTTTGCTTTCCGAGCACTCAGCTCGGAAAAGGCCTCATGCAAATCTAATGGCCCCCCAAATTTTATAAGCCAACCTAAGACCTCCCCCTAAACAATGTGGGACTAGGGAGGGATATCACAATTATTTATAACGACCGGGGTCCCACTTGTACGATATTGTCCGCTTTGGGCTTTGCAATCCGCACGGTTTTATTTTTCGAGCATTCAGTCTAGAAAAGGCCTCATGCAAGTCTAAGGCCCCCCAAGCCTTATAAGCCAACCTAAGACCTCCCCCTAAGTAATGTGGGACAAGGGAGGGATGTCACAATCTCCCCACTTCGGACACAATGTCCCCGTTGTGGCTCTGATACCATTTATAACGACCGGGGTCCCACGTGCACGATATTGTCTGTTTTGGGTTTTGCAACCCACACGATTTTACTTTCCGAGCACTCTGCCCGAAAAAGGCCTCATGCAAGTCTAATGACCCCCATGCCTTATAAGCCAACCTAAGACCTCCCTCTAAGCAATGTGGGACTAGGGAGGGATGTCATAATCTCCCTCCCTTCGGACACAAAGTCTCCGTCCCCCCTTCGGACACAACGTCCCCGTTGTGCCCGTACCTCGTCCACATGATGTCGGGGGTCGGTTCTGATACCGATACCGATATCGACACACGGATACGATACGACACGATACGCCGATACGTCATTTTTCAAAAATAGAAAAATTCGATACGTTGGGGATATGAGATATTAAATATATATTTATATATGTATATGCTAAATTATTATTTTTATAATAATAAATATAATTATTGATGGCCACAATTGTCATTTGGCCGCCCATTTCTTCTTCTCTCTCAAGCCCACTTCCCTACGTTCTCTCTCTCCCCTTCCCCACTTCCCCACGTTCTCTCTCTCTAATTATTTTCCCCTTCCCCACGCTCTCTCTTTCCTCGGTGGACCGCGCGACCCCCAATCTTCTTCCTCCTTCCTTCTGCTTCTCTGCAGCCAACCTTTCCCCCTCCATCCGCGACCTTCACGCCTCCATCTTTGCTCACACCACTGGTCGCCACTCACTCCGTCGTTGGTCGCCAAACTTGGCCCAACCGCGAGGGTCCAATTGGTCGAGAACCGTGCAACTCAAACTCCTCACATGCATCGCCGAGTTTAGCTCGCCTCCGTCGAGCTTGTCGCCGTCGCGACCAGCATCGTTTTCCTCGACCGCCGCTCGAGCTCATTCCGAGGCCGAATGACCCCTGAACTTCTGATTCTGCCATCCAAGACCCAAATCCGGCGATGATGAGCCTCGCCCCTGTTCCGCCATGGCGACGTCTCCTCAGATCTGCTAGCCTTGACAACTAAAACGCCTCCTCCTTCACCGATACGCGCGTCTCTAGCGTATCGCCCGTGATGACCGCATATCGGACGAGTAACGACGCGTATTGGACGCGTATCCGTATCCGATACGTCGACCTCCTTGGAGTTCGGTGCTATAGGTTCTGATACCGGCGTCCCACTTGCACGATATTATCCGCTTTGGGTTTTGCAACCCGCACAGGTTTGCTTTTCAAACATTCAGCCCGAAAAAGGTCTCATGCAAATCTAAGGCGCCCCAAGCCTTATAAGCCAACCTAAGACCTCCCCTAAGCAATGTAGGACTAGGGAGGGATGTCACAAATACACAATAAATGAAAATCTCCTAGATATATCTATATCTCTAACACAGTTGATGGCAACTAGCGAAGGACGAACATAGCCTGTTGACGGCAATCGGCGAACAAAAGGCTATGGGAGGCCGGCATACGGCAGCCGAGGATGGGTGAACGACGAATGGCGGCCGGGGACCGTCGGAAGATAAATGGCTAAGAGCGACCGGTTGCCAGCGAACGGAGGACGGGGCACGGCGACTGGCGAAAGGTGGGCACGAAATTGCGACCAATGGAAGGCGGACGAGGGCCGATGAGCGGTGAAGAATGCCAGCAACCGAGGACCTGCAATCGGCAGCCGGCAAACAGCGACTGATGAACCAGACCATTTAGAAGCTATTAAAAGTGGGATGCCACGGCTTCCCCCATTTTATAAAATTTCGTCTGTGTTATTTAATTTTAGGTATTCTTTTTAGCTTGGTTGAGCAGCATTTGTTAGCACTTAGCAGAGTTCTCCTTTCGGGTTCTTTCGCTGCAAAAGGAAAACTTCACCTTCTTCTCTCGTTCCTATCGTGAAGGCGATTTGAGTGCAACAGCACTCGTTTCTTTGATGGATGACAGTAAATACTTCACTGTGGCCTCCAGGAATCAGGTTCCATTTTTTTAGGATGCAGTTAAACAGTTAAACACTGCATCAACGGGGACGGAAATTAGTTATTTCGCGAGCTTTGATAGTTTGTTTGACCACTTGAATTGTTCATTTACAAATGAAAACAAGCAGGTAGCGTTAGGAATCGCGCACCAACTAAAATGAGAAAAGTGCCTGACATTGAGACTCCCGAAGAGGAGGCCCGGGATAAGTGCTTCGGGATAAGTCAGGGAATCGCACCATTCACAAGCCCCCCCTAAGTAAAAACGTTCCACAGGACGCTGGGACGGTAAAATACCACCCTCCTCAGCCCCACAACCATCCCCATCGCCCCGATTGTCGATACAATGGAAAAAATTAACTGCATTCACGTCATTCTCGTTTACTTGTCAAGCACCTGCACACAAAGTGACACCTGCTTATTTCCGTCTTCGACTGGGCTTCGTGCTCTTTCTTGCCGGGGTTGACTGCTGCAAAGGCACTGGTAACAGGGTTCCTCCTTTGACGCCATCTTTATCATTCATCTCATCGAGTGTTTTCTGGGCTCCAATGTACACCTTAAGATCTCTGATCTGCGAAGGATGACAAGGGACATACTACTGTCAACACACATTACATGTGCGCGTGCAGAGTTTTCTGCCACATTACATCAAAGCCCTACAAGGGTTCACATGATATACCTGTTCTTCTAAGTCAAGTATCTCTTCATCCTTCGACTTCAGTGACAGAGTTGTCCTACAGATGAACAGAAATGCAAGTGTCCTTCATTCATGGAACGGAAGACCAAGTTCCCGTGACAACTTTAAATTGACTGGACTCATCTATTGTGGAGGTGTCGGTAGAATCAATAATAATGCTTATCCAAGAAGATTACCTACATAACTTGAATGAAGATGGACAACACAAGAATACTTCGAAAGGCTCTATGAATATTCTCTACAAAGAAAATGTTGTATGCATATTAAGGTAGTTAAAAGGCATCTACCCATACATCGCTTGGCATGTGAAGCTCAAATAAGCTTTAAGTCTACCAAGTGTATGTTCTTTTCCTTTTATTTTCAATTTTGTGGAAGTTAAAATGTCAACAAAACACAGCATGAACAACCAATTGAATTTCAATTGGAATTAGTAAAAGTTCAATGTTGAACTGTATCAGATAAAATTTGAGTCCTGAACCATCACAGAATAATGATCAGATTTTGCCAGTGTAAGTACTTTGAAAATGAAACCCAACCATGAAGATTTCAACATTGATTTCTGTTGATAAAGTTTAACCTCTCCTCGAAAGCAGTAGCACTAAAACTTCAAAGCAAGACAACATTACAGATGGAGCATACATAAACAAAGGAACAAAATAATAGAGAGCGCTGACGCATGGAACTTTCTCCATACGTGGCGCATTCTCTTTTATCTTCTTTCCCAATATCCTCTCTTTCTTTCCCTCATTAGAGTTTGTCCCGTCTCGCCACCATTTTAGAACTTCAATAAAAAAAATCACCAAAAGCTACTTTATCTTGTTGCCACATCCTTCAACCAATGAGAAAATTATCCTTTCCCAGCATGAGAAAAAAGTCGTATTCACTACTCGACAGATTTTACTCAGCATAAAATGACTTTTGCCATTTTTTCCATTAATTATGTGTTGAAAGCCCCTTATAGTCACTATTAACATATTGCATTAGGTGCTGTATTTCCTCTTTTTTCTTCCAACTTTCACCTTCCATGCATTGTGAACTCATGCTCTTTGTGATACCTGTTGAAAAGTTGTAAAGTTGTTTGAAACCTTGTAATTCTATACCTAACTTAGGTGAGTCTATACCTAACTTAGGTTTCTTACCTAAACTTAGGTGAGTCAATACCTAAATTAGGTTTCTTGCCTAACTAGGGCCTCCTTTCTCTTGTATATATAGTGACCTTGTAATTACTCAAGAATAAGAGAAAAAATACAGATTTTTCCTTCATGGTATCAGAGCTGAGTTTTTGAATCCAGCTCCCACTATGGTGAAAACGGTGATGACCGGTGCTCGTAAGGACACCAATTTAGGTGTCGAGCCAGAGAAAATTTCAACTGATTTCTCTGGCCAATCGGGCAATGGTGGAGAGCAATTCCAGGAGACAAACGAGGAAGAGCAAATAAAATCAGATTTGGTTCCATTCACAAAGGAACAATTAGAGCATCTGTACAAACTTCTTCAACCTCCACAACCTTCTTTAAATCCCTCTTGTTCTTTAGCCCATCAAGGTAATCATTCTTCTACTGCTTTCCTCATAGAAAATCCACACCAAAAAACTCCATGGATTCTTGATTCTGGAGCAACCGATCACATGACAGGTTGTTCAAAGCTCTTTTCCACCTATAATCCGTGTGCAGGGAATAAAAAAATAACTATTGCAGATGGTTCCCTTTCGGCTATAGCTGGATTAGGATCCATCAAGCTGTCCTCTGCCCTCACGCTTCATAATGTCCTTCATGTTCCAAAGCTATCTTGTAACTTGCTGTCCATTAGTAAAATAACTTATGATCAAAAGTGTCGAGCTAATTTTTTCTCATCTCATTGTGAGTTTCAGGACTTGACCTCGGGGAGGATGATTGGCAGTGCTAGAGAGAGTGGAGGACTCTATTTCTTTGAAGATGAAACAAGCTCGGCTAGACAAGTTCAGGGTAGTTGTTTCGAATCTGTTACTGTTTATAAGGATGATGATATTATGTTATGGCATTATAGGCTTGGTCATCCGAATTTTCAATATTTGAAATTCTTGTTCCCAAGGTTGTTTTTGAATAAAAGTCCATCTTCATTTCAGTGTGAATTCTGTGAATTAGCCAAACATCATCGAACAAATTTTCCCTCTCAAATCTACAAGTCGTCTAAACCATTCTCTTTAATTCATAGTGATGTTTGGGGACCATCTCGGATTCCTACACCCTCAGGAAAGAAATGGTTTGTCACATTTATTGATGATCATACGAGAGCAAGTTGGGTGTACTTGTTAAAAGAGAAATCTGATGTAGAATCTGTTTTTAAAAACTTTTACACCATGATACAAACACAATTTCAAGTGCAAATCCAGATTTTCAGGAGTGACAATGGGAGAGAATACTTCAATAAAATTCTGGGACATTTTTTCTTGGAAAAAGGAATTATGCATCAAAGTTCTTGTCCTGACACGCCTCAGCAAAATGGGGTGGCAGAGAGGAAGAATAAACACCTTTTAGAAGTAACTAGAGCTCTACTCTTCACCTCTAAAGTTCCCACATACCTATGGGGTGAAGCTCTTCTTACATCTACATACCTTATCAATAGAATGCCCTCTAGAGTGCTAAAGTTCCAAACACCCCTGAAAGTCCTTCAAAGGACCTATCCAACCTCTAGACTTACTGCAGCCTTGCCTTTAAAACTATTTGGTTGTACCTCTTTTGTACACATCCATGATAGAAATCGGGGCAAACTTGATCCTAGAGCAAAAAAATGTGTGTTTGTTGGTTATGCACCGAACCAAAAAGGGTATAAATGCTTTGATCCAATTTCCAAAAAAATGTTTGTCACCATGGATGTCACCTTTTTCGAATTAACACCTTTTTTTGGAGCTCATCTTCAGGGGGGGAAAGAAAGTGTAGATTCGCACAACTCCATTATTGAGTCTTTTCGTCTTGCAGAATCTGAAAATCCTCTTCCAGCAACTCTTATACCTAATTTTGAACCAAATAATGGAAGTTCGGGTCTACCTATTTTGGCATCTCATCCTACTTGTGAGAGTAACAGGTGCGAAACTAGTACCAAGAATGCTGAACTTCCATCTTATGCTCAAGTCTACACGAGAAGAAACAAAACTCAAAGAAATGAGTCTTCTGCTCCTTTAGGGTGCCATGAGTCCGAACCAGGACATGACCAAAACTCCATACAATCATCAGGTAATGCTCCAACTCAATCTGTCCAACCTGATAGTCAACAAAATGATGAGCCTACTGATGAACTTGACATACCTATTGCTATTCGGAAAGGAGTTAGGTCTTGTACCAAACATCCTATGTCTCATTATGTGTCTTACGAAAATCTCTCACCCAATTTTCGTGCTTTTACCTCAACCTTGTCTTGTGTGGAGATTCCCAAAACTGTGCAGGATGCTCTACAAACTTCTGAGTGGAAGGAAGCAATTCTTGAAGAGATGAAAGCTCTTGAAAAAAATGGAACATGGGATATGGTGGATCTACCCAAAGGAAAGTCCACGGTTAGATGCAAATGGGTATTCACAACCAAGCATAGGGCTGATGGGTCTCTTGAAAGGTATAAAGCTCGTTTGGTTGCCAAAGGATTCACGCAGACTTATGGCATCGATTACTTTGAGACTTTCGCTCCAGTTGCTAAGCTAAACACTATCAGAGTGCTCCTATCACTTGCAGCCAATCTTGATTGGCCTCTGCAACAACTAGATGTGAAGAATGCATTTTTGAACGGAGATTTGGAGGAAGAAGTATACATGGACTTCCCCCCAGGCTTTGACAAAAAGTTTGGGTCAAAGGTTTGTAAATTGAAGAAGTCACTATATGGACTGAAACAGTCACCAAGGGCCTGGTTTGAGAAGTTCACTCAGTCTGTGAAGAAACAAGGGTATGATCAAGGACATGCTGATCATACCATGTTTGTGAAGCATTCTCGTGATGGGAAGGTTGCAATTCTGATAGTATATGTTGATGACATTATTCTCACTGGGAATGATATTGCCGAGATGAACAGGTTGAAAGAATGTCTTGCTTCTGAATTTGAGATCAAGGACCTGGGAACTCTAAGGTATTTCCTTGGAATGGAGGTGGCTCGATCAAAGAAGGGAATTGTAGTTTCACAAAGGAAATATGTCCTGGATCTTCTAAAGGAGACTGGAATGAGTGGTTGTAGACCAGCAGATACTCCAATAGATCCAAATCAGAAATTTGGAGACGACAAAGATGAGGTTCCTGTTGATACATCGAGATACCAGAAACTTGTAGGAAAACTAATCTATTTGTCGCATACTCGGCCAGATATTGCCTTTGCTGTGAGTATGGTAAGCCAATTTATGCATTCTCCCTATGAAAGACATCTTGAGGCTGTGTATAGGATCTTGAGATACTTAAAGAGCACACCTGGAAAAGGCCTGCTATTCAAAAAGTCTACTCAAGAAGAAATTGAAGCATACACAGATGCAGACTGGGCAGGGTCAATCACTGACAGAAGGTCGACTTCAGGATATTGTACTTATGTCTGGGGGAACTTAGTTACTTGGCGAAGTAAAAAGCAGAATGTGGTAGCCCGAAGTAGTGCAGAAGCTGAGTATCGAGCAATGGCTCATGGAGTTTGTGAGATGTTGTGGCTAACACGAGTGCTAGAAGAACTTCGAGTACCAGTGAAACTACCTATGAAGCTGTACTGTGACAACAAGGCTGCAATCAATATTGCACATAATCCAGTACAACATGACAGAACTAAGCATGTTGAGATAGATAGACACTTTATCAAAGAGAAGATTGATGCAGGAGCTATTTGTATGCCATTTGTGCCAACAACGCAACAAACAGCTGACATTCTTACGAAGGGACTGTTCAGACCTAACTTCGAGCATCTCATCGGCAAGTTGGGCATGATAGATATTTACGCACCAACTTGAGGGGGGGTGTTGAAAAGTTGTAAAGTTGTTTGAAACCTTGTAATTCTATACCTAACTTAGGTGAGTCTATACCTAACTTAGGTTTCTTACCTAAACTTAGGTGAGTCAATACCTAAATTAGGTTTCTTGCCTAACTAGGGCCTCCTTTCTCTTGTATATATAGTGACCTTGTAATTACTCAAGAATAAGAGAAAAAATACAGATTTTTCCTTCAATACCATTATCACTTTTTTCTCATCTTCTCAAATGTCAGTTCCCACTTCCTCTCATGACCAATTTTGCTTATTAACTATTTCTATACATAGTTATGCAGAGTGCCCATGAGTTAATCTGAGAAACAAACTTAGAAGATAAAGTAAGATGCATCAGCCAATGCAATTGTCCGTGCTTGAGTGGAGGATATTTATTTATTTATTTTTTACTTTTTTGGGGTTGTTTTCAGAGTTGACAGCTATTGTTATTTAGAATTGTCCAGAGAAATCAGCAAGGAAGCATACCTCTCATCAATTTCCTTCACCTTTCTCCGCATCATATCTTGGTTCTTGATAAGAGTTTGATTAAGCTGCGATCACAAGGAGGCGACATCTGTTACTGTTATGTCCCAGTGAAAACTATTGCATCTGATTGCAATATTGAAAATGAGGCATGTAAAAAGCAAGCAAAAACAACAATCAGCCATGGATTCAGGCAGCCCTCCTCTCAAGCTTTAAACACCCATTATCGCAAAAGTAAAACAGAGAAGACTAAACCCTTGCCTCTGCCATGGCTTTCTTTTCATCACCAAGTTTCTCCAGCTTACTATGGATGTCTTGAATCTTTGAAGTCGCAGCTTTCTCGATTGCTTCTAGTTTGGAATTTTCTTTTCTACTTTTGGCTTCCAACATGAGAGACTCATAATGCTAAAAAAGAAACATAAGAGTAAACGGAAGAATTAATAGGGGATGATACGTCCAAGGACTTAAAAATGCACTCTTTAAAGTCAGTCTGATGGGAGTCAACGTAACAAAAATGACAAACATGGTTTAGAAACGAAACACTATTACCATCAGATGCATGGGCAGTTGATATAAATCTGATGGCTTTTGTAATTATACTTCGGATACATTAACAAGTTTTCAATTCAGATACTGTTCCTTCTAACGCTATGCATCACAAGTCAATAATGAAAGAGTCCTGGCACCTTATGCCAGCTGAATTCATTTTCTACTACAAACATATTAGCGACAAGAAAAAAAAAAGTAAAATGGCAGAAGTTTTGCCATTCTCTGAAGCTGATGCTAGCCCACGAATATATAAGCTCATTAGATGCATGCAGTATGCAAATCGACAGGTATAGAATGTTGTATACGATATAAAAGCAAATGAAGATGAGATTATACAACACAAGCATAATTACTTCCTTCTCTTTTTGCAACAATTCTGACAAGCCCCAGAGTTCCAAAAGTAAAATGAGTTCACTTAAAAAAAAATGAACAAACATTTTTGAATCTGAAGTAACTGAAGTAATGTCCTATTATGGTTTTCTCCTAAAATATGTATATTTCAAACCACTACCTAAAACAAATACACAATCAAGAGAGGCTTTCCCATGTAATGATTATACACATGGCTGATCAGTCCAAAAAATAAAATGTAGAAGACTGTGTAAAACGTAATTGAAATTTTCTAGGTATATGCATGCTTACTTTTCTTTGCACTTCCAGCTGAGTTGAAGCTAGATGAATATAGTCGGCATGAATCTACAAAAAAAAACAAAGCTACAGAATCAGAATAAACAAGGAAAGTATGCAAATTATAATGGAGGCAATATACATTTTGCAGGCTCAATAATGAACATCCGACGTTTGGCCAACAAAATGAACATCTGAAGCACAAAAACAGAAACAGAATCATTCATTGTCATCTGTCAGCACCTAAAATAGTAAAAGCATCATGCACCTCGAAAATTCAAACATCTCACTTAATTGAGTCCAAACTCCAAATCTTTTCATGGAAAGTAGAACCAGACAACAAAGATATTCAAGCATACAAATAAGAGGACGCGTGAACCTACTGCTTCAATTTTGCTGCTGAAGAGCGCCCCACTAATTTCGGAATCCTCGCTATAGCCACAGCTACCACAATCTCCTTCAAGTGATTCGCCGTATGAATTCATCCCCAAAAGCTTGCCGTCAGCTTTTGATTGATTAAGCCGATGAACGTAAGTGTCCCCAACATAATCCCAAATTTGCTGTGTTCTTAAATCAAGGGAATAGCAATGTTGCGTATTTTTCCAATGGCTGATTGCATGCTTATCTTTGTATCTACAAAGCCAGAAAAGAAAAGCTATAATAAAGACAGCCTATCCAATCACTAAAAATATAGAGCAAGCAAAAATTCCAGCACATCATGATTGGATATATCACCTTCCACATCCGACGAAACCACAAATCAGACAAACCCAAAGATTTTCCATTGTTCCACAAATAAAGCAGGCTGGCACCTCATCTTGCTGTTGGCATAGTCGGCAAACCTGATAAAGAACAGAAACAGAATCTTCTTCACAATCAGTTCACAGACGGGCATCCCTGATGATGTTGCAATATGAAACTACATTTCAGATAAAGGTAATTCCTTGCAATCAAATCAGGATATGTGCCATAATTGACATCTTTAGCAATGTAATTGAATCTTGCAATAAAATCAAAGGAAGACCCTTGGGACATCACCAGCATGGGACAGCATCATATTGACTTATTTTAACCATTAAGATTGACGAATCAAGCAACGATCAGTATGCACATGCTCATCGATATATCTCCTACATGGCGATTTTTCACCTTTTGATATTTACATCTGTTCAAAGATGCTTTTTGCCGCAAATTCACATCGACAAAGCATAATCACAATCAGTAGAACATCACTTGAAATGTAAAATATGACCATGAACCATCTTAGCTTCAAGACAGGAGATGTTTGAGTTCAAAGATCAGGATTTTGACATTATTATGATCACTCTGCACTTTTGAACATACACATAAACTTATTGTTTATGCTTGGCCACTGCTATTACTTCTGCCAAAGTGTCACTCTTTGACTCATTATAAATCTGACACAGGAGTGACGGGATCATTGGATCAAATTCACGCGATGAGACATTGCAAAGATTCTTGTGTCAGAATATGAGAATCAACAAAATTAACTCCAAGAAGCAACACTGTTGCCCTATTCCAAATCTCCAAATAAATGCCATGATAATCTGAAAAAATCCGAACTTAGTAAGCATAAAGAGTAAAAAAAAATTCTGCTTTTCATTCGCGTACTTTCAAGCTATTCTAATAATGTCTCTATACTTTTAATTTGTCTAATCAAGTCTTTCTACTTTAACAATTTTTCTACTCAAGTCTTTCCGACACTAAATCCGACCAAATTCAACTAACATGGTCGTAGAATGACGACAATGTATGATGCCAATAAAATATGCAGATGCCCATGTGGACATGTATGGGAAAAATTCACCCAACGTAGACAACCTCGAAGTGTGACATGAATAAAATAGTTGTGGGAGTCCACATCAAAAAAATTTATCCACGTCACGCAAAGAAGTCATCTTACAGTCGTGGCAGTTGGATTTGGCCTAATTTGGTGTTAGAGAGACTCGATTAGAGAATTTGTAAAAGGACTTGATTTAACAAATTACAAGTACAAGGGACTTGACTGGAAATAATGCAAAAGTACAGGACAATCCAATACTGCCCCAATTGCAAAAGCCAATATTAATTATCGAAAGCCAACAACTAATCCACAGTCAGCAAATTAACAGAAAAATAGTGGCAGTAGCTGAGAAATTCCAGTCTAAATTTATCTAGTATGTATCAGCGAAGATTGCCTAACCTGACAAGACAAGTAAGTCCATTTTGCACCACACGAGCAATGAAAGGAATGGTCACATTGCGTACTCAAAATTCCGCTGGTATCTGGGTCCAATCTCTCTGACATGAAAAAAGGGATGCAACTGTTAACAGCTTTCTATGAACTCATCTCACTGCAAGGGAAATATAATCACCAAGGGAGCACTAGTATAACTTACCAAGACAAACTGGACAAGATGGTAGCTCCGTAAAGCCTGATGGGGGCGTGCTAGCTACATCAGCTGATTCCGTATAGTCCACTTCGTGCATAAATAGAATGTGGCATACCTCAGCCTGAATGTCCAGAAGAAGAGTATGAAAAGTGAAAAGAAAATTGACCATGGGATCTCACAGTCAACAACAGGTCCAAAAATACAGCAAATACCTCAGCAGGCGAAAAATTCTTGCCATTGAAGGTGCAATAGAAACCGTCAGCAGTCTTCTGATCGATAAGCTCAATCAGCACACTATACCTATCTTCCATCCCATCGTTCCTACATCAAACACACAATTCGCAACACAATGATCACTAAAAACTATCAAAAAGCATGTGAAAGAGTCCAGATTGAGAAAATCAGTCCCACCGTTGGAATGCTTCCACAAAATTGAACTTTCATCATCGGACACCCCTAAGGCACGATCATGAGCAATTTTTCAATAATCGAGTCGAGCTTCTAGATTTTGATCAGCGAATTATAATCGACAGCGAACCTAACTAGTTCCTCAACTTCTCTCTTTCGTTTAGCCAATTCATTTGACCAACTGAAAAAACAAGTCACGGTCCCAAAACAAGGAGGAGAAAGGAAAAAACAATCGAAGCCTTACCTGATGAATCGGAGCTCAGAGACGTCATCGATCCGAGAGCCGCAAAACCGGATGAAGTCGTCGGGGGAGAAGTAGTTGGGGACTGCGACGACGAAGAGGGTGGTGGAGCGAGAGCCAGGGTTCGAAAGAGGCGCGTGCGAGAGAGTCCGGAACAGGTGGACCATGCCTCTCCGCTCGGTGAACTTAGGGCTTGGCGAAGGCGATGAGTAGGAGAAGCCGCCGTAGTCGGTGGCGAGAGGGTGGTCGGTGTCCACTGAGTGGACCCGGAGGAAGAACATTTTCGTCGGGCTTCTGTGATTGCTGGGTGAGTCGAATCGCCGTGTTGGGAAGATGCAAAATGCCAAAGCACAAGCAAGCGAAGCAGAGAGAAGAAACCCGCGGGAACTGCGAGGACCGTGCACGGCTTCTTCCCAGAATTATAAAGCGGTGGCGCATGACAATTAATTTTTTTTTTTAATTCTAAAAGTATTTTTTGGAACAAAAAATTTTGCGCGATTTTATTTTTTTAATTTTGAAGTACTTTTTTCTTCAATAGTAATTTCGGAACCACTTCATAAAGTAAAAATAGTTCACTCCTCTCTAGAAGTTTATTTCTAAAGTAAAAATATTGTCATGCACGCCCAAAAACCTAATTGGTGCAAATATAAATAATTATTGTCCAATTTAACTAACTTAATATCAATAATTAGTTAGGCCAACTTAATCGAAGTTGGGCATACTTGCTGAGTTGAGTTTTACACAATAAACACTTTTGTTCATTTCGCGCGTTCAAAGTAACTCAAAAAGCTTAATTTAAAATTGATAATACGTGGGATTGTTATAAATTTTCAATTTTTTTCTTGGAAATTGTAACAAATAACTTGTATTAATAATATCAAATTACTTTTCAATTGGGCGGGTCCAAAATCATGTTAATTGGAAGCATGTTAAGCGACTGCTTATGAACGAAATAATTTGCAGGACTTCGGACCATAACATGACGAGAATCGAGTTATGCGTGCCCGGTTTGGGCCAAGCTTGAAGATCAGGACTAACGTATTGCTCAAGCCCGCCCATAAGGAGGGGCATGGGGACGTCAGAAAGGGATTCTATTAACTTATTCCGACTTATGATAATAAGCTCATGAGCTTGGTCTTACTTCACCGTTCAGAAATGAAAGAGGACTTCCATGTCCAAATTGAACTCAGACGTAGCTCATTTCTTTTTTGGTGTAAAGCAATACCAAATCAAAATATTCAATAAGCGTTAGCTCTCTTTAAAAAGGAGGTGATCCAGGCGCACCTTCCCGTATGGCTACTTTGTTACGACTTCATTTAATCTGAGTAAGGGGTGACAACGGTTCGACTTGAATTTTCAAGTAATTCGAATCGAACCGAATCGATAGGGTGAGCAGTTGAACCGAATCGAATCGCTACCCCAAACCAAACCAAAATTTTTCGGTCGGGTTTTTCGTTTTCGAAACGGCGAAGAGAGACAGAAATTAGGGTTTAGGGCGATTTTTTAGAGTTGTAAAAAAGAAGAGAGATTTTGAGTTGCCCGTTCAGCTTTTTTAGAGAATTTCGATACAGTTTGGTTAGCAAAACTGAACCGAAATAAGCTAAATCGGGAAAAAAGAGTGATTATTTTTCCATCACCAGAACAAAAAATACACGAAATTTCGGTTCGACTTCTCGGTTTGATTCTGACATCCCGACGAGTAACCCAAGAGGATTCATCACCTCTAAGGGCTGTGCCGCGGCTGTACTACATTGTGGTCGTGTCGTAAGTTGTGTCATTGTTTTAAAACCGCGGCATCTCAGCTTCTAAAAATTAGGGGTGAGCATGGTTCCAGGGTAGAACCTGGAACCTGTAGAACCGGACCGGTAGGAACCGATTGGTTCCAGGTTCCAAGGTAAGAGGGTAGGTTCCAGGTTCCAAAAATTTGGGAACCTGCTTTGACGGGTAGGTTTCAGGTTCCAAGTAGATGGAACCTGGAACCGGAACCTGGAACCTAAAGCAATCTTTTGTATTATTTTTTAGTATATATCATCACGTCATTATGAGGGATTTCATAAGGACGATAATGAGTATGTAATTTGAAACTACTTTATCATCGAGTTTTTTACTCTATTATTGTTTTATACTTTTCGTGTATATATGTATGAGTTATAGTTAATAGATTTTAGTAGCAGATGGTGGTCATTAGAGGTAATTATTCGCATTGATCGTTCAATCAATAATATATGTGGAACCTGGATAAAACCTGAAATCGCTCACCCCTACTTTCTTCTATTTTGGTGCAAATGGGGTTTTATTGATAGGTTTTAGGGTACCTTGGAACCGGATCCAGAACCTGTGACAGGGTAGGTTCCAGGTTCCAGAGTATAGAGGGTAGGTTCTAGGTTCCAGAAATTGAGGAACCTGTAGTAGCGGGTAGGTTCCAGGTTCTAGGTGGAACCTACCCAGAACCTGGAACCGCTCACCCCTACTAAAAACTACTATAAATTGCTGAAGTTTTTGGGGATGCTGCAATTAGGAGCAATTCTTGCCAAACGTACAAATATACTTTACACAATAGTAGCAACCCACGGAGAAGTTGTATCAAACAGACTCAAAAGGTAAATGTTGAGAACAATGATATGAAATCATAACAACCAGAAGTTTTCCTCGCTATTTAATCTAGCAACCAAATTTTATTTTTGATCAATTAAGTGTTGAATCTCAGAGAGGCGTAGCTCTGATACCAAATGTAGAAATCAGATACACTACGCTCTAATATCACTCACTCAAGATAAGCTCTCAAGGAATTAGATGAACTAGTATATATTTTTTGACATCTGCCTTCATTCTCCTTACATAAACGATTACAAGACTCACATGTATATAGGCTAGAAATACGACTCTTGACAAATCCAAAGTACATGAAAAGACGCGTCTAGATACATAGCAATAATTACACTCTTGACATACCAAAGTACATGAAAAGACACATCTAGATACATAGAAATCATTACACATCGGAATACTAAAAGACTCTTGAGACACACAACTAATAATTAGGGGTGATCGGTTCTCGGTCCGGTTCGATTCCCCTCAAGAGCTGGGAACCGGACCGATGGTCCCGGTTCCCATTTTCCAGATCGGTTCCAAGGAATCAATAGCACAATTAAATTTCTTATTCGCCTCCATGTGTTCAATGAATAGTCCAGTGAGATAACAGTAGTTCTTATTCATCGTTCGTTCCTCAGTGAAATGAGACGGAACTATACAAAAAGCATCTCAACTTCACAGGAAAAGAAGAGGAGCAGAACAATCAAACCCAGAAAAAATTGACTTGAAAAAAATTGACAAACACAAGAAAAAAGGAAGTAATAGAAATATGAACAATTTGGTCGGGCGAGGCTTAGAGAGTCGTTGTATGTGCTCAAGGAAGAACTCCATTGTCGGAGCTCTTCTCATACAAGAGGTGTCAGAATATAGAAGCTCTCTTCATCTTCGCCCTCTCCCACGATACGACACGACACGACACGAATAAAAAGCAAAAACCACCCACGAAGGAGGAAAACCTTGAAAAGAGCGACACCTCGTGACGCATGAAACAACGACAATCTTCGAGAGAAAAGATAGAAATAAGCAGGAAGCAGCAGAAACAGAAGAGTGGAGAGGAGGAGATGGCGAGTCGGCGACCCATGTCGATGCTTAGGGTTTCTTCTTGCGACTTAAGTTACTTTTTAAAAATAAAAAGAAATTCGATTGGTCCGAGCGGTCCAGTCCTATAGCCCTAGAATAGGGAACCGGACTGCCCGACCATCGGTTCTAATATTAGGAACCGAAAATCGAACCAAACCTACTTAGAATCGGGACCGGACTGTCGATCTAGTCCAGTCCGGTTCGGTCCGATCCCAGTTTGGGCGATCCGATTTGCTTACTCCTACTAATAATAACTCTAGAAAATCACAAAGTGATAATGACACTTTAACACAGGTCAAAAAGATATTCATCGAGAACTGAACAGTCTTTCGACAGCTTATCTAAAATACGAAGAGTCACGTCAATATTAAGCACCGCATCTGTCAAGATGTGTCTCAATGTTAGGCATCCCCATCATCTGAGTCGACTAACTAATTAGGTGTAAAAAGATTGACATGGAAAGCATCGTCATTATCTTCTTTCCAACCCAGCACAAAAGAAATTTCCTTTCCTCCTTGGTTCTCCAACCCCCCCCCCCCCCCCCCCCCTTCCCCCCCCCCCATTCATCGGCTGCCGTTTGCCACCCAGAACGCCAAAACCGCCGCTAGCAATGGCTAGAGGTGTCGACCACCGCCAATCACCTCCGGCCCACTACTGTCGAGCATCGCCCACCACCGATGCTACCATGCCATCCACCACTGATCGCTCCCCAACCACCACCTGCCTACCTTCGCCGCCCACCGAGGTCGACCACCGCCCACCGCTGCCCACCGCCCCTGCCCACCACTGCCCTCACTGCCGGCCAACCAATGGAACGCCATTCTCATGTTCTGCTTGGTTGGACGCCTCAAAGGAGCACGCTCATCTTCTGCAAAGTTTATTTCCACAGACTAATGAGTAATGAGGCCCCACCTTGCCATTCCAAATAAAGGGATAGACAACCTGAAACAATAAGCGGCTGTAAACAGAGCACATAGACGTAGGGTATCTTTCAGGAAATTTTTTTCCGTAGTTTCGACTAATTGCAAATCTTTTCCGATCATTATGCAACATGACTAAGACAAGACAAGATTAACAAGGACAAACTACTTCATACCTTCGTATTCGAGAACTCATAGGGATGAAGATCCATAAGGAGCCATTTATTTGGACATGTATTAAAATCCGAACCGAATCTTTAATTTGTGTAGTCGTTATCACATATCTTCTTACAAGAAATATTCTATTAAGCGAAATTCCAATGCTATATGTTAGAGCATAGGCCTTATGGTGTGCCGCTCATGCAGGCAACCACACCCAACCCATTACTGATATCTGTGCAGGCAGTTATCAGCAGTTATATTTTTGAAACGTGAGAAAGTCAAGCTTTTTTTTGGAATAGACGTAGCTTCTCCCCTCTCCCCTCCAGTTGTCGGATTCCACAAAACAAAAAACACACAGAGAAAGAATGACGCTCTCTCCCCTCTACTGTTGAAAGCATTCGAAGCGAACGGAACTCTCGAAACTGTAAAGGCGACATCTAATTTGTACGGCAATTACAGTATGTCCTCGTGAAATATTCGTTTCCCAATCAGTGATGCACGATGCGTTTTAGGTATGTTGCCGCACGCTTGATATTTAGAACAAAGGATTTAGTATGCTTCACTATACGATATCAAACTAAATGAGAAATCATTGAAGAGAGAGAATAAATCATTGGGAAGTAGATGGTCAATGTTCGATTAGCAATTCATAAGAAGCATCACTAACAGAGCGAAACGATTGAATACCGAGACGGTCAAATTCTTATCGGAGGAGAGTCAGAAGCAAAAAAGGTCAACACGCCGGTGAGCACGAAGATGGAGGAGTCGGGGAACTTGAAGCGATTGTTAGCAATTTGGACTTTTAGTAATATCATTTTTTTTAATTTTATTCACTAATTTTTTTATTATTTATTTTGTATTTTTTTTTATTTGATATGAAGTTTTTATCCACATAACATATAATCTATTAAATGAGTTTTACAGGTTCTTTCTAGAATACTAGTGTGTTTTGGCAATATAGATCAAACCGGGTCAAGTCGGGTATGGATCAGTGGCGGATCCAATTGGGTATGGGTCAGTTTTTATCCATATTCGATCCAACCCGATCTGCTCATGTGACACCTCTAGCGACGGCTACCATTTTTAGGCACGCGGCTATCACCTGTTTTGCATGAGGGTCGATCGGCATATTTGCGAATCGATGCTAAGAAGCCGAAGCTTTAGTTGCAAACCCCCCCGGCCGTTTCTTTTAACGCTCTCTTTTTTCCCCGTTGAGATCAGATTAGGTGAAGACTACAAAAAAATTCTGAGAAAAAATGACGTCCTTAGGGAAAAAACATGTATTGTCGAAAGAAAAATGAGAATGCTGAAACTTTTCTTTGAAAGTTCGGGTTGGAGGACGAAAGCCAACGAGTCTCCTTTGGAAGCTACTATTCTTGAGCGGGCAGTCCAAGTTTGACTTTCTTTTTATGCATAAGAAAGTCAAGAACTGACATTTCCCCCATGAGTTCTAGGGGTGAGCAAATCGGATCGCCCGAACCGAGACCGCCCGGACCGGACCGGACCGGGACCGGTGGTCGGGTTCCCGGTTCCAGAGGGAGCGGTCCGGTTCCCGGTTCTAGGATCCTCTAGGATCGGACCGCCCGGATCGGACCGATCGAATTTTTTTTATTTTTTATTTTATTTTAAGTTCGGTGCTCTGTTTCTCCTCTACGTGCAAAAACGGGAGACTCGATCAGAAGATATTGGGTTTAGTGGTCGAAACGGAGAAGCTACGTCAGTGATAACAGGAGGAAAAGCCAAGGCCTTTTATGTCCAATTGGAGAGAATTCCAGGAATTCTTAATTTGGCAAGTTGGATGGAGAGTCCCATTTGTTACAGTACAGGAGAGCATCAAAGATCAGACCAACTCGGGGGCTTGAAGCAGGAGACCACATGCACCGATCTGTGTTGGGTGGTCTTGGCCTCTCTCAACCCAAAAGCTAGCTCAAAGGTTGAGGCTTTCCCTCACACTTATAAACCGACCACCAGCCCCTTCCACAACCGATGTGGGACAACCCCAACAATCTCCCCCTCACACATCGGGCCATGGGTCGGGGGGAGCGACAACCCGTATCTCTCCCGTGTGACTGTTGGGTCCAGACTTGTTGGTAACCTGGGCTCTGATACCAGTTGATGGGATTTATCGCACACCGAATCAGAACGATCACACAGAAATCAAGAAAATTGAATGACGCACGAGATTACCCAGGTTCACCCCAGAATAGGGCTACGTCCTGCAAGAGATTTTCACTATGATATTCGGTTTACAGCCTCTCAACTCGTTACAGAGCCCAGGTTACCAACAAGTCTGGACCCAACAGTCACACGGGAGAGATACGGGTTGTCGCTCCCCCCGACCCATGGCCCGATGTGTGAGGGGGAGATTGTTGGGGTTGTCCCACATCGGTTGTGGAAGGGGCTGGTGGTCGGTTTATAAGTGTGAGGGAAAGCCTCAACCTTTGAGCTAGCTTTTGGGTTGAGAGAGGCCCAAGACCACCCAACACTTGGGTGCACGCAGCAGAAGTCCAATACTTTTTCACCGAGGAGATCGCCAAGAGGGAGCCCAAGTCCGAGCCCGTCAATATATCCAGTTGGACCCACCTTTACTCAAAAGCTTAAGCTAATGAGTTATGGGCCAACTTGGGTATATTAACTGCTTAGTACCACATCAATTCTTCTATGTGGGACTTCTCTAACACAACTCACACGTGCATCCTAACAATCTCCCCCTCACGTGTGAGCTCCAGTGTTAGGTTTGCTCCCCCTTAATCCAAATATTATTCCGCACCAACATATCTCATCTTGAATCTCCATCAACGCCCATCGGGCCCGTTGCTACACCACAACGTCCACCGGCCCGGAAACCGCGTTGGCTCCATCTCAATCTTGAATCTCCATCAACGCCCATCGGATCAATTCTTCTATGTGGGACTGTTGACACCTAAATTTTGATCAACTTTTTTTTTTTTTTTGAAAATTCATAGAAAATCCATAAAAAGTTGAAAAATTGAAAAATCAATTTTGGTGACCTTAGCCAAGCTAAATGAACCATTTTGACCAAAAAAATAATTTTCATAATTTTCATTTTTTTAATATATTTTCGAAAAATACAAAAAAAAGAGAAAAAAAAGAAAAAGAAAATCAAGAAAATCAAGAAAAATAATATTTGAGGTCACAAAAGTATATAAAAATAGTTAGTATTTTTATTTTTATTTTATCCATTTTCTGACCTCTTAAATAGTAAAATTCAGGTTTGATTTTAGGTGTTCTTTGATCATCATAAAATTGAATTTGGCAAAAATATTAGTAATGATTAAAAGGAAAAGGAGTGAAAACATCATCATTTAAAAGGAAAGGGGGACTAATCATTTTGTCTTCACTTTTGATTATATTATTATTATTTTTACTTTTTAATATTTTATTATATTATTATTATATTACTATTTTATTATTTTATTTTATTTCTATTTCTATTTATAGTCCCCCTCATCATCCGTAGAGTCCCTTCTCCTCCTCCTCCTCTTCCTTCTTCTTCTTCCCCCTCTCTCCCACGCTCATTTCCATATTCTCTCTTCCCTTCCTCTTGTCATCACACCACTACCCTCCACATTTCTTGAGTTTCCGGTCGATTGGACCGTTGGATCGAGCTGCTTTTTTGTGTACAAGATCTTCTTGACCCCTTCTTCATATCCACCGTTCGGATCTTTAAAAAAATCTCTCAAAGTGGTCGCAAATCAGCCAAATCAGAAGCTGTTCCAGGCGCGGGAACTGTATACCCGTCTACATTTCTTGAGTTTCCGGCCGATTGAACCGTTGGATTGAGCTGCTTTTTTTTGTGCAAGGTCTTCGTGACCCCTTCTTCACATCCACCGTTCGGATCTTCAAAAAGATCTCTCTAGGTGGTCGCACAGCAGCCAAATCAGAAGTTGTTCCAAGCGTGGGAACTGTTCATCCGCCGGTATTTCTTCAGTTTCCGATCAATTCGACCATCGGATCGAGGTAAAATTTTGTGTACAATGTCATCTGAATTCTTTCTTCATCTTCACCGTTCGGATTTGTGAAAATTGTTCAACGTCCTCCTCATCCGAGCTCGGATTATTGTTTATTTTGTATTTTTTTTTCATATTTACTGTGTATTTACTTTATGTCATAGCATTTCTATATTTCGCATAAAAGACCCAGAATCGGAAGGCCGAGCCTCCTGTTGGTGTCTAAATATTTACTGTGTATTTACTTTATGTCATAACATTTCTATATTTCGCATAAAAGACCCAGAATCGGAAGGCCGAGCCTCCTGTTGGTGTCCAAATATTTGCTGTGTATTTACTTTATGTCATAGCATTTCTATATTTCGTATAAAAGACCCAGAATCGGAAGGCTAAGCCTCCTATTGGTGTCCAAGGTGTTTTATTTATTTATTTTCTGTAAATTATATTGTGCTACCCCAGAATCGGAAGGCCGAGCCTCCTGCTGGTGGTTTATACCCCCACACATTGTTGCACGAGCACCGACGGACTCCGACGTCGTAAAATTCACCGGATCCCATCTCCTTTGCTTATGTTTATATTGTATAATGACTTAATAATCTTCTTTATTTTTTGCATTGTGTTGCGTCCTATGAAAACAAAAACAAAAAAAATGCTAGATTGGATGGTTGCAGATGAGCCACGTGTCGTGACCCGATGATTTTCAGAATAAAAAATATTTTTAACATTAAAAAAAATGAATTTCGAATTTTACAAAAATTAAAATGATTCGATTGTCACCGAGACGCCACGTGGCGAGTTAGGGACCGTTCAGTTGGGACTTATTTTCAGGAAATTAATAAAAAAAAAATTTCAAATAAAAAGTGAATTATTAAGGAAAAAAAAATTGAGAAAAATTGCAGAAAATTCAATCAACTTAGGTACCGAAAGGGCGTCAACTCTGACAATTGACGTAACTAAGTCCCCGAACCCATTTCTCTGGTTATCGTAGAATTGAATAGAAACTCCCGACTATTCAATAGGGTGGTCCAATCATACCCTCCAAAAAATGATTGGTGGCGACTCCATGGCATGCACACTTAGCACATGTCACTAGATCACACTGAAGGTCGACTACGCATACCTCCGTTGCGATTTGGGTAACGGGCCTTGGGAGAAGCCTGCGTCCAACCAGACTGGACGGCCCATTAGCCCTCGAGAGCCCACGGCGAACCTCGAGAGGGTCGCGACAGACTGGCGACTCCGCTGGGGACTGATTCTTAACCATTTAGTGGACTTGAGCCGATTAAAAAGTTGATTGGTTTTTCTGACATGTTTTATGTAGACGCTCTTCAAATTGAAGTATGTACTTTAACCCTTGAGTTGTTAAATGTTTTTGGCAGATTGGAGAAATAAGGGGTGTAGTCCGTGATTAACATTGTTTTATGCAGGTTGGCGTAGGAATGTATGTTGTGTGGGTGATTTGAAGCGCTGATTGATAAACTGTTATGCATGACTTGCATTGTAATGATCACGACACCTGAACACACACAACCGCGCCTAAAACCCCGGGCGCCCCTATAAGCAAACAATAGAAGGAATTGAAAATGGAACCTCCGTGAGGAAAAACACGGGGTAATCCATTTTTAATTTCGCTCACTTCGAACTATGGATTGGGTCCCAATGCAACGATAGTTGTGCAATGGAACCTACCCTTTCTAGAACTCGAGGTGGGAGCCTTTAAGCCTCAGGAACCCCACCATTTAGGTGTCAAAACTTCACAAGTTTACATACGCATGATTGATGTGTTTGACATGTCTTACCCCATTCAAAAGGTCTGTAAGTATCATTCCTTTCACCCTTTGAACTCAGTATAACTTTTTTTCATATGCTAACACGTCTTTCTACCCACCACAGGGGCAGGTAGCTTTAATCACGGAACCAAGAGTAACTCGTATTATAACTCGTCTCCGAGCCAGAATGGAGCAAGAGGAGTTGGGATCTCGCGTGAATAGTTTGGAAGGTCAGATGGCGTCAATGGCCACCATGCTAGCAGAAATGAAAGCCATGATGGTGGCTGCACAAGAAAGAAATCATGACCTCAGCCAGGATGCTCCGCCCGCACCCCCCAATGCTTCGAATGTGGCGCGAACTCAGGAAGAGAATGTGGCCGAGAATGTTAATCGAGTGTTAGCAGCTGATGCACTACCGAAGGCCGCGTCTGTAGTCATCGACCTAGAAAAAGACAAAAAGGAGAAACCCCCGGGCAAAATCGAAGAAGGCGCAAAGAGGCTAGCGAAGATAGAGGAATGCCTAAGCAGCCAAGGGTATGAGTTGGCTCGATTTGACAAGATATCACCATTTGCAAAAATTGAAGCGCCATCAGACTATAAAGAACCCGATTTCGTCAGAAAATACAACGGGACGAGCTGCCCCCGAGCCCACTTAAAATATTACCTACGCAAAATGGCACTTTTTTCTGACTACGTTCCCTTGCTGATGAACACATTTCAAGAGAGTCTGGCGGGTGCTGCTCTGGCTTGGTTCATCGAATTAGATTTGGAGGACTATGATGGATGGGAAGACCTGGCGGAGGACTTTTTACATCAATATAAGTTCAATACTGCTACAGCCCCTTCCAGAGAAGATTTGCTGAGGACCACAAAAGGGAAGAATGAGGCAATCCGCGCTTACGCTCAAAGATGGCGGGCCTTAGCAACACAAGTCAAACCGTCCATTCCAGAGGACGAGCTGGTCGACCTTTTCTTAAGAGCGTTGCCTTACGAATATTTCGATAGGCTGAACACATCTGGTTGTCAAACATTTGTACACCTCATAAAAATCGCAGAAAGGCTGGAATGGGCGATGAGGGAAAGGAAAGCACCAGAAATCGCAACAAGACGCCAATATCCGGCCCGAAGGGAGAAGGAGGCTGAAGTTGATGTGGCCTTCGTACCAAACCCACCCAACCCTAAGCAGTTCTCCAATTCAAGTACAGTGCAAGGAAACTCGTCGATGTCGGTACAGAAACCATATGAACTAAGGAGGAAGTTGCCTCCCAAGCAGTTCACCCCCCTGCCAAGGCCGTTATCGAAATTACTTCCTATGTTACTAGAGGAGCACTTAGTGGCTAAGGAGCCTCCAAGGCCGAATCCGGTGAAATTTAACGGGTACGATGAAAGCCAGTCATGTGCCTATCACATGGGAGAGAAGGGCCATAACGTAGACAATTGCATTGTTTTGAAGCACAAGGTACAAGCCCTTATCGATAATTGCATCCTTGAATTCGACAAAACGGAGCCGAACGTGCAAAATAATCCACTTCCTGATCACCAAACCGTGGGGGTGATCTTCGACAACAAGCTCGACCGGTTCTTCTCCGAGGATTCCAAATGGTCAAAGGACGAGGGGATAAAAACGACATCGGAGGAACTTGATTTGACCAGCTTGTCTTTGGGAGATTTTGTCAAATCACTCGACGGCGACGCTCCTACCATGGAGTAAAGAGATATCTGTCTCTCTTCGACGCATCTAAATCCACATTAGGTGCCTCAGGCTTTTTCTTACGTGTTGTATTGTCATATAAGTATAAAAAAAAACCAAAAAAAATCATCAAAAAATCAAAAAAAAAATGGGGACGTGTGGGAGCCACAAATCGGTCAATGACGAAAAAAAAAAAAAAACTGAGACCTGATTTCCCACATGTCTCCTGGTTTGCAAAGTTTTGGGATGCGAGGATGCCCAATGATATGAGGGCTAGCTCCCATCCTACCCTTTCAATTTTTCTTAAGACGTCTCCCAAGGAAGTTTATCATTACATGAACTTGCTCTATTTTATAACCGTCTTTGTGGCACTTCAAGCATGCCATTCCAAGCATACATAGCAGTTGTTAAATAACTCAGGTTCCCGAGGAGGAGCTTCCCTCCTAAATGGGGAATAAAACGATGCGGAGCCATCCATTCCAGCGACGATCAAAAGCAGGGGAATCAGATGGCAGTGCTTCCAAATGACGAAACAAGGAGTACCCATTTTCATAACATAAGTCTGACTGAATGTTTTCAAGAGCGTTCTAATGGCTCAATTTGTGAACAAAATCTTTGAGAAAACCTGAAAAAGTTTCTCATCACCTGAAAATCTCTGTGAAAAGAATGCTTGAAAAGAAAATCTCAAGTTTTATCAATACCTTCTTTGAATAGAATAAAAAGCACGAATTCATAGATGACCAGGATTGGCAAAAATCGTGGGAGCAAGTCTCTCCCTTTTCTCCGAGAAGCCCAGCCAGGGGCAAACTCTCATGATCCCCCCTAAAAGTGCAACAGACCAGGGTCATCAAATCCAAAGAGGACAAACAGCAAAACCGGCCTCACCGGGGCAAATTGCTCGAAAAGCACGAAAGGACGAAACTTCGGAGGGAGTACCTCTTTTCAGAAATTCCAAATGAAGTCAGATAAAAAAACCCACGTCTATTTCTTCACATGCAGGTGCGTGGACTCCTTCAGATTGGATTAGAAATCTCCAACAAAAGCGGAAAGCGTTAAGGCATGACTGGGGCATGCGAATCAATTTTGCCCCGGGCAAAGAAAGACGTTTCTTCTCTGGCAAAATCCGTAGACCCAATGACAGAGTTATCTGCATCAGAAATAAACCCCAGGATACAAACCTAGAGGCGGAAGTCGTTGGCGCCAAAAGCCACAAAAGAAAATAACTCGCCAATGAGGAGGCGAATAAAATTATTAACCTTGGGAGTCAGCACTCCAAGGAAGGGTCTTTGATCAAGTGGAGGAACTATGAAGAGTGACGCTGGAATGCGCCCAAAAACACAAATGGATTTCCTCTGGGGCAAATCCTCGGGAATGATTCATCGCCAACCAAACGGAGGAATCGTGGCCACAATATAGAAGGCCAATTTCTGCAAGCCGCGCGTTTGTGTTCAAATGAAAACACCAAGCAAGAACAAGGCGGTATCGTTCCAATTTGTCTTGAATTTTGGAACGCAAACTGACACTTATTGTTTGTTTTTGACAGGGGAGTCGCCTTGGAGACGAACAAGTTTTTACATCCCACGTACTACTTGTTAGGGTACATGACCGAGGGTAGGATGTATCGTTTCGATTTTCAAAAAAATTCATGAATATACAATGATATGCTTCTCTTACATTTTCAGGGGTCTGCAGCCGCAACAGGTAGGTAAGTATCCCTTTCCCAGTTAGCTGGAGATAAAGAATGTTAAAATCCTTTCAATCGTCATGAAAATTATCCAATGCATTGATGTTCATGATGTAAATCGGGAGGTTGCCCAAAGCATGAATAAAACATGCACGATACATCACAGAATCCCCTCAATGGATAAATTTTGGGAAAGAAGTGAGTGAGTTTTTCCAAATATCATTATTTGTCAAATCATTCAAAAGGAAGTTTACTCAAAAGAGAGGCGAGCCTAATCCAAACACGTCCTATACACACTTAAGAGAGAAGTGGAGCGGATAAGATAGCAAAATCTGGACCTACGAAAGTAGGGACCATTCGCAGCGATTACATGGGTTGGGACGACGGAGGCATCCGTTTCATATTCCCCAAGCACTACAGGTGACCATTGACAACCCCTTTGAACGGCGATTTTCATTCTTAGCTTTTTCAAGAACCACCCCACATCGGGGCAAAATGGAGATGAGTCCAGCAGCATCAGGAGAAAATGGTTAGAAATTTTCTTGCTCAGACTAACATTAATCTTTGTGTGCTGTTTATATGGTAATCCAAATGCCATAGGATGACGAGAAGCATTCATTTCTCTATCCCACACACCTTTACCCTTTGCACAGCCAAGTTGAGCCTGCAAAATCATTTCATAAACCCGTTGGTGATCATTGCACATTCCAAGACGGATGCATCATCACTTCAGAAACAAAGGAGTTCAAGACTTAGGGTTTGCAAAAAAATTCCTAAGTTAATGCTTAACCTTGTTAGACCTTTGATCGTAGGTCTAACACGATCCCATGAAGATGAAAAAAATTGGGATTTCAAAAGTGAATGAGAAAAATCCACGGCATCGAGAAAAAAGCAAAGTGCCTGGTAAAAGCAAGGCCGATGCTCGTGTAAGTTGTTTGATTGATCCGCAATGAAGCCGGATGGGAAAAGAAGAAATCCCTGAAGGAGCCAAATCCAAAAGGGTTACTCCCCAAATGGTGCCGAGCGCAGAACAAAGACATAGAGAGAGTTATCGTTCTCTGAATGCAACAAGAGAGGCTCTCTAAAGAATTGGTGCACACCCCAAAATCGATTGCACACCTCAAAGACTAAAGATGCATAAAGGAAATGACAAGAGGCAAATCAGCAATGATCACCAATGTCAAACCCGTCACGAATTCTGGGCCAAAAACAAGCTTTTTTCGATCCCCAATCCTACCAATGTTACAACCCTGAAACAGTCTTCTCTGACTAAGACACTTGGGTTAACATATAGCTTAGCTCGAAGAAGTACGAGCAAGACTATTTCTTTCTCATTTTGTAGGGTTCTTGACTTGTAAACCTGGAGCAGATGGTGAAGACTTTCACTCAATGGCCTCGACTCCAAAGCGGGTCCCCCTTGAAAACCAATATCCAAGCCCAACATTACGGTCCCGTGGAAGACCTCCCGACCAATCAAAATGTATGCGCTGCGAATGAGCCTAAAACCTAGGCACAGGTTAGTAGGGAATTGAATGCGTCCCCTATAAAAAAACCACTATCGCAAAACAGGTGAGAAGACCTCCTTGTCGAGAAATATTCCAATTGATGTTTGGAACAAACTCTTTTTGGAATTTTCAAACTATTGATCCAGATTTTCCGTGTAAGGGATTTGTGATCACATTGGCTTGTTGCAAGAATGCTTTGGATAACCTCCAGCATCAAAATGCCATCTCACGATTAAAACTTAAGTCATACGGTTTTTTGTCAAATGGACAGCCGTGGTCTTCCCAAAGATTACTAACGTTTTCTTGGTAAAAAATCTTTCAGGCTCAAATTTCTGCAGGATACCTGGAGAACCCAGCTCCCAGAATGTCGCCTCAACAGACCCAAGTGAAGCTTTGTCAAGATAAAATCTTTCACTGCTTCAAAACTGAATTCCCGACAAATTTCGGGATCTTTCAAAAGAAAGGGGTGAGGATAGAACCCTTTTTCAAAAGAAGTCAGCAAACTGTCCCAGCAGACGTGGAGAACCCTCGTCCTAGGACCCATTTTTCAAAAAAATAATAATAAAATAAAACAATCAAGCAGTCCTAGCTTGACGTGGAGAACCCTCGTCCTAGGACACCCTTTTCAAAAAAATATCAAACAGTCCTAGCATGACGTGGAGAACCCTCGTCCTAGGACCCATTTTCAAAAATATCAAACAGTCTCACCGGACGTGGAGAACCCTCGTCATGAGACCCCTTTTCAAAATTCAGGCAGTCTCATTGGACGTGGAGAACCCTCGTCATGAGACCCCTTTCCAAAACAAACCAAAGGTAGAAACCGCCTGAAGGGTCAAAACCAAGGTAGATACCGCCTGAAGGGTCAACTCAAGGTAGAAACCGCCTGAAGGGTCAACCATGGTAGAAACCGCCTAAAGGGTCAAACCAAGGTAGAAACCGCCTGAAGGGTCAAAACAATGGTAGAAACCGCCTGAAGGGTCAATTCAAGGTAGAAACCGCCTGAAGGGTCAACTCATGGCAGAAACTGCCTGAAGGGTCAACCCAATAGTAAAAATCACTTAAATGGCCAACTCAATGGTCCGATCCACCATACGGATCAAAATCCTCGGCAAATCCCAAATGGGATGCGTTTTCCTTAGATTCCTATCAGTTAGGAATCTCATTATGGTTTGACCTACCATACGGGTCAGAGCTTAACCTCTCTAGGATACTCTAGTAACGAGTTTCTAGAAATTCTCTTGAATCCATCAAACATCGCGAAAATCGCACAAACATCGAACAGGTAAGTGGCAAGTATGTCTCTCTATTATCTCACTCTCTCATGTCAAATGGATGTTTCCCCCTTCAAGAAAGAGCAAACATGGACAAGCATGAAGATTGGAAGTCATGACTCCTTTTCCTTTAGTTTCCCGAGTCGAGTCGATCAGGACTCAGGTGTCACCTTATCTTTGAGAGAAACCTCTAACGAGATTCCTCTCAAAGAGGGGCAGCTGTTGACACCTAAATTTTGATCAACTTTTTTTTTTTTTTGAAAATTCATAGAAAATCCATAAAAAGTTGAAAAATTGAAAAATCAATTTTGGTGACCTTAGCCAAGCTAAATGAACCATTTTGACCAAAAAAATAATTTTCATAATTTTCATTTTTTTAATATATTTTCGAAAAATACAAAAAAAAGAGAAAAAAAAGAAAAAGAAAATCAAGAAAATCAAGAAAAATAATATTTGAGGTCACAAAAGTATATAAAAATAGTTAGTATTTTTATTTTTATTTTATCCATTTTCTGACCTCTTAAATAGTAAAATTCAGGTTTGATTTTAGGTGTTCTTTGATCATCATAAAATTGAATTTGGCAAAAATATTAGTAATGATTAAAAGGAAAAGGAGTGAAAACATCATCATTTAAAAGGAAAGGGGGACTAATCATTTTGTCTTCACTTTTGATTATATTATTATTATTTTTACTTTTTAATATTTTATTATATTATTATTATATTACTATTTTATTATTTTATTTTATTTCTATTTCTATTTATAGTCCCCCTCATCATCCGTAGAGTCCCTTCTCCTCCTCCTCCTCTTCCTTCTTCTTCTTCCCCCTCTCTCCCACGCTCATTTCCATATTCTCTCTTCCCTTCCTCTTGTCATCACACCACTACCCTCCACATTTCTTGAGTTTCCGGTCGATTGGACCGTTGGATCGAGCTGCTTTTTTGTGTACAAGATCTTCTTGACCCCTTCTTCATATCCACCGTTCGGATCTTTAAAAAAATCTCTCAAAGTGGTCGCAAATCAGCCAAATCAGAAGCTGTTCCAGGCGCGGGAACTGTATACCCGTCTACATTTCTTGAGTTTCCGGCCGATTGAACCGTTGGATTGAGCTGCTTTTTTTTGTGCAAGGTCTTCGTGACCCCTTCTTCACATCCACCGTTCGGATCTTCAAAAAGATCTCTCTAGGTGGTCGCACAGCAGCCAAATCAGAAGTTGTTCCAAGCGTGGGAACTGTTCATCCGCCGGTATTTCTTCAGTTTCCGATCAATTCGACCATCGGATCGAGGTAAAATTTTGTGTACAATGTCATCTGAATTCTTTCTTCATCTTCACCGTTCGGATTTGTGAAAATTGTTCAACGTCCTCCTCATCCGAGCTCGGATTATTGTTTATTTTGTATTTTTTTTCATATTTACTGTGTATTTACTTTATGTCATAGCATTTCTATATTTCGCATAAAAGACCCAGAATCGGAAGGCCGAGCCTCCTGTTGGTGTCTAAATATTTACTGTGTATTTACTTTATGTCATAACATTTCTATATTTCGCATAAAAGACCCAGAATCGGAAGGCCGAGCCTCCTGTTGGTGTCCAAATATTTGCTGTGTATTTACTTTATGTCATAGCATTTCTATATTTCGTATAAAAGACCCAGAATCGGAAGGCTAAGCCTCCTATTGGTGTCCAAGGTGTTTTATTTATTTATTTTCTGTAAATTATATTGTGCTACCCCAGAATCGGAAGGCCGAGCCTCCTGCTGGTGGTTTATACCCCCACACATTGTTGCACGAGCACCGACGGACTCCGACGTCGTAAAATTCACCGGATCCCATCTCCTTTGCTTATGTTTATATTGTATAATGACTTAATAATCTTCTTTATTTTTTGCATTGTGTTGCGTCCTATGAAAACAAAAACAAAAAAAATGCTAGATTGGATGGTTGCAGATGAGCCACGTGTCGTGACCCGATGATTTTCAGAATAAAAAATATTTTTAACATTAAAAAAAATGAATTTCGAATTTTACAAAAATTAAAATGATTCGATTGTCACCGAGACGCCACGTGGCGAGTTAGGGACCGTTCAGTTGGGACTTATTTTCAGGAAATTAATAAAAAAAAAATTTCAAATAAAAAGTGAATTATTAAGGAAAAAAAAATTGAGAAAAATTGCAGAAAATTCAATCAACTTAGGTACCGAAAGGGCGTCAACTCTGACAATTGACGTAACTAAGTCCCCGAACCCATTTCTCTGGTTATCGTAGAATTGAATAGAAACTCCCGACTATTCAATAGGGTGGTCCAATCATACCCTCCAAAAAATGATTGGTGGCGACTCCATGGCATGCACACTTAGCACATGTCACTAGATCACACTGAAGGTCGACTACGCATACCTCCGTTGCGATTTGGGTAACGGGCCTTGGGAGAAGCCTGCGTCCAACCAGACTGGACGGCCCATTAGCCCTCGAGAGCCCACGGCGAACCTCGAGAGGGTCGCGACAGGGACTTCTCTAACACAACTCACACGTGCATCCTAACAATCTCCCCCTCACGTGTGAGCTCTAGTGTTAGGTTTGCTCCCCCTTAATCCAAATATCATTCCGCACCAACATATCTCATCTTGAATCTCCATCAACGCCCATCGGGCCCGTTGCTACACCACAACGTCCACCGGCCCGGAAACCGCGTTGGCTCCATCTCAATCTTGAATCTCCATCAACGCCCATCGGGCCCGCACTGCTACACCACAGCGTCCACCGGCCCGGAAACCACGTTGGTACCGGATTCTTTCTTGAGACGCGATCACCAGATTCCTTCTTGAGATATTTGCCGGAACAGATAAGAGGCCCACCAATCAACCATCGGCTCTGATACCAGTGTTGGGTGGTCTTGGGCCTCTCTCAACCCAAAAGCTAGTTCAAAGGTTGAGGCTTTCCCTCACACTTATAAACCGACCACCAGCCCCTTCCACAACCGATGTGGGACAACCCCAACATCCAGGAAAGAGACTTGCTCCAACGGGACATCATTTAAAAATCCAAAAACACCGACCATTTCATCACGAGTTCATGAATCATCACGTAGCAAAAAGGGCAATTGATCTCCAATCTCCTTTTTTTTTTTAACGACCCATTTTCTGAGCAACCCATCTGAACGAAACGAACAAAGGAGAAGATGATGGAGGAAGGAAACCCCGTAGATGATCAGTAACGAGTCCTGGACGAAGCTAAACGTCGATGAGAGCAATGGCAGAAGCAAGATGGTCGGGTTCATGCACTATTACCGTTGGCGAATCTTCACAGGATTAAAAAGATGCGATGGCAAAAGCAAAATATCGTTTGTGTCCGGTCCAATGGAACCGCCCGGGAACCGGACCGGACCGGTGGTCCGGTTCCTGGTTCCGGAAAATTGAGAACCGAGACCACCGGTCCGGTTCTCGGTTCTTGAGGGGAACCGGACCGGACCGGGAACCGATCACCCCTAATGAGTTCGGCTTCACGAATATTCTCACCTATGTCAAATTGCCAATCGCAATTATTCCCCTTGCCATTCTTTTCCTTCCGGGAACACGAAATCCATTGAGGTAAGAGACAATTATACAGTTAAACAAAAATATGCTCTCCGTATATTGAGATCTTCTCAATTCAAGAAGATCATGCCACCCTTTCATTTGCGCTAATCAAACCCAAGTTTATCTGGTGATGCGATAAGTCTATGATGGGACCCACATCATCGGCGATCTAAAAACCATCCTTGTCTCTATACGATCTGCAAACAGGAGGCTACGCACGACGTCGACGTAGGTGAGGTGGTGGCCGGAGGGTAGCTAGAGAGGGAGGTTAGGAAGCCCCTTTTTCCTTTTTCTTTTTCTTTTTTCCTTTCAAATTTTGATTCAAGTAACTTGGCCCGGCCGAGAGAACTAGTGATCCGTAGCTTTCTACTACCACTAAGGCCACTCACCCTAGGGCGGCTGAAGGTTTTGGGTTTATGATAGAGTGGGATGTAGCATGCTTTTACTTTCCCAAATCCTTTTGGTGCTGGTTTAAAATATGTGAACATGTACTGTTGGAAGTCTAGGCCATAATGAATTAATTACATCAAAGAAAAGAGAGAGAAAGAACTTATCTGGTCAACTAATACACGCTGTTGATATAGTATAAAACTATTCATTTTATATAGAGCCTTGCTATACTGACCGTCCATCCATCGTCACAAAAAAAAAAAAAACCCTGTTCATTTTGATGATGGACCGTCCAATACCATCTACAAAAAAATTTGAAGCTGGCTCATAACATTGAAACACAATTATGAAATCTTTTGTGGTAAGCATAACACGATCACACTGTGCACATCATACAATCATTTTCCTTTTTTTTTTTATATATATATGCTGCTCAATTAACGTGCTTGCCAAAAAAATAATAATAATAATTGGGAAAAAAGCAGTGTATTGTATTCCTCTTTCTGGAAGCCAAATGCACGCCCACTAATCACGCGGTTCCCTACTTTTGAACTTCCAACCAAACACGCTATCTCTCTTCAACCTTTGACATTTTGACTCTTAAATTCTCACACCTCCTCCGCCATCATTTGAAAATCTCTAGTCCTCAATTTTGTTCAGACTCATACAAGACGCCTCCTCTTCTTCTTTTTGATCGATAGCTTGTTCTTGCGAAATTTGAGCGAAGACCCGCTTCGATCGAAGTGATTGTTTTCGTGTTCGATGGCGCCCAGCACTATCCGGAAGGCGATCGGGGCCGTCAAGGACCAGACGAGCATCGGCATAGCCAAGGTCTCAAACAACATGGCGGTGCAGCTAGAGATCCTGGTGGTGAAAGCCACCAGCCACGACGAGGACCCCGCCGACGAGAGGCATGTCAGGGAGATCCTCGCCTTCACCACGCACTCCAAAGGGTACCTCGACACGTGTTTCGCCTTGATCGCGAGGCGGTTGAGCAGAACACGTGATTGGATGGTGGCCCTCAAGTGTCTCTTGCTCATACACCGGGTAGCGGTCGACGGCCATCCCCTTTTCGAAGTCGAGATCGTCTATGCTTCTCGACGCGGGATGCGGCTGCTCAACATGTCGCACTTCCGGGACGAGGCGCACCCGAATTCAGGGGACCATTCGGGTTTCCTGAGGTTCTACGCTATGTATCTCGAGGAGAAGGTCGAGTTCTCGGTGTATGAGAAGAGAGAGGAGGGTGGTGGGGCTGGTGCTGAGAGTAAATATGAAGAGAGACATGAACTTGAATTTGGCAGGACGTCAAGTCCTGCTAAGAGAGAGATCGTGTCGATCAAAGAAATGAGCCCGGAGATAGTTTTGTTCAGGTTGAACCTCCAATTGAGAATTCTTGACCGGATTTTAGCTTGCAGGCCGGCCGGAGAGGCCAGGACAAGTCGCCTGGTGCTCCTCGCGTTCTACCAGGTGTTGAAGGAGAGCTTCGCGCTTTATGGGGAGATTAGCGAGGCCTTGGAGGTGTTGCGAGATCGATTTGCCCTGATGCAATATGGAGACTGCCTCAAGGCTTTCGACACGTATATCGGCGCGGCGAAGTTGATCGATGAACTCATGAGGCTCTACAATTGGTGCAGGGACGTGGGGATCGCTCGGATGTCCGAGTTTCCTGAAGTGCAGAGAGTTACTGATGAAGTCCTGGGAACTCTTGAAGAACTGCTGAAGGAGAGGAAGCAAAATAGGCCGAGCAAGAATAGCCCCCCGAGAATTGGGGAAGCGAAGCCACCAGGGGAGGAGCGGTCTGAACCGAACGTGAACGAGATAAAAGCGCTTCCTGCTCCAGAGAATCACACCCCCCCTGCGCCTCTGGTCGAACCCCAACCCGACCCGCAGCCTCAGCACGCCACAGGAGAACTGATTGATCTAAGCGATGATGGCGTTTCAGCTGACGAACAGGGCAACAAGATGGCTGTGACCTTGTTCTCGGGCGCACCAAATGCAACAACTAACGGATCATGGGGAGCATTCCCATCGAACGGACAGCCTGAGGCGAATTCGGCATGGGACACGGCATGGGACACGCCGGCAGCCGATGACACTAAAGCCGATTGGGAGCTACTCCTTGTCGAAACGGCTAGCAACCTAGCAAAGCAAAAGGCCGACATGGCGGGGGGATTCGACCCCTTGCTCTTGAACGGCATGTACGACCAAGGGGCCGTGAGGCAGCACGTGAGCGCTGACCAATCTAGCGGAGGCAGCGCGAGCAGCGTGGCCTCGCAGGTAGTCCCGGGCAAGGCCGAGAACCAGATCCTGGCATTGCCGGCCCCCGACGGGACGGTCCAACAGGTCGGCCCTCAGGACCCTTTCTCGGCTTCCCTGCTGCAGCAGCCGCCCCCGTACGTGCAGGAGCAGCAGATGTGGGGAAATCACGGGATGATGCAAGGGCATCAGATGGGTTCCGGTTACTATGGTCCGGTTCCTGGGAACATGGCGATGCCTTACGGGATGCCACAAGGAGGATTCTATTACACAACCTAGTTAGTTTAGTGTTTTGTTAATTCTTGGACATTTTTAGTTTCTTTATTTATTTGTCTCTATAATTGGGTAGTTTTTCTTGTGAAATTGCATCAGAAGGAAGGGAGTGTAAATGTACGCGGCATTTGGGGTAAATCTGGTTTTTTTATGTTTTAATATATTATTTGGATTAAAAATGATATTTGTGCAAAGATCATTATGACCTCCTCAGCCAAAGGTGGGGATTCCACTCGCCTATAATTGCAATGAGAAATGCTTTCCTGACAGTACTGTCAGTTGTCTTTGACCGTATATTCACACATCATCACTGCGTATTTTACATAAAGCATTCATTAATTGAAAAATCGTGAGATAAAAAATAATTAACTGTCTTGCTAGCGGCTTTCGATTGCAATTGTGTTGTGGTAAGCAGATGGAGACTTCTTTGACTTAGGCAACCGGTCAAAGACAATTTTGTTAGTCTCCTTTGAAAAATTTGGAGATGCAATAGGCGACGGTCAAACCTGGATTTCTATACTCCCTTGTCGTTCTCTTGCGACTAGAATGGACTATTTTATCCACATTCCCACCTAACCATAAATGTTAATTGATTTTAAAAAATAATGATACATCACTCTGGTCGATGCATTGTTCCGAAAACTAGATAAATGACCCAAATGATTTGTACCGCGTGTTAGTTAGCGTATGCTTCTTTCTTGTAAACATCTGTGTGGTCGAATGGGAAACTATTGTTCACTTCCCCAGTGAATGGTCTGTCTCATTGGAAAACACTAAACAGTACTTCTTCATTTTTAGTTGCCTCCCTCTTGTAGTCCAGGAAATAGAAAAACGATCCATCATTTAGGCTCCGTTGTTTTTCCGGTAACATTTTCCTGGACAACATTTTCTTCATTTTTCGGCGTTCAGATCACTTAGGAAAATTAGTCGATGGAAAATGTTTTTTTTTTAGTTAATAAGAAATCGGGAAAAAGCCAAAAAAGGGCCCCAACTACCGTTCATTTCTCACTTAAGGGCCTGAACTACGTTTTGTTGCAAAGAAGGGCCCGAAGAGCAATTTTTGGTTCAAACAAGGGCCTCACCAAGGGATACTTTCGTCCATTTATATTTTGTGATGTGCCTTTTACTTTTTTGTTATTTTTAATATTTTTCTTCTTTCTCGTTCCCTCTCATTCGCTCCTGTTCATCATCTTCCTCCTGCCTCTTCCATCTCCCAACTAACGCGAAAGCAAAGAAAGCCTCGTCACTGCAAATTACCACGCCCTCCTACGTCGCCTTCTCCGACACCGAGCGTCTCATCGGCGACGCCGCCAAGAACCAAGTCGCCATGAACCCCAAAACACCTTCTTCGACGCCAAGCGCCACATCGATCGCTGCTTCTCTGACCCCTCTGTCCAGTCCGACAAGAAGCACTGGCCCTTCCGAGTCGTCGCTGGACCCGGCAACAAGCCCGCGATCGTCGTCACCTATACTTAGTTCGCCCCCGAGGAGGGCTGCCGCTCCCTCCGCCGGCCAGAGGCGCGGATCTGTGTTAGATTGGTGGCCCCCGATCTGAGCGCCATGACCACCTCTTCGACGTTGAAGACCAATGGACTCTTGAGCTTCGCGAGGAGCTCTTCGTCCTTTGGGTTTGAGGGCTCGAACTCATAGGAGGAGCACGACAACGAGTAGCAACAGCTCGGGCGGGCTGCCAGCTGGAGCGGCGGGGTGGATTCTAAGGCGGTGGTGGTCGCCGCCGAGTCGTCGGAGCTCAAATGGGACTGAGTAGCCGTCGGCGGGTCCTGATGATGGCTCCGAGATTCGAGAAGACTATGTTTTCGCACCTCACGTTTCTCTTTATTTGCGGACCGAGTCTCGTCGTTGTTCATTCATGTTGTGGGCAAGTTTCGTTTGCGTCTTGTGTGTATGCGTGGACATTAGTTGGAGAGGACGAGAGAGGGAGGAGACTGAGGATGAGTTGGAGAGGAGCGAGGAGAGGCTGGGGATGAGGGCGGTGCTCAGGGCGAGGCGGGGAGAGAGGGCAGTCCTGGACACGCGGTAGAGGCGGAGCCACCGGTTGGAGACCCAAGGCACCAAAGAAGACGGCGCCGCTTGTGACGACGGCGGTAGACGGATGACGATTTCTTGGAGAAGCTCATCGCACAAACGTGGTCCATGTTCCCGTGACTCTCTGCACTGTCACTCCTCTCTACACTGCAAATCTCGGCTCACTGTCGATCGAAGAGGATCGAAGGGCGAAGGGATTCCCGCAGAACCAGCAGGGCGAGGCGAGTCAGCGAATGATTCGCCTCCTCCGTCGGCTCTGAGCTTCGAGTTCGCGCGAGATCACCATCGCATACCATACGGCCGATATCAGCTGCGGCGGAGCTCGATTGTTCTCCCGGAGTCACAGACCATCCATCACCTGCAGGAGCCCTGAACGAAAGAAAGAGCAAAAGATAAAAAGATAAGAAGCAAAGGAAAAAAGGAAAAAAGATAAAAAGACGAAAATGTCCCCCATTCAGGCCCTTGTTTGAACCAAAAACTGCTCTTCGGGGCCCTTCTTTGCAACAAAACGTAGTTCAGGCCCTTAAGTGAGAAATGAAGGGTAGTTGGGGCCCTTTTTTGGCATTTTCCCTAAGAAATCTATACTTGAATTCAGGAAAATAAAATTGGCTAGAAATCAAAGTCTGTACCCAAAACTCTAAGCTTGACCGCGAGAATCACAACATCCATTCTCAGGCCCTCGGTCTAGAGGTCAGGGAAGGGTCCCCCGGGGTCCATCGAGGCCAAGGCCAAGTCTAAAGAGGTCAGAATTGGTACCTTGGCCAAAGGTTAGGTCAACAAAGGTGGGGCATGGGTCACCAATGCTCGTGCTCGGGACTTCCACACTCAAGCCCAGGCCTAATATCCCGGTATTGTTGCTCCACTCTGGAACGTCCCACGCTGGGTGGCCGACCTGGAGACCCCTATTCCTGCAGGCTGGGTTCTTGGAGCCCGCCACTTAGTCATGGAAGCTGGCCTCAGGTCAACAAAAATCGAGTTCAAGACCCTAAGGCTGCGTATGATAGTATTTCTGTTTCTGAAAGCATTTTTTAAACATAAATATTTTGTTTGTGTTTCTAATCTCGGCTACGATTTTTGGGAACAAAAACGCGTTTGGTAAGTAAAAAAAAAACACTTCCGGCGGCAGCGACCGGCAACTGGCGGAGGCTGGCGATCGGCGACGGGCGGCTGTGGCGGCCGACGACCGGTGGCGGGCAGCGGCGGCAGGCGACGGGCGACCGGAGGATGTGGCAGGCGACGGCCAACGGGTGGTGGCCATGTCGGCGGCGATGGATGGTGATTTCAAAAGTGTTCCAAAAAGTGTTCCAAAATCCAGAATTAAGTTTTTTTTGTTTCTTGAAAAGTGTTCCTTGGTACAAAAGTGTTCCGCGGAACACTTTTGGAACACTTTTGAACCATACGCGTGTTTGTTCCAAAAGTGTTCCTGGAACACTTTTAGAACAGAAACACTTTCCCTGGCTACGATCCATACGCAGCCTAAATGTGACATTCTGAATTCCGATCCTTTTCGAAACTTCTGAATGAATGAAATGTCTATCAATGTATTTCAGTTAAATCTAGCTCAGACTTGATCGCTCTCGAGACGACTAACCAAAAGGAAAATGCTAACTAGAATTTAAGTACATGGACTAGGGCTGTGTTTAGTAACGCTCATTGGAATGTGTTTCTCTTTCAAAATTGTTCTGGGAACACTCTAGAACAGTTTTGGAACAGAAACGCATTTGGCAAAAAAATATTCCAAAAGTGTTTTGGTCCTAAAAAAGAAAAAAAAAACATGTTTTTTTTTTTTGTTTTTGGAACACTTTTGGTCCTAACGCTCTTTGGTCGCCGTCGGTCGCCACTTGTCGCCGCCTCCGCCGTTGCCGCCGGCCGGCCGCCGCGGCCATTCGTCGCATGTTGCCAGCCCGCCGCCACCGATCGCCTGCCCACCGCCGCCGCCGGTCGCCCACTGCCGCCGCCGGTCGTCGGTTGCCGGCCCGCCGTCATCGATCCTTCCTTTTGGCGAGAAAAGTGTTTTTTTTTTTTAACTTAGGGTCTGTTTGGCAATGTTCCCGTTTCTTTGTTTCTGTTCTCGGGAACAGTAAAGAACAGAAACATGTTTGATAATGCAAATAATTATGATTCTGATTCTGTGTTCCGGAACACTTTTGGACCACTTTTCAGAACAAAAAAAAGTTGATTTTTGTGTTCCGGAACACTTTTGCAAATCACTGTTTTCTACGATATACTTCTATGAATTTTTCATCGATACTTTCAGTTCTTGTTGAAACATGATTTATAATTATAATTATATTTATAATTATATTTATTTTTAAAATTAATTTAAAAATAACAAAAAATTATAAAAATTACAAAATCAACTTTGAAAGCCTTGGCTAAGCCTTAGGAGCCAATTTTGAATTAAAAATAGTTTTCATATTTTTTAATATATTTAATTATAAAATATCTAAAAAATTAGAAAAATATCATTCATGGTCAGAAAAATACACAAATATAGTTGATATTTTTATTTTAATTTCCTCTTTAAGATAGTATTTTTAAATCTAAAAAAGATTGAACTTTCTTTTTCACAACTCTTTTTATTTTTTCGTTTCTTTTTCTTAATCACTATTTGATTTAACTATTTTCTCTTTTCTTTGTCATCAAATATAATTATTTAATTATTTAATTTAAATGCAAATTGAGAACAAAAATTTTATGCAGTTACCAAACGCGTTTCTATTCCTAGAACAAAATTTTCAGCAGTTATCAAACGCGTTCCGATTCTTAAAAATTATCCGGGAACATAAACACTGAGGAACAGAAACACGGGAACAGAAACATTGCCAAACAGAGCCTTACCAAACGCGTTTCTGTTCCCAAAAATTGTAGCCGGGAACAGAAACACAAAAAAATATTTTTGTTCCAAATATGTTCTCAGGAACAGAAATGTTACCAAACGCAGCCTAAAGAACTCGACCATGGACTGGCACTTTGACCATAAGGATTGCCGAGGAAATATTTTGGGCCGTTAAAAGCCGATCTAAGATTGGCCTTAGAACGATTTGCTAGCGTTATACAGTTGGTTCACGGGTGTTTTCGTTTTACTATAATATAATTTGCAAATTAACTTAAATCGATTCCTAATTATCGTGTCCTTCGAAACTAGTGATTGACCTTCGCAATTACATGACAACCAAAGTTGCCATGACTCGAATAACTCTTAAACGTGACAATAGTCGTGAATCGATATGCGTAATTCCTAAGTGTCGCCCGTTAGTTTGAGATACACTGGAAATTCAATTAATTGAGTTTGGCCATAAATTAGACTTCGAGATTGGATGCCGGATATTCAAGGATTCCAATATTAATAAATTGGATATCACCTCATCGAGATCAATTAGGATTAGGATTTGCCTCAAAGTGATCGAAAAATCGAAAATTGGACTGAGGACTGAAAATAACCTTTTTACCCCTGGATATTGCTTATGCCTCTAGAAATTGGTAAGGATCTTTTAGTCTAATTCCCCTAAGGTGGCCGAAACTTGAAGGGGCAAAAGAGTCATTGAGACTTCTCAAATTATGAATGGGAGATAAGGATTGACACTTGAGAAATCCCACCAACAACCCTACTAACTTGTCATTCCAATACATTATTCTAGTCAATCAAGTCTTTCAACCTAGTCATTCAAGCTTGTCACCTTGTCCATCAAGCCATGCAATAGTCATTCAAGTTTGACTTTCCCCGTCACCAACTCTCACTCTTGCATTGAATCCTTGGATAACACTTCAAGAACACATCTCTCTTCCTCACCGAGCTCTCTCCCTCTCTCATTCTTCTCTCTCGGCCTTGCTCTCTCTCTTGCCAACACCACCCTCTTCCCCTCCTTCTTCCTCCGTGATCGTGAGCCACCGTTGGCCATTCTCCTCCTCCAGAGTCCATCGTGAGCCTTGATCGCCGTCCTTGAGCTGTTAAGAACCCGAAGAGCTTAACCGAAACCGCTGCTGCCCTACACCGAAACCGTGAATTGCAAGGCTGTTCTAGGAGGTTTTCTTGCTCATTTAAGTGGTAAGTGACCTCTTGACACTAGTCTAGAGTGTTGAGAAGCTTAGGGTTGGAGTTTAGTGAGGAGTTTGATGGGATTCAATAGCTGTTTGTAGCGTTTCCTCTTGGACCGAACAGGTTGCTGTCCCCTGACAAAAAATCGAGACTTTGGAGGTTGTTAAGGGGGCTGATCTTGCTTGGATTAAGTGCTACGTTATCTCTAAATCCTAGCTTGGTATGTTAGAAGTTTAGTGGTAGAAGTTTAGAGTGAATTGGATGGAGTTTAATGGATGATTCTTGCACAAACCCTCTAGGGACCAAATCTGTCCAAAACTTACCGGCATTGCGTCGTGGCCTTGCGCCACCCGTTTCATGGATTTTCTTGGCCTAATTTTGTGGTAAGTGTTGCGACCCTTCCGGAAGCGGACGCGGCTAATGGATTGCCGATCGCGGGTCTTGGATCGGCGCGGGCCCTCCCAAGCCCATACCAAATCGCGGCGGGAGTATTCTTCGACGATAAGAGTCGATCACTTTCGACCTTCAGTGTGGTCGTGGTGGCATGTGCAAATTGTGCATGTATTTGGAGTCGCCACCGGTCTTTCTTGGAGGGTAGACCGGAAACCTTACTGACCGATTGGGAGAGATCGATCAGTTCTGCGGAACCAGAGATTTTGGGTTCGAGGACTTGGTTACGCTGGTGTCATTACCCAACGCCCTTTCGGTACCTAACGCGAGTGATTTTCCTGACTAAGAGTTCATGCAGGCGCAAGTTTGGGTGAGGTAGGTTTGATTCAGGGTTTCATACAGATTGGAAGACTGTTCCTATCAATCACAATCAATTTAAATGAAAGCGCAATCAAGTACATAAATAAATCACTTCAATGCACATCAATTCAGATCAATGGCTTCCTAGTATAACCATAAAGACTTAAGGAAGGTGTGACTTCGGACCAGGGGTAAAATTGGAAGATTTGGAGGCGATTAGCCCGAAGGGCAAAATCGTCAATTTTTGGAAGGTTTGGATACCGAATTACACAAAATATTCCATGGCCAGTTGATCGTGGCCATTTCCTCTTTTTTTTTTTATATAATAAACACTTGATTAAATAGATATATTAAGCACTAGATTGAAATAAACGTACGCGAATCACATCTATAATGACGATATTTAAAGAAACTAACTCTGATATACGAGCTGAAATACGCAAAATATACCTGATTGGACACCGGTCTTCAATCACCAAGCCTCCAATGGTCCACCATCTCCACGGGCATCATTGTGGACCGTCATGTCGGAAGCACATATAGTCACTCAAAATAGGTAAGCAGCGAAGTTCAGGCAAATAAAGGATAAAATGATCATCTCAAATTGAACTCTAATTTCCGTGCTAATCTATTCTTCGAAACTTGTTAATAGCGAATTATTTATCAAAATATTCACACGCAAAGTTTAACTAAGCTATGCAAAGGAAATGACGAATATATCAACAAACAAGCATATAAAGCCTAATTTAGATAATAGAGACAAACAGAGGCATTTCCTACCTATTTCCTATTTTTTTTGACATTTTATTTTTAATTATTTTTAATGGTTTTTTATTATTCTATTTAATTTTTATTATTTAGTAAAAAGGAGCCAGGTCCGGGTTGGATTCTCGGACCTGGGCTTGGACCAGGTCTACGACCTGATCGGGCCCGAGAGAGAGAACTAGGACCGAACCCGGCTGGCGCGAAAAAATAAAAAAATAAAATAAAAGGCCCAACTTCCCTGTCCTGAGTGAACTGGGTCGGCAACTCCTTCTAGCCCAGCTCTCTGATGTCTGAACCAGCGCAGGCCCAACAACTCCTCTTCAACTCTTCCAGTCTAAGCCCGACGGATGAATGGCCCAGATCACACCGAAAACATAACAAGATGGAGTACGCCAGCCCAACCTCCACTGTTCATTATCTTCCTCATGCGGCAGTCCTCCTGTAACCGCCACATTGTGACAAAACTTAACGCCGCCACCAGCACTTGCTCGCCTCGCCGTTGTACCGCCGCGACTCGCTCGTCGCCACCGCTAGGCCATGCTCGCTGCCGCTTCTAAATCACGCTCGCCGGACCTCCCGAAAGCCAAGCTGTCCTGTCCAGATCTGCCCACATATGGTCGCTGTGAACGCCGGCCTTGCTCAACCGCCACCTCTGCCACGTCGTCAGTGCTAGGTCACGCTCCCGTGGATTCTCTCGCTACAACGGCCGGGTCCGCTCGTCGAACACCGAAACCACTTCACTGAAATTCGACAGCGACGCGACGGCCTTCGACCCGAGTCATCACTTGCACTGTAACTGGCTCGAGTCGCCTAACGTTCAAGATCCTCTCGCATTTCGGTTTCAGTCACGTTCGCGTCGCCACTGATTCGTGTTGAGCTCACCTTGGCTCTCTCGTTATCATGTCCTCTCGGATGGCCTCTCGTCCAAAACGACGAGCATGAAGCTGATCCCTCAGACCGGCTTGAGGTGGTTCATGGTATGAGGCCGTCGTCGACTCGGACGACGACGACGGTCGGGCTTCCTCGGCGTCCCACTCTTCCTCCGGCCTCCTGCTTCCTTGCCCTCTTCGTCACCTCCGGGCGCCACCATACTCTGCTCGCCTGGACTCGCTCGTCGCCGCGGCAAGGTCGCGCTCCAGTGGCCCCTCTCGTCACAACGCCGAGTCTGGTCATCCAGTACCGAGACCGCGCGGAGATCCATCGCCATGCTGTTGGTACGCCACCATGTGGTTGAGTTCTGCTCGCGGCACCTCCGACACCTGTGACCACGCTCGCCACTGTCGTCCCCCGCGAGTCGTCACCAACCTCACCGTCAACCGGTCAGAACCAAACGTCGGACTTCGACCGTCCAGCCTGACGAATATTTCGCTCGGCCGTCTACTCCGTGGCCACCAGAACCGTTCCCCTCGGCAGCCTCTGGTCCAGGAAGTGGCCCCTCCCAGGGCGAGGCTCCATCAGCCTCTATTATCTTCTTTTGCTTGGTTCCTCGTGGAACCCTTTTACAGATTCCTCCTCTTTTAAAATTCTTCCCTTGGCCTTTTTTGACCACGCCACTCGCCATCTCTCATCTTTTAATGACTTTTTATTTCTAAAGTTTCCACAGATGATCGGGGATCACCAATTCTCTTTTTTTTAATGGCAATCCACGATACGCCTTAAAGAAGGATCAAGGGTGTCGCAGTCACTATGCAATATTGGCAGGCATTGATGCGGACAGGGCGAAGACAAATTTCCATATCGCAAACCTTGAATTGATGTGATCATAGATTCAATTAAATGCAAATGCAGTGTATGCAAAATAGATAAGAGATACGATTTTGTTTAGAACTAAAATTAGTTCTAAATTTTTTTATGTGGCAATTAGTGAAAATTAATCAAAATTTAGGTGTCGACAGTAAGTTATCCTTAAACCTTTGCTAGGACATTAGGTTACTAATAGACCAAGTCTAAACGTGTATTTGATGAATTCAAGGGCTGTTTTGGCGCGAAACTCATGGCATCCGAATTTGTGAGGTAGAGATTGATTTGTGCTTGATTGATTAGAGCTTGAATTGAGAAATCCATGATTGTCTTTGTGATGCTCTATGTTCGGCCATGTGTGTTCCATTTGGCCGATTGTGCAAGTGTGAGTTAAAGGATACTAAGTGATCAATTTGATTAATTGAATGTCATGCATGTTCGGCGATGGCTAGATCTTGTGCTTGGTTTAGCCAGATTATCAAATTAAGCCATTGTATGTTCAGCCATGGGGAAAATGGTAAGTTGGAATGATTAGAGGGTTTGCTTGTTTTGATATACTCGATCATGAAGTCTTAAAAATAGAATCGAGGGATAATTGAGTAAGGTGGCTGAACCACCCTTCTTTGGCCTTGAGTCCCCGACGCCCATGCCCGGGTTCATTGAGTCCAGACCTAAGACCATGGTTCCTATGTCTGGTTCTCCTAGCTACCTATGTAAGTTACTAGTGCCCAAATAGTGTACATATATACAGGAAAATAAGATCAAATTTTCCTTTACAAATGATAAAAAATAATTTCGGTTATTTTTCAGATTTCAACAAAGTACTGAAAAATATTTTTATAAAAGATAACATTTTTCGGAAAATAATCGGAGCCTTAATATTTTAGAATACTCATTTTGGTTTTGGGATGAGATTGTTCTAGATAGCCGCTAGGAATATGATCGAAAGGAGCACAATCACGTCAAATTTAGGATGCTTTGCACCAGTGCGTTCTTTTAAAAAAATTCTAAAAAACTTAAAGCAGTCCTATCCCGCCTACTCTTACAAATAGACATGCCCAAACGAACCAACTTGCTCTGGAACCAGATTTTTTTTTTTTCAAAATTTTGGAGTTACCATTATCCTTCGCATGATGTTAATGTGGGTACATGAGTCAAATTAAGGTTGATGATTTGAATAATAGTTAGTAATTTAACACGTTGACAGTCCACCAAAATAGATGATGGTAGATTAGTAACGTAAGGGGCAATTGTGGAAGTACGTATTGATGTTGGTACTTTTCAAAACCAAACAAGATAAAAGTTTGTAAGTTATTAAAATTGATCAAATCCTTTTATTGTGACAGATGTTGGTATGTCAGTAAAATTTAGGTTGGTAATTTTTTGTAAAAGTTAGTAAGTTTGACGCGTTGGTAAGTTCTGGAAAAAAAAAAACGTGGCAATATGGGTCATTAACTTTTAAAAGGTTCACTAAAAATGAGTTAACAATGGGTCACACTTAAATCAATTTTCGACCCACATTGACCTACTTTCGACCCATATTGACCCACTTTCGACTCATAGGGACAACATTCTTTCACAAGTTACAAATGGTCTCGGAACCGGGACCCTGTCTCGGGGCCTGGTCCAGAGGTCGGGTTCAAGGGCCAGGGCGAGTCCCGGGATCGGGTGCTAGGGCCTGGTCCGGGGGCGGGTCCGGGGCAGGGGCCGAGACTGGGTCCTAGGGCCGGGGCTGAGACCGGGTCCCGGGGCCGGGGCAGTGACCGCGGCTGGGTCCCGCACCGGAGCCGGGGTTGGGGTCGGGGCCAGGTCTGGGTCCCGGGACTCGGCACCGGGGCTGGGTCCCAGGGCCGTGATAGAGGCCGGGTCTTGAGGCCGGGGGCCGGGTCTAGGGCCGGGGCCGAGACCGTGACCAGGGCCGAGGTCCCGGGCCCGGGACCGTGACCAGGGTCGAGGTCCCGGGCCCGGGACCTAGGCCGGGGGTGTGTCCCGGGGCCGGGTCCTGGTCCGGGGCCGGGTCCAGGGTCGGGGCCGGGACCGGGTCTGGGTCCGGGGCCAGGGCCGGGTCCCGGGGTCGATTCCCGGGTCCGGGGCCAAGGTCGGGTCTCGGGACAGGGGCCAAGGCTGGGGCGGGGGCGGGGGCGGGGGCGAGGGCGGGGGCTTGGTCCGGGTCCCAAGGCCAGGGTCCCGGGGCTGGGTCCCTGGGCCGGGACGGGGTCCCGAGGCCTTGTCCGGGGTCGGGGCCGTGATCGGGACCGGGGCTGGGGCCGGGACCGGGATCGGGATCGGGACCAGGATCGGGACAGGGGCCGGCGCCGTGACCGGGATCGGGACCGGGGCCGGGACCGAGGTCGGGAACTATTTTATTAATATTATTTTTTAAAAAATTGTTGTGTTTTGGTAATATGGGTCAAAACGGGTTGGGTCGGGTACGGGTCAGTCGCGGGTCGGGTTTGAGTCATTAAATATGGGTCAGATGGGTCAATATGGGTCGGACCATATTCGACTCGACCTAAACCATACCCGATCCACCCATTTGCCACCTCTAGTGATGAGTGACAAGGGTAAATGTTGATGGATTACTAAAGCAGTGGATAATTTTCGTAAGATAAACAAATGTGAGTACTCTCCAAAACCAAGTAAGGCAACGAATTGATCAGTTGATAAATTACTTGATATCTTAATACGACGAGTGTTTATACATCAATTAAATTAAGGATTAATATCATGAAAAACCCCAAACTGGTACACATGTGACAAATTTACCCTAAATTATTTTTTTGACCACGAAAAATCCCCAAATCGGTACATTTGTGATAAATTTACCCTAAACTATTTTTTTGACCACCAAAAACCTTAAACTGGTATACTTATGATAGATTTATCCTAACTTAATTTTTTTTACCACAAAAAATCCCAAACTGGTATATCTGTGACAAATTTATCATCCATTAAATTGTGTTAGTACCACAAAAAATCCCAAAATTGATACGCATATGATAAATAGAAGATAAAAATCCCAAGCTGGTACACCCATCTATTGCCACGTGTCAAAAACTTAGCACTTTAATGGTTAGATTTAACGAAAATTAACGGAGGGTAAGTTTATCACAAATGTACCAGTTTAGGGTAAAATTGTCATAAGTGTACCAATTTGGGGTTTTTTGTGGTTACAAAAATAATTTATGGTAAATTTATCACATGTGTACCAGTTTGAAATTTTTTGTGATATTATCCCAATTATTAAATATAGTAATTTGGTATTATGTTAGCATCTTTTAACACGTTGATAACCAAAGAAATGAATGTTGGTGGATTATTAATCATAGGTAATGTTGAACAAATATTGGTCCTTGTCAAAAACTATTGGTAAGTTATTGATGCCTACATGCCAAAAAATTTCCCAATTGTCGCGACCCTCTCGCGGGTTGCCTGCCGGAAGGGGCTAATGAGCCGTCCGATGTCGCCTGATCGGACGCGGACCTCTCCCAAGATCCATTACCCAAATCGCAACAGCTGCATATACGTGGTCAACCTTTAGTGCGGTCTGGTGACATGTGATATGTGTAAATGCCAAGGAGTCGCCACCAATCATTTCGTGGAAGGTACGATCGGAAACCCTATCGAATAGTTGAGAGCGATCTATTCGATTCTGCGGAAACCAGAGAAACGGGATCGGGGACTTTGTTACGCCAACTGTCAGAGCTGACGCCCTTTCGGCACCTAAGTTGAATGATTTATCTGATCCTAGGATTTCATACAGATGATTGGGGTACGGATCCTAATTCTAGGAGTTCATGCAAACAGGAATGGTTACCCTATCACTCACAGTCAGTAAAAGTAAATGCGCAAATCAAGGATCCAATACATGCGGATAAAACACATGAAAGCAACATGTCATCCCTAATGATGCCCTATTAGTCTAGAGAAGTATCAATCGAGGCTTAGGAGTGATTTTGACATAATTCGTCCATGAGGGGCAGAATTGTAATTTTAAGAAAATTGGGGACAATTTGCCCTAAAAGGGCAAAATTGTCATTTCAGACGGAATGTACAGTCAAAAGATGGTGGAAACAGGATTGAAGATCAAATCTTTCCATTTTCTATTTTTCGGGAATTTTCAGAATTTTTCTGGAATTTAAAAGTGATTTTACCTTCGAAGGGGTAAAGTCGTCATTTTGGATAAAGATTGTCGCGACCCTCTCGAGGTTCGCCGTGGGCTCTCGAGGGCTAATGGGCCGTCCAGTCTGGTTGGACGCAGGCTTCTCCCAAGGCCCGTTACCCAAATCGCAACGGAGGTATGCGTAGTCGACCTTCAGTGTGATCTAGTGACATGTGCTAAGTGTGCATGCCATGGAGTCGCCACCAATCATTTTTTGGAGGGTATGATTGGACCACCCTATTGAATAGTCGGGAGTTTCTATTCAATTCTACGATAACCAGAGAAATGGGTTCGGGGACTTAGTTACGTCAATTGTCAGAGTTGACGCCCTTTCGGTACCTAAGTTGATTGAATTTTCTGCAATTTTTCTCAATTTTTTTTTCCTTAATAATTCACTTTTTATTTGAATTTTTTTTTTATTAATTTCCTGAAAATAAGTCCCAACTGAACGGTCCCTAACTCGCCACGTGGCGTCTCGGTGACAATCGAATCATTTTAATTTTTGTAAAATTCGAAATTCATTTTTTTTAATGTTAAAAATATTTTTTATTCTGAAAATCATCGGGTCACGACACGTGGCTCATCTGCAACCATCCAATCTAGCATTTTTTTTGTTTTTGTTTTCATAGGACGCAACACAATGCAAAAAATAAAGAAGATTATTAAGTCATTATACAACATAAACATAAGCAAAGGAGATGGGATCCGGTGAATTTTACGACGTCGGAGTCCGTCGGTGCTCGTGCAACAATGTGTGGGGGTATAAACCACCAGCAGGAGGCTCGGCCTTCCGATTCTGGGGTAGCACAATATAATTTACAGAAAATAAATAAATAAAACACCTTGGACACCAATAGGAGGCTTAGCCTTCCGATTCTGGGTCTTTTATACGAAATATAGAAATTCTATGACATAAAGTAAATACACAGCAAATATTTGGACACCAACAGGAGGCTCGGCCTTCCGATTCTGGGTCTTTTATGCGAAATATAGAAATGTTATGACATAAAGTAAATACACAGTAAATATTTAGACACCAACAGGAGGCTCGGCCTTCCGATTCTGGGTCTTTTATGCGAAATATAGAAATGCTATGACATAAAGTAAATACACAGTAAATATGAAAAAAAATACAAAATAAACAATAATCCGAGCTCGGATGAGGAGGACGTTGAACAATTTTCACAAATCCGAACGGTGAAGATGAAGAAAGAATTCAGATGACATTGTACACAAAATTTTACCTCGATCCGATGGTCGAATTGATCGGAAACTGAAGAAATACCGGCGGATGAACAGTTCCCGCGCTTGGAACAACTTCTGATTTGGCTGCTGTGCGACCACCTAGAGAGATCTTTTTGAAGATCCGAACGGTGGATGTGAAGAAGGGGTCACGAAGACCTTGCACAAAAAAAAGCAGCTCAATCCAACGGTTCAATCGGCCGGAAACTCAAGAAATGTAGACGGGTATACAGTTCCCGCGCCTGGAACAGCTTCTGATTTGGCTGATTTGCGACCACTTTGAGAGATTTTTTTAAAGATCCGAACGGTGAATATGAAGAAGGGGTCAAGAAGATCTTGTACACAAAAAAGCAGCTCGATCCAACGGTCCAATCGACCGGAAACTCAAGAAATGTGGAGGGTAGTGGTGTGATGACAAGAGGAAGGGAAGAGAGAATATGGAAATGAGCGTGGGAGAGAGGGGGAAGAAGAAGAAGGAAGAGGAGGAGGAGGAGAAGAAGGGACTCTACGGATGATGAGGGGGACTATAAATAGAAATAGAAATAAAATAAAATAATAAAATAGTAATATAATAATAATATAATAAAATATTAAAAAGTAAAAATAATAATAATATAATCAAAAGTGAAGACAAAATGATTAGTCCCCTTTTTCTTTTAAATGATGATGTTTTCACTCCTTTTCCTTTTAATCATTACTAATATTTTTGTCAAATTCAATTTTATGATGATCAAAGAACACCTAAAATCAAACCTGAATTTTACTATTTAAGAGGTCAGAAAATGGATAAAATAAAAATAAAAATACTAACTATTTTTATATACTTTTGTGACCTCAAATATTATTTTTCTTGATTTTCTTGATTTTCTTTTTCTTTTTTTTCTCTTTTTTTTTGTATTTTTCGAAAATATATTAAAAAAATGAAAATTATGAAAATTATTTTTTTGGTCAAAATGGTTCATTTAGCTTGGCTAAGGTCACCAAAATTGATTTTTCAATTTTTCAACTTTTTATGGATTTTCTATGAATTTTCAAAAAAAAAAAAAGTTGATCAAAATTTAGGTGTCAACAGCTGCCCCTCTTTGAGAGGAATCTCGTTAGAGGTTTCTCTCAAAGATAAGGTGACACCTGAGTCCTGATCGACTCGACTCGGGAAACTAAAGGAAAAGGAGTCATGACTTCCAATCTTCATGCTTGTCCATGTTTGCTCTTTCTTGAAGGGGGAAACATCCATTTGACATGAGAGAGTGAGATAATAGAGAGACATACTTGCCACTTACCTGTTCGATGTTTGTGCGATTTTCGCGATGTTTGATGGATTCAAGAGAATTTCTAGAAACTCGTTACTAGAGTATCCTAGAGAGGTTAAGCTCTGACCCGTATGGTAGGTCAAACCATAATGAGATTCCTAACTGATAGGAATCTAAGGAAAACGCATCCCATTTGGGATTTGCCGAGGATTTTGATCCGTATGGTGGATCGGACCATTGAGTTGGCCATTTAAGTGATTTTTACTATTGGGTTGTTCCTTCAGGCGGTTTCTACCTTGAGTTGACCCTTCAGGCGGTATCTACCTTGGTTTTGACCCTTCAGGCGGTTTCTACCTTTGGTTTGTTTTGGAAAGGGGTCTCATGACGAGGGTTCTCCACGTCCAATGAGACTGCCTGAATTTTGAAAAGGGGTCTCATGACGAGGGTTCTCCACGTCCGGTGAGACTGTTTGATATTTTTGAAAATGGGTCCTAGGACGAGGGTTCTCCACGTCATGCTAGGACTGTTTGATATTTTTTTGAAAAGGGTGTCCTAGGACGAGGGTTCTCCACGTCAAGCTAGGACTGCTTGATTGTTTTATTTTATTATTATTTTTTTGAAAAATGGGTCCTAGGACGAGGGTTCTCCACGTCTGCTGGGACAGTTTGCTGACTTCTTTTGAAAAAGGGTTCTATCCTCACCCCTTTCTTTTGAAAGATCCCGAAATTTGTCGGGAATTCAGTTTTGAAGCAGTGAAAGATTTTATCTTGACAAAGCTTCACTTGGGTCTGTTGAGGCGACATTCTGGGAGCTGGGTTCTCCAGGTATCCTGCAGAAATTTGAGCCTGAAAGATTTTTTACCAAGAAAACGTTAGTAATCTTTGGGAAGACCACGGCTGTCCATTTGACAAAAAACCGTATGACTTAAGTTTTAATCGTGAGATGGCATTTTGATGCTGGAGGTTATCCAAAGCATTCTTGCAACAAGCCAATGTGATCACAAATCCCTTACACGGAAAATCTGGATCAATAGTTTGAAAATTCCAAAAAGAGTTTGTTCCAAACATCAATTGGAATATTTCTCGACAAGGAGGTCTTCTCACCTGTTTTGCGATAGTGGTTTTTTTATAGGGGACGCATTCAATTCCCTACTAACCTGTGCCTAGGTTTTAGGCTCATTCGCAGCGCATACATTTTGATTGGTCGGGAGGTCTTCCACGGGACCGTAATGTTGGGCTTGGATATTGGTTTTCAAGGGGGACCCGCTTTGGAGTCGAGGCCATTGAGTGAAAGTCTTCACCATCTGCTCCAGGTTTACAAGTCAAGAACCCTACAAAATGAGAAAGAAATAGTCTTGCTCGTACTTCTTCGAGCTAAGCTATATGTTAACCCAAGTGTCTTAGTCAGAGAAGACTGTTTCAGGGTTGTAACATTGGTAGGATTGGGGATCGAAAAAAGCTTGTTTTTGGCCCAGAATTCGTGACGGGTTTGACATTGGTGATCATTGCTGATTTGCCTCTTGTCATTTCCTTTATGCATCTTTAGTCTTTGAGGTGTGCAATCGATTTTGGGGTGTGCACCAATTCTTTAGAGAGCCTCTCTTGTTGCATTCAGAGAACGATAACTCTCTCTATGTCTTTGTTTTGCGCTCGGCACCATTTGGGGAGTAACCCTTTTGGATTTGGCTCCTTCAGGGATTTCTTCTTTTCCCATCCGGCTTCATTGCGGATCAATCAAACAACTTACACGAGCATCGACCTTGCTTTTACCAGGCACTTTGCTTTTTTCTCGATGCCGTGGATTTTTCTCATTCACTTTTGAAATCCCAATTTTTTTCATCTTCATGGGATCGTGTTAGACCTACGATCAAAGGTCTAACAAGGTTAAGCATTAACTTAGGAATTTTTTTGCAAACCCTAAGTCTTGAACTCCTTTGTTTCTGAAGTGATGCTGCATCCGTCTTGGAATGTGCAATGATCACCAACGGGTTTATGAAATGATTTTGCAGGCTCAACTTGGCTGTGCAAAGGGTAAAGGTGTGTGGGATAGAGAAATGAATGCTTCTCGTCATCCTATGGCATTTGGATTACCATATAAACAGCACACAAAGATTAATGTTAGTCTGAGCAAGAAAATTTCTAACCATTTTCTCCTGATGCTGCTGGACTCATCTCCATTTTGCCCCGATGTGGGGTGGTTCTTGAAAAAGCTAAGAATGAAAATCGCCGTTCAAAGGGGTTGTCAATGGTCACCTGTAGTGCTTGGGGAATATGAAACGGATGCCTCCGTCGTCCCAACCCATGTAATCGCTGCGAATGGTCCCTACTTTCGTAGGTCCAGATTTTGCTATCTTATCCGCTCCACTTCTCTCTTAAGTGTGTATAGGACGTGTTTGGATTAGGCTCGCCTCTCTTTTGAGTAAACTTCCTTTTGAATGATTTGACAAATAATGATATTTGGAAAAACTCACTCACTTCTTTCCCAAAATTTATCCATTGAGGGGATTCTGTGATGTATCGTGCATGTTTTATTCATGCTTTGGGCAACTTCCCGATTTACATCATGAACATCAATGCATTGGATAATTTTCATGACGATTGAAAGGATTTTAACATTCTTTATCTCCAGCTAACTGGGAAAGGGATACTTACCTACCTGTTGCGGCTGCAGACCCCTGAAAATGTAAGAGAAGCATATCATTGTATATTCATGAATTTTTTTGAAAATCGAAACGATACATCCTACCCTCGGTCATGTACCCTAACAAGTAGTACGTGGGATGTAAAAACTTGTTCGTCTCCAAGGCGACTCCCCTGTCAAAAACAAACAATAAGTGTCAGTTTGCGTTCCAAAATTCAAGACAAATTGGAACGATACCGCCTTGTTCTTGCTTGGTGTTTTCATTTGAACACAAACGCGCGGCTTGCAGAAATTGGCCTTCTATATTGTGGCCACGATTCCTCCGTTTGGTTGGCGATGAATCATTCCCGAGGATTTGCCCCAGAGGAAATCCATTTGTGTTTTTGGGCGCATTCCAACGTCACTCTTCATAGTTCCTCCACTTGATCAAAGACCCTTCCTTGGAGTGCTGACTCCCAAGGTTAATAATTTTATTCGCCTCCTCATTGGCGAGTTATTTTCTTTTGTGGCTTTTGGCGCCAACGACTTCCGCCTCTAGGTTTGTATCCTGGGGTTTATTTCTGATGCAGATAACTCTGTCATTGGGTCTACGGATTTTGCCAGAGAAGAAACGTCTTTCTTTGCCCGGGGCAAAATTGATTCGCATGCCCCAGTCATGCCTTAACGCTTTCCGCTTTTGTTGGAGATTTCTAATCCAATCTGAAGGAGTCCACGCACCTGCATGTGAAGAAATAGACGTGGGTTTTTTTATCTGACTTCATTTGGAATTTCTGAAAAGAGGTACTCCCTCCGAAGTTTCGTCCTTTCGTGCTTTTCGAGCAATTTGCCCCGGTGAGGCCGGTTTTGCTGTTTGTCCTCTTTGGATTTGATGACCCTGGTCTGTTGCACTTTTAGGGGGGATCATGAGAGTTTGCCCCTGGCTGGGCTTCTCGGAGAAAAGGGAGAGACTTGCTCCCACGAGTTTTGCCAATCCTGGTCATCTATGAATTCGTGCTTTTTATTCTATTCAAAGAATGTATTGATAAAACTTGAGATTTTCTTTTCAAGCATTCTTTTCACAGAGATTTTCAGGTGATGAGAAACTTTTTCAGGTTTTCTCAAAGATTTTGTTCACAAATTGAGCCATTAGAACGCTCTTGAAAACATTCAGTCAGACTTATGTTATGAAAATGGGTACTCCTTGTTTCGTCATTTGGAAGCACTGCCATCTGATTCCCCTGCTTTTGATCGTCGCTGGAATGGATGGCTCCGCATCGTTTTATTCCCCATTTAGGAGGGAAGCTCCTCCTCGGGAACCTGAGTTATTTAACAACTGCTATGTATGCTTGGAATGGCATGCTTGAAGTGTCACAAAGACGGTTATAAAATAGAGCAAGTTCATGTAATGATAAACTTCCTTGGGAGACGTCTTAAGAAAAATTGAAAGGGTAGGATGGGAGCTAGCCCTCATATCATTGGGCATCCTCGCATCCCAAAACTTTGCAAACCAGGAGACATGTGGGAAATCAGGTCTCAGTTTTTTTTTTTTTTTTCGTCATTGACCGATTTGTGGCTCCCACACGTCCCCATTTTTTTTTTATTTTTTGATGATTTTTTTTGGTTTTTTTTTTTTATACTTATATGACAATACAACACGTAAGAAAAAGCCTGAGGCACCTAATGTGGATTTAGATGCGTCGAAGAGAGACAGATATCTCTTTACTCCATGGTAGGAGCGTCGCCGTCGAGTGATTTGACAAAATCTCCCAAAGACAAGCTGGTCAAATCAAGTTCCTCCGATGTCGTTTTTATCCCCTCGTCCTTTGACCATTTGGAATCCTCGGAGAAGAACCGGTCGAGCTTGTTGTCGAAGATCACCCCCACGGTTTGGTGATCAGGAAGTGGATTATTTTGCACGTTCGGCTCCGTTTTGTCGAATTCAAGGATGCAATTATCGATAAGGGCTTGTACCTTGTGCTTCAAAACAATGCAATTGTCTACGTTATGGCCCTTCTCTCCCATGTGATAGGCACATGACTGGCTTTCATCGTACCCGTTAAATTTCACCGGATTCGGCCTTGGAGGCTCCTTAGCCACTAAGTGCTCCTCTAGTAACATAGGAAGTAATTTCGATAACGGCCTTGGCAGGGGGGTGAACTGCTTGGGAGGCAACTTCCTCCTTAGTTCATATGGTTTCTGTACCGACATCGACGAGTTTCCTTGCACTGTACTTGAATTGGAGAACTGCTTAGGGTTGGGTGGGTTTGGTACGAAGGCCACATCAACTTCAGCCTCCTTCTCCCTTCGGGCCGGATATTGGCGTCTTGTTGCGATTTCTGGTGCTTTCCTTTCCCTCATCGCCCATTCCAGCCTTTCTGCGATTTTTATGAGGTGTACAAATGTTTGACAACCAGATGTGTTCAGCCTATCGAAATATTCGTAAGGCAACGCTCTTAAGAAAAGGTCGACCAGCTCGTCCTCTGGAATGGACGGTTTGACTTGTGTTGCTAAGGCCCGCCATCTTTGAGCGTAAGCGCGGATTGCCTCATTCTTCCCTTTTGTGGTCCTCAGCAAATCTTCTCTGGAAGGGGCTGTAGCAGTATTGAACTTATATTGATGTAAAAAGTCCTCCGCCTGGTCTTCCCATTCATCATAGTCCTCCAAATCTAATTCGATGAACCAAGCCAGAGCAGCACCCGCCAGACTCTCTTGAAATGTGTTCATCAGCAAGGGAACGTAGTCAGAAAAAAGTGCCATTTTGCGTAGGTAATATTTTAAGTGGGCTCGGGGGCAGCTCGTCCCGTTGTATTTTCTGACGAAATCGGGTTCTTTATAGTCTGATGGCGCTTCAATTTTTGCAAATGGTGATATCTTGTCAAATCGAGCCAACTCATACCCTTGGCTGCTTAGGCATTCCTCTATCTTTGCTAGCCTCTTTGCGCCTTCTTCGATTTTGCCCGGGGGTTTCTCCTTTTTGTCTTTTTCTAGGTCGATGACTACAGACGCGGCCTTCGGTAGTGCATCAGCTGCTAACACTCGATTAACATTCTCGGCCACATTCTCTTCCTGAGTTCGCGCCACATTCGAAGCATTGGGGGGTGCGGGCGGAGCATCCTGGCTGAGGTCATGATTTCTTTCTTGTGCAGCCACCATCATGGCTTTCATTTCTGCTAGCATGGTGGCCATTGACGCCATCTGACCTTCCAAACTATTCACGCGAGATCCCAACTCCTCTTGCTCCATTCTGGCTCGGAGACGAGTTATAATACGAGTTACTCTTGGTTCCGTGATTAAAGCTACCTGCCCCTGTGGTGGGTAGAAAGACGTGTTAGCATATGAAAAAAAGTTATACTGAGTTCAAAGGGTGAAAGGAATGATACTTACAGACCTTTTGAATGAGGTAAGACATGTCAAACACATCAATCATGCGTATGTAAACTTGTGAAGTTTTGACACCTAAATGGTGGGGTTCCTGAGGCTTAAAGGCTCCCACCTCGAGTTCTAGAAAGGGTAGGTTCCATTGCACAACTATCGTTGCATTGGGACCCAATCCATAGTTCGAAGTGAGCGAAATTAAAAATGGATTACCCCGTATTTTTCCTCACGGAGGTTCCATTTTCAATTCCTTCTATTGTTTGCTTATAGGGGCGCCCGGGGTTTTAGGCGCGGTTGTGTGTGTTCAGGTGTCGTGATCATTACAATGCAAGTCATGCATAACAGTTTATCAATCAGCGCTTCAAATCACCCACACAACATACATTCCTACGCCAACCTGCATAAAACAATGTTAATCACGGACTACACCCCTTATTTCTCCAATCTGCCAAAAACATTTAACAACTCAAGGGTTAAAGTACATACTTCAATTTGAAGAGCGTCTACATAAAACATGTCAGAAAAACCAATCAACTTTTTAATCGGCTCAAGTCCACTAAATGGTTAAGAACCAGTCCCCAGCGGAGTCGCCAGTCTGTCGCGACCCTCTCGAGGTTCGCCGTGGGCTCTCGAGGGCTAATGGGCCGTCCAGTCTGGTTGGACGCAGGCTTCTCCCAAGGCCCGTTACCCAAATCGCAACGGAGGTATGCGTAGTCGACCTTCAGTGTGATCTAGTGACATGTGCTAAGTGTGCATGCCATGGAGTCGCCACCAATCATTTTTTGGAGGGTATGATTGGACCACCCTATTGAATAGTCGGGAGTTTCTATTCAATTCTACGATAACCAGAGAAATGGGTTCGGGGACTTAGTTACGTCAATTGTCAGAGTTGACGCCCTTTCGGTACCTAAGTTGATTGAATTTTCTGCAATTTTTCTCAATTTTTTTTTCCTTAATAATTCACTTTTTATTTGAAATTTTTTTTTATTAATTTCCTGAAAATAAGTCCCAACTGAACGGTCCCTAACTCGCCACGTGGCGTCTCGGTGACAATCGAATCATTTTAATTTTTGTAAAATTCGAAATTCATTTTTTTTAATGTTAAAAATATTTTTTATTCTGAAAATCATCGGGTCACGACACGTGGCTCATCTGCAACCATCCAATCTAGCATTTTTTTTGTTTTTGTTTTCATAGGACGCAACACAATGCAAAAAATAAAGAAGATTATTAAGTCATTATACAACATAAACATAAGCAAAGGAGATGGGATCCGGTGAATTTTACGACGTCGGAGTCCGTCGGTGCTCGTGCAACAATGTGTGGGGGTATAAACCACCAGCAGGAGGCTCGGCCTTCCGATTCTGGGGTAGCACAATATAATTTACAGAAAATAAATAAATAAAACACCTTGGACACCAATAGGAGGCTTAGCCTTCCGATTCTGGGTCTTTTATACGAAATATAGAAATGCTATGACATAAAGTAAATACACAGCAAATATTTGGACACCAACAGGAGGCTCGGCCTTCCGATTCTGGGTCTTTTATGCGAAATATAGAAATGTTATGACATAAAGTAAATGCACAGTAAATATTTAGACACCAACAGGAGGCTCGGCCTTCCGATTCTGGGTCTTTTATGCGAAATATAGAAATGCTATGACATAAAGTAAATACACAGTAAATATGAAAAAAAAATACAAAATAAACAATAATCCGAGCTCGGATGAGGAGGACGTTGAACAATTTTCACAAATCCGAACGGTGAAGATGAAGAAAGAATTCAGATGACATTGTACACAAAATTTTACCTCGATCCGATGGTCGAATTGATCGGAAACTGAAGAAATACCGGCGGATGAACAGTTCCCGCGCTTGGAACAACTTCTGATTTGGCTGCTGTGCGACCACCTAGAGAGATCTTTTTGAAGATCCGAACGGTGGATGTGAAGAAGGGGTCACGAAGACCTTGCACAAAAAAAAGCAGCTCAATCCAACGGTTCAATCGGCCGGAAACTCAAGAAATGTAGACGGGTATACAGTTCCCGCGCCTGGAACAGCTTCTGATTTGGCTGATTTGCGACCACTTTGAGAGATTTTTTTAAAGATCCGAACGGTGAATATGAAGAAGGGGTCAAGAAGATCTTGTACACAAAAAAGCAGCTCGATCCAACGGTCCAATCGACCGGAAACTCAAGAAATGTGGAGGGTAGTGGTGTGATGACAAGAGGAAGGGAAGAGAGAATATGGAAATGAGCGTGGGAGAGAGGGGGAAGAAGAAGAAGGAAGAGGAGGAGGAGGAGAAGAAGGGACTCTACGGATGATGAGGGGGACTATAAATAGAAATAGAAATAAAATAAAATAATAAAATAGTAATATAATAATAATATAATAAAATATTAAAAAGTAAAAATAATAATAATATAATCAAAAGTGAAGACAAAATGATTAGTCCCCTTTTTCTTTTAAATGATGATGTTTTCACTCCTTTTCCTTTTAATCATTACTAATATTTTTGCCAAATTCAATTTTATGATGATCAAAGAACACCTAAAATCAAACCTGAATTTTACTATTTAAGAGGTCAGAAAATGGATAAAATAAAAATAAAAATACTAACTATTTTTATATACTTTTGTGACCTCAAATATTATTTTTCTTGATTTTCTTGATTTTCTTTTTCTTTTTTTTCTCTTTTTTTTTGTATTTTTCGAAAATATATTAAAAAATGAAAATTATGAAAATTATTTTTTTGGTCAAAATGGTTCATTTAGCTTGGCTAAGGTCACCAAAATTGATTTTTCAATTTTTCAACTTTTTATGGATTTTCTATGAATTTTCAAAAAAAAAAAAAAAGTTGATCAAAATTTAGGTGTCAACAAAGATGAGAATTGAAAATCTCAAATATTAGGGTTGGTCACCCACCTAACCCAAACCCTAACTTTAAGCAATTTTCAGGACTCTATTGAGACAAGAAAGACGATTTTCCCATTGAGGGGCAAAATCGTCATTTTGAGAAAATGGACGAAACTCGAAAACCCAAGCCCAAGAATTGGTCGCCTAACCGACCCTAATTTTTGTCTTGGCATTATCGACCTTATCTCGCTTACACAATAGAGACGATTTACCCCCAAAGGGTAATATCGTCAAGTCTCGGAAGAATGGATAAGAAATCCCAAAAATAGGATTGACCAGTTGTCTGTGGTCAATCCTCGATTTTTGGGGATTTCTGGAGTATCTAGGATTTTTTTCACAATTTTTCTACATTTTTTTTGGATTTTCTAGAATTTTCTAGCATTTTTTTTATTTTCTAGGATTTTTCTAATTTTTTTATTTTTAAAATCATTTTCTGATTTTTTTTATTTTAAAAAATGTTTCGGACCGGGTCGGGTGACCCGGCTCACGACCCGCGAGCGACTGACCCAGCCCGGATCCGACCCGCCTCAAAACGACGTCGCCTTACTCCTCCCGCTCGAATTTTTAATATTCCCGCCCAAATCGAACCGACGCTCCTGATTGCGCCACATGGTGGACGCGCGGACGGTTTGATCTTAACAAGGAATCAACGGCCCAGATCTTACCACGTGTTGACATTTGGACGGCTTGATCTTACACCGAAAACCGACGGCCCAGATTGAAGAGCCCGATTGAACCGTGACCGTCCGATCTAAGGTATTTTTAATTTCTGAAAATCATTTTTTATTTTGAAAAAAGCGAGATCGCGACACGTGGCTAACTCTCCACCGTCGGATCAAACTTGTTTTATTCGGTTATAACGAACGGCTGACGTGGCTGCCACGTAGGCGTCACGTCAGTGCCACGTGGCCGTTGACTCGGTCAACTGCTGTTGACTCGGTCAACCGCCATTGACCAGTCAACAACTCACCGGGGAAGACGACCGGCGTCGGCACTATCTCGCCGGCGCCTCGTCGGAAGGCCATATCTCGGCCTTCCGATATCCGATCGACGCGAAACCAACGGCATCCAACTCGCCGTGACTTCCTCTACAACATATCAAAGCCTCGACACAGCAGATCAACATTTCATCCACGTGCTACCTCCGACCAAAGCCAAGCTCCGGCGACTACTCGCCCTACCCATTTCTAACGATACTTAGCTAAACAAACCGATCAGGAAGCATCATCGAGGGTTGAGGAGACTTACCTGGCCATCGGGAAGGCTCGACAAAGCCTGGACCGAGTTGAACCGTTCTCGGTGACTCAACCAAGGTTGAAGGTCGGCACGGCGTTTTATGCAACGACAAGGCAGAAAAAAGGTCGGAGAAGGATCAGTGATGCACAAGGAGCAATGCGAGATCAACAAATCGTGAAACGAGCCGGTGGAACTCAAGATGCCATTGATGGCCGAGGAGAAGCTCGAAGGAGGATCTCACCTTTTCAAAGAGCGTCGACGAGTATGGTTAGGTCCGACGCATTCTCCGGGCTGAGACGAAGCTAATGGGAGTGGTGGCGTCAATTGTCGTCGTCTGGAACGTCGGGAACCCGAGCTTGAATTTCTCGAGTTCGGAGCTTCAATGGCCGCCACGCGCTCTCTCTCTCTCTCTCTCCTCTCTCTTCGGCCCTGTTTCTCTCGCTCCTCTATTTCGCTCCCTTTCTTTGTTCTCCTTTCTGTGGTAGTTCTTTTTTCGCGAGCTCCCTCTCTCGTCCTCCCTCTCTCGCTCTCTCCGCGGCTCCCTTTCTCTCTCTAGCTCTCTGTGTCTTCTCTTTTTTCTTGCGTCCGTTATCGACCTCTGCCAATCGAATCCCCTCTCAACTGACTTCCTTAACTGATCCGCCGTTCTCTTCTTCCCCCAATGGCCTTGTGCGTGCGCGAAGAAGAAGGAACAGAGCCCTTCTGTTCTCTTTCCTGGTCAACCGGGTTGACTGGGTTGGGTCAACCCGACCCAATTGACCCGATTCGCCAAAAAGAAGACAAATTGACGTACAAAATTCATAATTTCTCCAATTAAATCACCAAATTGGCTTCCACGACCTGAATCCCATCTAATATGGTGATTTTGTGAAAAGATGAATGCGGATTCAATCGAAAACCCCAAATGCAAGGTGGGATCCGAAATTGATTTTTGCCAAATTGATATTTTTAATGGAGGAATTGGCACCAATTGAGCCCACCATAAGATTCATGAGGTCGAATACTATAGGGTATGGGTCTTAGGGTTCTATGGGTGTCCCTCAGAAAAGTTTAATTTCAGAATTGGCATTATAAGGACTAAAATGAAAAGGTTTTTATGTAATTAGGTCCCTAAAGCCAAAATTGATCAAATCAGCGCACAATTGAACCAAATTGAAATGTCGGGCACTCAAGTTGAATGTCAAGACTCGGAAAATACAAAATATTGCAAATAAAAAGACTCAAAACATATTTTTTGACAAATTCAACCCTGTGCGTTACAAAGAAACACACAAAATTAAACTTGAATTTCGACTCTTAACGAGGTCAAAATGATAATAAAATTAAAGAAAAATATTGACTATTTTCCTATATTTTTGTGACCCCAAATACTATTTTTGTGATTTTTCTAGTATTTTCCTATTTTTTAAAAATACTAAAAAATGTGAAAAATATGAAAAAAATATTTTTTGGTCAAGAATGGTTCCTTAGGCTTGGCCAAGACCACCAAAGTTGATTTTGTAATTTTTTGACTTTTTATAATTTTTTTGTGATTTTTCAAAATAAGACTGAAAAAGACTTGGTCAAAAATCAGGTGTCAACACCAATAACTCTTTTTTTTTTCCGGTAAGGTGCCAGTAACTCTCTTTTTTTTAGGTTAATACCACAAAAAACTTCAAACTGGTACACCTATGATAATTTATCCTAAATCATTTTTTTAACCACAGAAAACCCAAAAACTCTTACACTTGTGATAATTTTATCTCAAACTAGTATATTTGGGACAAATTTACCCTATGTTAGTTTTCGTCAAATCTAACCGTTAAAGTGTTAAATTTACGAGTAACTCTCTTTTTTTTGGGCTAATACAACAAAAATCTTTAAACTGGTACACCTGTAATAATTTTATTCTAAATCATTTTTTTAACCACAAAAAATCCCAAACTAGTACATTTGTGATAATTTTATCCCAAACTAGTACATTTGGGACAAATTTTCCCTCTGTTAGTTTTCGTCAAATCTAACCGTTAAAGTGTTAAATTTACAACACATGGCAATTGACTGGTGTACCAGTTTGGGATTTTTACCCTCTATTTGTCACATGGGTATCAATTTGAAATTTTTCGTGGTATTAACTCAATTTAACGGATGGTAAATTTGTCACATATATACTAATTTGAGGTTTTTTGTGGTCAAAAAAATTAATTTAAGATAAATCTACCATAGGTAAATAGTTTAGGGTAAATTTTTCACAACTGTATCAGTTTTGTGTTTTTTGTGATCAAAAAATTAATTTGGGTAAATTTATCACAGGCGTACCAATTTGAAATTATTCATGGTATTAACCCTTTTTTTAATATTGATGGAATTTGATAGTTACCAACAATGTCAAGTAAATGTGTGCAACTGGACTGGGTTTACTCGAAAATCGAACTAGACTATCTAAAAAATAGGCCTACGAATTGGTTCCTATTCAAATCAGTCTAGGAACAAGTTCTAATTTTAGGAAACGATTGGAATAAGGCCGACTCCTGGTTCCAAGTGAAGGGCCACTCGGGAATTGGATCGGTTTTGAAATTGGTTTTTAGCTACTAGTAAAAAAACCTAGTCTCCCTCACCTCACCAGTCTATTTTTGGTGGATTGTAATTTCTAATTACTCATATTAGGAATTGCCGCTTTTGATGGATAGTGAATTTATTATTCATCTTTTACTTTGAAGCACTTCATTGTTACTCATATTATTTTGCCGAAAAAATGAAATTAGAAAAAGAAACAAAAAGAATGATTCTTTGAGAGACCCTAGAATCAAATTGAAACAAGTAGGTTCCAAAATAGGCTTTAGGACAAAAATGATAGGCTTCAGGTTTCAAAAACTGGGAATCAATTATAACATGATAGGTTTCAGGTTCTAGTCTAGAACCTACCCACCTGGCTGACCCCTAATGTCAAGAATGAACAAAATAAAACTCAATTCCAGTCTCAGACTAGTAATATGTAATGTACTACGTATCCTTTGCTATGTCCTCTATGTGGTATGGTCAATGTTAACATGAATAATTTTTTGAAATTTTTTTATTCTTTTTCTTTCTTTTCATCTTCTATTTTCCTTTTCCTTTACATTTCCTTTTTACATGTGGCCAATCTCGGCGATGGCCGTCGACCCGACCTGCGGTTGGTAATAGATGAGGGCCGAACTCGCCTAGATTTGGCAATGGTAACGGCCACCCTCGGCCCCCTTGCCTATGACTAGTCTTCGGCTTTCGCGGAGACCAAAGCAAAAAGAAAAAGAAAAAGAAAAAGAAAAAGAGAAAAAAAGAAAAAGTACATTTTTAAAAAAATTGGAAGGATCGTCCATGTCAACACTGGCGTGTTGACTGTGTCACACAGTATAACTGACGTCTAGCTAATTGTAGTCAAAATTGTCTCAAATGACTATATTGAAAAATCATCAAAACCTTTAGGTTGGTCAAAATTAAAAATTTAGGACTGAATTTGCCACCATATAACAGATTTATGACTTTTGGACAATTTTTGCACCATTAAACTTCCGCATGAATTTGAACCCCAACCTCCCTTTATCAACGAGTTCCAAAATCACATTCTTTAATCAATTCTTCCAAATCTAGATAATTGGAATGATTTATTTTGCGTGGAAAGTTAACTTTAATAAGTAATGCAAAAAGGGGCGTCAGATACTGGAAAAAAAAAACATTTACAAGATAGTGCATTCGCTAACTCAACAATGTCAAACACATTCAATACCCATGATAAACTAACTAGCTTAGGTAAAAAAAAACACTGAGAATCCCCTAATTCTGTTGCCAAATACCATCAGGTCCATCACCTAGCACTAATACGTAAGCCAGTAGCTGACTATACTTGGACGACAAAACAGTCTGGTCATTCATGGTTTTCCAAGCCTTTTGCCTCAAAGCACAACTGCAAAATCGTCGTGACCACCGTGTTCATCCCGGCGACATCACCGGCCAATCTCATTTGCTTCTCCACGTTATCAGATGCTCTGCGGTGGCTTCTAAATTGCGTCCGCCCCCTGTCACGCCATGCGGATAAGCATAAATAGTGGGCAGTGGCTGAAGGACGATTCAATTAAAAAGAAAATAGAAAGAGAAAGAGAGAAGCCAGATGTTCTAGAGGTTACTTGTCGGTTCTGCTACGTAAATTTCTTGTACGCCGCAGCTCCTTTTCTCCGCAGATTCCCAATCCTTTCAGGAAGCTCCGGAATCCCTGTCTGTTTGAAATTCGGCTGAATCAATTATTTGTAAGACTCAAAATCAAAGATAAACTATAACGATCCCGATTCCTTAATCACGAAATGAAGCTCGTGCAATATCGGGAACGAAACGCGGAAATATGAATAGTGGATTACATATATCTAGCCATTGATGAAAACAGATGAATGCGGATGCGAGGCGTTGAACGATATGTGAAAACAGATACTACTAAACCAATTGCCCTTACGATACTGATGGTGTGTGCTCTCTACCAACATACGCTCTCTGTAGTACGTTCTAAAGGGAGGAAAAACTAACAACGTTAAAACGTCGTAACTTCTCTTTTAAAAACTGACGTAGGGGCTTGGCTTAGATGACCCGTTTAAACTTACGTCTACCCCTTATAGATAACTGTTTTCCATCAAGATGGTTATTGGGCGAGACGATTATCACGTAAAATTAATGTGCGTAATATAGCGTTGATGTAATTTAAATGTCGATATATCATTAATATGGGATCACAAATAATTAAATATTACATTCTCCCACTTGATCCCAACATTCATCAACGAATATTAAACCAAATACACGTAAACTTCATGTTGAAGATAAAACACATGAATCATGGGGACAAGTCCTCTTAGAGCGAGTATTATCTTCCATATATCACGATGTATCTTATCTCATCTAAATCAGCCCATATGTGATAACATAACTTAATGAATAAACCCAATGTTTATTCTAGGTCTACTTAATGAATAAATCTTTAAGTTTATTCTAGGTCAAAATGACCGATTTTCTCATAATAACTAAATGTGCACCTTAATTGAGAAAAACAACACAAATATATAAGAGTTCCACAACTTCGTCCAGACGAAGAAAATTTACATGATGGGATCAATTCCCATTCTATCCACATGACCATTGTAACTCCTTGGTGGCATGCCTTTAGTTAAAGGATCAGCTAACATCAATTTAGTGCTAACGTGTTCTACGACCACTTTCTTTTCCTTAACACGTTCCTTGATGGCTAATTACTTAATGTCAATGTGCTTGCTTCGACTCCCACTCTTTTGATTTTTAGTCATGAAAACAGCAGCTGAATTGTCACAAAACATCCTTAATGGCCTACCAATGGAATCCATAATTCTAAGCCCTGAAATGAAACTCTTCAACCACACACCATACGAGGTGGCCTCAAAACAGGAAACGAACTTAGCCTCTATAGTGGAAGTAGCAACCAAAGTCTACTTCGCACTTCTCTAGGATATGGCTCCGTCAACAAGCATAAAAATGTATCCAGATGTTGATTTTCTAGAATCAACGCAACCAGCAAAGTCCGAATCCGAATATCCAATTAGTTCCAAGTTGTCAGTTCTCCTATACATAAGCATGTAGCCTTTTGTACCTTGCAGGTACCTCATCATTTTCTTTGCAGCTTTCCAGTCATCCATACCTGGATTACTTTGATATCTTCCCAACATTCCTACAGCAAAGGCTATATCAAGTCGAGTGCAAACTTGAGTATAAATTAAGCTTCCGACAGCAGAAGCATATGTGATGTTGTTCATCTCTTCCCTTTCTAGAGCATTCTTGGGACACTGGTTCAAATTGAACTTGTCACCCTTCACAATAGGTGCTACACTTGGTGAACAATTTTTCATTCGAAATCTCTCTAAGACTTTATTGATATAAGTTTCTTGAGACAATCCCAAAATACCTCGAACTCTATCCCTGTGGATCTTAATGCCAATGACATAAGATGCCTCACCCATATCCTTCATGTCAAAACTTTCAGAGAGAAATCGTTTCACCTCATGTAACAACCCCTTATCATCGGTTGCAAGTAAAATGTCATCCACATATAGGACAAGAAAACATATTTTGCTCCCACTAACCTTCTGGTATATACATTGATCCATGATATTCTCTACAAAGCCAAATGAAGAGATAACTTCATGAAACCTTAAATATTTTTGGCGGGATGCTTGTTTCAAGCCATAAATTGATTTCTTAAGCTTGCACACCAAATGCTCACCATCATTAGAGAGGAATCCTTATGGTTGTTTCATATAAACCTCTTCCTCTAACTCTCCATTGAGGAATGCCGTTTTCACATCCATTTGATGCAATTCCACGTCAAAATGGGTAACCAATTCGAAAATAATACAGAGAGAATCTTTCTTGGATACAGGAGAAAAAGTCTCTGTGTAATCGATTCCTTCCTTTTGAGTGAATCCTTTGGCAACGAGTCTAGCCTTATATCTCTCTATGTTGCCCAATGAGTCATTCTTAGTTTTAATGACCCATTTATAGCCAATGGCCTTCTTACCTTCGGGCAACTCAACCAAATCCCAGACTGCGTTAGATGCCATAGAACTCATCTCTTCCTTCATGGCATTGTACCATAAATTAGAATTGTCGTAACTCATTGCTTGTGAAAACGTTTCAGGATCATTCTCAGCTCCAATATTATAGTTAGATTCTTGCAGGTTCATAATATAATCACTAGGATTGTTGACTTTCTCATTCTAGCAAATCTCCTTAATGTTGCATCAACATTTTCGTGAGGAGTATATTGTTAAACTGGTTGTTCAACAGTTTTTGGTAAGTGTTGAACAATTGGATCTACCGGATCAATATCAGCAGGTTGTAGAGCTTCAATGATTGGTTGTTCAATAGTCATTTGAACTGGAGGAGCATTATGAATAACAATCAATATGGTACTTGAAGTGGAGGGTCGAGCATCTAATTGATCTTTCTCAGGTATAGGATCTCGAAATTGATCGATCCCATTAATTAAGTCATTTTCAAGAAACTTTGCGTTTTTCGATTCCACAAACCTAGTGGTATGAGATGGACAATAAAATAAGTATCCCTCAGACTTTTCGGCATATCCAACGAAATACACACTTATAGTCCTTGGGTCTAACTTCTTTTCCAGTGGATTGTAGACTCTTGCTTCAGATGGGCATCCCCAAACGCGTACATGTGGCAAACTCGGTTTCCAACCTTTAAATAAATCAAAAGGCGTATTTGGGACAGCCTTAGTCAGAACTCGGTTTAATATGTACACTACTGTCTTAAGAGCTTCAATCTTAGGAAGTTTTGAGTTACTAAGCATACTGCGCACCATGTCCAACAAAGTTCGATTTCTTCTTTCTGCCACACTATTTTGGTCTGGAGAGCCAGGCATAGTGTATTGGGCAACTATCCCATGCTCTTGAAGAAACTTCGCAAACGGACTAGGTGCTTGTCCATCTTCAGTGTATCTACCATAGTATTCCCCACCTCTATCTGATCTTACAATCTTGATTTGCTTACCGCATTATTTCGCTACTTCGGCCTTAAACATTTTAAGGGCATCTAATGCTTTGTGCTAATTATGAAGCATGTAGAGATACTTGAAACGTGAGTAATCTTCTATGAAGGTGATGAAATATTTCTAACCATATGAGTCCATATCTGGACAACAAATATCTGTTTGTATGATTTCTAATATTTCCGTACTTCTCTTGGCATATTTTTTGACTTGTTGATCTGCTTTCCCTTTATGCAGTCCACACAAGTAACACAATCAGTAAAACTAGAGTACTGAGTACTCCATCATTGACCAATCGCTTAATTCTATCTATGGAGATATATCCCAATCTCCAATGCCACAAAATAAAGGAATTTTCATTCAGAACACATCGTTTTATATCAGCGTTATCATGAACATGCATCGCGCCATAAAGGACATTGTCTTGCAAATTAATTCAAAAAAGACCACAGACAAAATACGATTCCCAACGATTTCAGATTTATATGACAAACTAAAGATCGAATCTGAAAAGTTAAAGGAATAACCAAATGGTACAAGTCTTGAAACTGAAATCAAGTTTCTAGAGAAACTAGGTACATAGAAGGTCCTATCCAAATTTAAAACAAATCCGCTATTAAGGACTAAACTGCATGTCCCAATAGCTTCTACATGCGAACGCATCTTGTTTCCTAAATAGATGCAACGTTCACTTCCCACTAGCTTCCTATGGCTTTGAAAGCCCTGCAAGGAATTCGAAATGTGGATTGTAGATCCAAAACCAATCCACCAAGTGTTGTGACTCACATCAGCCATATTAGATTCATAACAAATACAAGAGATTAGATTACCTTTCTTCTCGAGCCAAGCCTTGTATCTGACACAATCCTTCTTTATATGTCCCCTCTTTCTACAGAGGAAGCATTTGGATTCCTTCTTAATGTCAGTTTGAGGAGGCATTTTACCCTTTCCCTTATGCTTGCATTTCCCCTTATTCCTTCCTTGTGTTGCCAAATGAGCACTCTCTCCCACTTCCATAAGCAGTCTTTCTTCCTCTTGAACACACATGGTCATGAGTTCATTAATTGACCATTTCTCCTTATGTGTGTTATAGGAGATCTTGAAAGGTGTATACTGCTGTGGTAGAGAGTTCAGAATGTAGTATACAAGGAAGGATTCATGTATCTCAACCTCAAGGTTCTTAAGTTGAGTCACAATATCTCTCATTTTCATAATGTGCTCACGCACACCTCTAACACTAGTGAGCCTTAACGATGAAAACTTCATAATCAGGGTCATGGCATGGGCTTTTTCTAAAGACTCAAATTGTGCATCAATAGCCGCTAACAAAGCCTTGGCATTAATATGCTGAGCGACTGAACCACGAATACTAGCAGAAAGTTTACTTCTTATGAACATCACACTAAGGCGATTGGACCGCTCCTATTGTTCATAAAGAGAAATTTCAGTTACAGTGCTAGTTTCTGTAACAGCAGGTGGTTCATCTTTCCGAATAGCATAATCAATGTCCATACACCCTAATTAAGGGAGAATTAATTCCTTCCATGACTTATAGTTGTCACCGTTCAGCTCGGGAACATTAATATCAAAGATATTCACATGTGGTAAAACTACATAATAAACAAAATAAACATGCTCACATCACAATATTTTAGGCAAATTCACTTAATACATGTCTCACCCATGCAAAATATGTCATATAATATGAATCAAATAACATCAAAAACTGCATGTTGGCTAAGTTTCTAATTTAAATAGATTCATAATAACTGTATGATAAAACTATCATATTATATTCCTTTCTCCTAATCCCTGTGGGGAAATTAAGAAAAATAATATGGCATTTCAACCTAATTGGTCATATTAATATAATAAAAATTCATGTGGGATAAAATTCATTATATTAATATAATTAATTACAAGTAAATATCATTTACTATATGTGATCTAGATGCTCTAATGTATAATTTAACCAATTAGAGTTGCTGTGGTTAAGCTCTAATTAATCAATTATATACATATCACTAGACATTTAATTTCATGCAAAATATACTTTATTGTGTATAAGGGCAAATCTGTAAATTTACGTGGGTAAAGACTAAAATATAAATTAACTGTAGGGGTAAAATCGTAAATAAATTGAATAGGAGGTTAAAATTGGAAATTTCCGGCGCACTAAGAGCAAGGGTTATACACAGCTCAGGGGGCAAAACCGTGATTTTGTCACCCCATAACCCACGTGGGCTACTGTCCATTACAAACAAATTTCCCTAATTATTTATTATTATTATTATTATTATTATTATTATATTTGATGAAAAAAGGGGAAGCAAGTTGCCCCACGTCAGTTGAATGCTGTCCACGTTCAAACGGCAGTTTTCTGGGGCTTTTTTTCAAATTAATTTTTTTTAAAAAAATATTTACCAAAATAATAATAAAAAAAAATTAATTACCAAATTGGGTGCCAATTGGCACTTGGGCCACCGATTGGCACCCATTGGGCCCCAATCGGCGGCCCAATTGCCGATTGGGGCAATTGGGCACCCAATCGGCACTTGGGCCGCCGATTGGGGCCCAAAATTATTTTTTTTTATTTTTTTATTTTTTCAAAGGATTCCTCTCGAAAAATTATGCAAAATAAAAAAAAAATCGTTCCAAACGGACACCCGAGCGATGAGATATGCAATTTCAAAGTATTATTAATAAAATTTTACTATTATTTTGGTAAAAGTATTATTAATAAAATTTATATATTTAATAAAAATAAAAAATACTACATAATTCATATTATGTATTATTAATAAAATTTATATTTTTCATAAAAGTGAAAAAACTGCATAATAAAATTGCCTTTTAATTTATATTTTTTTATAAAAGTTTTCAATTAAATAATAAATTAAAATTAAAATTTTATTAATAATTTAGGCATCAGTTGAAAATTTTTATAAAAGTATTATTAATAAAATTTTACTATTATTTTGGTAAAAATATTATTAATAAAATTTATATTTTTTATAAAAGTAAAAAAACACTACATAATTCATATTCCACAATTAAAATTGACTTTTAATTTATATTTTTTATAAAAGTTTTCAATTGATGCCTAAATATAAATCTTATCAATAATAAATTATAATTAAAATTTTATTAATAATTTATGCATCAATTGGAAACTTTTATAAAAGTATTATTAATAAAATTTTACTATTATTTTGGTAAAAGTATTATTAATAAAATTTATATTTTTTTATAAAAGTAAAAAAACACTACATAATTCATATTCCACAATTAAAATTGACTTTTAATTTATATTTTTTGTAAATTTTTTTCCTAAATTATTAATAAAATTTTAAATTATAATTTATTATTTAATTGAAAACTTTTATAAAAAATATAAATTAAAAGTCAATTTTAATAGTGGAATATGAATTATGTAGTGTTTTTTTACTTTTATAAAAAAATATAAATCTTATTAATAATACTTTTACCAAAATAATAGTAAAATTTTATTAATAATACTTTTATAAAAGTTTTCAATTTTTGCCTAAATTATTAATAAAATTATTAATTATAATTTATTATTTAATTGAAAACTTTTATAAAAAAAATATAAATTAAAAGTCAATTTTATTATGTAGTTTTTTTACTTTTGTGAAAAATATAAATTTTATTAATAATACATAATATGAATTATGTAGTATTTTTTTATTTTTATAAAATATATAAATTTTATTAATAATACTTTTACCAAAATAATAGTAAAATTTTATTAATAATACTTTGAAATTGCATATCTCATCGCTCGGGTGTCCGTTTGGAACGATATTTTTTTTGATTTCGCATAATTTTTCGAGAGGAATCCATTGAAAAAATAAAAAAAAATTAAAAAAATTATTTTAGGCCTCAATCGGCAATTGGGCCGCCAATTAGGATCCAATGGGTGCCAATCGGCGGCCCAAGTGCCGATTGGCACCCAATTTGGTAATTAATTTTTTTTACTATTATTTTGGTAAATATTTTTTTAAAAAAAATTAATTTGGAAAAAAGCCCAGTTTTCTGCCCCTTTTTTAAAAAATAATAATGAAAAAACACCCCAAGTGCAGACCTTCTTCCCCAAAGAACGTGAACAGCAAGTCGTCGCCCGATTCCGCCGCTCGTCGGGCGTCCAGTTCTCCGCCGGCAGCCCACTATAGACCACATTAATGGGTGGGCTTTATACAACATACTGGTACCATATAATCCGAGAATCGACGAAAAGATAAAGAATTTGCCCGGAATCGAGCGAAATTCGCTCGGATGCAAAACCTAAATGCCGCGATGCCAAATTCGCCTCCGGCGAACAACCAAATGCCGAGAAACCTTAGGGCTTTTGTTCCCCATGATGAGGCGACCCTACTGTACCAAAAGCAAGCCGTGATTCGTCGGAATTTGGTCGGAATCGGCAAAAACTCTCACGGCTGAATACCCCCCAATTCACGATTTACCCAAAAATCCCACGAAAATCATCCGCAATACAATAATTTAACGCAAATTTAACGTCAAACACCAAGGCAGAGATCCCACGAAAATCATCCGTAATACAATAATTCAACGCAAATTTAACGTCAAACACCGAGGCAGAGATTACACATGCTCTAATACCAAATGTAAGACTCAAAATCAAAGATAAACTAACGATCCCGATTCCTTAATCACGAAACGCGGAATTGTGAATAGTGGATTACATACCTCAAGCCATTGATGAAAACAGATGAATGCAGATTCGAGGCGTTTGAACGATATGTGAAAACAGATACTACTAAGCCAATTGCCCTTACGATAGTGATGGTGTGTGCTCTCTGTCAACGTACGCTCTTTATAGTACGTTCTGAAGGGAGGAAAAACTAACGACGTTAAAACGTCGTAACTTCTCTTTTAAAAATTGACGTAGGGGCTTGGCTTAGACGACCCGTTTAAACTAACGATAACTGTATTCCAAGACGGTTATTGGAAGAGACGATTATCACGTAAAATTAATGTGCGTAATATAGTGTTGATGTAATTTAAATATCGGTATATCATTAATATGTGATCACAAATAATTAAATATTACATGATTCCGACTGGATCCTGGTACAGATAGGATCCGTGTAATGACAATTGCCGCAGAGATGGTAGATGGCCTATGGACCTGGGTATGCTAACTAACGGGCACAAGTCTAGGTTCAGCTTAGTTAATGACACAAGGGAGTCCATGAATTCTGGAAGTTGAGCAAGTTTTCCACCTAACGTGGCATCTTGAGTCTCCAGCTCCATCCCACAATATCTAAAATCTGGAATCCCTTCTTTAACATTATCTTGTAAAATAAGCTCCTTCAATTCTTCCATTTTGCCTACTGGCCTCGTACAACGTTTGACATTCGAGGAGGAGATGAGGGTCTTGTTCTTCCCGAGAGAAGGATGAGTCTCTCCCCGGTCTGAACATCCTTCAAGATTCAAAATCTTCCAGCTTTCTAAAGTGGATAAGTCGGGAGTTCTTTTCACAAGCCGATCAAACGAGAGGTCAAGAACTTGGAGTTTGGGTGCCATCTGAAAGAAAGAAAATATATCGGTGAGATTGGGCCGCTGCAAGTGATTCCACTAGTTCCATGTTTTTTTTTTAAGACTACTTATAAAATTAGTCATGCTCAGGTACTCCTTTTATTTAGAGTTTTTGTGTGTGTGTGTGAAGAAAAATAGATACACGTTTCAATTTTCTACTTCATGTTTGTTTTATTTAAATGTCACTTAGTCGTTTTGCCATGTCACCAACATGGAAATGTATCTTGAGCATGCATATTGCAAAAATAAAAATAAGAATAAAATTAAATAAAATTAAAATTAAAAAAATAAAAAAATGTTAGGGATATCTTCCAATTTAGCTAAAATAAATACCATCTTATTAGCAATCAGAAAGATAACATATAGTTCGCCTTCACAAAACCTATTATCAAGCAATGCACTTATTTTGAAGCAGTTTTGTTACTAAAGTAACTGATTCTGTCAATGACCATTCAAATAGTATTTCACGTATGAAGCAGTTAAAATGTTTGTCTGAGCATAACCAAACGATACCTACATTATTGTGACTTTTTATTTCTCGTGAAAGAAGACTAATATAATAGAAATGTAAGAATTGTTGCTAAAAAGACATGCTATTTACATGGGGAGAAGTTCAATTAGAAGCCATAAGGCATAAACCATTTAGATTGAAAAAAAATAAAGATATGCACAAATATTTTGATTATATGTTTAATAGATTTCAGTTAATATAGTTATTTTTTCCAGTATGCCCAATGTTAAGCACGGCTGATTCTAAGCTATTATCTATTCAATATATTAACGGCGTAAGCTTATGCTATATTTAGGTTCCTACAAATTCCTATTATATTTATAGGAAACATCCTTAATCTTAGGAAGGATGTTAAACCTTTCCAAATGAAAGAAATAAGAAATTGGTGCTATTGGACCTTCAACACCACGTAACTATATTCACAGGAGATCTGCCTTCTCAAGGTCTTACCTTGAGTAGAGCCCATCCGCCCAAGTCATCCGAAAACATAATCCATGACAGATGGAGTACGACTAATTTCTTTGGATAAAAATTGGTCGCTGCAAAGCCTGGGGGATGATCGTCCCACTGAAGCCATCTCAACTGAGGAAGTAAATTCTGGAAATCTCCAATGAGATTCGCACCGTTCAGTTGAAGGAACCTCAAGTTGGTCAGTTTTCGAAATTGTTCACTTGTGTAATTTCGTCGGTCATCTTTCTCAAGACGAAGGGCCTTAATCATATTGGTGCCCTGCAATCAGGAGACATTGTGGATCGTAACTTTTTTGAAAAATGAGATGCGACCAACTGTGTATAAGAATAGATGGACTGATTTCATTTTTGTTCTTATGTCATGTGATGAGTTGCACATTCACTACAAATCATGAGAGTCATAATAGGCATATGCGCCGCGGTTTAGAATTCCTTCTGTTCTAAGTTTAAATCTTTCAGATGAGAAAGTACTTATTTTTTTCTTCAAAAGTTTCTTCATATTTATTACTCTTAGTCTTTTGTCAATAACTTCATAGATATCCTTTTTTTTTCAACAAAAAAACAAAGTTTAGGAGCAGGGGAGATTACCCCATGCCAAGGCTAGGGCATGGCATTTTAAAGGCTTAAAAGGTCTCGTAGTGGATGTACAGATTCTAAGCAATGTTCTATTTAGTTGATTACATTATCATTTGTAAACAAAGAAATGACCCCTGAAAAGCATTGGTAGCTTGTTTTTCAGGAAAATTGCCCAAAAAATCCTAAACATACTGCCCTTGTACCATTAAGTCATAAACCTTTCAATTACACTAATTTTTTTTTGGTCGAACAATTATATCAACCTAGTCTTAAACTTTCTCAGGTTCCTACAATTAGGTCCTTCCAATCAATTTTGATAGAAAAACACTGAGGTGGATGCCATATATCCTACATGGAATGGTCGATGCTAACAAGGACAATTTTAAATAATATTATAATAATTTTGAATTTTTTAAATTGTTTTCTTTTTTTCCCCATCGGTTTTGCGACCCTCGCCGGGTCTGGATGCCCTAGCCACATTCGGTGAGGGTGTTGTAGCCCTCACCGACCCTAAGTCCAAGGGCAAAAAACAAAAAGTAAAAAAAAGAAAATTTTTATTAAAAATTCAAAAATTATTAAATGTTATTTAAAAAATATCCATGTCAGCAATGATTGGCTTAATTGGCAAAACATGAAAATATTTAGGATACAATTAGCACAATTAAAAGGTTTATGACTTAATTGACAAGAGTGTAACAAGTTTAGGAGTTTTTTGGTAATTCTCCCCACATTTTTCCATAATTTTGTTATTTCATTGTATTTTGCATCTCAATGTCTACATTTGGGGTTTTTTAGTTAAAGATACTCATGATACTCCCAAATGCTTGTAGAAATCACCCATATGTTATAATTGCTTCGTGCTAATTGAAAATTAATCATCACAAAAAATTCATAATTATAGTTATTTTTATGAGAACAAAACATTGAACTTAAAAGTATTGGAATGAGCTATTGCTTTGAATTTACCCACTTTTACTAATGTTACTCATATTTATCTCATCAGCAAGATCAGATTTGTTACTTTTTGGCCGACATATATTCATTTCCAAAATTTATGTGACGATGGATAACCTTCACATTTAGATCAAATGATTAAAAAAATATTTAGACTTAACTATTACAAACTGATAAGAGCTATTTGTAATTATGCATTTAATCATATTAGAATATAAGGATGTCATTGACTGTTCTTCCGTAAATACATGGTTCTAAAACTTATGTGACTACTTTTAAAAAAATTTAGAATCCAAACTATTTCTTATGGTAAATTTGATGATCAAACTATAAGAAATTTGCATATTATTTTGAAATATATTATGTTAATATTAGTTCTATGTAAGCATATGGTTATGAATTTGGCTTTAGTATTATTACGCTTTGATGATGTTCTATAAAAAGAATTCATGTATATACCCAAGTTTAACAAGTATCATGTTAAATATTTTAGGTTTGATAATCCTTTGACGTTAAAAAATTTTGCAATTAAAATTATTACAAATAATTATATAACATGATAGCCGGTGTTTCACAAATAAATGTCACCAAGGGATTAACAGAAAGCAAACAGTAATTATTAGATATTCATGACCAACAGATTGCTCCTCAATATGTCCTAGAAGCAGGGCAAAAACAACTATTAACAAATATATATATATATATATATATATATATATATGATACATGATACGCTGGTAGAAGTGGCAAGCTTTGGAGACTTAGGACTCACAATAATTTGTATCACAAACAAGAAAAAGGAAGATAGACCCCCACTCACAAAATAAGTATAAAAAGCTCTTACCTGGTTTCTATCAAGCACTTCTACAGCTTCCTCATGATTCCATAATCTGCTACGCTTTTGAGGCTCGTCTTGACTTTCTAGACGAACAATATCCCTTCCCAAATCTCTCAATTGATCATGCATCCATAGATTGCCATTTTCATCAATTTTAATTAGGGACTTCAGACTCAATACTTCGATTCCCTTTCCAGGGAAAAAACCACAATCATCCCACATAGTAGTTGGCATTTGTTGAGGAAATCGAATAAAAAAACATGCAATATCCAAAAATATTTGTTGGTCCTCAAAATCCAATCCATCGTAACTTATCTTCAACCTCTCCTTCACTCTCGTATCAGGGATTTCCTTTAATTTCTCTGATGTACTTTTCCATATTTCCATTTTCTTTCCGCATTCCGCATAAGAATGCACCTATAACTTCGAGAGCTAAGGGAAGTCCCCCAGTAATAGATACGATGTCACGAGAGATAACCTCATAATCACTCGAAGGAGAATCCTTTCGAAATGCATGTCTGCTAAATAAAATCAATGATACATTCGAAGGCAAACGGGTCGACTTGATACATGGGGCTTGCCTCAATCTTGTCAAGAATATTCTTGTTTCTAGTTGTGATGATGATTATGCTTCTTGATGAATACCAACTACCATATCCGACTAAAGCATTCAAGTGTGTATCATCATCCATATCATCGAAAATAATGAGGACATTCTTATTTTTAACTAGAGATTTGATGACACGAATTCCCTCTTCAACATTAGACACACGACCAAAATTTCCTCCCAGGGCAGAAATGAGTTGATCTTGCACATAGCAAATACCCTTGCGCTGAGATGTTTCTCGAATATCTGCCATGAAGCTACGATAGTGCAAACGACTAGAGAGTCTATTGTATAACACCTTTGCAAGAGTTGTCTTACCGATGCCGCCCATTCCATAAATTCCGATTATCCTCGTATGATTGATTTCATCATCTATCACTCTCATAATTTGTTCCACGCGGAACATTTAGCTGAAAAAGCCTTCTTAAATCGAGCATAACTTTTCGAAAAATCATTTCAACCAGTGTTCCCTCGTGCCTGTCAAAAACAATAAATTTGAATATATGATGGCAATTATTATATTCCTTTTCAAGTAAGATCTATTTATGAGAAACTAAGGAATGTTTTGTTGGAGAATAACGTACCCATTATCAATTTCTTCCGATTCCAGTGCTTCCAGTTTACTGATTTCTTCGAGTGCATCTTCCCATTCCTCGAAATCTATTCCGTCCACGCTCTCATTACGTGCAATGAATGCATCTCTCAATCTCCCTTTAAGATATCGCACCTGCGCCGGTTTCACTTTGTAAAATATGGGCATAATTTTTTGCCCTCTGTTTCTCCTGCACTTCAACATATGAACCAACTCTCGGAGACACCATTTGCTGAACGGATAGTTTTCCGATATAATCGGGATCGAGATCTTAGATCGCGTAATAGTGCGGATAAGCTCCGGACCAAACGCCTCACCGATAGGGAGATTATTTTTGTCTATAAACACTAGAACTCCCGCATTGAAAAGACGTGTATATAGATGACTAGTGAAGCCTTTGCGAGTGTCTTTTCCGCTAAAACTTAAGAACACTTCGTAGTTGTTCCCTCTCTGCTGTTCGTGTCCGCCTTCATAATCTCCTCCATGCGGAGGGTTCGATGAGGAAGACGCGTTGGAATTCAGATCTTTGTTATCACTTCCTTTCATCTGTTTGTCTCCGCCTTCATAATCTCCTCCATGTGGAGGGGCCGATGAGGAAGACGCCTTGGAATTCATACCCTCGTTGATATTTCCTTTCTGCTGTTCATCTCTGGCTTCAAAATCTCCTCCGGGGTTCGATGACGAAGGCACCTTGGAATTCAGATCTTCGTTATCGTTTCCTCTCTGCCGTTCGTCTCCGCCTCTATAATCTCCTTCGTGTGGGGGGTTCGATGAGGAGGACGCCCAATACGTCTGATCTTTTGAATGAGTGGGTTCTTCCCTTTCGATCGCGAGATATTTGATGGAGCAAAGCGTCCAAAGGCAGCAAAAGAGAAAGACGAGGAAGCCCCGTGTATGTAATCTTCCGCGTCTATGGAATCTTTCTGGGTCCGCCATCACCGACAGAGGCAGTGAAGGAGAATGATGGGCAGAGCCTAAAAAGAAAGCTGGAAACAGAGGATAAATATGGAATCCTAGATCTGTGCGTGGATGAAAAACACCCTCGACAAAAAAAGAACTCACATCACACACCTTAATCAGAAGAACATGGAGCAATCAAAGCAGTAAACAGAGAAGAGCAAGGAGTCGTCGGCCATCCGAGGAGTGGTCAAACAACACAGACCACCCACTGCTGTGGTCTCCACCCAACTCTCAGCCTACGCAGAAGGTGCGTGGAACCTCTATCGAGGTGCTTTGACTAATGTAGTTCTTGCCATCCAATTAAATCATGACACCTGGATCGAAAAAGTTAAAAGAAAAAAATAAAGAAAAATAGGAAAGCAGCCGAATTAACACGCTAACGCCGTTTCTTCAGCCGTTACTTTCTCTCCCCCCCTCCACTCTTCTCTCTCCTCTGCTCTGCTGTCGCCCTCAATCCACTCTGCTCTCTCTCGTCCCCCCTCTCCTCCCGGCGAAGCTCTCAGGAAAAAGGACTCGAGGTCTATGGTCATGGCTCCCGCAAGGCGGCCTCCTCGAGCTCGAAGCGCCCTCGCCCGTTGGCCCCGCCTCCTCCGTCTTCGTCCCCTTCCTCCAACTCCAATTCCTCCTCCGTGACCCACGAGCCCCTGCGGGGAGACAACCCGGGCTTGCTCCTGGCCCAGGCGAAGTCCGAGGTGGACTCGGGCGATCGGGTGAAGAGGAGCGAGAATGTGGTGGGACCGGGGGTCGGTCCCGGTCACCTGGGCGTCGCTTCTCTGCTTGGCTCGCAGGGGGGTCAAGGGTTCTTGGCTCTGGGCGGGCTCGGTCTCGGGACGGGGCTGGACGGTCTGGGGTTCGAGTTCGGTAGGGCGGTCTGGCCATTCAGCGAAGTGGGCTTCGTCGATGGGGGAGGCGCGTGTGGCGGTGGGGGACCTGTAGCGGCGGCGGGAGGCAACGCGGGGCAGATGGGGAGCGGGGAAAGCGGAGGGTTGGTGGATGGGGATGGATTTGCGTGGCCAGAGCTGGCGATGCCGGGTCAGGGACTCAGGGCCAGAAGTGAGTGTGGTCGTCATTTTGCTCTGCTTTCCTTGACCATGAGCTTCACCAGCGAAGAGGAAGAAGAAGAATGGAACCGAGGAGAAAATATTGGGTGAGTTTAACATGGCACAGTGGCAAAATATTACTCCATTCATTAATTGCCATGTGTCAAAATTGGGCCCACATTTCATATCTTTTCCTCCCCCACCTTTCTCTTTTGCCTCTCTCTCTTCCCCGTCCGTCTACCTCCTTCTCCCCCTCCGTTACTACTTTCTTCTGCCCGATACCATCCACGAATCAGGAAAGGAACTGCTTGAACTCCATTAAAGCTCCAAAGAAAGATGTGCCAAAAACCATGACCGAATTTACAGGAAAAAATCACGAGCGAAACCCCTGGAGCTTTATTGAATCGATGACGGGAGGAGAGTGCCGGCGACGTCACTGGGTCCGTGCGGGGGCAAGGCCGGCATCGGCACCGGCACCGCTAGGCGAGGTGGGCGTCGGCGCCGCTGGCCGTGGCCGAGCCACGCCATGGCCAAGCGAGGCTCGGCCTGGCCAGATCTGGGCGAGCTCAGCCTTGCCCAACCATGGCCTTGCCGTTGCCGGCCTTGCCCAGCGATGGCAACGGCGATGCCATGGCTGAGCGAGCTCGGCCTCACCCAAATCTGGTCAGGCCGAACCTCGCCAGCCATAGCTTCGCCGTTGCCGATTCCTTCTCCAACGAGACGTTACAGAGAGCGATGGACCGTGCGAGAGAGGGAGAGCATGCCGTGACTGAAATGGAACGAGAAATTCGAAGGCGATTTTCACTGTATGCACGCGAACTTCAAAACCCATGGCGTCCTGGTGGGCTCGTTGAGGTTGAAGAAGGTGAACAGTAAAACTTTGAGAGAGAGAGATGAGATTTTGACCAAAAAAATAAACATAGAGAGGAGAGAGAAAAATTAACAGAGGAGGGCGTGGGTGACGGAGGTAACGGAGGGCAGAAGCAATGGGTCCCACTTGGACATGTGGCGGCTAATGAATGGAGTCATATTTTGCCACTGTGGCATGTTAAACTCACCCAATATTTTCTCGGAACTGAGAGGAGAGAGTGAAAAAAAAAAAAAAAGTTAACGGCAGAAACAGCAGAAGGACGGCATTAGGTCTTTCTTTATTTTTTTTCATTTAACTTTTCCGATCCAGGTGTCATGATTTAATTGGTGGAGGAGCATTGCTCCGGGAGCACTCAATATTTTCTCGCCATCCAACAGTCCAAGAGCGATGCATGCTGCGATGGCCGTTTTTTTTTTTACAGTGTAATTGACTGCAAGCTACAAGCCACAAAAAAAATGGATAATAAATTATTATAAATTATTGTGGATTCCACAACATAACATACTATTATTTTTCACAGCCATCAAAAAATTGTTCCAGGCCATTACGGCCAATACTTAGTTTTTCCTTGTGCGCCTTTTTTCCTGAGCAATTATTTCCTTTAAGAATAAAATAAAGGAAATCAACGACCAATAACAAAAACATTATGAGTCGTCGAATCATATGTGAAGTCGTATTAATAAATACCTGCATGACGCTGCTGGTATGGAGTTAAGTAAGACCTATTCCTTTTTGAATTTTGGTCCATACCGTTTTTTTTTAAGGAGGAAAGAAAGATGCCGCTTTAAAGATGTCTCGGACTGCATACGGACAAAAGTCACTAGAAAATTGTACAATATGCGTCGGCAAATTGACTTTAGGATTAATGTTAAAGAGCGTGCCTTTCTCGTAGCTCATCTGTCCGGGGATGCGTAAACGAAGTTCCTGCCTGATCTCTCTACGCTGCTGAAAGTGTGACATCAGCTTCATCTTCTTCTTCTTTTTATAACTCTTTCTTTGTGGGCCAGTTAATGCGGATTTATTGAAAGAGAATTTGATTATATAAAGGTCTTTGAACGATTGTTATAATCTGAATTTGAGATTCAGATGAGACGAAATCCACCAACGATTATGTTCATTTTTGTGGAGGTGTTGTAATTTTGGGGGGTGTGTGTATGTCTATGTGTGTGTATACTGTATAGTGGGAGACATGACAATCCTATTAATTCAAAAGTCGACTTGGTTAAAGTAGATGATTCAGATGACATAATTGTCGTGATAATTTCTCAAGCCAATTTTGTGGTTAACTTGTAAAGTGATAAAAATGGATACATCAGGTTGAGACATGATACGGTAAAGTAGCTCTTTAAAGATAGAGCATTTTGTCCATCGATTATGTAATGACGTTGATATAATGATGCACAATTAAATTTATGTCCTTGCTAATAATCGCGCACTTGCATGCAGGTAAAGTGAGGTCTAGCTCACTTACCCATTTCATAATTCGAAGATTACAATAGCCATCTAACTAATAAATTATTTCACACTTTCCCCTCCATCCTATGTGGTGGGACTTAAAAAAAAACACTTTTGTTTGTTTTACAAGCAAACATCAACAAGAAGTGCCATAACTTCATACAACATTCATTTTTTGTGCCCAAATATTTCGCTGGATCACTTTAGTATCATATTGGAGAAAAAAATAATCACTTAATTGCCTTTGGCAAGAAATTCGGGCAAACAGTCTTACGGGGCTTTTCTTATCATAATGCTAATACCTATGTGGCACTTTTGTAAACAACAAAGAAAGAGAGAAAATCTAACGTGGACGATGAGGTGGTCCTTGATGAAACAAGGTGCGTCTTCAAAACTTAACCGTTGTATATCTATCTCTTTTGACTTTCTCTCTCTTTCCATCGCAAGGCAACATTCACTGATCATCAAGCAAAGCACACTGACAGTATCGTTAGTTTCATAGAATGCTCGCTTTGGGGTCGGCTCGAGGGCATCAACGCTTTCTTGACATTTAAGTTGGCACATAAGTAGTCAAGTTGGTATGCTCATAAGTAGTGCGCCAACTACGATTTGGATTGTCAAAAATATAGCAGTGTTCGGGAGGAGAAGAAGCACAGGAGGAGATGGCAGAAGTAATGGCAAAAACGCGGCCTCGCCATATTTTTTACTCTTTCTTTGTGGGCCAGTTAACGCGGCTTAGTTGAATGAAAATTGATTATATAACCGACTTTGGATGATTGTCATGCTAATTTGGATTTGAGATTGTTGACACCTGATTTTTGACCATATTTTATTTTAGTTTTTATTTCTAAAATTAATTAAAAATAGCAAAAAGGTCAAAAAATTGCAAAATCAACTTTGGAAGCCTTAGCCTAGCCTTATGAACCAATTTTGAACAAAAAATATTTTTTGAATTTTTTAATATTTTTTGGAATTTATTTAATTATTAAAATACCCAAAAAATAAGAAAAAATACCATCCGTGGTCAGAAAATTACACAAACCTAATGGGGTTCCTTCACAAACCTAATCCCGAACCGGGCCTAAAAAATCCTTTTCGAGTCTTTTAATTTTCAATTCTCGATTTTTATAAGCTATGACATTGTACTCTAAAGTATTGAAATGCAATTGGGTCAATTTGCCCTCCAATTTGATCAATTTTAGCCAAAAGGGCTTAATTGCATAAAAATCTTTCAATTTAGTCCCCGGTTTTACAATCTTCGAAATTAAATTTCACACGAGCACACCCATTAAAATTAAACACCCCTACCCTATAGTTTTCATCATGCTGAATCTATTGGTGGGCTCGATTTTGAATAATTCGATCGTTTGGACCTTCGATTTGGTGAAATTCATTTTCGGATCCTAGGGACAATTTGGGGTTTTCACAAAATTTCAATCAATTGATTCACGAAAATACCCTTATTTGATAGAAAATGTATCAAGGAGTCCGATTATGCCATCAATTTCATGAAAATGGGTCAATTTGGGACCCAATTTGGACGAATTGGTCGAACCGGGCCGGTCGGGTCAGACCCAGCACGCCGAGCATGGGCAAAAACAGGGAAAGATGGGGAGACTGCGGGGAGCGGTTTTTCGAGGAGAAAAGGACGAGCAGGCGTGGGGGACATCGACAAAAGGGCCACGCTCATCTCAGCAGGCGTGGAGGCAAGCCGGTCGGCCACGAAACCGGCGGAGATTCTCGGTTAAAACCGAGCTCGGCCATGGGAGGGGGGGATTTTTTTGCGCGAGTTGGGGAGAAACCGGAGGTCGAAGAAGCTTCCCCGGACACCACGGGACCTCACCAGAGCTTCAGCCATCGCCGTTGATCCCGGAGCAGGTCGGTATTCTCCCCCGACCACCATTTCTCACATGCACACCACCTGTTCGACGAAATGCCCGAATGGGCTTTGTATTTTTTAAGTCTCGGCCGGGGCTCCTCATGCCTCATTTGATGCGTATTCCGTCCCTAAGCTCCACTATCACTGTCCTTCCGCTCGTTTTGATCTTTGTCTCGCAATAAAACCGCGCGAAACCGGTCGCCGGAGCTCCACCGTTTTTGGGCCAAGCCGAGGACCCGGTCCGGCGAGGAAGGCGGTCGCCGAGGCCTAGGCACCCTCAGGTAAGTTTGCTAGCCTCCATTAGATGCCCTTTGAATGATTAAAGTTGAGTTTGCTCGCCAAATGTTTTTTAGCAAATTGCTTCGCCGGAGCCGGTTCGGTGGCCGGTCGTTTAGGCTTTTTCAACGTTGTTTCTTGCCATGTTTTGGCCTTATGTTGGCTCTGGTAGTCTAAGGAGGAGGATGCCGAAAAAAGGGACAGAAAATACCAAGTTTTGGGGGGAGTTCGTGATTTTCCGGCGAGACTTCCGGCGACCTCGCCGGAATTTTCACTGTTCCGGCGAGGCGCCGGTCGTCTTCTCCGGCGGCGGGGTCCGGGTCAGCAGGTCAAAGGCTGACGTGGCGCGCCACGTAGGCGCCACGTCAGCCGGGGGGGGGGGGGGGGGGGGGGCACCGTTTATTTTCAAATAAAACCGAACGGACGGCCCGGATCGCGACAAGTGTCGCGATCCTAGAATTTTGAAAAATTAAAAAATGATTTTCAAATAAAATAAATGATTTTCTGATAATTAATTTAAAATCGATCCGACGGCTACGAATGTGCCAAGTGGCAGCCTGTGGAGCGTCCGATCTAATTCAAGATCGGACGCACTAGGAGCAGCCACGTGGCACAACGCGGTCCGTTCGATCCGTTGGTTTTCTAAAAAAGAAAAAATAAATTAATTTTTGATCCAACGACCACCAATGAGCCACGTGGCTCCCTGTGGATCGTCCGATCTAGCGGAAGATCGGACGCACAGGATGAGGCCACGTGGCGCAATGAGAGCCGTCGGATCCGGGGAATTTTCGGATAATTAAATAAAATAGATAAACAAATCAAAAAATTGTTAAAAAATAGGAATAATATTTGAAAATATAAAACGGTGTCGTTTTAGACCGGTGCCGACCCCTAGGGTCGGGCCGGGCGCCCGAGAGGCGCGGGCCGGGTCTGACCCGGCCTGGAAAATATTTTTAATATTAAAAAAATTCAGAAAATAATAAATAATAATAAAATAATCAAAAAATCAATAAAAAATAAAAAATCATGAAAAATTAAAAAAATTTCGGAAAATTCAGAAAAATTCTAAAAAATTCCAGAAAATAGGAAATGGCCATGTTCAACTGGCCATGACCTGTTCCGGGTCATTTGACCCCCGATCCTTCCAGAAATGACGGTTTTGCCCTTCCGGCAAACCGTCTTCCAAAAAATTCTAAAAATTCCAGGAAAATCCCAAAAAATAGGAAATGGCCACAAACAACTGGCCAAGACTCATTTCGGGTGTTTTGAACCCCGAACCTTCTTGAAAATGACGATTTCGCCCTTTGGGCGAGTCGTCTTCCAAAAATTGAAGAAAAATCAAGAAATTCCAAAAAAATTCTCAAAAGTGGGAAATGGCCACGAACAACTGGCCATGGAATATTTTGGGTAATTCGGTATCCCAACCTTCCAAAATTGACGATTTTGCCCTTCGGGCTAATCGTTTCCAAATCTTCCCATTTTACCCCCAGTTTTAAATCACACCTTCCCTAAGCCCTTATGGCTATACTAGGAGGCCCATGATTGAAATTGATGTGTACTGACATGATCTATTTATGCACTTGATTTGCGCTTTCATTATATTGACTGTGATGTGATAGGACCAGTCTTCCAATCTGCATGAAACCCTGAACCAAAACTACCTCACCCGGAATTGCGTCTGCATGAAATCTTAAATAGGAAAATCACTCGCGTTAGGTACCGAAAGGGCGTTGGTAATGACACCGACGTAACCAAGTCCCCGAACCCAAAATCTCTGGTTCCGCAGAACTGATCGATCTCTCCCAATCGGTCAGTAAGGTTTCCGGTCTACCCTCCAAGAAAGACCGGTGGCGACTCCAAATGCATGCACAAGTTGCACATGCCACCACGACCACACTGAAGGTCGAAAGCGGTCGAATCTTATCGTCGAATCCCTTAAAGATACACCTCCGCCGCGATTTGGTATGGGCCTGGGAGGGCCCGCGCCGATCCAAAGCCCCGCGATCGGTAATCCATTAGCCGCGTCCGTTGATTTTCGGACGGGTCGCGACAGCTGGCGACTCCGCTGGGGACGTTGTTCTAGAACACTTGGTTCTGGACCTCAAGTGGACTTAGGCCGTAATTAAAACGTAGTGTGATTTTTCTAACCCTGCAGGCGCTCTTGAAGGTGAGGTAAGTCCGCTCACGATAGGTGTTATATGTTTTTGCAGATTGGAGTGATAAGGGGTGTAGTCTGTGATTAACATTGTCTTATGCAGGATGGGCGTAGGAATGTATGTTATATGGATGATTTGAAGCGCTGATTGATATATAAATTGTTGCGCATGATTCACTGCATATTTGAGGATCACGACACTGTGCACAAAGCGCCCAAACCCAGGCCGCGAAATCACCTCTTCAGGTAGCCATAGATCAGGGATCGATATGCAACGCCCTAGCGTGAATTGCGCTGGGGTCGACCATATTCGATCCCACTCACTATCCAAGTCGAGACTTTTATCCATTTGTTGTGGATTGCACTCATGGACGAATTTATCGACTCGGATAGAGGGAAGCCTCTAGGTTCCTCACCTAAGCCCCTTTGATTTTTAGAGTCAAGCCTCACTTGTCTCATGCGCATGTATATGGATGGTTGGTATACCCAAAACCAAAATCATTGGATATCTCTTCTAGTAAGATCTTTTCATTATTATTAGGACCACTTGCTGTCTTTTACTTCTTGCATAGCATGCTGCACTCATCAAGTCTGAATGGTTGAGTCTAATTCCGTTTTACAGTACATATAAAATAGAGATGGTTTCCCCGAATCGGCCCAAGGTCTTAGAGGTATTCCAATACGAGCGACGCGTCGTCCGACACGAAGCCACCGAGACGTTCAATGGGTTCCACTCCTTTCGTTTCATCCAAGGAAGGGCACTTACGGGACGCAACCTTATCCGAGGAACGAATTGTTTTTACACCAAGTCCGCGGAACAACTCGAGCGCGCACACAAGTTCGAGCTTGACAGGGAAAAGATGTGGAATATTTATCTGAAACTCAGGGACGTGTTCAGCAGGATAGGAGCGATACCAGCACCCCCTCCAGATGTTATCGAGATTTTGTCAGACGGAGAAGAGTCTACTGGAGGACATGCGTCGCCTACCCACCCTGTGGTCTTTCCACCCGATGAGGAAGAGGGCCCGATCTAGGCAGGACAGCAGGGGCACCCGACATCATCTGACGATCCGATTTGGGGGGATCACCTTAGGTTCTTTAGGGTTGCTTTTCGGCTATGTCTTCGAAAGTTAGTCGGTCTTTTGAGTCTGTAAAGGGCATCCGCCTGTGGATCTCCCTCCTATCCCTTGCGCTTTAATTCCTAAGTCATAGGCGTCCTAAACACCGGAATGCGACATTGGAATTCCACCCAACCATTCAGACTTCCCTGGTCCGATCGTATGTCGCTGCCATTTGAAATCTTAGTTAGAACTCGTGTCTGGTTTGTTCGACACCAGTGCGAAGATCTAATTCTCATTTCATGATTACATGTGACATGTGATTGAATCAGTTCACGCCATGCATAAGCATATCATCTGCATGGCATCATTATTTTCGTCCATTTCATCATACCCTCCGATGGGGTTAGCGTTGGAACCCCAATTTGGTATTCCTTTTATCCAAACGGGGAGCCCAACCTTCATCACGTCTGGGGTAAATAATGATTTGAACGAATCTAATGCCCGAGTAATCCATGGATAATTAATCACATTCTCATATTCTAGACTTGATGGGGAGAGGTGACATCCAAATCATCCCGGTCCCGCATAAGGAGCTACAAATGTGGTGGGGGCGCCTCAACGAGACCAACCAGACTTACGTCAAGCAAAGACTGGGGCACCTCGTGGATCTTGTCAAAATCAGATATCAACCAGCACTCATACAAGCGTTGGCGCGATACTGGGATCCAACTACGCTGACGTTTAACTTCGAGGGCTTAGAGATCACGCCCACACTGGAGGAGTACACAGCCGTCATCGGAGTCAAATTCCAAGAACAATCAGCTCGTCCTCCTTTAGGCCTTAACCCGTCCAAACTGCTATCCAAATTCCTTCGTCTCAAGACCACCGAGATTGAAAAGATTCTCAAATCTAACTCCGGTAGATTCCCATTCTCATTCCTATTTGACAACTACTCGAATCTGCCTATTGACACTGGCCATAAGTCGGGAATGATCTTCATCCTAGCGTTCTTTGGGTTCGTACTGTTCCCTACATCCAGAACCACATTCAATCCTTCCATCGTCCACATAGTCTACCAGGCATGCGACCGTTTAGACTACTCGCATATGATCCTCGCAGAGACTTTCCTATCCCTGAATCGCTACCAAGCTGCTCTAGACCATTCCCAGTCCTCTCGGAAGACTATCTTTCAAGCCTCCAATGGTCTCCTCTTCATGTGGATCACCTCTCACCTTAAAATGCTCAATCTTCATGTGGGCTGCACCCGAATCGACGAGGATATCCATCCTATCCAGTCCTTCCTCAAATGTCAATCGCTCATTTCCAATCGTTCTTTCATTGGCTGGTACAATCTCCTAAAAAGGCTAGAACCCGGACAACTCCGATGGCGGCTGAGGCGGCCCAAAATGTGCAAGGCACGCATCACTACCGAGGGTGGGAGACCGATCCCACTCTTAGGATTCACAGGGGCCGTATCATATCATCCGATTAGAGTTGTCAGACAATTTGGCATGCTGCAGGAAATCCCTCCCCAAGTTCTCCCTGACAAATTCGCCTTCGATGTTCCCCAAGGAACGATTACCAAGAAAACCAAGGCGCGCCTCCAAACCATGATCGATGACATAGAACAAGTACTGAAGGACTCCCCGCCCCAAGACGTGGAGTGGCCGGATCAACTGGACCCTGAAATGGACGTACATCGGGCCTCCGAAGAGTACATCCGAGCCTTCAAGAGGATTCGACCGACGCCGGTTGAACCATACGTCCCCGAGTATATTGTCCCATACCAGCCAGGAGTGGAGCCATACATACCGGAGGATGTCGGGCCGTCAGCTTATCATGAAGTCGAAGTGGTCCACAGCCAGAGATTTTATGACGCCGAGGGGTGATGAAGGAGCAATCCTTCCCATCAAGCCTAGGATGTCGAAATGTCTTTATCGCATTCTCATCAAGCTCTTCTGAGAGCCCTTTTATCTGTAACGAACATTTTAGCTTATGCATTAAAACATCCTTTGAAAACCCACATCTTGATTGTCGTGGATTACTCGTTACCCAAATGGCATGGTGATTGTTGTTCATGAACATGTTACCAAGGAATCACGCACTCTGTGACTGCTTTTCCATCAACGTACATCTAATTTTTGGTCTTCCGGACAGGTAGTCTCTAATCACGGAACCTAGAAGGGCTCATATTAGAACTCGTCGCCGAGTCAGAATGGAGCAAGAGGAGTTGGGGTCCCGAGTGGATAACTTGGAGGGCCAAATGACGTCAATGGCCGCTATGCTGGCAGAAATGAAAGCCATGATGGTAGCTGCACAAGAGAGGAACGCCGTACCGGTACCGGATCTTAACCAAACTGCGCGTCCTTCGGCATCCGTTGCTTCAGATGCAACGCAAATTCCAGAGGAAAACATGACCGAGAAGGTTAACCAAGTGCCGATGGCTGACGCACCACCGAAGGTTGCACCCGTGATCATTAGCCTAGATGGAAATAAGAAGGAGAAACCCGTCGGCAAGACTGAAGAAGGTGCAAGGAGGCTGGCAAAAATTGAAGAGTGCCTGAGCAGCCAAGGGTACGAGCTGGCAAGATTCGATAAGATGTCGCCATTTGCGAAGATAGAAGCGCCGCCAGATTACAAAGAACCCGACTTCATGAGAAAATATAATGGGACAGGCTGTCCCCGAGCTCACCTGAAATATTACCTACGCAAAATGGCGCATTACTCTGACTACGTCCCCTTACTGATGAATACGTTTCAAGAAAGTCTGTCGGGAGTGGCACTAGCTTGGTTTATTGAAGTAGATTTGGAAGAATATGACGGTTGGGAGGACCTGGCGGAAGATTTTTTACGCCAATATAAGTTCAACACCGCTGCGGCACCTTCTAGAGAGGATTTGCTGAGGACTGTGAAAGGGAAGAGTGAGACAATTCGCACCTACGCTCAAAGGTGGCGTGCCATAGCCACACAAGTCAAACCGTCTATTCCGGAAGACGAACTGGTTGACATATTCTTGAAGGCGCTCCCCTATGAGTATTTCGACAAGTTGAACACGTCGGGATGTCAGACATTCACGCATCTGATCAAAGTTGCTGAAAGATTGGAGTGGGCGGTGAGAGAAAGGAAGGCGCCAGAAATAGTGACAAGGCGTCAGTATCCGGCCCGGAAGGAGAGGGAAGCCGGGGTCGACGTGGCGTTTATACCAAACCCACCTAGGCCCAAGCAGTTCTCCAATTCAAGCCCAGTCCAAGGAGGCCCATCGTGGTCGGCACAGAAGCAATTTGAGCCAAAGAAGAAGTTACCCCCCAAGCAGTTCACACCCTTGCCTAGATCATTATCAAAGTTGCTGCCTATGCTGCTAGAGGAGCGCCTGGTCGCTAAAGAGCCCCCGAGGCCAAATCCGATGAAATTTAATGGTTATGACGAGAGCCAGTCATGTGCCTATCACATGGGAGAGAAGGGCCACAACGTGGATAACTGCTTTATTTTGAAATGCAGGGTGCAGGCTCTCATCGATAGTCGTATTCTCGAATTCGACAAAATGGAACCGAACGTCCAGCAAAATCCACTCCCAGATCATCAAGTTGTAGGGGTAATCTTTGAGGACGAAGAAGAGAATCGCCTTGGATCTGAAACGGGTACGGGCAAGTCTCGCGTGGCTTCGACAGTCATTCCAATCGGCCGGAGCAGAGGAGATATCCCAAAGGGGAATGGAATATTATATCTAACGAAGCCATTGAGTATGATGGTGATTGGCGAACCCGAAAGGTATCCCAAAAAGGGATATCTCAAAGGAGGAACGTATGCCGACGCGAAAAATGCCGGGGCTCTTTGGGACTGGTCACTGGCCAAGGGGTCGCAGGGTGAATCCTTGAGGAGGTTTAATTCAATGGAGCTCGACGGTTTAGTTGGAATGGTGGGAAGTACTAAGCCCCTCATCATCAGCCTAAATAGAATTGACAATTGGAAGGGAGATGGTGACCACCCGCCTAAGCCAGTTGTAATCCACCTCGTTGACGATGAAGCTGATGATGAATCGAGCGTGGAAATTGGAAGGAAGTCACCGGTAATAATAAAAATTCCCCCTGTAGACGACTACAACCCTAAGGAGGTCCATTGGGATTATGGGACAGATAAGATCAGCGCCGTGATGCGATCGGGAAGATTCTACGCACCACGAGAGGGTGAGCCAGAGAAAAGAGAAGTGTCTAAAGAAGACGCAGAGAAGCTTTTGTCTATCGTTAGAACCAGCGAGTTCGAGGTCATAGAGCAGTTGCGAAAGATGCCAGCCCAGATCTCCCTACTGGATCTGTTCTTAAATTCTGAAAAGCACAAGGACGCACTTATGAAAGTCCTGAACGAGGTGCACGTGCCCGAATCCATTAACGAGGTGCAATTGGAGAATTTCGTAGGTGCCATTTTGCTGAAGGATCAGATAAGTTTCTCCGATGAGGATTTCCCGATGGAAGGACGGACGCATAATAAGGCGCTGTATATAACAGCGAAATGCCATGGCAAGCAAGTATCTCATGTATTGGTTGATAATGGCTCTGCTTTTAACATCTGCCCTTTGGCCACTTTGAGGAGTCTGGGCGTGAATGAAGAACTGATCAGAACCTCTAAAGCCAGTATTAGAGCCTTCGACGGAACGAGGAAAACCGTGGTCGGGGAAATCGAACTGGATGTTTTCATAGGCCCAACCAGCTTTTCCATCGGGTTTCAGGTGATGGATTTACCAAGTGCCTTCGGATTCCTCCTCGGGAGACCGTGGATCCATATAGCTGGAGCTGTACCGTCTAGTCTACATCAGAAGGTCCGCTTTGTAGTTAACAACAAAGTAATCACTGTGCACGGTGAAGTGGATCTCATGACATACCAGAATAGTGCTGTTCCGCATGTGGAACCGGAAGGGAAAGAAGAGGCAAGTTTCCATTCCCTTGATCTGGTGGCAGCCGTCCACACGCCCGCAGGGACCAAGCTAAGAGTCCCTGCCCTCTCTCAGTATGACCTTCTGCCAGGAAAGATGCTGTTATCCTATGGATTCGCTCCAGGAGGCGGTTTAGGTAAACATAACCAGGGAATCCGAGCACCTTTAAAGCTGAACTCGAACGAAGGCAGGGCTGGCTTAGGATATGTTGGCGAGCGAAATTGGCGCCGTACTGGAGGTAGAGGCTCTGGCCGAAACAGAGGTGAGAATCAAAGAAGCAACGGACGCAGAGGAGGACGAAACGGTTCGTTCATTGGCTCAAGTGTTTGGAAAGGCAAAGCTAAGGCGTTTGGCAACGAGCTTGAGCAGTATTTCTCCAAGGCCTCCAAGTGGCTGGCAGACGAAGTTGCGCTGGACGAGATCGATCCTGATCGGGAGAATCCTTTCCTGGAAGACACTGTGAATGTCATCATTGACTGGCTCGGTGCAAACAATGACGTCACTGAGTAAAGAGACCTCTCTTTCACTTTCAGCATTTCGTTTTATTGCTTGTGTTGCATTTCAATTCAGTCTAGTCATTTCCTTTTCTACTTCCGGTGTGAGCGGATAATGCCTCTTAGATCTCCGACCGTGGGTCCAATTGGCACGCTTTGTAACACGGTCCATTTTGCAAAACATCTCGGGTTTTATTAAGGGCACATAAGGTAACGGATCGGCCCTATGATGATTGCCTCCTTGGTTTGAGGCTTAAGGCCCGATTTACCTTATGTCCCCTGATTTTCAAGTGAGTTTCAGAGATCAATAGTATCGGGGGATACGAGGATTGGTCCCGTCTTTCGGCATTCCTCATTTTATTTAAAAAAGAAAAAAAAAACAAAAACAAAACAAAAACAAAACAAAAAAGATTTTTCCCGAGTTTCGTTCGTACGAACTGGATGAACTAACCATTCTCATGACATTCCAGGCATATCATCTCGAATATGCATACCAGGTTATTAGACGACTCGGATCATCAGGAAGATTCTTCTTGTGATATTGAATGTGTTGAAGATGAGGGTCAGAGGGCCATCCAGAGAGAGTGCATTGCTTTCGAAGAATCCATGCCTCCCACCACTGAGGAGCCATTGACCGTTAACTTGGGAGACTCGGAAGATGTCAAAGAAGTAAAGATCGGTGGACACCTATCTCAAACGGAGGCGGCCAGAATCACCAAATTGCTGAGAGAATATCAGGATATCTTCGCGTGGTCATACGCAGACATGCCAGGCCTGGATCCTAGTATCGTAGAACATGCACTGCCCATCAATCCCGGTTTCAAGCCCGTAAAACAAGGAAGCAGAAGGATGAAATCAGAGCTGTCTGATAGAATCAAAGAAGAAGTGATGAAACTTTTAAGGGTGGGCTTTATTGAGGCAATTCCGTATTCTGATTGGATCGCCAACATCGTCCCGGTGATGAAAAAGGATGGAAGGATCCGTATTTGCGTAGACTATCGGGACCTGAACAAGGCAAGCCCGAAGGATGACTTCCCGCTTCCCCACATAGACGTCTTAGTAGACAGTACAGCGGGATATGAACTGTTCTCGTTCATGGATGGATTCTCTGGTTACAATCAGATACTCATGAAGAAGGAGGATCAGGCTAAAACCGCGTTCACAACCCCATGGGGAAATTTCTGTTACAAAGTCATGCCTTTTGGGTTGAGGAATGCCGGGGCAACGTACCAAAAGGCCATGGTAACCTTGTTCCACGATATGATCCACAAAGAAATCGAAGTATATGTCGACGACATGATCGCCAAATCCAGACCAGGACAAGACCATGTTCAGGTATTAAAGAAGCTGTTTGAGCGTTTGCGGAAGTATAGGCTGAGGCTGAACCCTAATAAGTGCATATTCGGGGCAAAGTCTGGAAAGCTACTGGGATTCATAGTCAGTCATAGGGGCATCGAGCTTGATCCTTCTAAAATCCAAGCTATAAACGACATAGCAACCCCGTCGACGGTGAAAGAAATTAGAAGCCTTTTGGGGCGATTGAACTATATCGTCAGGTTTATATGCCAACTGACAGACACGGCTAAGCCATTCTTCCAGCTCTTAAAGAAGGGCGCCAAGGTAACTTGGGATACGGAATGTCATCAGGCACTACAGAGGATTAAGGAATACTTGACCTCCCCACCGATTCTGGTACCCCCCGACTCCGGGACATCCGTTGACTCTATACTTGACTGTTCATCAAGAGTCGCTGGGAGCTCTACTGGCACAGACCAGTCCGGAAGATGGCAAGGAAAGGGCCATATACTATCTGAGTAAAAAATTCACCTCGTCCGAGATGAATTACTCCCCCGTGGAAAGGACGTGCGCCGCAGCAGTATGGGTGCTTCGCAGGTTGAGGCAATACACCTTACACCATCACATACAGTTGGTGACAGAGAGCGATCCAATAAAATACCTGTTAGAGAAGCCGACTCTAATCGGAAAGTTGGCTAAATGGCAAGTTATGTTATCCGAGTTTGACATAAAAAGTTCATCCCAAAAGTCTGTTAAGGGAAGAGCTATAGCGGATATGCTAGCAGAAGACCCCCATGCAGGGGCAGCCCCGAAGGCAGCTCAAATCAAAGGCCAAGTCTTGATGCTATCAGAAGACAAGTGGGTCATGTATTTCGATGGTGCGGTTAACCTATCAGGAGCCGGCACTGGAGCAGTACTGGTATCCCCAGAAGGACAACATTATCCCGTCGCTGCCAAATTGATATTTCCATGCACCAACAATATATCGGAATACGAGGCATGTATTCTCGGTTTGCAACTAGCTACCTCCATGAAGGTGCGAAGATTACAAGTCTATGGGGATTCCATGCTCATCATTCTCCAAACTCAAGGAGAGTGGAAGACAAGAGACTCCAAGCTTATTCCTTATCATGAGTTGCTGAAGGAGCTAGCTCTAGGGTTCGAGGAAATCACTTTTGAATATCTGCCAAGGACGCAAAACCATTTCGCGGACGCTTTGGCCACGTTATCCTCTATGTTGCAAGTAGCAGGCGGGCTTAACGTCGAGCCCCTGAGGATAGACGTGATCAGGCAACCGGCCCATTGTATGGCGATCGAGGAGGAATTTGACGGTGAACCGTGGTACCATGACATTAGAAACTATCTCTTAAAAGGAACGTTTCCCGAAGGAAGTCGAGGGGTTGATAAGAGATACATAGTTAAGATGGCCACCAAGTTCTTTCTGAGCGGTCAGACCTTGTACAAAAGGTCATTCGATTCAATTCTGTTGAGATGCGTAGACGCTAAGGAGGCAAAGTTGCTCATGAAAGAAATACACGATGGAGTATGCGGTCCACATATGAACGGCCATCTCCTTGCAAGGAAGATCATGCGACTTGGTTACTTTTGGATGACCATGGAGTCGGACTGCAATCAACATGTCAGATCTTGTCATCAATGTCAGGTGTACGGAGACCGGATCAATGCGCCTCCGAATGAACTCCATCAAATGTCAGAAGCTTGGCCATTCTCCATGTGGGGGATAGACATGATCGGGCCAATAAACCCTGCCGCCTCCAATGGTCATCGCTTCATCTTAGTAGCGATCGATTACTTCTCCAAGTGGATTGAGGCCAGTTCATACACAAACATCTCCGCAAAGAACGTAGCAAGATTCATTAAGAGGGACATAATCTCTCGATATGGGTCTCCTCAAGCGATCATCACAGACAATGGGTCTAATTTGAATAACAAGGTGGTCGATGACCTGCTGAATGACTTCAATATCCGACATCTCAACTCATCCCCATATCGCCCGCAAATGAACGGAGCAGTGGAAGCGGCGAACAAGAACATCAAGAAAATTCTGGCAAAGACTGCCGAGAATTACAAAGATTGGCATGAGAGGTTACCCTATGCATTAATGGCATATCGGACGTCGATTCGGACTTCAACTGGGGCAACTCCCTACTCCCTCGTTTACGGCATGGAGGCGGTCCTGCCTGTGGAAATGGAAATTCCATCATTGCGAATCCTATCGGAGGTCAAGCTTTCTGAGGCTGAGTGGGTACGACACAGATATGAACAGCTCAGTTTCATTGATGAGAGGCGCCTGAGGGCGATCTGCCACGGCCAAAGTTACCAGAAAAGGGTGGCCAAGTCGTTCAGCCGGAAGGTCAAGCCCAGGCATTTTGAAGTCGAAGACCTCGTGGTGAAGAAGACACTGCCAAACGGGGCTCATCTTGGGGGCAAGTTCACTCCGAACTACGAGGGCCCGTATGTTATAAAAAAGGTCCTGATAGGAGGAGCCTTGATACTTGTGAATTCAGACGGAAAAGAACTGGGATACCCCGTAAACGCCGATGCGGTCAAGAAGTACTATCCTTGAAATAGAATCAGAAGCCGATTTGACTATCTTCTTAATGATCTGAGTCGCTATAGGACCACAGCACGCATTTCATGCATTCCATACATACATGCGCATCTTTCACATTCGCAGGATTGATGAGAGATTCAAGGACCAGACCCTTGACGAGGATACGTGGAAATAGGAGCTGCGACTGCAATGAGCCGAGGTCATCGTCAAATTTACAGGAAAAAGGGACTACCGTAACTCGTTTGAGTTCAGAAGTCTCTAGGACCCTGTAAAACCCCTAAGGTCCGTATTCGAAACGTCTAGCCTTAACAAAAATGAGTAAAAGAGTGATAATGAGCATTTTCAGCAAGAGGTTTTCAAATCATTCGAAAGGAGATTTTTTCCAACCAAGAAAAGTTGTTCAAAACTTTCAAAAGGACGTTTTCTCAAAAGACGAGAGGCAAAGCCTAGTCCAAACACGTCCTATACACACCTGAGGTGAGTGGAGCGGATCAGATAGCAAAATCTGGACCTACGGGAGTAGGGATTATTCGCAACAATTACATAGATTGGGATGACGGAGGCATTCGTTTCATATCCCCAAACACTACAGGTGACCATTGACAACCCCTTTGAACGGCGGTTTTCATTCTCAACCTTATCAAGAACCACCCCACATTGGGGCAAAATGGAGGCGAGTCCAGCAGCATCAGGAGAAAATGGTTAGAAATTTTCTTGCTCGGACTAACATCAATCTTTGTGTGTTGTTTATATGGTAATCCAAGTGCCATAGGATGACGAGAAGTATTCATTTCTCTATCCCACACACCATACCCTTTGCACAGCCAAGTTGGGCCTGCCAAATTATTTCATAAACCCGTTGGCGATCGTTGCACATTCCAAGACGAATGCATCATCACTTCAGAAACGGAGGAGTGCGAGACTTAGGGATTACAAAGAAATTCCTAGGCTAATGCTTAAAGAGTGTTTAGACATTTGGTCACATGTCTAACACGACCTCTCAAAGATGAGAAAAAGCGGGATTTCAAAAGAAAAATGAAAAGGAAAAGATGATGAGAAAAATCCCCAGCATCAAGAAAAAGCAAAGTGCCTGGTAAAAGCAAGGCCGATGCCTGGGTGAACAATTTGTATCAATCCCACCAGTGAAACCAGTTTAGAAACAGGAGAAGAAAAATTCAGAAGGAGTCAGATTCCAAAAACTACTCCTCAAACGGTATCAAGCGAGGAGCAGAGACGCAGATAGAGTTGTTAATCTCTTGATGCAGCCAGAGGCGCTTTCACAAGAATTTGCACATACCTCAAAAGCGGTCGTGCACCTTAAAAATTGAAGATGCAAATGGAAAAGACAGGTGGCAAGTTCGCAATGATCACCAATGTCAACCCCTTCACAAATTCTGGGCCAAAAATAAGCCTTTTCTCGGTCCCCAATCCTACCAAAGTTACGACCCTGAAACAGTCTTCTCTGATTAAGACACTTGGGTTAACATATGGCTTAGCTCGAAGAGGTACGAGCAAGACTATTTCTTTCTCATTTTGCAGGGTTCTTGACTTGTAAACCCGGAGCAGATGGTGAAAATTTTCGTTCAATGGCCTCGACTCCAAAGCGGGTCCCCCTTGGAAACCAATACCAAGCCCAACATTACGGTCCCGTGGAACACCTCCCGACCGATCAAAATGTATGCGCTGCGAATGAGCCTAAAACCTAGGCACAGGTCAGTAGGGAATTGAGTGCATCCCCTATAAAAATCATTACCTCAAAACAGGTGAGAAGACCTCCTTGTCGAGAAATATTCCAATTGATGTTTTGAACAAACTCTTCTTGGAATTTTCAAACTGTTGATCCAGATTTCCCGCGCAAGGAATTTGTGATCACATATGTATGTTGCAAGAATGTTTTGGATAACCTCCAGCATCAAAATGCACATTTCATGACTAAAATTTAAGTCATAAAATTTTGTCGATTGGACAACCGTTGTCTTCCAAAGATTACTAACGTTTTCTTGGTGAAGAAAAAAATCTTTCAGGCTCAAACTTCTGTAGGATACCTGGAGAACCCAGCTCCCAGAATGTCGCCTCAACAGACCCAAGTGAAGCTTTGTCAAGATAAAATCTTTCACTGCTTCAAAACTGAATTCCCAACAGATTTCGGGATCTTTCAAAAGAAGGGGTGAGGATAGAACCCTTTTTCAAAAAATATCAAGCAACCCTAGCATGACGTGGAGAACCCTCGTCTTGGGACCCCTTTCTCAAAAATCAAGCGATCCCAGTAGACGTGGAGGACCCTCGTCCTAGGACCCCTTTTCAAAAATATCAAACAGTCTCATCGGACGCGGAGAACCCTCGTCATGAGACCCCCTTTTTCAAAATTCAGACAGTCTCGTCGGATGTGGAGAACTCATGATCCCGGGAGGATGCCTTGCTCTGTCAAGAAAAGCTCATAGGGTCATGTTCTGCAGGATCCCTGGAGAACCCAAGGTCCCAAATTGATACCTTTTTAATGAAAAGTTTGCAGGTTTCAGCTTTCTGCAGGATAATTGGCGTCCCCAGATCCCAGAAAGGTACCTCGCATGTCGAAAGGACAACTCGGCCTTCTGCGAGATTTCAGGTAACCCCTAAATCCCAGAATAGCCTTCAGGTGAACCTAGAGTTAAGCAAACCTTTTCCAAGACCGATCTACAGAACGATCGAGTCTTCGACTAGTCCCGACAAGAAGGGATATGTCAATCTATAGGCGAAGCCTTTTAGTAGGCAAACCTTTTCCAAGACCGATCTACAGAACGATCGAGTCTTCGACTAGTCCCGACAAGAAGGGATATGTCATTCCATAGGCGGAGCCTTTTAGTAGGCAAACCTTTTCCAAGACCGATCTACAGAACGATCGAGTCTTCGACTAGTCCCAACAAGACGGGATATGTCATTCCATAGGCGGAGCCTTTTAGTAGGCAAACCTTTTCCAAGACCGATCTACAGAACGATCGAGTCTTCGACTAGTCCCGACAAGAAGGGATATGTCATTCCATAGGCGGAGCCTTTTAGTAGGCAAACCTTTTCCAAGATCGATCTACAGAACGATCGAGTCTTCGACTAGTCCCAACAAGACGGGATATGTCATTCCATAGGCGGAGCCTTTTAGTAGGCAAACCTTTTCCAAGACCGATCTACAGAACGATCGAGTCTCCGACAAACCCTACAGAACGGGCGCGTCATCCTTAGATTCCTATCAGTCTGGAGTCTCACTGAAGGTAGAAACCGCCTGAAGGGTCAAATGATGGTAGAAACCGCCATAAGGGTCAATTGAATGGTAGAAACCGCCATAAGGGTCAACTCAATGGTAGAAACCGCCATAAGGGTCAACCTCAAGGTAGATACCGCCATGAGGGTCAAAACTAAATTCAAAGGTAGAAACCGCCTGAAGGGTCAACTCCATGGTAGAAACCGCCATAAGGGTCGATTGAATGGTAGAAACCGCCATAAGGGTCAACTAATGGTATGACCTACCATACAGGTCAGAGCTTAATCTCCCTAGGATATTCTGAACCAGTCCTAGGTATCTTCTTGAAAGTCATCGCAACCGGCAGCATCTGACAGGTGAGCTTCAGGTAAGCCTCTCTCACTCCGGCCCATGTTCGAATTGCAAGAGTACACCGGTGATTAATTTGAACATTCATCAAAGGACTTAAGGGTTCGATGTCATAGCATTTCTTTTCCCCACTCGAGTCGGTTAAGATTCAGGTGTCATTTTATCTTTGAAAGCAACCTCTGACGAGCTCACTCTCAAAGAGGGGCAGCTGTTGACACCTGATTTTTGACCATATTTTATTTTAGTTTTTATTTCTAAAATTAATTAAAAATAGCAAAAAAGGTCAAAAAATTGCAAAATCAACTTTGGAAGCCTTAGCCTAGCCTTAGGAACCAATTTTGAACAAAAAATATTTTTTGAATTTTTTAATATTTTTTGGAATTTATTTAATTATTAAAATACCCAAAAAATAAGAAAAAATACCATCCGTGGTCAGAAAATTACACAAACCTAATGGGGTTCCTTCACAAACCTAATCCCGAACCGGGCCTAAAAAATCCTTTTCGAGTCTTTTAATTTTCAATTCTCGATTTTTATAAGCTATGACATTGTACTCTAAAGTATTGAAATGCAATTGGGTCAATTTGCCCTCCAATTTGATCAATTTTAGCCAAAAGGGCTTAATTGCATAAAAATCTTTCAATTTAGTCCCCGGTTTTACAATCTTCGAAATTAAATTTCACACGAGCACACCCATTAAAATTAAACACCCCTACCCTATAGTTTTCATCATGCTGAATCTATTGGTGGGCTCGATTTTGAATAATTCGATCGTTTGGACCTTCGATTTGGTGAAATTCATTTTCGGATCCTAGGGACAATTTGTGGTTTTCACAAAATTTCAATCAATTGATTCACGAAAATACCCTTATTTGATAGAAAATGTATCAAGGAGTCCGATTATGCCATCAATTTCATGAAAATGGGTCAATTTGGGACCCAATTTGGACGAATTGGTCGAACCGGGCCGGTCGGGTCAGACCCGACCCGACCCGGTTCGACCGGGTCTGCAACATTGTTGCAGACCCAGCACGCCGAGCATGGGCAAAAACAGGGAAAGATGGGGAGACTGCGGGGAGCGGTTTTTCGAGGAGAAAAGGACGAGCAGGCGTGGGGGACATCGACAAAAGGGCCACGCTCATCTCAGCAGGCGTGGAGGCAAGCCGGTCGGCCACGAAACCGGCGGAGATTCTCGGTTAAAACCGAGCTCGGCCATGGGAGGGGGGGGATTTTTTTGCGCGAGTTGGGGAGAAACCGGAGGTCGAAGAAGCTTCCCCGGACACCACGGGACCTCACCAGAGCTTCAGCCATCGCCGTTGATCCCGGAGCAGGTCGGTATTCTCCCCCGACCACCATTTCTCACATGCACACCACCTGTTCGACGAAATGCCCGAATGGGCTTTGTATTTTTTAAGTCTCGGCCGGGGCTCCTCATGCCTCATTTGATGCGTATTCCGTCCCTAAGCTCCACTATCACTGTCCTTCCGCTCGTTTTGATCTTTGTCTCGCAATAAAACCGCGCGAAACCGGTCGCCGGAGCTCCACCGTTTTTGGGCCAAGCCGAGGACCCGGTCCGGCGAGGAAGGCGGTCGCCGAGGCCTAGGCACCCTCAGGTAAGTTTGCTAGCCTCCATTAGATGCCCTTTGAATGATTAAAGTTGAGTTTGCTCGCCAAATGTTTTTTAGCAAATTGCTTCGCCGGAGCCGGTTCGGTGGCCGGTCGTTTAGGCTTTTTCAACGTTGTTTCTTGCCATGTTTTGGCCTTATGTTGGCTCTGGTAGTCTAAGGAGGAGGATGCCGAAAAAAGGGACAGAAAATACCAAGTTTTGGGGGGAGTTCGTGATTTTCCGGCGAGACTTCCGGCGACCTCGCCGGAATTTTCACTGTTCCGGCGAGGCGCCGGTCGTCTTCTCCGGCGGCGGGGTCCGGGTCAGCAGGTCAAAGGCTGACGTGGCGCGCCACGTAGGCGCCACGTCAGCCGGGGGGGGGGGGGGCACCGTTTATTTTCAAATAAAACCGAACGGACGGCCCGGATCGCGACAAGTGTCGCGATCCTAGAATTTTGAAAAATTAAAAAATGATTTTCAAATAAAATAAATGATTTTCTGATAATTAATTTAAAATCGATCCGACGGCTACGAATGTGCCAAGTGGCAGCCTGTGGAGCGTCCGATCTAATTCAAGATCGGACGCACTAGGAGCAGCCACGTGGCACAACGCGGTCCGTTCGATCCGTTGGTTTTCTAAAAAAGAAAAAATAAATTAATTTTTGATCCAACGACCACCAATGAGCCACGTGGCTCCCTGTGGATCGTCCGATCTAGCGGAAGATCGGACGCACAGGATGAGGCCACGTGGCGCAATGAGAGCCGTCGGATCCGGGGAATTTTCGGATAATTAAATAAAATAGATAAACAAATCAAAAAATTGTTAAAAAATAGGAATAATATTTGAAAATATAAAACGGTGTCGTTTTAGACCGGTGCCGACCCCTAGGGTCGGGCCGGGCGCCCGAGAGGCGCGGGCCGGGTCTGACCCGGCCCGGAAAATATTTTTAATATTAAAAAAATTCAGAAAATAATAAATAATAATAAAATAATCAAAAAATCAATAAAAAATAAAAAATCATGAAAAATTCAAAAAATTTCGGAAAATTCAGAAAAATTCTAAAAAATTCCAGAAAATAGGAAATGGCCATGTTCAACTGGCCATGACCTGTTCCGGGTCATTTGACCCCCGATCCTTCCAGAAATGACGGTTTTGCCCTTCCGGCAAACCGTCTTCCAAAAAATTCTAAAAATTCCAGGAAAATCCCAAAAAATAGGAAATGGCCACAAACAACTGGCCAAGACTCATTTCGGGTGTTTTGAACCCCGAACCTTCTTGAAAATGACGATTTCGCCCTTTGGGCGAGTCGTCTTCCAAAAATTGAAGAAAAATCAAGAAATTCCAAAAAAATTCTCAAAAGTGGGAAATGGCCACGAACAACTGGCCATGGAATATTTTGGGTAATTCGGTATCCCAACCTTCAAAAATTGACGATTTTGCCCTTCGGGCTAATCGTTTCCAAATCTTCCCATTTTACCCCCAGTTTTAAATCACACCTTCCCTAAGCCCTTATGGCTATACTAGGAGGCCCATGATTGAAATTGATGTGTACTGACATGATCTATTTATGCACTTGATTTGCGCTTTCATTATATTGACTGTGATGTGATAGGACCAGTCTTCCAATCTGCATGAAACCCTGAACCAAAACTACCTCACCCGGAATTGCGTCTGCATGAAATCTTAAATAGGAAAATCACTCGCGTTAGGTACCGAAAGGGCGTTGGTAATGACACCGACGTAACCAAGTCCCCGAACCCAAAATCTCTGGTTCCGCAGAACTGATCGATCTCTCCCAATCGGTCAGTAAGGTTTCCGGTCTACCCTCCAAGAAAGACCGGTGGCGACTCCAAATGCATGCACAAGTTGCACATGCCACCACGACCACACTGAAGGTCGAAAGCGGTCGACTCTTATCGTCGAATCCCTTAAAGATACACCTCCGCCGCGATTTGGTATGGGCCTGGGAGGGCCCGCGCCGATCCAAAGCCCCGCGATCGGTAATCCATTAGCCGCGTCCGTTGATTTTCGGACGGGTCGCGACAGAGATTCAGATGAGACGAAATCTGCAAATGGTTATGTTCACCTTTGTGAATGTATTGTAATTTGGTACTTAGCACAAAAAATTTTGTGGGAGAAGTGACAATCCTATTAAACCAAAACTCGATTTGGTTAAAACAAATGATTCTGATGATATAATTGCTATGATCATTTCTCAAGTCAATTTTGTGGCTAACCTGAAAAGCAACGGCGGCTAGACTCAGGTGCAACTAAGCATATAAGTGATGACATAATTGTTGTGATCATTTCTTAGGTCAATTTTGTGGCTAACCTGAAAAGTAACAGCGGCTAGATTCAAGTGCAACTAAGCATATAAGTGGAAAAAAAATAATGCTTTATCCTCCTACATTCGAGTAGTGACAATAACTATTGCAAAGCGGTAATAGCTGTTGCAAACGATGAAACTTTTAGTGAAGTTTTAATGATAAAAAAATTATACACCAAGTTGAGACATGATGTGGTAAAGTGGCTATTTAAAGATGGACATTTTGTTCATATGTCCATCGATTATGTAGTTATGTTGATTTAATGATGCACAATTAAATTTATGTCCTTGCTAATAATTGCGCACCTGCATGCGGGTAAAGTGGGATCTAGCTCACTTGCCCATTTCACAATTTGAAAGATTATAATAACTTTCTAACTGAAAATTTATTTCACATTTTTCCTTCCATCCTATAAAGAGGAGGGGGAAGGGCTTGAATATAATGAATTATCATTAAACGCCTACATATCTTCTTAGGAATAGAAGAATCAAAGCTCATGTAGTTTTTTTACCTTTGATAATCCCAACTTACCTCATCATCAATCATTGCTGGTACCCATGACTGTGGTATCTCCATCATCATTGAAGAATTCGGCGTCAATGCTTTTGATACAGCTCTTGTTGTCGAAGCCTTCGTCCAATTATCGATACAAGCTTGAGCCTCCACAGAATCCGGATGTGATCTTGAACGGCGGTCATCCAGAATTAATCCTCCAGCTCTAAATGTTTGTTCAACAGTAATTGTTGAAGAAGGGGTTGCTAAAACCTGTCTTGTAATAAGAGCAAGAGCTGGGAATTAGGTTGAATGCCTTTGCCACCACTCTAGAATTTTGAAATCTGTGTCGTGTTCAGAATCACCCAACTCAAAAGCAATTATTAAATAGTTTTCTATTGTGAAAAATTTTCTATCGCTCTCTTTTTGTCTTTTTTGCCTACTCATCAGGATTTGATGCCCTTTGTTGACACCCTGATTTTTGACCTAGTCTTTTTTAATTTTATTTTTGAAAAATCATAAAAAATCCATAAAAAGTCAAAAAATTACAAAATCAACTTTGGTGGCCTTGGCCAAGCCCAAGGAACCATTCTTGACCAAAAAATAATTTTTCACATTTTTTCATATATTTTTTAGTATTTTTGGAAAATAGAAAAACACTTAAAAAATCAAGAAAAATAGCATTTGAGGTCACAAAAATATGGAAAAATATCCAATATTTTTCCTTTTAATCCCTTGTATTTTTGACCTCTCAAAGAAATCAAAATCAGATTCAATTTTAGGTGTTCCTTTGTAACCCGTACTATTGAATTTGAAGAAAAAAATAACAATTGAGTCTTTTAATTTGCAATTTTGGCATTTTTTTAAGATCTTGACATTCAATCTAACTATCCCTTATCTCAATTTAGCCCAATTGTTTGCGCAATTTGCTCAATTGCATGGATTTGACAAAATTACATACTAAAATTGCATTTTAGTCCTTGAAATTAAGCATAATTGAAATTACTTTCAATTCAAGGGCTATCATTGCAAATTGGACATGCTACCCAATGGATTTCACCATTTTAAATAGATTGGCACAAGTGGTTTGACTCAATTTGATCATTTACATCCTCAATTACACGATCCCCAATTTCCAATTAAATGAAAATTTGGGATTTTGTAGAAATTGATGAAAACTTTTGGGCAAAACCACATTTCTAGATAGAATTCATGCCCTAGATTCGATTATGAGGTTCAATTGCAAAAATTTCCCATTAATTTGGGTTTAATTTCGAAAATGGTGAGTCGGAGCCGGTTCTGACCGGTCAGACCGCCGGTCGAGCCGGTCAGACCGGTTTGCTACAGTGTCGTCTTCCCCAATAGAGCTCGAGCAGATGAACAGTGATGAACTGAGTTTCGAACGCCGAATTGAAGGGCAATTCGCGACTAATTGAAAGAGGAATGGTGGGCGTCTTGTTCTTTACCTCGAAACCTACCGATCGAGACCAACCCCAAGGCCAATGGTCGCCGGAGGAAGGGGTAATCAGTCGGTCAAGTTCCGAAGCTGCGAAAAGTCAACAAAATCAAACGCAGCTCAAATTCGTGCCAAATTCGCATGAGAAGGAACCCGCCGAGGAACCAAACGGAGTTAGACGACTCACCCATCTTCCCCGACGCCGTTTGGACCTAAAATCACGTGATGGCACGTGCTTTTGGAGTCAGTTGGAACTCCCCAAATCGGCGCCAAAATCCTCAGGAGCTATATAAGCTCGTGATCGCTTTCAGTTGAAGAGGACGGTGGATTCAGTTGTAGAAAGATAAACTGAATCAAGAGAGAAGGAGAAAACGCGAAGCAGAGCTCGTTCTCCGACCCCCGTCGTCGAGAATTTGAGCTCGAATTGCAGGGTGCTGGTTGGGTCTTCCCAGGCCAAACCAAAGCCATACGAGGCCACCAAAAGGTCGCCCAAAGTCCCCGGAATCGATCGCCGCCGGCCGCGCACGAGGAATCCGCGAGAACAGGTGAGCTGCAGTCTCGAGCGTTTCTTCAAGCTTTCATGGCGATTCATGCGTTTATTGATCATTCATGCAATTAGTGTGGGCGTTTCATTCCCTGAACATCACTGACCATCATCGCGTATCTTGTTTGCATCGGTTTTGTCTTAACATGCCCAATCGAGTCTTCAAATCCAACCTCCATTGTCGAGCTACTGTTCATCTTTCCCCAGCCGAATCTGGGCCGAGCGAGCTCAATCGGAGCTCGAGGTAAGTCTTCTGAACCTCCATTGGTGTTATTCTGTGACTGAATTTCTTTGATTTCGAGTGAATCGCATGATTGAGCTTCCATGGCCGTACTCGGCAATTCGCACGATGTTCTTGATTCTGTGAATAGGATGTTTCGATTCTTAGATATGTCAAACTAAAGCTAATCGCGAATCGATTGCCGTTGGTCTCGAGTGATTCCATTAAGATTTCACCGCACGATCATCGCCGGAGAACTACATCCGTCCATTCTGCCGGAGTCGCGAGGTTGAAGACGAAGCTGACGTGGCGCGGTCAACTGGTCAAAGGTCTAGGTGGCAACACGTGATTGGTCCACGTGGATGTCGAGTCAGCATGGCCGTTGAGTCTGTTATTCAAATAAAAAGAATCCAACGGCCGAGAATAATCGAGTCTAATAAATGGTGACCGCCAGATTAGAAATTAGGATTATCCGAAAACATTTTAAAATTGGAAAATTAAAACGAGCTGAAACGGTGTCGTGTAGGTTAGTGGCCGTGCGGTGTCGTTTAGGTAAGTATAAATCAACGGTCTAGATCGAATCTTAAAATCTAATCGTGGCCGTAGGCTTAAGTAATCTGATCAGACGGTCCTGATCGAGTCTTCGCCTAATCTGAACCGTAGATTCCAGTCAGGTTATCCAGTGGACGTGGAATAGCCACGCGGCGCAATAAAGGCCGTTAGATCAAGCCCGACAATTCAAAGGAGGGGACGGCGTCGTTTTGGAGCTGGGGCACGCGCGGGTCCGGGTCTGGACCGGGTTCCGGCCCGAGTTGGGGTCGGGTCGACCCGGTCCGAATCACATTTTTTTTATTAAAAAATCAATAAAAAAAATATAAAAATAAAAAAAAATCAGAAAAATCTTAGAAAATCCAAAAAATGCTAGAAAATTCCAGAAAATTCCAAAAAAATGTGGGAAAATTTGTGGAAAAATCCTAGACATTCCAGAAATCCCCAAAAATCGAGGGTTGACCACAGACAACTGGTCAACCCTATTTTTGGGGTTTCTTATCCGTTCTTCCAAGACTTGACGACATTACCCTTTAGGGGTAAGTCGCCTCTGCTGTGCATGCTAGAAAAGGCCGATAATTCCAAGGTAAGAATTAGGGTCGGGTAGGCGACCAATTCTTAAGTTTGGGTTTTCAAGTCCCGCCTCTTTTCTCAAAATGACGATTTTGCCCTTTAGTGGGAAAATCGTCTTTCTTATCTCAATCGAGTTCTGAAAATTGTTTGAAGTTAGGGTTTGGGTCAGGTGGACGACCAACCCTAATATTTGAGATTTTCAGTTCTCATCTTTGTCCAAAATGACGATTTTACCCCTCCAAGGGTGAAATCACTTTTAAATTCCAGAAAAATCCCGGAAATTCCAGAAAAATAGGAAATTGATTGGATTGATGGCCAATCCTATTTCCCCTGTCTTCTGACTTCCCAATTCGTCTAAAATAACAGATTTACCCTTTTAAGGGTAAATTTTCCCAAATCATTCAAAATTACGATTCTGCCCCTCATGGGCGAATCATACCAAAATCACTCTTAAGCCTTGATTGATATTTCTCTAGGCTAATAGGGCCTCATTAGGGATGCCATGCTGATTTCATGTGTTTTATCCGCATGTATTGATTCCTCGATTTACGCTATTACTTTTAATGATTGTGAGTGATAGGGTAGCTATTCCCATCTGCATGAACTCCTAGATTTAGGATCTGTACCCCACTCATTTGTATGAATATCCTAGGATCAGATAAACCATTCAACATAGGTACCGAAAGGGCGTCAACTTCGACAGTTGGCGTAACTAAGTCCCCGAACCCACTTCTCTGGTTTCCGCAGAATCGAATAGACCACTCCCAACTATTCGATAGGGTTTCCGATCGTACCCTCCACGAAACGATTGGTGGCGACTCCTTGGCATGTACACTCATCACATGTCACTAGACCACACTAAAGGTCGACTACGTATATCCAGCAGTTGCGATTTGGGTAATGGACCTTGGGAGAGGCCCGCGTCCGATCCAGCCAGCGATCGGGCGGCCCATTAGCCCGCTCCCGCCTCCGCGAGCTCCGGGAGAGGGTCGCGACAGACTGGCGACTCCACTGGGGACCATTCTAAAACCAGAATCTCTGGTTACGAATTCTAGAGGATTTGAGCCAATTAAAAAGTTGTTTGGTTTACCTGACCTTGTTTTCTGCAGATGCTCTCGAAGGCGAGGTACGTATGCTAACCATTGTGTTAGATGTTTTTGCAGATTGGAGAAATAAGGGGTGGAGTGATTGTTGACATTTTTTCCTGCAGGTTGGAGTTGGGAATGTATGTTTATCTTTATGCACATACTGAAGCGGTGTTTGATACCAACTACTGTGCATGACTTTGCATTGTGATGATCACGACACATCGCACACACTGGCGGTCAAACCCCGACTGCAACCACCCTTAGGTTACCTTAGATAGGGAAAGGATGCGAAAAGGATCTTGTGTTTGATAGCACTTGAGACTTTCGTATTCATTCCCGCCTACCATCTGCATTGGCGATATCTAGCCCTCTTGGGTAGGTACTCTTGGGGAGGAATCTGCCTCGTGTGGATCGTGGGAGCCTGAGCCGTAGGTTCCTCACCTAACTTTCGATTCTTTTTTAGAGTATACCCATTTGTCGCATGCGCATGTCTATGGATGGTTGGTATACCTAAAACCACCCATTGATACAGGGGGCATTCAACATCCCCCAAAGTGTGGTTGGTAAGACATTTATTTCTAAATGTACTTTATTTCCTGCTCTATGACATGACTCATACATTGCATGCACCCATATGCATTAGCATCATAAAGATTACTCAAGTGACTAATGAGAACAACAATGATTATGGGGTAGGATGTCACTGTTCCCTAAGAGCTCGACGGAGTTGGTGACCTTCGAGTACTTGAGAAAAGTTACTCGCCCCGGACCAAACACGAGGCTACACTTTACTAGATTCGTGTATGGTCGGGAACTGACTGGACGTAAGCTGGGGTATGCTGAGGACTGTCAAACCCGCTACTACGCTGATAATCTCAGATTCAAACGACAATCAAACGAAATGATGAAGGATTATCTGGAGATGAAGAGACAACGTCGCAACCAGCTAGCTAGGGAAGCGTACGCCCGCAGGAAGGCTGAATTGCTGGCCAAAGAGAACATACCCATGATTACTTTTTGGGGTAGGAAGAGACGCCCTGCGAACAAGACCAAGCCAAGGCGTATCACAATCAAGAAAGTGGAACCCGAGAAGGCTTCCGAAGTCATCGTACCCTGGACTAGAGAGTGGCCGGAGGAACTACAACCTCTCGACCAAACCACTGAAGATAACTCCCCTACCCTAGATTAAGGGAGAGTTCATGATAGATTGTCATTTGGGTAGACTTCTGAAAAAGAGTGATTTAGATCCTCACGTTCCATTGGCTTTTATGGCTTTCTTGTTTGAAAAACCTTTCTTTACCGTTCTTCTATTAGACATCTTAACTGTAATAAAAGTACATCCCACTTTGTTCCTTTGATGTATTGACCAATGGAATGTGACATTGCTGTTCCCTTTAGTCACTGAGTAAACCTGACTAAATTGCATAATTCACTTCCCTGAAATGCAAATTAGGCTTTGAGTCAGGCTTTCAAGACCTGAAAAAGGGTCCTAGTCTCCATTTCTTCAAATCGAACTATGCAATCTAGTTAGCTCATGCATGCTTCATGACATCTGCATATTCATGCATTTAAAGTAATTTCTGGCGATTGACCTTTTAAAATCATTTGCATATTTTAGACTTGATGGGAAAGAATGATATTCAAGTGTTCAAGATCCCCCGAGCTGAACTCCAATCATGGTGGGATGGCATGGGCGAAGCCAGCTAGAAGTATGCGGAATCACGACTAGGATACCTATTGGACTTGCTGAAGATTGAGAGTTCACCTGCCTTCATTCAAGCCATGGCGCTCTACTGGGATCCTACCACCGCTACATTTTGTATGGAAGGACTAGAGATCACTCCCACTATCGAGGAATATAGCGCCGTCATCGGAGTTGAATTCACCCCTACGCTCGTCCGACCCCCTATAGGACTTGAACCCCTGAGCCAGGTGGCTAAATTCCTTGACACAAACCTGAATGAAGTCACGGCAGATGCAAAAAGCAATTCTGGACGAGTCTCCCTGTCTTTCCTTATAGACCGATTTTCCCGCCTTCCTACTTCTAAAGGAACCAAATCTGGTAGAGCCTTTATCTTGGCATTCTTTAGCTTTGTGCTATTCCCAATCTCAACTGTCACCTTCGACCCTATCATGGCTATAGTAGCTAGGCAAGTCTGTTGTGGGTGGGATTACTCAAACATCCTCCTTGCCGAAACTTTCCTCTCCTTAAATCGTTTCAAGAAAAACAAAAAGGGAATCTTTAGAGCTTCTAGTGATCTTCTGTATCTGTGGTTTACATCCCATATCAGACAATTCCACATCCGCATGGGTTTCACTGAAATCAGCCCCAATGCACATCCTCTTAAAACATTTGCTAGAACTCATACACGTGTTCCTAAGTTCAACTTTATAGAATGGAAGAACTTCCTCAAAGTCCTAAAACCCGAACAACTCCGATGGCGGCTAAGGTTGCCGACGCTGAACAAGGTCAGATTGACCTGCGATGACAGGAGTCCAGTCCCCCTACTAGGGTTCACGGGCGCAACTGCATACTATCCAAGGAGGGTGATTCGGCAGTTTGGAGCACTACAAGAGATCCCTTCTCCACCGCAACCTGATATCTTCTCATTTGACATACCGAGCAAGACCCTCACAGAAGATGAGAAGAGATAGTTTGAAGCCAAGGTGGCATCCATCACACGCTCTTTGAAGAATTCCCAGGCTGAAGGAATAAGTTGGCCAGAAGACATGACTCGTGAAGAGAACATCCATAGGGCTACCACTGAATACATTCAACACTTCAAAGCGATCCGACGAAGCCTTGTCGAGCCCTACATACCCGAATACATCGTGCCGTACGTACCAGGAATAGAGCCTTACATACCCGAAGACATGGGACCACTGTCATGTTCAGAAGATGAGAAGCCCTAGGTTGAAGAGGGGAATCCATGCTGGGATGATGAGGGTGCCTTAGACCTCAAACGTCCTAAACTTGAATAGGCTATTCTGTCAAGTGTAAAATAAGCAAACATTGTGACACTTTCTCATACATTCTCATTTCTGTGAAGTACCATCTTGGACACATGAGCATGAATATGAAACACGTTTTGCAAATGCATAAAGAAAAACTATCGTCAGAAATTACGCTTCTTTTAATTCCATGAGTTCTCGTCGGGAAATGATTAAAAGAACTACTTACATGAGGCTAAGGCTCATAAGGTAGCCCTTTTTCTCATCTACCGACAAGAAGCATGCAACTGAAAGAATTAACTGCTTCTCTTTGCTAAAATAAGCGAAACACTCACAGAGATCTTTTTGAACAAGTACGCTCTCATCACGGAATTTCCCACACATTGCTTCCGAACTCGCCTTAAGACAAGAATGGAGCAGCAAGAGTTGACTCCGCGCGTAGGCATACTGGAATCTCAGATGACTGCCTTAGCAACTATGATGGCTGACATTAAGGCCATGCTAGAGACATCCCAAGCTAAACAGACGACTACTCACCACTAGAACAACGCTGGTACTTCTTTCATACCTGATACGGCAGATAAAGAGTTGACGAAAGATACACAGCGTACAGAGGAAGACGTTCACGAACCAAATAGCCGGTCACAACAAAAAGCCTCGCCTGTTGTTATCAACCTTGAAAAAGAGGAGAAGGGAAAACAGACCGTGAAAACAGAGGTAGAGGCTAAGAGATTGGCTAAGATCGAAGAATGCCTGAGCAGCCAAGGCTACGAGTTAGCCCGCTTCGACAAGATATCTCATTTTGCTAAAGTGGAGACTCCTCCTGACTATAAAGAACCAGAGTTCGTAAAGAAATACAATGGGACAGATTGTCCCCGTGCCCACCTCAAATACTACCTGCGCAAGATGGCACACTATTCAGATTACATTCCACTGTTAATGAACACATTCCAAGAGAGCTTGGCCGGCCCCGCTCTGGCCTGGTTCATTGAACTAGATTTGGAAGATTACGACGGATGGGAAGATCTCGCAGAAGACTTCCTCAGGCAGTACAAATTTAACACGACTACCGCCCTAACAAGAGAAGACCTTCTACGAACTTCAAAAACAAGGGGCGAATCGATCAGGACATATGCTCAGAAGTGGCGAGCCTTGGCTACCCAAGTAAAGCCTTCAATCCCAGAGGAGGAGCTGATCGACTTATTCCTGAAAGCACTCCCCTATGAGTACTTTGACAGACTGAACACTTCTGGATGTCAGACATTCGCACACCTGATTAAGGTTGCTGAGAGGCTGGAATGTGCCTTGAGAGAAAGAAGGCCTCACGAAGTACCTACTAGGAAACAGTATCCCTTTAAAAAAGAGAGGGAAGCCGGGCTCGACATAGCATTCATACCAGATCCCCATAAGCTCAAGTCGTTCAGCAACTCTAACCAGATCAAAGGAGGGTCATCCTGGTCGGCACCGAAAGTACAAGAGCCTAGAAGAAAGCAACCCCAGAGGCAATTCTCTCAGCTCCCAAGACCTTTATCCAAGCTGCTCCCAATGTTGCTGGAGCAACACCTGGTGGCGAAAGAACCACCTAGGACAAACCCGGCAAGGTATCCTGGCTTTGATGAGAGCCAGACCTGTACCTATCATATGGGCGAAAGAGGGCATAATGTGGATAACTGCTATACCCTTAAGCTGAAAGTGCAAGCCCTAATTGATAATCAGATTTTGAAATTTGACAACGCAGCCCCAAATGTGCAAGAAAATCCGTTGCCCGATCATCAAACAGTAGGGGCAATATTCGCTGAAGAAGAAGAAGACTACCTTAAACTGAAGGTAGATGTGCCTAAACTGGCCGACCTGCTAGCAACCGCTTCATCATACCCAAAAGAAGGGGAGATATCAACTGACCAAAAGAAGTTATGTATTGCCAAGATGATAAGCTTGGGGATAATGTCCGATATCCCTGATAAAGAATTCGAAGGGATTGAAGCTTCTCTATCTTTGAAAGGAAACCACTTCTTGATCACAGTTGAGCAGAGTAGCACCTGTGGTACCTCACGTAAGAAATTGGCAAACGATCTGGGGCCGGCCACTCAATCAGAAGAAGAATTTGAAGAAGACGAAATAGAAGTCAGGAGGAGAAGTTTAGCAGACTTCAAGTTTATGGCTGACACACTTGAGAAAGGCGAAATTATAGACAATCTGGGTCAAGATTCTGGAGGGTACAATTTCAAAGTGAAATATTCAGCTCCTCCCAGCTTTTATCAAAAGATTGAAGACATCATACCAGACGGTTGGGGAGATATGGATGATCTCTCTCAACCAGAGTCCTCGAATGGCGTAGAAGAACTCGACAACACTATATCAATGGTCGAAATAGCCACGGCCGTGGTGATTAGATTGGATGAACTGGATAACCTGAACAAGGTGGAAGATTGCCCAGTTAAGCCTGTCGTGATTCAACTACCTCAAGAAGAAGAGGGCAACACGTCAGGACCAGAGATACCTCATCTGACAACTATAACCATAAAAGTCCCCCCAGCAGAAGAGTACGATCCTAAAGCAGTCCATTGGGACTACGGGACCACACAAGTAGATGCAGTAATGAGGTCCGGAAGATTTTACGCCCCCAGAGAGGATGAACCTGAAAAAAGGGAGGTCTCCAAGGAAGATGCCGAAAATCTCATATCGATCATCAAAACCAGCGAGTTTGAAGTAATAGAGCAGCTAAGAAAGATGCCCGCTCAGATATCCCTATTAAACCTATTCATCAATTCAGAGAAGCACAAGAACGCGCTGTTGAAGGTGCTCAACGAAGTACATGTCCCTGAAACAATTAATGAGGTACAACTAGGGGACTTTGTAGGAGCAATTCTTTTGAAAGACCAATTAAGCTTCTCTGACGAGGACTTCCCCATGGAAGGAAGAGGGCACAATAAGGCCTTATACATCTCCGCCCAATGTAACGGCAAAAGAGTGGCACACGTATTGATCGATAATGGATCAGCCTTTAACATCTGCCCTTTGGCTACCATAAGGAGGCTGGGAATCAATGAAGAGATGATCAAGGCATCCAAGAAAGCTGTAAGAGCATTCGATGGCATGAAGAAGACGGTAGAGGGTGAGATCGAGCTTGACGTATTTATCGGCCCAACAAAGTTCTCTATAAACTTTCAAGTAATGGATCTGCCCAGTGCATTTGGATTCTTACTAGGAAGACCTTGGATCCATACAGCAGGAGCTGTCCCTTCGAGCCTGCACCAAAAGGTACGTTTCGTTGTAGATGGGAAGGTGATTACCGTACATGGGGAAGTCGACCTCCAGGCATACTAGAACAGTGCCATTCCCTATATTGAGCCTGAAGAGAAAACTGAAGCGAGCTATCACTCCCTAGAATTGGTGGCATCAGTTCATACCCCAGTAGGGTCGAAGTTGAGAACTCCCTACATCTCGGAAGCCAGTCTTCTGCCAGCTAAGATGCTGCTGGCATACGGGTTCAATCCCAAAAAAGGCCTAGGCAAACATAATCAGGGTATAAATACCCCGCTTCAGTTGAAGGCTAATCCACATAGAATTGGCTTGGGGTACCAGAAGTATCCCATGAATGATTCTGTCCCAAAAGCAACAGGCCGAGGCCGAGGCAAAAGCCTGGGACGCTGTGGAGGCGAAAACAGCCCGAATAACTCATTCATCGGTTCTCCAACCTGGAAAGACAGGTTTCGAATGTTCAGAAATTCCTTAAATGCCTACTTCAACCAGAACTCCAAATGGCTATCTAAAGAGGATGTCACTTCACCGAGAGAACCAGATCTGACAAACCCTTTTCTTGAAGATGACTCTGTGAATGTCATATTGGAGTGGTTGGACAATGAAGCCACTTCTTCTGAGTAAAGAGACTCTACCTTTATCTTTAAATACTGCGTTTAGAGCTTTCTGCATTGCATTGTATTTTCTTTCCTTGTTGTATGCATAGGAAAACGCCTTTGGATCCCAGGCCGTTGGTCCAAATAGCACATCTTGTAACGCGGCCCTTCTTGCATTCAATAAAACTACGCATGTTTTGTTAAGGACATATGGAACTACGAATTAGCCCGATGATGATAATGGTCTTCCATACAGAAGCTTGAGGCCTGATTTGCCATATGATTCCTAATCTTCAAAAAAAAATTCGGGGGCCGGGATATCCAATGACATGAAGATTAGTCCCCTTTGTACCTATATCTGTTTCGAAAACTTTTTCGAAAAGACTTTACATGATCATGCATGTCATTTTTACTGAGCACAAACTAACCATACTCATGACATTTCAGGCATATCATCTCAAACATGCATACCAGGTTGTTACAAAATTCAGATCCCTCCATTAACCACTCCTATAACATCGAGGAAGAGGAAGACGGTGATTATGCATCTATCCGAAGAGATTGGAACACCTTTGAAGAATCAAAGCCTCCTACCTCAGAAGAACCAGTCGTTATTAATTTGGGAGACACCGCGAACGTCAAAGAGGTCAAGATCGGCGGACACCTATCCCGTGATGAAAGGCTCGAGTTCACCAAGCTACTAAAAGAATATCAAGACATCTTCGCATGGTCTTACGCGGATATGCCAGGCCTTGATCCTAAGATTGTGGAACATGCATTGCCCACGGATCCTGGCATCAAACCTGTCAAACAAGGCAGTAGGCGGATGAAAGCCGAGTTAGAAGACAAGATTAAGGAAGAAGTCATGAAACTCCTTAGGGTAGGCTTCATTGAAGCTATCCCATATTCAGACTGGATTGCCAATATAGTCCCCGTCATGAAGAAAGACGGAAAAGTTCGGATCTGCGTAGATTACCGAGATCTGAATAGAGCAAGCCCAAAAGATGATTTTCCACTCCCCCACATTGATGTATTGGTGGATAGTACGGCGGGTTATGAATTATTCTCATTCATGGATGGATTCTCGGGATACAACCAAATCTCCATGAAATAAGAAGACAAACCCAAGACTGCATTTACCACACCATGGGGGAATTTTTGCTACAAAGTCATGCCCTTCGGATTGAAAAACGCCGGGGCTACCTACCAGAAGGCTATGGTCACGTTATTCCATGATATGATCCACAAAGAGATTGAAGTATATGTTGATGACATGATCGCTAAATCCAAGAAAGGACAAGATCACATACAGGTATTAAGAAAATTATTTGAGCGCCTGCGCAAATACAAGTTAAAGCTGAACCCTAACAAATGCGTGTTTGGGGCAAGATCCGGGAAACTCCTTGGGTTCATAGTCAGCAACAGAGGCATTGAAATTGATCCCTCAAAAATCCAGGCCATCCACGATTTATCAACTCCATCCACAGTAAAAGAAGTAAGAAGCATTCTAGGGAGATTGAACTATATTGCCAGGTTCATCAATCAGCTGTCTGATGTGGCTAAGCCAATCTTCAAATTGCTTAAGAAAGGCGCGAAAATAACATGGGACGCCGAGTGCAGCAAGGCATTCCAAATGATCAAAAACTATTTGATCACACCACCGGTGCTTGTGCCACCAATTCCTGGTCACCCATTGACCTTATACCTGACCATACGACAAGAGTCCTTGGGAGCCTTACTTGCCCAGACAAGCCCGATAGATGGAAAAGAGAGGGCCATTTATTACCTGAGTAAGAAATTCACGCAATCTGAAGCAAAATATATACCAGTTGAAAAGGCCTGCGTAGCAGCAGTATGGGTACTACGAAGACTAAGGCAGTATACCCTACATCATCACATTCAGCTCATAACAGAGAACGACCCCGTCAAATACCTCCTGGAGAAACCCGCTTTAATTGGGAAACTGGCAAAATGGCAAGTAATGTTGTCTGAATTTGACATCAAATGTTCCCCACAGAAGTCGGTAAAAGGAAGAGCTATAGCTGACATACTGGCAGAAAACCCGACAAGCGGTGAGTCCCCTGAAGTAATGAACACAAAAGGTCAAATTCTGAACTTGGAAGAAGACAAGTGGATCATGTATTTCGATGGCGCTGTCAATCTATCAGGAGCAGGCACTGGGGCAGTACTGATATCCCCGGATGGTCAACATTACCCTGTCGCGGTAAAGATAACTTTTCCTTGTACCAACAACATTTCAGAATATGAGGCATGCATTCTGGGCCTATGACTGGCCCTTTCTATGGAGATACCTAGGTTACAAGTCTTTGGAGACTCCATGCTCATTATTCTACAAACACAAGGGGAGTGGAAGACGAGAGATACAAAGCTCATCCCTTATCACGAATACCTTGAAGAGTTGATACTCAGGTTCGAAGAAATATCATTCGAGTACCTATCAAGGTCTCACAACCAATTCGCAGATGCATTAGCCACCCTAGCCTCGATGTTGCAAACGACTGAAGGGTTGGATGTAGAACCTCTGAGGATTGGCATTGTTGAAAAGCCAGCTTATTGTATGCTAATCGAAGAAGAATGTGATGGAGAGCCATGGTACTATGACATCAAGAATTACCTCTTGAAAGGGGAATTCCCTGAAGGATGCCAGTCAGGAGACCGAAAATATATAACCAAGATGGCCAGCAAGTTCTTCCTCAATGGACAAATTCTGTATAAGAGATCGTTCGATTCTACTCTGTTAAGATGTGTAGATGCCAAAGAAGCAAATATTCTCATGAAAGAGATCCATGAAGGTGCGTTTGGGCCTCACATGAACGGCCACCTCCTCGCCCGGAAGATCATGCGGCTTGGCTATTATTGGATGACCATCGAATCGGACTGCTGTCAGCACGTCCGATCATGCCACCAGTGCCAAATATACGGTGATAAGATCAATGCACCCCCAAACGAACTACACCAAATGTCTGAAGTTTGGCCTTTCTCTATGTGGGGCATAGACATGATAGGGCCTATTAATCCTGTGGCTTCGAATGGTCATCGCTTCATCTTGATAGCGATTGATTACTTCACCAAATGGGTAGAAGCCAGCTCTTACAAGAATGTCACTGCAAGAAATGTGGCAAGTTTCGTCAAAAGAGATATCATATCCCGGTATGGTACCCCTCAAGCGATCATCACAGATAATTGGTCCAACCTGAACAACAAGATTGTCGATGATCTGCTGGATCACTTTAGCATTCGACATCTGAATTCATCTCCTTACCGCCCACAGATGAATGGGGCAGTGGAAGCGGCCAACAAAAACATCAAGAGAATCTTGGCTAAAACAGCAGAAAACTACAGGGATTGGCACGAAAGGCTGCCCTTCGCCTTGATGGCTTATCGAACGTCGATCAGGACTTCTACAGGGGCAACTCCCTATAGTTTGGTATATGGGACAGAAGCAGTTCTACCAGTAGAAGTTAAGATTCCCTCTTTGAGAATCTTATCCGAAGATAAACTCTCTGAGTCAGAGTATTTCAAGCACAGATATGAACAGCTGAACTTAATAGATGAGAAACGTCTTAAAGCCATTTGCCATGGACAAACTTACCAGAAAAGGGTAGCCAGGGCGTTCAATCGAAAGGTCAAGACCAGAAACTTCGAAGTAAATGACTTGGTAATTAGGAAAGTTTTGCCAAGTACTACCCATCCAGGGGGAAAATTTACTCCAAATTACGAAGGCCCCTACATTGTTAAGAAGATCCTCACGGGAGGAGCATTAATTCTTGTAAACTCCGAGGGAGAAGAATTGGGGCACCCTGTGAATTCAGATGCTGTGAAGAAATATTACCCTTGAAATAAAATCAGATTCCAATCATATGCCCTGCCTCGAATTGAGCCTACTCTTCGTGATAGTCTTTGCATAAGCATGTCATGCATCTATGCATACATTAGCATGTGTTCAATATTGCAGGATCCAAGGAAGCAGGGTCGCGATAAGTTGGAACGCATGATCAAGGAGACCTAACGTCATGGTGGTCAGGTGCACGTCTTCTTCTCCAAAGACTGAGAATTTAAAAATTTTTAGAACAACTTAACCATCTTGTGTTGTTAAGAAAAATGCAGATTTTTGTGAATCTATCCACTTCCATTGGAATGCATGATCAAGGGTAAGGTGTATCGTTCTAAATTTTCTGAAATTCGAGAGCATACACTGACATATTCCTTTTATGTTTTTCAGGAATCCCTAGCCGCGCTGGGCAGGTAAGTATTCCTTTCCTAATCTTTTAGGTTTACAAGACTGTCAGAATCCTTATTGCTAGAATTTGAAAGGCTTCTTAGAATCTAGCATGCATTCAATTATCATGTCTAGAAAGACGCAAAATTCTCACAATCAGGTCATTGGCATTCATGATTAAACTTAGAGGTTATCTGAACATGATTGAAATATACATTGTGCCTCATAAATCCCCTCGGAGGGTAAGTTTTGGAGAAAGCAAAATGAACTCTTCCAACAAAAGTTGTTTAAATCGTTCAAAAGGATGTTTTCTCAGACAAGAGGCAAGCCTTGTCCAAACACGTCCCATACACACTTAAGAGATAAGTGGAGTGATAAGTACAGCAAGACCTTGACCTACGGACGTAAGGGTTATTCGCAGTGATTACATGGATTGAAACGACGGAGGCATTCATTTCTCTATCATAAACACTACAGGTGACCATTGATAACCCTTTGAACGACGTTTTCATTCTATACCCCTGTCAAGAACCACCCCACAATGGGGCAAACTGGAGGTACGTCCAGCGGTATCAAGAGGTAAATGGTTAGAAGTTCTCTTGCTCAGACTTGCATCAATCTTCGTGTGTTGCTTGTCATTTTAACTCATATGGTAATTCAGGTGCTTTAGGATGACGAAAAAGCATTCGTTTCTCTATCCTATACACTTTTACCCTTTGTACAGCCCAATTGAGCCTATACATTCATTTTACAAACCCATTGGTAATCATTGCATATTCCAAAACGGAAGCGACGTCCCTTTGAGAGCGGAAAAGTTCAAAACACATGATTTGTGAAAAATTCATAGATCAATGTTGGAGTGCTGAGATTCAAATTGTACATCTAGCACACTCATTTGAAAATTCTGATCCCCAAAAGAAAAGAAAAGGTGGGATCTCAAAAAAAAAAGGGCCTGATAAAAGCAAGGCCAATGCCCATCCAAATACTTATACACTTATGAACCATGTATTTGATTGTGTAAATGCCAAAAGATGGCATGATACCTTTGTATAGGTCACTAGTGAGATCTGATTGTAAAAGAAAATCCTAAGGGAGCTGGACAGCAAAGGATACTCCCAGATTATGTCACATTCAGATGACAAAAGCATAGACAAGGTATTGACGCCGTCTTGACATAAGAGAGATGTTCTCTAAAGACAAATATGCACTTCAAAGACTGAAGACGCTCTTTGAACCAGAAGGGGCAAGATGGCAGCAAACTTGCAGTGATCACCAATGATAAACCCTTAGCGTATTCTGAGCCAAAGACAATCCTTTCTTGAGTCCCCAATTCTACCTACGTTACAACCCTGAAAAGCCTTTTCTGATTAAGGCACATGGATTGACATAGGGTTTAATGTCTAAGCTTAGCTCGAAGAAGTTCGAACAAGATTATTTCTTTCTCATTTTGCAGGTTTCTTGACTTGTAAACCTGGAGCAAACATTGAAGACTTCTCTTCGAAAGCCTTGACTTGCACGCAAGTCCCCTTTGAAAACCGTTGACCAGGCCTAACATTACGGTCCCTTGGAAGTCCTCTTGATCGATCGAGGTGTATTCACTGCGAATGATCCTGAACCCTAGGCGCAGGTTTGATAGGAAGTTCGGGTGCATTCTTGGTAAAAGACCATTACCTCAAAGCGGTGAGAAGTCCTCTTTGATGAGAATACTCCGTTGGACATTTTAACCAAACTCTTTTGGTAATTTCAGATTGTTTATTTCAAACTTTCCCGACAAGGAATTTTTGATCACCTCCGTATGTTACAAGGTGTTTTGGATAACCTCCAGCATCGTAATACATCCATTGAAATTCTTTCATGACTATGATATAAGTCATAAAGTGCTATCAGTTTGACATCAGATATCACCTGAAGGCCATTGATGTGCCTTTAGTAAGAAAATTTTCAGATTGGAGCTTCTGCAAGATTCTTGGTGACTTCAGCTCCTAAAATGGCATGTACCCCTCTTGGTGAGAAACGTTTAACATGTCTAAACTTCTACAGAATTCCTGGCAATCCCAGATCTCAGAAGAGCACAACCTCTCTTGGGTACTTGGAGCTCCCAGATCCCAGAATGTCACCTTCAATGTCGAAAGGACAACATTCAAGATAGTCTTTCTGTGAGATTTCAGGTAGCCCCTAGATCCCAGAAGAATCTTATCAAAGTTTTTGCAGGTTTAAATTTTCTGCAGGATACTTGGAATCCCCAAATCCCAGAATAACGCCTCGCGTGTCCAAAAGACAATTTTCAGAATCAGCTTTCTGTGAGGTTCTAGGTAACCCCTAAACCCAGAATAGCTCATTTGGTAAAGCCTCAAGGTCAGGCACACCTCATTTGTATAAATCCTAGTTAATTCCTTAGAATATAGGATCAAAATGTTCGACAATCCCTAAAAGACAGGGTGCGTCATCCATAGGTTCCTAGCAGAAAGGAATCCTATTCTCGGCCTGATCCACTGACGGATTAAAATGTTCGACAATCCCTAAAAGACAGGGTGCGTCATCCATAGGTTCCTAGCAGAAAGGAATCCTATTCTCGGCCTGATCCACTGACGGATTAAAATGTTCGACAATCCCTAAAAGACATGGTGCGTCATCCATAGGTTCCTAGCAGAAAGGAATCCTATTCTCGGCCTGATCCACTGACGGATTAAAATGTTCGACAATTCCTAAAAGACAGGGTGCGTCATCCATAGGTTCCTAACAGACAGGAGTCCTATTCATGGTCAGATCCACCATACGGATCAAAACCCTGACAATCCCTAAGAGACTGGGTGCGTCATCCATAGGTTCCTAACAGACAGGAGTCCTATTCATGGTCAGATCCACCATACGGATCAAAACCCTGACAATCCCTAAGAGACTGGGTGCGTCATCCATAGGTTCCTAACAGACAGGAGTCCTATTCACGGTCTGATCCACCATACGGATCAAAATCCCTATTCATGGTCTGATCCACTGACGGATCAAAACCCTGACAATCCCTAAGAGACTGGGTGCGTCATCCATAGGTTCCTAACAAACAGGAGTCCTATTCAAGGTCAGATCCACCATACGGATCAAAACCCCGACAATCCCTAAGAGACTGGGTGCGTCATTCACAGGTTCCTGTCAAGTATAGGAATCCCATCCTGGTACGGCCTACCATACAGGCTAGAGTTTAACAGCCCTAGGATACTCAAAAGACGAGTCCCTAGGTATTCACTAGAACCCGCTATACACCACGCATGCCGCACGAGCATCAGGCAGGTGATCAACAGGTGAGCAACAGGTAAGCATCTCTATCCCGTCTTTCTCTCACAGTAGCCAAAGCAGAACAAACAGAGCGTTTACCAGCAAAGCAAGAAAGATTGAATGTCAGGATTCGTTTTTCTTTTCCCCAGTCGAGTCAGTCTAGATTCAGGTGTCACCTGTCTTTGAGAGAAACCTCTCACGAGATTCCTCTCAAAGAGGGGCAGCTGTTGACACCTGATTTTTAACCTAGTCTTTTTCAATTTTATTTTTGAAAAATCATAAAAAATCCATAAAAAGTCAAAAAATTACAAAATCAACTTTGGTGGCCTTGGCCAAGCCCAAGGAACCATTCTTGACCAAAAAAATAATTTTTCAGATTTTTTCATATTTTTTTTAGTATTTTTGGAAAATAGAAAAACACTTAAAAAATCAAGAAAAATAGCATTTGAGGTCACAAAAATATGGAAAAATATCCAATATTTTTCCTTTTAATCCCTTGTATTTTTGACCTCTCAAAGAAATCAAAATCAGATTCAATTTTAGGTGTTCCTTTGTAACCCGTACTATTGAATTTGAAGAAAAAAATAACAATTGAGTCTTTTAATTTGCAATTTTGGCATTTTTTAAGATCTTGACATTCAATCTAACTATCCCTTATCTCAATTTAGCCCAATTATTTGCGCAATTTGCTCAATTGCATGGATTTGACAAAATTACATACTAAAATTGCATTTTAGTCCTTGAAATTAAGCATAATTGAAATTACTTTCAATTCAAGGGCTATCATTGCAAATTGGACATGCTACCCAATGGATTTCACCATTTTAAATCGATTGGCACGAGTGGTTTGACTCAATTTGATCATTTACATCCTCAATTACACGATCCCCAATTTCCAATTAAATGAAAATTTGGGGATTTTGTAGAAATTGATGAAAACTTTTGGGCAAAACCACATTTCTAGATAGAATTCATGCCCTAGATTCGATTATGAGGTTCAATTGCAAAAATTTCCCGTTAATTTGGGTTTAATTTCGAAAATGGTGAGTCGGAGCCGGTTCTGACCGGTCAGACCGCCGGTCGAGCCGGTCAGACCGGTTTGCTACAGTGTCGTCTTCCCCAATAGAGCTCGAGCAGATGAACAGTGATGAACTGAGTTTCGAACGCCGAATTGAAGGGCAATTCGCGACTAATTGAAAGAGGAATGGTGGGCGTCTTGTTCTTTACCTCGAAACCTACCGATCGAGACCAACCCCAAGGCCAATGGTCGCCGGAGGAAGGGGTAATCAGTCGGTCAAGTTCCGAAGCTGCGAAAAGTCAACAAAATCAAACGCAGCTCAAATTCGTGCCAAATTCGCATGAGAAGGAACCCGCCGAGGAACCAAACGGAGTTAGACGACTCACCCATCTTCCCCGACGCTGTTTGGACCTAAAATCACGTGATGGCACGTGCTTTTGGAGTCAGTTGGAACTCCCCAAATCGGCGCCAAAATCCTCAGGAGCTATATAAGCTCGTGATCGCTTTCAGTTGAAGAGGACGGTGGATTCAGTTGTAGAAAGATAAACTAAATCAAGAGAGAAGGAGAAAACGCGAAGCAGAGCTCGTTCTCCGACCCCCGTCGTCGAGAATTTGAGCTCGAATTGCAGGGTGCTGGTTGGGTCTTCCCAGGCCAAACCAAAGCCATACGAGGCCACCAAAAGGTCGCCCAAAGTCCCCGGAATCGATCGCCGCCGGCCGCGCACGAGGAATCCGCGAGAACAGGTGAGCTGCAGTCTCGAGCGTTTCTTCAAGCTTTCATGGCGATTCATGCGTTTATTGATCATTCATGCAATTAGTGTGGGCGTTTCATTCCCTGAACATCACTGACCATCATCGCGTATCTTGTTTGCATCGGTTTTGTCTTAACATGCCCAATCGAGTCTTCAAATCCAACCTCCATTGTCGAGCTACTGTTCATCTTTCCCCAGCCGAATCTGGGCCGAGCGAGCTCAATCGGAGCTCGAGGTAAGTCTTCTGAACCTCCATTGGTGTTATTCTGTGACTGAATTTCTTTGATTTCGAGTGAATCGCATGATTGAGCTTCCATGGCCGTACTCGGCAATTCGCACGATGTTCTTGATTCTGTGAATAGGATGTTTCGATTCTTAGATATGTCAAACTGAAGCTAATCGCGAATCGATTGCCGTTGGTCTCGAGTGATTCCATTAAGATTTCACCGCACGATCATCGCCGGAGAACTACATCCGTCCATTCTGCCGGAGTCGCGAGGTTGAAGACGAAGCTGACGTGGCGCGGTCAACTGGTCAAAGGTCTAGGTGGCAACACGTGATTGGTCCACGTGGATGTCGAGTCAGCATGGCCGTTGAGTCTGTTATTCAAATAAAAAGAATCCAACGGCCGAGACTAATCGAGTCTAATAAATGGTGACCGCCAGATTAGAAATTAGGATTATCCGAAAACATTTTAAAATTGGAAAATTAAAACGAGTTGAAACGGTGTCGTGTAGGTTAGTGGCCGTGCGGTGTCGTTTAGGTAAGTATAAATCAACGGTCTAGATCGAATCTTAAAATCTAATCGTGGCCGTAGGCTTAAGTAATCTGATCAGACGGTCCTGATCGAGTCTTCGCCTAATCTGAACCGTAGATTCCAGTCAGGTTATCCAGTGGACGTGGAATAGCCACGCGGCGCAATAAAGGCCGTTAGATCAAGCCCGACAATTCAAAGGAGGGGACGGCGTCGTTTTGGAGCTGGGGCACGCGCGGGTCCGGGTCTGGACCGGGTTCCGGCCCGAGTGGGTCGGGTCGACCCGGTCCGAATCACATTTTTTTATTAAAAAATCAATAAAAAATATAAAAATAAAAAAAAATCAGAAAAATCTTAGAAAATCCAAAAAATGCTAGAAAATTCCAGAAAATTCCAAAAAAATGTGGGAAAATTTGTGGAAAAATCCTAGACATTCCAGAAATCCCCAAAAATCGAGGGTTGACCACAGACAACTGGTCAACCCTATTTTTGGGGTTTCTTATCCGTTCTTCCAAGACTTGACGACATTACCCTTTAGGGGTAAGTCGCCTCTGCTGTGCATGCTAGAAAAGGCCGATAATTCCAAGGTAAGAATTAGGGTCGGGTAGGCGACCAATTCTTAAGTTTGGGTTTTCAAGTCTCGCCTCTTTTCTCAAAATGACGATTTTACCCTTTAGTGGGAAAATCGTCTTTCTTATCTCAATCGAGTTCTGAAAATTGTTTGAAGTTAGGGTTTGGGTCAGGTGGACGACCAACCCTAATATTTGAGATTTTCAGTTCTCATCTTTGTCCAAAATGACGATTTTACCCCTCCAAGGGTGAAATCACTTTTAAATTCCAGAAAAATCCTGGAAATTCCAGAAAAATAGGAAATGGATTGGATTGATGGCCAATCCTATTTCCCCTGTCTTCTGACTTCCCAATTCGTCTAAAATAACAGATTTACCCTTTTAAGGGTAAATTTTCCCGAATCATTCAAAATTACGATTCTGCCCCTCATGGGCGAATCATACCAAAATCACTCCTAAGCCTTGATTGATATTTCTCTAGGCTAATAGGGCCTCATTAGGGATGCCATGCTGATTTCATGTGTTTTATCCGCATGTACTGATTCCTCGATTTACGCTATTACTTTTAATGATTGTGAGTGATAGGGTAGCTATTCCCATCTGCATTAACTCCTAGATTTAGGATCTGTACCCCACTCATTTATATGAATATCCTAGGATCAGATAAACCATTCAACATAGGTACCGAAAGGGCGTCAACTTCGACGGTTGGCGTAACTAAGTCCCCGAACCCACTTCTCTGGTTTCCGCAGAATCGAATAGACCACTCCCAACTATTCGATAGGGTTTCCGATCGTACCCTCCACGAAACGATTGGTGGCGACTCCTTGGCATGTACACTCATCACATGTCACTAGACCACACTAAAGGTCGACTACGTATATCCAGCAGTTGCGATTTGGGTAATGGACCTTGGGAGAGGCCCGCGTCCGATCCAGCCAGCGATCGGACGGCCTATTAGCCCGCTCCCGCCTCCGCGAGCTCCGGGAGAGGGTCGCGACACCCTTTACTAATTCTTCCTTGATCCTTGCTTTGTACGTTACTAACTTGCGAAGATCCACTACCACCAAAACCATATCTACTACAAAATTCATTATAAAATTCTATTATTGTGTTTTTAACTATTCCTTGCGTAGCTCTAACATCTATTTTTGCAGTCAAATGTAAACACTCGTAATACGCATTCAAATAATCAAATAAACCTTCTAATTTGAAACGTGGAGCGAAACACAAGCAACCAAATAAACAAGATGAATTTCATTATAATAATTCAGCTATTTTCCTCGCATTGCTATAATAATCGGAGCTAATTCATCATCTTTTTCATGTTCTTCAAAAATACCAGCAATATTAATAGACTCCATTAAAAAAAATACGTAGTAGGATAATAAACACCAAATAAATTATAAGTTGCATCATTTAAAACTTTTAAAAAAAAATCTAAAATTCTTTTGCAAATATCCCACGATTGTGGGAATAGCTCAATTTCAGAAATATTATCCGAAATAAACGAACATAATAAATCTATATAAGAAAAAGATTGATTAAGCAACTCGTAGGTAGAATTCCAACGAGTCGGAACATTTTTTGGAAATCTTTTTTAGTGTTCTTCCATGTGCTTTACAAAATCTGCCCCATTCTCTCATAGTTTGGGGACGACTCCCTAAAAATTGAATTGCTCTTTTTATTGGGGGTGAGAAAAGTTTTAAGAGTTTGTAAACTATCTTGTACACATAAATTTAAAACATAACAGATACATCTAATGTGAAAAAATTATCCACCAAAAGTGGATTTACAATACTTTTCTAAAACGAGAATGAAAGCAGTATTTGATGCGGCATTATCAAAACCAATTGAAAATTTTTTATTAATCAAATTATATTCTTTTAAGACTTGCCTAATTACTCTATAAATATTATTTGCCGTATGCCTATCATCAAACATTCGAAATGCAATAATTTCTTTTGAATGCTCCAATCGTCACTTATCCAATGACATGTGATACCCATATAAGAATAAGTTTGCCAAAGATCACTCCCAATGTCGCTAACTATATGCACACGTCCATTGAAATCCGTAAAAAAGTTTTTAAATTTTTTTCCTTTTTTATAAAGTTGAAAAAGTTCTTGTTTTTAAAAGAACGCGAGTTCGAATCTCCCAGCCTACGTTTCGTGACTTAAGTGGGGGCCTTGGCTAGTGGGCTGCTGGGCTAGCTCCCCTCCAGGTATAGTCGCTGTGTTGTATTGCTCTCGGGGCCGACCGGCGGATCCTGGATCACCAAAAAAAAAAGTTCTTGTTTAATAGTATTTCTCGAAATATGTTTTGCTTGCAGAGTACATGCAGTGTTTATAAAAAATTAAAACCAAAATTTTCACCAATGTTATGGCAGTATATTGAGCTAATGTTTCTTTATAAACTTGTTCATTATAACGAAATAAAGGAGAAGTATTAGGATTGGCGTACCCGAAAATTTATTGTTAGCTGGTGTCGATCCCCCCTTGCATCGCATGTTTTTCCCTCAGATGCCGCCTAAATGTTCCATAGCCGCCTTCAATTTTAAAATCGTATTTTTTTAGGGTTAATACCGCGAAAAACCCCAAACTGGTACACCTGTAACAAATTTACCAAAAATTATTTTTTTGACCACCAAAAACCCCAAACTCGTATACTTGTGACAAATTTACCCAAAATTATTTTTTTAACCACCAAAAATCCTAAACTGGTATAATCGTGATAAATTTACCCCAAACTACTTTTTTTTATCATAAAAAATCTCAAATTGGTACACATATGACAAATTTATCCTTTGTTAATTTCCGTTAAATCGAGTTAATACCACGAAAAATTTCAAATTGATATACATATAGCAAACATAGGGTAACGTGTACACTCAACAATAGCCACGTGTTATCCAATTTTGCAATTTGACGGTAAAATTTAACGAAAACTAATGGAGGGTAATTTTGTCATAGGTATATCAGTTTAGGGTAAATTTGTCACATATGTACCAGTTTGAGTTTTTCATGGTAAAAAAATAATTTGGGGTAAAATTATCACAGATGTACCAATTTGGGATTTTTGGTGGTATTAACCCTTTTTTTAGATAATATTTACATTTTACCACATAATTGTTTCCGTCAAAATGTTCCTTCATGAAGTGTTGCCATATGTCAGATGTACCCTCGTGTTCTGGCTTATTTGCTATCGATATTTCTTCGATGCCGGTAGGAGGATGAAGACTTTCTTGCGTTGGGAATAACATTGATATTATTATCCTCGTCTACCCAATTGTTGACACCTGATTTTTGACCATATTTTATTTTAGTTTTTTATTTCCAAAATTAATTAAAAATAACAAAAAAGTCGTAAAATTGCAAAAAACAACTTGGAAGCCTTGGCCTAGCCTTAGGAACTAATTTTGAACAAAAAATATTTTTTCGAATTTATTTAATTATAAAAATGCCCAAAAAATCATAAAAAATACCATTCGTGGTCAGAAAAGTACACAAAAATATTCAATAATTTTATTTTAATTCCCTATTCAATATTTTCACTTTAAATCTTGAAAATTCGACTTGGGTCACTATGTTCCTTCACAAACATAAACCCGATCCGAGCATAAAAATTCCCTTTCGAGTCTTTTAATTTTAATTTCTCACTTTTTATAAGCTATGACATTGTATTATAAAGTCTTGAAGTGTAATTGGGTCAGTTTGCCCTCCAATTTGATCAATTTTAACCAAAAGGGCCTAATTACATAATTTTCTTTCAATTTAGTCCCTGGTTTCACAAATTTTGAAATTAAATCTCACACGGGCTTACCCATTAAAATAAAACACCTATAACCCATAGTTTTCTTCATGCTGAATCCATTGGTGGCCTCAATTCGGGCTAATTTGATCGTTTAGGCTCTCGATTGAGCAGAAATCATTTTCGGATCCTAAGGATTTCACTAAATTCCGATCCAATGATTCGTGAAAATACCTATATTTGATATAAAACAGGTCAAGGAGTCCGATTTTGGCATCAATTTCATGAAAAGAGGTCTATTTGGGGGCTGATTAGACGAAGAGATTCGAACCGGGCCGGTCGGGTCAGTCCGACCGGGTCTGCAACACATGGCCGGTAGCAAAATAGGGGAAGATGGGGGAAAGCGTGGGGGCGTGGATTTTTTAAAGAAAAAGGACGAGCGAGCGTGGGGGACAAGGAGCAACAGGACCATGCCACATCTGGCAGGTTGGTGCGCGTCGAAAGGCGCCGGTCGGCCACGACGAAGGGGGGGAATCTAGGTTTTAATACCGAGTTCGGAGAGAGAGAGAGAGAGAGAGAGAGAGAGAGAGAGAGAGAGAGAGAGAGGATTTTTTCGAGAGAGTTGAGGCGGACCGAAGGAGGAGCGACCACCTTGGACCTTCAGCGACACCCACAGAGCCTCACCGGAGTTCCAGCCGCCGTGGAAAAGCCCAAAATAGGTCAATTTTCCTCTCCGACCTTCACTTCACACACGCACGCCATGTGTTCGACGAAATGCCTCAGTGAGAATTTTATTTTGTAACTCTCGGTCGTGCCATCCCGGGTCTCATTTTGCGCGATTATAGCTTTTAAAATTCAGTAGAACTATCTATAAGCCCGGCTTGATATTTATTTTGCATCGAAAATGGCCGAGAATGATGGTCGGAGCTCCACCACGGTCGGACCGAGCCGTGAGCTCACACCGGCGCGAACGGCGGACGATAAGCTCTAAACGAGCTCAGTAAGCTTCTAAACCTTGTTGGGGTGCTGTTTGAAGGATTAGAATCGAGCTTTGAACAAAAAAAATTTCTGCAAATCCCCTCGCCGGCGCCAGTTCGTTGGAAGCCGGGCCGTTTTTCGATGTTATTTCCGCCTTGTTGTTGATGTATGTAGATCTGGGATGCGTGGGGGATCGTTTAGTGTCGAAATCCCACTTCGATCCCGACATTTTTACATCGGAATCGAAGCTCCGACGGGGCGCTAGCGATAATCACCAGCGCCGGTCGTCTTCTCCGGCGTGGGCTGGTTCGGTCAACCAATCAACGGCTGACGTGGCTTGCCATGTAGGTAGCCACGTCAGCCAGGTAGGGGCCGCGTCCTTTTTTTTTTTTTTATAAAAAAAAGCTCCCTGATAGGACGGTCGTGGCTTCGCCACGTGTTTCGATTTGGGATTTTCTAAAAAATTAAAAAATAATTTAAAAATGTTAAAAAAATAGAAAAACCTTTAAAAATGAAAACGGCGTCGTTTTAGGCCGATTTCGACCCATAGGGTCGGGCCGGGCGCCCACGAGGCGCGGGCCGAGTCAGACCCGGCCCAGAATTTTTTTTAAATATTCTAAAAATTCAGAAAATAATAAAAAAAAAATAATAGAAATTCCAAAAATTCAATAAAAAAATGGAAAATCACAAAAAAATTCAAAAAAATCGAAAATTTTAGAAAAATTCTAAAACATTCCAAAAAATAGGAAGTGGCCACATTCAACTGGCCACGACCTGTCTCGGGTCTTTCGACCCCCGGTCTTTCCAGAAATGAAGGTTTTGCCCTTCTGGCAAATCCCCTTCCAAAAAATTCTAAAAAAATCCAGGAAATGGCCACAATCTACTGGCCAAGGCTCATTTCGGGTGTTTTGAACCCCGACCCTTCTTAAAAATGACAATTTCGCCCTTTGGACGAATCGTCTTCCAAAAAATGAAGAAAAATCGAGAAATTCCAAAAAATTCTCAAAAATGGGAAATGGCCACAATTAATTGGCCATGGAATGTTTTGGGTAATTCGGTATCCAAACCTTCCAAAAAATGACGATTTTGCCCTTCGGGCTAATCGTCCCCAAATCTTCACATTTTACCCTTGGTCCTAAATCACACATTCCCTAAGCCTTTATGACTATACTAGGAAGTCTTTGATGTGAATTGGTGTGCATTGACGTGATTCATTTATGCACTTGATTTGCGCTTTTATTATATTGATTGTGATTGATAGGACCAGTCTTCCAATCTGCATGAAACCCTAAAACAGACCTACCTCACCCAAAATTGCGCCTGCATGAAATCTTAATTAGGAAAATCACTCGCGTTAGGTACCGAAAGGGCGTTGGTAATGACACCAACGTAACCAAGTCCCCGAACCCAAAATCTCTAGTTCTGCAGAACTGATCGATCTCTCCCAATCGGTCAGTAAGGTTTTCGGTCCACCCTCCAAGAAAGACCGGTGGCGACTCCAAATGCATGCACATGTTGCACATGCCACCACGACCACACTAAGGTCGAAAGCGATCGACTCTTATCGTCGAATCCCTCAAAAAACACTACCGTCGTGATTTGGTATGGGCCTGGGAGGGTCCGCACCGATCTAAAGCCCGCGATCCGCACTCCAGTGAGGGGGAAGGCCCGCGATCGGTAATCCATTCGCCCTTCGTCCAACGAAATTTAATTCGAAAAGAAAAATTTTGGACAGGTCGCGACACCAATGTGCAAAATCACAAGAATCATATCCATGAGGATAATCAAATTCCTCCATCGGCATTGGGGACTTTCCTTTACTAGTAGCTCCACTTTTGCTTGCCATTTTTTTCATAGAATTGAGTGAAAAGTCAATTCAAAAAATTGAGAGAATTGAGCGGATTGAGAGAATTGAAAGAATTTGAGAAAATTTGAGAGAATTGAGAGGATTTGAGAGTGAGAAAAAAATGAAATGAGTGAGGTGTATTTATGGAAATTTTAGGATATTTTTAATAAATTGAAAAAAGGGGGGGGGGGGAATTTCCGTTGCAATGCTGGGGGAAAGAGTCGATGGCTCTTTCCCTTGTTTTTATTTTTATTTGGCGGTTTGGAGCAGGCCCAAAATCGTTGATTCTGGGCCGATTTTGAAAATTCATTAAACCTGAACTGGCCCGTGAGGGTTGGGCCGGCTCCGGTTCGGAACCGGGAGCCAGGTCAATAGGCTGGTTCAGGGTCCAAATCAGCCAGTGGCCATGTCTAGTCTTTTGTAAACAACAAAGAAAGAGAGAAAATCTAACGTGGACGATGAGGTGGTTCTTAATGAAACAAGGTGCATATTCAAAACGTAATCTTTGTATATCGATCTCTTTTGACTTTCTCTCTTTTTTCATCGCAAGGCAACATTCACTGATCATCAAGCGAAGCACACCGAAAGTATCATTAGTTTCATAGAATGCTCGCTTCGGAGTCGGCTCGAGGGCATGTAAAATGCTCGCTTTGGTGCCAAATAATTCTTTTTTTTTCTAGATCATTTAAATGTCACTTAAAAAAAAAACCACTAAAGTGCCAACTACGATTTGGATCGTCAAAAATCTAGTGTGGCCATATGTTTTCACCAGCGTGTCCATTCATTATATATACCTCTAAACGACTTTGTTTTACATGTTTGCACCAAATTCGAACTCTTAACTTAGAAACCTTAATTCGAATTTTCTAAAATTTCTATTGTCTTCCTTAATTTCGATTTTTATAGTAATTCGATCCGATCTCCATTCTTTTTACTCAAGATAGCATTGACGCCCTTGAGCCGTCACAAATGGCAGTGTTCGGGAGGAGCAGAGACAAGGAGATGGCAGAAGCAATGACAAAAAAACGCGGCCTCGCCAGCGAGGTCGTCATCACATGTGGTGATGATCTGAGGAGGTGCCTGGCAGAAAATTTTTGCACTAAAATATGCGTTATACGAAATTTTTGTTATAAGAAATTTTCGATACTGCTAATATTCTTTTATCTATGGGATTTGCTCTGGTGAAGAGTGTGGTTCTTGCTCTTGAAACCTAAGCCTCTGTTGTGATCAATTCGCATAATCTGCGGGTTAGACTTGCTGACAGAAATATGATGCCACTACCATGCAGCGAAATGCTCAAAAATCATTATTAAATGGAAGTTTGAATCCACTAAATTTTTTATTGATCAAATTTCTTGGCTTGGAAATCAAGCTCCTCACGTTTATTATTTATTTGATAATTTTTTTTTTTGGTTGATGGTTTAAATTAATTAGAAAAAGAATATTAAAGTAGACGACAATTTGAATAACTCAACTTCGTCGTCCTCCTCTGTCTAGACCGTCTCCGTCGTTCCCAACTCTCGATCCGACTTTCTTCTTCTTCTTCGCACTACGGATGGCATCGATCGGACTTCAAAAGCTGCTTCAGGCCGGCACCAAAATCGTCGCCGTCGGCCGCAACTACGCCGCTCACGCCAAGGAACTCGGCAATGCCGTTCCCAAGGTATACTCTCTCTCTCTCTCTCTGTCTCTCTCTCTCTCTTCCTAGATCAATTCCTAGAAATTGCCGCAATCGTCATACTCTGTTACCTTGTGACTAGGAGCCAGTGTTGTTCCTGAAGCCGACGTCGTCCTATTTGGAAAATGGAGGGACGATCGAGGTGCCGCCTCCCCTGCTGTCGCTCGATCACGAAGTGGAGCTCGCAGTCGTGATCGGGCGAAAAGCTCGGGACGTTCCCGAGTCGACCGCCATGGACTATGTTGGAGGTACTCCAATCTGTGATTGCTTTTTGCGCTCGATGAATTTGAATATGTCCTTTTAGTGTCCAGACTTCATGGTGTCATGATTTGCAGTGTCGTTCACATTATGATTCGGGAAGCCTTCTAACTATCCGGTATCTTTTGGGTGGAGTGAGTTTATTTGGTATTGGACTCGAACTAGTAATGATAGGATGCTTTGTCTCTGGCTCTTGCGACCCCTTCATTGGAGATGGGGTGATTATGAAGCTGAATCGGAGATTTAGCGACTTATTCAAGAGGATGATTTTGGAATGTGTAATTCTTAGTCATCTTGGACATGAATATGTACCCTTATATTTTTTTGTAAAATCGGCGGCTGATGTTAGCGCTATTGAATTAATCCTGATCAAGAGAATGTAATGCAATGTCATCTTGAAAAGAAATTGAAATTGTATGTTTGTCTCGTCTATAACTCTCATTAATGCTTTTCCCATTGTTATTTGTGCTTGCAAACGCTTCCTAGCGTAAATTGTCAACTTGCTTACTGAGCTGGCTGGTCTATGCTTTGCTTTTGCCTCCTCAACTTTTAGTCAATTAGATTGTGTTTTGGGAAAGTAACACAAGCCTTTTCAAGGTTATACAAGCTTAAATGCACATTATGAGGCTGGGATGGTGCATGAAACACATTCCGTTGTGGCTGAATGTGTGATTTGTAATGGAGCTAGTTATCACCCAACTTCTATAGATTGTGGAGCTTTGAGATACTGATTCTGGGATAGCTTCGAATATTATGATGCTAAGTGAAGAGATCACTGAGGAACTAGAAGGTTCAACTACTCAGTCATTGACTTTCTGTTCCGTCCTTCTCTCTTCTTCTTTTTTCGGATTGATTTTATTTCTTTGATCTGTGCTTCTAGTTTGATTGAAGATTTTTCAATCTTTGAGGTAGTCAGTTGGTATGCTCATGAATTGTAGGATATGCTCTTGCACTGGATATGACTGCTAGGGAGATCCAATCTTCTGCGAAGGTGTATTTCCTATTTCTTTAAATCTTCAGCTGTCCCTCCCTCTCTTTGTTCCTGAAATAGACTATGTGTTCAGTTATCTACTAGTTATAATTTTCGGTTAGAAACTTTCGTATTTGCCAAATCCAAATGGTTATACTAATGAAGTGCTTCACGATCTTGCTGTTTTTCCTCTCAGGAACGGTTTTGTCAGTCTCACTGGTGGAGGATTTCATTCTCCTTGTTCGCCGATTCCGCACGATCCCCAAGTACATTTAATTCGATCCGTCCCCTCATACCTCGGCCGACTTCCCATCATCGATCCGCCATATCGAGCCCGCCTTCATCAGATCTCTCCCCCATCCCCATGAAAGAAGAATGAGAATTGAGGAAGTGTAGGCCTTTTCAGAATCTGCACTTGACTGAGCCCCTCCAGACACAGCTTTCGGCCAATGATGCTTATCAGTAAAGGCCTGTTTGGCAGTGTTTCCGTTTCTCTATTTCTGTTCCTGGGAACATTAAAGAACATAAACATTTTTGGTAATGCAAATAATTATAATTCTGATTCTATTCCCGGGAATACTTTTGGACCACTTTTCAGAACAAAAAAAACGTTGGTTCTTGTGTTCCGGAACACTTTTGAGAATCACTATCTTCCACCATATACTTCTATGAATTTTTCCTCAATACTTTCGGTTCTTGTTGAAACATGTTGAAACATGATGTTTAACTATATTTATATTTTTAAAATTAATTTAAAAATAACAAAAAATCATAAAAATTGAAAAATCAACTTTGAAAGCCTTGGCCTAGCGTTAGGAACCAATTTTGAATTAAAAATATTTTCTTATTTTTTTAAATTTTTAAATTTATTTAATTATAAAAGACCCAAAAAATTAGAAAAATATCATTCGTGGTCAGAAAAATATATAAAGATAGTTGATATTTTTATTTCAATTTCCTCTTCAAGATGGTATTTTTAAATCTAAAAAAAATTAACTTCTTCGCAACTCTTTTTTATTTTTTTCGTTTCTTTTCCTTAATCACTATTTGATTTAATTATTTTTTCTTTTCTTTGTCATCAAATATGATTATATAATTATTTAATTTAAATTAAAAATTGGGAACAAAAATTTTATGCAGTTACTAAATGCGTTTATGTTCCTGGAACAAAAATTTTAAGCAGTTACCAAACGTGTTCAGATTCTCAAAAAATCATCCAGGAACAGAAACACTGAGGAACAGAAACAAGAAATGGAAACACTGCCATGCAGACCCTAAGAAGCCAAGAAGGCCCTTCAAAGCATACTAATTTGGAGAGATTAAGGACTAATGGTGGTTTGATTAATGACTTAAATTGCATGGATTATTCAAATCAGAGTTTGACTACTTAGCTGTGTTTGGTCACGCTTCATGGAAAGTGTTTCTATTCCAAAAGTGTTCCTAGAACGCTTTCGGAACAGAAACATGTATGGTAAAAAAAATGTTCCAAATGAAGCCAAAAAAAGAAACGAAAAAAAAAACTTGTTATGGGTTTTGGACCACTTTTTAGAAACAACTCGAGGGCGAACTCGTGCAAGCCACCACTGCCCATCGATCGCCAGCAATTTTAACTTACCAAACGCGTTTTTTTTTCCTAGAAATCGTAGCCAGAAATAGAAACACAAAAAAATGTATCTGTTCCAAATATGTTCCCAAGAATAGAAACGTTACTAAACGCAACCTTAAGTGCTCTAATTTGGAACGGCAGCTTCTTTAATTTCCTTCACACCATCTAGCATTTAGCATGGAGCGCATGAAACTCACTCTTTTAAGTTATGCGGTAATCCTCTTTTCACCCGCTTCACATGGATTTCGTTGATTTTTTTTTGGTTACTCTTTGACGTATCGGTACTGCCTTCGACCTCGTTTATCCATTGAGCTAAGTAGAGTTTCGTCTTTGTTAAAGATTTCTGCAGTTGAATCTCTTGAATTAGTTCGGTTCATGATAGATGGTAAACTGGGAGAACTAAAAATAGGTTTTCTTCTGTTTGTTATGATGTTTTAGGGTGAGTTTTTAACAAGCGGCATACTCTCTGTAGGCTATTTAAGTATTTATATCAGTGATCATGTGGTCGGTTGCATTAGCATGATGAATGTGCGCTTTGTCCAATTTGTGAATCGTTTAGAGTATTTGAAAGTTGTTTGTTTGCAGGAATGTTCTTCTTGATTCCTTTGGAACTTCTGTCCTTCGAACGTCCACAGTGAATTTTGGACTTGCCCTGCGCTTGCTATTGATTTAAAACCTTTCACCAGGTCTTGGCAGTTGGTGATTTTGCTTCATAGATTGCAATTTTTGGAGCTCCTTTCAATTTAATACGTTCATTGTCTCTTCTGGTTAGATGTGACCAGTTTCGTGGAACCGCCGGTTCCACAAAAAGGTGGAACCGACGGTTCCGAGCCGATTTTCGGTTCCGGTTCGGTTCGGAACCGAATTTTATTTAAATTATAAAAAAAAAAGTGGGGAAGAGGAGAGGAAGAGCCGTTGGCTCTTCCCCTGGCCAGGTGGGTTTTTTAATTATAAAATCTGTTGTTCCGAAAATATGGAACCGGAACCGGCCCTTGAAGACCGGTTCCAGCTCCGGTTCCGGTTCAGAACCGTGGCGGTTCCGGGCCGGTTCCTGGTTCACGGTTCCGAATGGCCATGTCTACTTTTGGTGGATCTGCCCGAGAAGTTAACAGGTTCGGTTCCCTAGTCTATCCTTGATATTGAGAAAGCTAACAACGGTCTTGATCTCTGCGCTACCATTGTGGTGGAAACAAGTAGATTTGGAATGGAAGAAAAGAGAAACAGTACCCAAAGAAAACAACAGAAACTAGAAATAAGTCTGGTAAACTGTTCATGTCGTCGAAACAAGGCACACCAATAACACCGAGATTGCCTATGTAGGGAGAAGCATTCAAGGAAAAATATAAGCATCACCTTGAGAATTGAGATGTTTATTTTCAGAAAGTCAACATCTCCCAAGTTCTCCGAAGGTCTATAATGGCAAGCGAGTGCTCCTCAATTTATGATGCCGCGAGAAGATGGCAGAGACGGCGGCGAATCCTGGCAATAATGCACGGTTGGCCTATGGCGCCAGCGGCACTATCCGACGGTCTATACTTGTGAATATGAAGCCGTCGTGTCTAAACGCTCTTTTTTTATTTCAAACTTGACGGACGGGAGTGCATAGCAGTCTTGCCATTAAAGGTCGTTGCACAAGCTGCTCGATTCACAACCGCCACAAATAGAATCATCGCCAAGAGCACAAGTGACCGAGCCTCCATCAATTCCCCCCCATGCTTGTGAATGGTTCAGACGGGGTAGTCATGAACTGGAATGGCGATAGCATGCATTTAGATAAGATACTTCATATGGGTATAAAGTCCATAGTTCACTTAAGTATGTCAAAGCATGATCAGAGCCGAACTTTTTGGAAATCAGTGACAATTTTTTGGCTCTCCGACATGCATTTGTAGTCCACGCATTTCCGGGTTCTCAAAATGATTTCCATTATTCATAATAAGAACACCTAAATTAAGTTTGTTATTGTACTACTTGAGTGAGTTTTCATGAGAATCTAAATACAAAACCAGTTCTTTACGGAGCGAAAAGAGTGAAACCTAATTATCATTCGTCTAAAATGAAATCATCGTCATGCCTCCAACTTCGGAAACAGTAGAGCATTGACCATCTTCAGTAAACATTGTGCAAAACTAAAAATCTAAATGAATAGAAGAAAATACTGCCTAAAGGCCAAAAGAAATGTTAAAGCTGCCTGTAAATTTACCATTTATGTCAAACTCAAAGCACGAGTCCATTTTGAATATCGGAAAAACATAACCATGACTTTGTCCCCGGTATTTGCATAATCGCTACTCGAAAACCGATAAGGAGGTAAAAAACAAAGTTTCACAATACAAGATGGATGCTACGCAAGGATTCGGTCATTTCGATGTCAAAAAAATATTTTAAAGAAGCCGACTCAGCAAAGACAAGACCAAGGGTATCGAAACCCTTTCACATGTCAAACCAATTACTAGTCATTCCCAATCATACAGGTGTCACCAACACAAATAGAAAACAGAAACTTAGGGGTGAGCTAATCCCATAAAACACAAAATGGAATTATGAGCATAAGATTGAACCAACCCAGCGTCTAGTAATATCATGAAAAACCTCAAACAGATATACATGTGATTAATTTATCTCAAATTATTTTTTTGACCACAAAAAACTCCAAACTGATACATTTGTGATAAATTTACCATAAATTATTTTTTTTACCACAAAAAATCCTAAACTGGTATACTTGTGACATATTTACCCTAACTTAATTTTTTTGACCATGAAAAACCCTAAACTGGTATGTCTGTGACAAATTTATCCTCCGTTAATTTGTGTTAATACCACGAAAAATTTCAAATTGATACGCATATGACAAACAGAAGATAAAAATCTCAAGCCGGTATACCCATCTATTGCAACGTGTCATAAACTTAGCACTTTAACGGTTAGATTTAACGAAAATTAATGGAATGTAAGTTTGTCACAAATGTATCAGTTTGGGGTAAAATTGTCACAAGTGTACCCGTCTATTACCACGTATCATAAACACTTAGCACTCTTTTTTTTTGGGCTAATACCATAAAAAACTTCAAACTGGTACACCTGTGATAAATTTATCATAAATTATTTTTTAACCATAAAAAACCCCAAACTGGTACACCTATAATAATTTTATCCCAAACTAGTATATTTGGGACAAATTTACCATCCGTTAGTTTTCGTCAAATCTAACCGTTAAAGTGTTAAATTTACGAGTAACTCTTTTTTTTTGGGCTAATACCACAAAAAACTTCAAACTGGTATAGCTGTGATAAATTTATCCTAAATCATTTTTTTAACCACAAAAAACTCCAAACTGGTACACTTGTGATAATTTTATCCCAAACTAGTACATTTAGGACAAATTTATCCGCCGTTAGTTTTCGCCAAATCTAACCATTAAAGTGTAAAATTTATGACACATGGCAATTGACAAGTACACCAGTTTGGGATTTTTACCCTTTATTTGTCACATGTGTATCAATTTGAAATTTTTTGTGGTATTAACTCAATAATTTGTCACATATATACTAATTTGAGGTTTTTTTGTGATAAAAAAAATTAATTTTAGATAAATCTACCATAGGTATACCAGTTTAGGGTTTTTGATTGTTAGAAAAATAGTTTAGAGTAAATTTATCACAACTGTACCAGTTTTGTGTTTTTTGTGATCAAAAAAATAATTTGAGGTAAATTTATCACAGGTGTACCAGTTTGAAATTTTTCATGGTATTAACCTTTTTTTTAATATTGACGGAATTTGATAGTTACCAACAATGTCAAGTAAATGTGTGCAACTAGACTGGGTTTACTCGAAAATCGAACTAGACTACCTAAAAAATAGGCACGCAAATCGGTTCCTATTCAAATCAGTCTAGGAATAGGTCCTAATTTTTAGGAACCGATTGGAATAGGGCCGATTCGTGATTCCAAGTGAAGGGCCGATTCGTGATTCCAAGTGAAGGGCCACTCGGGAATTGGATCGGTTTTGAAATTGGCTTTTAGCTACTAGTAAAAAAACCTAGTCTCCCTCACCTCACTCGTCTATTTTTTGTGGATTGTAATTTCTAATTACTCATATTAGGAATTGCCGCTTTTGACGGATAGTGAATTTATTATTCATCTTTTACTTTGAAGCACTTCATTGTTACTCATATTATTTTGCTGAAAAAATGAAATTAGAAAAAGAAACAAAAAGAATTATTCTCTTATAGACCCTAGAATCAGACCGAAACAAGGTAAGTTCCAAAATAAGTTTTAGGACAAAAATGATAGGTTTCAGGTTCCAAAAACTGGGAATCGATTATAACATGATAGATTTCAGGTTCTAGTATGGAACCTACCTACCTAGCTGACCCCTAATGTCAAGAATGAACAAAATAAAACTCAATTCCAGTCTCAGACTAATAATATGTAATGTACTACGTATCCTTTGCTATGTCCTCTATGTGGTATGGTCAATGCTAGCATGAGTAATTTTTTGAAAATTTTTTATTCTTTTTCTTTCTTTTCCTCTTCTATTTTCTTTTTCCTTTGCATTTCCTTTTTACATGTGGCCAATCTCGACGATGGCCGTCGACCCGACCTATGGTTGGTAATAGGTGAGGGCCGAGCTCGCCTAGATTTGGCAATGGTAAGGGCCACCCTCGGCCCCCTCGCCTATGACTAGTCTTCGGCTTTCGCGGAGACCAAAGCAAAAAGAAAAAGAAAAAGAAGAAGGAAAAGTACATTTTTAAAAAAATTGTAAGGATCGTCCATGTCAATATTGGCTTGTCGACTGTGCCACACAGTATAACTGACGTCTAGCTAATTGCAGTAAAAAATTGTCTCGAATAACTATATTGAAAAATCATCAAAACCTTTAGGTTGGTCAAAATTAAAAATTTAGGACTGAATTTGCCACTCTATAACAGATTTATGACTTTTGGACAATTTTTGCACCATTAAACTTCCGCATGAATTTGAACCCCAACCTCCCTTTATCAACGAGTTCCAAAATCACTTTCTTTAAGCAATTCTTCCAAATCTAGATAATTGGAATGATTTATTTTGCGTGGAAAGTTAACTTTAATAAATAATACAAAAAGGGGCGTCAGATACTAGAAAAAAAAAACATTTACAAGATAGTGCATTCGCTAACTCAACAATGTCAAACACATTCAATACTCATGATAAACTAACTAGCTTAGGTAAAAAAACATTGAGAATCCCCTTATTCTGTTGCCAAATACCATCAGGTCCATCACCTAGCACTAATACGTAAGGCAGCAACTGACTATACTTGGACGACAAAACAGTCTGGTCATTCAAGGTTTTCCAAGCCCTTTGCCTCAAAGCACAACTACAAAATCGCCGTGACCACCGTGTTCATCCTGGCGACATCACCGGCCAATCTTATTTGCTTCTCGACGTTATCAGATGCTCTGCGGTGGCTTCTAAATTGCGTCCGCCCCCCTGTCACGCCATGCGGATAAGCATAAATAGTGGGCAGTGGCTGAAGGATGATTCAATTAAAAAAAATAGAAAGAGAAAGAGAGAAGCCAGATGTTCTAGAGGTTACTCGTCGGTTCTGCTACGTAAATTTCTTGTATGCCGCAGCTCCTTTTCTCCGCAGATTCCCAATCCTTTCAGGAAGCTCCGGAATCCATGTCTGTTTGAAATCCAGCTGAATCAATGATTTGTAAGACTCAAAATCAAAGATAAACTAACGATTCCGATTCCTTAATGACGAAACGAAGCTCGTGCAATATCGGGAACGAAATGCGGAAACTTGAATAGTGGATTACATATATCTAGCCATTAATGAAAACAGATGAATGCGGATGCGAGGCGTTGAACGATATGTGAAAACAGATACTACTAAGCCAATTGCCCTTACGATACCGATGGTGTGTGCTCTCTGTCAACATACACTCTATGTAGTACGTTCTGAAGGGAGGAAAAACTAATAACGTTAAAACGTCGTAACTTCTCTTTTAAAAGCTGACGTAGAGGTTTGGCATAGATGGCCCGTTTAAACTGACGTCTACCCCTTATAAATAACTGTTTTCCATCAAGACGGTTATTGGGCGAGACGATTATCACGTAAAATTAATGCGCGTAATATAGCGTTGATGTAATTTAAATGTCGGTATATCATTAATATGGGATCACAAATAATTAAATATTACATTCTCCCACTTGATCCCAACATTCATCAACGAATATTAAACCAAATACACGTAAACTTCATGCTGAAGATAAAACACATGAATTGTTAGGATGCAGGGGGAGATTGTTAGAATGCATGTGTGAGTTGTGTTAGATAAGTCCCACATAGGATAATTTATGTGGTACTGAGCAGTTAATATACCCAAGTTGACCCATAACTCATTGGCTTAAGCTTTTGAGTAAAGGTGGGTCCAATTGGATATATTGATGGGCTCGGACTTGGGCTCCCTCTTGGCGATCTCCACAAGTGAAAAAGCATCGGACTTCCGCTGTGCGCTCCCAACAAATGGTATCATAGCCGATGGTTGATTGGTGGGCCTCCGATCTGTTCCGGTAAATATCTTAAAAATGAATCTGGTGATCGCGTCTTAAGAAAGAATCTGGTGCCAACGCGATTTTCGAGCCGGTGGACGCTGTGGTGTAGCAGTGCAGGCCCGATGGGCGTTGATGGAGATTCAAGATTGAGATGGAGCTAACGCGGTTTTCGGGCCGGTGGACGTCGTGGTGTAGCAATGGGCCCGATGGGCGTTGATGAAGATTCAAGTTGAGATAAGTTGGTGCGAAATGATACTTGGATTAAGCGGGAGCAAACCTAACACTGGAGCTCACATGTGAGGGGGATTGTTAGGATGCAGGGGGAGATTGTTAGGATGCATGTGTGAGTTGTGTTAGAGAAGTCCCACATAGGAGAATTTATGTGGTACTGAGCAATTAATATACCCAAGTTGGCCCATAACTCATTGGCTTAAGCTTTTGAGTAAAGGTGGGTCCAACTGGATATATTGACGGGCTCAGACTTGGGCTCCCTCTTGGCGATCTCCCCGATAAAAAAGTATCGAACTTCCGCTGCGCGCTCCCAACATAAATCATGGCAACAAGTCCTCTTAGAGCGAGTATTATCTTCCATATATCACGATGTATCTTATCTCATCTAAATCAGGCCATATGTGACAACATAACTTAATGAATAAACCCAATGTTTATTCTAGGTCTACTTAATGAATAAATCTTTAAGTTTATTCTAGATCAAAATGATCGATTTTCTCATAATAACTAAATGTGCACCTTAATTGAGAAAAACAACACAAATATATAAGAGTTCCACAACTTCGTCTAGACGAAGAAAATTTACATGATGGGACCAATTCCCATTCTATCCACAAGATCATTGTAACTCCTTGATGGCATGTAGTTAAAGGATTAGCTAACATCAATTTAGTGCTAACGTGTTGTATGACCACTTTCTTTTCCTTAACGCATTCCTTAATGGCTAAATACTTAATGTCAATGTGCTTGCTTCGATTCCCACTCTTCTGATTTTTAGCCATGAAAACAGCAGCTGAATTGTCACAAAACATCATTAATGGCCTAGCAATGGAATCCATAATTCTAAGCCCTGAAATGAAACTCTTCAACCACACATCATGCGAGGTGGCCTCAAAAGAGGAAACGAACTCAGCCTCCATAGTGGAAGTAGCAACCAAAGTCTACTTCGCACTTCTCCAGGATATGGCTCCGCGAACAAGCATAAAAATGTATCCAGATGTTGATTTTTTAGAATCAACGCAATCAGCGAAGTCCGAATCCGAATATCCAATTAGTTCCAAGTTGTCAGTTCTCCTATACATAAGCATTAGCCTTTTGTACCTTGCAGGTACCTCATCATTTTCTTTGCAGCTTTCCAGTGGTCCATACCTGGATTACTCTGATATCTTCCCAACATTCCTACATCAAAGGCTATATCAGGTCGAGTGCAAACTTGAGCATACATTAAGCTTCCGACAGCATAAGCATATGGGATGTTGTTCACCTCTTCCCTTTCTAGAGCATTCTTGGGGCATTGGTTCAAATTGAACTTGTCACCCTTCACAATAGGTGCTACACTTGTGAACAATCTTTCATTCAAAATCTCTCTAAGACTTTATTGATATAGGTTTCTTGAGAAAATCCCAAAATGCCTCGAACTCTATCACTGTGGATCTTGATGCCAATGACTTAAGATGCCTCACCCATATCCTTCTTGTCAAAACTTTCAAAGAGAAATCATTTCACCTCATGTAACAACCCCTTATCATTTGTTGCAAGTAAAATGTCATCCACATATAAGACAAGAAAACATATTTTGCTCCCACTAACCTTATGTTATATACATGATATTCTCTACAAAACCGAATGAAGATGTAACTTCATGAAACCTTAAATATCATTGGCGGGATGCTTGTTTCAAGCCATAAATTGATTTATTAAGCTTGCACACCAAATTCTCACCATCATTAGAGAGGAATCCTTCTGGTTGTTTCGTATAAACCTCTTCCTCTAACTCTCCATTGAGGAATGCCGTTTTCACATCCATTTGATGCAATTCCATATCAAAATGGGCAACCAACGCGAAAACAATACAAAGAGAATCTTTCTTGGATACAGGAGAAAAAGTCTATATGTAATCGATTCCTTCCTTTTGAGTGAATCCTTTGGCAACGACTCTAGCCTTATATCTCTCTATGTTGCCCAATGAGTCCTTCGAGCAACTCAACCAAATCCTAGACTGCGTTAGATACCATAGAACTCATCTCTTCCTTCATGGCATTATACCATAAATTAGAATTGTCATAACTCATTGCTTGTAAAAACGTTTCAAGATCATTCTCAGTTCCAATATTATAGTAAGATTCTTGCAAGTTCACAATATAATCACTAGGATTGCTGACTTTCTCATTCTAGCAGTTCTCCTTAATGTTGCATCAACATTTTCCTGAGGAGTATATTGTTAAACTGGTTGTTCAACAGTTTTTGGTAAGTGTTGAATAATTGGATCTACCGGATCAATATCAGCAGGTTGTGGAGCTTCAATGATTAGTTGTTCAACAGTCATTTGAACTGGAGGAGCATTATGAATAACAATCAATTTGGTACTTGAAGTGGAGGGTCGAGCATCTAATTGATCTTTCTTAAGTACAGGATCCCGAAATTGATCGCTCCCATTAATCAAGTCATTTTCAAGAAACTTTGCGTTTTTCGATTCCACAAACCTAGTGGTATGAGATGGACAATAAAATCTGTATCCCTTAGACTTTTCGGCATATCCAACGAAATACCCACTTATAGTCCTTGGGTCTAACTTCTTTTCTAGTGGATTGTAGACTCTTACTTCAGATGGGCATCCCTAAACGCGTACATGTCGCAAACTCGGTTTCCAACCTTTAAATAACTCAAAAGGCGTATTTGGGACGGCCTTAGTCGGAACTCGGTTTAATATGTACACTGCTGTCTTAAGAGCTTCAGTCCACAAAGACTTAGGAAGTTTTGAGTTACTAAGCATATTGCGCACCATGTCCAACAAAGTTCGATTTCTCCTTTCTGCCACACCATTTTGGTCTGGAGAGCTAGGCAAAGTGTATTGGGCAACTATCCCATGCTCTTGAAGAAACTTCGCAAACGGACCAGGTGCTCGTCCATCTTCAGTGTATCTACCATAGTATTCCTCACCTCTATCTGATCTCACATTCTTGATTTGCTTACCGCATTGTTTCGCTACTTCGGCCTTAAACATTTTAAGGGCATCTAATGCTTTGTGCTTATTATGAAGCATGTAGAGATACATGAAACGTGAGTAATCTTCAATGAAGGTGATGAAATATTTATGACCATATGAGTTCATATCTGGACAACAAATATCTGTTTGTATGATTTCTAATATTTCCGTACTCCTCTTGGCACATTTCTTTGACTTGTTGATCTGCTTTCCCTTTATGCAGTCCACACAAGTACCACAATCAATAAAATCTAAAGTACTGAGTACCCCATCATTTACCAATTGCTTAATTCTATCTATGGAGATATATCCTAATCTCCAATGCCACAAAATAGAGGAATTTTCATTCACAACACATCGTTTTATATCATCATTATCATGAACATGCATCGCACCATAAAGGGCATTGTCTTGCAAATTAATTCAAAAAATACCATCAGACAAACTACCATTCCCAACAATTTCAGATTTATATGACAAACTAAAGATCGAATCTGAAAAGTTAAAGGAATAACCAAACGGTACAAGTCTTGAAACTGAAATCAAGTTTCTAGAGAAACTAGATACATAGAAGGTCCTTTCCAAATTTAAAACAAAGCTTCTATTAAGGACTAAACTGCATGTCCCAATAGCTTCTAATGCGAACGCATCTTGTTTCCTGAATAGATGCACTGTTCACTTCCCACTGGCTTTCTGTGGCTTTTACAGCCTTGCAAGGAATTCGAAATGTGGATTGTAGATCCATAATCAATCCACCAAGTGTTGTGACTCACATCAGCCATATTAGATTCATAACAAACACAAGAGATTATATTACCTTTCTTCTTGAGCCAAGCCTTGTATTTGACGCAATCCTTCTTTATATGTCCCCTTTTTTCTCCAGAGGAAGCATTTGGATTCCTTCTTAATGTTAGTTTGAGGAGGTATTTTACCATTTCCCTTATGCTTGCCTTTCCCCTTATTCCTTCATTGTATTGCCAAATGAGCACTCTTTCCCACTTCCATAAGCAGTCTTTCTTCCTCTTGAACACACATGGTCATGAGTTCATTAATTGACAATTTCTCCTAATGTGCGTTATAGGAGAGTTCAGAATATAGTATACAAGGAAGGATTCAGGTATCTCAACCTCAAGGTTCTTAAGCTGAGCCACAATATCCCTCATTTTCATAATGTGCTCACGCACACCTCTAACACTGGTGAGCCTTAACGATGAAAACTTCATAATCAAGGTCATGGCATGGGCTTTTTTTGAAGACTCAAATTGTGCATCAATAGCCGCTAACAAAGCCTTGGCATTATTATGCTGAGCGACTGAACCACGAATACTAGCAGAAAGTTTACTTCTTATGAACATCACATTAAGGCAGTTGGACCGCTCCCATTGTTCATAAAGAGAAACTTCAGCTAGAGTGCTAGTTTCTGTAATAGCAGGTGGTTCATCTTTCCGAATAGCATAATCAATGTCTATACACCCTAATTGAAGGAGAATAATTCCTTCCATGACTTACAGTTATCACCGTTCAGCTCGGGAACATTAAAATCAGAGATATTCACATGTGGTAAAACTGCATAATAAACAAAATAAACATGCTCACGTCACAATATTTTAGGCAAATTCGCTTAATACATGTCTCACCCATGCAAAATATGTCATATAATGTGAATCAAATAACATCAAAAAGTGCATGTGGGTTAAGTTTCTAATTTAAATAAATTTATAATAACTGTATGATGAAACTATCATATTATATTCATTTCTCCTAATCCTTGTGGGGAAATTAATAAAAATAATATGGTATTTCAACCTAATTAATCATATCAATATAATGAAAATTCATGTGGGATAAAATTCATCATATTAATATAATTAATTACAAGTAAATGTCATTTACTATACGTGTTCTAGAGGCTCTAATGTATAATTTAATCAATCAGAGTTGCTAGGGCTAAGTACTGATTAATCAATTATATACGGATCACTAGACATTTAATTTCATGCAAAATATACTTCATTGCATATAAGGGCAAATCTGTAAATTTACGTGGGTAGAGACTAAAATATAAATTAACTATAGGGGTAAAATCGTAAATAAACTGAATAGGGGGTTAAAATTGGAAATTTCCGGCGCACTAAGAGCAAGGGTTATACAGGGCTCAGGGGCCAAAACGGTGATTTTGTCACCCCAGAACCCACGTGGGCTTCTTTTCCATTACAAACAAATTTTCCCAATTATTTATTATTATTATATTTTATGACAAAAAGGGAAAGCAAGTTGCCCCACGTGAGTTGAAAGCGTCCACGTACAAACAAACTTCCCCAAAGAACGTGAACAGCAAGTCGCCGTTCGATTCCGCCGCTCGTCGGGCGTCGAGTTCTCCTCCGGCAGCCCACTATAGAACAAATTAATGGGTGGGCTTTAAACAACATACCGGCACCACCACATAATCCGAGAATCGACGAAAAAGATGAATAATTTGCCCGGAATCGAGTGAAATTCGCTCGGCAGCAAACCCTAAATGCCGCGAACACTATTGCCAAATTCGCCTCCGGCAAACAACCAAATGACGAGAAACCTTAGGGCTTTTGTTCCCCATGATGAGGCTACCCTACTGTACCGAAAGCAAGCCGTGATTCGCTGGAATTTGGCCGGAATCGGCAAAAACTCTCGCGGCCAGAATACCCCAATTCACGATTTACCCAAAAATCCGTAATACAATAACTCAATGCAAATTTAACGTCAAACACCAAGGCAAAGATTACACATGCTCTGATACCAAATGTGAGACTCAAAATCAAAGATAAACTAACGATCCTGATTCCTTAATCACGAAACGAAGCTCGTACAATATCGGGAACGAAACGCGGAAACGTGAATAGTGGATTACATACCTCCAGCCATTGATGAAAACAGATGAACGCGGATGCGAGGCGTTGAACGATCTGTGAAAACGAATACTACTAAGCCAATTACCCTTACGATGCTAATGGTGTGGGCTCTCTGTCAACGTAAACGTACGCCATCTGTAGTACGTTCTAAGGGAGGAAAAACTAACAACATTAAAACGTCGTAACTTCTCTTTTAAAAACTAACGCTTGGCTTAGATGACCCATTTAAACTGACGTCTGCCCCTTATAGATAACTGTATTCCATCAAGACGGTTGTTGGGTGAGATGATTATTACGTAAAATTAATGTGCATAATATAATGTTGATGTAATTTAAATGTCGGTATATCATTAATATGAGATCACAAATAATTAAATATTACATGATTCCGACTCGCCGATGTTGTGGGGGATCCTGGTACCGATAGGATCCGTATAATGACAATTGCCGTAGAGATGGTAGATGGCCTATGGACCTGGGTATGCTAACTAACGGACACAAGTCTAGGTTCAGCTTAGTTAATGACACAAGGGAGTACATGAATTCTGGAAGTTGAGCAAGTTTCCCACCTAACGTGGCATCTTTTAAAATAAGCTCCTTCAATTCTTCCATTTTGCCTACTGGCCTCGTACAACGTTTGACATTCGAGTAGGAGATGAGGGTCTTGTTCTTCCCGGGAGAAGGATGAGTCTCTCTCCGGTCTGAACATCCATCAAGATTCAAAATCTTCCAGCTTACTAAAGTGGATAAGTCGGGAGTTCTTTTCACATGCCGACGAAACCAGAGGTAAAGAACTTGGAGTTTGGGTGCCATCTGAAAGAAAGAGAAAATATATTGGTGAGATTGGGCTGCTGCAAGTGATTCCACTAGTTCCTTGTTGTTTGTTTTTTTTTTTTAAAGACTTCTTATAAAATTAGTCATGCTCAGGTACTCCTATTATTTAGAGTTTTTTTTTTTTTTGTGTGTGAAGAAAAACAGATACACGTTTCAATTTTCTACTTCACGTTTGTTTTATTTAAATGTCCCTCAGTCGTTTCGCCACGTCACCAACATGGAAATGTATCCTGAGCATGCATATTGCCCAAAAAAAAAGTTAGGGATGTCCAAGTGCCAACTATATTTTCTTATAGCATTAGGCATATCTTCCAATTTAGCTAAAATAAATACCATCTGATTGGCAATCAGAAAGATAACATGTAGTTCGCCCTCACAAAACCTATTATCAAGCAATGCACTTATTTTGAAGCAGTTTTGTTACTAAAGTAACTGATTCTGTCAATGACCATTCAAATAGTATTTCACGTATGAAGCAGTTAAAATGTTTGTGTGCGCATAACCAAACGATACCTAAACAATTGTGATTTTTTATTTCTCGTGGAAGAAGACTAATATAATAGAAATATAAGAGTTGTTGCTAAAAAGACATGCTATTTACATGGGGAGAAGTTCAATTAGAAGCCATTAACCATTTAGATTGAAAAAAATCAAGATATGCACAAATTTTTTGATTATATGTTTAATAGATTTCAGTTAATATAGTTACTTTTTTTTCCAGTATGTCCAATGTTAAGCACGGCGGATTGCGAGTTATTATCGATTCAATATATTAACGGCGTAAGCTTATGCTATATTTAGGTTCCTACAAATTCCTATTATATTTATAGGAAACATCCTTAATCTTAGGAAGGATGTTAAACCTTTCCAAATGAAAGAAATGAGAAATAGGTGCTATTGGACCTTCAACACCTCATGACTATATTCACAAGAGGTATGCCTTCTCTACTTCTTACCTTGAGCAGAGCCCATCCTCCCAAGTCATCCGAATAGCTACTCCATGACAGATGGAGTATGACTAATTTCTTTGGATAAAAATTGGTTGCTGCAAAGTTTGAGGGATGACGGTTCCACGTAATAAGCCATCTCAATTGAGGAAGTAAATTATGGAAATCTCCGATGAGATTCACTTGGTCTAGTTGAAGGAACCTCAAGTTGGTCAGTTTTCAAAATTGTTCACTTGTGTAGTTTCGTCGGTCATCTTTCTCAAGACGAAGGGCCTTAATCATATTGGTGCCCTGCAATCAGGAGACATTGTGGATCGTAACTTTTTTGAAAAATGAGATGCGACCAACTGTACATAAGAAAAGATGGACTGATTTCGTTTTTGTTCTTCCGTCATGTGATGAGTTGCACATTCACTACAAATCATGAGAATCATAATAGGCATATGCGCCGCGGTTTAGAATTCCTTCTAAGTTTAAATCTTTCAGATGAGAAAGTATTTATTTTTTCTTCAAAAGTTTCTTCATATGTATTACTCTTTTGTCAATTACTTCATAGATATCCTTTTTTTTTTCAACAAAAAAACAAAGTTTAGGAGCAGGGGAGATTACCCCATGCCAAGGCTAGTGCATGGCATTTTAAGGCTGCGTTTGATCGCCCGAATTTTTAGTCAGGATAGGATTGGATATGATAGGATATGAAATTCAGGGATTTTGCCATATCCTATCCTGTATTTGGTGAATCGCAGTAATAGAGCCGGATATGTTCATATGATATCATATTCATTATTTGGTATATACGATATATCAATGTAAAATGATTTTGAAAAAGCACAAGTAAAAAATATAAAAATCTCTTGTAATTCACTACTAAATCTAGTAAAAGAAAGAAAATATAAACATTCAACTTTTGCTGAAAAATAATTCCTTTTTCACGACATTCGTTAAACCTCAATATGAAACACAAGGTTATGGAGGAGAAAAATATTTGACTCTCTTTCTGTTTTCTTAGACTTTTGATGTGAACCAGAAAGTTAAGAATGAGAATAAGTTTCAACTATCTCGCTATTTTCGTAAAGTTTTATAATAAACTATAAAACTACAAAGTAATCATGAAACTTCCACATGAACTAAAGTTAGAGAGACGGAGATACTATTTTTTTAGAAATTTCATTACTCCTTCTCTTCAAGAATTAGAGAAATCATTTTATTTACTTAAAATCTAGTTTCTTCTACTTCATTTTTATTATTTTTTAATTATAAATCTTTTTTATTTTTATTTTGACTCTCTTCCATCATTTCTTAATAAAAATTTTCATTAAATAACAAACTATACTATTATACTTAAAATATTTAATGATATAGATACTGAGTGTATCCCATAAAAGCCAGTCATTCTGGTATGAATCCTGAACATCTTGCTTTGGCCCAGAAGGAATGTGCTGACCTGCTCTCTCAAGGCCTCATTGAACCCTCTGATTCACAATGGGCTTCCGAAGCCTTTTATATGAACAAGCGAGCAGAACAGAATCGTGGTAAGCTCAGATTGGTGATCAATTACCAGCCCTTGAACAAATTCCTCCAAGATGATAAATTCCCTTTGCCTCACAAAAACTCTTTGTTTGGTAGCCTAGCTCAGGCTAAGATCTATTCAAAATTCGACCTGAAAGCAGGTTTTTGGCAAATTGGCATTCATCCTGATGACCGTCCTAAAAGTGGTTTTTGCATTCCAAACCAGCATTTTTAATGGACAGTTGTCCCATTTGGTCTTAAAACAGCCCCATCCATTTTTCAGAAAGCCATGTGTAGAATTTTCCAGCCCATTTTCTCACAAGCCCAGATTTACATTGATGATATTCTCCTCTACAGTCCTGATGAAGAATCTCATTGTAAATTACTCTCCCAGTTCGTTGAAATTGTCCAGAAACATGGAATCATGCTTTCCCAAAAGAAAATGATCCTTGCTCAAAAGGAAATTGAGTTCCTTGGTAAGCATTTGAAAGAAGGAACCTACTGTCCAGGACCTCACCTGGCAGAAGAACTCCAAAAATTTCCCTCTGATAATTTGACAGTTAGCCAAATCCAGGCTTTCCTTGGAATTGTCAATTATCTCCGAGACTTTGTGCCAAAAATATCTAAAGCACTCTATCCTCTTTAGATGATGTTGAAGAAAGATACTCCCCCATGGGGACCGAAGCAGACACAGGCTGTAGCTCATCTCAAAGAAATTTTGCAGCATCTTCCTCCTTTGCAAATTCCTTCCACTGGTCAAAGAATTTTGCAAACAGATGCAAGTGATAAGTATTGGACAGCCATTCTCCTTGAAAAAAATCAAAGGTAAGCGCTTCATCTGTGCTTACAAAAGTGGACGATTCACTCCCGCAGAGATGCATTATCACTCCACTTTTAAGGAGATTCTCGCAGTCAAATATGGCATCAAGTGCCGCGACCCTCTCGAGCGCTGTCTGGCTAGCGAAGGTTAATGGGCCGTACGATGTTGCATGATCGGACGCGGGCCTCTCCCAAGGTCCATTACCCAAATAGCAACTGCTGGATATACGTGGTCGACCTTCGGTGTGGTCTAGTGACATGTGATAAGTGTACATGCCAAGGAGTCGCCACCAATCGTTTCGTCGAGGGTACGATCGGAAACCCCATCGAATAGTTGGGAGTGGTCTATTCGATCCTGCGGAAACCAGAGAATTGGGTTCGGGGACTTAGTTACGCCAACTGTCAGAGTTGACGCCCTTTCGGTACCTAAGCTGAATGGTTTATCTGATCCTTGGATTTCATACAGACGAGTGAGGTACAGATCCTAAATCTAGGAGTTCATGCAGATGGGAATAGCTACCCTATCACTCACAATCATTAGAAATAAGTGCGCAAATTAAGGATCCAATACATGCGGATAAAACACATGAAAGCAGTATGGCATCCCTAATGAGGCCCTATTAGCCTAGAGAAATGTCAATCAAGGATTAAGAGTGATTTGGACATGATTCGCCCATGAGGGGCAGAATCGTAATTTTGACCTATCCAGGGACAATTCGCCTTGAAAGGGAAAATTTGTCATTTTAGATAAATTGGGAAGTCAAAAGATGGGGGAAATAGGATTGGCTATCAATCCAATCCATTTTCCATTTTTTGAGAATTTTCAGAATTTTTCTGGAATTTAAAAGTGATTTTACCCTCGGCTACCCTTATCGTTGTTCCAGATTACTTCCTGGCCAGATTTTCTGCTCACAGGTCTACTTACTTATTTGCTGTTTCAAGACCAAGATGCCTCCCCAACTTTTTGTTGTGGATGCTTTTGGGGGATGTCCTTAAGAAGCGATTATTGCTGGTTCCTTTTGCTGCTATCCTTCTGCTCACTCAATTGCTGGTTCCTTCTACTACTATCCTTCGGATGAAACTCGTTGATTCTGATTTTGTGGAGTAAAGGTGCTCCAAAGCATATTTTCTTTTATGTCAACTAATATCATTGACATTTGTCTCTTTTGTCCCCCTTTCCACTTTGCAATCTTTCTCCTTGTCTGATTTCTTTGCTTTTACTTGGCATGATGATGATGGTGACAATTCATCTACCTACGTACATGTTTCATTTCTAGGAACTTGCACTTTAATTTGCGAAAAAGTTTGAACCTGATGACCTACGGATGATACATGTTCTCTTTATTCTTAACATAAACCTGTCCTTGCTGTTTTTTTTTTTTTTTTTTTGTAGTGGTAAGACATTGCGAGATTTCTTGGAAGCCCTTCCTTGAGAATGGATATCGGAAGATCTCACAGAGGCTCTTGCAAATAGAGGAGTTCATCTATCTCCCGCAATGCGAGTAGAAAAGTTCTGTTGCAATTATTATCTATTCTCGGGAATATTATTTTGATTGTTTGCTCCTATATGTTCAGGTATGAAGTGGGAGATTGGGTAAAGTTCAAAAGAAGTGCTAAAAATCCTACATATGGATGGCAAGGTGCAAACCATAAGAGCGTTGGGTTTGTTCAAGTTGTTCCAGACAAAGAGAACCTCATTGTTTCATTTTGTTCTGGAGAGGCTCGTGTATTGGCAAGTGATACCCCTGGACAGAGGACAGCATGTGAAACTTAAAGCAGGTTATCTAGAGTGTAGATTGTAAGCTTAGGATCTGCATCAAGATTTCCAAATTAGTTATATAAATTACTATGATATGGTTATGCACTAGAGAAACAACATATAGTTATGAATGACGATCATGCAGAATTCATTTCCCATCTCCAGTTCTTCTCTGAACCATCAAACCAGATTCGCAGCCAAATGCCGTGAATGATCTCGTAACCTCATTTTCTTTTATTTAGATCTTGTTACTTGCTTAATCAATGGTAATATAAATTCTACAAATTAAGTTTGCTTTTAATTAGATTTAAAATTGAAAAATAAAAAATTATTTTATCATATCATCACAAATTATAAAATCGTCTCGTGCCCGCTCGGTTGTCGCAAAATCCATCGTAAAAGAAGATGTTGTGGATGCCGATATGTTAAACCAAATCTGTAAGGAAATAAATCCAGAATTTCTATTTGTATTAGAATTTCTCTCGAACGTGAGATGTTGTGGATGCCAATATGGATTAAATGGTTTGAAAATATGTGCGTCGCGGACATACAAACGTAATTACACGACGCCAAAAGCCGAATAACCTAAACAAAGAACATGTGTCCACCTTTAATTAAATCCATCAAATTGTTCATCTGTGTACGCATTTGAAATAGTTGAGCAATGACTTGGCTTACCTAATGTTGATTTCATTTGTTTTAGTGAGCACGTTGCAAATTAAATCTAAGGGAAAAAAATTAAATTATTCTTTTCAATTGAACTTTAAACGTCGTGTATTCAAATTTGTGTTTCCTTTATAATATGCTCAAAAAATACATATATTTAATTATTTTAGTATGCATTGAAAATTAATCTTCAATTTATGATAATTGCATATTTATTTGACTTAAATGTAAAAAATTAGGAAGAGAAACAATTTTTAGAAACAGAAACTTTAAGCAGTTATCAAACGCGTTTCTCATCCAGGAACAGAAATGTTAGGCAGTTATCAAACGCATTATCATTTTCAAAACTCATTCAGGAACAGAATCAGAAAAGTCATTTTAATCAGAATCAGAAATCAGAACCAGAATGGTTATCATGCGCAACCTTAATTTCATGCAAAATATACTTCATTGCATATAAGGGCAAATCTGTAAATTTACGTGGGTAGAGACTAAAATATAAATTAACTGTAGGGGTAAAATCGTAAATAAACTGAATAGGGAGTTAAAATTGGAAATTTCCGGCGCACTAAGAGCAAGGGTTATACACGGCTCAGGGGGCAAAACCGTGATTTTGTCACCCCAGAACCCTCGTGGGCTTCATTTCCATTACAAACAAATTTCCTCAATTATTTATTATTATTATATTTTATGAAAAAAAGGGGAAGCAAGTTGCCCCACGTGAGTTGAACGCTGTCCACGTTCTAAACGGCAGTTTTCTGCCCCACTTTTTTTTTAAAATGAAAAAACACCCCAAGTGCAGACCTTCTTCCCCAAAGAACGTGAACAGCAAGTCGCCGCCCGATTCCGCCGCTCGTCGGGGTTCCAGTTCTCCTCCGGCAGCCCACTATAGAACAAATTAATGGGTGGGCTTTATACAACATACCGGCACCACCACATAATCCGAGAATCGACGAAAAAAGATGAAGAATTTACCCAGAATTGAGAGAAATTCGCTCGGCTACAAACCCTAAATGCCGCGAATACCATTGCCAAATTCGCCTCCGGCGAACAACCAAATGACGAGAAACCGTAGGGCTTTTGTTCCCCATGATGAGGCTACCCTACTGTACCGAAAGCAAGCCGTGATTCGCTGGAATTTGGCCGGAATCGGCAAAAACTCTCGCGGCCAGAATACCCCAATTCACGATTTACCCAAAAATCCGTAATACAATAACTCAATGCAAATTTAACGTCAAACACCAAGGCGGAGATTACACATGCTCTGATACCAAATGTGAGACTCAAAATCAAAGACAAACTAACGATCCTGATTCCTTAATCACGAAACGAAGCTCGCACAATATCGGGAACGAAACGCGGAAACGTGAATAGTGAATTACATACCTCCAGCCATTGATGAAAATAGGTGAATGCGGATTGGAGGCGTTGAACGATCTGTGAAAACGGATACTACTAAGCCAATTGCCCTTAATATACTGATGGTGTGTGCTCTTTGTCAACTAAGCTCTCTGTAGTACGTTCTGAATGGAGGAAAAACTAACAACGTTAAAACTTCGTAACTTCTCTTTTAAAAACTGACGTAGGGGCTTGGCTTAGATGACCCGTTTAAATTGGCATCTGCCCCTTATAGATAACTGTATTCCATCAAAATTATTATTGGACGAGACGATTATCACGTAAAATTAATCTGCGTAATATAACGTTGATGTAATTTAAATGTCGGTATATCATTAATATGGGATCACAAATAATTAAATACTACATGATTTCGACTGGCCGACGTTGTGGGGGATCCTGGTACTGATAGTATCCGTGTAATGACAATTGCCGTAGAGATGGTAGATGGCCTATGGACCTGGGTATGCCAACTAACGGACACAAGTCTAGGTTCAGCTTAGTTAATGACACCAGGGAGTCCATGAATTCTGGAAGTTGAGCAAGTTTTCCACCTAACGTGGCATCTTGAGTCTCCAGCTTCATCCAACAAGATCTAAAAACTAGAATCCCTTCTTTAACATTGTCGCGTAAAATAAGCTCCTTCAATTCTTCCATTTTGCCTACTGGCCTCGTACAACGTTTGACATTCGAGTAGGAGATGAGGGTCTTGTTCTTCCCGAGAGAAGGATGAGTCTCTCTCCGGTCTGAACATCCTTCAAGATTCAAAATCTTCCAGCTTTCTAAAGTGGATAAGTCGGGATCAGTTCTTTTCACACGCCGATCAAACGAGAGGCCAAGAACTTGGAGTTTGGGTGCCATCTGAAAGAAAGAGAAAATATATCGGTGAGATTGGGTCGCTGCAAGTGATTCCACTAGTTCCATGTTTGTTTGTTTGTTTGTTTTTTAAGACTTCTTACAAAATTAGTCATGCTCAGGTACTCCTTTTATTTAAAGTTTTTGTGTGTGTGTGTGTGGAAAAAAACAGATACACGTTTCAATTTTCTACTTCACGTTTGTTTTATTTAAATGTCCCTTAGTCGTTTCGCCACGTCACCAACATGGAAATGTATCCTGAGCATGCATATTGTAAAAAAAAGAAAAAAAAAATCAAAAAAAGTTAGGGATGTCCAAGTGCCAACTATATTTTCTTATAGCATTAGGCATATCTTCCAATTTAGCTAAAATAAATACCATTTGATTAGCAATCAGAAAGATAACATGTAGTTCGCCCTCACAAAACCTCTTAATTATCAAGCAATTAATGCACTTATTTTGAAGCAGTTTTGTTACTAAAGTAACTGATTCTGTCAATGACCATTCAAATAGTTTGAAGCAGTTAAAATGTTTGTGTGAGCATAACCAAACGATACCTAAACAATTGTGATTTTTTTTATTTCTCGTGGAAGAAGACTAATATAGAAATATAAGAGTAGTTGCTAAAAGGACATGCTATTTACATGGGGAGAAGTTCAATTAGAAGCCATAAACCGTTTAGAGTGAAAAAAATCAAGATATGCACAAATGCTTTGATTATATATTTAATAGATTTCGGTTAATATAGTTACTTTTTTCCACCAGTATGTCCAATGTTAAGCACGGCGGATTGCGAGTTATTATCGATTCAATATATTAACGGCGTAAGCTTATGCTATATTTAGGTTCCTACAAATTCCTATTATATTTATAGGAAACATCCTTAATCTTAGGAAGGATGTTAAACCTTTCCAAATGAAAGAAATGAGAAATAGGTGCTATTGGACCTTCAACACCTCATGACTATATTCACAAGAGGTATGCCTTCTCTACTTCTTACCTTGAGCAGAGCCCATCCTCCCAAGTCATCCGAATAGCTACTCCATGACAGATGGAGTATGACTAATTTCTTTGGGTAAAAATTGGTCGCTGCAAAGCCTGAGGGATGACGGCTCCACCAAAGCCATCTCAATTGAGGAAGTAAATTATGGAAATCTCCGATGAGATTCGCTTGGTCCAGTTGAAGGAACCTCAAGTTGGTCAGTTTTCGAAATTGTTCACTTGTGTAGTTTCGTCGGTCATCTTTCTCAAGACGAAGGGCCTTAATCATATTGGTGCCCTGCAATCAGGAGACATTGTGGATCGTAACTTTTTTGAAAAATGAGATGCGACCAACTGTACATAAGAAAAGATGGACTGGTTTCGTTTTTGTTCTTCCGTCATGTGATGAGTTGCACATTCACTACAAATCATGAGAATCATAATAGGCATATGCGCCGCGGTTTAGAATTCCTTCTAAGTTTAAATCTTTCAGATGAGAAAGTATTTATTTTTTCTTCAAAAGTTTCTTCATATGTATTACTCTTTTGTCAATTACTTCATAGATATCCTTTTTTTTTTTCAACAAAAAAACAAAGTTTAGGAGCAGGGGAGATTACCCCATGCCAAGGCTAGTGCATGGCATTTTAAAGGCTTAAAAGGTGTCGTAGTGGATGTACAGATTCTAAGCAATGTTCTATTTAGTTGATTACATTATCTTTTGTAAACAAAGAAATGACCCCTAAAAAGCATTGGTAGCTTGTTTTTCAGGAAAATTGCCCAAAAACTTAGAAGGAATGACCCCTAAACATACCGCCCTTGTACCATTAAGTCCTAAACCTTTCAATTACACTAATTTTTTTTGGTCGAACAATTATATCAACCTAGTCTTAAACTTTCTCAGGTTCCTACAATTAGGTCCTTCCAATCAATTTTCATAGAAAAACACTGAGGTGGATGCCATATATCCTACATGGAATGGTCGGTGCTGACAAGGACAATTTTAAATAATATTATAATAATTTTGAATTTTTTAAATATTTTTATTTTATTTTTTTCTTTTTTTCCCCATCGGTTTTGCGACCCTCGCCAAGTCTGGATGCCCTAGCCACATTCGGTGAGGGTGTTGTAGCCCTCTCCGACCCTAAGTCCAAGGGCAAAAAAGAAAAAGTAAAGAAAAAAAGAAAATTTTTATTAAAAATTAAAAATTTATTAAATGTTATTTAAAAAATATCCATGTCAGCAATGATTGGCTTAATTGGCAAAACATGAAAATATTTAGGATACAATTAGCACAATTAAAAGGTTTATGACTTAATTGACAAGAGTGTAACAAGTTTAGGAGTTTTTTGGTAATTCTCCCCACATTTTTCCATAATTTTGTTATTACATTGTATTTTGCATCTCAATGTCTACATTTGGGGTTTTTTAGTTAAAGATACTCATGATACTCCCAAATGCTTGTAGAAATCACCCATATGTTATAATTGCTTTGTGCTAATTGAAAATTAAACATCACAAAAAATTCATAATTATAGTTATTTTTATGAGAACAAAAAATTGAACTTAAAAGTATTGGAATGAGCTATTGCTTTGAATTTACCCACTTTTTACTAATGTTACTCATATTTATCTCATTAGTAAGATCAGATTTGTTACTTTTTGGCCGACATATATTCATTTCCAAAATTTATGTGATGATGGATAACCTTCACATTTAGATCAAATGATTAAAAAAATATTTAGACTTAACTATTACAAACTGATAAGAGCTATTTGTAATTATGCATTTAATCATATTAGAATATAAGGATGTCATTAACTGTTCTTCCGTAAATACATGGTTCTAAAACTTATGTGACTACTTTTCAAAAAAATTAGAATCCAAACTATTTCTTATGGTAAATTTGATGATCAAACTATAAGAAATGTACATATTATTTTGAAATATATTATGTTAATATTAGTTCTATGTAAGCATATGGTTATGAATTTGGGTTTAGTCTTATTACGCTTTGATGATGTTCTATAAAAAGAATTCATGTGTATACCCAAGTTTAACAAGTATCGTGTTAAATATTTTAGGTTTGATAATCCTTTGACTTTAAAAAAATTTGCAATAAAAATTATTACAAATAAATATATAACATGATAGCCGGTGTTTCACAAATAAATGTCACCAAGGGATTAACAGAAAGCAGCCAGTAATTATTTGATATTCATGACCAACAGATTGCTCCTCAATATGTCCTAGAATCAGGGCAAAAACAACTATTAACCAAAAAACAAAAAAAGAGAATCTGATACGCTGGTAGAAGTGGCAAGTTTTGGAGACTTAGGACTGACAATAATTTTTATCGCAAACAAGAAAAAGGAAGATAGACCCCTACTCACAGACTAAGATAAGTATAAAAAGCTCTTACCTGGTTTCTATCAAGCACTTCTACAGCTTCCTCATGATTCCATAATCTGCTACGCTTTTGAGGCTCGTCTGGACTTTCTAGACGAACAATATCCCTTCCCAAATCTTTCAATTGATCATGCATCCATAGATTGCCATTTTCATCAATTTTAATTAGGGACATCAGACTCAATACTTCGATTCCCTTTCCAGGGAAAAAACCACAATCATCCCACATAGTAGTTGGCATTTGTTGAGGTAATCCAATAAAAAAACATGCAATATCCAAAAATATTTGTTGGTCCTCAAAATCCAATCCATCGTAACTTATCTTCAACCTCTCCTTCACTCTCGTATCAGGGATTTCCTTTAATTTCTCTGATGTACTTTTCCATACTTCCATTTTCTTTCCGCATAAGAATGCACCTATAACTTCGAGAGCTAAGGGAAGTCCCCCAGTAATAGATACGATGTCACGAGAGATAACCTCATAATCACTCGAAGGAGAATCCTTTCGAAATGCATGTCTGCTAAATAAAATCAAAGATACATTCGAAGGCAACGGGTCGACTTGATACATGGGGCTTGCCTCAATCTTGTCAAGAATATTCCTGTTTCTAGTTGTGATGATGATTATGCTTCTTGATGAATACCAACTACCATATCCGACCAAAGCATTCAAGTGTGTATCATCATCCATATCATCGAAAATAATGAGGACATTCTTATTTTTAACTAGAGATTTGATGACACGAATTCCCTCTTCAACATTAGACACACGACCAAAATTTCCTCCCAGGGTTGAAATGAGTTGATCTTGCACGTAGCAAATACCCATGCGCTGATATGTTTCTCGAATATCTGCCATGAAGCTACGATAGTGCAAACGACTAGAGAGTCTATTGTATAACACCTTTGCAAGTGTTGTCTTACCGATGCCGCCCATTCCATAAATTCCGATTATCCTCGTATGATTGATTTCATCATCTATCACTCTCGTAATTTGTTCCACGTAATTATCAATTCCCACTAATTGTTCAGGAACATTTAGCTGAAAAAGCCTTCTTAAATCGAGCATAACTTTTCGGAAAATCATTTCAACCAATGTTCCCTCGTGCCTGTCAAAAACAGTAAATTTGAATATGTGATGGCAATTATTATATTCCTTTTCAAGTAAGATCTATTTATGAGAAACCAAGAAATGTTTTGTTGGAGAATAACGTACCCATTATCAATTTCTTCCGATTCCAGTGCTTCCAGTTTGCTGATTTCTTCGAGTGCATCTTCCCATTCCTCGAAATCTATTCCCTCCACGCTCTCATTACGTGCAATGAATGCATCTCTCAATCTCCCTTTAAGATATCGCACCTGCGCCGGTTTCACTTTGTAAAATATGGGCATAATTTTTTGCCCTCTGTTTCTCCTGCACTTCAACATATGAACCAACTCCCGAAGACACCATTTGCTGAACGGATAGTTTTCCGATATAATCGGGATCGAGATCTTAGATCGCGTAATAGTTCGGATAAGCTCTGGACCAAATGCCTCACCGATAGGGAGATTATTTTTGTCTATAAACACTAGAACTCCCGCATTGAAAAGACGTGTATATAGATGACTAGTGAAGCCTTTGCGAGTGTCTTTTCCGCTAAAACTTAAGAACACTTCGTAGTTGTTCCCTCTCTGCTGTTCGTGTCCGCCTTCATAATCTCCTCCATGCGGAGGGTTCGATGAGGAAGACTCGTTGGAATTCAGATCTTCGTTATCACTTCCTTTCATATGTTCGTCTCCGCCTTCATAATCTCCTCCATGTGGAGGGGCCGATGAGGAAGACGCCTTGGAATTCATACCCTCGTTGATATTTCCTTTCTGCTGTTCGTCTCTGGCTTCAAAATCTCCTCCGGGGTTCGATGACGAAGGCATCTTGGAATTCAGATCTTCGTTATCGTTTCCTCTCTGCCGTTCGTCTCCGCCTCTATAATCTCCTTCGTGTGGGGGGTTCGATGAGGAGGACGCCCGATACGTCTGATCTTTTGAATGAGTGGGTTCTTCCCTTTCGATCGCGAGATATTTGATGGAGCAAAGCGTCCAAAGGCAGCAAAAGAGAAAGACGAGGAAGCCCCGTGTATGTAATCTTCCGCGTCTGTGGAATCTTTCTGGGTCCGCCATCACCGACAGAGGCAGTGAAGGAGAATGATGGGCAGAGCCTAAAAAGAAAGCTGGAAACAGAGAAGAGAAATATGGAATCCTAGATCTGTGCGTGCATGAAAAACACCCTCGACAAAAAAAGAACTCACATCACACACCTTAATCAGAAGAAAATGGAGCAATCAAAGCAGTAAACAGAGAAGAGCAAGGAGTCGTCGGCCATCCGAGGAGTGGTCAAACAACACAGACCACCCACTGCTGTGGTCTCCACCAACTCTCAGCCTACGCAGAAGGTGCGTGGAACCTCCATCGAGGTGCTTTGACTAATGTAGTTCTTGCCATCCAACAGTCCAAGAACGATGCAAGCTGCGATGGCCCCCCTTTTTTTTACATTGTAATTGACAGCATGTTCTTGCCATCCAACAGTCCAAGAGCGATGCACGCTGCGGCGGGCCCTTTTTTTTTTTTTTAATAACCGTGTAATTGACTGCAAGTTATAAGCTACAAAAAAATAGATAATAAATTATTGTGGAGTCCACAACATAACATACTATTATTTTTCACAGCCATCAAAAAAGTGTTCCAGGCATTACGACCAATACTTAGTTTTTCCTTGTGCGCCTTTTTTTATGAGCAATTATTGCCTTTAAGAATAAAATAAAGGAAATCAACGACCAATGACAAAAACATTATGAGTCGTCGAATCATATGAGAAGTCGTATTATTAAATACTGCATGATGTTGCTGGTATGGAGTTAAGTAAGACCTATTCCTTTTTGAATTTTGGTCCATACCGTTTTTTTTAAGGAGGAAAGAAAGATGCCGCCTTAAAGATGCCTCAGACTGCATACGGACAAAAGTCACCAGAAAATTGTACAATATGCGTCGGCAAATTGACTTTAGGATTAATGTTAAAGAGCGTGCCTTTCTCGTAGCTCATCTGTCCGGGGATGCGTAAACGAAGTTCCTGCCTGATCTCTCTACACTGCTGAAAGTGTGACATCAGCTTCATCTTCTTTTTCTTTTCTTTTTTATAACTCTTTCTTTGTGGGCCAGTTAACGCGGATTTATTGAAAGAGAATTTGATTATATAAAGGTCTTGTTATAATCTGAATTTGAGATTCAGATGAGACGAAATCCACCAACGATTATGTTCATTTTTGTGGAGGTGTTGTAATTTTGGGGGGTGTGTGTATGTGTATGTGTGTGTATACTGTATAGTGGGAGACATGACAATCCTATTAATTCAAAAGTCGACTTGGTTAAAGTAGATGATTCAGATGACATAATTGTTGTGATAATTTCTCAAGCCAATTTTGTGGTTAACTTGTAAAGTGATAAAAATGGATACATCAGGTTGAGACATGATACGGTAAAGTAGCTATTTAAAGATGAGCATTTTGTCCATCGATTATGTAATGACGTTGATATAATGATGCACAATTAAATTTATGTCCTTGCTAATAATCGCGCACTTGCATGCAGGTAACGTGAGGTCTAGCTCGCTTACCCATTTCAGAATTCGAAGATTACAATAGCCATCTAACTAATAAATTATTTCACACTTTCCCCTCCATCCTATGTGGTGGGACTTAAAAAAAACATTTTTGTTTGTTGTACAAGCAAACATCAACAAGAAGTGCCATAACTTCATACAACATTCATTTTTGTGCCAAAATATTTCGTTGGATCACTTTAGTACCATATTGGAGAAAAAAATAATCACTTAATTGCCTTCGGCAATAAATTCGGGCAAACAGTCTTACGAGACATTTCTTATTATAATGCTAATACCTATGTGGCACTTCTGTAAACAACAAAGAAAGAGAGAAAATCTAACGCGGACGATGAGGTGGCCCTTGATGAAACAAGGTGCATCTTCAAAAATGAACCGTTGTATATCTATCTCTTTTGATTTTCTCACTCTTTCCATCGCAAGGCAACATTCACTGATCATCAAGCAAAGCACAGTGAAAGTATCATTAGTTTCATAGAATGCTCGCTTTGGGGTCGACTCGAGGGCATCAACGCTTTCTTAACATTTAAGTTGGTACATAAGTAGTCAAGTTGGTATGCTCATAAGTAGTGTGCCAACTACGATTTGGATCGTCAAAAATCTAGCAGTGTTTGGGAGGAGAAGAAGTGCAGGAGGAGAGACATGGAGATGGCAGAAGAAATGGCAAAAACGCGGCATCGCCATCTTTTTTACTCTTTCTTTTTGGGCTAGTTAACGCGGCTTAGTTGAATGAGAATTGATTATATAACCGTCTTTGGATGATTGTCATGCTAATTTGGATTTGAGATTCAGATGAGACGAAATCTGCAAATGGTTATGTTCACCTTTGTGAAGGTATTGTAATTTGATACTTAGCAAAAAATATTGTGGGAGAAGTGACAATCCTATTAAACCAAAACTCGATTTGGTTAAAGCAAATGATTCTGATGACATAATTGTTGTGATCATTTCTCAAGTCAACTTTGTGGCTAACTTGAAAAGCAACCGCGGCTAGACTCGGGTGCAACTAAGCATATAAGTGATGACGTAATTGTTGTGATCATTTCTTAGGTCAATTTTGTGCCTAACCTAAAAAGCAACGGCTGCTAGACTCAAGTGCAACTAAGCATATAAGCGAAAAAAATAATGTTTTATCCTCCTACATTCGAGTAGTGACAATAACTATTGCAAAGCGGTAATAGCCGTTGCAAACAATGAAACTTTCAGTGAAGTTTTAGTGATAAAAATTTATACATCAAGTTGAGACATGATGTGGTAAAGTGGTTTTTTAAAGATGGACATTTTGTCCATCGATTATGTAGTTACGTTGATATAATGATGCACAATTAAATTTATGTCCTTGCTAATAATCGCGCACCTGCACGAGGGTAAAGCGGGATCTAGCTCACTTGCCCATTTCACAATTTGAAAGATTATAATAGCTTTCTAACTGATAAATTATTTCACATTTTCCTTCCATCCTATGTTTTTTTTAACAAGAAAACATCAACAAAAAGTGCCATAACTTTGCACGACATTAACTTTAGTGCCAAAATATTTCGCTAAATCACTTGAGTGTCATATTGGAGAAACAAATAATCGCTTAAGTGCCTTTGGTAATAAATTCAAGCAAACAATCTTACAAGACTTTTCTTTTTAAAATGCTAATATATATATGGCTAGACATGGTTCCGGTTCATGAACCGGCGGTTCCAATTCGTGGTCATGGCTGAACCGGAACTGGCCCCTTGAACGACGGTTCCGATTTCGGGCTGGTTCCGGTTCATCGAACCACTTGTTTCAACTTTTAAATAAAAAAAATATGATATTTAAAAAATAATAAATTATGATATTATGAAATAATAAATTATCAAATACAAATTGTAATCAAATTTGGGAGGAAAAAGATGAGGGGGAAGGGCTTGAATATAATGAATTATCATTAAACGCCTACATATCTTCTTGGGGATATAAAAATCAAATCTCACGTAGCTCTTTTACCTTTAATAACCCCAACTTACCTCATTATCAATCATCTCTAGTACCCATGGCGGTTGTATCTCCATCATCATCATTGAAGAATTCGACGTCAATGCTTTCGATACAGCTCTTGTTGTCAAGCCTTCGTCCAATCATCGACACAAGCTTGAGCCTCTATAGAATCCGGATGTGATCTTGAACGGCGGTCATACAGAATTAATCATCCAGCGCTAGATGCTTGTTCAACAGCAACTGTTGAAGAAGGGGTTGCTAAAACCTGTTTTGTAATAAGAGCGAGAACTAGGAATTAGGTTGAATGCCTCTACCACCACTCTAGAATTTTGAAATCTGTGTCGTGTTGAGAATCACCCAACTCAAAAGCAATTGTTAAATAGATTCTATTTCGGAAATATTTCCTGTTGCTCTCTTTTGTCTTTTTTGCCTACTCATCAGGATTTGATGCCATTTACTAATTCTACCTTGATCCATGCTTTGTACGTTACTAACTTGCGAAGATCCACTACCACCAAAATCATATCTACTATAAAATTCATTATACAATTCTATTACAGTGTTTTAACTACTCCTTGCATAGCTCTAATATCTATTTTTGCAGTCAAGTACGCATTCAAATAATCAAATAAACCTTCTGTCGCGACCCTCTCGAGAGCGGAGGGCTAATGGGCCACCCGATCGCTGGCTGGATCGGACGCGGGCCTCTCCCAAGGTCCATTACCCAAATCGCAACTGCTGGATATACGTGATCGACCTTCAGTGTGGTCTAGTGACATGTGATGAGTGTACATGTCAAGGAGTCGCCACCAATCGTTTCGTGGAGGGTACGATCGGAAACCCTATCGAATAGTTGGGAGTGGTCTATTCGATTCTGCGGAAACCAGATAAGTGGGTTCGGGAACTTAGTTACGCCAACTGTCAGAGTTGACGCCCTTTCGGTACCTAAGCTGAATGGTTTATCTGATCCTAGGATTTCATACAGACGAGTGGGGTACAGATCCTAAATCTAGGAGTTTATGCAGATGGGAAATACTACCCTATCACTCACAACCAATAGAAATAAGTGCGCAAATCGAGGATTCAGTACATGCGGATAAAGCACATGAAATCAGAGTGGTATCCCTAATGAGGCCCTATTAGCCTAGAGAAATATCAATCAAGGCTTAGGAGTGATTTGGACATGATTCGCCCATGAGGGGCAGAACCGTAATTTTGAATAATTCGGGGGGAATTTACCCTTAAAAGGGTAAATCTGTCATTTTAGACGAATTAGGAAGTCAAAAGACAGAGGAAATAGGATTGGCCATCAATCCAATCCATTTCCTATTTTTCGGGAATTTCCAGGATTTTTCTGGAATTTAGAAGTGATTTTACCCTTGGAGGGGTAAAGTCGTCATTTTGGACAAAGATGAGAACTAAAAATCTCAAATATTAGGGTTGGTCGTCCACCTGACCCAAACCCTAACTTCAAGCAATTTTTAGAACTCGATTGAGATAAGAAAGACGATTTTCCCTTTAAAGGGCAAAATCGTCATTTTGAGAAAAGAGGCGGGACTTGAAAACCCAAACCTAAGAATTGGTCGTCTAATCGACCCTAATTCTCACCTTGGCATTATCGGTCTTTTCTAGCATGCACAGCAGAGGCGACTTACCCCTAAAGGGTAATGTCGTCAAGTCTCGGAAAATTGGATAAGAAACCCCAAAAATAGGGTTGACCAGTTGTCTGTGGTCAACCCTCGATTTTTGGGGATTTCTGGGTGTCTAGGATTTTTTACAAATTTTTCCACATTTTTTGGAATTTTCTGGCATTTTCTAGCATTTTTTTTTTGGATTTTCTGAAATTTTTCCGATTTTTTTTTTTCGATTTTTAAAATCATTTTCTGATTTTTTTTATTTAAAAAAAATGTTATCCGGGCCGGGTCGGGTGACCCGGCCCACGGCGACCGGCCCGGCTCGGACCCGGCCCGGCGCGAAAACGACACCGTTTCACTCTTCCCGCTCAACTTTTCAAACTCCCGCCTATACTTAAATCGAGGGCCCTGATTGCGCCACGTATCGTCTCTTGGACGGCCTGATCTACCGGAGGCAACCGACGGCTACGATCGAAGTACCTGATTGAACTACAGCCGTCCGATTCGTTATTAGAAAAAAGATTTTTTATTTCGGAAAAAGCAAGATCTCGACACGTGGCATAATAACCACCGTCGGATCAATATTTGTTATTCTTTTTTGTTATTCGGTTTTAACCGAATGCGCTGACGTGGGCGCCACGTCAGCGCCACATGGCCGTTGACTCGTTGACCATTCCACGTCAGCTTCATCTTCTTCCCGAGAACATGACTGAACGGACGGCCGAGGTTTCTCCGCCGTTGATCAGCAGCGAAACTTCGTCCAAAAGACTCGAGACCTAAACCATTCAACTCGGCTCGACTTGCAGTTTTGTATATATGAAAATCAGGCAAGATTATTTACGGAATCAAACACAGGCGAGCTCGTACCAGTACGGCCATGGTGACTTCGATCATACGATTTATGGAATTTCATGGCAATTCCTTTGCACTGAAGCACCAAAAAGAGTTTAGGAAACTTACGTCGAGCTCTGATTGAGCTCGCAATGGCTAGAATAGCCTGGCCAGTGATCGACCAGACCAAGCTAAGTTGGGGGTTCGACTCGGGGTTTTCAGGCGACATTGATGCAAAAAAAAGAACCGAGGAGGGTCACTGATGTTCCAGGAGTAAAACACATACTCGAATTTCACAAACGATCATGAGATAGGCAATTTGCCATGAACGCACAGTAAGGAGTTCAACTCTGCAACTCACCTATTTTCGGGGTCTCCTGTGGTGCGAGTAGGCGCGATCGCTTCCTACGGACTCAGGCGAGCTTCCGGTGATGATCGTCAAGTTCGGTTTGGCCTGGATTGGCCTAACCGGAGATGCTCAATTCTCCGATGACGCTTTGACAATGGCGTCGTACAGACTCTCTCTAACTCTCTTCCTCTCTCTGAGCTCGTTCTCTCTCTCTCTGTTTCTCCACCGCGAGCGCTCTGCCTCTCGCTTACTCTCTCTACCGCCTGCCCGAGCTCTCTCTCTCTCTCTCTCTCTCTCTCTCTCTGAGCTCGTTCTCTCTCTCTTCCTCTCTAAGCTCGCGCGAAGAGAACTGCCCCCTCTTTTCGCTCCGTTTTTGCCTTTTTGTTGCGCCAACTAACTCCTTTGCCAACTGATTTTCGTTTCCTCTTAACTGACTTCTCCTCCTCCCCCTTCTGTTTGTGCGCGTAGAAGAAGAGGCAGAGCAAACAGAGGGTGCTCTGCTTGGTTGACTGGGTTGACTGGTTCGGGTCAACCCGACCCAGTTGACCCAGTTCGCTATTTTCCCCAAATTCAATGCCAAAATGAGCATGAATCACAAAATTGATCATAAAATCGGACTCTATGACACAAATTCCATCTGAAAGATGTAAATTATGGCTAAATTGGTTTTAATTTGTGTGAAAGCCCCAAATTTGAGGTAGGATCCGAAATCGATTTTCGTCAAATTGAGGTTCCTAATGGGCGAATCGACCCCAATTGAGCCCACCATTAGATTCAGGGGGTCGAATACTATAGGGAGGAAGCACTGGGGTTCTATGGGTGTCCCTCGGAAAAGTTTAATTTCGGAATTGGCGTAATAGGGACTAAAATGACAAGATTTTTATGCAATTAGGTCCCTAAGGCCAAAATTGATCAAATCAATGCATAATTGAACCAAATTGGAATGTCGGGTAATCAAGTCGAATGTCAAGATTCGTAAAATGCAAAATATTGCAAATAAAAAGACTCAAAACATATTTTTTGACAAATTTAACCCTGTGTGTTACAAAGAAACACACAAAATTAAACTTGAATTTCGACTCTTGATGAGGTCAAAATGATAAGAAAATTAAAAGAAAAATATTGACTATTTTTCTATATTTTTGTGACCTCAAATTCTATTTTTGTTGATTTTTCTTAGTATTTTCCTATTTTCCAAAAATATTAAAAAATGTGAAAAATATGAAAAATTATTTTTTTTTGTCAAGAATGGTTCCTTGGGCTTGGCCAAGGCCACCAAAGTTGATTTTGTAATTTTTTGACTTTTTATGAATTTTTTTTTATGATTTTTCAAAGTAAAGTTGAAAAAGACTTGGTCAAAAATCAGGTGTCAACAGCTGCCCCTCTTTGAGAGGAATCTCGTGAGAGGTTTCTCTCAAAGACGGTGACACCTAAATCTAGACCGACTCGACTAGGGAAAATCAAAATGAATCTTGACACTCAATCTTTCTTGTCCCACTGGTGAACGCTTTGCTCTTCATTCTTTGCTGACGTGAGAGAGAAAGTAGAGAGACCCACCTGTTACTTACCTGTTGATCGCCTGCCTGATGCTTGTGCGGCCTGCGCGGTGTATAACGGGTTCAAGTGAATACCTAGGGACTCGTCTTTTAAGTATCCTAGGGCGGTTAAACTCTAGCCTGTATGGTAGGCCGTACCAGAATGGGATTCCTATACTTGACAGGAACCTGTGAATGACGCACCCAGTCTCTTAGGGATTGTCGGGGTTTTGATCCGTATGGTGGATCGGACCATGAATAGGATTCCTCTCTGCTAGGAACCTATGGATGACGCACCCAGTCTCTTAGGGATTGTCAGGGTTTTGATCCGTATGGTGGATCAGACCATGAATAGGACTCCTGTCTGTTAGGAACCTATGGATGACGCACCCAGTCTCTTAGGGATTGTCAAGGGTTTTGATCCGTATGGTGGATCAGACCATGAATAGGACTCCTTTCTGCTAGGAACCTATGGATGACGCACCCAGTCTCTTAAGGATTGTCGGACATTTTGATCCGTAAGGGGGATCAGGCCGAGAATAGGATTCCTTTCTGCTAGGAACCTATGGATGACGCACCCAGTCTCTTAGGGATTGTCGAACATTTTGATCCGTCAGGGGGATCAGGCCGAGAATAGGATTCCTTTCTGCTAGGAACCTATGGATGACGCACCCAGTCTCTTAGGGATTGTCGAACATTTTGATCCGTCAGGGGGATCGGGCCGAGAATAGGATTCCTTTCTGCTAGGAACCTATGGATGACGCACCCAGTCTCTTAGGGATTGTCGAACATTTTGATCCTATATTCTAAGGAATTAACTAGGATTTATACAAATGAGGTGTGCCTAACCTTGAGGCTTTACCAAATGGGCTATTCTGGGTTTAGGGGTTACCTAGAACCTCACAGAAAGCAGATTTTGACAACAGTTTTTGATCCTATATTCTAAGGAATTAACTAGGATTCATACAAGTGAGGTGTGCCTAACCTTTAGGCTTTACCACATGAGCTAGTCTGGGTTTAGGGATTACCTAGAACCTCACAGAAAGCTGATTTTGAAAATTGTCTTTTCGACACGCGAGGCGTTATTCTGGGATTTGGGGATTCCAAGTATCCTGCAGAAAACTTAAACCTGCAAAAATTTTGATAAGATTCTTCTAGGATCTAGGGGCTACCTGAGATCTCGCAGAAAGACTATATTGAATGTTGTCCTTTCGACATTGAATGTGACATTCTGGGACCTGGGAGCTCCAGGTATCCTGCAGAAAGTTCCAACCTGTAACACTGGGATCTCACACAGGGAGATAATTTCAAACATTGTCCTTTTGACATGGGAGGTGACATTCTGGGACCTGGGAGCTCCAGGCATCCTGCAGAAAGATCAAACCTGTAATATTGGAATCTCACATAGGGAGATAATTTCAAACATTGTCCTTTTGACATGGGAGGTGACATTCTGGGACTTGGGAGCTCCAGGCATCCTGCAGAAAGATCAAACCTGTAATATTGGAATCTCACATAGGGAGATAATTTCAAACATTGTCCTTTTGACATGGGAGGTGACATTCTGGGATCTGGGAGCTCCAGGCATCCTGTAATATTGGAATCTCACAGAGGGATGATTTCGGAGATTGTCCTTTTGACATTTGAGGTGACATTCTGGGACCTGGAAGCTCCAAGCATCCTGCAGAAAGATCAAACCTGTAATATTGGAATCTCACATAGGGAGATAATTTCAAACATTGTCCTTTTGACATGGGAGGTGACATTCTGGGACCTAGGAGCTCCAGGCATCCTGCAGAAAGATCAAACCTGTAATATTGGAATCTCACATAGGGAGATAATTTCAAACATTGTCCTTTTGACATGGGAGGTGACATTCTGGGACCTGGGAGCTCCAGGCATCCTGCAAAAAGATCAAACCTACAAAATTGTTCATAAGAATGTGTTTTCCGAGATATGGAATTACTAGGGATCTTGCAGGAAAATAAACTTGAAAGCTCTTCTTCACAGAGCAAGGCATCCTTCTAGAATCTGGGGTTACCATGATTCCTATAGAAGTTTAACCAAGAACAATAGCATTCTAGTATCTGGGGTTACCAAGAATCTGTCAGAAGCTCAGGCATATAAACTCTCCTTCCTAGAGAAATGTGTCATTCTGGGACTTGGGGCTACCACGAGTCCAAGAGAGGTTGTGTTCTTCTGAGATCTGGGCTTACCAAGAATTCTGCAGAAGTTTAGACATGTTAAACGTTTCTCACCAAGAGAGATACAAGCCGTTTTAGGAGCCGAAGTCATCAAGAATCTTGTAGAAGCTCCAATCTGAAAATTTTCTTACCAAAGGCACATCAATGGTCTTTGAGTGATATTTGATGTCAAACTGACAGCACTTTATGACTTATATCATAGTCATGAAAAAATTTCAATGAATGCACTACGATGCTGGAGGTTATCCAAAACACCTTGCAACATACGAAAGTGATCAAAAATTCCTTGTGGGGAAAGTTTGAATCAAACAATCTGAAATTACCAAAAAAGTTTGGTTAAAATGTTCAACGGAGTATTCTCATCAAAGAGGACTTCTTACCGCTCTGAGATAATGGTCTTTTATCAAGAATGCACTCGAATTTCCTATCAAACCTGCGCCTAGGGTTCAGGATCATTCGCAGTGAATACACCTCGATCGATCAGGAGGACTTCCAAGGGACCGTAATGTTGGGCTTGGTCCACGGTTTTCAAAGGGGAACTTGCGTGCAAGTCAAGGCTATTGAAGCGAAGTCTTCAATGTCTGCTCCAGGTTTACAAGTCAAGAAACCTGCAAAATGAGAAAGAAATAATCTTGCTCGAACTTCTTCGAGCTAAGCTTAGACATTAAACCCTATGTCAATCCCAGTGCTTTAATCAGAAAAGGCTTTTCAGGGTTGTAACGTAGGTAGGGTTGGGGACCAAAAAGAAGGCTTGTTTTTGGCTCAAAACATGCGAAGGGTTTAACATTGGTGATCACTGCAAGTTTGCCGTCATCTTGCCCCTTCTGATTCAAAGAGCGTATTCAGTCTTTGAAATGCATTGACAGTCTTTGAAGAGCATTGTCAGTCTTCGAAGCGCACATTTGTCTTTAGAGAATATCTCTTTTGTGTTGAGACGGCGTCAACATCTTGTCTACGCTTTCATCATCTGAATGTGACATAATCTGGGAGTATCCTTTGCTGTCCAGCTCCCTTGGGATTTTCTTTTACAATCAGATCTCACTAGTGACCTATACAAAGGTATCATGCCATCTTTTGGCATTTACAAGATCAAACACATGATTCACAAGTGTACAAATATTTGGATGGGCATTGGCCTTGCTCTTACCAGGCACTTTGCTTTTTCTTGATGCCCAAGATTGAATTTTTCTCTCTTTTTTTTTGAAATCCCATCTTTTCTTTTCTTTTGGGGATCAGAATTTTCAAATGAATGTGCTAGATGTACAGCTTGAATCTCAGCACTCAAATATTAATCTAGAAATTTTTCACAAATCCTGTGTTTTGAGCTCTTCCGCTCTTGAAGTAACGTCGCTTCCGTCTTGGAATATGCAATGATCACCAACGGGTTTGTGAAACGAACGTACAGGCTCAACTGGGCTGTGCAAAGGGTAAAAGTGTATAGGATAGAGAAACGAATGCTTTTCGTCATCTTAAAGCACATGAATTACCATAGAAGTTACAATGACAAGCAACACACGAAGATTGATGCAAGTCTGAGCAAGAGAACTTCTAACTATTTACCTCATGATACCTCTGGACGTACCTCCAGTTTGCCCCACTGTGGGGTGGTTCTTGACAGGGGTAAAGAATGAAACCGCCGTTCAAAGGGTTATCAATGGTCACCTGTAGTGTTTATGATAGAGAAACGAATGCCTCCGTCATCTCGATCCATGTAATCACTGCGAATAACCCCTACTTCCGTAGGTCAAGGTCTCGCTGTCGTTACCACTCCACTTATCTCTCAAGTGTGTATGGGACGTGTTTGGACCAGGCTTGCCTCTTGTCTGAGAAAACATCCTTTTGAACGATTTAAACAACTTTTGTTGGGAAAGTTCATTTCGCTTTCTCCAAAACTTACCCTCCAAGGAGATTTATGATGCACAATGCATATTTCAATCATGTTCAGATAACCTCCAAGTTTAAACATGAATGCCAATGATATGACTGTGAGAATTTTGCGTCTTTCTAGACATGAGATTTGAATACATGCTAGATTCCGAGAAGCCTTCAAATTCTATCAATAAGGATTCTGACAGTCCTGTAAACCTAAAAGATTAGGAAAGGAATACTTACCTGCCCAGCGCGGCTAGCATAAAAGGAATATGTCGGTGTATGCTCTCGAATTTCAGAAAATTAGAACGATACGCCTTACCCTTGATCATGTATTCCAACGGGAGTGTATAAACTTGTGAAAGTCTGCATTTTTCTTAACAACACAAGATGGTTAAGTGTTCTAAAATTTCTTGAAATTTTCAATCTTTGAAGAGAAAGGACGTGCATCTGACCATCATAACAGTAAGTCTTCTTGATCATGCATTCCAATCTATCGCGACCCTGCTTCCTTGGGTCCTGCAATATTGAACACATGCTAATGTATGGATGGATGCATGACATGCTTATGCAAAGACTATCATGAAGAGTAGGCTCAATTCAAGGCAGGGCATATGACCGGAATCTGATTTTATTTCAAGGGTAATATCTCTTCACAGCATCTGAATTCACAGGGTGCCCCAGTTCTTCTCCCTCGGAGTTTACAAGGATTAATGCTCCTCCCGTGAGAATTTTCTTGACAATGTAGGGGCCTTCGTAATTCGGAGTGAATTTTCCGCCTGGATGGATGGTACTCGGCAAAACTTTTCTGATTACCAAGTCATTCACTTCGAAGTTTCTGGTCTTGACTTTTCGATTGAACGCCCTGGTGTCGCGACCCTCTTGAGGTTGTCGAGCTCTCAAGGGCTAATGGGCCGTCCTGTCTGGTCGGACGCGGGCCTCTCCCAAGGCCCATTACCCAAATCGCAACGGAGGTATGCGTGATCGACTTTCAGTGTGGTCTAGTGACATGTGCTAAGTGTGCATGCCATGGAGTCGCCACCAATCATTTTTTTAGGGTATGATTGGACCACCCAATCGAATAGTTGGGAGTTTCTATTCAATTCTGCGAGAACCAGAGAAATGGTTTCGGGGACTTAGTTACGCCAACCGTCAGAGTTGACGCCCTTTCGGTACCTAAGTTGACTGAATTTTCTAGCCTGAGATTCATGCGGATGAGTAAGGTATGAACCATAAATCTAGAAATTCATGCAGATATGAGTGATTATCCTAGCAATCACAATCAGTAATAAAATGCGCAACTCAAGGAATCTAGATATGCAAATAAATCACATGGCATTCCTAGTAATGCCCTATTTATCAATCACAGCTCAAGAATGATTTAGCTGTCCTAGCCGTTCTACACTCGATCTAACCTAAGAAAAGCATTAGGAACCATCGCAGGAGTTCGAGAGTACTCACATGGGGTTCGCCGTGCCCTGGTTTGGTCTTGGACGAGCTATCGAGCTCATGCCGACCCGATTATATTTGGGGATCCACTCGGCGTTTTACACCATGAAATCATGTGAAACAAAAACGAAAATATTCAGTAAGGGGCATTTATTGTAGATGGTGGTCGATCTAATTGGACATCAAGACTAAAAAAGATGTAGAAATTTACAAATTAAAAGACTCGAATGATATTTTTTTTGCCAAATTCAACTCTATGCGTCGTGAAGAAACACATGCAATTGAACTTGAATTTTGACTATTTATGAGTTCAAAATGAAAAGAAAATTAAAATAAAAATATTGACTATTTTTCTATATTTTTACAACATCGAATGCTATTTTTCTTCATTTTTCATGTATTTTTCTATTTTTGGAAAATATTAAAAAAATTGAAAAATTATTTTTTTGTCAAAAATGGTTCCTTTAGCTTGGTCAAGGCTACCAAAGATGATTTTTTAATTTTTTAATTTTTTATATTGTTTTATGAATTTTTAAAAAATAAACTATGAAAGACTGATAAAAAATCAGGTGTCAACAGCTGCCCCTCTTTGAGAGGAATTTCGTCAGAGGTTTCTCTCAAAGATAAGGTGACACCTGTGTTCCGATCGACTCGACTGGGAAAAGAAAAGAAAAGAAAAGAAATCATGACATCCAATTTTCATGCCCATCAATGTGTGCTTTTCCTTAAAAAGAGATGTGCTCATTCAATTCCCTGATATGATGTAAGAAAGTTAAGGAGTAGATAGACTTCCCTGCCCCTTACCTGCCGAATGCTTGCGGCATTTGCTGTGTCTGATGGGTTCAAGTAGATTCCTAAGGACTCGTCATCGGAGTGTCATAGGGATGTTAAGCTCTGACCTGTATGGTAGGTCAAACCATAATGGGATTCCTAACTAATAGGAACCTAAGGAAGACGCATCCCACATTTGGGAATTTGCCAAGGGTTTTGATCCGTGTGGTGGACTAAACTAGAAATGGCTTGCCTAATGTAAGGCTTATTAGGGAAAACGACTCCTCCCGCGTTCGGGATTCATCAAGGTTTTGATCCGTATGGTGGATCGGACCATTGGGTTGATCCTTCAGGCGGTCTCTACTAGTCCTTTGACCCTTCAGGCGGTTTCTACCATTCATTGACCCTTCATGCGGTTTCTACCATTGAGTTGACCCTTCAGGCGGTTTCTACCATTGGTTGACCCTTCAGGCGGTTTCTACCATACATTGACCCTTCAGGCGGTTTCTACCATTGGTTGACCCTTCAGGCGGTTTCTACCATTGGTTGACCCTTCAGGCGGTTTCTACCATACATTGACCCTTTAGGCGGTTTCTACCATTATGTTGACCCTTCAGGCGGTTTCTACCATACATTGACCCTTCAGGCGGTTTCTACCATTGTGCTGACCCTTCAGGCGGTTTCTACCATTGATTGACCCTTCAGGCGGTTTCTACCGTTGAGTTGACCCTTCAGGCGGTTTCTACCATTTATGAAATTCCAAATTGATATGAATCAAAGGATGACGTACCCGCTCTTCGGGGCTAGTCGGAGACTCGATCATTCTGTGGATCGGTCTTAGAAAAGATTTGCCTACTAAAAGGCCTCACTTAAGGATGACGCACCTAGTCTTTAGGGTGGCCAAAAGTCCTACAGAAAGCTTAGACCTGAAAAAATTTTCCTCGCCAAGAAGATATTAGTAATCTTTGGGAAGACAATAATTGTCTAACTATCAAAATTCTACGACTTAAGTTTTAGTCATGAAATGTGCATTTTGATTGTTGGAGGTTATCCAAAACATTCCTGCCACATACAGATGTGATCATAAATTCCTTGCACGGAAACTCTAGATCAAACAATTTGAAAATTTCAAAAAGAGTTTGCTCAAAACATCCATTGGAGTATTTCTCATCCAAGAAGGCTCCTCACTGCTCTGTGATAATGATCTTTAATAGGGAAAGTGCTCAATTTCCTACCGACCTGTGCCTAGGTTTCAGGATCATTCGCAACGCATACATTTCGATCAATCAGGAGGTCTTTCACCGGACCGTAGTGTTAGGCTTGGATATCGGTTTCCAAGGGGGACTCACTTTTGAGTCAAGGCCGTTGAACGAAATTTTTCACTATCTGCTCCGGGTTTACAAGTCAAGAACCCTGCAAAATGAGAAAGAAATAGTCTTGCTCGTACTTCTTTGAGCTAAGTTATACATTAACCCAAGTGTCTTAGTCAGAGAAGACTGCTTCAGGATTGTAACATTGGAAGGATTGGGGACCGAAAAAGGCTTGTTTTTTGCCTAGAAATTGTGAAGGGTTTGACATTGGTGATCATTGCAAATTTGCCACATGTCCTTCGAAGAACATCTCCATTTCTTGAAGTGTACACTCCTCTTTTAGAGCGCACAAGGATGTTTAAAAGCGTCTCTTGTTGCATTAAGAGACCGTCTGTTTGTGTGTTTGCTATTTGAGCACGACATCATTTGGGGAGTAGTCATCTTGATCTGACTCCTTTGGAGGGTCTTTTCATCATCTCTCTACACTTTACTGGGGATATTTTGAATGGACATCGGCCTTGCTTTTTACCAGGCACTTTGCTTTTTCTTGATGTCTAGGGATTTTTCTTTTCCCCCTTTTTTTAATCCCGTGTTTTTCTTTTCTTTTGGAGCTAGGATTTTCAGCAATCATGCTAGATATGCAACTTAAACTTTGGCATGCTTCCGTTCCTAGAGTGATGTTGACTTTGCTTTGGAATATGCAATGATCACCAATAGGTTGATGAAATGAATTTGCTGGCTCAACATGGTCGTGCAAAGGATAACAGTGTGTAGGATAGAGAAATGAATTATTCTCGTCATCCTATAACACTTGGATTATCATATAAACAACACACAAAGATTTATGTTAGTCCGAGCAAGAAAATTTCTAACCATTTACTTTCTGATACTGTTGGACTAACCTTCATTTGCCCCAATGTGGGGTGGTTCTTGACAGGGTTGAGAATGAAAATCGCCGTTCAATGGGGTTCTCAATGAGCATCTGTAGTGTTTGGAATGAAGAAATAAATGCCTCTGTCATCTCGATCCATGTAATCGTTGCGAATGACCCTTATGTCCATAGGTTAAGGTTTCTCAATCATTTTCAATCTCCTCATCTCTCAAGTGTGTATGGGACGTGTTTGGATTAGGCTCGATTCTCTTATGAGAAAATACCCTTTTGAACAGTTCAAACGACTCTTGTTGGAAAAATTCATTTCATTTCATCAAGATTTATCCTTCAAAGGGATTTTGTGATGCACCATATATGTGTAATTCATGTTCAGACAATCTCTTGTTTTAAAACATGAATGTCAATGAAGTAAGAATTATATGTCTTTTTAGATGTGAGAATCGAATTAATTCTGAAAATTTTTAATCTCCAATGAATTGGGAAAAGGGATACTTACCTGCCCATCGAGGCTGGAGATCCTGGAGATATAAAAGGGATGTCATTGTATATTCTAAAACTTTGCAAAAATTGGAACGATACATCTTACCCTTCGTCGTATGCTCCAACGAGTGTACAAGGGTTGTGAAAATCTGCACTTCACATAGTAACACAAGATTGTTAGGTGTTTTAAAGTTCTTTCGACTTCTTGATTTTTAGAGAAAAATCAAACTTACGTGTCTGCCCTGATGGCGAGCTCCTGCCAAGGACAAATATTAAGCATTATTTTGGGTTTCCAAATTCAAAACAAATTGGGACGATACTACTTTACTCTTGATTTGAATTCCATTCTGCATGCCAATGTGGGGATTGCAGAAGCCAGCCCTCAAGCTTGTGGCCATGATTTCTTCGTCTGGTTGGGCAACAAATCCACCTCAAGGATTTACGTCGGAGGAGATTCATTCATCTTTTTGGGCGTGTTTCATGCGCTGTTTTGTTATTTGAATGCATGGCTTCTTGGGTGCCTCGTCTCTATTCATCACCTGAGAGGAAAATGAGAGAACATTATCCCCGCATCTGATTGAAAATCATTTAGGAACGATACGTTCTTTTTACCAAATGGGTGGCTCCGCGGCCAAATGCGTTTTACGTTGAAAGGATGGATTCCATTACGCTCTGCGGATGATAACTATCGCTTGGGGGACTTGCCCCACGGATTAAACGATGAATCTGATGTCTTCGGCTTCGACATGCTTTCCGAATGTAGGAATGGTTTGCCCCCATTTTCAGTAGAGATGGGTTTTGTCGAGTGGGCAAGATCAAAAACTCATCCTAGATTTGGCTTTAGTCGAAGGTTGAAATCCCGACCTTGGATAAGCGAATCATGATTCATCTCCTTCTGCTTCGGATTTGTCATTTGCGCGCTTCACATTTTACAATACCAACTTCGCCGCTTGATGAAAATGAATCGATGATTTTCGAATTGCCCCAAGTTCTATAGTCATATGCGTCGAATCTCTTTGAACTTCATCGAGTGATAGACCAACTGATAAAACGATTTTTCAATCCCGAGATCGAACGTTTCGTACCACTGCCATTTCACTGACTACCAAGACACAGCACTATTGGCGTCCCTAACTGGTTCGTTTTTTGTTATAAAATTCTCGAAGCAGTTAGCGACCCCCATTGAGAATGAAACAAGCTCAATTTAGAGTTCGTAACGACTAAAGGTCCCTTGGAACGATACAGAGCTAACCATCTTTGAGCTCGCTCGGGCTTTTACTCACATTTTCCTATGTGAAGCCTTTAAATGTTTTTCTTCGTGGCGTTCAATTGATTCGCCTCAACTCTAATCTAACAAGGGATTGTCGCACTCGAGCATGATGATGCTCGCAGGTAGTACCGATCGCTACCCTAGATTAACTCTAGGCATTAAGGAAGATTATCTCGCATGGAAGACTTTATGACAGAAAGATTAATGATACATCCAGTCACATGTGCCTAGGTCCCTTGAAGATTCTCGGTGATCAACCAGTTACACCATGAATCAGATATATAATCGCCATTTTGGATCATAACTTCATAAGTCCATCAGTTTTAAACTGATCGATCCAGATATGGAGCTCCTCATCAAGGAAATCTTTTGATTCTTCGAGCAACTGATATTCGGGTTGACCATCATCGCTTGGCGGCGAAGGATTCCTGTTTCTGTTGTGAGCGATCTGATTCTTCGAGCTAGAACCTTCGTCATTGCTCGAGATTATAAGAGGATGATTGATCGGTTCACTATCAAAAGCACCTTCCATTTGGGGATGGGAGAAACAAAAATCCTCAGAGCATCCCCCCGCTTGATCTTCCGAAATCATACGCCCAAGCTAGGCAGATCTTTGAACACTAGGCACAATATGTTGATCGGCGATAGGAAGAGCACTAGCGAAAAGTTGCTGCTCAAACCAAGGAGTTTGTACCTGCTGCACTTGTGGCATATACTCTTGAGTGGTGCTGAGATGATTCGGGGGAATATTTTGATTAGCGCCCAAGTAGTCGATGGTGCTGCTACCAGCTTGGTCAGTGCCTAGATTCGGCAGGGTATTTCTTACTTCAGGGGCATTGTAGTTGTGGCCATGCCTAGTGTTTAGGCACAAGTTGAGTTCTTTCAGGTTCAGTGCTGTGTGGCGCTGTCTTAGCGCCCTTCTGTAGCTCTTGAAGTGACTCGCGACTCCATCTTTAGTGAGTCCTGGTATGTTCATGATCTCAAGTATGCGCGTTGGATATGCTGAGTTGATCCCTAGTTGCTGAACCGCACTAAGGAACTTGAGATGAAGCTCGGGGGACCAATTGACCCTCGTCTTCTTGCGACCCGGAACAGTGTTGACAACTTGGCTATTGCTCTCTGGCCTATTTCCAGTAGGATTTGATCGAGCCGGAAATTGTTGTGGAGGGAATTCATCAGCTTTGGATTGGTCGGTCGTGATAGTAAGCTCATCGTTAAGGAAACTCCAATCATGGTGACGCATATCCCATCCTTTAGAAGGCATCGGTATTGACTTCGTAGAATTGATTTGTTCATGCATATCTCCAACAAAATCCGATTGTATCAAAGATGGTTCGAGGGAGTGGGGTGGTGAATGAGCATTTTCAATCCTCATATAAGGTTTATCAAGGAACATTTCGCCGAGAGTGACAGGGCCACCGCAATTAAGGCAAGCGATAGTGCTGGGAGCTTTCTTATACCTCATGTTCTCCGCTCGAAGCTTTTCGTTTTCCTCCTTTAGAATCGCAAGTTCTTGACGTCTGTGTTGAGCCCGCAATTTGGATCGCTTATTTTGAAACCAAAACTTGACACTCAAAGGTTTCATCCCTAGCTTCTGGCCCAATTCATTTCTTTGTTTCATGTTCGGGAGAGGGCATTCACTAAAGAAAGCTTCAAGCTCTTGGATTTCATTCTGAGTGTGGCACTGGCGACGTTTCCTTTTCCGGGATTGACCATCGCTGCTGCTGTTGCCGTCGCTGCTGAGATCCTGAACTTCGTTGCCGAAAGGGTTGGGTTCTGTGGTTCTGGTACCAGACGCGATCCTGGAATCTTCGAGATCTCTCAATAGTTCACTTTCTGAGATTTTTGGATCAGTCGCCTCTAGCAACTGACGGTAACCCTCAAACATGTTGGATCGAAAAATGTTCGATCAATTTTTGCTCACTCAGGGTTCTCTACTCTCTCATGTATGCTCACTCTCTCTAAATTTTCTTTTGAGTGGTTCTGTATGCCCAGGAAACGTTCTTTAAACATGGATGAAGATCATCAGGCAAGCGTTTCTCCCAAGATTTCGTATTTCTCGCTTTGTCGTCTTCTTTCTTCTTTTCAACGTGGAGGGACACCAAATCGATTTCCTTTTCTCGATATCCATGTCTGTCTCCCACTTATTTTCAAAAAGGTGGAACTACGCTCGCCTCCCGCTCAGTTTTTTAATATGATGGGACCGCCAAATCCTTTTGCAACTTTTTTCGATAGTTGCGCTTAACTCTCGCTCAATTTTAATATGGTGGCACTGACATATCTTTTTACAACTTTTTTAGATTTATCAAGCCTGAAATCGCGGACTGGGACGGATCTGATGGTTCACCGAAAGAGCCACCACTGCTTTACCCAATTAACTTGGCTCCATGAGCATTATTGCTGTGACCTTTCTTCATCCTCGAGTTGCTATAAAATGAGGAGTTAATGCAGAGAAGATTAACACTCTTACATAATTTCCTTTTCGTATTTTAATCACTCTACCACACCCATCTTCTTCTCCCTCACTCCAACGAAAATGACCTCTCCTATTCGCACTTTCTCGGCTGAAATTTTGGCCCAGTGGGAAAAACTCTATAACCTCCTAGGTCGAGGCTATGCTCATATAGCCGATCACCCAGAAATTGAAGATGAAATTCGCATTTTGCTCGTGGAAATAGACACCACCTCTATCGAGGGCACTAATTTAGAGAGGGAATATAGAATCTTCCCAACCCTCTTTATAAACTTTTTAGAGACTTACCGTGTCGCTCATCGAGAAGTTACCATGGCTCACGTTTTGCGAGCTCGCTATGAGGATCGGTCCAACTGCTTGGTGTTGGCCAACCTTGTGGCCGATAGTCACAGAAAGGCTGTTGAGTTCGCCAACGAGCGGGTCTCGATGTTGCTTCGCGAGAGGGGAAATTTGGTGGAGCACTTGGCCTTATCCCTGACCACATATGAGCACGACCGTCGTAATGTCGTGTTGAAGTTTCAATGTGAGTGGCAGGAAGAAAGGCTTGACAGCATTACCGCGGATATAGCCCATGGGAGAGGACTAGTTCGGGACCTGGAAATAGCCGCCGAAGATCACGGGACCAAGGTTGCCGAGCTTAAAGGGGAATGTAAACGCCTTCTTCTTAAGCTTGCAGATCTCGAGTCTCGAGGTGGTGAGTATAGGCAAAGCATCAATAATATGGAGGGCCAACTAGGTTCCTTTGTGATGCTAATTAGGGCTCATTTCGATTTTACTTTTCCACCTCGATGATCTGTATGATCCGCTTTTAAGGTCCCTCGATTGAGCGAAATGAATGAAAGCTCTAATATGTGTGTCTCAACTTCTGTATGGCTGACTTTCTCGAACACCTGACCACTCTCAACCTAGGCAAGCTGCTCTTTGACATTGATGATTCGAGCGTGTACATCTTGATTTTTTAATCTTGCTTATGATCAAATAAAGGAACCTCCCACCGCGTTTATCCACAAAAAGACTTCTCTTCTCTACCTGTTTTTAACTACTTAGAGATGCCCCAGTTTCGATCTTTGAGACGTGACTTCAGGATCACCTATTCCAAATCGTCATCTTCATTAGATGATACCTCAATGATGTCCATAGCAGGCTCTTCTTGTCCACTTGGCGCTCATAATGGGATGACACCATCTTCGTCTTCCATCAAGAACATTGGGAGGAAAACACACCTATCTATCCTCAAAATGACATTTAATCCAATCACCGGAATTATGCAATGAATATAATGATTATGAGCTATAACAAGTTCGAGGGATAGAAAAGTCTTACCAACCAAACTTAAGAGAAAATCAAGCTTCTATGTACAGTGTTAGGTATACTAACCTTCCATAGACAAACGCATGAGACAAGTGAGGGAAAACTCCTAAAAATCAAAAGATAGGGCTTGGTACCTAAAACCAAGGTTCTCACCTCGAATTCTGGGAAGAGTCGATTCCATTGCACAACTATCGTTGCATTGGGACTCAATCCATAGTTCGAAGTGAGCGGAATTGAAAAGTGGATTACCCCATGTTTTTCCTCACGGAGATTCCATTTTCAATTCCTTCTATTGTGTTCCTAAAGAGGGCGCCTGGGGTTTTAGGCGCAATTGTGTGTATTCATTGTGTCGTGCTAAAGCAATAAACATGCATTTTATTTAACAATCACTGCTTCAATATAAATATCCACACAATCATACATCCAAAACTCTTGCCTGCATAAAACAAAGTTAACAAGCACTTCACCCCTTATTTCTCCCGTCTATTAAAACATCTAACACATTCGTTAGCATATACACCTCACTTTCGAGAGCATCTGCATAAAATTAGGTTAGAAGAATCAATCAACTTTTTAATCGGCTCAAGTCCACTAAATGGTTAAGAACCATTCCCCAGTGGAGTCGCCAGTCTGTCGCGACCCTCTTGAGGTTGTCGAGCTCTCAAGGGCTAATGGGCCGTCCTGTCTGGTCGGACGCGGGCCTCTCCCAAGGCCCATTACCCAAATCACAACGGAGGTATGCGTGATCGACTTTCAGTGTGGTCTAGTGACATGTGCTAAGTGTGCATGCCATGGAGTCGCCACCAATCATTTTTTTTAGGGTATGATTGGACCACCCAATCGAATAGTTGGGAGTTTCTATTCAATTCTGCGAGAACCAGAGAAATGGTTTCGGGGACTTAGTTACGCCAACCGTCAGAGTTGACGCCCTTTCGGTACCTAAGTTGACTGAATTTTCTAGCCTGAGATTCATGCGGATGAGTAAGGTATGAACCATAAATCTAGAAATTCATGCAGATATGAGTGATTATCCTAGCAATCACAATCAGTAATAAAATGCGCAACTCAAGGAATCTAGATATGCAAATAAATCACATGGCATTCCTAGTAATGCCCTATTTATCAATCACAGCTCAAGAATGATTTAGCTGTCCTAGCCGTTCTACACTCGATCTAACCTAAGAAAAGCATTAGGAACCATCGCAGGAGTTCGAGAGTACTCACATGGGGTTCGCCGTGCCCTGGTTTGGTCTTGGACGAGCTATCGAGCTCATGCCGACCCGATTATATTTGGGGATCCACTCGGCGTTTTACACCATGAAATCATGTGAAACAAAAACGAAAATATTCAGTAAGGGGCATTTATTGTAGATGGTGGTCGATCTAATTGGACATCAAGACTAAAAAAGATGTAGAAATTTACAAATTAAAAGACTCGAATGATATTTTTTTTGCCAAATTCAACTCTATGCGTCGTGAAGAAACACATGCAATTGAACTTGAATTTTGACTATTTATGAGTTCAAAATGAAAAGAAAATTAAAATAAAAATATTGACTATTTTTCTATATTTTTACAACATCGAATGCTATTTTTCTTCATTTTTCATGTATTTTTCTATTTTTGGAAAATATTAAAAAAATTGAAAAATTATTTTTTGTCAAAAATGGTTCCTTTAGCTTGGTCAAGGCTACCAAAGATGATTTTTTAATTTTTTAATTTTTTATATTGTTTTATGAATTTTTAAAAAATAAACTATGAAAGACTGATAAAAAATCAGGTGTCAACACCTGGCTACCCTCTTCTGGTAAGTTTGTCCATGGCAAATGGCTTTAAGACGTTTCTCGTCTATTAAATTCAGCTGTTCATATCTGTGCTTGAAATATTCTGACTCAGAGAGTTTATCTTCGGATAAGATTCTCAAAGAGGGAATCTTAACTTCCACTGGTAGAACTGCTTCCATCCCATACACCAGACTGTAATGAGTTGCCCATGTAGAAGTCCTGATTGACGTTCTGTAAGCCATTAAGGCGAAGGGTAGCCTTTCATGCCAATCCCTGTAATTTTCTGCTGTTTTAGCCAAGATTCTCTTGATGTTTTTGTTGGCTGCTTCCACTGCCCCATTCATCTGTGGGCGGTAAGGAGATGAATTCAGATGTCGAATGCTAAAGTGATCCAGCAGATCATCGACAATCTTGTTGTTCAGGTTTGACCCATTATCTGTGATGATCGCTTGCGGGGTACCATACCGGGATATGATATCTCTTTTGACGAATCTTGCCACATTTCTTGCAGTGACATTCTTGTAAGAGCTGGCTTCTACACACTTTGTGAAGTAATCAATCGCTACCAAGATGAAGCGATGACCATTCGAAGCCACAGGATTAATGGGCCCTATCATGTCTATGCCCCACATAGAGAAAGGCCAAACTTCAGACATTTGGTGCAGTTCGTTTGGGGGTGCATTGATCTTATCCCCGTATATTTGGCATTGGTGGCATGACCGGACGTGCTGACAGCAGTCTGATTCGATGGTCATCCAATAATAGCCGAGCCGCATGATCTTTCGGGCAAGGAGGTGGCCGTTCATGTGAGGCCCACACACACCTTCATGGATCTCTTTCATGAGGATATTTGCTTCTTTGGCATCTACACATCTTAATAGAGTGGAATCAAACGATCTCTTATACAAAATTTGCCCATTGGGGAAGAACTTGCTGGCCATCTTGGTTATGTATTTTCGGTCTCCTGACTGGCATTCTTCAGGGAATTCCCCTTTCGAGAGGTAATTCTTGACGTCATAGTACCATGGCTCTCCGTCAAATTCTTCTTCGATTAGCATACAATAAGCTGGTCTTTCAACAATGCCGATCCTCAGAGGTTCTACATCCAACCCTTCAGTTGTTTGTAACATCGAGGCTAGGGTGGCTAATGCATCTGCAAATTGATTGTGAGACCTTGATAGGTACTCGAATGACACTTCTTCGAACTTGAGTATCAATTCTTCAAGGTATTCGTGATAAGGGATGAGCTTTGCGTCTTTCGTCTTCCACTCCCCCTGTGTCTGTAGAATGATGAGCATGGAATCTCCAAAAACTTGCAACCTAGGTATCTTCATAGAAATGGCCAGTCGTAGGCCCAGAATGCATGCCTCATATTCTGAAATATTGTTGGTACAAGGAAAAGTTATCTTTGCCGCGACAGGGTAATATTGACCATCTGGGGATATCAGTACTGCCCCAGTGCCTGCTCTTGATAGATTGACAGCACCATCGAAATACATGATCCGTTTGTCTTCTGCTAAGTTCAGAATTTGACCTTCTGTGTTTATTACTTCAGGGGACTCACCGTTTGACGGGTTTTCTGCCAGCATGTCAGCTATAGTCCTCCCTTTTATCGACTTTTGTGGAGAACATTTGATGTCAAATTCAGACAACATTACTTGCCATTTTGCCAATTTCCCAATTAAAGCGGGTTTCTCCAGGAGGTATTTGACAGGATCGTTTTCTGTTATGAGCTGGATATGGTGGTGTAGGGTATACTGCCTCAGTCTGCGAAGTACGCATACCGTTGCTACGCATGCCCTTTCAACTGGTATATATTTTGCTTCAGATGGCGTGAATTTCTTACTCAGGTAATAAATGGCCCTCTCTTTTCCATCTATCGGGTTTGTTTGGGCAAGTAAGGCTCCCAAGGACTCTTGTCGTATGGTCAGGTATAAGGTCAATGGGTAACCAGGAATTGGTGGCATAAGCACCGGTGGTGTGATCAAATAGTTTTTGATCATTTGGAATGCCTTGCTGCACTCGGCATCCCATGTTATTTTCGCGCCTTTCTTAGGCAATTTGAAGATTGGCTTAACCACATCAGACAGCTGATTGATGAACCTGGCAATATAGTTCAATCTCCCTAGAAGGCTTCTCACTTCTTTTACCGTGGAGGGAGTTGATAAGTCATGGATGGCTTGAATTTTTCAGGGATCAACCTCAATGCCCCTGTTGCTGACTATGAACCCAAGGAGTTTCCCGGATCTTGCCCCAAATACACATTTGTTAGGGTTCAGCTTTAACTTGTATTTGCGCAGGCGTTCAAACAGCTTCCTTAATACCTGTATGTGATCTTGTCCTTTCTTGGATTTAGCGATCATGTCATCGACATATACTTCAATCTCTTTGTGGATCATATCATGGAATAACGTGACCATAGCCTTCTGGTAGGTGGCCCCGGCGTTTTTTAATCCAAAGGGCATGACTTTGTAGCAAAAATTTCCCCATGGTGTGGTAAATGCAGTCTTGGGTTTGTCCTCTTGTTTCATGAAGATTTGGTTGTATCCCGAGAATCCATCCATGAATGAGAATAATTCATAACCCGCCGTACTATCCACCAATACATCAATGTGGGGGAGTGGAAAATCATCTTTTGGACTTGCTCTATTCAGATCTCGGTAATCTATGCAGATCCGAACCCTTCCATCCTTCTTCATGACGGGGACTATATTCGCAATCCAGTCTGAATATGGGATAGCTTCAATGAAGCCTACCCTAAGAAGTTTCATGACTTCTTCCTTAATCTTGTCTTCTAACTCGGCTTTCATCCGCCTACTGCCTTGTTTGACAGGTTTGATGCTAGGATCTGTGGGCAATGCATGTTCCACAATCTTAGGATCAAGGCCTGGCATATCCGCGTAAGACCATGCGAAGATGTCTTGATATTCTTTTAGTAGCTTGGTGAACTCGAGCCTTTCATCTCGGGATAGGTGTCCGCCGATCTTGACCTCTTTGACGTTCATGGCGTCTCCCAAATTAATAACAACTGGTTCTTTTGAGGTAGGAGGCTTTGATTCTTCAAAGGTGTTCCAATCTCTGCGGATAGATGCGTAATCCTCGTCTTCATCTCCCTCAATGTTATAGGAGTGGTTAATGGAAGGATCCAAATTTTGTAACAACCTGGTATGCATGTTTGAGATGATATGCCTGAAATGCCATGAGTATGGTTAGTTTGTGCTCAGTAAAAATGACATGCACGATCATGTAAAGTCTTTTCGAAAAAGTTTTCGAAACAGATGTAGGTACAAAGGGGACTAATCCTCATGTCATTGGACATCCCGGCCCCATGAAAATCTTTTTGAAGATTAGGAATCATATGACAAATCAGGCCTCAAGCTTCTGTATGGAAGACCATTATCATCATCGGGCTGATTCGTGGTTCCATATGTCCTTAACAAAACATGCGTAGTTTTATTGAATGCAAGAAGGGCCACGTTACAAGATGTGCTATTTGGACCAACGGCCGGGGATCCAAAGGCGTTTTCCTATGCATACGACAAGGAAAGAAAATACAATGCAATGCAGAAAGTTCTAAACGCAGTATTTAAAGATAAAGGAAGAGTCTCTTTACTCAGAAGAAGTGGCTTCATTGTCCAACCACTCCAAGATGACATTCACAGAGTCATTTTCAAGAAAAGGGTTTGTCAGATCTGGTTCCATCGGTGAAGTGACATCCTCTTCAGATAGCCATTTGGAGTTCTGGTTGAAGTAGGCATTTAAGGGATTCCTGAACAGTCGAAACCTGCCCTTCCAGGTTGGAGAACCGATGAATGAGTTATTCGGGCTGCTTTCGCCTCCCCGGCGTCTCAGGTTTCTACCTCGGCCTCTGCCTGTTGCTTTCGGGACAGATTCATTCATGGGATATTTTTGGTACCCCAAGCCTTTTCTATGAGGGTTGGCCTTTAACCGTAGTGGGGTATTTATACCCTGATTATGTTTGCCTGGGCCTTTTTCGGGGTTGAACCCGTATGCCAGCAGCATCTTAGCTGGTAGAAGACTGGCTTCCGAGATGTAGGGGGTTCTCAACTTCGTCCCTGCTGGGGTATGAACTGTTGCTACCAACTCTAGGGAATGATAGCTTGCTTCTGTTTTCTCTTCAGGTTCAATATAGGGAATGGCACTGTTCTGGTATGCCTGGAGGTCGACTTCTCCATGTACAGTAATCACCTTCCCATCTACAACGAAACGTACTTTTTGGTGCAGGCTCGAAGGGACAGCTCCTGCTGTATGGATCCAAGGTCTTCCTAGCAGGAATCCAAATGCACTGGGCAGATCCATTACTTGAAAGTTTATAGAGAACTTTGTCGGGCCGATGAATACGTTAAGCTCGATCTCTCCCTCTACAGTCTTCCTCATGCCGTCGAATGCTCTTACAGCTGTCTTGGATGTCTTGACCATCTCTTCATTGATTCCCAGCCTCCTTATGGTAGCCAAAGGACAGATGTTAAAGGCTGATCCATTATCGATCGATACGTGTGCCACTCTTTTGCCGTTACATTGGGCGGAGATGTATAAAGCTTTGTTGTGCCCTCTTCCCTCCATGGGGAAGTCTTCGTCAGAGAAGCTTAATTGGTCTTTTAAAAGAATTGCCCCTACAAAGTCCCCTAGTTGGACCTCATTAATTGTTTCAGGGACATGTACTTCGTTGAGTACCTTCAACAGTGCGTTCTTGTGCTTCTCTGAATTGATGAATAGGTCTAACAGTGATATCTGAGCGGGCATCTTCCTCAGCTGCTCTATCACTTCAAACTCACTGGTTTTGATGATTGATACGAGCTTTTCGGCATCTTCCTTTGAGACCTCCTTTTTTTCGGATTCACCCTCTCTGGGGGTATAAAATCTTCCAGACCTCATTACTGCATCTACTTGTGTGGTCCCATAGTCCCAATGGACTGCTTTAGGATCATACTCTTCTACTGGGGGGACTTTTATCGTTACGATTGTCTGATGAGATATCTCTGGTCCCGCCGTGTTGCCTTCTTCCTCTCGAGGAAATTGAATCACGATAGGCCTGACTGGGCAATCTTCCACCTCGCTCAGGCTATCCAGCTCATCCAATCTAATCACCACGGCCGTGGCTACTTCGATCATCAATATGGCGTTGTCGAGTTCTTCCATACCGTTTGAGGTTCCTGGTTGAGAGAGATCATCCATACCTCCCCATCCGTCCGGTATGATGTCTTCAATCTTCTGATAAAAGCTGGGAGGGGCCGAATATTTCACCTTGAAATTGTATCCTCCAGAATCTTGACCCAGGTTGTCTATAATTTCGCCCTTCTCAAGTGCGTCAGCCATAAACTTGAGGCCTGCTAGACTTCTCCTCATGGCTTCTATTTCGTCTTCTTCAAATTCTTCTTCTGATTGAGTGGCCGGCCCCAGATCGTTTGCCAATTTCTCACGTGAGGTACCACAGGTGCTACTATGCTCAGTTGTGATCAAGAAGTGGTTCCCTTCTAAAGATAGAGAAGTTTCAATCCCTTTGAATTCTTTGTCAGTAATATCGGACATTATCCCCAGGCTTATCATCTTGTCGATACACAACTTCTTTTGGTCGGTTGATATCTCCCCTTCTTTTGGATATGATGAAGCGGTTGTTAGCAGGTCGGCCAGCTTAGGCGCATCTACCTTAAGTTTAAGGTAGTCCTCTTCTTCTTCAGAGAATATTGTCCCTACTGTTTGATGATTTGGCAACGGATTTTCTTGCACATTTGGGGCTGCGTTGTCAAATTTCAAAATCTGACTATCAATTAGGGCTTGCACTTTCAGCTTCAGGATATAGCAGTTATCCACATTATGCCATCTTTCGCCCATATGGTAGGCACAGGTCTGGCTCTCATCAAAGCCAAGATACTTTGCAGGGTTTGCCCTAGGTGGTTCTTTCGCCACCAAGTGTTGCTCCAACAGCATCGGGAGTAGCTTGGATAAAGGTCTCGGGAGCTGAGAGAATTGCCTCTGGGGTTGCTTTCTTCTAGGCTCTGGTACCTTTGGCGCTGACCAGGATGATCCGCCTTTGGCCTGATTAGAATTGCCAAATGGCTTTAACTTGTGGGGATCTGGTATAAATGCTATGTCCAGTCCGGCTTCTCTCTCCTTTCTCAGAGGATACTGCTTCCTAGTAGGAGTTTCCTGAGGCCTTCTTTCTTTCAAGGCCCATTCCAGCCTCTCAGCAACCTTAATCAGACGTGCGAATGTCTGACATCCAGAAGTGTTCAGTCTGTCAAAGTACTCGTAGGGGAGTGCTTTCAGGAATAAATCGATTAGTTCCTCTTCCGGGATTGATGGCTTCACTTGAGTAGCCAAGGCTCGCCACCTCTGGGCATATGTCCTGATTAATTCGCCCCTTGCTTTCGAAGTTCGCAGAAGGTCCTCTCTTGTTGGGGCTGTAGCTGTGTTGAACTTGTATTGTCTGAGGAAATCCTCTGCAAGGTCCTCCCATCCGTCATAAACCTCTAAGTCTAGCTCAATAAACCAAGCCAGAGCGGCGCCAGCCAAGCTCTCTTGGAACGTGTTCATTAATAGTGGAATGTAATCTGAATAGTGCGCCATCTTGCGTAGGTAGTACTTGAGGTGAGCTCGGGGATAACCTGTCCCATTGTATTTCCTTACGAACTCTGGTTCTTTATAGTCAGGAGGAGTCTCTACTTTAGCAAAAGGCAATATTTTGTCAAAGCGGGCTAGCTCATAGCCCTGGCTACTCAGGCATTCTTCGATCTTGGCCAATCTCTTAGCCTCTGCCTCTGTCTTCACAGTCTGCCTCCCCTTTTCTTCCTTTTCGAGATTGATGATAACAGGAGAGGCCTTTTGTTGTGCCCGGCTATTTGGTTCATGAACGTCCTCTTCTGTACGCTGTGTATCTCTTGTTGCTTCTCTATCAGTTACATCAGGTACCATGGAAGGGCCTGAGTTGTTCTGATTATGGGCGGTCGTCTGTTTAGCTTGATTGGCCTCCAGCATGGTCTTAATGTCAGCCATCATAGTTGCCAGGGCAGTCATCTGAGACTCCAGCATGCCTACGCGCGGAGTCAACTCTTGCTGCTCCATTCTTGTTTTAAGGCGAGTTCGGAAGCGATGTGTGGGAAATTCCGTGATGAGAGCGTACCTGTTTCGAAAGGATTTCGAGTGAGTACTTCTTTTATTTTAGCAAAAAGGAGCAGCTAATTCTTTCAGTTGCATGCTTCTTGTCAGTAGATGAGAAAAAGGGCTACTTTGTGAGCCTTAGCCTCATGCAAGTAGTTCTTTTAATCATTTCTCGACAAGAATTCATGGAATTAAAAGAAGCGTAATTTCTGACGATAGTTTTTATGCATTTGCAAAACATGTTCACATTCATGCTCATGTGTCCAAGATAGTATTCCATAGAAATGAGAATGTATGAGAAGGCATCACAATGCTTGCTTATTTTACACTTGACAGAATAGCCTATTCAAGTCTAGGACGTTTGAGGCCTAAGGTATCCTCATCATCCCAGTATGGATTCCCCTCTTCAGCTTGGGGGCCCTCATCTTCTGAACACGACAGTGGTCCTATGTCTTCAGGTATGTATGGCTCTATTCCTGGTACGTACGGCACGATGTATTCGGGTATGTAGGGCTCCACAAGGCTTCGTCGGGTCGCTTTGAAGTGTTGAATGTATTCTGTGGTGGCTCTATGAGTGTTTTCTTCTCGAGTCATGTCTTCTGGCCAACTTATTTCTTCAGTCTGGGAATTCTTCAAGGAGTGTATGATGGATGCCACCTTGGCTTCAAATTGTCTCTTCTCCTCCTCCGTGAGGGTCTGGCTTGGTAAGTCAAAGGAAAAGATATCAGGTCGCGGTGAAGAAGGGATCTCCTGAAGTGCTCCAAACTGCCGAATCACCCTTCTTGGGTAGTATGCGGTAGCGCCTGTGAATCCTAGCAGGGGGACTGGACTCCCGTCATCGCAAGTCAATCTGACCTTGTTCAGCGTCGGCAACCTTAGCCGCCATCGGAGTTGCTCAGGTTTTAGGACTTTGAGGAATTTCTTCCATTCTACAAAGTTGAACTTAGGAACACGTGTATGGGTTCTAGCAAACGTTTTAAGAGGGTGTGCATTGGGGCTGATTTCAGTGAAACCCATGCAGATGTGGAATTGTCTGATATGGGATGTGAACCACAGATACAGCAGATCACTAGAAGCTCTAAAGATTCCCTTTTTGTTTTTCTTGAAATGATTTAGGGAGAGGAAGGTTTCGGCAAGGAGGATGTTTGAGTAATCCCACCCACAACAGACTTGCCTAGCTACTATAGCCATGATAGGGTCGAAGGTGACAGTTGAGATTGGGAATAGCACAAAGCTAAAGAATGCCAAGATAAAAGCTCTACCAGATTTGGTTCCTTTAGAAGCAGGAAGGCGGGAAAATCGGTCTATAAGGAAAGACAGGGAAACTCGTCCAGAATTGCTTTTTGCATCTGCTGTGACTTCATTCAGGTTTGTGTAAAGGAATTCAACCACCTGGCTCAGGGGTTCAAGTCCTATAGGGGGTCGGACGAGCGTAGGGGTGAATTCAACTCCGATGACGGCGCTATATTCCTCGATAGTGGGAGTGATCTCTAGTCCTTCCATACAAAATGTAGCGGTGGTAGGATCCCAGTAGAGCGCCATGGCTTGAATGAAGGCAGGTGGACTCTCAATCTTCAGCAAGTCCAATAGGTATCCTAGTCGTGACTCCGCATACTTCTGGCTGGCTTCGCCCATGCCATCCCACCATGATTGGAGTTCAGCTCGGGGGATCTTGAACACTTGAATATCATTCTTTCCCATCAAGTCTAAAATATGCAAATGATTTTAAAAGGTCAATCGCCAGAAATTACTTTAAATGTATGAATATGCAGATGTCATGAAGCATGCATGAGCTAACTTGATTGCATAGTTCAATTTGAAGAAATGGAGATTAGGACCCTTTTTCAGGTCTTGAAAGCCTGACTCAAAGCCTAATTTGCATTTCAGGGAAGTGAATTATGCAATTTAGTCAGGTTTACTCAGTGACTAAAGGGAACAGCAATGTCACATTCCATTGGTCAATACATCAAAGGAACAAAGTGTGATGTACTTTTATTACAGTCAAGATGTCTAATAGAAGAACGGTAAAGAAAGGTTTTTCAAACAAGAAAGCCATAAAAGCCAATGGAACGTGAGGATCTAAATCACTCTTTTTCAGAAGTCTACCCAAATGACAGTCGATCAGGAACTCTCCCTTAATCTAGGGTAGGGGAGTTATCTTCAGTGGTTTGGTCGAGAGGTTGTAGTTCCTCCGGCCACTCTCTAGTCCAGGGTACGATGACTTCGGAAGCCTTATCGGGTTCAATTTTCTTGATTGTGATACGCCTTGGCTTGGTCTTGATCGCAGGGCGTCTCTTCCTACCCCAAGAAGTAATCATGGGTATGTTCTCTTTGGCCAGCAATTCAGCCTTCCTGCGGGCGTACGCTTCCTTAGCTAGCTGGTTGCGACGTTGTCTCTTCATCTCCAGATAATCCTTCATCATTTCGTCTGATTGTCGCTTGAATCTGAGATTATCAGCGTAGTAGCGGGTTTGACAGTCCTCAGCATACCCCAGCTTACGTCCAGTCAGTTCCCGACCATACACGAATCTAGTAAAGTGTAGCCTCGTGTTTGGTCCGGGGCGAGTAACTTTTCTCAAGTACTCGAAGGTCACCAACTCCGTCGAGCTCTTAGGGAACAGCGACATCCTACCCCATAATCATTGTTGTTCTCATTAGTCACTTGAGTAATCTTCATGATGTGAATGCATATGGATGTATGCAATGTATGAGTCATATCATGGAGCAGGAAATAAAGTACGTTTAGAGATAAATGTCTTACCAACCACACTTTGGGGGATGTGGAATGCCCCTTGTATCAATGGGTGGTTTTAGGTATACCAACCATCCATGGACATGCGCATGAGACAAGTGGGTATACTCTAAAGAAAATTGAAAATCAGGTGAGGAACCTACGGCTCAGGCTCCCACGATCCACACGAGGCAGATTCCTCCCCAAGGGTACCTACCCAAGAGGGCTAGATATCGCCAATGCAGATGGTAGGCGGGAACGAATACGAAAGTCTCAAGTGCCATCAAACACAAGATCCTTTTCGCACCCTTTCCCTATCTAAGGTAACCTAGAGGTGGTTTGCAGTCGGGGTTTGACCGCCAGTGTGGGCAATGTGTCGTGATCATCACAATGCAAAGTCATGCACAGCAGTTTGTATCAAAACACCGCTTCAGTATGTGCATAAAGTAAACATACATTCCCAACTCCAACCTGCAGGAAAAATGTCAACAATCACTCCACCCCTTATTTCTCCAATCTGCAAAAACATCTAACACAATGGTTAGTGTACGTACCTCACCTTCTAGAGCATCTGCAGAAAACAAGGTCAGATAAACCAAACAACTTTTTAATCGGCTCAAGTCTTCTGGAATTCGTAACCAGAGATTCTGGTTTAGAATAGTCCCCAGTGGAGTCGCCAGTCTGTCGCGACCCTCTCGAGAGCGGAGGGCTAATGGGCCGCCCGATCGCTGGCTGGATCGGACGCGGGCCTCTCCCAAGGTCCATTACCCAAATCGCAACTGCTGGATATACGTGATCGACCTTCAGTGTGGTCTAGTGACATGTGATGAGTGTACATGTCAAGGAGTCGCCACCAATCGTTTCGTGGAGGGTACGATCGGAAACCCTATCGAATAGTTGGGAGTGGTCTATTCGATTCTGCGGAAACCAGAGAAGTGGGTTCGGGGACTTAGTTATGCCAACTGTCAGAGTTGACGCCCTTTCGGTACCTAAGCTGAATGGTTTATCTGATCCTAGGATTTCATACAGACGAGTGGGGTACAGATCCTAAATCTAGGAGTTTATGCAGATGGGAAATACTACCCTATCACTCACAACCAATAGAAATAAGTGCGCAAATCGAGGATCCAGTACATGCGGATAAAGCACATGAAATCAGCGTGGTATCCCTAATGAGACCCTATTAGCCTAGAGAAATATCAATCAAGGCTTATGAGTGATTTGGACATGATTCGCCCATGAGGGGCAGAACCGTAATTTTGAATAATTCGGGGGAAATTTACCCTTAAAAGGGTAAATCTGTCATTTTAGACGAATTGGGAAGTCAAAAGACAGAGGAAATAGGATTGGCCATCAATCCAATCCATTTCCTATTTTTCGGGAATTTCCAGGATTTTTCTGGAATTTAGAAGTGATTTTACCCTTGGAGGGGTAAAGTCGTCATTTTGGACAAAGATGAGAACTAAAAATCTCAAATATTAGGGTTGGTCATCCACCTGACCTAAACCCTAACTTCAAGCAATTTTTAGAACTCGATTGAGATAAGAAAGACGATTTTCCCTTTAAAGGGCAAAATCGTCATTTTGAGAAAAGAGGCGGGACTTGAAAATCCAAACCTAAGAATTGGTCGTCTAATCGACCCTAATTCTCACCTTGGCATTATCGGCCTTTTCTAGCATGCACAGTAGAGGCGACTTACCCCTAAAGGGTAATGTCGTCAAGTCTTGGAAAATTGGATAAGAAACCCCAAAAATAGGGTTGACCAGTTGTCTGTGGTCAACCCTCGATTTTTGGGGATTTCTGGGTGTTTAGGATTTTTTACAAATTTTTCCACATTTTTTGGAATTTTCTGGCATTTTCTAGCATTTTTTTTTGGATTTTCTGAAATTTTTTCGATTTTTTTTTCGATTTTTAAAATCATTTTCTGATTTTTTTTATTTAAAAAAAATGTTATCTGGGCCGGGTCGGGTGACCCGGCCCACGGCGACCGGCCCGGCTCGGACCCGGCCCGGCGCGAAAACGACACCGTTTCACTCTTCCCGCTCAACTTTTCAAACTCCCGCCTATACTTAAATCGAGGGCCCTGATTGCGCCACGTATCGTCTCTTGGACGGCCTGATCTACCGGAGGCAACCGACGACTACGATCGAAGTACCTGATTGAACTACAGCCGTCCGATTCGTTATTAGAAAAAAGATTTTTTATTTCGGAAAAAGCAAGATCTCGACACGTGGCATAATAACCACCGTCGGATCAATATTTGTTATTCTTTTTTGTTATTCGGTTTTAACCGAATGCGCTGACGTGGGCGCCACGTGGGCGCCACGTCAGCGCCACATGGCCGTTGACTCGTTGACCATTCCACGTCAGCTTCATCTTCTTCCCGAGAACATGACTGAACGGACGGCCGAGGTTTCTCCGCCGTTGATCAGCAGCGAAACTTCGTCCAAAAGACTCGAGACCTAAACCATTCAACTCGGCTCGACTTGCAGTTTTGTATATATGAAAATCAGGCAAGATTATTTACGGAATCAAACACAGGCGAGCTCGTACCAGTACGGCCATGGTGACTTCGATCATACGATTTATGGAATTTCATGGCAATTCCTTTGCACTGAAGCACCAAAAAGAGTTTAGGAAACTTACGTCGAGCTCTGATTGAGCTCGCAATGGCTAGAATAGCCTGGCCAGTGATCGACCAGACCAAGCTAAGTTGGGGGTTCGACTCGGGGTTTTCAGGCGAGATTGATGCAAAAAAAAGAACCGAGGAGGGTCACTGATGTTCCAGGAGTAAAACACATACTCGAATTTCACAAACGATCATGAGATAGGCAATTTGCCATGAACGCACAGTAAGGAGTTCGACTCTGCAACTCACCTATTTTCGGGGTCTCCTGTGGTGCGAGTAGGCGCGATCGCTTCCTACGGACTCAGGCGAGCTTCCGGTGATGATCGTCAAGTTCGGTTTGGCCTGGATTGGCCTAACCGGAGATGCTCAATTCTCCGATGACGCTTTGACAATGGCGTCGTACAGACTCTCTCTAACTCTCTTCCTCTCTCTGAGCTCGTTCTCTCTCTCTCTCTGTTTCTCCACCGCGAGCGCTCTGCCTCTCGCTTACTCTCTCTACCGCCTGCCCGAGCTCTCTCTCTCTCTCTCTCTCTGAGCTCGTTCTCTCTCTCTTCCTCTCTGAGCTCGCGCGAAGAGAACTGCCCCCTCTTTTCGCTCCGTTTTTGCCTTTTTGTTGCGCCAACTAACTCCTTTGCCAACTGATTTCCGTTTCCTCTTAACTGACTTCTCCTCCTCCCCCTTCTGTTTGTGCGCGTAGAAGAAGAGGCAGAGCAAACAGAGGGTGCTCTGCTTGGTTGACTGGGTTGACTGGTTCGGGTCAACCCGACCTAGTTGACCCAATTCGCTATTTTCCCCAAATTCAATGCCAAAATGAGCATGAATCACAAAATTGATCATAAAATCGGACTCTATGACACAAATTCCATCTGAAAGATGTAAATTATGGCTAAATTGGTTTTAATTTGTGTGAAAGCCCCAAATTTGAGATAGGATCCGAAATCGATTTTCGTCAAATTGAGGTTCCTAATGGGCGAATCGACCCCAATTGAGCCCACCATTAGATTCAGGGGGTCGAATACTATAGGGAGGAAGCACTGGGGTTCTATGGGTGTCCCTCGGAAAAGTTTAATTTCGGAATTGGCGTAATAGGGACTAAAATGAAAAGATTTTTATGCAATTAGGTCCCTAAGGCCAAAATTGATCAAATCAATGCATAATTGAACCAAATTGGAATGTCGGGTAATCAAGTCGAATGTCAAGATTCGTAAAATGCAAAATATTGCAAATAAAAAGACTCAAAACATATTTTTTGACAAATTTAACCATGTGTGTTACAAAAAAACACACAAAATTAAACTTGAATTTCGACTCTTGATGAGGTCAAAATGATAAGAAAATTAAAAGAAAAATATTGACTATTTTCCTATATTTTTGTGACCTCAAATTCTATTTTTGTTGATTTTTCTTAGTATTTTCCTATTTTCCAAAAATATTAAAAAATGTGAAAAATATGAAAAATTATTTTTTTTTGTCAAGAATGGTTCCTTGGGCTTGGCCAAGGCCACCAAAGTTGATTTTGTAATTTTTTGACTTTTTATGAATTTTTTTATGATTTTTCAAAGTAAAGTTGAAACAGACTTGGTCAAAAATCAGGTGTCAACACCTTCTAATTTGAAACGTGGAGCGAAACACAAGCAACCAAATAAACAAGCGGAATTTCAGTATACTAATTCAGCCATTTTCCTCGCATTGCTATAATAACAGTTGGAGCTAATTCATCATCTTTTTCATATTCTTCAAAAATACAAGCAATATTAATAAACTCCATTAAAAATAAATACGTAGTAGGATAACGAACACCAAATAAAGTATAAGTTGCATCATTAAAAACTTTTTAAAAATCTAAAATTCTTTTGCAAATATCCCACAATTGTGGGAGTAGCTCAATTTCAGAAATATTATTCCAAATAAACGAACATAATAAATCTTTATAAGTACAAGATTGATTAAGCAACTCGTAGGTAGAATTCCAATGAGTCGGAACATCTTTTGGAAATCTTTTTGGTGTTCTTCCATGTTCTTTGCAAAATCTGCCCCATTCTCTCATAGTTTAGGGATGACTCCCTAAAAATTGAATTGCTGTCTTTATTGGGGGTGAGAAAAGTTTCAAGAGTTTGTAAACCATCTTGTACACATAAATTTAAAATATGGAAAGCACATCTAATGTGAAAAAATTATCCACCAAAAGTGGGTTTACAATACTTTTCTAAAACGAGAATGGAAGCGGTATTTGATGCGCCATTATCAAAACCAAATGAAAATTTTTTATTAATCAAATTATAATATTTTAAGACTTGCTTAATTACTCTATAAATATTATTTGCCGTATGCCTATCATCAAACACTCGAAATGCAATAATTCTTTTTTGAATATTCCAATCATCACTTATCCAATGACATGTGATACCCATATAAGAATGAGTTTGCCAAAGATCACTCTAAATGTTGCTACCTATATGCACACGTCCATTGAAATCCGTAAAAAAGTTTTTAATTTTTTTTTGTTTTTTATAAAGCCGGAAAAGTTTGTGATAAAGAGTATTTCTCGAAACAGGTTTTGCTTGCAGAGTACATGCAGTGTTTATAAGAAAATTAAAACCAAAATTTTCACCAATGTTATGGCAGCATATTGAGCTAATGTTTCTTTATAAGCTGTTCATTGTAACGAAATAAAGGAAAAGTGTTAGGATTGGCGTACCCGAAAATTTATTGTTGGCTGGTGTCGATTCCCGCTTGCGTCGCATGTTTTGCCCTCAGATGCCGCCTAAATGTTCCATAGCTGCCTCCAATTTTAAAATCGTATTTTTTAGGGTTAATACTGCGAAAAACCCCAAACTAGTACACCTGTGACAAATTTACCCAAAATTACTTTTTTTATCACAAAAAATCCCAAACTAGTACACTTGTGACAAATATACCCCAAACTATTTTTTTAACCACCAAAAACCCTAAACCGGTATAACCGTGACAAATTTACCCCAAACTGGTACACATATGACAATTTTACCCTTTGTTAATTTCCGTTAAATTGAGTTAATACCACGAAAAATTTCAAATTGATATCTATATAGCAAACATAGGGTAACGTGTACATCTGACAATAGCCACGTGTCATCAAACTTTGCAATTTGACGGTAAAATTTAATGAAAACTAACGGAGGATAATTTTGTCACGGCTATACTAGTTTTGGGGTAAATTTGTCACAGATGTACCGGTTTGAGATTTTTCATGGTCAAAAAAATAATTTGGGATAAAACTATCACAAGTGTACTAGTTTGTGGTTTTTGATCGTATTAAACCTATTTTTTTGGACAATATTTACATTTTACCACGTAATTGTCTCCGTCAAAATGTTCCTTCGTGAAGTGTTGCCATATGTCGGATGTACCCTCCCGTTCTGGCTTATTTGCTATCGACATTTCTTCGATGCCGGTAGGAAGATGAAGACTTTCTTGCTTTGGGACGTGCTTGACGTTGGGAATAACATTGATATTATCATCCTCGTCTACCCAATATACAAAATCACAAGAATCATATTCATGAGGATAATCGGATTTCTCCATTGGCATTGGGGACTTTCCTTTACTACTAGCTCCGCTTTTGCTTGCCATTTTTTTCATAGAATTGAGCAAAAAATCAATTCAAAAAATTGAGCGGATTGAGAGAATTGAAAGAATTTGAGAAAATTTGAGAGAATTGAGAGAATTTGTGAGAAAAAAAATGAAATGAGGGAGGGTATTTATAGAAATTTTAGGTTAGTTTTAATAAATTGAAAAAAAGGAGGGATTTTCCGTTGCAATGCAACGGTGGGATGGGGGAAAGAGCCGTTCAATGGCTCTTTCCCTTTTTATTTTTATTTTTATTTGGCGGTTCGGAACCGGCCCGTGAGGGTCTGGCCAGTTCCGGTTCGGAATCGGGAGCCCGGTCAACAGGCCATTTCTAGGTCCAAATCGGCCCGTGGCCATGTCTAGTCTTTTGTAAAAACAAAGAAAGAGAGAAAATCTAACGTGGAGATGAGGTGGTTCTTAATGAAACAAGGTGCATATTCAAAACTTAATCTTTGTATATCGATCTCTTTTGACTCTCTCTCTTTCCATCGCAAGGCAACATTCACTGATCATCAAGCAAAGCACACCGAAAGTATCATTAGTTTCATAGAATGCTTGCTTTGGGGTCAGCTCGAGGGCATCGTAAAATGCTCGCTTTGGTGCCAAATAATTCTTTTTTTTTTTCAAATCACTTAAATGTCACTTAAAAAAAAAAAACCAAACACTTAAGTGCCAACTACGATTTGGATGGTCAAAAATCTAGTGTGGCCATATGTTTTCACCAGCGTGTCCATTCATTATATATACCTCTAAACGACATCGTTTTACATGTTTGCACAAATTCGAACTCTTAACTTAGAAACCTTAATTCGAATTTTCTAAAATTTCTATTGTTTTCCTTAATTTCGATTTTTATAGTAATTCGACCCGATCTCCATTAATTCTTTTTACTCAAGATAGCATTGACGCCCTTGAGCCGACACAAATGGCGGTGTTCGGGAGGAGAAGAAGCTGGGTAGGAGCAGAGACAAGGTGAAGAGAGTGGCTCTTGCTCTTGAAACCTAAGCCTCTTTTTTCTTTTTTCTTTTTTTTTTTCTTTTTTAAAGAAGCGCAGGTTCTTTATATGTTTTGTTTAGAAAGAGAGAGAAAGGGAGAGAGCACGCCAACTTTGACTATTTAGAAAGGATTAACATCGACTTGTGATCAATTCGCATAATCTGCGGGTCAGACTTGCTAACTAAGAGTTTCGTATAATGTCCCACGTCTCTTGCAAAGATATATGCAGCAAAAAATCATTATCAAATGGAAGCTTGAATCACTAAATTTTTTTATGGATCAAATTACTTGGCTTAGAAATCAAGCTCCTCACGTTTATTATTTATTTGATAATTTTTTGTTGTTGATGTTTTAAATTAAATAGAAAAAGAATATTAAAGTAGACGACAATTTGAGTAACTCCTCACGTTTATTATTTTTTTTTTGACAAAAAAAAACTTCGTCGACCTTTTCCACCAAAAAAAAATCACTTCGGAAATGCATGGCAATGTTCCCGTTTCTTGTTTCTGTTAATCTATTTCTGTTCCTCGGTGTTTCTGTTCCTGAATGATTTTTTGAGAATCAGAACGCGTTTGGTAACTGCTAAAATTTTTGTTCCAGGAACAGAAACGCATTTGGTAACTGCAAAAAATTTTCGTTCCCAATTTGCATTTAAATTAAATACTTATATAATCATATTTGATGACAAAGAAAAGAGAAAATAATTAAATCAAATAGTGATTAAGAAAAAGAAACGAAAAAATAAAAAAGAGTTACGAAAAAGAAAGTTAATATTTTTTAGATTTAAAAATACCATCTTGAAGATGAAATTGAAATAAAAATATCAACTATCTTTGCGTATTTTTCTGACCACGAATGGTATTTTTCTAATTTTTTTGGATATTTTATAATTAAATAAATTTAAAAATTTTAAAAATATATGAAAAATATTTTTAATTCCAAATTGGTTCCTAAGGCTAGGCCAAGGCTTTCAAAGTTGATATTTCAATTTTTATAATTTGTTGTTATTTTTAAATTAATTTTAAAAATAAAAAAATATAATTAAAAATTAGGTTTCAACAAGAACTGAAAGTATCGAGGAAAAATTCATAGAAGTATATCGTGGAAAATAGTGATCTGCAAAAGTGTTCTGGAACACAAAAATCAACTTTTTTTTTGTTCTGAAAAGTAGTCCAAAAGTGTTCCGAAACACATAATCAGAATTATAATTATTTGCATTACCAAACACGTTTCTGTTCTTTACTGTTCCTGGGAACAAAAACAAAGAAACGCGAACACTGCCATGCAGACCTATACGTGATCTAGAAGCTCTAATGTATAATTTAATCAATCAGAGTTGCTATGGCTAAGTTCTAATTAATCAATTATATACGGATCACTAGACATTTAATTTCATGCAAAATATACTTCATTGCATATAAGGGCAAATCTGTAAATTTACGTGGGTAGAGACTAAAATATAAATTAACTTTAGGGGTACAATCGTAAATAAACTGAATAGGGGGTTAAAATTGGAAATTTCCGGCGCACTAAGAGCAAGGGTTATACACGGCTCAGGGGGCAAAACCGTGATTTTGTCACCCCAGAACCCACGTGGGCTTCTTTTCCATTACAAACAAATTTCCCCAATTATTTATTATTATTATATTTTATGAAAAAAAAGGAAAAGCAAGTTGCCCCACGTGAGTTGAATGATGTCCACGTTCAAACGGCAGTTTTCTGCCCCCCTTTTTTTTAAAAATGAAAAAACACCCCAAGTGCAGACCTTCTTCCCCAAAGAACGTGAACAGCAAGTCGCGGCCCGATTCCGCCTCTCGTCGGGGGTCCAGTTCTCCTCCGCAAGCTCACTATATAACAAATTAATGGGTGGGCTTATTACAACATACCGGCGCCACCACATAATCCGAGAATCGACGACAAAGATGAAGATTTTACCCGGAATCGCGCGAAATTCGCTCGGCTGCAAACCCTAAATGCCGCGAACACCATTGCCAAATTCGCCTCTGGCGAACAACCAAATGCCGAGAAACCTTAGGGCTTTTGTTCCCCATGACGAGGCGACCCTACTGCACCGAAAGCAAGCTGTGATTCGCTGGAATTTGACCGGAATCGGCAAAAACTCTCGCGGCCAGAATACTCCAATTCATGATTTACAAAAATCCGTAATACAATAATTCAACGCAAATTTAACGTCAAACACCAAGGCGGAGATTACACATGCTCTGATGCCAAATGTAAGACTCAAAATCAAAAACAAACTAACGATCCTGATTCCTTAATCACGAAACGAAGCTCGCACAATACCGGGAACGAAACACGGAAACGTGAATAGTGAATTACATACCTCCAGCCATCGATGAAAATAGATGAATGCGGATTGGAGGCGTTGAACGATCTGTGAAAACGGATACTACTAAGCCAATTGCCCTTAATATACTGATGGTGTGTGCTCTCTGTCAACTAAGCTCTCCGTAGTACGTTCTGAAGGGAGGAAAAACTAACAACGTTAAAACGTCGTAACTTCTCTTTTAAAAACTGAGTAGGGGCTTGGTTTATATGACCCGTTTAAACTGGCGTCTGCCCCTTATAAATAACTGTATTCCATCAAAACCGTTATTGGGCGAGACAATTATCACGTAAAATTAATGTGCGTAATATAGCGTTGATGTAATTTTTAATGTCGGTATATCATTAATATGGGATCACAAATAATTAAATATTACATGGTTCCGACTCGCCGACGTTGCGGGGGACCCAGGTACTCATAGTATCCGCGTAATGACAATTGCCGCAGAGATGGTAGATGGCCTATGGACCTGGGTATGCTAACTATCGGACACAAGTCTAGGTTCAGCTTAGTTAATGACACAAGGGAGTCCATGAATTCTGGAAGTTGAGCAAGTTTTCTACCTAACGTGGCATCTTGAGTCTCCAGCTTCATCCCACAATATCTATAAACTGGAATCCCTTCTACAACAGTATTTTCTAAAGTAAGCTCCTTCAATTCTTCCATTTTGCCTACTGGCCTCGTACAACGTTTGACATTCGAGTAGGAGATGAGGGTCTTGTTCTTCCCGAGAGAAGGATGAGTCTCTCTCCGGTCTGAACATCCTTCAAGATTCAAAATCTTCCAGCTTTCTAAAGTGGATAAGTCGGGAGTTCTTTTCACAAGCCGACCGAACGAGAGGCCAAGAACTTGGAGTTTGGGTGCCATCTGAAAGAAAGAGAAAAGATATCGGTGAGATTGGGCCGCTGCAAGTGATTCCACTAGTTCCATGTTTCTTTTTTTTTTTAAGACTACTTATAAAATTAGTCATGCTCAGGGACTCCTTTTATTTAGAGTTTTTTGTGTGTGTGAAGAAAAACAATACACGTTTCAATTTTCTACTTCGCGTTTGTTTTATTTAAATGTCCCTTAGTCGTTTCGCCACATCACCAACATGGAAATGTATCCTGAGCATGCATAATGCAAAAAAATAAAAAAATAAAATAAAAAAATGTTAGGGATGTCCAAGTGCCAACTATATTTTCTTATAGCATTAGGCATATCTTCCAATTTAGCTAAAATAAATACCATCTGATTAGCAATCAGAAAGATAACATGTAGTTCGCCCTCACAAAACCTATTATCAAGCAATGCACTTAATTATTTTGAAGCAGTTTTGTTACTAAAGTAACTGATTCTGTCAATGACCATTCAAATAGTATTTCACGTATGAAGCTGTTAAAATGTTTGTGTGAGCATAACCAAACGATACCTAAACAATTGTGATTTTTTATTTCTCGTGGAAGAAGACTAATATAGAAATATAAGAGTTGTTGCTAAAAGGTCATGCTATTTACATGGGGAGAAGTTCAATTAGAAGCCATTAACCATTTAGATTGAAAAAAATCAAGATATGCACAAATATTTTGATTATATGTTTAATAGATTTCGGTTAATATAGTTACTTTTTTTTTCCAGTATGTCCAATGTTAAGCACGGCGGATTGCGAGTTATTATCGATTCAATATATTAACGGCGTAAGCTTATGCTATATTTAGGTTCCTACAAATTCCTATTATATTTATAGGAAACATCCTTAATCTTAGGAAGGATGTTAAACCTTTCCAAATGAAAGAAATGAGAAATAGGTGCTATTGGACCTTCAACACCACATAACTATATTCACAAGAGGTATGCCTTCTCTACGTCTTACCTTGAGCAGAGCCCATCCTCCCAAGTCATCCGAATAGATTCTACATGACAGATGGAGTATGACTAATTTCTTTGGATAAAAATTGGTCGCTGCAAAGCCTGAGGGATGACGGCTCCACCAAAGCCATCTCAATTGAGGAAGTAAATTCTGGAAATCTCCAGTGAGATTCACACCGTTCAGTTGAAGGAACCTCAAATTGGTTAGTTTTTGAAATTGTTCACTTGTGTAGCTTCGTCGGTCATCTTTCTCAAGACGAAGGGCCTTAATCATATTGGTGCCCTGCAATCAGGAAACAATGTGGATTGTAACTTTTTTGGATAATGAGATTAGACCAACTGTACATAAGAAAAGATGGACTGATTTCGTTTTTGTTCTTCTGTCGTGTGATGAGTTGCACATTCACCACAAATCATGAGAGTCATAATAGGCATATGCGCCGCGGTTTAGAATTCCTTCTAAGTTTAAATCTTTCAGATGAGAAAGTACTTATTTTTTCTTCAAAAGTTTCTTCATATTTATTACTCTTTTGTCAATAACTTCATAGATATCCTTTTTTTTTTCAAAAAAAGGTCTCATTGTGGATGTACAGATTCTAAAGCAATGTTCTATTAAATTGATTACATTATCATTTGTAAAGAAAGAAATGACCCCTGAAAAGCATTGGTAGCTTGTTTTCAGGAAAATTGCCCAAAAAGTCCTAAACATACTGCCCTTGTACCATTAAGTCCTAAAACTTTCAATTACACTTACTTTTTTTTTGGTCGAACAATTATATCAACCGAGTCTCAAACTTTCTCAGGTTCCTACAATTAGGTCCTTCCAATCAATTTTGATAGAAAAACACTGAGGTGGATGTCATATATCCTACGTGGAATGGTCGGCGCTAACATGGACAATTTTAAATAATATTATAATAATTTTGAATTTTTTAAATTTTTTTCTTTTTTTTCCCATTGGTTTCGCGACCCTCGCCGGGTCTGGATGCCCTAGCCACATTTGGTGAGGGTGTTGTAGCCCTCGCCGACCCTAAGTCCAACGGCAAAAAAGAAAAAGAAAATAAAAAAAAGGAAAATTTTATTAAAAAATTCAAAAATTATTAAATGTTATTTAAAAAATATCCATGTCGGCAATGATTGGCTTAATTGGAAAAACATGAAAATATTTAGAATACAATCAGCATAATTAAAAGTTTCATGACTTAATTGACAAGAGTGTAACAAGTTTAGGAGTTTTTTGGTAATTCTCCCCACATTTTTCCATAATTTTGTTATTTCATTGTATTTTGCATCTCAATGTCTACATTTGGGGTTTTTTAGTTAGAGATACTCATGATACTCCCAAATGCTTGTACAAATCACCCATATGTTATAATTGCTTCGTGCTAATTGAAAATTAATCATCACAAAAAATTCATAATTATAGTTATTTTTATGAGAACAAAAAATTGAACTTAAAAGTATTGGAATGAGCTATTGCTTTGAATTTACCCACTTTTTACTAATGTTACTCATATTTATCTCATTAGTAAGATCAGATTTGTTACTTTTTGGCCGACATATATTCATTTCCAAAATTTATGTGAAGATGGATAACCTTCACATTTAGATCAAATGATTAAAAAAATTATTTAGACTTAACTATTACAAACTAATAAGAGCTATTTGTAATTATGCATTTAATCATATTAGAATATAAGGATGTCATTGACTGTTCTTCCGTAAATACATGGTTCTAAAAATTATGTGACTACTTTTCAAAAAATTTAGAATCCAAACTATTTCTTATGGTAAATTTGATGATCAAACTATAAGAAATGTACATATTATTTTGAAATATATTATGTTAATATTAGTTCTACGTAAGCATATGGTTATGAATTTGGCTTTAGTATTATTACGCTTTGATGATGTTCTATAAAAAGAATTCATGTGTACACCCAAGTTTAACAAGTATCATGTTAAATATTTTAGGTTTGATAATCCTTTGACGCTAAAAAATTTTGCAATAAAAACTATCACAAATAAATGTCACCAAAGGATTAACAGAAAGCAAACAGTAATTATTAGATATTCATGACCAACAGATTGCTCCTCAATATGTCCTAGAATCAGGGCAAAAACAACTATTAACAAATATATATATATATATATATATATATATATATATATATATATATATATATATATAATACACACACACACACACACGCACGCTGGTAGAAGCGGCAAGTTTTGGAGACTTAGAACTGACAATAATTTTTATCACAAACAAGAAAAAGGAAGATAAACCCCCACTCACAGACTAAGATAAGTATAAAAAGCTCTTACCTGGTTTCTATCAAGCACTTCTACAGCTTCCTCATGATTCCATAATCTGCTACGCTTTTGAGGCTCGTCTGGACTTTCTAGACGAACAATATCCCTTCCCAAATCTCTCAATTGATCATGCATCCATAGATTACCATTTTCATCAATTTTAATTAGGGACATCAGACTCAATACTTCGATTCCCTTTCCAGGGAAAAAACCACAATCATCCCACATAGGAGTTGGCATTTGTTGAGGAAATCCAATAAAAAAACATGCAATATCCAAAAATATTTGTTGGTCCTCAAAATCCAATCCATCGTAACTTATCTTCAACCTCTCCTTCACTCTCGTATCAGGGATTTCTTTTAATTTCTCTGATGTACTTTTCCATACTTCCATTTTCTTTCCGCATAAGAATGCACCTATAACTTCGAGAGCTAAGGGAAGTCCCCCAGTAATAGATACGATGTCACGAGAGATAACCTCATAATCACTCGAAGGAGAATCCTTTCGAAATGCATGTCTGCTAAATAAAATCAATGATACATTCGAAGGCAACGGGTCGACTTGATACATGGGGCTTGCCTCAATCTTGTCAAGAATATTCCTGTTTCTAGTTGTGATGATGATTATGCTTCTTGATGAATACCAACTACCATCTCCAACCAAAGCATTCAAGTGTGTATCATCATCCATATCATCGAAAATAATGAGGACATTCTTATTTTTAACTAGAGATTTGATGACACGAATTCCCTCTTCAACATTAGACACACGACCAAAATTTCCTCCCAGGGCAGAAATGAGTTGATATTGCACGTAGCAAATACCCTTGCGCTGAGATGTTTCTCGAATATTTGCCATGAAGCTACGATAGTGCAAACGACTAGAGCGTCTATTGTATAGCACCTTTGCAAGAGTTGTCTTACCGATGCCGCCCATTCCATAAATTCCGATTATCCTCGTATGATTGATTTCATCATCTATCACTGTCGTAATTTGTTCCACGCAATTATCAATCCCCACTAATTGTTCAGGAACATTTAGCTGAAAAAGCCTTCTTAAATCGAGCATAACTTTTTGAAAAATCATTTCAACCAGTGTTCCCTCGTGCCTGTCAAAAACAATAAATTTGAATATATGATGGCAATTATTATATTCATTTTCAAGTAAGATCTATTTATGAGAAACTAAGTAATGTTTTGTTCGAGAATAACGTACCCATTATCAATTTCTTCCGATTCCAGTGCTTCCAGTTTACTGATTTCTTCGAGTGCATCTTCCCATTCCTCGAAATCTATTCCATCCACGCTCTCATTACGTGCAATGAATGCATCTCTCAATCTCCCTTTAAGATATCGCACCTGCGCCGGTTTCACTTTGTAAAATATGGGCATAATTTTTTGCCCTCTGTTTCTCCTGCACTTCAACATATGAACCAACTCTCGGAGACACCATTTGCTGAACGGATAGTTTTCCGAGATAATCGAGATCGAGATCTTAGATCGCGTAATAGTGCGGATAAGCTCCGGACCAAACGCCTCACCGATAGGGAGATTATTTTTGTCTATAAACACTAGAACTCCCGCATTGAAAAGACGTGTATATAGATGACTAGTGAAGCCTTTGCGAGTGTCTTTTCCGCTAAAACTTAAGAACACTTCGTAGTTGTTCCCTCTCTGCTGTTCGTGTCCGCCTTCATAATCTCCTCCATGCGGAGGGTTCGATGAGGAAGACGCGTTGGAATTCAGATCTTTGTTATCACTTCCTTTCATCTGTTCGTCTCCGCCTTCATAATCTCCTCCATGTGGAGGGGCCGATGAGGAAGACGCCTTGGAATTCATATCCTCGTTGATATTTCCTTTCTGCTGTTCGTCTCTGGCTTCAAAATCTCCTCCGGGGTTCGATGACGAAGAAACCTTGGAATTCAGATCTTCGTTATCGTTTCCTCTCTGCCGTTCGTCTCCGCCTCTATAATCTCCTTCGTGTGGGGGGTTCGATGAGGAGGACGCCCGATACGTCTGATCTTTTGAATGGGTGGGTTCTTCCCTTTCGATCGCGAGATATTTGATGGAGCAAAGCGTCCAAAGGAAGCAAAAGAGAAAGACGAGGAAGCCCCGTGTATGTAATCTTCCGCGTCTATGGAATCTTTCTGGGTCCGCCATCACCGACAGAGGCAGTGAAGGAGAATGATGGGCAGAGCCTAAAAAGAAAGCTGGAAACAGAGGAGAAATATGGAATCCTAGATCTGTGCGTGGATGAAAAACACCCTCGACAAAAAAAGAACTCACATCACACACCTTAATCAGAAGAACATGGAGCAATCAAAGCAGTAAACAGAGAAGAGCAAGGAGTCGTCGGCTATCCGAGGAGTGGTCAAACAACACAGACCACCCACTGCTGTGGTCTCAACCAACTCTCCGCCTACGCAGAAGGTGCGTGGAACCTCTATCGAGGTGCTTTGACTAATGTAGTTCTTGCCATCCAACAGTCCAAGAGCGATGCACGCTGCGATGGCCCTTTTTTTTTTTACCGTGTAATTGACAGCATGTTCTTGCCATCCAACAGTCCAAGAGCGATGCACGCTGCAGCGGCCCTTTTTTTTTTACCGTGTAATTCACTGCAAGTTATAAGCCACAAAAAAAATGGATAATAAATTATTATAAATTATTGTGGATTCCACAACATAACATACTATTATTTTTCACAGCCATAAAAAAAGTGTTCCAGGGCATTACGACCAATACTTAGTTTTTCCTTGTGCGCCTTTTTTTATGAGCAATTATTGCCTTTAAGAATAAAATAAAGGAAATCAACGACCAATGACAAAAACATTATGAGTCGTCGAATCATATGAGAAGTCGTATTAATAAATATGTGCATGACGCTGCTGCTGGTATGGAGTTAAGTAAGACCTATTCCTTTTTGAATTTTGGTCCATACTGTTTTTTTTTTTTTAAGGAGGAAAGAAAGATGCCGCTTTAAAGATGCCTCAGACTGCATACGGACAAAAGTCACCAAAAAATTGTACAATATGCGTCGGCAAATTGACTTTAGGATTAATGTTAAAGAGCGTGCCTTTCTCGTAGCTCATCTGTTCGTGTTCGGGGATGCGTAAATGAAGTTCCTGCCTGATCTCTCTACGCCGCTGAAAGTGTGACATCAGCTTCATCTTTTTTTTTTTATTACTCTTTCTTTGTGGGCCAGTTAACGCGGATTTATTGAAAGAGAATTTTATTATATAAAGGTCTTTGAATGATTGTTATAATCTGAATTTGAGATTCAGATGAGACGAAATCCACCAACGATTATGTTCATTTTTGTGGAGGTGTTGTAATTTTGGGGGGTGTGTGTGTATGTGTGTGTATACTGTATAGTGGGAGACATGACAATCCTATTAATTCAAAAGTCGACTTGGTTAAAGTAGATGATTCAGATGACATAATTGTCGTGATAATTTCTCAAGCCAATTTTGTGGTTAACTTGTAAAGTGATAAAAATGGATACATCAGGTTGAGACATATTATGGTAAAGTAGCTATTTAAAGATGAACATTTTGTCCATCGATTATGTAATGACGTTGATATAATGATGCACAATTAAATTTATGTCCTTGCTAATAATCGCGCACTTGCATGCAGGTAAAGTGAGGTCTAGCTCACTTACCTATTTCATAATTCGAAGATTACAATAGCCATCTAACTAATAAATTATTTCACACTTTCCCCTCCATCCTATGTGGTGGGACATAAAAAAAAAACACTTTCGTTTGTTTTACAAGCAAACATCAACAAGAAGTGCCATAACTTCATACAACATTCATTTTTGTGCCAAAATATTTCGCTGGATCACTTTAGTATCATATTGGAGAAAAAAATAATCACTTAATTGCCTTTGGCAATAAATTCGGGCAAACAGTCTTACGGGACTTTTCTTATCATAATGCTAATACCTATTTGGCACTTTTGTAAACAACAAAGAAAGAGAGAAAATCTAACGTGGACGATGAGGTGGTCCTTGATGAAACAAAAGGTGCATCTTCAAAACCTAACCGTTGTATATCTATCTCTTTTGACTTTCTCTCTCTTTCCATCGCAAGGCAACATTTACTGATCATCAAGCAAAGCACACTGAAAGTATCATTAGTTTCATAGAATGCTCGCTTTGGGGTCGGCTCGAGGGCATCAACGCTTTCTTGACATTTAAGTTGGCACATAAGCAGTCAAGTTGGTATGCTCATATGTAGTGTGCCAACTACGATTTGGATTGTCAAAAATCTAGCAGTGTTCGGGAGGAGAAGAAGCACAGGAGGAGATGGCAGAAGCAATGGAAAAAACGCGGCCTCGCCATCTTTTTTACTCTTTCTTTGTGGGCCAGTTAACGCGGCTTAGTTGAATGAAAATTGATTATATAACGTCTTTGGATGATTGTCATGCTAATTTGGATTTGAGATTCAGATGAGACGAAATTTGCAAATGGTTATGTTCACCTTTGTGAATGTATTGTAATTTGGTACTTAGCAAAAAAAATATTGTGGGAGAAGTGACAGTCCTATTAAACCAAAACTCGCTTTGGTTAAAACAAATGATTCTAATGATATAATTGCTATGATCATTTCTCAAGTCAACTTTGTGGCTAACCTGAAAACAACGGCGGCTAGACTCAGGTGCAACTAAGCATATGAGTGATGACATAATTGTTGTGATCATTTCTTAGGTCAATTTTGTGGCTAACCTGAAAAGTAACAGCTGCTAGATTCAGGTGCAACTAAGCATATAAGTGGAAAAAAAAATAATGCTTTATCCTCCTACATTCGAGTAGTGACAATAACTATTGCAAAGCAGTAATAGCCGTTGCAAACGATGAAACTTTTAGTGAAGTTTTAATGATAAAAAATTATACACCAAGTTGAGACATGACGTGGTAAAGTGGCTATTTAAAGATGGACATTTTGTCCATCGATTATGTAGTTACGTTGATTTAATGATGCACAATTAAATTTATGTCCTTGCTAATAATTGCGCACCTGCATGCTGGTAAAGTGGGATCTAGCTCACTTGCCCATTTCACAATTTGAAAGATTATAATAACTTTCTAACTGAAAATTTATTTCACAAAGAGAAGGGGGAAGGGCTTAAATATAATGAATTATCATTAAACGCCTACATATCTTCTTGGGAATAGAAGAATCAAAACCCATGTAGTTTTTTTTACCTTTGATAATCCCAACTTACCTCATCATCAATCATTGCTGGTACTCATGACGGTGGTATCTCCATCATCATTGAAGAATTCGGCGTCAATGCTTTTGATACAGCTCTTGTTGTCGAAGCCTTCGTCCAATTATCGATACAAGCTTGAGCCTCCACAGAATCCGGATGTGATCTTGAACGGCGGTCGTCCAGAATTAATCCTCCAGCTCTAAATGCTTGTTCAACAGCAATTGTTGAAGAAGGGGTTGCTAAAACCTTTCTTGTAATAAGAGCGAGAACTGGGAATTAGGTTGAATGCATCCGCCACCACTCTAAAATTTTGAAATCTGTGTCGTGTTCAGAATCACCCAACTCAAAAGCAATTATTAAATAGTTTTCTATTTTGAAAAATTTCTTATCGCTCTCTTTTTTGTCTTTTTTGCCTACTCATCAAGATTTGATGCCCTTTACTAATTCTTCCTTGATCCTTGCTTTGTACGTTACTAACTTGCGAAGATCCACTACCACCAAAACCATATCTACTACAAAATTCATTATACAATTCTATTATTGTGTTTTTAACTATTCCTTGCGTAGCTCTAATATCTATTTTTGCAGTCAAATGTAAACACTCGTAATACGCATTCAAATAATCAAATAAACCTTCTAATTTGAAACGTGGAGCGAAACACAAGCAACCAAATAAACAAGATGAATTTCAATATAATAATTCAGCTATTTTCCTCGCATTGCTATAACAATCGGAGCTAATTCATCATCTTTTTCATCTTCTTCAAAAATACCAGCAATATTAATAGACTCCTTTAAAAATAAATATGTAGTAGGATAATAAACACCAAATAAAGTATAAGTTGCATCATTAAAAACTTTAAAAAAAATATAAAATTCTTTTGCAAATATCCCACGATTGTGGGAGTAGCTCAATTTCAGAAATATTATCCGAAATAAAAGAACATAATAAATCTATATAAGAAAAAGATTGATTAAGCAACTCGTAGGAAGAATTCCAACGAGTCGGAACATTTTTTAGAAATCTTTTTAGTGTTCTTCCATGTGCTTTACAAAATCTGCCCCATTCTCTCATAGTTTGGGGATGACTCCCTAAAAATTGAATTGCTCTTTTTATTGGGGGTGAGAAAAGCTTTAAGAGTTTGTAAACTATCTTGTACACATAAATTTAAAACATGACAAACACATCTAATGTGAAAAAATTATCCACCAAAAGTGGATTTACAATACTTTTCTAAAACGAGAATGAAAGCAGTATTTGATGCGGTATTATCAAAACCAATTGAAAAAATTTTATTAATCAAATTATATTCTTTTAAGACTTGCCTAATTACTCTATAAATATTATTTGTCGTATGCCTATCATCAAACATTCAAAATGCAATAATTTCTTTTGAATGTTCCAATCGTCACTTATCCAAAGACATGTGATACCCATATAAGAATAAGTTTGCCAAAGATCACTCCAAATGTCGCTACCTATATGCACACGTCCATTGAAATCCGTAAAAAAAGTTTTTAATTTTTTTTCCTTTTTTTATAAAGTTGAAAAAGTTCTTGTTTTTAAAAGAACGCGAGTTCGAATCTCCCAGCCTACATTTCGTGACTTAAGTGGAGGGCCCTGGCTAGTGGGCTGCTGGGCTAGCTCCCCTCCAGGTATAATCGCTGTGTTGTATTGCTCTCGGGGCCGACCGGCGGATCCTGGATCACCAAAAAAAAAGTTCTTGTTTAATAGTATTTCTCGAAATAGGTTTTGCTTGCAGAGTACATGCAGTGTTTATAAAAAATTAAAACCAAAATTTTCACCAATGTTATGGCAGTATATTGAGCTAATGTTTCTTTATAAACTTGTTCATTATAACGAAATAAAGGAGAAGTGTTAGGATTGGCGTACCCGAAAATTTGTTGTTAGCTGGTGTTGATCCCCGCTTGCATCGCATGTTTTTCCCTCAGATGCCGCCTAATGTTCCATAGCCGCCTCCAATTTTAAAATCATATTTTTTGGGTTAATACCGCGAAAAACCCCAAACTGGTACACCTGTGACAAATTTACCCAAAACTATTTTTTTTTACTACAAAAAACCCCAAACTCGTATACTTGTGACAAATATACCCAAAATTATTTTTTTAACCACCAAAAATCCTAAACTGGTATAATCGTGATAAATTTACCCCAAACTACTTTTTTACCATAAAAAATCCTAAATTGGTACACATATGACAAATTTATCCTTTGTTAATTTTCGTTAAATCGAGTTAATACCACGAAAAATTTCAAATTGATATACATATAACAAACATAGGGTAACGTGTACACTCAACAATAGCCATGTGTCATCCAATTTTGTAATTTGACGGTAAAATTTAACGAAAACTAATGGAGGGTAATTTTGTCATAGGTATACTAGTTTGGGATAAATTTGTCACAGCTGTACCAGTTTGAATTTTTCATGGTAAAAAAATAATTTGGGGTAAAATTATCACAGATGTACCAGTTTGGGATTTTTGGTGGTATTAACCCTTTTTTTGACAATATTTACATTTTACCACATAATTGTTTCCGTCAAAATGTTCCTTCATGAAGTGTTGCCATATGTCAGATGTACCCTCCTGTTATGGCTTATTTGCTATCGATATTTCTTCGATGCCGGTAGGAGGATGAAGACTTTCTTGAGTTGGGATGTGCTTGACGTTGGGAATAACATTGATATTATCATCCTCGTCTACCCAATTGTTGACACCTGATTTTTTACCATCTTTTATTTTAGTTTTTTATTTCCAAAATTAATTAAAAATAACAAAAAAAAGTCGTAAAATTGCAAAAAAAAATCAACTTGGAAGCCTTGGCCTAGCCTTAGGAATCAATTTTGAACAAAAAAAATATTTTTTATATTTTTAATATTTTTTTGAATTTATTTAATTATAAAAATGCCCAAAAAATCATAAAAAATACCATTCGTGGTAAGAAAAATACAAAAAAAAATATTCAATAATTTTATTTTAATTCCCTCTTCAATATTTTCACTTTAAATCTTGAAAATTAGGCTTGGGTCACTATGTTCCTTCACAAACATAAACCCGATCCGAGCATAAAAATTCCCTTTCGAGTCTTTTAATTTTAATTTCTCACTTTTTATAAGCTATGACATTGGATTATAAAGTCTTGAAGTGTAATTGGGTCCGTTTGCCCTCCAATTTGATCAATTTTAACCAAAATGGCCTAATTACATAATTTTCTTTCAATTTAGTCCATGGTTTCACAAATCTTGAAATTAAATCTCACACGGGCTTACCCATTACAATAAAACACCTATAGCCTATAGTTTTCATCATGCTGAATCCATTGGTGGCCTCAATTCGGGCTAATTTGATCGTTTAGGCTCTCGATTGAGCAGAAATCATTTTCGGATCCTAAGGATTTCACTAAATTCCGATCCAATGATTCGTGAAAATACCTATATTTGATATAAAACACGTCAAGGAGTTCGATTTTGGCTTCAATTTCATGAAAAGAGGTCTATTTGGGGCTTGATTAGACGAAGAGATTCGAACCGGGCCGGTCGGGTCAGCTCGACCCGACTCGGTCCGATCGGGTCTACAACACATGGCAGGCAGCAAAATAGGGGAAGATGGGGGAAAGCGTGGGGGCGTGGATTTTTTAAAGAAAAAGGACAAGCGAGCGTGGGGGACAAGGAGTAGCAGGACCATGCCACATTTGGCAGGTTGGTGCGCGTCGAAAGGCGCCGGGCGGCCATGACGAAGGGGAGGAATCTCGGTTTTAATACTGAGTTCGGAGAGAGAGAGAGAGAGAGAGAGAGAGAGAGAGAGAGAGAGAGAGAGGGAGAGAGAGAGAGAGAGAGAGAGAGAGAGAGAGAGAGGATTTTTTCGAGAGAGTTGAGGCGGACCGAAGGAGGAGCGACCACCTTGAACCTTCAGCGACACCCACAGAGCCTCACCGGAGTTCCAGCCGCCGTGGAAAAGCCCAAAACAGGTCGATTTTCCTCTCTGACCTTCACTTCACACACGCATGCCATGTGTTCAACAAAATACTTCAGTGAGAATTTTATTTTGTAACTCTCGACCGTGCCATCCCGGGTCTCATTTTGCTTGATTATAGCTTTTAAACTTCAGTAGAACTATCTATAAGCCCGGCTTGATGTTTATTTTGCATCGAAAATGGTCGAGAATGATGGCCGGAGCTCCACCACGCTCGGACCGAGCCCTGAGCTCACACCGGCGCGAACGGCAGACGATAGGCTCTAAACGAGCTCAGTAAGCTTCTAAACCTTGTTGGGGTGCTGTTTGAAGGATTAGAATCGAGCTTTGAACAAAAAAAATTTCTGCAAATCCCCTCGCCGGCGCCAGTTCGTTGGAAGCCCATTCGGCCGTTTTCCAATGTTATTTCCGCCTTGTTGTTGATGTATGTAGATCTGGGATGCGTGGGGGATCGTTTAGTGTCGAAATCCCACTTCGATCCCAACGTTTTTAATCGAAGCTCTGACGGGGTGCCGGTGATAATCACCGGCGCCGGTCGTCTTCTCCGGCGTGGGCTGGTTCGGTCAACCAGTCAACGGCTGACGTGGCTTGCCACGTAGGTAGCCACGTCAGCCAGGTAGGGGCCGCGTCCTTTTTTTTTTTTTTAATGAAAAGCTCCCAGATAGGACGGTCGTGGCTTCGCCATGTGTCGCGATTTGGGATTTTCTAAAAAATTAAAAAATAATTAAAAATGTTAAAAAAATAGAAAAACCTTTAAAAATGAAAATGGCGTCGTTTTAGGCCGATTTTCAACCCGTAGGGTCGGGCCGGGCACCCACGAGGCGCGGGCCGGGTTTGACCCGGCCCAGAAAATATTTTTAAATATTCTAAAAATTCAGAAAATAATAAAAAAATAATAAAAAATCCAAAAATTCAATAAAAAATGGAAAATCATAAAACATTTTTAAAAAAATCAGAAAAATTCTAAAAAATTCCAGAAAATAGGAAGTGGCCACATTCAACTGGCCACGACTTGTCTCGGGTCTTTCGACCCCCCGGTCTTTCCAAAAATGAAGGTTTTGCCCTTCTAGCAAGCCGTCTTCCAAAAATTCTAAAAAAATCCAGGAAATGGCTACAATCTATTGGCCAAGGCTCATTTCGGGTGTTTTGAACCCCGACCCTTCTTAAAAATGACGATTTCACCCTTTGGGCGAATCGTCTTCCAAAAATTGAAGAAAAATAAAAAAATTCCAAAAAATTCTCAAAAATGAGAAATGACCACAATTCACTGGCCATGGAATATTTTGGGTAATTCGGTATCCAAACATTCCAAAAAATGACGATTTTTCCCTTCGAGCTAATCGTCCCAAAATCTTTCCATTTTACCCTTGGTCCTAAATCACACATTCCCTAAGCCTTTATGACTATACTAGGAAATCTTTGATGTGAATTGGTGTGCATTGACGTGATTCATTTATGCACTTGATTTGCGTTTTCATTATATTGATTGTGATTGATAAGACCAGTTTTTCAATCTGCATGAAACCCTAAAACAGACCTACCTCACCCGAAATTGCGCCTGCATGAAATCTTAATTAGGAAAATCACTCGCGTTAGGTACCGAAAGGGCGTTGGTAATGACACCAACGTAACCAAGTCCCCGAACCCAAAATCTCTAGTTCTACAGAATTGATCGATCCCTCCCAATCGGTCAGTAAGGTTTCTGGTCTACCCACCAAGAAAGACCGGTGGCAACTCCAAATACATGCACATGTTGCACATGCCACCACGACCACACTAAGGTCGAAAGAGATCGACTCTTATCGTCGAATCCCTCAAAAAACACTCCCGCCGTGATTTGGTATGGGCCTGGGAGGGTCCGCGCCGATCTAAAGCCCGCGATCCGCACTCCAATGCGGGGGAAGGCCAGCGATCAGTAATCCATTCGCCCGTCGTCCAACGAAATTTAATTCGAAAAGAAAAATTTCGGACGGGTCGCGACACCAATGTGCAAAATCACAAGAATCATATCCATGAGGATAATTAAATTCCTCCATCGGTATTAGGGACTTTCCTTTACTAGTAGCTCCGCTTTTGCTTGCCATTTTTTCATAGAATTGAGTGAAAAGTCAATTCAAAAAATTGAGAGAATTGAGTGAATTGAGAGAATTGAAAGAATTTGAGAAAATTTGAGAGGATTTGAGAGTGAGAAAAAAAAGAAATGAGTGAGGTGTATTTATGGAAATTTTAGGATATTTTTAATAAATTGAAAAAAAGGGGGGGAATTTCCGTTGCAATGCTGGGGGAAAGAGTCGACGGCTCTTTCCCTTGTTTTTATTTTTATTTGGCGGTTTGGAGCAGGCCCAAAATCGCTGATTCTGGGCTGATTTTGAAAATTCATTAAACCTGAACCGGCCCGTGAGGGTTGGGCCGGTTCCGGTTCGAAACCGGGAGCCAGGTCAATAGGCTGGTTCAGGGTCCAAATCAGCCGGTGGCCATGTCTAGTTTTTTGTAAACAACAAAGAAAGAGAGAAAATCTAACGTGGACGATGAGGTGGCTCTTAATGAAACAAGGTGCATATTCAAAACGTAATCTTTGTATATCGATCTCTTTTGGCTTTCTCTCTCTTTTCATCGCAAGGCAACATTCACTGATCATCAAGCGAAGCACACCGAAAGTATCATTAGTTTCATAGAATGCTCGCTTCGGAGTCGGCTCGAGGGCATGTAAAATGCTCGCTTTGGTGCCAAATAATTCTTTTTTTTCCTAGATCACTTAAATGTCACTTAAAAAAAAAAACCACTAAAGTGCCAACTACAATTTGGATCGTCAAAAATCTAGTGTGGCCATATGTTTTCACCAGCGTGTCCATTCATTATTTATAACTCTAAACGACATTGTTTTACATGTTTGCGCCAAATTCGAACTCTTAACTTAGAAACCTTAATTCGAATTTTCTAAAATTTCTATTGTCTTCCTTAATTTTTTTTTTATAGTAATTCGATCCGATCTCCATTCTTTTTACTCAAGATAGCATTGACGCCCTTGAGCCGTCACAAATGGCAGTGTTCGGGAGGAGCAGAGACAAGGAGATGGCAGAAGCAATGACAAAAAAACGCGGCCTCGCCAGCGAGGTTGTCATCACATGTGGTGATGATCTCCGAGGAGGTGCCTGGCAGAAAATTTTTGCACTAAAATAAGCGTTATACGAAATTTTTGTTATAAGAAATTTTCGATACTGGTAATATTCTTTTATCTATGGGATTTGCTATGGTGAAGAGTGTGGTTCTTGCTCTTGAAACCTAATCCTCTAGGTGCCCCCCTGTCGCGACCCGTCCGAAAGCGGACGCGGCTAATGGATTACCGATCGCGGGTCTTGGATCGGCGCGAGCCCTCCCAGGCCCATACCAAATCGCGGCAGGAGTATTTTTCAAAGGATTCGACAATAAGAGTCGATCGATTTCGACCTTCAGTGTGGTCGTGGTGGCATGTGCAACTTGTGCATGCATTTGGAGTCGTCACCGATCTTTCTTGGAGGGTAGACCGGAAACTTTACTGACCGATTGGGAGAGGTCGATCAGTTCTGCGGAACCAGAGATTTTGGGTTCGGGGACTTGGTTACGCCGGTGTCATTACCAACGCCCTTTCGGTACCTAACGCGAGTGATTTTCCTAATTAAGACTTCATGCAGGCGCAAATTTGGGTGAGGTAGGTTTGATTCAGGGTTTCATGCAGATTGGACGACTATTCCTATCAATCACAGTCAACTTAACTGAAAGCGCAAACAAGTGCATAAATAAATCCCATCGATACACATCAATTCGAGTCAACGGCTTCCCAGCATAGCCATAAAGGCTTAGGGAAGGTGTGATTTCGGACCGGGGTAAAATGGGAAGACTTGGAGACGATTTAGCTCGAAGGGCAAAATCGTCAATTTTTTGGAAGATTGGGATACCGAATTACCCAAAATATTCCATGGCTAGTTGATTGTAGCCATTTCCCATTCTTGAGAATTTTTTGGAATTTCTTGATTTTTCTTCAATTTTTGGGAGACGATTCGCCCAAAGGGCGAAATCATCATTTTAAGAAGGGTCGGGGTTCAAAACACCCAAAATGAGTCTTGGCCAGTTGTTCGTGGCCATTTCCTATTTTCTGGAATTTTTTATAATTTTTATGAATTTTCCGATTTTTTTTGAATTTTTTTTATGATTTTCTATTTTTTTTTATTGATTTATTGATTTTTTTATTTTTTTTTATTATTTTCGAAAATAAAATCATCCGACAGTCCTAGACGTGACACGTGGCACTCTGATAGCCGTCGGATTATTTTGAATTTTTATATCCGAAAATCATTTTTTTTAATATTAAAAAAAATTGTTTATTTTGAAAACCGCCGGATCGCGACACGTGGCTCATCCACGGCCGTCCGATCCGGCCTTTTATTTTTAAAAGACACGGACCCACATCGCTGACTTGGCTGCCTACGTGGCGCGCCACGTCAGCGTTGACTCGTTGACCGGCAAAGGGTTTCGCCGTAGAAGACGACCGGCGCCGGCGACCTTTCGTCGGCGCCTCGTCGGAAGGCCATATCTTGGTCGTCCGACGTCCGATTGACTTGAAATTTTCGTCAAAATTCTCCTAATGAGCTCATCTACGACATATCTCAGCCTCAATACAGCAGAATCATATTTGCCCTTGGTATCGCCGGAGAAGACGATGAATAGTAATATTTTCGGCGATTTTTCGTCGGCGCCACGTCGGAAGGCCATATCTTGGTCGTCCGATATCCGATTGACTTGAAATTTTCGCCAAAATGCTCCTAATGAGCTCCTCTACGACATATCTCAGTCTCAATACAGCAGAATCACGTTTGCTATACCTGTAACTCCAACCGAGACCGAATTCCGGCGAGAGATCGTCATAACCGTTCTACACGTAAAACAACCCATCTAAACCATTGGGAAGTATCCTAGGAGTTCCAGAATACTTACTTGATCTATGCGAGGCTTCGGTTTGGCTCGAAACGAGCCACGGCATTCATGACCGGTTGGAGAGTGTCGGAGGCCGACTCGTGTTTTTTACACGGGTTTTGAGCCATCTCGGACGGGATTGATAGGCTTGCGAGCTTCGTCGGGATTTCACCGAGTTCGGAGGACGACTTGCTGACTTCGGTTTCGTTCAATATGAGGTGACGAAGGTTCGGGAGCTTCGGCGGATCTTGGCGTCGTGGGGCTAGGACGGAGGTCGGCCACCGGCTGTCGCGATGGCTGCGGGTGGTATTTGTACGAAAACGAAAGAAGGATGGGGTCAGTTCCCTCGTCCTCTCTGTGTGTCCAGTCGAGCAAAACCAAACCAAGGAAGGCCCTCTCTCCTTTTTTTTTTCTTGGTGGTGCCCCCCAATCCTTTCTTTTTGTTTAATGGTGCCCCCCTCTTCTTTACGAAGGTAGAGAGCATGATAACCCCCATCCTCTTCTCATTGTGCCTTCTTTTTTTATTTGTCTCCCACTCACCCTTTTTTATCATTTCCTTCCCCCACCTTCTTGTCCGTTGCATCCCTCTTTCCACCGAAAAACAAACACTTCCTTTCGGTGCTCATCCTTTTTTTTTATTTCTCTTGTTGTCATCTTTTTGCTTTTTCTAATACAAACGTGAGTGTTTGCAGGACAGCTCCCTTTTATTTTTCGCTTTCGAACGATGGCATTTCCGTGGATGAACCGTCCATTAGCATCTTAATTTTTTTGAATTAGGCCACTTGTGATAAGGAATGACAAACTCCGCATGGCTTGACCTTGGACTTGGACGGTAGAATACATGAAAACGCTTTTGGTGGATACAACATTAGCAATAGTTGAAAGAATGACAGGGCGATCAAATTGGAGGGCAAATTGACCCAATTGCACTTCAAGACTTTAGAATCCGATATCTTAGCTTATAAAAAGCGAGAATTGAAAATTACAATATTCGAAAAGGATTTTTTAGGCTCGGTTCGGGTTTATGTTTGTGAAGAAACATAGTGACCCAAGCCGAATTTTCTAGATTTAAAGTGACACACTTGAAGAGGAAATTAAAATAAAATTATTGAATATTTTTTGTATTTGTCTGACCACGAATGGTATTTTTCTGAATTTTTGGGTATTTTTATAATTAAATAAATTCGAAAAATATTATAAATACCAAAAAATATTTTTTGTTCAAAATTGGTTCCTAAGGCCAAGCCAAGGCTTCCAAAGTTTATTTTGTGATTTTATGACCTTTTTTGATATTTTTAATTAATTTTAAAGAATAAAAATCACAATAATAAATTGTCAAAAATCAGGTGTCAACAGCTGCCCCTCTTTGAGAGGAATCTCGTTTGAGGTTTCTCTCAAAGATAACATGGCACCTGATTCCTAACCGACTCAACTGGGAAAATGAGAAAAGAAATGCTATGACATCGAATCCTTAAGGCTCTCGATAAAAGCTCAAATTAATCCCCGGTTTACAACAACTTGAACATGGGCCGGGATGAGAGAGACTTACCTGCAGCTCACCTGTCGGATGCTGTCGGTTGTGACAGCTTTCAAGAAGATGCCTAGGACTCGTCATTCAAAAAATCCTAGGGAGATTAAGCTCTGACCTGTATGGTAGGTCATACCATTATGGGATTCCTAACTGGTAAGAACCCTAGGAATGCGCATCCCACGCTTTGGGATTTGCCAAGGATTTTGATCCGTATGGTGGATCGGACCATTATGCTGATCCTTCAGGCGGTTTCTACCATGATTTGACCCTTTAGGCGGTTTCTACCTTGAGTTGACCCTTCAGGCGGTTTCTACCTTGGTTGACCCTTCAGGCGGTTTCTACCTTGGTTTGACCCTTCAGGCGGTTTCTACCTTGAGTTGACCCTTCAGGCGGTTTCTACCTTTGTTGACCCTTCAGGCGGTATCTACCTTGAGTTGACCCTTCAGGCGGTTTCTACCTTTGTTTTGACCCTTTAGGCGGTTTCTACCTTTGTTTGACCATTTAGGCGGTTTCTACCTTTGGTTTGACCCTTTAGGCGGTTTCTACCTTGTTTTAACCCTTTAGGCGGTTTCTACCTTTGTTTGACCCTTTAGGCGGTTTCTACCTTGAGTTGACCCTTCAGGCGGTTTCTACCTTTGTTTGACCCTTTAGGCGGTTTCTACCTTTGGTTTGACCCTCCTTTATGCGGTTTCTACCTTTGTTTGTTTTGAAAAGGGGTCTCATGACGAGGGTTCTCCACGTCCGATGAGACTGCTTGATTTTGTTTAAAAGGGGTCCCGAGACGAGGGTTCTCCACGTCCGATAGGGCTGTTTGATATTTTTGAAAAGGGATCCTAGGACGAGGGTTCTCCACGTCCAGCTAGGACTGCATGATTTTTGAAAAGGGGTCCAAAGACGAGGGTTCTCCACGTCTGCTGGGACTATTTGATATTTTGAAAATGGGTCCTGGGACGAGGGTTCTCCACGTCTGCTGGGACAGTTTGCCGACTTCTTTTGAAAAAGGGTTCTATACTCACCCTTTTTTTTTGTAAGATCCCGAAATTTGCCGGGAATTCAGTTTTGAAGCGGTGAAAGATTTCATTTTGACAAAACTTCACTTGAGTCTATTGAGGCGACATTCTGGGAGCTGGGTTCTCCAGGTATCCTGTAGAAGTTTGCGCCTGAAAGATTTTTCTTCACCAAGAAAACGTTAGTAATCTTTGGGAAGACCACGGCTGTCCATTTGACAAAAACCGTATGACTTAAGTTTTAATCGTGAAATGTGCATTTTGATGCTGGAGGTTATCCAAAACATTCTTGCAACATGTAAATGTGATCACAAATTCCTTGCATGGAAAATCTGGATCAACAGTTTGAAAATTCCAAAAAGAGTTTGTTCAAAACATCAATTGGAATATTTCTCGACAAGGAGGTCTTCTCACCTGTTTTGAGATAGTGGTTTTTATAGGGGATGCACTCAATTCCCTACTAACTTGTGCCTAGGTTTTAGGCTCATTCGCAGCGCATACATTTTGACCGGTCGGGAGGTCTTCCATGGGACCATAATGTTGGGCTTGGATATTGGTTTTCAAAGGGAGACCCGCTTTGGAGTCGAGGCCATTGTATGAAAGTCTTCACCATCTGCTCCGGGTTTACAAGTCGAGAACCCTGCAAAATGAGAAAGAAATAGTCTTGCTCGTACCTCTTCGAGCTAAGCTATATGCTAACCCAAGTGTCTTAGTCAGAGAAGACTGTTTCCGGGTTATGATGTTGGTAGGATTGGGGACCGAAAAAAGGCTTGTTTTTGGCCCAGAATTACGAAGGGTTTGACATTGGTGATCATTGCAAATTTACCACCTGCTCTTTCCTCTCTGCACCTTCAATTTTTGAGGTGTGCAACCGCTCTTGAGGTGTGCACAAATTCTTTAGCGGGTGTCTCTTGTTGCGTTCAGAGAGCGACTCTCTCTATGTCTTTGTTCCGCGCTTGGCACCATTTGGGGAGCAGCCCTTTTGGATTTGGCTCCTTCAGGGATTTCCTCTTTTCCCATCCGGTTTCATTGTGGATCAATCAAACAACTTACACGAGCATCGGCCTTGCTTTTACCAGGCACTTTACTTTTTCTTAATGCCGATGATTTTTCTCATTCATTTTTGAAATCCCACTTTTTCTCATCTTCATGGGATTATGTTAGACATATAGTCTAAACATGCTTTAAACATTAGTCCAGCAATTTTCTTCGTAATCCCTGAGTCTTGAACTCTTCCATTTTTGAAGTGGCGCGGCATCCGTCTTGGAATGATCACCAATGGGTTCATGAAATGAATTTGCAGGCTCAAGTTGGCTGTGCAAAGGATTCGGTGTGTGGGATAGAGAAATGAATGCTTCTCGTCATCCTGTGGCACTTGGATCACCATATAAACAACACACAAAGATTAATGTTAGTCCGAGCAAGAAAATTTCTAACCATTTTCTCCTGATACTGCTGGACTCATCTCCATTTTGCCCCGATGTGGGGTGGTTCTTGACAGGGTTAAGAATGAAAACCGCCGTTCAAAGGGGTTATCAACGGTCACCTGTAGTGTTTCGGGGGATATGAAACGAATGCCTCCGTCGTCCCAATCCAAGTAATTGCTGCGAATGATCCCTACTTCCGTAAGTCCAGATTTTGCTGTCTTATCCGCTTCACTTCTCTCTTAAGTGTGTATAGGACCTATTTGGACTAGGCTTTGCCTCTCGTCTTTTGAGAAAACGTCATTTTGAAAGTTTTGAACAACTTTTGATTGGAAAAAATCTCTTTCATTTTCTCCAAAAATTTTACCCGTCATGGGGGTTTTATGATGCCCAATGCATGTTCTTATTCATGTTCAGACAACCTCCTGTTTTAAAACATGAATGCCAATGAAGTTAGAATTCTATGTCTTTTCTAGACATCAGATTCTGAAAGCTTTTCTTTTCTTCTCTGTTTTTTATTCAACATCTTCAATGGGTTGAGGAAAGGGATATTTACCTGTCCCTCGCGGCTGAAGATCCCTGAAAATGCGGAAGAAACATGTTATTGTACGTTCACGAATTTTTCAAAAAATTAGAACGATACATCTTACCTTTGGTCATGTATTCCAACGGGTAATACATGGGATGTGAAAACCTGTTTCGCCTTGATGGCGATCCCCCTGTCAAAGACGGAAATTAGGTGTCAGTTTGCGTTCCAAAATTCAAGGCAAATTGGAACGATACAGCCTTGCTCTTGCTTTGTGTTTCCATTTGAATACAAGCGCGCGGCTCGCAAATTCCGGCCCTCTATCTTGTGGCATTGATCCCTCCGTTTGGTTGGCAATGAATCATTCTCAATGATTTGCCCCAGAGGAGATTCATTTGTGTTTTTGGGCGCACTCCAGTGCCACTCTTCAAGGTTCCTTTTATTCAAGGGAAAAAGAAAATTTTATCAAAATGCATGACAAAGCATGGGATGTAGGAGCGATGCTTTTTACTCTCCACTAGGTCTTATAATCAAAGACCATTTCTTGGAGTGCTGACTCCCAAGGTCAATAATTTTATTCGCCTCCTCGTTGGCGAGTTCTTTCCTTTTGAGGCTTTCGGTGCCAACGACTCCCTGTTAAATGAGTAAAAACTCATGTTAGGCATGGGGTCTTCGAAGACCAAAATGGAACGATACAAGGTTACCGTTCACCCATATCCGTATCTTGGGTTTAATTCTGATGCGGACGACTCTACAGTTGCGTCCATTGATTTTGCCAGAGAAGAAACGTCCGGCGTACAAATGATTCACTTGCCCCAGTTAGGTATGGTTTTGCTGTTTGTCATCTCCGGATTCGATGACCCTGGTCTAATGCACTTTCATGAGGGATCATGAGAGTTTGCCCTCGGTTTGGCTCCTCAAAGCAAATGGGGGGAACCTGCTCCCATTGATTTTTGCAGATTCTGATCATCAATCTCGATTGTTAGAGTCCTTGATTAATTTTATCTGTCTCAAGACAGCTTGATATTCTTGGGATTCGTCATGTAGCGGTTTGGTGACTCTCTCGATCACAGTCGCCATTTGAGGTATTTGATGTTCCCTGTTTGTTATTTGAAAGCATCACATCCTGCGTCCTCTGCTCTTAATCATCATCTGAGAGGAAAAAGAAAGGAAGCATTATTCTCATATCAAGAAAATAATCATTTTGGAACGATACGTCCTTTTACACTTGATTTGCATTCCGCTTTGATGTTGCATATTGATATGAACAACATCTATCAAATTCCTCCATCCGTGCTTGAAGGTATTTGCAACGCCTACGGTTCATTTGCCCCAGCTGGGCGACGTCTGTTTTGTCATTTGAATGCATGAGCTTTTGGGTGCATTGTCTCTTTTATCACCTGAGATAAAAAAAAAATGGAGAAAAACTTATCCCCAGATCTAATTAAAAATCAATTAGGAACGATACGTCCTTTTACCAAACGAGTGGCTCTGCGGCCAAATGTATTTTGCACTGAAGGGACGAATTCCACTATGCTCCACAGGTTCGGGGAATTTGCCCCCATTTTCGATAGAAATGAGCCTTATCAAGATGTATACAATAAAAATAGATCCCTAATACAATCAATCTAAGGGACGAGATAGAGAGGATCTCAGCAAAATTAATCTTATACAAGAGAACTAAGAATGTCAAATCAATCAAAGGAATGTGGTCTGAACACTTGGATATGCCCCAGTTCCAGTCTTCGAGATGTGACTCCAGGATCGCCGATTTTTTTTTTTAGGTGGTTTTAGATATACCAACCATCTAAAGACATGCACATGAGACAAGTGAGGATAAAACTTCTAAAAATCAAAGGATTTGGCACCTAAGGTCAAGGTTCCCGCCTCGAGTTCTAGAAAGAGCCGATTCCATTGCACAGCTATCGTTGCATTGGGACTCGATCCATAGTTCGAAGTGAGCGGAATTGAAAAATGGATTACCCCGTGTTTTTCCTCACGGAGATTCCATTTTCAATTCCTTCTATTGTTTTCCTAAAGAGCGGCGCCCCGGGTTTTAGGCGCGATTGTGTGTGTCCATGTGTCGTGATCATCACGATGCAAGTCATGCACAATAGTTTATCAATCAGCACTTCGAATCATCCACACAACATATATTCCTACGCCCAACCTGCATAAGACAAAGTTAATCACAGACTACACCCCCTTATTTCTCCAATCTGCAAAAACATATAACACCTATCGTAAGCGGACTTACCTCACCTTCAAGAGCGCCTGCAGGGTTAGAAAAATCACTCAGCGTTTTAATTACGGCCTAAGTCCACTTGAGGTCTAGAACCATTGGTTCTAGAACAAAGGTCCCCAGCGGAGTCGCCAGCTGTCGCGACCCGTCCGAAAGCGGACGCGGCTAATGGATTACCGATCGCGGGTCTTGGATCGGCGCGAGCCCTCCCAGGCCCATACCAAATCGCGGCGGGAGTATTTTTCAAAGGATTCGACGATAAGAGTCGATCGATTTCGACCTTCAGTGTGGTCGTGGTGGCATGTGCAACTTGTGCATGCATTTGGAGTCGCCACCGGTCTTTCTTGGAGGGTAGACCGGAAACCTTACTGACCGATTGGGAGAGGTCGATCAGTTCTGCGGAACCAGAGATTTTGGGTTCGGGGACTTGGTTACGCCGGTGTCATTACCAACGCCCTTTCGGTACCTAACGCGAGTGATTTTCCTAATTAAGACTTCATGCAGGCGCAAATTTGGGTGAGGTAGGTTTGATTCAGGGTTTCATGCAGATTGGACGACTATTCCTATCAATCACAGTCAACTTAAATGAAAGCGCAAACAAGTGCATAAATAAATCTCATCGATGCACATCAATTCGAGTCAACGGCTTCCCAGCATAGCCATAAAGGCTTAGGGAAGGTGTGATTTCGGACCGGGGTAAAATGGGAAGACTTGGAGACGATTTAGCCCGAAGGGCAAAATCGTCAATTTTTTGGAAGATTGGGATACCGAATTACCCAAAATATTCCATGGCTAGTTGATTGTAGCCATTTCCCATTCTTGAGAATTTTTTGAAATTTCTTGATTTTTCTTCAATTTTTGGGAGACGATTCGCCCAAAGGGCGAAATCGTCATTTTAAGAAGGGTCGGGGTTCAAAACACCCAAAATGAGTCTTGGCCAGTTGTTCGTGGCCATTTCCTATTTTCTGGAATTTTTTAGAATTTTTATGAATTTTCCGATTTTTTTTGAATTTTTTATGATTTTCTATTTTTTTTTATTGATTTAGTGATTTTTTTATTATTTTTTTTTATTATTTTCGAAAATAAAATAATCTGACAGTCCTAGACGTGACACGTGGCACTCTGATAGCCGTCGGATTATTTTGAATTTTTATATCCGAAAATCATTTTTTTTAATATTAAAAAAAATTGTTTATTTTGAAAACCGCCGGATCGCGACACGTGGCTCATCCACGGCCGTCCGATCCGGAATTTAATTTTTAAAAGACACGGACCCACATCGCTGACTTGGCTGCCTACGTGGCGCACCACGTCAGCGTTGACTCGTTGACCGGCAAAGGGTTTCGCCGTAGAAGACGACCGGCGCCGGCGACCTTTCGTCGGCGCCTCGTCGGAAGGCCATATCTTGGTCGTCCGACGTCCGATTGACTTGAAATTTTCGTCAAAATTCTCCTAATGAGCTCATCTATGACATATCTCAGCCTCAATACAGCAGAACCATATTTGCCCTTGGTATCGCCGGAGAAGACGATGAATAGTAATATTTCCGGCGATTTTTCGTCGGCGCCACGTCGGAAGGCCATATCTTGGTCGTCCGATGTCCGATTGACTTGAAATTTTCGCCAAAATGCTCCTAATGAGCTCCTCTACGACATATCTCAGCCTCAATACAGCAGAATCACGTTTGCTATACCTGTAACTCCAACCGAGACCGAATTCCGGTGAGAGATCGTCATAACCGTTCTACACGTAAAACAACCCATCTAAACCATTGGGAAGTATCCTAGGAGTTCCAGAATACTTACTTGATCTATGCGAGGCTTCGGTTTGGCTCGAAACGAGCCACGGCATTCATGACCGGTTGGAGAGTGTCGGAGGCCGACTCGTGTTTTTTACACGGGTTTTGAGCCATCTCGGACGGGATTGATAGGCTTGCGAGCTTCGTCGGGATTTCACCGAGTTCGGAGGACGACTTGCTGACTTCGGTTTCGTTCAATATGAGGTGAGGAAGGTTCGGGAGCTTCGGCGGATCTTGGCGTCGTGGGGCTAGGACGGAGGTCGGCCACCGGCTGTCGCGATGGCTGCGGGTGGTATTTGTACGAAAACGAAGGAAGGATGGGGTCAGTTCCCTCGTCCTCTCTGTGTGTCCAGTCGAGCAAAACCAAACCAAGGAAGGCCCTCTCTCCTTTTTTTTTTTCTTGGTGGTGCCCCCCATCCTTTCTTTTTGTTTAATGGTGCCCCCCTCTTCTTTACGAAGGTAGAGAGCATGATAACCCCCATCCTCTTCTCATTGTGCCTTCTTTTTTTATTTGTCTCCCACTCACCCTTTTTTATCATTTCCTTCCCCCACCTTCTTGTCCGTTGCATCCCTCTTTCCACCGAAAAACAAACACTTCCTTTCGGTGCTCATCCTTTTTTTTTTTATTTCTCTTGTTGTCATCTTTTTGCTTTTTCTAATACAAACGTGAGTGCTTGCAGGACAGCTCCCTTTTATTTTTCGCTTTCGAACGATGGCATTTCCGTGGATGAACCGTCCATTAGCATCTTAATTTTTTTGAATTAGGCCACTTGTGATAAGGAATGACAAACTCCGCATGGCTTGACCTTGGACTTGGACGGTAGAATACATGAAAACGCTCTTGGTGGATACAACATTAGCAATAGTTGAAAGAATGACAGGGCGATCAAATTGGAGGGCAAATTGACCCAATTGCACTTCAAGACTTTAGAATCCGATATCATAGCTTATAAAAAGCGAGAATTGAAAATTACAAGATTCGAAAAGGATTTTTTAGGCTCGGTTCGGGTTTATATTTGTGAAGAAACATAGTGACCCAAGCCGAATTTTCTAGATTTAAAGTGACACACTTGAAGAGGAAATTAAAACAAAATTATTGAATATTTTTTGTATTTTTCTGACCATGAATGGTATTTTTCTGATTTTTTGGGTATTTTTATAATTAAATAAATTCGAAAAATATTATAAAATACCAAAAAATATTTTTTGTTCAAAATTGGTTCCTAAGTCCAAGCCAAGGCTTCCAAAGTTTATTTTGTGATTTTATGACCTTTTTTGATATTTTTAATTAATTTTAAAGAATAAAAATCACAATAATAAATGGTCAAAAATCAGGTGTCAACACCCCCCTTAATCCTCTAGGTGCCCCCCCCCCCCCCCTTTTTTTTTCACGAGAAGCGCAGGTTCTTTATATGTTTTTGTTGAGAAAGAGAGAGAAAGGGAGAGAGAGAGCACGCCAACTTTTACTATTTAGAAAGGATTAACATCGACTTGCGATCAATTCGCATAATCTGCGGGTTAGACTTGCTAACAGAAATATGATGCCACTACCATGCAGCGAAATGCTCAAAAATCATTATTAAATGGAAGTTTGAATCCACTAAATTTTTTATTGATCAAATTTCTTGGCTTGGAAATCAAGCTCCTCACGTTTATTATTTATTTGATAATTTTTTTTTTGGTTGATGGTTTAAATTAATTAGAAAAAGAATATTAAAGTAGACGACAATTTGAATAACTCAACTTCGTCGTCCTCCACTGTCTAGACCGTCTCCGTCGTTCCCAACTCTCGATCCGACTTTCTTCTTCGCACTACCGATGGCATCGATCGGACTTCAAAAGCTGCTTCAGGCCGGCACCAAAATCGTCGCCGTCGGCCGCAACTACGCCGCTCACGCCAAGGAACTCGGCAACGCCGTTCCCAAGGTATACTCTCTCTCTCTCTTCCTAGATCAATTCCTAGAAATTGCCGCAATCGTCGTACTCTGTTGCCTTGTGACTAGGAGCCAGTGTTGTTCCTGAAGCCGACGTCGTCCTATTTGGAAAATGGAGGGACGATCGAGGTGCCGCCTCCCCTGCTGTCGCTCGATCACGAAGTGGAGCTCGCAGTTGTGATCGGGCGAAAAGCTCGGGACATTCCCGAGTTGACCGCCATGGACTATGTTGGAGGTACTCGAATCTGTGATTGCTTTTTGCGCTCGATGAATTTGAATATGTCCTTTTAGTGCCCAGACTTCATGGTGTCATGATTTGCAGTGTCGTTCACATTATAATTCGGGAAGTCTTCTAACTATCCGGTATCTTTTGGGTGGAGTGAGTTTATTTGGTATTGGACTCGAACTAGTAATGATAGTGTTGGGGTTGTCCCACATCGGTTATGGAATGGGCTGGTGGTCGGTTTATAAGTGTGAGGAAAGTCTCAATCTTTGAGTTAGCTTTTGGGTTGAGAGAGACCCAAGATCACCCAACACTGGTATCAAAGCTCAAGTTACCAATAAGTCTGGACCTAATAGTCACACGGGAAAGATACGGGTTGTCGCTCCCTCCGACCCATGGCCCGATGAGTGAGGGGGAGATTGTTGGGGTTGTCCCACATCGGTTGTGGAAGGGGCTGGTGGTCGGTTTATAAGTGTGAGGGAAAGCCTCAACCTTTTAGCTAGCTTTTGTGTTGAGAGAGCTCCAAGATCACCCAACAGATATGATACTTTGTCTCTGGCTCTTGCGACCCCTTCATTGGAGATGGGGTGATTATGAAGCTGAATCGGAGATTTAGCGACTTATTCAAGAGGATGATTTTGGAATGTGTAATTCTTAGTCATCTTGGACATGAATATGTACCATTATATTTTTTGTAAAATCGGCGGCTGATGTTAGCGTTATTGAATTAATCCTGATCAAGACATGGTAATGCAATGTCATCTTGAAAAGAAATTGAAATTGTATGTTTGTCTTGTCTATAACTCCCATTAATGCTTTTCCCATTGTTATTTGTGCTTGCAAAGGCATCCTAGCGTAAATTGTCAACTTGCTTACTGTGCTGGCCAGTCTATGCTTTGCTTTTGCCTCCTCAACTTTTAGTCAATTAGATTGTGTTTTGGGAAAGTAACGCAAGCCATTTCAAGGTTATACAAGCTTAAATGCACATTATGAGGCTGGGATGGTGCATGAAACACATTCCGTTGTGGCTGAATGTGTGATTTGTAATGGAGCGAGTTATCACCCAACTTCTATAGATTGTGGAGCTTTGGGATACTGATTCTGGGATAGCTTCGAATATTATGATGCTAAGTGAAGAGATCACTGAGGAACTAGAAGGTTCAACTACTCAGTCATTGACTTTCTGTTCCGTCCTTCTCTCTCTTTTTTTTTTTCGGATTGATTTTATTTCTTTGATCTGTGCTTCTAGTTTGATTGAAGATTTTTCAATCTTTGAGGTAGTCAGTTGGTATGCTCATGAATTGTAGGATATGCTCTTGCACTGGATATGACTGCTAGGGAGATCCAATCTTCTGCGAAGGTGTATTTCCTATTTCTTTAAATCTTCAGCTGTCCCTCCCTCTCTTTGTTCCTGAAATAGACTATGTGTTCAGTTATCTACTAGTTATAATTTTCGGTTAGAAACTTTCGTATTTGCCAAATCCAAATGGTTATAGTGCTTCAAGATCTTGCTGTTTTTCCTCTCAGGAACGGTTTTGTCAGTCTCACTGGTAGAGGATTTCATTCTCCTTGTTCGCCGATTCCGCACGATCCCCAAGTACATTTAATTCGATCCGTCCCCTCATACCTCTGCCGACTTCCCATCATCGATCCGCCATATCGAGCCCGCCTTCATCAGATCTCTCCCCCATCCCCATGAAAGAAGAATGAGAATTGAGAAGTGTAGGCCTTTTCAGAATCTGCGCTTGACTAAGCCCCTCCAGACACAGCTTTCGGCCAATGAGGCTTATCAGTAAAGGCCTGTTTGGCAGTGTTCCCGTTTCTCTATTTCTGTTCCCAAAAACAGTAAAGAACATAAACATTTTTTGTAATGCAAATAATTATAATTCTGATTCTATTCCCGGGAACACTTTTGGACCACTTTTCAGAACAAAAAAAACGTTGATTCTTGTGTTCCGGAACACTTTTGAGAATCACTATCTTCCACCAGATACTTCTATGAATTTTCCTTAATACTTTCAGTTCTTGTTGAAACCTGATGTTTAATTATATTTATATTTTTAAAATTAATTTAAAAATAACAAAAAATCATAAAAATTGAAAAATCAACTTTGAAAACCTTGGCCTAGCGTTAGGAACCAATTTTGAATTAAAAATATTTTCTTATTTTTAAAAATTTTTAAATTTATTTAATTATAAAAGACCCAAAAAATTAGAAAAATATCATTCGTGGTCAGAAAAATATATAAAGATAGTTTATATTTTTATTTCAATTTCCTCTTCAAGATGGTATTTTTAAATCTAAAAAAAATTAACTTCTTCGCAACTCTTTTTTATTTTTTCGTTTCTTTTCCTTAATCACTATTTGATTTAATTATTTTTTCTTTTCTTTGTCATCAAATATGATTATATAATTATTTAATTTAAATGAAAAATTGGGAACTAAAATTTTATGCAGTTACCAAATGCGTTTCTGTTCTTGGAACAAAAATTTTAAGCAATTACCAAACGTGTTCAGATTCTCAAAAAATCATCCAGGAACAGAAACACTGAGGAACAGAAACAAGAAATGGAAACACTGCCATGCAGACCCTAAGAAGCCAAGAAGGTCCTTCAAAGCATACTAATTTGGAGAGATTAAGGACTAATGGCGGTTTGATTAATGACTTAAATTGCATGGATTATTCAAATCAGAGTTTGACTACTTAGCTATGTTTGGTCACGCTCCCTGGAAAGTGTTTCTATTCCAAAAGTGTTCCTGGAACACTTTCGGAACAGAAACATGTATGGTAAAAAAAATGTTCCAAATGAAACCAAAAAAAGAAACGACAAAAAAAACTTGTTTATGGGTTTTGGAACACTTTTTAGAAACAACTCGAGGGCGAACTCGTGCAAGCCACCACTGCCCACCGACCGCCGGCCGCCGGCAATTTTAACTTACCAAACGCGTTTTTTTTCCTAGAAATCGTAGTCAGGAATAGAAACACAAAAAAATGTTTCTGTTCCAAATATGTTCCCAAGAATAGAAACGTTACCAAACGCAACCTTAAGCACTCTAATTTGGAACGGCAGCTTCTTTAATTTCCTTCACACCATCTAGCATTTAGCATGGAGCGCATGAAACTCACTCTTTTAAGTTATGCGGTAATCCTCTTTTCACCCGCTTCACATCGATTTCTTTGTTTTTTTTTTTTGGTTACTCTGTGACGTATCAGTACTGCCTTCGACCTCGTTTATCCATTGAGCTAAGTAGAGTTTCGTCTTTGTTAAAGATTTCTGCAGTTGAATCTCTTGAATTAGTTCGGTTCATGATAGATGGTAAACTGGGAGAACTAAAAATAGGTTTTCTTCTGTTTGTTATGATGTTTTAGGGTGAGTTTTTAACAAGCGGCATACTCTCTGTAGGCTATTTAAGTATTTATATCAGTGATCATGTGGTCGGTTGCATTAGCATGATGAATGTGCGCTTTGTCCAATTTGTGAATCGTTTAGAGTATTTGAAAGTTGTTTGTTTGCAGGAATGTTCTTCTTGATTCCTTTGGAACTTCTGTCCTTCGAACGTCCACAGTGAATTTTGGACTTGCCCTGCGCTGCTATTGATTTAAAACTTTTCACCCGTCTTGGCAGTTGGTGATTTTGCTTCATAGATCGCAATTTTTGGAGCTCCTTTCAATTTAATACGTTCATTGTCTCTTCTGGTTAGATGTGACCAGTTTCGTGGAACCGCCGGTTCCACCTGTTCCACAAAAAGGTGGAACCGACGGTTCCGAGCCGGTTTCCGATTTCGATTCCGGTTCGGAACCGGATTTTATTTAAATTATATAAAAAAAAAAAGTGGGGAAGAGGAGAGGAAGAGCCGTTGGCTCTTCCCCTGGCCAGGTGGGCCCCATGTGTGGCCTGCCTTACCTAGGCTCTTCCCCAGGCGACATGGGGAAGAGCCAAATGGCTCTTCCTTTACCTATTTTTTTTTTTAATTATAAAATCTGTTGTTCTGAAAATATGGAACCGGAACCGGCCCTTGAAGACCGGTTCCAGTTCCGGTTCCGGTTCGGAACCGTGGCGGTTCCGGGCCGGTTCCTGGTCCACGGTTCCGAATGGCCATGTCTACTTCTGGTGGATCTGCCCGAGAAGTTAACAGGTTCGGTTCCCTAGTCTATCCTTGATATTGAGAAAGCTAACAACGGTCTTGATCTCTGCGCTACCATTGTGGTGGAAACAAGTAGATTTGGAATGGAAGAAAAGAGAAACAGTACCCAAAGAAAACAACAGAAACTAGAAATAAGTCTGGTAAACTGTTCATGTCGTCGAAACAAGGCACACCAATAACACCGAGATTGCCTATGTAGGGAGAAGCATTCAAGGAAAAATATAAGCATCACCTTGAGAATTGAGATGTTTATTTTCAGAAAGTCAACATCTCCCAAGTTCTCCGAAGGTCTATAATGGCAAGCGAGTGCTCCTCAATTTATGATGCCGCGAGAAGATGGCAGAGACGGTGGCGAATCCTGGCAATAATGCACGGTTGGCCTATGGCGCCAGCGGCACTATCCGACGGTCTATACTTGTGAATCTGAAGCCGTCATGTCTACACGCTCGCATTGCTGATATTTTTTTTTTTTAATTTCAAACTTGACGGACGGGAGTGCATAGAAGTCTTGCCATTAAAGGTCGTTGCACAAGCTGCTCGATTCACAACCGCCACAAATAGAATCATCGCCAAGAGCACAAGTGACCAAGCCTCCATCAATTCCCCCCCATGCTTGTGAATGGTTCAGACGGGGTAGTCATGAACTGGAATGGCGATAGCATGCATTTAGATGAGATACTTCATATGGGTATAAAGTCCATAGTTCACTTAAGTATGTCAAAGCATGATCAGAGCCGAACTTTTTGGAAATCAGTGACAATTTTTTGGCTCTCCGACATGCATTTGTAGTCCACGCATTTCCGGGTTCTCAAAATGATTTCCATTATTCATAATAAGAACACCTAAATTAAGTTTGTTATTGTACTACTTGAGTGAGTTTTCATGAGAATCTAAATACAAAACCAGTTCTTTACAGAGCGAAAAGAGTGAAACCTAATTATCATCCGTCTAAAATGAAATCATCATCATGCCTCCAACTTCGGAAACACTAGAGCATTGACCATCTTCAGTAAACATTGTGCAAAACTAAAAATCTAAATGAATAGAAGAAAATACTGCCTAAAGGCCAAAAGAAATGTTAAAGCTGCCTGTAAATTTACCATTTATGTCGAACTCAAAGCACGAGTCCATTTTCAATATCGGAAAAACATAACCATGACTTTGTCCCCGGTATTTGCATAATCGCTACTCGAAAACCGATAAGGAGGTAAAAAACAAAGTTTCACAATACAAGATGGATGCTACGCAAGGATTCGGTCATTTCGATGTCAATTTTTTTTTAAAGAAGCCGACTCAGCAAAGACAAGACCAAGGGTATCGAAACCCTTTCACATGTCAAACCAATTACTAGTCATTCCCAATCATACAGGTGTCACCAACACAAATAGAAAACAGAAACTTAGGGGTGAGCTAATCCCATAAAACACAAAATGGAATTATGAGCATAAGATTGAACCAACCCAGCGTCTAGTAATATCATGAAAAACCTCAAACAGATACACATGTGATAAATTTATCCCAAATTATTTTTTTGACCACAAAAAACTCCAAACTGATACATTTGTGATAAATTTACCATAAATTATTTTTTTTACCACAAAAAATCCTAAACTGGTATACTTGTGACATATTTACCCTAACTTAATTTTTTTGACCATGAAAAATCCTAAACTGATATGTCTGTGACAAATTTATCCTCCGTTAATTTGTGTTAATACCACGAAAAATTTCAAATTGATACGCATATGACAAACAGAAGATAAAAATGCCAAGCTGGTATACCCATCTATTGCAACATGTCATAAACTTAGCACTTTAACGGTTAGATTTAACGAAAATTAATGGAATGTAATTTTGTCACAAATGTATCAGTTTGGGATAAAATTGTCACAAGTGTACCCGTCTATTACCACGTATCATAAACACTTAGCACTCTTTTTTTTTGGGCTAATACCATAAAAAACTTCAAACTGGTACACATGTGATAAATTTATCATAAATCATTTTTTAACCACAAAAAACCCCAAACTGGTACACCTGTAATAATTTTATCCCAAACTAGTACATTTGGGACAAATTTACCATCCATTAGTTTTCGTCAAATCTAACCGTTAAAGTGTTAAATTTACAAGTAACTCTTTTTTTTTTGGCTAATACCACAAAAAACTTCAAACTGGTATACATGTGATAAATTTATCCTAAATCATTTTTTTAACCACAAAAAACCCCAAACTGGTACACTTGTGATAATTTTATCCCAAGCTAGTACATTTAGGACAAATTTATCCGCCGTTAGTTTTCGCCAAATCTAACCGTTAAAGTGTAAAATTTATGACACATGGCAATTGACAAGTGCACCAGTTTGGGATTTTTACCCTTTATTTGTCACATGTGTATCAATTTGAAATTGTTTGTGGTATTAACTCAATAATTTGTCACATATATACTAATTTGAGGTTTTTTTGGGATAAAAAAAATTAATTTTAGATAAATCTACCATAGGTATACCAGTTTAGGGTTTTTGATTGTTAGAAAAATAGTTTAGAGTAAATTTATCACAATTGTACCAGTTTTGTGTTTTTTGTGATAAAAAAAATAATTTGGGGTAAATTTATCACAGGTGTACCAGTTTGAAATTTTTCATGGTATTAACCTTTTTTTAATATTGACGGAATTTGATAGTTACCAACAATGTCAAGTAAATGTGTGCAACTAGACTGGGTTTACTCGAAAATCGAACTAGACTACCTAAAAAATAGGCACGCGAATTGGTTCCTATTCAAATCAGTCTAGGAATAGGTCCTAATTTTTAGGAACCGATTGGAATAGGGCCAATTCGTGATTCCAAGTGAAGGGCCACTCGGGAATTGGATCGGTTTTGAAATTGGCTTTTAGCTACTAGTAAAAAAACCTAGTCTCCCTCACCTCACTCGTCTATTTTTTGTGGATTGTAATTTCTAATTACTCATATTAGGAATTGCCGCTTTTGACGGATAGTGAATTTATTATTCATCTTTTACTTTGAAGCACTTCATTGTTACTCATATTATTTTGCTGAAAAAATGAAATTAGAAAAAGAAACAAAAAGAATTATTCTCTTATAGACCCTAGAATCAGACCGAAACAAGGTAAGTTCCAAAATAAGTTTTAGGACAAAAATGATAGGTTTCAGGTTCCAAAAACTGGGAATCGATTATAACATGATATGTTTCAGGTTCTAGTCTGGAACCTACCTACCTAGCTGACCCCTAATGTCAAGAATGAACAAAATAAAACTCAATTCCAGTCTCAGACTAATAATATGTAATGTACTACGTATCCTTTGTTATGTCCTCTATGTGGTATGGTCAATGCTAACATGAGTAATTTTTTGAAAAAATTTTATTCTTTTTCTTTCTTTTCCTCTTCTATTTTCTTTTTCCTTTGCATTTCCTTTTTACATGTGGCCAATCTCGACGATGGCCGTCGACCCGACCTATGGTTGGTAATAGGTGAGGGCCGAGCTCGCCTAGATTTGGCAATGGTAAGGGCCACCCTCGGCCCCCTCGCCTATGACTAGTCTTCGGCTTTCGCAGAGACCAAAGCAAAAAGAAAAAGAAAAAGTACATTTTTAAAAAAATTGTAAGGATCGTCCATGTCAATATTGGCTTGTCGACTGTGCCACACAGTATAACTGACGTCTAGCTAATTGCAGTAAAAAATTGTCTCGAATAACTATATTGAAAAATCATCAAAACCTTTAGGTTGGTCAAAATTAAAAATTTAGGACTGAATTTGCCACCCTATAACAGATTTATGACTTTTGGACAATTTTTGCACCATTAAACTTCCGCATGAATTTGAACCCCAACCTCCCTTTATCAACGAGTTCCAAAATCACTTTCTTTAAGCAATTCTTCCAAATCTAGATAATTGGAATGATTTATTTTGCGTGGAAAGTTAACTTTAATAAATAATACAAAAAGGGGCGTCAGATACTAGAAAAAAAAAACATTTACAAGGTAGTGCATTCGCTAACTCAACAATGTCAAACACATCCAATACTCATGATAAACTAACTAGCTTAGGTAAAAAAACACTGAGAATCCCCTTATTCTGTTGCCAAATACAATCAGGTCCATCACCTAGCACTAATACGTAAGCCAGAAGCTGACTATATTTGGACAACAAAACAGTCTGGTCATTCAAGGTTTTCCTGGCCTTTTGCCTCGAAGCACTGCTGCAAAACTGCCGTGACCACCGTGTTCATCCCCGCGACGTCACCGGCCAATCTCTTTTGCTTCTAGAGGTTACTTGTCAGTTCTGCTACGTAAGTTTCTTGTATGCCGCAGCTCCTTTTCTCCGCAGATTCCCAATCCTTTCAGGACGCTCCGGAATCCCTGTCTGTTTGAAATCCGGCTGAATCAATGATTTGTAAGACTCAAAATCAAAGATAAACTAACGATCCCGATTCCTTAATCACGAAACAAAGCTCGTGCAATATCGGGAACGAAACGCGAAAACGTGAATAGTGGATTACATATATCTAGCCATTGATGAAAACAGATGAATGCGGATGCAAGGTGTTGAACGATCTGTGAAAACAGATACTACTAAGCCAATTGCCCTTATGATACTGATGGTGTGTGCTCTCTGTCAACATACGCTCTATGTAGTACGTTCTGAAGGGAGGAAAAACTAACAACGTTAAAATTTCGTAACTTCTCTTTTAAAAGCTGACGTGGAGGCTTGGCTTAGATGACCCGTTTAAACTGACATCTACCTCTTATAGATAACTGTTTTCCATCAAGACGGTTATTGGGCGAGACGATTATCACGTAAAATTAATGTGCGTAATATAGCGTTGATGTAATTTAAATGTCGGTATATCATTAATATGGGATCACAAATAATTAAATATTACATTCTCCCACTTGATCCCAACATTCATCAACGAATATTAAACCAAATACACGTAAACTTCATGCTGAAGATAAAACACATGAATCATGGCGACAAGTCCTCTTGGAGCGAGTATTATCTTCCATATATCACGATGTATCTTATCTCATCTAAATCAGCCCATATGTGACAACATAACTTAATGAATAAACCCAATATTTATTCTAGGTCTACTTAATGAATAAATCTTTAAGTTTATTCTAGGTCAAAATGACCGATTTTCTGATAATAACTAAATGTGCACCTTAATTGAGAAAAACTACACAAATATATAAGAGTTTCACAACTTCGTCCAGACGAAGAAAATTTACATGATGGGACCAATTCCCATTCTATCCACATTATCATTGTAACTCCTTGATGGCATGCCTTTAGTTAAAGGATTAGCTAACATTAATTTAGTGCTAACGTGTTCTATGACCACTTTCTTTTCCTTAACACGTTCCTTAATGGCTAAATACTTAATGTCAATGTGCTTGCTTCGACTCCCACTCTTCTGATTTTTAGCCATGAAAACAGCAGCTGAATTGTCACAAAACATCCTTAATGGCCTAGCAATGGAATCCATACTTCTAAGCCATGAAATGAAACTCTTCAACCACACATCATGCGAGGTGGCTTCAAAATAGGAAACGAACTCAACCTCCTTAGTGGAAGTAGCAACCAAAGTCTACTTCGCACTTCTCTAGGATATGGCTCCGCCAACAAGTATAAAAATGTATCCAGATGTTGATTTTCTAGAATCAACGCAATCAGCGAAGTCCGAATCCGAATATCCAATTAGTTCCAAGTTGTCAATTCTCCTATACATAAGCATGTAGCCTTTTGTACCTTGCTGGTACCTCATCATTTTCTTTGCAGCTTTCCAGTGGTCATACCTGGATTACTCTGATATCTTCCCAACATTCCTACAGCAAAGGCTATATCAGGTCGAGTGCAAACTTGAGCATACATTAAGCTTCCGACAACAGAAGCATATGGGAGGTTGTTCATCTCTTCCCTTTCTAGAGCATTCTTGGGGCACTGGTTCAAATTGAACTTGTCACCCTTCACAATAGGTGCTACACTTGGTGAACAATCTTTATTCGAAATCTCTCTAAGACTTTATTGATATAGGTTTCTTGGGACAATCCCAAAATGCCTCGAACTCTATCCCTGTGGATCTTGATGCCAATGACATAAGATGCCTCACCCATATCCTTCATGTAACAACCCCTTATCATTGGTTGCAAGTAAAATGTCATCCACATATAGGACAAGAAAACATATTTTGCTCCCACTAACCTTATGGTATATACATGATATTCTCTACAAAACCGAATGAAGAGATAACTTCATGAAACCTTAAATATCATTGGCGGGATGCTTGTTTCAAGCCATAAATTGATTTATTAAGCTTGCACACCAAATGCTCACCATCATTAGAGAGGAATCCTTATGGTTGTTTCGTATAAACCTCTTCCTCTAACTCTCCATTGAGGAATGCCGTTTTCACATCCATTTGATGCAATTCCATATCAAAATGGGCAACCAACGCGAAAACAATACGGAGAGAATCTTTCTTGGATACAGGAGAAAAAGTCTATGTGTAATCGATTCCTTCCTTTTGAGTGAATCCTTTGGCAACGAGTCTAGCCTTATATCTCTCTATGTTGCCCAATGAGTCCTTCTTAGTTTTAATGACCCATTTACAGCCAATGGCCTTCTTACCTTCGAGCAACTCAACCAAATCTCATACTACGTTAGATGCCATAGAACTCATCTCTTCCTTCATGGCATTGTACCATAAATTAGAATTGTTGTAACTCATTGCTTGTAAAAATGTTTCAGGATCATTCTCAGCTCCAATATTATTGTCAGATTCTTGCAGGTTCACAATATAATCACTAGGATTGCTGACTTTCTCATTCTAGCAGATCTCCTTAATGTTGCATCAACATTTTCCTGAGGAGTATATTGTTAAACTGGTTGCTCAACAATTTTTGGTAAGTGTTGAATAATTGGATCTACCGGATCAATATCAGAAAGTTGTGGAGCTTCAATGATTGGTTGTTCAACAGTCATTTGAACTGGATGAGCATTACTAATAACAATCAATATGGTACTTGAAGTGGAGGGTCGAGCATCAAATTGATCTTTCTCAAGTACAGGACCTCGAAATTGATCGCTCCCATTAATCAAGTCATTTTCAAGAAACTTTGCGTTTTTCGATTCCACAAACCTAGTGGTATGAGATGGACAATAAAATCTGTATCCCTTAGACTTTTCGGCATATCCAACGAAATACCCACTTATAGTCCTTGGGTCTAACTTCTTTTCTAGTGGATTGTAGACTCTTACTTCAGATGGGCATCCCCAAACGTGTACATGTCGCAAACTCGGTTTCCAACCTTTAAATAACTCAAAAGGCGTATTTGGGGCGACCTTAGTCGGAACTAGGTTTAATATGTACATTGTTGTCTTAAGAGCTTCAGTCCACAAAGACTTAGGAAGTTTTGAGTTACTAAGCATACTGCGCACCATGTCCAACAAAGTTCGGTTTCTCCTTTCTGCCACACCATTTTGGTCTAGAGAGCCAGGCATAGTGTATTGGGCAACTATCCCATGCTCTTGAAGAAACTTCGCAAACGGACCAGGTGTTTGTCCATCTTCAGTGTATCTACCATAGTATTCCCCATCTCTAACTGATCTCACATTCTTGATTTGCTTACCGCATTATTTCGCTACTTCGGCCTTAAACATTTTAAGGGCATCTAATGCTTCGTGTTTATTATGAAGCATGTAGAGATACATGAAACGTGAGTAATCTTCTATGAAGGTGATGAAATATTTATGACCATATGAGTCCATATCTTGACAACAAATATCTGTTTGTATGATTTCTAATATTTCCGTACTCCTCTTGGCATATTTCTTTGACTTGTTGATCTGCTTTCTTTTTATGCAGTCCACACAAGTATCACAATCAGTAAAATCTAAAGTACTGAGTACCCCATCATTTACCAATCGTTTAATTCTATCTATGGAGATATATCCTAATCTCCAATGCCACAAAATAGAGGAATTTTCATTCACAACACATCGTTTTATATCAGCGTTATCATAAACATGCATCGCACCATAAAGGGAATTATCTTGCAAATTAATTCGAAAAAGACCATCAGACAAAATACGATTCCCAACGATTTCAGATTTATATGACAAACTAAAGATCGGATCTGAAAAGTTAAAGGAATAACCAAACGGTACAATTCTTGAAACTGAAATCAAGTTTCTAGAGAAACAAGGTAACTAGGTACATAGAAGGTCCTTTCCAAATTTAAAACAAAGCCACTATTAAGGACTAAACTGCATGTCCCAATAGCTTCTACATGCGAACGCATCTTGTTTCCTGAATAGATGCACTGTTCACTTCCCACTGGCTTTCTGTGGCTTTGAAAGCCTTGCAAGGAATTCGAAATGTGAATTGTAGATCCAGAATCAATCCACCAAGTGTTGTGACTCACATCAACCATATTAGATTCATAACAAACACAAGAGATTAGATTACCTTTATTCTCGAGCCAAGCCTTGTATCTGACGCAATCCTTCTTTATATATCCACTTTTTCTATAGAGGAAGCATTTGGATTCCTTCTTAATGTCAGTTTGAAGAGGTATTTTACCATTTCCCTTATGCTTGCCTTTCCCCTTATTTCTTCCTTGTGTTGCCAAATGAGCACTCTCTCCCACTTCCATAAGCAGTCTTTCTCCCTCTTGAACACACATCGTCATGAGTTCATTAATTGACCATTTCTCCTTATGTGTGTTATAGGAGATCTTGAAAGGTGTATACTGCTGTGGTAGAGAGTTCATAATATAGTATACAAGGAAGGATTTAGGTATCTCAATCTCAAGGTTCTGAAGCTGAGCCACAATATACTCATTTTCATAATGTGCTCACGCACACCTCTAACACTGGTGAGCCTTAACGATGAAAACTTCATAATCAGGGTCATGGCATGGGCTTTTTCTGAAGACTCAAATTGTGCATCAATAGCCGCTAACAAAGCCTTGGCATTATTATGCTGAGCGACTGAACCATGAATACTAGCAGAAAGTTTACTTCTTATGAACATCACATTAAGGCAGTTGGACCGCTCCCATTGTTCATAAAGAGAAACTTCAGCTAGAATGCTAGTTTCTGTAACAACAGGTGGTTCATCTTTCCGAATAGCATAATCAATGTCTATACACCCTAATTGAAGGAGAATAATTCCTTCCATGACTTATAGCTATCACCGTTCAGCTTGGGAACATTAAAATCAGAGATATTCACATGTGGTAAAACTGCATAATAAACAAAATAAACATGCTCACGTCACAATATTTTAGGCAAATTCGCTTAGTACATGTCTCACCCATGCAAAACATGTCATATAATATGAACCAAATAACATCGAAAACTGCATGTGGGCTAAGTTTCTAATTTAAATAGATTTATAATAACTGTATGATGAAACTATCATATTATATTCATTTCTCCTAATCTCTATGGAGAAATTAAGAAAAATAATATGGTATTTCAACTTAATTAATCATATTAATAATGAAAATTCATGTGGGATAAAATTCATCATATTAATATAATTAATTACAAGTAAATGTCATTTACTATATGTGTTCTAGAGGCTCTAATGTATAATTTAATCAATCAGAGTTGCTATGGCTAAGTTCTAATTAATCAATTATATATGGATCACTAGACTTTTAGGGCCTGCATGGTAACCATTCTCATTCTGTGATTCTAATTCTGGAACAAAAAAAGAATCGCGTTTGGTAACGCAAATAAAAGTGATTCTCATTCTGAACGAGAATCAATTTTAAAGCTAAAAAAAAGAAGCAGAAAAAGTTGCTTCTTTGAAATGAATGACTTTTTAAGGAAAGTCATTCTGTTGAGATAAAATAAAAACACAACGCAATAGACTTGCTCGTTCTCTTTTCTCTCGACAGAACTTCTCACTTGCTCGAGAAAAGACAGAAGCTGCTCCTCATCCGCCGCTCCTGCATCCGCCACGCCTCAGCTCGACCGCCGTCGTACGCCTCTTCGAGCACGTTTCCGGTGAGTTTCGTATGACCCTATTTCTTCTTCGTCTCCTTGCTAAGCCCGATTAGGGTGGCCCTCGCCCAAATCGGCGAGCGTGAGGCTCGGCCGAGCCCGATTAGAGCCGCCATAGCCCTCGTCGAGCGTCGCCCTCGTCGATTTGGGCGAGGGTCTCCCTAATCGGCTTGGTCAAGCCTCGCCCTTGCCCTCGCCTATTCGGAGCGAGGGAAGCCCTAATCGAGCTCGGCAGAGTGTCTCCCTTATGCTGTGTTGCTTTCATTTTTTTTTGTGTGCTCATAAATCTTAGTTTGTGATGTTTCCTTGTGCTGGTATTGCAGATCTGTTCATTCTGTTTTTTTGTCCTTGTTGTGTGCTGACGTAAAATCGACTTATCAATTCTGCGTTTGACAAAGTTGGGCTATGCGTTTACATCTATACCTTTTGTGGTCTTGCTACTTCTGCCTTGTTGATGCGCCATTGATGGAGTTATCTGGGAAAGTACCAAAACAAAAAAGTCAAACACCGATTACAATGATACCAATTGATGCGCCATTGATGGAGTTATCTGGACACAAAGGAAATGCATTTTTTCGTGAATGAATTGCGTAACCAGAGATAAACTGTACCTGCACGTTTTATGGACATTGAAATGTTATATTTTTTTCCCTTTTGATAGATGATCAAATAGACTTAAGTCTGGAGAATCAGTTAGACAAAACTTGCGTTGTTGAAGTGATAGAGATAGAGAAGTAGCTAGAGCCTCGGGAAAATGCTAAAAGGTAACAGAGAGAGAGAGTGCCATGTCGATAGAATTGTTGGCGAATCATATTGATGATTATAATGAAAGATACATAGATGTTCACATACGCATATACACTTGACTGCTGACAATCACTTGTTAAAAGGGGAGTCTTTATGGGCATATTTGTCAATTCATTATAACATATGTCTAATTATGGGCATGACCAACTGTGTTGTGTGAGCATCCAGAACTGTTTTCTACTACTAGCTATTACGGAGATTAATAGGTTGTGTCCGGACGCATAGATTCTATATTCCACTTGTAGAATTTTGAGCTATCATTTTGTGGAAATTGGGCACTGTTGTCTCCTCTTCTTGATGACATTGTATCATGTTCTATGCAAGTAGAGTACGGTCATGAGAATGCATTCAGAATGATGTTGAATAAGAATCAAATCAAAATGCTAAAGAAAGGAAACATAAGAGCTACGACTTCAAATAGCTTGTTTGGATGATCAAATCGATTTTATTATCTGTATGTGTGCTTTTAGCTGTCTTAAGATGTTTATTTTGAGTTTTGACTATTATGGTTGCATGTGATAGCCATGACATCCGAGAGAGGTACATGTAGTGCACAATGGACCGACCATTTGACCAACCTCTTCATAAGTTTGATGGTAGAAGAGGTGAAAAAGGAAAATCGCACCTCTTGTACTTTTAACAAAGTAGGGTGGAAAATCATACTTGATGATTTTAATAGTCGGGGAAGATGCCAATATAAGCTACCACAGCTGAAGAACAAGATGAGCAAACTGAGAAGATTGTTTGGTAGTTTTAAGAAGCTTCTAACACAAACTGGATTTGGCTGAGATAATGTGACTAAGACAGTTGTTGTGGATGATCCTGGCGCAGCGTTCAGCGATAGAACACAAGCAAATCCATTCTTAAAAGAGAGAAATCTCGAAATTGTAATCGATATATGAAAAGTCTGAATCATGGGTCTAAAAACCCTAAGACATCCTTTTATAAGGTGCTAGCCCTAATCCTAACCCTACTAGAATTCTAAAAAGCAAAATCCAAAATTACAAAATACCAATAAAAATGCCTAAAAATAAAGATTATGTAATATTACACAATATCACGCAATATTATGTAGATAGTAACTTTATCTATATTGCGTAAATCTCAACTTTATCTGCATCATTTGTAGATCGTATCCTCATCCGCATCATTCTCCCTTGCTAGGAAAAAGATTCGTCCTCGAATCTGGTTAATCTTCAATTCAGTCACTTCAAATTCAATCGTGTATCCAAGATCGCGAAGTCTGCTTCGCTTGGGACGACCTCTCCAACGAATCAAGTAATACATCAATTTGAGCCCTACATTATTCATGGTTCGATGTAGAGAAGTGGCCACCATACTAGCCCATAAACAGACGGAACAATCCGCACATAGGAAGGCAAAGTAGTCATCGCCCAAAACCTCGAAATCAATTATCTCTGAATCCAGGTGTCTTTCAAACTTCACAGCCAATTCTCGCAGCTCATGTACTTTTATCTGAGGTGGATATATACCTGATGCAATAAGAAACTCCCTGTCGGGGGTTGCTTTAATCCTTGTCGTAGCAGTTTCAAACCTCAAGTCCTATATCAACTCCATCCTTTGCATATAATCTCCACCCATGAAGTCTTCCTGCAAATCCTTTGGGCAATTTTCCAAATGGAGTTCTCTAGCACGTTCGCCAGATTCCTCAATGCTATTTTCTACCATAGGATCCGACTTGACCATGGACAAATTCACATCCAACTTAATATCTTCATAAATCTCTCCAGACGCTAGGGCTAGGTCTTTGAGTTTTGCATCTTGCGCATAAATGCACTTAGCGCCTAACGCATTATGATCAACCTCATCCACAGCAACAAACTCATCGCCACCTAAATCATCAGTTTCAGGAACATAATTACCTTATATTGTGGAAATTCTCCTATATTTTGATTCTGACAAAACTATCGAGAGAAATTGTATAACGTTCTGTGATGCAGAAAGAATGTGTAAGTAGCAGGTTGAGTGGATCTAATTCTGTCGCGCGGACGAAGGGTCAGATGGAAGTGTTTTTGACGAAAGGTCAGATGGAAGTGCTTTTGACGATCTAAACAGTGACGGATGGATCGCATCAAATCTCCGTATTACCATTCCATGTCAACTGATCAAGTAAGAAGCAAATCTATTCTAAGACGAAACCCAAGAAAGATCAGTTTTTGCATTTGCAAAACATGAAGACCCACGTATGGCAGGTTTCCGATCAAGGCAAGATTCATAAGGAAAGCTTGTGATATTCGATTACCCTGATATCCCTTCCAATCAATCAAGGGACCTTCTACAGTGGGATATCATCTTCTAAGGAATATTCTTTCGGGAACCAACTCAGACTTATCACACTTATGGAAGCTGGAGATTTAGTTGTATGGGCGACTGAATCAGAAGGGTTCAATATCTCACTCAACGGTCTACATATCTTCTGAAGATACAGTCTCGTTCAATCACGATTGATGACGTCCAATCAAGGATTGAAGAACGATCCCTTGGCCGGGAATCCAACGGCTAGTTTAGAGGCAGGGAGTATAAAAGAAGAACCATGATGGACTAAAGAGAGAGAGGGCGAACAACAATCCAAAGTGCAAGCATAATCTGAGTTCTATCCGAAAATATTATGTGTACCAAAAATCCTATTCATTGTGAAAATCTGTGAGAGAGAAAAATCAAGTGATTGAGTGTTTGTAATTCTCGTGATTCTTCATAGTGAAATCCAGCCGATCGGCTGTCATCGTGGGAGAGTGGACGTAGGCTTAATCTAAGCCGAACCACTATAATCATCGTGTGCAATATTCTCTACTCTAAACTCTTACTTTTGTGTTTAGACTTTTTGCACACTGTTATGCTGTTCCTGTTTCTAATCGTACACTGAATTATTTTTGTTTATTCCGCAAGAAATTTTATTTATATTCAGAATCACCTATTCACCCCCCCTCTAGGTGATATTGCTAGATCCATCAATTGGTATCAGAGCAGGTTGCTCATATTTACGAAGTGTTTATTGACTTCAGAGTTAACGATCTACTATGTCTAGCAATCACTCTTCAGGAACAAGCGATTCGCACTTTACCAACAAACCACCATACTTTGATGGGAAGGACTACAATATGTGGAGCAACAAGATGAAGTGGTTCTTCAAAGCCTATGATGATCTGATGTGGGATGTTATTACGAATGGAGTAGTTCTTGCAACTGCTACAAATCCAACCTCTGCTGACGGAGCAAATCTTGTCACAACAATGACCGATGCTGAAAAAGCTAAAAGAAGAGGCCTTGATTCTAAAGCTGTCAATGCTCTCTTTTGTGCTTTATCTACCCCTCTCTATAATCGTGTCTCAGAGGAAGAATCATCTAAGGCAATATGGGATAGACTTCATATTACCTTTCAAGGAACAAATCGAGTAAAAGAAACGAAGCTCAGTATTTTACTAAGTGACTATGAAGCATTCCAAATGAAATCTGATGAATCTATTGCAGATATGATAAACAGGTTTCAGACTTTGGCAAGTGGACTTGCAAGACAAGGCGCACCTATTGCTGAACCAATGCAAGTCAGGAAAATACTACGTGGACTCACAGATGATTGGAATTACATCAAACCATCAATTCAAGAATGTCAAACAATCAGACCACTCTCGGCGGATGAGCTAGTCGGGACTTTGCAATCTTATGAAACAGAACGAGCAAACAAGAAGGGAGAACAAAAAGGTAAAAAATCTATCGCCTTAAAAACTGAAATTGCTCAATGTCTTTCTGATACAGATGATGAAGATGAGGATGATGAAGAATTAGCCCTCATGGTTAAGAAATTTAGAAAGATGGCTCGGAAAGCCAGAAATATCAAAGGGAAGAAACCTTGGAAGAAGAATGATATGAAAATGTTAAGCAACGACTCACAATATAGCAAAGACGTGATCTGCTTTCACTGCAAGAAGGCAGGATATATCAAACCGAACTGTCCAATTTTGAAGAAGGACAAACTCAAGTATGAGAAGTACAAGAAGGCCCTAAAGGCAGATACTCTAAGTGATTCTGATGAAAGTGAAAATGATTACGCAAACATCTGTCTCATGGCCGAATCAGATTCAAATTCAGACTCAGAAACTGAGGTATGTTCATCTGAACTCCCTGATGAAGTTACTGAGTATATTGATGAATTGTGTAGGAACTACAAAGAAGCTCTTGAAAAAGTTTCTGGTTTGAAAAAGGAAAATTCGTCCTTAAAACAGCAGAATTTATCTTAAAAAGAAAAAATCGATTTTCTACAACAAGAGTTTCACCAATTAAAAGAAAATCATGATTTGATTTCAAAAGAAAATGCTTCTCTGAAAGAAAAGATTTCTGATATCTCAAAAAGGTTTTCACAAAGCTCAGAAACTCTGAATAACATTATTTCAAAACAAATACCCTTAAATGACCGATCTGGGTTAGGTTTTAAAAAGAGAGTAATCTCAAAAATTCCTTTAAAACTGAATTTCAAAAACCAACATTTTCTGATTACATGCATTATTTTCATAAGCATTTTACTAGATCTTATATTCGACAATCTTGTATGAACTGTGGTGATCCTAGTCTTACTAAGGATTATTGCAAGAAAATTTGGAGACCCGTTAAAAGGTCAAAACCTACTAACACAGAAGGACCCAAGAAAGCATGGGTACCAAAGAAACAGTAAGTTGTTTATTTCTTGCAGGTACCAAAGAGAAGGAAGAACAAGTGGTTTCTGGATAGTGGCTGTTCAAGTCACATGACTGGAAATCTAGATATATTTATGTCCTTCTCAGATTGTAATGGTAGAAGCGTGTCCTTTGGAGGAAAGAACAAGGGAAAGGTCACTGGGAAGGGAAATGTAAAGATTGGAAATCTAACGGTTAAAGATGTCTCTCTAGTTAGAGGATTGAACTATAACTTAATTTCTGTAAGTCAACTCTGTGACTCTGGCTATGATATTTGCTTCCAAGATTTAAAATGTACAGGTATGAGCAAGGACAAGAAGCAATTCTTTAGGGGACGAAGGCATGGGAATATTTACCTTTTAGATATTGATGCTAATTGTGAAAGTGCAAAATGTCTTATTTCTGTTAAGGATGAATCTGATCTTTGGCACAAAAAGTTAGGTTATATTAGTGTAAAACATATCTCAAAGCTTTCCAAGAAGGGACTTGTTCGAGGGTTACCTCAAACGAAATTTGAGAAAGGTGGACTATGTCATGCATGCACACTAGGCAAGCAGGTAAGAAGTTCTTTTAAGTCATTAAATCAAGTGTCCACTAAGCATTGTCTACAGCTACTTCATATGGATATCTTTGGACCGAACAGAACCTTAAGCCTTGGAGGTAAGAAATACAATCTTGTCATAGTTGATGACTTCTCTAGATTTACATGAGTTTTATTTCTAGCTCACAAAAGTGAGGCTTTTATGTCCTTTTCAAAACTTGCCAAAAGGATTCAAAATGAAAAGAGCTACACCATTTCTAGTTTGAGAACGGATCATAGGGGAGAATTTGAAAATCAAAGTTTCTCAGATTTTTGCACTGATTTCGGAATTCAGCATAACTTCTCTACACCTTACACTCCTCAACAAAATGGGGTAGTAGAAAGAAAAAATAGATCCTTGCAAGAAATGGCCAGAACTCTTCTTATTGAGAGTAAAATTGCTTCTAATTTTTGGGCTGAGGCCGTTTCAACAGCTTGTTATATCTTAAATCGAATTTCTCTCAGACCTTTTTTCGAGAAAACCCCCTATGAAATTTTTAAAGAAAAAAAGCCTGATGGTGCATATTTTCATGTATTCGGTTGTAAATGTTTTATTCTAAAGAATGCTAATGATCGAATTGAAAAGTTTGATGAGAGATCAGATGAAGGAATTTTCTTGGGATATTCAACAACGAGCAAAGCCTACAGAGTCTACAACAAGAACACTCGCGTTGTTGAAGAGTCAGTGAACATCAAGTTCGATGAAAGCCATCAAAATGATGAACCTCAAATCAATCAAGTTCATATACCTCCTCAAGTCTCAGACTCACACGAAGAATCAGGAGAAAAACAAGACTCAATTGTGGATGATGGTTCGGAGAATGTTCAGAAGGAAATTCTCTCAGTTGAAGAAAGACCAAAAGATGAACAGAATGAACCCACAACATCCTCAAATGATTGCTTCGACAAAAGTTGGAAGCACAAGTCAAGTCATCCAAAGGAACTTATCATAGGAAGTATAAGTGATGGCATAAAGACAAGATCAAAATTCAAGCAAGCAATGAGCAACATAGCATTGATATCTGAATTAGAACCAAAAAGGATTGAAGATGCATTAGCAGATGAGAACTGGATAAATGCAATGCAGGAAGAGTTACATCAATTTAAAGTCAACAATGTTTGGGAATTGGTCAACATACCCAAAAATCGTCCAGTGATTGGAACTAAGTGGGTATTCAGAAACAAACTGGATGACAAAGAGAAGGTTGTAAGAAACAAAGTAAGACTTGTAGCAAAAGGCTATTCTCAGGAAGAAGGAATAGACTACGATGAGACCTACGCACCGGTTGCCAGGTTAGAAGCCATTAGGCTACTTCTTGCTTATGCTTGTTACAATGATTTCAAACTTTTTCAGATGGACGTGAAAAGTGCTTTTCTAAATGGCTACATCAAAGAAGAGGTATATGTTGAACAACCCCCCGGCTTCGAAGAACCTAGAGAAAAGGATTTGGTATTTGTCTTAAAAAAGGCACTCTATGGACTGAAACAAGCACCTCGTGCTTGGTATGAAAGGTTGAGTAACTTTCTATCTCAACACAACTTTACAAAAGGTAATGTAGACACTACTCTTTTTATTCAAAGAAAAGGTAAGGATATTCTTCTAGTTCAAATCTATGTTGAAGATATTATATTTGGTTCTTCTAATGAGCTTCTCTGCAAGAAATTTTCTAAAGTAATGCAGGATGAATTTGAGATGAGTATGATGGGAGAATTACGATTCTTTCTTGGTCTTCAAATTCATCAATCTCAGAAAGGAACTTTCATATATCAAGAAAAGTATGCACTGGAAATAGTAAAGAAGTTTGGTTTGGAGAACGGCAAAAAGACAGAAACTCCTATGTCTCACTCCTCCAAATTAGATAAAGATGAAAATGGAAAGGAAGTTGATCCTAAACTATATCGAAGTATGATTGGATCACTACTCTATCTCACAGCTTCAAGACCAGACATCCTATATAGCGTTTGTTTATGCGCAAGATTTCAATCAAGCCCAAGAGAATCACACCTATCAGCCGTCAAAAGAATAATCAAATACATTGGGACGTATCCCAACTATGGTTTGTGGTACTCTAAATCTTCTGATTTTATACTAAAGGGATATTCAGATGCAGATCTTACAGGTTGCAAAATTGATAAGAAAAGTACATCTGGGATTTGTCAGCTCATGGGAAACATGCTTGTCTCATGGTATTCCAAGAAGCAAAATACAGTAGCACTTAGTACAGCTGAAGCAGAATACGTATCTCATGGAAGTTGCTGTGCTCAAATACTTTGGCTAAAATAGCAGCTCAAAGATTATGGTGTTGAAGAATCAATTGTGGAAATCTTTTGTGACAATACAAGTGCCATAAATCTTACAAAAAATCCCATACTTCACTCAAGAACAAAGCACATTGAGATCAAGCATCACTTCATACGTGATCATGTTCAGAATGGTGATGTTAACATTCAATACATTGATACGAAAAATCAACTTGTAGATATTTTCACTAAACCATTGGATAAGCAGACTTTTAATTTTATTAGAAATGAATTATCCATCGTTAACCCTCATTCTTAAGTATATTTTAGAACAGGGAGAGTCAGAAGGAACGTCAGAAGGAACATCAGAAGGAACGTCAGAAGCAACATCAGAAGGAACGTCAGAAGCAGCATCAGAAGGAACGTCAGAAGCAGCGTCAGAAGGAACGTCAGAAGAAGCGTCAGAAGTAACGCCAGAAGAAGCGTCAGAAGGAGCATTAGAAGGAACGTCAGAAGGAGCGTCAGAATGAACGTTAGAAGGAGCATCAGAATGAGCGTCAGAAGGAACGTCAGAAGGAACGCTAAAAGGCGCGTAAGAAGAATTCACATCTTTTTGGAAAAGTTCATAAATCAAGGTCAGTTAACTCTTAAAATTCTCTTTAAGGTAAGTTTCTCATATGAATATATATCTCTGAATATCTGATTGACGGTGATTAATTAATTTGTTAAAGAAATTCTTTTATTTCTTTTTAGAAGATTGGAATTTTCTTTTATTGATTTTGTTTCCAAAAATAACCGACTCTCTTATAAAACATCGAACCGTCACCTCTGTTCTCTCACTTTCAAATCTCTCTCAAATCGAAACCCTAAAACCGTATTCAAGATCTCTCGCTCTCGATTTCTTCCTCAAAACAACACTCTTTCATCCAAAGTTTCAAACTTTCTACGTATCAATGGCTCCAAAATCAGCCTCTGACTCGAAGAAGACTCCTCAGTTGAAGAGAAAGTTTTCCGCCTCAACTACAAGCAGCGCCGAACCTACGGAAACCCAAATCAATGAACATCGTGAGGCATTCCGATTGGCAAAAGGTTTGTCTCTGTCGCGACCCGTCCGGAAGAGGACGCAGCTAATGGATTACCGATCGCGGGCCTCGTGGGCTTTAAATCGGCGCGGGCCCTCCCAGGCCCATACCAAATCGCGGCGGGAGTATTTTTCAAAGGATTCGACGATAAGAGTCGATCGCTTTCGACCTTTAGTATGGTCGTGGTGGCATGTACAAATTGTGCATGCATTTGGAGTCGCCACCGATCTTTCTTGGGGGGTAGACCGGAAACCTTACTGACCGATTGGGAGAGATCGATCAGTTCTGCGGAACCAGAGATTTTGGGTTCGGGGACTTGGTTACGTCGGTGTCACTACCAACGCCCTTTCGGTACCTAACGCGAGTGATTTTCCTAGCTAAGAATTCATGCAGGCGCAATTTTAGGTGAGGTAGGCTTGATTCAGGGTTTCATGCAGATTGGAAACCTATTCCTATCAATCACAATCAATTTAAATGAAAGCACAATTAAGTACGTAAATAAATCACATCAATGCATATCAATTCAAATCAATGGTTTCCTAATATAGCCACAAGGGTTTAGGGAAAATATGATTTCGGACTAGGGGTAAAATGAGAAGATTTGGAGACGATTAGCCCGAAGGGCAAAATCGTCAATTTTTGGAAGGTTTGGATACCAAATTACCCAAAATATTCCATGGCCAGTTGTTTGTGGCTATTTCCCATTTTTTGGGATTTTCCTGGATTTTTGAGAATTTTTTTGGAAGACGGTTTGCCAAAAGGGCAAAATCAACGTTTCTGAAAAGACCGGGGGTCAAATGGCCCAGAATAGGTCATGGCCGGTCAAATACGGCCATTTCCTATTTTTCGGAATTTTTTAGAATTTTTCTGAACTTTTCGAATTTTTTTTTTGATTTTTCATTTTTTAATGAATTAATTTTTTTATTTTTTTTTATTTTTTTATTATTATTATTTTTTATTTAATTCGAAAATGGTGTTCTGAGCTGGACTCGTAAGCCCAAACTCTATAAAGAAAGACTAAAAGTCCAAATGAAATTTAAAACAAGAAAGGCCTTCCTTTGTTATAAAATCCCATCTAGACCAAGCCCAATCTTTTTTTTAGTTGGCGTCGACGACAATTGATCTGTCGTGGAGACAGGCGCATGCAAACGGAGAACGCAGCGAAGAACACTCAAGAGTAGACAAGCTAGAGAGATCGACCTCGTTCATGGCCGGCCGCGTTCATCTTCATCATCCAACGAACCTCGGACACGATACCCTAATTCACTCAAGTTTAAAAGAGAGGAATACCTTAGAGCTTGGGATACTGAGACGGAGGAGGCAACCCGAACCAGTGTTGCGTGAACACAACCGATTGTGTTCAAAACCTGAGCCCTAGTGGCGAGACGACTCCAGCCGAAGAAGCAGTGATCCCCCGAGCAGACTACAGTCAAATGATAGCATGACGAGTGGAGCCCCCCCATGGCTCGAGACAACGAGGTGGTCCGTGGTGTCCGGACGGCCGAGCAACGAAATCTGATTGGACGTCGATCTGCAATCGTCAAGCCTTGACATATGGCCGTCCCATATCGATGTTAGCCCTCCAAACTACGGAACCGCCACGGTGGCCATGAATTTCGGGTCAGCTTCGAGGACTGCCATTGTCCCCGACGGAAGGCAGACCTCGAGGTCGATACTCCCACTTCAAACATTGCACAAACCCCTCAAAATTTCTATTATATCGTCCCAGGAAGAACTAGAAAGGAAAGTACACCAAACTCATGAAAAACCAGGAAATCATCAGTACACTCTGACAGGAACGGCTTTTTGTGAGAAATATGCGTTGCTAGCCTTTGCATCATGATCTTTTTAGTAGCCTGTTCTGGGATTGTGGTCTCTTCACAGAAGATTGACTAGGTTCTTGTCTCTGTAGTTGAAACATCTCGTAGTTTCCATCTAATTATCAGGGAACGCTTCCCTAAGCAAGCTTTCTTCACATTGATCATTCTGCTAGCACTAAATGCAATGGTCACAGATTGACTTCATAAATAGTCCCTTCTAGATTCCGCACAACAGACCGAGTCCCAGGTACTTCAGCAATCTTCATTCCATGTCGTGTAGCTTCATTTACAACCATAGAGTCCATCATTTTAGCTCGAGACACGTAGGCCAGTATGAACTTGCAGCGTCCTTCTCCCCTTATTTGCAGTAGCAGCTTCACCGTCTCAAAAAGCGAAGGAATGCTTGCTTGTTGAAAGCATATGTCTGCTCCAAGAATAAGGTCAAATCCTGCCGAGTGACTTCCCAAAATGTGCTCGATCTGATCAACATTTCCCCATTCTAGCTTCTCAGCCACTAATCCTGTGCAATTACGGTAACTCCCGGAAGAAGAATGCAGCTCTATGTTTTTCTGCAAAATCTTGAGAACTTCATCATTATGATCAGTCAACACGACTTCACAACAAAATCTACTGCAAAGGATTCCCGTTATACCGACACCAGAGCCTAGTTCGATGACAGAACAACCTCGGAGCAAGTCAACGTTCTTCGAGAGATACTCATTCAAAAGCATAGCTCCAGGCCATACCAGTTGAAGCGGACTGAAGACAGTACAGCTCAAGAACTTGCGACCCAAACGTGAATTTCGTCAGCTGGTAGTTGTCATTGATGAAGAAAGACCCGTCCAAGCAAACTACGTCTTCCTCGTCCTCGTCGCGGTCGCCGGCCATGGCCGTTTATACTGTTCTCTGTAAGTTCGGAAGATCTCAGACCACGAGTTGAAGAAGAACCAGAAGGAGGTGCCGTCGTCGAAGGCCTGGTTCATGAAGAGACCAATGTAGACGTCGTCGACGAGCTCAGTGACCTGAACAGACAGCAGGGACAAGGGGTGGCCATCGTGGTTGATCGTCCGGCTGCGGTCGAAGAAGGACAGAACAACCTCCGGGACGTATGTAGGGGTGAGATAGTCGGCTATGGTGGGATCGAGCGCTGGATGGATGGACCGAGCTCCGGGGCTGTCGGCAGTCGACGAAGACAGTGTAAAAGAAAGGGTCGGTCCGCTTGAGGGTAGCGAGACAGCCGGCGAGAGGTTAGAAGTGGAAGAGGGCGGAAGAGAGAGCTAAAGGAATCGATGAAAATAGGACGGTTGCAGGCAAAATCCATGCAGGGAGGAGAGAGAGGGAACAGGAGTCGCATGGGCTCTTCATTCGGCTCCCCAGGAAGACGATCGCCCATTTTTCTTTTTTAAACTCCCAATGACTCAAAAGAAAAGAAAAATAAAGAAAAATAAAAAATAAAATAAAAATAATAAAATAAAATGGCAGGAGGACGGAGTCAGACCATCCTCTACTGCTATGGTCGCCTCTCCCTTTCTTAAAGCTAGCGTCGGATGTTCCCCAAAAGCTCATTCAGTCCCTCGTGCGGATGAAGATTCCTCTATGCCAGCTCTAGCTTCTCTCCCTCTTTTACAATCCCATTCTCTTTTGTCCCCTTCCAATGTCCTCTCTTGAAAACAATGGCGCCACTTCTCCCTTTCGGTGATACTCCGTTCCATTCGAGCCTTTAAGGATCCAACTCCCCTTTATTTTGGATTCGATCCATTGTCCTTCAATGAATGAACTGTCCGATACTTCCATTTTTTTAGGTCAAGCATTAGTAATAACTAAAAGGGACGCTAGAATTGCACGTCAAGGCTCCGAATGAAAAACTTTCAAACTAAAAGACTCAAATGATTTTTTTTTGATATTTTTAATTTAATTTTAAAGAGGAAGAAAAATCACAATAATAAATGGTCAAAAATCATGTGTCAACAGTCTCTATCTGCTTTTGAAGGAAAAGAAGCAATGACACATTCTATTAAGCCAATGTACGATAGTATTAAGGCAGCAGGGGATTCTAGCAATGAACTTAGAAGATTGCTGAATGCTCATCAGTTCGAAAGTGAAGGTGAACTGCTCGAGTTTATTAGTTTACCTGGAAAAATAGTTGATCCAATTGCTGTAGAAAAACCTGAATCGGCATCTAGAAAAGGAAAAGAGAAAATGGAAGAGCCTAGTTCGAAGTCAAGAAAACCATCCCCTATAAGACCTTGCGGAACTAGGGCAAAGGTTGAAGATGATGATGACATTATGTTCAATGATTTTGTGAAGAATATCGGGTTTAATGTGGATAAAAGCTTTCCTGATCTCATGTTCCAAAATCAGGCTCACAAAGAGAAGTTTGAATTCATGAAACAGAGAGGTGTTATACCTCACAGGGTATTTGAGTTAAAGTACTTTGATAGTAACGGCATTTATCTGAGGAAGCATCTACAAAAGGTGAAGATAGATCAATTCATAATGCATAGGGGCTATACCTTTCCTGATCTGGTAGCCTACTTCTACTCAAATCTTCAATTTGTCAACTTCAACTCCTTGGCTTTCACGATGAAAAGAAAGCAGTATATTTTGACTGTTGATGAATTGGCATCTATCATGGGAACCAGGAAGAGAGATTTCATACCTCTAGATGTCACTGCAGAAGAAGCTTTTTGCTTCTTAACTGGCAAATCAAGCTTCTCAAGGGAATCGAAGTCGCATATTGCCTACAGTGACTTTCCCTTAAAACACATCATGATGCACAATGTGATCATTGAATGTCTTAGACCCAAGGCAGCCTCTAAAACAGACATCTCGAAGTATGAGGCAAAACTGTTGTGGGGCATCTTGACAGGAAAGAGGATTTCTTTTGCTCACACAGTCCTATTACACATGTACAGGTCTGTTCTCAAGCCAAAGGGACAACTACCTTATGCTGCATTGATCTACAGAATAATGGATCATTTCAAGATCGGAGGTCTGTGCTCTTTTGTCAAACAAGATATCCCTCTGATGACTGCTGGTGAAACTATGGTGACAAAGATGGGATACAAGATGACTCCTACTGGATGGAGGACAAAGAACAATGAACCAGTCATTGTGGATTTCGAGGATGAGTCCAAGCAGAAATCTCCAAAGATGAGAAAAATTATGGCTGTCAAGGGACAACAAAAAGACAGCTCAACTAATAAGGACTCAGAGGCAAGTGAAGAAGGAACATGGGAGTATGACTCTGAAGCTACACAATCTCGAGGTCGATCAGATGAAGAAGGTGAATCTGGGGATCACAGTGCTGAAAAGAATGAGGAAGGAGGAGATGAAACAGAAACACAACCAAAAGAAAATGTTGTATATCCTTGTGATCTGACTGAGGAAGAATTCCTCACGATGTGGAATGAGGAGCATGCTGCCAAAATTGAAGATGAAATAGAGTATGACAATACCCTTGTCATTTTTTATCATGAGCAGTTGCTAACACAAGTCCTAGCTAAGTTGGCCTTAAAAGAGCAGGAGAAAGAGTCAGATGACATTGAGGCTTATTCTGTATCCTCCACCAGACAAACAATTCACAAAGCTGCTACAAGCTTGGCTTCGGCTATTGCACGAGAAGATCAACTCTCGAGTGCTCAGTCCATACCAATGGACATTGATGAAGATGTAGAGTCTGTACCCAGCTTACGAGCTAAAGGGAAGAAGGCTCAAACTCAGGGGGAGCCCTTGCCTGCAACATCTGATGTATTTCTCACTGAAGTGTTTGCCTCTCAAGCTTTTCTTAAAGCACAAACTGAGGGGGAGAATTTAGCTACAAAAGGGATTGACACCTCATATCAAGAACCTGCTCTTACAGAACTACAGGTGGACCTTCACGGACACTTTGAAAATCTTCAACATATCCTTCTTCAGACTCTGGCTGCTATGGAAACAAGGTTAGATCAGAAACTACAGACTTTTGAACAGAAGATCGATAGGAAGTTGCAGGGTATGACTAGTCAGGTGAACAAGTTGGAGAAGTCAATTGATATATATGGCAGAATGTTTTGTGCTGAGGTTGTAAACATGCCTATCTACATACTGGTCAGAACTGACAGAACAGATTCAGAACTGCCTTCATCTCACGCTGTTAGAAGCCGTGCTCAGCAAATGGGAAGAAGCTTTGAAGGACCTTCCTCAGTGGAGGCTGATAACGAGCCTGAAGATCATCCATCTTCTTCAAAAATGTCTCCACCCACATCTTCTTAGTTTTATTTTTTTGGACCAAAAGTTGCTCTTTGTTATGATACAACCTTTACTCTATTTGTTTCACATTGACTCGATTCAATTTTTTAACTTTATACAATCTTTCTGATGTTGACAAAAAGGGGGAGAAGAGTTGATATCCATTTTGTGCAGGGATTGATATTATCTTGAGCAGATATATCTATACGCTATTTATACTCTGATTACATACCTCTGATTATACTCCAATTTAGAAAGGGGGAGAAGAGCTTATTCTTGTGCAGGATAACCATACTCTGATATTTTGTGCAGGGATTGATATCATCTTGAGCAGAGATATATATACGCTGTTTATACTCTGATTATGCATCTATACTCTAATCATGTTTATACTCTGATTATGCATCTATACTCTGATCATGTTTTCTTACAGGAGTATTTTCAGTGCAAGATCTCTAATGATGATTACCTGCAGGAGCAAATCGGATGATTACTCGTTTTTGTCACTGTTTAAAATCTTTAAATTTACATATCTGTATGTATAATAAGAGTAGTTTTGTCAACATCAAAAAGGGGGAGATTGTTGTGGAAATTCTCCTATATTTTGATTCTGACAAAACTATCGAGAGAAATTGTATAACGTTCTATGATGCAGAAAGAATGTGTAAGCAGTAGGTTGAGTGGATCTAATTCTGTCGCGCGGACGAAGGGTCAGATGGAAGTACTTCTTACGAAGGGTCAGATGGAAGTGCTTCTCACTAAGGGTCAGATGGAAGTGCTTTTGACGAAAGGTCAGATGGAAGTGCTTCTGATGATCTAAACAGTGACGGATGGATCGCATCAAATCTCCGTATTACCATTCCATGTCAACTGATCAAGTAAGAAGCAAATCTATTCTAAGACGAAACCCAAGAAAGATCAGTTTCTGCATTTGCAAAATATGAAGACCCACGTATGGCAAGTTTCCGATTAAGGCAAGATTCCTAAGAAAAGCTTGTGATATTCGATTACCCTGATATCCCTTCCAATCAATCAAGGGACCTTCTACAATGGGATATCATCTTCTAAGGAATATTCTTTCGGGAACCAACTCAGACTTATCACACTTATGGAAGCTGGAGATTTAGTTGTATGGGCGACTGAATCAAAAGGGTTCAATATCTCACTCAACGGTCTACATATCTTATGAAAATACAGTCTCGTTCAATCACGATTGATGACGTCCAATCAAGGATTGAAGAGCGATCCCTTAGCCGGGAATCCAACGGCTAGTTTGGAGGCAGGGGAGTATAAAAGAAGAACCATGATGGACTAAAGAGAGAGAGGACGAACAACAATCCAAAGTGCAAGCATAATCTGAGTTCTATCCGAAAATATTATGTGTACCAAAAATCCTATTCATTGTGAAAATCTGTGAGAGAGAAAAACCAAGTGATTGAGTGTTTGTAATTCTTGAGATTCTTCATAGTGAAATCCAGCCGATCGGCTGTCATCGTGGGAGAGTGGACGTAGGCTTAATCTAAGCCGAACCACTATAATCATCGTGTGCAATATTCTCTACTATAAACTCTTACTTTTGTGTTTAGACTTTTTGCACATTGTTACGATGTTCCTGTTTCTAATCGTACACTGAATTATTTTTTTTTATTCCGCAAGAAATTTCATTTATATTCAAAATCACCTATTCACCCCCCCTCTAGGTGATATTGCTAGATCCATCACCTTAATCAACAGTGTTCCCCGAAACATCGGCTTTCTACGCATCTTCAGGAACCAAATTGGGTTTCGCCTGGGGAATGTCGCCAATGGTCTCATCGACCTCCTTTGCGCCTCCATCGCCGCCATCCGCATTTGGGTCAAAAATTGGTGCCTCGTCATCGAACGCGGCAAAATTCGAGTCGTCCACCTCGTATGTCGGCATCCGCTCCGCCTCACGGGGAACGTCGCTAGGGTCGACCTCGCCGCCTTTTTCTAACACAAAGTCTTCTACCATTGTACATGGATCCGAAACCTTACGTACACAACCGTACTCGCTCTTCTTCTCTGAATCCTCGAAATTCGTCAAACAAGCTCTGTAGACGGATGGCATAAGGCGAGGTTGAAGCTGGAACTGAGCCTCTTCGCTCGATTCACTAACTCCTCTAGATTCAACAATAGGAAAATCTTGCAAACGCCAAGAAAAATCATGATTTTGTTCTAAACCCATTAATTTCTGCTGGAATTGATCATAGTCGGGTGGAAGGAACTTCTGCTTCAGTAGCCTCTTCATTCTATGCCAAGTTCGAACTCTCTCTTTTCCTTCTAGCTTCCTCGTATTCTGTAATCTCTCCTACTATATAGACGCGGCTCCTTTCAATCTATAGGCTACTAATCTCACCCGTTTCTCACAAGGGATCTCCATATAATCGAAGAATTTTTCAATACTTGCAATCCAATCTAAAAATTCTTCTATATCAAGACTTCCATCAAAATAAGGTATATCGACTTATAATTTAAAGTCGTTACCTTCATGATCAGCACGTTATATCGTCTGCCATCTCTTCCATCGTATCCCCTTCGAAATCCTCCATAATGATTTCTTCCTCCATAATTAGCACGTTCTTCGTCGAAAGAACTCTCTGAAAATAAAGGGTTATTCTGTCTGCGGACATGATTTCTCTTTTTTAAGCATGGATTTGCTTGTGTTCTATCGCTAAACGCTCTGATACCACCTGACGCAGCGTTCAGCGATAGAACATAAGCAAATCCATGCTTAAAAGAGAGAAATCTCGAAATTGTAATCGATATATGAAAAGTGTGAATCATGGGTCTAAAAACCCTAAGACACCCTTTTATAAGGTGCTAGCCCTAATCCTAACTCTACTAGAATTCTAAATAACAAAATCCAAAATTACAAAATACCAATAAAAATACCCTTTTATAAGGTGCTAGCCCTAATCAATCTATACTTTATCTATATTGCATAAATTCCAACTTTATGTGCATCATTTATAGATCGCATCCTCATCCGCATCAGATCCAAGTATATGGGAACTTCACATCAAGGTATCATTTAACTTTTTGTCATTTTAAGATCACTATATATGTGTATATGAAGAGGATTGCTTGTGTTGCTGAAGTACATCATTATTGTGAAAATTACAGGATAATAATGAGTGGGCAAAATTCAAGAAGGATGGCTTGCCTCAGTATTTCGTGTTGTCCATTATATTTGGCGGTACATATGCTACTGGCGAGCACGCACTAGGAAATGCCGAAGATTTGGTGGAGTCAAAGGAAGGTGACGATCGTGGTGGTGATGCAGATGATGATCAAAACAACTTCGGTGAACATGCCACTGATGAGGGAGTCTTTACAAGTGGACAACACAACTAGGACAGGACTCCTAATACCAAAAGGAGGAGAAAGAGTAGAATATGTGAAATTTCCAACACATGCAAAGTCTTACAAGAGATGATCAAAACCAAGACAAGTCAACAAAGTGAATCTACCGCAACCTCACAAGTCACGTTACCCCCTGTAGACCCTTTCTCTGTATCTGCTATGATTAATGTCCTACTTAGCATGCCTGATGTGGATGCGGATCTTTACCACAAAGCACTGGACCGAGCAATAGAGAGTGCCACATGTGTTGACACCTAATTTTGGATCAGCCTTTTCGTGGTTATTTCTTGAAAAATTCATGAAAAATCCATAAAAAGTCAAAAAAAAAATTGCAAAATCAACTTTGGTGGCCTTGGCCAAGCCTAAGGAACTATTTTTGACAAAAAAAATAATTTTTCATATTTTTCACTTTTTTTAATATTTTTCGAAATTATGAAAATACTAGAAAAATCAAGAAAAATAGCATTCAATGTCACAAAAATATGGAAAAATAGTCAATATTTTTATTTTAATTCCCTTGTTATTTTTCCCTCGCCAAAAGTCCAAATTCAAATTCAATTTTATGTGTTTCTTTGTTACGCATATGAGTGAATTTAGTAAAAAATGTCAATTAAGTCTTTTTATTTGCAATTTTGGTATTTTTTAGGATCTTGACATTCAATCTAATTGTCCCTTATTGCAATTTGACCCAATTGTCTACTCAGAATGTTTAATTACACAAATGGGGCAAAATTGCATACTTAATTGCATTTTAGTCCCTGAATTTGGGCATATTTGAAATTACTTTCAATTCATGGACTATAGTTACAAATTGAAGTTGCTACCCAATGTTTTTCACCATTTGGAATCAATTGGCATAGGTAGTTTGGTCCAATTTGACCATTTGGACCCTCAATTGCATAATTTTTCGATTTGTAATTAAATGAAAATTTGGGGGTTTTATAGAAATTGAGGCGGAATTTTGGGCAAAACCACATTTTTAGATAAAATCCATGCCCTAAATTCAATTCTGGGGTTTAATTGCAAAAATTCCCAACAAATTTGGATTAATTTTAAAAATTCCAAATTGGAACCGGTTCGGACCGGTCGAACCGGTCCGCTACAGTGTCTTCTTCTTCCTCAGGCCCCCGCGCGAGTGAAGAGTCCTCAACTCGATTTTGATCAAGAAATTGAAGGGCAATTCTCGACTAATTGGAAGGGGAATGGTGGGCATTTTGTTCCTCTCATCTTCCCTCGTCGATTGACACCAACGGCACCATCTGACGTCGCCGGAGGGGAGAGTAATCGAACGGTCAAGGTCGCGGGACCTGCAAAAGTCAACGACGTTAGACTCAGCATAAATCCATGCCAAATTCGCGTGAGATTGAAATAACCGAAGGACCAAACGGAGCTGGACGGATTACCCACCGTCTCCGGCGCCGTTTGGACCAAATGGCACATGCCAACACGTGCCATTTCAAGACAGTTGAGCCCCTCCTGTTCGACGCCAAAATTCAAAGAGCTATATAGTCCACAGGGCCTTCGCGAAGCAAGAGGTTGGTGGATTCAGTTTTAGGAGGAGAAACCGAATCGAGAGAGAGAGAGAGAGAGAGAGAGAGAGAAAGAAAGCGACTGAGAGCTCGCCCTCCAACCGCCATTGTCGAGGGCTCGAGCTCGAACTATGAGGCGTAGGTTGGGCCACTTCCAGGCCAAACCGAAGCCGATGAGCGTTGCTGGGAGGTTGCCAGAGCTTCAAGGAAGCAATCGCCGTCGGTCGCGCAGCCTGAAATCGTCGGAATAGGTGAGTCGCAGTCTCGAGCTTCTCACTGTGCATCAATGGCGATTCATGCATTTCTTGTTCATTCTTGCAATTAATATGTGCGTTTTGTTCCTTGGACATCACTAACCATCATCGCATATCTGTTTTGCATCGACTTCGCTTGAACTCCCCGAATCGAGTCTTCCAATTCAACCTCCATTGTCGAACTCTGTTCATTCTTGTCCAGCCAAATCTGGGCCGAACGAGCTCAATCGGAGCTCGAAGTAAGTCTCCCGAACATTGGTTGACGCTATCCTGTGATGGAATTGTAATGATTGGGTGTAAATCGAGCGATTAAACTCCCATGGCCGTACTCGGCACTTCGCTCGGCGATCGCGATTTTGTGGATGAAATGCTTCAATTGTTAGATATGTTAAACTAGAGATGATCGCGAGTCAATTGGCGTTGGTTTCGCGCGATTTCGTTAAGATCTCACCGTCGGATCATCGTGGGAGAAGCTCAGTCGTTCGTTTCACTGGAGTCGCGAGGTTGAAGACGAAGATGACGTGGCCGGTCAAAGAGTCAAAAGCTTAGGTGGCAGTCGGTCATTGGTCCACGTGTCAGTCTAGTCAGCAGGCCGTTAGGGGTCTATTATTCGAATAAGTAGATCGGACGGTCTAGGTTAATCGAGCCTAATAATTGATGGCCGTTCGATCACTAATTAGGATTATCTGACAATAGTTTTAAATCGGAAAATCAAAACAGGTTGAAACGGCGCCGTTTAGGTCAATGGGTAGGCGACGTCATTTAGGTTAATGAGAATAGACGGTCCAGATCAAGTCTCAGGTTCTAATCCTGGCCGTAGATTTTAATAGGTCAATCGGACGGCCCTGGTCGAATCTTCATTTAATCTAGGCCGTAGGTTCCAGTCAGATTATCCTGTGGTCGTGGATTAGCCACGCGGTTCAATGAGGGCCGTCGGATCAAATCCGATTAATCCGAAAATAAAAATAAAAAAAAGTGGGGGACAAATACGGCGTAGTTTTAAGCAATGGGTCTCGCGGGTCCGGGTCCGAGTCCGGGCCGGGTTCCGACCCGAGTGGGTCGGGTTGACCCGGTCCGAAAACATTTTTTTAAAAGAAAAATCCCGAAAATGATTTAAAAAAAAAATCAAATCAGAAAAATCATAGAAAATCCAAAAAAATGCTAGAAAATCACAGAAAATCCAAAAAAAAATAGGAAAATTGTAGGAAAATCTAGACACTCCAGAAATCCCCAAAAATGGTCAATCCTATTTTTAGGGTTTCTTATCTGTTACTCCAAGAATTGACGATATTACCCTTTAGGGGTAAGTCGCCTCTGTTGTGTAAGCAAGATGAAATCGACAATGCCAAGGCAAGAATTAGGGTTGGATAGGCGATCAATTCTTGGGCTTGGGTTTTCAAATCTCGTCCATTTTCTCAGAATGACGATTTTGCCCTTCAATGGGAAAATCGTCTTTCTTGTTCCAATCGAGTCTCGAAAATTGCTTAAAGTTAGGGTTTGGGTCAGGTGGGTGATCAATCCTAATATTTGAGATTTTCAGTTCTCATCTTTGTCCAAAATGACGACTTTACCCCTCCAAGGGTAAAATCACTTTTAAATTCCAGAAAAATTCTGAAAATTCCCGAAAAATAGGAAATGGAAGGATTTGATCGCCAATTCCTTTTACACCGTCCTTTGACCACATATTTCATCTGAAAAGATGATTTTTCCCTTTTGAGGCAAATTGTCCCTAAATCTCTCAAAATTACGATTCTGCCCCTATGTGCGAATCATGTCAAAATCACTCCTAAGCCTTGATTGATACTTATCTAGGCTAATAGGGCCTCATTAGGGATGCCATGCTAATTTCATGTGTTTTATCCGCATGTATTGGATCCTCGATTTGCGCTTTTAGTTTCACTGATTGTGAATGTTAGGATAGTCATTCCTGTCTGCATGAATTCCTAGATTTAGGATCCGTACCCCACTCATCTGTATGAAATCCTATCATCAGATACATCATTCAACTTAGGTACCGAAAGGGCGTCGACTCTGACAGCCGGCGTAACTAAGTTCCCGATCCCGTTTCTCTGGTTTCCGCAGAGTCGAATAGATCGCTCCAAACTATTCGATAGGGTTTCCGATCGTACCCTCCACGAAACGATTCGTGGCGACTCCTTGGCATGTACACGTATCACATGTCATTAGACCACATTGAAGGTCGACCACGTACATCCAGCCGTTGCGATTTGGGTAATGGACCTTGGGAGAGGCCCGCGTCCGATCAGGCGACGATCGGGCGGCCCATTAGCCCCCTCCGGCAGGCAACCCGCGAGAGGGTCGCGACAACATGGAGAGAGGCTTTCATCCAAACTCCAACTGAATTGAGAAATGGACTTCTTCAACGTCTTCAGTAGATGTTAGAAATTGTATTAGGGATTGTGTGGGATTTCTATGTTTGGTTTTATTTTATTTTATGACATGTTGCGATGTTATTTGGTTTTTAAAGATACTCATGTTGAGGCTCTTTCACTTGTGTGATGGTATGGGTATGATGTTTTCTTTCTGGGATTGTTATATTTGGTTTGCTTTCACTCTTTGGCTTATGTTATTGGTTGTTATTAGCTTGTTTTTCTCCAAATATCTATATTAATGTTCTTTTATTTGTGTGATGGCATAGGTACGATGGATGGGGGACATAATAGTGAATGCAGTGGCTAGGTAGAAAACTTCGATGATCATGACTTGGATGATACTGAAATTTACATAATAATAGCATGGTTGGGCATTATTGTAATGGACATGTCCATGCATACAATAGAACGTATTAGAGATAGTCAGTTGTCAAGAGCCCAATGGATAAGGGAGTTACTTTGTGGGCATTCTGATAGAGTGTATGAAGCCTTCAGATTATAGAGACATGTTTTTCTGAACCTATGTGATTTAATAAGGGTAAGAGGTTGGCTTATGTTATTGGTTGTTATTAGCTTCTTTTTCCCCAGATATCTATATTAATGTTCTTTTATTTGTGTGATGGCATAGGTACGATGGATAGGGGACATAATAGTGAATGCAGTGGCTAGGTAGAAGACTTCGATGATCACGACTTGGATGATACTGAAATTTACATAATAATAGCATGGTTGGGCATTGTTGTAATGGACATGTCCATGCATACAATAGAACGTATTAGAGATAGTCAGTTGTCAAGAGCCCAATGGATAAGGGAGTTACTTTGTGGGCATTCTGATAGAGTGTATGAAGCCTTAATATTAGAGAGACATATTTTTTTGAACCTATGTGATTTAATAAGGGTAAGAGGTTGGTTAAAAGATAGCCGTTATATTAAGGTCGATGAACAAGTTGGGATCTTCTTATCTTTGGTTGGTCATGGTAAATCTAATAGAGATTTATGTGAGAGGTTCCAACATTCAGGACAAACAATCAACACGTATTTCACCGATATGTTGAAAGCATTTTTGAAACTGTCAAAAGAGATTATCAGGCTACCATCATTTGATGATATCCCAGAGGAGATTCTTATGGATCGTAACCATAGACGCCGCTTCACGGTATGATTTGCAGGGCTGTATTGATTCTTATATTTGATAATCTTGTATAACATTAGACTTTTGTGAAATTGCAGGGCTGTATTGGTGCTATTGATGGAACTCACATTCATGCTTTTATCCCTGTGTCGATGCAAATCCCGTACAGAGGCAGGAAAGGGATTACCACCCAAAATGTGCTGTGTATTTGTTCATTTGACATGAAATTTACTTTTGTGTATGCTGGGTGAGAAGGCTCTGCCAATGATTGTCGAGTCCTCTCTGCAGTACTAGAGACTCATCGACTCCAATTTCCTCGACCACCACCAGGTATTTGTTTTGTCCATGCAGAGTAATTTTTTCTATGTTTGTATTACAAATGCATATCATAACAAATGTTCATATACTTTGTTATAGGCAAATATTATGTGGTAGATTCTGGTTATGCTGCACTTCCGGGATTTTGACTCCATTTAAAGGCGACATGTATCATCTAAACGATTACAGGGGTAGAGGGAGACGACCTAGAACAGCAAGAGAACTGTTTAACCATATGCACCCTTCACTAAGGAATGTCATTGAGAGGTCATTTGTGGCATTGAAAATCGTTTTGTCATTTTGAGACATATGCCTCCATTTACACTTCGTAAGCAAGCACGTATTGTCATTGCTTGTTGTGCTCTGCATAATTATATTCGTAACCAAGACAAGATGAACAGAAACTTTTCTCGATATGGTGATCCGGAGTACGCGTGTGGAACTATACAAGAAGAGGTTGCAAATGATATATTTCATGAAGAGGCCTCTCAGATAAACATGCTTAGGAAATGTATTGCAAATCGAATGGCAATGGATAATAATATGGAAGAAATTCCATGACTTCGTATTTTGGATTTTTGTAGTCTTTTTTTGTAAGTGATCATCGACCCCTTCGTATTTTGGTATTGCTGCTGGTTGCCCCTGCTACTTGGGCCTTTAGATTGCTGTGATGTCTCCCTAACTTTTTGCTGCAGATGCTTTTGGGGGATGTCCTTAAGAAGCGATTATTGCTGGTTCCTTTTGCTGCTATCATTCTGCTCACTCAATTGTTGGTTCCTTCTACTACTATCCTTCGGATGAAACTCGTTGATTCTGATTTTGTGGAGTAAAGGTGCTCCAAAGCATATTTTCTTTTATGTCAACTAATATCATTTACATTTGTCTCTTTTGTCCCCCCATCCACTTTGCAATCTTTCTCCTTGTCTGATTTCTTTGCTTTTACTTGGCATGATGATGATGGTGACAATTCATCTACCTACATACATGTTTCATTTCTAGGAACTTGCACTTTAATTTGTGAGAAAGTTTGAACCTGATGACCTACGGATGATACATGTTCTCTTTATTCTTAACATAAACATGTCCTTGTTGTTGTTTTGTAGTGGTAAGACATTGCGAGATTTCTTGGAAGCCCTTCCTCGAGAATGGATATCAGAAGATCTCATGGAGGCTCTTGCAAATAGAGGAGTTCATCTATCTCCCACAATGCGAGTAGAAAAGTTCTACTGCAATTATTATCTATTCTCGGAAATATTATTTTGATTGTTTGCTTCTATATGTTCAGGTATGAAGTGGGATATTGGGTAAAGTTCAAAAGAAGTGTTAAAAATCATACATATGGATGGCAAGGTGCAAACCATAAGAGTGTTGGGTTTGTTCAAGGTGTTCCAGACAAAGAGAACCTCATTGTTTCATTTTGTTCTGGAGAGGCTCGTGTATTGGCAAGTGATACCCCTGGACAAAGGACAGCATGTGAAACTTAAAGCAGGTTATCTGGAGTGTAGATTGTAAGCTTAGGATCTGCATCAAGATTTCCAAATTAGTTATATAAATTACTGTGATATGGTTATGTACTAGAGAAACAACATATAGTTATAAATGACGATTATGCAAAATTCATTTCCCATATCCAGTTCTTCTCTGAACCAGCGAACCAGATTCGCAGCTAAATGCCGTGAATGATCTCGTAACCTCATTTTATTTTATTTAGATCTTTTTACTTGCTTAATCAATGGTAATATAAATTCTACAAATTAAGTTTGCTTTTAATTAGATTTAAAATTGAAAAATAAAAAATTATTTTATCATATCATCACAAATTATAAAATCGTCTCGTGCCCGCTTGGTCGTCGCAAAATCCATCGTAAAAGAAGATGTTGTGGATGCCGATATGTTGAGATTTGTTTTTCCTTTTAAAGATGACTTGTCCAATGAATGTGCATAAATATTTGAACGTACGAGGAAAACAATCATATGAGAATCGGCCCAATATCCAAGAAATGAACTTCTTTGCCCAAACCCTGGGCGTCCACTTTGGTCTTTAAATTAACAATCGGATAGCACATAATTTTATGTTCGATGAAACTCTTTGACCCGCATTTCAGATTAAATGGTTTGAAAATATGTGCGTCGCGGACATACAAACGTAATTACACGACGCCAAAAGCCGAATAACCTAAACAAAGAACCTGAGTCCTCCTTTCATTAAATCCATCAAATTGTTCATCTGTGTGCGCATTTGAAATAGTTGAGCAATGACTTGGCTTACCTAATGTTGATTTCATTTGTTTTAGTGAGCATGCTGCAAATTAAATCTAAGGGAAAAAAAATTAAATTATTCTTTTCAATTGAACTTTAAACGTCGTGTATTCAAATTTGTGTTTCATTTATGATATGCTCAAAAAATACATATATTTAATTATTTTAGTATGCATTGAAAATTAATCTTCAATTTATGATAATTGCATATTTATTTGACTTAAATGCAAAAAATTAGGAAGAGAAACAGTTTTTAGAAATATAAACTTTAAGCAGTTATCAAACGCGTTTCTCATCCAGGAACAGAAATGTTAGGCAGTTATCAAACGCATTCTCATTTTCAAAACTCATTCAGGAACAGAATCAGATAAGTCATTTTAATCAGAATCAGAAATCAGAACCAGAATGGTTACCATGCGCAGCCCTAATTTCATGCAAAATATACTTCATTGCATATAAGGGCAAATCTGTAAATTTACGTGGGTAGAGACTAAAATATAAATTAACTGTAGGGGTAAAATCGTAAATAAACTGAATAGGGGGGTTAAAATTGGAAATTTCCGCGCACTAAGAGCAAGGGTTATACACGGCTCATGGGGCAAAACCGTGATTTTGTCACCCCAGAACCCACGTGGGCTTCTTTTCCATTACAAACAAATTTCCCCAATTATTTATTATTATTATATTTTATGAAAAAAAGGGCAAGCAAATTGCCCCACGTGAGTTGAATGCTGTCCACGTTTTTTTTTTTTTTTGGTCGATGCTGCTGTCCACGTTCAAACGGCAGTTTTCTGCCCCCCTTTTTTTTTAAATGAAAAAACACCCCAAGTGCTGACCTTCTTCCCCAAAGAACGTGAACATCAAGTCGCCGCCCGACTCCGCCGCTCGTCGGGGTTCCAGTTCTCCTCCGGCAGCCCACTATATAACAAATTAATGGGTGGGCTTTATACAACATACCGGCGCCACCATATAATCCGAGAATCGACGAAAAAGATGAAGAATTTACCCAGAATTGAGAGAAATTCGCTCGGCTGCAAACCCTAAATGCCGCGAACACCATTGCCAAATTCGCCTCCGGCGAACAACCAAATGTCGAGAAACCTTAGGGCTTTTGTTCCCCATGACGAGGCGACCCTACTGTACCGAAAGAAAGCCGTGATTCGTAGGAATTTGGCCGGAATCGGCAAAAACTCTCGCGGCCAGAATACCCCAATTCACAATTTACCCAAAAATCCGTAATACAATAATTCAACGCAAATTTAACGTCAAACACCAAGGCAGAGATTACACATGCTCTGATACCAAATGTAAGACTCAAAATTAAAGATAAACTAACGATCCCGATTCCCTTAATCACGAAATGAAGCTTGTGCAATATCGGGAACGAAACGCGGAAACATGAATAGTGAATTACATACCTCCAGCCATTGATGAAAACAGATGAACGCGGATGCGAGGCGTTGAACGATCTGTGAAAACGGATAATGCTAAGCCAATTACCCTTACGATACTAATGGTGTGTGTAGTACGTTCTAAGGGAGGAAAAATTAACAACATTAAAACGTCGTAACTTCTCTTTTAAAAACTAACGCTTGGCTTAGATGACCCGTTTAAACTGACGTCTGCCCCTTATAGATAACTGTATTCCATCAAGACGGTTATTGGGCGAGACGATTATTACGTAAAATTAATGTGCGTAATATAGTGTTGATGTAATTTAAATGTTGGTATATCATTAATATGTGATCACCAATAATTAAATATTACATGATTCCGACTGGATCCTGGTACCGATAGGATCCGTGTAATGACAATTGCCGTAGAGATGGTAGATGGCCTATGGACCAGGGTATGCTAACAAACGGACACAAGTCTAGGTTCAGCTTAGTTAATGACACAAGGGAGTCCATGAATTCTGGAAGTTGAGCAAGTTTTCCACCTAACGTGGCATCTTGAGTCTCCAGCTCCATCCCACAATATCTATTAACTGGAATCCCTTCTTTAACATTATCTTGTAAAATAAGCCGTTTCAATTCTTCCATTTTGCCTACTGGCCTCGTACAATCTTTGACATACGCGGAGGTGATGAGGGTCTTGTTGTTCCGGAGAGAACGATGAATCTCTCTCCGGTCTGAGCATCCTTCAAGATTCAAAATCTTCCAGCTTTCTAAAGCGGATAAGTCGGGACTTCTTTTTGAAAACCGACGGAACGAGAGGCTAAGAACTTGGAGTTTGGGTGCCATCTGAAAGAAAGAGAAAATATATCGGTGAGATTGGGCCGCTGCAAGTGATTCCACTAGTTCCATGTTTTTTTTTTAAGACTACTTATAAAATTAGTCATGCTCAGGTACTCCTTTTATTTAGAGTTTTTTTTTTTTTTTTGTGAAGAAAAACAGATACACGTTTCAATTTTCTACTTCACGTTTGTTTTATTTAAATGTCCCTTAGTCGTTTCGCCACGTCACCAACATGGAAATGTATCCTGAGCATGCATATTGCAAAAAAAGAAAAAAAATCAAAAAATGTTAGGGATGTCCAAGTGCCAACTATATTTTCTTATAGCATTAGGCATATCTTCCAATTTAGCTAAAATAAATACCATCTGATTAGCAATCAGAAAGATAACATGTAGTTCGCCCTCACAGAACCTATTATCAAGCAATGCACTTATTTTGAAGCAGTTTTGTTACTAAAGTAACTGATTCTGTCAATGACCATTCAAATAGTATTTCACGTATGAAGCTGTTAAAATGTTTGTGTGAGCATAACCAAACGATACCTAAACAATTGTGATTTTTTATTTCTCGTGGAAGAAGACTAATATAATAGAAATATAAGAGTTGTTGCTAAAAAGACATGCTATTTACATGGGGAGAAGTTCAATTAGAAGCCATAAACCATTTAGATTGAAAAAAAATCAAGATATGCACAAATATTTTGATTATATGTTTAATAGATTTCGGTTAATGTAGTTACTTTTTTTTCCGGTATGTCCAATGTTAAGCACGGCGGATTGCGAGTTATTATCGATTCAATATATTAACGGCGTAAATTTATGCCATATTTAGGTTCCTACAAATTCCTATTATATTTATAGGAAACATCCTTAATCTTAGGAAGGATGTTAAACCTTTCCAAATGAAAGAAATGAGAAATTGGTGCTATTGGACCTTCAACACCACATAACTATATTCACAAGAGGTATGCCTTCTCTACGTCTTACCTTGAGCAGAGCCCATCCTCCCAAGTCATCCAAATAGATACTCAATGACAGTTGGAGTATGACTAATTTCTTTGGATAAAAATTGGTCACTGCAAAGTTTGAGGGATGACGGTTCCACATAATAAGCCATCTCAATTGAGGAAGTAAATTATGGAAATCTCCAGTGAGATTCACACCGTTCAGTCGAAGGAACCTCAAGTTGGTCAGTTTTCGAAATTGTTCACTTGTGTAGTCTCGTCGGTCATCTTTCTCAAGACGAAGGGCCTTAATCATATTGGTGCCCTGCAATCAGGAGACATTGTGGATCGTAACTTTTTTGAAAAATGAGATGCGACCAACAGTGTATAAGAAAAGATGGACTGATTTCGTTTTTGTTCTTCTGTCATGTGATGAGTTGCACATTCACTACAAATCATGAGAGTCATAATAGGCACATGCGCCGCGGTTTAGAATTCCTTCTAAGTTTAAATCTTTCAGATGAGAAAGTACTTATTTTTTCTTCAAAAGTTTCTTCATATTTATTACTCTTTTGTCAATTACTTCATAGATATCCTTTTTTTTTTCAACAAAAAAACAAAGTTTAGGAGCATGAGAGATTACCCCATGCCAAGGCTAGGGCATGGCATTTTAAAGGCTTAAAAGGTCTCGTAGTGGATGTACAGATTCTAAGCAATGTTCTATTTATACATTATCATTTGTAAACAAAGAAATGACCCCTGAAAAGCATTGGTAGCTTGTTTTTCAGGAAAATTGCCCAAAAAATCCTAAACATACTGCCCTTGTACCATTAAGTCCTAAACCTTTCAATTACACTAATTTTTTTTGGTCGAACAATTATATCAACCTAGTCTTAAACTTTCTCAGGTTCCTACAATTAGGTCCTTCCAATCAATTTTGATAGAAAAACACTGAGGTGGATGCCATATATCCTACATGGAATGGTCGGTGCTGACAAGGACAATTTTAAATAATATTATAATAATTTTGAATTTTTTAAATATTTTTCTTTTATTTTTTTCTTTTTTTCCCCATCGGTTTTGCGACCCTCGCCAAGTCTGGATGCCCTAGCCACATTCGATGAGGGTGTTGTAGCCCTCTCCGACCCTAAGTCCAAGGGCAAAAAAGAAAAAGTAAAGAAAAAAAAGAAAAATTTTATTAAAAATTAAAATTTATTAAATGTTATTTAAAAAATATCCATGTCAGCAATGATTGGCTTAATTGGCAAAACATGACAATATTTAGGATACAATTAGCACAATTAAAAGGTTTATGACTTAATTGACAAGAGTGTAACAAGTTTAGGAGTTTTTTGGTAATTCTCCCCACATTTTTCCATAATTTTGTTATTTCATTGTATTTTGCATCTCAATGTCTACATTTGGGGTTTTTTAGTTAAAGATACTCATGATACTCCCAAATGCTTGTAGAAATCACCCATATGTTATAATTGCTTTGTGCTAATTGAAAATTAATCATCACAAAAAATTCATAATTATAGTTATTTTTATGAGAACAAAAAATTGAACTTAAAAGTATTGGAATGAGCTATTGCTTTGAATTTACCCACTTTTTACTAATGTTACTCATATTTATCTCATTAGTAAGATCAGATTTGTTACTTTTTGGTAGGGGTGAGCATGGTTCCAGGGTAGAACCTGGAACCTGTAGAACCGGACCGGTAGGAATCGATTGGTTCCAGGTTCCAAGGTAAGAGGGTAGGTTCCAGGTTCCAAAAATTTGGGAACCTGCTTTGACGGGTAGGTTCCAGGTTCCCAGTAGGTGGAACCTGGAACCTGAAGCAATCTTTTATATTATTTTTTAGTATATGTCATCACGTCATTATGAGGGATTTCATAAGGACGATAATGAGTATGTAATTTGAAACTACTTTATCATCGAGTTTTTTACTCTATTATTGTTTTATACTTTTCATGTATATATGTATGAGTTATAGTTAATAGATTTTAGTAGTAGATGGTGGTCATTAGAGGTAATTATTCGCATTGATCGTTCAATCAATAATATATGTGGAACCTGGATAGAACCTGAAACCGCTCACCCCTACTTTCTTCTATTTTGGTGCAAATGGAGTTTTATTGATAGGTTTTAGGGTACCCTGGAACCGGATCCAGAACCTGTGATAGGGTAGGTTCCAGGTTCCAGAGTATAGAGGGTAGGTTCTAGGTTCCAGAAATTGAGGAACCTGTAGTAGCGGGTAGGTTCTAGGTTCTAGGTAGAACCTATCCAGAACCTGGAACCGCTCACCCCTACTTTTTGGCCGACATATATTCATTTCCAAAATTTATGTGATGATGGATAACCTTCACATTTAGATCAAATGATTAAAAAAATATTTAGACTTAACTATTACAAACTGATAAGAGCTATTTGTAATTATGCATTTAATCATATTAGAATATAAGGATGTCATTAACTGTTCTTCCGTAAATACATGGTTCTAAAACTTATGTGACTACTTTTCAAAAAAATTAGAATCCAAACTATTTCTTATGGTAAATTTGATGATCAAACTATAAGAAATGTACATATTATTTTGAAATATATTATGTTAATATTAGTTCTATGTAAGCATATGGTTATGAATTTGGGTTTAGTCTTATTACGCTTTGATGATGTTCTATAAAAAGAATTCATGTGTATACCCAAGTTTAACAAGTATCGTGTTAAATATTTTAGGTTTGATAATCCTTTGACTTTAAAAAAATTTGCAATAAAAATTATTACAAATAAATATATAACATGATAGCCGGTGTTTCACAAATAAATGTCACCAAGGGATTAACAGAAAGCAGCCAGTAATTATTTGATATTCATGACCAACAGATTGCTCCTCAATATGTCCTAGAATCAGGGCAAAAACAACTATTAACCAAAAAACAAAAAAAGAGAATCTGATACGCTGGTAGAAGTGGCAAGTTTTGGAGACTTAGGACTGACAATAATTTTTATCGCAAACAAGAAAAAGGAAGATAGACCCCTACTCACAGACTAAGATAAGTATAAAAAGCTCTTACCTGGTTTCTATCAAGCACTTCTACAGCTTCCTCATGATTCCATAATCTGCTACGCTTTTGAGGCTCGTCTGGACTTTCTAGACGAACAATATCCCTTCCCAAATCTTTCAATTGATCATGCATCCATAGATTGCCATTTTCATCAATTTTAATTAGGGACATCAGACTCAATACTTCGATTCCCTTTCCAGGGAAAAAACCACAATCATCCCACATAGTAGTTGGCATTTGTTGAGGTAATCCAATAAAAAAACATGCAATATCCAAAAATATTTGTTGGTCCTCAAAATACAATCCATCGTAACTTATCTTCAACCTCTCCTTCACTCTCGTATCAGGGATTTCCTTTAATTTCTCTGATGTACTTTTCCATACTTCCATTTTCTTTCCGCATAAGAATGCACCTATAACTTCGAGAGCTAAGGGAAGTCCCCCAGTAATAGATACGATGTCACGAGAGATAACCTCATAATCACTCGAAGGAGAATCCTTTCGAAATGCATGTCTGCTAAATAAAATCAATGATACATTCGAAGGCAACGTGTCGACTTGATACATGGGGCTTGCCTCAATCTTGTCAAGAATATTCCTATTTCTGGTTGTGATGATGATTATGCTTCCTGATGAATACCAACTACCATCTCCGACTAAAGCATTCAAGTGTGTATCATCATCCATATCATCGAAAATAATGAGGACATTCTTATTTTTAACTAGAGATTTGATGACACGAATTCCCTCTTCAACATTAGACACACGACCAAAACTTCCTCCCAAGGCAGAAATGAGTTGATCTTGCACGTAGTAAATACCCATGCGCTGAGATGTTTCTCGAATATCTGCCATGAAGCTACGATAGTGCAAACGACTAGAGAGTCTATTGTATAACACATTTGCAAGAGTTGTCTTACCGATGCCGCCCATTCCATAAATTCCGATTATCCTCGTACGATTGATTTCATCATCTATCACTCTCATAATTTGTTCCACGCAATCATCAATTCCCACTAATTGTTCGGGAACATTTAGCTGAAAAAGCCTTCTTAAATCGAGCATCACTTTTCGAAAAATCATTTCAACCAGTGTTCCCTCGTGCCCGTCAAAAACAATAAATTTGAATATGTGATGGCAATTATTATATTCCTTTGCACGTAAGATCTATTATGAGAAACCAAGAAATGCTTTGGTGGAGAATAACGTACCCATTATCAATTTCTTCCGATTCCAGTGCTTCCAGTTTACTGATTTCTTCGAGTGCATCTTCCCATTCCTCGAAATCTATTCCGTCCACGCTCTCATTACGTGCAATGAATGCATCTCTCAATCTCCCTTTAAGATATCGCACCTGCGCCGGTTTCACTTTGTAAAATATGGGCATAATTTTTTGCCCTCTATTTCTCCAGCACTTCAACATATGAACCAACTCCCGGAGACACCATTTGCTGAACGGATAGTTTTCCGATATAATTGGGATCGAGATCTTAGATCGCGTAATAGTGCGGATAAGCTCCGGACCAAACGCCTCACCGATAGGGAGATTATTTTTGTCTATAAACACTAGAACTCCCGCATTGAAAAGACGTGTATATAGATGACTAGTGAAGCCTTTGCGAGTGTCTTTTCCTCTAAAACTTAAGAACACTTCGTAGTTGTTCCCTCTCTGCTGTTCGTGTCCGCCTTCATATTCTCCTCCATGCGGAGGGTTCGATGAGGAAGACGCGTTGGAATTCAGATCTTTGTTATCATTTCCTTTCATCTGTTCGTCTCCGCCTTCATAATCTCCTCCATGTGGAGGGGCCGATGAGGAAGACACCTTGGAATTCATATCCTCGTTGATATTTCCTTTCTGCTGTTCGTCTATGGCTTCAAAATCTCCTCCGGGGTTCGATGACGAAGGCCCCTTGGAATTCAGATCTTCGTTATCGTTTCCTCTCTGCCGTTCGTCTCCGCATCTGTAATCTCCTTCGTGTGGGGGTTTCGATGAGGAAGACGCGCGGCACGTCTGATCTTTTGAGTGAGTGGGTTCTTCTCTTTCGATCGCGAGATAATTGATGGAGCAAAGCGTCCAAAGGCAGCAAAAGTGACAGACGAAGAAGCCCCGTGTATGTAATCTTCCGCATCTATGGATTCTTTCTGGGTCCGCCATCACCGACAGAGGCAGTGAAGGAGAATGATGGGCAGAGCCTAAAAAGAAAGCTGGAAACAGAGAAGAGAAATATGGAATCCCAGATCTGTGCGTTCATGAAAAACACCCTCGACAAAAAAAATAACTCTCATCTCATCACACACCTTAATCAGAAGAAAATGGAGCAATCACACACCTTAATCAGAAGAAAATGGAGCAATCAAAGCAGTAAACAGAGAAGAGCAACGAGTCGTCGGCTATCCGAGGAGTGGTCAAACAACACAGACCACCCACTGCTGTGGTCTCAACCAACTCTCCGCCTACGCAGAAGGTGCGTGGAACCTCTATCGAGGTGCTTTGACTAATGTAGTTCTTGCCATCCAACAGTCCAAGAGCGATGCACGCTGCGATGGCCCCTTTGTTTTTTTACCGTGTAATTGATGTGCCATCCAACAGTCCAAGAGCGATGCATGCTGCAGCGGACCCCCCCCCCCCCCCCCCCCCCCCCCCCCTCTCCTCCCTTTTTTTTTTTTTTAATAACCGTGTAATTGACAGCATGTTATAAGCGTAAAAAAAAAATAGACAATAAATGATTATAAATTATTGTGGAGTCCACGACATAACATATTTTTATTTTTCACAGCCATCAAAAAATTGTTCCAGGCATTGCGACCAATACATAGTTTTTCCTTGTGCTCCTTTTTTTATGACCAATTATTGCCTTCAAGAAAAAAAAAATAAAGGAAATCAACGACGAATTTCAAAAACATTATGAGTCGTCGAATCATATAAGAAGTCGTATTAATAAACACCTGCATGACGCTGTTGGTATGGAGTTAAGTAAGACCCATTCCTTTTGAATTTTGGTCCATACTGTTTTTTTTTTTTTTAAGGAGGAATGAAAGATGCCGCTTTAAAGATGCCTCAGACTGCATACGGACAAAAGCCAGCAGAAAATTGTATAATATGCGTCGGCCAATTGACTTTTGGATTAATGTTAAAGAGCGCGCCTTACTCACAACTCATCTGTCCGGGGATGCGTAAATGAAGTTCCTGTCTGATCTCTCTACGCTGCTGAAAGGGGTGAAATCAGCTTCATCTTTTTTGTAAGTCTTTCTTTGTGGGCTAGTTAACGCGGGTTTAGTTGAAAGAGAATTTGATTAATATGAAGGTCTTTGAACGATTGTTACAATCTGAATTTGAGATTCAGATGAGACGAAATTCACTAATGGTTATGTTCACTTTTGCGGAGGTGTTGTAATTGGGTGTGTGTGTGTGTATAAAGTGGGAGACATGACAATCCTATTAATTCAAAAGTCGACTGGGTTAAAGTAGATGATTCAGATGACATAATTGCCGTGATAATTTCTCAAGCCAAATTTGTGGCTAACTTGTAAAGTGATAAAAATGGATACTTCATGTTGAGACTGTAGGCTGCATATTTACTCCGTATGCAACGACCCAAGATACACGCGTACAGATACACAAATCCATGTTCCATCCATAGAGTCAAAGAATTAACGTACCTTATTTTGGATTCATCGTTCTTGATGCGAAATTGCGAGAATCCGACGCTTAAGAGCCTTCTCCTCTAGAACCCCTTGATCATGGCCTTCAATGAGAGGCCCTCACTGTCGTTGTTTCTGACGATTTCTATATGTGAGGTTATGTGGACATTAGGGTTTAGAGGAGGGACTTAAGCACTATTTATAGAGAATGAACCATATCCCTCATTAAGGATTAGGTTTATCTCAGCCCATACTATTCAGCCTCATATCCTACTTGCATTAGGAAACAATATATCTCTTCCTTATTAGACCAAATAATAATTACAGTAACAATTAATAAAGCCCACAATTGAATATTAAAATATAATATTCTAACATTCTCCCACTTGGGCGAAATTAATTGTAACTGTACTGTATATGCGCATCTTTATATTGGTCTAGAGATATTTCCCAACAGTCAATCCGATCCCATAAAGTCTTAAGCACCGGACCATGCCAGTAACTGCATCAGAAGACACAGAGCCATCCACGATCACAAATGCTCTCAACTCTACTGATATGGATTTGATATGGTAGTATGGCAATCGGACAACATCTCAAATAATAGAGACACCTTATATGTTATCCTCCTTGTCAGTCACCATTCTCTCACTTTATGTGTCACAAAATCGGATGTGTCATGAGAGAACATCTTTACGGTTCCAACGAACCAACATATGTCTCACATTTATAGTTAACTATGCTTTATGTGTAACAGGACATATGTCTTTTGGCTAAAATAAATGCCCCAGCCATCACTCAAGGTTTACACAATTCCTTGAGATTTTCAACAGATATGCATTCAATATCACATTCAAAAAACTTCAAAGAATGTAAAAGTTCAATACATATCAAAATCATTACTAAAAGTAATATAACATTATAAACTTTATTAGAGCAAAAACTAGAAAGCTCCCACTAAACAATAGCATCACATGATACTTCTAAGCCCATATTAATGACATGTCGTTCAAATACACAAGGGCGTAGACCTTTCGTCAGTGGATCAGCAATCATAGCATCTGTAGTTATATGCTCAACTGCAACGTCACCATTCTGCACGGACTCCTTTATGGTCAAAAACTTGACCTCCATATGCTTCGACCCCTTGAGACCTCTATTGTTGTTAATGAACAACACAGCAGAGTTATTGTCACAATACAACTGTATGAGTCTATCAATAAAGTAAAACACGATCAACTCCCTAATGAGATTCCGGAGCCAAATAGCCTGAGTAGCAGCTGTAAAGCATGCTATAAACTCCGCCTGCTTAGTAGAGGATGATACTGTTTTCCTGTTTCTCACTTTTCCATGATACTGCACCCACCTGCTAGCATAAAGACATACCATGTTGTCTACTTTTTGTCATCCTCACAACCAGCATAATCTGAATCTGAATATCCCACTAGCTGCAAGTTCTGAACACATCTGTAAATCGGCATATAGTCTCTAGTTCTTTTTAAGTACCTCAAAACTTTCTTGGCAGCGATCCAGTGATCATGTCCTGGATTTGACTAATACCTGCCTAGAAGTCCTGTTGCAAAAGCAATGTCTGGCCTAGTACAAACTTGAGCATACATGATACTACCAAGTGCACTAGCATAAGGTACATCCTTCATCTGTGCTCTCCTCAATTTCTGAATGAGGACATTGTGAAAGACTCAATTTATCACCTTTGCACACTAGAGCAATCCCTGGTTTGCAATCTTGCATATTGAATCTCTTTAGGACTCGATCAATATAAGCCCCCCTGAGATAAGCCTAATGTACGGCGAGAACGATCCCTATGGATCTCAATGCCAAGACAAAAGATGCTTCACCTAGATCCTTCATGTCAAAATTCTGCGACAACATTCTTTTGGTCTCATGCAGTAACCCAATGTCGCTACTAGCAAGCAAGATATCATCAACATAAAGAATGAGAAAAATAAACTTTCTCCTACTGACTTTGCAGTATATACATTGATCTAGCTTATTCTCAACAAAACCAAAAGAAGTAACAACACTATGAAACTTCAAATACCACTGTCTAGAGGCTTGCTTCAAACCATAGATAGACTTTTTCAATCTACAAACCAGATTACCTGTATCATCTGTTGCAAAACCTTCTAGTTGTGCCATATAAATTTGTTCATCAAGATCTCCATTCAGAAAAGCAGTTTTAACATCCATCTGGTGAAGCTCTATATCAAAATGAGCTACTAAAGCCATAATTACTCTAAAAGAGTCTTTTGAAGAAACTCGAGAAAAAGTTGATTCATAATCAATTCCTTCCTTCTGAGTAAATCCCTTAGCTACTAATCTAGCTTTAAATTTTTCAATCTTTCCTGTAGAGTCTCTTTTGGTCTTAAAGACCCATTTACAACCAACAGGTTTGTAACCTTCGGGTAATTCAACAAGCTCCCAGACACCAATTATGTTTCATAGACATCATCTCATCCTTCATTGCATCTAACCATAAATCAGATTGAGGACAAGAAATTGCTTCTGTATAATTCACTGGATCAACAACACAACCAATATCATAATCATATTCTCCTAGATAAACTATATAGTCTGGTGGTATAGCTGATCGTTTCTGTCTAACAGATCTCCTTAGAGGAGCATCTTCTACTTCATTCTGTTCCTGATAAGCTTGAGGAACTTCATCAGGAACTATCTCAATAACAGGTTCCTGAGTCTCAAAAGGTTTAATCTGTGGTACAGGAACTTCCTGAACTATTTGTATAGGTATAGAAAACGACATAGGAGTACTCACCGTGCTGTTATCCTCAATAGTCTGCGAACAATCACCCTTTTCTGCTACATCAAGCTCTAGGAACTTTGCTGTCTGTGAATCTACAATTCTCATTCCTCCATTGGGATTATAAAATCGATATCCCTTTGAATGATCTAGATAAGAGACAAAATAACAACGAGTGGTTTTAGGGTCCAACTTACTCAAAGTTGGGTTATACAATTTTACTTATGCAGGGCATCCCCAAACCCTCAGATGATTCAAGCTAGGCTTCCGTCCAGTCCACAGTTCAAAAGGAGTAAGCGGCGCAGATTTAGTAGGAATACGATTTAATATGTAAAGTGCCGTTTCAAAGCCTCACCCCATAAAAAAAAACAGGTAAATTAGTTCTGCTAATCATGCTTCTTACCATATCCATGAGAGTACGATTGCGCCTTTCATCTACACCATTCTGTCCAGGACTACCGGGCATGGTAAATTGAGCCACAATCCCAGAATCCTCTAAGTACTTGGCGAATGGCCCTTTAAGCTGTCCAGCATCGCCATGTCGACCATAGTACTCACCACCGCGGTCAGATCTGACAATTTTTATGACTTTCCCCAACTGTTTCTCAACTCCAGTCCGGAAAATCTTGAACTTCTCAAGAGATTCAGACTTTTCCTTAATCAAGTACAGATAACCATATCGGGAGTAGTCATCTATAAATGTGATGAAATAAAAATTTCTACACAATGTTGCTGTATAGGGTCCACTTATATCTGTGTGGATGATCTCTAACAAGTGAGAACTACGGACTGCAGTTTTCTTCTTTATTTTGGTTATCTTACCTCTACAGCAGTCTACGCATGTGTCTAGGTCACTTATAAGAGTGGGTAGAATGCTAGCCTTTATCGGTCTTTCCACTTTTTCTTTAGAGATGTGACCAAGACGTTTGTGTCATATTGCGTATGACTGTTCCTTAGGTAGAGGTCTTTTGGAAACAACCTTTTCAGCTGTATAAGCGACGTATATTTCGATGGGAGATAAACATAATCTGTACAATCCATTAGACATAGTGCAATACCCAATTTTATTTGAATTAAAAGAAATAGAAATTGCAGAGCTTGAAATCTCAAAAGAATAACCACACATGTCCAAACTTGATACGGAAATTAAATTCTGTCTGAAAGAATGTACATAAAATGTATTTCTCAATATTAAATTAAAACTAGAATCTAGAATTAAAATTACATCTCCCACGAACTCAACATCAGCTTTATCGTTATTTCCTACGGTGAGCTTTGATTCATCCTTATTTGGCTTCCTCCGGTTTATGAATCCCTGTATGGTAAACGCAACATGGTTAGTTGCACCTCTATCTAGCCACCACTAACAAGATGGTGCTTCAGACAGATTAGATTCACAAATCAAAGCCAAAGAACCATTACCTTTAAGCTCACGCTTAGACAACCAATTCTTATATTTAGCGCAGTCTTTCTTTACGTGTCCTCCCTTCTTACAGAAAAGCAAAGACCATCCTTACCAGCATTACCGTCCTTTTTAAAGGTCGGTTTCTTTGGTCCCAAGTTGTCCTGATGACCAGCAGAGGAATGAGTTCCTTTACGATTCTTGTTGCCCTTGCCCTTCTTGGCACCCAGAACTTGAAGCAGCATACATAGCCATATGCACATTACTTTTCTTCAGCTTGGTCTCTTCTGACACCACCCTTGCAATCAAGTCGTTGATTGTCCAAGCTCGATCGGCAGTGTTATATTGTGTTTGGATAATACCAAACTCAGGTGTAAGAGAATTCAGCACAAAATGTATGATACAAGCATCAGGAATAGGAACTTCAAGCTCCTTGAGCTTTGATTGCATATCTACCATTCTCATGACATAGTCCCTAACACCAGCAGAACCATCATACTTCAAACTGAATAATCCTGACATATGTGTCCCAACTTCAGCATTAGGGGATTCACGATTTCTATCCACCAAGGCATCCATCATTTGTCTAGCAGTGATGTCAGCAGCAAAATCACTCCTAAGATGTTCCTATATGGATCGCTTCATTGACAGCAAGCAAATCCTATTGCTCTTTTCCCAAGCAGCAAACTGTGCCTTTTGAGCATCTGTACTAGTTTCAGTAAGAGCTGCGGGTCTATCCCCACTAAGAGCAGCATGAACATCTGTCAGTTCCATACCAAACAGAAAATCCTCTTTCCACTTCTTAAAATTGCTACCAGTAAGAATCTCAATAGTTATGGAGTTGCCGTTCACAGAAAAAGTGACTGAAAAATAATCAATATTTTTAATTAGCACAATGTGAAATTTTACCTTGAGAGCTACATACATCATCATATAATCACATTTGGGCAGAAAACATGACATGCAGCTGTATACTCCTTACATTACAGCGGCCATGAGAATTTATTTCAATCTTTGTTAATCACCACCTTTGGGTGTATGACGGCACTCAGACTAATCAATCCTCAACCATATGCTGTACATGTAACCCTCCATGTAAGAATACGCAATTACTCCTTTGGGAATATAACTACGCATTAAAATATGAGACATCCCAATATTATTTAACATTTCCTTTATTAAACTCAACCAAGCGTGCCGCTTTGGCGGTCACAACCCAATTGAATTTACCTGAAATTGGGATATAACTTTATATTTCACATCCACTGTATGCATGTAATTTCAGAAATTGGGGCAATCATGTTCAAAATTGCACGCTTTGCTAATTTTCATCGATACCTCAACAATTCATGTCAAACCATAAACATGAAATTGATCAAAAATTTCCACATAATTCCACGTGATACTTTCATGTAAGCTTGTACCTGTACTTCACAAATCCTTACAGAAATACCAGAAAATACCTCGAAAATACCCCCAAAATACCCTCATATTTGGCGTTCCGTACGTATTTCCATCCATGAAAATACCAAACATGAAAAATAAATGTACCATCCTGTAGAGCATGAGCATACGAGCACGTCGGTACCTGGAACACCTCCATCGGAGCCCGCACGCGCCCTCACGCGCCGCCCGAAGCTTCGGCGCGTGAGCTTCACGCGCTGACACGTGCATCGCACGTGTTCAGTGCATCAGCCGGTCTTCGAACCGGTCCGACCGCTACCTCAAACCGGTTTAGCGAACCGGGTCGAGCTGATCCGGTCGAACCGGTCAACGACCGGTCCGACCGGACAGTCCGAGTCAACGGTCAACCATCCGGGTCGGGTCTGCGGGTCGGGTCGGGTCAACGGGTCGGGTCGGGTTTGCCTGGCTAAGATGACGTCAGCCCCTACGTGCCGCGCACGTGCGGGGCCCGGAGCCAACGTGTGATGCACGTAGGGCGCGTGGCGGCGCGTCCGGAGGTTGCTGGCGGCGATCTTTATATGGTTTTGCTCGTCTCGTCGAGCCCTTTCCGAATATATAATTTTCTTTGAATTTCGATAAAAATAAAATTTCGAAAATACACCGGGAACGCGATTCGTGACCTAATACGCGCAGGCTCTGATACCACATGTAGGCTGCATATTTACTCCGTATGCAGCGACCCAAGATACACACGTACAGATACACAAATTCCTGTTCCATCCATAGAGTCAAAGAATTAACGCACCTTGTTTTGGATTTATCGTTCTTGATGCGGAATTGCGAGAATCCGACGTTTAAGAGCTTCTCCTCTATGAACCCCCTTGATCATTGGCTTCAATGAGACGGCCCCTCACTGTCGTTTCTGACGATTTCTATATGTGAGGTTATGTGGACATTAGGGTTTAGAGGAGGGACTTACGCACTATTTATAGAGAATGAACCCAATCCCCTCATTAAGGATTAGGTTTATCTCAGCCCATACTATTCAGCCTCATATCCTACTTGCATTAGGAAACAATATATCTCTTCCTTATTAGACCAAATAATAATTACAGTAACAATTAATAAAGCCCACAATTGAATATTAAAATATAATATTCTAACAGAGACATCATGTGGTAAAGTAGCTAATTAAAGATGAACATTTTGTCCATCAATTATGTAGTGACGTTGATATAATGATGCACAATTAAATTTATGTCCTTGCTAATAATCACGCACTTGCATGCAGGCAAACAATGAAACTTTAGTGAAGTTTTAGTGATAAAAATTTATACAACAAGTTGAGACATGATGTGGTAAAGTGGCTTTTTAAAGGTGGACATTTTGTCCATCGATTATGTAGTTACGTTGATATAATGATTCACAATTAAATTTATGTCCTTGCTAATAATCGCGCACCTGCACGAGGGTAAAGTGGGATCTATCTCACTTGCCCATTTCACAATTTAAAAGATTATAATAGCTTTCTAACTGATAAATTATTTCACATTTTCCCTTCCATCTTATGTTTTTTTTTTTACAAGCAAACATCAACAAAAAGTGCCATAACTTTGCAGAACATTAACTTTAGTGCCAAAATATTTCGCTAAATCACTTTAGTGTCATATTGGAGAAAAAAAATAATCGCTTAAGTGCCTTTGGCAATAAATTCAGGCAAACAGTCTTACAAGACTTTTCTTTTTAAAATGCTAACACACACATATATATATATATGGCTAGACATGGTTCCGGTTCATGAACCGGCGGTTCCGGCTCGTGGCCATAGCTTAACCGGAACTGGCCCCTTGAATGATAGTTCTGATTTCGGGCTGGTTCCGGTTCATCGAACCACTTGTTTCAACTTTTAAATAATAAAATATGCTATTTAAAAAATAATAAATTATGAAATAATAAATTATCAAATACAAATTGTAATCAAATTTGGGGGGGAAAAGAGGAGGGGGAAGGGCTTGAATATAATGAGTTATCATTAAACGCCTACATATCTTCTTGAGGATAGAAGAATCAAAGCTCATGTAACTCTTTTACCTTTGATAACCCCAACTTGCCTCATCATCAATCATCTCTGGTACCCATGGCGGTTGTATCTCCATCATCATCATTGAAGAATTCGGCGTCAATGCTTTTGATACAGCTCTTGTTGTCAAGCCTTCGTCTAATCATCGACACAAGCTTGAGCCTCCACAGGATCCGGATGTGATCTTGAACGTCAGTCGTCTAGAATTAATCCTCCAGCGCTAAATGCTTGTTCAACAACAACTGTTGAAGAAGGGGTTGCTAAAACATGTCTTGTAATAAGAGCGAGAACTGGGAATTAGGTTGAATGCCTCTGCCACCACTCTAGAATTTTGAAATATGTGTCGTGTTCAGAATCACCCAACTCAAAAGCAATTGTTAAATAGTTTCTATTTCGGAAATATTTCCTATCGCTCCCTTTTTTCTTTTTTTCCTACTCATCAGGATTTGATGCCATTTACTAATTCTACCTTGATCCCTGCTTTGTACGTTAATAACTTGCGAAGATCCACAACCACCAAAACCATATCTACTACAAAATTCATTATACAATTCTATTACAGTGTTTTAACTATTCCTTGCGTAGCTCAAATATCTATTTTTGCAGTCAAGTATGCATTCAAATAATCAAATAAACCTTCTAATTTGAAACGTGGAGCGAAACACAAGCAACCAAATAAACAAGCGGAGTTTCAATATACTAATTCAGCCATTTTCCTCGCATTGCTATAATAACCGTCGGAGCTAATTCATCTTTTTCATATTCTTCAAAAATACAAGCAATATTAATAGACTCCATTAAAAATAAATACATAGTAGGATAATAAACACCAAATAAAGTATAAGTTGCATCATTAAAAACTTTTAAAAAATTTAAAATTCTCTTGTAAATATCCCACGATTGTGGGAGTAGCTCAATTTCAGAAATATTATTCGAAATAAACGAACATAATAAATCTTTATAAGCAAAAGATTGATTAAGCAACTCGTAGGTAGAATTCCAACGAGTCGGAACATCTTTTGGAAATCTTTTTGGTGTTCTTCCATGTGCTTTACAAAATCTGCCCCATTCTCTCATAGTTTGGGGACGACTCCCTATAAATTGAATTGCTCTCTTTATTGGGGGTGAGAAAAGTTTCAAGAATTCGTAAACCATCTTGTACACATAAATTTAAAACATGACAAGCACATCTAATGTGAAAAAAGTTTCCACCAAAAGTGGGTTTACAATACTTTTCTAAAACGAGAATGGAAGCGGTATTTGATGCGCCATTATCAAAACCAATTGAAATTTTTTTATTAATCAAATTATATTCTTTTAAGACTTGCTTAATTACTCTGTAAAAATTATTTGTCTTATGCCTATCATCAAACACTCGAAATGCAATAATTCGTTTTTGAATGTTCAAATCGTCACTTATCCAATAACATGTGATACCCATATAAGAATGAGTTTGCCAAAGATCACTCTAAATGTGGTTACCAATATGCACACGCCCATTGAAATCCGTAAAAAAGTTTTTAATTTTTTTTTTCATTTTTTATAAAGCGGGAAAAGTTCGTGTTTAAGAGTATTTCTCGAAATAGGTTTTGATTGCAGAGTACTTGCAGTGTTTATAAGAAAATTAAAACCAAAATTTTCACCAATGTTTATAAGCTTGTTCAATGTAACAAAATAAAGGAGAAGTGTTAGGATTGGCATACCCGAAAATTTATTATTGGCTGGTGCCGATCCCCGCTTGCATCGCATGTTTTGCCCTCAGATGCCGCCTAAATGTTCCATAGCCGCCTCCAGTTTTAAAATCGTATTTTTTAGGGTTAATATCGTGAAAAACCCCAAACTGTTAAACCTGTGACAAATTTACCCAAAACTATTTTTTTATCACAAAAAACGCCAAACTAGTACACTTATGACAAATATACCCCAAACTATTTTTTTAACCACAAAAACCCTAAACTGGTATAACTATGACAAATTTACCTCAAACTATTTTTTTACCATAAAAAACCCAAAATCGGTACACATATGACAAATTTATCCTTTGTTAATTTCCGTTAAATTGAGTTAATACCACGAAAAATTTCAAATTGATATCTATATAGCAAACATATGGTAACGTGTATACCTGACAATAGCCACGTGTCACCAACTTTACAATTTAACGGTAAAATTTAACGAAAACTAACGGAGGGTAATTTTATCACGACTATACCAGTTTTGGTGTAAATTTGTCACATATGTACCAGTTTGGGGTAAATTTGTCACAGATGTATTAGTTTGAGATTTTTCATGGTCAAAAAAATAATTTGGGGTAAAATTGTCACAAGTATATCAGTTTGTGGTTTTTGGTGGTATTAACCCTATTTTTGGACAATATTTACATTTTACCACATAATTGTCTCCGTCAAAATGTCCCTTCGTGAAGTGTTGCCATATGTCGGATGTACCCTCCCGTTCTGGCTTATTTGCTATCGACATTTCTTCGATGCCGGTAGGAAGATGAAGACTTTCTTGCGTTGGGACGTGCTTGACATTGTGAATAACATTGATATTATCATCCTCGTCTACCCAATATGCAAAATCACAAGAATCATATTCGTGAGAATAATCAGATTTCTCCATCGGCATTGGGGACTTTCCTTTACTACTAGCTTCGCTTTCGCTTGCCATTTTTTCATAGAATTGAGCGAAAAATCAATTCAAAAAATTGAGCGGATTGAGAGAATTGAAAGAATTTGAGAAAATTTGAGAGAATTGAGAGGATTTGAGAAAATTTGTGAGAAAATAATGAAATGGGGAGGGTATTTATAGAAATTTTAGGATAGTTTTAATAAATTGAAAAAAAGGGGGGATTTTCCGTTGCAATGCAACGGTCGGATGGGGGAAAGACCCGTTGAATGGCTCTTTCCCTTTTTTTATTTTTATTTGGCAGTTTGGAACCGGCCGGTGAGGTTCGGGCCGGTTCCGGTTCGGAATCGGGAGCCCGGTCAACAGGCCATTTCTGGGTCCAAATCGGCCCGTGGCCATGTCTAGCCTTTTGTAAACAACAAAGAAAGAGAGAAAATCTAACGTGGATGATGAGGTGGTTCTTAATGAAACGAGGTGCATATTCAAAACTTAATCTTTGTATATTGATCTCTTTTGACTCTCTCTCTTTCCATCGCAAGGAAACATTCACTGATCATCAAGCAAAGCACATCGAAAGTATCATTAGTTTCATAGAATGCTCGCTTTGGGGTTAGCACGAGGGCATCGTAAAATGCTCGCTTTGGTGCCAAATAATTCTTTTTTTTTCCAGATTACTTAAATGTCACTTAAAAAAAAAACCAAACACTAAGTGCCAACTACGATTTGGATCGTCAAAAATCTAGCGTGGCCATACGTTTTCACCGGCATGTCCATTCATTATATATACCTCTAAACAACATCGATTTACATGTTTGCGCCAAATTCGAACTCTTAACTTAGAAACCTTAATTCGAATTTTCTAAAATTTCTATTGTCTTCCTTAATTTCGATTTTTATAGTAATTCGACTCGATCTCCATTAATTCTTTTTACTTAAGATAGCATTGACGCCCTTGAGCCGACACAAATGGCGGTGTTCGGGAGGAGAAGAAGCTGGGTAGGAGCAGAGACAAGGTGAAGAGAGTGGCTCTTGCTCTTGAAACCTAAGCCTCTAGCCTCTTTTTTTTTTTTTTTAAAGAAGCGCAGGTTCTTTATATGTTTTTGTTGAGAAAGAGAGAGAAAGGGAGAGAGCACCCCAACTTTGACTATTTAGAAAGGATTAACATCGACTTGTGATCAATTCGCATAATCTGCGGGTCAGACTTGCTAACGAAGAGTTTCGTATAATGTCCCACGTCTCTTGTAAAGATATATGCAGCAAAAAATCATTATCAAATGGAAGCTTGAATCACTAAATTTTTTTATTGATCAAATTCCTTGGCTTAGAAATCAAGCTCCTCACGTTTATTATTTATTTGATAATTTTTTGTTGTTGATGTTTTAAATTAATTAGAAAAATAATATTCAAGTAGAGGACAATTTGAGTAACTCCTCACGTTTATTTTTTTTTTCAACCAAAAAAAAAACCTTCATCGTCCTTTTCCACAAAAAAAAAAAAAAATACTTCGGGCCTGCATGGCAATGTTCCCGTTTCTTGTTTCTGTTCTTCTATTTCTATTCCTCAGTGTTTTTGTTCCTAGATGATTTTTCGAGAATTAGAACACGTTTGGTAACTGCTAAAATTTTTATTCCAGGAACAGAAACGCATTTGGTAACTGCAAAAAATTTTCGTTCCCAATTTGCATTTAAATTAAATAATTATATAATCATATTTGATGACAAAGAAAAGAGAAAATAATTAAATCAAATAGTGATTAAGAAAAAGAAACGAAAAAATAAAAAAGAGTTGCGAAAAAGAAAGTTAATATTTTTTAGATTTAAAAATACCATCTTGAAGAGAAAATTGAAATAAAATATCAACTATCTTTGCGTATTTTTCTGACCACGAATGATATTTTTCTAATTTTTTGGGTATTTTATAATTAAATAAATTAAAAAATAAAAAATATGAAAAATATTTTTAATTCAAAATTGATTTCTAAGGCTAGGCCAAGGCTTTCAAAGTTGATTTTGTAATTTTTATGATTTTTTGTAATTTTAAATTAATTTTAAAAATAAAAATAAAAATAAAAATAATTATAAATTAGGTTTCAACAAGAACTGAATGTATCGAGGAAAAATTCATAAAAGTATATCGTGGAAAACAGTGATATGCAAAAGTGTTTCGGAACACAAAAATCAATTTTTTTTCATTCTGAAAAGTGGTCCAAAAGTGTTCCGAAACACAGAATCAGATTCATAATTATTTACATTACCAAACATGTTTCCTAAGAACAGAAACAGAGAAACGGGAACACTGCCATGGCTAAGTTCTAATTAATCAATTATATACGGATCACTAGGCATTTATTTTCATGCAAAATATACTTCATTGCATATAACGGCAAATCTGTAAATTTACGTGGGTAGAGACTAAAATATAAATTAACTGTAGGGGTAAAATCGTAAATAAACTGAATAGGGGGTTAAAATTGGAAATTTTCGGCGTACTAAGAGCAAGGGTTATACCGGCTCAGGCGGCAAAACCGTGATTTTGTCACCCCAGAACCCACGTGGGCTTCTTTTCCATTACAAACAAATTTCCCCAATTATTATATTTTATGAAAAAAAAGGGAAAGCAAGTTGCCCCACGTGAGTTGAATGCTGTCCACGTTTTTTTTTTTTTTTTTTGGTCACGAATGTTGTCCACGTTCAAACGGCAGTTTTCTGCCTTCCCCCCCTTTTTTAAATGAAAAAACACCCAAAGTGCAGACCTTCTTCCCCAAAGAACGTGAACAGCAAGTCGCCGCCCGATTCCGCCGCTCGTCGGGGGTCCAGTTCTCCTCCGGCAGCCCACTATATAACAAATTAATGGGTAGGCTTTATACAACATTACCGGCGCCCCCACATAATCCGAGAATCGACGAAAAAGATGAAGAATTTACCCGGAATCGAGCGAAATTCGCTCGGCTGCAAACCCTAAATGCCACGAACACCATTGCCAAATTCGCCTCCGGTGAACAACCAAATGCCGAGAAACCTTAGGGATTTTGTTCCCCATGACAAGGCGATCCTACTGTACCGAAAGCAAGCCGTAATTCGCTGGAATTTGGCCGGAATCGGCAAAAACTCTCGCGGCCAGAATACCCCAATTCATGATTTACAAAAATCCATAATACATTAATTCAATGCAAATTTAACGTCAAACACCAAGGCAGAGATTACACATGCTATGATACCAAATGTAAGACTCAAAATCAAAGATAAACTAACGATCCCGATTCTTTAATCACGAAACGCGGAAACGTGAATAGTAGATTATATACCTCAAGCCATTGATGAAAACAGATGAATGCAGATGCGAGGCGTTGAACGATATGTGAAAACGGATACTACTAAACCAATTGCCCTTACGATAGTGATGGTGTGTGCTCTCTGTCAATCTGAAGGGATGAGACGTTAAAATGTCGTAACTTTTCTTTTAAAAACTGACGTAGAGGTTTGGCTTAGATGACCTGTTTAAACTAACGTATGCCCCCTTATAGATAACTGTATTCCATCAAGACGGTTATTGGAAGAGACGATTATCACGTAAAATTAATGTGCGTAATATAGTGTTGATGTAATTTAAATGTAGGTATATCATTAATATGTGATCACAAATAATTAAATATTACATGATTCCGACTGGATCCTGGTACCGATAGGATCCGTGTAATAACAATTGCCGTAGAGATGGTAGATGGCCTATGGACCAGGGTATGCTAACTAACGGACACAAGTCTAGGTTCAGCTTTGTTAATGACACAAGGGAGTCCATGAATTCTGGAAGTTGAGCAAGTGTTCCACCTAACGTGGCATCTTGAGTCTCCAGCTCCATCCCACAATATCTAAAAACTGGAATCCCTTCTTCAACAACTTCTTGTAAAATAAGCTCCTTCAATTCTTCCATTTTGCCTACTGGCCTCGTACAACGTTTGAGAATCGAGGAGGAGATGAGGGTCTTGTTCCGGAGAGAAGGACGAGTCTCTCTCCGGTCTGAACATCCTTCAAGATTCAAAATCTTCCAGCTTTCTAAAGCGGATAAGTCGGGAGTTCTTTTCACAAAGCCGATGAAACGAGAGGCTAAGAACTTGGAGTTTGGGTGCCATCTGAAAGAAAGAGAAAATATATCGGTGAGATTGGGCCGCTGCAAGTGATTCCACTGGTTCCACGTTTTTTTTTTTTTAAGACTTCTTATAAAATTAGTCATGCTCAGGTACTCCTTTTATTTAAAGTTTTTTTTTTGTGTGTGTGTGTGTGTGTGTGTGTGTGTGTGTGTGTGTGTGTGTGTGAAGAAAAACAGATACATGTTTCAATTTTCTACTTCACGTTTGTTTTATTTAAATGTCCCTAAGTCGTTTCGCCACGTCACCAACATGGAAATGTATCCTGAGCATGCATATTGCCAAAAAAAAAATGTTAGGGAAGTCCAAGTGCCAACTATATTTTCTTATAGCATTAGGCATATCTTCCAATTTAGCTAAAATAAATACCATCTGATTAGCAATCAGAAAGATAACATGTAGTTCGCCCTCACAAAACCTATTATCAAGCAATGCACTTATTTTGAAGCAGTTTTGTTACTAAAGTAACTGATTCTGTCAATTACCTTCAAATAGTATTTCACGTATGAAGCAGTTAAGATGTTTGTGTGAGCGTAACCAAACGATACCTAAACAATTGTGATTTTTTATTTCTCATGGAAGAAGACTAATATAGAAATATAAGAGTTGTTGCTAAAAAGACATGCTATTTACATGGGGAGAAGTTCAATTAGAAGCCATAAACCATTTAGATTGAAAAAAATCAAGATATGCACAAATATTTTGATTATATGTTTAATAGATTTCGGTTAATATAGTTACTTTTTTTCCAGTGTGTCCAATGTTAAGCACGGCGGATTGCGAGTTATTATCGATTCAATATATTAACGGAGTAAGCTTATGCTATATTTAGGTTCCTACAAATTCCTATTATATTTATAGGAAACATCCTTAATCTTACGAAGGATGTTAAACCTTTCCAAATGAAAGAAATGAGAAATAGGTGCTATTGGACCTTCAACACCACATAACTATATTCACAAGAGGTATGCCTTCTCTACGTCTTACCTTGAGCAGAGCCCATCCTCCCAAGTCATCCGAATAGATACTCCATGCCAGTTGGAGTATGACTAATTTCTTTGGATAAAAATTGGTCGCTGCAAAGTTTGAGGGATGACGGTTCCACATAATAAGCCATCTCAATTGAGGAAGTAAATTATGGAAATCTCCAGTGAGATTCGCACCGTTCAGTTGAAGGAACCTCAAGTTGGTCAGTTTTCGAAATTGTTCACTTGTGTAGTTTCGTCGGTCATCTTTCTCAAGACGAAGGGCCTTAATCATATTGGTGCCCTGCAATCAGGAGACATTATTGTGGATCGTAACTTTTTTGAAAAATGAGTTGCCACCAACTGTGTATAAGAAAAGATGGACTGATTTCGTTTTTGTTCTTCTGTCATGTGATGAGTTGCACATTCACTACAAATCATGAGAGTCATAATAGGCACATGCGCCGCGGTTTAGAATTCCTTCTAAGTTTTAATCTTTCAGATGAGAAAGTAGTTATTTTTTCTTCAAAAGTTTCTTCATATTTATTACTCTTTTGTCAATAACTTCATAGATATCCTTTTTTTTTTCAACAAAAAAACAAAGTTTAGGAGCAGGGGAGATTACCCATGCCAAGGCTAGGGCATGGCATTTTAAGGGCTTAAAAGGTCTCGTAGTGGATGTACAGATTCTAAGCAATGTTCTATTTAGTTGATTGCATTATCATTTGTAAAGAAAGAAATGACCCCTGAAAAGCATTGGTAGTTTGTTTTTCAGGAAAATTGCCCAAAAAGTCCTAAACATACCGCCCTTGTACCATTATGTCCTAAACCTTTCAATTACAATATTTTTTTTTGGTCGAACAATTATATCAACCGAGTCTTAAACTTTCTCAGGTTCCTACAATTAGGTCCTTCCTACAATAGCTCTTTTTTTTTTCCGCATCGGTTTTGCGACCCTCACCGGGTCTGGATGCCCTAGCCACATTTGGTGAGGGTGTTGTAGCCCTCACCGACCCTAAGTGCAAGGGCAAAAAAGAAAAAAAGTAAAAAAAAGGAAAATTTTATTAAAAATTAAAAAATTATTAAATGTTATTTAAAAAATATCCATGTCAGCAATGATTGGCTTAATTAGCAAAACATGAAAATATTTAGGATACAATTAGCACAATTAAAAGGTTTATGACTTAATTGACAAGAGCGTAACAAGTTTAGGAGTTTTTTGGTAATTCTCCCCACATTCTTCCATAATTTTGTTATTTCGTTGTATTTTACATCTCAATGTCTACATTTGGGGTTTTTTAGTTAAAGATACTCATGATACTCCCAAATGCTTGTAGAAATCACCCATATGTTATAATTGCTTCGTGCTAATTGAAAATTAATCATCACAAAAAATTCATAATTATAGCTATTTTATGAGAACAAAAAATTGAACTTAAAAGTATTGGAATGAGCTATTGCTTTGAATTTACCCACTTTTTACTAATGTTACTCATGTTTATCTCATCAGTAAGATCAGATTTGTTACTTTTTGGCCGACATATATTCATTTCCAAAATTTATGTGATGATGGATAACCTTCACATTTAGATCAAATGATTAAAAAAATATCTAGACTTAACTATTACAAACTAATAAGAGCTATTTGTAATTATGCATTTAATCATATTAGAATATAAGGATGTCATTAAATGTTCTTCCGTAAATACATGGTTCTAAATCTTATGTGACTACTTTTCAAAAAATTTAGAATCCAAACTATTTCTTATGGTAAATTTAATGATCAAACTATAAGAAATGTACATATTATTTTGAAATATATTATGTTAATATTAGTTCTATGTAAGCATATGGTTATGAATTTGGCTTTAGTATTATTACGCTTTGATGATGTTCTATAAAAAGAATTCATGTGCATACCCAAGTTTGACAAGTATCATGTTAAATATTTTAGGTTTGATAATCCTTTGACGTTAAAAAATTTTGCAATTAAAATTATTACAAATAATTATATAACATGATAGCCGGTGTTTCACAAATAAATGTCACCAAGGGATTAACAGAAAGCAAACAGTAATTTTTAGATATTCATGACCAACAGATTGCTCCTCAATATGTCCTAGAATCAGGGCAAAAACAACTATTATATATATATATATATATATAGACACACACACACGCTGGTAGAAGTGGCAAGTTTTGGAGACTTAGGAGTTAGGACTGACAATAATTTTTATCACAAACAAATAAAAAGGAAGATAGACCCCCACTTACCGACTAAGATAAGTATAAAAAGCTCTTACCTGGTTTCTATCAAGCACTTCTAGAGCTTACTCATGATTCCATAATCTGCTACGCTTTTGAGGCTCGTCTGGACTTTCTAGACGAACAATATCCCTTCCCAAATCTCTCAATTGATCATGCATCCATAGATTACCATTTTCATCAATTTTAATTAGGGACTTCAAACTCAATACTTCGATTCCCTTTCCAGGGAAAAAACCACAATCATCCCACATAGGAGTTGGCATTTGTTGAGGAAATCGAATAAAAAAACATGCAATATCCAAAAATATTTGTTGGTCCTCAAAATCCAATCCATCGTAACTTATCTTCAACCTCTCCTTCACTCTCGTATCAGGGATTTCCTTTAATTTCTTTGATGTACTTTTCCATACTTCCATTTTCTTTCCGCATAAGAATGCACCTATAACTTCGAGAGCTAAGGGAAGTCCCCCAGTAATAGATACGATGTCACGAGAGATAACCTCATAATCACTCGAAGGAGAATCCTTTCGAAATGCATGTCTACTAAATAAAACCAATGATACATTCGAAGGCAACGGGTCGACTTGATACATGGGGCTTGCCTCAATCTTGTCAAGAATATTCCTGTTTCTAGTTGTGATGATGATTATGCTTCTTGATGAATACCAACTACCATATCCGACCAAAGCATTCAAGTGTGTATCATCATCCATATCATCGAAAATAATGAGGACATTCTTATTTTTAACTAGAGATTTGATGACACGAATTCCCTCTTCAACATTAGACACACGACCAAAATTTCCTCCCAGGGCAGAAATGAGTTGATCTTGCACGTAGCAAATACCCATGCGCTGAGATGTTTCTCGAATATCTGCCATGAAGCTACGATAGTGCAAACGACTAGAGAGTCTATTGTATAACACCTTTGCAAGAGTTGTCTTACCGATGCCGCCCATTCCATAAATTCCGATTATCCTCGTATGATTGATTTCATCATCTATCACTCTCGTAATTTGTTCCACGCAATTATCAATTCCCACTAATTGTTCAGGAACATTTAGCTGAAAAAGCCTTCTTAAATCGAGCATAACTTTTCGAAAAATCATTTCAACCAGTGTTCCCTCGTGCCTGTCAAAAACAATAAATTTGAATATATGATGGCAATTATTATATTCATTTTCATGTAAGATCTATTTATGAGAAACTAAGGAATGTTTTGTTGGAGAATAACGTACCCATTATCAATTTCTTCCGATTCCAGTGCTTCCAGTTTACTGATTTCTTCGAGTGCATCTTCCCATTCCTCGAAATCTATTCCATCCACGCTCTCATTACGTGCAATGAATGCATCTCTCAATCTCCCTTTAAGATATCGCACCTGCGCCGGTTTCACTTTGTAAAATATGGGCATAATTTTTTGCCCTCTGTTTCTCCTGCACTTCAACATATGAACCAACTCCCGGAGACACCATTTGCTGAACGGATAGTATTCCGATATAATCGGGATCGAGATCTTAGATCGCGTAATAGTGCGGATAAGCTCCGGACCAAACGCCTCACCGATAGGGAGATTATTTTTGTCTATAAACACTAGAACTCCCGCATTGAAAAGACGTGTATATAGATGACTAGTGAAGCCTTTGCGAGTGTCTTTTCCGCTAAAACTTAAGAACACTTCGTAGTTGTTCCCTCTCTGCTGTTCGTGTCCGCCTTCATAATCTCCTCCATGCGGAGGGTTTGATGAGGAAGACGCGTTGGAATTCAGATCTTTGTTATCACTTCCTTTCATCTGTTCGTCTCCGCCTTCATAATCTCCTCCATGTGGAGGGGCCGATGAGGAAGACGCCTTGGAATTCATACCCTCGTTGATATTTCCTTTCTGCTGTTCATCTCTGGCTTCAAAATCTCCTCCGGGGTTCGATGACGAAGGCACCTTGGAATTCAGATCTTCATTATCGTTTCCTCTCTGCCGTTCGTCTCCGCCTCTATAATCTCCTTCGTGTGGGGGGTTCGATGAGGAGGACGCCTGATACGTCTGATCTTTTGAATGAGTGGGTTCTTCCCTTTCGATCGCGAGATAATTGATGGAGCAAAGCGTCCAAAGGCAGCAAAAGAGAAAGACGAGGAAGCCCCGTGTATGTAATCTTCCGCGTCTATGGAATCTTTCTGGGTCCGCCATCACCGACAGAGGCAGTGAAGGAGAATGATGGGCAGAGCCCAAAAAGAAAGCTGGAAACAGAGAAGAGAAATATGGAATCCTAGATCTGTGCGTGCATGAAAAACACCCTCGACAAAAAAAGAACTCACATCACACACCTTAATCAGAAGAAAATGGAGCAATCAAAGCAGTAAACAGAGAAGAGCAAGGAGTCGTCGGCCATCCGAGGAGTGGTCAAACAACACAGACCACCCACTGCTGTGGTCTCCACCAACTCTCAGCCTACGCAGAAGGTGCGTGGAACCTCTATCGAGGTGTTTTGACTAATGTAGTTCTTGCCATCCAACAGTCCAAGAGCGATGCATGCTGCGATGGCCCTTTTTTTTTTTTACCGTGTAATTGACTGCAAGCTATAAGCCACAAAAAAAAATGGATAATAAATTATTATAAATTATTGTGGATTCCACAACATAACATACTATTATTTTTCACAGCCATCAAAAAAGTGTTCCAGGGCATTACGACCAATACTTAGTTTTTCCTTGTGCGCCTTTTTTTATGAGCAATTATTGCCTTTAAGAATAAAATAAAGGAAATCAACGACCAATAACAAAAACATTATGAGTCGTCGAATCATATGAGAAGTCGTATTAATAAATACCTGCATGACGCTGCTGGTATGGAGTTAAGTAAGACCTATTCCTTTTTCAATTTTATAAGGAGGAAAGAAAGATGCCGCTTTAAAGATGCCTCAGACTGCATACGGACAAAAATCACCAGAAAATTGTACAATATGCGTCGGCAAATTGACTTTAGGATTAATGTTAAAGAGCGTGCCTTTCTCGTAGCTCATCTGTCCGGGGATGCGTAAACGAAGTTCCTGCCTGATCTCTCTACGCTGCTGAAAGTGTGACATCAGCTTCATCTTTTTTTTTTTTTTTATAACTCTTTCTTTGTGGGCCAGTTAAAGCGGATTTATGGAAAGATAATTTGATTATATAAAGGTCTTTGAACGATTGTTATAATCTGAATTTGAGATTCAGATGAGACGAAATCCACCAACGATTATGTTCATTTTTGTGGAGGTGTTGTAATTTTGGGGGGTATGTGTATGTGTGTGTGTGTGTATACTGTATAGTAGACTTGGTTAAAGTAGATGATTCACATGACATAATTGTCGTGATAATTTCTCAAGCCAATTTTGTGGTTAACTTGTAAAGTGATAAAAATGGATACATCAGGTTGAGACATGATACGGTAAAGTAGCTATTTAAAGATGAGCATTTTGTCCATCGATTATGTAATGACGTCGTTGATATAATGATGCACAATTAAATTTATGTCCTTGCTAATAATCGCGCACTTGCATGCAGGTAAAGTGAGGTCTAGCTCACTTACCCATTTCATAATTCGAAGATTACAATAGCCATCTAACTAATAAATTATTTCACACTTTCCCCTCCGTCCTATGTGGTGGGACATAAAAAAAAAAACACTGTTGTTTGTTTTACAAGCAAACATCAACAAGAAGTGCCATAACTTCATACAACATTCATTTTTGTGCCAAAATATTTCGCTGGATCACTTTAGTATCATATTGGAGAAAAAAAATAATCACTTAATTGCCTTTGGCAATAAATTCGGGCAAACAGTCTTACGAGACTTTTCTTATTATAATGCTAATACCTATGTGGCACTTCTGTAAACAACAAAGAAAGAGAGAAAATCTAACGTGGGCGATGAGGTGGCCCTTGCTGAAACAAGGTGCATCTTCAAAAATTAACCGTTGTATATCTATCTCTTTTGACTTTCTCTCTCCTTCCATCGCAAGGCAACATTCACTGATCATCAAGCAAAGCACACTGAAAGTATCAGTAGTTTCATAGAATGCTTGCTTTGGGGTCGGCTCGAGGGCATCAACGCTCTGTTGACATTTAAGTTGGTACATAAGTAGTCAAGTTGGTATGCTCATAAGTAGTGTGCCAACTCTGATTTGGTTCGTCAAAAATCTAGCAGTGTTTGGGAGGAGAAGAAGCGCAGGAGGAGAGGCAAGGAGATGGCAGAAGCAATGGTAAAAACGCGGCATCACCATCTTTTTTACTCTTTCATTGTGGGCCAGTTAACGCGGCTTAGTTGAATGAGAATTGATTATATAATCGTCTTTGGATGATTGTTGTGCTAATTTGGATTTGAGATTCAGATGAGACGAAATCTGCTAATGTTTATGTTCACCTTTGTGAAGGTATTGTAATTTGGTACTTAGCAAAAAATATTGTGGGAGAAGTGACAATCCTACTAAACCAAAACTCGATTTGGTTAAAGCAAACGATTCTGATGACATAATTGTTGTGATCATTTCTCAAGTCAACTTTGTGGCTAACCTGAAAAGCAACAGCGGCTAAACTCGGGTGCAACTAAGCATATAAGTGATGACATAATTGTTATGATCATTTCTCAGGTCAACTTTGGCTGCACATGAAATCTTGTCACCTTCTTAATTTCTCTTCCATAAGTCGATCTGGCAGAGAAATTTGATTGATAAAAACATCGCCGAAGTAGAAATTCATTTGATAAAAAAATTAACTTCTCGTAAGATTTTCTACTTCTGACAAGATTTTTAACTTTTGGCAAGATTTTTTGTCAACTTGGAGAAGTAAAAAAGTTTTACTTCTCCAGTCCATAAGTCATTCTCGCGGGGGCTCGAGTGCAACCGGCAACTGGCGTCCAGCCGCCCCCGCTGCTGCCGGTCACCGGCCGGCCCCCCTCCTCGATCGCCGGCCGGCCGCCGCCGGTTGTCAGCCGCCGCCGGTTGCCGGCCAGCTGCCCCCGTCGATCGCTGGCCCATCGCTCGTCGGCCGTAAGTCGCCGATAGCAGGCAAGCCCGCCGCAAACCGCTGGCCCGTCGCCGCACCCGGTCTCCACCCGCCGCCGCCACCGGTCGCCACCATTGAACATTTGTTTTAATAAGGTTTCGAACAATGTCTTTTTTAATTGTTATCAAACAGATTTCTTTATCAGAAATCAATTTCTGAAGTAGAAACGGAAAATTCAACTTCTACTCCAAAGCAAAAGCTGAAAAATCAACTTTCTTGCCAAAAGTCATTCTCGATCAAGGCAAGATTTCATGCGCACCCTTTGTGGCTAACCTGAAAAGCAACAGCTGCTAGACTCAGGTGCAACTAAGCACATAAGTGAAAAAAATAATTCTTTATCTTCTTACATTCGAGTAGTGACAAAAACTATTGCAAAGCGGTAATAGCCGTTCCAAACAATGAAACTTTCAGAGAAGTTTTAGTGATAAAATTAAAATTTATACATCAAGTTGAGACATGATGTGGTAAAGTGGCTTTTTAAAGATGGACATTTTGTCCAACGATTATGTAGTTACGTTGAAATAATGATGCACAATTAAATTTATGTCCTTGCTAATAATCGCGCACCTGGACGCAAGTAAAGTGGGATCTAGCTCACTTGCCCATTTCACAATTTGAAAGATTATAATAGCTTTCTAACTGATAAATTATTTCACATTTTCCCTTCCATCCTATGTTTTTTTATAAGCAAACATCAACAAAAAGTGCCATAACTTTGCACAACATTAACTTTAGTGCCAAAATATTTCGTTAAATCACTTTAGTGTCATATTGGAGAAAAAAATAATCGCTTAAGTGCATTTGGCAATAAATTCAAGCAAACAGTCTTACAAGACTTCTTTTTAAAATGCTAATATATATATGGCTAGACATGGTTCCAGTTCATGAACCGGCGGTTCCGGTTCGTGGCCATGGCTGAACCAGAACTAGCCCCTTGAGCGATAGTTCCGATTCCGAGCTGGTTCCGGTTCATCGAACCACTTGTTTCAACTTTTAAATAATAAATTATGATATTATGAAATAATAAATTATCAAATACAAATTGTAATCAAATTTGGGGGGAAAAAGAGGAGGGGGAAGGGCTTGAATATAATGAATTATCATTAAACGCATACATATCTTCTTGAGAATAGAAGAATTAAAGCTCATGTAACTCTTTTACCTTTGAAAACCCCAACTTGCCTCATCATCAATCATCTCTGGTACCCATGGCGGTTATATCTCCATCATCATCATTGTAGAATTCGTCGTTGTCGCGACCCGTCCGGAAGCGGACGCGGCTAATGGATTACCGATCACGGGTCTTAGATCGGCGCGAGCCCTCCCAGGCCCATACCAAATCGCGGCGGGAGTATTCTTCGACGATAAGAGTCGATCGCTTTCGACCTTCAGTGTGGTCGTGGTGGCATGTGCAAATTGTGCATGCATTTGGAGTCGCCACCGGTCTTTCTTGGAGGGTAGACCGGAAACCTTACTGACCGATTGGGAGAGATCGATCAGTTCTGCGGAACCAGAGATTTTGGGTTCGGGGACTTGGTTACGCTGGTGTCATTACCAACGCCCTTTCGGTACCTAACGCGAGTGATTTTCCTGACTAAGAGTTCATGCAGGCGCAAGTTTGGGTGAGGTAAGTCTGACTTTGCACATTAACCAGTTTAACATGCTCACGTAATCATAATAAATAAATAGATGTCAATCACATAAACATCTATCCTACGTGGTGATCATGGAATTATGACTTAATGGGTCTCGAGCCAATGAGACCACATTTAATCATTTTAATATTTTAATAACGGAGAGCCGCTCTTCGCTTCTTCTTGGTTTCTTGAACTCTTCAAGAATTGGGCCCCAAAGAGCTCGCCGACTTAAAAGGCTCCTCCACGTAATCCTCGTAGCATTTACATCAACAATTGACTATGCTAAAAATAAAGATTACATGAAAAATAAAAGGAGTACGCAGCCTCCATTTAATAATTACAACCCCAAATATATAAATAATCATCATACATTCATATATACATCAATCACATTGATTAGGGATTTTTCCATGATCACCACCCTTTCACGTAAGTAATAAATTCACAATTTAAAACTTAGGAAGGCACAATAAAAATTCTACGTTGAATCATATTCAGAATTTTTACGTAAAATAAGATAGCCATAAATTTTCGATTCAAAATTGATTTAGTCTCAATTTTTGCTACGTTGATTAATTTATCATATAAAATAATCAATCTCCATTAGCCATGTAAGACGAACAATTCGTTAATACATATTGGCCATAGTATTGCAAAAATTGCAAAAAAATCAATTAAATGCACGAAAACACCTAAGGATTGGCTCTGATACCACTGTTGGGATCCACGTAACACGTAGCAGAAATAAATAACAACCCATACATGTATCTCCAGAGGCGTACTTCGTGCATTTCAATCGAAAAAAAATCACAAAGTCTCAAAGGGAGTAAATAGATTACCTCTCGTAGTGTGCTTGAACGGAGGTGTCGGTTCGATGTTCTTCGATCTCAGCCTCCACAAGTGTTAGGCATCTAGTTCGGACGCACCACCAATTGACGAATGGGGAGACGACTAATAACTCCACAACAATTGTGCTAGCAATATGCGGAATCAATATTCCGAACTTAGTATATTTTGCTCACTCAAGATTGTGAGAATATAGAGAGTGTTTGTGTTCTTCTCTCTAAGCTCTAAAAAATTTGCACACTCTACAAAATGTCTCTCCCCTCAACCTCAAAACTCTTGCCATCCTTTTATAGACAAAAATACCTTCCAATAAATTGTATCTAATAATAGCACTTACAATTTATGATAAATAAATGACATTTAAAAATAGCACTAACAATAGCACTCACAATTTATAATACAAAAATGCTATTTAAAAATAGCACTAACAATAGCACTCACAATTTATAATACAAAAATGCTATTTAAAAATAGCACTAACAATTATAAATTCTATCTAATAATAGCACTTACAATTTATGATAAATAAATGCCATTTAAAAATAGCACTAACAATAGCACTCACAATTTATGATAAATAAATGTCATTTAAAAATAGCACTAACAATAGCACTCACAATTTATAATACAAAAATGCTATTTAAAAATAGCACTAGCAATAGCACTCACAATACAAAAATGCTAAAAAAAAAGGCACTAACAAAGGTGTTAAAAATAATAACCATTATTATTATTACAAGAGTTAAAGAGGTTACCAAACAGTAAAAATATGCATAACGTATAAATACGTATGACGTATAAATACGTAGAGCATACGTATACATCCGTGAAACCGTGGACTAATTGAAAGAAAAATGTGCAATTAAGCCCTTTTGGTAAAAATTGATTAAATTGGAGGGCAAATTGACCTAATTGCACTTTAAGACTTTAGAATTCAATGTCATAGCTTATAAAAAGTGAGAATTGAAAACTAAAAGACTCGAAAAGGATTTTTTTTTTTTTTAGGCTCTGTTCGGGTTTATGTTTGTGAAGGAACATAGTGACCCGAGCCGAATTTTTGAGATTTAAAGTGACACACTTGAAGAGGAAATTAAAACAAAATTATCGAATATTTTTGGGTATTTTTCTGACCACGAATGGTATTTTTCTAATTTTTTTGGGTATTTTTAATAATTAAATAAATTCGAAATATATTAAAAAAATACCAAAAAATATTTTTTGTTCAAAATTGGTTCCTAGGGCCAAGCCAAGGCTTCCAACGTTGATTTTGTGATTTTATGACTTTTTTTATATTTTTAATTAATTTTAAAGAATAAAAATCACAATGATAGATGGTCAAAAATCAGGTGTCAACAGTCGTCAATGCTTTTGATACAGCTCTTGTTGTCAAGCCTTCATCCAATCATCGACACAAGCTTGTGCCTCCACAGAATCCGGATGTGATCTTGAACGGCAGTCGTCTAGAATTAATCCTCCAACGCTAAATGCTTGTTCAACAGCAACTGTTGAAGAATGGGTTGCTAAAACCTGTCTTGTAATAAGAGCGAGAGCTGGGAATTAGGTTGAATGCCTCTGCCACTACTCTAGAATTTTGAAATCTGTGTCGTGTTTTGAGTCACCCAACTCAAAAGCAATTGTTAAATAGTTTCTATTTCGAAAATATTTCTTGTCGCTCCCTTTTGTCTTTTTTGCCTACTCATCAGGATTTGATGCCATTTACTAATTCTACCTTGATCCCTGCTTTGTACATTACTAACTTGCGAAGATCCACAACCACCAAACCATATCTATTACAAAATTCATTATACAATTCTATTACAGTGTTTTAACTACTCCTTGCGTAGCTCTAATATCTATTTTAGTAGTCAAGTACGCATTCAAATAATCAAATAAACCTTTTAATTTGAAACGTGGAGCGAAACACAAGCAACCAAATAAACAAGCGGAATTTCAGTATACTAATTCAGCTATTTTCCTCGCATTGCTATAATAACAGTCAGAGCTAATTCATCATCTTTTTCATATTCTTCAAAAATACAAGCAATATTAATAGACTCCATTAAAAATAAATACGTAGTAGGATAATAAACACCAAATAAAGTATAAGTTGCATCATTAAAAACTTTTAAAAAAAGCTCAAATTCTCTTGCAAATATCCCACGATTGTGGGAGTAGCACAATTTCAGAAATATTATTCGAAATAAATGAACATAATAAATCTTTATAAGCAAAAGATTGATTAAGCAACTCGTAAGTAGAGTTCCAACGAGTCGGAACATCTTTTGAAAATCTTTTTGGTGTTCTTCCATGTGCTTTACAAAATCTGTCCCATTCTCTCATAGTTTGGGGACGACTCCCTAAAAATTGAATTGCCCTCTTTATTGGGGGTGAGAAAAGTTTCAAGAACCAACTTGTACACATAAATTTAAAATATGACTAACACATCTAATGCAAAAAAAGTTTCCACCAAAAGTGGGTTTACAATACTTTTCTAAAACGAGAATGGAAGCGGTATTTGATGCACCATCATCAAAACCAATTGAAATTTTTTTATTAATCAAATTATATTCTTTTAAGACTTGCTTAATTACTCTGTAAATATTATTTGTCGTATGCCTATCATCAAACACTCGAAATGCAATAATTCTTTTTTGAATGTTCAAATCGTCACTTATCCAATGACATGTGATACCCATATAAGAATGAGTTTGCCAAATATCACTCTTAATGTGGCTACCTATATGCACACGTCCATTGAAATCCATAAAAAAAAGTTTTTAATTTTTTTTTTCGTTTTTTATAAAGCCATAAAAGTTCGTGTTTAAGAGTATGTCTCGAAACAGGTTTTGCTTGCAGAGTACATGCCGTTTTTATAAGCAAATTAAAACCAAAATTTTCACCAATGTTATGGTAGCATATTGACCTAATGTTTCATTATAAGCTTGCTCATTGTAACAAAATAAAGGAGAAGTGTTAGGATTGGCGTACCCGGAAACTTATTGTTGGCTAGTGTCGATCCCCGCTTGCATTGCATGTTTTGCCCTCAGATGCCGTCTAAATGTTCCATAGCCGCCTCCAGTTTTAAAATCGTATTTTTTAGGGTTAATATCGTGAAAAACCCCAAACTGGTGCACCTACGACAAATTTACCCAAAATTATTTTTTTATCACAAAAAACCCCAAACTAGTACATTTGTGACAAATATACCCCAAATTATTTTTTTAACCATCAAAAACCCTAAACTAGTATAACCATGATAAATTTACCACAAACTACTTTTTTTTTACCATAAAAAAGTCAAAATCGGTATACATATGAAAAATTTACCCTTTGTTAATTTCTATTAAATTGAGTTAACACCACGAAAAATTTCAAATTGATATCTATATAGCAAACATATGGTAACGTGTACACCTGACAATAGCCACATGTCATCAAATTTTGCAATTTGACGGTAAAATTTAACGAAAACTAACGGAGGGTAATTTCGTCACGACTATACCAGTTTTGGGGTAAATTTGTCACAAATGTACCAGTTTGAGATTTTTCATGGTCAAAAAAATAATTTGGGGTAAAATTGTCACAAGTGTACCAGTTTGTGGTTTTTGGTGGTATTAACCCTATTTTTTTGGACAATATTTATAGTTTACCACATAATTGTCTCCATCAAAATGTCCCTGCGTGAAGTGTCGCCATATGTCGGATGTACCATCCCTTCTGGCTTATTTGCTATCGACATTTCTTGGATGCCAGTAGGAAGATGGAGACTTTCTTGCGTTGGGGCGTGCTTGACATTAGGAATAACATTGATATTATCATCCTCGTCTACCCAATATGCAAAATCACAAGAATCATATTCGTGAGGATAATCGGATTTCTCCATCGGCATTGGGGACTTTCCTTTACTACTAGCTCCGCTTTCGCTTGCCATTTTTTCATAGAATTGAGCAAAAAATCAATTCAAAAATTGAGCGGATTGAGAGAATTGAAAGAATTTGAGAAAATTTGAGAGAATTGAGAGGATTTGAGAGAATTTGTGAGAAATAAAAATGAAATGGGGGAGGGTATTTATAGAAATTTTAGGATAGTTTTAATAAATTGAAAAAATGGGGATTTTCCGTTGCAGTGCAACGGTCAGATGGGGGAAAGAGCCGTTCAATGGCTCTTTCCTTTTTTTTTTATTTGGCGGTTCGGAACCGGCCCGTGAGGGTCGGACCGGTTCCGGTTTGGAATTGGGAGCCCGGTCAACAGGCCATTTCTAGGTCCAAACCGGCCGTGGCCATGTCTAGTCTTTTGTAAACAACAAAGAAAGAGAGAAAATCTAACGTGGACGATGAGGTGGTTCTTAATGAAACAAGGTGCATATTCAAAACTTAATCTTTGTATGTCGATCTCTTTTGACTTTCTCTCTCTTTCCATCACAAGGCAACATTCACTGATCATCAAGCAAAGCACACCGAAAGTATCATTAGTTTCATAGAATGCTCGCTTTGGAGTCAGCTCGAGGGTATCGTAAAATGCTTGCTTTGGTGCCAAATAATTTTTTTTCCCAGATTACTTAAATGTCACTTAAAAAAAAAAACAAACACTTAAGGGCCAACTACGATTTGGATCGTCAAAAATCTAGTGTGGCCATATATTTTCACAGGCGTGTCCATTCATTATATATACCTCTAAACAATATCATTTTATATGTTTGCGCCAAATTCGAACTCTTAACTTAGAAACCTTAATTCGAATTTTCTAAAATTTCTATTGTTTTCCTTAATTTCGATTTTTATAGTAATTCGATCCGATCTCCATTAATTCTTTTTACTCAAGATAGCATTGATGCCCTTGAGCCGACACAAATGGCGGTGTTCGGGAGGAGAAGAAGCTGGGTAGGAGCAGAGACAAGGTGAAGAGAGTGGCTCTTGCTCTTGAAACATAAGCCTCTAGCCTCTCTTCTTCTTCTTCTTCTTCTTCTTTTTAAAGAAGCGCAGGTTCTTTATATGTTTTGTTGAGAAAGAGAGAGAAAGGGAGAGAGCACGCCAACTTTGACTATTTAGAAAGGATAAACATCGACTTGTGATCAATTCGCATAATCTGCGGGTCAGACTTGCTAACTAAGAGTTTCGTATAATGTCCCACGTCTCTTGTAAAGATATATGCAGCAAAATGCTCAAAAATCATTATCAAATCAAATGGAAGCTCGAATCACTAAATTTTTTTATTGATCAAATTCCTTGGCTTAGAAATCAATCTCCTCACGTTTATTATTTATTTGATGATTTTCTGTTGTTGATGTTTTAAATTAATTAGAAAAAGAATATTAAAGTAGACGACAATTTGAGTAACTCCTCATGTTTATTATTATTTTTTTCAACCAAAAAAAAAACCTTTGTCGTCCTTTTCCACAAAAAAAAAACACTTCGGGCCTGCATGGTAATATTCCCGTTTCTTGTTTCTGTTTCTCTATTTCTGTTCCTCAGTGTTTCTGTTCCTAAATGATTTTTCGAGAATCAGAACGCGTTTGGTAACTGCTAAAATTTTTGTTCTAGGAATAGAAACGCGTTTGGTAACTGCAAAAAAATTTTGTTCCCAATTTGCATTTAAATTAAATAATCATATAATCATATTTGATGACAAAGAAAAGAGAAAATAATTAAATTAAATAGTGATTAAGAAAAAGAAACGAAAAAATAAAAAAGAGTTGCGAAAAAGAAAGTTAATATTTTTTAGATTTAAAAATACCATCTTGAAGAGGAAATTGAAATAAAAATATCAACTATCTTTGCGTATTTTTCTGACCACGAATGATATTTTTCTAATTTTTTGGATATTTTATAATTAAATAAAATTAAAAATTTTAAAAATATGAAAAATATTTTTAATTCCAAATTGGTTCCTAAGGTTAGGTCAAGGCTTTCAAAGTTGATATTGCAATTTTTATAATTTTTTATTATTTTTATATTAATTTTAAAAATAAATATAATTATAATTATAAATTAGGTTTCAACAAGAGCTGAAAGTATCGAGGAAAAATTCATAGAAGTATATCGTGAAAAATAGTGATATGTAAAAGTGTTCCGGAACACAAAAATCAACTTTTTTTTCGTTCAGAAAAGTGGTCCAAAAGTATTCCGAAACACAGAATCAGATTCATAATTATTTACATTACAAAATATGTTTCTGTTCTTTACTGTTCCTGAGAATAGAAACAGAGAAACGGGAACACTACCATAGCTAAGTTCTAATTAATCAATTATATACGGATCACTAGACATTTAATTTCATGCAAAATATACTTCATTGCATGTAAGGGCAAATCTGTAAATTTATGTGGGTAGAAACTAAAATATAAATTAACTTTAGGGGTAAAATCGTAAATAAACTGAATAGGGGGTTAAAATTGGAAATTTCCGGCGCACTAGCGCGCATGGCAACACTTCTGCTTCAGAAGTCATTTCTGAAGTTGAAGTTGATTTATCAACTTCTGTTTCGGAAGCAGAATTTAAAAAACAGCTTCTATTTCAGAAGTTGCTTTCTGATAAGAGAAAGGCGTTTGATAACTGAATGAAATTTCTGCTTTTGAAAAAGAAAGCTGTTTGGTAATGGTTGAAAATTTCCACTTCTGAATTTTTATTAATATAAAATATTCTAGCAAAAATTATTGCTCCTTACGAAATGAAGAAAAAATAAACTATTTATTGATTAAAAAAATTGATCAATCTATATGAATTGCAAACTTGAATACTCGAACACGAAACACAAACATGTATATATCATACTACACCACAATGGATATCATTCACCATCTATTGCGAAATAACGACTAACAAAATGCAAAAAATGTAAAGATTCTTTGGTTCTACTATAATTTTTTTTTACTTTTCTTCTTCGTGTCCCATATCGTTATATATATATATATAACGCGAGTCTGATTGTATATTATTTTTGCGCTTCCTTGAACATTTCTGAAGGGAAAATTGTCAAAAAAATCATAAACTTTTTAATTTTAAAGATTTAAGTCCTAAACAGAAAAATAAAAAATGCCCGCGTTTTTTCCCCTGTTCTGGGCAAATTTTACCAAAATTAAAACAAGCCCAATTGAGAACCCTAAGGGCACTTCACTCCTCCATTCCTCAACGACAAGCCTCTTATTCCTCCACCATAGAGCGACGGGCAACGGCGACGGGCAACGGCATTTGGGTGCTCAACGACACTCCTCCACTTCGCGGCAACTCGCGTCGAACAATGCACTTGCCTCCTCGGCGATGGGCGACGACTCTCGACTACGCGAAAGGGGATATTCTTTTTTTTTTTGGTCGAAACGCGAAAGGGGATGTTCACGATGGATAATATTTACTCCCTTCTCAGTTCTGATCTGGTCCAATCATATTCAAGTAAATCCCATTGAATACTCCTAAGGGGTAGAAGATCACCAAGACCAAGGTGACTTCGAGTTGCCCCACAAATTCATACCTCAGACTCATCTTTTTGCTAATCAATTTGCAAATTTCAGAGTACAAACACAAGTTTAGGGAGGGGAGAATATCACTGAGAATCAATCTATTAATAGACATGACACTACACACGCTCGGCAAGATTGAAATGTTTGGCCCTCACTAGAAATAACATTGCTTCTTGTTCTTACAGACAACCAAGTTATCCCTGGACATTTATACATCTCAATCTAAATTAGAAAAAAAAAACTCTTTGCGTTTATCTAGAATTGTAACAGCAGGGTATTTAAATTCCCTTTTGATTCTGGTGCTGATAACAGCATAAAATTCAAAATCAATAAGATCTGGTTCACATGCAGCTAAGAAAAAGACCGTAAGAAATGCTCGAGCTAATTAATCATATCATAGCCTACATGGAGTCTCAATGATGGTCTCCAGAGCTGGCCTCCCAAACCTTTGCTTTGAGTCCGTCTCAATCGGTTCCACCACATCATCTCTATCTGAACCCTCCATCCTCTTGGCCTCAGATGGGAAGATGCAGAAGTGATAGGCCTGCAAATATAACATATGCATATAAATAAATCAATATAGTTAGCAATCCCAACAATGCATCAACCATAATGTTGCTTGAGATTGAAAAGGGTAAAAATCAGCTTCAATGAGCTTACAGATGAAGAACTAACTAAAAGTAACAGATGAAGAAAGACATTCATCTAATCCACAGGAAATGAACTATCCCATTCAGAGAGAACAATGAGTAGGAACTTGCAAGCCTCCATGTGACATTCATTCATTAGGAAAGACACTTAACTGCACATAATCATGCATCTGTAATTCTCTTGAGTACAAAACAGCAAAAATTATCTTGAAGCGAGGCTGAAGTTTTCTCCTCAAAGCTGGCAAACAAATCCTCCCCCAGCCATTTCAGATCAGATGAGTTTTCTGCTCGCCTCAAATCCCAAAAGAAAAGCACAATTCACAAATGCAGGAACAAGATAAACAAGCTCAGTGCTCAATTCAAATTCCATCAAGTAGCAACATAATGGGTTCGGGGATATTGTAGTTATACATACTGTGCAGGATAATGAAAGTTCCTCCATTTTATACGGATTGAAAGAAAGAATTAGAAAGAAAAACCAGCGCAACAAACAATGGACCTAGTTTACCCAAAAAGGAAAAATAAAAGCCAAGGGACACATAGAAGAGTTTCATACATCAATGAAAGTCCACAGAGCACTTGTTAAACTCTTACAATATTTATAATTAAATTACAAATAGCTTTGTAAAATCCTACGGCCTATACAGATGTATAATGAACAACATGCCCGAATATCTCTATCATCCCCATTGTAACTTCACATAACTCTTTGAATTAGACATTGCTCTGACGTAGCTTGTTAAATACTTCAAACACCGCCACCATGAAAGAGTATCTAATGCATTCCAAAGCCTCATCAGTTCAAAGATGTTATTAGCTCTCACAATGCTCACTGTTGGGCTAGGGGCTCTTAACGCAAACACGAACAGATCAGTGGCCACATGGCCTTCCTCTCATTATTCTTATATTGCACAGATCATGAAGACTGCTAGCACGAACCAGGCACACGCACTCATCAAGTTCGATGCCAAAGCGATCAATTCCATAATGATAGATAACTACCACAGATAATTGACACTGACCAAAAACCATGGTTGGAAAGACCATAAATTAATCCTCGAAATTCTCTCAGAAACCAACCAGCTTTTGCTCGGGACTACTAGCACAAAGAAGCACCAAGAGCCAGCAGTCTACTTCGAGATGCGTTCACAGAGCCACTTCCTCTGTGCGAGAGCTAACAAAGTAGCGATACCCTCAATTCAGTCCCCTCCAAACCATACATTCGCAGCAGGCGGATCAATTCAGAGTCACGTGAATCGCCAATAAACCCTAGCACAGCTATCGGAGGAACTAAAACTCGGAGAGAAACTTACGGGATTTCGACACGACGATGGCAAAATCTCGAGCTCATCCCCGACCCGCTCGACCTCGACGATGTCGAGCCAGAGGAAGATCACCTTGACGCTGACCCCGCTGAGGCTGGTGAGCTTGTTCCGCGATATATACCCACTGATCGTGGGCTTGTACCGGAGCTGGTACGACCCTTGGAAGGAGAAGCTGCAGGAGCCGCCCAAGTAGGCGCCGAACCATCCCGTGGAGCGGTCGAGCTCATAGCCGGTCACGCCCTTGGGGAGGATGCCCTCCGATAAGTTGTGTCCTGAAGGACCTCGTAAGCCGACGGGCTATCGTCGTCTTTGGCGCCACCGCCGAAGGAGGCAAGGAGACAGGCGGTGGCGGAGAGGAGGAGGTGGTGGTGGGACAGAGTGAGGATGAGAGGGAGACACACGATAGTCACGATGCCATATATAAAAACGGGCTAATTCCATAAAAAAGCACCAACTTTATGTCTAGTCCCAAATCTGGCCCGAACTTTATTTTGTTTAAAAAAAAACCACCAACTTCTACTCATGTCCCAAATCTGGCCCGCAGTTAACTCTACATCCACACTTACCGTTAGTGATCCAACGTGCCCGCCGGCTCTGCTGGAGGTCTTCCCAGAGCGCTGCGTGGCGCGAATCAGGCCGGGGCTAGGGGTTGGGCCTTGTCGCAATCGTAGAGGGAGATGGGGAAGTCGGTCTTGGCCTTGGCGCTGCAGAACCGGACGGCGGCGAGGTCGTAGGTGCGGGCGGCCTCCTCGCCGGAGGCGAAGATGCCGAGCCAGGTGCGGGCCTTCTTGACAGGGTCGCTGATCTCAGCGGTGTACTTGCCCCACCGTCACCTCCACACCCCCCTGTACTTGGGCTCGGTGGCGCCGAGGTGCTGGTGGTGGGTCTGCGGGGCCGATCCGGCAAGCTCCGGGACGTCCTCGAGCGCCGCAGCGGCTCGGCTCGGAATCATGCTGAGATAAAAAAAAAAAAAGGTGGGGGGAGATTGGAAGAGGGGAAAGAGGAACACGGGGCGTAGCTTCTTGCTCTTGTTCAAGCTACCTGTTATCTTCTCATCCTTGTGAAAAGATGGGGGATGGATTTACGAAGAAGAAAAATACCTTTCTTCTGTCCGATGAGCCCAAGCTGTGAGAAACAGAGAAATGAGGAGGAAGAGGGCGCTCGTCCAGGCTACCGCAAGTGATCAGAGCACTCCCGGGCACGACGAGAGGTTGACGAAGCTCGTGAGGGCCCTGGATAAGTAGATCGGAGGCCGACGATGAGCGATAAGCGAGCGCCAGAAAAACGCTAGAGAGAACTTCCCTTCCTTTGTGTCATTTTCTCTCATCAGTCCTCTCTCTTCTCTCTTCTCTCTCTCTCTCTCTCTCTCTCTCTCTCTCTCTCTCTCTCTCTCTCTCTCTCTCTCTCGCGTTCGACGTCGACCCCTTTCATCTCCGACCACGAGCCCGAGCCTCCACAGTTGTCGGTTGTCGAGATCGCGGATGGCCGCGAGTCGCGAGTGGAGCAGCCATAGCCGCGAGTCGCGAGTTGAGCAGCCACCAGCCATGGCCGATGCATCCTTGTCGGTTCGTGGCTATGACCGCTAGATATCGAACTTGCAGCTGCTCGCCCATGGCTTGTCGAACTTGAAAGCGACCCGCTTCTACTTCTCCTTGAGTGGCTTGAATGGCGAGATGTGGCTGAGGACGCCGCCCTTGATGTTCGGATTCGGATCCTCGGGCCATGGGTACTTGTGCTTCTTCACCTTCCTGAGCTTAGTTACCACCACCGTAAAAAACCCCCCCTCCTTCGTCCCCAGCCGCGCCCTCCCGAGGACCCTCAGCGACGAGTCCCGGGCAACGTTACCTGAGCTGCCTCCGAAAAGATCGGAAGCCGCAGCTCTGGCGAGGGACATCGACGGCGGAATCAGATAAGCCATTCCCCCTTCCCTACTCGGGGGCTAGCTTCTCAACCAAATCAAGCACTGCCCAAGAAACTGCCGAGGTTGGAGAAGAGAGAGAGAGAGAGAGAGAGAGAGAGAGGAAGGTGAAGAGAGGGGGGGAGGGAGACGGCGACCGTGAGAGGAGAGAGGAGAGCTTTTCCCTTCTTCTGACTGTGGGGCCCGCTCGAGACAAGTGTGGCAAGATGAGTGGACGTGGGACCAGATCAGCATTACCCAGTATGTAGCCAATTGCTGACGTGGAAAGCCACATTGGATCACTAACGGTAAGTGTGGATGAGAGTTAACGAGGGGCCAGATTTGGGACATGAACGAGAGTTGGTGATTTTTTTTAAAACAAAATAAAGTTCGGGCCAGATTTGGGACTAGACCTAAAGTTGGTGCTTTTTTATGGAATTGGGCCATATAAAAACAGACCTGCTTCCCACATAATGGCTTCTCATCGAGAAGCTAGTTTTTTTAACTTCTCAAGAAGTCCAAAAAAACCCCTTCCCAAGAAAAAAGCAATTTCAGAAGCAGAATTTTTTTTTTTTTACCAAATGATTTTCTACTTCAGAAATTACGTTACCAAATAGATTTCTGCTCCAGAAGTCACTTCTGAAGCAGAAATTATGCTCCAGAAGTGTTACCATGCGCACCCTAAGAGCCAGGGTTATACACGGCTCAGGGGGCAAAACCGTGATTTTGTCACCCCAGAACCCACGTGGGCTTCTTTTCCATTACAAACAAATTTCCCTAATTATTTATTATTATTATATTTTATGAAAAAAAAAAAGGGAAAGCAAGTTGCCCCACGTGAGTTGAATGCTGTCCACGTTCAAACGGCAGTTTTCTGCCCCCCTTTTTTTTAAATGAAAAAACACCCCAAGTGCAGACCTTCTTCCCCAAAGAACGTGAACAGCAAGGCGCCGCCCGATTCCGCCGCTCGTCGGGGGTCCAGTTCTCCTCCGGCAGCCCACTATATAACAAATTAATGGGTGGGCTTTATACAACATTGCCGGCGCCACCACATAATCCGAGAATCGACGAAAAAGATGAAGAATTTACCCGGAATCGAGCGAAATTCTCTCGGCTGCAAACCCTAAATGCTGCGAACACCATTGCCAAATTCGCCTCCGGCGAACAACCAAATGCCGAGAAACCTTACGGCTTTTGTTCCCCATGATGAGACGACCCTACTGTACCGAAAGCAAGCCGTGATTCGCTGGAATTTGGCCGGAATCGGCAAAAACTCTAGCGGCCAGAATACCCCAATTCATGATTTACAAAAATCCGTAATACAATAATTCAATGCAAATTTAACGTCAAACACCAACGCAGACATTACACATGCTCTGATATTAAATGTAAGGCTCAAAATCAAAGATAAACTAAAGATCCCAATTCCTTAATCACGAAACGCGAAAACGGGAATAGTGGATTACATACCTCTAGCCATTGATGAAAACAGATGAATGCGGATGCGAGGCTTTGAACGATATGTGAAAACGGATACTACTAAGCCAATTGCCCTTACGATAGTGATGGTTGTCAACGTACGCTCTCTGTAATACGTTCTAAAGGGAGGAAAAACTAACGACGTTAAACGTGACTTTTCTTTTAAAAATTGACATAGAGGCTTGGCTTAGATGACCCGTTTAAACTGACGTATGCCCCTTATGGATAATTGTATTCCATCAAGACGATTATTGGAAGAGACGATTATCACGTAAAATTAATGTGCGTAATATAATGTTGATGTAATTTAAATGTCGGTATATCATTAATATGTGATCACAAATAATTAAATATTACATGATTCCAACTGTATCCTGGTACTCATAGAATCCGTATAATGACAATTGCCGTAGAGATGGTAGATGGCCTATGGACCTGGGTATGCTAACAAACGGACACAAGTCTAGGTTCAGCTTAGTTAATGACACAAGGGAGTCCATGAATTCTGGAAGTTGAGCAAGTTTTCCACCTAACGTGGCATCTTGAGTCTCCAAATTCATCTGACAATATCTATAAACTGGAATCCCTTCTTTAACAGTATCATATAAAATAAGCTGTTTCAATTCTTCCATTTTGCCTACTGGCCTCGTACAATGTTTGGCATTCGTGGAGGAGATGAGGGTCTTGTTCCGGAGAGAACGATGAATCTCTGTCCGGTCTGAACATCCTTCAAGATTCAAAATCTTCCAGCTTTCTAAAGTGGATAAGTCGGGACTTCTTTTTGCAAGCGGACCGAATGAGAGGCCAAGAACTTGGAGTTTGGGTGCCATCTGAAAGAAAGAGAAAATATATCGGTGAGATTGGGCCGCTGCAAGTGATTCCACTAGTCATGCTCAGGTACTCCTTTTATTTAGAGTTTTTTTTGTGTGAAGAAAAACAGATACACGTTTCAATTTTCTACTTCACGTTTGTTTTATTTAAATGTCCCTCAGTCGTTTCGCCACGTCACCAACATGGAAATGTATCCTGAGCATGCATATTGCCAAAAAAAAATTTAAAAAATTTAAAAAATGTTAGGGATGTCCAAGTGCCAACTATATTTTCTTATAGCATTAGGCATTTCTTCCAATTTAGCTAAAATAAATACCATCTGATTAGTAATCAGAAAGATAACATGTAGTTCGCCCTCACAAAACCTATTATCAAGCAATGCACCTATTTTGAAGCAGTTTTGTTACTAAAGTAACTGATTCTGTCAATGACCATTCAAATAGTGTTTCACGTATGAAGCAGTTAAAATGTTTGTGTGAGCATAACCAAACGATACCTAAACAATTGTGATTTTTTTATTTCTCGTGGAAGAAGACTAATATAATAGAAATATAAGAGTTGTTGCTAAAATGACATGCTATTTACTTGGGGAGAAGTTCAATTAGAAGCCATAAACCGTTTGGAGTGAAAAAAAATCAAGATATGCACAAATATTTTGATTATATGTTTAATAGATTTCGGTTGATATAGTTACTTTTTTTCCGGTATGTCCAATGTTAAGCACGGCGGATTGCGAGTTATTATCGATTCAATATATTAACGGCGTAAGCTTATGCTATATTTAGGTTCCTACAAATTCCTATTATATTTATAGCAAACATCCTTAATCTTAGGAAGGATGTTAAACCTTTCCAAATGAAAGAAATGAGAAATAGGTGCTATTGGACCTTCAACACCACATAACTATATTCACAAGAGGTATGCCTTCTCTACATCTTACCTTGAGCAGAGCCCATCCTCCCAAGTCATCCGAATAGATACTCCATGACAGATGGAGTGTGACTAATTTCTTTGGATAAAAATTGGTCGCTGCAAAGCCTGAGGGATGACGGCTCCACCAAAGCCATCTCAATTGAGGAAGTAAATTCTGGAAATCTCCAGTGAGATTCACACCGTTCAGTTGAAGGAACCTCAAGTTGGTCAGTTTTTGAAATTGTTCACTTGTGTAGCTTCGTCGGTCATCTTTCTCAAGACGAAGGGCCTTAATCATATTGGTGCCCTGCAATCAGGAAACATTGTGGATTGTAACTTTTTTGGATAATGAGATTAGACCAACTGTACATAAAAAAAGATGGACTGATTTCGTTTTTGTTCTTCTGTCGTGTGATGAGTTGGACATTCACTACAAATCATGAGAGTCATAATAGGCATATGCGCCGCGGTTTAAAATTCCTTCTAAGTTTAAATCTTTCAGATGAGAAAGTACTTATTTTTTCTTCAAAAGTTTCTTCATATTTATTACTCTTTTGTCAATAACTTCATAGATATCCTTTTTTTTTCAACAAAAAAACAAAATTTAGAAGTGTTGACACCTAAATTTTGATCAACCTTTTTGTTTCCTTTATTTTTCAAAAATTCATAGAAAATCCATAAAAAGCTGAAAAATTACAAAATCAACTTTGGTAACATTGGCCAAGCTAAAGGAACCATTTTGGATAAAAAAATATTTTTTCATATTTTTCGTATTTTTTATTATTATTATTTTCGAAAAATATAAAAATAAAATGAAAATCAAGAAAAGTAGTATTTGAGGTCACAAAAATATAGAAAAATAGTCAGTATTTTTATTTTTAATTTTCTTTACTTTTGAACCTCATAAAATAGTAAAATTCAGGTTCGATTTTGGGTGTTTTCTGATCACCATAAAATTGAAATTGGCAAAAATATTAGTAATGATTAAAAGGAAAAGGAGTGAAAACATAATTATTCAAAAGGAAAAGGGAACTAATCATTTTGTCTTTGCTTTTGATTATTTTATTATTATTCTTACTTTTTAGTATTTTATTTTATTATTATTTTATTATTATTTTATTTTTTATTATTATTTACTCACCTTTCCCCTCATCCGTCGCTGGCTTCTTCTCCTCCCGCGACTTCATCTTCTTCCTCTCCTTCCTCTTCTTCAGGAGCTCTTCTTCTTCTTCTTGTCTTCTACTTCTTCTTTAAAAAAAAAAAAAAGGAATCCTCACCTTCGTGCATTATTTGCCTTCGCCTTCGATCCTTCCGCCGTCGTCGCTAGCCGTCGTACCTCAAAGCCGCCGGTGAACAACTCAAGACCCGCGACCTCCACCCGTTTCGGAGTTTGGTTCGGGTTTGTTTCGGATCGGGCCAAATCCGTCACCGCCATCGCCTCCGGTGATTGCCCCGGAGTCCTACCTCCTCCCTCGGAGCTTGTGGAGCCTACGCGCCGCTGGTGGAGCTCAGAAACGGCCTCGGGTCACCACCCCGTCGTCGGAGCGTGTCGGCGTGTCGGAGCGTGTCGGCGTGTCGGCGTGTCGGAACGTGTCGGCGTGTCGGAGCGTGTCGGAGCGTGTCGAGCCGTGTCGGAGAGTGTCGAGCCGTGTCGGAGAGTGTCGAACGTGTCGGTGCGTGTCGAACGTGTCGGAGCGTGTCGGAGAGTGTCGAACGTGTCGGAGAGTGTCGAACGTGTCGGAGCGTGTCGGAGAGTGTCGAACGTGTCGGAGCGTGTCGGAGAGTGTCGAACGTGTCGGAGAGTGTCCGGGCGTGTCGGAGCGTGTCGGAGAGTGTCGAACGTGTCGGAGCGTGTCGGAGAGTGTCGAACGTGTCGGAGAGTGTCGAGCCGTGTCGGAGAGTGTCGAACGTGTCGGAGCGTGTCGGAGAGTGTCGAACGTGTCGGAGCGTGTCGGAGAGTGTCGAACGTGTCGGAGAGTGTCCGGGCGTGTCGGAGCGTGTCGGAGAGTGTCGAACGTGTCGGAGAGTGTCGAACGTGTCGGAGAGTGTCGAACGTGTCGGAGCGTGTCGGAGAGTGTCGAACGTGTCGGAGAGTGTCCGGGCGTGTCGGAGAGTGTCGAGTCGTGTCATAGTGTGTCCGGACGTGTCGGAGAGTGTCGAACGTGTCGGAGCGTGTCGAACGTGTCGGAGCGTGTCGGACGTGTGCATGAACAGTGTCCAATCCGAACAGTGCATGAACAGTGTCGGAACAGTGCATGAACAGTGTCCAATTTTTTAATTTTTTAATTTTTTAAATTTTTTTATTTTTTTTATTTTTTAGTCTTAATTTGTGAAATTGACTATCGACATTCTAATGGCGATCGACAGGTAACGGGCATGGGGATGGTCGCAGGCTGGGGCTGGGCGATTGAAGGCCGGTGTCCAATCCGGTATGTTTTACGTACCCGATCCGTATATCAGGATTATTTTTCTAAAATATTGCATTTATAGACTTGATTTGTATGTATTTGTTTCAGTCTAGTGGTTAGCTTATTTATCTGGTTGAGTGTTATCTATTGTCAAAGATATGCTTTTTGTTAAAATATTTTCTGAAAATATAAAAAAATATTAATAAATCAAAAATGCCAAAAAAAATGGAAAAATTAAAGAAAAACAAAAAAATTGAGAAAAATTGCAGAAAAATTCTAAAAATTGTCCAAGGCTGAAAATGACAAAAAATTGATTTGTTTTCATTTTTGGGATTTTCTCCCATTTAATCCAAAATGGCGATTTCACCCCTCAAAGGGTGAATCGTCTTTGATATTCTGATGAATTGTGGAAATTGCTTAGAATTTGGTGATGGGCCAGATAGGTGGTTAAACCTTATGTCTAAGATTTCCACATTTCATTTCCATTTTTAGAAAATGACGATTTTACCCTTCGAATGGTAAATCGGTTTCTAAAATTCCCGAAAATCACGAAAATTGCCAAAAAAATAGGAAATGGGTCAATTGAGCGACCAAACCTGTTTTGACTCCGGATTCATTCCGAAATGATGATTTTGTCCTTTTTGGGCAAATTGTCCCCTTTGTCTCAAAATTACGATTTTGCCCCTGATGGGCAAAATCATGTCTAAATCATTCCTAAGCCTGATTGATGCTTCTCTAGGCCAATATGGCCTTATTAGGAATGCCATGTGATTTATTTGTACACTTGAATTCATCGATTTGTGCACTTTATTATTGATTGTGATTGCTATGATAGTCATTCCTATATCTGCATGAACTCCTAGATTTAGAACTCGTACCCCACTCATCTGCATGAAATCTTTGGTCAGAAAATTCAGTCAACTTAGGTACCGAAAGGGTGTCAACTCTGACAGTTGACGTAACTAAGTCCCCGAACCCAGTTCTCTGGTTATCGCAGAATTGAATAGAAACTCCCGACTATTCAATAGGGTGGTCCAATCATACCCTCCAAAAAATGATTGGTGGCGACTCCTCGGCATGCACACTTAGCACATGTCACTAGACCACACTGAAGGTCGACTACGCATACCTCCGTTGCGATTTGGGTAATGGGCCTTGGGAGAGGCCCGCGTCCGACCAGACTGGACGGCCCATTAGCCCTCGAGAGCCCGACAACCTCGAGAGGGTCGCGACAGACTGGCGACTCCACTGGGGACTTAGAGAACTTGAGCCGATTAAAAAGTTGATTGATTTTTCTAACATGTTTTATGCAGATACTCTTCAAGGTGAGGTACGTACTTTAACCCTTGAGGTGTTAAATGTTTTTGCAGATTGGAGAAATAAGGGGTGAAGTGTTTGTTAACTCTGTCTTATGCAGGTAGGAGTTTATGATGTATGATTGTGTGGATGTTTATATTGAAGCGGTGTTTGCTAAATGAGATGCATGTTTATCGCTTTAGCACGACACCGAAAATACACACAACCGCGCCTAAAACCCCGGGCGCCGCCTATAGGAAAACAATAGAAGGGATTGAAAATGGAATCTCCGTGAGGAAAAACACGGGGTAATCCACTTTTCAATTCCACTCATTTCGAAATATGGATCGAGCCCCAATGCAACGATAGTTGTGCAATGGAATCTGCTCTTTCCAGAACTCGAGGTGGGAACCTTAACCTTAGGTGCCAAATCCTCTGATTTTTAGAAGTTTACCATCACTTGTTTCATGCGCATGTCTTTGGGCGGTTGGTACACCTAAAACCGCACATAAGTCGACGAGTTTGGTTGGTAAGACTCTCTATCCCTCAAATCTATTACAGTTCATATAAATATAGGCATTTCATTCATTGCATTCTGGTGATTAGATTAAATGCCATTTCAAGGATAGATGTGTGTGTTTTTCCCAAACGTCCTTGATAGAAGACGAGGAGGATGATATCCCATGGCGAACACCGAGTGAGCAACAAAAGAGCCTACTATGGACCTTATTGAGATATCGTCCAATGAAGATGACGAGTTGGGGCAAGTGATCCGGAAGCCACAGATCGAACTTGGGGCATCCTTAAACGTTAGGATCACATTCCTTTGTTTCATTTTCCATTACTAGTCCTCTTGTATAGGGTTTATTTTTATCGAGGCTTTTTCTATCCCACCCCTTAGAGTGATTGTATTAGGGATCTATTGGTGTATACATTCAGGTGGAACTTGGTTGTATTTCTTTTGACGGGTCATGGGAATGTGATAGTGTCATTTTCTCTAATCATCCGAATACTCCCAAGTCAAGTTTATAATTCCTTTAGAGGAAATTAAAATTGGAAGTCTTACACGACCTTTTGGTCGTATAGAGTAGTCCAATCTCAATTTCTCTAGAAGGAATTATACACTTGAATTGTTTCGTGCATGTTTTACGTTGCTGGTAATCCACGATAATTGATCGAGAATATCGACGTTGTTTTGAATTTAATGACGAGATAGATGTCCAAATTACTCTCGTTCTTAACAAAACGGCCTTGATTTGGATGCCGTATCTTCAATTAAATTTAAAACACGTTATTATGCCTCGCACTTTTGAGTAATTCGTTCCTCTCGAAATTGATCAAAAGCGATTATTGTGAATTACATTCCTTTCAATAGTATGCTTTCTTTCGAGGAATATTGATAAAAACTTTTCGCGCAAGATTAAAACCCTTGTAAAAGTTCTTGTCCTTATTAATCACGAGCAAGCATAAGATTGAAAGGGGTCTATGCTTTCTTTTTCAGATTATTCCTTCTGACTCGGTCTTTTCATTTGCAGGTGAAAAACAAGTAGTATAGAGAAATCTTCTCTTGGACAAATCTGCAACTATTCTTCCATCTGATCATGAGCGAGTTATAAAATCAGGACGTATTTGCTCGGCTTATTGATATTATGGTTCGGCTCACCCAAGTTGAAGATGTTTGGATGCTCGAAGAAATGAACCATACAGAAGTTAAAACACACACACGAGAACTTTCATTTATTTTGCTCGGCGGGGGGTTTTCAGAAGCAGGTCATACAAGTCGGGGTGGAAAAGTAAAGCCAAAGTGAGCCCTAATTAACGACACAAAGGATCCCAACTGACCCTCCATGTTATTAATGCTCTGCTCATACTCCCAGCTCCGCATGTTGTGGTCGGCAAGCCTGAGGAGAAGACTTCTGCATTCTCCCTTAACTTCGGCGACCTTGGCCTCGTGTTCTTCGGTGACTACTTCCAGGTCCCGAACCAGTCCATTCCCGCGAGCTATGTCCTCGGTTATCTTGTCGAGCCGTTCTTCCTGCCAGTCGCTCTGAAGCCTCAACAGGACGTTGCGGCGGTCATGCTCGCCGGTGGTCAGGGATATGGCCAATTGATCCACCAGATTTCTCCTCTCGCGAAGCAACGTCGCGACCCGCTCATTAGCAAACTCGACGGCCTTTTTGTAACTATCAACCAGATAGTTGGTCAGCACCAAATGATCAGATCGATCCTCATAACGAGCCCGCAAGACGCGAGCCACCAGAATCTCCCGATTAGCAACACGATAGGCCTCTAAGGAGTGTGCAAAGAGAGTCGGGAAAGTTATATATTCCCTCCCCAGTGTAGTACCTTCGAGAGAAGTGGTATCAAGGTCCTCGAGCAGGACACAGATTGCATCCTCGGTTGCAGAATGATCGGTTATGTGCGCGTAACCGCGACCCAGTAGGTTATAAAGCTTTTCCCACTGGGCCAAGACATCAGTTGAAAAAGTGCGTACGGGAGAGGAGGCCATTTGCGTTGGGTTGGCTTGAGAATAAGACGAGTTTAACAGAGAGATTAGAAGGAAGAGGCTGATTATGCGAGAACATTAACCTTCCATACATTAATTCCTCATTTTATAGCAACTCGAGGATGATGAAGGGTCTCAGTAATAATGCTGGTGGAGCCCAGTTAGGGGGTAAAGCAGGAGGTCCCCTCACGAGAACCAATGGATTCGTTTCGATCCGCGATTTCCGGCTCATCAATTAAAAGATGTAAAAGATTTGTCGGGATCACCATTATTAGAGTTAGGTGGGAGGTAAGCGCAACTATCGAAGAGAGCCCTAACAGGATTTGGCAGTCCCATCACGTTGAAAAGCTAAGCGAGAAATTCAAGGTCTTGAGGGGGAACGTTTGCCTAATGATGCTTGAAGAGCGTCTCCTGAACATGCAAAGTCACTCGAAGAAAACTTTATAGGGAGTGAGCATACAGGAGAGAGTGGAGAACTCTGAGTGGGCAAGAACCAATCAAACATTTCTCAATCCAACATATTTAAGAGGTTACTGTCAGCTGCTAGAGGCGACTGACTCAAAAATCTCAAAAATTGAACCACAGAGGGATCTCGAAGATTCCAAGATCAAGTCTAACGCCAAAACCATGGAGCCCAACACTTCTGGCAACGGAAATCAAGATCACGGCGACGACGACAACGACATCCACAATGCTCAACTCGGGAAAAGAAGACGTCCTCACCAATACTCTCAGGAGGAAACCCAAATGCTGGAAACCCTTTTCAGTAAAAGCCATTACATGAAAAAGAAGTGGAGAATTGAATTGAGCCGGGAGTTGGGAATTAATCAGTCGAGGATCCAGTTTTGGTTTCAAAATAGGAGATCTAAATCGAGGGCTCAACGCAAACGTCAGGTGGTCGAGATTTTAAAGGAAGAAAACCAAAAGCTGCGAACAGAAAACATGAGGTATGAAAAAGCTCTCAATATCACCGTTTGCCCTCATTGCGATAACCTCGTCGCCCTCGGTAAGATATTCCCCGATAAGCCTCACGCGATGATTGAAGACGTTCATTTACCACCCTACTCCCTCGGGGCATCTCCTGCTCAACCAGATTTTGCCGGAGTCACGCATGAGCAGGATGATCCTACGAAGATGATACAAATGCCTCCTGGGGGATGGGATTTGCATCGCTTTGATTGGAGTTACAGTTTCAAGGAGCTGGATGTTACCGCCGACCAGCTCAAAGCATATCAGCCTCATGCACAACAATTTTCGATAGGGTCGGGTCCTGCTGGAGATGAGTTAATCAGTCGTCAAGCCATCGATGCAATTTTGGGCCACGATAAGAGGAGGTTCGCTTGGCCCCCTGAACTGCATTCCAAATTCCTAGATGTGGTTCACCAAATGGGGATCGACTCAGCAACTCCGACGCGCATATTTAAGGCCATGAATGTACCGGGGCTTAGTAAGGAGCTGGTCAGGAATCACCTTGCTGCCTACAGAAAGCTATTAAGACAACGTCGAGCGGAGCTAAATCGGGAGGAATCCGTCTCGAGCTCAAAAGCTAGGGGCGACCGCCATTGTAATGCTCAGGCATCAAGAGATACCCGGCCAAATCTAAGCATCAATCAAGCTAGCAACCCGACCACCAGCAAACTGAAAGCTGATCAGAATGTCCTCCCAGGCCATTTCAACACTTCTCAAGAGCGCGTGTCACAAGTACAGCGAGTGCGCACTCCTCCATTCGAGCAGCAGTCGGCTGGTGCTCTGCCTGCCGCTGTCGCGACCCGTCCGAAAGCGGACGCGGCTAATGGATTACCGATCGCAGGCCCTTTGATCGGCGCGGGCCCTCCCAGGCCCATACCAAATCGCGGCGGGAGTATTTTTCAGAAGGATTCGACGATAAGAGTCGATCGCTTTCTACCTTCGGTGTGGTCGTGGTGGCATGTGCAACTTGTGCATGCATTTGGAGTCGCCACCGGTCTTTATTGGAGGGTAGACCGGAAACCTTACTGACCGATTGGGAGAGGTCGATCAGTTCTGCGGAACCAGAGATTTTGGGTTCGGGGACTTGGTTACGTCGGTGTCATTACCAACGCCCTTTCGGTACCTAACGCAAGTGATTTTCCTAGCTAAGAGTTCATGCAGGCGCAATTTTAGGTGAGGTAGGCTTGATTCAGGGTTTCATGCAGATTGGAAGACTATTCCTATCAATCACAATCAATTTAAATGAAAGCGCAATCAAGTACATAAATAAATCACATCAATGCACATCAATTCAAATTAATGGCTTCCTAATATAGCCATAAGGGTTTAGGGAAGATGTAATTTCGGACCAGGGGTGAAATGAGAAGATTTGGGGACGATTAGCCCGAAGGGCAAAATCGTCAATTTTGGAAGGTTTGGATACCGAATTACCCAAAATATTCCATGGCTAGTTGATGTAGCCATTTCCCATTCCTGAGAATTTTTTTTGGAATTTCTTGAATTTTTTATGATTTTCTATTTTTTTATTGATTTTTTGATTTTTTATTATTATTATTATTATTATTATTTATTAATATATTAATTAAAGGGAGCCGGGTCCGGGTCGGTTTCCCGGGCCCGGATCTGGACCGGACCCAACGACCCGAACCGGTCTGGGAGGCGGAACCGGAACCGGGCCTGGTTCCCAAACCCAGCCCGTCCAGTCCCAAATAGGGCTAAAAGAGCAGAAACTCTCTCTTCAGCCCTTTTCGCCCAGGCCCACCCAATTCCTTTCACTCCCACAAGCCCCAAACAAGCAAACCAACGTAAATTAACACAACAGCCCAATATGGCACTGTTCAATCATCTTCTTCACGTGACGCCACTGTACTTCCGACGCCAACGGTCCGAATGCTTCGCCGCCGCGTCGCTCGGAATTGCTTGTCGCACCGCCGCCGGGCCTCGCTCGGACGAAGCTTCTCGCCACAGATCCGAAGTCAGCTATCCAGCGCAGAAAAGACGTTGACTCTCCCGACACGCCGCTACCTCACCTCGGCTTGCGCACGCTAGCCTCGCTGCTGGCTCGGTCACGCACGTCGTCACTGACCCGAACTCACGCCCAGACCCGGTTCTCGCCTCGCTGCCACTGTCGTTGAGCTGCTACTGGCTCCAGTCCTGCGCCGCCTCCTGCTCACGGCGGCGTCGCTGCCATCCCGAGCTCGAGCGACCTCCGCATCTGTCGGGACCCGCTCGACTCACGTCTGGGACTAGCTCGCCGCCACTACTAATCAGTTTCACCGAACACCGAGGCCGCGACACCGAGTCGAGTTGCATCTGTTAGGACTTACTCGCGCGCCAACTTCATCCATGTCCACACGTCGCCAACTCAGCCACACCGTTTACTAGCGTCGCCACGTTGGACTACCGCTAGTCAGAGTCTACGCCTCCACTTGATCGCACTAGTCTCACTCGCCGACTCCACTCTTCTAATCACGCTCGCGGGACTCTGCAGCATCCGGGTGCGAGATGGCCGTTGACACCAACCACTTGAGCCGACTCAACCTTGAGACGCTAAGGCAGACTTCAACCTCATCACACTCAATCAGCGGACAGTATGCTAAAAGGACAAGCTCGCCTAGACAAGCTACATGTGCAAGCTAAGGTGGGGAGTGTAAGTTCCCAACCAAGGACTCAAGAACGAACCCCGAATCACCAACAAAAGCAGGCGTACTTGAAAAACATAAGCGAAGGCACAAACTGTTAATGGGAGACGAGGTTTGGCATGAACTCTTGCTGGAAACTAGAGCAATATTGGTTTCGACGAAGGAAATTTCATAAGCTCTTTTACGCTCGACTTCGACTCCAACCGTTCGGTCAGCACACTAAAGATACTGAAATACTCACCTGCAGTCCATTGAAGCTTGAAGATCACCGCTCGTGGGAACTCTCGGCTCTGGTCGAATCCAACGAAGGCCACGCCGTCGCCCTTCGTCGATGGTGAGGCAGCCTCAGTAGTGGATGGTCGGCTCCCCCTAAGCTGGATGAAGCTCGCCCGGCCACTGATCCTCTTCGACTCTCCTTCTCATGGCCTCTATCCCATCGGCAATGGATATTCTCGCTTTTTTTTATGCTTTTCGGATGGCCCTTTGCTCTCATGCCCAGCTCTCAATTCATCAATGGAAGCCTATGTGTGTCGGGGAAAAAAGATTCGAGGGTCAGAGTTTCGTTGGTTGGAGCTCGACGAACGGCGGCCGTCGCCCGGGAGTCGTTCAGTCTCCCCTTTTTCATTCTCCCTTACTATTTTTTTATTCTCCAATCCCCAAACATCTTCTGCTTTTTTTTTTCTTTTTTCATTGTGGAGATCCCTTTATCATGTGCTCCACTTCCTTTTATTTATTTTTTTTAACACCATATGTCCGGCTCTCAACCCACATCTCTCATTGTTCCTTCTTTCCACCGAGGAAGTGCTCTGTCACTTTCCCTCCTTTCCAAAAAAAAACAATCTCGCCACTCCCTCTATCACTGGTCGGACGAATGGCGTCACTCCTCGGCTTTATGCTTCTCTGGACACGTGGGTCTGCAACGGTCGGATCGGGTCGGGTCGGGTCTATGTTTGTTAAGGAACATAGTGACCTGAGCCGAATTTTTGAGATTCAAAGTGACACACTTGAAGAAGAAATTAAAACAAAATTATTGAACATTTTTGTGTATTTTTCTGACCACGAATGGTATTTTTCTGATTTTTTGGGTATTTTTATAATTAAATAAATTCGAAAAATATTATAAAATACCAAAAAATATTTTTTGTTCAAAATTGGTCCCCGAGGCTAGGGCAAGGCTTCCAAAGTTGATTTTATGATTTTATGACCTTTTTGATATTTTTAATTAATTTTAAACAATAAAAATCACAATAATAAATGGTCAAAAATCAGGTGTCAACAGCCGCTGGTCAACCCACGACAGACGATTTCTTCGATGAGGGGCTCGATGCCTTGTTCAATCAGTGGGAAGCTGGCATGCTTGGACAGCCATGATCTAGCACCTGACTCGGGGCACGATGGGTCGGTCACTACGAACACCCATAGAAAGAAGAACATGTTCACGAGTAGATCACTCATTTTATCCGTTGTAAAGTTCCTACGGGAACATTTTTCTTTAATGACTATAGTTAATTCTATATTAAAACCAACGCTATCGACGAACATCGTCATGCTCAGTTGTGATGATCCCTTGTTAGATTAAGTCTGAAACCAGAGACGGTCTTTAAAATTTTGAGTGGCCACGAACTCATTCCTCACCAAGCGTCCGGGATGCTGAAATGAAGAGTAACAGCATGCACAGCGAAAATGCCACTTTCGTTTTGAACGATGAAAAGGGGTTGAGAGAAGATCATAGCGTTAATTCCCATGGAGCTAAATGAATTAAACGGAGTCATTAATTGCGGGTCCACCGCTGCTCCCCACGTTCTCGGGCCTAGCAAATCATAAAAGGCGCCGAAAGATTGTAGACCCACCACTTTGAAGACTGAATTAGGGGACGAGCGCAATACTCGATGAAACCGAATCAATACAAGAGAGTTTGTGATCCTATCACGAGGAAAAAGAAAGGGGAATACAGACGATGAGTAATTGCAGGATCTCGGGAGGAGCGCTTGCTTGCTGGTCTTCATATGCAGCCTGAAGGACGGTTCCAGGACACGCACAATCACTTGAGAAAATTTCTAGAGTGAGCAAACACGTAAGAGCGAATTGAGAAAGCTGAGTGAACTAGATCAGCCCGAGATACCCCGATCCATCATGTTTAAAAGTTATTCCCATCTGCTAGAAACGCCCGACCTGGACATTTCTGAGCACGAACTGCTGGGAGACTTTGAAGATCCTGGAGCTGAATCCTGCTCGAAGGCCATAGAGACTGACTCCTCCAGCGATGAAATTCTAGGTTTCAGCTACGAAGAAGGAGTATACAATGATGACCGGAGTCGGAAAAGGAAGCAACTACAACGCCACACTCCAGGCCAAATCCGAGAGCTCGAAGCTTTCTTCAATGAATGCCCCACTCCAAGCAAACGACAGAAAATGGAGTTGAGCCGAAAAATAGGATTGGAGCTTTCGAAGGTCAAGTTTTGGTTCGCCAACAAACGAACCCGGGGTGAAACAGCAATACGCAGACCATGAGTTACTGGTCCTGAAGGAGGAGAATGAGAAGCTTCAAGCTGAAAGCGCGAGATATAAGGAAGCTCTGACCAAGGCCACCTGCCTTAATTGTGGTAATCCTGTTGTCCTCGGCGAGGTGTTCCTCGATGAACCATCCCTGTTGACGAATAACGCTCAGCTGTTACCGTATTCTCCACAGCATTTTTCGACACAGCCAGATACCGCCGGAGATCTGCATGAGCAAGTCAACACCATAGAATCAACACCAACATCCTCTGAGAAATGGGATATGAATCATCACAGGGGGAATTCTCTCAATGACGAACTCGCTGTCGCAGCCAGCCAATCCAAAGTCGGTGAGTCCCTCCCTGGACAACTTTTGAAACGACTAGATCCCGTAGAGAATAGCTACCGAAGTATTGACGATATTTTGGGTGATAAGAGAACAAGGTTTTACTGGACCTATGAGCTTCACACCAAATTTGTTGATGCAATTCGAGAACTGGGAGTTGATTCGGCTAGCCCACTGCGCATACTCGAGATTATGAATGTGCCGGGGCTCTCTAGAATTAACGTTGAGTCTCACCTCAAGTACTATAGGAGATTGCTAAGGGATGGAAGGATAGCGTTAAACCATCATAAAGCCAGTTGGAGCTCAAGTGCTGGGCAGAGTTACAACCATGATGATTGGAGAGCCAAGAGCACCCAACCGTGTTTCAGCAATGACGGGACTAGCAGTCGTGTCAGCGACTCCTCTAACCCAAATCAGAATGCTCCGCCGAGCTATCTCAATACTCCTCAGGAGTATATGCCACAGTTCCAGCACATAGAAATTCCTCAGTTTGAGCGCGAATCAGTCATTAATGCTGTCCCTGAAGCGGATCTGGCATTGGTAGAGAGGGCACATATGAACCTGCCGGTCATCGGAGGAAGTTCCAATTCGAGGGGTCAAATTGCTCACGGCGAGAGCAAAGAGAGGAATCCCTCGCCTGCAGTCGACGACACCCAATCTGGGCACCAAGGGCTAGAAAGAACAGGTGATTTCTTTGATGAGGAGCTGGACACTTGGATCAATACTCTTCGGGAATGTATGTCTCAACCCCAACAGGGCAATGATGAAGGTTCCAGCTCAAAGACTCCAATCCCTCACAACGAAGGCAATGAAAGAAATCTGCCCCCAACAATCGTTGATACCCAACTTGAACATCAATGGCTCGAAGACCCGAGCAATTTCCTTGGCGATGAGTTCAATCTTTGGCTCGATCAATTTGGAGCCGGAGGACCATCGCAGTGGTGACGCGAGGCCGGTGATCAAACGTCTGATGCAAGGCATGGCTACTCGATGAAAAATGCTTCGAGAAAAGGGGTTGAATACTCCTATTGCATATGTTGTTGATCGCACTGTAAGGTTCCCACGGGAACATCTTTCATTAATATCTAGAACTAATTGCGCGTGAGTGTCAACATCACCCTTTGAGCATCTTCAAGCCGAAGGCCGTGGATTAATCACTTAATCCGTAGAGCAAGTTCCATGAACCATAATTATCACCCGCAGAGCATAATGGAATCCATTCCTTCAATACAAGATACATTCGGCCGCGGAGCCACCCGTTTGGTAAAAGGACGTATCGTTCCTAGTTGATCTTCAATCAGATCAGGGGATAATGTTTCATCTCTTCTTCCTCTCAGGTGATAAAAAGAGACAAGGCCCTAAAAGGCCATGCATTCAAATGGCTAAACAAACGTTGCCCAGCTGGGGGGCAGATGAACCATTGATGTTACAAACACTCCAAGCATGGATAGGCGGATTTGATAGAGGTTGTTCATATCAATACGCAACATCAGAATGGGATGAAAATCAAGAGTAAAGTTGTATCGTCCCCAATTTGTCTTGAATTTGGGAATATGAATTAACACTTATTTTTTATCCTTGACAAGGGAATCGCCTTGGAGACAAATAAGTTTTTACATCCCACATACTACCTGTTAGGGTACATGAGGGTAGGATGTATCGTTTCGATTTTCGAAAAATTCGTGAACATACAATGATATGCTTCTTTTACATTTTCAGGGATCTCCAGCCACGGTGGACAGGTAGGTATCCCTTTCCCCCAATCCATTGAAGATGTTAAACAAAAAAAAAAACACAGAGAGAAAAAGAAAAAGCTTTCAAAATCTGATGTCTAGAAAAGACATGGAATTCTAACTTCATTGGCATTCATGTTTTGAAACATGAGGTTGTCTGAACACGCATTGTGCACCATAAAATCCCCTTGACGGGTAAAATTTTTGGGAAAACGAAAGAGATTTTTCCAATCAAAAGTTGTTCAAAACTCTCAAAAGGATGTTTCCTCAAAAGAGAGGCAAGCTCAAATCCAAACACATCCTACATACACTTGAGAGATGAGTGGAGCGAATCAAATAGTAAAATCTGGACCTACGGAGGTAGGGACCATTCGCAGCGATTACATGGATTGGGACGACGGAGGCGTTCGTTTCATATCATAAACACTACAGGTGACCGTTGACAACCCACTTGAACGGCGGTTTTCATTCTTAACCCTGTCAAGAACCACCCCACACCGGGGCAAAAAGGAAGTAAGTCCAGCAGCATCAGGAGAAAATGGTTAGAAATTTTTCTTGCTCGGACTAACATTAATCTTTGTGTGTTGTTTATATGGTAATCCAAGTGCCATAGGATGACGAGAAGCATTCATTCTCTATCCCAAACACCATATCCTTTGCACAAGCCAAGTTGAGCCTGCGAATTCATTTCATAAACCCTTGTTGGTGATCATGGGATGTTTCAAGATAGAAACTGTATCACTCCAAGAACGGAAGAAATCAAGAGATGGGGATTTATAGAAAAATCTCATATCGGCGTTTAAGTGGTGCTATGATTCAAGTTGTATATCTAGCACAATTTTCTGAACATCGTAGTTCCAAAGGAAAAGAAAAGGCGGGATTTCAACAAAAAATCCCTAGCATCAAGAAAAAGCAAAGTGCCTGGTAAAAGCAAGGCCGATGCTCGTGAAAACTGTTTGATTGATCCCAATAAAGCCTAGTTGAGAAGAGAGAAAAACCCATAAAGGAGTCAGATCAAGAAGACTGCTCCCCAAACGATGTCAGCCGTGGTGCAAAAACACGGACAGAATTGTCAATCTCTTAATACCACAAGAGACGTTTCTCTAAAGGATTTGTGCACACCTCAAAAGCGGTTGCACACCTCAAAAATGGAAGATGCAGAATGGAAAAAGACATGTGACAAATTTGCAGATGATCACCAATGTCGAATCCTTCGTGATTTCTGGGCCAAAAACAAGCCTTTTTCGGTCCCCAATCCTACCAATGTTACAACCCTGAAACAGTCTTCTCTGACTAAGACACTTGGGGTTAACATATAGCTTAGCTCGAAGAAGTACGAGCAAGACTCTTTCTTTCTCATTTTGCAGGGTTCTTGACTTGTAAACCCGGAGCAGATGGTGAAGATTTTCATTCGATGGCCCCGACTCCAAAGCGGGGTCCCCCTTGAAAACCAATATCCAAGCCCAACATTACGGTCCCGTGGAAGACCTCCCGACCGATCAAAATGTATGCGCTGCGAATGAGCCTAAAACCTAGGCACAGGTCAGTAGGGAATTGAGTGCATCCCCTAAAAATCATCACCTCAAAACAGGTGAGATGGCCTCCTTGTCGAGAAATATTCCAATTGACGTTTTGAGCAAACTCTTTTTGGGAATTTTCAAACTGTGGATCCAGATTTTCCATGCAAGGGATTCGTGATCACATTTGCACGTTGCAAAAATATTTTGGATAACCTCCAGCATCAATATGCACATCTCATGACTAAAGCTTAAGTCATAAAATTTTGTCAATTGGACAATTGCTGTCTTCTCAAAGATTACCAATATTTTCTTGGGGAAGAGAAACCCTTAAAAAAAAATCCTTTTCAAAATATCAAACAGTCTCATCGGACGTGGAGAACCCTTGTCATGAGACCCCCTTTTCAAAAATATCAAACAGTCTCATCGGACGTGGAGAACCCTCGTCATGAGACCCCTTTTCAAAATTTAGGCAGTCTCATCGGACGTGGAGAACCATCGTCATGAGACCCCTTTTCAAAATTTAGGCAGTCTCATCGGACGTGGAGAACCCTCGTCATGAGACCCCTTTTCAAAGCAAACAAAGGTAGAAACCGCCTGAAGGGTCAAATCAAAGGTAGAAACCGCCTAAAGGGTCAATCAAAGGTAGATACCGCCTGAAGGGTCAAACAAAGGTAGAAACCGCCTGAAGGGTCAAAACAAAGGTAGATACCGCCTGAAGGGTCAAACAAAGGTAGAAACCGCCTGAAGGGTCAAAACAAAGGTAGATACCGCCTGAAGGGTCAAACAATGGTAGAAACCGCCATAAGGGTCAACTCATTGGTAAGTACCGCCATAAGCATCGACACAAATGTCCGATCCACCATACGGATCAAAATCCTTGGCAAATCTCAGGGCGTGGGATGCGCCTTCCTTAGATTCCTAGCCGTTAGGAATCCCATAATGGTATGACCTACCATACAGGTCAAAGCTTAACCTCCCTAGGATATTCTGAATGACGAGTCCTAGGCATCCTCTTGAAAGTCGTCGCAACCGGCAGCATCGAACAGGTAAGTGGCAGGTATGTCTCTCTACTATCTCACTCTCTCATGTCAAATGAACGTTTCCCCCTTCAAGAAAGAGCATACATGGACAAGCATGAAGATTGGATGTCATGACTCCTTTTCCTTTAGTTTCCCAAGTCGAGTCGATCAGGACTCAGGTGTCACCTTATCTTTGAGAGATTCCTCTAACGAGATTCCTCTCAAAGAGGGGCAGCTGTTGACACCTAAATTTTGATCAACCTTTTTGTTTCCTTTATTTTTCAAAAATTCATAGAAAATCCATAAAAAGCTGAAAAATTACAAAATCAACTTTGGTAACATTGGCCAAGCTAAAGGAACCATTTTGGATAAAAAAATATTTTTTCATATTTTTCGTATTTTTTATTATTATTATTTTCGAAAAATATAAAAATAAAATGAAAATCAAGAAAAGTAGTATTTGAGGTCACAAAAATATAGAAAAATAGTCAGTATTTTTATTTTTAATTTTCTTTACTTTTGAACCTCATAAAATAGTAAAATTCAGGTTCGATTTTGGGTGTTTTCTGATCACCATAAAATTGAAATTGGCAAAAATATTAGTAATGATTAAAAGGAAAAGGAGTGAAAACATAATCATTCAAAAGGAAAAGGGAACTAATCATTTTGTCTTTGCTTTTGATTATTTTATTATTATTCTTACTTTTTAGTATTTTATTTTATTATTATTTTATTATTATTTTATTTTTTATTATTATTTACTCACCTTTCCCCTCATCCGTCGCTGGCTTCTTCTCCTCCCGCGACTTCATCTTCTTCCTCTCCTTCCTCTTCTTCAGGAGCTCTTCTTCTTCTTCTTGTCTTCTTCTTCTTCTTTAAAAAAAAAAAAAAAAAAAAAAAGGAATCCTCACCTTCGTGCATTATTTGCCTTCGCCTTCGATCCTTCCGCCGTCGTCGCTAGCCGTCGTACCTCAAAGCCGCCGTGAACAACTCAAGACCCGCGACCTCCACCCGTTTCAGAGTTTGGTTCGGGTTTGTTTCGGATCGGGCCAAATCCGTCACCGCCATCGCCTCCGGTGATTGCCCCGGAGTCCTACCTCCTCCCTCGGAGCTTGTGGAGCCTACGCGCCGCTGGTGGAGCTCAGAAACGGCCTCGGGTCACCACCCCGTCGTCGGAGCGTGTCGGCGTGTCGGAGCGTGTCGGCGTGTCGGAACGTGTCGGCGTGTCGGAGCGTGTCGGAGCGTGTCGAGCCGTGTCGGAGAGTGTCGAACGTGTCGGAGAGTGTCGAACGTGTCGGAGCGTGTCGGAGAGTGTCGAACGTGTCGGAGCGTGTCGGAGAGTGTCGAACGTGTCGGAGAGTGTCCGGGCGTGTCGGAGCGTGTCGGAGAGTGTCGAACGTGTCGGAGAGTGTCGAGCCGTGTCGGAGAGTGTCGAACGTGTCGGAGCGTGTCGGAGAGTGTCGAACGTGTCGGAGCGTGTCGGAGAGTGTCGAACGTGTCGGAGAGTGTCCGGGCGTGTCGGAGCGTGTCGGAGAGTGTCGAACGTGTCGGAGAGTGTCGAACGTGTCGGAGAGTGTCGAGCCGTGTCGGAGAGTGTCGAACGTGTCGGAGCGTGTCGGAGAGTGTCGAACGTGTCGGAGCGTGTCGGAGAGTGTCGAACGTGTCGGAGCGTGTCGGAGAGTGTCGAACGTGTCGGAGAGTGTCCGGGCGTGTCGGAGAGTGTCGAGTCGTGTCATAGCGTGTCCGGACGTGTCGGAGAGTGTCGAACGTGTCGGAGCGTGTCGAACGTGTCGGAGCGTGTCGGACGTGTGCATGAACAGTGTCCAATCCGAACAGTGCATGAACAGTGTCGGAACAGTGCATGAACAGTGTCCAATTTTTTAATTTTTTAATTTTTTAAATTTTTTTTATTTTTTAGTCTTAATTTGTGAAATTGACTATCGACATTCTAATGGCGATCGACAGGTAACGGGCATGGGGATGGTCGCAGGCTGGGGCTGGGCGATTGAAGGCCGGTGTCCAATCCGGTATGTTTTACGTACCCGATCCGTATATCAGGATTATTTTTCTAAAATATTGCATTTATAGACTTGATTTGTATGTATTTGTTTCAGTCTAGTGGTTAGCTTATTTATCTGGTTGAGTGTTATCTATTGTCAAAGACATGCTTTTTGTTAAAATATTTTCTGAAAATATAAAAAAATATTAATAAATCAAAAATGCCAAAAAAAATGGAAAAATTAAAGAAAAACAAAAAAATTGAGAAAAATTGCAGAAAAATTCTAAAAATTGTCCAAGGCTGAAAATGACAAAAAATTGATTTGTTTTCATTTTTGGGATTTTCTCCCATTTAATCCAAAATGGCGATTTCACCCCTCAAAGGGTGAATCGTCTTTGATATTCTGATGAATTGTGGAAATTGCTTAGAATTTGGTGATGGGCCAGATGGGTGGTTAAACCTTATGTCTAAGATTTCCACATTTCATTTCCATTTTTAGAAAATGACGATTTTACCCTTCGAATGGTAAATCGGTTTCTAAAATTCCCGAAAATCACGAAAATTGCCAAAAAAATAGGAAATGGGTCAATTGAGCAACCAAACCTGTTTTGACTCTGGATTCATTCCGAAATGATGATTTTGTCCTTTTTGGGCAAATTGTCCCCTTTGTCTCAAAATTACGATTTTGCCCCTGATGGGCAAAATCATGTCTAAATCATTCCTAAGCCTGATTGATGCTTCTCTAGGCCAATATGGCCTTATTAGGAATGCCATGTGATTTATTTGTACACTTGAATTCATCGATTTGTGCACTTTATTATTGATTGTGATTGCTATGATAGTCATTCCTATCTGCATGAACTCCTAGATTTAGAACACGTACCCCACTCATCTGCATGAAATCTTTGGTCAGAAAATTCAGTCAACTTAGGTACCGAAAGGGTGTCAACTCTGACAGTTGACGTAACTAAGTCCCCGAACCCAGTTCTCTGGTTATCGCAGAATTGAATAGAAACTCCCGACTATTCAATATGGTGGTCCAATCATACCCTCCAAAAAATGATTGGTGGCGACTTCTCGGCATGCACACTTAGCACATGTCACTAGACCACACTGAAGGTCGACTACGCATACCTCCGTTGCGATTTGGGTAATTGGCCTTGGGAGAGGCCCGCGTCCGACCAGACTGGACGGCCCATTAGCCCTCGAGAGCCCGACAACCTCGAGAGGGTCGCGACAAGAAGCAGGGAGATTACCACATGCCAAGGCTAGGGCATGGTATTTTAAAGGATTAAAATGTCTCATTGTGGATGTACAGATTCTAAAGCAATGTTCTATTAAATTGATTACATTATCATTTGTAAAGAAAGAAATGACCCCTGAAAAGCATTGGTAGCTTGTTTTTCAGGAAAATTGCCCAAAAAGTCCTAAACATACTGCCCTTGTACCATTAAGTCCTAAACCTTTCAATTACACTTACTTTTTTTTTTGTCGAACAATTATATCAACCGAGTCTCACACTTTCTCAGGTTCCTACAATTAGGTCCTTCCAATCAATTTTGATAGAAAAACACTGAGGTGGATGCCATATATCCTACGTGGAATGGTTGGCGCTAACATGGACAATTTTAAATAATACTATAATAATTTTGAATTTTTTTCTTTTTTTTCCCATTGGTTTCGCGACCCTCGCCGGGTCTGGATGCCCTAGCCACATTTGGTGAGGGTGTTGTAGCCCTCGCCGACCCTAAGTCCAAGGGCAAAAAAGAAAAAAGAAAAGAAAAAAAAAAGAAACTTTTATTAAAAAATTATTAAATGTTATTTAAAAAATATCCATGTCGGCAATGATTGGCTTAATTGGAAAAACATGAAAATATTTAGAATACAATCAGCATAATTAAAAGTTTTATGACTTAATTAACAAGAGTGTAACAAGTTTAGGAGTTTTTTGGTAATTCTCCCCACATTTTTCCATAATTTTGTTATTTCATTGTATTTTGCATCTCAATGTCTACATTTGGGGTTTTTTAGTTAGAGACACTCATGATACTCCCAAATGCTTGTACAAATCACCCATATGTTATAATTGCTTCGTGCTAATTGAAAATTATTCATCACAAAAAATTCATAATTATAGGTATTTTTATGAGAACAAAAAATTGAACTTAAAAGTATTGGAATGAGCTATTGCTTTGAATTTACCCACTTTTTACTAATGTTACTCATATTTATCTCATTAGTAAGATCAGATTTGTTACTTTTTGGCCGACATATATTCATTTCCAAAATTTATGTGAAGATGGATAACCTTCACATTTAGATCAAATGATTAAAAAAATTATTTAGACTTAACTATTACAAACTGATAAGAGCTATTTGTAATTATGCATTTAATCATATTAGAATATAAGGATGTCATTAACTGTTCTTCCGTAAATACATGGTTCTAAAACTTATGTGACTACTTTTCAAAAGATTTAGAATCCAAACTATTTCTTATGGTAAATTTGATGATCAAACTATAAGAAATGTACATATTATTTTGAAATATATTATGTTAATATTAGTTCTACGTAAGCATATGCTTATGAATTTGGCTTTAGTATTATTACGCTTTGATGATGTTCTATAAAAAGAATTCATGTGTATACCCAAGTTTAACAAGTATCATGTTAAATATTTTAGGTTTGATAATCCTTTGACGCTAAAAAATTTCGCAATAAAAATTATTACAAATAATTATATAACATGATAGCCGGTGTTTCACAAAAAAATGTCACCAAAGGATTAACAGAAAGCAAACAGTAATTATTAGATATTCATGACCAACAGATTGCTCCTCAATATGTCCTAGAATCAGGGCAAAAACAACTATTAACATATATATATATATATATATATATATATATATATATATATACACACGCGCGCGCGCATTGGTAGAAGTGGCAAGTTTTGGAGACTTAGGACTGACAATAATTTTTATCACAAACAAGAAAAAGGAAGATAGACCCCCACTCACAGACTAAGATAAGTATAAAAAGCTCTTACCTGGTTTCTATCAAGCACTTCTAGAGCTTCCTCGTGATTCCACAATCTGCTACGCTTTTGAGGCTCGTCTGGACTTTCTAGACGAACAATATCCCTTCCCAAATCTTTCAATTGATCATGCATCCTTAGATAGCCATTTTCATCAATTTTAAGTAGGGACTTCAGAATCAATACTTCTATTCCCTTTCCAGGGAAAAAACCACAATCATCCCACATTGGAGTTGGCATTTGTTGAGGTAATCCAATAAAAAAACATGCAATATCCAAAAATATTTGTTTGTCCTCAAAATCCAATCCATCGTAACTTATTTTCAACCTCTCCTTCACTCTCGTATCAGGGATTTCTTTTAATTTCTCTGATGTACTTTTCCATACTTCCATTTTCTTTCCGCATAAGAATGCACCTATAACTTCGAGAGCTAAGGGAAGTCCCCCAGTAATAGATACGATGTCACGAGAGATAACCTCATAATCACTCGAAGGAGAATCCTTTCTAAATGCATGTCTGCTAAATAAAATCAATGATACATTCGAAGGCAACCGGTCCACTTGATACATGGGGCTTGCCTCAATCTTGTCAAGAATATTCCTGTCTCTAGTTGTGATGATGATTATGCTTCTTGATGAATACCAACTACTATCTCCGACCAAAGCATTCAAGTGTGTATCATCATCCATATCATCGAAAATAATGAGGACATTCTTATTTTTAACTAGAGATTTGATGACACGAATTCCCTCTTCAGCATTAGACACACGACCAAAATTTCCTCCCAGGGCAAAAATGAGTTGATCTTGCACGTAGCAAATACCCTTGTGCTGAGATGTTTCTCGAATATCTGCCATGAAGCTACGATAGTGCAAACGACTAGAGAGTCTATTGTATAACACCTTTGCAAGAGTTGTCTTACCGATGCCGCCCATTCCATAAATTCCGATTATCCTCGTATGATTGATTTTATCATCTATCACTCTTGTAATTTGTTTCACGAAATTATCAATTCCCACTAATTGTTCAGGAACATTTAGCTGAAAAAGCCTTCTTAAATCGAGCATAACTTTTTGATAAATCATTTCAACCAGTGTTCCCTCGTTCCTGTCAAAAACAATAAATTTGAATATGTGATGGCAATTATTATATTCATTTTCAAGTAAGATCTATTTATGAGAAACTAAGGAATGTTTTGTTGGAGAATAACGTACCCATTATCAATTTCTTCCGATTCCAGTGCTTCCAGTTTACTGATTTCTTCGAGTGCATCTTCCCATTCCTCGAAATCTATTCCATCCACGCTCTCATTACGTGCAATGAATGCATCTCTCAATCCCCCTTTAGGATATCGCACCTGCGCCAGTTTCACTTTGTAAAGTATGGGCATAATTTTTTGCCCTCTGTTTCTCCTGCACTTCAACATATGAACCAACTCTCGAAGACACCATTTGCTGAACGGATAGTTTTCCGATATAATCGGGATCGAGATCTTAGATCGCGTAATAGTGCGGATAAGCTCCGGACCAAACGCCTCACCGATAGGGAGATTATTTTTGTCTATAAACACTAGAACTCCCGCATTGAAAAGACGTGTATATAGATGACTAGTGAAGCCTTTGCGAGTGTCTTTTCCTCTAAAACTTAAGAACACTTCGTAGTTGTTCCCTCTCTGCTGTTCGTGTCCGCCTTCATAATCTCCTCCATGCGGAGGGTTCGATGAGGAAGACGCGTTGGAATTCAGATCTTTGTTATCATTTCCTTTCATCTGTTCGTCTCCGCCTTCATAATCTCCTCCATGTGGAGGGGCCAATGAGGAAGACGCCTTGGAATTCATACCCTCGTTGATATTTCCTTTCTGCTGTTCGTCTCTGGCTTCAAAATCTCCTCCGGGGTTCGATGACGAAGGCACCTTGGAATTCAGATCTTCGTTATCGTTTCCTCTCTGCCGTTCGTCTCCGCCTCTATAATCTCCTTCGTGTGGGGGGTTCGATGAGGAGGACGCCCGATACGTCTGATCTTTTGAATGAGTGGGTTCTTCCCTCTCGATCGCGAGATATTTGATGGAGCAAAGCGTCCAAAGGCAGCAAAAGAGAAAGACGAGGAAGCCCCGTGTATGTAATCTTCCGCGTCTATGGAATCTTTCTGGGTCCGCCATCACCGACAGGGGCAGTGAAGGAGAATGATGGGGAGAGCCTAAAAAGAAAGCTGGAAACAGAGAAGAGAAATATGGAATCCTAGATCTGTGCGTGCATGAAAAACACCCTCGACAAAAAAATAACTCTCATCTCATCACACACCTTAATCAGAAGAAAATGGAGCAATCAAAGCAGTAAACAGAGAAGAGCAAGGAGTCGTCGGCCATCCGAGGAGTGGTCAAACAACACAGACCACCCACTGCTGTGGTCTCCACCAACTCTCAGCCTACGTAGAAGGTGCGTGGAATTGACAGCATGTTATAAGCCAAAAAAGAAAAAAATAGACAATAAATGATTATAAATTATCGTGGAGTCCACGACATAACATATTTTTATTTTTCACAGCCATCAAAAAATTGTTCCAGGCATTGCGACCAATACATAGTTTTTCCTTGTGCTCCTTTTTTTATGACCAATTATTGCCTTTAAGAATAAAATAAAGGAAATCAACGACCAATGGCGCAAAAACATTATGAGTCGTCGAATCATATAAGAAGTCGTATTAATAAATATCTGCATGACGCTGCTGGTATGGAGTTAAGTAAGACCCATTCTTTTTGAATTTTGGTCGATACTGAAATTTTTTTTTTTAGGAGGAATGAAAGATGCCTCTTTAAAGATGCCTTAGACTGCATACGGACAAAAGCCAGCAGAAAATTGTATAATATGCGTCGGCCAATTGACTTTTGGATTAATGTTAAAGAGCGCGCCTTACTCACAACTCAACTGTCCGGGGATGCGTAAATGAAGTTCCTGTCTGATCTCTCTACGCTGCTGAAAGGGGTGAAATCAGCTTCATCTTTTTTTTAAGTCTTTCTTTGTGGGCTAGTTAACGCGGGTTTAGTTGAAAGAGAATTTGATTAATATGAAGGTCTTTGAACGATTGGTACAATCTGAATTTGAGATTCAGATGAGACGAAATTCACTAATGGTTATGTTCACTTTTGTGGAGGTGTTGTAATTGGGTGTGTGTGTATAGAGTGGGAGACATGACAATCCTATTAATTCAAAAGTCGACTTGGTTAAAGTAGACGATTCAGACGACATAATTGCCGTGATAATTTCTCAAGCCAATTTTGTGGCTAACTTGTAAAGTGATAAAAATGGATACTTCAGGTTGAGACATCATGTGGTAAAGTAGCTATTTAAAGATGAACATTTTGTCCATCAATTATGTAGTGACATTGATATAATGATGCACAATTAAATTTATGTCCTTGCTAATAATCACGCACTTGCATGCAGGTAACGTGAGGTCTAGCTCGCTTACCCATTTCAGAATTCGAAGATTACAATAGCCATCTAACTAATAAATTATTTCACACTTTCCCCTCCATCCTATGTGGTGGGACTTAAAAAAAAAAACACTTTTGTTTGTTTTACAAGCAAACATCAACAAGAAGTGCCATAACTTCATACAACATTCATTTTTGTGCCAAAAAATTTCGCTGGATCACTTTAGTACCATATTGGAGAAAAATAATAATCACTTAATTGCCTTTGGCAATAAATTCGGGCAAACAGTCTTACGAGACTTTTCTTATTATAATGCTAATACCCATGTGGCACTTCTGTAAACAACAAAGAAAGAGAGAAAATCTAACGTGGACAATGAGGTGGCCCTTGATGAAACAAGGTGCATCTTCAAAAATTAACCGTTGTATATCTATCTCTTTTGACTTTCTCTCTCTTTCCATCGCAAGGCAACATTCACTAATCATCAAGCAAAGCACAGTGAAAGTATCATTAGTTTCATAGAATGCTCGCTTTGGGGTCGGCTCGAGGGCATCAACGCTTTCTTAACATTTAAGTTGGTACATAAGTATCATTAGTTTCATAGAATGCTCGCTTTGGGGTCGGCTCGAGGGCATCAACGCTTTCTTAACATTTAAGTTGGTACATAAGTAGTCAAGTTGGTATGCTCATAAGTAGTGTGCCAACTACGATTTGGATCGTCAAAAATCTAGCAATGTTTGGGAGGAGAAGAAGCGCAGGAGGAGAGACATGGAGATGGCAAAAGAAATGGCAAAAACGCGGCATCGACATCTTTTTTACTCTTTCTTTTTGGGCTAGTTAACGCGGCTTAGTTGAATGAGAATTGATTATATAACCGTCTTTGGATGATTGTCATGCTAATTTGGATTTGAGATTCAGATGAGACGAAATCTGCAAATGATTATGTTCACCTTTGTGAAGGTATTGTAATTTGGTACTTAGCAAAAAAATATTGTGGGAGAAGTGACAATCCTATTAAACCAAAACTCAATTTGGTTAAAGCAAATGATTCTGATGACATAATTGTGATCATTTCTCAAATCAACTTGTGGCTAACTTGAAAAGCAACAGCGGGTAGACTCGGGTGCAACTAAGCATATAAGTGATGACATAATTGTTGTGATCATTTCTCAGGTCAATTTTTTGCCTAACCTGAAAAGCAATGGCTGCTAGACTCAAGTGCAACTAAGCATATAAGCGAAAAAAATAATGCTTTATCCTCCTACATTCGAGTAGTGACAATAACTATTGCAAAGCGGTAATAGCCGTTGCAAACAATGAAACTTTCAGTGAAGTTTTAGTGATAAAAAGTTATACATCAAGTTGAGACATGATGTGGTAATGTGGTTTTTTAAAGATGGACATTTTGTCCATCGATTATGTAGTTACGTTGATATAATGATGCACAATTAAATTTATGTCCTTGCTAATATTCCCACCTGCACGCGGGTAAAGTGGGATCTAGCTCACTTGCTCATTTCACAATTTGAAAGATTATAATAACTTTCTAACTGATAAATTATTTCACATTTTCCCTTCCATCCTATGTTTTTTTTTAACAAGCAAACATCAACAAAAAGTGCCATAACTTTGCACGACATTAACTTTTGTGCCAAAATATTTCGCTAAATCACTTTAGTGTCATATTGGAGAAAAAAATAATCGCTTAAGTGCCTTGGGTAATAAATTCAGGCAAACAATCTTACAAGACTTTTCTTTTTAAAATGCTAATATATATATATATGGCTAGACATGGTTCCGGTTCATGAACCGGCGGTTCCAATTCGTGGCCATGGTTGAACCTGAACTGGCCCCTTGAACGACGGTTCCGATTCCGGGCTGGTTCCGGTTCATCGAACCACTTGTTTCAACTTTTAAATAATAAAATATGATATTTAAAAAAAATAGTAAATTATGATATTATGAAATAATAAATTATCAAATACAAATTGCAATCAAATTTGGGGGAGAAAAGAGGAGGGGGAAGGGCTTGAATATAATGAATTATCATTAAACGCCTATATATCTTCTTGGGGATATAAAAATCAAATCTCACGTAGGTCTTTTACCTTTGATAACCCCAACTTACCTCATCATCAATCATCTCTGGTACCCACGGCGGTTGTATCTCCATCATCATCATTGAAGAATTCGGCGTCAATGCTTTCGATACAGCTCTTGTTGTCAAGCATTCGTTCAATCATCGACACAAGCTTGAGCCTCCACAGAATCCGGATATGATCTTGAATGGCGGTCGTACAGAATTAATCATCCAGCGCTAGATGCTTGTTCAACAGCAACTGTTGAAGAAGGGGTTGCTAAAACCTGTTTTGTAATAAGAGTGAGAACTAGGAATTAGGTTGAATGCCTCTGCCACCACTCTAGAATTTTGAAATCTATGTCGTGTTCTGAATCACCCAACTCAAAAGCAATTATTAAATAGTTTCTATTTCGAAAATATTTCTTGTCGCTCCCTTTTGTCTTTTTTGCCTACTCATCAGGATTTGATGCCATCTACTAATTCTACCTTGATCCATGCTTTGTACGTTACTAACTTGCGAAGATCCACTACCACCAAAACCATATCTACTATAAAATTCATTATACAATTCTATTACAGTGTTTTAACTACTCCTTGCATAGCTCTAATATCTATTTTTGCAGTCAAGTACGCATTCAAATAATCAAATAAACCTTCTCATTTGAAACGTGGAGCGAAACACAAGCAACCAAATAAACAAGCGAAATTTCAGTATACTAATTTAGCCATTTTCCTCGCATTGCTATAATAACAGTCGGAGCTAATTCATCATCTTTTTCATATTCTTCAAAAATACAAGCAATATTAATAGACTCCATTAAAAATAAATACGTAGTAGGATAACAAACACCAAATAAAGTATAAGTTGCATCATTAAAAACTTTTTAAAAATCTAAAATTCTTTTGCAAATATCCCACGATTGTGGGAGTAGCTCAATTTCAGAAATATTATTCCAAATAAAATAACATAATAAATCTTTATAAGCAAAAGATTGATTAAGCAACTCGTATGTAGAATTCCAACGAGCCGGAACATCTTTTGAAAATATTTTTGGTGTTCTTCCATGTGCTTTACAAAATCTGCCCCATTCTCTCATAGTTTAGGGACGACTCCCTAAAAATTGAATTGCTCTCTTTATTGGGGGGTGAGAATTTGTAAACCATCTTGTACACATAAATTTAAAACATGGCAAGCACATCTAATGTGAAAAAATTAACCACCAAAAGTAGGTTTACAATACTTTTCTAAAACGAGAATGGAAATTTGATGCGCCATTAGCAAAACCAATTGAAAATTTTTTATTAATGAAATTATATTCTTTTAAGACTTGCTTAATTACTCTATAAATATTATTTGCCGTATGCCTATCATCAAACACTCGAAATGCAATAATTCTTTTTTAAATATTCCAATCGTCACTTATCCAATGACATGTGATACCCATATAAGAATGAGTTTGCCAAAGATCACTATAAATGTCGCTACCTATATGCACACGTCCATTGAAATCCGTAAAAAAGTTTTTCATTTTTTTTTATTTTTTATAAAGCTGGAAAAGTTTGTGATAAAGAGTATTTCTCGAAACAGGTTTTGCTTGCAGAGTACATGCAGTGTTTATAAGAAAATTAAAACCAAAATTTTCACCAATGTTATGGCACCATATTGAGTTAATGTTTCTTTATAAGCTGTTCATTGTAACGAAATAAAGGAGAAGTGTTAGGATTGACGTACTTGAAAATTTATTGTTGGCTGGTGTCTATCCCACTTGCGTCGCATGTTTTGCCCTCAGATGCCACATAAATGTTCCATAGCTGCCTCCAGTTTTAAAATCGTATTTTTTAGGGTTAATACTGTGAAAAACCCCAAACTGATACACCTGTGGCAAATTTACCCAAAATTACTTTTTTTATTAAAAAAATCCCAAACTAGTACACTTGTGACAAATATACCCCAAACTATTTTTTTAACCACCAAAAACCCTAAATCGGTATAACCGTGACAAATTTACCCCAAACTAAAACCCTAAACTGGTACACATATGACAAATTTACCCTTTGTTAATTTCCATTAAATTGAGTTAGTACCACGAAAAATTTCGAATTGATATCTATATAGCAAACATTAGGTAACGTGTACATCTGACAATAGTCAAGTGTCATCAAACTTTACAATTTGACGGTAAAATTTAACAAAAACTAACAGAGGATAATTTTGTCACGGCTATACTAGTTTTGGGATAAATTTATCATAGATGTACCAGTTTGGGGTAAATTTATCACAGATGTACCAGTTTGAGATTTTTCATGGTCAAACAAATAATTTTGGGTAAAATTATCACAAGTGTACCTGTTTTTGGTTTTTGATGGTATTAAACTTATTTTTTTGGGCAATATTTATATTTTACCACATAATTGTCTCCGTCAAAATGTTCCTTCATGAAGTGTTGCCATATGTTGGATGTACCGTCCCGTTCTGGCTTATTTGCTATCGACATTTCTTCGATGCCCGTAGGAAGATGAAGACTTTTTGCGTTAGGACGTGCTTGACGTTGGGAATAACATTGATATAATCACCCTTGTCTACCCAATATGCAAAATCACAAGAATCATATTCGTGAGGATAATCGAATTTCTCCATTGGCATTGGGGACTTTCCTTTACTACTAGCTCCACTTTCGCTTGCCATTTTCTCATAGAATTGAGCGAAAAATCAATTCAAAAAATTGAGCGGATTGAGAGAATTGAAAGAATTTGAGAAAATTTGTGAGAATTGAGAGAATTTGTGAGAAAAAATGAAATGGGGGAGGGTATTTATAGAAATTTTAGGATAGTTTTAATAAATTGAAAAAAAAGGAGGGATTTTCCGTTGCAATGCAACGGTCGGATGGGGGAAAGAGCCGTTCAATGGCTCTTTCCCTTTTTTTTTTTATTTGGCGGTTCGAAACCGGCCTGTGAGGGTCGGGCCGGTTCCGGTTCGAAATCGGGAGCCCGGTCAACAGGCCATTTCTGGGTTCAAACCGGCCCGTGGCCATGTCTAGTCTTTTGTAAACAACAAAGAAAGAAAGAAAATCTAACGTGGACGATGAGGTGGTTCTTAATGAAACAAGGTGCATATTCAAAACTTAATCTTTGTATATCGATCTCTTTTGACTCTCTCTCTTTCTGTCGCAAGGCAACATTCACTGATCATCAAGCAAAGCACACCGAAAGTATCATTAGTTTCATTGAATGCTCGCTTTGGGTTTGGCTTGAGGGCTTCATAAAATGCTCGCTTTGGTGCCAAATAATTTTTTTTTCCAGATCACTTAAAAGTCACTTAAAAAAAACCAAACACTTAAGTGCCAACTACGATTTGGATAATCAAAAATCTAACGTGGCCATATGTTTTCACCCGTGTGTCCATTCATTATATATACCTCTAAACGACATCGATTTGCATGTTTGCGCCAAATTCGAACTCTTAACTTTAGAAACCTTAATTCGAATTTTCTAAAATTTATATTGTCTTCCTTAATTTCGATTTTTATAGTAATTCGACCCGATCTCCATTAATTCTTTTTACTCAAGATAGCATTGACGCCCTTGAGCCGACACAAATGGCGGTGTTCGGGAGGAGAGGAAGCTGGGTAGGACCAGAGACAAGGTGAAGGGAGTGGCTCTTGCTCTTGAAACCTAAGCCTTTTTTTTTTTTTTCACAAGAAGCGCAGGTTCTTTATATGTTTTTGTTGAGAAAGAGAGAGAAAGGGAGGGAGAGAGATCGCCAACTTTGACTATTTAGAAAGGATTAACATCGACTTGTGATCAATTCGCATAATCTGCGGGTTAGACTTGCTAACAGAAATATGATGCCACTACTATGCAGCGAAATGCTCAAAAATCATTATTAAATGGAAGTTTGAATCCACTAAATTTTTTATTGATCAAATTTCTTGGCTTGGAAATCAAGCTCCTCACGTTTATTATTTATTTGATAATTTTTTTTTTGGTTGATGGTTTAAATTAATTAGAAAAAGAATATTAAAGTAGACGACAATTTGAATAACTCAACTTCGTCGTCCTCCTCTGTCTAGACCGTCTCCGTCGTTCCCAACTCTCGATCCGACTTTCTTCTTCTTCTTCTTCTTCGCACTACCGATGGCATCGATCGGACTTCAAAAGCTGCTTCAGGCCGGCACCAAAATCGTCGCCGTCGGCCGCAACTACGCCGCTCACGCCAAGGAACTCGGCAACGCCGTTCCCAAGGTATACTCTCTCTCTCTCTCTCTCTCTTCCTAGATCAATTCCTAGAAATTGCCGCAATCGTCATACTCTGTTGCCTTGTGACTAGGAGCCAGTGTTGTTCCTGAAGCCGACGTCGTCCTATTTGGAAAATGGAGGGACGATCGAGGTGCCGCCTCCCCTGCTGTCGCTCGATCACGAAGTGGAGCTCGCAGTCGTGATCGGGCGAAAAGCTCGGGACATTCCCGAGTCGACCGCCATGGACTATGTTGGAGGTACTCGAATCTGTGATTGCTTTTTGCGCTCGATGAATTTGAATATGTCCTTTTAGTGCCCAGACTTCATGGTGTCATGATTTGCAGTGTCGTTCACATTATGATTCGGGAAGTCTTCTAACTATCCGGTATCTTTTGGGTGGAGTGAGTTTATTTGGTATTGGACTCGAACTAGTAATGATAGTGTTGGGGTTGCCCCACATCGGTCGTGGAATGGGCTGGTGGTCGGTTTACAAGTGCGAGGGAAAGTTTCAATCTTTGAGTTAGCTTTTGGGTTGAGAGAGGCCCAAGATCACCCAACACTGGTATCAAAGCTCAGGTTACCAATAAGTCTGAACCAAATAGTCATACGGGAAAGATACGGGTTGTCGCTCCCTCCGACCCATGGCCCGATGAGTGAGGGGGAGATTGTTGGGGTTGTCCCACATCGGTTGTGGAAGGGGCTGGTGGTCGGTCCTTCGTTGGAGATGGGGTGATTATGAAGCTGAATCAGAGATTTAGCGACTTATGGACATGACTATGTACCCTTATATTTTTTTGTAAAATCGGCGGCTGATGTTAGCGTTATTGAATTAATCCTGATCAAGACATGCTAATGCAATGTCATCTTGAAAAGAAATTGAAATTGTATGTTAGTCTCGTCTATAACTCCCATTAATGCTTTTCCCATTGTTATTTGTGCTTGCAAAGGCATCCTAGCGTAAATTGTCAACTTGCTTACTGTACTGGCCGGTCTATGCTTTGCTTTTGCCTCCTCAACTTTTAGTCAATTAGATTGTGTGTTGGGAAAGTAACGCAAGCCTTTTCAAGGTTATACAAGCTTAAATGCACATTATGAGGCTGGGATGGTGCACGAAACACATTCCGTTGTGGCTGAATGTGTGATTTGTAATGGAGCTAGTTATCACCCAACTTCTTTAGATTGTGGAGCTTTGGGATACTGATTCTGGGATAGCTTCGAATATTATGATGCTAAGTGAAGAGATCACTGAGGAACTAGAAGGTTCAACTACTCAGTCATTGACTTTCTGTTCCGTCCTTCTCTCTCTTTTTTTTTTGGATTGATTTTATTTCTTTGATCTGTGCTTCTAGTTTGATTGAAGATTTTTCAATCTTTGAGGTAGTCAGTTGGTATGCTCTTGAATTGTAGGATATGCTCTTGCACTGGATATGACTGCTAGGGAGATCCAATCTTCTGCGAAGGTGTATTTCCTATTTCTTTAAATCTTCAACTGTCCCTCCCTCTCTTTGTTCCTGAAATAGACTATGTGTTCAGTTATCTACTAGTTATAATTATCGGTTAGAAACTTTCGTATTTGCCAAATCCAAATGGTTATGATTTGAGTTAGTGCTTTCCTTTGGTGACATATCCTCGCAATAAACCCTGGGACATTCTTGATAAGCCTATTATCTAGCTCTGCAAATTAGACATGATTACTGCTTGGAAATTGTTGGGCCTACTATCCTGTGGACATCAGCTAAGACCATCCTGCTTTTGTTATTTTTTTCTAGCTCCCATGTGTAATATTACTTTCCTTATTTTGCTGTGGATCCAAACTCTAAATGAAATTGATTGTATCCCTTCCCTATTGTGTTTTTTTTTTTTTGGTAGTCCGCAGGTCTTCCGTGGACAGTGGCAAAAGGGCAAGACACTTTCACACCAATTAGCTCCGTGGTAAGTGGAAATGCTATTGCTTAATTGTCGTTTTATCAGATTCAAGATTGAGGTCATGCAGAAGAATAAATTCTGGATTATGGGTTGCTGGGATGAATGATAGGTTTTTCTAGACGATATCAGTTTGGATTGTCTGATGAATTTAATGTATATGCACTCTGACTTGAGATTAGCCAGCCATTGGGCTTGGAAGAAGATCATCTTAAGAACCATGTTCCCTAGATTGCTCACTATAGATTTCAAGTATCTGCTTTAGTTTGAGTTTCTCTTTTGGAGTTCTCTAATTTTGCGCATTGTTTTGATTCCAAAACCCTTCTCAGCTGGAGAAATCCTTGGTGCCAGACCCTGACAACTTGGAATTGTGGCTCAAGGTGTTGGATTCTCAGTCTTACATTCACGTAACAATGAGTGCTTGATTATCATTTCTGTATATTGATATTAGTGTAGTTGTTTGCTCTAACTGCAGGTAGATGATGAAATAAGGCAGAAGGGTTTAACTAAGGACATGATTTTTAAGCTTCCATATCTTATTAGCCACATAAGCTCTATTATGACCCTTCTTGAGGGAGATGTCATACTGACAGGTACTTTTTGGTGCATTTCACCTGTCAGATGTCTTCTTGCTGTTATATTGTTTTGCAGTATCTAGAAATCTTGGTTTCTATAGCATGTTATCAGTAGTATGACCTGAACAAGTCTTTAATGTTTCTCAACTCCCTTTCCCCAGACTTCCCTTAGATTCAGAAGTGGCTTTAACTGTGTCTAGTAATGTTGTTGTTGTTGTTTGTCTGTCTCTTTTTCCTCTTTTTTTTTTTATGTTTTTATTTTTATTTTGTGGGCGGCATATGATTTCTTGCACCCAATTGTGCAGGCACTCCCAAAGGTGTTGGCCCCGTTAAAGTAGGTCAAAAGATCACTGCTGGCATAACAGGTCTAATCGACATTCACTTCAATGTTGAGCAACGTCGAAAACCAGGGAGTCATTGACTTGAGAATTCCAGACGATTACATCATCTTGCATGCTCAAGTCTACTTGGGGCAGAAAATTCATTAGGACGTTCAACCGAACTCTCAAATTGAGAACTTTCGCTGGACCACTAGAGATGATAGAGCTTCGATGCTATCATGCCAGTTCGATAGGAGTTGGTGTTGGAAAGATAAGACTGTTGTATTCTTTTGCACGTCCACATGCAAAGCAATAGACTGACTCAAAGCTGCTCGATCTTGGCCTGCCATATCTGTCTGTTCTTTGCTTTCTTGTTCCAGTTATGGCTTTAAACGAGCGCGGCGTGCTCATAAGTTGCACTGATATAAATTGTGTTAGAAAGCTTCCAGTTATTGTCACTACTTTTAACGTAGAAATTTATGGTTGAGAGAGAAGGGACTAGAGAGAGCTAAGGGCAATATAAGCAAGTGATACAGAAAAAGATTTTTTATTTTTATTTTTTAAAATTTTCACTTGCGGTGCATTGTGTACATACACATAGACGACCTACTTGACGAGGCCCCCGATATTATACATGATGGATCAAGAAGCGACTCAAAGCTTTTCATAGGTCACTTGATTTTCTTTCTGCTATTGGGAGTCATTGAAATTTTGTGGACAATTGGTTCGCCCCTTTAGAAAACACAAATTGAAATTTCTCTTTTGCACTTTTGAGGACGAAATTCCTTTTGAGGGAGTAGAGCTCACTCGATCCATATTCGGAGAATATGAAAGCCCTGCGGCATTGTTAACTACGTAAGCATGACATTCCATGAGAGATCTATCTTTCGAGTGCCGTACCCACTGCTGTCTCTTTAATTTATCTCGGGTGGGTCGTGTTGTGTCGGGATCAGCCATCGATCTCTTTATCCGTCGGACATCACCTAGTGCCAGAAGAAATTGTAAAGCAGTATCAAGCTAAGTACTTTTTGGTTTCTTTTGATGCTCCAATAACACTTGGACCGGTGACATTGGATGTATTATAGATGAATATGCACTTTAGGGTTCAGCTGGTGCATTCTTATTTTTGCTCGTCACTTTCATCAACATTGCAAGACAAACCTCCCCCAGGAACCTCATCAAAAGTCCTCCTCTTTCTTGCGTTGCTTTGCTCTGATCCTTTTGGACATTGTTAATGTCTTCAATTGGACGGATTGCTGAACGATTGATTGAGCGACCACGATGGATTGAAGTATGGTCCATGAGAGACCTTTTAGCAAACTCTCACTTGTGGAGTGCCGGGTTTGAACCTAACTAGGCTTCATCACTTCTTCTCTTGATCATCGGATCCAAAGAATCGGTCAGTTTATCTGTATGTGATAGGAGCTTGGGGAGGTCATCTCTCAACATACAAGATACATATTAGTATCCTATTACTGGTGCTGAGGCACTTGCAACGCCCTTGTGCAATTTAGGTGGTAAAGGATTTGAAGAAGAGAAAGTTGATTGTGTTAAGGATGTGTTTTTTTTTTAATAATTATGACCGTGTTTTTGAACTTCCTATTTTATATTCTAGGGGTAATTAGGAATGGCCGGACGAGTGAGATAAATTTCAAAGTTTTTCAGAAGGTATATGTACACGTCTCCGCTAATTGTTCAGCTTAGTGGATAAAAATTCACTGATCGAGTTTCAACATATAGAAATCAACAAACAGCGGCAATCTTAACTCACATGAATTGACTCTCTTTTCTTATACGCCAAGAGAGAGACAATTGACCATATTTTCCTTACGTTATAACCACGACATCTACGCGTTTATCCCACCTAAGGTACACATTCGACTCAATGGCCAGTTAATAACACGGTAAGTAGAGATAAAACGATGGTGATAAATGCAGGGACCAAGACACCAGAGCCGAGAGCCATCGACGGAGCGGAATTACTTGGTGAGGGAGCGGCTGCGGACGATCCGACACCGACGGTGATCGACAGCTTCTGGCCAAGCTTGCAGTGTGAATTGACGGTGCAGATGTAATAGTAAGACCCGCCCTTCAAAAGCTGGATGTCCACCGGACTGCCCAGAACGGATACGACCTTGGTGCAGTTGTCGTACTCGGCCTTTGATACTTCGGCCACATCGTGCGTCCCTGTCCAATTGAAAGCTGAAACCAAGCATGCTCAATTCATGGATGACGCGACGCTCAAGATCGATAACATTGCAGAAATTTTGCAGCAAGTCATGATTTTGTTTTGATTTACATCGTTCAACATAAGTCTGGAGATTGTGAAGTCTAAATCTTCCTAGGGCCGGATTTTGATAGGCAGCATGAGTTCACGAATAGCTCACTTCGATAATTGCTCCATCATTTTAATGGTGAAAGAGAAAACCTTGCAAATGTACGAGGAATAGGAAGCAAATGAAGGAAAAAGAAAAAGGTAAAGAGAGAAGCTTTTACATAGCTTGTCGCCGACCATGAAAGTCTTGGAGGCAGCCCAAGACTGGTAATAGGATATGTTGGAGGGAACAGTCCAACCCAGTCCATCTCCGACCGTGTAGGTCGCCGCCGTTGCTGCATCTACCTTTAACAATAAGCCGGCCGTGAAAATTGTAGTCAACCATGCCGCTAAATTCACACGAGTAGCCATTCTCATGTGCTCCTTCAGGTCACCCCTCTGTTATTCGGCTCTCCTTATAGTTGAGCCCGTGTTCTGCTTCCGACTGTAATGCGTGCGGATCTTGTAGTGCTCTGTTTTTATAGGACAGAGATATATATTGTTTAACATACTTTGGCAAAACCAAATGAACAATGTAATATGTTGGAGATACTGATTGAAGATTATTATGATCGAAGATTATACTCTGATTGATTGACGATTTACACTTGGAGATTGATACTAATTGAAGATTAAATTCGAAGATTGATTGATCCTGATTGATTTGATTATTTTGTATTTTAGAAAGATATAAATCATGTGTATTCTTTTCGTTTTTATTTTTTCCTGTCAACACTATATATTCGCAAATGTACAGAGGATACATTCATATGAATGCCATACTTCACTGTGGCTGCGTTTGGTCGTCGGAATTTCTGGTCAGGATATAATTGGATATGATAGGATAGGATAAGAAATCTAGGGATTTGACCATATCCTATCCACTGTTTGGTGAACTGTGGATTTAAAGTCAGATATAATGTTGTTGTTCGACCCCTCTTCTGTCTTCTTCCCTCTTCCTTTTCCTTCCCGTCTGTTCCACATCTTCGCTCGCTGCAATAATTTCCAGGAAAGCTCCAAGGTAGTGGCAGAAGCTCTCTGTCCCCTAGAGACAGTCATCATCTGGTCTCCCCTGAGTCCCCTCTCTTATTCGTCTTTTTTAAATGCAATCCGTCCCCATCGCTGCTGACTAGGCTCGGCATCATCGCCCGCGCGTCCTGTGAATCCCTATCTCTTCCAGGATTCGCCATGGTCCTTGGTGGGTTGGTTTAAATTCTTTGCCTTTGGGTCTCGCCTCTCTTGCCTTTTGGACTTCGACCCTCGCCTTCGAATGTGAATTTTTTTGCACCTTCTTGAGTCTCCGTTGGAGGTTTGAGTCAGTTTTGGAAATTTGGGAGCTTGTTGAGTTGTAGTAGAGGGATTGCAGTGAGAATCCTGGCGAAGTGTTTGAGATAGTTTCGGCGATCATTTTCCTGAGAAAGCCCTGCTTTTTTGCGATTCTTAGGATCCTTGGCACCTCGATTTGCAGGATAGCTGGATAAATTTCACGAATTGCAGGTCAGCGACTATGATTTGAGCGTCTCTCTTGTAGCATCAATGATTTAGCTGATGTCTGGGTCAATGTTGCCGACTCTCGCTGGATAGCTAGAAGCAGCATTAATATTCCTAGAGCCGGTCCCTAAACCTCAAAGATACCCCTGAAGGTTAACACCAACATAGATTTCATGTTAGCTTTCTCCGGCGACAATCTCGACCAAGGCCTTGAATTTCCTCGTGGAGCTCCCTTGTTGCTCCACGGCCTTCAAAGCCATCTCCTTCAACGCCCCAGCTCTCTCCCTCATCCGCTTCCCTTCCTCGCCGGCCAACACTCGCTTGAGCGCTTTCGCCGTCGCCTCCTCGGTGAACGCTCCCCCCTCCACCGCCACCCCGATCCGCCACACGTCCTCCACGGCCCTCACGTTCATGCTCTGCTCCCCGAAGAACGGCCTTCCTACCATCGGCATGCCTCCGACCATGCTCTCGCACGAATATTTTTATCACGTGAATAGCTCTACCTATTTTATTTTATTTTTACTTTTTTTAAATACCCCACTAAAGAAGTTAATTGATGAAATGAAATGGATCTCCCATTTCTATTTAGAGGACATCGCCCAAGAATCCGAGGACATGTAACATGATTAACAATTGAGAACGTAGAAGAAATGCTATGCTTATTAATTAAGAGCGAGACCGGTCCGGTCCGACGGTTCACGACAGACGGAGAAGTGTGGAACATCATTTGCTAACGAGTCTCCGAAAGTGTTATCCACGAAGCTATCTTTCATACATGACATATTGGTACACACACTGTAGAGACATCTTGTGCATAGATCTAATTTCATAACCCTAATTAACATATTTGAAAAATGAAAAAAAAAAATATGGACTCTTGGTTTTGGTTTTCAACGTTTACCTCACATGGGAAGGGAGCTTCCGCTCTTCCATGGCCTATTCGACAACCCGGTAAGCGTCCTGTGCGTCTATCTTCTTGCCGTTGAAAAGGCAAGTAATTATCTCTTGTGCAGCAATACAGATATGCAGTCCACCATGTGATCAAATTGGATTTTATTTGCTCGAGCGTCAAACCTGAATATTTATCTCCAACTTTAAAACAAACGGCTGCCTTGATATGTTGTCGACCGAATCTTGGATTTATATCTATCCAAGAATAGTACGAATTGTAATCGGCAAGCAAGGAAACACCAAAACAAAATCCAAGTCAAGACTTTCTTGAATGCCTTGAATTTTGTAAAGGTTCAAAGTCGAGACATAATATGAACGCATCCATCCTGCAATGTATGCAGCTATTCGACAGACAGAAAGATCAGGGTGTACACTTCCCAGTACCAGCTAACGCCTTACGACCAGTGGAGAACGAATTCACTCGGGTACTATTTGATGTCTCATTCTCCTCCGTTCTAGCACATAGGCTTTCCTGGAGGGAATGATGCTGTTTTTGAAAGGGGAAGTGCCAGATCATAAGGAGGAGATATTCCCTTCTCCAGCTTTTCTTTTCATCATTTGAATGGCATATAATTAACATCATTCACAAGCGTGGTGACGAAACGGAACATTCTTTATTCTTAATAGGAAAAAAAGATGGGGAATGAGAACTCCAACATCACGACGATTCACATCATCATTTCATCTTCCGCAACTAAAGAAACGAAAATATAATGACCAAAAATTGACTTCGCAACAATCACGGGGAAGTAAATAGAGCAACGGCCGCGATCAAAATCACTGCAGAAACCCCGGTGACGCCGAGTGATGCTGCCGAGTTCCCTGGTCGTGGAGGAGTCGCCACTCCAGCAGGAGATGTCGCCACGGAGGGAGCGAGGGTTGAAGATTGGGGAGCAATCGTGCTGGAGGGCGGAAGGGTGGTGGAGGGCGATGGGGTTGCCGCTTTAGGTGGAAGACTTGCTGTGGAAGGTGCGGGAGTCACGGCGCTGGTCCGCGGAGTAGCGGCCGAGGATGATGGAGTGGAGGCGGAGGGCGACAGAGTTGGAGCGGCTGTGGAGGATGGGGTGGCGGCGGAGGGATAAGGAGTGGCAGCCTTGGGGGTCGGGGCGGCAGAGGAGGACGGAGGGGGAGTGGCGGAGGAGCTGGCCGCGGTGACGTTGATGGCGACTTTCTGGCCTGAGGAGCAGTGGCCTGGGACGGTGCAGATGAAGAAGTGCTGGTCCGCGGTGGTGAGGGTGATCCTCGCCGGTGGGACGGTGGAGATAGAGAGGGTGTTGGCGCCGTTGCACGAGTCGAAAGCCGCCTTCGTGACTTCAGCCACGTCGTGCACTCCATTGTTGAAGTTGAACACTGCACGAAGATCGGAGAATTTGGACCCAAGGATTAATTTGCTAAAAGTCGCTCTCAAAATTGAATTAATTTTTTTGTGGTGAAATTAAAAAGAAAGACAACTTCATTAAAAAGAAAATAGAGCAAACACTAGATATAAAGAAAACTTACACAAAAAATAAATCACCGATAGAAAAGCTTACTCATATAAATTTATCTATATTTTTCTTTTATACTAAAATATTATTTCTCAACGTACCTAAAATGTCTCCGACCTCGAATAAATTATTGCTAACCCAAGCTTGATATGCGGTCGCGCCGCCCGTGGGTACAGTCCACCCCATGGTGTCTCCGACGGTGTAAGTCATCGTCCCTTTCGGATGTACAGGTGACGACGCAGACACCTGCGCGGCAGATCCCGATTGCAAAACCGCCATCACCGCCACGGCCACGAAAATAACGCCGTCCAAACGCCTCGCCATTATCCTCTTGTGTTCTCCAAAAAACGTCAGGTCGCCCCTGGTCTTTACTTTATCCTCTCCTGCTCACGAACTCTTCGAATTTGAATCCCTCTTTTGCTCTAAGTGATCCGGGGCTGCCTCTTTTATACAACCATTTTGACCCAAAAAGCAAGATTAAAGAAGCTTTGGGGGAATGATCATTGTCGTCCACTACCATGACAGTTGACACCTTGACGGAGTCCCCGCCGCCGGATGCGCGACACGTGAAGCGGGTCGGGTCGGTATGAGCTTGGCTCCGTAGGATGTTAATGACGTGGGGCTTCTCATCAATCACTTTGTCGATTGTGCTTCAAGGGGGGGAAAATTTAGAATTTTTCAAATGACATTTTTTTTTTAAGTGTTAATGTTTGATACAATATGATTAAGTCTAATCATCAAGGAGAATCCACCACTTCTAGCGAATGCTTTTGACTTTTGGAAAATTCCATTTGCTACGTGAAGTCCATGAGCCTGCACGAAAAATTCGAACTTTTAAGGGGAAATCTCTCTAATGAAGAGGAACTCAATAATAGAAGATGATAAGAAGCAAATGGGAGCATGGAAGCACGTCATACATTGAGGAGACGACCTCGAGAATCCGGGCTATTAGCTAATACTATAAAAAATTTCAAATTCATATGCTCACAACGCTTGTCGCGTAAAAAAAAAAAAAATCCCAACTTATATAGCCGGGCATCATTTACCCCAAAGGGCCCAAACTAATTTTTATTTCATACAAAAAATCTCTCAAATAAGTATATCCGTACCTTATTCTTAACTACATATATTTTTTTTGGTCGAACTGTTCTTAACTGATTTTCGTGCGGAAAAATTGGATGAGAGATAATGGGGTTACTATTTTGGGATTTTTTTCCTTCTGAAATAAGGATTAATTTGAGAGTAAATGTGGCACGAATATGCTCGATTTTTTTTTTGGTCGAAAGAAGGATCTTCATTTCATATAAAAGAGAGATACATCACTTCAAAATAAAAATAAAAATAAAAATAAAAATCCCACAAGACAAGTAAATCTGAAAAATGAATTAACTTAGTCCAGCTTGCACAAACTCGCTCATTCTTCAAGGACGGACTGACATTGCATCCGAGCATGCCCGGTTTGAAAGTATTACTGACACAAAAATTAGTTTAGACTAGACGAGGCATGAGTGTATTAATTTGGGATTTTCTACGACTTGGAAATTAATTTGGAGCGAATGTGGCACAAGCGTATCAATTTTGGGTTTTTTTGGTCGTGACCCTGGAAAAATATTGTGATTTTCTTTTCGGGGTCGACATCACAAAACTTTTTTTTTTTTCGAACACAAAACCTTGCTGATCACCATCAAATGGCGAGAATTTGTGTTGCGCCGTCGACTCAAGTTAGCACCGCTCTTTGGAGTAGGCAATGTGGCCGCCGGATGTCAACCCGTCACGTCGTTCCATTGTAACAATTTCGGTCGAGTGGAATTGATCACCACGACAGCATGAAGAAGAAAAAAAATTAGCGCACGCAAATTTTTAGGTCTACGGTTCGAACTTGACACGTGGGATTTCGAACGACACGTCATTGTTTTCCCGAAATTAATTGTTTTAATTATGTTGTTGACAAAGAAAGAAAGGAGGATAGAACACAGCTGTGGGTCTTCTTTATTCATTATCGACAAGATGGTGCGCGAATGTTTAATTTAATGGTCGGTCGAACGAATCATTTTGCTTGGTCCGGATGCACCGGCTCTCGTATTGAAAACTCGATGCCACCGATAAAGAGAAAATGACACAAATTATTTCTAAACTTTGGCTCAATGTGCTCTGTGATTCATGAACTTTTAGTTTGTTCAATATAGTCTCTGAACTTTAATTCAATGTGTAATTTGATCCATAAACATTTGATTCATTCAATATTAGTCTATGAACTTTTAGTACACGTTCAATTTAGTCCCTAGATCATATGAAAATGTTCATTATTATCACTGATATTAAATTAATGAAATGACTATATTGAATATTTTCATACAGTTCAAGGACTATATTGAACATTTAGCAAAAGTCTAAGGATCACGTTAAACAAACAAAAAGTTCATGAACCATACTGAATATTAGGCTAAAGTTCAAGGATCATATTGAATAAATTTAAAGTTCAAAAATCATAATGAACATTAGATCAAAATTTAAGGACTATTTATGTCATTATACCACCAATGAACAACATTCAGAATGATTCCACGGTCGGCCTTATCGTCTCGTATCAAAGGTGGAGGCATTTTGTTGGATGCGTTGTGTAAGGCGGGCTTCGCCTGTGGAATGAGGTATAAGCTGATGCAACCTGCGCTGATGGCAGGGACCATTTGTTAATTTGCCATGAAAATCCTCTTGTATTGCCCCCTCACATAAAAGTTATCTCTTGAATTTATTAAGGGAACATACAAAAAAGTACTAAACCTACTATAATTTACAATTATGCTAATTTAATCATAAACTTTTTAATAATTTGCCAATTGAATTATTACGGTCAACTTTGGCCGGAAATCACTAATATGGTAGCCATCCTCTGTGCATGGCGCGAGCGTTGATAAATTGTTAATTATATTTTTATTGTTAGAATTTTTTTATATATGAAATTGTCAACGCCATCGTTGGCCACGCCACGTAGAACAGTCGACGTCAACCGACAAAAATTGTGAAAAGTTTTAAGACTCAATTGGTAAAATTTAAAGGCCCCGCGATTCAATTGGCACAGTCTCAATAGCTTTATGATTTTTTTGGTAATTTTTTTCGAATTTATTACATTGAAGGTTATACGAGTGAACCATACGAGTCGAGATCTTTTGCATGCGATGTAATCAGAGATGTCAACTTGCCGGGGTTGGCCCATTTGACCTGAGCGGGCTGCACGCACGAGGCCCATGATGGGCCGGGAGGCCCATTTTGACCACCAACTGTAATTGCAGAGAAGCGCTGTTAATTTTGCTTGACTGGCTATATTTAGCAAACACTCTTGTCAACCTCTCAGAATTCCGTGATATTAACTCAAACTTTAAGTAACTATGAAAGAAGAAACAAAAGAAATTGAAGCTATCTTACTTAATGTCTCCTCTCATTGTGTTCTCTGTGCATCAACAAGTCAAACAGAGGCGTGAATCGAGATCCAAAATGGTCTCAAGCCAAAAAGAGAATTTTGCCCAAGTCAAACCAACTCAAAATTCTCCATAATCCCACTGTGTGAACTAACACAATAAGCCCATTAGAATGGACATGAACAGGACTAGCCGCGTGACACTAAGAGACGAGCCAAAACTCGATGGAGATGTGGTCGCTCCGGTGGTGGGGGTTGGCGGTGCCAGGGATCCCGGTGGGCTGGAGGTGGGGCCGCTTGAAGACTCGAGGACGGTAATGGCTAATTTCTGACCCTGGGAGCAATGGCCTGTGGAGGTGCAGAGGAGGTAATAGTCGCCGGCGCCGTCCAGGGAGTAAGCGGCTGGAGAAGTGGACATGACTGTGAACGGAGAGTCGGTGTTGCAAGCGTCGTAGTCCTCCTTCGTCACGTCCGCAACGTCGTGCGTGCTCGGGTCGAAATTGAAAACTGCGCCCAAAGGAAAAATTCGAAGGATCATGAGCATCAACAGTGAAGCTTATTTATCATGGGCAAACCATGTAGCCTAAATCATGGGAAGAGGATGACTTGTCCTAATCACATTCAAACCTGCCATTTCTTAGGAAAGCTTCTCTCCTACATGCATTCATGTTGACTAGATCTGGGCTCAAACCTTGTATGACTTTCTGGTGAGAGAACTACTTACCGAACAAACTCAAAGGGCGCACAGAATGAAATCATCCTAATTCTGGAACTTCTTCAACACAAATTGAGATATTGTACATGCTTTGCACTCACAAATGTACGAGAGTTCGAAAGGTTAATGTCGGGCGAGAACCCACATTTCGAACTCACCTAGAACGTCGCCGACCACGAAAGTGTGCTGGCTCACCCAGTCGGAATATTCGCCGGCACTGGAAGGGATCTTCCATCCCGCAGAACCTCCCACCGTGTAATTCGCCGCCTCGGCGATCGGTAAAAGCGCGACGACGACTGCGAACAAGCAGCCTGCGATCTTCGCGTTGGCCATTTTCGGCTCGGCTTGTGTTACGATTTGAAGCCCAGGTCGCCCCCCCGAAGAAAGACTCTGCGCTCCTCGTTTAGTCAAAGGTGTGATTTGATCCCAGAGTTCATGAAGACAACAGGCTGCGTCAAGCTGGACATGTAGGAGAGGCTCATGATTCGATTTGGCTTTGACTGATTATTTTTTAGTTTCCGCGTAGTCGGTGATGGCCTTTGGGAATATTCAAAAAGCTGACAAGTCAAATATGCCTCGCCATTCCCATTAGTATTCTGACGTCATTAGATTATAATTTTTTTTTGAATATTTTTTGAATGAATGGTGTTCTCTCTGGCCCAAACAAATTAGAGAATTTTAAAAGTGTCTTTAGAATAGTTTTAAAAGAATAAAAGGAAGATTAGATAAGATTAAAAAAACATATTCATGTTCAAAAGGCATGGCGAAGTCACGAAGAAGCTCATGTTAAAATAAAACTTGCTGAAAGGAACAAGAATCATATGACAATATCTGATTCTTCTTGGCTAATTAGAGGGAATTCATATACCCACCATCAACATTCCTTAACATTGGGAATTTCATTATTTCTCTTGTCTGACATTGTAAAAGACAATGAAAAAAAAAAGTTGAGGAAATGGAAACCTCTTCGAAGCTTCTTGTAGGTGCCAATTGACAAGAATAATGTGCAGACATATTTGGTTTTATTTTCATGTTCATATTTCCAACCCACCCATGAGCACAACACATAGAAGTTGCACAAGAAGTGTTTTATCATCTTTTCTTCTTGCATCAGTTTTCATTCTATTCATCTTCCGAAAATATTGAAGTGTGCATCCCTGTTTTACACCATTTTAACACTCATCTCATGATAATACATCGTAAAGTCGTGCCAACAGGCATGCGGTTCTACTGGTGAAGAGATTAGGAGGTGGGGACGCTAGTATCATAAGTGCGGGCAAAAATCATAGAGATGTGAGTTAAAGATAATACATACAATAATAATTTTAAAAAAAGTTCGTAAGACTATTTTATTCTACAGTCATTATGACTTTTGAGAGGCCCTAAAATCAAGAGCAATCAATAGAATTTTTTTCGAAAATAATACTAAAAAAATAAATATTTACAAAATTAATTCTAAAAAAAAATTACGTTTTTAAGTCTCCCTTGACCATTCAAACGCCGAGGGAGACCTGGGGGCCCGCGGATGGGGATTGCCGTGGGAGGGAGTGGGGTTGCAGGCCCCCACGTGGGGGCCCCACCCCCACTGCAATTAATTGCGGAGGGAGGGGATCTCCCTCCCCTCTTCGTTTTTTTTTAAATAATATAAAATTATTAATATTAATAAAATTAGATTAAAAATAAATTATTTAAAATTTTGAATTTTGCATCTTTAATTTATTTGCTTTGCTTGACAATTAAATTGTCGAGTAAAGTATTTTAATTTACGTAAATATTTTTTTGACGCCGCATCATCGCTTTGCGATCTCGTCGTGAAAAAAAATATTTACGCGTTTCAATTCCAAGAAAAACGAGCAAAACGTCGTCGCTTCGCTCGTTCGCTCATTTTTTTTTTCGCAAACGAGACACGTAAATATTTTTTTACATAAATATGATCACTCCGCTGCACCGCGAGCAAACGCCGTCACCTCGCTCATTCGCTCGCTTTTCTCTGAGTCGAGATGCGTATTTTTTTTTAATGTAAATGTGATCGCTTCGCGGCCCCACGAGCAAATGTCGTCGCATTTTACGTAAATATGATCGCTCCACGATCTCCCGAGCAAATGCCGTCATCTTGCTCGTTTTTCTTGGAATTGAGGCGCGTAAATATTTTTTTTACGACGGGATCGCAAACCGACGAGACAGTGTTGAAAAAATATTTACGTAAATTAAAAAAAATTAAAGTGCTTTGTTCGATAGTTTAATTGTCAAGCAAAGCAAACAAATTAAAGATGCAAAATCCCAAAATTTTAAATAATTTATTTTTTAATCTAATATTATCAATATTTTTATTTTTATATTATTAAAAAAGCGAGCGAGGTGACGGCGTTTGCTCGCGGTGCAGCGGAGTGATCATATTTATGTAAAAAAAAAAAAATTACGTGTCTCGTTTGCGAAAAAAAACGAGCGAACGAGTGAAGCGACGACGTTTGCTCGTTTTTCTTGGAATTGAGACGCGTAAATATTTTTTTTACGACGGGATCACAAAGCGACGATGCGGCGTCGAAAAAATATTTACGTAAATTAAAATAATTAAAATACTTTACTCGGCAATTTAATTGTCAAGCAAAGCAAACAAATTAAAGATGCAAAATTTAAAATTTTAAATAATTTATTTTTTATTCTAATATTATCAATATTTCTATTTTTATATTATTAAAAAAAACGAAGAGGGGAGGGAGATCCCCTCCCTCGGCAATTAATTGCCGTGGGGGCCTGCACCCCCACTCCCTCCCACGGCAATTGAATTGCCGAGGGAGAGGTCCCCTCCCACGACAATTCAATTGCCATGGCAGAGGAAGGGGGGCCCGCGGGTGGGGCCCCTCCCCTGCCCTCCCACGGCAATTAATTGCCGTGGGAGGGGATCTCCCTCCCCTCTTCGTTTTTTTTAAATAATAAAAAAATAAAAAAATATTAATAAAATTAGATTAAAAATATATTATTTAAAATTTTGAATTTTGCATCTTTAATTTATTTGCTTTGCTTGACAATTTAACTGTCGAGTAAAGTATTTTAATTTTTTTAATTTATTTGCTTTGCTTGACAAAATTTTAAATAATTTATTTTTTATTCTAATATTATCAGTATTTCTATTTTTACATTATTAAAAAAAACGAAGAGGGGAGGGAGATTCCCTCCCTCGGCATGGGGGCCTGCACCCCCACTCCCTCCCACACCGAGGGAGAGGTCCCCTCCCACGGCAATTCAATTGCCATGGCAGAGGAAGGGGGGCCCGCGGGTGGGCCCCCAGGTTTCCCTCGGCGTTTAAATGGCCGAGGGAGACCTAAAAACGTAAATTTTTTTTTTCGAATTAATTTTGTAAATATTTATTTTTTTAGTATTTTTTTCGAAAAAAAAAACTCCAATCAATAGCATGACCTTTGGTGCACAATAGTCTTGTTAACTTTTTTTCTTTTTTTGGCAGAAAACCACACTTCAAGATTGCAAACTCATCAATTCTTCATCCCAAAGCACTTCTACTTCTGATGGATGGATTTCACATTGTAATGAAGTATTTCTTTTGCATAATGGTATTGCCTGCTTGCTCCTATTTGAATTTGCCCCTTCGAGAAGGAGTCGGACATAACACTTCTGCCATTTAGTACAAAACCAACCCGAATTAATATTCCATAGAAGGCGATTTCGTAATATATTACGAGTTTAATTTTAATCAACTCTAAGCCCTTGTTTGGGTAAACCGTGCTATGTGAAGAATGATAGGTCGCCCTATATTTTCTCTTCCATTCTTATGTTGCGAATTCGCGGCATACTAAATTAAAGCTTCATTTGGGAAGGAAGAGAAGAGGAGGAAATTGAAGTAAATTTTTTAAGTTTTGTGGGGAGAAGTGTTCATCGAGGGGATCTGGATATTTTTTTAGCTTTTTTATTTTTTTTGTATTTTTAGTAATAATCTGGGCCGCCCATTCATAACACGGACGGCTCGGATGCCAAGAGCAGTGCCTATTCTTCTATAGAAAGGGCAGAGGATCCCTTCATCGAGGGAAATCCAAAATTTTCATCAACTAAACATTATTTCATCCATCAAAATGCGCATCGGCCATTATCCACAAAATGCTCCGATTAGACATGGGCGGTTCCGGTTCAGGAATCGGACCTTAAGAGGCCGGTTCCGGTTTCGATTTGGAACCGGCGGTTCCAGTTCCGAATCGGCGGTTCCGAACCGGATTTTATTAATAAAAAAAAAACGTCGCCTGGAAGAGCCAAAATGGCTCTTCCCGCCTTCCCCAAGGGGCCCCACGTGGGGCCCCCCGACTGGGGAAGAGACGCTCCTGGGGAAGAGACGAGCATCTCTTCCCCAGAAGGGGGCCCCACGTGGGGCCCCCTGGGGATGAGCGGGAAGAGCCATTTTGGCTCTTCCCCGCTCCTTTAAAAAAAAAATATGCGGTTCGGAACCGGCTGTACCGGGCCGGTTTCGAAAATTTTAGAACCGGAATCGGCCCGTGAAGGGCCGGTTCCGATTCCGGTTTGGAACCGTGGGCCCGGTCAACGGGCCTGTTCCGGGCCGTCAACGGGCCAGTTTCGGGTCCCCGATTCCGTTTGGCCATGTCTAGCTCCGATGAACAATCAAAGTGACAGTTTATGTGGCAAAAAATGGGGATAAACACATGAAGTTGACCCTTGGAAGGGTTACGTGTGGCGCCACCTAGCAACTTACTCATCTAATTCTAGATACTATCTATTTTCCTTCTCCAGCTTGTGCTAGGGGTGAACATGATTTTAGAATAGAACCTGAAACACGGAGCTGGTGGGGTGAGCATGGTTCCAATTTCCCAAATTTGTAAGGTAGGTTTCAGGTTAAAAAAAATTGAGAAATTGATTTCGACAAGTTGGTTCCAGGTCACAAATAGGTGGAACTTGGAATCTACAATAAGTTTTTGTATTTTTCTAGATACATATCTTTGTGTGATCTTGCAGTATTTTGTAGCATTCGATGACGAATGTGTAATTTGGAACCACTTATCCGAGTTTCCATTTCCGACTATATTTATAACTAACACTTTTATTTTGTTAATATTTCATATTTATTCGTTTGTATAAATATGAATTGTGGTAAATGAATTGTAACAGCAATCTGGTGGTCATTAAATATGACGATTCATTGCAATCATTCAATTAAGAATGAATGTGAAACTTAGGTAGACCTTGGAACTGCAGTCACACCAATTCCCCAAACTCCTCCCACAACTTGTGCTTCACATGACTTTGCCCTCCCGACGTAGTCGTGGTGTCTTGCTCGCTTCTCCTTTCCATTACAATTCCTGATCATCTTAGGGCGATCCTTTCGCCGACGGATGCCGGAAAAGCAAGTCAAGTCAACTCGTGGAGGATCTCAAATTCCAATCAAAGCACCTGCGCCTGTTCCACGCACCTTCCGCATAATGCTGGCGAAATTGCGCGTTCCAATAACTCAGCTTTCTTTATTGCAAGTTGGTCATCTTTTGTCATATGTTTTCGTTAAAAGAAAAAGCAAGACAAGTCAAGAAGCACCTGCATTTGTTCCACGCAACTTCAGCATTCTTTAAGCACTCATCATTCAGCATTGCTCAAGAACGCACGTAGAGAGTGTTGTGCGTTGGTAATCCAAAGTCCAAGGCTGAGAATCGGTGGAGATAATAGCAGTGGGTAGGTTGTTTTGTTTGAACACTCGTCAGGTAGTCCACGACTTCTTGCCCTTCTCTTCTCTGTTTCCTGCTTTCTTTTAGTTTTGTTTGTTTTCCTTTTCGTCGGAACTCCGAGTTTTATTAAATTCAAAGTTCTCAAACACAAGTGCTCACAAAGGGAGCAACTAAAATGAGTAAATTTCAAAGGGATTGAGGGGATTAGCTATCCAACTCGAGGGCAGAACATCTAATCTTTGGGATTTGTCTATCTAATCCGCAACACAATTAGACTCGCGTCACGTCTACAATGGGCTATCCTCATATTTTCAAATAAGCCCATGGATCTCGGGCCTCTTAAAAAGTGGTTGCACTTCCCATGGAGCTTGGTATGACTTCAGCACTGCTCCCACCGACTCTGAAGAGTCTAACTTCAAGTACATCATGGCCTTGAGGAAAGAGAATACTTGAACAAGTGCTAGGGCTTCAACCTCTGTTTCCTGCTTTGATTGCTCCATTTTCTTCTGATGAGTTGTCTGAGAGTTTCTATTTTGGATTGACTGGAGCTCCGAGTTTGAGTCCTATGAGACATTTCTGCTATTTCCAGATCTGGGATTCCGTATCTCTCTCCTCTGTTTCCTGCTCGACCAATCTCTTTCACAATCCTCTCGATAAGAAAAGAAAAGAAACCCACTCGTTAGGAATATCCCATCTACGAGGGGCCTTCCTCATCGACCTCTCCACATTTAGGTGATTACGAAGGTAGAATCAAAAGGTCCAAGGGAAATGATTACGAAGTCTTCTTGACCTTTAGAGGTGAAGACACTCGCAAAAGCTTCACTGATTATCTCTATGTTAGCCTCGTTAAGACAGGATTTCTTGTGTTTAGAGACAACAATGAGCTCCATGTTGGTGAGGAGATTGGTCCGGAGCTTCTCTGTAGCATTACGCAGTCCATGATCTCGATCCTGATTAAATCTTACAACTATGCTTCTAGCAAATGGTGTCTTCGTGAGGTGGCTCAAATGTTGAAGCGCAAAAGAAGTAGAGGACAAATATTCTTGCCCATATTTTACAAAGTAAAGCCCTCGCAGTTGCGACATCTTACACGGAGATGGCGAGATGCTATTAATGCATATAAGGAAATTTGGATGAGATGATTGTGAAGGAATGGGAAGAAGCGCTAGAAAAAGTAAGTTCATTGAAAGGATGGGAATCGGAGAAAATTGGTAACGGGTACATTATCCTCCACCAAAACATTGTTTAATTTCTCACAAATATATATATGATTGCTATTCGATAGGCATGATGGAACATTGGTTAAGATTGTTGTCAAAAAAGTTATGAGCTAGTTAAAAAGACATTTTCATCTGAATGTTCCCAAACAATTGGTGGGAATCGATGATCATGTGGAACAGATCATGAGCAAGATAGATGACACATTTAATGATATGAAGATTATTGGACTTTATGGAATGAGCAGAAACAGTAAGACGACTCTTGCAAAGGTGTCATACGACAAACTCTCTAGTCATTTTGAGTATCATAGCTTCATGGCGAATATTCAAGAAACATCTTAGCACAGGGGTATTGAATGAGTACAGAACATCCTCGTTTCTGATATAATAGGAAGTTCGTGTCATGTATCTAATGTCAGGAATATGTGTTAGCAAATCTCGGTTTACAAGTAAGGAAGTCCAAGTTCTTAATGATGTGAATGAGAATGCTTTGGTCGATGACTGTAGTTGGTTTAAAGCTGGAAGTATCACCCCCAGTGCTCGATAAATCTAGGGCGAGCTACATGTACCCACTAAATGAGTTGCCAGAGGATAAGCAATTGATTTTATATAGTATGAGATTATCTCTCGTGTTGTTGTATCTACGACTGGTGCTTCCATTAGCTCTTGAAGCTATAGGTTCATTCTTATGTGGAAAGAGAAGAGAAGAGAAGTATGGAAAGATACATTAACAAAATTACAGAAAATACCCGATAAGAAAGTGCAAAAGACGTTGAAGATGAGTTACGAAGCATTAGATCATGAGCAACAACAAATATTTTTGGATGTTGCATGCATTTTCGTTGGGTCATGTAGACAAAATCCAACTTACATGTGGGATGCCTGTGAGTTTTCCTCGAGGAGGGGCATTGTGTATTGAGTCTTATGTCCCCAATTAAAATTGATGAAGACGACAAGCTGATGATGCATGATCAACTAAGAAATCTTAGAAGAGAAATTGTTCTTCTAGAAACTCTGTATGAGCCTCAAGAGCGTAGCGGATTGTGGATCAATGAGGAAGCCGTAAATGTGCTTGATAATATCAAGGTAAGAATTTTCTCTACTTGTCTTAGTCAGTTCAAAGAGCAAAATTTCAAACGAAGACAAATCCCAAACAACTTCAAAACATAACAAGCTTCATATAACGAGAGAAATCAGTAGAACTGGGTTACAGATCACATGCTCAAAGGGCACATCTATGACATCTTCACACAAAAACGACGACCCATCACTGAATCCGTCTTCAGTAACGAGCATACACCGAGAACTTCATATGAAGCTACGGCTTTGCCTTTTGGCGGTGCGTGCCTATATTTGGCGTTCTCAACACCATCACCGAGCAGAGTAAAACGATTGAATGAGCATAGATGTGACACCTGTGAGAGCGAAATCTTCACAATGCTCTTAAGATCTTCTTCAAAATTGAATTTGTTCACCAACGAAACCTGAGGAAAGTTCAAAATTGAACTTGTACATGCAAAAATCCCAAATCTAGATTAGATCGGGATAGAAATCTTCCTGAAATGGAGAGAGAAGCTTCCACATCTAGACTAAATCGAAAGAGAAAAGCTCTCAAACGAGAGGGAAACAAAAAAAGAAAATAGAGAAAAAAACGGAAAGGGAATGGGAGATGGAAAGGGAGAAGGGGAGGAAGGGTCAGCTATTGTGCCGACGGCTCTTTTTTTAGAGAAACCCTATGCAGAATGTTTGATAGAATACTTAGGTTCCGTTTGTTTCACGAAAAATATTTTTTCGAAAAACATTTTCTCTATTTTTCGGTGTTTAGGGGGCGAAAAATGAGTAGTCAACAGAAAATATTTTTCAGTCAACAAAAAAAAACTTCTAAACCGAGGAAAATGATCTCCTTTTTTTAGAAGCGAAAATCAATTTTTCCATCTCTGTTTGGTGCTTCTTGTCTTTAGGTTGCTGCTGCCTCCTCCCATCTCCCTCCCAAATCCCTCTCCTTCGTCTCCCTCCCAGCCCTCGGCCTCTCCTCCCTCGCCATCCCCCGCCGCCGCCTTCGCCCTAGCAAGCCCCTCCGCCCCTCCGTCGCGTTTCACCGTGACTGAGCGCGCAGAAATCCAATGCAAAGCGAGCAAAGATTGGGCAGTGAAGGTCGGGACCACCATCTCTGCAGTAGTGACGACGGTCCAGAAGCCGAGAACATGGAAAACTGCTACTTTTGGGGTAGGAAGCTGCGGAGAAGGAGGAGCGACAACAGTAAGAAGGCGATGGTGGTGATGACGATGGCCTAGGCGGTCGGCGGAGGAAGCTATGGGCCTGCATAGAGTTCCTCGATTGGCAGTCTGAGCCTCTGCTCACGCCATCCCTCCAGTTGCTCGATATCACCTTACAGTTCGTCTCACCTACGAGGCGGCCGCCCTCCTCCACTACAGGGCCGTTGCCGGGACCCTCACAACAGGCCCAGCTTTAAAATTCTCGCGATTGCCACTAATTTCTGGTCGGGCGAGCGAGTTTCTAAAGATGGGTTTGTCCCGTTGGGCTTGAAGCTGCTAACTTTACCATGAGATTGAGGCTCTGCCTTGTGGGTGCGGATCGAAATCATGGAAAACATTGTCGTTCGCTGGGAGATCATAAGAGAGAGGGAGAGATCGAAATCGACAACCCCCCAAAAATAGCCAATGGGAGGAGGCGTCGGCAGAGGGCTGCTGGCAGAGCAACTCGACGGGTTCTCGAAGTTGTGGCGATTCAAGGAGCCAGCCCGCCGAAGCAGTAGCGAGGGGAAGGAGGCATTCGTGTTTCTGAACCCCAAGAAGAGAGGGGAGGAGGAGGGCGAGAAGGACGGAGGGAAGGTGGCGACTGCCTCGAAGGGAGGGAAGAAGAGCCAGAAGACGGCGGCGACGTGGATGAAGAAAAATCGATTTTCCATGCCAAACAACGAAAAATATTTTTCAAAACCTTTCATACTTTAGCCAAATATCAGAAAATATCATTATTTTTCTGGAAAATAACCTTTCGGAAAACACTTTCCAAAAATATCACATTTTTCGTGAAACAAATGAAGCCTAATAGACAAAACATGACATTTATAAATTGTTGTGGCCATGCTTTTCCCGCATATTTGTTGATGCTCATATTTGATGTTTGGATTCGCCTTTTGGTTTCTCGTGAGGTCTTTACTTTTTTTCTTTACTTTACTACGTGATGTCTTCTTATAAGTTGTTTGGCATGATAAATGAGACCTTTCATTTCTGACGATTTAGTATTGATACCAATTCAGACCATCCGGTCAATTTTAACCGAAAATCGCTGACGTCGATGCCGGCCATCCTATGTGGCAAGAAAAGAACCAATTGCTTTGTCTCCTCTTACCAAGGCGGAGAACCGCTGGCCCATAATTTATTAACGCGGCACCGTAAGAATAAAATTCATGTAAAATGTAAAGAACTGTTAATTTAAAGAGAGAGATAAAAGTGACTTGAGTGGAGGGTGACGGCTAAATAATCTTTAAGCATGAGGTAGCACGGAGAAATCTAGTTGTTTCGAAAGAGATTTATTTTGAAGAAATCTGGTTTCACTGTGGACAGAACAAATTTGCATGCGTCCAAAATCCTCGGCATGAACGGAATCTCTTGTTAGCACGAGGAGCTATATTGCTAGTTTGTTTTTTCTTTTCTATTTTGTTTGTTTAGAAAAGGCAAGCCAAGTCAAGAAATTGCTGGACGGAAATCTCAATGAAATCACCTGCATGTACCTTCAGCATAATGCTGAGCATCGACGGAGATCCCAGCGAGTGTTGTGGAAGTGACGAGTGCGAGGATTGTTCTTTCCGCTGCACGCGTCACAGCGGTTCGATTAGCACGAAGAGTCTTGGACGGTTGGACGGCAAGAACTCGGCGTTGTATAAAGCAGGCGGAGCAGAGAGTGTTGTGTGGTGCGTAGGCAATTCAACGTCGAAGGCTGAGGACTGGTGGAGATCGCAGCAATGGGTGGATTGCTTTTGAGTTGCTTGAGCACTCCTCAGGTGAGTCGTCTGAATCCTTGCTGGTCTTATCTGTTTCCTCTGATGAGTTGTCTCAGAGTTTTTTTTTTTTTTTGGGTGTGAATGTAGCTCCAAGTTTGAGTCGAGAGATATTTCTGCTATTCCCAGATCTGGGATTCCCATATTTCTCTCCTCTGTTTCCTGCTCCATCAATCTCTTTCACAGTCCACTCGAGATGCCAAGGAAAAAACCCGCTCGTTCAAAAGATCTAATATACGGGGCGTCTTCCTCATCGACCACTCCACATGTAGGTGATTATGAAGGGGGAACCAAAAGGCCGGAGGGAAATGATTACGAAGTTTTCTTGAGCTTCAGAGGAAAAGACACACGCAAAGGCTTCACTGATCATCTCTATACTAGCCTCGTCGATGCGGGAATTCACGTGTTTAGAGACGACAATGAGCTCCGCGTTGGTGATAAGATTGGTCCGGAGCTTCTCTGTAGTATCACGCATTCCACGATCTCGATCCCGATTATCTCCGAGCACTACGCCTCCAGCACATGGTGCCTTCGTGAGTTGGCTCATATGTTGAAGTGCAAGAGAAGCAGAGGGCAAATATTGTTGCCGATATTTTACAAAGTGGAACCCTCACAGGTGCGATATCTTACAGGGGGATGGGGAGATGCTATCAATACATATAAAGATAATTTGGATGAGATGGTTGTGAAGTGTTGGCTGGTACGCCACTTGTGGGGACAACCAGCATTTTATATTTTATTTGTTTTAAAAGAGAAAGCAAAAGAAAGAATAAAGAAAGAAAAAGAAAAAAAGGAAGAGACACAATGATGGCTGCCCATCATTTCATTGTTTTTTTATTTGGTGTGTTGTGTTCGTGTGTGCAAAGGAGAGAGAGAAGAGTGAGCGGCAGAAAACAGGAGAGAGAGAAGTGAGCCGAGAGTGAAGAAAAACAGAGGAAGCTCTCGATGAACGCAGGGAAGGAGAGAAAGGGCGACGACCTCCGGTGTGATTTCGGCGGCCAAACATTACCGGAATCGTCTCAAATTTCAGTATGTTGTTCGTGAGACTGAGATCTACAAATTGATAGGTTTCATTTGTTGAGATTTGTCTCCGGTTCTCCTATTGCGGTTAGGGTTTTCTAGCCCCATTTTAAGGAATTGCTCCTGGAATATTGTTGTTGAGCTCTAGTGTGTGACTAGAGGGAAATACTTGGTGTATTCTGCTATTCTTGGTGATTAGTGGAAATTTTTGGGTCGTCCGTGGTTTTTTTCCCGATTCGGGTTTTCCACGTAAATCTTGGTGTTATATTTCTTTATCGTTCCGGTATTATATTCGTTGCTGCGAGGTTGATATTTTGCTGGATATAATTGTTGGTTGTTGCTGGATTATATTGGAGTAGTGTCGGGGGTTATTATTTGATCCTGGATTGGCTATATTTGTGCCGAGGTGCTGCCCGTTTTTCCCCAACATGAAGGAATGGGAAGAAGCGCTTCAAGAAGTAAGTTTCTTGAAAGGATGGGTGTCGGAGAAAATTGATAACGGGTACATTATTCTCCACCAAATCATTGTTTAATTTCTCACAAAAAGATATTTCTTGAATATATACATACACATATACGCACACATATATCTCTTCTTATGCTGATATTCATCGTTATTTGACAGGCATGAAGGAGCGTTGGTAAAAATTGTTGTTAGAAAAGTTATAAGTGAGTTAAAAAGAACTTTTCAGCTAATTGTCCCCCAACAGTTGGTTGGAATTGACGATTGTGCCGAGCACGTTATGAGTTTGATAGATGATAAACTCAATGATGCAAAGATTATCGGAATTTATGGAATGGACGGCATTGGTAAGACGACTCTTGCAAAGGTGTTATACAACAAACTCTCTAGCCATTTTGAGTATCGTAGCTTCCTCGCCGATATTCGAGAAACATCTCAGTGCAATGGTATTGAATGCATACAGAACAAGCTCATTTATGATATAATGGGAAGTTCGTATGATGTATCTAATGTCGACGAGGGAATAAATGTCATTAAATCTCGATTTGGAAGTAAGAAAGTCCTAATTCTGCTCGATGATATGGATGATAATACTAACTTGAATGCTTTGGTTGGAGACGGTTGTTGGCTTGAAGGAGGAAGTGTAGTCATCATCACAACTAGAGATAAGGGCATTCTCGAAGCGGCCAAGGTAGGCTACATGTACCAACTCAACGAGTTGTCCGTGGATCAATCATCGGTTTTATTTAGTAGACATGCATTGCAAAAGGATTCTCCTCCAAGTGATTACAAGGATATCTCTCTTCGTCCACCCCTGCTCTCGCGGGTGCTTCCTTTGATGTCATGTCTACAACTGGGGGGCTTCCATTATCTATTGAAGTTATCGGTTCATTCCTATGTGGAAAGAGAGGAGAAGTATAGAAAGATACATTAAAGGAATTAAAGAAAGTGCCTGACAAGAAAGTGCAAGAGAAGATGAAAATAAGTTACAAAGCATTAGACTGTGAGGAGCAACAAATATTTTGGATATTACATGCTTTCTAATTGGATCATGTAAACAAAATCCAACTTACATGTCGGAAGCCTGTAGTTTTCTTCCGGAGAGGGCGATCGAAGTATTGAGCCTTATGTCCCTAATTAAAATCAATGACGATGGTGAGCTAATGATGCATGATCACTTAAGAGATCTTGGAAGGGAAATGGTTCATCAAGAAAACATAAGGGAGCCTCAAAAGCATAGCGGATTGTGGATCCGTATGAGGAAGCCCTAGACGTGCTCGACAACATCCAGTTAAGAGTCTTCTCTACTCATCTTAGTCGATAAATGTCGGTCCATCTTCCCTTGCTTGTTTGAGCTCATCTTCCCTTGCTTGTTTGAATTAAAAATACTTGTCAGTCTTGGGTGCCCCAAAAACTTGCTGCTTTCCCTAGCAAAAGAGCCTTTTTTTTTTTCTTATGAATGACTGATGTATATCTTTACGGGGGAGTACTGCGATGAAGACAATCTCGTTACGCCATAATAGTATCATACCAAATTGAAATCAGTGCATTTGGTCATATATTCGTTGGGCTGTTCTCATCTTCAAAACTTAATATTACACAATGTTGCCAAATCGAGGCCCTTTCCCTCGGCAAACATAATTCAAAGAAATGACCAACTTGAGGTTCCTTCGAGTGTATGGGGCGGATTTTAGTGGAGACTTCCAAAGATTACTTCCTAAATTAAGATGGCTTCAGTGGGAGCGTTGCCCCTCGAATTTCGATGCAGCCATCTTCCATCCAAAGAAATTAGTTGTAATCAAATCTGTCACAGAAAACTGGGGAGGATGGATTTCGCTCCAGGTAAGATGCAAAGAAGGCATTGAACTATTGTTCTTAATATAGCATTTTTTTTCCATGTGCATATGCCATTTGAAAATTGATTTTCATAATTAAACTAGCCGTTTGTCCTTAATATTAGGGGTGATCGATTCACAGGATGAGTGGTTTTACCTTAGAACCGAGAACCATCCGCTAGGAACCGGTTCCGCAAAATACGAACCGTGAACCAACCGCTTCTCCTATGAACCGTGAACCAATCGAACCATCGGTCCGGTTCGATTTTTGGTTGGATTTCGGTTACATTTCTATCAAGCAAAAAAAAAAAAAAATAGGCGAGGAAACAAATTCGCCTTGTTCCATCGCAAGTAGCCATAGGATTATGCTCCAAGGAAGTATAAGGACAAAATAAAAGAACAAAATAAAGGAACTCAGTAAAACATGGTATGTAGCACCTGTAGAATAATGAGAACCGAATCGATAAAATAATATACATTCAGATTATATAAAGGGGCCGGTTCATGGGCTGGTTGGATGGTTCGCATTCAAATCCGTAAATCGAACCGATAAAATCGGTTTTGGAAAATTGAAACCGAGAACCAAACCGTACCCGCCAAAAACCATCCAAAATCAACCAGTTGGGTACGGTCCGGTCCGGTTTGGTTAGATCGTGATTTTTTCTGACCCCTACTTAATATCACACTATTGAAGGAAAACACGCCGCCCAATGAATGCATTTCTTTTCCATTTGAATTTGTCTGCTTTTTGTTAATAAAAGTTGCTTATGTCTAACCAGTAAATATGTCTTTCGAAATGTTATTAAAAAAATTATAAGCTGTGACCTCGTACATCCCTAGCATTCTTTTGCAATCGATATGCTTAAGAAACATTTATCTGTTGGCGTGGCCGAAGATTACTAGGAGACATTTAATATTAAATAAGACAACAGTGGAGGAGTCGGGTGACTTGCGTACTTTTTCGGGGGACAAGTAAAAAGCATAGAGAGTAGTGAAAAATCAGACGCTGCAACAGTCCAATTACGCTGAGGCATCCATTGATCTTTCTTCCAGATGGCAACCGAGCTCAAAATTCTCAACCTTACGGATTGTCAGTCTCTGAGAAGAACTCTCGAATTGTCTACTTTCGAAAGTTTGGAGATTTTAATTCTTCGACAATATGAGAATCTGAAAGAGATTCAACTTGGGGATGTCAAGACCCTCGTTTCCTTAGATGTCAGTGGTTGCAAAAGACTCGAGGAGCTACCGGCAAGAATCTGTAGAATGGAAGAATTGAGAAGACTTCGAATAAGAAAAACCAACATACAAGAGATTCCTATTCGAGTGATTGTTTGACGAAACTGAACACTCTAAGTGTCTCGAAGTGTGAACGGCTTTCTTAACTCCCCGAATCCATAGGCCACCTTGCTTCGTTTAACTTTGCTAGATGTATCCGGCTTAGAGATTGAGGAGTTTCCTCAATCTATTGGTTCTTTGAAGAAGCTCAAGATCCTTAATGCCTCGAACTGTAGCCGACTCGCTCAATTTCCAGAATCCATGTGCGTTAATTTTTTAACTCTATGGAACATGGATTTGTGTATCTGTACGTGTGTATCTTGGGTCGCTGCATACGAATTAATTACACAGCTTACATGTGATATCAGAGCCTACGCGTATCAGGTCGCGAATCGCGTTCTCGGTATTTTTCGAAAATTTATTTTTGTCGAAATTGAAATAAAATTATACATTCAGAAAGGGCTCGACGAGACGAGAAAAACCATCCAAAAATCATCCCCGGCTACCGCCGGGCGCGCCACCACGCGCGGCTAGAAGTAGCGACTCATCGGGCGCGTGGCCGAACGCGCCCCACGCGCCGACCTAGGCCCGCACGCGTGTGTCACGTGCGAGATGACGTCAACTGACGTCATCCAGCCAGGTGCAGACCCGACCCGTGACCCGATTCGAATTAGTTGACCGTTGACTCGGACCTTCCGGTCGGACCCGTCGTTGACCGATTCGACCGAATCGCCTCGACCCGATTCGCGAAGTTCGGTTTAAGGAGCGGTCTGACCGGTCGAGCCGGTCGGACCGGTTTCAGAACCGGCTGGAGACCCGAACACGTGCGAGGGACGTGGCAGCGCATGGGCCTCACTCGCCGAAACTTTAGGCGGCGTATGAGGGAGCGTGAGATCTCCGATGAGGGTGTTCCAGGTACCGACGTGCTCGTATGATCATGCTCTACAAGATGGTATATTTATTTCACATGTTTGATATTTTTATGGGTGTAAATACGTACGGAACGCCAAATACGTGTGTATTTTGGGGTATTTTTGAAGTATTTTGTGGTATTTCTCCATGGTTTTGAGAAATACAGGTACAAGCTTACATGAAAGTTCCACATGTAATTCTATGGAGCATGATTTATCAATTTCATGTTCATAGTTTGACATGAATTATTGAGGTATCGATAGAAGTTAGCAAAGCATATAATTTTGAGGATGATTGCCCCCAATTTCTGAAATTGCTTGCATACAGTAAATGTGAAATATAAAATTGTATCTCAATTTCAGGTAAATTCAGTTGGGTTGTGACCGCCAAAGCGGCACGCTTGGTTGAGTTTAATAAAGAACAAGTTAAATAATATTGGGATGTCTCCTCTTTTAGTGCGTAGTTATACTCCCAAATGAGGTAATTGCGTATTCTTGCATGGAGGGTTACAGGTACATCATATGGTTGATGATTGATTAGTCTAAGTGCTGTCATACACCCAAAGGTGGTGATTAACGAAGATTGCAATAAGTTCTCATGGCCGCTGTAATGTAGGGAGTATACAACTGCATGTCATGTTTTCTGCCTAAAGGTGATTATATGATAATGTGTGCATCTCTCAAGGTGAAATTTCACGTTATGCTAATTAAAAACATTGATTGTTTTTAGTCACCGTTTCTGTGAACGGCAACTCTGTTAACATTGAGAATTGAGATTCATTAAAAACTGACTGAGGATTATCTGTTTACAAAGAACTGAAAAATATTTGTATTACTCTTATCAAGAAAGACCCCGTAGTTCTCACTTTCATTAGTGAGAACTTTCAATAACATTATGTGTTTGTTGGGTAAAGAGTGATCGGATTCGCTTATTTGATATGAAGCGATCCATTAAAGAACACTCGAAAAGTGTTCTCTGCCAGTTAACTGCACTGCTAAGTAAATAAAGGAAGCCTTGAAGGCTTTGAAATTATATCTCGTCTATTACTAAGAGTTGTGAATATTTGCAATGACTCATCAACATCAGGTGTAATGGTTCTATTAAGATTAAAGATTACGTCTTAAAGTTGGTGGAATTGCATTTTAAGCCGTTCTGAAATCATACTCACAAAGTACTATAGTAAATCACCGGTTATTATGAAGATTTGGATCCATGAAAAGCATCATTTGAGAAGGATGATGATTGCTACTTCTTTTATAAGAAGAACAGTCACATAAAGAAATGCTACAGTTAATACAAAGACTTGGTTATCTAAGTATGAGCATAAAGTAATGATTCTTTGGTGCTGGTATGTGAATTCATTCTATCTAAGGCCTCATTTGGTTTGTGATGGCTAGATAGTGATGCGACATATAATGTTGCGTTTACCATATAGGAATTCATAAACTGAAAAGTACCAAATTAGGTTGAATCAAGCTCGTTATGGAAACAACTATAAAGTTGATGTTGAATTGATGGGAATGTCATCCCGGATTCTGATTTTATTGTGACATTAAGAAACATATTTTACGTACTCTCCTTAAAGACGGAATTTATTTTCCGTATCAAGTATGGACAAGTGTAGTTACTCTTTTTGGGATTTCAAATAAAATAATTACTATTTCTTTTAATAAAGTTGGGGTACTACTCTATGTCCAATGGATTGTACATATTATGTTTATCTCCAATTAATTATACGTTGCTTATACAGTTGAAACGTTGTTTGCAAAAGATCTCTGCCTAAAGAACAATCATGCGCATTATGGAATATATTTCTTGGTCACATCAGTAAAGAAAGAGTGGAAAGACAGATAAAGGCAAGCATTATGCTCACTCTTAAAAGTGATCTAGATATATGCACAGATTGAAGCAGAGGTAAGATAACTAAGATAAAGGATGAAACTATAGTCGACAGTTATGACCTATTGAAGATCATTTATACTAATATAAGTGGATCTTATATGATAATATTGTTTAGAGTTTTTATCGCATTTAAATGATGATTTTTCTCTATACGTTTTTTATACTTGATTAAAGAAAAGTTTCATTTCCGTGACAAGTTCAATATATTTCTGACTATAGTCAATAAACTTAAAAAAAATCAGTTTTGACCAATGAGGTGAGTATCATGGTTGACATGGCAATGCTGGATAGCTTAAAGGGCCATTTACCGAATACCTAAAAAAAAAAATCCTGGGATAGTGACTTAGTTTGCTGTTCTTGAATCAAAAGGGGTGGCCGAAAGGCACGATCACACCCATAAGGATATTATGATGAGTATGATTAATGAAACTAACTTATATGATTTTTGTGGGGTAAAACCTTGAAAATGACCAATTATGTTTCTACCAAAATTATTTCATTGAATTCTTTTTAGACATAGATTGGACGTTAATCTAGTTTGAACCATATTAAAATTTGAGGTGTTCATGCAGAAATAAAGTTACATAATCCAACATTGGATAAGTTGAATTCTAGAACCACTCAGTTTTATTTCATACCTTACCTAGTTCATCTAAAGGGGCATTGATTTATCATCCCAAAAGAGGAACATGAATTGTGGAATTACATATGGCTAAATTGCTGGAGCTTGATATAGCCGAATAGGGGTAGTTGCTCACAGGCTATTAAAGGTACTGGTGTGGTAGGCGCCACTGTGTCGTTCTTCCTACCTATACAGATGATCATGGAGCATTCTAAGTTATGATTTGATGGGTTCATGATCTTATTATTAAGACAATTCCTGATGAAGTTTATCAGACCCCACAAGCGCAGAATAAAGGTTAAAGTAGCTCCTCTTAAAAGATCTATCAGGCAGAGACGATCAGTTGTATCAAGTCACACTGTATAGTCTATCTAGAAGAGCATGATTACAAATTTGACTATGTAATTGATCTAGTAATTTATATAGTCGCTATTTCTTGTTCATAATTAGAACTGAGGTTGGGTGCATTGTGGACGAGATACAGATTATGAAATAAACGGTGTTTGAAAGCTTATTAGTATGCCTCAAGGTCACAAGTCAATCTAATGTAATTGGGTTTGTAAAATTTAAAGGGACTCCAGATGAAAGTTTTTGTCTACTTTATTATATCCAATTATATTTTGATAAGTGTTTTATTTGAGAAGTTTAAAGACAGATTGATAGACAAATTTTTTCACTTGTAAAGAATGAGTAGACTTAAAATAATTTTTATTCAGTCTCTAATAAAGAGTTTTTCATAGTGATTAATGAATTAATAGCTCATTATTGTAAGGAGCTTTATTATACAGATATTAAAACTTCTTTTTAATTGGATACTTCGAGTAAGTCTATATTATGTAACCCGAAGGTTTTGCAGCAGATGATTCGGATAAACTTGTGCGTGCAGAAAGAAGAATCTCATATAATGCCATGTAATAAAGTTTGATCATGTTCATGGGTATTCTAGACTGAAAGGTCTATTTATGGGTTTAAGTAAGTTTTTAGACAATTGTTGCTTGAAGTTTCATTATATTGTTGTTATATTCTGTTCAGTCAAGAACGAAGTAAATTGATATATATACTGCAAAATCAGTGGGAGGAATTTATTTTCCTTGTGTCTTATACAAAGGATATCTTGTTTGAAAGTATTTTTTCTTGGATTACTGCTAGGAAAGTTTTGAGGTACTTAAAAAGGACAAAAGATTATATGCTAATTTACATACATATTCAAGGTCTGCAGCTAGTTGAGCATTCGGATTCAGGCTTTGTTGGCTGTCAAGATAATGTGCAGTTGACAACTACATATATGTAAATATCTAAAGAGAAGTGCAGTATTATAGAAAAGTGTAAACAGAAATCTATGTAATCCTCGATCAAGAAAGCGGAGTTTGTAGTATGCTTTTTAGCTGCTGCTCAAGTTATTTGGCTCCGGAATCTCATTAAAGAGTTGATCGTATTTAATTTTGTGGATAGACCTATATAGTTGTATTGTGACTATAACTCTGCAGTATTGTTTATTAATAGCAGTAGAAGCCTCAAAGGTCTAAACATCTGTCGGTCTAGTTTTTTACCATAAAGGTAACAGATGTAAGTGCGACACTACAATAGAACTTATTACACAGATGATAAGGGTGCAGACTCACTAACTAAAGGTCTTTGCCCATACATATTTAGATGACATGTCGCAGATATAAAAGCGTCGTGGGATGCTGATATGACACGTTAATTGATGAGCTGAGTAAGCATCATCAGATGCTATTGTTCAATGGGAGCTGTATTTGGTATCTGCTCTAATAAAGTTTACATCTGTGTTTGCTACATTTTGTAACATCTAGGTATGTATCAACTCCATCGCATGCAATAAAACTATAATGATTAAAGGGAGTTGAATACATGTATCAGTTGAAAAAATCAAGGCATCGTGTATACCTTGAGTGATGGCTGAGGCATTTTTTTTAGTCAAAAGCATATGTCTTGTTACACGTGAAGTATAGTTAACTATAAAGGTAAGACATATGTTGGTTCGTTGGAATCGTAAAGATGTTCTCTCATGACACATCCGGTTTCGTGATACACAAAGTGAGAGAATGGTGACTGACAAGGAGGATAACATATAAGATGTCTCTATAATTTGAGATGTTATACGTTTGCCATACTACCGTATCAAATCAATATCAGTAAAGTTAAGAGTGTTCGTGATCATGGATGGCTCTGTGTCTTCTGATGTAGTTACTGGCATGGCTCGGTGCTTGAGACTTTATGGGATCGGATTGACTATTGGGAATTATCTCTAAACCAATATAAAGATGCGCATATACAGTACAGTTACAATTAATTTCGCCCAAGTGAGAGAATGTTAGAATATATTCTAATTTGGATATATTCTATTGTGAGCTTTATTAATTGTTTCTGTAATTATTAATTGGTCTAATAAAGGTAAGATATATACAGTTTCCTATTCTAGTCGGATATGAGGCTGGATAGTATGAGCTGAGATAAACATAATCCATAATGAGATGATATGTTTCATTATCTATAAATAGAGCTCAAGTCCCTCCTCTAAACCATAATGTCCACATAACCTCACATATAGAATTTTTCTGAAGCGATAGTGAGGGGCTATCTCATTGAAGCCAGTGATAAAGGGGGTTCATAGAGGAGAAGATCTTGAACATCGGATTCTCGTAATTCCGCATCAAGAACGATGAATCCGAAATAAGATGCGTTAATTCTTTAACTCTATGGAACATAGATTTGTGTATCTGTACGTGTGTATCTTGGGTCGCTGCATACGGATTAATTACGCAGCTTACAATCTTTCCCAACTAACCCATCTCAAGAAACTCACTCTTTCCGATTGCCGTTGGATCGAATGTCCACCGGAGCTTCCCCTAGGACTATCGAAGCTTGTCATTGAACGTTGTGAAAAATTGAAAGCGTTGACGAATTTGTTGAACTTGAAGCACTTAATATATTTCACCCTCGATGAGTGCTTTTGTTGGAGTTGGCGAATACTTCAGGGACCCTTGTTTCTCACACCGGGTACGCCCACATGTGCTTAGGGAAACCGAAGTGTTATCCGACGATATGTGACCCATGCGCGCGGGATGTGGGGGTTCGAGGGCAACGCCCCTGACACGGGTGTCCCACTGCCCAGTCAGCGGGCGAGGCTTTTATTTAAGTTAACCCGTATATTGTGGGCTTAATAGAGGTTTCGCATAGGTTTATGTTTTAGGCCCATTTAGGGCATATATATTTTGGTCGTTTTTACTGATCATTGTAACGAGTTGAGCGGATGTAAATCGAAAATCATAGTGAAATCTCTTTATAGGATGTAGCCCTATTTTGGGGTGAACTTGGCTAATCTCATGCGTCATTCAATTTTCTTGATTCTGTGTATGATCTTTTGATTCGGTTACGATAAATCCCATCAATTGGTATCAAAGCCTTGTGTTCGAGGAATTAGGGTTTATATGAGATGTCAAGAGGGTCACGGGTTGATATCGAAAAATTTGATGGGACACGGTTTGATCTATGGAAGATGAAGATGGAGGATCTATTTTGTGATCGAGATTTTTGGTCGGCAATCGTATCGGAAAGGTCTGTTGCTGTGAAGCCTGGTATCGTGATAAAGGATTCAGGCAAGGAATCAGAGAAGGATGATGATTCAACTTCCAAAAAGGCAAATCCAAAGGAGATTGAGGACTGGGATCGGATCGATCGAAAAGCAAATGGCTTGATCCGACTTTGTCTCGCAGACTCGATTTTGACGAACGTGATGAGCGAATCTACAGCCAGGGATTTATGGCAGAAACTAGAGTCACTATATCAAAGTAAGTTGTTGGTTAATAAGCTATTTTTAAGGAAAAAACTGTGTAATCTTCGGATGCACGAGGACGACTCGTTTTCTGCACATCTATATAACTTTAACACGTTGATTAGTCAACTCGTATCAATCGTCATTAAGTTCCAGGATGATGATAAGGCGATAACACTACTCTTTTCACTGCTAGTATCATAGGATAACCTGATTGTGGTGATCGGTGGTGGGAATAAGGAAATATCGTATGAGAGCGTGTGTTCGGCCTTGTTATTAGAGGAGACACGAAGAAATGGGTCAGGAAATTCCGGTAGAGAGGCACTGACTGCTAAGGGTAGGCCGGCAGAGAAGACTCTAAATCGGAGATAGTCCAGATCCAAATCTCGCGAGCGATCGAAGAGTAGGGAGAGGAGGGTACAGTGCTGGAGATGTGAAAAGTGGGGCCATGTGAAACGGGACTGTAAAAATAAGCTAGTTTTTAAGAAAGAAGCTAAATCATCCTCGGGAAAGAAGGAGGTCAATGAAGGAGATATGTATTTGGTTGCTGCATGTATGGCACAGTTAGACAAGGATATTTAGTTGATCGACACCGGTGCTTCATACTACATGACGCCTCATAGACACTGGTTTTGTGAATATGAGCACTATAACGGTGGAGATGTCATGCTCGGAGATGATACTGCAGTTCAGATTATTGGGCGTGGCAGGGTGAAGCTGAAGCTGAGGATGAGTGATAGCATGGTGGAGACTCTTCCAAACGTGATGCACATACCCTTGATGAGCAGAAACCTCTTATCAGCCGGTACGATGGCTGATTCAGGGGTTACTTTTAGCTGTGACAAGAATTCGTGCAAGATAACTCGAGGTTCTATTGTGATTGCACAAGAAGTCCGTTATGGGACATTATATAAGCTGCTCGGGGAAACGGTGATTGTTGGTAGTGGTTTCATCTCTGAAAAGATCAAGGAAGATGGATATGATACGTCCATGTTGTGGCATCAGAGGCTAGGGCATATCGGTGAAAAGGGACTGTCTACCTTAGCTTCGAGTCAAATGGTAGAAGGCGTACCAGATTGCTCTATGGGTTTCGGATTCTGTGAACACTATCTCCATGAAAAACAGAATCGAGTTAGCTTCCAACACACCAGTACGAGAGCAACAGAGATTCTCGAGCTGATTCACAGTGATGTCTTCGGGCCTACTCCGACTCTATCTATAGGAGGATCCGGGTACTATGTATCGTTCATAGATGATTTTTCGAGATATATTTGGATTTATTTTATTAAAAGTAAATCAGATGTATTCGAAAAATTTCAAGAATTTAAAGTTTTGATTGAAAACCAATTGGGCAGGAAAATCAAGATACTTTGTACAGATAACGGAGGTGAATTCTGTTCGGACAAGTTCGATCAGTTCTGTGTGGACAATGGTATTGCAAGGCAGAAGATGACCCCATATACGCCTCAACAGAATGGTGTGGCTGAAAGATTAAACCGGTCACTCATAGAAAGGGCAAGATGCATGCTGAGTTGGGTAGGTTTGGGGCATGAATTTTGGGCAGAAGCTGTAGCTACGACCAATTATTTGAAGAACCGGTCACCGACCTCATCAGTGAAGGACCGTACACCATATGAGGCATTGTTTGGGAAGAAGCCGAATCTGTCACATGTTCGAGTGTTCAGGTGTGACGCATATGTTCATGTACCCAAGGAAAAACGGGGTAAACTTGACAATAAGTCTGAGAAGAACATATTTGTCGGATATAAGGAAGGGGTCAAGGGCTATAAGCTGTGGAATCCAAAATCAAAGGCCATTATATACAGTAGAGATGTTGTCTTTCGTGAATCACAATCCCAGGTTGGCACACAAAAATGTGATGAGCCTAAGAAAGTGGTAGTGCTTGAAAAGAGCCCTAAAGCTGAAACTGTGGAGATGGTTTCACAAGGTACGCAAGTGGAGTCTGATTCTGAATCGGAGTAAGAAGACTTAGTTAATGAAGTCGAGGATGCAGATTCGGATGAAGACTTAGATACAGACAGCATGCTGGCTCTTAGGAGATCGACGCGGGAAAGAAAAGTATCACTTCGATACCCACTTAGTGCACTGAGTACATTTCATGCTTTGAGTATTACCTGAGATGATCATAATTCTGTAAAAGAGGCGAGATCCATATATGATACGAATCAGTGGGAGCTCGCAATGATAGATGAGATGCAGTCGCTTGATCATAATGAGACATGAAGCTTGTGTAAGTTGCCTAAGGATATGAAGGCAATTGGGTGCAAATGAGTGTTCAAGCGACAGCTGAAACCGGATGGGACTGTAGAGAAATACAAGGCTAGGCTTGTAGCCAAGGGGTATTCTCAGATCGAGAGAGTTGACTTTGATGAGATCTTCTCTCCCGTGGCGAAATTGACCTCGATACGGTTTGTTCCATCCGTAGCAGCTGCATACGACCTTGAGGTGGAACATATGGATGTAAAGACGATTTTCCTTCATGGGGACTTGGATGAAGAGATATTTATGAGGCAACCAAAAGGCTTTGAAGTAAAAGGAAAGAAGAATCTGGTGTGCAAATTGAAAAAGTCCTTATATGGGCTGAAGCAGTCACCAAGGATGTGGTACCAGAAGTTTGACACGTACATGCTCCAGCTTGATTTTGTGCGTTCAAATTCTGATCATTGTGTTTATGTGAAGAGGATGGGCAGTCAATTGGCATTCTCACGCTATATGTGGATGATATGCTGTTGATCGAAAATAGCGTGAAGATGGTGAAATCCGTGAAGAGTTCGTTGGCCAAGAAGTTCGAAATGAAAGACTTAGGGCCTGTAAATTTTATTTTGGGCATGTAGATTAGGAGAGACCATGAGAAACGGAAGTTGTGGCTATGGTAGGAGAAATACATCAAAGAAATATTGAAGATATTCAATATGATAGACTGCAAGCCTGTTGGTATCCATATACCTTTAGGGACCAAGCTATCTGCGCAACAATGTCCTAAAAAGGATGAAGAAGCTGAAGAGATGGCCCGAGTTCCATACACGAGTGCAGTGGGTAGCTTGATGTATGCTATGGGTGCATACGTCCGGATATAGCCCAAGCAGTGGGATTCTTGAGCCAATACATGTCTAACCCAGATGGAGAACACTAGAATGAGATCAAAAGAGTTTTCAGGTATCTTCGTGGAACTTCGAATTTTTCTTTATGTTTTGAAGGTACAGGGAATGGAAACATTATTGATATCGTAAGCCATGTAGATGCTGATTGGGGTGGAGATATTAATAGTAGACGGTCGACTAGCGGGTATGTTTTCACATTGTTTGGGGCTGCATTGAGTTGGATAAGTAGAAGGCAAAGCGTGATAGTACTCTCTTCTACGGAGGTGAGTACATGGCTCTTACTCATGTTGGAAAAGAGGCCGTATGGTTACGGCGGTTGTGCTTGGAGCTCGATTTTGAGCAAGGTGCCGTAGATGTGAGATGTGAGATGTGATAATCAAGGGGATATTTATTTAGCTAAGAATCCAGCGTTTCACTCATGCACAAAGCACATTGATATACAATATCATTTCATCCGAGAAAAAGTGGAGAAGAAAGAGGTTCATCTTGTAAAGGTCGACACGGTGAAAAATAGTTCAGACTTTCTTACTAAAGCTGTCACAAGTGCGAAGTTTGAATGGTGCTCTACTGCGATTGGATTGAAGAAGAATGATATTGGAAAGGCTCTCATTTGCACAAAGCATCTACCAAGTGGGAGAATGTTGGAGTTGATGAATACTTCAGGGACCCTTGTTTCTCACACCGGGTACGCCCACGTGAGTTTAGGGAAATCGAAGTGTTATCCGACCATATGTGACCCATGTGCGCGAGATGCGGGGGCAGCGCCCCTGACACGGGTGTCCCACTGCCCTATCAGCGGGCGGGACTTCAGCAGCCTGGTCAGGGCGCGGGATGCGGGGGTTCGGGGGCAGCGCCCCCGAAATCTCAACGGGTTTAGACTTTTATTTAAGTTAACCCGTATATTGTGTGCTTAATAGAGGTTTTGCATAGGTTTATGTTTTGGGCCCATTTATGGCATATATATTTTGCTCATTTTTGCTGATCATTGTAACGAGTTTGGCGGCTATAAATCGAAAATTATAGTGAAATATCTTTGCTAGCCCTATTTTGGGTTGAACCTAGGTAATCTCGTGCGTCATTCAATTTTCTTGATTCTATGTGTGATTTTCTGATTCGATTGTAATAAATCCCATCAGCTTTGGCCTCGCGGAAGTCACCAGCCGGGAAGGTTTACATTCACAAGTGTCAGATATCTTCGGGTGCACGTCCGCCGGACAGTTTCTAGACTTTTCAAGTTTGAAATATCTGGTCGCCCTTTGCATTGCAAATGGCAAGAACATAACTGAAATTCGAGGACTTGATGGATTAGGATCCTTGATAGAGTTGGATATTTGAAGAAAGGAATCTATACTTTCTTGCTTATTTTGGGTTCTTACAAAGTGAATATATATACAAGAAAAAGAAACCTTAAGTTAGGTAAGAAACCTAATCTAGTTAGGTAAGAGACCTAAGTTAGGTAAGAAACCTAATCTAGTTAGGTAAAAGACCTAATTTAGGTATAGATACACCTAAGTTAGGTAGAGAACCTAAGTTAGGTATAGATACACCTAAATTAGGTAAGAAGCCTACTTTAGGTATTAAATTACAGAATATTCAGCCATTTCAACACTCCCCCTCAAGCTGGCTTGAAAATATCCCCTCAAGCTGGCTTGAAAATATCATCCATCGTCAGCTTGCTTATTAATCTGTCAAACTGCTTCTTATGTAGCCCTTTCGTAAGTATATCAGCAACCTGCTCATTTGTTGGAATATATGGCATGCACACTTGTCCACTGTCCAGTTTCTCTTTAATAAAATGTTTATCCACCTCCACATGTTTTGTACGATCATGGAGGACCGGATTATGTGCAATTGAAATTGCTGCTTTGTTATCACAGTAGATCTTCATTGGTTGGGAATCTGAAAGTTTCAGTTCTTCCAGAATCTTTTTAATCCACATCACCTCACACATACCAAGAGCTACAGATCGATATTCGGCTTCAGCACTACTCCTTGCCACCACATTCTGCTTCTTGCTCCTCCAAGTAACGAGATTACCACCAACAAAAGTGCAATAACCAGAAGTAGACCTCCTATCTGAAATACTCCCGGCCCAATCTGCATCAGTATATACTTCGACCTGTAGATGTCCCCGCTTCTTGAACATCAAACCTTTTCCGGGACATCCCTTCAAGTATCGCAAGATCCTGTAAACAGCTTCAAAATGCTTTAGACCTGGTGAATGCATGAACTGGCTTACCATGCTCACTGCAAAGGCTATATCTGGCCGTGTGTGAGACAAGTAAATCAGCCTCCCCACCAATCTTTGATATCGTTCTCGATCCACTACTTCTTCGTTCTTTGCAGGTTCTAGCTTCATGTTGGGTTCCACGGGTGTATCTGCAGCTTTACACCCAAGTAAACCTGTCTCTTTTAGCAAATCGAGCACATATTTGCGTTGATTAACAAATATTCCCTCCTTAGACCTTGCAATTTCTATACCAAGAAAATACTTTAAAGTACCCAAGTCTTTAATTTCAAACTCAGCGGCCAAACTCCTTTTTGAGATCTTCTAGTTCACTAACATCATCTCCGGTTAATATTATGTCATCTACATAAACAATCAAGATAGCACTTTTACCATCCTTTGAGTGTTTATAGAACAGGGTATGATCTCCTTGACTTTGGCAGTAGCCAAGTTTCTTTATAACATGCCCAAACCGCTCAAACCATGCTCTGGGTGATTGCTTCAGTCCATACAACGCTTTCTTTAGTCTACAAACTCTTTTTTTGCCATCCTCTTCCTCAAAACCAGGTGGTATATCCATCAAGACTTCTTCCTCTAAGTCACCATTCAAGAAAGCATTCTTGACGTCCAACTGATATAAAGGCCAATTAAAGTTAGCAGCCAAGGATAATAAAATCCGAATAGAATTTACCTTGGCAACTGGAGCAAATGTCTCATGGTAATCAACTCCATGAGTTTGTGTGAATCCCTTTGCCACAAGTCTGGCCTTGTACCTCTCAACACTTCCATCTGCTTTACACTTTACTGTAAACACCCATTTACAGCCAACTATCTTCTTCCCTTTTGGTAAATCAACTAACTCCCAAGTGCCATTTTTCTCAAGTGCCCCTATCTCTTCCTCTACCGCCACTTTCCACTTTGGATCATTCAAGGCTTCTTGAATGTTTCTAGGAACAGATATGTGAGATAGATTTGCGATGAATGCTCTGTAGTTGTGTGATAGGTTTTTATAGGACACATGATTTGCAATAGGGTGCTGAGTACAAGACCTTATCCCTTTTCGAAGTGCTATAGGAATATCAAGGGTAGAAGGATTCAAATAAGAAGAAGATACTGAAGGTAAAGTGAGATCATAATTACCGGAAGGATGAGAGGAGTCATCTTTCGAGGCTTCAGACTGGTGTGGTTCGAGAATGAGATGGTCTCTTGCCGTTTGAAGTGTCTTTCTTCTAGAATAAACCTGAAACTCAGAATCTAATACTTTTTCTCCCCCTATCCTTGAAACATCAATACTTTTTGGTAGAGAAGGTGTTTGGACTGACACAGGAGATAGAATAGATTCGGTTGGAGTCAAAATCGGGACCGGATTAGAGAGAGATGGTCCCAAAAAATTATCTTCATTATCCCGCTCCCCATGAAGAAGTTTTTTTGGGAAAAAAGGTTGTAGTTCAAGAAACGAGACATCAAGGCTAACATAATTTTTTTTGGTTTGAGGATCATAGCACTTGTAGCCCTTTTGAGTTGGAGAGTATCCAATAAAAACACACTTCACAGCTCTAGGATCATGCTTGGACCGGAAGGGAGCAGGTAAATGAACAAAAACAGTACAACCAAATACCTTTAAAGGCAAATCTGAATGAATACGGGCTGTTGAAAATTCCTTTTTGAAACACTCTAAAGGTGTGATATATCGAAGAACCCGAGTAGGCATCCGATTTATTAAATATGATGCAGTCAATACAGCCTCACCCCATAAGTACTTAGGAACATTCATAGAAAACATTAGAGTACGAGCTACTTCAAGAAGGTGTCTGTTTTTTCTTTCACCAATACCATTTTGTTGGGGTGTGTCCCGACAAGAGGATTGGTGTTGTACACCTTTTTCCCTAAAAAATGCCCCCAAACACTGATTGAAAAATTCTGTGCCATTGTCAGTCCGCAAAATGCTGATTTGAGCTTGAAAGTGATTTGCAACCATGTGATAAAAATCCTTGAACAATTTCTCAACCTCAGACTTGGCACTCATCATATAGACCCAAGTCAAGCGTGTGTGATCATCAATGAAAGTCACAAACCATCTTTTTCCGGTCATAGTAGTGATAGGTGAGGGACCCCAAACATCACTATGAATTAAGTAAAAAGGTTTGGATGCACGATAAGGATTTGTAGTATAAGGGACTCGAGTACTTTTAGAAAGAAGGCAACTTTCACAATGAAGTGATGACATAACTACACCTTTAAATAAAGACGGGAACAAATGTCTTAAATATTCAAAACTTGGATGTCCTAGCCTATGATGCCAAAGTAAAATCTGTTCTTGGACAGGAGATGAACAGGAAGTACTGCATGCCTGAGCTTTTTTATCGAAGACGAACTCATCAAAGTAGTAGAGACCATCAACCATTCTAGCACTGCCAATCGTCTTCCCCGAAATATTCTCCTGAAATTCACAATAGGAGTCAAAGAAAATGACACGACAATTAGAATCTTTAGACAATTTGCTAACTGACAAAAGGTTACAAGTAAGTTTAGGAACATGTAGGACATTCAAAAGGTCTATGGAATCTGAAATTTTTATAGAGCCTTTCCCTGCAATGGGTGAGAAACTACCATCGGCTATTCGGATTTTTTGATTACCCGGGCAAGGAAAATAGGATTTGAATAGGTAGTGAAGACTTGTCATGTGGTCAGAGGCACCTGAATCAATAATCCAAGGTCCAGCAGTAGAGAATCCAGAAAGAGCACTTGCATTACTACCTTTTTGGGCAATAGATGCTGTTGGTTTACCCTGGACTGAGTTAGACTTCAATAGTTGCAACAAATGACCAATCTGTTCCTTGCTGAATGGATTAGTTTCAGCTTCATTGGCCGAAGGATAGGTTCTGCTTCCCATCTTGCCACCTCTCATTGACGATGTTGGTTTCCCATGGATTTTCCAGCATGTTTCTCGAGTATGTCGAGGCCTATTACAGTGATCACACCACACACGAGGCTTCTCATCTATCCTGCGTGTAGTGTAACTCAACTTACCAACATTTGCTTCAGAACCAACCAACGCTGAGGCATCAGAATGCCCTCCAGCAAAGGTTTTTGCTTCGGTATTGGGTTTACCAAGCATGACACTCCTCCGACTTTCTTCTCTTATAACTTCAGAAAAGACTTCACCAATAGATGGGAAGGACTGTCTCCCAAGTATCCTTCCTCTAACTTCATCAAATTCATCACGAAGACATGCAAGAAACTTAAAAATACGATCATCCTCAGTTACCTTGTTACAATGCTGGAAATCTTCAACGGATTTCCACTCATAATTGTTGAAGAGGTCAAGATCCTGCCACAGCCTTCTTAAGACATTAAAATACTTCGTGACTGTATCATCTCCTTGCCGAATATCACTGAGCTGCAATTTTAGCTCATATATTTGGGATTTGTTCCCCAAATCAGAATACATTTGATTCACGCTATCCCACAGCTCCTTGGCAGTAGGAAAGCACATATAATTGGCACCAATTTCTTCCTCCATAGAATTCACCAGCCACGTCATCATCGTTGAATTCTCAGCATCCCAAACAGCCCAAGTCGGGTCAGTTTCTGCTGGTTCGGCTTTATCCCCGGTCAAATATCCCATTTTTCCTCTCCCTCGGATATACATCCGAACAGATTGTGACCACCGAAGAAAGTTATCACCATTCAGCTTGATTGTAGTGATCTGAATTGGGTGAGAGTCGGTGTGTGTCGGAGTTTTTTCTGAGGGTTGCATTTTGCTGGAAATAGGAATATTCTCAAGGGTTTTATCAGACATGATGAATATAAGATAGAGACAAAGGGTGCAAGACTAACGAAGGTTTGCCACAGTTTTTGGCTCTGATACCATGAAGAAAGGAATCTATACTTTCTTGCTTATTTTGGGTTCTTACAAAGTGAATATATATACAAGAAAAAGAAACCTTAAGTTAGGTAAGAAACCTAATCTAGTTAGGTAAGAGACCTAATTTAGGTATATATACACCTAAGTTAGGTAGGGAACCTAAGTTAGGTATAGATACACCTAAATTAGGTAAGAAGCCTACTTTAGGTATTAAATTACAGAATATTCAGCCATTTCAACAATATTAAAGGATGCTCTTCCCTTCGGTCACTGGATGTTCCGTATTTAAAGAATCTGCTGTGGTTTGTTGTCCAGTGCGAGAACTTAGTTGAAACTCGAGGCCTTGAGGAATTAATTGAGATGAAATACCGCGATGGATTTAGCCCATTGACAATTTTGGATGTTTTTAGATGCAAGTCTCTTAAATCACACGACCCGGGGCATTTACTTCATTTATCACAGAGATACCATAATTCAAGGTATTGGTGAAGCTTAATGAAGCTGAGATTTCTCCAATCTATTTGAAATTCCCGAAGGAACATATGCTCGAATAGGTAATGTGCAACTTCTCCCCTCAAAACATTCTCTCGATACCTTGTTTTGGATAATCGATGAGGGCTGAATCGAATTGCTTGCCAACTTGCTATTTCGGCGTCGAGATCAGGTTTTGCATGCAAGCAAGTGACTGATGGGAAGGAGTACAGAGGCCAGGTCGGGATGATCCTGTTCAACCACTCGCCGTCGGCTTTGAAGTGAAGGTGACTCTACTCTGAGAGGCGAGGGCGGGTTTGGGTCGACGGGGATGTAGGCCCGTTTGCTTGGTTTCAGCTGTCGATTTTGTTCTCTATAAATTCGTTTTCATTGGGCTTTAGGTTGTGCCCGGGATGCACGCAGGTCTGGCCGGACTGGTGAAAAATTAATTTCATCGAACATGTTTTTGGAATTTGTATTACATCTTGCTATTATCCCTTGTGGATCCTTTTTCTTAGTATAGGGAAAAATTTTCCGTGCTGTTGATCAAAATGTTCAACTCAAAGTTCTAATTGTGCTCCAGACATAATCAAGTAGATGGAGAAATCTGTGTCGCTGTTTTCTTGTCAACAGGCTGTGCAGCATTGGTGCAGCAGACTATGCAATATCTTGAGATCAAGATAGAGCCTATTACGACAATTACCTCTGTTGCCGCTGTGGGAAGGTGAATATGTGAAATAAAATTCTATTGCAGCTAATGTTCATGAGCATTTTTTTTTGGTGGTTTCTATAGCCCATTTTTTTATGCAGGTCTATGTCGAAACTGAGAGAGCACGGTTTGATCAAGAAACTTGCAAAAATAGAGGAAGAACATGGTCTTATAGCAGAAGTTGCTATTTTGATGCAATAAATTGTTGTGACTGGAAGTTTAACTTCTGTTGTCACTGATCTTGTAATTTGTTTTTCATTGTCCAACATTCCTATAATGGGTTTGAATTGCAGGTAGAAACTTTTTGGGCAATGGAAAGGACGGAGAAAATTGCCTTTTTAATCCTTAAACAAGTACTGGTTTCTTGTACTGCTTTTAACTGTTTATGCACTATTGCTGTGATTGGTTTTGTGATCGAGGGATTTTGCAGGTTCATTTGTGCTTTAGATTGCCAGGATTATTTTCGTGCAAAGATCCTTTCGTACATCAGCCTCCAAGTGTTTGATGCAGAATTTAGGGGTGTGCAGACCGGCCCGGTCCAGGCGGGTTGGTCCGATCCTTGAGATTAGCGGTCCGGTCCCCGGTCCCAATAAACGGGACCGGTGACTGGGCGGTTCAGTCCTCGGGTTCCATGGTTTGGGACCGGACCGGCCCGGCCGGGACTGGACCGGCAATGTTTTTTTTTTTTTTTTAAAAAAGCTAATCTAGTTAACCTAATGATTTTTGTTTTAAAAAAAAATAAAGTAATGAAACACCAATTGGACATACTTATTGAGAATGGAACAAAAGGAAAGCTAACAAACACAGGATACATAAAAGGAGACGCATTGGGAAACAAATGATGGATAACATACTAAAGTCTGATCAATGTGGATTTTAGAATGAAAAAACTCTCAACCGTCCAGTACACACATATTTACTAATGACATTTCTATAGCTTATATTAAAGTATAGAAAAACATCATGGAGAAAATTAAATCGGTTTTGAAGCTCAAATAAAAAGTTTATATCAGTTTTATCATTTTGAAATATTTACTTCCAGTTGAGATTAGCCATAAGTTAACATGGATAGCAAAAATTCTAGCATTCCTGCTGTTGCATAATAATTTCACCGAAAAAACATGTAATTTTCATAAGCAGTTAGAATTAGCGGTTCTACTGGGCTAGGACAAAGACCGGCCCAGACCGCCGATCCTGGTCCGGTCCGTGGTCCCGAAAATATGGGGACCGGACTACTGGTCCGGTCCCCGGTTCCATGCGGAAATCGGATCGGCCCGGACCATGCACACCCCTAATGCAGATCCTTCTAAAGAGAAAAAAATAGCCTAAAGAAGGTGACAATATTGTGGAATCACCAGCTAATATTCCGTCTCTCCTGGAGTTGAAATGGTCATGATATGCTAAATAGGTGTTTTGCTTTTTCTAATGTGGTGTCCACTATCTTCAAATTAAATTGTTTTTGCTGATCAAGCACTACCCGGTATTCAGGTTGTGGTCAAACTATGAACTTGTATTCCTTTATTTATCTGGCACGTACTCTTCTTCCTTTCTAGCTTTATCGCAAACTCTGACGTTCGATATGTATTTAATGGATTTGAACACACATCTCAATTTACCTTGCGTTCATGTGGTTGACGATGTAGGTAATGAATACCTTGAGATTTGTTGATGCTATAAGGCGATATATCAGATTCCATCAGTGAAGGAAAACCCAGAGCAGTGGATACGGGTGAAGCTCTTTTGTTGTTGAGTCTTCACTGTTTTTTCAGGGCACAGCTGTTCATTCTGTGATTTAATAATGCAGGTTCTAAGGAAAATCTGCTGGCATTCAGTTCTATCACCACATCGTTCTGTGCATTTTAGCCTTCTTTTAATGACACTTTAGAGGATAAAAATCTCTCAGAAATTCCCCAATTGAGGTACCATTTTTGAATTGTTCTAGGTATTCGGTTGTACCAATTTCTCAATACTATGACGTAGAATTTGGTTGTCTTCCTTATATTAACACAAGTTGCTGCTTAAACTATTTGTCACGGTGGAGGTTATCCGATGTACGGCTCTTTGGAGTACTTTCAGAGATGAATTTGATAATGAGAAAAACAAGCTCGAGGCGCACTTGTTGAGAAGGCAGCAGAAGATCTCAGCCAGAGAATCATCGAACATATAATTACAGAATTTTCTGGTTTGTCTTCTTTTCTCTGGATCATCATTCCTTTGAGACACTCTGTTTTCTGCAGAATATTACTGTTGTTTCTAAGTATTACTAGAGGATTACCTTGAAGAGACTTGCGGAGCTGTTACGCCTCAGCATCCAGGTCTAATTATGTTGAACATGTTATATTCTCTGTCAATATCAGTCATTATGAAAGATTGGCTGGACCCCTCATTTAACCCTGAGCAGCCTCTCTTCCTGTGGGGAAAAGTACACCTGGAGTGCCTTAACTTTCAAAGTGTGCACTTAAGTGCCTAATCGGAGTAAAAGTGTGCAGTTGAGTGCTAACTCCGGCGAACAGTGTACACGTGGATTTTCTTTGTATTTTTTAATAGTTTCTGAAATTTTAATAAAATCCATGTGTACATTAAATATTAATAAAAATACTGTTCACCGGCGCCACGTCAGCATTTTCGACGGCCACCTCACCTTTTCCGGCGCCCACGTCAGCGTAGGCACTTAAGTGAACACTTTTTAAAAGTTAAGGCACTTAAGTGCACACTTTGAAAGTTAAGACACTTAAATGCACACCGTACGAAAGTTAAGGCACTCCAGGTGTACTTTTCCCATTCCTGTGATACCTGATTGGGGAATGGTTGCTGGAGTTGGATACAAGTTCTAAAATAGTGGAAAAGAGGTTTTGATGCCTTGAAAGCCAAATGCTTGTCATGAAATTGAGAATGTTGTCTTATACTTTTGTTTTTTGTAAATTCATGTCCGACATATATGTGTACAATTCCTGTCCGACATATATGTGTACACTTGTCTAAGTCAACTTCTGCTAAATTTGTTGTAGCTGCAAGTGTCATTTTCTAGCATTGTGAAACCATTTCGTGTTCCATGGAGCCTGAAATTCCGATGCCCTTTAGAAGGGTGGGAGGAGATCTTCTATCACTCACCATTTCCTGTATTACAAAAGCATATCTCATGATTAGAGCTTTCTTAATCTGCTCAGAGAATACATGTAGCTAAATCAATCAAGGAAAGGAGCTCTGTTTTTGGGGTTCTGTCACCGCTGTTGTAGAGAGCTTTAATATTCAGATGCCTCGATTTATTAAATCAACATTATCATCTGATAGAGAGACTGCATAAAACTAATTATACAAGCATGTATGATATTCTGTGAGCATGACCTGTTATCTCTATCTTACCATTTGAGGAAGCTGAGAAGCATCTCTCCGAAATGGTTGTTTCCAAGTCCTTGGAAGCGAAGACAGACCTGCCGATGGGAGTTAATCTGTTTCCAGATGACAAAGGAAAGCAATGATAGCTTGAACTCGTGGCCGACAAATTGGGAGAAGCTCCCCAGTCTTGTTGAGGAAAGATGCCACCAACTCCACAAGCTAACTAAAGTTCATATGGCTACGTTGAGGGCTTGATGATGATGTTCTCGGTGAGCCTCCCTCTTGTTGGAGGTTAGGGTTCAAGAGAGTAGAAAGGGTTTTGTCTACTTGAAGTATTACACCAAGAGACGTCAAGTTTGGAACGCTCAACAGTGTTACCTCCAGCGTAGGAAACCTAGAATTATATGTAAGCTACTGGGCTCCAGCCCATATGGACCAAAATAACCATGCTTTCACCTATTAGGCTTGTATGTAAACATATTATATGGATTATATCAATAATATATCCAACAATCTCTTCCTATGTTCACCATACAGCACAATCCAATACAATGGTCAGTGTGATGTTCAAGCAAATATGAATCATCCACATTCGGTCCAAGACAATCAACTCGGATCGATCAAAGAGTTTTAATAATAAATATTAAACTCAATCGTCATTAGCAGTCCAAATAGGTGAATCATCATTATCATGAACCTGTTCTGAGATCAGCATACCAAAATAAATATCTGAATCAGCACACAACTAACATATACATAACAGTCAAGCATAAGTAGGCCAATGAAAATAGTCTAAGGCCTTACAAATATAAAAAAAATAAGCATAATGATGTTCACAACACATGCCAGAAAATATAAGTCTCAAGTAAATGGACTTCATCAAAATTGGCATTTGCAGGTAAACTATCAAGTCCCCCACACACTCTAAATGACATATTCATTCATCAAGTTGGTCATCCTGGTCAGGATCCCACTCAATAAGCTCTCCTCCATCTCTACCATCCCTTGTAAAATCTCAAATATGAATTTCATATTATCATGAATTCAATCATTTGAATAATCTACTAAAAGTGTCTAGTTCTACTAAAAGAACTTAGCACCATAACACCAGGCAGAAAGGAACATATATTGATGTCACAAAGCATCATAATATCATGTTCATAAGCATCAAGCCAGTTTCATAAATTATGAACAAGGCCTAAACAGTTTGATTTATAAAGAGCCATCAACCCAAGTTTATTCGTAAGAGAATAACCATTGTCTAGTTTCAAAGCGCCGGACCAATAGTAAAGTCACTTATAATAACTTAGTCATGTAATGTCAAGTTTCAATTAAGAACAAGACCAACAGGCTTCTTATGCAACCAACTATTTCTATGTTCCAATTTGGAATGTCACAACTACTGATTTCTTAAAGTCAAATAATCTCGCATCAAGTTTGGAATGGGAACATTTAACCAAAAGATAGTTCAAACCTGGTTGGATTGTATCATCAAGTTTGGAATGACACAAGCTTCCCAGATAGAACATTTGAATTAAGTTAAAGTCATCTTCATCAAGTTTGGAATGAGACAACTAACCCTTTTCAAATTTGTCAGCAACCATGAACATCGATGAAACACATAAACTGTGCTTATCATTTTGGCCAACAAAAGAAGATTCGATAATTCAAAACACACAACAAGAATGTAAGTAAATTGTAATTAAGACTTGTCTACACAGTCTTTAACCCCATTTTCCCCCACTGTTTTGAATAATCGATCTTTAGGCAAACCTTTTGTGAGAGCATCGCCATGTTATCGTTCGATCTCACATCGATCAAGGTGATAACTCCTTGTTCTCTCAGATAATTCAACAATGCATGTCTCCGTCTCACATGTCTTCTCTTTGAATTAAATAGAGCATTTTTGACGATTTGGACTGCTGCTTGATTATCACAGAACAGGCTTAACGAATTAATCTTTAGCCGAGTCAAAGGAATATCCATAATCAGATTCTTTGTCCACTCTGCCTCTTTGTCGGCTGAAGCTAAAGCAAAAAGTTCCGATTCCATAGACGACAATGCAATACAAGTTTGTCTTTTGGATTTCCAAGTAATAGTAGCTCCACCCAACGTGAATACATATCCACTTGTGGATTTATTATTTTCAATCTCTGAGCACCATGAAGCATCAGAATATCCATCCACAGTTGGAGGGAAACCAGAGTAACATAGAGCATAATCTTTAGTACCTTTAAGGTATCTCATCAGCCTACTAAGGGTATCCTAATGCTCTTTACTAGGATTACTAGTGAAATGACTCAGCATGCCAACTGTAAAGGCTATGTCTGGTCTAGTGCAACTCATAGCATACATGAGACTACCAATCAGTTTCGAGTACTTTAACTGATCTACGATGGTTCCTTCATTGGGACTCAGTCTTTTATTATAATCACATGGTGTCTCAGTAGGTTTACACTCAAAGTAGCTACTCAATATAATGAGTCTGGTTAAGGGAGATGACTTGCCTTTCAAAACTTACTTTCATACCAAGAATGATATTAGCAATACCAAGATCTTTCATATCATATTCTTTAGCTAAAGTAGCTTTCAGGTCACTCACTACAGAATGATCGGTGCCAAAAATTAACATGTCATCAACATACAAGCAAATGATGACTATCTTATTTGACATAGAACGATGGTAAATGCATTTATCTGAGTAACTAGACTAAAAGCCATAACTCTTTACCACTTTGTCAAATTTAAGATGTCACATCTTAGGTGCATGTTTAAGGCCATACAAAAATTTGTTCAATTTACAAACTTTGTCCTCAAGACCTTTCATGATATACCTTTCCGATTGTTCCATGTAAATTTCCTCATTTAACTCTCCATTGAGGAAAGCTGTCTTTACATCCATTTGATGAACCACAAAGTGTTCAATAGATGCCAAAGCAAAGAGAATTCTTATAGTTGATAGATGACACACGTGAATAAACATCAAAATAGTCTATTCCACTCTATTGTTTATAGCCTTTAGCTACTAAATGTGCTTTATATCTGGCTATTGATCCATCACTATTCAATTTCTTCTTCAATACTCACTTACATCCTATACCCTTAGCCCCTTTTAGCAAATTGACTAGCTACCAAGTGTAGTTCTGCAGCGAAGAGCTCATTTCATCATCTATGGCTTCTGCCCACGGTAATGATTCCCTAGATCTCATTACTTCATGATAGGAGAATGAATCATCCTCTAGATAGTAAGTGACAAAGTCCTCATCAAAACTTTTGGGAATTCTCTCTCTTGTAGATACTCTAACTGGATCCGGTTCAATAACCAGCTGTGTGGGATTAGTGTCAGAAGGGCCTGTTTCAGATTCTACAGGAGACTCTGTAATCATATCTGTAGATCCAGAAATACTCAAGCCATGATCTCTGAGAAACTTATTCTCAAAAAATTATGCATCTCTAGATTCTATCACTGCGTTAGTAGATAAATCCAAAAACATGCCTGCAGCACTATCTTCTGCACTACCTAGATATACACAAGTATTCATTCTAGGTCCCACCTTAGGTCTCTTAGGATCTTGTATTCTTACATAAGCAATACAACCACAAGTCTTAAGAGTATCATATTTACAAGGATGCTTATGCCATATCTCATAAGGTGTCATAGACAACTTAGAGTGCGGCAACCTGTTTAAGATGTGATTAGCAGTTAGAACTGCTTCTCCCTAGTAGGAGGAAGGCATGCCAGCTATAAGTAACATGGAATTTAGCATTTTAGTTAGCGTTCTATTCTTACGCTCGGCAACACCATTTGATTGGGGTGAGTAAGGAGCAGTAGTTTCAAGTATTAGGCCCTCTGAAGCACAAAATTCCTAGAACCCTGTCATTGTATATTCTCCTCCTCTATTACTCCTAAACCTCTTAATTTTTAAGTTGAGTTGATTTTCTACTATGGACTTGAAAATCTTAAACTTTTCAAAAGCCTCATCTTTCGATTTCAACAAATAGACATGACAATATCTTGAAAAATTATCTATGAATGTTATCAAATACTTCTGACCACCTCTTGTGACGAAATTTCTAAAGTCACAGAGATCAGAATATATTAGCTCAAGAAGTTGTGTGCTTCTAAAAACTAACTTAAAAGGTTTTCTAGTGATTTTAGCTTGTGCACATACTTCACATTTGTCAAATCGAATAGAAGTGTCCAATGGAATGTTGTGAGTTTTAGTTAGATATTGCATTTTCATGTAGTTTACATGTCCAAGTCTATTGTGTAATAACTTTGGATCAATCAAATTAGAACTCACATTGTTTATGCTATCAGTATCTAAACTCAACCTATACATGCCATTAAACATGAATGCACAACCGAAATAACATGAGTTAACTGATAAAGTTACTCTACCATTCATAGTTGAAAAGGACATACCAGCTTTATCAAGTAAACTCATAGAAATCAAATTCTTTTTAAGTAAAGGTACTACTCTGACATGTTTCAAAGTTAGTAATTTACCTGAAGAAAGCACCAAATTTGCAGTTCCAGCATGAGTCACCTCCGCTTCACCACCATTGCAATTTTCTACAGTGTCTTTCACTTCTGTGACCTTAGTGAGTAAGTTCTTGTCATTTGTAGCATGACAAGTAGCGTCACTATCCAACCACCACTTAGAAGAGACATGGCCTTTCCATTCTTCATCATTCCAATGAAGGCTTGAGGCTCATACTTATTAACTAGCATATTAGCCTCATTTAGTGGTGTGTCTTTCTTTGGCTTCTTTGGTAGCTTACATTCTGCTGCCCAGTGACCCCACCTTCCACAGTAATGGCACTTGCCATTCTTCTTTCTTTTTGAAGATAGTCTTTTTGGCCTCTAACTGTGAAGTGGATTCACCTTTTGGTGACTTGAAGTTTTATGAGGTTTATAGGAATGTGAAACTAAGTTGACAACTCACTTTTGTTGTCCTACTTATTCCAAACTCTTCCTAGAAAAGTTTTGATCCTCAATATGAATATACTTCTTTAATTCATCAAGTCTCATCTGTTCTTTCTGTCTGTGCATTTCAATCTTGAAAAAACTCCATTTAGCAGGTAGCTTACTCAACACAAGACCGACAAAGAGATTATCGGACAAATAAGAGTTATCCTCTTTCAACTCGTTTCTCATGTTCTCAAGTTCAACTAACTGTGAGGTGACACTCAAATTCATATTGAATTTAAAATCAAATAACTTCTCCGTTAGGAGAGTTTTAGAGAGCCCCTCTTGCTTTTAGAACTGAGCGTTCAAGTGATCTCATATCTCTTTCGCCGTCTTATACTAACTATAAGTCATAGCTAGACAAGGATTTAGAGAGTTCAACAAGTAATCTCTACAAAAATCTTCATCTTTGGTCCATTGATATTCATCCACATCTTCAGTGGTACATACAAAGTTACTTAAAACAATATAGAATATTTCACGTTCTTTCATGCCAAATTGAACGTGCAATTTTCAACCATGAAATTCAGTAACACCAAATGATTGCAGCTTTATAATATCATAGGAACTATGTTTTGCCATTCCAACCAGAGTAAAGAGTTAGAAAGAGTGCACTTTGGAGTCTTCGAAACTCCTAAAGTTGAATAATGCCTCTAACCTTGGTCTAACTGCTATGTAGAGATGGAATTTGCCAAAACAAACCCCAAAAATGAGTCCGGAGCACCCAAAAACTTTACGATGGACTGCCCTTGTTGCTGAAAATTCTCCAAAATATGCCAGAAATACGCGAAAATACGCAAAAAAAATATGCCAGAAATACGGTGCTACAGTAAGCGCGCTTGCTACAGTACCATGAAACTTCCGACGGCCGTATCTCCTTCGTCCGACCTCCGTTTGTCGCGAGTGACCACTCAAAACATTCGTATCGATGTGTAGAGGAAACCTAAGTGGTCTCAGCCTCCAAAATTGGCTATATTTTCTGAGTTCTTAATTCAAAGATTTCGGCCATCCGAATTTCAAATTCAGATCCCGGCCAAACCAACCGTCGAAATCGAAAGTAACTTATACCGGCGAGTTCGTCTCGACGATATCTTCAAGTAGACACCTTGCTTGCTCAAATCCGACACACGAACATAATATTTCAAGATTGTTGGAGGTTAGGGTTCAAGAGAGTAGAAAGGGTTTTGTCTGCTTGAAGACGTCAAGTTTGGAACGCTCAACAGTGTTACCTCCAGTGTATGAAACCCTAGAGTTATATGTAAGCTACTGGGCTCCAGCCCATATGGACCCAAATAACCATGCTTTCACCTACTTGGCTTGTATGTAAACATATTATATGGATTATATAAATAATATATCCAACACCTCTCTCCCACCAAAAGAGAGATGTTGAAGATTGCGGTTTCACGTTGTCGTTTAAAGTGGGGACTAAAGAATAAAGATGTTTATCATAGAACTCTCCATGTAACTGTCTTAAATTTGATTGCATGTTTTGGAGGTGGACCGGATCTGGGCTTTCTTTCTGGACTGAAATGATATACTGAATACACTTTCTACTGGGCTTGTGTTTTTATAACGTAGGATTGGCTCTCCATAGTAAAGGCGGATGAATGATATCTTCTTTTTCATTTCATATTTGAATTTCGTCGTCAGCGGAGAGAGCCTGATTCTTCTGGACCCAATCTTGGCTATTTGTAATTCCACAAACTTGTTTCTAGGGAGCTTCATTTTAATAAGGTAAGTGCGCTTTTTTATCTCCTCAAGAGAAATAGTTTCTTTGCAAGTTGATATTGTGATGTTATTTCCATAAGACACTGGTGTAATGTCATTTCTCTCTTTAGGTTTCTGTTAGTGGAATGTGTTCGATGTCAACTAGTTTTGACATCTCTCTCAACTCTTGTCATGTACGTGGTAAATCCAGTGAGAAGCTTGAAATATTGGGGATAGTACGTTTCTTCGACAACTTTGTTAAGATTCGGACTTGATGGAATTTCTCTTTACGTAGTAGCTTTCCATTTTCAATTTACTATTGGTGCTTCCTTCCTTGTCTCATTTGTTTCCGCTTTTATCTTCCGACTAGCAGAGTATAGAAGCCAAAAAAATTTCCTATTAATCTCGACATTTGATTGATTTCATCAATCAGTTGTCCTGATGAAATCCCTTGTCTTTACAAAAGAATATGCATAGCGTAAGAATATCTCCTATGGGAACCATTGAGTAGTTATTGAACTTAAATTCGTTTCATGGAACAAGTTCGAATGGAACACACATACACACACTCACTCACTCACTCTCCTCAAGTTTTGTATTACAACTTTATGCATATGTTACCGGCTCAAAGATTCCTTGGCTGCGAAATAGTCCGTAAGGCTCCTTACGAGTTGTTCAGACTAGGTCAGCCCTTTTTCTTTAGTTATTCCATGGAACACTTAGGCGAATGTCTTTACCATATCGAGTCATACCACACGCAGCTCAACTCGAGCATCCTTTGTATCGAGCGATGATAGACTACATCAAGCACTACAACTTGTTTCGGCCTGCCATGATATCGTCAGTGAAGCGACATTAGCTCCCAACCAGTTTGTATTCGGAAGGCCAACTCCCGCCTTTAGAGCTCCTAAGGAATGTATTCTATCTAATCTTAGAACTCCTAGCACAAACTGTCTTGGCACCACTCCCACATACCTAGTTGCTTCTTACCCTATACATTGCTCATTCACTATGTTTGACAACAAGTATCACTTCAATGTCTACGAGTGTGGAAAGACCTGGCGACATCAGTTTTTCGATCCCCTGCATTTTTCAAGGGATACAAAACTTCCAACTTGTGCCATTCTCTCCCATTAATTTTCGCAATGCCCTCATTGCTGGTTATGTCGCTTCCTTGCACCTTTTCCTACCATCAACTCCAATGGAGGCGCACGCTCGCCAGTAGCTTTTTTTTTCCCTTATTTTCTTTTGTTTTGGTTTTGATGGTCGTTCGGGTTTTCCGTTGGTCACCCCTGCGATACAGTGTGGCGCTTTGGGCCAATTGTCTTCCACCCTAGCAGCACCGTTTTATAGTCACTGACACTTTCAAAGTGTGGCACTTTAGCCAATTGGCTTTCCTTGACAGCAACGTTTTTCTCCCTATAGGCATTTTTTCCTCTTTTATATTTAGCTAACAAATGGAGGGTGTTTTCCTATTCAAACATGGTAGATGACTCATCTTGAGATTCGCCGAATTGATCCAGAGACGTTTTCCATTTTAGTGATGAAATAGTTTCTACCGGTGCCTTCATTGGCATCCTAGAAGCAAGTGAAGAGCCTCACATTGTTCGAGCATTTCCTTATTTTTTTTTCTTTTGTTTTGGCTCCGGCAATTCACACTCCGCACTCGCAGAAACATGTAGACCACAAGTTTCTTCCGATTCACACACCTACTTGAGGGATTCCTGCTCTGATACCACTTGTCACGAGCTCAGAGATTCCTAAATTCATCCATGTTCGTGCTTTTTGCAATTTGCCAGAATTGCTTCTGCAACTTATTCCCTTCGTCCTTCTTTCACCAGTTTGCATATATATGCCTTGCACACATCCTATACTCGGCATATGGCATCAACTCAGCCAAGGCAGGAACAAGTCCCTACAATATTAAACAAAGAAATATGTGTAAGAAAAGGAAAAACACAACATAACGCAATTAGCATTTAAAAAGAATCATTTCACAATGACATTACCTTCTATTGGTCGCTCATGAAAGCCCAACCTCTCACGTCGATTATCTCCAAGTTAGCCATCACATTTTTTAGGAATCATGACCAAGTGTCCTTATTTTCTATCTTCACAACAGCTCAAGCTATTGAAAATGTTTGGTTATTGGCAACTCGACCAATTGTAGACAACAATTCTCCCTTGCACAAACCCTTTAGGAGGCACCCATCTAATCTTACAACTCTTCTACAACCAGATAAAAATCCTCGCTTGCATGCATCAAAACACACATATAACCTATCAAATATAGTTCCCAAATCGAGCTGTAGCCTCTCCACAGCCTCGACATACACTCTACTTTGTGGGTTTTGAAGCATACATTCTTAAGCATAATCCCAGACCTGGACAGATTCTTATTTGTATCGACCCAAGAGTGTTGTCATGACCTTACACTTAGCTCTCTTGCCCTAATTCACTGACACGTTAATCCCTACCTGCTCCTTGACCAGCTACTTTAAGTGAGGTCTCCTAATCTCCGGCATGGCCTTTATCATGTTGAAGAAGTGCTTGGACAACCACTTACTTGTTACCCTTTTGTTGCCAAAAAATAATTAGAACACGTATGTTCCTCCTGGAACGATCTAATTTGGAATGACCTGCTCCTCTTGCTCAGTGCGTCGTAGATCTTCCTTACACAATTATGTGGTGGATACCTTGTCCTCATAAAGTCCTTCGTATATCCAAAAAAACTCAAGAGTCCTCTGCTCAGCAATAGACTTCTTCACAATATCATTCTTAAATTGTTTTACATCCTCAAATTTCATACCAATACACAAAGCAAGAGATGCTACAATTGGATCATAAGAAGGATACTTACTTTTCTTTCTACGCACATGTGCACCTACTTCTTAAAGCTCATCCTTGGAAGTACCAATCCAGTCGTCACTGCCACATTCTTCATCGTTAATAGCAGGTATAGCAGGTATACCTTCTTCTTCTCTATTTGCTGGTGCATCTCTCCCTAATTGTTCAAATGCTGCATGCTTTTTCCTCGCAATCTCCCTACAGTTTTGCAATGACCATGCAAGCTCATCATCATCATCGTCATCATCCCCTAAGAAATTGACATTTGCCACAGCTTCATGATCATCGTCATCACTAAAGGATTGTGTAACTTCTCAATTTAATCCACTAATTGGCTCATTACCTATGTGGCTTATCCCCCTGTCCTCCCTCTCCTCAAAATCCTATATGTCCTCCCAATCCTCCTTATCTATCCAGTCCTGATGTCCTTCTATAATGGTATCATTTCGACCATGAGAACTAGAATTAATACCATCGCCTACTTCTCCTGTTTGAATTAGTTCATCATGCTCAACATCTTCATGATCATCTTCTTCATCATCGTAGTCATACTACACGTAGACTGTCGCTTCGATGCCATGAAGGTAGTGATAAATCATATCTTTAAACCTATTATCATTGCACAACTTTCTCAACCCAACCCTCAAGCCCTTCCCAGGAACACAATCCAACAATTTATGTATTTTTCTTCGTAATATGTGCACTATATTCCTCATGAATGAGACATACGATGATGTCCTTACATCGAGGAAAATGGTTCCTTCATTTCCACCTTTGTACTCCCACTCTTCGATGCTAATGACAAAATCCCCCCATAGCATAAAATAACAACAATAAGATTCTTGTCTATAGCTGCATTAAAGGGAAAAAAACCAATAAATGTCTCAGCTTTTGGGACCATAAATGCACAAAGTACAACAAATTCACGTGGCCTGCTTTTGATTAAAAGACCCTTGATGTATAGTGTCAACAAAGCACGGTGTTCTAGATTCAAGAATTTGAGGTTCCCACAACTTCATTATATCCTAGCAAATAAAATAAAAACATTTTCAATGTGCCAAGGAACCGAAATGCATTTACACATGGCCCGTCTTTTGAACCTTTCTTTATAGACCGCACTCCATTTCTTTATCGAGGAACCGAAGCCATATGTTTTGATTAAAGTAGTGGATGTCCACACTGCATCAAGTACGAGCCTTATTTTTGCCATAACAATCTTAATCTTGCCCTCTGAATCCTAATTTTGCCGCGAGAGCCCTAATTTGGTGCTAGAACACTAATTCCATCGGAGTCTTCATTCCCCAAGAATCCTAATTCCATCGGATGCAGGGACAAAAGAGACACATACCTTCTCAGGAATCGTCGACAACAGCTGATCGACGACCAATGATGGCCAGCGAGCGACGGTGACAACTAGGCACGAGGAACCGACCGACTGACGAGAGCAGATCAAGCGACTAACTCTGTGCATGAGAGAGGACATATACTGATGAACGAAGAAGAAAGGACCGAGTGATGTCTTTTTGGGAATACATGTCAACGACATCTTTTTTCCCTTTCTTTCCATGTGCAAGCCACGTCAAATGTCCACTGTGGCAGCTGCTCTAAAAAATTTTGCCACATAAGATAATAAAGTTAATTGTAAAATCCAAGTAATTCATTTAGCAAGATTTTTTCCAGATTGGCACTTAAGTGATCGATTTTATCCGAACTTAGCACTAAAGTGATTATTTTTGAAATTTTGAAACTAAAGTGATCATTGCACTCAAGTTTTGATACTTGCACTGTACTTTAGCCTAAATTTTAAAGGCACAAGTGTTCATTGTGTGATATAATAAAATGCAGATTCCAAGGAAAATCTGCTGGTACTTTAGTTATATCACCACATGATCATATGCAGTCAAGCCTTCTTAATGACACTTTAGAAGGAAAAAATATGTGAGATATTCCCAAATTCATGTACATGCTTGAGTTGGTTTAGGAAATTAGTTGTGCATCTTCTTGTAACAATGTTGACACCTGATTTTTGACCATCTATTATTGTGATTTTTATTCTTTAAAATTAATTAAAAATATCAAAAAAAGTCATAAAATTACAAAATCAACTTTGGAAGCCTTGGACTAGCCTCAGGGACCAATTTTGAACAAAAAATATTTTTTGGTATTTTATAATATTTTTCGAATTTATTTAATTATAAAAATACCCAAAAAATCAGAAAAATACCATTCGTGGTCAGACAAATACCATTCGTGGTCAGAAAAATACACAAAAGTATTCAATAATTTTGTTTTAATTTTCTCTTCAAGTTTGTCACTTTAAATCTTGAAAATTCGGCTTGGGTCACTATGTTCCTTCACAAACATAAACCCGAACCGAGCAAAAAAATTCCTTTTCGAGTCTTTTAATTTTCAATTCTCACTTTTCATAAGCTATGACATTGAATTCTAAAATATCAAAGTGCAATTGGGTCAATTTGCACTCCAATTTGATCAATTTTGAACAAAAGGGCTTAATTGCACAAATTTCTTTCATTCTAGTCCCCGGTTTCACAATTTTTGAAATTAAATTTCATACGGGCATACCCATTAAAATTAAACACCTCCACCCCATAGTTTTCATCATGCTGAATACATTGGTGGGTTCAATTCGGGCTAATTTGATCGTTTAGGCCCTCGATTAAGCAAAAATCATTTTCGGATCCTAGGGACAATTTGGGGTTTTCACTAAATTTCAATCAATTGATTCAAGAAAATACCCATATTTGATAGTAAACATGTCAAGGAGTCCGATTTTGCCATCAATTTCATGAAAATAGGTCAATTTGGGGCCCAATTTGATCGAATTGGCCGAACCGGGCTGGTCGGGTCAGGCCCGACCCGACCCGGTCCGACCGGGTCTGCAACTTAGTTGCAGACCCACCGGCCGAAAGCGGAAACAGGGGAGGTGGAGCCGAAGGATTTTTTTTAAGAAAAGGGCGACCAACGTGGGAGACAACGGCAAGTGGACGATGGGCAGCCTTTTGAGGGGAATGGGGGCAAAAAGCCGGTCGGCCATGGGAGAAAAAGAGGGAGCCGCGAGGGAGAACGAGGAGCTCGGGAGAGAGAGAGGAGGAGGTGTTCGGGCGAAGCAAAGGGAGCAGCGACCATCCTCGACCTTCAGCAAACCTTGCCTATAAAGTGCTCGACGAAATGTGTAAATGGGGTTTTGATATTTTGGCTCTCGGCCGAGCCGTCCCCGCGGTCTATTTGTGCGAGTCTCGTCTTTAAGCTTCACTATAACTTGTTCTAAGCCCGGCTTACCCTTTTTTTTGCATCCAAACCGAGCCGGAAGCGATGGTCGGAGCTCGAACGGGCTCGGACCGAGCCGGGAGCTCTCACCGGCGTAAGCGGCGGTCGCCGAGGATTGGGAGACCTCAGGTAAGTCCCTAGACCTCCTTTAGATGCTTCCTGAATGATCGAAACCGAGGTTGAATGCTAAAAAAATTTCTGCAAATCATTCGCCGGAAACGGAGCTGTGGAGGTCCGGTTCGCCGGCTTTTGACGTATTCATGGCGTTGTTTTTAGTTGTATGTTGATTCTGGGCATGTAGGGAGTCGAACGCCGAAGGAACGAACAAAAAATACCAAGATTTGGCTCGGTTATGGGTCGTCCGGCGAGGATTCCGGCGATCGTCGCCGGAATAGTTACTGTTCACGTCTTCTCCGGCGACTATCGCCGGTGGTCAACCGGTCAACGGCTGATGTGGCTTGCCACGTCGGCAGCCATGTCAGCCGGGTGGGGCCACGTCCGATTAAATAAGACCCAGATCCGACGGTGGACAATGTGCCACGTGTCGCGATCTGGGATTTTTGGAAAAATAAAATGATTTTCAGAATTAATAAATGATTTTCGAAAATAATAAAAACATTTTCATCCGACGGTTGACATTGCGCCAAGTGGCACTCGGAGGACCGTCCGATCTGACCCAGGATCGGACGCGTCAGAGGAGGCCACGTGGCACAATGATGATCGTCTGATCTGGGAGTTTTCGGATAATAATAAAAAAATGTTAAAAAAATTAGAAAATTCTCAAAAAATCAAAAACGGCGTCGTTTTAGGCCGGTTGCGACCCGTAGGGTCGGGCCGGGCGCCCGCGAGGCGCGGGCCGGGTTTGACCCGGCCCGGAAAATAATTTTAAATATTAAAAAAAATTCAGAAAATAATAAAAATAATAAAAAATTCAAAAATTCAATAAAAAATGAAAAATCATAAAAACTTCAAAGAAATTCAGAAAATTCAGAAAAATTCTAAAAAAATTCCAGAAAATAGAAAATGGCCACATTCAACTGGCCACGACCTGTTTCGGGTCTTTTGACCCCCCGAACCTTCCAGAAATGACGGTTTTGCCCTTCCGATAAACTGTCTTCCAAAAAATTTCTAAAAAATCCAGGAAAATCCCAAAAAAATAGGAAATGGCCACAGACAACTGGCCAAGACTCATTCCGGGTGTTTTGAACCCCGACCCTTCTTAAAATGACGATTTCACCATTTGGGCGAATCGTCTTCCAAAAATGGAAGAAAAATAAAAAAAATTCCAAAAAATTCTCCAAAATGGGAAATGGCCACAAACAACTGGCCATGGAATATTTTGGGTAATTCGGTATCCAAACCTTCCAAAAATTGACGATTTTTCCCTTCGGGCTAATCGCCTCCAAATCTTCCCATTTTACCCCTGACCCGAAATCACGCCTTCCTTAAGCCTTTATGGTTATACTAGGAAGCCATTGATCTTAATTGATGTGCTTTGAAGTGATTTATTTATGTACTTGATTGCGCTTTCATTTAAATTGATTGTGATTGATAGGAATAGTCTTCCAATCTGTATGAAATCCTGAATTAAACCTACCTCACCTAAAAATTGCGCCTGCATGAACTCTTAGCTAGGAAAATCACTCGCGTTAGGTACCGAAAGGGCGTTGGTAATGACACCGACGTAACCAAGTCCCCGAACCCAAAATCTCTGGTTCCGCAGAACTGATCGACCTCTCCCAATCGATCAGTAAGGTTTCCGGTCTACCCTCCAATAAAGACCGGTGGCGACTCCAAATGCATGCACAAGTTGCACATGCCACCACGACCACACTGAAGGTCGAAAGCGATCGACTCTTATCGTCGAATCCTTCTAAAAAATACTCTCGCCGCGATTTGGTATGGGCCTGGGAGGGCCCGCGCCGATCCAAGACCCGCGATCGGTAATCCATTAGCCGCGTCCGCTTTCGGACGGGTCGCGACAGCTGGCGACTCCGCTGGGGACGCATGTTCTAGAACCTATGATTCTAGACCTCATGTGGACTTAGGCCGTAATTAAAATTCTGAGTGATTTCTCTAACCATGCATGCGCTCTCAAAGGTGAGGTAAGTCCGCTTACGATAGGTGTTATATGTTTTTGCAGATTGGAGAAATAAGGGGTGTAGTACGTGATTAACATTATCTTATGCAGGTTGGCGTAGGAATGTATGTTGTGTGGATGATTTGAAGCGCTGATTGATAAACTGTTGTGCATGACTTACATTGTGATGATCACGACACATGAACACACACAACCGCGCCTAAAACCCCGGGCACCGCCTATAGGAAAACAATAGAAGGGATTGAAAATGGAATCCCCGTGAGGAAAAACACGGGGTAATCCACTTTTCAATTCCGCTCATTTGGAACTATGGATCGAGCCCCAATGCAACGATAGTTGTGCAATGGAATCTGCTCTTTCTAGAACTCGAGATGGGAGCCTTGGCCTTAGGTTCCAAACCCTTTTGATTTTTAGAGTCGAGCCTCACTTGTCTCATGCGCATGTATTTGGATGGTTGGTATACCTAAAACAAAAAAAAAAGGTCATTAAGCGCCACTCATGGTAAGGTCCTGCCTTTTCTATTTAAATTCACTTGCAGCCTTTTATTTCGCACAACATGCTGCATTCATCAAATCCGAGGGTTGAGTCCAATTCCATTTTAGAGTATGGATAGAGTAGAGATGATCTCTCCAAGTCGGTCCCACATCCTGGACATATTCAAGTATGAGCAACGCGTCATCCGCCATCGGACTGTCGGGACGTTCAATGGAGTTTACCCTTTTCAAGCTGTCCAAGGAATGATCCAGTAACCATACCGGAAGTTGAAGGACAGGTGATAACAGCAAATTCGAGACACCTACCGGACATTATCAAAAGGGCATCTGGTGAAAACGAAGACCCGAAATAGCCGGACCGAAGACATCAAGCGTTGTCCCCCAAAGACCCGACTTGGGACACCTCTTTAGGTTATTAAGGGCCACGTTCCAGTCGTCCCTTTTCTTTTATCAGGATCATCGAGTCTGTAAGGAACACCCGCCTGTGGGTCTCCCATCTATCTTCTGCACTTCGATTTCTAATTCTTGTCTAAGTGTCTTGACATTGGAGCGCGACACTGGAATTTCTCTCAACCATTCGGATTTTTTCGGTTCAATTGCATGTCTTACCCAGATGAAATTTTCGTTAGAACTCACACTTGGCATGTTTAACCTAAGTACGAGAATCTAGCATTCATTTCATGGTGCGCCGGACATGGAATTGAACCGGTCTATAGCATGCATCATTGGTAATCCTTGGTAATTAACTAAAGTCGTCCATGTTTCCTGAATTTAAGATGAGACATGATATCCAAATTACCTTCGGGAAATCATTTCAATTTGGATGTCCTATCTCTCACCGAATTTAGGACACATTGGAATTGCATTTTTATCTTCTTGGAAATTCCACAGATGTTCTGGGGATTTACCAAAAGTAATAACCATGGATTACGCTCCTTTTAGTTTTATGTTTTCTCTTGAAAAACATCGATAAGAATTTTTCACATGAGATTAAGGCTTGTGTAAAAGTCCTTATCTTCGTTAATCTCAAGAAAGCATAAAATTGAAAGGATTTATGCTTTACTTCCCTTTCTGACATCTTCCTGTCATTCGAACAGGCAATTTCCAGAATCAAAATCCAAAGACTTGTGTGAAGAATCAGTCGCAAGTTAAAATCGCTGGACCACCCTAGAGAGTCAACTGATGAGGGAAGACCAAGGAATCCTAAAAAAAAATAGTCAACTGATGAGGGCAAACGCCACCCAACCGGGGCATCCGGGTCAAGTGTAAAGACGTATCGTTCCCAATTGATTTTCAATCAGATAATGGCATAATATTTCATATCTCTTCCTCTCAGGATAAGATGGTTAAAGACCAACAAAGGGGAGCTCGCCTTCCCTACAAAATGGAAAGGAGTGCACCTTCATCGGGCATCACCCATTGGGTTTGCAAAAACAAGATGGATTTATTGTGATGAGTCTTAAGTAGTGTCGCGACCCTCTCGAGATTCGCCGTGGGCTCTCGAGGGCTAATGGGCCGTCCAGTCTGGTCGGATGCGGGCCTCTCCCAAGGCCCGTTACCCAAATCGCAACGGAGGTATACGTAGTCGACCTTCAGTGTGGTCTAGTGATATGTGCTAAGTGTGCATGCCATGGAGTCGCCACCAATCATTTTTTTGGAGGGTATGATTGGACCACCCTATTGAATAGTCGGGAGTTTCTATTCAATTCTGCGATTAACCAGGGAAATGGGTTCGGGTGTCGCGACCCGTCCGAAATCAACGGACGCGGCTAATGGATTACCGATCGCGGGCCTCCACTCTGAAATGTGGATCGCGGGCCTTAGATCGGCGCGGGCCCTCCCAGGCCCATACCAAATCGCGGCGGGAGTATATCTTTAAGGATTCGACGATAAGAGTCGATCACTTTTCGACCTTAGTGTGGTCGTGGTGGCATGTGCAACTTGTGCATGCATTTGGAGTCGCCACCGGTCTTTCTTGGAGGGTAGACCGGAAACCTTACTGACCGATTGGGAGAGATCGATCAGTTCTGCGGAACCAGAGATTTTGGGTTCGGGGACTTGGTTACGTCGGTGTCATTACCAACGCCCTTTCGGTACCTAACGCGAGTGATTTTCCTGACTAAGAGTTCATGCAGACGCAATTTTGGGTGAGATAGGTTTGATTCAGGGTTTCATGCAGATTGGAATACTAGTCCTATCAATCACAATCAATTTAACGAGAGCGCAAGTCAAGTGCATAAATAAATCATGTCAATGCACATCAATTTCAATCATTGGCCTCCTAGTATAGCCATAAGGGCTTAGAGAAGATGTGATTTAGGACTAGGGGTAAAATGAGAAGATTCGGGGACAATTAGCCCGAAGGGCAAAATTGTCATTTTTGGAAGGTTTGGATACCGAATTACCCAAAATATTCCATGGCCAGTTGATTGTGGCCATTTCCCATTTTTGAGAATTTTTTGGAATTTCTTGACTTTTCTTCAATTTTTGGAAGACAATTCGCCCAAAGGGCGAAATCGTCATTTTAAGAAGGTTCGGGGTTCAAAACACCCGGGATGAGACTTGACCAGTTGTTTGTGGCCATTTCCTATTTTTTGGGATTTTCCTGGATTTTTTAGAATTTTTTTGGAAGACGGTTTGCCGAAAGGACAAAACCGTCATTTCTGAAGAGATCGGGGGTCAAAAGACCCGAAACAGGTCGTGGCCAGTTGAATGTGGCCATTTCCTATTTTCTGGAATTTTTTTATAATTTTTCTGAATTTTCCGAATTTTTTTTGAATTTTTTATGATTTTTTTATGATTTTTTTATTTTTTTGATTATTTTATTATTTTCTGATTTTTTATTTATTTAAAAATATTTTCCGGGCCGGGTCAGACCCGGCCCGCGCCTCTCGGGCGCCCGGCCCGACCCTAGGGGTCGACACCGGCCTAAAACGACACCGTTTTATATTTTTAAATATTTTTTCTATTTTTTTAACAATTTTTTTGATTTTTTATCTATTTTATTTAATTATCCGAAAATTCCCCGGATCCGACGGTTCAGGATGCGCCACGTGGCCTCTCCAGGCGCATCCGATCTTGGGCTAGATCAGACGACCTTAGGGGTGCCACTTGGCGTGATTTTGGCCGCTGGATCAAAAATTGATTTATTTTCCTTTTTAGAAAAACCTTCGGATCGAACGCTCTAGAACGTGCCACGTGGCTTCCTCTGGTGCGTCCGATCTTGTACAAGATCGGACGTCCCTCAGCGAGCCACGTGGCACATTCTCGTCCGCCGGATCGATTATTCGAAAATCATTTATTTAATTTTCCAAAAATTCCAGGATTGCGACACGTGTCGCGATCGTGGCCGTCCGTTTGTTTTATTTGAAAATAAGCGGACCGGACCCCACCCGGCTGACGTGGCTGCCTACGTGGCACGCCACGTCGGCCGTTGACCGTTGACCGACCGGAGGGTCGCTGGAGAAGACGATGAACAGTGCAAAATCCGGCGGGAATAGTAAAAATTCCGGCGAAGTCGCCGGAAAATTGCGAAACGGGCCCGAAACTTGGTATTTTTCGCCCGTTCTTGCGGCATTCGACTCATTAGACACTCAGCATCAACATACAACAAAAAGAAGGCCGTGAACACGCCGAAAAATAAGTAAACCGGGCCTCCCCGAACCCGGCTCCGGCGAGGTGATTTGCAAAAAAAATTTTGCGTTTAAACTTGTTTCCAACCGTTCACGTAGCATCCAAGGGAGGTTTGAGGACTTACCCGAGGTCCCTCGATGGTCGGCGGCCGCCGGAAATCCCTCGTCGAGCTCCCGGTCCGGATCAAAGCCGGCGAAGCTCCGAGCCGTGTTTCGTCGCGGTTCAATGCAAAACAAAGGTCAACACAAGCTTAGAGTTGGATCTAGATGATTTTTAAAGCGAGCCTCGCACAGAAAGGGGTCGGGAAAGGTCCGGCCGAGAGCCCCGGAGTAAAATGCTCACTGAAGCATTTCGCCGAACACATGGCGTGCACTGAGAAAAAATGAAGCTCGAGAGCAAATACCAACCTATTCGGAGCTCGCCGACGACCCCTGAGCTCCGGTGATGGTCTAGGAGTATCGCCAAAGACCTTGGGTTGCCGTTTGTCCGTCGGTTTTCTCCCAAAAATTCCCCGTACCCCCTTCAACTCTCTCGGCCCTGTTTTCTTTAAACCCGAGCACCATCCCCCTCCCCCGTGGCCGACCGGCCCTTTTTTTCACGCCCACGCCTCTGCCAAAACTGAATATGCCTTGCCCATTTGCTTCCCGTGCTCGGTTGTCTCGTTTTTGTTTAAAAAAAAATCGCCCCCCACACTGCTCTGCTGCACGCGGGTCTGCTGCACATTCTGTGCATTTGCAGACCCGGGTCGGGCCGGGTCGGGTCGGGTCGGACCCGACCGGCCCGGTTCGGCCAAATCGCCCAAATCGCCAAATTGACCCCCTAAATGACCTCTTTTCATGAAATTGATGGCAAAATCGGATTCCTTGACATGTTTTCCATCAAATATGGGTATTTTCGTGAATCAATTTATTGAAATTCTGTGAAAACCCCAAATTGTCCCTAGGATCCGAAATTCAATTTCGCCAAATCGAAGGCCTAAACGATCGAATTAGCCAAAATTGAGCCCACCAATGGATTCAGCATGATGAAAACTGTTGGGTAGAGGTGTTTAATTTTAATGGGTGTGCCCGTGTGAAATTTAATTTCAAAAATTGTGAAACCGGGGACTAAATTGAAAGATTTTTATGCAATTAAGCCCTTTTGGTTGAAATTGATCAAATTGGAGGGTAAATTGACCCAATTGCATTTCAATACTTTGGAGTCCAATGTCATAGCTTATAAAAACCGAGAATTGAAAATTAGAAGACTCGAAAAGGATTTTTTAGGCTCGGTTCGGGATTAGGTTTGTGAAGGAACCCCATGAACCAAGCCAAATTTCCATAATAAAAAGTGAAAATATTGAAGAGATAATTAAAATAAAATTTCAGATTTTTATGCAATTAAGCCCTTTTGGTTGAAATATTGAAAAATTTCGTTCAACGGCCTTGACTCAAAAGTGAGTCCCCCTTGGAAACCGATATCCAAGCCTAACACTACGGTCCCGTGAAAGACCTCCTGATCGGTCGAAATGTATGCGTTGCGAATGATCCTGAAACCCAGGCACAGGTCGGTAGGAAATTGAGCACTTTCCCTATTAAAGATCATTATCACAGAGCAGTGAGGAGCCTTCTTGGGTGAGAAATACTCCAATGGATGTTTTGAGCAAACTCTTTTTGAAATTTTCAAATTGTTTGATCTAGAGTTTCCGTGCAAGGAATTTATGATCACATCTGTATATGGCAGGAATGTTTTGGATAACCTCCAACAATTAAAATGCACATTTCATGACTAAAACTTAAGTCGTAGAATTTTGTCAGTTAGACAATTATTGTCTTCCCAAAGATTACTAATATCTTCTTGGCGAGGAAAATTTTTTCAGGTCTAAGCTTTCTGCAGGACTTTTGGCCACCCCAAAGACTGGGTGCGTCATCCTTAGGTGAAGCCTTTTAGTAGGCAAATCTTTTCTAAGACCGATCCACAGAATGATCGAGTCTCCGACTAGCCCCGAAGAGCGGGTACGTCATCCTTTGATTCATATCAATTTGGAATCTCATAAATGGTAGAAACCGCCTGAAGGGTCAACTCAATGGTATAAACCGCATGAAGGGTCAATCAATGGTAGAAACCGCCTGAAGGGTCAACACAATGGTAGAAACCGCCTGAAGGGTCAATGTATGGTAGAAACCGCCTGAAGGGTCAACCAATGGTAAAAACCGCCTGAAGGGTCAAAACAATGGTAGAAACCGCCTGAAGGGTCAATGTATGGTAGAAACCGCCTGAAGGGTCAACCAATGGTAGAAACCGCCTGAAGGGTCAACTCAATGGTAGAAACCGCATGAAGGGTCAATGAATGGTAGAAACCGCCTGAAGGGTCAAAGGACTGGTAGAGACCGCCTGAAGGATCAACCCAATGGTCCGATCCACCATACGGATCAAAACCTTGATGAATCCCGAACGCGGGAGGAGTCGTTTTCCCTAATAAGCCTTACATTAGGCAAGCCATTTCTAGTTTAGTCCACCACACGGATCAAAACCCTTGGCAAATTCCCAAATGTGGGATGCGTCTTCCTTAGGTTCCTATCAGTTAGGAATCCCATTATGGTTTGACCTACCATACAGGTCAGAGCTTAACATCCCCAAGACACTCCGATGACAAGTCCTTAGGAATCTACTTGAACCCATCAGACACAGCAAATGCCGCAAGCATTCGGCAGGTAAGGGGCAGGGAAGTCTATCTACTCCTTAACTTTCTTACATCATATCAGGGAATTGAATGAGCACATCTCTTTTTAAGGAAAAGCACACATTGATGGGCATGAAAATTGGATGTCATGATTTCTTTTCTTTTCCCAGTCGAGTTGATCGGAACACAGGTGTCACCTTGTCTTTGAGAGAAACCTCTGACGAAATTCCTCTCAAAGAGGGGCAGCTGTTGACACCTGATTTTTGATCAGTCTTTCATAGTTTATTTTTAAAAAATTCATAAAAAATCTATAAAAAGTTAAAAAAATTAAAAAATCATCTTTGGTAGCCTTGACCAAGCTAAAGGAACCATTTTTGATAAAAAAAATAATTTTTCATATTTTTTAATATTTTTTAATATTTTCCAAAAATAGAAAAATACATGAAAAATGAAGAAAAATAGCGTTCGATGTCGTAAAAATATAGAAAAATAGTCAATATTTTTATTTTAATTTCTTTTACATTTTGAACTCATAAATAGTCAAAATTTAAGTTCAATTGCATGTGTTTCTTCACGACGCATAGAGTTGAATTTGGCAAAAAAATGTCATTCGAGTATTTTAATTTGTAAATTTCTACATCTTTTTTAGTCTTGACGTCCAATTAGATCGACCACCATCTACAATAAATGCCCCTTGCTGAATATTTTCGTTTTTGTTTCACATGATTTCATGGTGTAAAACGCCGAGTGGATTCCCAAATATAATCGGGTCGGCATGAGCTCGATAGCTCGTCCAAGACCAAACCAGGGCACGGCGAACCCCATGTGAGTACTCTCGAACTCCTTCGATGCTTCCTAATGCTTTTCTTAGGTTAGATCGTGTGTAGAATGGCTAGGACAGCTAAATCATTCTTGAGCTGTGATTGATAAATATGACCTTACTAGGAATGCCATGTGATTTATTTGCATATCTAGATTCCTTGAGTTGGGCATTTTATTACTGATTGTGATTGCTAGGATAATCACTCTTATTTACATGAATTTCTAGATTTAGGGTTCATACCTTACTCATCCGCATGAATCTCAGGCTAGAAAATTCAGTCAACTTAGGTACCGAAAGGGCATCAACTCTGACAGTTGGTGTAACTAAGTCCCCGAAACCATTTCTCTGGTTCTCGCAGAATTGAATAGAAACTCCCAACTATTCGATTGGGTGGTCCAATCATACCCTAAAAAAATGATTGGTGGCGACTCCATGGCATGCACACTTAGCACATGTCACTAGACCACACTGAAAGTCGATCACGCATACCTCCGTTGCGATTTGGGTAATGGGCCTTGGGAGAGGCCCGCGTCCGACTAGACAGGACGGCCCATTAGCCCTCGAGAGCCCGACAACCTCAAGAGGGTCGCGACAGACTGGCGACTCCACTGGGGACTGGTTCTTAACCATTTAGTGGACTTGAGCCGATTAAAAAGTTGATTGATTCTTGTAACCTAATTTTATGCAGATGCTCTCGAAAGTGAGGTGTATATGCTAACGAATGTGTTAGATGTTTTTGTAGACGGGAGAAATAAGGGGTGAAGTGCTTGTTAACTTTGTTTTATGCAGGCAAGAGTTTTGGATGTATGATTGTGTGGATGTTTATATTGAAGCGGTGATTGTTAAATAAAATGCATGTCTTTTGCTTTAGCACGACATAATGAATACACACAATTGCGCCTAAAACCCCAGGCGCCCTCTTTAGGAACACAATAGAAGGAATTGAAAATGGAATCTCCGTGAGGAAAAACATGGGGTAATCCACTTTTCAATTCCGCTCACTTCGAACTATGGATTGAGTCCCAATGCAACGATAGTTGTGCAATGGAATCGGCTCTTCCCAGAATTCGAGGTGAGAACCTTGGCTTTAGGTACCAAGCCCTATCTTTTGATTTTTAGGAGTTTTCCCTCACTTGTCTCATGCGTTTGTCTATGGAAGGTTAGTATACCTAACACTGCTAAAAATACAGAGAAGCTTGATTTTCTCTTAAGTTTGGTTGGTAAGACTTTTCTATCCCTCGAACTTGTTACAGCTCTTAATCATTATATTCATTGCATAATTCCGGTGATTGGATTAAATGCCATTTTGAGGATAGATAGGTGTGTTTTCCTCCCAATGTTCTTGATGGAAGATGAAGATGGTGTCATCCCATTACGAGCGCCAAGTGGACAAGAAGAGCCTGCTATGGACATCATTGAGGTATCATCTAATGAAGATGACGATTTGGAATAGGTGATCCTGAAGTCACGTCTCAAAGATCGAAACTGGGGCATCTCTAAGTATTAAGATCACATTCCTTTGTTTTAATTTTCATTTCTAGCCTTCTTGTATAGGATTTATTTGGCTGAGATCCTCTCTATCTGATCCCTTATATTGATTGTATTAGGGATCTATTTGTGTTTATATACATTCAGATTGAAATTTGTTGTATTTCTATTGACTTGTCATTGGAATGTGATAGTGGCATTTCTTCTAATCACTCGAATACTCCAAAATCAATTTTATAATTCCTTTGGATGAAATTGAAATTGGAAGTCTTATACAACCTTTTGGCCGTATAGGGCAATACAATCCCAATTTCGCCAGAAGGAACTATAAACTTGAATTGGTTCATGCATGTTTTGCATCATTGGTAATCCACAATAATTGATCAAGAGTATTCGTGTTTTTCAAATTTAATGAAAAGATAGATATCCAAATTACTCTCGTTCTTAGCAAACGGCTTTAATTTGGATACCGTATCTTCAATTGAATTTAAAACACATCGTAATTGTGTACTTTTGAACATTCCATTGATTTTCTTGGAATTGATCAAAGGCGATTATCGTGAATTACATTCCTTTCAATGATATGCTTTCCTTTGAGGAATATTGATAAAAGCTTTTGCACAAGGCAAAAACCCTTGTAAAAGCTCTTATCCCTATTAATCACAAGTAAGCATAAAATTGAAAGGATTTATGCTTTATTTTTCAAATTCTTTCTTATGATTCTGCCTTTTCATTTGAAACAGGTTAAAAACAAGTAGAGAAGAGAAGTCTTTTTGTGGATAATCGCGGTGGGAGGTTCCTTTATCCGATCATAAGCAAGATTAAAAAATCAAGATGTACACGCTCGAATCATCAATGTCAAAGCGCAGCTTGCCTAGGTTGAGAGTGGTCAGGTGTTCGAGAAAGTCAGCCATACAGAAGTTGAGACACACACATTAGAGCTTTCATTCATTTCGCTCAATCGAGGGACCTTAAAAGTAGATCATACAAATCATCGGGGTGGAAACATAAAACCGCAATGAGCCCTAATTAGCATCACAAAGGAACCAAGTTGGCCCTCCATATTATTGATGCTTTGCTTATACTCACCACCTCGAGACTCGAGATCTGCAAGCTTAAGAAGAAGGCGTTTACATTCCCCTTTAAGCTCGGCAACCTTGGTCCCGTGATCTTCGGCGGCTATTTCCAGGTCCCGAACTAGTCCTCTCCCATGGGCTATATCCGCGGTAATGCTGTCAAGCCTTTCTTCCTGCCACTCACATTGAAACTTCAACACGACATTACGACGGTCGTGCTCATAGGTGGTCAGGGATAAGGCCAAGCGCTCCACCAAATTTCCCCTCTCGCGAAGCAACATCGAGACTCGCTTGTTGGCGAACTCAACAGCCTTTCTGTGACTATCGGCCACAAGGTTGGCCAACACCAAGCAGTTGGACCGATCCTCATAGCGAGCTCGCAAAACGTGAGCCACGGTAGCTTTTCGATGAGCGACACGGTAAGTCTCTAAAAAGTTTATAAAGAGGGTTGGGAAGATTCTATATTCCCTCTCTAAATTAGTGCACTCGATGGAGGTGGTGTCTATTTCCACGAGCAAAATGCGGATTTCATCTTCAGTTTCTAGGTGATCGGCTATATGAGCATAGCCTCGACCGAGGAGGTTATAGAGTTTTTCCCACTGGGCCAAAATTTCGGCCGAGAAAGCGCGAATAGGAGAGGAGGTCATTTTCGTTGGAGTGAGGGAGAAGAAGATGAGTGTGGTAGAGTGATTAAAATAAGAAAAGGCAATTATGTAAGAGTGTTAATCTTCTTTGCATTAACTCCTCCTTTTATAGCAACTCGAGAATGAAGAAAGGCACAGCAATAATGCTCGTGGAGCCAAGTTAATTGGGTAAAGCAGTGGTGGCTCTTTCGGTGAACCATCAGATCTGTCCCAGTCCGCGATTTCAGGCTTGATAAACCTAAAAAAGTTGTAAAAAGATATGTCGGTGTCACCATATTAAAATTGAGCGGGAGTTAAGCGCAACTATCGAAAAAAGTTGCGAAAGGATTTGGCGGTCCCATCATATTAAAAAACTGAGCAGGAGGCGAGCGTAGTTCCACCTTTTTGAAAATAAGTGGGAGACAGACATGGATATCGAGAAAAGGAAATCGATTTGGTGTCCCTCCACGTTGAAAAGAAGAAAGAAGACGACAAAGCGGGAAATACGAAATCTTGGGAGCAACGCTTGCCTGACGATCTTCATCCATGTTTAAAGAACGTTTCATGGGCATACAGAACCACTCAAAAGAAAATTTAGAGAGAGTGAGCATACATGAGAGAGTAGAGAACCCTGAGTGAGCAAAAATTGATCGAATATTTTTCGATCCAACATGTTTGAGGGTTACCATCAGTTGCTAGAGGCGACTGATCCAAAAATCTCAGAAAATGAACTACTGAGAGATCTCGAAGATTCCAGGATGGCGTCTGGTACCAGAACCACAGAACCCAACCCTTTCGGCAACGAAGTTCAGGATCTCAGCAGCGACGACAACAGCAGCAGCGATGGTCAATCTCGGAAAAGGAAACGTCGCCAGTGCCACACTCAGAATGAAATCCAAGAGCTTGAAGCTTTCTTTAGTGAATGCCCTCTCCCGAACATGAAACAAAGAAATGAATTGGGCCAGAAGCTAGGGATGAAACCTTTGAGGGTCAAGTTTTGGTTTCAAAATAAGCGAGCCAAATTGAGGGCTCAACACAGACGTCAAGAACTTGCGATTCTAAAGGAGGAAAACGAAAAGCTTCGAGCGGAGAACATGAGGTATAAGAAAGCTCCCAGCACTATCGCTTGCCTTAATTGCGGTGGCCCTATCACTCTCGGCGAAATGTTCCTTGATAAGCCTTATATGAGGATTGAAAATGCTCATTCACCACCCCACTCCCTCGAACCATCTTCGATACAATCGGATTTTGTTGGAGATATGCATGAACAAATCAATTCTACGAAGTCAATATCGATGCCTTCTAAAGGATGTGATATGCGTCACCATGATTGGAGTTTCCTTAACGATGAGCTTACTATCACGACCGACCAATCCAAAGCTGATGAATTCCCTCCACAACAATTTCCGGCTCGATCAAATTCTACTGGAAATAGGCCAGAGAGCAATAGCCAAGTTGTCAACACTGTTCCGGGTCGCAAGAAGACGAGGGTCAATTGGTCCCTCGAGCTTCATCTCAAGTTCCTTAGTGCGGTTCAGCAACTAGGGATCAACTCAGCATATCCAACGCGCATACTTGAGATCATGAACATACCAGGACTCACTAAAGATGGAGTCGCGAGTCACCTCAAGAGCTACAGAAGGGCGCTAAGACAGCGCCACACAGCACTGAACCTGAAAGAACTCAACTTGTGCCTAAACACTAGGCATGGCTATAACTACAATGCCCCTGAAGTAAGAAATACCCTGCCGAATCTAGGCACCGACCAAGCTGGTAGCAGTACTATCGACTACTTGGGCGCTAATCAGAATATTCCCCCGAATCATCTCAGCACCCCTCAAGAGTATATGCCACAAGTGCAGCAGGTACGAACTCCTTGATTTGAGCAGCAACTTTTCGCTAGTGCTCTTCCTATCCCCGATCAACATATTGCGCCTAGTGTTCAAAGATCTGCCCGGCTTGGGCATATGATTTCGGAAGATCAAGCAGGCGGATGCTTTGAGGATTTTTGTTTCTCCCATTCCCAAATGGAAGGTGCTTTTGATAGTGAACCGATCAATCATCCTCTTATAATCTCGAGCAACGACGAAGGTTCTAGCTCGAAGAATCAGATCGCTCACAACAGAAACAGGAATCCTTCAACGCCAAGCGATGATGGTCAACCCGAATATCAGTTGCTCGAAGAATCAAAAGATTTCCTTGATGATGAGCTCCATATCTGGATCGATCAGTTTAAAACTGATGGACTTATGAAGTTATGATCCAAAATGACGATTATATGTCTGATTCATGGTGTAGCTGGCTGATCACCGAGAATCCTCAAGGGAACTAGGCACATGTGAATGGATGTATCATTAATCTTTCTGTCATAAAGTCTTCCATGCAAGATAATCTTCCTTAATGCCTAGAGTTAATCTGGGGCAGCGATCAGTACTACCTGCGAGCATCATCATGCTTGAGTACGACAATCCCTTGTTAGATTAGAGTCGAGGCGAATCAATTGAACGCCACGAAGAAAAACATTTAAAGGCTTCACATAGGAAAATGCGAGCAAAAGCCCGAGCGAGCTCAAAGACGGTTAGCTCTGTATCGTTCTAAGGGACCTTTAGTCGTTATGAACTCTAAATTGAGCTTGTTTCATTCTCGATGGGGGTCGCTAACTGCTTCAAGAATTTTATAACAAAAAACGAACCAGTTAGGGACGCCAATAGTGCTTTGTCCTGGTAGTCAGTGAACTGGAAGTGGTACGAAACGTCAGGAGTTCGATCTCAGGATTGAAAAATCATTTTATCAGTTTGTCTATCACCCGATGAAGTTCAAAGAGATTCGACGCAGATGACTATAGAACTTGGGGCAATTCGAAAATCATCGATTCATTTTCATCAAGCGGCGAAGTTGGTATTGTAAAATGTGAAGCACGCAAATGACAAATCCGAAGCAGAAGGAGATGAATCATGATTCGCTTATCCAAGGTCGGGATTTCAACCTTCGACTAAAGCCAAATCTAGGATGAGTTTTTGATCTTGCCCACTCGACAAAACCCATCTCCACTGAAAATGGGGGCAAACCATTCCTACATCTGGAAAGCATGTCGAAGCCGAAGACATCAAATTCATCGTTTGATCCGTGGGGCAAGTCCCCGAAGCAATAGTTATCATCTGCAGAGCGTAATGGAATCCATCCTTTCAATGTAAAACACATTTGGCCGCGGAGCCACCCATTTGGTAAAAAGAACGTATCGTTCCTAAATGATTTTCAATCAGATGCGGGGATAATGTTCTCTCATTTTCCTCTCAGGTGATGAACAGAGATGAGGCACCCAAGAAGCCATGCATTCAAATAACAAAACAGTGCATGAAACACGCCCAAAAAGATGAATGAATCTCCTCCGACGTAAATCCTCGAGGTGGATTCGTTGCCCAACCAGACGAAGAAATCATGGCCACAAGCTTGAGGGCCGGCTTCTACAATCCGCACATTGGCATGCAGAATGGAATTCAAATCAAGAGTAAAGTAGTATCGTCCCAATTTGTTTTGAATTTGGAAACCCAAAATAATGCTTAATATTTATCCTTGGCAGGAGCTCGCCATCAGGGCACACATGTAAGTTTCATTTTTCTCCAAAAACCAAGAAGTCGAAAGAACTTTAGAACACCCAACAATCTTGTGTTACTATGTGAAGTGCAGATTTTCACAACCCTTGTACACTCGTTGGAGCATATGACCAAGGGTAAGATATATCGTTCCAATTTTTGTAAAGTTTTAGAATATACAATGACATATCCCTTTTATATCTCCAGGATCTCCACCCTCGATGGGCAGGTAAGTATCCCTTTTCCCAATTCATTGGAGATTAAAAACTTTCAGAATTAATTCGATTCTCACATCTAAAAATACATAGAATTCTTACTTCATTGACATTCATGTTTTAAAACATGAGATTGTCTGAACATGAATTACACATGTATGGTGCATCATAAAATCCCTTTGAAGGATAAATCTTGATGAAATGAAATGAATTTTTCCAATAAGAGTCGTTTGAACTGTTCAAAAGGGTATTTTCTCATAAGAGAAGCGAGCCTAATCCAAACACGTCCCATACACACTTGAGAGATGAGGAGATTGGAAATGATAGCGAAACCTTAACCTATGGATATAAGGGTCATTCGCAACGATTACATGGATCGAGATGACAGAGGCATTTATTTCTTCATTCCAAACACTACAGATGCCCATTGAGAACCCCATTGAACGGCGATTTTCATTCTCAACCCTGTCAAGAACCACCCCACATTGGGGCAAATGAAGGTTAGTCCAACAGTATCAGAAAGTAAACGGTTAGAAATTTTCTTGCTCGGACTAACATAAATCTTTGTGTGTTGTTTATATGATAATCCAAGTGTCATAGGATGACGAGAATGATTCATTTCTCTATCCTACACACTGTTATCCTTTGCACAACCAAGTTGAGCCAGCAAATTCATTTCATCAACCTATTGGTGATCATTGCATATTCCAAAGCAAAGGCAACATCACTCTAGGAATGGAAGCGTGCCAAAGTTTAAGTTGCATATCTAGCATGATTGCCGAAAATCCTAGCTCCAAAAGAAAAGAAAAACACGGGATTAAAAAAAGGGGGAAAAGAAAAATCCCTAGACATCAAGAAAAAGCAAAGTGCTTGGTAAAAAGCAAGGCTGATGTCTATTCAAAATATCCCTAGTAAAGTCTAGAGAGACGATGAAAAGACCCTGCAAAGGAGTTAGATCAAGATGACTACTCTCCAAATGTTGTCGTGCTCAAATTGCAAACACACAAACAGACGGTCTCTTAATGTAACAAGACACACTTTTAAACATCCTTGTGCGCTCTAAAATAGGAGTGTACACTTCAAGAAATGGAGATGTTCTTCGAAGGACATGTGGCAAATTTGCAATGATCACCAATGTCAAACCCTTCACAATTTCTGGGCAAAAAATAAGCCTTTTTCGGTCCCCAATCCTTCCAATGTTACAACCCTGAAGTAGTCTTATCTGACCAAGACACTTGGGTTAATGTATAACTTAGCTCAAAGAAGTACGAGCAAGACTATTTCTTTCTCATTTTGCAGGGTTCTTGACTTGTAAACCCGGAGCAGATAGTGAAAAATTTCGTTCAACGGCCTTGACTCAAAAGTGAGTCCCCCTTGGAAACCGATATCCAAGCCTAACACTACGGTCCCGTGAAAGACCTCCTGATCGGTCGAAATGTATGCGTTGCGAATGATCCTGAAACCCAGGCACAGGTCGGTAGGAAATTGAGCACTTTCCCTATTAAAGATCATTATCACAAAGCAGTGAGGAGCCTTCTTGGGTGAGAAATACTCCAATGGATGTTTTGAGCAAACTCTTTTTGAAATTTTCAAATTGTTTGATCTAGAGTTTCCGTGCAAGGAATTTATGATCACATCTGTATATGGCAGGAATGTTTTGGATAACCTCCAACAATTAAAATGCACATTTCATGACTAAAACTTAAGTCGTAGAATTTTGTCAGTTAGACAATTATTGTCTTCCCAAAGATTACTAATATCTTCTTGGCGAGGAAAATTTTTTCAGGTCTAAGCTTTCTGCAGGACTTTTGACCACCTCAAAGACTGGGTGCGTCATCCTTAGGTGAAGCCTTTTAGTAGGCAAATCTTTTCTAAGACCGATCCACAGAATGATCGAGTCTCCGACTAGCCCCGAAGAGCGGGTACGTCATCCTTTGATTCATATCAATTTGGAATCTCATAAATGGTAGAAACCGCCTGAAGGGTCAACTCAATGGTAGAAACCGCATGAAGGGTCAATCAATGGTAGAAACCGCCTGAAGGGTCAACACAATGGTAGAAACCGCCTGAAGGGTCAATGTATGGTAGAAACCGCCGGAAGGGTCAACCAATGGTAGAAACCGCCTGAAGGGTCAAAACAATGGTAGAAACCGCCTGAAGGGTCAATGTATGGTAGAAACCGCCTGAAGGGTCAACCAATGGTAGAAACCGCCTGAAGGGTCAACTCAATGGTAGAAACCGCATGAAGGGTCAATGAATGGTAGAAACCGCCTGAAGGGTCAAAGGACTGGTAGAGACCGCCTGAAGGATCAACCCAATGGTCCGATCCACCATACGGATCAAAACCTTGATGAATCCCGAACGCGGGAGGAGTCGTTTTCCCTAATAAGCCTTACATTAGGCAAGCCATTTCTAGTTTAGTCCACCACACGGATCAAAACCCTTGGCAAATTCCCAAATGTGGGATGCGTCTTCCTTAGGTTCCTATCAGTTAGGAATCCCATTATGGTTTGACCTACCATACAGGTCAGAGCTTAACATCCCCAAGACACTCCGATGACAAGTCCTTAGGAATCTACTTGAACCCATCAGACACAGCAAATGCCGCAAGCATTCGGCAGGTAAGGGGCAGGGAAGTCTATCTACTCCTTAACTTTCTTACATCATATCAGGGAATTGAATGAGCACATCTCTTTTTAAGGAAAAGCACACATTGATGGGCATGAAAATTGGATGTCATGATTTCTTTTCTTTTCCCAGTCGAGTTGATCGGAACACATGTGTCACCTTGTCTTTGAGAGAAACCTCTGACGAAATTCCTCTCAAAGAGGGGCAGCTGTTGACACCTGATTTTTGATCAGTCTTTCATAGTTTATTTTTAAAAAATTCATAAAAAATCTATAAAAAGTTAAAAAAAAATTAAAAAATCATCTTTGGTAGCCTTGACCAAGCTAAAGGAACCATTTTTGATAAAAAAAAAAAATAATTTTTCATATTTTTTAATATTTTTTAATATTTTCCAAAAATAGAAAAATACATGAAAAATGAAGAAAAATAGCGTTCGATGTCGTAAAAATATAGAAAAATAGTCAATATTTTTATTTTAATTTCTTTTACATTTTGAACTCATAAATAGTCAAAATTTAAGTTCAATTGCATGTGTTTCTTCACGACGCATAGAGTTGAATTTGGCAAAAAAATGTCATTCGAGTATTTTAATTTGTAAATTTCTACATCTTTTTTAGTCTTGACGTCCAATTAGATCGACCACCATCTACAATAAATGCCCCTTGCTGAATATTTTCGTTTTTTGTTTCACATGATTTCATGGTGTAAAACGCCGAGTGGATTCCCAAATATAATCGGGTCGGCATGAGCTCGATAGCTCGTCCAAGACCAAACCAGGGCACGGCGAACCCCATGTGAGTACTCTCGAACTCTTTCGATGCTTCCTAATGCTTTTCTTAGGTTAGATCGTGTGTAGAATGGCTAGGACAGCTAAATCATTCTTGAGCTGTGATTGATAAATATGACCTTACTAGGAATGCCATGTGATTTATTTGCATATCTAGATTCCTTGAGTTGGGCATTTTATTACTGATTGTGATTGCTAGGATAATCACTCTTATTTACATGAATTTCTAGATTTAGGGTTCATACCTTACTCATCCGCATGAATCTCAGGCTAGAAAATTCAGTCAACTTAGGTACCGAAAGGGCGTCAACTCTGACAGTTGGTGTAACTAAGTCCCCGAAACCATTTCTCTGGTTCTCGCAGAATTGAATAGAAACTCCCAACTATTCGATTGGGTGGTCCAATCATACCCTAAAAAAATGATTGGTGGCGACTCCATGGCATGCACACTTAGCACATGTCACTAGACCACACTGAAAGTCGATCACGCATACCTCCGTTGCGATTTGGGTAATGGGCCTTGGGAGAGGCCCGCGTCCGACCAGACAGGACGGCCCATTAGCCCTCGAGAGCCCGACAACCTCAAGAGGGTCGCGACACATGTATGGTAGGTCATACCATTATGGGATTCCTAACTGGTAGGAACCTAAGGAAGACGCATCCCACGATTCAGGATTTGCCAAGGATTCTGATCCGTATGGTGGATCGGACCTTTGTGTCGATCCTTAAGGCGGTATCTACCTCGTGTTGACCCTTCAGGCGGTTTCTACCTTTGATTTGACCCTTCAGGCGGTTTCTACCTTTGTTGACCCTTCAGGCGGTATCTACCTTTGTTGGTTTTGCAAAGGGGTCTCATGACGAGGGTTCTCCACGTCTGATGAGACTGCTTGATTTTGTTTAAAATGGGTCCCGAGACGAGGGTTCTCCACGTCCGATAGGGCCTGTTTGATATTTTTGAAAAGGGATCCTAGGACGAGGGTTCTCCACGTCAAGCTAGGACTGTTTGATATTTTTGAAAATGGGTTCTATCCTCATCCCTTCTTTTGAAAGATCCCGAAACTTGTCGGGAATTCAATTTTGAAGCAGTGAAAGATTTTATCTTGACAAAGCTTCACTTGAGTCTGTTGAGACGACATTCTGGGAGATTGGTGTTTCCAACGGATCCTGCAGAAGTTCGAGCCTGAAAAATTTTTCTTCACCAAGAAAACATTAGCAATCTTAGGGAAGACGGCAGTTGTCCATCTGACAAAACCGTATGATTTAAGTCTTAATTATGAAATGTGCGTTTTGATGCTGGAGGTTATCCAAAGCAATATTGCAACATGCAAATGTGATCACAAATTCCTTGCATGGAAAATCTGGATCAATAGTTTGAAAATTCCAAAACGAGTCTGTTCGAAACATCAATTGGAATATTTCTCGACAATGAGGTCTTCTCACTTGTTTTGGGATAATGGTTTTTACAGGGGATGCACTCAATTTCCTACTAACCTGTGCCTAGGTTTTAGGCTCATTCGCAGTGCATACATTTTGATCGGTCGGGAGGTCTTCCGCGGGACCGTAATGTTGGGCTTGATTTTTGATCTTCAAGGGGGACTCACTTTTGAGTCAGGGCCATTGAATGAATTTTTTTTTTCACCATTTGCTTCGGGTTTACAAGTCAAGAACCCTGCAAAATGAGAAAGAAATAGTTTTGCTCGTACTTCTTCGAGCTAAGCTATATGTTAACCCAAGTGTTTTAGTCAGAGAAGACTGTTTCAGGGTTATGATGTTGGTAGGATTGGGGACTGAAAAAGGCTTGTTTTTGGCCCAGAATTTATGAGGGGATTGACATTGGTGATCGTTGCAAAGTTGTCACATGTCTTTTCCATTTTGCATCTTCAATTTTTGAGCCATGCAACCGCTTTTGACAACTCTGTCTGCGTCTTTCTTCCACGCCTGGCATCATTTGGAGGAGCGGTCTTTTTGATCTGACTCCTTTAGAAATTTTCTCTTCTCAACTAGGTTTCATTGGGGATCAATCAAACAGTTTATGCGAGCATCGGCCTTGCTTTTACCAGGCACTTTGCTTTTTCTTTTCTGATGCTGGGATTTCTTTAATCCCTTGTCACAAGTGGGATGCTTGGCAATTGTGCTAGATATATGACTTGGCTCTTAGCACACTTGAGTATCGACTTAGTAGCTTTTTCGTAAACCCTAGGTCTTGAACCCCCTCGTTTCTGAAGTGATATGCTTTGTCTTGAAATTTGCAATGATCACCAACGGGTTATGAAATGAATTTGCAGGCTCAACTTGGCTGTGCAAATGACAAATATGTGTGGGATAGAGAAATGAATGCTTCTCATCATCCTATGGCACTTGGATTACCATATAAACAACACACAAAGATTGATGTTAGTCCAAGCAAGAAAATTTCTAACCATTTTCTCCTGATGCTGCTGGATTCACTTCCTTTTTGCCCCGATGTGGGGTGGTTCTTGACAGGGTTAAGAATGAAAACCGCCGTTCGAAGGGGTTGTCAATGGTCACCTGTAGTGTTTGGGGATATGAAACGAATGCCTCCGTCGTCCCAATCCATGTAATTGCTGCGAATGGTCCCTACTTCCGTAGGTCCATATTTTGCTACCTGATCCGCTCCACTCCTCTCTCAAGTGTGTATAGGACGTGTTTGGATTTAGGCTTTGCCTCTTGTCTTTTGAGGAAACGTCCTTTTTAAAGTTTTGAACAACTTTTGATTGGAAAAATTCTTTTCATTTTCTCCAAAATCTACCCCTCATGGGAATCTTATGATGCACCATGCATGTTTTATTCCTGTTCAGACAACCTCCTGTTTTAAAACATGAATGCCAATGAAATTTGAATTCTATGTCTTTTCTAGACATTAGATTCTGAAAGCTTTTCTTTTCTTCTCTATTTTTTTATTCAACATCTTCAATGGATTGGGGAGAGGGATACTTACCTGTCCCCCGCGGCTGGAGATCCCTGAAAATGCGGAAGAAACATGTTATTGTATGTTCATGAATTTTTCAAAAAATTAGAACGATACATCTTACCATTGGTCATGTGTTCCAATGGGTAATACATGGGATGTGAAAACCTGTTTCGTCTTGATGGCGAGCTCCTGTCAAAGACGGGAATTAGGTGTCAGTTTGCGTTCCAAAATTTAAGGCAAATTGGAACGATACAGCTTTGTTCTTGCTTTGTGTTTCCATTTGAACACAAACGCGCGGCTTGCAAAATTTGGCCCACTATCTTGTGTCCTTGATCTCCCATCTGGTTGGGCGACGTCTGTTTTGTCATTTGAATGCATAAGCTTTTGGGTGCATTGTCTCTTTTATCACCTGAGATAAAAAAAATGGAGAAAAACTTATCCCCATATCTGATTAAAAATCAATTAGGAACGATACGTTCTTTCACCAAACGAGTGGCTCTGCAGCCAAATGTATTTTTCACTGAAGAGACGAATTCCACTATGCTCCACGGGTTTGGGGAATTTGCCCCCATTTTCGATAGAAATGAGCCTTATCAAGATGTATACAATACAAATAGATCCCTAATACAATCAATCTAAGGGACGATATAGAGAGGATCTCGGCAAAATTAATCTTATACAAGAGAACTAAACATGTCAAATCAATCAAAGAAATGCGGTCCGAACACTTGGAGATGCCCCAGTTTCAGTCTTCGAGATATGACTCCAGGATCACCGATTTTTTTTAGGTGGTTTTAGATATACCAACCATCTAAAGACATGCACATGAGACAAGTGAGGATAAAACTTCTAAAAATCAAAGGATTTGGCACCTAAGGTCAAGGTTCCCACCTCGAGTTCTAGAAAGAGCCGATTCCATTGCACAGCTATCGTTGCATTGGGACTCGATCCATAGTTCGAAGTGAGCGGAATTGAAAAGTGGATTACCCCGTGTTTTTTCTCACGGAGATTCCATTTTCAATCCCTTCTATTGTTTTCCTATAGGCGGCGCCCGGGGTTTTAGGCGCGGTTGTGTGTATTTTCGGTGTCGTGCTAAAGCGATAAACATGCATCTTATTTAACAATCACCACTTCAATATAAAACATACACACAATCATTCATTCCTACGCCCAACCTGCATAAAACAGAGTTAACAAGTACTCCACCCCTTATTTCTCCAATCTGCAAAAACATTTAACACCTCAAGGGTTAAAGTACGTACCTCACCTTGAAGAGCATCTGCATAAAACATGTTAGAAAAATCAATCATCTTTTTAATCGGCTCAAGTTCTCTAAAGTCCCCAGTGGAGTCGCCAGTCTGTCGCGACCCTCTCGAGATTCGCCGTGGGCTCTCGAGGGCTAATGGGCCGTCCAGTCTGGTCGGATGCGGGCCTCTCCCAAGGCCCGTTACCCAAATCGCAACGGAGGTATACGTAGTCGACCTTCAGTGTGGTCTAGTGATATGTGCTAAGTGTGCATGCCATGGAGTCGCTACCAATCATTTTTTTGGAGGGTATGATTGGACCACCCTATTGAATAGTCGGGAGTTTCTATTCAATTCTGCGATTAACCAGGGAAATGGGTTCGGGGACTTAGTTACGTCAACTATCAGAGTTGACGCCCTTTCGGTACCTAAGTTGACTGAGTTTTCTGACTTAAGATTTCATGCAGATGAGTGGGGTACGAGTCCTAAATCTAGGAGTTCATGCAGATAGGAATGACTATCCTAGCAATCACAATCAATAATAAAGTGCACAAATCAATGAATTTAAATGTACAAATAAATCACATGGCATTCCTAATAAGGTCATATTGGCCTAGAGAAGCATCAATCAGGCTTAGGAATGATTTAGACATGATTTTGCCCATTAGGGGGGCAAAATCGTAATTTTGAGACAAAGGGGACAATTTGCCCAAAAAGGACAAAATCATCATTTCGGAATGAATCCGGAGTCAAAAACAGGTTTGGTCACTCAATTGACCCATTTCCTATTTTTTTGGCAATTTTCGTGATTGATTTTTTTTTTAATTATTTTTTAATATTTTCGAAAAATATTTTAATAAAAAGCATGTCTTTGACAATAGATAACACTCAACCAGATAAATAAGCTAACCACTAGACTGAAACAAATACATGCAAATCAAGTCTATAAAGGCAATATTTTAGAAAAATAATTCTGATATACGGATCAGGTACGTAAAACATACCGGATTGGACACCGGCCTTCAATCGCCCAGCCCCAGCCTGCGACCATCTCCATGTCCGTTACCTAAGCCGAGCTTCCTTTCCTTCTTCGAGTTTAATGTCCACGGCCGATTCGATATCCTGCGAAAACAAGAAACGATAATAGGAAATCACCGAGGCCGAGGATGATGACGATGGACGGCGATATCGCGCGAGACGTCAAGATGGCGATGGGCGTGCGGCTATCGAACAATGGCTGAATTATTTCCCGAGCAACAACAAACGCAAAACAGGCGTCGGTTCTTATCAAGCTGGACGAATGGCACGGCGACGTCGAGAAGGGCTGAGCATCGGGAGGCGGCCTTCGAAGACAATGAGCAAGTGATAACAGGAAGTAGAAGCCGCCGCAAAAGCAGAAGCTGCAGCGATGTGATACACAGATTCGGACAGAGAGAGAGAAGCGGTTTGATGATTTACAATAGAGAGATCGGGCGGAAGAGTTGGTGTGTCAGAGGAAAAAAAAATTATGAGGGCCTGCCAGAAACCATCAAAGATTGCGAGAGAATGATGGCCGAAATCAGATGATGGTCATCGTCCAGAGAGGGTGTGCGAGAGAGGTAGGCAAGCGTGATGATGGAGAGAGAAGTCGAGGAATTCCCTGTCGGTCTGACAGGAAAAAGGTGTAGGGAAAGAGAGAGAGAGAGATTAGAGAATGGTGAGAGAATGAGTGCTCGTGGATTGTCCGAAGGAAAGGGAGATGTGGACTTTTGTCTTGGCTTGTGAGAGAGAGAGATAGTGAAAAAATGGTTGAAAAATGGATGATAGTGGGGGAGGTGAATAAAAAAATAATAAAAATAAAATAATAATAAAATAAAATATTAAAAAGTAATAATAATAATAAAATAATCAAAAGTGAAGACAAAATGATTATTCATCTTTTTCTTTTAAATGATGATGTTTTCAATCATTTTTCTTTTAATTATTACTAATATTTTTGCCAAATTCAATTTTATGGTGATCAGAGAACACATAAAATCGAACCTGAATTTTACTATTTTATGAGGTCAGAAAATAGATAAAATAAAAATAAAAATACCGACTATTTTTATATAATTTTTGTGACCTCAAATATTATTTTTCTTGATTTTCTTCTTTTCTTTTTTTTTGTATTTTTCGAAAATATTAAAAAAATGAAAATTATGAAAATTATTTTTTTGGTTAAAATGGTTCCTAAGGCCAAGCCAAGGCTTCTAAAGTTGATTTTGTGATTTTATGATCTTTTTTGATATTTTTAATTAATTTTAATGAATAAAAATCACAATAATAGATGGTCAGAAATCATGTGTCAACAAGTAGACAACGTGAAGCTGGGGCAACCTAATTTGGATCGACTCTCTTGAAGTCGAGAAGGGTATATTCGTTCCAAATTAAATTGATTTATTCACAAACTGATATGGTTTTCCGTTCTTGCAGGTCACGACAAAAATGAACAGGCCCATTGAAAAATTTCCAGCATCTTGGATTCCCGAAGTGACTAGAGCTGGGATAGTAAATCCGTAATCGTTACAATTAAAGCCCCTTACGCGGTGATTGACTCTTTCACTCATTTCATCGCGCAGGTTGTTGAAGTACTCAATCACGAGTAAATCCATTCTTGCGGATGTCAAATAGCCTGAATGCGTCAATGCAGCAAAATGCAAAAGGAAGTTAGCTGGGGCAAGCGTCACCTAGCTACGACAAATCACGCCCAACTGGGGCAAGTGAATCATTTGTGCGCCGGACAAAGAATGACGTTTCTTCTCTGGCAAAATCAATGGACGCAACTGTAGAGTCGTCCGCATCAGAATTAAACCCAAGATACGAATATGGGTGAACGGTAACCTTGTATCGTTTCATTTTGGTCTTCGAAGACCACAGGCCTAAAATGAGTTTTTACTCATTTAACAGGGAGTCGTTGGCACCGAAAGCCTCAAAAGAAAAGAACTCGCCAACGAGGAGGCGAATAAAGCTATTGACCTTGGGAGTCAGCACTCCAAGAAATGGTCTTTGATTATAAGATCGAGTGGAGGGTAAAAAGTATCGCTTCCACACTTCATGCTTTGGCATGCATTTTGATAAAATCTTCTTTTTCCCTTGAATAAAAGGAACCTTGAAGAATGGCGCTGGAATGCACCCAAAAACACAAATGGATCTCCTCCGGGGCAAATCCTTGAGAATGATTCATCGCCAACCAAACGGAGGAATCAAGTCCACAAGATAGAGGGCCAAATCCTGCAAGCCGCGAGTTTGTGTTCAAATGGAAACACAAAGCAAGAACAAGGCTGTATCGTTCCAATTTGTCTCGAATTTTGGAACGCAAACTGACACCTAATTCCCGTCTTTGACAGGGAATCGCCATCAAGGCAAAACATGTTTTCACATCCGATGTATTACCCATTGGAATACATGACCAAGGGTAAGATGTATCGTTCCAATTTTTTGAAAAATTCGTGAACATACAATAACATGTTTCTTCCGCATTTTCAGGGATCTCCAGCCGCGGGGGACAGGTAAGTATCCCTTTCCCCGATCCATTGAAGATGTTGAATAAAAAACAGAGAAGAAAAGAAAAGCTTTCAGAATTTGATAGAATTCTAACTTCATTGGCATTCATGTTTTGAAACAGGAGGTTGTCTGAACATGAATAAGAACACGCATGGTGCATCATAAAATCCCATTGACGGGTAAAATAAATGGAGAAAAAGAAAGAGATTTTTCCAATCAAAAGTTGTTCAAAACTTTCAAAAAGACGTTTTCTCAAAAGACGAGAGGCAAAGCCTAATCCAAACACGTCCTATACACACTTGAGAGAGAAGTGGAGCGGATCAGATAGCAAAATCTGGACCTACGGAAGTAGGGATTATTCGCAACAATTACATAGATTGGGATGACGGAGGCATTCGTTTCATATCCCCAAATACTACAGGTGACCATTGACAACCCATTCGAACGGCGGTTTTCATTCTCAGCCCTGTCAAAAACCACCCCACATCGGGGTAAGAAGAGAGTAAGTCCAGCAGCATTAGGAGAAAATGGTTAGAAATTTTCTTGCTCGGACTAACATCGATCTTTGTGTGTTGTTTATATGGTAATCCAAGTGCCATAGGATGACGAGAAGCGTTCATTTCTCTATCCCACACACTGTATCATTTGCACAGCCAAGTTGAGCCTGCAAATTCATTTCATAAACCCATTGGTGATCATTCCAAGACGGATGCAGCACCACTTCAAAAATGGAAAAGTTCAAGACTCAAGGATTACGAAGAGGATTCCCGTGCTGATATTTGAAGCATGTTTAGACTTTCAGACATATGTCTGACATGATTCCATCGAGGATGAGAAGAACCGGGATTTCAAAGAAAAAAATAATAATCCCTTGCATCAAGAAAAAGCAAAGTGCCTGGTAAGCAAGGCCGATGCTCGTGTAAGATGTTTTATTGATCCATAATGAAGCCTGGATGGGAAAAGAGGAAATCCCTGAAGGAGCCAAATCAAAAAAGGGCTGCTCCCCCAAATGCTGCCAAGCACAGAACAAAGACATGGAAAGAGTCGGTCTCTGAATGCAACAAGAGACTCTTTCTAAAGAGCTGGTGTACACCTCAAAATCGGTTGCACACCTCAAAGACTAAAGATGCAGAAAGGAAATGACAGGAGGCAAATCAGCAATGATCACCAATGTCAAACTCGTCACGAATTCTGGGCCAAAAACAAGCTTTTTTCGGTCCCCAATCCTACCAATGTTACAACCCTGAAACAGTCTTCTCTGACTAAGACACTTGGGTTAACATATTGCTTAGCTCGAAGAAGTACGAGCGAGACTATTTCTTTCTCATTTGGCAGGGTTCTTGACTTGTAAACCCGGAGCAGATGGTGAAGACTTTCATTCAATGACCTTGACTCAAAAGTGAGTCCCCCTTGAAGATCAATAACCAAGCCCAACATTACGGTCCCGTGGAAGACCTCCCGACCGATCAAAATGTATGCGCTGCGAATGAGCCTAAAACCTAGGCACAGGTTAGTAGGGAATTGAGTGCATCCCCTATAAAAACCACTATCTCAAAACAGGTGAGAAGACCCCCTTGCCGAGAAATATTCCAATTGATGTTTTGAACAAACTCTTTTTGGAATCTTCAAACTGTTGATCCAGATTTCCCGTGCAAGGGATTTGTGATCACATTTGCATGTTGCAAGAATGCTTTGGATAACCTCCAGCATCAAAATGCACATTTCACGATTAAAACTTAAGTCATACGGTTTTTGTCAAATGGACAGTCGTGGTCTTCCCAAAGATTACTAACGTTTTCTTGGTGAAGAAAAATCTTTCAGGCTCAAACTTCTGCAGGATGCTTGGAGAATCCAGCTCCCAGAATGTCGCCTTAACAGACTCAAGTGAAGCTTTGTCAAAATAAAATCTTTCACTGCTTCAAAAATCGAATTCCCGACAAATTTCGGGATCTTTCAAAAGAAGGGGTGAGGATGTGACCCCTTTTCAAAAATTTAGGCAGTCTCGTCGGACGTGGAGAACCCTCGTCATGAGACCTCTTATAAAAAATCAAGCAGTCCTAGCTTGACGTGGAGAACACTCGTCCTAGGATCCCTTTTCAAAAATATCAAACAGTCTCATCGGACGTGGAGAACCCTCGTCTCGGGACCCCTTTTAAACAAAATCAAGCAGTCTCATCGGACGTGGAGAACTCTCGTCATGAGACCCCTTTTCAAAATTCAAGCAGTCTCATCAGACGTGGAGAACCCTCGTCATGAGACCCCCTTTTCAAAACAAACAAAGGTAGAAACCGCCTAAAGGGTCAAAACAAAGGTAGAAACCGCCTAAAGGGTCAAACAAAGGTAGAAACCGCCTAAAGGGTCAAAACAAAGGTAGAAACCGCCTAAAGGGTCAAACAAAGGTAGAAACCGCCTAAAGGGTCAAAACAAAGGTAGAAACCGCCTAAATGGTCAAACAAAGGTAGAAACCGCCTAAAGGGTCAAAACAAAGGTAGAAACCGCCTAAAGGGTCAAACCAAAGGTAGAAACCGCCTGAAGGGTCAAATCCAGGTAGAAACCGCCATAAGGGTCAAACTAAACTAGAATGTAGATACCGCCTAAAGGGTCAAATATGGTAGATACCGCCATAAGGGTCAGCTCATTGGTAGAAACCGCCATAAGGATCAAACTAAACTCAACCAAAGGTAGAAACCGCCTGAAGGATCAATACAAAGGTCCGATCCACCATACGGATCAAAATCCTTCGCAGATCCCAAAGCATGGGATGCGCCTTCCTTAGGTTCCTACCAGTTAGGAATCCCATGATGGTATGACCTACCATACAGGTCAGAGCTTAATCTCCCTAGGATATTCTGAACGAGTCCTAGGTATCTTCTTGAAAGTCGTCGCAACCGGCAGCATCTAACAGGTGAGCTTCAGGTAAGCCTCTCTCACTCCGGCCCATGTTCGAATTGCAAGAGTAAACCGGTGATTAATTTGAGCATTCATCAAAAGACTTAAGGGTCCGATGTCATAGCATTTCTTTTCCCCAATCGAGTCGGTTAAGATTCAGGTGCCACATTGTCTTTGAGAGAAACCTCTAACGAGATTCCTCTCAAAAAGGGGCAGCTGTTGACACCTGATTTTTGACCATCTATTATTGTGATTTTTATTCTTTAAAATTAATTAAAAATATCAAAAAAAGTCATAAAATTACAAAATCAACTTTGGAAGCCTTGGCCTAGCCTCAGGGACCAATTTTGAACAAAAAATATTTTTTGGTATTTTATAATATTTTTCGAATTTATTTAATTATAAAAATACCCAAAAAATCAGAAAAATACCATTCGTGGTCAGCAAAATACATAAAAATATTCAATAATTTTGTTTTAATTTCCTCTTCAATTTTGTCACTTTAAATCTTGAAAATTCGGCTTGGGTCACTATGTTCCTTCACAAACATAAACCCGAACCGAGCAAAAAAATTCCTTTTCGAGTCTTTTAATTTTCAATTCTCACTTTTCATAAGCTATGACATTGAATTCTAAAATCTCGAAGTGTAATTGGGTCAATTTGCCCTCCAATTTGATCAATTTTGAACAAAAGGGCTTAATTGCACAAATTTCTTTCATTCTAGTCCCCGGTTTCACAATTGTTGAAATTAAATTTCATACGGGCATACCCATTAAAATTAAACACCTCCACCCCATAGTTTTCATCATGCTGAATACATTGGTGGGTTCAATTCGGGCTAATTTGATCGTTTAGGCCCTCGATTAAGCAAAAATCATTTTCGGATCCTAGGGACAATTTGGGGTTTTCACTAAATTTCAATCAATTGATTCAAGAAAATACCCATATTTGATAGTAAACATGTCAAGGAGTCCGATTTTGCCATCAATTTCATGAAAATAGGTCAATTTGGGGCCCAATTTGATCGAATTGGCCGAACCGGGCCGGTCGGGTCAGGCCCGACCCGACCCGGTCCGACCGGGTCTGCAACTTAGTTGCAGACCCACCGGCCGAAAGCGGAAACAGGGGAGGTGGAGCCGAAGGATTTTTTTTAAGAAAAGGGCGACCAACGTGGGAGACAACGACAAGTGGACGATGGGCAGCCTTTTGAGGGGAATGGGGGCAAAAAGCCGGTCGGCCATGGGAGAAAAAGAGGGAGCCGCGAGGGAGAACGAGGAGCTCGGGAGAGAGAGAGGAGGAGGTGTTCGGGCGAAGCAAAGGGAGCAACGACCATCCTCGACCTTCAGCAAACCTTACCGATCATCACCAAAGGATTCTTGGTCGTCGACGGGCCAAAGATAGGTCGGTATCCTCTCCCGACCTCCATTTCTTGCGTGCCTATAAAGTGCTCGACGAAATGTCTAAATGGGGTTTTGATATTTTGGCTCTCGGCCGAGCCGTCCCCGCGGTCTATTTGTGCGAGTCTCGTCTTTAAGCTTCACTATAACTTGTTCTAAGCCCGGCTTACCCTTTTTTTTTGCATCCAAACCGAACCGGAAGCGATGGTCGGAGCTCGAACGGGCTCGGACCGAGCCGGGAGCTCTGACCGGCGTAAGCGGCGGTCGCCGAGGATTGGGCGACCTCAGGTAAGTCCCTAGACCTCCTTTAGATGCTTCCTGAATGATCGAAACCGAGGTTGAATGCTAAAAAAATTTCTGCAAATCGTTCGCCGGAAACGGAGCTGTGGAGGTCCGGTTCGCCGGCTTTTGACGTATTCATGGCGTTGTTTTTAGTTGTATGTTGATTCTGGGCATGTAGGGAGTCGAACGCCGAAGGAACGAACAAAAAATACCAAGATTTGGCTCGGTTATGGGTCGTCCGGCGAGGATTCCGGCGATAGTCGCCGGAATAGTTACTGTTCACCGTCTTCTCCGGCGACTATCGTCGGTGGTCAACCGGTCAACGGCTGACGTGGCTTGCCACGTCGGCAGCCATGTCAGCCGGGTGGGGCCACGTCCGATTAAATAAGACCCAGATCCGACGGTGGACAATGTGCCACGTGTCGCGATCTGGGATTTTTGGAAAAATAAAATGATTTTAAGAATTAATAAATGATTTTCGAAAATAATAAAAACATTTTCATCCGACGGTTGACATTGCGCCAAGTGGCACTCGGAGGACCGTCCGATCTGACCCAGGATCGGACGCTTCAGAGGAGGCCACGTGGCACAATGATGATCGTCCGATCTGGGAGTTTTCGGATAATAATAAAAAAATGTTAAAAAAATTAGAAAATTCTCAAAAAATCAAAAACGGCGTCGTTTTAGGCCGGTTACGACCCGTAGGGTCGGGCCAGGCGCCCGCGAGGCGCGGGCCGGGTTTGACCTGGCCCGGAAAATAATTTTAAATATTAAAAAAAAATTCAGAAAATAATAAAAAATAAAAAATAATTCAAAAATTCAATAAAAAATGAAAAATCATAAAAACTTCAAAGAAATTCGGAAAATTCAGAAAAATTCTAAAAAAATTCCAGAAAATAGAAAATAGCCACATTCAACTGGCCACGACCTGTTTCGGGTCTTTTGACCCCCCCCGAACCTTCCAGAAATGACGGTTTTGCCCTTCCGGTAAACCGTCTTCCAAAAAATTTCTAAAAAATCCAGGAAAATCCCAAAAAATAGGAAATGGCCACAGACAACTGGCCAAGACTCATTCCGGGTGTTTTGAACCCCGACCCTTCTTAAAATGACGATTTCGCCCTTTGGGCGAATCGTCTTCCAAAAATGGAAGAAAAATAAAAAAAATTCCAAAAAATTCTCAAAAATGGGAAATGGCCACAAACAACTGGCTATGGAATATTTTGGGTAATTCGGTATCCAAACCTTCCAAAAATTGACGATTTTGCCCTTCGGGCTAATCGCCTCCAAATCTTCACATTTTACCCCTGACCCGAAATCACGCCTTCCTTAAGCCTTTATGGTTATACTAGGAAGCCATTGATCTTAATTGATGTGCTTTGAAGTGATTTATTTATGTACTTGATTGCGCTTTCATTTAAATTGATTGTGATTGATAGGAATAGTCTTCCAATCTGTATGAAATCCTGAATTAAACCTACCTCACTTAAAAATTGCGCCTGCATGAACTCTTAGCTAGGAAAATCACTCGCGTTAGGTACCAAAAGGGCGTTGGTAATGACACCGACGTAACCAAGTCCCCGAGCCCAAAATCTCTGGTTCCGCAGAACTGATCGACCTCTCCCAATCGGTCAGTAAGGTTTTCGGTCTACCCTCCAATAAAGACCGGTGGCGACTCCAAATGCATGCACAAGTTGCACATGCCACCACGACCACACTGAAGGTCGAAAGCGATCGACTCTTATCGTCGAATCCTTCTAAAAAATACTCTCGCCGCGATTTGGTATGGGCCTGGGAGGGCCCGCGCCGATCCAAGACCCGCGATCGGTAATCCATTAGCCGCGTCCGCTTTCGGACGGGTCGCGACAAACATCTAATAATCTGCCATAAGAATTTGGTTGACCATGCTACTTGATGTGGTCGTGAGCTATTTTAGCCTATTTATTAGGAAGTTTTATTGTGTGTATATATATATATATATATATATATATATATATATATATATATAGTATATAATCTTTTCTATTGTGTGTCTCCTAATTAGGGTTGTCTATTGTCCTATTTATATAACATGATTGAGTATTGTAAATATACAAAAAAAATATTCATTGAATAAAAAGGAGAGTTTTCTTTTTCTTCATGGTATCAGAGCCTTAGAGTTTGATCCTTAGGGTACTGTATGTCAATCATCCTTTTTTGGGCCGTTTTTGTCACGGCGCCGTCGTCTCGCGCCGGTCAACTTCGTCCTATCCGAGCGATTCATTCTGCGGACCTGATCTCATGGCCGACGATCAACCAATTGTTGCAACTGACCAAGCGGACGCTATTGCCTCTTCTACTGCCATTCTAATAGACCTGACCACTGCGATGGAGCAACTCTTGACCCAGCAGGCCACGTCATCGCGCGTTGAACCTCCTGCTACACTGATTGCTATCAAGCTTGATGGAAAAAATTATGGCGTATGGTCTCAGGTTGTTGAGATGTATGTCTCGGGCAAAGACAAACTGGGCTATTTGAATGGTGGTTCTCCTGAGCCCCTTCCGACCGATCCGTCTTTTCGACAATGGAATACCGATGATTCGACGGTGAAAGGTTGGCTTATCAATTCTATAGACCCAGCCTTGATACCAAACTTTATTCGGTTTCCTACTACCAAAGTCATATGAGATGCTGTGGCAACGACCTTTTTTATGGATCTGACCTCCCAAATCTATGATCTTAAGAGGCAGGTTTCTCGATTGAAGCTGTCACACCCCCAATTCTTACAATGAACTGGGAAATGACACAGTCGTTCTTGTACCTAAAGGACGCAGCCTCAAGAAGAAACCAACATAAACATGTTATCAAATATATATTCAACTATATATAGATAACTGACTAAACATAAAGTTGGTTCCTTCATCAGAGTTTCTAAAATCCTCAAAGATATTTACATCTCACCATTCAGCTAAATTCAACAACTAAAAAAAACATACATGTCTACAACTCTCCTTAGATCATACCCAAAACCCGACTCCTAAAAGTCCCTGACGTTGCCCTCTCGTTCTACTTGCCGACGACTGAAGAACCTAAAAAGATTGGGAAGGAAAGGGGGGTGACCAACCACAGCTCAGTGAGTAGTACATATCTCTTCTAAGCAGAACGAGCATTCACTATGCACATATAATAACATGTCACCAAAAAAAATCTGTTAATCAATAAAAATCATAACAAAAATCAATGGTCAAGTCCATTGATTAATCTCAAATCACACATCGATGGTCCATCCATCGACAAATCTCAGATCATATGTCAATGGTCCATTCCATTGACCAAACTCGTGCTCAAATATCTAACCGTGGTCACGTATAAGCCTCGTGACAAGGTGACCAAGATTCTCCTCTTGGTAAGGTCTCCACCTATATCAACTGGTGGTTCGGCCCCAAAGGATATCCTAACTAGTATGCGCATACCCAAAAACCCTTCACTGGATTCACAACGATATTGAGTATCAAAATCAACATATGCAAATAATCCACAAATCCAATCCAGAAACCATTTTGCGAACCAAACTATATTCCACAACCATTTCTAATAAACCAGGCTCACAAATCGAGCACATATTTCACTTTTCATTTTATAACACATTTCTCAAATAGTTCACAAGTATCAAAACGCAATAATTGCCCGATCTAGATTTTAATGCAACAAATATGCCTTTAGCATTCATAGTATATCAAATATGTACTGTTTTCAAGATATGACTTTATAAATTCATAGAAGAGATAAGCACCACTCACCTGATATAGCCTAACTCAAATCTCGAAAGCTAATACAGGCCCACGAACTCGAATCCAATCAATTTAGCGAAAATCGATATCACAACTAAGTAAAAATGCTATCGTAACTACGAATCCACTGAGATAACCTTATTCACTAGTCAAACTATTTATACTAATTAACAAAACGCTAATCTGAATCGTATAATATAAACTATCCATAACGCGGAGCCTAAACGTATCGTAATTTCGAAAACTGTTCCGACGATATGAACGAGAGGCTCGAATTTTTACTAGACACTGAAGAACAAAATTGATTCGGCTTGATTCTTGACTCCGACGGATTTCTTTTTATCTTTCTCTTTTTTTCTTCTATGCATTTTTGCGTTTCTTCGTTTATGTTTTAATGGCAGAATGAAGCACATTCTCCCCCTTTTATATGCTGAACCATGTACTTCTTTTTTAGGCGGTGGGTGTGTGTGTGTATGTGTGTGTTTTTTTTTTAATTTGCTGACCATTTGGTCAACAAAACAAGTGTCACACAAGCCCATGGTAGAAGGCCAGCGCATGACACCGCATATTACAAAAGCAAGGCAGTGGACCCATCGAGAAATATTACAATGATCTTCAAGGGCTCTGGCGTGAGATTGATTTCCGACGTCCTAATCTTATGCAATTTTCGGTCGATATTCAGAGGTACAATGCTATTGTCCATGAAGATCGAGTTTATACATTTTTGGACGATCTCGATGACCACCTAGACAATGTTCGTGCTGATGTTATGAAGATGGATCCATTCCCCACTATTGAGCAAGCTTATGCCCGGGTCAAGCTACAGGATATGCGCCAATCTGTCATGCTCTCCACTCCCGTCGGGGTCACCTCTGGTTCCTCCATGGTGTCACAGCGGGGCAAGGGTGATTCGCACTTCCAATTAGTGCCTTTTGCCCCGGGAGCTCGCCCTAGACCTGGTATGAAATTCAATCTGAGGGGTGCTCTCATTGTGGGAATCCTAAACATACAGCAGCATCTTGTTTTAAACTACACGGTTATCAGGATTTGTGGGATGATTTTCAGACCAAGAAGAAGAAACCGGGCTCACAAAAAGGGCGGAATGGAGGGCAAGCCTCCTTAGTGACTAGCGGCTTGTCATTAATTCACATGGAGCCTGAATCTGCTAATGCCAAATCTCCTGAAGGTAAGTGTGGGTTTGTCTTTGCTAATGGACATGGTGATGGTCATCATGAGTGGATAATCGATTCTGGCGCTACTGATCATATGACTCTGGAATCTGGTGACCTTCTTACATCTATTACACCACGTCGAGATCATATTAACAATGCCAATAGGCATAGCTTTCCTGTGACGACTGCGGGGCGTGTGTCTATCACGCCTTCTCTCTCTCTCTCTCTCTCTCTCTCAAACTTTACTTATTCCTAAAGTATGGCTTGTCTAATCATCTATTATCAGTTGGACAGCTTACCAGCGAGTTAAACTGTGTTGTACTTATGTGCCCTGATTTTTGCCTGTTTCAGGACATTCTCACAAAAGAGATCATTGAGCGTGGTACTAAGAGGGATGGGCTGTATTTCGTGGATGACATTACTTCTGAACGGACCTATCAATCTCGTGGACAGTTAGCTCAAGAGAAGGAACTTTGGTTATGGCACCGTCGTTTAGGTCACCCATACTTTGGGTATTTACAACATTTGTTTCCCAAGTTATTTCATGGTCTATTGAACTCTAGTTTTTAGTGTGATACTTGTATTTTGGCAAAGAACCATCGCACCTGTTTTTCTCCCAATTTGAATATCAGTTTTACACATTTTTTCCTTAATTCATTTTGATGTATGCGGTGCGTATTCTATTACTACTGTATCTGGGTTTCGATGGTTTATCGTCTTTGTTGATGATTGCACACGTATGACTTGGCTATATTTGATGAAACAAAAGAATGAGGCTTAAGCTATCTTTCGAACTTTCCACCGTATGATTCAGACTCAGTTTGGGGCCAAACTTCAGGTTCTCCGGTCTGATAATGGTGGCGAATACTTAAGTAAACCTCTTGTAGCTTATTTTCAGGAACATGGTTTGATACATGAAACTTCTTGCCCTCAGACTCCTCAGCAGAATGGTGTTGCTGAGTGCAAGAATCGCCATCTACTTGAAATCACTCGAGCACTGTTGGAGGGTGGCCATGTTCCCCATCATTTTTGGGATTCTGCCGTAGTTACAGCTGCTTATTTATTGAATCGCATGCCTTTCCGCATTCTGCGCTATCGGACGCCAATGCAAGCACTTGCTGCCCATGTGTGTCTTCCTTCGGTTATTACATTACCTCTTAAGGTATTTGGGGTGTCGCTTATGTCCATCTTCATAAAAATCAGCGGACCAAACTTGACCCTTGTGCAGTCAAGTGTGTGTTTCTTGGCTATGGCCCTTCTCAGAAAGGGTATCAGTGATATGATCTTGCCGGAAAGTGCACGTATGTCACCATGAATGTAACATTTACCGAGACGGAATCCTATTTTCCTTCCCCCCAGTGTCCTGTTCAGGGGGAGACTAAATGTAGAACCAGACATTGGTGGGAGGATGGGACTGCAAGAGCGACGGATGGGTGTGCATGTGAGGTTGATACTACAAAAGCGATGGATGGGTGTGCAACGTATGGGTGTGCATGGCCGCGCGATTCTGAGGCTGAATATTCTAAGCTACTGCCTCACGACCGTGAGATAAGCGCACAGCCGGGCGGCATAAAAGTAGTAGCAACCGAGCAGGCGTCAACAGATGCACAGCAGCAACAACCTTCCTTGTCTTCACCCTCTTCAGTACCATTCCAAGCTCTTGAGAATGTACCTGAGGTAAGTACTTCTACTGTACTTGATTCGTTTGAAGATACTTATGTGCTTACTGGTTATAAGCTGCCTGATAGGCATAATAGGGGTAAACCACCGAATCGATATTCTCCAGATGTATAGGATCGTTGGTTTCGATATCCTGTTGCAGATTATGTGTCTGCCAAGAGGTTGTCCACACCACTACAAGCCTTCGTGTCCACAGTTTCCTCAGTTCAAGTTCCAAACATGGTTGAAGAAGTCATGAAGGATCCAAAATGGCTTCAAGCGATGGAGACAGAGATGGAGGCATTGGAGAAAAAATCGTACTTGGAAACTTGTGGAATTACCAGAGGATAAGAAGCCGGTTGGATGTAGGTGGGTGTTTACAGTCAAACATAAAGCAGACGACACTATTGAGAGGTATAAGGCACGACTGGTAGCTAAAGGATATACACAGACTTATGTGATGGATTATCAAGAAATATTCTCTCTAGTTGCAAAGTTAGACACGATAAAAGTATTGTTATCTCTAGCGGTAAACTTGGACTAGCCTTTACATCAATTTGATGTGAAGAATACATTTTTTCATGGAGATTTAGAGGAGGAGATCTATATGGAGCTTCCACCTGGATACAGATGCGCAAATCAGCCAAACATGGTTTGTAAGATGGAAAGATCATTGTATGGGTTGAAGTAGTCCCCTCGTGCATGGTTTGGTCGCTTTAGCTCAGCTATGAAAAAGTATGGATACTCCCAAAGTAATTCAAATCATACTTTGTCCTTAAAAGGTACTCAAGGAAAAATAACAACTCTTATCATATATGTAGACGACATGATTATTATAGGTAATGATAGTGCCGAGATTATGAGACTGCATGAATTATTATCTAGGGAGTTTGAGATGAAGAACTTGGGAGGTTTGAAATATTTCTTAGGAATCGAGGTTGCTAGGTCGAAGGAAGGGATTTACTTGTCTTAGTGGAAGTATGTTCTTGATCTTTTGACCGAAGTTGGCATGCTAGATTGCAAGCCTGCAGACACTCCTATGGTACAAAACTATAAGCTTGGAGAGGACCCTGATCAGACGCCTACTAATAAAGAAAAATACCAAAGGTTAGTAGGCCGATTGATCTGCTTATCACATACACGTCCTGATATTGCTCATGCAGTAAGTGTGGTGAGTCAGTTTATGCATGCACCTAGTGAGGATCATATGAGTGATGTATTGCGCATCATTCGATATTTGAAGTCTGCCCTAGGAAAGGGACTGTTATTTGCAAAAAATGGCCACCTTGAAGTTGAGGGTTACACAGATGCAGATTGGGTTGGAAGTGTGATAGAGAGGAGGTCTACATCAGGGTATCTTACATTTGTGGGAGGCAACCTTATTACATGGAGAAGTAAGAAACAAAAGGTTGTAGCTAGGTCTAGTGCAGAAGCTGAATTTAGAGGTGTATCAAATGGGTTATGCGAACTTCTATGGCTTCGAAAACTGCTAACCGCGCTCGGGTATCCACCAGGTTTAGAAATCAAATTGTTTTGTGATAATAAAGCAGCCGTAAACATTGCTCATAATCCAGTTCAGCATGATAGAACCAAACATGTGGAGATTGACAGACATTTCATCAAAGAGAATTTGGATGCAAAAGTGATCTAGTTACCATTTGTGAAGTCTGAAGACCAGTTAGCTGATATATTGACAAATATTGTGTCAAGTAGAGAGTTTCATAGCTCACTTATCAAGTTGGGTATCAAAGATATCTTTGCACCCACTTGAGGGGAAGTGTGGTCGTGAGCTATTTTAGCCTATTTGTTAGGAAGTTTTATTGTATATATTTCTTCCTAGTATAGAATTCTTCCTATTGTATGTCTCCTAATTAGGGTTGTCTGTTGTCATATATATATATATATATTGAGTATTGTAAATATACGAAAAAAAAATATTCATTGAATAAAAAAGAGAGTTTTCTTTTTCTTCACTTGATATTTTAACACAGGCTGCTAATGAAACAATCAGTCACAATGGAGGTTATGCAATGGACCGCTCTTTGGAGTACTTTCAAAGATGAATTTGAGAATGAGAACGAGGAAAACATGCTCGGAGGTGCGCTTGTTGAGAAGGCAGCAGAAGATCTTAGGCAGAGAATCATCGAACATGTAATTACAGAACCCAGTCGTTTTCTTTTCTGCAGAATATTGTTGTCGTCTCGAAGTATTACTCGAGGATTACCCGAAAGAGACTTGCCGAGCTGTTACGCCTCACTACTCGGGTCTGATTATGTGGAAAATTTGTGTATGTTCCTTATCAATGTCAATCTTTGTGAATGATTGCCTAGACCCGTCATTTAACCCTGAGTAGCCTCTATTCCTGTGATCCCTGATTGGGACAATGGTTGCTGGAATTGTATACATGTTCCAAAATAGTGGAAAAGAGGTTTTCGTACATTGAAGCCAGAGCCTTGCCTAGGATTTGGAGAATGTTGTCTTCATAGTTTTGGTTTCGTGAACATTTGTGAGTTGCAAAAATATGTCTCGCCTATTGTGTGTTGAGAAAATTTATGTAATTGCGGTCACCAATTGGTCCCGCGTAAATTGTCACCGGTTCATTCGAAGTTGCCGGCCACTAGTCATTCCGATGTAGCGATCAATTATTTTGAGTAAGGACCAGTTGGCCAGTTCATTAATCACTCTTCCTTACCCACACTCAACCAAGTTTTAATTTATTGATTCGTCGCTTCACAAGTTTAACTCCAAAAAATAAAAAATAAAGAATGGATAGCAACATATATAACTATTAATTTTAACATGGCCGAAAGCAAATATATATTAAAGTAAGTTTAAATAAATCCATCTCATCGCAAAGTTAGTCAAGAATTTCAAAATAAATAACTAATGCTAAATTTTGTCAATTAAGCATAAGATTAATTTTGTTTAGCAAGATTGCTCTTAAATTATCGATTCACTTAATAGAAAGATCGCAATATAATTAAATTGATGGACCTCAAAATTTCCAGGGATAATTTCAAAAAAAGGGCCTCAACTGGTCTCATTTTTTCAAAAAAGGGCCCAAATTGAACTTTGTACCAAATGAGTGCCGGAAATGCTATTTCTATTTCAAAGAAGGGCCTGGATGGGGTTTTTTTTGGTCTTTTAACATTTTTCTGATTTATTTCCTTTTTTCTTTCTTTCAGTTTCTTTTACCTTTTTTCTTTCCTTTTTCACTTCTTTTTTTATCCCTTCTCAGTCGTGGATTGGGGCCGTTGCGCGGCCTCGCCAGCGGCCGCGACGGCTCGCCTTGCCCAGCCCAGGCGAGGGTCGGCCTCGTGGCCGCCGGCGAGGGAAACGCTCCCCCTGACCGGCATCGACCTCGCCTGGATCGGCGTCGGGCAAGGAACGCCTCGCCGGATCTGGCGAGGCAACCCTATGAGCGAGGGCTTTCCTCACCAGATCTGGCGAGGCAACCCTCGCCTAACGCCGGGCTCGCCAGCCCAGGCGAGGACAGGGGTTGCCTCGCCCGACGCCGATGAGGGTAACCCTCGCCCTTTTTCTGTCAATCGTCTTAGTTTTTGTCGTTGTTCAGCCCCTGAACATGGGCTGTTTAGTTGTTCTCTTTTCTTTTCCTTCCGGTATTGGAAAGTTGGAAAACATGACTCTGATTATGGCTCGAACTGAAAGCAAATGATGGGTCATCCTTGTGGAAGGGTATCTTCATCGACGTGTTCCTCTCCAAGATTAAGGACAGGAAAGACCTCTCGAACAAGGTCTGGTCGCAGGTCCTCCATCTTGCTGGAGTTCTTCAACACCACCGTGCGGATCTGCAACGGGAAGAGCTTCGTCCGCTCGAAGATCATCGAGGATAAGGTCGGCCACAAGTTCGCGAGTTCGCTCTCACGCAGAATCCAGGCGAGGACGAACCCCGCCCGACGGCGGCATGCGCGGCCATACCCTGAGGACGGCGGTAGCCATGGGCGGGGAAAGAAAAAGGTAAAAGAAAAAAGAAAAGGAAAAAGAAATTGAAAAAAAAAAGGAAAAAAAAAACTAAAACGGTAAAAAGACAAAAATATCCCTACATAGGCCCTTCTTTGAAACAGAAATGGCACTTCGGACCCTCATTTAGGGGGTGCATGAAACCCATTCTATTTCTCTGTTTTTTTGTTTTTCTGTTTCAGGAAATAGCTTTGGACAAGAAATCCGTTTGATGACGCATTTTTATTTTTTTATTCCCCGGCCAAACTTTTGGCTAAGAAATAGATTTGGGCTAAGATTTGAGAAATAGAAAAAAGTAGCTTTTCTATTTCTGAAATAGATTTGAGAAATAGAAAAAAGTCTTCGACCGTCGCGGCCGCCGTCGCCCCGCCGCCGCCGGTCGCCCCCGAAGCCGCCGGCCGCCGGTCGCCGGCCGCCGCCGGTCGCCGCCGGCCGCCGCCGGTCGCCGGCCGCCGCCGGTCGCCGCCGGCCGCCGCCGGTCGCCGCCGGTCGCTGCCGGTCGCCCGCCGCCGCCGGTCGCCGGCCACCGATCGCCCGCCGCCGCCGCCACCGCCGGTCGCCTTCGCCGTCGCCGGCCGCCGCTGGTCGACTTCGTCGGCCGCCGCCTTCGGTCGCCGTCTCAGGCCGACCGCCGCCGGTCGCCGCCGGTCGCCGTCCGCCGCCGTCGCCACCGATCGTCGTCACCGTCGCCCGTCGCCGCCGTCGGAAATAGGGTTAGGGAAGAGAAATTTTATGCTATTATCAAACGAATTTCTGTTTCGGAAATAAAAAAATTATATCGTTATCAAACGCGATTTTTAGTTGAGAAACTCGTCTAGGAAATAGAAATGGAAAAACCTATTTCTTGCCAGAAATTGTGCCATGAAACAGAATGGGTTTCATGCACCCCCACTAGTACAACGTTCACTTTGAGCCCTTTTCTGAAAAAATAAAGCCAGTTGAGGTCTTTTTTTTGAAATTATCCCAAATTTCCAACCCAAGCAGCCGCACAGGGTCACCCACCTTCCGCTGCGGAAATTACAGGTGCAAAGGTCGCCCTTTCGGTGCAGCCATGGAAGCGGTTTGATTAGAGTCTTGGACCGTTGGATGGGAAGAACTCAGCATTGGCAAAGCGGAGAGTGCTGGGCAGTGTGTTGTTTGAGGCTTTGAGCACTCCTCAGGTAAACCACGACTCCTTGCTCTTCTCTGTTTCCTGCTTCGATTGCTCCATTTTCTTCTGACGAGCGGATTGAATCCCGAGAGACAGTTCTGCGATTCCCAGATATGGGATTCCATATTTCTCTCCTCTTGGACTGTAGTATGGGTCGCGTTCCTCATCGACCTCTCCACATGTAGGTGATAATGATGGCGAAAGCAGATAGCCGAGAGGAAATGATTACGAAGTGTTTCTTGAGCTTCAGAAGTAAATTATCCAAGCACGCGCAGTAGGGAGTGTTGTTATGTTGGCAATCCAACGTCGAAGGCTGAGAATTGGTGGGGTTCACAGCAGTGGGTGGATTGTGTTGATTTGAGCATTCCTCAGGTGATCTCCTTGCTCTCCTCTGTACCTGCTTTGATTGATCCGAGAGGTCTTTTATGGCCATTGGAATTAATGTCGCTCCAAATTGAGTTCTGAGATTCATTTGTGCAATTCCCAGATCTGGCTTTCTTTTGAGGCTCTGCTCGATCAATCCCCCATTTGGCCAATCACTACCTTTCTTTTCCTCTACATGATGTTCATCCAAACAAGAAAAAGGAAATTGAACTTTCCCTTCTCTTCTCCTCTCTTCAATTCCTTTTTTTTTTTTTTCCCTTCGTTTCCCTCTCAACTTAAATTTCCAAGCAAACTGGAAAAGGAGAAAACCCACTCCTGTAGAAGATCAGAATCCCGGGGCGTCTTCCTCATCGACCCCCCTGCATGGAGGAGATTATGAAGGTGCAGACGAACAGTGGGAAGGGTATGACTACGAAGTGTTCTTGAGCTTCAGAGGAAAAGACACTCGCAAAGGCTTTACCGATCATCTCTATGCTAGCCTTGTCAATGCAGGAATTCACGTATTCAAAGACGATGATGAGCTTCATGTTGGTGAGAACATTGGTCTGGAGCTTCTCAGCAGTATTTCAAAGTCTAGGATCTCGATCCCAATTATCTCGGAGGACTACGCCACCAGCAAATGGTGCCTTCATGAGCTGACTCAAATGTTGAAGTGCAAGAGAAGTGGAGGGCAAATAGTGTTGCCAGTATTTTACAAAGTGGAACCCTCGCACTTGCGACATCTGACAGAGAGATTGGGAGATGCTATCAATGCACATAAGAAGAATTTGGATGATATGGTTGTGAAGGAATGGGAAGAAGCGCTAAAAGAAGTCTGTGCCTTGAAAGGATGGGAATCAGAGAAAATTGATAATGGGTAACATTATTCACCACCAGAACATTGTTAGTTTTCATGACTAGATTTTACCTGAAAAAGAATATAAATGTTGCCTTCATATATTAATATTCAATGTTACCTGCCAGGCATGAAGGCGCATTGGTCAAAATTGTTGTCAGAAAGTTATGAGCAAGTTAAAGAGACTTTTTCTCCTAAATGTTCCAGAACAGTTGGTGGGAATTGATGATCATGTGGAACAAATTATGAGATTGATAGGTGGTGAATTCAAAGATGCAAGGATTATCGGAATTTATGGAATGGGCGGCATCAAACAACTCTTGCAAAGGTATTATACAACAAACTATCTAGCCATTTTGAGTATCGTAGCTTCATGGCAAACAGCCGAGAAACATCTCAGCAGAAGGGTATTGAATGCGTACAAAAGCAACTCATTTCTAACGTAATAGGAATTTCTGATGATCTTTCCAATGTTGACGAAGGAATAAGTGTGATCAAATCTCGATTTACACAAAAGAAAGTTCTCATTCTTCTGGATGATATAGATGCCAATACTCACTTGAATGCTTTGGCCGCACATGGTAGTTAGTTTGAAGCTGGAAGTATAGTCATCATAACAACTAGAAACAAGAGTATTTTTTATGAGGCTAGGGCATTCCACATGTATCAACTTGACGAGCTTAAGATAAATCATTGACTTTATTTAGTAGACATGCATTTCGAAAGGATTCTCCTCCGAGTGATAATAAGATTATCTACGACAGGGGGGCTTCCCTTAGCTCTTGAAGCAATAGGTTCATTCTTATGTGGAAAGGCAAAAGAAGTATGGAAAGATACATCAAAGAAATTAAAGAAAGTGTCTGATAAGAAAGTGCAAGAGACGTTGAGAATAAGTTACGATGCTTTAGATTATGAGGAACAACAGATATTTTTGGATATTGCATGTTTTTTTATTGGATCATCTAAACAAAGTCGACCTATATGTGGGAAGACTCTGGTTCTTTCCCAAGGAAGGGGATTGAAGTAATGCATCTCATGTCCCTAATTAAAATTGACAAAGACGGCAAGCTAATGATGCATGATCAACTGAGAGATCTTGGAAGGGAAATTGTTCGTCTATAAAATCAAAAGGAGCCTCACAAGCATAGCAGATTATGGATTCATGAGGAAGTCGTAGATGTGCTTGACAACAACAAGGTAAAAAGCCTTCTCTACTTGTCTAAATCGGTGAATGAGTCCATCTTCTCTTTCTTGTTTGAGATAATATTATTGTCAGTCCCAAGTCTCCCAAAACTTGTCGCTTCTACGAGCAAAAGAGCTCTTTCTATCAATTTCTTTTCTTGCCTGATTCTAGGACATCATTGAGGAACGATTTCTTGGTCATTGATGATTGACATATATCTTTGCTCCGTAATATTGTGATGAAGACACTCTCCTTTGGTAACTCCAATGCAACAAAAAGACTACAAAAAACATAATGTTTGACAGGGCACTTTTGGAGAAAATCCAACATCTATAATTTGTCGGGTAACATGCTTTTTTCCCACATATCTATTTGATGCACATGCTGGATGTTTGGATTCTTCTTCCGATTTCTTGTGAGGACTTCCCTTTCTTTTTCCTTTCGCTGACTATTGACTTAGTTACTTGCTATGATAAATGAGTCCTCCATTCATTTGTAACGATTAGTGATCCTGGTTTCTGTATTTTTCAAGTTGGGTTAAGTATTGGTTTAGTTCCTTAAGTATTTCTGGCTATGCGATTTAGACCCTAATTGTTTTCTTTTTTGGATCAATGTAGTCCTTTATCAATCACAATTTGTGCAATCGAGTCCTCTGTTGTCAAGTGCTAGTTAACACCATCAACTTGTCGATGTGGCTATCATATTTATTTAGGATATACATGCAACCATGTAATATAACACTCTAAAAATATGTCATTTTCGTTCTATAGACCATTCATAATAGTAGATTATTTTTTAATTTGTTCATACTTTTTTTTGTGGTGATGGATAATTTTTCCTATGAATCGCCTGATAACATTTACTTGGCACATATAGGCTATAACGGCATAATAATTATTTGTACATTGTTTTTTTTTTTGGTAAAGATAATTATTTGTACATTGTTCAACTCTTAGTGAGCATCTTATTTACCAGACATGAATCTTAATATTGTCATTTGTTCATTATGTTCTATTATGACATTTTCTTTATCATTTGCTATCGAAAATTGAAAACAAGCTACTCCGTAAAAGAGGGGCATTCTACGATTGGGATTCTTTAATTCAGATACATGTTTTGATGGCAAGTTTGACAGATATATTTGGGCTGTAACATTCATGTTGTTTCTGATATAATGGATATGAGTTAGGGGTGTTATTTCACACATTAAGGGCCTGAATTTTGATAGATATATTTGAAGTAGTGTGTGCATGAGGAGAGGCCTTCTATTGTAACTTTGAAAGAATGCAATTTTGGGTATTTAAAAGGCGCAAACTATGAAGGACATAATTGGACAAGGAAAAGTTTGGGAACCGGGGACCGGACCGGAACCCCTAAAACCGGGAACCGGACCATCGGTTCCGGTCCGGTCCGGGCGGTCTCGGTTCGGGCGGTCTTTTTTGCACACCCCAAATTGGGAGCACCCTCCTGAGTTTCACATTTTTACATAGATTAGATAAATAATATGCAACCACAACATGTCATTCCACGGAGTTGAAAGTGAAAAGCCTACGCGATAATAGTATGACAGCAAATTTGAAGTCGTCTTTTCTTAAATACAGTTGTTTTCATCCTCATTGAAAACTTACGGTCCGCAATATCTCTTAATTGCAGGGCATTAGTAAGATTGAGGCCTTTCATCTTGATGAATATGGCTGGGGAGGAAGCTACACAGCTGAACAATTTAAGGAATTGAGAAACTTGAGGTTCCTTAATGTGAATGGTGCGAATCTCACGGGAGATTTCCAGAACTTGCTTCCTCAATTAAGATAGCTTCACTAGGAGGGTTGTCGCTTGGATTTTATAGCAGCCAACTTACATCCGAAGAAATTAGTTGTGCTCGGTCTGTCGCGGAGTGGGATTTCAGAGGGTTGGGGAGGATGGGCTTCCCTAAAGGTAAGATTCTTGATGTGTCTAGTCGAACCAAGTTTTCCTCTCTTTCTTTCAGAATCCTTCCTCAGACTATGGATATTTTTTTAGTATAAGAGGAATTAATAGGCACCTAAATATCCCAGAAGCTTTTGCCCTTTAATATCTAAAATTGATAATATCTCAACGACCAGTCATGCTTAACTTTCTTTTATTATATTAATTAACATCTGTTGAAATTATAATTGCAATATTGTGCCCATCTTTTTTCTTTTAATCCGAATGGTGTATTGATTCTGAGTGGCTTCTGTTGTACTTATATACTAAAATTCTAATTTTACTGTTTGTGTCAGAGTAATAATAGTAATAATTGCTCTGACTTGTTGCATGCAATATTTTATCCATTATAGTTGTTGAAGCCGCTGTATAACACAGTAATAAAGTAGTAATTATTAACATTTCATAACACCTTCTACATATTTTAAAACTGATATCCAAAATAAAACTAGACTTATTTCTTTTATGTCATTCTATTGAAGAAAAACATGGTGCCCGATGAATTTGCCCCTCTTCCATTTGTATTTGTCCAATGCTTTTTAATAGTAAAAGTTGCTTATGTCTAGCTACATTTATGTTTTAGTTAGCACTTGTACATTCCTGGCATTCTTTTGGTATAACCGAACAGTACTACAGTAAACATTTAAAATTAAATAAGAAAACTAAGGAGTAGAGCATGGGTATTATTGAGGAATTTGAAAACTCTTAAAAAAAAGGAGGTAGTGAAAATTCACACGTACTAGTCCAATCTGAGATATCCTCTCTCTTCCTTCAGATGGCAATAGAGCTCAAAGTTCTCAACATTTTGGATTGTCAATCTTTGAGAAGATCTCCCGACTTGTCTGCTTTCAAAAGCTTGGAGATTTTAATTCTTAAACATTGTGAGTACTTGAAAGAGATTCATCCTTCTATTGGGCACAACAAGACCCTAGTCTCCTTGAATGTCAGGAAATATTATAGACTGAAGGAGTTACTGGGAGGAGTATGTAGAATGGAAGAATTGAGGGAGCTTCGAGATTCCTATTTCGAGGGGTTGTTTGATGAAGCTGGAGACTCTAAGTGCCTCGTTTTGTAAACGATTTGTTCAACTTCCAGAATCCATGGGTTCCCTTTTGTCTTTAACTCAACTGGACCTGTCTCATTCAGGGAGCAAACAATTACTTGAATCCATGGGCTCTCTTGTGTTATTAACTCATTTGGACCTATCTCATTCAAGGATTGTTGAATTACCTGAATCCATAGGCTTCCTTGTGTTGTTAACACAACTGGACGTATGTAAGACACCGAACACAGAATTACCAGAATCCATTGGTTCTTTGAAGAAGCTCAAGACTCTTGATGCCTCTTATTGTGCATTGTTAGCCAGCATACCCAGCTCCATAGGCCAACTAGCATCTCTTCAGCAATTGTTATTATGGGAATGTCGATCGTTGAGAGAAATTCCTGATTCGATCAGCAAGTTGGCTTCATTGACTGAGATGAATTTATATTGGACAGAATTGAAGAATTACCGGAGTCCATTGGTTACTTTAAGGAGCTCAAGATAATTAATGCCTCTTATTGTGCATCGTTAGCTCGCATACCCAGCTCCATAGGCCATCTAGCATCTTTGAAATGCTTGTTCTTACAGGGATGCTGCTCGTTGAAATAAATTCCTGATTCAGTCAGAAAGGTGGCATCATTGACGGAGCTGAATTTAAAATGGACAGCAATTGAAGAATTACCGGAATCCATTGGTTCTCTTAAGGAGCTCAAGACTCTTGATGCTTCTTGGTGTAAATCATCAGCTCGCATTCCCAGCTCCATAGGCTATCAAGTATCTTTGAAGCACTTGTTATTACAGGGATGCCACTTGTTAAAAGAAATACCCAACTTGATCGGAAAGTTGGCATCGTTGAGTAAGCTGGACCTATCTGAGACAGTGATTGAAAAATTACCAGAATTCATTGGTTCTCTGATGGAGCTCGAGACTCTTGACACCTCTAATTGTGCATTGTTAGCCCATATACCTAGCTCCATAGGCCATCTAGTATCTCTGTCTCTCCTTGACCTAAGGCAATGTCCTAAGCTTACTCGACTTCCAGAATCCATGGGCTCCCTTATATCGTTAACTCAGCTGTATCTATCTTCGACAGGGACTGAGGAATTACCAAAATCCATTGGTTCTTTGAAGAGGCTGGAGATTCTTCATTCCTCTAATTGTGCATCATTAACCTGCATATCCAGCTCCATAGGCCATCTGGCATCTCTGTGGAGCTTGTTGTAACAGGAATGCCAATCGCTCAAAGAACTTCCCTATTCTATCAAGAAAGTTGGCATCATCAACTGAGCTGATCCTATACGAGACAGAGATCAATGAATTACCATTCTCCGAAGGAGCTCAAGACTTTTGATGCCTCTAGTTGTGCATTGTTAGCTTGTGTATCCTGTTCCATAAGCCATCTAGCATCTCTATCTCCCATTGACTTAGGGAAATGGCATAAACTTGCTCAACTTCTGGAATCCATGGGCTCCTTTGTGTCGTTAATGCAGCTGTACCTATTTGGGACAGGGATTGAAGAACAGTGGTGAGTTGCAGTTGATTAAGTTTACCTGAATTACCAGAATCCATTGGTTCTCCGAGGAAGATCAAGACTCTTGATACCTCTAATTGTGCATTATTAGCCTACATTCCCATCTCCATAGGTCATCTCGCATCTCTACAGTTCTTTTTAGTATAGGAATGCCGCTAATTGAGAGAAATTTCTAATTCAATTGGAAAGCTACCATCATTGACTGGACCTACATGACAAAGGATTGACGAATTACCATTCTTTGGCTATGAAAGAGCTCGAGACTCTTGATGCCTCTAAATGGTCATCGTTGCCCCGCATAGTGCATCACCCTGGAGCACATCTTCTAAGCAACTCATCAATAGGAGCTCCTGATCCTCTACCCACACATTGTTGAAATATGTCCTACATTACTTGACAACAGGTTTTAAATGCTTTATATATTCATGTGGTTTCCCTCTAACTATTAACTTAAGCTTTTGGGTTGGATTTTCTAACATGGTACCAGAGCCAGTACTAACCCTTTTGCGAATGTGCGTGGTAAAATTCCACATGAATGTGCGTAGTCAAAATTCCACGTGCTGCTCATAATCCATCTTGCAAGTGAGAGGGGGTGTTGAAATATGTCCCACATTACTTGACAACAAGTCTTAAATGCTATTTATATTCATGTGGCCTCCCTCCAACTATTAGCTGAAGTTTTTTGGTTGGATTTTCTAACACAAACAAACTGATAAACAATCAATTCAAGATGAACACAACATTTGTTAGGTTTACGGGTGGCGGAAGGGATATTAAAAAGCAGGAGCTGAGATTAGTGTTTGGGCGTCTATCTAGTTCTTGGGGCATGGACTTTTGTCTTGCCAGCTCAGAGCTCTTTTTTCCTTCCACTTCAAGGAATACGAAAGGTTACGGAAAAAAAAAAAAAAAACAATATGAAAGGAGTCAAAATCATTTGATGAAGCTGATACTTGGATATGCATATGTGTTCAATTAATTTTCCTGTATTTAGCTGCTCTGAAACATTCTTGTAGTAAAACTCCTTTATTGGGAGTGAATGTGGTCGTCGAGGTGAATCTATGTCCAGGTATTTGCCTTTTCATATCTGCTTTTTGGTGATATGCCAGTGGAATTTTCGCTCTTCATTAATGGTATTTCAATGTTATGCTACGCTGAAAGCTGATGAGGTCCTCTGGATTAGTCAGAGCATTACTACTTGTGGCTATAATAATACAGGACTTTTATCTTGAAAATTGTTTTTAGGATTGCTATCTCTATAGGATGCAGTTAAAAAGATGGAAGTTGGTCACAGCGAAAATCATCCCAGTTGGGATCAGGAGTAAGATCATTGGAAATGTAGAATGCGATTCCTAATCTCAGTCGTAAAATCCGACTTTGCCTGTTTAATTTGGACTCAACCTTATAGGAAATCAAATTAGGCCCCAGTTCTCATTGTGCATGACCCATTGTATGTCTAAAACTGTATTCGAAAGGCTGAACCTGCTAATTAGGGCTCACTTTGGGGATTGAACTATAAGGGGATTATAAATGAGAATGAGGTTTTGCTGTCATCCTGAATTAACTTGGATGGAAGATTCAATTGGTGGCTGTGGCAAGGCCGAAGATACTTTCTGTACAGACTTGGGAGAGTGGAATAAGAATGACCTTTTATTGCTGGAGTTGGAAGTGGTCTCTACTTTTCATGAGAGCTTGGGTTAGGGGGTAAATGGGAGGTCTGCTGTTCCACAAATAGCAGTGCAGTGCACTGGCATCCCCTTTGTACAGCAACCATCTCATCTGGCTGGGGACGGAGTTCTTTTTTACGTCATGGCATGTAGCTCTTTACCTTGTCTATTTCTTTCATCCTCCTGTCTTCTTTTCACTGCCATAATCTGGTTTTGCTTTCATTTTGTTCTCTTATTCAGCGATGTGCTCCTGTTGTGGTGATGCTTGTGCTTTACTTTTCTTCTTTTGAGCTTCTTCCCGCTTTTCAAAGATAACATACAGGTGTTAGTACAGAAAAAAGATTAAGAATCTATTGCTTTAGACCTTGATTTTCTGTAGTCTTATAATCTTTGATCCAAAGTATTCTCCAATTTCTATCATTTGGGATTGATCTTAGCAACCTTTATCTCAAGGGTTAAACTTATATCTACTTATACTCGCAGGGACTGCCTCCATGTGTGTACTGATTAGTTCTTGAACTTTTTTGTGTATCTGTGGCATGCCATCTATGTATAACCATCTGAAATACGTTTGTCGATGGCATATCTATATAAGAATTGGCTCTAGGCAATCCGTTGAGATGCAAGATCTCAGGCCTGATGCTTGTGCTCTGGAATCAAGTATGGTGGAATCCTCTAGAATCTAGTACTTTGGAATCCTCTTCAGTTCCGCACCTTGTGTCTCTGGATTATTTCCCAGGATTGCCCCAAATATTTTACTTCTTGTTCTCCTACTCATGCATGAATCACATTACTTTTTTTGTTTGTGTCTAGTTCAGGATACGTCGCTTGAATGTCCTTTATGGGGATGTTATAGTGTTTGTGCTGTTTGCAAGTTTTCAATTGGCTGGGATCCTCTGGTAGATATACTGAATTTTATCACACCTTGCTATCATCCCTTTTGGTTCCTTTGTTGACTATATTTTTATTCTAGAACGAAAAATTCTGTTAATCAAATAGTTCAACCCAAAGTTTTGGTTGACTTGATTGGATGGTTACATACATGTCGCTGTTTTTTTATCAGGAGGCTGTGACAGCAATGGTGCAGCAGGCTATGCAACATATTGACCAGTCATCTGATCATGAGACCAAGATAGAGCTTATTAAAACACTTAACTCTGTCGCCGCTGGGAAGGTGGATATGTGAAATCAAACTCTATTGCAGCTTATGTTCATGAGCAATCTGTTTTCATTTCATGGTTTCTATAGCATAGTTTTGCTATGCAGATATATGCCAAAATTGAGAGAGCACGGTTGATCAAGAAACTTGCAAAAAGAAAGGAAGAACAGGGTCATATAGCAGAAGCTGCTGATTTGATGCAAGAAATTGCGGTAACTATAAGTTGGCTTGTGTTGTCACTAATCTTATAAATGATTTTTCCTTGTCCAACATTCCTATGATGGTTTAAATTGCGGGTAATAAATTTTGGAGCAATGGAAAAGGTGAAGAAAACTGCCTTTATCCTTGAACAAGTACGGGTTTTTTTGTATTGCTTTCAGCCATTATGCGCTATTACTATAATTGGTTTCTCCTCGGTGGATTTTGAAGGTTTGTTTGTGGTTGGATCGCCAGGATTATCTCCAAGCACAGATCCTTTCAAGGAAGATCAGCCGCCAAGTCTCTGATGCAGATCATTCTGAAGAGAAGAAAAATCCTAAAGAAGGTGAACATATTGTGAAAGAAGCGCCAGCTGATATTACGTTACTTCTGGAGTTGAAACGAACATGCTATGAACTTATGTTTCAGTAAGTTGGTATTTTTCTTTTTCTAATATTGTTTCCACTATCTTTTGACTAAAAGATTTTTACCTATCAAGTGCTACCTGGTATTCAGGTTGTTATTCTTACCATGAACTTGCAAGGCTTTATTAATCTGGCAGATACTCTTCTTCCTTCCTAGCTTTTCCACAAACTCTGATTTTTAAGATGTACTTAATGGATTTGAGCACAAGTCTCAGTTTACCTCTCATTCATGTGGTTAAGGATGTAGGTATTAGTCACATAACAATGATTACCTTGAGATGGTGGTATATGAGATTCCATCAGTGAAGAGAAACCCATAGCAGTGGGTACCGGCTAAGCTCTTTCTGATGAGGCTTTGTTAAGACTTAACTGAGTTTTGTAAGGCGCAGCTGCTCATTCTGTGATTTGATGAAATGCAGGTTCCAAGGAAAATCTTCTGGTACTTAGTTCTGTCGCCACATGGTCCCATGGAGTCAAGCCTTCTTAATGCCACTTTAGAAGATAAAAAATTATCAGAAATTTCCTAATTCAGGTACATCTTTGAATTGTTATAGGTAATGGGTTGTGCATCTTCTTGCAATATTGAATAGTCTGCCATAGAATTTGGTTGACCGCGCTCTTGATATTTTAACATAGGTTGCCGATGAAACAACTGGTCACCTCTGGAGATTATCCAATGGACTGCTCTTTGGAGTATTTTCAAAGATGAAATGAGAATGATAAACACATGCTCGGAGGTGCACTTGTTGAGAAGGCAGTAGAGATCTCAGACAGAGAATTATCAAAGATGTAAATACAGAACTATCTTTTTTCTTCTTTTGATTGAATCATCCTTCAGATGTGTCTCATTCTGTTTTTCTGCGGAATATTACTGTCATTCGAAGTATTACTTGAAGATTACCTTGACGAGATTTGCAGAGCTGTAATATGCCTCAGCGTCCAGGTGTACTTATGTTAAACGTTGGTCCATTTTAATTATCAATGTCAACCTAGATTTCTATTTAGTGCTTGCTATCTTAGGGTGTCACCGATGCTCATGAGATTGATTTGATCTAATGGAACATTTCTAGAAAAATGAGCTGAACTGAGTTTGGGAGGTTTAAGGAAAAAGGAAGATCGATTTAGATTGAGTCACATGGTAGTTGTGTATTCACAATGTGTCTGATCGATATATGATACAACATACGAAAATTTACTCTTGAATATGTCTAATTTTGAGCTGTCATATATTTCCAATAGATTTATGATAACAAGCTATGAGTGTATACTGATCGCATGGGTTATTTATTGATATAAACTTGCAAGAAGAGAAAGTTATGTTTAGCCTATCCTGGACCGTCTTTGAGGAAGATCGGCGTAACATCATGCTGAGATGCCAATGTGCATGGCTGGAAGATAGGCTTGACGATCTGGCCATGGATATAGCCCGTGGGAGTGGACTAGTCCAGGATTTGGAACTCGCTATCGAATACCATGAGACCAAGGTAACCGAGCTTAAGGAGAAATGTAATCTTCTTATTTTTAAGCTTACGAACTTCGATTCTCGGAGTGCTGGGTGTAGGCCGAGCATCAAGAGTATGGAGAATCAGTTGAACTCCTTTGTAATGCTCATCGGGGCTTATTTTGATTTTACGTTTCCACCCCAATGATCTTTTTATAAGGTTCCTTGTTAGATGAACTGAATGAAAGTTTTTGCATATGTCTTTTAAACTTTCTGTTATCTCATCTTTCACATGGTTGGCAAACCGAAAAAGTTTTTCATCCTCCTCTTTTTCACTTTCCTCTTTTCAACTGGGCCAACAGCCTAGTTATTTCATCATTTTGTTCTGTAGCCACAGGGTTGACTTGGAGATATGAACCAAGGGTGGTGCGCTCGAGCTTGTGCCAGTTGCAAGAACAACTTTCAGCGGCATGGTCTGAAGCAGGACATATCTCAGAGCGGGTTTTTTTTTCCGATTTAATTCAAAAAAAAATATTTACAAAATTAGTTACAAAAAAAATATTTACAAAATGCTTGCGCGCTGGTTCGCCTAGCGCGCGGCGCTTGCGTGCTGGTTAGACCAGCGCGCAAGTGCTGCACCAAGCAATATTCGCCACAACTAGAGTCTGTTGCGGCTGTACTGGTTGTTAACTATCACCGACTTCAGGAATTGCGGCCTCATCTGCAGTCTCAACATCTGTTACCTTCGAGGTCTCCGGAGTCTCCACCTGAAACTCCACCTCACTACTGACACCATGATCTGTCTGCTCTGTTGGTAGTGTCTCAAGACTCCTCTGTCGAAGCATTGCAGTCTCGTCGAAGATCACGTCTCTGCTGATTAGAAAATCGGGTGATCTGGGATCAGTGCACCACAGCCGGTAGTCTTTCACCCCATGTGCATAACCCAGAAATATGCCCTTCTTCGACCTCGGCTCAAGCTTACCATCACTAGCATGAGCATACGCAGGACATCCGAATACTCGTAATCTGGAGTAATCAACAGTTTCCCCGACCATACTTCCTCTGGAGTCTTCCACTCAATAGCAGATGATGGAGATCTATTAATCAAGTAACATGCCATGTTCACTGCTTCAGCCCAAAATTCCTTGCCAATTCCAGCATGTGATAACATGCTCCGAGCCCGCTCAAGTAGAGTTCTGTTCTTCCGTTCTGCCATGCCATTCTGCTGTGGTGTCCCAGGTACTGTGCGGTGTCTAACAATACATTCTCTCTCGCAGAACTCGGTAAAATCTTTACCACAGAACTCCATGCCGTTATCGGTTCTCAGGCACTTGATCTGTTTATCTGACTGCTTCTCAATCAATGCCTTAAATTTCTTGAACCGATCAAACATATCAGATTTGTGCTTCAGAAAGTATACCCATACCTTCCTGGAATAATCGTCGATAAAAGTCAGCATATAACGGGCACCTCCTTTCGAAGGAACCGGAGATGGGCCCCAGACATCTAAATGAATATACTCAATCGGTTGCTTGGTCGAATGAATACCTGTAGTAAACTTAATCCTGCGCTGCTTCCCAAAGATGCAGTGCTCACATAAGTCTAACTTACTTGTCTTCTGACCCTTTAACAACCCCTATCACTCAGCATTGTCATACCTGCCTCACTCATGTGCCCTAAACGCATATGCCATAAATGAGTCAAGTCAGAATCCGACTCACCTGATGAAACTGCAGCAGCTCCTGTCACGGTCTCTCCCAGTAGATGATATAGAGAATTCGCTTTCTTCCCTTTCATCACTGTCATGGCACCTCGAGAGATCTTCAGCACTCCACCTTCAGCGGTGTACTTACACCCGATATCATCGAGTGTCCCCAGAGAAATAAGGTTCTTCTTGAGCTCCGGTACATGCCTCACATCTGTCAATGTGCGAACTACACCATCGTGCATCTGAATTCGAACTGTCCCTATCCCCACAACCTTGCAAGCTGCGTTATTCCCCAATAGAACTCTACCACAATCTGCAGTCTGGTAAGTAGTAAACCAGTTCCTATGAGGCGTCATATGATAAGAACACCCCGAATCTAGCACCCATTCGTCTCCTGACGAACCTGTAGTCACACATAAAACAGCCTCTGCATCACTAGTGCTCTCCTCAGCAATATTCGCCACACTGACTATGGCCTTCTGCTTATCACCTCTATTTCTCAACTTAGGACAATCTCTCCTAATGTGCCATTCCTCATGACATTCAAAGCACTTCACGCGCCCCTTGGATTTTCTATTGCGTGATTTAGACCTGCTTTTACCTCTGCTGCTACTGGACCCTCGCTGTTGCTCTCTACCCCGAATCACTAGTCCATGCGCTACATCCTGCGCCAGACTGTCATCTCGCAACTTTCTCTGCCACTCTTTAGAAAACAAAGCGGACTTTACCTCCTCTGAGGTAATCGAAGTACGCCCCTGCAATAGAGAGTCAGTAAAGTGCTCCCATGACTCTGGTAAAGAAGCCAACAACATCATGCCCTGCTCTTCATCTTCAAGAATCTTACCTACATTCTTCAAATCCATCATGAGTTTATTAAATTCATCTAGGTGGGTTTTGATAGACGTACATTCAATATATCTGAACTGGAACATCCTCTTCAACATGTACAAGCGATTGTTCAAACCCTTCTTTACATAGAGCGATTGAAGCTTTGCCCACAATGCTGTGGTATCCTTCTCCTCGCCTACCTCTATTAGCACTTCATCCGATAAATTCAACAGGATTTGACTCCTAGCTTTCCTCATCAACACATCATTATCAGCATCTTTCATTAATTCAGGCAACTTAGCTTTGCCCTCCAATGCTTCTGCCAAACCTAGAGTTGTCAATAATGCCTCCATCTTGAGGCTCCACAACCCAAAGTTGTTCCTCCCGTTAAACTTCTCAATTTCAGCTTTCACCCAGTCATAATTGCAGCAACAGAATTCTAGATAATAACCAGACAAGCAAAAGCCCCAAATCACAATCCAGAAATCTGACCCAAGCTCTGATACCAATTGTTGTAATACTAATGCGGAAATAACCAGGATATTGCAAATACGTAAATGCAAAAGCTCAGAGAAAATAACGAGGAACAATAAAGGACACCAGATATAACGTGGTTCAGTCCGAATGTCGGTACCTACATCCACGGGGAGAGCCAGCAAGAATAATCCACTATATCGGAGAATCGGATTTACAATCGCTCAATACTTTTGTGTTTCCCGCACTTAGATTATATCGAAATCCAAGTGTTTACAATAAAACAACTCTATTGGATAAACAAAATAAACTCACGCACAGAACACCGTGTCGAGGAAATCCTCCGCGCGCGACCCTTTTCGTTCGCGTCGTTCAGCCCGTGGAGGATACTGTACAGCCTCTACTTTTCTCCTTTTTGCGGCGCCTGTGTCTCGACTTCGGCTTGGGAACAAAAACCACAACAAAAGTCTCTTGCCTTTTGTACGACTATTGCAGGATAAAGTAAAAGGAAACAAACAAAAGAAAGGCAAACTCCTTTCTTTTTCTTTCCCTACTTTATTCTCTCGGCCCCACGCGATTTCTTCTTCCTTCCTCAAGAATGAAAAACACGCCCTTCAGAAGTGAGTGCAACCCTATTTTAATATAGGAAAGTTGATCTTTTCTTTTTGTCCTGTAGCACCCTTTCTTCAATATACGGAAGTTGTCCGCGCGAGCCTAGGTTCACCTCTTGACCCATTAAAAGATTTTCTTTTTCACAAATATATGCACATATATATCCGTAGACGATTTAAACTCGAGACATATTTAACAGTAATGGCCAACTCACCTTCTTCTTTTTTTGGCTTTTCATCGTGGCCTCCTCTTTCTTATCTTATCTTTTCCACCCACGATGGTTTGCCTGCCATCTTTCCCTCTTTTCCTCTTGACATTACAAAGTTGTGAAGTGGTGCCCTTCGGTTGCGATCTAGTCCCAAGATCATCGAATCTCTCTTTTTCTTTTTCCTTTTTTTAGAACTAAAATTAGTTCTAATTTTTATGGAGAAATAACTGAAAAAGATTAGTCAAAATTTAGGTGTCAACACTTGAACCATGCCGAAAATACAATGCAAATGCAGAGAATTAAAAGAGAGGGAAAAGAGTTTTCTCGAGGCTTTCTCGCTTGTAGCTTATTTTCCTTCCTACTAAAAATAGAATGGGAGGCCACCTATTTACAGGGTAAATGGGGTATTTGAGAAATAATAACGGCTGATTAATTCTGCCGTTATAGTATTAATTTTGTAATAGCAAAACAATAGTGGTTCTGTCATTTCAGTATTAAATGGCTCTGCTGTTACAGTAATAACGGCTCTGCCGTTACAATGTTAATTTTGTAAGTATATAATTTAATGCCATTAACATGCTGTTACTAAATTAATTCAGTAGCTGTTACAATTTTTCATTCACTTACCCATCAGAATATCCATATTTTTCAACATTCCGCGCTCTCTTTGATTAGAAACAAGGATTTAGTATCCATCACGCAGCCATGGTCGCTTGAGTTTCATTGAAGCTTGACGCTAGCGTCTCCAGCTTCCAAGCTTATTCAAGCCGGCGGCTAGGGTCACTTGAGGTTCATCAAGCTTGGTCATGGTAGCTGGGGGTGAAATGGTAGGTGGGACAGGCGCGAAGTCAGGTGAAGACGGTGCTGCACGGACTTGGGCAATCGCCAATGGAGGAGGAAGAAGCTGCTGGATTTGCAGATGCCATATCAACACCCCTCTCTTCGTAAACTAATCGCAAATGCGACATTGTCATTTTCCTTCTGTCAAATTGGATGGATACGACTGCACCTATTTCATAAAATTTCGAAATTAATTGTAATATTCAAAAGCTTTAAGACTCGATTGCACTATCTAAATAAGTTTTAGGATTTAATGATACACTTTAATCAATTTATTTTGTTTTAGCTTTGCTATTTAATCTCTATTATATGCATGTGCTTGTGTGTTTCTTCCAATGACATGAAATACCTAATGTATAAAGTATCATCCTCATGAACTACAGTGTCCACCGTGCTTTAATGTTTTTTTTTTTCATTTGCGGTAGTACAATAAGCCTTCTAACAAAATCTACCCTACTTATGAAATAAACAAAAAGCAATCGATTATGATGCCAAAAAAAAAAGTTGGGGAAAGAATGGCATTGTGATACAGTTGGTTCATAATATCCAATAACTAATGACAAACAATTTTTACGAAATAACGGATAATCTTGACAAAAAAGCTAAGAAATAAATGAATGTCGACATTAAAATCAAAGTTAAATAAAATTGAACTAAAAAAGGTATAAAGTAGCATCGAGAATAATTGGATAGTGAAAAAGCCGTTGGCTGAGATTCCTCAATGTGATTCCGCAAGATGATTTTTTTTGCAAAATCTTTCAAACAATTAATTCGAGGAGTGAGATATGAGTAGGGGCGACCAAGAAGGATTGACCGAAATGGATCTAGTCGGTTTGGTCTAGTTCCCGAGAGCACTGGTCCAGTTCTCGTTTCCATAAAATTGGAATCGGTAATTTTCGGGCTGGTTTCTAGCTCTAGGGACTGGCTGACTCGGTCCGCCTCTCGGGGGTGTCTGTCCGATTCCATAAAATTGAAATAGGTAATATTTAGTCTGGTTTCCTATTCCAAGAATAGGCCCAAACAGATTCCGGGGCGTCTGTCCAGCTCTCGGTTCCATAAAATTAAAACCCATGATCTTTGGTCCGCTTCATGATTTCAAGGACCGTGTGGATCGTACTGATTCTCTTTATTTTTATTTTTTAAATGCAAACTTAATAGTTTATTATTTTGAATTAAAATTCGTATTGCTCACCTCTACTAATAATTCACCTATTCTATTAGCTGCCTAGGAATCGAATTGAACCGAAAAATATCAGCCTTAGATACAAGTGACATGAGTGAGGGGTGATGACTAGAAATCTTGAGGCATGACGCACCATGGAGAAATCTAGCTTGAGATTTTTTTTTTTTAAAATTTTTGGAGAGATAAATTTAGGGACTTGCCTCTAGAGGAATCTTCTGGGACTAACAAAATCCTATAATGTATGACGATTAATAGGTTTTTGTCATTGACTCATGCACATTAGCACCAGGAACATGAGAATTGGTTGTTCGTTGTCTTAATTCATTAAAAAAGCAAGCCAGTCAAGACGCGTCGTGCCAATTGGGTTGCGAAAGCCCGGCGACTGGATTCCCTTGGCATCAATTGGCTTACCAGACCTCCCCATCTACTTTGGTCATTGCTTTGCTATGATTGTGAGTTCTAAGGTGAAACTTGTTCGAAGTTTTAATGAAAGTTATCTGCTTCTCTGGATCTGGGTGGTTTTGTTTGAGCACTCCTCAGTCCTAGTCCTCAGGTCGTCGACACTCCTTGCTCTTCTCTCCTCTGTTTCCTGCTTTGAATTCTCCATTTCTTCCGTTCAAGTACGCACAGATCGGGAGTTCCATAGTTCTCCTATGTTCCCCACTTTGGATGGCAAGAACTCACCATAGTGCGAAGGCTCAAAATCGGTAGGGATCGCATAGCGGTGGGTGGATCGTGTTGTTTGAGCACTACCCAGGTAATCGATGACTCCTTGTTCTTCTCTTCTCTGTTTCCTGCTTTGGTTGTTCCATTTTATTCTGACGAAATTCCTAATTGAGTTCTGAGCGACACATCTGCAATTCCCAGATCGAGGATTCCCTGTTTCTTTTTCCTTTGGACTGTAATATGGCTTTCTTTTGAGGCGCTCTGCGCCGTCAATCTTTTACCGCCTTTGTGTAGGTATAATCCTCTCGAGATGAAGAGAAAAGGACCCACTCATTCAGAAGATCCGATGCCGGGGGCGTCTTCCTCGTCAACCTTTCCCCAAGTAGATGATTATGAAGGCGGAACCAAAAAGCCCAAAGGAATGGACTACGAAAGTGTTCTTGAGCTTCAGAGGGGAAGACACTCATAAAGGTTTCACCGATCACCTCTATACTAGCCTTGTCAATGCAGGAATTCATGTGTTCAGGGACAATGGCGAGCTCCGTGTTGGCAAGGAGTTTGGTCCGGAACTTCTTTGTGGTATTACGCAGTCTAGGATCTCGATCCCGATTATCTCGGAGAACTACACGTCTAGCAAATGGTGCCTTCGCGAGCTAGCACATATGTTGAAGTGCAGGAGGATCAGCAGGCAAATAGTGTTACCCATATTTTACAAAGTGGAACCCTCGCAGGTGCGACATCTTACAGGGAGATTGGGGAGTGCTATTAGTGCACATAAAGAGAATTTAGACAAATTGATTGTGAAGGAATGGGAAGAGGCCCTCAAAGAAGTCGGTTCCTTGAAAGGATGGGAGTCAGAGAAAATTCATAATGGGTACATTACTCTCAATCAAAATATTGTTTAGTTTCTCATAAATAGATCTATATTGAAAAAGAAATAAAACTTGTCATCCTATACTGAATATCATTGTTATGCGCAGGCACGAGGGAGCATTGGTTAACACTGTTACAAGAGAAGTTATTAGTGAGTTAAGAAAAACTTTTCAGCTAATTGTTCCCAAAGAGTTGGTTGGCATTGACGATCGCGTGGAAGAAATTATGGGTTTGATAGATGCCAAATCTAATGATACAAGAGTTATCGGAATTTGTGGAATGGGTGACATCGGCAAGACAACTCTTGCAAGGGTCCTATACAACAATCTCTCAAGTCGTTTCGAACATCTCAGCTTTGTGGCAAATATTCGAGAGATATCCCTACGCAGTGGTATTGAGTGCCTACAGAAGCAGCTTATTGACGATATACTAAAAAGTCCATATGAAGTGTCTAACATCGACGAGGGAATCGGCATCATCAAATCTCGATTTACAAATAAGAAAGTCCTCGTTCTTCTAGATGATATGGATGATAATGCTCACTTGAATGCTTTGGCCGGAGATAATAGTTGGTTTAAGGTGGGAAGTATAATCATCATAACGACTAGAAACAAGAGTATTCTGAATGAGGCGAGGGCATGCCATGTGTACCCACTCAACGAGTTGCCTTTGGAGCAATCATTGACTTTATTTAGTAGACATGCATTTGGAAAGGATTCTCCTCAGAGCGTTTATGAGGTTGTCTCTCGTGATATTGTATCTACTACCGGAGGGCTTCCCTTAGCTCTTAAAGTCATAGGTTCATCGTTACGTAATAAGGGAGAAGAAGTATGGAAAGATACACTAAAGAAATTAAAGAAAGTGCCTCATAAGAAAGTGCAAGAGAAGTTGAGGATAAGTTACGAAGCATTAGACTACGAGGAGAAACAAATATTTTTGGATATTGCATGTTTTTTCATTGGATCACCTAAACAAAGTCCAACTTATATGTGGGATGCTTGTGGTTTTTTCCCGGGGGAGGGGATTGAAACATTGAGTCTCATATCACTAATTAAAACTGACGAGGATGGTCATTTAATGATGCATGATCAATTGAGAGATCTCGGAAGAGAAATTGTTCGCCTAGAGAATCCAAAGGAGCCTCAGGAGCGTAGCAGGTTATGGATTCATGACGAGGTCGTTGATGTGCTTGACAACAACAAGGTGAGAGCTTTCTCAACCTGTTTTAGACGGTGAATGAGTACATCTTCTCTTTCTTGTTTCTCTACCTGTTTTAGACATAATTCCTCGTAGTATTGTGATGAGGACACTCGTTTGGCAACTCCAATGCTGCAACACAACTACAAAAATATAATATTTGACTGAGAGCACTTTCAGAGAATACATTACATGGCCATGCTTTTCCCATATATCTGTTGATCCGCATGTTTGATTTCTCGTGATGTCTCTTGTTTCTTCTTTTGCTGAGCAGTGGCTTCCTATGAGTTGCTTGCTATGATAAATGAGACCTCCACCTATATGCGACGAATAACTATCCTGATTCTGTAAATTTTAAGTTGGGTTAAAGTACAGATTCAGTCCCCTAAGTATTAATGTTTGTGCTATTTAGTCCCCCGTCCGTTTTTTTTGCCTTAATGCAGTCTTTCTTTTTCATAGTTTGTGCAATCCTCCTTTGTTTTCAACTTTTAGTTAACACCAGCAATTTGTTGATTGTGACTTTGATATATATTTATTTTATAGTACATGTGCAACAGTCTAATTTAACCCTCTAGACTTTCACAATAATGGATGATTATTTTCTACGAACTTTCTATTACTTTTTCGATTTTATCTGTTATGTGAAGATGGATAATATTTCTGTTAATCCCCGATAACATTTATTTGTAAAATATGGGCTAACATGTTATAATAATTATTTCTATATTGTTCAAATCTTAAAGAGAATCTTCCTTAGCAAAAGTGGATCATACTCATATTATTATTTTTAACTTTTTATTTGTCAAATATTGACTACCAAATCTCAATCGATATTTCTACATACATCGTTCTTCTATTAGTGGGCATTCTATTTAGCAGATATTTAGTACTTGATATCATTTGTGGGTTAAATATGAGCTGACATGTTACATATCTTTTTATTGGTTCGTTAATATCATTTACTTATAAAATACGCAAATATTTTCTCATAATGGGCATTCATAGAACTTTTCAATCATGACTAAAAAATATGAGTGCAGTATTATACTTGATCTTTTGATATTAGCATAAATGTGATTGTGATGTTTTTGTTGTTTGTCAAATATGAGCCCACTGCTCGTAATGAATGATAAATCCATGCTATAAGATATATATGCAAATGAAAACTTAACCTTTGTGTAGAACTAAATGGCATATGTTACGTGGTAAGAATTAAGATCCGTTGATTAAAACACTATATTAGATGAAAAAAGTTGAAAATTTTACAATAGACAGGACTAATAGAGCTATAAATGTTTTACTTATATTTCTAACGCTTAAAAATTTTTTTAGCTTCGGCTGCGCACTCTGGTCTCAATATCTTGATCTTTACTATCCTTCCCAAATTCGATGAATCTGCAAAAACTAGAGAGGCGGTGTACAACTTACACTAACAATGTAAAAGAATAAGGCCAAAAGGTTTCGGAACGAGATGAATTATTTGAAGGGATCCATTGCCTGGGTTAAGTATTGTAAGAGTTGTTACATGTACCAAGAAAAAGTTGTGGAACCTGGAACCTGAAAAACCGGACCGGTGAAAACCGATTGGTTCCAGGACATTGAGAGTAGGTTCTACCTTCCAAAAATTAATAAACCTACTCTGATCGGTAGGAACTTGAAATCGGAACCTAGAACGTCGAGCAAGTTTTTATATTTTTTATTTCTTGGTACATGTCGTGACGTCATCATATGGTATTCCATTGTATCGATGATGAGTGTGTAATCCAAAACCACTTTATCATTGAGACTTTTATTTTATTAATGTTTTATATTTTTCGTGTATCTAAATACGAGTTGTGGTCAGTGGATTTAGCAGTAAGTGGTGGTCATTAAATGTGATTATTCATTGTAATCGTTCAACTAAGAATACATGTAGAATCTATGTGGAACATGGAACCGACCCTGGAACCTGTGATAAGGTAGGTTGTAAATTCTAAAATATGCAGCGCAGGTTTCAAATTCCAACAAATGAAAAACCCATACAGATGGGTAAGTTTTTGGTTTCAAGTGGAACCTAAACAGAATCTATTGTTTCTCTTTTATTCCGTGTACAAAGAAATGTATCTATTTAAACTTGCATTTTCAAAAAGTAGGATATGCAAATGTAACTTTTCCTCAGAAGTTAGGCCCTAACCTTGAAATCCGGACCGTTCGTGTTATGAATTGATGGCCTAGATTATTACTAACAAAAATATATATAAAAATTTCAAAAAATGGCCCCCTAAAAACAGGAGATCTGGGCCATCCGTCCAAAAATGGACGGCCTGAATTTCAAGGTTAGGACCTAACCTTTTGAGGAAAGATTAGGCGATCCAGATCCCATACATACGGACATAAAAAATGCGCAGATTCCGAAAGACAAAGAAGTGGAAAATGTCAGAAATATCCTCTTGAGCTTCACATTATTACATAATCAGATAATACGCAAAGCACAACCTCTCAATTCGCTAAGTGAGAAACTTACACCATATTAGTAATCTTTTTTTTATGACCGAGGTGTCCGGGCCCGCTTCACAGGCTCGAATATTCATCGGGAAGGACTGGCCCAACAACCCACCAGCCGGGGCCCCCATATTAGTAATCTAGTATGGCAACAAATTGAAATTAATCCACATTTTTTTATATACAGTCTGTCACATCTCATCACTCGATAGTCAACAGTATTTCTTAATTGCAGGGCACTAGTAAGATTGAGGCCCTTCGGCTTGACGAAAATGTCTCGAAAAGAAGATACACAGGTGAACAATTTAAAAAGTTGACCAACTTGAGGTTTCTTCATGTGAAGGGTGCAAATCTCGTTGGAGATTTCCAGAACTCGCTTCCTCAATTAAGATGGCTTTGGTGGGAGGATTGTCCCTTGCATGTTGCAACAACCAACTTTCATCCGAAGAAATTACTCGTGCTCGATTTGTCGTGGAATGTGATTTCGGAGGACTGGAGAGGATGGGGTCTGTTCAAGGTAAAATGTAGAGAAGGCATGCTCTTGTGAATAATCATTTGTTGTCGAAGATCCCATAGAATCAAGTTTAATATCCTTCCGTAGACCAAGTTTTTTCTGTACATATAAGAGGAACTTGTCGGCACCTTAATTACAACTATTAGGTACCATTTGGTGACGTCCACGCAATCACTAACTACTTTTTACATGAAATACTATTTGAATGATTATAGATAGAATCAATTACTTTAGAAACAAAAGTAAACACTACTACTTCAAAATAAGGGCATCGCTTTATAATAGATTTTGTGAGGGCGACTTATATGTCATTTTTGTGCTAACGGTTGATATTTATTTTAGTCAAATTAGATATGCCTAACACAATAAAAAAATATTGTTTGCGCTTTTATTTAATTATACCATAGATATGCATAAAAAAAGTTGGTGACATAGCCAAACACTATTACATTTAGGGTTAATACCACAAAAAACCCCAAACTGATACACATATGATAAATTAACCCCAAATTATTTTTTTAACCACAAAAAACCCCAAATTGGTGCACTCGTAATAATTTTACCCCAAACTGGTACATTTGTGACAAATTTACTCTTTGTTAGTTTTCGTTAAATCTAACCGTTAAAGTGCTAAATTTATGACACGTGGCAATAGACGGGTGTATAGCTTGTGATTTTTACCCTCTATTTGTCGTATGCATATCAATTTGAAATTTTTCGTAATATTAACACAATTTAGCGAATGGTAAATTTGTCACAGTTATACCAATTTAGAATTTTTTGTGGTCAAAAAAATTAATTTAGGGTAAATCTGTCACATTTGTACTAGTTTAGGGTTTTTAGTGGTCAAAAAAATTATTTGGGGTAAATTTGTCACAACTGTACCAGTTTGTGGTTTTTTATGGTCAAAAAAATAATTTGAGGTAAATTTGTCATAGATGTACCAGTTTAAGGTTTTTCATGGTATTAACCCTTACATTTATATGTTGGTGACATAGCCAAAAACTATTACTTAAGAAACATTTATATAGAACATGGTGAAGTAGTGGAGTACCATAGCAATGATAGCATGGGAACCGTGCCATGAAGCACTTATATAAGAGCAAAGAGTAGTGGAAAAAACATAAGTTGTAGCGCTCCCATCTCACTGAGATATCCTCTTTTTCTTTCAGATTGCAACCGAGCTCAAAGTTCTCAATCTCATGGGTTGTCCATTTTGCAAAAGAACTCCTGATTTGTCTTCTTTCAACAGCTTAGAGATTTTGATTCTTGAAGGATGTTGGGATCTGGAAGAGATTCATCCTTCTATCGAGGGCCTCAAAACCCTTGTCTCCTTGAATGTCAAGAGATGTCGGAAACTGAAGGAGCTACCAGCAGGAGTAGGTAGAATGGAAGAATTGAGGGAGCTTCTCTTAGATGATACTGCTATACGAGATATTCCTATTTCAAGAGGTTGTTTGATGAAGTTGAAGACTTTAAGTGTCTCATCTTGTGAAGAACTTGCTAAACTTCCAGAATCCATAGGCTGCCTTGTGTCATTAACTCACCTTGACCTATCTTATTCGCGGATTGAAGAATTACCCGAATCTGTAGGTTTACTTGTGGAGCTTGAGACTCTTGATGCCTCTAATTGTGCATCATTAGCTTGCATAACCGATTCCATAGGCCGTCTTGCATCTTTAAATCGCTTGCTATTACAAGGATGTCGCTCGTTGAGAGAGATCCCTGACTCGATCGGAAATTTGGCATCATTGACTAAGCTGGATTTAAAATATACAGCAATTGCGGAATTACCTGAAAGCATTGGAAGTTTGCAGAATTTGAGGATCTTGGACGTTCTTGGAACTCACATTACAGAATTGCCTGGTGCCATTAGTATGTTGACAAAACTCCAAGAGTTAAGTGCTTCAGAATGCGAGAAGCTGGAAGGTATACCTTGTAATATAGGTGAGCTGGTTTTCCTAAACAGGCTTGATTTAGACAAGTCAGGCATTGCAGGTTTGCCAAAAAGCATTTCTAAGCTCTCTTCTCTTCAAAACCTCAGTGTTCGATGTTGCGAAAAGCTTCGAGAACTGCCAGAACTCCCATCTGGCTTAACAGCTCTAAGTATCACCTACCAGAATCAGGCATTGCCCTGTCTTTCCCAACTGACACTTCTCAAGGAACTTACAATTTCTGATTGCCATTGGCTTGAACGTCTCCCAGAGCTTCCCATTGGACTAGCGGTGCTTTATATTGCACGTTGCGGACAATTAAAAGCGTTGCCAAATTTGTCAATCTTGATGCACTTATCTGAATTGATTCTTGCCGAGTGCTTTGAGCTAACAGAAGTCCCCGGTCTGGAAAATTTACAATCCCTATCCAACCTACATGTACAGCAATGCCCGAAGATATCTACGCTTGACCTAAGAGGCTTATGCATCAATGAGACCTTCCCAGATTCTTCGAAGTTAAAGAGCCTGAAAGTAATTCTTGAAGGATCGTTACATGAAATTCAGAGCCTAGGTGGATCAAAATCCTCGCAAATGTTGGACATCTCTGACTGCAAGGTGACTGGACAATCCCTAGGCCTTCCAAGTTCAAAATATCTGAGGGAACTACTGGTTACAAATTGCAAAAGTCTAACTGAAATTGGAGATCTGAATGGATTAGAGTCCTTGGAAGTTTTGGATATCTCCGGGTGTGTGTCCCTGAGACAATCACTGGACCTATCAAATTTAAGGCATTTATGGAGATTCTCTGCTGAAAAATGCGAGAACCTAGTTGAAATACAAGGCCTTATCAGCTCAGAATTCATGAGTTATTTGGAGATTTCTGGGTGCACGTCTCTTAGACAATCACTTGACCTATCAAATTTAAGGCGTCTATGGAAATTCTCTGCTGCAAACTGCGAGAACCTAGTTGAAATTCAAGGTCTTGATGGATTAGAATCCTTGAGAGATTTGGATATTTCTGGGTGCACGTCCCTTAGACAATCACTTGACCTGTCAAATTTAAGGTGTCTGTGGAAATTCCATGCTGCAAACTGTGGGAACATAGTTGAAATTGGAGGTCTTGATGGATTGGAATCCTTAAGAGATGTGGATATTTCTGGGTGCACGTCCCTTAGACAATCATTCGACCTGTCCAATTTAAAGAATCTGCTAAAATTTAATGCTGCATACTGTGAGAACCTAGTTGAAATTCGAGGCCTTTATGGATTAGAATCTTTGCAAGAATTAGATATTTCTGGGTGCACATCATGGCAATCATTGGATCCCGTCAAATTTAAAGAATTTGGAGAATTTGTATGCTGCAAATTTCAAGAACCTAGTTGACATTTGAGGCTTTGATGGATCAAATCCTTGGAAGTTTTGGGTCTCTCCAGGTGCATGTCCTTAGGCAATCAATGGACATGTCAAATTTAAAGAATCAGGAGCACTTTATGCTGAAAAAAGCGAGAACCTAGCGATGGATCAGAATCCTCTAGAAATTTGGATATTTTTAGTGCACATCCATTAGCCCATCACACAACCTGTCAAATGAAAGGTAGTCGAAGAAATTCTGTGCTGAAAACTGCCAGAACCTAGGTGAAATTTGAGGCCTCAATGGTTAGAATCCTGGAATGATTTGAATATTTCTGGGTGCACGTCCAGCCATCGAAAATCACTGGATCTGTGAAGTATAAAGAAGCTGAGAATATACCCTGCTGCAAGCCGTGAGAATCTAACTGAATTTCAAGGCCTTGATGTTTAGGATCTTTGGAAAGGTTGGATATCTCTGGATGCACGTCTTTGTGGGCTGTAAATTGCAAGAATCTAATTGAAATTCATGGTCTTGAAGGGTTGTAGTTGTTGGTAAGTTTGGTAGTCTGGGGTGCACATCCATTCAACATTGACGGGACCTTTCAGTTCTAAAGAGTCTGAGGAAAATTTATGCTGCAAACTGCGAGAAGTCCAGTTGAAATTTGAGGCCTCGACAGGTTAGAATCCTTGGAAAGCCTGAACATTTCCTGATGCATGTCCATTGCATAATCAATGGACCTTTCTTGTCGAAAACATCAGAGGCCGTTATGTGTTGCAAATTGCAAAAATGAGTTTGAATATCACTAGTTGCATGTACATTCAATCACTTGAGCTTTCAGGTACCAAGAGTCCAGACGAATTAGATGTTGCAAACTGTGAGAATATGGTTGAAGTTCGAGGCCCTGACCTTTTAGAGTCTCTCGATAGGTTCAATATCTCTGGATGCAAATTCACTGAAATATTTCATCCAGCAAATTGCCAGTCTAGTTGAAAGTCATTGTCTTGAAAGGGTGCATTATTAGCAAGATGGATGTCTCTATTTCCACATCTATCTACAGATTGGATACCTCTGGTTCCACTATTTTTTTTTTTTAACTCAACTATTTTGGCAAATCCAACGTTACCTGGTATTCGGGTTGTCGTTCATACCATCAACTTGTTTGGCTTTGTTTGTCTTTTACTTAATAGTCTACTTACTTTCAAGCTTTACGCAAATTCTGATGTTTGAGATGTACTTGACGGATTTGAACAGACATCTCAGTTTACCTCTCATATGGTTGACAATGTAGGTATTACTGACATTACAATGATTACCTTGAGATTTGTTGATACTATGACGCGATAGATGAGATTCATCAGTGAAGAAAAACTCAGAGCAGTTGATACTGATGAAGCTCAAAACCTCAGAGCAGTAGATACTGATGAAGCTCTTTTGCATTGGGATGTGTTAATCTCCACTGATTTTTTAGGCACATCATCTCATTCGGTGATTTAATTAAATGCAGGTTCTACAGAAAAAATGCTGGTAATTAATTCTGTCACCACATGAACCTATGCAAACAAGCCTTGTTAATGCTACTCTAGAAGATGTAAATCTCTCAGAAACTCCGCAGTTCAGGTACCATCTTTGAATTGTTCGAGGTAATTGGTTGTACATCTTGCGATATCTCACCAATGTGCCATAGGAGTTGATTGACCATGCCTTTGATATTTTAATGCAGGTTGGTGCTGAAACAATTGGTCAAGGTGGAGGCTACCGAGCAGACTCCTCTTTAAAGTACTTTCAAAGATGAATTTGAGAATGAGGAAACATGCTCAGTGGTGCACTTGTTGAGAAGGCAGCAGAGAATCTTAGACGCAGAAAATGTTATACATAGAATCATCACTTAGTCGTTTTCTTTTCATTGGATCATCATTCAGATGTCACTCACTCTGTTTTTCTGCAGAACATTGTTGGCGTTTCAAAGTATTACTCAGGATTACCTGAAAGAGATTTGCAGAGATGTTATGCCTCGGTATCCAGGTCTGATTATGCGGAAAAAATTGTGTATGTTCTTTATCAATGTCAATCTTTATGAATTATTTCCTAGACCCCTCATTTAACCCTGAGCAGCCTCTCTTCCTGTGATCCCTGATTGGGGCAATGGTTGCTGGACTTGGATACATGTTCCAAAATAGTGGAAAAGAGGTTTTGGTCCCTTGAAGCCAGAGGCTTGTCTTGGATTGAACAATGTAGTTTTCGTAGTTTTGTTTCGTAAACTTTTGTGGCCATCATGAGTGTACACTCGGCTTAGTCAACTTCTACTCGTGTAAATTTGTGGTAGCTGCGTCATTGTCTGGCATAGTGAAACCATTTCTTATCTTGTGGAGCCTGAACTTCTGATGCGCTTTAGAAGGGTGGGAGGAGATCTGCTATATTGCTAAAATAGCTGAGCAAGCTTTTTCTGCTAGTATTAGCACTCATCATTTCCAGAATTACAAAAACAGATCTCGCTAAGAGCTTTCTTATTGTGTCCAGAAAATCTATATAGCTGAATCACTCGAGGAACAGAGCTCTGTTTCTGGGGTTCTGTTACCTCCGTTGTAGAGGCTTTAATCGTTCACATGCCTCAATTCAGTCAACACTATTATCTGATAAAGAGACCATATCATGATAAGTGCACACGCTTGTATGATGTCCTATCAGCATGACCTGTTAGTTCTATATAGCCGTTTTAGGAAAGCTGAAAAAATCTCTCCGAAATGGTTGTTTGGAAGTCCCTCGTGGCAAAGATAGACCTGCGGACGAGAGTTCTGTGTCCAGGCGACAAAGGAAAGATGCTAGGATCTTTCCTATGTTTATAAGGAGAACCCCTTACGAGAGATTCCCCAGAGCTCTTAGCAAATTCGTCATACTCAATTCGATGCAAGAAAACGTCTGTCCTGCTTTGTTTAGCTGCATGAGATTAAGTAGGTGCTTTGATCTTCCAGGCAGCGTTTTAACCGGCGAGTTCCTTTTCTTTCCAAGAAGAACGCAAGAGTCGTTTCTTTGTATATGAATCACGAATAGGTCGCTGACTGTTAGACACTTAAATTTTGATTTTTAGAAAATCATGCATTTTATTTTATAAAATGAGGGTTATCACAATCCTCGCAAAAATAATTCTTCATGCATTGCATATTTAATTTCTGTCAGTCATATCATTGCATTTAGGTGAGTCAGTTGAGCTTAAATTGACAAACGATCGAATAGAGCATAGGGTGAAAAACTCGGCTAAGGCATGGTTGGGGTCGTTGAGTTCTATTACGGTACTTGGACCTATTTTTAGATTTAATTCAGCCCATTCATGTTTAAAAAAAGGCTTTAATTAAATGTTTACGGAAAGCCTAATTGAGCCCAAAAATGCGCAGTAGCCCATAATTGGCTTGAAAAATTCGGCTAGCTCAAGTGCACTGGGCTTGGCTAAATTCTCTAGTCAATTTAATGATCAATTTGTGCAATTTAACCCTTTGAAACCTAATTCAAATCATATTCCAATCCCGTGGTTTATTTTGCGAAATTAAAGGAATTTTAGGCCTCAAGCTCGCAACGATTTTCTCTATAAATAGGTAGTTTTGCTTAGGGTTGGTGGGAGAGGCCAACAATTGCAATACACGGCCATAAAGGGTAGGCCACTTCATTGAAAAGACAAGGCTAGAGGAGGACACGTTCCCGTGAAGCCAAAAGTCATCGATTGAAGGTGGGAACGGCAAGTCACGTCACAATTCTGCACAAAGGAGAAGAAATCTGCTCCCCATGGCTTCATCCTTCCCATGCTCATCTCCATCACTACAGACCCAAACGAGACGTTGCAATCCGGGTGCTGTTCGACGATGTGGCTGTGGTCTTGACTGATTGGCATCAACGACAAACCCGCTGCCTTTCTCGATGCCGATCCTTGATGCTTCCAAGACGACGAGTCGCAGACCTGTCTTAAGCTGAGATGCAGCCTAGCAACGTGATAACTCTTGCTCGTTGAATTTTTATTGTTTTGCATGCTTTGGTAGCCCACCATAAGTGTCACCCAGCAGCACACCGCCGGTGATTTCCCGTTACTGCTGCCTCGTCCTGGGACTCCAAAAAGACGTCGCATCGGGGGCTCGCACGAGAGGAGTTTCGATTTCACTTTTCATGTTTTTGTTTTCTTGGTGCAGGTTTCTAACTCTGGTTGTCTCTTCAACCACGACTGAATTTCTTGTAGCCTTATTGCTATCTCCTAGTCCAGCATGGTTATGAAAGAGCATGAAAACCTTTAGACAAGTAGACCACGATTGGATTGTGAAGAACTCAGTCAAGATTCGTCCACTGCCCGCATCTCGAAAAAGCTACTTCGTTTTCACCACTTGCAAATAAATATTAGTTTAATAATTCTTGGTGAACATTAGAACTCTTTCATTGCCTCTGGTTCATAGTTATCAAGGCGTCGCCTAGGCGACAAGGCGACTTCGGATGCCCAAGACGTCCGGTCGCCTTGCGAGTTCTCCTCAAGGCGGGCGCCTTGGTTGTCTAGGCGTCGCCTTGTGGACGCCTTGTGGACGCCTTGGGCGCCTTGGACGCTTCGGGCTCGGGTCAGCCAGATCTGGGTCGGATGGTGTCCGACGGTCGCGCGGCGGCTGGTCAAGGCTCCGGGGTGGCGTCGGGGCTGTGGGTCGACGGTGAAGGAAGCGCAAAGCTGGCATCGGGTCTCCGAGCTCTCAGATCTGGGGTCGCGACTACGGGACGCTGGCATCGGGTCTCTGAGCTATCAGATCTGGGGTCGCGACTACGGGACAGAGGCTCGGGTGGTGGCTAGGTTTGTCTTCAGGCCTAAGGCTCTGAGCACGGCTGCGCGGGCGAGCTAGGACCTCGGTGGGGGCTGTTACGGCGGCTCCGGATCGCGACCTCGACTGGGCAGTGGTGGAGGAGGCCTCGGCGGCTGAGACATGGCGTAGATGGAAGGGGTTATGGGGTCTGGGCCTCGGCCGGCGTTGGATTTGAGGTGCACGAAGACGGAGGGGCTCGGATCAGCAAGAAGAAGACGAAGACTGGAGAGGAAAAAGAAGAAAGTGAGAGAGAGAGAGAGAGAGAGAGAGAGAGAGAGAGAGAGAGAGAGAGATAGAGAGGAGAAAGTGGGGTGTACGTGTGTGTGTGTGTGTGTGGGGTGGGTGGCGGGGTCGGGGGGTGTGGGTTTCCAAAGTAAAAAAAAAAAATTTGAAGTGATGTTTGAGACGTGTCTTTAAATTTTAATTAGTAGAGTAAGTTAGACTATTATGAAATTATTGAACTTGTAGTTAGTTAATCTCAATTACCTATTCCATTTTATGATTATTATATATCTTAAATATATATGATAATTGTTTATTTTTATTAATCTTTCATATATATATTTACTCTGTTGAATCATGAATGTAAATTTTGAAATGCAAATGTAAAATATATAATTATACATATATATATTTAAAAATTTAACTATATTGTCGCCTTATCGTCTTGCGGACGACTAGGCGGGCGCCTAATCACCTAGGCGTTTTAAAGGCCTCTGGTCGCCTTGTCGCCTTAACAACTATGCTCTGGTCTACTTGTTTCACGTTGATTTTTACAGGTTCTTTGGCGGTATTCTTAAGATCTCCATCAATGAATACTCACAAACGGATGGCGATGTCCGAGGAGATTATCTCTTATCGTCACTATCTCGCGAGCCAAACTACGACCGAATGTTCCCGCAGGTCTGACAAAGCCGCCTTGGAGTCATATTGAGTCAATCAACTCGCGAACCGTCGCCGATCCACCGAAACCGGCGGCCCAGAGAGCTGCTGTTAGCCACTGTTTCGCTGTTGTTCGGTCGCATATTGAGGTTGATTAGCTATGGTTTTCTTTATTTTTGAAAGTCTAACATTATTTCTACGTTGTGAGATCGTTTGGCAACGACTTGAGCTCGAAAAGAAGCTGTATTGGGAGAGATCTACGAGGTTGCGCGCGTGCTGCAAAATCGGCTCAAAAGGTATGATTTTCTCGAGCCTTTGGTTGTATAATCATGCATGTTTACTTGGAAATTTGCATGTATGTTCTTGTGTTATCTCGAGCATACTTGATTTGTGACAAAAGTTGAGAAACTTCATACCCTTTTTTTTTTTTTTATCAAATTCATGCTTAAAAAAAACTGAAAGATTGCTAATCTGTGCTTGTTAATTTGGTAACTTGCATTGTTGTTCTTTGATCTCTTTAAACATGTTGACACCTAAATTTTGACTTTCAGGAAATTATTTAAACATAAAATGAGAGTTATTTATAATTCTCGCAAAAAAAATAAACTTTTCATGCATTGCATGTTTATTTTCTGTCAGTCATTTGCATTTAAGGTCAGAGATGAGACAAGTGATGCTTAATTTTGGCGAGTGACTGGAGCAAATTCGTTTTGAAGATTTTGATTCATGCAGAAGGGTGCCGAATTTATTAAGCTAATTGGACCTAGTTTCATGCTAATTCCGGTCCACTTGAACTTTATTATTTAATTAAGGCTTTTCAACTCTAATGTCCACTATTTGGGGTAAACCTTAATTAAACCCGAAAATTGGAGCCCATAATTCAGTCTGCAAATTTCGGATGAGGCAATTACATGGGGGTTGGCGAATTCCATCATGGCTTGGACTCCATTGCAAGTTTAATATGGCCATTTTTGTTAAAGCCTTTAATGAGTTACTCACTTTGATTAATTAAGCCCTGAAGTTGACTTTAAAATTGTGGCCCATAGAATGAAAAATTCGTCCAGCTCATGATGCTATATTCCTTGGCCGAAAATTCATAGGTGTTTTGCTAAGTTAGGATTCTCTGGAGATTAAAATTTTCAGTTTGTTAAGAAGAATTGTATCTTGAATGGCAATAGAATTTTAGCTTGTGGAGATTAGGGTTTTAGGAAATTAAAACTCTATCTTTATTTAACTAAAATAACCAAGATTTTTGTCGGATTGGGACTCCTTGAGATTCAAAGAATTTGATCTAACGGTTCCACCTCGACTAGGATTACGAATCCAACGGCCGTTCACAACTCCTACTAGGGCTCTTCTCGTCAAATTTTATATATATACAGGGCTTCATTCACGTTAACGGGGGGGTTCAGAATTTTTCTCAAGAGGAACGTGAAAGAACGTGAGAGTAGAGAGGAGGGAGGTGGTCCACAATTTAAAGAAATTCTTGGTGGACATTGACGTGAGATCAAAAGGAGAGAGAGAACCAAGAGGAAGGTTGAAGGTCTCCCCCGAGGTCGAGACTTTCCCACCCTTTTCGCACGTCACCACTCCTCGCTCGCTCCCTTTGACCTGATTTCACCGTCGCTGCTATTTTTTTTCTGCCGCCTTTCCAACCGCCGCTATTACTATTGTTCGTCGGCCGCCGTACCTGTTCGTAGCCCGCTGCTCCCGCTCGCTGCTCGACGCCCATTGTTCCTGCTCGCTCGATACCGATTCTGCTTGCTTGCACGCTGTTGCGATTCTGTCCAAGGTTTGTCGCTGCTTGATGCCACTAGAGCCACACCGCTTCCCTTGCTGTTCGAGGACATTCTCCGGCGATATTTGCAAAGGGCAGTTCTTCTAGGGCGAACTTTATTCGGGTGCGGGATTTTTGGTCCGGAAAAAGGTAAGGTTCTTCGACCCCGCAATTGCAATTCGTATTTGTTTCATCTGAAGCTTTGTGCTCACGTTGATTTGCAGTTTGAAAAAAAATAATTTTTTCATAAGGTTTGTTTCAGAACTAAAAACTGATCAACGACACGTAAAAGAATTATGTTTTTTTGGAGTTTGATCTGTTTAACCCGAAAAAATTGGCATGACATGGAAGGTTACATCAAAATTGGGTTTTAATTTGCGTGATGCCATCAGGTGTCGCGACCTAAAAAAAATTATTAGGCTAATGGATTATTAAGCTAACTAACTTAATACGGACTCTCCCAAGCCCTACCCAATCGCAACTTAAATTAATTAGAAAAGATTTAGAATTTGTAGTCGCCACTAATCATTTTTGGTAGGTTGATTAGAAACCTAAGTAAAACAGCGGGAGAACCATTTTACTTCTACGAACCGGAGATTGTAGATTCGGGGACTTGATTACCCTAGTTAATTAAAACTAATGCCCTTTCGGTACCTTGATTCCATATGAGATATCCTAAATTAACGACTCGGATTGAATCAATTTGAAACTCAAATGAAGTGTTTCTCTTTTTTGGGGTTTTCGCTTTTTTATGTATGAATGACATGAATACAATGACGTGAAACTATCTAAATGACAAGGAAGAATGCGATGGTGGCATGAGTGACATGGATGTAATGAACGAACAAACACGAATGAAATGACATGAATAGATGACCAAATAAAGGGATGCAGTGCAAGACACACAAAGTTAAGGTCGTGTTTCCCTATATGCAAAGTTTAACTAATTAATTAAAGCATGCGGACAGAATGACAACACAAGGCAATTCGATGGGACAAAATGCAATTAACTAAACTAATCATGCAAGGACCACATATAACATGCGACAAATTATAATTAGACTAAGCGGCGTGCAATCTTCTAATTCAAGAAAATCAACCCAGCAATTAGACTCACCTAGCATGAATACCCTAAATATGAGACTAATGACGTGTGAAATGACATAGCAAAATGATATGACATAATGACGTGGCAAAGATGCGTGGTAAAAATGACATGGCAACATGACATGGCAAAATAACGTGGAATTACATGACGTGACAAAATGACGTGGCAACATAACATGGCAAAAATGACGTGGCAACATGACATGACAAAATGACATGGCAAATGACGTGGAAGAATGACCTGGCAAAAATGACGTGGCAACATGACATGGCAAAATGACATGGCAAATGACGTGGAAGAATGACGTGGCAAAAATGACATGGCAACATGACATGGCAAAATGACGTGGAATTACATGGGAAGAATGACGTGGCAAAAATGACATGGCAAAATGACGTGGAATTACATGACGTGGCAAAAATGTGACATGAAAAATATAACGTAGCAGATAATCTTTTTTTTTTGGATTTTTATGCATTTTTTATTTATAAAAAAAATGAACAAAGATGTTATCTTATTTAACCTAATATGCAGACATGACATACGCACGGGATTGAATATATGCTATCTAATTAATGCGAAATATGCCATATATGCCTGAATGTGATTTTTTACTCTTTCCTTTTTTTTACAATAAATTCGACCACTAGGGGATATATCGAGAATTTCATTGTCTTGACTTACTTGCTTATAAAGTTTTATAAGATAAGGTTTCATGGGAACCCCATCTTCCTAAAATTTCAATTAGATATGATTTCTAGGAAACCATATCTTACTAAAATGTTCAGGAATTTTTGGAATATATCAAATTAAGCCAAGATAACAATTCATCAACAAAGATAAGGAAAAGCAATCGGCAAAATAATTAAAGATAGCACCACTTCAACCGAACAAGCACAAGATCAAAGCACTGTTCACCCAGCATGAGCACAATTTGACCAGTCAATTTCACCATCTAAAAAAAATCTGTTTTTTTTTTCCAATCGAATTCAGGGTGAAATGTTTTCTATCTGATTTGCTCAAGAGCACTGTAGATTTTCTCGTATTTTGGTAGATTTTCTTGTATGCTCTCTAGCATTTGCTCTGATTCCACCTAGTCTAGTGCTTCTTTGCTTTTTATTTGTTAGTTTGTCCTTTTGTTTATTTTTCTTCTTTTTGACGAAGTCCTTCATTACTTATTGAGAAAATCCGTTTATTAAACATTGACTCAATCCAGTAGCCCTAGGCCGGCGAGCTTCCCCTCGTGTGGCCGATCGCTGGTCCTCGGCTCGGCAATCGGCGGACGAAAAAGAAAAAAAAAGAAAAAAGAAAAAGAAAAAGAATATAAAATAAATAAATAATAACTAATAAGGAAATAATATAATATAAAAATAGTATAAACCTTTAAATGCTAATAAAATTGTTTTTTTTTATGTGAGATTCGTAAGCTTGAAATTGTTTTCCAAGTGAGAACCAAACACCGGAAAACATTTTCGGTAACATGTTACCAAACAAAGGAAAACAAATCGTTTTCCGAGAAAGTTGTTTTCAGGAAACCACTTTCCAGAAAGCGAATTCCCGAAAATCACTTTCTTTGAAACAAACGCACCCTCAGTTTGATGTTACAAAACAAAGTTGAACAATCCCCACTTTGAGAGAAGACGTGTTTTCAATTTCATTAAAACTCAAAATCAGCACGAGGTTCAATTAATTCACTGACCAAGCTTATCTGGGAAAATTTCCCATCATCAATCCAACTTTCGATTTTGCATAAATTTGATAGAAAATATTGATTTTTTCAATTTTAATTACAAAACAACGTATGATGCAAGTTACTAATTTAAAAGCATCGAATTGCAATCAACGTTTTACAAACATACCTTTTTAGCAACTGGCAAACTTGATTTGAGGTTATCGATCGGGATCACACCTTTAAGTTAATTCGATTCCAAGACTTGCACTGATGGATAGCGAGGGATATTGTCTGGATAGCGAGCAGATTTGGGCACCAAACAGCAGCAAAGCCAGACTGGAATACGACCAAAAGAACCTTGAAACAGTAGCAGAAACTGGCACCGGACAGCAAGCACAAGCGGGTCGGAACTTGTGTGTCGGCTTCTCCGTCGATGGAAGGTATAGATGTGAAGGACAAGGACGGCTGGAGTGACAGGAATTCGCCGGAGACAACTAGCCAACCAAGAATTTTTTGCCGAAAAACCCTCTACAACGAAGATGTATTCCCCGATTAGTGGATACGTATCCACTTGATATTTACGAACATGTTCGCCTCACCAGGATTGCACCCAACCAAAGTTCTTTCTCTCTCGTTGTTTCACGTGAATGGTGTGTGTCAGAGAAGAATTTTTTTTTGCCCCTCTCTTTGTATTCTCGAATTTTCTGTTTTGGACGCGCCCCCCCTGTTGTCGCCGAAATCCTTCTTTTATAGGCAGAGAAGTTGGGGCCATCTAAGAAAGACCCAATATTCTGTTTCCTCTTTTCCCCATATCAGAAATTCGTATAATATTCCACTGAGATATTAATTCTTTTTCCTTTCTTCATCAACACGTTTTTGCTCCACACATCAAATCTGACTCAATATATATTTTCTTTGGTATCTCCAATATTTCATCAACGCAGCCCTTCTAGATGGATACGCACATTTTACGTATAATTCCAACCATCGAGCTAGTTAAAGGTTTAGACCAAAAATCATTATCTTGCGAGTTAGTCCATACGCACGAGCCTTACCACCGTCGGTCTAATGCAATGATACAATTGACAAAAAATCAATATGCAATGTATGGATAGTTTATTTTTGTGAGAACTAAAACTAATTCTCATTTTATGAAATAGATGAATGGTTTTATAAAAATCAAAATTTATAAGGAAGCCAAGGGTCACTAACACCAATCCTGATAAAAAAATCAAAAGTTGGTATTACCATGGAATGCTCCAATTGTCATGGTATTGGACATAACAAGACCAAATGCCCCCAACCTCCAATACCTATGGAGATTAAACAAGCTGTAAGGGAATTCAAAAAAACAATTGTGATACATTTTCCTTTAAAATACACTTCCTTATATATGTCTATAATGCAGGGCAAAAGAGGTAGGCCAAGGAAAAATCCAAAGCAACCAACCATTGAAGGAGGGGCATCTAACAAACAAAGTGAAAGTACCGCAACTGCATCCGCACGTGCACAATCAAATATTATTAGATCTGAGAAGAGGAGGGTGAGTAGTTGCTTCCTTCTTTACTTTTAGAATAAATTTTAGTGAGTACACAATAACTTGCGTGGAATGTTATTAAAGTTCTTTGAAGTGAAAGTTTTTTGTGGGTTTTGTTACTTGCTAATGATCTATATGCTGGTTTTTCATAATGTGAAAGTGAATGTTGATATGGTTTGTCTTCTTATAGGTCCTACAAGGATATGGATTGTATATATCTGAAGCCACAGGAAATTCATATCTAAGGGTGAACATATGTTTTTCTTAAGGAAATTTTAATCTATAGTGACTAGCATAATAACATAATATTTTTCCTTTAATTTCAGATACCTGGCAGTAACATAGTACATGAAATTCGTCGAGGTGATGCAAATCATACGGTGGATATTTCAAGCCATGTTTCTAGGCCCTCTCAAACTCAACAATCTCAAAGTGAAGCAATGCACTGAATCTGGTGGGAGAGTTTGATGTATGGTGTAAAGCTTGTTCAAGTCTAGTATATATTGGACTTTTTTTTGGATGGTTGCGATATAGAACATGTGGACTGGGCTATTTTTTGGGTTGTTAGCTGGTTCAATGTCTGGTGTAAAGGTTTTTTTTTTGTAAAGTTTGTTCAAGTCAGATGTATTTTGTAGTACATAGAACATGCTTTTGAACCTTGAGTGTGTAAGGCTATTTTATAAAGCTTATCCAAGTATATAGAACATGCTTTTGGACCTCCAGTGGAGGCTGATGCCTTTTATTTAGTTGTCTGAAATGTGAGATTATTTTTATCTTGAGAGTAAGTTCATGTGTGGCATTTTTCCATGCAAGCTTCGTGGCTTTAAATTTGAAAAGGAAAAAAAAAACGTGGCTTTAAACCTTAAACGAAGATAAATTTTATCGATCATAATCACACTGTGGTGCACTTTATGCCCAAAATAACATCCATTATGTATATGCAAAAGAAATTTAAAAAAATCGCAAAGAATAGAAAAGTGCAAGGGTAATTTTGTCGCACGTGTACTAGTTTGGAGTATATTTGTCACTGATGTACCAGTTTAGGGTATATTTGTCACTGATGTACCAATTCAGGGTATATTTGTCACTGATGTGCCAGTTCAGGGTTTTTTGTGCTATCTGTTCTATGAGATTTCCACGTGGACCTAATCCATGTCAGCGTGCCAAAAAGCAAACGTGTCATCCACGTCAGCAAAATTAATGGTGGAATTTGACGGAAGTGGACGGAGGGTAGATTTGTCACAAGTGTACCAGTTTGGGGTTTTTCATGGTCAAAAAATTAAATTTGGGTAGATTTGTCACAGACGTACCAGTTTGGGGTTTTTCATGGTATTAACCCTATCTTTATTTGATTCATTTTCATAAAAAAAAAAACAAACACAAAAAAATAATAAAAATAATTGAAAATACAAAAAATCACCATGTCATGACTTTAAATGAATATTTTTGGAAATTGCACTCCAAGTGGACCCTTAATATAAATTGGTTTTCCATTAATCAATTTGTGTTAATAGTTGAGCCAATTCATCGTAAGAACCGAATATTCATGAAAAGTGATGACACCTCATTTGCATAACATATAGTTCAATATTTCATGCATTATCTTCTTGCCATCCATGCATTCCATGTCGTTATCATATTCTATGTATGTTCGTATTGTGAAATTTGGTCCGCATTTGTCTTCGCATAAAACAATAAGCTCTCATCATGAGTCATGCTTCCACGTCATTTAGGTTAAGAGCATCTCATCAAATTCTTACACAAAATGCATATCTCTGTCATTTATGCCATGTCATCTTGCAAGTCATCTAGGGTGAATTCATATCTCTGCGTGCCTAGGGTAGTCATAACCTTCGCATTTCCATGCATATTACCCGTCATTCATGCATTTTATTGTACCATATCATCTAGGTTCACTAGTTCATGTCGTAGTCATTTAGGTTAGAATTTACACTTTGTGATCTGCATTAAAATTTGATTTTTCTAAAGTCATCATGCATGATCATCTTTTCTCAAGTCATATAGTTTCATGTCATAATCGCATTCATATTTTTGCATGACATATAGTCGCATTCGCATGACATTCATTTAATCAAGAAAATCCCAAAAAAATAAAAATAATTGCACCTTGATCTTCAAGCGAAATCAATTGAATTTGCCAATTAAATAAATTCTTCACAAGAATGGTACCGAAAGGGTGTTAATTAAAAAATTAACATAATTAAGTCCCCGAACCTAAACCTCTGGTTAGCAGAAAATAAAGTATTCTCCCGTACTTTATTTAGGTGTCTAATCTACCTATCAAAAAAGATTAGTGGCGGCTCTGAAATTAAAAATCTTTTGATTAAAATCAAGTGGACCTAAGTCACGAATTGGTAGAGCTTGGGAGAGCTCGCGCTAGGTTAGTTAATTCACTTAATTAATCTGGTAATCCATTAACTTAAAATTCAAACCGAATTTTAGGTCGCGACAAAACACATTGATTTTGCAATTAAAACTGAAAAGGTCAAACATTTTCATATCAAATAATGGCTAAATGGAAAGTCACCCTCTTATTGCACAAAGCTCCAATCTCAAAGAAATTCAGCTTGTTCATAAATTGACCGAATCTCATATTTGTCCTTAGGAATTGATTTAATTGGATTCTTAAGGTAACAAGTCGTTTGACATTTTTATGATCAAGATTGAATTGGAAAAGATAAAATTTTGGGCAAGGCTATAATTGATTTTCGGCACACATCTACCTTTCTCTCGGTCGAATTGCAAGTTGTTGATAATCCCTTTGCTTTGAATCTCATTCCGTCCTTGGTTGATTTGTCCTTATCTTATGTTATCGCTAATGCTCAATTTGCCATGGATAACCTTTTTGATCTTTATGTTTATCTTTAACATGTGATTTGGTGGGAATGCTTATCCACTGGTGAATGGACTTATCTTACGATTTTATGAGAATGCTTGATTGTTAGAGATAAGATTTGAATTCATTGCATTATATAAACTTTGAGAATTATCTGAAATCAATTCTTCCGAACTTAAAGATAATTTTCTCAAATTAAAATTGGATTGAACTTTTGGAATAGGAAAGGTGGACCCCAATCTCATAATTTCGGCCATCCCTCTTGAATTTTCAAAATTCAAGTTCAATTGACTCATCTCTATCTTTTCACTTTTTGTTTGTTTGTGTTTATAAAATTTGCACATTTTTAAACAAACATGCCCATAACATATGCTCCCCTTGTGCCTAGACCCTTCGAAAAAAATTAAATTGCACGCCTTAGCGATGATCTCATGGAATGGGATGGCAATTTAGTATAAAACTTCGTGTTTTTTCCCTTTGGTAAAAGGGACGTTGTCGTCTTATACCTCTATCCACATATTAGCTCGAATCTTCGAGGATTCGAGGATGTAGCGGATAAAAATTCTTCTCTAACCCAGAACTTTAGGAATGAGTGAATTTTCGAGAATTCAAAATATTCTGGTATATTATAGGCATTTTTGTTTAACTTTGTTCAGATATTTTTGAATGTTTCTCTTCTTGCGTTTAATCTGAAAACCAAAAAAAAAATCAAATCATTTTTGCAAATCACATGTGGTCTTCATATCACATTTTCCAAAGAAAATCAAAATCAATTCACGCCAATCAATCGAAAAGGGATTTTTCATGAAATTTGTACCGAAATGGCATTAATTTTTCAAATTGATGTAACCAAGTCTCCGGACTCATTATCTCTGGTTTGTAGCAATAAAATAGTTTTTCTGCTATTTTATTTAGGTTTCTAATCGACCTACCAAAAAACGATTAGTGGCGGCTCCAATTGAACATTTTTTTCATGAAATAAACCTAAGTTGCGATTTGGCAGGACTTGAGAGATACGCATTAGGTTAGTTAATTTAATTAACTTGATAATTTATTAGGACTGAATTTTTTAGGTCGCGACAGCTTGGCAACTCTGATGTGGAATTTAATTTAATTTGGCTCAAAAATTAGAAAAGGTGAATAGAATTTTCAAGTCAATTTTCGAAAATCAAGCTTCGATTTTCGAAATCCCATAATTCACCATTAATTTTCGGCAAAATTAAAATTTTTGTGGATTTAGGCCGTTGATTTTATGTCATATCCCTTGATTGGTTGCTTGTGATGACCAGATCAACCTTTTTGGGCCAAAAAGCCTTTCGTTTGATTATGCTGAATTCGCCGGATAGGTGGTAAATGAGCTCAGAATGTGCCCAAATTTGGTGGGCCAAAGGAAAATGGTCTTATGATCAATACTAATTACCTTTGGCTGTGAACTGCGATGGATTTTAGCAATCCGAGATCGTCTTGATGGGTTTTCATGCCTTTTTTATAATTTCAGTAGATTTTTTTAATTTCAAGATTTTATTTATTTGTTTTCAAATGCTGAGATTGGATGGATTACACCTTATGATTGATTCATGACATTGCACTTCACCTAAAATTCTAGATGAACCTAGGATGGTGTCTGGGTAAGAATATGACAGGCCTCAAGATAGAGGAATGGACGTTCTTACCCTTGATCCCGACTACGTTAAGGTTCCCTGCTCAGGCCTGAATCTGCGGACACGAGGGGATTTCTTAGCTTCCCCAAAGCTTTAAAAGGGCTAGATACGGCTTTAATTGTTAAGTAAGATTTGCCCTTGAGAGCTCTAAAAAACCTGATTAATAAAGCATGCATACGTCATTTTGCTTGTCTCTGTATTCACCCTCATCATTTTATATGTTTTTTTTCAACATTTCCTTGAGTCGGTCCATGGCTATTAGGTGTGTCATTTTCAGTAAGTAGTTCAATTCTGTTTTCATTCTGACCTATTAGTGTTAATTGAATTTTCGTACCCTTTTTCGGTTGGAATCAATCTCTGAGCTTCAAATGGAAATGTCCATGAGATCTTCATCTATTGAGTGAAAAAATCTAGTGATAATCCATCATGTTTTCTATTTGATACGGAATTAATGGCCGTAATGGAGCAGGATGGAATTTCTCACGTTTTTCAGACTCCATATCATTTTGCAAAATACCCCTAATAAACGACCTCCCCTACTGAACTACGAAACATGAAAGTTGTAGGTTGATGTTTCAACTAATAACCTACAAAATTTCAGATTTTAATTCAAACTTTAGAGGGGTCCCTCGTTCATTTAACCAGGGGCAGACGAAACAATTTTTTGGACGTCATTTTTCAAGGAAATGCATTAAACTAGGATAATCGGTTCATTTTCAGCTCAATCACCAAACTTGAAAGTTGTTCATTATCCTCTTGACTACGAGCTCTATGTTCTTACATCATTTTGATGTCACGGTAATTTCATATGAATTATTTTTTGAATTTCGATGAAACTGAAATTTCTTAGTCATTAGCATGAGTCAAGTTCAAACGGCATCTGTGAGTCTACATTAGCTATGGACTGACCCAGTGTACATGACATGTCTTGCTCATCACGTGATCATTCCTTGTAGGTATTTTACCAACGATTCCCGTTACGTTATCCTATCAAGATTGACAAGAATTACTGACAGGGCACAAGTCATAGCTACTATGAGAAGAAAAACTGGTGAACTTCAGGGTGCCGTGCAAGCATGGAAACAAAATGATTGGTGTCATGGAACGTCTCGCTCATCTACTAGAGCACCAACTTGATGTGATTCAATCTTACCAAGAACGATGTGCCAATCGTTGTAGGATACTTCCAGATGACAAACCTCTAAAGCTGTTTGGATGGGATTCACCCCACTCCATGTGTCTATGAATATTATATGGCCGATCCTTTTGAAGAAAGGCATTGTCCAGTAAGAACAAACTCTCCCTTGGTTTGAGAGCCTCCGGAACTTCAGCTCGGGCAAGTTCTGTTATTTCCATTGTGGTCAAGAGGGACACTCCATTGAGGAATGTGTCACGCTACGATTTTTGGTCCATTGCATGATTGATGATGACGACCCATGTTCCGTGCATGGAAGTATTCTGATGGAGACCAAGATATGCTAGTAGTTCCCAGCATGCGTCTGCAATATCCTCACACGTTTAGGGATGGGATACTTTTGCCACCTCAGTTTTATTCTCGTGGTGTTACTTGAAACACATGGGACAATTAGCCCCTCCGGAAGTGAGCATAGACCCAAATCGATACCATTTTTATCTTTCTGCAATCCTTTGCAAGGAATATTTCCTACTTTCTTTAGGTTTTTAGGTTGCACTAGGATCTTCAATTCATGTTGCACGTTAGGATTTTGTTTCCATTCGATCTCGCATTTCCTTTTCATAAGTTGTAATTCATTGATTCCGTATCAATAAAATTACTGATGTTTTTCATTAATTTTGAAATCTTGATGAGGTATCCCAAACCAACCCGATGACGATAACCAACGATCAAACAATTTGTCATCCATGGTAAGAATTGAGGATTGGGCTTCTCAAGAATTCTTGTCCTGAGGTTTTTGAAAGCAAAAAGGTTCTTCAAGGAAAATTTTCAAAAATGGCTAGGATCTTATTTAACTTTGGTTGTCTTACTGACCCATCTATTATATGTTTCAGAGTTAATTCAGGGGCAAGGGGAAGATTCTTAACTCTGACCATGCATCAGCTCGATCAATCCTTGGACAGTCTCGTACATGGTGATCAAACAATTAAAGCATGTTTGAAGTCCTTGGCCAATCCTGATTCAGCAAACACTTGAGGCAACCAATGCTTCGCCGTCAATATTTTCTCACAAGATGTTAAAGCTACTGATCGAGCCTTGACAATCACTGTTGGTGATCCCTTCATCGATTGGCATTACTATTGGCCAGCCCCATGCTTACCCATGGGGCAATCCTTCACTGGTCCCTCAATGGACTCATTAGTCGCGTCAGCCGACAAAATATCAAGTTGATCTAATATAGCCTAGAGCCATTGGAGGATCATTTATGAAGCCCCATTACCTAATTGCATGACCAAAGGGGACATCTACAGCCATTGAGGCTCAACCTTTTGATAGATAAAAGATATCAACATGCTTGTGATTCGGCTTGACCGAGGCAAGTCCTAGTGCATCGGCCAACTCGTATGCAGTCTATTGACCAATCGAGATCGATCCATACTTCACCCTCGATTGATCCTTTGATCATGTCGTATCTGACAAAAAAGGGACAAGACCAATGCCGCCCAATTCCAAAGAGAGTATCTCTCACCTTGCCTGATCATTATTGGAAATGACTTTCTATTTTCCTTTTTGTAGGTGCCAAGCTAGAAAACATGTCTTGAAGCAGATTGACAATCAAGAACATCCTGAACTTTTGCTCATTTCATTTTCTTGAAGTTCTTATTCATGTATGCTTTTCCATGCAGGATAAAACATGGAAACAAGTCGTATTCCATTGCTCGAAATCAAATTCCCAGCACTGGCCACGTTTGGGGCAATCTTGCATGTTGGAAAAGCTATTACATCCTGACTGAAAATGGGGGCAAGCAGATCCCGACTTGGAAAATGGAGTATATTTCTCTGTTTCACATTATCCTAAGAGTGATACTTTCCTTCTCGCAGGAACATAGGACCAACCATGATGGTCATCATCTTTGAACAAGGGCAACCAAAGCATCTCAAGTCTTGCTCGACTCCTTCATGCATGTGTTCCTTGCTTTGGGCCAAAGACGAAAAATGAGCCAACCCTCAACCCAAGTATCAGACTCCCCGACCTGATTTGATCTACTTACATGTTCTGGGGCAATTCACATGTTCTTACAGTGTCTGATTTTTTAGCAAACACAAGAGTTTTTCATGAAACATGATATAATGCTTGAAATTGCTATGTTCGCATACTTGAAAATGCTCACATCACTGGTTTATGCATGACTATTCTTCATGTTTAATTTACCAACTCTGAACAGAGAACATGAGCTTTATCTGATGCATCGAATGTATAGAATGAGGCATGACAGAATGATGAAAGGCAAGCCGTTTCCATACATGTCCCACATTTTGACCCACAGTGAGTTGAGTGGTATTATTCCACATTCTTCAAGGCGAAGGGTTTTCTCACAAAAAGGTACGATAGTCGAAATGACAGAGGCATTCATTTCTCTATCCCAAATATTATAGGTGATTCCTTGCAAACCACTTTGAGCGCCGGTTCCATTTCTTACTCTTGTCAAGAACCACCCCACATTAGGGCAGAACGAGGTAATTCCAGAAGTAGAACGAGGTAAATGGTTAGAAATTCTCTTGCTCGGACTAACATCAATCTTCGAGTGTTTGTTTTCATTTATACTTGAACTTTAATTCAAGTACCTTAGGATGACGAAGATCATTCATTTCTCTATCCTATACAATTCATCCCTTGAATAGCCCACTTGAGCCTGCAAATTCATTTCTTAAACCCCTGTTAGTGATCATATGCTCATTCCCAGGCAAAGATAGCATTTTCCCAAGAAGTAGAGTTGGAGATGATCAGGTCAACAGACAATTCCCGAATGAGCTAATTTCTTGTATACTATGTTTCTTTTATGTGATGTTTTGCATAATTTTGGTTTGTTCTTGTTGTAATTCCTGGTTCAAAATCATGGGATTAGAAAAAAAGAAGCAAATTCAGCCTGAAAGAAAAGGGCTCACCCCCAAAAAATTGAGAAGAAGACAGAAGAGAAATTTCGAAAAGTCCTCAAAAAAATCTCTTCGAAAAAAGAGCATTCTTTGAAAAAAAAAAAATTCTCTCTCGAAAAAAGAGAAAATGAGAGTTGGGAGTAAGAAAAGCAAAGGCTGATCCCACAAAATCCCGAGCATAAAAAAAGGAAAAAGAAAAAGCAAAGTGCATATCAAAAGCGCAGCCAATGCCCATTCAAATTCTTGTTCATTTGTAAAGTAATTTTTCATTTTGAAGTGTACATTTTTGTACTAGTTTGTAAATTTCATATGTTATACCTCTTGTGAATCTCCAATGAGTCTGGAGAAGTCACTTTGCAAAGTGCAATTCCCAAAGAAGTTCATACCACCACTCAAGCGACGATGGTATTCTTTGAAGACATTTTCAAAAGGCCAAGATCGTTGACAACAGCAATGATCACCAACATCAAGCCATTCTCTCATATTTTATGAGCTAAAACGAGCATTTTTGTTCCTCAGTCTCTTATCCTAACCTACGTTACAACCCTTCAAAGTCTCTTCTGATTAGGGCACTTGAGTTAACTTAGAGTTGAATGATTTTAAGCATCGCATGAAGAAGTTCGAGCAAGATTATTTCTCTTTCATTTTTACAGGGTTCTTGACTTGTAAACCCGAAGCAAATGATGAAGAATTTCATTTCATAAGCCTTGACTCGACTAGAGTCCCATTTGAAAACCTTTGACCTGGCCCTCATTACGGTCCTGATTAAGACCTCTAGATCGGCTCAGTCGTACCAATTGCGAGATTACTCAGACCCTTGTTGAATGTGATGATGGTAAGATTGAGTGATATTTCTTGAATCATGCGGTCAAGATAAACAGCTTTTCTCAAGAATGAAAGAAAGCCCTTTTGGACTGAAGTCACCATTCAGATTACATTCGAGGTATCCATAATGTGATAACCTCCCTGAACATAATTGGTAATGTGAACTTGACAGAATAGTTATGCATGAATCGCGTCATGATCGAAATCCACATTTTAATCGTCTTTGACAAGAGCTCAAGAAATGCACAATGTAAGAATGACAGAGTAATTTGTATGATTTCATTGATGAATTTTAGCAATTATGTTTGCACATGTCACCTCTGATATTTTCTGACAAGTAGCAATTCCTGATGGTCGAGTTACCTTTCAAGGTCTCGAAATTCATCAAAGGACCATTAAATGAGCAAACCTTACTGGCAAAGGCCGATCAGGTAATCTTCCAAATCCTCAGAATTGTCAAAAGGGTTGACAGGCTTCCTTATTGACAAATTCCCCAATGGAGCTCTATAATGCAAGCGAAAAGTTCAAAAGATTTGTTGACATATCATGTTGCATTAACAATTGATTCTATTCATAAGCACATGATTAAACAGGTACGATGCAGGCGATTTGTCTCGTTCCCCTACTGTTTGTTCGGAATCCAAGTTTTCTAAACCGTTCTCACATTGGCAACTTTGCTCATTTTAGTTGTCTTTCGTGCTTGCTATGATTTAATTCAGGCGACACATCATTTTGATGCCTATTGATTCGGTTCAATGGTACATTGCGTATAATTTTTCTATACAACCTTGATGGTATTGATTCATGACGACATACGCACCCATGATCTTTACCTTTGTCTATTCGCAATGACATATGCACTTGCAATCTCAATCTTTCATCAAATGATAACAATGTAGCTCTTATGATTTTGATCCCAAACCAAATCACAACGACGTAGCTCTTGTGGTATTGGTCTCTTTTACCAAGCTATAATGATGTAGCTCTTATGGCTATGGTATCATTTTAACTAGATCATAAGGATGTAGCTCTTATGATTTTGGTCCATCGTCAAATCATAACGACGTAGATCTTATGATTTTGATATCAAACCAGATCACAATGACGTAGCTCTTGTGGTTTTGGTCCCTATATCAATTCGCAATGTATACGCTCTTGCAATTTTGATCTCTTACTAATTCGGGATGTATGCGCTCTTACGATTTTGGTCCTTCACCAAATCATAATGATGCGCTCTTATGATTCTGGTCTCATTTTATCAAAGTTGCAATGCATGCGCTCTTGCAATTTTGATCCCCTGCCACTTCGTGATGTATACGCTCTCACGATTTTGATCCTCTACATGATCATAATGATACGCTCTTATGGTTATGGTATCATCATATCAAGATTCATGATGTATACGCTCTCACGATCTTGATCTTTTTACCAAATTCACAATGTATACGCTCTTGTGATCTTGGTCCCTTTTACCAAATTGTGATGTATGTGCTCTCACAATTATGGTCCCTTATCAAAATCGCAATGTATGTGCTCTTGATTCTCTTTTTCGATTCACAATGATGCGCTCTTGTGATTTCGAGAAGAATATTTCGACTTTACACATATATTACGCTGTCTCGCATCAAAGGGAAACATTTTGTAACGGATAAGGCCCCAGAACCTTAGGTTCTCCTGTGATCTTGGTTCTTCTTCCAGTTCACAATGATATGCTCTCATGACCTCGGAAGACATATATTTCCAATCTACACATATCTTGCGCTGTATCGCGTCAGAAGGAAACTTCTAGCAACAGATGGGCTCAGTACCTTAGTATCTTAGCATCAACTGGAGGTCTGGAGATTAAGGGAATCATCAGCATATGAGGTATTTGGTATAACAAGTATTTTCATATGTGATCCATGTACAAGTTTCTCTAATGTGGGAATAAGAGAAGTTCTTGCACGTATTATTTATAGCATTGCATTTCATGCATCATTTTCTTTTGCATTAGAAAATGAGATTGAATCCCTCCAAAAAATTACCATCATCATTATATATCACTTGCATTTGCAAAATTTAGGCTTCAATTTTAGTCTTTGAGCAAAACCTGTACGAGCTTCCACTCAATTTTAGCATTGACACCGAAATTTTGATTGTTAGAAAATCGTGCATTTTATTTTATAAAATTAGGGTTATCACAATTCTCACAATCATGCATTGCATATTTAATTTATGTAAGTCATATCGTTGCATTTAGGTGAGTCAGTTGAGCTTAAATTGACAAACGATCGAATAGAGCATGGGGTGAAAAATTCGGCTAAGGCATGGTTGGGGTCGTCGAGTTCTATTACAGCACTTAGACCTATTTTTAGATTTAATTCAGCCCATTCATGTCTAAAAAAAGGCTTTAATTACATGTTTACGGAAAGCCTAATTGACTCCAAAAATGCGTAGTAACCCATAATTGGCTTGAAAAAATCGGCCAGCTTAGGTGCACTGGGCTTGGCTAATTTTCTAGTCAATTTAATGATCAATTTGTGCAATTTAACCCTTTGGGACTTAATTCAAATCATATTCCAATCCCGAGGTTTATTTTGAGAAATTAAAGGAACTTTAGGCCTCAAGCTCGCAACGATTTTCTCTATAAATAGGTAGTTTTGCTTAGGGTTGGTGGGAGAGGCCAACAATTGCAATACACGGCCATAAAGGGTAGGCCACTTCATTGAAAAGACAAGGCTAGAGGAGGACACGTTCCCGTGAAGCCAAAAGTCATCGATTGAAGGTGGGAACGGCAAGTCACGTCACAATTCTGCACAAAGGAGAAGAAATCTGCTCCCCATGGCTTCATCCTTCCCATGCTCATCTCCATCACTACAGACCCAAACGAGACGTTGCAATCCGGGTGCTGTTCGACGATGTGGCTGTGGTCTTGACTGATTGGCATCAACGACAAACCCGCTGCCTTTCTCGATGCCGATCCTTGGTGCTTCCAAGACGACGAGTCGCAGACCTGTCTTAAGCTGAGATGCAGCCTAGCACTGCGATAACTCTTGCTCGTTGAATTTTTATTGTTTTGCAGGCTTTGGTAGCCCACCATAAGTGTCGCCCAGCAGCACACTACCGGTGATTTCCTGTCACTGCCGCCTCGTCCCGGGACTCCAAAAAGAAGGTCACATCGGGGACTCGCAGAGAGGAGTTTCGATTTTCACTTTTCATGTTTTTGTTTTTTTGGTGCTCTCCAACCACGATTGAATTTCTTGTGGCCTTAGTGCTATCTCCTAGTCCAGCATTGTTATGAAAGAGCATGAAAACCTTTAGACAAGTAGACCACGATTGGATTGTGAAGAACTCAGTCAAGATTCGTCCACTGGCCGTACCTCGAAAAAGCTACTTCGTTTTCACCACTTGCAAATAAATATTAGTTTAATAATTCTTGGTGAACATTAGAACTCTTTCATTGCCTCTGGTCTACTTGTTTCACGTTGAATTAATGTGACCAAGTCCCTGGACTCATTATCTCTAGTTCATAGCAATAAAATAGTTCTCCCGCTATTTTATTTATGTTTCTAATCGACCTACCAAGAAACAATTATTGGCGGATCCAATTGAACATTTTTTTCATGAACTAAACCTAAATTGCGATTTGGCAGAACTTGGAAGGGTCCGCAGTAGGTTAGTTAATTTAATTAACATGATAATCCATTAGCCTAAAAGACTGAATTTTTTAGATCGCGACACTGACCCATAGTTGTGATTGTTGGGGTGTGGTTCATATTCTCCTATGATAGGAAAACATGTGGATCTCGCTCCACGCTGAGCGAGCGAAGGTCCGAAGAAGCCACCCCGGCGGGGGTCTCAAGGGGGCTGTGCCCCTTGGACACCAGAGGGCTTCTATGATTTAAGTCTGTAATTTTTCATTAGTAGTTTGGGTTTGGACTCATGAATAGCTATTCTTATATATACTCTTGTTCGCTTGTAATTGAGTGATGTAATGAGAGATGCGAGGTGCTGATATAGTGGAATCTTCTGCTAGACGTAGCCTCATTTTAAAGGTGAACCAAGATAAAATCTCGTGTCTCGATTTCTCTTTCTCGCTCGTTTTTTTTTTTTATTTTGTTGCGATTGTGTGCCGATCCTAACAGTGATGTTCTTATCATAGTACATCCTGAGATTGTGCTAACTTTAAACTTGGGAGATTAAATAAGGAATCATATCAAACTACACGAAATGTGTTTGTTTTGAGAAATAACCATCTGACATCGTAAGTCATAGCCACCACAGCAAGGTTATGGAGGTTGCCCGGCACCTTCTGCTGCAAATTGCAAACTGACTCCCAAAATTCAGGCTGAGAATGAAGAGCCGCCATCTCTTACTTCAAGTACAAAATCGATGCAGGAGCAAAAGGATGTGGTGGAAGTGGCAGGTCCTTCAAATGTGCCCAAAGTTGCTCCGTCCCCGTCAGCTCCACTAGCTTCTAAGACAGCCACTCTTTCAAAAGGTGCCACCAAATGGGTAGCAGGTTGAGCTCGCGAGTGGCGGCAACACGAGGAAGTAAGCGAACGATGAGGCCAATGCACCCTTGGGGTTAGAGGCGCCGTGGACGAAATGGGTATGAAGATAGCGAGGAAGAAGACGACGAGCATGCAAAAAGAGAAAGAAATAGGGAAGAAAAAGAAAAAGGAAATAAAGTAAACATAAAATGGGATTCATGTTTGAACTTAATAATTGTGAAAGGATATGATGTGCTAAAGGTGCGACCTAGAAGGGGTATTATAGTCAAAATACTATTTTAAGGGGTGTGTTAGCCAAAAACAGAGTGGAAAAAGCACAGCCTATTTGAAAAAGTCCCTTGATCTGGCCGAGAAAATTTGTCGCCAAATCCACAAGGAAACATGGTTCGTATGGGTGCTTTGAGACCTTGAAGACGTTCTTAGTTGATTGAATGATGTCTCCCTCGTTGAACATCCCTTTTAACTGAAGATTTGTGAGCTTTCAAGGTCTAGAACCTTGTGCCAATGCACCCTTACACTCATCAGGACTGAAATAAGTGCCATGTTATTGAATTATGTTTCGAACAAAAATTTTGCTAGTGCTTGTGTTTTATTTTTGAGTGGGTCTTGGACCTCTCTTATCTCAAAAATTAGTTCAAAGAAGGAGTCTTTCATTAATACTTGTAAATCAACCATCAGCCCTTACACTAGCTTTTGGGATTAGAGAGTCCCAATACCAGCTAAGCCCAGGTGTGACATCCCGCGGAGGGGATGTACATGGCTTTTTGTCCCACATTGCTTAGGGAGAAGGTCTTGGGCTAACTTATATAGAGCTAGGGTCCTCTTAACTTGCGAGATGTGTTTTCTGAGGGTTGTATGGGTAGCTATCGGAGGAACAAAATCGTGAGGACTGTGTGTCCAAAGTGAAAAATATCTTGCTAGTGATAGGCCTAGGTCATTACAGTTTGTATCAGAATCGACTCTCGACCTCGTGTGGGCTGTATTGGGCACTTGCTGGTGCCGCTGAGGGCATAGCAAAGACATTGTGCCAATAAGGGAGAAAGTATGTGACATCCCGCTGTGGGGATGTACATGGCTCTTTGTCCCACATTGCTTAGGGAGAGGGTCTTGAGCTAGCTTATATAGAGTTAAGGTCCTCTTAACTTGCGAGATGTGTTTTCTGGTGGTTGTATGAGCGGCGTTCGGAGGAATAAACTATGTGTCCAAAGTGAACAATATCTTGTGAGTGATAGGCCCAGGTCGTTACACCAAGTTACTAACAAGTCTAAACGTAACAAAGGCACATGAGAGATACGGGTTGTTACAGCTCTGACTTAGGCCCCAATCTGTGAGGGCGAGATTGTTGGGCTTTATCCCACATCGGTCGTGGAAAAGAATTGGTGGTTGGTTTACTAGTGTGAGTGAAAGTCTCACCATTTGAGCTAGCTTTTAAGATGAAACAGGCTCGAGACCTATCCAATATTTGTAGCAATGGATGACCAAATTATTCTCCAGATTAAAGCCTAATGAATGCTACCTAGCTCTTTGGATTAAAGCCTAATGATCGAATTTCTTCTTCAGTGGAGAAAGCTTGTTTCTTTTGGGCCCAATATTGGCTGGTGGCACTGTTGGGTTTCCTAGACATTAAAAACGCAGCGGAACGCCGAAACTCTAGGCAGGATCCATGCATATATCGAAATCGTAACAGGAGTTCAATGCGTACCTTTATCCGATCGAAGATAAATCGACAATCGGCTGTCTGGATCAGTGCCCCAAGTGTTGCGTCTCTACCGGTATCCACACACACGAACTGAAATTTCCAACAATCCAAGTGCTAGCTTACAGATCTTGGAGTTCCTCTTTCTTGATTGCCTTTGATCTTTAAGACTCTCTCGAAGACCGATGAATATAGAACGATTCTCTGTATTTTTCTCCTTTTTAAAATAAGACTCACTCAAAGTCTGAGGCGTCTCTAAGGTTTTACTCGTAACCCCACGTTTCGCCGTTTGGGTCGACAATGTAATGGCCTGGGCCCACAACGTTCGCCAAATCGTCCACCTCCAATCGTGCGTTTAATCGTTATCTCATAACGCGCACGATCGTGTAGATATTAGGAACATGAAAGTAAAATAAATTTTACTTCATAAGTAAATTAAGGCGTAGAGAAAATATGAATTCAGTGCGCTATTGTGTGCGACCATGTAGGTTCACTAAACATTAGCAATGTGCTCAAAACTCTTTTGGCCCACAAGCCATAAACGGTCTCTAGCAAAACATTATGACTACCTAAGTATAGTGAAGGTCGATTTTCGACACAACCTAATCCACAACTAATGTTAGAGTATCAACCTTAATTGGTTATTAGGGCAGACCACTAACAATCGTTCACTTGAACTAAAACCAATCACACAAACTAAATCTTTTTGTCACTTGATATCCGAGTTAAGCATAAGGCAGGACAAGTGTCATCCTCATATAGCTCAAACTCATTTTCCCGATACCACAGCTAGATTGTCAAACCAAGTAGTTGACTCCTTAACTTACTTGAGCATGGCCATGCATTTCACAGTCTCAACTCTACATGAGGCCAGGATATCATACTCTCGTTATATGAGAGGGACCAATCTCATCTTGTCTACTCACATCCCTCAACACGATTCATGACATGCTTAGCCATTACCTTTATAATCACCAGTTACGGCTGATGTTTGGTGATGTTAAAGCGTTCCAATCCACGTCTAAGAAACCATGGCAGACTCAGGTCAAAGGACTATACTCTATCGATGTGATGAGTAACACTGATGACATCGTATAACAATCCTATAGTATTCTCATGGAAAGTCTATCCAATACAATATTCTCTAGCAAGAATTTCATGTGATCAACTTTATATCTCTATATTAATGACCTGTGAAACTTGGTCATCAGTTGATTTACATACTAGTCTCGAACATCATTGGCGTCCCAATGCACAATGATAATTGACTAGGGACATTTAGAATATTAATATCCACTCTATTAATAGAGTTTCACGATCAAATCACGTATTTGATCTTCTATTAAGGATATTCAATATTCATGGGACAAAGATTTCGCATCCAATCATATACTCAAATTAAATTGAAATCAAATATAACATATTTTATTAATGAACTATGAAAATGTATATTATATGTACTCCCACTCACATCAAGACCGATCACTAATGTGTATAAGGCCTAAAGCGTTACAATGATGCTCATGCTTAGGTTGTGGAAGAGCCTTCATCAACTGATCAGCTACATTCAACTCCGTTGCAACTTTGCACATTTTGACATTGCCTCTTTCAATGAATTCTCGAATGAGGTGATACTTCCTGAGTATGTGTTTGGTCTTCTAGTGAGACCTAGGCTCTTTAGCCATGGCCTCATAGTTGTCACAATAGAGGTCTACTGAATTCGAACCAATGGGATTGATTCCAGTTCTTCTATGAACTTTCGAATCCATACAACTTCCTTTGATGCTTCTGAAGCAGCAATATACTCAGCTTCTATTGTAGAATCTGCAATAGTGCCCTGCTTGGAACTCTTTCATCACATTGCTCCACCATTCATGCAAAAGACAAACCCTAACTGCAATCGAAGATCGTTTTTGTCAGTTTGGAAACTAGCATCAGTGTAACCACTTACGGTGATATGTTCCTCACCTCCATAGACTAAGAATAAATCATTAGTTCTTCTCAAGTACTTAAAAATATTTTTAACAGCTATCCAGTGAGATTCTCCTAGATCTGACTAATATCTGCTTGCCATGCTCAATGCATAAGTAACATCAGGACAAGTGTATAACATGGCATACATGATGGATCCTACGACTGATGCATAATGAATCTTACTCATGCGGTCTCGCTTATCTTGTGCTGAAGGAAACTGAGTCTTGCTAAGACTTATGCCATGTGTCATCGAGAGAAAAACTTTCTTGGAATCTTGCATATTAAACATATTAATGACTTTGTCAACGTATATACTTTGACTCAATCCAATAAGTCTCTTTGATCTATCTCTATAGATCCTGATTCCAGATATAGTTTGTCTCTCACATGATGGAGAAACATTTTCCTAGCCATGTCTTAACTTACTGAAGCATATGAATGTCGTTTCCAATGAGTAGTATGTCATCCACATACAACACTAAAAACACAATTGCTCTCCCATTAGACTTCTTTTATACATGTCACGCCTCGCGCTCCTTGCGAGCTTGTCACATCCACCAGGCCAATATAACAAAACCTAGGAACCAACACACGGCCTAAAGAATGAAATGAAACACGCATGCGTAAGGAAAATACCAATCTAGACAATAAGTACCGGGGGTAGCATAAAATACACACACACACACACACACACACACACACACACACACACACACACACACACACACACACACATATATATATATATATATATGTAATACATACCATAAACATTAAGTATATATATATATATATATATATATATGTAATACATACCATAAACATTAAGTTTACACCCAGAGGTAGGGAAGGACATAAAGTAAACACGCACAAAGCTGGGTTGAAGGAACTAAGGGCTACCATCAAAAGACTACACCATCACCCTCACAAAACCTAACATCAAAAGATTACAACCCCAAAAGCTGTCAACGGCAACCAGGCTACTCGGTGGAACTGCTAGTCTCGTCGTCCTCTTCAGCTTCAGCTTCATCTGGAACATAGTCGGAGAAAGTCTCTAAACGCACCTCCACAGTGTCATCTTCCATGTCGTCCTCGGAAGCAGATATCTCAATCACCTCAAGGTATTCTTTGGTCGTAGGTGTCTTCTCGGGAATATTCCTTGAACCCACAACTGAGGCTTCCACCTCAACATCGATCTCAGGACGAATGAGATGACACCAACTTGGCACTACTCCTAAAGGGACGTCGGCAGGCTGGAACGGACCCATAGTACTACTATCCCCAACTCGACGAAACCACGCCTCGAAGAAATGTGGCTGTCATTCCTCTTTTCCCATGTCGACCCAAACAGTAGTGCACTTCCTAACGTACACTATGCCCCTACCATCAAGGAACTCGTCAAAATAGGAAATCATCTCCTGCAAATCGACTAGTCGTATCGGAAACATGCCTCATGGCTTGGGGTCTGAAAAACACGTCCCACTATGGGGTGAGATTTACATCTCAGCAAGTGAAACCTAAATCTAGACTAAACCGCTAGTCCCCCAGACCATGCAACGAAGCAAAATGCAAACATTCACCAAGACAATAGCACATGGCAATCAAATATCGAAGCATCTCAATGTAATTGGCATGAGCAAGAATCATAGTCAAACACATCATACACTATGAGACCAAGCTTATCACACTAGCACAAAATGAACTCATGACTTCAGGATTTATTTCAATGGCACCACATTCTCTCATCGTCAAGGGCTCCCTAGCCGCGATGTATACCTCAACGGCTCAATAGCCATTTCATTCACATAAGGGTTCTCTGGCCACTTCATTCACATAAAGGCAATCTGGCCATTTCGATCACATAAGGGCACTCTGGCCAAGCAAAGCACAATTGCCAATCACAATTCAATTGTCACATGATCATGCCAATCCTCATTACAACCAAAATCACGCTATGTCATTTAAAACATGGAATTTACCAATCAAGCAATTCATCAATCCAATTCGTCCAGTAGTGTCCTAACTTTCGAGTTGAGGTTTAAGGGACACTTACCCTTCGATCAACAACCAAACTTCAATCCAATTGACCCTCCACGATCGGCTAGCTCACGGCTAAAATAGGGTGCACGCACGGTCCTAGGGAAAATTTCACGATTCCGTCAATAAAACTCACTCAATCTCCATTCCACCGGGTAAACACTTCGCCAACACCTCAATTAACAATCTACGATGCCTTAACGACAATTTAATAGCAAGGCGATAACCTCATCAGCCCTTAAATTGTTCGGTTTGTACAGTTCCATAACAGGGCAGATTCGGTTCTGCTCTATACCACACTAATCAGTCCATAATTCAATCCTAGGCTCCAATTCACGACTAGGAAGCTCACCGAGGGTTTCGAAGCGGAACAAACACCTCAAGGACCTTCGAACAACTCGGCTCCACTAGCTCCTCAAATGGCCAGAAACTATCTCTAAGAAGCTATCTCAAATCAGCCATGAAAACTCCTCAAATCTCAAATAAATCTGTAATCCTAGCTTAGCCAACTTGAGTACAACATGTTATGAAGATCTCACCGCAAATTCGAAGCTAATCGAAGTCTCTAAGAGGAAGAACGAAAACTTTACCTCAGCTTGCTCAGAATCTATCCACTTTTGGGTTTAGAGCTGGACAGGCAAAACGGGACCACCAATGGACGATCTACCACCGGGGATGTGTAGAAGAGAGGCTGAGGGTGGTTTTGGTGGTCGGCGCATGGCGGGAAGATCGCTGGAGGTAGCGGTCAAGATGGGCAAAGCGGGCAGTCGATGCTGGTCGGGCTGGAGCAGTTCGGCCGAGAGAGAAAAGGAAGAAGAAAAAGAAGAAAATAGAGAGAGAGAGAGAGAGAGAGAGAGAGAGAGAGAGAGAGAGAGAGAGAGAGAGAGAGAGAGAGAGAGAGAGAGAGAGAGAGAGAGAGAGAGAGAAGATGATGTGGTTCGACTTAAGCAAATAGTGAGGGATCATCCACAATAATTGGCTTGGTCAAAGAGAGTAGAATGGTAGTTGTGAGTGGGAATTAAATGCTAATCACCCCTTGGTTGACACTTGTCTTGGAGCAAATAATATCAAGGCTTCCATTGACTTCCTTTGACCAAGATTTTCAGCAGCCTTGGGGGGTCCAAATGACCAAAATGTCCTTCAATAATCCTTAAGACAAGGGTAAGGCTCGAGGGGCAAAATGGTAATTTTGCACTTTCCGTCCAAAACTTCACTTTCCAATTTTAAATTACCATTGGTGAGGCTACGTCAAATTCAATTCGAATGTTGGAATTCTTCATTTTCATTTTTTCAATTTCGAGATTCCATTTCGTGATCGATTTTCCATCAATCGTAACTTCAGTTTATCTCGAACTAACAGGCGGCTTTTGCAAACGTCACGCGTATCGACTCTGTGATTCTCATCACACTTAGGATGACTTAAGTTACGACGACTCTGGTTGTCATGTAATTGCGAGGGTTCATTGCTAGTTCCGACGGTCTCAATCGTCATAGTTCGACATGAGAAAATTTTACAAATTATACATTGGTTAAACGGCATCACCCGCGTTCCAATCGTATAACGCTAGCAATGAATTCCTTAATCGTTCTTAGATCGGCCTTTATTGGTTCTAAATGTTCCATCGGCAATCCTTATGGTCAAAGCGTCTTTTCCTTTTTCGAGCTTCCTAGGTCCACGTATCTTGCTATTCGTTAGCCTTTCCCTTTTGGTCAGTTTACTCAGGATTGTCTTATTCCTAGGTCCTCATCGCTTCCTCGCTTTCCCACATAGCACCTTCAGTTCCGTGGTGCTCCCAAATCACTTTTACTAGTGGTATTGTCTTATTCCTCAAGACTTGCTCCTTTCGATCCTCAATTCTAACTGACTTTCCACATACGATACCTTGTCATCTACCTCGATAGTCTCATAGTCCAAAACATGAGTCGGATCTGGCTCATACCTCCTCAGCACCGACACATGAAATACATTGTGCACTTGTGACAAATTCGGTGGCAGGGCGAGTCTGTAGACCAAAGTTCCTATTCGCCCCAAAACCTCAAAAGGACCTACGTATCTCGGACTTAGTTTTCCCTTTTTCCCAAATCGCGATAAACCTCGCATCGATGATACTTTGAGAAAAACGTAATCACCAATTTAGAAATCCAAAGGCTTGCGTCTTTTATCGGCATAACTTTCCTAACGACTTTGTGCCTTCTCAACCTTTCTCTAATAATCTTTACCACTTCAACTGATTGCTCTACTAACTCAGGACCTGTTATACTTGTTTCCCCAACTTCATCCCAACATATAGGAGTTCTGCAGGCTCTACCATATAACGCTTCAAAAGGCGCCATTTAGATACTCTACTGGTAGCTGTTATTGTAGGCGTACTCCACTAGATGCAGTTGATCCTCCCATCCACCTTTAAAATCTAACACACAAGCTCGTAACATATCCTCGAGCGTCTGAATTGTTCTTTCTGACTGCCCATTTGTCTGTGGATGGTATGCCGTACTAAACTGCAATCTAGTTCCCAAGGCATCCTAAAAACTTTTCCAGAAATTTGCCGTAAACTTAGGATCCCTATCTGACGTTATTAAGAATGGAACTCGATGCAATCGTACAATCTGACGCATATACAACTCGGCGTACTTATCCATCGTGAAATCCTTTAACATGGGTATGAAATGTGCAGACTTGGTCAATCTGTCTACGACTACCCAAATCGAATCATGACCTCTCTGACTCCTCGGCAAACCCATCACAAAATCCATGGTTACGTGTTCCCATTTCCACTCAGGGATTTCCAAAGGTTGCAATAGTCCTCCAGACTTGCAATGCTGAGCTTTCACTTGCTAACAAGTCAGACACTTTGCTACATACTTAGCCACGTCCACCTTCATTCCATTCCACCAATAGTGTTGACGCAAATTCTGATACATTTTCGTGCTACTTGGGTGGATACTATAATTGCTCTTATGAGCTTCACACTTAATCCTTTCGTTAAGTTCCTCATCACTAGGTACACATAAACGTCAGCGAAACTTCATAATCCCATCTTCTGACACTTGAAACTCAGGTTTCCTTTTTGCTACATCCATCTCGAGGATCTTCTGAATTTCAGGGTCCGTATACTGTAAAGCCTTTACTTGCTCTCGGATTTCAAGTTTAATTCTCAAGGTTGCCACTAGACTTGACAGTTGGCAAACTTCCAACTTAAACTCAGAGTCTCTCAGTCTCTCAAATAAGGACCATCCCTTAACCAACAGAAGCACGATGCTGGATTTCCAATTAAGCGCATCTGCAACCCTATTTGCCTTTCCAGGGTGATACAGAATATCGCAATCATAATCCTAAAATAATTCCATCCATCGACGCTTCCTCATATTTAATTCTTTCTGCGAAAACAAATACTTCAAACTCTGATGGTCTGTGTAAATCTGGAACCGTTCACCACACAAGTAATGCCTCCAAATTTTCAGGGCGAAAATAATGGCAGCTAATTCCAAATCATGCGTCGGATAGTTCATCTGATGAGGTCTTAATTGTCGCAAGGCATAAGCGATGACTTTTCCATGCTGCATCAATACACACCCTAATCCTTTAGAGAAGCATCGCTATATATCTCATAACCTCCAAGTCCAGAAGGGAGAGTTAACACTGGCACGGTCGTCAAACGGTGCTTAAGTTCTTGGAAATTCCTTTCACACTTATCCGTCCATTCGAACTTCGTATCCTTCTTAGTTAACTTTGTCAACGAAGTGGCTATATACGAAAATTTTTCCACAAAATACACATAGTAACCTGCCAACCCCAGAAAACTCCGAACTTTAGTAACTGTCGTAGGTCTAGGCCAATTCATTACTGCTTTAATCTTTGAAAGGTCCATTGAGATTCCTTCTCCAGATATTACGTGACCAAGGAACGCCACCTTATTCAACCAGAATTCACATTTACTGAACTTGGCGTAAAGTGAATACCCCTTCAAAGTCTGCAGAACAATCCCCAGGTGTCTTTCATGCTCCTCATAACTCCTCGAGTAAATCAAAATGTCGTCAATGAAAACAATGACAAATTGATCTAAATATTCCTTAAATACTCGATGCATCAGGTCCAAAAATGCAGCAGGGGCATTAGTCAGTCTAAAAGGCATAACTGTAAACTCATAATGCCCATACCTCGTTCTAAAGGCAGTCTTCGGAATGTCCTCTTTCTTAATTCTCAACTGGTGATAACCAGTCCTCAGATCTATCTTAGAAAACACTGAGGCTCCTTGCAGCTGATCAAACAAATCATCAATCCTTGGCAACGGATACTTATTTTTAATAGTTACCTAATTCAACTGTCTATAATCAATGCACAAACGCAAGGATCCGTCCTTTTTCCTTACAAACAACACCGACACTCCTACGGTGACGCGCTTGATCTAATAAATCCCTTGTCTAGCAACTCCTGCATTTGCACCTTCAATTCCGATAGGGACATTTTGTAAGGTGCCTTCGAGGTCGGCTCCGTTCCAGGAGCTAACTCAATCACGAACTCGATCTCTCTCTCAGGTGGTAATCTCGGCAATTCCTAAGGAAAGACATCAGGAAATTCACGCACCACTGATATACTATCCAACTTCGGTTCTTCGACCATTATGCCAACTACCGTAGCCAGATAAGCTTGACACCTTTCGCTTAACAGCCTTGTCGCTTCAAGCGAGTGACTAAAGGAATCGAGGTTCCTTCTCAACTTCCCACAAATTCAAAACTAGAGTGACCATCCGGATAAAAGCGGATTACCCTGCTACCACAATCAACTGCAGCCCTTTGTTTCCCCAACCAGTCCATCCCAATAATCACATCAAAGTCATACATAGGCAGCACATCCAAATCTATCTTTCCCTCGCTACCATCAATGATTATCTTACAGTCTGCACAACCTAGCGAGACTAACATATTATCCTTTAACAGTGTAGTAACATGCAACATCACATTCATCCTAGTGAGAAAGGACTTTGCCTTGGACCGTTATGTAGAGCTGTATGTGAAGCACATTGTAAGGTTGCGTGGAGTGCCAGTGACGATCACTTCATATCGAGACCCTAAGTTCACTGCCATATTTTTGAAGAGTCTGCAAACTGCTTTGGGGATAAAGCTGTAATTTAGTACGGCCTATCACCAGCAGATAGATGGCCAGTCTGAAAGGACGATTCAGACGTTTGATGACATGTTGAGGGCATGAATATTGGATTTCAAAGGTGGTTGGAAGAAACAATTGCATCTAGTAGAGTTTGCATATAATAACAGTTACCCGCAGAGCATCAAGATGACGCCTTTTGAGGCATTGTATGGCAGAGCTTGCAGAACGCTAGTTTGTTGGGACGAAGTTGGTGAAAGGAAGATCACCAGCCCTGAGTTAGTAGAACAGTCGGTGGAAGCTATCAAGGTTATTAGAGACAGACTGAAGACAGCATAGAGTCGCCAAAAGAGTTACACCGATAGAAGCGCAGACCTTTGGAGTTTCAGGTGGGCGATCATGTCTTTCTGAAAGCGTCGTCTATGAGAGGGACATCTCGTTTTAGCAAGAAAGGAAAGCCGAGCCTAAGGTATGTTGGACCGTTCAAGATACTAGAGCGGATTGGGAATTCGGCTTATCGTCTTGCGTTGCCTCCGAGACTTGCTCAAGTGCATAATGTTTTCTACGTGTCAATGTTGAGGAAGTACGAGCCGAATCCCGTTCATGTGTTGAGTTATGAGGAAATTGATTTGGATGAGCGAGCCTCGTAAATGGAGCGACCAGTAAGGAGCATGAATAGGAAAGAGCAAGTACTCCGGACCAAGACGATCCCATTGGTCAAGGTAGTTTGGCAATACCATGGAACCGGAGGAGCTACCTGGGAGAATGAGAAAGTCATGAGGAGTAGTTATTCGTATCTTTTTGAGTATTTGTGACTGTACTGTAATTTCAAGCATGAAATTTCCTAAGGTGGGGAGAGTTGTGATGCCCCAGAAATTCACCTTTTGTAAACTACCTGAATTCAATAAAAGGAAGTAAAATTGAATTTCAGTCGATGAAATATTTTGGAATCGTAAGGACTAAAGAGACGATAATTGAACGATTTCCTGAAACGTCAGTCGGTTTAGATTAGGTTTCGAAATTCTTAGTCACCGTGAATCATGATCGAGATCCTTGCGCCCGAGCCTAATTCTGACCGAGCCTAGCTTGTGAAAATACCAAAATTACCCTTCGTCGTGTGTACCAAAATTTCATTCCAGTCTCGATTTACTGAAAGACCAAATTGCCCTTCAATTATTCACTACAGAACAAAGTATTTGAATTTGACTTGACACTTGATACTATTCACATTACATCTCACCAACCCATCAGCATCCCACCTACCATTCTTCCCTTTCTTTTTCTCTCTCTCCCCGACCCCTCTCTCACTCTCGACTCACACTCTCTCTTTGCTCTTTTGGCGGACACCCTCCACGACCGAACCTCCTCCTCCACTCCTCATCTCCCTCCGTTGGTTTTTTGTGCCGGCCACCACCACAACCTCCAGCAACCAATCGTCACCACCGTCGACACTTTCGGAGCCATTGTTGGCCGCCGGACGGTCGTGAAGCTGCCCTCGAAGCCCTGCTCTGTTTTCAGGCTCCCGAGAACTCCATCGCCTCCTCCGGCCTCGTACGACATCGCCGCCACCTTCCACCACCTCACCGACGTCCACCAGCCTCATCACCACCAAGCCGAAGCCACCCGCTGCCGGTCAACCACCGAAGTGTCGCGAACCCGCGGTACCCTGTTTCGCTCCTTACCACCGTTTCGCCGCCTTCCGCCGCTCACCACCTCCCCCAAAGTTCACCTCAAACCCCTCTCTTGTTCCCCTGAGCTCATGGCTAGTTGTCATTGCCGGTAGAGCTCGGAAACGGACCCGGATCCCTCCCTTGTTTTCTGTACGCTAAGCCCCTGGTTCGCCGAGCTTCTGTTCTCGGCTGTTAAGCCTTTTCTAACCACCGTCGACCACCCTCAACCGGTCTCGACAGTCACCTTGAGTCCTCCGGTGAGCCCTCTAACTTCCTTGACCTTGCCTTGGACTTTGAGGCCGAGAACCACCCCAAAACGGCCTAGTTTCCTCTGTTTCGCTACTGGCCGTTACTGTTTCAGCCCCAGGCCACCGCTCGCCGAAGCTTCTGTCACCAACCACTGTCTCAGCGACCTCGTCGGACCTCCATGTGGTCTCCTTAGGGTGTTAGGTTGAGTTGTCGCGCAATAACCCTTAGGTTCGCCAAGAACCGCCGCCACCATCGCCGATGCCGTTTGTTGCCGCCACCGTCACGTCATTGATTTTGAGTCTGCCTGAGCTTAATTAGATGATGAGTTGATCCTAATCCTTGGTTAGATCGCTAATTGAGCCTAGGATTAGCTAGTTAGTTAATTAGGATGTTTAGGTAATTTAATTACGGTCGGATTAGTTAGAAATACGGTTTAGGTCAAACAATCGTAATTAGTTAAGCTAGTTGGATTAGTTAGGTCGTCTGCGGCTAATTGATGATTATGGGGATTGATTGGGCAATTGATGGCTGTTGTTTAATCGGCTAATAAATGATTATTGCATGAATTCAAGCCTTTATGTGGCTTAATCGGATTGGATTATTCGTGCATGTATTAATGGCCATTATTGGGTTAAGCGTCTCGTTGGATGATTTAATTGAATGTTCTGATTGTCTGTTGAGTGTTTGAGTGTCATTTGGGGGTTAATTGCCCTGGTTGTGATTACCGTATCTAGTGGACAATTTGCATATGCATATGACCGTGTGCTAAATCAAAGAAACATGTTTTAGCATGAAAATGACCGTTGGCCGAGTCTTTGAGCACGTTGTGTGAGCATCCGGCCTAAATCAAATAGAATAAAATTGATTGATGTGTCAGGTATACTGTATGGTCATATGACGGATAAGGGCTTGGCAAGTTCGCATTATACTAATCATACATACTGTACTAATAGTATGGAACCACGCGACTTGACAGTAGCACGATAATTTGTGACGCCCTGGAAATTCGATTTCTGTAAAATGCCTAAATTCAATAAAATGAATTAATATTGAATTTCAGTCTGTGAAATATTTGGATCGTAATAACTGAAAAGACGATAATTGGACGATTTCTGAAACGTCGGTCGGTTTAGATTAGGTTTTGAATTCTTAGTCGCCGCGAATTAGGATTTTAATCCTCGCGATCCGAGCCTAATCCTGACCGAGCCTAGTCTATGAAAATACCAAAATTACCCTTCGTTCAGTGTGTCAAATTTCGTTTCAGTCCCGATATGCCAAATGACCATTTGGCCCCTCAATAATGCACTAAAGGACAAAAATGCCCAAAAGTCTTGGTGGACCTACCAGCCCTTCCCATCAGCCGCTTCCCCCTATCTCTCTCACGATCTCTCTCTCTCTCTCTCTCTCTCTCTCTCTCTCTCTCTCTCTCTCTCTCTCTCTCCTTTCTTCTTCTTCTTCTTCTTCTTCTTTTGTTTTTGTGGACTCCCCTTCCCCAACTGAGCCTCCTCATCCATTCCTCCTTACCCTCCGGTGATTATTTGCGCCACCACCACTATCTGTCACCGCCACCACCTTCAGCAGCTCGTCGCCGTCATCATCGACCCCTCCGGCGCCGATGTAAGCCGCCGGACGGTCGCGAAAACCATCGCGGAAGCCAGCCCCTGTTTCGGACCCCTTGACCCGTGAGCTCTCGAACCTCCTCCGGCCTCGTGCGGCGTCACCGCCACCTCCAGCCGCCTCACCGTCACTCACCACCTTCCTCACGACCATCCCGAACCAGTCCTGCCGCCGGACGACCGCCGGAACCGCCGCAAATAGGCCCGTGTACCCCGGTGCCCTATTTTCGAGCGTGATTCGATTTTTCTTCGATCCCGCCGAACTGGCTGTCGCCGCCTCTCACCGCCATCTCCATCGACCTCCTAAGACACCTCTCCGACAACCCTGAGCTCGTGGGAGCTCGCCGCCTATTGACCCCTAAATTTTGACTTTTAGGAAATTCATTCAAGCACAAAAATGAGAATTGGTTTTAATTCTCAATAAAAAAATTATTATTAGGTTTCATGCATAGAATATTTAATTTTCTTATTCATGCATTACATTTGCATCAATTTGGATCAATGATGGGATTTGTGCTTGAATTCACAAAGCAGCTGGATTAGAACCCAGCAGAAGAAATTCGGACTAGCTTTGGTAGAGAAATTGTGGCTGAAATTCTCATGAGAAAATAAAAGTCTTGGGTCTAATTAATTAGGTTTGGTCCATTATAAATAAAAGGCTTTGAGCTTAATTGGTATTAGCCCATAAAGATTAAGTCTTTCAAGGAAAACCCTAATCAAACCTAGTTACATCTATATAAAGATTCTTGAAACTTCGTGCAAGGGAGGGTGCCACGCAATTTGCAATATATGGCCACAGAGAGGAGAACACGGAAGAGACAAAAAAGAGAGTTCTTGGAGGCCAATAAAAAAATTTCACACACAGCACATAGAGAAAAGGCCACGTTGAATAGAGGATACGGCCACAATTCAGAGAGAGAGAGAGAGAGAGAGATGGGGAGCAATGGTGCAGCATCTCACGTACAGGAAGCGGCACAGCTACACCACCAAGTCCAACCAGCATAGCGACTCGACGATGGATTAAAGCTAAGTGTTCCACTTCTTTCTTTCTTTTTTCCTTGGCTATATATCAGTGCAGGTCCTGTTGTTTTCATATGTTCGGTGTTTTTTTTAGATGACAGCTTCAACGTAAAAAAAAAAAAAAAGGTCCAACGAATTTGAAGATCGGCAGACGAGCTCGATTGCAACTTCAACATTCATTAATTAGAGACATTTGCAGAATCTGGATGATGTCTTCCGTCGCCATCGCAAGCCGATGTTCAAGTATCATCAGTCCGTGAACATCTGATTGTTCGGTCTTTTCCCAATGAGCTCATCTCGGATCAGAAGCCGCCATCCCAAGTTGTAACTCTCGTCAAATATTTTGAAGGATTCATGCAAAAAGGCTATTCATGCACAAGGGTGCTCCATAGATTATATTTTAATGGCATTGGTCCATCCAATCTTCAAGGGACGCGAGCAACAGGAGCCCACTATCACCAGATTTTCTTTGTTATTCTTTTTGCTGTTCTTCATCACATATGAGGCTTTGTCCGTGCACCATTGAGAAGTCCCAGTCGCGCATCCGTCGCTAGTCCCATGAGTCCTCCAGGCCGTCCTTGTCAATCTGTGATCCACAATACGAGGTTCAAATTTGACAGTCAAATACATCAAATTAGGTAACGATTCCAATCGTCCTAATATTCGAAAATTCCTTTGCCTAAATTGATTGATTTAGATTATGATTATATCTCATTCAAATACGTCGCATATCTCGTAAGATATTTTCGTCGAGTTGCACATCAATTTGAATATCCTGCGGATTGTAGTATCTTGTGGATAAATATTCTTCGGATTGAAGATATCCTTCTTAATTAGGATAATTATCTGAAAATTCATTTTAAATCTTAAGAGATAATTTTCCTAATTTAAAAGATATGAGATCCTTTGTGGATAGGACCTTATGTCCTTTAAAATTTCGGCACATGTCCCTAGTTTGGCCGAAAATCATCTTTTTTTATTCAAATATTTTATAATCTACCTTGAGTATAATACATGCTCCCTCGTGCCTTGTCCCTCAAAATATGTGCATTGTGATGACTATTTGACTTCACACCCGAAGTACGACGTCACCGCACATCAATTTGTCTAACCTGTCCCATAACTTTTGGACCGAATCGACAAATTCCAAAATTCACTATCTGGCCCGACCTCTAGGGTACGACGTGAATAAATTACCTTATGACCCGACCCCCAGGGTACGAAGTGAATTCATCGAAAATTCAGAATTTAAGGTGTATTATGCTCAAGGTCTATTATATTTTTATTTGATTCATTTTAAATAAAAATCATAAAAATCACAAAAATTCATCTTGTCATAGTCTTAATTGAAATTTCGGAAATCATATCTCAAGGGTCACTCTTAATATAAATTGGATTTTAATTAATTAATTTGTGTTAATTGTCGAACCAATTAATCGAAAACCGAAAATTCATTAAAGGTCTGATATTTCATTTGCATTTCATATAGTTTAATTTGTCATGTGTTTTTACGTCATTAGCATAGTTCATCTATTTTTGCATGCATGTGAATTGGACTCATATCTCTTGTGCATCAAAATCCAATTTTCAAAATATATCATGCATTTTTCCATATCATTCATGCATTACCATGCCATGTCATCTAAGCTCATGCATCACCATGTCGCATGTCATTTAGATTAGAATTTACATTCTTTATTGCATTAAAATTAAATTTTTCAAGAATCGTCATGCATTGTCACCTTTTCTTACGTCATGTAGTTTCATATAACATTGCATGTCATTTGGTTGCATTTTGCATGCATTCATTGAATCCAAAAAACTCAAAAAAAATAATTGCACCTTGATCTTCAAGCATTTGCCAATCAAGAAAATTGTTACAAGAATGGTACCGAAAGGGTGTTAATTGAAAAATTAGCATAATCAAGTCCCCGAACCTAAATCTCTGGTTAGCAGAAAATAAAGTATTCTCCCGTACTTTATTTAGGTATCTAATCTACCTACCAAAAAAGATTAGTGGCAGCTTCGAAATTAAAAATCATTCAAACCTAAGTTGCGAATTGGTAGAGCTTGGGAGAGCTCGGATTAGGTTAGTTAATTTATTTAATTAATCTAGTAATCCATTAACCCAAAATTCAAATCTAATTTTAGGTCGTGACACCGCCGTGCATGGAGGTCGGAAATCGCCCGGAGACCCTCCCATATTTCGGCGCCGCGAGAACCCTGTTTCGCCCGGTTCTATTCGGTTGCTGTTCAACTGCTTTCGGTCGCCGTACACCGCCCTTGGCCGGTCCCGTAGGTCGCCCTCAACCCCTAGGTAAGTCCCTGATCCTTGGCCGGCCTCGCCTCGGCCCTCGAAGCCGAGAAACACCCCAAAACAGCCATGTTGCCCTGTTTTCGCCACTAACCGTTACTGTCACAACTCCGGCCACCGTTCGCCGGAGCTCTTGCCGCCGGCCACCTATCCCAGTGACCTTGTCGGACCTTCCCGAGGCGTCCTTGAGGTGTTGGGTCGAGACGCCACGCGTTAACCTCTAGGTTTGCCGAGAACCGCCGCCGCCGCCTTCGCCGTTCGTTGCTGCCACTGTTGCATCGTTGATTTTGAGTCGGCCCGAGCTTAAATTGATGGTAAGTTGACCCTAATCCTTGGTTAGGGCGCTAATTGCGCCTAGGATTAGTCGTTTAGTCAATTGTGGAATTTAGGTACACGATCGGGACCGATTTAGATAGAAATTGAGATTAGGTTAAATAGCCGATCAATTTTGTAAGCCAGATTAGTTTAGGTCGTCTGTGGCTAGTTGGTTGCTAGATTGAATTGATTGATTGATTGGGCAATGGATTGCCATTGTTTGATCGCGAGCGAGTGACAGGTTAGAGACAAACGAGCGATCGACGATGTTTAAATCGGATTGACTAATAAAGTACCATTGCATGAATTGAGCCTTATGTGGCCTATTGGGACTTGTTTTCTTGCTATTGCATTTATGTGATTCATTGGATCGACTGTCTCGCTGGAATGACTGATTGAATGTTTGTATGTGCATTGACTTACTGAGCGTTCATTTGGGGGTTAATCACCCTGTGTGTGGTTGTGGTGACTAGTGGATAGTCTGCGTATGCATATGACCGTGTGTAACGTCAAAAGACATATTTTAGCATGAAAATGGCCTTCGGCCAAGACTTTTACATGCTTGAGTTAACATCCGGCCTTAACCAAAGATAATGAAATGGGTTGATTGCTGGATGTGCATTGAATGGTCATATGATGGAACGATGATGATTTCTTGGCAAGTGCGTACCGTACCAATCTGATGGAACCACACGACTTGCCAGAAGCACGATAATTCATGCCCCGTGCCAATCGTACGGTCTTAATGGATTATCGAATGCTGGTCGCAGCTTGTGATGGACCGAAGCCCCGTTTAGGGTTGCCTACTTGCTGGTGTCGTACAACGGGTGCACTGGATACATCGCTTGTAGTAGCTGTTGCCAAGAGTAAAGGAACGTAGCCCGGTTCTACCGGTAGAACACTGGATTACACTGAGGTGTTAGATCGCGTTATTTGTGAGAGTCGAATCACGCCCTCTTTTGCGTAGATCCTCTCATATACCGTGGGCACGATTATCGTTAATAAATGGACTTATGTGGTGTCATGTGCATACATGTGGATGTGATGTTGTGATTGAGTGATTGAGTGATTTGACTGTTGAGTCAAGTCAAGCATTGCATTATGTGTGGCTGAAGATGGTAAGTGTGCATATGGATGATTATCCTTCCATGATCGTGATTGACTGTGGTACATGTTTGTGTAAGACCTTTGTTAGGATGTCCTGGGTGAATCAGTTTCCTAACCGAGCTTAGGCTTGATCCACTAAGATTTATTCTCACCCCGTCGTGGGATAACAATTTCGGGTCCCTTCGGATGAAGACTCGTGGGCGCTAAGGATTGGCTATTGGATTAGTCTTTTGAAGTAGATGGGAAGTTAACCTCACCTAACCGAGTGACCTTTTGAGGTCTTGTCTAGTCGCCCCGAAGTATGGGGTTTCATACGTATGTTAGTCTGAATAAGATCTAGACTCATTTGCAGTTACGTATGTATGTTTATAATTATCGTCTGTTAAATTGATCTGATGATTAGCTCCTGCTATTCTATCCCATGTCTATTTGTTGTCAGGAGTTTAGAATGTTTCCGCCTGCGTAAGTTAAGTGTTAGGTTGGTAGTGTGCTTAGGACGCTATCTCTATGACCTCATGGCGATTTGGCAAGGGATGTCACGGGCTCGAGAGTCGAGGCGTGACATAATTCATGCCCCATTCAAGAAAGCGTGGTTTTAAGAGATTATCGGATGCCGGTCGCAGCTTGTGATGGACCGACGCCCCGTACAGGGATGCCTACTTGCTGGTGACGTGCTAAGTGCACTGGAGACACCTTTTATAGTAGCTGTTGCCGGAGGGAAAAAGAACGTAGCCCAGTCATGCCGGAAGAGTGTGGGATCGCATTAATTATGAGAGTCGATCACGCCAACGCGCGGATCCTCGTTAATAAATAGATTTGTGTGGTGTCCTATGCGTACTTGTGGTTGCAATGCTTCATTAAATAATTGACTAGTATGATTGTTGAGTCGAGTCGAGTCTTGCATTATGTGTGGCTGAAGGCTGGTAAGTGTGCATGTGGATGATTATCATGTTATGACTGTACTTGGTGGCTATATGTGATTTCGTGACCTCGTGATTAGGATGCCCTAGGCGAATCAATGTCATAACCAAGCTTAGGCTAGATTCACTGAGATTTATTCTCACCCCGTCGAGAAATAACATTTTCATATCCCAAGTGATGAAGATCGTGGATACTAAAGCATGGTGAAGAAGTAATCTTTTAAAGTAGACGAGAAGTTAACCTTGCCAGGCCGAATAACCTTTTGATGTCTTAGTGAGCCGCTCCAAAGTGTGGGGTTTTGTCTGTATGTTGTTAGCTCAATGGGGTTAAGACTCATCTGCTGTTTGTTGTGGGGATGTTATTCTTTTGATGAATTGCTTTGGTGTATATCCCCTGCTAATCTATCCATGTCTGTTTATATGTTGTCTTGGAGTAAATCATTTACGCATGCGTATATGTTAATAAATCGATAATGCGCCTGGGACGTTATCCTTCGTGACCTCGTGGCGATTTGGTAAGGGATGTCGCGGGCCCGAGAGTCGCGGTGTGACATGAGTCATAAATGTGCTCATTGAGCTTGTAACCCATAATTTTGTTATGATAATTTCTCTTCTTATCTGAAGCTTGTTTTGTTTTGAAGTTGTCTGGGATATATTTTTATTTGTAGTTGAACTGTGATATTTCTCTCTTGTATTCGAGGAAGTGAATTAAATGAATTGTTACTTTTGACAAAAAAAAAATCTTCTTTGAGAGGACTATAGCTCTCAGATTGGCTGGCGATGGCCTCCTCAATGCCCTGTTTGTGGATGAACTCCTCGTCTTCTTAATGGATGCTTCCCCAATTTACCGATTCGTTCACATATTTTACTGAGCCGTGAAGCTTTACTTGCATTGCGATATTTTGTCCGTGCTACAACGTAATAAAATTGAAGGTTTGGTAGTGAGTGAGAGAGAGAGAGAGAGAGAGAGAGAGAGAGAGAGAGAGAGGGGAAAAAAATGAAAACGAAAAATGAAAAGATTGTCTTTGGACAAAAATACCCTTGAGTGCACATCAGCCGGTTAGTTGGGGTTTAGCCACTCATGCTCTTATTTGAAACAAAGTACACTCTAAGCCTTCTTATGAGAAAATGGCTCCACTTCATGTTCTTACTTGAAATTACCGCCCCACTTCAATTTGGTGGGAATGAGACCATCAGCTTCAGGCAATGCACCTCGCGATGCCAATGCTGCATATGTATCCTTTGGTCTAGTACAATGCAAGAGGCATCATCACATAGGCATCATGGTAGATCTCCAATAAGAGAAGAAAAATTTGACAACGGAGGATAAAGCCACATGAGGAGGCGGGAGGGACATGCTGAAAGCAAAGCAATTGATCCCCGTCGAATGTGGACATCCACACCAAATACAAATATCCACCAGAAACACATAGAAGCACGTAAATATTTGCACAATAACACCATGAGCGAAAAATCAACTCTTGTCGATATCTGGATTGGCCGAGTGGCTGAGCTTGCCGGGATCTGAAGAAGGAGCCGCTGAGCTTGCTGAGATATAGAGGCCTCTCCCGTGGCCGTCGAGCCGAGATCTGGACAGCCGCTAGCTCCCATAAGATCGACAACCACGAGGAAGGAGTGTTGGGCTCACCGTGATCTCACCAAGGACGAGCAGAGAGAGAGAGAGAGAGAGAGAGAGAGAGAGAGAGAGAGAGAGAGAGACTAGAGAGAGGGGTTTGCAGATTCAATTGTGAAAAGGAAGAAGGAGATCTGGCTAAAGAAGGAGAAAAGAAGCAAAGAGGGGGGAAAAAGAACTACACCCGAATTTGGGGACTTTTGTGGCTTTGGGTGTGTTTTTAGTGGTTTTGACGAGATGAAACCGTTTCCGCGAAGCAAAATGGCATCACTTTGATTGAATTTGTCCACGTCAGATAGCCGACATGCTACGTAGAACGGTTGGCGATAACTAAATCATCACAACAACAATTTCGTGTGAGTCTTTGTCGGAATGACTAGATTGGAATTCTACTCAAAAGTTTAGGACTACATTTCGCACAATTGAAAGGTTTAATGTAATAATAGGTTTAGGATTGAAATAACAGTTCCCTGATAATGGGTGGATATAGTGTTGAACCGTGTGCATTATTAAATGTTGCGAATCCCATCAAATTTCGAGAAGAGGATATATGACATGTGGGCTACCATAAACCAAAGATTCGTGGGATATTTGAAAAATCTTGATGATTCTTTACCATAAGTTATTTGACTTTATTTTGCTCTTTTGAGAATAGAATCATATCATAATCTTAGGGAGAATCATTAGTGACATATTACTTGCTTTACCTAGATGATTACGAAGGATTCACTTGTTTTACATCGATGATTATAAGGGTTTTTCTTTTATCATAATCGAAGCATTTATTGCCAAGAATGTGCAAAAACGAGTATATAGAGAGGGCCGTGCTTGGGACAACAGTTCATGTCATTTTCCTCAACTTTGTTACAAGGAAGATCAGAAGCATGGGGAATAGAACCAAACATCCCTATCCACCTTGCTGCGATACACAAGAATGCTGTGATGGTACGCCCCAAAAAGGCGAATGTTCCTTCTATTTCTTTTTCCCTAGCTTGCGATGTTGTTAATTTACATCAGCCCTTCACGTAACGTGAGCCACCAATAGTTTGGATTCTCGAGCTTTTGAAATATAGTTAGATGATGAGGCGTGCAATATTAGTTGGGTGTGGCAACATAATCTGAGATCGAGCTTGACAAATGACTGATCGCAGAGACGGGAGTCCGCTCTAAATGGCCTGAGTTGGTGGGACAAAACGGAGAGAAGGCAAAGGCAGTGATCGAGAGCGGCAACGCATACGTGACGGTCATCCTGATACCAGTGAAAGGAGGATCTAGGTTTACGGATTATTGCTGTAATCGAGTATATGTATGGGTTGATGAAAATGACAATGTCGCCGAAACACCTGTGGTTGGATAAGTGGAGGAAAATGTGATCTCGATAAAATTAGGTCGTGAAGCTATTCGATTTAATAAATAAAACAAGTAATCGTTTGATTCGGCCCCGTCCTACTTACTGGATTCGGATTTGAAAGAGTGATTTTATCACTGTGAATTTGATCAATGTGTTTAATTCTTCCCTGTGAATTTGGTCTCGTATGAACTAGTTGCTGTCAAAGACCTTAAACCAAGTTGCTAGAGAGCCCACATTTTAATACGAAGACTCATCTCCCATACAATTGAGGATAATTCTCCGCATGAGATCTGAATTTACAACAAACATCATGCATGCATCTCATAAAATTATTGTCCTTTCAGAGTTTTCGTCTTTTGCTTTTGGACTTTAGCTTCGCTCGTCCTCTACTAGGCAGCTTCATCCCACCCTCACCACCGCTGTCAAGGAGATTCGGACGGGAAAGCAAATTACAGAGACGCCCGACGACTTCCTTGTGGAACCAAACGCAGGACATATTCAATTGAAGAAGCCAGACAAATGATGAATTTTTCAATTAATTATATTCTCCTCATTTTTTTTTCTTCTGGTTTTCTTCTTCAGCCATCGGCGAGGGCTAGGCAAACCTTGCCCAATGGCCAGTGAGGACCCGGCGAACTCACAAACCGCTGAAGAACAAAACAAGAAGAAAACAAGAAGAAAAGTGGGAAAAAAAATCATTAAGTAATTAAAAGTTTGAAAATATATTAAAATATTATTACAAATGGTCCATGTTTATATCGGTCGTGCCATGTAGGATGGCCAGTGTCCATGTCTGCGATTTCCATTCAATAGAACTGAAATCACAAAATGTGAAAATTTTTAGGACTCAATTGGCAAACTTAAAAGATTTATGACTGAATTGGCAAAAATGCAGTAAGTTTGAGTCTTTTTTTACTTCGACCCAAAAAAAAGTCTTTTTTGACAATTTCCATTCTTTTTTATGTTTAATTGATCAAAATAGCCTTCTCTTTCTCTTCAATTTTCCTGTTTCTTTTTTTTTAATCATATCATGCTTTCCTATAATATGGCTTTATTTGGATGGTCTCTCTTATCAATTTCACCATATAAATGCCCAATTAAGCTCTACAAGATATCCACTAATCCTGCATCTCATTGTCACTTTACCTAGAGAAGCTTTTAATTTACGGTCTCATATATTTTATTACAAAATCTACAAAGAATATTAGATATTTCTAGTTATTATGGCTTATGAACACACAGTTAATTGTATTTTTTTTATCAAATAGTTTGAGCAAAAATTTAATCTAAAAGTTGAGAAATAAATATATTCCAATTATCTAGGCGATCTTGACCTTGGGATGTTTTTCGGAATATGTTTGAAGTTTTCTTCCAAGTGCTTGTGAGGTTTTCTCCCGTAATGTTGTATCTATTACTGTGGGCCTTCCAATAGCTCTTGAAGTTATATGTTCAATCTTATGTGGAAAGAGAGAAGAAGTATGGAGAGACACATTCAAGAAATTAAAGAAAGTGCCTGTGTCACGCCCCCCTTCCTTACACGAGCGCGCACATCCACAAGTGCCGTAAAACCTGTCCCAGGATATCCCTCTAATACGGCCAAAGGAAAAGAGACTCGCAACGGAAGACTTAAGGAAATAAATCTCCTCCATTTCTAACTCACCCTTATAATAAAATAACAGAATGAGACACAAGATGAACATATACATATATAACCAAAAGTCAGTTTATACAACAGAAGGGTTATGGGTCAACTAACATCATCACCTAGGTTAAGACAGAACGAGGGCAACAAAAGGAAGTCATAAAGCCCGTCAAAAGACACCCACTTCCAACAAAGGTACTCGAAAGGCTTATGGCAGCAAGGACTATCAAGTGGTGCTACTCTCCTCAAGCGCGTCCAAATACTCTTCTAGGTCGTAGTCGGAAAAGGTCTCGGAACGGACCTCAATGGAATCCTCTTCCATGTCGTCCTCGGAATCTGAAATCTTTATAACCTCAAAGCTCGCCTGACCTGCAAGTTCTCCTTCTGGTGTGTTTCTCGAAGCTGCCACGGAAGTCTCCACCTCTATAGACTCTCGTGAGGGATGACACCAAGAAGGTACCACACCTCTTGGGACATCTGTGGGCTTCAGCTACTCAGACAAAACATCACGGACTCTTCGAAACCATGCTTCGAATCGATGTGGCTTACTAGGCTCTATTGGTTCGTCAACCCAAACAATCGTGGTCTTCCTAACATATACAGTACCATGTCCATCCAGGAACTCTTCAAAATACGACGTCATTTCCTTGGGGTCGCCTAAGCGTATATGGAGCATCTTCAGTTCTTCGGATCTGAAATTACGGTCCCACAACGGGGTGAGATTTACATCTCAGTAAGACAAGTCCTAATCCTAGGTTAGACTGACCGTACACTCAGGTGAATGCAAATATGAACACACAGTACGAGCAATCTCATAATGCATTGAACGACCACAAACAATACATAAACAACAACAAGCATCATTTATGCTACTCTGGCATCGAATCTCATCATTCAAGTCAATTACACATTGAACGACCACAAACAATACATAAACAACAACAAGCATCATTTATGCTACTCTGGCATCGAATCTCATCATTCAAGTCAATTACACATCACTAAGCCAAGCCACGCCTTCATTTCTTCCCAACCTCCATTTGTTTAAAGCCTGTGTTTAGTATGCCTCAGGCTAGGTCCGCGTCATTACGCCTCAGACCATCTCATTTCTCAATCCCCGTGTCATAAAGGCACCTCAGGGTACATCTCATTTCTCAACCCCGTGTCATATAGGCACCTCAGGGTGTTTCACAACTTCTCAGCCCCGTGTCATATAGACACCTCAGGGTGATTTCACAACTCCTCAACATGTCAAACTCATCATAACATCAAGACTTCATGATCGAATATAAGTTCATTCATTGAGCCAACAATTTAGAGCATGTGAGACAGTCAATTTTTACAATCAAGAGTGGTAATCAATCCACATCATGGACATTCGATGAGCATTTAAACAATCGGCACCACACATGATCATACATAGAACAATATCATCATAGCTCACCAAAACTAATAAAATCATCATCGAATCCACCCAATAGAGTCCAATTCTCCTAGCCAAGGTTTAGGAACTCCTTACATTTAGCTCAAATCAACAAAAATCCTTTCCTAAGCACGTCAACAATTCGGTTCCAAGTGATCCAGAACTGGGCAGCTCACACCTATAACAATTTCCATCCAAATTGTCAATTTCCTTCGTCCAATTATCAAACCATCGAGTATAAACCTTCCTAGCATATTAATCCACATCCTATCATGTCCCAATGGTTAATTTGAAACTCAAATCCACCATGATCAGTGTCGCGACCTAAAATAATTTTTTTTCTAGGCTAATGGATTATTAGGTTAATTAAATTAACTAACCTAACGTGGACTCTCCCAAGCCCTACCAATTCGCAACTTAAAATCAATTTTATGCAAAGATATGCTTTGGAGCCGCCACTAATCATTTACGATAGGTTGATTAGAAACCTAAATAAAACAGCGGGAGAACTATTTTATTTCTACGAACCAGAGATTTTATGTTCGGGGACTTGGTTGCATTAATTCTTCAATTAATGCCCTTTCGGTACCCTTTCCATGAAAATGTCTGATTTTGGCAAATTTGATGAATTTTCAAAGATGCAACTTTTCTGGTTTTTGCAGTACTTTTTTTTTTTTTTGGTTTTCTTATGAATGTTTAGGGTTTTCTCTTTGATTAAATGCAATGCAATGCAAGTTATAATAAAATAAAATAAAAAGGACATTAAAAGAACATAAATATAAAGAAATGGGGGTAGGATCCAGTGAATTTTACGACGTCGGTGTTCGTGCAACAAGATGTGGGGATATAAACCACCAGCAGGAGGCTCGGCCTTCCGATTCTGGGGTAACACAATATAATTTGCAGAAAATAAATGAACACAATGCCTTGGACACCAATAGGAGGCTCGGCCTTCCGATTCTGGATCTGATAGGCGAAATATAGAAAAAGCACACTTTTATTAGATGCAATGCAATGCAAATGATTTTTAGTAAAAGACGCATCGATTCAAAAAAAGACAAACCCAAATAATATATGAGCTCAAGCCATCAATCACATCTTTGCATACTAAGTGATAGAAAGTTGCCTTCAATTGCTCGAAAAAAATCTGCTCGCTCAAGCTTCCACTTACGTTATGTCAACACGAGCATAAAATGCCACAATGAGGATGCTGATTACATCGACGAAAGAATTACAAAAAGTTTTCTAATGGAAGCACAAGAAACGAAACACTATGAGAAGAGTTTTCTCTCTTTTTTTTTATCTTCCTCCCCCTTTCGTTCCCTCAACGGTTGGAGATTTATAGAACTTCATCGCCATTCCCTTTAATGCCTAGGAGAAGTTGATACCTCATCTTTTCTTTTCTGCCGAGATCTCCCCCTCCTCTTGAAGAAACGAAGAACTCCCCCATGATGGTGTCCCCTTTCTTTCTTTTGACCAAATGAGTGCATTTGAGTGCACTCAAGTGCACTTGAGTGCTTTTGAGTTCTCTTTGGAGAACTCCCTCCCACGAATCTCTCCTCTTGCTCGGCTCCTCCAAAAATCGCACTCATAGCTTTGACGAGAAAGAGAATGCTTCAAATGCTTCTTTTTTGTACTAGCTTTGTCCCGTGTCCTGGGTTCAATTAAATGTAAATGTAGTGCATGCAAAATAAATATGAGGGATGATTTTTGTTTAGAATTAAAATTAGCTCTAATTAATTTTTTTTAAGATTTTTTTATGTGAAGATGATTGATAAAGATTAGTCGAAATTTAGGTGTCAACAATCAGCCCTCACTAACTCAGCAAAACAGAACCGAAACAGGGTACCCCCTGTTCTGTTTCAATCCAGCTCAAACAGCCCCAAAACTCAACTCAATTCCTCAATTTATCCACAAATATACTTGCTAACACAAAGTTCTATGTATTAAGGGGCCTCACTAAAAATTTTAACTTAAGGTGACACCGGATGACCTTCGAATGGCGCCGACTCCCCCTAGTCTGCAAGTGAACAGATTCTATCCTTCAAACACAGCAGTGGTTCGAGGTCAAGACGTTACCCAATTCGGCCCAAATTTTGACAGCAACTCACTATATACGTCTCCTAAACGTCCACAAAATTTGAACTTAAAATTCGTCCATTTAGGGGTCCAACGAAATACAAACAGAAGCCTACCTCCTGTTGAGTCAGTTTCCGTCGACTCAGGGAAGAATTGTTGGCCGGAGCTCCACAGGTGGCCAATCGACGCGATTCCACATGGAATAGTTCAGCAACAAGACGATCTACGCGGTGATGGGTGGCTCGAAGGCTGGTGGTCGACGATCGGAGCGCTAGACGGCAACGAATGCGGCGGCAGTTTCTGGTTGAGCGACGAGCGGTTCTGTGCGTGCAAGAAGGGAAAACGAAGAAGAAGATGAAGCTGCAGATGGAGATAGTGGTGTCGTGCAAATGCGCTGAGGAAGAGAGAGAATGGTCTAGCTCCACTAAAGCAAGCTTCTTGAAGAAGTTAAGGTAATGGATAATTAATGCAATCCTTCCAACACTTGCCACTTATCTTATCTCAATAAAAATCTAACTTTTCTTCCCAAATTACCCTCAAAATTTCGACAGCCTCAAATGGGAAGGTCTTGACCAAAATGCCCTCATCCAACTAATAAAATAAAGTCGACGCACCAGGGGCAAAATCCTATTTTCACACCCTTCGTTCGAAAATTCACTTTTCACCAAATTTTCATTCTCGACTAGGCGCCATCCAATTCAAACTAATTGTTACAATTCTTCATTTCCTTTTTCTATTTCCGAGACCCCATAACGTGATCGATTTCTTGTCATCGTAATTTGAATTTATCTCGAACTAACGGGCGGCTTTTGCGGACATTACGCGTATCGACTCTGTGATTTAATGAATCCCTTGTCAAGCAAGATTCTTATCACACTTGTCAAGCAAGTCCTGAAAGCCGTTTTCGGAATATCCTCCTGCTTAATATTCAACTGATGGTATCCCGTTCTCAAGTCGATTTTAGAGAACACTGAAGCTCACTGCAACTGATCAAACAGATCATCAATCATTGGCAACGGATACTTATTCTTAACAGTTACCAGGTTCAATTGCCTATAATCTATACACAGACGCAAGGATTCATCCTTTTTCCTCACAAATAACACTGGTGCTCCCCAAGGCGAAGCACTAGGCCTAATGAATCCCTTGTCAAGCAATTCCTGTAACTGTACTTTCAACTCTTTCAACTTCGATAGCGCCATTCTGTAAGGTGCCTTCGAAATGGGCTTCGTACCAGGAGTTAACTCAATCACAAACTCGATCTCACGCTCGGGTGGTAATCCCAGCAATTCTTGAGGAAAGACATCAAGAAATTCACGTACCATTGCTATACTTTCCAATTTCGGTTCTTCGACTGTCGTATCAACTACCGCAGCCAAGTAAGCTCGATATCCTTCACCCAGCAACCTTGTCGCTTCAAGCGACGAAACCAAAGGAATAGAAGTTCCCCCACGACTTCCCTTAAACTCAAAACTAGGGCGACCATCCGGATAAAAACAGATTACCCTTTCACCACAATCAACTACAGCTTTTTGTCTATTCAACCAATCCATGCCAATGATCACATCAAAATCAAACATAGGTAGTACCGCTAGGTCTATCCTTTCCTCTCTACTATCAATGACTATTTTACAATCCGCGCAACCTAACGAAACTATCACTTTATCCTTTAGCGGAGAAGTAACATGCAAAATCACATTCAAGAGCTTTAAATCCATATCAACCATATCAGTAAATCGAGCAGACACAAAGGAATGCGAAGCTCCAGGATCAAATAATGCATAACCAACTTGGTCACACAAATAAACCATACCTGTGACCACACCAGGCGCATTCTCTGCTTCGTCTCGTGCTACAGCATAAACTCGTCCCTGAGCTGGCGGTCGAACTAGTTCATTCTGCCGGGCAGCAGCTGGGAGTTTTCCCTCATATCTCGCTCTATCATTTGGCTTCGCTCATAGATTTCCTTATAGGTTCTCAAGTTCACAGTCACCAACTGGCTGCGAAGCTCAGGCCTTAATCCATCTCAAAACCTCCGCGCCTTTTCTAGTGGATCCTCAACATATCGGGGCGCATATCTCGACAATCTAGCAAACTCAACCTCATATTGATCCACTGTCAAATGACCCTGGCGCAAGTTCTAAAATTCCACTAGCTTACTCTCTCGCGCCGTTTCGGAGAAGTATTTATCCTTGAAAGCTGTAGTAACAGCAGTCCAATTCAAAGCCGTGCCCTCAGGAAATATTCCACCTTTCGTGGCATTCCACCAATCATTTGCGATACCCTCCAGCTGGTAAACCGCTAACAGCACTTTTTTCTCGTCATTACATTTTAGAACCCCAAAGGTCTTCCCCAGCTTTTCTATCTACCTAGGTGCCAACTCGGGGTCGCCAGTCCCATTAAACTGAAGGGGCCTTAATTTCACAAACTATTCAACTAACTGGCCCATATCTCTAGGTACGATGGTATTACCCGGTACATTACCTACTCCCACACCTTGACCAGTATTTACATTAACTTGCACATTACTAGTTCCAGCACCCTGGCCACTGCTACCACTACCTCCGCCCTCGACATTGTTACCAGTCGTTGCATTCACAACAGTCAAGGCGGCTCCCACAGCTTGGGTTATAGCAGTATCTCTATCCTGAGCCTGTCTATCAATCAAATTACCAATCTGTTCCAAGGCCCTCAACACATCACCCATTGTCGGATTCTCTACCGCAGGTGGCCTCGAACTAGTAGCCCTACCACTGGGTCTTCTACGTCTAACAGGTCGATCGCTCATCCTTAAACTACCTACACCACTATAATTCCACCACGGAATTAAAACTTAACTCTACCAATCCAATCTAGTGGTTCTATGCTACACAACGAGCAGCATCCACCACAAGGCAACCATTTATTAAACAATCTCAAGAACACAACAATTTAGAATACGGAATTATACTACCAGCTCAACCAAGTACCTACTGCTTCACGAAGCAAGCATTTCTATTCACTTTACATACTCAATTCAAAGCATGGTTGCATTCAATCGTCATAACAATACCACTCTCAAGATGCCAGTCACATGCGCCACTCATATGCCATGCATGTCTTAACCTACTCTAGCGAATCCTCTCTACGGTCTCGCTGTTCAATCACCCCAGATCTCATTCCTCCTTATTACTTCACCCCTCAATCGACTTGGATTGAGCTAAATCTCGCTCTGATACCACTTAACTAGGATGTCATGCCCTCTTCCTTACACGAGCACGCACATCCACAAGTGCCGTAAAACCTATCCCAGGATATCCCTCTAATACGGCCAAAGGAAAAGAGACTCGCAACGGAAGACTTAAGAAAATAAATCTTCTCCATTTCTAACTCACCATTATAATAAAATAACAGAATGAGGCACAAGATGAACATATACATATATAACCAAAAGTCGGTTTATACAACAGAAAGGGTTATGGGTCAACTAACATCATCACCTAGGTTAAGACAGAACGAGGGCAACAAAGGAAGTCATAAAGCCCGTCAAAAGAAACCCACTTCCAACAAAGGTACTCTAAAGGCCTATGGCAGCAAGGACTATCAAGTGGTGCTACTCTCCCTAAACGCGTCCAAATCCTCTTCCGGGTCGTAGTCGAAAAAGGTCTCGGAACGGACCTCGATGGAATCCTCTTCCATGTCGTCCTCGGAATCTGAAATCTCTATAACCTCAAAGCTCGCCTGACATGCAGGTTCTCCTTCTGGTATGTTTCTCGAAGCTGCCACGGAAGTCTCCACCTCTATAGACTCTCGTGAGGGATGACACCAAGAAGGTACCACACCTCTTGGGACATCTATGGGCTTCAGCTGCTCAGACAAAACATCACGGACTTTCCGAAACCATGCTTCGAATCGATGTGGCTTACTAGGCTCTCTTGATTCGTCAACCCAAACAATTGTGGTCTTCCTAACATATACAGTACCACGTCTATCGGGAACTCTTCAAAATACCACGTCATTTCGTTGGGGTCGCCTAAGCGTATAGGGAGCATCTTCAGTTCTTCGGGTCTGAAATTGCAGTCCCACAACGGGGTGAGATTCACATCTTAGTAAGACAAGTCCTAATCCTAGGTTAGACTAATTGTACACTCAGGTGAATGCAAATATGAACACACAGTACGAGCAATCCCATAATGCATTCAACGACCACAAACAATACATAAACAACAACAAGCATCATTTATGCTACTCTGGCATCGAATCTCATCATTCAAGTCAATTACACATCACCAAGCCAAGCCACGCCTTCATTTCTTTCCAATCTCTATTTGTTTCAAGCCCGCGTTTAGTACGCCTCAGGCTACGTCCGCGTCATTACGCCCCAGACCATCTCATTTCTCAATTCTCGTGTCATAAAGGCACCTCAGGGTACATCTCATTTCTCAATCCCCGTGTCATATAGGCACCCCAGGGTGTTTCACAACTTCTCAGCCCCGTGTCATATAGGCACATCAGGGTGATTTCACAACTCCTCAACATGCCAAACTCATCATAACATCAAGACTTCATGATCGAATATAAGTTCATTCATTGAGCCAACAATTTAGAGCATGTGAGACAGTCAATTTTCACAATCAAGAGTGGTAATCAATCCATATCATGGACAATTGGTGAGCATTTAAACAATCAGCACCACACATGATCATACATAGAACAATATCATCATAGCTCACCAAAACTAATAAAATCCTCATCGAATTCACCCAATAGAGTCCAATCCTCCTAGCTAAGATTTAAGAACTCCTTACATTTAGCTCAAATCAACAAAAATCATTTCCTAAGCACGTCAACAATTCGGTTCCAAGTGATCTAGAACAAAGCAGCTCACACCTATAACAATTTCCATCCAAATTGTCAATTTCCTTCGTCCAATTATCAAACCATCGAGCATAAACATTCCTAGCATATTAATCCACATCCTATCATGTCCCAATGGTTAATTTGAAACTCAAATCCACCATGATCAGCCCTCACCAACTCAGCAAAATAGAACCGAAACAGGGTACCCACTGTTCAGTTTCAATCCAGCTCAAACAGCCCCAAAACTCAACTCAATTCCTCAATTTATCCATAAATATCCTTGCTAACACAAAGTTTTATGTATTAAGGGGTCTCACCGAAAATTTTAGCTTAAGGCGACACCGGATGACCTTCGAATGGCGCCGACTCCCCCTCTTCTACAAGTGGACAGATTCTATCCTTCAAACACAGCAGTGGTTCGAGGTCAAGAAGTTGTCCAATTCGGTCCAAATTTTGACAGCAAGTCATTATATACGTCTCCTAAACGTCCATAAAATTTGAGCTTAAAATTAGTCCATTTAGGGGTCCAACGAAATACAAACAAAAGCCTACATCCTGTTGAGTCAGTTTCCATCGACTCGAGGAAGAATTGTTGGTCGGAGCTCTACAGGTGGCCAATCGACGCGATTCCACTTGGAATAGTTCGGCAACAGAACGATCTACGCGGTAATGGGTGGCTCAAAGGCTGGTGGTCGACGGTTGGAGCGCTAGATGGCAACGAACGCGGCGACAGTTTCTGGTTGAGCGGCGAGCAGTTCTGTGCGTTCAAAAAGGGAAAACGAAGAAGAAGATGAAGCTGCTGATGGAGATGGTGGTGTCGTGCAAATGAGCTGAGGAAGAGAGAGAATGGTCTAGGTCCACTAAAGCAAGCTTCTTGAAGAAGTCAAGATAGTGGATAATTAATGCAATCCTTCCAACACTTGCCACTTGTCTTATCTCAATAAAAATCCAACTTTTCTTCCCAAATTACCCTCAAAATTTCGACAGCCTCAAATTGGAAGGTCAATTGACCAAAAAGGCCTCATCCAACTAATAAAATAAAGTCGACGCACCAAGGGCAAAATCGTCTTTTCACACCCTTCGACCGAAAATTCACATTTTCACCAAATTTTCATTCTCGACTAGGCCTCATCCAATCCAAACTAATTGTTACAATTCTTCATTTCCTTTTTCTATTTTCGAGACCCCATAACTTGATCGATTTCTCGTCGTCGTAATTTGAATTTATCTCGAACTAACGGGCGGCTTTTGCGGACATTACGCGTATCGACTTTGTGATTCTTATCACACTTAGGAAAACTCAAGTACGACGATTTTGGTTGTCATGTAATCGCGAGGGCCTATTACTAGTCTCGACAGCCGCAATCGTCTTAAATCGATTTAGGAAAAATTCACAAATCATACGTTGGTTAAGCGGCATCACCCGCGTTCCAATCGTATAACTAGCAATGAATTCCTTAATCGTTCTCTGATCGGCCTCGGTTCTAAATATCCCTCGACGACCCTTATGGTCGAAATGACATTTTCTTATCGAATTTCGTAGGTCCACGTACCTCGTCGCACGTTAGCCTTTTCCCTTCGGTTGGTTAACTCATGACTGATCAGGTCAGAGCGAGATATAACTGAAATACTTCGATAGATATCTTACAGTCAAAGGTCTCGGAATGACAGGAAAATCAGACTATCACAACTGGTAAGAAAGTGGGAGAGAAAGTTGAAAATTAGCTACGAAGCATTAGATGATGAAGAGCAACAAATATTTTTGGGATTGCATGCTTTTTCATAGGATCACGTAGACAAAAATCCAACTTACATGTGGGATGCTTGTAGTTTTTTCCCTGGAAGAGGGATTGAAATATTGAGTCTTATGTCCCATATTAAAACTGACGAAAACGGCAAGCTAATGATTGATGATTAACTGAGAGATCTCAAAAAGAAAATTGTTCGTCTAGAAAATCCAAAAAAAAATCAAGAGCGTAGCAGATTGTGGAGCAATGAGGAAGTCATAGATGTGCTTGACAAGAAGGTAAGAGTTTTCTCTGCTCGTCTTAGTCCGTGATTGTGCTTGCATCTCCCCTTTCTTGTTTGAAAATGAGAAAAATTGTCAGTCTTGAGTCCCCAAAACTTGGTGCTTCTACAAGCAAAAGAGCTCTTTTGATTAATTGCTTGTTTTTGCCCGATTCTAGAACATAATTGAGGAGCAATTTCTTGGTTATGGATGATAGATACACACCTTTACTTTGTAGTATTGTGATGAGGGTTCCCGCCTTTCAAAAATATTCACGATGTTCTGTATCTTATCAATGGCTTCCCTTGCATTACCAGGTATGAGTGGTTTTCTTGTCACTTTCAATCCAACAATAAAGCTACAAAAGCAGGATGTTTGACAGAGTAACTTTAGAGAAAACCTGGCATAAAAAAATTGTTGCGACCATGCTTTTCCCACAGTTATGTTTGACGCACGTGTTTAATGTTACCAAAGTATATCTCGCGATTAGAGCTTTCTTACTGTTTTAGTGAGGCTATGAAGCCGAATCACTCAAGGAAAGAGCTCTGTTTTTGGGGTTCTGTTACCGCTGTTGTAGAGAGCTTTAATTGTTCACATGCCTCGATTTTTGAAATTAAAACTATCATCTGATGGAGAGACCATATAATTATAACTACACAAGCCTGTACGACATGCTACCAGCACGACCTGTTTGTTCTACATTACAATTTTAGGAAGCCAATAAGCATCCCTCCGAAATGGTTGTTTCCGAGTCCCTGGTGGTAAAGATAGACCGGCCGATGGGAGTTGTCTGTTTCCAAACGACAAAGGACAGCAAAAGACATCTTAAACTCGCGGGCGACAAATTCGGAAAGGTACCTTTGATCGTGTCGAGAAAAGCTGCCACCAAATCCACAAGGAACCCATGGTTCATAAGGAGGCTGCTTTGATAGCTTGAAGATGTTCTTAGTTGAATGAATGATCTCTCTCCCCTTGAGCCTTCCTCCCTCTCTGTGTGTGTGTCTCTCTCTATCTCTCTCTCAAAAGAGAGAAGCTGAAGAATGCTATTTCACATTGTGCTCTGAAGTGGGTATTGAATATATTCATTATAGAACTCTCGCGTAGCTGGCTTAAATTTGATTGCGTATTTTGCATGTGGACCAAATCTGGGCACTATTTTGGACCGAAATGATGCACTAAATATGCTTTTCTGAATGGAAATGCATTTTGGATGGCCCAAATCTGTCTACCGTTTTTTAGTGAAAAATGATGTGGACTGATCTAGACCGTCCATTTTCAGTTGGACGGCCCAAATCAATCAAGACATCCATACCATTAAGGTAGGGGATCCGGTTCCTGGGCTCTCGGATTACAGAACTTGTAGCAAGGGAATTGGTATCATGACAAGATGTGCACTCATTGCAACAGAAACGAGCGCGTTGTTACTGAGTTATATTTCGAATTTGTAACTTTACTGGTGCTTGTGTTTTTCTAACATCGGGGATAACATTAGCTCTCCATAATTGAAGCGCATGTGTTAAGATGTGTCTCAAGGTCGAGCTCGTGAAGATATCGATTTGTTAAACCGAACTTGTTGAGAAAGAACCCAAAAAATGGATTAGAATTTCTCCGTTGAAAGCATTTCCTAAAATTGCACAAAAGAAGGGGAACACAATAGCCCACACTATTTCCACTCCTTTATTGGCTTCTGACACCCCTTTTGCATGAAATTGACTACATTATCCCTTGCGGGTCTTGTTCTTGATTTAATATTGTTTCTTACCCTTTTTTTTCTTCTTTTTCATTTGTTTCAATTTTGCCATGAAACCACTCATGCTCATCTCAAATAATAATTATTAAAGTTAAACGTGGGGGTGCACTCTTCTTGATTTAAGACTGATTCTTGCCTTCTTCTTTTTTTTTTCTGTTTTGCTTTTTGCCTTTTCTTTTTTCATTTGGAATTCTCCATTTGGAAAAAAATTTGGTGTACCCCTTTTAATAGTTTATTTGGTAGATAGTTAACTAATTATTGTGTTTCTAACCAAAAAAAAAAGAGCTAATTATTCTATTAATGAATTGTATATTTCTGTATTGTTGTACTAAGAAACTGTTATTGAAAAAATAACCTTAGCAAAAGGTAAGGGGATAATCTATGAGTACATTGTGTATAATGCATTTATCAACTATAGCATTTCATTTTTTTGAGTAAATTCTCGCAAATTTAATCCAAAAATCAAAGTCGAAAAGTTTGCGATCATGAGAATAATCGAAGGAAATAAAGTAACGAATTTGCATATAAAACTGACATTTTCTTACTTTAGTATATTATTAGCGCTTGCTTAGATTATAATAATGGAGAATAAGTTCAGAAAAAGACAAGCACGAAGGAAACGGTAGCGTGTGTGGAAGAAGCGGCTCGGGTGAAAAAAAAAAAAAAGGTTTATTTGGAAGGGACTTGGACAAGTTTTTCTTTTAATGTTGTATCAAGAGTGAGACCTACGAGGGATATAGTCAAATCTAACATGACAGGGGTTTTGCTTTTCCAAGAAAAGAATCGCTCAGTTGTGTCGTCGGGAGTTTGTTTTGATCTTATCCAAGAGTTTGACCAAAACAAATGCGTACAGTGCACGTCTTGAAGTTCTCACCTGGACGAATGGGATGTGGATTTCGCGGATTTTCTTGAGGATGATAATCATCCTATTTTTCTATTTTTGAGCATAAGTTTGGAATAAAAATCCATCTGCTAAAATAATTTCATTTTTTTTATTTTTGGGAAATAAATTTAGCCAAAAATAGGTTTGTAACAAAAATCAGAACATAAATTTTCTACTTTTTTCACTTCTGGAAGACAAACATAAATAAGAATTCGCTCCATCTTACTCGTGTGCGGTCTCCCTCTCTTTCTCTCATCCCTAGCCGATGGTCGCATCCAAGGCCCAACAACCGGCAATCCCAGAAATTTTATATTGTTATCAAATGAATTTATGTTTCGAGAATATAAATTTTGTATTGTTATATCAAACGCGTAACTCTACTTAGAAACTCGTCTAAAGAATAGAAATAACTCTCAAAAATAGAATTACCATTTGCGCCTGAAATATATTAGAGACACACCGAGAAGTTCTCTCTTGGACGAATGGGACATTGGTGGTTCGGCCGTACGTAGACTACTTGCTGTGGGCTTGAGCACTTGAGAACTTGTGCTTTGAGTTTTACATCCGAATTGAGTTGTTTATTTATAAACATTTTGAGCTTAGATGTAATCTAGGTGTGTGGAACACTACAGCGAGTGAGCAACTATAACTATGATTCTCCAATTATTGGTGGATTATTTGATGTTAGCTTTCCTTGTGGAGTAGATACCGACAGTTGAATCAAACCATGTAAATCTCTTCTTCCTTTATTATTTCTCGTTTATTTCTCTGTCGCTTTTGCGCCGATTTAATTGCAAAATCTTGTCAGTTTTCACATCAGATAATATAACAGTTGAAATTGTTAAGATGCACGTACAAGTTGTGTTAGAAAATTAAACTCTCGTATCGGAGATTTGATGTAGTGTAGGTAATAACTCAGCTACTTAAAATTTTGAATAAATGTGAGTCTAACTAGATATATTGATAGTTTTGAACTTGGGCTCCCTCTTGGCAATATATCCCGGCAAAGGTATCAAATTTCTATTGTGTGCTCCCATCAACTGGTAAAATTAATGAGACCACAAAATCTTTAGTTTTCGAACAACGGGTGTTTTGCGGGCTCGATAGCAGACTTTGAGTGGGTTTGGTTCATCTTTTCCAATTCTCATTGGAGCCCCAAAGCCTCTTGAAGAAAATGCAAGGTATTTAGTAACCATTCTCAAAGCGTTTGGGATGAAGTTGACCTTGAGAATGCTAAAAGCTCAATGCTGGAAGGGATCATCTTTGAGCTTTCACCATTTGACCAAATGCTGAACTAGGGCTTTTTCTTCCAAAACTATATTCACTTTTTCTTTCAAATTTTGATTTTTCCCCTTTTTAAAAAAATAAAATAAAATAATGAAACTAGCCGAGGCCAACAAGGGTCATGCAACCCTCGACGACCATTGTCTGGTCATGAGAGCCATGCGACTGCCATCGAGGGTCATGTGAGCCATGCGACTGCCATCGAGGGTCATGCGACCAGGGCCATCTAGGCCGCTCGACTCTAGGCGGCCATGGATTTGGTTGTGTGATCCAGACGATGACCGCTTGGGTCGTGCAACCGCAAGCCTCATTGTGGGGTCACGCGGCCCAGGTGACCATCGTCAGTGGTCGCCCATCAGCCGCTGGCCTTTGGCCCAGGTTTGATTTTTATTTTTATTCCTTAATTATATTTTAAGAAAATAAATATTGATGTAAGCTCATTTACAAAAAAAAAAAAAAATTGCCAAACACTAGTTAGGCCAAAGTTGCTTTTTAAAGTATTTTTTACCAAATGCTATTTGCATTTCTCCAAAGCTCCTTAGGCTAAAGGTATTTGTATTCCTTCAAAGCCCATTTGCAAAGCCGAACCAAACCCACCCTTCACATATCGGTCTAGAGAAAGAAACCATGCATGGATTGATGTTGTGCGTTGTTGGAGATTTAATTTGAGATATCTTGATCTAGAAGTCGGATATCTGGATTAATGAGGAGCAGACGTAATACTAAGCTCACAAGTGAGAGAGATTGTTGATATATATGTATGAATTGTGTTAGAGAAGTTCCATATCGAAGAATTGATATGATGTAAAGCAGTCAATAAATATCATAGTTCGCTCATAACTCATTGGTTGAAGTCTTTTAGAGAAAGTGAGTCCAATTGAATATACTGATGGGGTCTGACTTGGACTCTTTTTGGCGATATATTTTGGTGAAGGTATTTGACTTTTGCTTTGGTCCCAACAAAATGTACGCTCTTTTTTATTTCATTTTACACGAATTTCATAGATCTTCGGCGAGAAAGCATTTTTATTTTGGACTCAATTTTGGTTGTTGACAATTCTAAAAACCTGTTTCTAGGCAGCTTCATTTCAATAAAATAACCGCATTTTTTTTTAATCTCCTCAAGACACGTAGTTACTTTCCAAGTTGATGTTGTCATAAAATACTATGCTGTGATGTCATTTCTCTCTAAAGTTTCTATCACTAGAATGTGTTCCATGTCGACTAGTTTTGACATCTCTCTGAACTTTTGGCATGTATGTGCGTAATATAGTGAGAAGCTTGAAATAATGAGGATATTTTTTTTTTGGGAAGATCACCAAAAACGTCATGAACTTGTTACATTTACGCCAACTCAGTCATAAATAGGTCAATTAAACCAACTGAGTCTTAAACCCTATGAAGCACCGACACGCCAAGGAGGTCAGCACGTCGGTGTCGGACACGTGTCGAACAAGGGACACGCTTAGACACCCGTCTGACACGCGGTCAATGCGTATCGGACTTATGACACGTGGTCAACGCTGGCGACACGCTCGGGACACGCCTGTCGATGAAGAAGGAGGTGGGAAAGCACAGATCTAGAACTTTGAGATCAAGTGGAGAGAGGGAAGAGGGTGTCCGTGTCTCATGATGAGAGAGAGAGAGAGAGAGAGAGAGAGATGACGACGCGCAAGGTGGAAGGAGCGCGGGGAAAGCGTAGATCTATGGAGAAGGCGGAGTGCAAAGTCGTCTGTGAAAGGGAAGGCAATGAGCAAAGAGCCAGCGCCAGAGTGAGCAACGAGCAAAGAATGGGCCTCATGTACGCCGGAGCCATGTGCGCCGTAGCAGAGAGCAAATGCCGGAGGCTAGAGCGAGCGAGCACCGGAAGAGAGTTGTGGCAGCCAAAATCACAGGAGTCGTCGTCGCTCGCTTCGCAAGAGAGAGAGAGAGAGAGTGTGTGTGTGTGTGTGGGCGCGCGCGCGATCTTTTCTTTTGGTCAAAGTGTGCGAGATATTTCCAAAAATAAAAAAGTGTGCGAGATCTTTTAAAAAAGAAAAGAGAGAGGGGCGGAGGCGGGGGCGGGGGCGGGGGACGCAAGATGAGAAAATGACAGAGGAGAGGGAGCGTTAGTGTGAGGAAGACCAAAGGTGAGAGGAGGAGAGAGAGCGTTCAGTCTTGTGTCTCGTCAAATCACTTCGGGGAGCGTCTCTCGATCAAGTGAATTAATTTTCTCTTTTTATTTATTTTTTTAGACTAGTTGGGGTCAAATTACAAGAGTGCCCGTAATAGAAAATTTCTTTTTAATATAAGAGTTCTTTTGTAAATTCTTCATTTTCATAAAAAGTAATAAAAATAACAATTTATCATGTATATCTAATATATATATATATATATATATATATATATATGATGTGTTACAACGTGTCGAAAATCTTTCAGCATCAACATCAATAATACCTTTATTCCAAACTAGTTGGGGTCACCGGTCGATGAACCCAAAAGATTCATAAAATAAAAGTAGGACCGATCGAGGGAAATGAGATAAATATGTAATAATAAATAAACAAAGATATATATAGGGAAATGACTAAAAAGGACAGTTAGGAATATGAGAATTATGCCCCTCCACAATAGTAATAGCCTTCCTTCACTCCGCCCTAAGACAAAATGTACGCAAATCTATTTCTCACTCCATTAAATCTTATTTTACTACTTTCCCCAAGTAAGCTTCGGCTAACCTCTTCCTTTCTTCGTGTTATGCTCTCGATAGCAAACTTCTATTCTTACTGGAGTATCTAGGGACTTTCGAAGAATATGCGCAAACCATCTCAATGTATATTCTCTCATCTTTTCTGCCACCAGTTCTACTCCAACTTTTCGTCGAATATCTTCATTCATTATCTTATCCATCATGACCACACATCCACCTTAACATCCTCATTTTCGCTACTCACATTCTATGTTCATGTTGCCTCTACGTGTCAAAAATCTTTATTTTTTTTAAAATGATGTGTCGACATATCGTGTCGTGTTGTGTCACATATCACGTATCAGTGTCGATGCTACTTAGCCTATACCTTTTGATAATTTGTCAATGTAATTCATCCAATCAATTTTGGCCTGAAATGGCATCAGTCATCCTACGTGGCATGGCAGGTGCTGACGTAGACAAAGTTCTGTAAATTTTAATATTTTTTGGATTTTTTTATTATTTACTATTTTTATTTTCTTTTTTTCATTGTGGCTGATTAGGGTCGCGGCTAGGGTGACCCTTACTCGTTCGCGGGGCTCGAGCCCTTGCGAGATTCGGCGAAGACAACCTCACCCATGCGAGTAGGGCAAGGCCTCTCCAAATCCAGCAAAGTCGATCCTCACCTATGCCACGAGGATCGAGCCCGATCTTAGGCCGCGATTACTTGACCCCTGCGGCTTGGTGGAGGATCGCCCTCACTAGATTTGGCAATGACTCGACCCCCATCACAAGTGAGGGCCTCCGTTGCTGGATCTAGCGAAGGCTCGCCTAGGCATGGACCGCAATGGAAAAAAAATAAAAATTTAAAATGTGTTCACGTCAGAGTTTGTCGTGTAACTTAGGATAGTCGATGTCCAAATCAACGATTTTCAACAAAATTGATCGGATGGACTACATTGTCAAATCGTCAAAAGGTTTAAGGGCTCAATTGGCACAATTAAATGGTTTAGGACTGATTTGACACAAGTATAATTGGCTTGTGATTTTTGTAGTACTTTTACCTAATTGAGTTATGATTTTTGTAGTACTTTTACCTATGTTCCTTCGACAACCTTGTTACGATTTGGACTTGATGGAAGTTCTCTTTACATAATTGCTTCCCATTTTCTATCTACTATGGGTGCTTTCAAGTGGCAATTAGGATTATTTCTTTGTGTAACTATTTCCGCCCTTTATGATTTGAGAGTGGCTAAATATACAACCCATATCAATTTTTTATTGTTTGCACCAAAAAATTTCCATTTTTTTATTATCAAAGAGCCGACAGCTTGAAGGAATCAACAGTTTGAAGGAATCGGCAAAAAGAAAAATCACCAATCTCAGATGTAACCATCAAAGAAGTAGCCATTAATGTAGTGGAATAAAGCAACCATCAACATAGAGGTCGAGGAAACAGTCAAAGTAGTGGAGTCAAAGAAACTATCAACGTAATGGAGCCAAAAAAAATCATAGATAATCTTTTGTAACCTTTGTTTAACCTCCTGATAACCGTTAATTATAAGCTTTAAATAGCCACATCGCACTCTTTGTAGATCCCTCGAAATAAAATCAAGCAAATTTACCTTTATCTTTACTTTCTCATACTCTAATTTATTTTTCAATAGTCATAGCCTTCATGTTCACGTCGTCGATTAAATTCTAACGTGTATCTATATCTAGGTATTGTGCCATCGAATAAATTTTGATATAGATTGCCTACATCTGGTTACGTTGCAGAGACTGTATTACCAAGCCTTGTCGTCGATTGAATTCCGACATGGTTTAAGTCAATACAAACTTTGTTCAAATCGAATTGGTTGTTGCTCATTTGCCTGTCACGTTTCATTCTTGGAGTTTGCCCAAGGACCTCTTCCTCTTTAATTAAGAGCCGAAGAACAACATTTGGTGAAAGATATTTTGTCATGGGAGGTATTTCCAGTGAAACATCTTTTTTGCACGCTTGGTAGGACTAGTGTGGTTGATTTGAGGAGATATGATGGTACATACAAAGAATCAACTTGATCCTTACAATACTGGTTATCTTTATTATCATTTTATTTAATTTTTTTAATGAAAATGGAAGGTTTCCTTTTTTATTTAACATAGATCAAGCAGAAGGTGGAGATGCAGACACCCCAAGACAACTCACCGATGAGCAAAGAAGCCCGTTCGAGCCAAATCCAATAATGATGACTGTTATGAGGAGGATTCTCGATGAACACCACAAGGAAACGACTAACCGTGTGATGCAATTACTCATCAACGTGGTTAAGACCACGATCGTCAACACCTTCCATGAGATAATGCACGGGCCACGAACTTGTGGGACAGTAATCGACGATTGAAGTAATATGCAAAGGGATGAAACTGTTGGGATAACCCAGACCTTTGGGACCATACCTGTCGATGGAAGTAATTTGCAAAAGGCTGAAACCATTGGTAAAACTCAAACCTGTGGGATGGTACCTGTCGATGGAAGTAATTTGCAAAGGGCTAAAACTGGTGGTACAACCCATACCTATGGAATGATACGTGTCGATGGGAGTAATTTGTCTACTACTGCGCTTCTGGGTATGTTCCTCTAACTGTAAATCAATTGAATGGCGGAAATAATTTAGACTAAGTGCCCACCACCAGCGAAGATTTTACTGAAAATCAAATATGCCCCGAACCTAGTGGGCAAAAAGGTCGAGTTTATCGATCTATCTACCCTGAACATAGGAGGCAGGGAAGGTGTCAATATGCAATTCCTAATCAAGTGGCTAAACTATTGTGGTGCCAATAGAGAAATGGATAGACCACTATATAGGGAGCCACCTCCTAATTGGGTTGACTCAATACCTTGACAAAGAAAATTCAAAATTCCTAACTTGGTTGTTTAAACCGGCGAAAATGACCAATCAACCATTCAACATGTTGGTCAATTTATTGCCCAATGTGGAGAGGCAGGAATAAATGAATTCCTAATACTTAGGATGCTCCCTTTGTCTCTTTCAAAAGCTTCCTTTACTTGGTATACAATTTACCTCCTAATTCAATCCATCTTGGGTTGAGATGGAAACACAATTTCATTCTTAATTTTGTAGAATGATACTTAAGTATCGATTGATGTTTTGGCTAGAGTTTATCAATATGACAATGAGTAGTCGATTAATTTGTTGTTCAATTCAAAAGGTCTAGAATTAGATGTCTTACTTCACTCCTTGAGAAAAAAATTCACAAATTTGGCCTTCAGTAGATTGGAATTCGCTCTTAGAGAAAAATTCGAATGCCAAAATTTTGCTTTTTTTTTATTCCAATTGGCAACAAGAGTGTCTAAGTATGAGTAGTTACTTAAGGTCGGAGATAGAGGACCACATGAAGAATTTATACAAGACATTCCTTATGATGAATCTAGACGAGATAAAATTCGGCGAGAAGAAATCAAATTTGCTGATGACATGGGGGCACATGATGGCTCTTGATTACTTAATTTAAAAGAATCAGATAACCGATCAATCATTCAATTCTTCTATAAAAGGGGCATTTGTTTGCACCAAAAAAGGTTTAGTTTTTTTTTTTGTTATTATTGATGAGTCGACAGCTTGAAGGAAGCAAACAACTTGATGAATCAACAGCTTGAAGGAATCGACAAAAAGTGAAATTGACAATCTCGTCAACATAGTGGAATAATCTTCAATGTAGTGGTCGGGGAAGCTGTCAAGGTAGTGGAGTCAAAGAAACTGTTCATGACCATCAATGTAGTGGAGTCGAAGAAACCATTGATAACCGTTTGTAACCTATGTTTGTAACTTTCATAAGTAACCTTCGTTGATAACCGTTGATAGTAGGCATTAAGTAGCCACACATTGCACTCTTTGCAGACCCCTCCCAGAACAAAGTCAAGCAAATTTACCGTTATCTTTACTTTTTCACGCTGTAATTTATCTTTCTGTAGTCGAAGCTTTTAGATTCACCTTGTTGATTAAACTCAGGCGTGTATCTAATATTCTAGGTATTGTGCTATCAATTATATTTTGCCATAATACTAGATGGGAAAAACTCCTAATTGATTTTGAAGTTGACAAAACAATCCTTAATCTCTAACATCTGAGTTAATGCAATGAAATACTTGTTTTACAGATTCTCCTATTGTACATTCGAGTGTTAAAGAATGGTTACACATGATTGAATCTAGCAAAAAAAGGCTCAAATGATGTCTTAGGGTTTCAAATGATGTTGTAAAGAGCTCAGATGTTGAACAGGAAGCTCAGACATTATTAAATAGCTCAAGCTCTAGAGGGAGTATTTCATGTGCAATGACTAGATTATTATGAGATATATAAGAGATGACTATATACCATCACAACGGCTAGCAAATCAAGCTAGATTCATTCTTGGAAATTATCAATCATGAAATCAATCAAGAATGTGGATTAAGGGAGATAATAATGACTTACCTAATGAAGAACTCTATATATATCCAAGATCATAATTATATGGGCAATTTGATCGAATGGGAGATTCTTTCATTTGCTAACCTCAACGGCTACGAGATCCTTTGTATACAGTCTCATCCAAGCGGGAAGTTTGGAGAGTGATCTTTTGGAGGCCTTGCAATGAGTAATTGAAGGTGAAGGAGTATAAAAGGAGACCTCAAGACTGAAGAGCGTACACACAAGAGAGCAGAATCTTAAATTCCAAGATCAAAGTACTGTAATACTTAGAGGAGTCAATCAAGTGTGAGAATTAGATGGGAAGTTTGTAGATTCGAGGAGTCATCACCAAGTTGTAACTTCTAAGATATTCACTAATGGAATCCAACCGATTGGTTTCCAGCATGAAGAAGTGAATGTAAGCTTGAACAAAGCCGAACCACTATAAATTATTTGTACAAATTCTATATCCCTTAAACTCCTTGCTGCTATTCTATGAAAGTAGAATTGTGCACGCCGTTGAATCTGAGGACACCTCAGATCTTTTTAGCGATCATCATCTGAACAAAGCCGCGAGCTTATCTGTATAAATTTCGCATTAATTTCTAAAGTTCATTGAAATCACCTATTCACACCATCCCCCCTCTATGTGATAACAATAGCAACAACAATACTTTCATGTTCTCAATCTGTATCGTCGATTAAATTCTGGGATAGATTGTCTACATCTGGTTACGTTATCAAGTTTGTAAAACCACGTCTTGTCGTCGATTGAATTCCAACACGGTTTGAGTCAGTACAAACTTTGTTCAAATCGAATTGGTTGTTGCTCATTTACCTGTGACATTTCCTTTCTAGAGTTAGCTCAAGGATCTCGCCCTTTTTAATTGAGAGCTGAAGAACAACTTTCATTGAAAGATATTTCATCAGGAAGACATTTTCGGCGAAATGCCTAATAATCTCGACATTTGATGAATCAGTTGTTGTGTAAAATCCTTTCTTTACGGACAAAGATATAAACGATTTGAATATCGTGTCATAGTGTGAAATGGGAAAAGAACACTCCTATGGGAACCATTGAGTTATTCTGGAATTTTCATTCATTTCATGGAAACTATGATTCACTCCTTAAGTTTTCTTTTACACTTTTATGCAGATCTCCAAGTTTAGTATCACATCTATGGCCAACCCTCATGGAAGGATGAGAAGCAACTCCAGTGAAAATTCCCCTTCACACTTCATTAATATCAGTGTGCACTGTGCAGAGCTTCGGATACTTTGGCTTCTAATACACTACAAGTGCAAAACTTTTGTACGTATTTTAGTGCCAAAACTTTCAAAACGATCACTTAAGTACTGAAAAGCACTCACTTCAGTGCCAACTACATCGAGCCACGTAAACTCAAATATTAATAAAAAAAAAAATAGGCCACATCGAATTTTCGGCGAGCCACGACAGCTCAATTCGGAGTTGACACTAAAATAATTATTTTTACAAAAAGTTAGCACTTAAGTGAACGTTTTTAAGAAAAGTTGGCACTTAAGTAATCGTTTTGAAAGTTTTAACACCAAAGTGAGCACCGTACATGCTGGAACTAAGCCAGATGGGGAGTGTTGAAATGTATAAATATTAAACCACGTCTTCTTCTAATAGCTTAAACTTTTAGAGCAGTTAGCAAGTGGTCCCATAAAATCTCACATGGTATCAGAGCCAATGTTATTCCTTTCCGCGTATGTGGGTCCACCCCCCATTAGTCAATTTTCACGTGTCGCTCATAATCCGGCTTGCACGTGAGAGGGGGTGTTGAAGTTATTGTTGTTGTTCCACATCAGTTGTGAATGAGTTATGTATGCTTTTTATATTCATGTGTCTCCCTCCACCTATTAGCTTAAGATTTTGGGTTGGAATTTCTAACATGGTATCAAAGCCAATTTTGTTCCTTTCCGCATATGTGGGACCACCCCCTATTAGTCAATTTTCACGTGTCGCTCGTATTCCGGCTTGCACGTGAAAGGAGGTGTTGAAGTTATTGTTGTTGTCCCACATCGGTTGTGAATGAGTTATGTATGCTCTTTATATTCATGTGCCTCCCTCTACCTATTAGCACATGTAGTGTACTTTAGCCGGATACTTTCTTTACTTTTATTTTTTGTAAGTGTACAAAAAGGCTTATGTTGAATATCAACGCAAACAAAATAAAAGAGAACATGCAAAAATATGTATTAGTTGATTATGAATGGCATGTGAAATGCGTTTTTTAATTATACACTTGAGTAGATAGAAGAGTTGTCTCAAGAAACAAATAACAAATTAAGTTGAATTCGAGAAAGCCTATTCATAATCCGACTTCCTAAGTGTAAGTTGAAGAGAAAGAAAACTCTCATTTTTATTCAATCAATATTTTTTATGTATATGTACAATACTCAATCATGTCATATATATATATATATATATATATATATATATATATATAGGACAACAGACAACCCTAATTAGGAGATACACAATTGGAATGATTCTATACTATGAAGAAATATATATAATAAAACTTCCTAATAAATAGGTTAAAATAGCTCACGACCACACTTCCCCTCAAGTGGGTGCAAAGATATCTTTGATACCCAACTTGATAAGTGAGCTATGAAACTCTCTACTTGACACAGCCTTTGTCAATGTATCAGCTAACCGGTCTTCAGACTTCACAAATGGTAACTGGATCACTTTTGTATCCAAATTCTCTTTGATGAAATGTCTGTCAATCTCCACATATTTCGTTCTATCATGCTAAACTGGATTATGAGCAATGTTTTCGGCTGCTTTATTATCACAAAATAATTTGATTTCTAAACCTGGTGGATACCCCAGCTCAGTTAGCAGCTTTCGAAGCCATAGAAGTTCGCATAACCCATTTGCTACACCTCTAAATTCAGCTTCTACACTAGACCTAGCTACAACATTTTGTTTCTTACTTCTCTATGTAATAAGGTTGCCTCTCACAAATGTAAGATACCCTGATGTAGACCTCCTGTCTGTCACACTTCCAGCCCAATCTGCATCTGTGTAACCCTCTACTTCAAGGTGGCCATTTTTTGCAAATAGCAGTCCCTTTCTTGGGGCTGACTTCAAATATTGAATGATACGCAACACAACACTCATATGATCCTCACTAGGTGCATGTATGAACTGACTCACCATACTTACTGCATGAGCAATATCAAGACGTGTATGTGATGAGTAAATCAATCGGCCTACCAACCTTTGGTATTTTTCTTTATTAGTATGCGTCTGATCATGGTACTCTCCAAACTTACAGTTTTATACCATATGAGTGTCTGCAGGCTTGCAATCTAGCATGCCAACTTCGGTCAAAAGATCAAGAACATACTTTCGCTGAGACAAGTAAATCCCTTCCTTCGACCTAGCAACCTCTATTCCTAAGAAATATTTCAAACCTCCTAAGTCATTCATCCCAAACTCCCTAGATAATAATTCTTGCAGTCTCATAATCTCGACACTATCATTGCATGTAATAATCATGTCGTCTACATATATGATAAGAGCTGTTATTCTTCCTTGAGTACCTTTTAAGAACAAAGTATGATCTGAATTACTTTGGGAGTATCCATACCTTTCATAGCTGAGCTAAAGCGAAAACCATGTACGAGGAGACTGCTTCAACCCATACAATGATCTTTCCAGCTTACAAACCATGTTCGGTTGATTTGCGAATCTGTATCCAGGTGGAAGCTTTATATAGATCTCCTCCTCTAAATCTCCATGAAGAAATGCATTCTTCACATCAAATTGATGTAAAGGCCAGTCCAAGTTTGCAGCCAGAGATAATAATACTCTTATTGTGTCTAACTTTGCAACTGGAGAGAATGTTTCCTCATAATCCACCCCATAAATCTATGTATAACCTTTAGCTACCAGTCGTTCCTTATACCTCTCAATAGTGCCGTTTGCTTTATGTTTGACTGTAAGCACCCACCTACATCCAACCGGCTTCTTACCCTCTGGTAGTTCCACAAGTTTTCAGGTTCGATTTTTCTCCAATGCCTCCATCTCTGCCTCCATCGCTTGAAGCCATTTTGGATCCTTCATGGCTTCTTCAACCCTATTTGGAACTTGAACTGGGGAAACCGTGGACACGAAGGCTTGTAGTGGTGTGGACAACCTCTTCACAGACACATAATCTGCAATAGGATATCGAGATCGGCGGTCCTCTACATCTGGAGAATATCAATTCGGTGGTTTACCCCTATTATGCCTATCAGACAGCTTGTAACCAGTAAGCACATCAGTATCTTTAAACAAATCAAGTACAGTAGAAGTACTTACATCAGGTACATTCTCAGGAGCTTGGAGTGGTAATGAAGAGGGCGAAGACAAGGAGGGCTGTTGCTGCTGTGCATTTGTTGACACCTGCTCGGTTGCTACTGCTTCTATGCCGCCCGACCGTGCGCTTATCTCACGGCCGTGAGGTAGTAGCTCAGAATCTTCAGCCTTAGAATCGCGCAGCCGTGCACACCCATCCATCGCTTCTGTAGTCCCAACCTCCCATACACACCCATCCGTAGCTCTTGCAGTCCCAACCTCCCACCAATGTCTGGTTCTACATTTAGTCTCCCCCTAAACAGGACACTGGGGGGAAGGAAAATAGGATTCTGTCTCGGTAAATGTTACATCCATGGTGACATATGTGCGCTTTCCAACAAGATCATAGCACCGATACCCTTTCTGAGAAGGGCCATAACCAAGAAACACACACTTGACTGCACAAGGGTCAAGTTTGGCCTGCTGATTTTTGTGAAGATGGACATAAGCGACACACCCAAACACCTTATGAGGTGTAAGAACCTAAGGAAGAGACACATGGCCGGCAAGTGCTTGCATTGGCGTCCAATAGCATAGAATGCGGGAAGGCATGCAATTCAACAAATAAGCAGTTGTATCTACAGCAGAATCCCAAAAACGATGGGAAACATGGCCACCCTCCAACAGTGCTTGAGTGGTTTTCAAGTAGATGGCGATTCTTGCGCTCAGCAACACCATTCTGCTGAGGAGTCTGAGGGCAAGAAGTTCCATGTATCAAACCATGTTCTTGAAAATAAGTTGCAATAGGTTTACTTAAGTATTCGCCACTATTATCAGATTGGAGAACCTGAAGTTTGGCCCCAAACTGAGTCTGAATCATACGTTGGAAAGTCTGAAAGATAGCTTGAGCCTTATTCTTATGTTTCATCAAATATAGCCAACTCATACGTGTGCAATCATCAACAAAGATGATAAACCATCAAAACCTAGATACATTAGTAATAGGAGACGCACCCCATACATCAGAATGAATTAAGGAAAAAATGAGTAGAATTGATATTCAAACTGGGAGGAAAATAGATGCGATGGCTCTTTGCCAAAATATAAGTATCACACTGAAAACTAGAGTTCGATAAACCATGAAATAACTTGGGAAACAAATGCCGTAAATACCCCAAGGATGGGTGACCTAAACGACGGTGCCATAACCAAAGTTCCTCTCTTGAGCTAACTGTCCACGAGAATGATAGGTCCATCCAGAAGTAATGTCATCCACGAAATACAGCCCATCCCTCTTAGTACCACGCCCAATAATCTCCTTTGTGAGAATGTCATGAAACAGGCAAAAAAAAGGGTACATAAGTACAACACAGTTTAACTCGCTGGTAAGCTGTCCAACTGATAACAGACGATTAGATAATGTAGGAACAAGTAAAGTATGAGATAGAGAGAGAAGGCGTGATAGACACGCACCCCGCAGCCGTCACAGGAAAGCTATGCCCGTTGGCATTGTAAATATGATCTCAACGTGGTGTAGTAGATGTAAGAATGTCACCAGATTCCGGAGTCATATGATCAGTAGCGCCAGAATCGATTATCCGCCCATGATGACCATCACCATGTCCATTAGCAAAGACAAACCCACAATTACCTTCAGGAGATTCGACATTAGCAGATTCAGGCTCCATAAGAATTAATGACAAGCCGCTAGTCACTAAGGAGGCTTGCCCTCCATTCTGCCCCTTCTATGAGGCCAGTTTCTTCTTCTTGCTCTGAAAATCATCCCACCAATCCAGATAACCATGTAGTTTAAAACAAGATGCTGCTGTATGTTTAGGATTCCCACAGTGAGAGCACCCCTCAGATTGAATTTGCATACCAGGTCTAGGGCGAGCTCCCGGGGCAGAAGGCACTAACTGGAGGTGCGAATCACCCTTGCCCCGCTGTGACATCATGGAGAAACCAGAAGTGACCCCGACGGGAGCGGAGAGCATGATAGATTGGCGCATATCCTCTCGCCTGACCCAGGCATAAGCTTGCTCAATAGTGGGGAATGGATCCATCTTCAGAACATCAGCACGAACATTGTCCAGGCGATCATCGAGACCGTCCAAAAAGGTATAAACTCGATCTTCATGGATAATAGCATTGTACCTCTGAATATCAACCGGAAATTGCATAGGATTAGGACGTCGAAAATCAATCTCACGCTAGAGCCCTTGAAGATCATTGTAATATTTCTCAATGGGTCCACTGCCTTGCTTTAATCGAGAAACCTGCCTCTTAAGATCATAGATTTGGGAGGTGTCAGATCCATCAAAAAAGGTCGTTGCCATAGCATCCCATACAGCTTTGGCAGTAGGAAACCGAATAAAGTTTGGTATCAAGGCTGGGTCCATAGAATTGATAAGCCAACTTTTCACCGTCGAATCATCGGTCTTCCATTGTCGAAAAAATGGATCAGTTGGAAGGGGCTCAAGAGAACCACCGCTCAAATAGCCTAGTATGTCTTTGCCCGAGACATACATCTCAACAACCTGGGACCAAACGCCATAATTTTTTCCATCAAGCTTGACAGTAATTGGTGCAGCAGGAGATTCAATGCGCGGCAGTGCGGCCTGCTGGGTCAAGAGCTACTTCATCACAGCGGTCAGGTCTGCCAGAATGGCAATAGCAGAGGTACTAGCATCCGCTTGGTCAGTTGCAACAATTGGCTGATCGTCGGCCATGAGATCAGGTCCGCAGAATGAATTGCTCGGATAGGACGAAGTCGACCGGCACGAGACGACATTGCCGTGACGAAAACGACCGTAGTCGATGATTGACGTACAGTACCCTAAGGATCAAACCCTAGGGCTCTGATACCATGAAGAGAAAGAAAACTCTCCTTTTTATTCAATGAATATTTTTTCTGTATATGTACAATACTCAATCATGTCATATATATAGGACAACAGACAATCCTAATTAGGAGATACACAATAGGAATGATTATATACTAGGAAGAAATATATAAAATAAAACTTCCTAACAAATAGACTAAAATAGCTCACGACCACATAAGTGACTCTATTTTGTTGTTAGGATTGGTAGACATTGCCATGCCAGAGAACATTTGGGCTGGACTGTAAAATGCATGTGAAGGAATTCGAATACACTTGTAAGAATAAACTATTTGGAGTTAAGGTGGACGGTAAAATGCATGTGAAGGAATTCGAATACGCTTGTAAGAATATACTTATTGGAGACGATGTCAGGAGCACTCATGAAAAAAATTGGTCGAATGCACCAAAAAAATTTAGATTTTTATACCATAAATTTCTTCATATTGGCATGCCATTTCGGAAAGAGAAGCTTCAATTGCGTTCACTTACAGCTCAACACCTATGGACGGAAGTGCGGAAAAATGTCAAAAAAGCCCTAAACTTATTGCACTTTTTCCAATTCATCCCTAAATTTTTTATTTTTGCCAATTCAGTCTTCAACCTTTTTTTATGCTAATTCAATTGTAAACATATGCCGACTGGTGATGACATAGGCGTCAACGCTGACATTAACTTTCTGATAATATTTTAATATTTTAAAAATTATTTATTTTATTTTTTTCTTCCTTTCTTCTTCTTCCAGCCGGTCGCCGCCTAGAACCGGTGAGGTCAACCTCATTGGCCTCAGATGAAGCTCACCCTTTACAGCCATTGGTGGGGGCGAAACTCGCCAACACTAGGCGAGGTCAGCCTTGCTTGGCCATGGTGAGGTGCGACCTCATCCGGATCTTTTCTGTTATTTCTTTCAGTCATATCATTAATAGCAGGTTGGTTACACCTACAAAATGAAAACTGAGCATTTCGTGGTTCAAAAATGTCGAATCTCTTCTCAATCATCATTTGTCAGAACTATTTGGTGTATTTTCTTTGGCTTGGACAGGGCATTTAGTACATGTCGTTATTCCTGGATCCAAGAGAGAATACGTTCTATGGAATAATTTTTTGAATGTATTACCGCATTCCGAAGGGTTAGGACTAGTTTTTACAGGTCAGTGGGTGAGGTAGTCATTTGTTTGGTACCTCCCAAGGATCAGGAATTGCCATTATAATCGTGGGTGAGGTCGGGCCTCGCCATGGCCGGGTGAGCCGTATGGCCGACAGGGGTAAGTTTCGCCTGAGGCTGGCAAGGTTGACCTCGTCGGGCCTAGCCTCTAGCCAATCGCCGCAGGCAATCGACTGGAGGAAGAAAGGAAAAATGGGAATAGAAAAGTATAGCAAAACAACAAAATAATTAGAAAATATATTAAAATATTATTAAAAATAATCCAAGTCAGCATCAGCCAGTTAAAGTTGGTGGAAAATAGACTGAATTGACATAAATACAAAAGATTCAGGATTTAATTGGCACAGAAAAAAGTTTAAGACTGAATTGGCACAATGGAATGAATTAGTAAAAGTGCAATAAGTTTAAAACTTTTTTTGACAATTTTCTTAGCTCAAGTACACTATAAGTGCCAAAACTTATGTATGACGCTCATTTTAGTGCCAAAACTTTCAAACGACTACTTAAGTGCTAAATTTTTTTAAAGATGATCACTTCAGTGCTAAAACTTTCAAAACAATCACTTAAATGCCAATTTTTTTTTAAAAACGCCAACTTTAGTGCTAACTTCGGTGAGTCACGTCAGCTCAAATATTAATAAAAAAATAGGTCATGTCGGATTTCGAGCTAGGCACGTCAGTTCAAATCGAAGTTAGCATTGAAGTGAACTTTTTTTTAAAAAAAAATGGCACTTCAGTTATCGTTTTGAAAGTTTTGACATTAAAATGAGAGTCGTACACAAGTTTTGGCACTTGTAGTGTACTTTAGCCTAAGTAAGCAATTGCCGTGTTTTTTTACAATTTAATTCAAAAAAATAAATATATACAAAATTAACTAAAGAAAAAAAATATTTACAAATTTAGGTCTACCGAGCAAGCTGTTTGTTTATTTCTTTTTTTAATTTTTTAAACTTGCTCAACAGCCAAGCAAGCAATTTGTATTTTTAAAATTTTAAAAAAAGGAAAAATAATTTGTGGGAGGTTTGGCTAATTTTCAAAAAAAAAAAATGGAGCCAAATCGGGGAAAAAAAACCCAAGCTTGATGGATTTCGTGTAGATTGAGCAATGCATTTCTATTTTTTTTAACTCTTGTTTTCTTTTAATCATTTTTTAAGTTCTATTTGACAGAGCCGCAGAGCATCATATTTACGTAAAAAAAAAATATTTACGCGCCTTGACTCCAAGGAAAGCGAAGAAACGAGCGAGGCGACAGCGTACGCTCGCGGGGCAGCGGAGGGATCATATTCACGTAAAAAAATATATATTTACACTCCTCGACTCCGAGGAAAGAGAGCAAAAGAGCGAGGCGTGTTTTCTTTTAATCTATTTTTTAAGTTCTATTTGACGGAGCTGTGAAGCATCATATTTACGCAAAAAAAAATATTTACACGCCTCGACTCCGAGGAAAGAGAGGGAATGAGTGAGGCGACAGTGTTCGCTCACGGAGCCGTGGAGCGATCATATTTACATAAAAAAAAAAGTAATTTCGTGCCTCGACTCTGAGAAAAGCGAGGGAATGAGCGAGGCGACGGTGTTCGCTTGGGAGGCCGCGGAGCGATCATATTTACATAAAAAAATATTTATGCTCCTCGACTCCGAGAAAAGCGAGCGAACGAGCGAGGCGACGACGTTCGCTCACATGGCCGCGGAGCGATCATATTTACGTTAAAAAAATATTTACACGCCTCGACTCTGAGGAAAGCGAGGGAACGAGCAAGGCGACGGCATTTGCTTGCAGGGCCGCGGAGCGATCATATTTAGATAAAAAAAAATTACGCTCCTCGACTCCGAGAAAAGCAAGTGAACGAGCGAGGTGACGGCGTTCGGTAAATATTTATTTTCTTTAACTAATTTCGTAAATATTTATTTTTTAAATTAAATTGGAAAAAAAACCAGTAATTGCCAACACATTTTCAAGGGTTGCCCTTTAATCTTTTTTATCAAATTTCTGACCTTCTAAAAATAATTTGGAAAATGAATGAAAAATAGGGAGGAATAAAGAATTCAAATTGTTTCTGTTGGCATTAGGTGTTACATATTTTTCTGGTTCGACGCTACTTATGTTTTGACGGTACACAAGTAGATAAGCATCTCGCAAACTCAAATCGACATGGCACGAGTTAAAGCCGCGAAAGTGAACCATTACCAAAGTTGACAATGTGTTATCTAGTGACGGCAAGGCTCAGGTAGAGTTGCCTTGCACAATAATGTAAGAACCATGATTGGGATGTTGAGCGCCTGAGCGGTGTTGGCTTTTCGTATAACTCTTGTTTATAGTTGATCGGGTTATGCATTTCATGCGAAGTACTTCTTTGGACATTGTCGTAGGACATGCGATTGTGATCATTCACTTGAGACTTCGCGCGACAAGGTTTTTCCCGTGTGTTGAAACTTTCAACTCAAAATTACTTGTGAATTAATTTACGACCAATCTCTTGTGGAAAAGACAAAAAGAAGGAGTTCCATTGTGGATAGAAAAATGTAATGCGTCATGCAGACTTTTAATGACAAAATCCTATATAATCCCGCGATGGATATGCTCCTGTGATTCCATCGTGCATGTGAGCGTCGGTCGCTAGCTTTATTTTCTATTCTTCTTACTGATAGGAGAGGCCAGCCAAGTCAAGACAGTGCTGGATCTGAAACGTCAATGAAAGCACATGCATTCATCTTCCGCTGTATATTGCTGAGTAGCGGTGGATTGCTCCTCAAGTCTTCTTTTCTATCTTCTTTCACTAATATAAAAGGCAAAGCCAAGTCAAGACCTGCATAGGTTCCACACACCTTCCTCGTGATGCTGCGGAATATTACGCGTGCATTAATTCTTCTTGTCGCAGCATGCCTCATAGCGGTTTGATTAGCATGAAGAGTCTCTGTAATCCAAATTCGAAGGCTGAGAATTGGTGGAGATCCCAGGGCTGTAATTTGGTTTAAGTCTTCTTTTCTATCTTCTTTCACTCATATAAAAGACAGTCAAGTCAAGACCTGCATAGATTCCACGCACCTTCCTAGTGATGCTGCGGAATATTACGCGTGCATTAATTCTTCTTATCGCAGCATGCCTCATAGCGGTTTGATTAGCATGAAGAGTCGCTGTAATCCAAATTCGAAGGCCGAGAATTGGTGGAGATCCCAGGGCTGCTTGGTTTGAGCACTCCTCAGGTAGTCCACTCCTTGCTCTTTATCAGTTTCCTAGCTTGTATTGCTCCATTTTCTTCTGATTAAGTAAGGGGTGTGAGAGTTCTTTTGTTTTCGTTTGAATTAACTGAGTTCTGAGAGACGTTTGTGCAATTCGCAGATCTGGACTGTGAAAGCTGGCCTTCTTTTAAGACTCCACTCGATCAATCTCCTATTTTGATGCAGAATAAGGATCTCTTTGGTCAATAACTACATGATGTACATCCAATCAAGAAAGAGGAAATTGTTCTCTCCCTTCTCTTCCGGGGCGTCTTCCTCATCGACCCCTCCGCATGGAGGAGATTATGAAGGGGGAGATGAACAGCGGGAAGGGAACACCTACGAAGTTTTCTTGAGCTTTCGAGGGAAAGACACTCGCAAAAACTTCACCGATCATCTCTATCATAACCTCGATCGTGCAGGAATACGTGTGTTCAGAGATGACAATGAGCTCCGTGTTGGTGAGGAGATTGGTCCGGAGCTTCTCCGTAGTATTTCGCAGTCTAAGATCTCAATCCCGATCATCTCAGAGGACTACGCTTCCAGCAAATGGTGCCTTCGCGAACTTGCTCATATGCTGAAGTGCAAAAGAAACGAAGGGCAAATAGTGTTACCCATATTTTACAAAGTAAAACCCTCCCAGTTGCGAAATCCTACAGGGAGATTGGGAGAAGATATCAATGCACATAAAAAGAATTTGGACAAAATGGTTGCGAAGGAATGGGACGAAGCGCTCAAAGAAGTCAGTTTCTTGAAAGGATGGGAATCAGAGAAAGTTGATAATGGGTACATTCTTCTCCACAAAAACAATGTTTAATTTCTTAAAATACAGCTTTCGTGAATATATACACTACACACGCACATATGTTTGTCGTCCTATACTGAAATTCATTGTTATTTGACAGGCATGAAGGAGCATTGGTTAAAATTGTTATCAGAAAAGTTATGGGTGAGTTAAGAAGACTTTTTGAGCTAAATGTTCCCGAACAGTTGGTGGGAATCGATGATCATGTGGAACAAATTATTAGCAAGATAGATGCTAAGTTCAATGGTACAAGGATTATTGGAATTTATGGAATGGGTGGCATCGGTAAGACAACTCTTGCAAAGGTGTTATACAACAAACTCTCTAGTCATTTTGAGGATCATAGCTTCGTGGAAAATATTCGAGAAACATCTCAGCGTGAGGGTATAAAATGCCTGCAAAAGCAGCTCATTTCTGACATAATAGGAAGTTCTTATGATGTCTCTAATGTCGACGAAGGAGTTGGTGTCATGAAATCTCGATTCACAAGTAAGAAAGTTCTCATCCTTCTAGATGATATAGATGATAGTACTCACTTGAATGCTTTGGCAGGAGGCGGCAGTTGGTTTAAAGCAGGTAGTATAGTTATCATCACAACTAGAAACAAAAGCATTCTTGATGAAGCTGGGGTGAGCTACATGTACCAACTCAATGAGTTGTCCTTAGATCAATCATTAATTTTATTTAGTAGACATGCATTTCGCAAGGATTCTCCTCCGAAAAATTATGAGGTTATCTCTCGTGATGTCGTGTCTACTACTGGGGGGCTTCCCTTAGCTCTTGAAGTAATAGGTTCATTCTTATGTGGAAAGGCAAAAGAAGCATGGACAGATACTTCAAAGAAATTGAAGAAAATGCCTCACAAGAAAGTGCAAGAGACGTTGCGGATAAGTTACGACACGTTAGATTCAGAGGACCAACAGATATTTTTGGATATTGCATGTTTTTTTTCTGGATCATATAAAGGATATCCAACTTATATGTGGGATGCATGTGGTTTTTTCCCGGGGAAGGGGATTGAAGTATTGAGTCTTATGTCCCTAATTAAAATTGATGAGCAAGGCAATCTAATAATGCATGATCAACTGAGAGATTTTGGAAGAGAAATTGTTCGTCTACAACACAAAGAGAAGCCTCAAAAGCGTAGCAGATTATGGATTTATGAGGAAGCTGTAGATGTGCTTGACAGCAACAAGGTGAGCGTTTTTACTTGTCTTTGTCGGTGAATGTTGGTTCATCTTCCCTTTCTTGTTTGACCTAAAAATAAATTTCAGGCTTGAGTCTCAAAAACTTGCTGCTTCTACCAGCAAAAGAGCTTTTTTGATCAATTGCTGTTTTTACCTGATTCTAGGACATAATTGAGGAGTAATTTCGTTTTTATGGATGATTGATATATGTCTTTACCTGGCAGTGTTGTGATGAGGATACTCTCCTTTTGATAACTTGAGTGCAACAACAAAACTACAAAAGCGGCGTGTTTGATAGAGAACGTTTAAAGGAAACCCAACATATAAAAATTGTTGCGGCCATGCTTCTCCACATATGGTTTTGATGCACCATGTTGATGTTTGCCCCACATATTTGTTTGATGCACATGTTGATGTTGAGATTCGTCTATTGGTTTCTTGTGAGGCCTTTTCTTTTCTTTTCTTTTCTTTTCTTTTCTTTTTTTCTCTTGGGTGCATTTGTTTTACAAAAAAATTAAAGATTTGAATAATATTTTTCGAAAAATATTAGTTATATCACTTAAGAAATAAGTCAATTGAATATATTTTCATTATTTACAATAATTTGTGCCTAACTATTTTCATGGGTGATAAAAATATTTTTCGTTCACTCATTTCAAAACTTGGTTTTTCCGTGAAACAAACACACTCAGCATTGACTTCTTATGAGTTGTTTAATATGGTAAATGAGACGATCATTCCTTTGTGATGAGTTATCTATTTTGGTCCAAAGATAATTTGACTTTAAGTTATTTATTAATTTTTTTCTTTTCAATTTCACCCTGTTTTTTGTCTTTATTGAGGCCAGTGAGAGCCCGGTGTCCCTCGCCTACTACTAGCGAGGCTTGCAAGGCCCTAGTCAAGGCAGTCCTCGCTCACGTAGGGCGAGGGTAAGCCTTGCCTGTGGCCGTCCAGGGCAAGGGCAACCATCTCCAGATTGGGTTAGGCCAACCCACGCCTAGCCCTCTCCGAGCATCTTTGATGGCCAGCCATCAACTGAAACCAGCCATCAGCATAAAGAAACGAAAAAAAAAATAGAAAATAATAAGAAGAAAGAGAAAAAAGGGGAAAAAGGGGAAAAATTCACAAAAAAAGTAAAGTTTGAAAATGCCCTTGATTGGTCAGAAGATTTAGCTAGCTGGCTAGGCCAAGCCCTTCTTTGAGACATTTTTTTTTAGAAGGCCCTTCTTTAAAACTGACATGGCCATTTTAGGCCCTAATTTCAAACAAAGTTCACTTTGAACCCTCTTTTGAGAAAATAGTGGCATTTTAGGCTCATATTTGGAATTTTCCCCAATGAGAAAGAAATGTAAAACACATACGTACCTTTTGCAATGATATTCTCCTTTACATCCTGTAGTTATTCTACAATTGGGATTTTTTATACATGTATGTATGGCAAGACTAAGAAGCTGCTAGCATGACAATACTGTCAATTATTTCTAATCACACGATACATCTTCCCAATTAATTAGTGTTTTATGCAAAACACACAGTGATGGTGTGTGGATCTATGGTTGAGAGTGTATAATCCCTGATAGTATTATAGTTACATTAGTTCACACATACATAGGATAGGAGTAAAGGTAGTGTCATTTAACATATAAAGGGCATGAATTTTGATACACATTCGAATGGATGCAAATCTTTCAAATTCGAAAGGTGCAAATTGCGAAGGGCATAGTTGGAAGAGGAAAAGTTCGAGAACAACCGCTTGAGCTTCGCATCTTTAAATTGATTAGATCAATAGTATGCAGTCAAAACTAGTCATTTCATAAAATTTAAAAGGAAAGCCTACACCATAATAGTATGACAACAAATTGAAATCATGCATTTTATTTTATATTAGTGGGTCTCATCTCATCGTTCAAAACTTATGGTCCACAATGTTTCCAAGTTGCAGGGCACTAGAAAGATTGAGGCCCTTTCTCTTGGCAAATGTGGTATGGGGAAAAGATACACATCGGAACAATTTAAAGAGATGACCAACTTGAGGTTCCTTCAAGTGAATGGTGCGAATTTTATCGGAGATTTCCAAAACTTACTTTCCAAATTAAGATGGCTTCAGTGGGTGGGTTGCCCCTCAGATTTCAATGCAGCCAACTTTCATCTGGAGAAATTAGTCGCACTCGATCTGTTACACAGTGCAATTTCGGAGGACTGGGGAGGATGGATTCCACTCAAGGTAAGATATAAAGAAGGCATTGAAAGTACTTTTTAGGATGACATAGTTTTCCTTGAACATATAACATTTGAAAATTGGTTTCCATAAGCTCATTCTCTTTAATTTCATGCTATTGAAGGAAACATGTCGCCCAATGAATGCATCTCTCTTCTATTTGAATTTATCATATGCTTTTTGATAATAAAAGTTGCTTGTGTCTCATCAATAAATATTTCCTTTGAAATGTTATACGAAATTAAATGCAGTTGGCACTTGTGTCTTCCAAACATTATTTTGCAATTGATATGCCTAAAAAACATATATATGCTGGCGTGAGTCCAAACACTACTAAAAGAGACTTTTAAAATTAAAGGGAGACTACTGTGAAGGAGTAGGGGGAGCAAGCATTTGTTGTTGTTGTTGTTCAATTACACTGAGTTATCCTTTCTCCTTTCATCATCATCATCATCATCATCATCATCATCATCATCATCATCTTCTTCTTCTTCTTCTTCTTCTTCTTCTTCTTTTGCAGATGGCAACCGAGCTCAAAGTTCTCAACCTCACTGGTTGTCAACATTTGAGAAGAACTCCTGACTTGTCCGCTTTCGAAAGCTTGGAGATTTTAGTTCTCCGATATTGTGAGAATCTAGAAGAGATTCATCCATCTATTGGGGACATCAAGACCCTCGTCTCCTTGGATGTCCATGGTTGTAGAAGTCTCAAGGAGCTACCAGCAGAAATAGGTAGAATGGTAGAATTGAGGGAGCTTCTCATAAATGACACTAATATACAGGAGATTCCTATTTCAAGTGGTTATTTGATGAAGCTGGAGACTCTATGCGTCTCGAATTGTAAACGACTTCCTCAACTTCCTGAATCCATGGGTTCCCTTGTTTCGTTAAATTTGTTGGAGCTATCTGATTTGGAATTGAAGAATTACCTGAATTTATTGGTTCTCTGAAGAAGCTCGAGACTCTTGATGCCTCGAATTGTAGACGACTTGCTCATCTTCCAGAATCCATGGGCTACCTTGTCTCGTTAAATCTGTTGGACCTTACTGGTTCAATAATTAAAGCATTGCCTGAATCCATTGATTCCATGAAGGAGCTCAAGACTCTTGATGCTAGGGAGTGTGCATCGTTGGCCCGCATACCCAGCTCCATAGGCGATCTAGCATCTCTGCAGCGCTTGTTATTAGACGACTGCTCCTCGTTGACAGAGATCCCCGACACGATTGGAAAATTGGCATCATTGACTGAGCTGGGCTTAGCTTCTACATCGATTGCGGAATTACCTGAAAGCATTGGGAATCTGCAAAATTTGAGGGTCTTGAAGGTTAGTGCAACTGCCATAACAGAACTGCCTGGTGCCATCGTGAAGTTGGCAAAACTCGAAAAGTTGGGAGCTAGAGGATGCAAAAATCTGGAAGGACTACCTAGTAATATAGGCGAACTGGTTTCGCTAGAGAAGCTTCTGTTAGACTTTTCAGGCATTTTGGGCTTGCCCGAAAGCATTTCTAAGCTCTCTTCTCTCCAAAAGCTCGGCCTTGGATCTTGCAAGAAGCTTCGAGAACTACCAAAACTGCCCCCTGGCTTAAGAGTTCTGAAAATCACCTGCCAGATTCCACCATTGCCGGATCTTTCCCGACTAACCCGTCTCAAGAAACTCGCTTTCAATGAAATCAATTGGCTTGAATGTCTCCCGGAGCTTCCCCTCGGGCTATCGAAGCTTTCTATTGAACGTTGTGGAAAATTGAAAGCATTGACGAATTTGTCAAACTTGAAGCACTTAACAAACTTGAGACTTTACAAGTGCTTTGATCTCACAGAAGTCACTGGCCTCGAAGGTTCACAGTACCTATCCAACTTACATCCACGGCAATGCCCAAAGGCATCTCAGCTTGATGGATTGCTAGATCTTTCCAATTCAGAGATTCTGCAGGGAACGAACGCTGTAAGTTGCGCGAATTCAGCTGAAATTCAAGGCCTTGGTGGATCGAAATCCTCACGGGTGTCGGATATCTTTAAGTGCACATCCACCGGACAACTGCTAGACGTTTCAAGTTTAAAATATCTGAAAACCCTTTCAGTTACAAATTGCAAGAGCATAACTGAAATTCAAGGCCTCGAGGGATCAGAATCCTTGAGATATTTGTATATTGAGGGGTGCAAGTCTCTTAGACAGTTGCCGGCCCTGTCAAATTCAAAGAATCTACGGGTGTTCTGTGCTCGAAACTGTGAGAACCTAGTTGAAGTTCGAGGCCTTGATGAATTGGAATCCTTGATACGTTTGGAATTTGTTGGGTGCATGTCCCTTAGACAACTACTGGACCTGTCAAATTTGAAGAACCTCGAGATCTTCACAGTGGAAAACTGTCAGAACCTCGTTGAAATTCGAGGTCTCGATGGATTAGAATCATTGAAACACTTGAATATTTCTAGCTGAACACCCCTGGCACAGTTATCAGACCTGTATTTTGAATAATGTAGGCAATTTCAGTGCTCCAACTACAAGAACATCCCTTGCACAATCGCTGGACCTTCTGATTTTGAAACATCTTTGTGGGCTGCAAGCTGCAAAAGTCTAGTTGAAATTCATGGCCTTGGTGGGTTGGAGTCGTTGGTAAGTTTGGTAATCTCTGGTGCATGTCCCTTCAACAATCTCTCTACTTTCAAGCTTAAAGAGTCCGAGGGACTTCAATTCTGAAAACTGCAAGAATCTAATCAAAATTCGACGCCTTGACAGGTTATAATCCTTGGAAAACTTGAACATCTCTGGATGCTTGTCCATTGTTCAATCACTAGTTTCAAAACATCGGAGGCTATTATGTGTTGCAAAATGCAAGAATCTTGAAATCACTCGACCTTTCCAGATGCAATTCGCCAAAAGCAACACCTGCGTTGTCTGGAGCTTTCCTCAAACATAATTATGAGCAGTCACGTCAGGGTGTTCATGAGATCACGTTCCAGTGATAGTTTGATATTGAGACGATCCATGTCCCATAACAAGGCAAATCTTAGTCTTGACAAAGGCAGGAATGAAGCTGGCAATCCTGGTGAATCATCTGTGAGTGATTCTTGTTGGAGGTAATGGGTTTTGAGAGAGTATAGAGTGTTTGCTTGAAGTATTACACCTTGAGACATCAAGTTTGGAATGCTCAACAGTGTTACCTCCAGCTAGACCTGTCAAAATGGGTCTACAATCCATATATGACCCATTTAGAGAATAAATGGGTCATATATGGGTCACTTAATATTTGGAAAGCCCAATCTTAATGGGTTTTAAAATTTAAATCTTAAAATAAATGGGTCTAAATGGGTTCAATTTAGAACCCATCTCTAACCCACTAGGTTAAAACTGTCTTCTCCCATCTTCGCTTTTTCTTTCTCGTTGGCGACCGTCTTCTCTGCCTCCAACCTACCTCCAGACCTTATCCCATGGAATCTGACTTTACCTTGCTCTGTTTTTCTGGCGTAGAGAGAGAGAGAGAGAGAGAGAGAGAGAGAGAGAGAGAGAGTGAGAGAGAGAGAGAGAGAGAGAGAGAGAGAGAGAGAGAGAGAGGAGAGAGAGAGAGAGAGGAGAGAGAGAGAGAGAGATTCACGGCGGAGATGGCCGATAGAGCTTTCTTGCTTTCCTTTCTGGTCTAACAAGGGCTACAACATCATTTTCAAAACTTCAGTTCTGCTGCTTTAGCTCTCTGTTTCCAAAGCTTCAGTCTCGCTGCGTTGGCTCTCTGTTTTGCTGAACTTCTGGGTCATTCCACATGGAAAACCGACGCCCATCTCGCTGTTGTGAACCGAAAGGAGATCTTCCCGTGATCATTCCATTGCCAAAGCTACACATAAAAGATGTAATGAACGTGCTTTTAAAGAAGAGGGCGTAGAGTTCAACGATTGAGTTTGGCCAGCCATAAGATCGCCCCCCTCGATCGTTGCGTCGAAGCCGTTGGTCGGAAACTTCACTGGGAGTCCAGTGTGAGGACCGAATGGTTGAGCTCTTGTTCCATGAAAGGGTATTAGTTATATGGGCCGGGTCGGGTATGGGTTGGGTACGGGTTGGGTCGGGTATGGGTCAATAAACTTGTATTGTAAATAAATGGGTCGTAAACGGGTTAATGGGTCAATTTGGGTCGGACCATTTATGACCCGACCCAAACCCAACCCGACCCACCCGTTTGACAGGTCTACCTCCAGCGTAGGGCGAACCCTAGAATATATATAAGCAAGCTATTGGGCTCCAGCCCATATGGACCCAAATAACCAAGCCTTCACCTATTGGGCTTGTATGTGAACATATTACATGGATTATATTCACAATATATCCAACAATCTCCTCCTATGTTCACCATACAGCACAATCCAATACGGTGTCAGTGTGATGTTCAAACAAACATGAATCATCCACATTCAGTCCAAATAAGTGAATCATCCTTATCATGAATCTGTTCTGAGATCAGCATACCATAATAAATCTCTGAATCAGTTCACAATCAACATATGCATAGCAGTCAAGTATAAGTAGGCCAATCAAAATAGTCTAAGGCCTTACAAATACAAAAGATAAGCATAATGATGTTCACAACACAAGAACAGAAAATATAAGTCTCAAGTAAATGGACTTCATCAAAATGGGCATTTGCAGGTGAACTATCAAGTCCCCCACACACTCTGAATGATATATTCATTCATCAAGTAGGTCATCCTGGTCAGGATCCCACTCATTAAGCTCTCCTCCATCTCTGCCATCCCCTGTAGAATTTCACATATGAATTTCATATTACTATGAATTCAATCATTTGAATAATCTACTAAAAGTGTCCAGTTCTACTAAAAGAACTTAGCACCATAACACAAGGCAAAGAAGAACATATATTGATGTCATAAAGCATCATAATATCATGTTCATAAGCATCAAGCTAGTTTCATAAATTATGAACAAGGCCTAAACAGTTTGATTTACAAAGAGCCATCAACCCAAGTTTATTCGTAAGAGAATAACCATTGCCTAGTTTCAAAGAACCGGACCAACAGTCAAGTCACTTTACAATAACTTAGTCATGTAATGTCAAGTTTCAATTAAGAACAAGACCAACAGGCTTCTTATGCAACCAACTATTTCTGTGTTCCAATTTGGAATGTCACAATTACTGATTCCTTAAAGTCAAATAATCTCGCATCAAGTTTGGAATGGGATCATTTAACCAAAGGATAGTCCAAACCTGGTCGGATTGTATCATCAAGTTTGGAATGACACAAGCTTCCCAGATAGAACCTTTGAATCAGGTTAAAGCCATCTTCATCAAGTTTGGAATGAGACAACTAACCCTTTTCAGATTTATCGGCAACCATGAAACATCGATGAAACACATAGAATGTGCTTATCATTTTGGCCAACAAAAGAAGATTCGATAATTCAAAACACACATTTAGAAGGTAAGTAAACGGTAATTAAGACTTATCTTTCAAAATCTTTAACCCCATTTCCCCCACTGTTTTGAATCATCGATCTTTAAACAAACCTTTTGTGAGAGCATCGGCCATGTTATCCTTCGATCTCACATCGATCAAGGTGATAACTCCTTGTTCTCTCAGATAATTCAACAACGCATGTCTCAGTCTCACATGTCTTCTATTTGAATTGAAGAGAGCATTTTTGACGACTTGGACTGCCGCTTGATTATCACAGAACAGGCTTAAAGAATTTATCTTTAGCCGAGATAACGGAATATCCATAATCAGATTCTTTATCCACTCTGCCTCTTCACCGGCTGAAGCTAAAGCAAAGAGTTCTGATTCCATAGACGACAATGCAATACAAGTCTGTCTTTTGGATTTCCAAGTAATAGCAGCTCCACCCAACGTGAATACATATCCACTTGTGGACTTACTATTTCCAATCTCTGAGCACCATGAGGCATCAGAATATCCATCCACAGTTGGAGGAAAACCAGAGTAACATAGAGCATAATCTTTAGTACCTTTAAGGTATCTCATCAGCCTACTGATGGCATCCCAATGCTCTTTACTAGGATTACTAGTGAAACGACTCAGCATGCCAACTGTAAAGGCTATGTCAGGTCTAATGCAACTCATAGCATACATGAGACTACCAATCAGTTTCGAGTACTTTAACTGATCCACACTGGTCCCTTCATTGGGACTCAGTCTTTTATTATAATCATATGGTGTCTCAATCGGTTTACACTCACTGTATCCCCAGGTAGAAAGTAGCTGCTCAATATAATGAGTCTGGCTAAGGGAGACGACTTGCCTTTCAAAGCTTACTTTCATATCAAGAATGGTATTGGCAATACCAAGATCTTTCATGTCAAATTCTTTAGCTAAAATAGCTTTCACGTCACTCACTACAGAATGATCGGAGCCAAGAATTAACATGTCATCAACATACAAGCAAATGATAACTATCTTATTTGACATAGAACGATGGTAAAGGCATTTATCTGAGTAACTAGACTGGAAGCCAAAACTCTTTACCACTTTGTCAAACTTAAGATGCCACATCTTAGGTGCTTGTTTAAGACCATACAAAGATTTGTTCAATTTACAAACTTTGTCCTCAAGTTCTTTCATGACATACCCTTCCGGTTGTTCCATGTAAATTTCCTCATTTAACTCTCCATTTAGGAAAGCTGTTTTTACATCCAATTGATGCACTACAAAGTGTTCAATAGATGACAAAGCAAGAATAATTCTTATAGTTGATAGATGACACACAGGTGAATAGACATCAAAATAGTCTATTCCACTCTGTTGTTTATAGCCTTTAGCTACTAAACGTGCTTTGTATCTGGCTATTGATCCATCACTATTCAGTTTCTTCTTCAATACCCACTTACAGCCTATAGCCTTAGCCCCTTTTGGCAAATTGACTAGCTGCCAAGTGTGGTTCTGTAGCAGAGAGTTAATTTCATCATCTATAGCTTCTGCCCAAAGTAGAGATTCCCTAGATCTCATTGCTTCCTGATAGGAGAATGGATCATCCTCTAGATGATAAGTGACAAAGTCCTTACCAAAACTTTTGGAAACTCTCTCTCTTGTAGATACTCTAATTGGATCTGGTTCAACAACCAGTTGTGTGGGATTAGTGTCAGAAGGGCCTGTTTCAGATTCTACATTAGACTCTGTAATCATATATGTAGATCCAGAAACACTCAATCCATGATCTTTGAGAAACTTATTTTCAAAGAATTCTGCATCTCTATATTCTATCACTGCGTTAGTAGATAGATCCAAAAACCTGCCTGCAGCACTATCTTCTGCACTACCTAGATATACACAAGTAATTGTTCTAGGTCTCACCTTAGTTCTCTTAGGATCTTGTATTCTTACATAAGCAATACAACCCCAAGTTTTAAGAGTATCATATCTACAATGATGCTTATGCCATATCTCATAAGGTGTCATAGACAACTTAGAGTGTGGCAACCTGTTCAGGATGTGATTAGCAGTTAGAACTGCTTCTCCCCAGTAGGAGGAAGGCATGCCAGCTGTAAGTAACATAGAATTTAACATTTCTGTTAATGTTCTGTTCTTACGCTCTGCAACACCATTTGATTGGGGTGAGTAAGGAGCGGTAGTTTCAAGTATTATGCCCTCTGAAGCACAAAATTCCTTGCATCCTGTCATTGTATATTCTCCTCCTCTATCACTCCTAAGCCTTTTAATTTTCAAGTTGAGTTGATTTTCTACTCTGGACTTGAAAATCTTAAACTTCTCAAAAGCCTCATCTTTCGATTTCAACAAATAGACATGACAATATCTTGAAAAATCGTCTATGAATGTTATCAAATACTTTCGACCACCTCTTGTGATGAAATTTCTAAAGTCACAGAGATCAGAATGTATTAGCTCAAGAAGTTGTGTGCTTCTAGAAACCAACTTAAAAGGTTTTCTAGTTATTTTAGCTTGTGCACACACTTCACATTTGTCAAATCGAATAGAGTTGTCCAATGGAATGTTGTGAGTTTTAGCTAGATGTTGCATTTTCCTGTAGTTCACATGTCCAAGTCTATTGTGTAATAACTTTGGATCAATCAAAGTAGAACTCACATGGTTTATGCTATCAGTATCTAAACTCAACCTATACATGCCATTAACCATGAATGCACAACCGAAATAACATGAGTTAACTGATAAAGTTACTCTACCATTCATAGTTGAAAAGGACATACCAGCTTTATCAAGTAAACTCATAGAAATCAAATTCTTTTTCAGTAAAGGTACTACTCTAACATGTTTCAGAGTTAGTAATTTACCTGAAGAAAGCACCAAATTTGCAGTTCCAGCATGAGTCACCTCTGCCTTACCACCATTGCAATTTTCTACAGTGTCTTTCACTTCTGTGACCTCAGTGAGTAAGTTCTTGTCATTTGTAGCATGACAGGTAGCGCCACTATCCAACCACCACTCAGAAGAGACATTGGCCTTTCCATCCTTCATCATTTCAATAAAGGCTTGAGGCTCAGACTCATTAACTAGCATATTAGCCTCATTTTGTGGTGTGTCTTTCTTTGGCTTCTTTGGTAGCTTACACTCTGCTGCCCAGTGACCCCACTTTCCACAGTTATGGCACTTGCCCTTCTTCTTTCTTTTGAAGATAGTCTTTTTGGCCTCTAACTGTGAAGAAGATTCACCTTTTGGTGACTTGAACCTTTTATGAGGTTTATAGGAATGTGAAACTAAGTTGGCAACTGACTTTTGTTGTCCTGCTTGTTCCAAACTCTTCCTAGAAAAGTTTTGATCCTCAATATGAATATACCTCTTTAGTTCATCAAGTCCCATCTGTTCTTTCTGTCTGTGCATTTCAGTCTTGAAAGAACTCCATTCAGCAGGTAGCTTACTCAACACAAGACCGACAAAGAGATTATCGGACAAATCAGAATTATCCTCTTTCAACTTGTTCCTCATGTTCTCAAGTTCAACTAACTGTGAGGTGACACTCGAATTCGTATTGAATTTAAAATCAAAGAACTTCTCCGCTAGGAGAGTTTTAGAGAGCCCCTCTTGCTTTTGGAACTGAGTGTTCAAGTGATCCCATATCTCTTTCGCCGTCTTATACTCACTATAAGTCATAGCTAGACGAGGATTTAGAGAATTCAACAAGTAATCTCTACAAAAATCTTCATCTTTGTTCCATTGATATTCATCGACATCCTTAGTGGTAGATGCAAAGTCACTTAAAACAGTGTAGAATATTTCACGCTCTTTCATGCCAAATTGAACGTGCAATTTCCAACCATGAAATTCAGTGACATCAAATGATTGCAGCTTTATAATATCATAGGAACTATGTTTTGCCATTCCAATCAGAGCAAAGAGTTAGAAAGAGTGCACCTTGGAGTCCTCGAAGCTCCCAAAGTCGAATAATGCCTCTAACCTTGGTCTAACTGCTCTGTAGAGATGGAATTTGCCAAAACAGACCTCAAAATTGAGTCCGGAGCGCCCAAACACCTTAAGATGGACTGCCCTTGTCGTCGGAAACTCGCTGAAAATTGGTCGAAAATACGCCACAAATACGCTAGAAATACACCAGAAATACACTGGAAATACGCCAGAAATACACTGGAAATACGCCGAGAATACACCTGGAAATATGCCGAGAATACACTGGAAATACGCCGAGAATACACTGGGGAATACGTCGAAAATACTCCACAAATACGCCTAGAAATACGGTACCCGCGTGGTGCTACAGTAATCCGGGTGCTACAGTAAATCTTCAATCTACAGTAAATCTTCAATCTACAGTAACCTCGAGCTACAGTAATCTTCAATCTACAGTAACCTCGAGCTACAGTAAATCTTCAATCTACAGTAAATCTTCAATCTACAGTGTTTCTTCCGACGGCCGTATCTCCTTCGTCCGACCTCCGTTCGACGCGAGTGACCACTCAAAACGTTCGTATCGACGAGACGAACAAAACCCAAGTGGTCTCACTTTCTGAAACTAGCTATAATTTCTGAAATCTTGATTCAAAGATTTCGGGTGCTATAGTAAAACCCGAATCTTCAACCTCAGATCTTGGCCAAACCAACCGTCGAAATTGAAAGTAGTTCGTACCTGCGAGTTCGCCTCGACGAGACCTTCAAGTAGACACATTGCTCGCTCAAATCCGACACCCGAAGATAATACTTCAAGATTGTTGGAGGTAATGGGTTTTGAGAGAGTATAGAGTGTTTGCTTGAAGTATTACACCTTGAGACATCAAGTTTGGAATGCTCAACAGTGTTACCTCCAGCGTAGGGCGAACCCTAGAATATATATAAGCAAGCTATTGGGCTCCAGCCCATATGGACCCAAATAACCAAGCCTTCACCTATTGGGCTTGTATGTGAACATATTACATGGATTATATTCACAATATATCCAACAATTCTTCTTTTGTTACATTACCTAGTGATTCATGTTTCTTAGTTGGAATGAAATCTTTCTCTCGATCATGGTATTGGTAGGTATGTAACCAGCAGCCCTTGTTGGAGTATTAGATAAGAAGAGTGCCTTTTGAGAAAACAATTTGCCATTTGTCACACACTATAATCCTTCATCCTCGACATGATATCGAGAGCCAAACTTTTAGACTATTTTTCTTCTTGCAAGCTGTGTTTGAAGGCTTTAGTGCTTGCTTGCAGGTCATCTATAACATGTTTGTTTCGTTTACATGGTGAGTTGAAGTTTTATGTTTTGTTTGATTGTTATAATGCCAGGCATACTGCTTTATACGCGATGTTGATACAGTGGAAATTACATGAAATGGAAAGAACAAGCAGCTCTTTAAGATGCATTATCATCTCAGTCGCTTGGATAAGGTTTTTATCATTCTGGAATATTTCAACTGCAACTCTCTCTTTTGTCTGTTCTCACATGACTGCTCAAAGTAATTTAATGATTAGCATGTTGATTATCAAGGAAGCTTCTGGAGGCAAAGGAGAGAGATCATACAGCTGGATTTATGGCACTCTCAATCCCGAAAATTTGCCGGGTTCTTTCAAGCTCCAAGGGTATGAGTCCGTAGTTTCAATGTCATTTCAAATCCGCTCGAACTGTTTATGTGTTGTGTTTGATCCTATGAAGATTCACTCCATTTTCTCCATTCAGCACGGGATGTATTCTTCGGCTCATTAGTCATTCCAATGCTTGGATTTTTTCGCTACTGCAATGAAGATTTTGTTCTGGTGAGGGATGTTCTGTTTCAACTTTCCAGTTTCCAGTATGCAACTTTTTGTCTCCTGTCGCTTTTTTAATTTGTTTGCTCGTTTTTCTAATGTATAATCTCGGTCTTCATGATAGGGCAATTTTCCAAATTAGGATTTTTTTAAAAAATATTTACCAAATTAGTATTAAAAAATAAATAAATATCAAATTAGGTGTCGCTCGGCATTTGGGCCGTCGAGCGACACCCAATAGGGTTAATTAGGCCCCGCTTGGCAGCCCATTTGCCTAGCGGGACCTCCAGGCGTCTCGCTTGGCGGCCCAATTGCCAAGCGGGGCTGCCATTTATTTTTATTGTTTTATTTCGTATTGTTTTGAAAAAAAAAAAAAAGAGATGGAACACACGACCACCAAAGCACTTCACCCGAACGGCAACCAACAAGACAAACAACACAATTAACAACATTATTTGCAGATTAATTAATCTATACACTCATTAAAAGATAATCATCAATTATTAATTTAAAAATAATTTGTATTTATGTAATTATTTAAAACCACAGCGAAAGATTAAAACCTCAGTAATAGATAAATGAAAAACCACAGCAAAATAGCTAAAAACCGCATGAAAAGATAGAAAATCGCAGCAAAAGAGTGGAAGCGAGCAAAGAAAAGGGAAAATTTTGAAATGACATATCTCATCGCTCGAGTGTCCGTTTGGGTGATTTTTTTTTTTATTTCGCGTAATTTTTCAAAACGAATCCATTGGAAAATAGCCGTAGGCGGTTTGGTCGGGATTTTTCCTCAAAAAATGTCATTTTCCTTGTTAATTTTGCATTTTCTCCCTACGATACCACATCTCGATCACGAATGAACCGTCATTTCCCTCTTTCCTCCTTCAATCTTTCTATGCCTGACTCATTATATCATGTCTTTTGTAGTGGGAAAGGGGTTTAGGCAATTTTTCATATCCAAATCAATATCGCGTCTTTTAATGAGTGTATTGATTAATTAATCTGTAAATAATATTGTCAATTGTGATGTTTGCCCCATTGGTTGTCGTTCCGATGAAGTGTTTTGGTGGTAGTGTGTTCCATCTTTAAATTTTTATTTCTTTTTTTATTTTTATTTTTTCAAAACAATACGATTTTTTTTATAAAAAAAAAATGGTAGCCCCGCTCGACAATTGAGCCTCCGACTGGGGCCCAATTAATGCCATTGGGTGCCGCTCGGCAATTGGTGGCACCCCAATTTTGAGTAATGTTATCTATATGAATCATGCTGGAATTGCGCGAAGCAGCCTTTTAACGAATTTATTCACTTTTATGACGAGTAGCAACATGTCACGGTCCATCTGTAGTCCACCTGTATCTAGTACAAACAATGATCCTCGTGTATTATGTGCACATACACAGTTAGCTTACGGCAATGAACATGAACAGGACTAGCAGTGTGACACCGAGAGCATCACTTCCAGTAGGGGTGTCAATGGTTCGGTTCGGTTCGGTTTTTTGAAAAACCGAACCGAACTGAACCATTAAGAAATTTTCTTGAACCGAACCAAACTCATACCGAACCGAACCGAGCTGAGCTGAAAAATCCAGTTCGGTACGGTTCGGTTCAATTTTCGGTTCGAATTCGGTTTTTTTTTTATTTAGCATTTTTTAAATTTTTATTTTTTTGCTCTTCCTCCATATCTCAAGCCAAGTGAATAATCCAAAGTTATTAATTCATTGCTACGTATTAACATGTTTTTTCATCTCATATGGCTAGCCTTTTTGAAAAATAAAAAATGACTTGACACGTTTAATGGAAATATTGATCGCAAATACTCTTACTCTTTAGTCAAATAGCTCGAATCAAACACATCTTTCAAGTTCTACTGGACGCATACCGGTACAACAGGAAGTGGTAAATCATGCACGAGTTCTACTCTTCAAATTGTGAGTAATATAAACCATTGCAAGATTTCCATCTTCATAGTTGCTTAGTCGAGCTAAATCAATGCAGTTTTGTATTTAGAGAATTCTTCACTTTATATATGCTTCTGAGGATTACATTCTGATCTATTTTCAAGGGTATATAATTCTACTTCCAAAAATCTACACGTGTTCCTCACTTCACATATTCAGTGAAGGCCAGCGCAACTAGTCGCAACATTACGGATCTTCAGTTCCAGAACCTGGCATTGGAAGTCATGTACCCATCAGACTTTGGCTTGGCCATGACTCCTTGAAACAGTGGAACAGAGATGATGCCCATGAAAAAAAAATGAAGTTCCAGCTTTGAAGCTGACCAAGCAAGTCTATCCAGGGCACAAGCAAAGAGAAAGGAAGAAGACAATTTAAGCAAAAGGAGATCAATGCAGGAAGTTTAGTTGCCAAGGCCATTTCACAAGATATATCCATATAATGTTCCTAAAAGTGTGTTCAGATGCTAAACCTATATGTGAATTTAAAGCTACAAAAGAGATCCGCCATATCCCTCACAATTTTGTAACATGTTCCTGACGTCAGCCTCCCAGAAGGAGGAGAGGTAATCAGTAATCACTAGTCCCACAGAAGAAAAAGAACAAGGAATCAAATTGCAACTCTTTGGAGAACATTCAGCGACCAAGGCCAAATCTCCGATCTCCACAATCCTTCGATAGTGAACCCCCACAAAATCTCAAGTTCTCCAGATATGAAGTATGGAGGAACGTATCAAATTGCCCTCCCTTTTGTATAAATCCTAAAAGCAAGTCATGAGACACATTAAATATGGCAATACCACATTGAGACAATCCTTCTAATGTGGAAATCTTACCACAAGTGACTTCTTAAAACGTGGAAAATATGCTCGTATATCAAACTTCTTGTAAGCTAGAAAACTAAAAGTTAATGGAATTCCTCATGCTTTTTAAATCAAAGAAGACTCACCCTCTTTGGTAGGAGTAATACATTTTCCTATTGTTTCCTCATAATGCGCATCAACTCGTCAAATGAAAAGCATAACAGCCCACAAAAACAACTAGATCAAGCACATAATCACAGATCTCGACACTAATAGTGAAGCAAATCTTACCATAAAATCTTTTAGAAATTTCTAGAACTCCATATGGTGGTTTCCTACGAAAAGCATCCATTGGGTAAGGCCATTGTTTGCTAAGATTGAATCAATAAGAAAATGATTAAACAAGTACCAACCTCCAAGATCATCAATCATCAAGAGAAATCAATATCGAGTTAAGCTCCATGGTCATAGTTGACAAATTTGCATTGAATTCAAATGATGTGCAATATCCATTATAGGTGCCGAATCTATTTCCAGATTTCATAAACTTGAAGAAAACATCCCAGTAATTTGTCTCACCAAAATCTAACTGACAAGGCAATAAAAAAACTAAAATAGAAGTGCATTCCAGCAATCATTCAGGGGACCATTAGCAGCTTGAACTTGATGTATAAAAAAGAACTACATAAAGTATCCATCCTGTCCTAACCGATAGAAACTATCTGCAAATAGATGCATCCACAATAGTCATATGCCCATTCCCATTAATGATAGTCAACCAACAGCTGCGAATTTCACAGAAACAGAAAAACGATGACATCAAAAAAATGCTTCAAAAGTTTCAACATCCAGTCAGACATTTCTTCTACTTTAACATGCTAGTGGTTCATATCAAGATTAATCAGGGAAGAAGTGCTATTGGTTCACAACACAATAAAGCCAGAAACAATTACTCCAAGATTCGGCTACTGACTGACTAACATGACACAGTCCACCCAAATCTAAACATAACAATAACTTCATCGCTGACAGTAACTCGGTTCCTTTTCTGAAAGTGCCACTTTCCAGATGACATATAATTCTCCTAAACGTGGGTCATGGATTTACCTAGTAATTGCAATTCGCGGAAAGAGCCGCTTAACCTTCAAACCCCACCCCAAGACAAGAACCAACAACCATAGAACGACAACATCTTTGAAAAAGCGCATCAACTAGCTATAACATCTACAGCTCGCAGAAGAGTAATACAGCTACGCCATGGTGGAAAAATTAATATCACAGGATAGAAACAAATTTAGTTCATCCTCTTTGAGGCATTCTATCAAACACATCACAGTACATCATTGAAATTAAATTGGTAAAAGAACTGGAAGACACAAAAGCACTTCTACATCAACGATCCAATACCCACCTTTTGAAATCTCGTCTTTCACGAATTTGAGGTGAGAAACGAAGGATTGGAACAGCCCATGTGCCTTTCAAGAACGGGGGCAGACCTGGAGCTTGAGGAACTGAGGGGTTTTGTGCTCGCCCTTGAAGAGATCGATACAAGTAGTCTTGAACTCGACGTACTTCTCAATCAGGCAAACCTCACTTCGGCGACGCGTAATCAGGCGTTGCTAAAAGGCTAAAACCCTAAAAAATCGCTAAGAACCGAGATGGTCGAAACCGAGAATACTTCGATATCAGAAATTAGCGGCTTCAACAGTAGCTTCGAGACCCACAAAGACGGTAAGAAGCTAGAGCATCCCCATGAGATGGACGAAGCCGAGAGAGATGCAAGAAGCTTGAATGAAATCGAGATGGTGTCGCGAGAAGACTGCTCGAACGAGAGAGACCGACTTTGGGGCTCGCGACTTTTGAGTCTGAAGAGGAACTGAACCGTGAGACCTAGAGTAAAACTGTTCGATTTGGTTATTGAACCGAACTGAACCAATAAAAACTTAACCAATAACAAAGTTGTGGTTTTTTTATTAACCGAACTAAAAACCGAACTGAATTGAAAATATAGAAAATTTCAGTTCAGTTCGGTTCGGTTCGATTCTTGATGCGGTTCACGGTTCGGTTCTGACACCCCTAACTTCCAGTTCCAGCTACAGGTGGTGACGGAGGCGTGGTGGTGCAGGTGGCTGGGGCTGGGGCTGGGGCTGACAGGGATCCCGCAGGACTGGAGGTGGGGCGGGTGGACGTTTCACTGATGGTGACCAGCAATTTTTGGCCCCAAGTTTGAGCCCATTAAACGATCCGATTTGAACTGAATTACGTGTCCAGTACATGAAAGTTCCGTTGAGGTTATCCCACATCGATTGTGGAAGGAATTGGTGGTCAATTTATAAATGTAAGGGAAAACCTCGTTCTTTGAGCTAACTTTTAGAATAAGAGATAAAGGTTGTTGCGACTCCGATCTCCACACCAGCACTTCCAATTTTAACTGCCTAATAACCAAGTCGTAATTGGATTAAGGATGATCTGATCACGGGCTGCAAGAACTAGGAAACTATGTTTCAGTGTGAGCTCAGCATCTATGCATGAACATAGACTCGGACATGAGAAATACGTCCATAACAAACGAACCGTTAGAAACGACTCTCCCCATGAGAAGAGATCACTCTTTGCGAATTTTTGCAAGCCGTTCGGGACCTAAGGACATAAGATTTCATAATATCGGCACATCTCCGATCGAAAGCCTCGTCGGGAATGGCTACTAATTTAGACCGCTTCTTCTTGTCGGGACACTAGTCTTGTGCCATATTAAGAACAGCTATCAATGGGCTCAAATTAACTGATATATTCGACTCAAACAATTTAAAATTCTTACTTGTATTCAATTTCCAATTTCAAAATTGATCAAGCGACTTATTTTTGTCACCTTAACTCTAAATTTCTAACTGTTAGGATCGGCGCACAATCATAGCAAAGTAAAATAAGCGAGAAAGAGAAAATTGAGACACGATATTTTATTCTAATTCACCCTTGAACTAAGAGGATTCCAACTCTCTCCCTCTCTATATATATAGTAGCTATTCATGAGTCCAAACTCAAACTACTAATGCAATATGGGCTTAAATTGTAAAAATCGTATGGTGTCCAGGAGGTGCTCTCCCCTTGATATCCCCGCCTGCTCATTGACTACACCACAACACTAACCACCCTTTAGATTGGGGAGTCACATGGACATCATCCACATGAAAGAGAATGGTAATCCATGATTGCGACTCGCCATTCGCCTTGGAAGGATAAGATGAGAAGAGAAAAATCCCATCTTCGTTTGAAAGATGCCTCGTCCAGCCCACGTAATTTCCAGTCCCACTGGGCAGTCTTGCGAAGTGTTGGGCCGAATCCTTATTGTCTAACAATGCGGGGCTTTTCTAGGATCGGGTCAGGGCATCCGATCCGGATTCGATTCGTCCCTTTTTCGGATCCCCGATTTCTCTACCATTTCCATTCATTTTCCTGTTTGTTCTTCTTAACTCTTTTTTGTTTTGTTTTTTTTCAATTCTTAATCTAATTTTCTCTCGCATCAGTGCGTTCAAAGAGGAGGGAGAGAGAACAGAACGAGAGAAGTTTTCGTGAGTGAGGGTTCACCGAGTGCTCTTTCTCTCTTCGCTTCCTCTCTCCTCTTTTTCCCTCACTTAGGGCTCCGAATCGATCGTGCTCGGAGACTTTTGCCGATTCCTCGGGCTCGCCTTCCGATTTCTACAAGCAGATTGAGATGGTTAGTTCGCGTCCCTGCTTTCAGATCTACAGCATCTAGCTTCCTTGTTTGTTTGCTGATTGAATCGTCGCTCTGCGGTTGTCCAAATTTTTGTGCTGGTTCGCGTGGCGTGACAGGAGGGCGGAGGCAACTTAGAAGCCGCCATAGAGCAGCTGCTCAACGTGGAGAAGCAAATGAGATTGGCCGGGGACGTCGCCGGGACGAAGAAGGCGGCGACGGAGATTTTGCAGCTGTGCTTCGATGCCAAGGCCTGGAAGACCCTGAATGACCAGATTGTGTTGTTGTCCAAGCGGCGCGGTCAGCTTAAGCAGGTAAAATATAAGGCTTTTTCTTGCTTATTTCCAGTTATAATTTTTTGCCCTTGCTTAATTATGAAATTTGAATCCCGCTTTCGAGTTGCTGGTTGTCTGGGTTGAGCCTTGCGGCAAGTAGTAATTAGCTGGCTCATGTGATAATCCTTGGTGACGTATTGGACAACTATATAAGGGGGTTCTTAGTGTCGGAGGAATTGATAAAAAGATGCGCTTTTGGAACTCTTTAATGAAGGAAGCTTGGGGTTCTTACTCCCATGGAAGTTTAATGTTGCATCTGTGGAAAGAAAGAAATGGGTGAAAAGCAAATAGTGAGCCTTCTGATATCCTTCCTGGCATGGTACTTCTATTTACTTTGGAAGTGAAACTGACTAATATCAGTGAGTCTTCCGCACATAAGTAGTAGAAAGTGGTTTCTACCATAACCACTTAGGTTGTGGCTTGACAATAAAAGCATGCCAGTGAACGATTGAAAAATAGTTAGCCTTAGTCTATAATAACAAAGAGAAAAGGTACATTGCTCAAGTTAAGTAGTTTTATTTTGTTTTATCATCTGTTTAGGGTTTACTGAAATCAGTGGTTGGTGCTACTCTTTGTTTTTATTCTAGGTAGTAGTTTGCTGTAGGATTTGAATTATCTTGTATAGGGATGGATTCTTCTTTTTGTTGTAGATGGATAGGTACTTCCTTGTTGCCTTAGTTATTATATCTTAACATAACGAAGAAACCTCGGAGAAAAGAAATTGAGATTGTGTGCTAGAGGAGTGGTTTTACTGACCCAGGGATTGATGTTTGTCTAACCACAGACAAACTAAAATTCGATTTATTAATGATGAACTACAAGTATGGGCTGTACCCCTCCATTGCATTAAGTGTTTGCTGTGGAGTATCTCCCTTGCTGAACACAGCATGTGTTAAGCTTGCCGGTGGGAAAGCGAATATTACAGAAGCAGGAGCCAAGAGTTTTTTTTTTTGGCTGTCTAACAAGTTCGTGGGGAATGATCTTTGTCTTCCCAGCTGAAAGCACTCTTTGGGTTCCTCTTCAAGTGATGTTAGAGGAGTCAAAATTATTTGACATCACTGATGCTTGGATATTCATATTTGTTACGTTGGTTTTTCTTTTATTTTAGTTGCTCCCAAACTTTTCTGTAAGAAAAGTATATGAGAAAGAATACACTACCTTTAAAGGAGTGAATGGGGTTGTTTATTAACTTATGTCCACATATCTTCCTTTTCATGTCTGCTTTGGGCGATAAGCTGGTGGAATTTTCGCTCTTCATTGATGTTATTTTGTTGTTAGGCGGTGCTGAATGCTGATAAGTTCCTCTAGATTAGTCTGAGCATTATGTCCAGTGGCTATTAACTGCGCGAATACAAATTTTTTACCTTGAACATTGTTTTTAGGATTGCTATCTGTGTACAATGTAATTAATAAGATGGAAAGTGGTCACATCGAAAATCATTCTCAGTTGAGATCCGGATTAGGATCATCAGAGATGTAGAATGGGAGTCCTCATCCCAGCCTAAATATCCTACTTTGCCTATTTAATTTGGACTCAACCTCACAGTACTCAAATTAGGCCCAAGTTCTAATCTTGCATGACACATTGTGTGTAGGAAAGTCAAACTGCTAATTAGGTTATGAAAACTGTTGGGAATTGAACAATAAGGGGATTATAAATGAGAATGAAATGCTGCACTCGTCTTGAATTAGATTGGATAGCCCAATAGAAGATTCAACTGGGTTGTGGCGAGGCGTCTTGAATTAGATCGGATAGCCCGATGGGAGGTTAAACTGGTGGTTGTGGCAAGGCTGAAGATAGTTTCTATACAGACTTGGGAGAGTCCATAAGCTTTTGGCTGGAATAACAAAAACCTTTAATTGCTGGAGTTGGAAAAGGGCTCTACTTTCATGGGAGCTTGTGTTTGAGGTAAATGGGAGGTCTGCTGTGCCTCCACAAACAGCAGTGCAGCACAATGCCATCGCCTTTGTAATGCAACCATCTCGTCAGGCTGGGGATGGAATTCTTCGTCATATAGCTTTTCGATTTCTTTCGCCCTCCGGTCTTCTTCTTTTCACTGCCATCATCTGGTTTTGCCTTTGTTTTGTTCACTTCTTTACTTTTTCCCAAGATACTTCTCTAGTTAACTTTCTTGAGAGGTATGAGAGCTTCTTCAGTGATGCGCTTCTGTTGTAGTGATTCCTGTGCTTTTTTTTTCTACTTTCGAGCTTTATTCCCTCCTTTTTAAAATGACATACAGGTGTTTGTACAGAAAGGGATCAATATTCTATCACTTTAGACCGTAATTTTGTGCAGAGTCATATTATCATTGATCCAAAGTATAGTCCAATTTCTGTTATTCAGGATATATGGTGAGAATCTTTTGCATTAAGAGTTATATTCTTATACTGCAGGGATTGCCGCCACCCATAGGTATACTGATTAAATCTTGAACTGTCATGTTGTGTGGCTGTCACATGCCATTTGTGTATGAATATTTAAAAAACGGATGTTATATGGGTATTGGCTCTAGGCAATCTCTAGAGATGCAAGAAGTTAGGCTTGGTGCTAGTGCTCCAGATGCTAGTATTCTGGAATCCTCTTCATTCTCACACCTTGTGTTCCTGGATTCCTTCCCATCAATTTCCTTCTTGTTGTCCTACTAATGTATGAATCACATTAATTTTTTTCCCCCATATCAAGTTCAGGATATATTTCATGATATGTCCTTTATGTGGATATTATAGTGCTTGTTTGTTTGCAAGTTTTCAATTGGCTGTGATCCTCTTGATGGAGATACCTGAATTTGTATTGCACCTTACCATTGGTTCCTTTTTTCCCATATTTTCTTTCTAGACTGGAAAATTTTCCTCATGGTTAATCAAATAGTTCAACGCGATTTTTCGTTGTGCTCTAGACATAATCAAGTCATTGGATGGTGACATATGTGTCCCTATTTTGTTATCAACAGGCTGTGACAGCAATGGTGCAGCAGGCTATGCAATATATTGACCAGACACCTGATCTTGAGACCAGGATAGAGCTTATTAAGACACTTAACTCTGTCGCTGCTGGGAAGGTGAATATCTGAATCAAACTCTATTGCAACTTATGTTTGTGAGCAATCTGGTTAGTGTTTTGTGGTTTCTATAGCTAGTTTTGTGATGCAGATATACGTCGAAATTGAGAGAGCGCGATTGATCAAGAAACTTGCAAAAATAAAGGAAGAACAGGGTCTTATAGCAGAAGCTGCTGATTTGATGCAAGAAATTGCGGTAACTAGAAGTTGACTTCTGTGATAATTTATCTTATAATTGGTTTTTCTTTGCCTAACATTAGGGATGGTTTTAAATTGCAGGTAGAAACTTTTGGAGCAATGGCAAAGACGGAGAAAATTGCTTTTATCCTTGAACAAGTATGGGTTTTTTTTTGTCTAACTTTTGGCCAATTGCGCACAATTACTATGATTGGTTTGCTGATCTATGGATTTTGCAGGTTCGTTTATGCTTAGATCGCCAGGATTATGTCCGTGCACAGATCCTTTCCAGGAAGATCAGCCCGCGAGTGTTTGATGCAGATCCTTCCAAAGAGAAGAAAAAGCCTAAAGAAGGTGAAAATATGGTGGAAGAAGCGCCAGCTGATATTCCGTCGCTTCTGGAGTTGAAACGGATTTACTACGAACTCATGATACGGTAAATTGGCGTTTTGCTTTTTCTGATGTTGGGTCCATTGTGTTTTAACAACTTTTCGCCAACTAAGCGCTGTACTATGAACTCATGATACGGTATATTGGTGTTATGCTTTTCTGATGTTGGGTCCATTTTTTTTTTACTAAAACTTTTCACCAACCAAGAGCTACCTGCTACTCAGGCTGCAGTTCAAACTGTGAACTTGTATGGCTTAATTTTTCTCTCACATACTGTTCTTCCTTCTACCCTTACTGCAAACTCTGATGTTTGAGCTGCACTTAATGGTTTTGCGTTCCTGTGGTTAACGATGTAGGTATTACTCACATAACAATGATTACCTCGAGATTTGTCGATGCTATAAGGCGATATATGATATTCCATCAGTGAAGGGAAACCCTGAGCAGTGGATACCGGTGAAGCTCTTTCTAATAGGGCTTTGTTATGACCTCACTGAGATTTTTAAAGGACAGCTGTTCATTCTGTGATTCAATTAAATGCAGGTTCTAAGGAAAATTTGCTGGTACTTAGTTCTGTCACCACATGATCCAATGCAGTCAAGCCTTCTCAATGCCACTTTAGAAGATAAAAATCTCTCTGAAATTCCCCAATTCAGGTACATCTTTGATTGGCTTTATCAATATCTCAATAATGTGCCATAGAATTTGGTTGACTGTGCCTTCGATATTTTAACGCAGATTGCTGCTGAAACAATTGGTGACAATGGAGGTTATCCAATGGACTGCTCTTTGGAGTACTTTCAAAGATGAATTTGAGAATGAGAAAAGCATGCTTGGAGGCGCACTTGTTGAGAAGGCAGCAGAAGACCTTCGGCAGAGAATCATCGAACATGTAACTACAGAACTTTGTCGTGTTTCTTCGTTTCATTGGATCATCGTTCAGATGTGACTCACTCTATTTTCTGCAGAATATAATTGTCGTTTCGAAGTATTACTCGAGGATTACCTTGCAGAGACTCGCAGAGCTTCTATGCCTTAGCATCCAGGTCTGATTGTGTTGAACATTTGTTTATATTCTTTATTAATGTCAATCTTTATGAATGACTGGCTACACCTTTCATTTAAGCAGCCCCTCTGCTTGTGATCCCTGATTAGGGCATGGTTGCTGGATTTGTGTACTATATGTGATCACTCGGTTTAGTCAACTTCTGCTCATAAATTTGGCGTAGTCTGGCATTGTAAAACCATTTCTTGTCCCATGGAGCCTGAAATTCTGATACCCTTTAGAAGGGTGGGAGAAGCTCTGCTATATGTGCTAAAATAGCTGGGCTAGCTTTTCTGCTAGTATTAACACTCACCATTTCCTGCTTTACACAAATATATCTTGCTTTTACAGCTTTCTTAATGTGTTAAAAAATATTATGTAGTGGAACCTTCAAGGAATAGAGCTCCGCTTTTGAGGTTATGTAACTGCTGTTTTAGAGAGCCCTAATCATTCACGTGCCTCAATTTGTTAAATCAACACTATCATCTACTAGAAAGACCATATAGCAATAATTGTACGGTATTCTATCGCCATGACCTGTTAGTTCTATGTTACCATTTTAGGAAGCTGAGAAGCATCTCTCCGAAATGGTTGTTTCCAAGTCACTGGTGGCAAAGATAGACCGGCCGGTGGGAGTTGTCTGTTTCCAGATGACAAAGGACAGTAATGACATCTTGAATTCGTGGGCGTCAAATTTGGAGAAGCTCCTTGATCTCGTCGAGAAAAGCTGCCACCAAATCCACAAGGAAACCATGGTTCACAAGGCTGCTTTGAGAGCTTGAAGATGTCTTAGTGGAACGAATGATCTCTCTTCCTTGGGCCTCCCTCTCTCTCTCTCCCTCGCCAAGAGAGAGAAGTTGAAGAATGCTGTTTCACATTGTGCTCTGAAGTGGGGACTGAAGATATTTTCATCATAGAACTCTCGTGTAGCTGGCTTAAATTTGATTGCATATTTTGCAGGTGGACCAGATCTGGGCCTTGTTTCGGACAGAAATGACATACTGAATACACATTCTTCGTCTTTTCTTATTTACTTCCCCCCATTTTATTTGTAGATTTGTGGGCTCTCAGGGTCCATAACTTGTACCAATGGAACAGGTATCAGCACAAGATGTGCACACATTAGAACTGACATGAGCGCTTTTTTACCAAATTCTGTTTCGCATTACGAATGTTGCTGATGCTTGTGTTTTTCTATCATCTGGGGCAACATTAGCTCCTCCAGAGTAAGGGCTATTATGAATGTCAATTTATCGTTTCATTTTCATATTTGAATTTCGTCTTCAGTGGAGAGAGCCTGTTTCTTTTGGGCCCAATCTCCGCTGTTGGCAGTTCTAAAAACCGGTTTCTAGGGAGCTTCATTTTCAATCGGATGGTTGCACTTTCTATCTCCTCAACAGCTTGCGTTATGTCATCTCTCTCTGAACTTTCAGTCACTGAAAGATGATTGATGTGGAAAGGTTCGGATGCCAAATGATTAATTCATTCGCATTACCTGCCCTTATCCTTGAGAACTCAACATACTCCAGCGTACCACATTATAATTTCTCACCCGATCAATAGAAGAGAGTGTGCGCAATTGTATATAAGTTGATTATTGAGAGTTGATGAAAGAGTCGTCCCCGAATAGTGAACTTTTGATAAAGCCGAATTCGGGAAAGCCCAGCCACAATCCTGTTTACTAGCAATGACTCTCATGTCTTATTGTTAGGATTTGGACATCATTGATTCATTGCCATGCCAGAGAACATTCGGGCTCAGCCGACATTGGAGAATCGATCCATAGGTCTCGAACTCGTTTGAGTTGAAAGTGGACGGTAAAATTGTATGCGAAGGAATTCGAAAAGTACTCTTGTAAGAATGACCAAAGTGTAGGCAATATCAGCGGCATTCATTGAAACAAAGATTGGGTTGAATGGAACGAAATTTGTAGAATAAGTCCCGTCGTATCGACTCTTTTCCTTGAATTTTTTTTTTTGACTCTTTTCCTTGATCAGTTACTTGGATCTTGAGGAGAAGCTTCAATTGCGTTCATTTGCATCTCGGCACCTAGATCGACGTTAGTGATCGTTGACTCATTTTCTATGTTTTCTCTTTTCATTTCAAATTTCCAAACCCTTTAAAAATATTTTGGAAAATGAATTTAAAAAAAGGGGGAAAAACTAGGAATTCAAATATTTGTTCGTGTTAGGCATCAAACATCTATCTGATTCGACACCGCCTATATTTGGATTGTTACACCAGTAGATAAGTATCGCACAAACTCAAATGGACTTGACGCGAGTTGAAGCTGTATAGGCATGAGCGAATCGGTAACAAAGTTGAAAATATTTTATCTAGGGGCAGCAAGGCTCGGGTGGAGTTGCCTAATACAATAACACCAGGGTTGGGATGTTGGCCATTTGATCAGTGTTGGCAAGCTTAGGCTGTTCATTTAAACTCCAATTAATACTATTGGAAACAAGATCTTCAGCTAAAGAAATCAAAGTGTGGTATTTGGCATAACTCTTGTTTATAGTTGATACTGTCAATTATCAATCCTAACCCTAAACTGCGACTCCGCATTTCATACTTCTCCAATTCGAGGAATTTGTTTGGACAATGTTGCACGACATGTGATTGTGCATCGTATTAGCTTAGTTGTTGTCTTTTCTTTCTTTTTCTGGATTTCGAGCATTCTGGGTTTGGATACAATGTTCCACTTTAGTCTTCCATCACGGAATAATAAGGTGGGGTTCGTGACTTACGTACTAAGCTGTTGAGCTTCTTTATCCCCTGTTATGATTTCGGATTCTGAAGAAGCTTACAAAGCAAGAGAAGAATCTTTGCAGCTATGAGCAAAGAACCGAGCATTTGTTCGTGCTTTAGGAGGCTTTATAAGCTAAGCTGGTTTTCAGAGTAGCAAAAGTAAGCAAACTACAAAGCCACAATATACTAAGGCTCCGTTTGTTACACGGAAAATGAATGATTTGAAAAATATTTTTCTGAAAGATGATCGCTTGTACTCTTAGAAAAATAAATGAACGAAAAACTTTTTCATCAGTCCCGAAAATATTTGGACATGGATTGTTAAAGAATGAGAACTTTTTTTCATTGGTAAATTATTTCAAGTGATATGGGCGATCATTTTCAAGAGAGTATTTTTCCCAATCATTTAGTTTTCGTGAAACAAACGGATTCAAAGGGAAAATTACCAAAAAGTTCTAAACATATTACAATTGTGTCAATTCACTCCTAAATCTTTTTTTTTAATTGAGTCATAAATCTTTTGCGATTGTTTCAATTCATTCTATCTGGCCAACTTTAGCTGGATGGCGCTGAAATGGAAATTTTTAATTATATTCCAATGTTTTTTCGATTTTTTATTTATTTTTAAATATTTTTTCCTATCTTTTTCTTTTCTTTTCTTTTCGTTTGTTAGGGCTAGTAGGAGGCTGCTAGACACCGGCCACTAGTGATGGCCAACGAGCCCTCGTTGGTTGTTGGACCCTCGTCGCGGCTGGCGAGGCCTCATCACCCTTGCTGGTAAGGGTGTCAATGGGCAGGGTTGGGTCGGGTCTCGGGTCGGCCCGAGCCTGCCCGAACTGAGCAGTACCATGCTCAGGCCGGCCCGAACCGGGCCAGGCCGAGCCAAATTGTTTTTTTTTTTTTATGACCGAGATGTCTGAACCTGCTTCGCGGGCTCAAATATTCCTCAGGAGGGGCTGGCCCAGCAACCCACCAGTCGAGGCCCCCCACTTAAGTCAGCGGAACGCGGCCAGGAGATTCGAACCCTCAACCTTTTCTTTTTTAATTTTTTTTTTGAATCAAAATCAATTAACAAACCATCAAATGAAAAAATATAACATTAAAATATCAAATTAAATTAAATTTAAAAGAAAAAATGGGTATTAAAAAAAGTTTGGCGCCGAGCCGGCCCGACCAGGCCTGAGTACCAGACCCGACCCGAAAATGCAAGAAAATTTTCGGGTCGAGCCGGGCTGGCCCGTCCGGCGCGGGCCCATTTGACAGCCCTACTTGCTGGCCACCAAGCAAGCATCGATAAAGGTTCCATCGGCCACTAGGTGATGGCATACGAGCCCTCAATGGTTGTTAGGCCTCGCCAGCCGTGGCGAGGCCTCTTGGCCCTCGCTGGCCACCGGGCGAGTGGTCGACAGAGGTCGTCAAGCCTTGACCAGTGGCCGGCATTCTCCTACTGGCCCTAAAAAAACGACAAGGAAAAAAATTATTTAAAAAATAAAAATAGGTATATCTTATTAAAAATTGTCATGTCAGCGCGAACTGGCCAAAGTTGGCTAATAGACTGGATTGGCATAACAAAGGTCTATAATTCATTAGCAAAAAAATAAAAAAAATAAAAGATTAGGACTAAATTGGCACAATTACAATAGATTCACGACTTTTTTGCTGATTTTCATTAGCCTAATTGTAAAAGTCATCACATGTTGGCCTCATGTTAATATGTGAATCCTCCTATATTGTGCTAAGAGGGGGGGGGGGGGGGGGGTGGGTCTTACGAATTCCACATTAAAAGCACACGAGTTAAGGGAATTAAGGGCATCCAATGCGTCAACCTTAAAACTTTGAATTATAAAGCGCTTGGTAGAAAAGTGGTAGTTTCAATATTATGATGATGTTGTCTATCACTAATGGCAATATGGGTGACCTGCACCGGTGCACGTGGACATGGTGAACTCGTAAAGATTAGTAGAGACAAATATTAGATTGCAACGCTTTTCAAAAGAAGAGAAAGATGACATTAAGTTTTTTCTCTATTCCTCACCGAAGGAAACAAGTTTTTGATTGGCGGTTTACCAATTATGAACCTCATCAACGTGCAAACTTAACGAAACATAAATGCCGGTGGCGTCCACATTTGTAGTGTTACCAATCGGAAACTAGTTGGGAGAGGAGGAAGTTTCTTCCAATTCAAAGGAGTAAAAAAATGATCCGTAAAAGAAAATGACTTTGGGTTCGATAACATGATGAAATATGTGACGAGTATATGGATTCCTTCTCGCTGATCAACTAGATCAGCATTTCAATCCATTTACGTACTTTAGGCATGTTTTGCTCCAACCCAATTGAGAAGAAAAGCCAATTCAAGACAATAATGTTATCTTTCAGTATACTTTGTACCTACACTATGGGATCTCATTGCCAAAATAGCCTGCACCTAAGCCATGCATGCACCTCCAATAATTTTCCCATAACGCTTGTTGGTCAACTCTTCCAACATAGCTAAACAGAACCTCTCAATTATTCCGAAAAAGGGCAAAAAAAAGTCTCAAATCAATTGCATTCGCGCCAATTCAGTCCTAAACCTTTTGTATTGCTGTCAATTCAGTCCTAAACCTTTTAGTAATGCCAATTCAGTGCTAAATCTTTTGCATTGAAGCCAATTCAGTCATAAATATTTTGCATTGAGTCAATCCAACCAATATTGGCCGAAAATTCGCTGACGTGGACGTCGGTTGTCCTACATGCCACGGCTGGCGTTGACGTGGATATTTTTTAATATTATTTTAAAAATTTGTAAATATTCTTATTGATTTTTTTTCTTCTTTTTCTTTTCTCTCAATCATTAAAAATTTAATGGTTTTTTCTTCTTTTAATCATTAAAAATAATATTTAAAAAATCCACATTAGCATCATCCATGACACATAGGACAATCGACGTCCACGTCAGCGAATTTTCTGCCAAAATTAGCTGGATTGACTCAGTGCAAAAAAGTTTAGGACTGAACTGGCTCCAATACAAAAGATTTAGGACTAAATTGTCACCAATAAAAGGTTTATGACTGAATTGGCACTAATGCAAAAGGCTTAAGATCGAATTGGCATCAATAAAAGATTTAAAACTGAATCGGCACCAATGCAATAGGTTTATGACTTTGTTTTACACTTTTCCCCAAATATTCTGTCCTCTTTCATCATCTTCTGTCTCCATGCAAAATTGCTCATAAATAAGTTGGATACGAAGTGTGTGACGAACAAAACCAATCACAGACACAACCAAACAGTCTTGAAACATGTTCTATTTTTTTTTTTCTTGCATGACTGCAAAATGAACAGGGATTTAACATGACACGGGACCCATTTATATACCTTACAAGTTACAACCTAACCTCCATCGTTACCGATACAAATGATTCTACATTGAGAACTCAACTAACCATCCAAATCAAAGGCGATGGACGTGGTTTGTGTACCAAAGGAGATCACACGGGGGCCATCATGGATTTAATACGGTGATGGATTTGATCTTAATAACAGAAGGAGGCCACGCGGTAATCTCGTGCCCATCATAATTGAAATGACTCCAAAGGGTCCCTTCACGAACCATCATTCTTGTGGTCCATCCATCCACACAGGCAGCAGACACACATACATGGCAGTAAATGCAGACAATAATAATGAAACATTACCCAAGTTCATCAAGTGGCTCTTGCTCTACGCAGTCCACATCGAGGCATTATTTGATTGGGAGAATCAAAACGTCGCCCCCCTCGTCCGCTGTAGATGGGAAAGAAAGAAAAAAAAACCCAGGTTTGATGAGGGCGTGTGCGGTCGCTTATGCTTTGCTTCACTTGAAGGTCATACGCGAGTATAAATGCTTGAGAAAAGGGAAATCTATGTACACATTTACTCTTCTTTCCTTTCCCTCATAAAAGAAAATTGACAGGGAACATTTGTCCAACCAGTCCTACACCTATTGTGCGGATGTCCGTTCGGTCCTAAACATGTCGACTTTATCGATTCAGTCCTAAACTTTTTGCAGAAAAATCCGATGTAGTCCTTCTGGCTAATTTTTGGCTGGAAATCATCACTTATGTGGTAGTGGGCCAAGTCGGACGGCCGACGGTGGATGGACCGCCACGTCAGCGATTCTGGGCGAGAATTGGCCGAAAAGGCTACGTCGAAATTTCACGCAAAATTTTACGACCAATTGAAAAATTTAGGATTGAATTAGTATCCGTATAATAGATGTACGACTGATTGGATAATTTTTCCCAGATTGACTTTCACAAAAAAAAAATGTAAATATTTTGTTTGCAAAAACAAAGGTATGCAGATCTTTTGATGTTTAGGCATCATGATTCAGTTTTTAGCTTGTCCAAAGACCTTTTTATTTGTTTCGTGAGGTTTAGACGAAACCGAAGTACAGAACAATATTTAAAACCAAATTTACTGAGAAAATGCCGTTAAATAACAAAACTACACTGTCCCTCGCCCCATAAAGGGAAAAAAATCGTACTGTAATTTTTTTTCCTGTTTTATTTTTAACTCTCCTCTCTTTATCTTTTACTTTTTCTGTGTCTCTTTACAGAACGCGAGAGTCGAACTCCGCGCTTATGATACTATCATGCCCACCCTCAATTCATTTACAAGCAGGGCCGCATGTATACGATACTGTAGTCGACTAATTCTGTATTCCCATGCTCTTGTACGATACAGCAATATTCAAGGAAAAATTATAGAAACGAGAAACTACTCCAGTTGTCTAGAAAAATATATCAGAATTCAGAAGTAAATTCAAGTTGGATGGAAAAGATGTCTATGGTAATGGATCCAAAATCTCTTCTCTTCCTCCTCTAGCCCTAACCCTGCCATAATAGCTGAAACCTCTCTCCCCCACTTTTTACTCTCTCTCTCTAGCCAAACCCAGTTATCAATAAATCCCAACTTTTTCCTGTTTTCCCTTTTCCTGGACCCAGCATTTCCTGCCTGCCATGGCCACTTCTCTTCCCACCTTTTTCTCATAGAATTTCATCCTCCCTCTCTCTCTCTCTCTCTCTCTCCAAAAGATCCCCTCCTTCTACTGAAATATTTCCTCTATTTATACCACCCAGGACCATCTAGGTTTTACTGTTGTTATACATCTCAACACCTCTCAAGAAGCAAGTCCTGACTCGTCTTTCTTCTTCTTCTTCTTCTTCTTCTTCTTCTTCTTCTTCTTCAATTGAGGAGCTTTAAGTTTGCCCTTTTCTTGTGTGTAGAAATGGCAACCAGCATAGATACGGCATCCACAGAACAGCTCTGCTACATCCCTTGCAACTTTTGCAATATTGTGCTTGCGGTATTATCATCATCTCATCTCTCTGGGCTTATTAGTGGGGTTCCTGCTTTTTCACTTCTTTTTAAGTCCCACCCGAGCTCTGATTCATCCACTGCTTTGCAGTTTTTATTGCTTCTGCGTGGGTATGCAATGAGTCCAAGAACCAGCAGCTGGAAAAGAAAAAAAGAGCAAGTTATTAGGTCCTGAAAATAAAAACATTGAAGAGGAAAGAAAAAGGGGGGCAGAAAATTAAAAAAACATAGCACCTGTGCTATTTGTTTTGTCCATTTTTTAGATGGAAAACCTCATTGATTTCCTCTCTGAGTCTTCCTTGTTTTTTGGTGCAGTCACGTCTCCATCATCCGTCTGTACCTTTTCTTTCTCCTTTTCTCAGTCAAATGGATGTCATTTCTTGAGGTCCTAGAGAGATAGAGGGCTCGTTTGCCCCTGCAAGTTAAACGGTTTTATTTTTTCAGGGAAAAAAAATCGAGGTATGTGCGAAGACATTCAAGCACACCAATGACAAACTGACGAAGACAACTCCTTCAAACATCTTAATTTCTTAGCTCTGTGACTTATCTTTCCTTTACCAACACAGATCTGATGCCACTCTTATTGAAGGCAGCTTCACACAGTCTGTTTCAGCATATGTTTTAGGTCACCCGAGGAGATGAAAAAAAAAAATAAAGGCTATTCTTCCATTTACTTGTTCCATGCCCACCAGAGCACTATGACCTAATATTTTTTAGGGTTTTCTCTGAACTGAACTCACAAAAAACCTAACCGAGAAGCGAAGGTTTTCGGTCCACCTTGCCCCCTCTTTATCTTCATTCTTGAACTCATTGAAAGAGTAAGAACCCAAAAAAATAAAAATCTAATTGAACAGATCGCGACCAGAAAATTAGCAATTCTTTTCCTGATCTGGGTTTTCTTCCTTAGTTCTTCTTCTTTCTTGGCAGTGATTAAGTTTCACTGGGTCACACAATTTCATTGTGTTGATGGACCTTGTGATTTGTGGATATTATGCAGGTGAGTGTCCCATGCAGTAGCTTGCACGACATAGTGACCATCAGGTGCGGCCACTGCTCTAATCTTTGGTCCGTCAACATGGCTGCTGCTTTTCAGTCCCTCGCTAATTGGCAAGATTTTCAGGTGTGTTCCCAATAACTTCTTCTTCTTCTTCTTCTTCTTCTTCTTCTCTGTGTGTGTGTGTGTGTGTTCTTTTTTTTTTTGTGCCTTCCTTTAGAGGAAAAAAAAAAGAACAATTCTAATATGGTGTGTCCAAATTAATGATGGTCTTTCAATTCTTTGTGGTCTCTGAAATGCGACTATAGCAGCCGTCAGAGGACCAAAACCTATGTGTTTTTTAGCTTTTGTGTAGGAGAACTAGATTTTGCGGCCGAAGTTGTTTTTTTGAGTCAGTTTCTGTCCACCCCCTTCAAGGCAAAAGCTTCATTTTTCCCCTCCCTAGGGTTTTCTTTTTTCTTAGCTACTCTAATTCTTTAATATTTCGAAACTTGATTTGATTGAGAACGGATTTGAGTTAAAAGAGTGGGTTCTTTTCAACGAGATATGCGTCCTCTGTTATGGAAACAAATCTCAAGAAATGTTCTTTTTTTTTTTTTGCCTTCCTTTTGCGTTTTTTTTTTTTTTAAGATCCCAAAGAAAGAGAATGGCTCGGCCTTTGGTTTTGAAAGGACCGTCAATCTGGGTTTTATGTGCAATTATTTATAATTGTTATTGCTTTCTTTCCTATGAAAGACAGCCACCATTCTAGGACTGAACCAGTCACTTCAATGCCGGTTTTTTCTCTCTCCTCTCCCAGAAAACATCACTTCACATCTCTCTCTTTCTCCCAAAAGACATTGCCCACATGAAAAATGTACAAGACATTGTCAACGCCATCCATTTGTGCTAACCTAAGACCTCTTCTTTTTGCTCCCACATTTTCCCCCCTCATATTTTACCTCAATTAGTACCTATTAATGTAACTTTTCTCTTAAAGGAGACCTTTTTACTTCCTCACCTGTAGAACTATATATTGTGAAAATTCTTACCCTTCTTCACCAGCGGAGTTCTTTAAAGAACTTACCTAGCTCAACTTCTAAGTCAACAATATAGCTGCAGAAATGTGAGAGAAAAAGATGTAATAGCTAAAGCAATGAGCTTTTCTCTTTAATGTTGCACTACTAATCACATCTAACTTATGCAAAGTCTCGTCTCTTTTGGAACCTTTTTTTTTTCCTTGTGTAGGCTCCCAGACAGGATTACAGGATTGACATGGGTTCATCTTCAAAATGCAATAGCAAGATCACAGTGCGAGCACCACCGGCGACCGTCACTGAGCAAAGGGTTGTTAATCGACGTGAGTCTTGAATCTTTCTCCTTAGGCAACCTAAACTTAGGTGCTTTTCTACCAAAATTACAGACATTTCATAATATCTTGGACATGAGCAATGAGCAAAGCTTCCTTTTATAAGGCATTTATGGTCTTTCAACCAGAGGGAAAAAAAAAAAGAAGAAGAGAAAAGGACCTCCTCCTGATCATAGAGCAACTACTTCGCATGTTGTGAATAATTTCCGAGTGCGGACAAGTTAATCCTTGCGAAGTGAAAAATCAATTTTCTTTATGTACTTGATGAATTCTATAATAAAGTTTTGATTGCATAAAGTCAAGATATTGTTATGATGTGTGATATCTCATGAGTTGTAGTTTTCTTGGATTTGCAGCTCCCGAGAAGAGGCAGCGAGTACCTTCAGCCTATAACCAGTTCATAAAGTAATGAAACAGAAATCTTCTGCACACCATGCGCTTAAAACAATGTCCTTTCTTTTTATTTTTCTTTGTCCATGATAAAAGAAAGAAGGAAGGAAAAGCTCTCAGCAATTATTGACATATTTGGTTATTGTCCTCTGGTCAAAACCATGGTGATGTTTTCAGAGAGGAGATTCAGAGGATCAAGGCAAGTAATCCAGACATTAGTCACAGGGAAGCATTCAGTACTGCTGCCAAAAACGTGAGTTGTTGATAACATTCTATACTGTTAAATCGTGTAATTTTGCTTACTTTTTGTTGGATAAAATGTTAATGTCCATATCTTTTCGTTTAACTTGTTTCTGAATGATTTTTTGCTATCTATACTAGTGGGCACACTTTCCCCATATTCATTTCGGACTGATGTTAGACGACAATCAGGCTAAAATGGACAATGTAAGTTCCTCTCTGTCATACACGAATTGCTCAGTTCTTTCTATTGTGCCCGCTTCGAAAATACATATTTAGACTTTCGTAAGTTTTTTCTGAAATTTTTTGGTGAGAACTTTGTACACAAACTGTTTCTTAGATTATGTTTCAGTATTGTGCTGTTCGACGGGATATTCGTGGAGCATTATATGCAATAGTCTATGCCCGTCCTAAGTGCCAGTAATCTGAAAGGAGTTATTCCTTGAGCTTTGGTGCAGAAACCTTTCTGAACTTGTTTGATGTTGAATTGTTTCATTGTTGCCAATTACTTAGGATGGTCATAGAAGTAACTGTACGAAATTGCTCTCTACACTATAAATTCTGAATACACTCGACAAATAATAACTCAAGAAACATGTGATGCCTGCGTTAGCACCCCACGGATAGAATGCACGGACCATGTATGTTTCCGGAACTGCATTGGCACCAAACTAGTTTCAATGTATCAAACGGCATATTGGGACAGTTCAATTTAATCAAGCATGTGTTTCATCTGGAAATGGCCTGTAATTGGTTTGAGTACTTTGTGGTTGTTTAACAATAATTCTTCCAATGGAGCTTATCATCTTGCCCATGTTAGCAACTACCGATTATCACGGTATGAATACATGTAAAGTTTTTATTAGAAGGCTTGATCATTTTATGTCCTTAACCAGCCTTAATTTCTTCCTGCAATCTCATTCACTCCTCATTTTATTCATTTTTCAACTTCCATGCAGCGTTCCGAGAAGCATTTGATGTCAAGGTCGACGCTGCTAAACAATTGAACCTGTGGTTGACTGCTCAAAACTACCTCGTATTTCATGTCAAGATGTGAAGACTCTCTATCAAACCTTTGCTTTAGTATTGTTATTATGTACGTAGGGAAGGCATTATATCCCTTGACTGCAATCCTCTTAAGTTAGCCCTTTTTATCTTTCATGTTTATTTCACGGCTGGAAGTAAAGTTCAATTTCACCTCAGCAATTTGTTAGCTATATCTTTCTCTTTAAAATGAATGTGATATGAGTGAAATATATGTAGTTCAAGGAAGTGTTTGTTCGAGCGAAAGAATTTTTCGCGAATTAATTTTCTAGACTTTCACGCACTTGGTATGCTGAAAATTATCGGTCAACGAAAAATCATTTATGGTCAAAGAAAATATACATGCTTAAAGTTAGGAAAATTAATTCCCTTACCTGAAAAGGGGAAAACATTTCATGAAAAAAAATTCCAGAAACATTTTTCCTTTTTACCATGAAGTTTTTCCTGAAATAAACACACCATCACATACAATTTCTCTTTCAGCATTACTTAATTTTCATAGAATTCACTCAAAAGTACTTTTATTTCTTGCAAGTGCTTCTGGAAGTGGGAAGAATACACTGGAAGTTCTCAACTTTACAAGTTTAGTGCCACGACTTTCAATTGTTCATTTGACTTCTCTATCTTTCAAAATTTCGTTCATTCAAGTTATTTCACCGATTCTGATTGCCTAAAATGGTGACGTGGCATTTTTTTTTAATGATAAGTTGATTTTACATGGATTTTTTAAATAGTGTCATGTTATTTTATGGCAAGGAATGAATAAGATTTGAAAAGCTAATAAAATTAAATGACCGTCATATATAATTAAAAAAAAAAAGATGTGCAACCGGACCGATTTTACTCGGAACCTGGATCAAACCATCGAATAGGTCTGGGAACTGGTTCCCACTAGGAACGGGTTCTAAATCTTGGAAACCGGTTGAAACCGGGCCGGTTCTCGGTTCCAAATACCTAGGAACTGGACCGATTTTGGAATCGCTTTTTATCAACTATTAAAAAAACCCTAATCTCGCTCATCTCACCTTCTCTATTTCCGGTGGATTGTAATTTATATTACTCATATTATGGATTGTTGCTTTTGGTGGATAGTGAATTTTATTATTGATCTTTTAATTTGAATCTTTTTATTGATACCCATATTATTTTGCTAGAAAAAATGAAATAGAAAAAAAAATAGGTTCTCGGGTAGACCCCAGAACTAGACCGAAAAAATAGGGCAGGTTCCAAAATAAGTTCCAGGACAAACATGGTAGGTTCTAGGTTTCAAAAATTTGGAATCGTTTATAACAGAGTCGGTTTCAGAGTCTAGGTCCGGAACCTACCCACCCTGCCCATGCTCGCCCCGAATCAAAAAGATTCTGAAATTCTAATATACTTGTCCCTAAGTCATCAGAACTGTGTTATGCAAAAGTTGTGCCAAACTTCCCATTTAACCAAGCTATAGACCTCCTTGGCTCAAGATGATTAAACAAAAGTAGAAATACCACTGTATAATAATGCAAGTAATCATTAAAATGACTTTTTTCCAACTGATGGATGGTAGCGCAAGATGCAGTTTACTTGGGCATATGATTTCATAATTAAATTGAATAATACCAATTTCGAGAAGTTTTAAGCTGATAAATAGAAACGTTATTTAATATACTTTGAATTGTGCAACTCTTGCTAACACATTCATATCTTGGACAACAATGGCATAGAAATTGTATTTGATAGAAGCAATTTGGAAAAGAAGAGCCTGTTTGTTGCAATTTATCAGCTACTTTCGACTTTTGCTTATTGATTTCTGTCCAAAATTTAACTATTTATGTAATCTTCGAAAAATTTATTGAAAGATTCTTCTAAATGTCAATACCTGAATATATTGAAAGGCTTTAAGTGTGTCGGATTACATACAAATCAAAGTGTGAGCTTCCTAAAAATTTCCAAAAAGCGAATAGTTGAATGCAGAAATCAACCAGGGCTGTAAATTATTAACCGGGTAAAAGAGCTCAATGTATCCTAAATTATTTTTCACTTAAATGTAAAAGATCAAAACCAGATCAAATGAATAGCATTCGTCATATTGCAATTTGATTCCTAACAACGCAACAAACATCATATTTGATAACTCTGAAAGCTTTCTAGGTAAACTAGCACACTCGTATGAGTACGTGCAAATATATATATATACACACGCACAGAAAGTTATGAATTGTTTATGTCGAAGATTCGCCTTCTCTCTTGTCCAATTAATCCTAGATGTTTCTAGGGAAGTAAACCTCTAATATAGAACTATGAACCACTAATCCCAAGAGCGATCTATGAAGAGTGAGCCATCCTCTTGTAAAGCTGGAAAAAACCAAGTGCTCCATTTGTATGTGTAGAAGTTCTCCTATCCGATATTTTAGAGAGTATCTCAAAGAGAAGAGCGTGTATTTCTTCAGTTGAGTTTCCAATCTTTCTCAACAAGTGATATCAAAGCTTTTGTTATGTTCCCCCAACATATGTTTGAAATAGCAATGTACAAGAGAGACATGGTCAACAAGTGATATCAAAGCTTTTGTTATGTTCCCCCAACATATGTTTGAAATAGCAATGTACAAGAGAGACATGGTTAAAAATAGGGAAAAGAACCAAAGATATCCTAAATTGATTGCATTGGTACTAATCCAGTCATAAGCCCTTCAATTGGACCAATTTAGTTCTAAATCATTTGCATTTATGCCAATTTAGTTTATCCAGTCAATTTTGATTGGAAATCGCTAACATAGACGACGGTCATCTTATGTGACACAACTGGCACCGACTTGGACAAATTTTACAATTTTATTGTTTTTTCTATGTACTTATTTTTTTATGTTTTTCTTTTCTTTTTTTTTTCATTTAGCCAATGAGGATCATGGCCCTCGCTCAGACCATTGCCGACCGCAGGCAAGGGCTGCCAAGCCTCCCTCGCCAACCATTGCCAGGCGATGATCGCCCTTGCCGGATCTAGCGAGGTCTTGGCTACCCTCAACCACCACCGGCATGGCCTAAGCAAGAACCACGACCATTGCTAGCCAAAAAGAAAATAATAAATAACAAAAAAGTCAAAAATTATTTTGACAATTGTAAAATTTGTCCACATCAATGCTAGGCATGCCACGCAGGATAGTCAGCGTTCATATTAGTGATTTCCTACTAAAATTAATCAGATAAACTAAACTGGCACTCCGACCCGGAAAAACTGAACTGACAAATACAAAAGATTTTTAGCAATAAATTAGTTCAATTGAAGTATTTAGGACTGAATGGTATCAACGTTATAAATTCAGTACCATTTTGATATTTTCTCGGTTTAAAATATCACCCCGGATTGAAAAAGAAAAAGAAAAATTGTCTGACTGTTTTGTTATTGCAATAAAAATGAGGGGAACAAGACGAAATGAGGAGAAAAGAAGGAAAAGCCACTTACCCCCATTTTGGAAACTTTGTTCTCCTGCCTCCGCTCAAATTAAAGATTGTTTTCGAAGCTCTTTTCTAGAATCTCTTCTCTTCCCACCAAATCCCCCCGTCAAAACTGAGAATAGGTTGAAAGGATGTAAAAGAAATCTTTGCAAAAGATTTATGGGATTGCACAATAGTTACTTAAATTACATTATATTTGCGAGCATTTAACAAAAGTCTAGAAGTGAGTCAAAACTTTGACACATGGATTGTTCTTAAACATTCTTGTAGCCAACTACATTCATTGATCAGATAATATTCCCAGTCCAAGACTTGCAATAGCAGGATTTTTTAAGCTCATCTTGCAATTACAAGTGACTGGCTTTGTCTCGCGCAATCGAATTGGTTGCATTAATTTTTAGGTAAATATCAAAATACATAAATGAAACATAACCATTTACATCTTCTTATGCACTGAGAGCGCGACCTTCATCCACTCGATGCATCATCATCTTTTGGTTTCAATAGCTCCACGCGAGATACACATGATTGAAGAATAGGGACATAAAATGGAATTTTTTTTATTTAACTTGTCATTTGGTCTTTTTGGGATTGATGGATCCTATCTATATCTCCTTACCTAGAGAGTAATAGCAGCTCTACGTAACACTAAAATTCAATTTTAAACTTGTGTCAATGGTGCATTCATTAAGAAATAGTATAGCTTCTTCAATCTTATCCAGTAAAAGTTGGGAAAAGTGTCCATAATGTCCTAGACCTATTCTACTTTTCTCAATTCAGTCCTAAATCGTTTAATTTTGCCAATCATTTTCACCTTTCGCAAATTAAGTCCATCTGATCAATTTTTGCAAGAACTTGCTGACTGGACTCATCCGTCTTATGTGGCATGGCCAAAGCTAACATGGACAATTTTTAATAATATTTTAACATTTTTCTATTTATTTATTTATTATCTTTTTCCTTTTTATTTTTTTATTTTTTCTTTTTCTTTTTCTATTCAAAGGGTTGGCGTGGCTGAGGGTTGGCAACCTGCGCTGCCCTCGCTATGGTCTACGAGGGCCACCACGCCCTTGCCTCACTAGATCTGGCGTCGTTGAGGACTCACAAAATCTAGCGAAGCAAGGGCATGACGGCCTTCCCCAGACCCTCGTTGGCCACGGCGAGGGCTAGCGAGGGTTGTGTAGGCTCGCGCCGCCTCGTCAACCTCAACAAAAAGGAAAAGAAAAATAGAAAGAAAAGAAAAATAAAAAAGTCAAAAAAAATACTTAAAAAGTATTCATGTCGGTGCCGAACGTGTCACGTAAGACTGTCGGCATCCATGTTATCAATTTTCAACAAAGAATTGTTGGATGGACTCAATTGGAAAAAGGTGAAAAGTTTAAAATTCAATTGGCAAAATTAAGAAGTTTAGGATTGAATTGAAAAAGTGCAATAGGTTAAAGATTTTTTAGATAATTTTCTAAATAGAAGATCTCTCGTAGCTCTCGGGGGAGAAATTGTGGACGCCAATTTTGTCTTTACACTGAGAAAACTAAAATTACATGAGAAAGTTTCGGCTAGTTTAGTTGTACTATCTAATCACACAAGAATAGTATATTCCACATGTTTGATGTAAAACTAATATTCCTCGAGCAGAAAATTGAAATTTAAAGATGTTTAGACATTGCAAAAGCTAATCCCATTGAAGTGCACATGGGAAGTGGATAACATGAGCCGTAAACTGTAGAGAAATAAACAAAAGTTCATCCATGGTTTCACAAGCGGCGCAAGCGCATCCGAACAGTTTTTTCATCAGCGATCAGCTACAAATTGGGAGAATTACCCAAAAAAAAAAACTACATTTATTTTAATTGTGTCAATTCGATCATAAATCTTTATTTCTTTTTTGTCAATTGAGTCCTAAACTGTGTCAATCCGTATGAATCATCATTGATAACGAATACATTTTTCATTGAATAATTATGTTAAGTGATATAAGCGATCATTTTAAGGAAAATATTTTTCAAATTATTCATTTTTTTGTGAAACAAATGGAGTCTAAGTATATTTCTACCAATCAGTAAGTCTGGTTTAAGGAACCTAGGAGGAAAACAAAAGAAAAAGTACTCCGTCGAGATAATAAGAACTATGTTTGTTATATATGATGCATGATTAGGTTGATTTGATGATATGAACATCCTGTATATTCTCTCTGTAGTTTGGTATGGATTTTCATTTGGAGAGAAAAATAGGTCGGACCGAACTAAACCGAATCACGAACAATTACTTCCATTAGCTTTCATTAGCATTGACAAATTACGTATTGCCACATCCAAAAGCATTTATCGACAATGTCCAAACGCAAATTCTTCTTTCTCAAATAACAAGGACACCTAACTTTCAACTTGAACTCATTCTTATGGAAGCATATAAATCGCACCATCCATGTGCATTAGGTAAGGCTCCACCCACAAGGTTCGGAGGGGGGAATTATCACGTATCGGACGCGGATTTTGTCGCGCATATTTTCGGCATGTGCTCATGTGTGCGGACAGAAACAAATTGAGAGAATCTTGGCCGCTTCTCAAATGATTCTCCATGTAATGAAACTGAACAAGGTTCGCAGCAAGGCTTATTCGGCTTGGAGGAGTTGTAGGCTGATTCTCCTCCTCATGTCGTGAACAACACACGGAGTCGTAGGTTCTTACTTCCTTTATTCTCGCTGTCTTTTACTAAAAATTAATTGATGTGAGAAAATGGTCTTTAGGTTTGCTATGCTTTTCTTTTTTCCTCAAAAAGTCTCAATTGAACTTTTACCCTATGTATTTACTACAGGGTTGTCGGAATAAATGCACTGAAACTGAATTAATTATAAATATGGCCTAATACTAAATAAAGGACATTGCTCAATTAAATTTTCTCCTGTTTTGGTGTAGCTAATTTCCTTAATTTTGCCTATTAGTTAACCATAATTGCATATTGGGTTGTGGTGGGTAGTCCTAACGGGTTAACACACTAGCAATGAGTCCACAGATACCAACTCATGTTCCATCTGAAGAAAACATAATTTTTTCCTTGAAATAGCATACTATTTGAGAGCACAAGCAACATAAGCATCAAGATGTACAAAACACAGGTAAAGTTTCATAGATCAAGATAAAAGGGGCAAGTTGCTTGGTCAAGAAAACCTAGAAGTTGGTTCTCCCTGTCCATAAAATACTATGTAGTGTATCTTTCCATGAAAAAGCTATGTTATTTTTTGTAGCGATCATCTCTATCCAACACATTATGTGCGACCTAGATATGTACATATATGTGTATAATGTTGCAACGACCCAGGTCATTTCACGTACGTAAGTTTTTTTAAAATGAGTACTCGAGTGACCACACAAGTTGGTAATCATTTGAAGTTGGACCATACTCACGAATTTTTCTTTTGACAGGATCATTCCCATCTAATTTGATATTTTAGGATATCACAAACTTCCCTACCTAAAGAACTAATGAATTAACATAACGATACTCCTCTTAATTGACGAGTGATCCGGTTCATTCTGCCTCCTCCATCATCTTAGAAGCCTTCTAAAAATCACACTTTGTCTGAGCCCTCTTACCATGATGAGCACTCTCTGATCACATCAAATTGGATATAGGTCCATAAACCACACATCTACTTAGGGAGCCTGGCTCTGCCATCATCTGGATCAATTCGACTTGTTCCACAAGGACAAAAAGACCTCAAAAAGAATAATCAGCGGTGTCAATTTACGTGCAAGTCTTAAATATGAATCAATTAACATAGACTATCCTATTTGATGTGGGATTTTTGGGTGTTACTATTATTGTTTGTGATTTGAATTCCTCAATGTTGGTCCTATTTTAACATAATCCAGTAAATTTTGTGGCCCCATAACGTTCTTCTCACGAATGATGCCTTATACTTAAGAGATGCTATTGCTTTTCTGTTTCTTCTTTCTTTTCCCTGTTCTTGCTTCTTTTGTTGTAATGAAAGTAGATGTCTAGAGAAAAGGGATCTAAGTGCCCGAGCATAGGCTGCAAATGGCAGACTCCTGATATTTTTTTTGATAAAGTGGATTGGACCACATATCTGGCATCCAATCTCAGTGTCCAAAGATCCTGCCTGAAAAGCAATACCTAGAGAGAAAAGCTTTCTGCATAGCTTCATTCATTCATTCAAACTTGGCCTTATGCTGTTCTTGACTAATAATTGCGATTAGGGTTCACTGCGCATCTACTTTCCCCTCAAGAGAGAAGTAGCTCAGCTGATGTGAATCTCTAGCAACATGGAACCCTAGAAAACGCCACACCCTTTCTTCATTTCAAACAGCTCTTTAGTCAGCAAAGCTACCAAAAAGGCTAGCACAGAGAAGGGAAAGTCGGTCACTAAAATCGCTTTTTCAACGGTCGGATTCAACTCTTCGAGTTGTTATATTAAAGTTGTATGGTCATGAGGTTTACAACCTGATTACTTACTGATGATGTAGGACAACTAGCGTATAATTTTTGGGAAAAATAATATTACGATTTTAGATAGAGTTTAGGTATTTTTCTATTTTAAGAATTTTAGCGATATAGATAATCGCGATATTTGATTTCAATTCCGTTTGATTATATTAGCTTAGATATGATTTTGATAATATTATCTTTAGTGATTATATTCCCTAAAGGAGTGCTATCTCTATATATAGTATATAGGACGTCCGCCTTTGTAATCTATACATTATCATTCTATCATTCAATCAAAATTTGAGTATTCTTTGGAATTATTTTCCATGATCGCTTACCCTGCGTCATTTGGTATCAGAGCAGGTTTCTCACGATAACTCATAACGTGAATATCAATCTCCCCGTAGCTGAGGACCGTGAAAACGAACCTATACACTGGCTGAGTTCAATCGATTCGTGGGTCAAACCGATCGGAGGTTTCAAGAATTCCTTGACACCATACAGCGTTTGTCCACAAACCCCATACCTGGCGTGCTTCCAACCGAGCGAATTTCTGTCACTTGTGATCTCGAAGTAGCTATGGATCGTGGGGCAAATCACCGACATCACCAACAAAGGCGACAAGTCTATGTTGAGGATTTTAAAGAAGAGGATTTCCAGGACATGCCTATTCGTGGAGGTCGCCGTTATGGAGAATTCCAGGATGAGCAAGTTCGTGGGGATCGCCGACATGGAGGTTATCAACGATATCCCGAAAAATATCAATTGAAAGTTGATCTCCCTACCTTCAATGGCAATTCGGATATCGAAGACTTTCTGGAGTGGCTCTAGGAGGTTGAGGAGTTCTTTGAAGCCATGGCGATCGATGAGGAAGACCAAGTAGAATTCGTGACGAGAAAGTTGAGGCGTGACGCTCTAGCTTGGTGGGAGCAGACACAAATATCCCGACGTCGTCAAGGAAAAGCTCCTATCCGAACGTGGAGACGGATGAAACGAATGTTAAAGGTACGTTTCTTTCCACTTGACTATGAACAAGAGTCGGTGAAGGGCGGTGAGGTCGTCCTTGGAACCGTTCCCTAGGCTGCGACGCGGATGCATCAGGATTTCGCCGCATTCAAGGAGAAGCCGATGGCTAGGATTAATTTCCCTTTTTTCCCCAATCTCTTGCCATGGCCTCCAAAGCCCTCCAAATCAGGGAACCAAAAGGCAAAGACCAGATTTTGGAGAAACTAGAGGAGGAACCGAGGGTGGAAGGAGAGACGAAGCAAAAGGACCCGAAGTTCGTTTCTGAAATCGAAACTTCCGTCGAGAAACCAAGTCTAGAACACGAGGATGCCCAGAATGTTAAGGGCTCGATCCGGGACGTGTCTCAAGCAAGAGGAGATGCTGATACGTTACTAAAAGAGCTTCATCATAGTCTTCTCAAGCAAGAGGAGATGCTGATATCGTATGCGCAGCAACAACGCAAGGCGCACACAAGGGCGGTGGAAACTGCAAGGTCAGTTTCTAAAATCACAATCAACTTCTTTGAGCCTCTGGACATGCATGCGACCAAGCTGAACCAGTTCGTGGAAGAGGCACAAACCGTAAATGATCAAAAGTTGTTTGAACTTGAGAAAAATTTTGAGGAATGTGATGCCAATAAAGAAAGGCAAATGCTAGAAAAAGTGGCAGAATTGTTTGCAAGTCCAAATGCAAGGAAGAAAAAATCGGTTCCGATGGCCGTGCAAAATCTTCGGGAGAGTGCCACATAGTCGCAATATAATGAGGACAACTCTGCTGTGGAAGTTTGGAAAAAGGGTCGGAAGAGGAAGCGGAAGACGGAGAGGCATTGGAAGTACAGGAAAAAGCGAACCCAGACGCAACGAACTCGAGGACGAGTTCTTCTGAAGAAGAGGAGAAATGATGTAGGACAACTAGCGTATAATTTTTGGGAAAAACAATATTACGATTTTAGATAAAGTTTAGCTATTTTTTTATTTTAAGAATTTTAGCCATATAGATAATCGCGATATTTGATTTCAATTTCGTTTGATTATATTAGCTTAAATATGATTTTGATAATATTATCTTTAGCAATTCTATTTCTTAAATGAGTCATATCTCTATATATAGTATATAGGACGTCCGCCTTTGTAATCTATACATTATCATTCTATCATTCAAGTATTCTTTGGAATTGTTTTCCAAGATCGCTTATCCCGCGTCACTTACGTTTCGCTTGAACGTTAGGAATTCTTGCGAGAAACCAGGTTTGTCCAACACAGGTACTTGCAATTCTCGCAAAGTTTCAGATGCAGTCCAGTAGCTTTCTCCGCATGTCGGGTTCATGCTTTAAAACCTCAAAGCCGCATCCAATCTTCTCACCAAGCGACTGTAATATCTGGTTCACCATATGAAATGATATGTCAAAGCCTGATGAATTCAAGCCGTTAAGTCTCAAGTGAATCGCGAGCCTAATCAATCAATTAATGTGTCCAGGCAGAAATGTATCTGTCCGAAAGAGGCAAAGTTGAGGACATCTTTAGTTAATTTGGCAAAGTAAGTCATGGAAAGATATTAGCCTTATTTTGTATGGCCATTTCTCCAACGATACAAAAGACTCGGAGAAACTTCAAAATCCCGTATCGTAGATGATATAACGAAGGATATGCACCCGCGCGGGTTAGGCGGTTGGACTCGAGGGTTTTAGTATAATTCGTGTCCATCGAGCGACGCTCAATTTTTCGATGTACTTGTCCGGTGAAAGAAGTTTCAAATGGTTTCATTCTCTATGCTAGAGTCGCATAGAGAGAGATAAATAAAAGCACAACTGTGAATTATAAAGTACAAAACACATCCCTCCAACCAAATATTGCTGAAATTAACTACTGCCAGAGATGCACAACGTTTATCAAAACTGTCTTGTCATTTTCATAATGGGTGTACTATTTATAGTCATTTGAGCGAAACCTTTGTGACTCGATTGCAACAATTAATGCGCGACGACAATGACTTCATGATCCGGGCAACTTATTAGCTCTACCAAATCCCTCTTAGGAAGGTCCTATGAAACTCCCAACCCATGTTGGCCCTTTACCAAAACTTTATAGGCTGTCACTTCTCAACTTTTTGGTACTAAAAACGTCAATACTGGAGCAGATTAATTGTGGAGAGGGAAAATATCTGTTCGAGCCACCAAAATGCCTAGCAAACAAGAGAGTCCACCTCTGAGTAGATCTTGCATTGACTTATTGCTTGGTTTTGATTGACATGATGTTACTGGCTACTGAAATATTCTCCTTTATTTTATTTTTTATTTTTTTTTTGGTAAAGGTAAGACTTGTATTCTCCTTTGTTTCACATCTTCGCAATAATATACATAATTTTTGAAATTGAGATCGCCTAGCCACTTGGTTTCGCGATTCTCCATCGTCATGCCATATTATTTAAGTTACGAAATACGGAAGGCAAGAAAAATATATTTGGGGTTTTCAAGCAGAAACAACGCGTTTTTCTGCTAATGCATATGGCAATAAACACACCCAAAAAAAATCATGCCCCAGAGCAAGTAAACCTCGACGACATTGTTGACAAGGCCCTTACATAAACGGCATACAAAAAACAAAAGGAAAGGAAGAAAGAAAGAAAGAAAGAAAAATCCCCCTTCATTTGAAGGGTTTTTATGATCTCCCGGCAAACTAATCCATCCTCTTATAAATGTCGCATTCAAAGTCAAGTTACCTTTGCTTCCTAGGCAAGATATCGTACTTTGAAAAACACTGCAAAAAAAAAAAAAATCGATGAACAGTTGAGAAAACCAAAATGTTGCAAGGTTAGTTCCCAACGAACCAAGTGCAGATGTGGGTGTAGCTTTCAAATGAGAGGGGAAAAGGAAGGGGTTAGAACTTGGCAGGGGAGGAAGAAGATGGGAGAGAATAAAAACAATTGGGGCACCTCGGGATCAGCAAAGTGGGATAATATAGCAGATTACGAGCTGGCATATGCTGCTTTTATCAGAATTCAGAAAGCACCCAGATAATGTCTTTCCCCCCGCCCCCCCTTTTTTTTTATCTTTTTGAAAGAAAAGAGAAGGTATATATCATTTAATAAAAAAATAAAAATAAAACAGATTTTTTTTGGGCTATGGAGTGCTTCCAAGTTCTAAGTGATTATTAACCAGACCCATTCATAATGCACCGGTTACGTATAATACAAGACAAACAGTGCAATTTTTTCAATGAAAACTTTTCCTTTTAAGAGTTCAATTTTCCTTACAAAAAGAGATCAATTAATAATTTGTAATATCTACATATCCCTCTCGATTCTGATGTAGCGTATGCAGCCATTGCTCTACGGCCTTGAGGACGAGACGACATTTTCGGGTGTTCCGTTACATATTGACTGCAATCTATCCCGACATTTAATCATGTGAATTTTAGCCGACACTTACCCAAAGGTTTATATGCATTGAACTCTGAATAGCTGGAATCACCTAAAAACATTTAGGTAGGAAGGAGGCGCTCCCCCCCTCTCTCTATCTATCTGCATTGCACTGACAACTGTTTCTGACACTTAGAATCTGAAACGTCAAGCTCAATGTCTGCTCAAGCATTCAATATCAATTCTGATGTCCTCTCTCTCTCTCTCTCTCTCTGACTTCTCCCCCTTCTCTCACGCACTAGCTTGCCTGCTCTTTGGAATCTTATATGCCATGACCCTACTGTTCCTACATGAGGACACACCACTATTTTAATTGGGACCCATCAAACAAAATTGCTCCTGAATGATTGCAATTTTTTTTTTTTTGGGTACAGGGGCCCAATTACTCCCTTTCTCTCTCTCTCGCCACATGGGTTTGGGTTCTTAGCAGAGACGCAAGGGGATAAGTTCTTCCTCCCTCTCCTGTGTGTCATTCGATGGGAACATGTGACTCCCATTTGGCATCTTGTACTGCGAACGACAACATGTTCATCTCCGAGTGGTCAGAATCCACGCCACGTGTCGCTCTCGGAATGCTCCCGAACCTCCTCTTACACCAAGCAAGTAGAAACCCTTCCTATCATTTTCGAGGAGATATGAGCCACGTCGATTGGATCCTGCAGAGTTTTGACTTACCCCGTCACTCTCTCTACCATTTCCTCCATGTAAAAGCCAGAATTTTACGTTGTCGTAGACCTTGGGATGGCAAAATTTGTTCAAGCATCTCATAACTGCAACCTACGAGTTGATTCTCCACTCCATATGAGCAACTGGGGAACTGGAGTTGCGAACCCAGTAAATCGGCCTTCTAACTAGTAACCAGTTGGCAAAGCGTGAATTTCATTTGCAGTATCCTTTCACGCACATGAGAACTGCGATGCTAGATAAGAGCAATTAACAACCGGACTAGTTTGAGTACTTCACATGAACTTCCAGGATACTAGTGTCAATACCCACTACACTATGGGGCACTGAATGAACGCAATCCGTCATGAGCTGATTTTCCTAGAACAAAAGCAAAATCAATTCGCTTCCCAGTTTTCCCTGCGTTTCAGTTCCAGAGTTAAAAAAAAAAAATGGAGGGGCAGAAAAAGAGCTTCCACATTTTTTGCAAATGGTGTGCTGAAAGCAGAATGCTAGACTGATCTTCAAAACCAGAGTCAGTCTGATTAATAATATCTACAGTTCCTCCTGAAAATGCAATATTTGCTTCAATCAAGCACCAATGCCCCCACAGACTACATTTACAATACATCAAGGCCAATCCTGTGACTCTGAAATGCACCCATGTGGCCGGTTCAATCAAGTCCTACGGCTCTAAACTAAGTAAAGAGAGAGAGAGAGAGAGAGAGAGAGAGAGCCACGTCAACTCCCTCCTTGAAAATAATGTCTAAACTAAAGAGCAAATGGAATCTTTTCCTATCGAACTAAAAGAAATCCTCTTCTTATTGGATCCGAACGTAAATTCTAGATCTGAAGCATCACTGGGAATTGAGGCATTACTTGTTGAAGGGAAAGAAAAGACGAGGGCAGGTGAAGACCTCCTCAGACCAAACGTGTAAGAGGGAACGGCGGAATCCTCTTTTGGCTGAAGCAGATTATTGACAATAGATTGAGGCATCATGGATGGCGTTGGTGGCTCAGGAAATATCCCAGGGGAAGAAGAAATGGGAAATGTAAACGCGGAGTTATTATCAGAAGAAACCATAGCCCTTACTTGAGGCTTATTGATGGAAATAGATGGAAGAACTGCTTTAGACCCCAAAGCTGGTTTCTTTAGTGTTATATGTCCACGAAAGTCGGAAGCACTCGGAAGTTCCTTGGAAGCATCCTGCATATGACCCAATCAAGAAAGACATTAAAAAGAGTTATCTTTCAGTATATATCTGCAAATAGAAGTCTCTGTTCACATACTGGGTGGAATCTACTTCCACATTACGAAATGACTGAAAGGGGACAACCGGTCTCCTAACATCTGTATGGTCTTAAGAAGCTATTGGATACGAAATTTTCCTACTATCAATTTCTCACCATGGTAAGAAATAGCCAATCAGTTAAGAGATTCATCAAATATTATACCACGGGGACCTATCAGTTCTAAATCAGTGCGAACATATGCTGTCAAACAACTCATGTCTTAACTACCGTTAAAGATCTATTGCTGATAAAAGTTGGAAGGAAACCCATTGTAGGGGCAGTACCTTATTTGAAATCTCGAAGCCAAACTTGTCAGCTACACCAGAATCTAGTGAAGCAGTGTTATTAACTCCAGGAACTGGGATAGCATTGCAAATATCTTCCTCAGAACCAGAAAAACGTCCTTTTGCAGCATTAGCAGTTTTGTTTACATTCTCCTCCGCTGGAACTCTAAAAAATGAAGTTCCTGTACCTCCATTCGTAAGAACAGCATTCATCTGGTTAGTCTCGTCTGCTTTGCCACATCTAACAGAAGCAGACGGATGCGATATATAGCCACTACTTGACATCGAATGAGCAACATCAGAAGACTCAGATTTTTTCCTCAAAGTGGCATGCTTCAACTCCGCAGCCTTATCCTTGGGAGTTGGTAGGCTTCTATCAAGATGCTCCAGTATCTTTCTAGCCATCTGACTAGAATGTGTGGGAACGGTTGGGACACCTACATCAAAATTCGGTGAATTTTTTTCTAGTGGTTGGAATTTTGAACTGCTACTTGTTCCTCCAGCCTCCATATTCTTGTTGAAGGCAGGCAAAGAATGCATGCGAAAGTCAACTGTTTCTCTCTGCGAAGAACCAACTAAAGTAGAAAAATTACTAAAATTTTGGGGACTTCCAGTGCCGAACTTTTTCATTGAACTACGCATGGGTCCTATGGATCCATGGTCACCATGCAATTCATCCTCTCTGAATCTAACCTGCATACATTCCCACAAATTTAATACAATCAATTTCAGTTCACCAAAATCATAAAATGTAATCAGAGCAAGGACAGCAAAAACCTTTCGACTTAAAGTTTCACTCTTATAAGCATGGAACAACACATTTTTAGTAACCACACGAGTCAAAGCTTATGATTTATGTTTTGCATCGTAATGCCAATTGTTTAGTTACATTTGAATTATGACTAAGAACAAACAAATCCAAAAACAAAGATCCATATTCATCATTACTGCTGTAGGAGACATTCAACTGGGTTCCATATTCACAATGAATTTACATTGCCATGACAGTTGATCCAATTGCTTCCAGAAACAAGCACACACTCGCACCATGCTTAGTCAGAAAAAGCCCAGACCCAGCTTTGGTTTGCTTTAATGACAGATTAGAGTGCAAAAGAGTCAGTGAAACAGTACATAGGCATTATTTTTCTACTTCACCATTTCTCAGATCTGTCCTTTAAGTTTAACACCATTTTGATAAAAGATAGAGGTAATAACAATCAGCTCAGTTGCAGCTGCCTCTGATGACTTTATTTCTCCATTTGTCATCGGAGAACAGATGGGAGTACTATATTTGCTTCACAAGATGATGAACATGTCCACATTGATGCGCACATATGTTACGGACTATGCAGCACCGACACGACACACGACATGACACGACACTCCGACACGTGGGGACAAGTGTATTAAATGGATATATATATATATATATATATATATATATATATTTATATATATATCATTTTTATGATTCCACAAATAAACAAATAATAAAAAAAGAGCATAGAATGAAATTAATAACAAAATGATAAATACACAAAAAGAAGCCAAAGACACCAATTACTACTCAAATTTCATAGCTAAGCATCCATTTATCCCTGATTTTCCCTAACTAGCCCCAACCCCCCCTACTTTTCTGTTTTTTATTCCCTAAAGAAAAGAATAAATTAAAAATTAAAAAAAAAATCACTAATACAGAAATCAAAGCCCAATTCCCTCAAGCTCGCCCACCTCATATCCTTTTTGAAACCCTAATCAAAGCCCAATTCCCTGCCTTCGAACCCCTAATCACCCACCTCATGTCCTCCTTCCCAGTTCGAACTCACCCACCTCCTCCACAACTCCCTCTTCAACCATGCCAAGCAGACGGACCCCAACTCCCTCTCCCTCAAGCTCGCCCACCTCATCCACAACTGCCCCACGTCAAGCTCCGTGCCCTGTCCGCCATCCTCCTCCGCAAACTCCTCACCCGCAACGACTCCTACATCTACTCCCGCCTCACCCCGCAGACCCAGCCCTCCCTCAAGTCCGTGCTCCTACCTCGATTCAGCATGAGGAGGCCAAGACGATCACCAAGAAGATCTGCGACACGGTAAGTTTTTACCCCAAAAGACCGAAATTTTCCCAAATTACCCCCGGGACATGCGAGTCCCAGCATGTCACTTTCGTTGACCATATGTCAGAAGCTCGGACACGCGTCGTCCGACCGTGTCCCAGCATGTTGGGCGCGTGTTGGACACCAACACGCGAAAAATGCCCTCAGGAGAGTGTCCGTGCTACATAGATTACAGATCAAATCGAAATTAAAGATTCACAGAACATGTTTCACATACCTTAGACTTGGACATAGAATTTACAGGTCTCGAATATGGTGTTCTGCGAAGATTTGGAGTCCCATGTCTGCCTCTTTGAGTCTGTGGGGTCAAAAAACGATCTTGTACTACTGAACCAGGCCAGCATACAGATGGCTTGGGTAGAGGTGATGGACTAAAAGGTTTCTGTAAATAGCCATCCACATGACGCAATGCTTGGGGATCTTCTGGCAGGCTACTTTTAAGAATAGAGCCAACTTCTGATGTCCGACTTCCCATGTAGGCTCTAGCAATGTCAACAGGCGAAGCACCAATTTCGTCACGTAACTGCAGAGTTTTGTTTTCCGAGCACCACAAGTACTGTCAGAACAAACATGAAGAAAACTTCTTCCGGTCTAAGATGGCCTACCCATATATATACAGAGGCATCACCATCAAATAAATAGAACTTCACTGCTAACACCATATTAAAATTCACAAGCTAGCATCAATGGTTCCACATTCATCTAAGAAGTCCACGCATAAGATACAGTACTATTTGAGTAGCTTTTTCGAAAAGAGATATAGATATGTAGGTATTTTAAAACAGACGTTAAAACAGCAGAAAAATTTCAGTAACTTATAAACTTGATCGATGGCATCATGACACATTTAATAGGATCTATTTGTTAGAATACCAAAGAGATTATCTAATGTTCTCAAAGAATACCAAAGAGATTATCTAATGTTCTCAAATAGACAAGATGGCACTGGAAAATGCCTACATGTCATGAACATAAAGAAGCAACCCACACTATTTTTGTGAAACGTCCCAACATGCAAAGGGAGGATATTAAACATGTTACACCCTTTAAACACACCTTGATCTCATAGCTTAAACGTTTAAAACAACTGGTTGTGAACATTCAAAATTTACATGGTGCCAAAGCATGAGATCTTGAATTTAAATCCTTCCACATCACTCATTTGCCTGAGCCGATATATTTCCAAGCGTTGGTCTTAATCAAAGCCATGCCTACGTGTGAGGCAGTGTTAAACCATTAGGGGGCTGTCTGGATTAAATCTCACATTTTTTTTTTTGCTTAATCTAAATCTTGCGACGCATGCACGTTGACTTCATTAAAGCCAAATTGCCTTAATTTCACAATGCTCAAATGCTGCAACATAAATTTACATCTAAATTTTTCATAATTTTTTGAACTTTGAATAATGTTTTTCAAATTTTGGCAGGAAGGAATGAAAATCTTTTCATTTTTTTTTAAATGCAACCAAACGTACCCTTAAATATCAAACCACACATTCAACTAATAATTAACCTTTTAGAACAGCGGGCTATGATCCCACAAAATTTTACAAAACAGCTAGTAGAAACTAGAAAGAAGCAAAAGGTCATCAACACCAACAAAGAGTCGCTATGCTATGTACCAAGGCACATTCCAACACCTTTCTAAGATATTCAAGAGAAGCATGGTGGAGGTGCAAGAAGAGCATTTCTATACTGTTCGCTTCATCAAAAACACTTCAAAAGCACATAAGGAGAATTACATTATACTTCATGAACAATTTGGAGGCAAAGTTGGAGCAAAGAATGCAAGAAAATCACATGTATCCATTTAAATTTCGTCTCAATAAGCTATTCAGGTGCCATGGAAAAATTAAGATTTATCCTTCAGCTTTTCCAATATTAAGCTACCTTCAACTTTCTCTGTAAAAACGATTTCAAGCTGCTGGAAGATATAAATACAATATAATTAGATGTAGGCCGCAGAACCAAAAAATAAGACGTCTTGATAGTTGCCAAACCATCAAGTGACCAAACATTAGTTACCAACTATTGATGCCAACCAACCTAATCTGTCATGACGGGCAAAATATGAATTACAGCAATCCTGTAACTGTCTCTTTAACTCTTGGGATCTCTAGGTCATTCCTGTGTTCTGAGAACCCTTGGCTCACATCAAAAACAATAATGGCATTCTTAAGAAGTTGCTTCGACTTTATAGATATTATGCCAGAGTACTCTAGCACTAACATTGGCAAGAGAAAAGATGTTCGGACAGAGAAACGTATTGAAGAATCTACTCCACTTACATTAGAATGATGAAGGGGCGTTGACACTTCCCATAGAGCTCTGTTCAAAACTCCCTGCTCTCCCCCATTTGTTTTGCTTGAAATGTGAGGCGCAGTTGCATGGACATCAACTTCACCCACAGCATTCATTTTGGAGTTGTTCTCCCTTTCCTTCGTCTTTGGTAGATCAACAGTCTTTGATTTTAAAATCTCAGTCAGACGACTAATTTCATCCCTGCATGACGATAAAAACAATCAGGGCATGGAATATAAAAGACATGTCCATTATGTACAAATCTTCGTGGTTAAATTGCAGAGTTCCTATCAAATATACACCGTCAACCAGAATACTGTGCAAGCTTAATGAGCCATTAAGGAATCCAGGACAAAGAAATTTCTAATAAACGGGTAGAAATTTTGCCAAGAAAACCAAATTTTCCTTCCACCATTTTCCAGCTGCCCACTTTAAGTTGCTCCAAGAGCACTTATCAAGCTATATGAAATGAACTATTTACCAGAAGAAAAAAACACTCTGCGAAGGTATACAATGCAGAACAAACAACAGAAACAAGGTTTGGCCTAGCGTTGCTTCCCCCTCACCAACACCAAAGAGGTCATTGTTTTGATCTTTACCCTTACCCTCCCTCACTAAAGAACTTAAAGGTAAGACAACAAAACTTATCAAAAGATAAATTGGCATGACTTTTCAGAAAAAGAAATATATACATGAACTTGAAAAAAAAAAAAAGCACCTTACAGGTTAACGTGCACTGGGATGACATAGTACAAAGTACATTGAACCTGTAGAGAAAAGGTTGATTTACCTGGAGAACATTTTTCCTCTAATCAGTTGCTCAATTTCAGAAATGGCGGAATCTTTTGGGAGGTCAGTTACTTTGTTGTGTGTTGTTTTGAATTCTGTGTACCCATCAGAAACGGCTCTTTTTGGTACATCAGATGCAACAGCATTTCCTACTTCTGCTGATCTTGATAATCCCAACTCAATCTAATAGGAACATCATCAAACTTACATTAAAAAGAAAAACAAAAGAAGCCAATGGTAGAAAACTACAAGATTAAAAACTGTGTCTCCCATCAGAAAGACCAATACCAAGCCATATGATGGAGACAGGAGCATTTTGCATGCTACTTTTGGGACAAGATAGTTAATCCAAAAACCTGAACTTGAAAGCCGCGTGCATATAGAGCTACACGAGCAATGGTGTCACATATGGGAAAGAATCATCCTTGAAAAACATGATAGCCAAGTATGCAGCTTTACCAACATAAAGATGGATAATGGTGCGCCACAAAAGTTATTTGGCAGAATCACTTGAATTTTGGCAAAAGAAAAGGCGAAAAAAATGACACGAAGATGAACAAGATAGGGGCAAAGTTGTACTTGGAGAAGAATAGTTTTACATGGTACCAACCACTCTTTTTGTTCAGTAGCTTCAAGATTATAAAACTATTTCAAAATGAACACAGTCAACCAGAACAACAAGACTTCATGCAATATCCAAGAAAACGCAAGATCCAGAAACCATGAAAGAATTTGCAAGAATATTAACCACAATACAATCTGGAGTGCCTCAACATGAACAAGAGCTATTCACCAACTTACAATTGAATTGCCTCCGTGGTTACTCCCTCCAACATCTTGATCGATCGATCTCTTCAACTTATCTATAACAGAACATCACATTGATTGAAAATATGAACAAGGCATAGCATACAGAAATAGATATCTAAGCATGTCTGAAGATGAAGTTACAAAGGTCACATTACAAGATATAACCAGAGGATGCACTAAAATGAAGAGAAGATGATACATGGTCCGCATGCAAATCACAAGCAGCAGCCGTACACTATAACAGCCCAGAAGCGAACAACATACTTATTTATCTCAAAGAAACAGATACACATAAAAGAGACAAGAACTGAATATGCGCAAAGTAAAGAGGAAATTATTTTGATCAGGAAATGCACTCCAAAACTGCCCAGAAGGGAGTATATACAACAGACAAGTAGATAATCAATTATCTCGAGCTAGGGGTAGCTTAGAAACTTATTTTTAGTTGACCAAATAATATATATATCTTGCAACATCACAAAAAAAAAAAAAAAAAAAATCTACACGAAGTAAAGATCGGCATTTATATTGCTTGTAAAGATTCGGTTGTTTTAATATGACCTTCTTTCCCATGCATTTCTTACGGCTTTCAAGTATGCCACATATTAAACAAAAATTGAATTTAGAATGTTTAAAGTAAAATTCACCTCAAACACATGCTTCACTACAAACTTCCTCAACAAAGATAATTAAGCTAGCAATATGAAGCAAATTTCTTTACTATAGAAGAATATCAATGCAAGATGGTAACAGACAAGATCAACCATACAAAGACAAGCATTCATGACAGTAGGAATGCACAAAAAGCAAATGAAATTTTTCTTGTTGTACAATTGATCCCTGATACTATTGTTTGTTCATACACCATCCTTTTTGTTCAATTGTAATCCTTGAAGACTTCTCCTAGTCATAAACGACTTTTGTATGTTAGAAGCACATCCCCTAAATCAGAAACCGCTCCAGAAACAAATTCAAATAATTCAGCGAACATTAAAAGACCAAGCTACAGAAACATATTATCTTGCACTATCAGATATTTTTGACGTGGAAAAGGACATTAAAAAGACATACACATAGTGGAGTCTAGATTTGCAGAGTGAGTCGTACGACCAAATTTGGTTCTCACGGTTCCAACTATATTTACTTTGGTCCTTGCATACAGAAATAAATAATTTCCGTATTAGATTGGGAAGACAATCCAAGATTTCATCAGGTCAAATGGAATATTGTAACACAAATAGTTGCTAATGGAGGGTTGGGGGTAAAGCATTGGTTTTTATAAATAGACCATCCCTTCGAAGATGGCTGTGGACATTTAATGTGGGGAAGACTTAGCCTTTGGAGAAGGGTAATGGTTGCGAAATTTGATTTCGAATGTACAGAATGGATAACTAAATCTAGTCAAGGAGAACATAAAATGGGCCTTCGTAAGCACATTGGTCAAGGCTGGGATGTTTTCAAAAGCACAGCTTCTGTATTCAATGGGGGATGGTAGGAATACTAATTTGTGGTAGCACATATCTTGTGGAGACGCTACTCTCAAAGATTTATTCATGTATGTGTACGCATAACAACAGTAAGAAGTCCATTTTAGCAAATTTCATTGCTTTTTTTTCTCTCTAATCATCTCTCTCTCTCCTCATCAACAATTATTTCTCTTCTTCCCTCCTACAGTCGTCAATTTTCCTTCTTTTTCTGTTCCTTGTACTCTGGTAAAAAATTTCAATAAATCTCGAAAAAATAATTACTTTAATCACTGAATAAAGCATAAACAACGAGAAAGAAATTACTTCACATCATCGAGGAATGGACAACGTGCTTCCATTGCGGACTCAACTAGAAAGTCCAGGAAAACCTCTCTTAAAAAGAGCAGAAACAAACAAAAAAAAAAACTAATCACGAGAATTAATCAAGAAACCGTAGAACTTAACCCCAATTTATCTGATCATCCATACCGATTAACCAAGTCACACAATAACAACTAGAGCAGTGATGATTAGAGAAGCGCAACTGACTACTGAGACAGATTAACAGACCGTTGTCGCCGTCGTCGTCGTCAGGGAGAGGAGGCAGCGAAACAGGGGAAGGTGACCTTGAGAAAAGCGAGGGCAATATGAGGGTGGCGCCGCCGGAAATTAGGCGGTATGCCGGATCGACCAGCTTCGACAACCAGCCGCCGCCGCCCTGAGGTTTGTTCGAATTAGGGCGGGCGTAGGGCGTGGCTCGTGGATTGCGGTTCGGAGGCCTCCTCATCTTTCCTCCGGCACCTCTGCCGGGCTCCGGCTGCTGCGACGTCGTCGCCTCCCCGTCGTTCTCCATCGGCGGCGAACTTCTCTCGAGTGAAGTGTCGAGGGGGGAGAGAGAGAGAGACAGACAGACAGAGTTCACAGGGTTACTTTGGGTAGCCTGTGGCTAATTATTTAGGCGTTCTCAAAATTGAAAGTTTCCGATCCACCCCCGAATTATTAGCTCATCAGTTGGATAATTTACGTCATCAGTTTTTAAAAAAAAAAGTTTTAAGCCGCCACGTTAATCTAACAATATCTCATTAATTATAGTACAACGACCTAACTATGCCTTTAAATTGCTTCCTCTGAGACCTCGAACTTTGTGATCCCTCTTATATAAAAGCAAATATAGGATATTTATCGTCATCATCAAAGATGAAAAAGATATGATTAGTAACTGATGATACAGGGAGTGCCGGCACTAAACACGTTAAAATAAGAAATATATCCGATCAACTCATTAGCTTTCCAAACCGGCGCCGCTGAAGGCCTCGGATTTCCGCCACTTTGATATTAATTATAGTACTAAGTTTTAACCAGCGAAATTGCTAATTTGATGATATCTTCAAAAAAAAAAATTGTAGTTAGTCAAATTCAGAATATTAACTCCCATTGTTCTAGGAAATTATTGCCAAATTAAGAAAACAAAACCAATCCAACAATATATTAATATTAGAGAAATTGACATAATTGAACGTCTTCAACTCGTCAGTCAAAATAAGAAATAATCATCAAATTTTTTAGGTTATGAAATGCCTATGTTATTTCCTCCCCCATATTAACTCTTGACATTCTCTATCATATTGAATTGACTTCGTTATTTTTTTTTATATATCTCACTTTTAATTTCAGATTATTTCTTACCTTTTTTTCAATTTTACTTAAAGAAAAACTTACCAACTTCCTTCCAAATAACTTTTGTTTTCACTATAGGCACTTCTTACACACACATTACATATCAACATTTCATTAATGGTTATCTTTTTTTGAACTTGTTAACCATATTATAATCTAAGCAACTGCTAATCATACATTAGAGTAGAGAAATGCTGGCTTTATCTACCAGTTGTTTACTTGATTTTTCTATATTATCCTCATGATTGCGAATGTTTCGACTTCTAACTTTTGATACAGAATTTATGAGAATTTACTCAAAGTTTGAATATTGTGGTTGATGTGTGTGCATTATACACAATTTACTCAAAGAGTATCCTCTTACTTGTGCATAACTTATGTTTTGAATAATAGCTTCACAACAAATTAACAAAACAATAATTTTTAGGGTTAATATCATGAAAACCCCAAACTGGTACATCTATGATAAATTTACCCCAAATTATTTTTTTTACCACAAAAACTCCAAACTGATACATTTGTGACAAATTTACCCTAAACTATTTTTTTGCCTACCAAAAATCATAAACTGATACACATGTGACAGATTTACCATAAATTAATTTTTTTACCATAAAAAACCTCAAACGGATATACCCGTGACAAATTTACTTTTTGTTAAATTGTGTTAATACCACAAAAAAATTCAAATTGATACACACATGACAAACAGAGGTTAGAAATCCCAGGCTGATACACCAGTCCATTGTCACGTGTCATAAACTTAGAATTTTAACGGTTAGATTTGACGAAAATTAATGGATGGTAAATTTGTCACAGATGTACTAATTTGGGATAAAATTGTCACAAGTGTACCAGTTTGGAGTTTTTTGTGCTTAAAAATAGTTTATGATAAATTCGTCACAATGTACCAGTTTAAGATTTTCTGTGTTATTAACCCTAATTTTTATTGCCAGAAAAACAATAGCTATTTAGTTATCAAGCAAATAAATTATCTTTGGCCATTCTTTCCATTTGGGAAGAGTGAGGTGAGGGGTTCGATTCTCCACCTTCGAGAGAGTGGTATGGAGACGCGTGAGGAGGGAGCAGGGACATAGCGCAAATCGGTGTGACTTGTATTCTAGGATTCTATCAATTCATAACGGAAAAAAAAAAAAAAAAGACCAGAGATATTATAGTCAATTCAATGTAAATCGGTTCTCAGAAGCCAATAAGAAAGTGAAAATAACACGAGCCCAGTACGAAAATAATACATGGTCTTAAGTTTCATTGACAAGAAAGTTTCCCAAACTCATCTGGTAAAACAGAATCCATCGCCAAATCCCGCGTACCTTTCAGAAACACGAAAGCAGCTTGGTACAATCTGTTCTTAAGGTTCCATCCTCTTTCCAAGGCAACCGTCGATTAGGAGGGAATTAAAAACGAAGAATCTGCAGAGATCAACAGTATTCGCTAATTCAACACATAGGAGTAAAGACTACGGCCACGAGAAACATGCCATGCGGTCCCGCCATCGAGGACTCGCAAAACACAACCTGTTTTATCGGCATGATCTGCAAACGGCGACGACCCCGCCGGCCGATGACCGCTTGCCATGGCTAAGACCGAGACGGCTACAATTCGCGAATTTGATTTAGATTTAGGGATTTCAAAGAAGATGGGAAGCTGAAAAGGTCCGTGGCGAAAAGAGAGAGAGAGAGGGCAAAAATGGAGCAACACACGTACCGTGCTCCGAGCGAAAGAACAATGAAAAAAGACATTCGAAGTCTTCCCCCGCGCTTTTCGATTGAAGCCAGACGATGGGGTTCCAATCGTGTACTAATGCCGAGCTCGATCCAAGCAATTTTGTGTAAAGTAGGTCTCATCTTGACATCGTATCTTAAGTGAAATTTCGTGTAGAGTTCTTACAATTTGACAATTTGTCGTGTTATCCGAGAAGGAAAGCCTCTAGGATTTTTATTTTGTATATATAAATTAACCCTTTTAACCAAATGGATTCTAAGTGCCGACGTAAGTGTCACTGCAATCATCCTCAAGTTCCCAGAAAGAAAAAGAGATCATCCGGCAAATGATGCTCCGGTGGAATTTCGAAACCCAAGACCCAACTTCTTGAATGATGTTCGTGACATGATCAGTTTGATTTGATGCAGAACGAGACCCCATGGGCCCAAAAAAAGAAGAAGAAGAAAAAGAAGAAAGAAGAAGAAGAAGCAAGGCTTGACACTTGCCCTCTTGATGCTTTTTTTTTTTGGGTAGTGGGGGCTTTTGAAATGCCCAAACCCTAGGGGGAGTCATCATAAGCACATTTCTTGTCACGTCTGTCATCAAATTTGTCAAGCCATTGCTGTGCCCATGACTGGGATTATTCCATTCAGAGGACCAAACTTTTTTTCCCTGTTCCTCAGGCTGTAATGACTGTTTATATATATATATGGCTAGTCTTGGACGGAGTATCAGTAGACCAACTATGCTCATGCAGCAAAACCAGATGGAGCTACAGACTCTGCATGATCTTTGCTGTTCCTTGGTCATGCAGTAACAATGCCTCCTTCTGCATCAGGTCACGCCCGTCGCATCAGATGCTGGAACAAGGCGGTCGTGCGGATTGGTTTCCGGGCGACTTGTGTTCCTGCATTTTAGATCATGAGTTCCTGTTTGTTAGGCACTAGCCATGCCTGTTGAGTGTCGCGTGTAGATCCCATCTTTTAACATGGAAAGATGAAATTTGAACAGGGAATGGGAAGAAAAGAAGGAAGGCGGTGTGTGAACGACCGGTGTCAAACAGGGGGGATGGTGGACATGGAGCTTCCTTGTCAATAATAAACAAAAACAAATACTGGTTAGGCTCGTTCGAACGACGACATAATAGACAAAATCAATCGCAATGCAAACAGCATGTCGGTCATGGTCCGTGCTCTCTGAACTCTGAAGTTGGCCTGTTTTCATGACTTCCTATATTGTCCCTCGATGGATAGAATTTGAGAGCTACAGAATCAAAAGTTGCTAACGTAAATGAATGGGGGCTAATCTAATCAACTGAGGCAACCTCTAAGGCACGCCATTAACCCCTCATTTGACAAGAACCTACTTTTTGGATCTTCTATCTGTTTGAGTTTCTTTAAGATGGTGACCCATTTGTGTCTTTCCCTGAGCAAGCTCACGGGCCGCAACACGCTTACAAGAAGTGAAATATATTTGCCCTTTTCTGTTACCTTGTGCAGCAGGAGAAAGTGACTGCAACCCCTTAAACAAAAGAAAAGCACATATCTTCGAAAATCAATCACTGCCAAATGCAAAAATGAGCGAGGAATCGCGTAAAGATGACTCTTTTGTAATTTGAGATTTTACGAGAAGGTATCTGGGCACATGGAGCAGATGTTCCTTTCCATGTTACCGTTGAATTCCTATCTGAAAAGGTACAGTATTTGTGCAACCTCGTGAGGCATACTAGTAGCATGACATTCCCCAATCCAAAGAGTTGTTCTGAAAGCAAAAGGAATCTTACTTTCGTGGTCGGTATATGCAGAAAAGTTGATGATATTTTGTGGTTTCAACGACTCGGAAACACATGATTGGTGATGCCAATGATGAAACTCCAAACGGAAGAAAATGAGTAAGCTTTAAATTCTTGCAGGGGTCATTTATTCAGACAATCACACCCACGTCTAGCGGGACAACCAGGACTCAGACAGTACTTCTAATACCGCCCATCCATTGGTGACCCCACAGTGAGAACACACAAGTCTTGTACATGCACCAGCTTGCACTTATTCCAAATGCTAACCCATCAATCAAATCCTTGGCTCAAAAAACACAGAGACAGAAGCTGTCAAATAGGGCCTCATCGGCGCTTACTAAGATTCCTAACCTCTGATTGTGCCTTTCAATTGCAAAGATCGCAATGCCAACATCTTGTCAAGACACTGGCTTTTCCGTTTTCCTCTAATGCCCCTCCAATCAAAGATCTCTTTAAAATATGCCAAGACTTCCTTATCTGTTTGTGCTCAAATTCCACTTCAAATTTCTAAAGCTGTTGAGGGAGAGTTCGAGTTCACATAAGACATGGAGAGCTTCAAGGGTCCTGGAGATGATCTTCAGCCACTAGACACATACAAGCTTGCTTATATCATCCATTTTTTTTTAGGTGCTGGGAATTTGCTTCCCTGGAATGCATTTATCACTGCTGTGGACTACTTTGGTTATCTCTATCCCACAGAGCACATCGAGAAGGTCTTCTCGGTCGCGTACATGAGCTCGTCGGTGCTGGTTTTGGTCGTGGTGGTGAGCTTGGGTGGATGGAGCAGGAAGTTGAGTCTCAGGATGAGGATGAATGTGGGGTTTTCGTTGCTTATTCTATCCCTGATGGTGGCTCCGATCATAGATTGGACTTCAGGAGGTGGCAGAGGGGCAAAAAGAGGAGGAAAAGTGGCGTATGTTATCACAGTTTCATCGGTGGTCATGTGCGGATTGGCTGATGGTTTGATAGGAGGAAGCTTGATTGGATCCGCTGGGAAATTGCCTAAACAGTACATGCAGGCTGTGTTCGCCGGAACTGCTTCCTCAGGTCAGTTTTTGTGGCTTCCTCAGTTTGCTTGTTAATCATTAGCAGAACTATTTTTTGTCCAGAGATGCTGGGACATTTCTATTAGCATTCAAAGATTCCATGATTCAATCAGTAGGGTGGACATTGCCCTGACATAATTCATAGATACAAACCATCAACAAAAAATTGGTAAATCATCAAAAGTAAGTTTTGAACACACAATCAAATGTCCCCTTCGACTAACCATGCATTTGTCGGTGTCGACAGGAGTTCTGGTTTCAATCCTGAGGATCATTACAAAAGCATCTCTTCCACAGAATCCGCAAGGTCTCCGGACTAGCGCTCACTTTTATTTCCTAGTGAGCACCTTCATTCTGTTCCTGTGCCTCGTCTGCTCCAACCTGCTGTACAAGTTGCCGGTCGTTCGCCAACATTACATGATTCGTGAGGACAATCTCCAATGCTCAAGGCTGAAGCTCTGGGTAGTAGCTGAGAAAATCTGGCTCCCTGCTCTCGGCATAGTCATGATATATCTAGTGACGCTGTCCATTTTTCCTGGATTCATCGCAGAGGACTTGAAATCCGAGGTCCTCCAGGATTGGTATCCTGTTTTGCTGATCACGATATACAACATTGCCGATTTAGCAGGGAAGTCCCTGACTGCGATCTACGTCATGAAAAATGTGAAGAAGGCGACATGGGGTTGCATCTCCAGGCTCCTGTTCTATCCCCTCTTCTATGTTTGCCTCCACGGACCTGACTGGTTGAAAACCGAAGCGCCGATGGCCACGTTGACGTTCATGCTCGGGTTAACAAATGGTTACCTGACGAGCGTCCTGATGATTCTGACGCCGAAGTCAGTGCCGGGTTCGGAGGCAGAGTTTGCCGCAATCACGATGGTAGTGTTTCTGGGAATTGGGTTGGTCAGTGGCTCAATCATTGGCTGGTTTTGGATCATTTAGGTTTTAGTTGAGAGAACTGGTCAAAGTGAATGTTCTCTGCACCAAGAATTAATTCCAGTCCTAGAATGTAAGGTCCATGAGTGTTGAAAAATCCCGGAATAAACTCTTATTCATCCACCAAAATATCTAACTGGGTGTCTCTATATTGGCAAAGGCAGGTGACATCAAACATCACCACCCAAATTCAGATGTATATGGCATGTTATTACATATTCTCAGAATGTGCAAAGTGATATAGTATCAGTGGGTTGAACTTCGACCCCCCCAAAAAAAAAAGTGGGTTGAACCATTATGTTTGCAAACTCCTAGTGCTAATAGCAAGCAGCAAAACAAGCTATGTTGGTAAAAATGTGGATTCACACGGGACTAGTACCAGAACAAGTAAAAGGGATGACAGTTCGAACCGATCATCGAGTGCACCCACAGAAAACTGATGAACCATTACAGACTTAGATCACGAGCACTAGATCAAACTGCAATCTCCTGAACAGCTTTTAGAGCTTACGATTTGACGGGCACGAATTCAGCAAAAGATTGCGATGGATTCAGCAACATTCAGCTGAAAGGAGTCCAGTCACACAGTATGCTCCAGGAAATATGTGGAGGGATGACGTGAAGTAACTCAGAAAGCAGCGCAACACTCCAGCTAGTGGTTCAACAATCCTTCAGTGGCCATGAGCATGTCGATGGCTTCATGCTCTTACAGAAGGCACAACAGTTATTTCACCCATTTGCTTAATGCTTTGCTTTTTTTCTTCAACCTTTTTTGGGTTTGGTGAGCACTTTTAATGAATGTGTCAAAATCGCAATATTTAGAGAAAGTTTACATGTAAAAACAACTTAGAATTTAGAGTTTCACTCAAATTTCAGCCTAAAATTCCTTAATAAAAAAAAAACTTCAAGACCAGTTACAATTCTGCCCCCAAACATTTTTTCCACCTGAAAAGTCCTTAACTTTTACTTTCGTCCCAAATTAATCAACACGTCTAAAAATCGTAACCTATTTATTCAAAATTACGACATCATAACCAATTAAAAATTCATTATTATATTTGTCTTCATCAACACTCCTACCTTATAAGGAGTAGAAACCTCCGGATGTTAATAATTTTGAAGAAACCAGTAGCGATTTTTTGACTCGGGGCCATATCTAGGGCTAGAGTAAAAGTCAATAATTATTTATGACCCAAATTCAAACTGAACTTAAAAGTTGATGATTTTTTAAGGAATTAGCCCTTCAAATTTCACTTTTACTGCAATTCATTAAACGATTCCGACAAAAAAAAAAACGATAAAAAAGGAAAGGTGGTGTTATAAAACATTGCAAATCACAAATTACTCTATCAAAAAAAGACATTTCACAGTAGTCAATATTGGATTATAAAAAAAAAAAATTAATTTATGGATGGGTGACAACATCAGATATGTTGCCTTATTGAAAATTTAAGTAGTCTAGTACATATATCAAAAGTTAATTTAAGGTGGAGAGATTCTTTCTAACGCTGTCACTCCATAATTTTCTCCCCGGGCACGGTAGACGCGCCGTGGAAACAAGAAGATTTAAGGCTGGTTCAATCTCATTTGGCATTGCCTCTTCATTCGGGTACAGTCTTGATTCTATCTCCTTCCATCTTTTCGCCCCCTCTCTGCAATGCATTCGTCCCTGCAGTTCAGGTGTTTGCGATAATACCCAAGTGAAACTGCCGGTTTGGGGGACGACACGATTTGCAGCTTCTTTTTTGGGTGTTTTTTTTAGGTGGGATGATTTGATTTTTGACTATGATGCTTTCCTGATGTCGTGGGAAATTTTCTGTTCTGTGTGGGTCTGACTCTGATCAGCACAAAGTTGGCTACTAGGAGGGCTGTCGCAATTACGTGTCCCGCTGTCTGCTTCTTCCACCATTGAGCTTCAGCTCAAACTTGAGAAAGCAGTGGAATCGAGAGACGTGTTTGTATGCATAGCGTGATTGGTAGACGTTGCTTTTGCACCCGGGCTCCACGGCCTTGGCTCTTCGTTGGGTTGGGCAATCCGGGAGATAAGTATAGCGGTACCAGGCATAATGTACATAACTGAACCTACAATATGTTTTCTTTCCTTTTTATTTCCTGGAACCCTCTAGAACCGTCAGTTCTGCGTTTGGGTTTTGATCAAGCAGGTTGGGTTCGAAATGATCGATGCTTTTGCCGAATCGCAAGGGATTCCGATGAGCACAGTCCACTGCAAAGCTATGTTCGGGCAAGGCAGGTGCTCGGTGATCTTCTTTTTGGCTCTATTCTGTCAAGAGTGTGTGGGTTGCATTTAATTTGGTACGTGGAAAATTGATACAGGTTTTGTTGGTGATGTCCCTGTATTCCTCGCAAAGCCTCAGACTTACATGAATCTGAGCGGCGAATCGGTAAGCCGTCTCAGTGGTTTTTTTCTCCTACTTGAAATACATATTAAGCTGAATTGCGAACTGATTTTCCTCCCTTTGTAAGATAGACTGGCTTAAGTGCGAGATGCTTAAGTCATAGGAGAATATTGGGGTTCTAAAATTTGTAGAAGTAGAATCGAACAGAATGAAATCCCTTACATGAAGTGTTCTGTTTTGTATGGGGATTGCATAAAATTCATTGAGGACTCATACAAAATTAATGATGGTCGAAAATGAAGGTTATGTTGACATTAAAATCCAACGATGTCATAGGGAGTTTGCATTCCTCTTGACGTTTTCAAATTCTGTTGATTGATGTTACTTTGTGTGGAGATTTGTGAGAGGAAAAGTAAGTCGTATTATTCAATGATAAAACTGCTTAATACTTGCTACTATGTAACAAAATAAGGCCCAACAGTCCTAAAGACCATTTTGCCCTTTATACTTCTAACACTCCCCTTCAAGCTGCAGCATAGATATTAATCATGCTCAGCTTGTTACAAATATATTTTATCCTCCCATTACCAAGAGGATTAGTAAGAGTGTCTGCTAGTTGTTCACTGCTTCTAATGTGGCTGGGAAGAATCATTCCACTCTGCAGCTTCTCTCAAATAAAATGACAGTCAACTTCAGTATGTTTTGTTCTTTCATTAAACACAAGGTTGGAAGCTATATGCACTGCAACCTTATTATCACACCATAGAAGCATAGGGACTAAAGTTTCAAAGCCCGACTCGATTAATAACTATTGAATCCACACTAATTCACTTGTCACTTGTGCCATGGATCTATATTCTGATTCAGAGCTGGAGCGGGGCGCAATATTCTGCTTCTTACTCTTCCATGGTACCAGATTTCCTCCAGCCAAGATACAATAGCCAGTAGTTGATCTCCTATCATCTGGAGACCCTGCCCAATTAGCATTAGAAAATTCTTCAACTCTGCTTGGACGATGGTTTTGGTAAACAATTCCTTTCCTGTGGTCTTCTTCAAGTACCTTAAAATTCGAATTACTGGATCTCAGTGAGATGTACGAGGGAAAGATAGAAACTGGCTTACCACATTGACTGGAAAAGCAATGTCTGGTGGAGTAACTGAGAGATAATTTTGCTTGCTTACCAATCTTCTATATCTCTTAGGATTGTCAAAAGGCTCTCCTCCCCTCCCTCGGCAACTAGTTTAACTCCTTACTCCATGGGTGAGTCAAGAGTCTTTGATCCAGCATACCTGTCTCAGTGAGTAAATCCAGAACATATTTTTGTTGTGAGAGAACAAATACCTTTATACGACTGTGCTACCTTAGTTTCTACGAAATACTTTTGAAAGATTTTGTGGGACCACAGCCAACTGCTCTAAAAGCTTAAGCTGTTAGAAGAAGGCATGGTTTAATATTTATTTATTTCAACACTCCCCCTCACGCTTAGTCCGGTCTTTTGCCTAGTACTAACCTTGGACAAATTCATTGGAGAGGCAAATAGGGGCCTGGAAAGATTTGAACTCAACACCTCTTGCTCTGATACCATGTGAGATTTTATGGGGCCACTTACCAACTGCTCTAAAAACTTAAGCTATTAGAAGAAGGCGTGGTTTAATATTTATATATTTCAACATTCCCCATCACGCTTGGTCTGATCTTTTGCCTAGTACTAAGCGTGGACAAATTCATTGGGGAGGCAAATAGGGGCCTGGAAAGATTTGAACTCAGGACCTCTTGCTCTGATACCATATTAGAAAGTTCAACCTCAAAGCTTAAGCTATTAGGTGGAGGAAGACCACATGAATATAAAGAACATACAAGACACATTCACAAGCGATGTGGGACAACAACACAACTTCAACAACTTCAAATTTCCTAAGTCTGTCTAAAACTGTTTTGAAGATAAATATTTAGTTCATTTATACCAACCAAGTCATCTCCTGTGATGATAATATCATCCACATATAAATCAAGAATAGTTTGCCTTTCCTTGACTATCTATAAAAGAAGGAGTGTTTTGACAAAAATAAAATAAAATAAAAGGAATGATCATTGCCACATCTAGACGGTTCAAAGGACAGTACAGCTTCAGAAAATCTTCCAAACCACGCCCTTGGAGACTGCTTCAAACCATACAAAGTTTTTTCTAATTTGCAAACCAGTCCTCCAGACTCCCCATGAGCAACAAACCCGGAGTTTGCTCCATATAAACTTCTTCATAAAGGGTACCATGCAAAAAGGCATTCTTGACAATCAATTTGAAGCTAGGGCCAATTATAGGCGGCGGCAAGAGAGATCAAAATACAAATAGATGTAAGCTTGGTCACAGGAGAAAAAGTAACCGGATAGTCAACCCCATATACCTGGCATGCCCTTTTGCAACAAGTCTTGCTTTTAAGCGAGCAAGAGAACCTACGGGATTGACTTTCATAGTGTTGGAATATATAAATATTAAATGATGCATTCTTTTAACAGCTTAAGCTTTTAGAGTAGTTAGCAAGTGGTCCCACAAAATCTAACATGATATCAGAGCCACCAAGAGAGAAGGAGCTTCCCTAGCCTTTTATTCCTTTATGCAGTTTTATTTTAGTCATCACATCTTCAATAAAAAATTTATTTTGTCAACACTCAACAGCACTATCATGTTAATCGTTGTGGTACTCTCATTTAAATGCAAGCATCATTAACGAGTGAAGTCGCCGTCATATATCCAGGCAGCTATGAGCACCGGAGTCGAGCACACCTTTATTGAGCAGCCAAAGATGAGTACCGTAGGGTGATGCAGTTTAGTTTGCACGCAATTCAAGTTGGGTTTCCACACGGTTTCATCAAGATTGTATGAGAAAAATATGTCAATCTTCTGATTGTGTTCTTCAGCGCTTGTCAAATCCGGTGATGATGTGGATTACATTTAATTTGTCGTGTAAGGTCCGGCTTACACAATTATCATTATCTTAAATCCGGTTTGATGTATTCACATCTCTTGTTTAGTGTAAGGTCCGGCTTACACGGCGCTTGGTCACAAACTTTGCAAGCCGAATGCTCCAGCTTGAGGGGGAGTGTTGAAGTACATTTATGGATATTGGGGATCTCTCTATGAGAGAATATTCTTAGAGATAATTCTAGACGTTAGGGATATTATTGGATATTTTGTGATTTCCTACGATTATGTTAGATTAGCTTATTTCCTTTCATATGTATATTGTTTTGGGTATAAATACCTTTCTCCATTAAGTGTAATGTCAATTCAATTGAGTAAAGATGTAGTCTTTATCAATTCTCTTTTCCTCTCTCTTGAAGATCCTAGGTTATTTTACATGGTATCAGAGGGAAAAGTACGTGCCTTAACTTTCGTACGGTGTGCACTTAAGTGCCTTAAATTTCAAAGTGTGCACTTAAGTGCCTAATCGGAGTAAAAGTGTGCAGTTGAGTGCTAACTCCGGCGAACAGTGTACACGTGGATTTTCTTTGTATTTTTTAATAGTTTCTGAAATTTTAATAAAATTCACGTGTACATTAAATATTAATAAAAAAATACTGTTCACTGGCGCCATGTCAGCATTTCTGGCGGCCACCTCACCTTTTCTGGCGGCCACGTCAGCATAGACACTTAAGTGAACACTTTTTAAAAGTTAAGGCACTTAAATGCACATTTTGAAAGTTAAGGCACTTAAGTGCACACCGTACGAAAGTTAAGGCACTCCAGGTGTACTTTTCCCTGGTATCAGAGCAGGAGGCCCTGAGTTCAAATCTTTCCAGGCCCCTATTTGCCTCCCAATGAATTTGTCAACGCTTAGCATTAGGCAAAAGACCAGACTAAGCGTGAGGGAGAGTGTTGGAATATATCAATATTAAATCACGCTTTCTTCTAACAGCTTAAGCTTTTAGAGCAGTTGACAAGTGGTCTCGCAAAATCTAACACATAATATACACCCATATACAACTAATAACAGTTTTGCTTGAAGGAAGAGGTGCCAAGTCCCAAATTTAATTAACTTGCAGAGCCTTTAATTCTTCTTCCATAGCTGTCCACCAGCTAGAACTTTGTAATGCCTCTGTAATAGACTTGGGGATAGAATGTTGTTCAACAGTACATAAGAAGGATAAAAAAGGAGACACAGAATAGTACAAAATCGAATTTGCAATAGAATGTTGGGTACAGGTACGTGTACCTTTGCAATGAGCGGTAGGAAGATCAAGATCAAACACAGTAGGACCAACTAAAGGCGGACCTGGTACGTAAGATGATGCGGTAGTGACAGGAGGAAGGGAGGGCGTAGTAACCCAAGGACCGAGTATAAACCTATAGAGGAGGTGGTTCATGTGTAGGTTATGGTGAAACGGTTGGAGCAGTTGATTGAATGGTGGTCAAGGAGAATAGCAACGATAACCCTTTTGAGTACGGGAGTAAGCTAGAAACACACACTTGATAGCCCTGAGATCAAGTTTTGATACTCCAGTTCGATGATCACGAATAAAACAGACAACCAAAAACACGAGGTGGTAAGTCAAAAATGAATGATTTGGAAACAGAGTAGAAAAGGGAATACCACCTCCCAAAGCAGAAGAAGACATGCGATTAATACAATAGCATGCAATTAAGACAGCATCAGACCCAAAAGTTTTTTAGAGACCATCTCAAATGGCATAGATCTAGTGACTTCCAACGAATGTCTAATCTTCCTTCACTAATACCATTCTGTTGTGGTGTATCGAGACAGGAAGATTCATGAATCGTACCATGTTGTGTCATAGAATTAGAAAAGGGTTCAAAAAAAAATATTCCTTTGCGTTATCAAAATGCAAAATTTTATCATGCACACCAAACTGAGTATAAATTTCGGGTATAAATGCACGAAATATAGAAAACTACTCTGAACGATTTTTCATTAGATATAACCAAGTAATTCTAGAATACCCATAAACAAAAGTAACAAAGTATCTACAACCCAAATTGGAAGTCACATGACACAGACCCCAAACATCTGAATGAGCTAACAAAGGAGATGTTTTTTGCTTAATGACTCGAGGCAGATAACTGACATGATGTAGTTTGCCATGTTGACATGAATCACTCTCTAAACTAGAAAGAGACTTAAAACTAGAATCTAACTTCTGGAGACTTTGTAGAGAAGGATGACCAAGACGACAGTGGATTTGATGTAGAGAGTTAACACTAGAGAACGCAAAAGAAGTTGCGTATTCAAGCACATATAGTCCCCTTCCTCACGTCTTCTACCAATCGTGTTCTTCGTAGACAGATCCCGGAATACACAAGAATCAGGATAGAATGTTAATGAACATGAAAAGTCTTTGGTTTATTTACTAACAGACATGAGATTAGAAGGAAAATGTGAAAGATAAAGCATTGAGGACAACTGTAATGAAGGAGTTGGATGAACTGTGCCAACTCCCTTGACATGTATACACAAACCATTAGCTAATTTACCAGTGGATAATGATGGAGTAAGAGAGGAAAATATACCTAAAAGAATTGACATGTGATAAGAAGCGTTGGAATCAATGATCTAAGGACGAGAAGCCGCTGAAAGACATGCAGTGACATTACCTGTCTGTACCAAAGCAGCAGCCGAAGAAGTAGGCCATGAAATCTGAGATTGATTGTACGAGCAAATTCCTCTTCAGACATAGCCACTACTTTGCCTTCAAAAGACTCTGAAAAAGAGTCGGTACTAGATACAGTGTTTGCAACTGTTGTTGCTGCTCTACTCTTCGATGTAGCTTGTAGAAAAATTTCTGAACATGATCAGGTTTGCCACAGTAATGACAAGTTTGTGTTGCCCCTGGGCTATCAGTAGATAGATGGGATTGTCCATAAAGATGCTGCTGGTCTTGGCTTCTCCCTGTTCCTGTGCCTTGGCCTCCCCCTTGGCCACCACATCCATTATGTCCTCCACGATTACCTCCATCACTCATACTCTCACTACCACTTCGAGACTGAGACATAAGAGTTGAACTTTCTGCCATAGATGTGAGGCCATGAAAGGCTCATGAGATACCCGAAGAACCCAAGCAAATGTATCTGTGAGTGATGCAACGGTCTCTCCTTCGAGAATTTGAGACCTAACAGTTTCATATTCAGGACTAGGACCTCCTAGAAATTCCATTACAGCCACTTATTCTCTCTGAAGTTTGCATTTGCTGAACATTGGTTGAAATAGGTAGAACGGCACTCAATTTCTCATACATCCTCTTAAAATTAGCAAAGTACTGCGTAATAGAACGCCCCTTCCTCTCAGATCGTTAAAATTTCTGCGATAGCTCATAAATCCTTGATAGATTATTTTCGCCCGAATATAATACATCCAAATACTCCCACATTTCTCTGACTATGTCAATATGAGTTACTAGGTCAACTATATTACTCCATAGAATTTAGCATCTGACCAAGATACGTGCACATTGGTAACATCCCAAGTTTCATCATCTCTGGGCTTAGACTTAGTTAAGTGTCTATGCTGATTCCTGCCTGTCAAAGTAAGCTTCACAATTTTCTTTCGTTGGTGGAAATTAGCACCACCCTCAAGCTTCTTATCAGTTATTCGATTAGATGAAGATGAAATCATCTCAGTCATCATAGCATTGTCCTTCCCTGACCCACCGTCAACTTTGCTCGTCATCATCAGCCATTTTTCAATATTATTTTTCAACACAACCTTAGCAACTCAATAACCTGAGTATCATGTTACTCCACAAAAAGTCCTAAATGATCAACTCCATCTAACTCCACACGAAAAAAAAAATTCACCTACTCAGCTGTGCATCACTCCACAAAATGCGCCGGCCACAAAGTGCCCCAAAGTATCACAGTCAGAGAAGCCACAGTCCACAAACAACCAAATTTCCATTAAGAGCTACCTGTGAAGATCAGAACCATGAGGGACCATGCTGGACAACACTCCGGCAACACTGGACAGCGCCAAAACTCAGTCGGAACATCGAAGTGTTGGTTTTCTAAGTCACTTCACTTGGAGAAATAAGTGACGAAAGTTTAAGAACTAATGTAGTTATTAGCGTGAGGATTAGATGAGTCACCTTATTATCTTTATTGATGATAGCGCTTTTTCAAAAATGTTTTTGTGTAAGTTTAATTTGCGCAAATTTTGGTCATGTGGGTGAAATCTTTCCAGAATCATTTTATTCCTTGTCAGTTGAGCAGATAGATTCTCTCATCCAGGCTCAGCAGTAATGCAGCATGTGTTTGCTTCTTTTAATTGCAGGCTGGACCTCTAGCTGCTTATTATAAACTGCCTCTTAATAGGGTGCTTGTGGTAATTTGCTCTTCCATATTGATATTTTCTCTATTGACTTACATTGAATGAGTTCTCGTGTAACAATTGATCATCTTGACTCAGTTTCATGACGACATGGACTTGCCATGTGGGGTGCTTCGGCTTAAACCTAAAGGTGGTCATGGAAGTCACAATGGGTAAGGACTAGAGATTACATTAGATAGCCATCTTTAGTTGCTCTTGGATCCGTCTTTGTTGTTGTAGAATACATTGGATAGCCTGCAGAGCAGTTTTTTCGTGCATGCTTACTACTGATTTCTCATGTTGAGATGACGGTGTCATGAGACCTTGAATCATGTTATGACTCATTCATTCTGTCATTAGTGTAGCTTCTCTTGACTACCCAGCTATTCTCTAGATTCCCCGAGGATGGAAATAGTGCAACTTAGCACTCTCAAACTACAGTCTTCTTATACCAGGGTTTTTTATGGTATTTTATGGTAATAAAAACTAAATCTGGGACTTGGTGGCTACAAAGAGGGATATCTTACCCCAAACGTAGAGAATGGTTGTCTATTACTCAGTAGTCCCTGGGAACTTCCAAGGTATGTCAATGCTTGTGAGAATCTCCCTATCACAAGTTCTTTGCTAATAAATCAGATAAGCAGTTGAAAAGCAAATAAATGAAGGATAAATTAAAAAATAAGGCATGTCTGTGAAGCCTGGTTTACACCTCTACAACGTAGAAGTTAATAAAATCTAATGAGATAGAAATTGGTTTTCTGGTGTTCTGGAAAGTTTTGGGTTCTCCTGTTGATGCAATTTTGACTGCATCATATGACCTGCAATTCTGAAGGACTAAAACCAACTGCTTTGGCTTTTGAGGTTACTAATGGGATTTCTAGTAGCCTCATGCACTTCTGGTTACTGAAGTACTGCTCTCTCTCTCTCTCTCTCTCTCTCCCTCCCATTAGACTGAAGAGTGTTATATATCATTTCCGAGGAAACAGAGAATTTGCTCGGCTGAGAATTGGTAAGTTTCTTGCATTGTTTAGTTTACCTATCTCTTTCATGAAGTAAATCATTTACATCTCTGGGCACGTGGCTGTGTGTAGGTATTGGCAGGCCTCCTGGGCAGATGGATCCCAAAGCATTCTTGCTTCAAAAATTCAATAGGACAGCGAGGGATCGGGTAAGTATGTAATTGCTTACTAGTCATACCCTAGGGAACATTACGTACAGCACAAAAGAAAACATGATCCAGCTGTGAAATACGTTAGATAAACAAAAGCTTTACTATCCAATGAGATTATATGTTAATAATCGATGCTTTTCTTACTATGAAGTTTTGACAGGTTTCAATAAAGCTTCCTTATGTTCCTTTTCTTATACAAATGTATTTTGCCGTAGCATGTACAATCCTGCCTTAGTTCCATAATAGCCCATGATGATGCCCCCGATTTTAAAACTATATCAAACAAATAATAGCAGATTAATATTTCTTTAGGTTTTGTTTCCATATCTTCAAACAGCATGCAAGATTACTGAGTGATATTGATGATAGGATCTCCTATGGTTTTGACAAACTAGATTGACATCGCTTTGCAAGAGGGAGTTGACGCTCTGAAGCTAGTCTTGTCCAAAGGCTTGACAGAGAGTGAGAGATGCTTCAACAGGGAACAAAAGTACAAGCATATAAGACTGCAAAACCTACCTACATAAAAAAAAAAAAAAAAAAAAAACAAAAAAGGTATCTACTGTAGCTTAGAGGAAATTTCTTTTTTTGACTTTTCTCTTGTTATGGCTTCTATATCTTTCTTCAACAGTGTGTAAGTGGCTCACGTCTGCTTTTGACTGATATCATAGGGAGCGAATTCAGCCATCCTTTACATGATGTTTGATACAGACACAAGACATGCTTAGCTGACTAGCTTAAAGATGAAGTTGCTTGGGTATACATGGATGACTATCATTTGTAAGAATTGTTTTGGTCTTGTGAGCTTTGGTGCTTAATAGAGAAAACTATGGGAGCCTTCAGATAGAATAATTTCATTTTCCTTGTCTCTTCTGCTTCTCATCATTTAAGCGAGAGAAATGGTTAATTTACCATAGATTTAGCGGGGAGATTTTTAGGAAAGGCAATATAGAGCTTCTTAAGCTACTGTTGTTCGGAGTGTATTTTCACCTTTCCTAATGATTCCCAGAGTAGATTGATTGTGCATCGATCATGACACGAATTTGGATCAGACACGTGAGATATGATCCCCAATTAAAATGAACCTAATTATAATAAGACTAGCATGATGCAATACGCTGATGCTATTTCCATATTTTGCCAAGTTCGCTGTCTTTATTTTGCTCTTTTGAATTGGTTAACAAAGGATGGGCTAAAGAAGAATCTATCGAATTTAGAAAGTCCAACTTAAAAGTTTAAGCTATTAGGTGGAGGAAGACTACATGAATATAAAGAGCATACAAGATTCATTCACAAGCGATGTGGGACAACAATACAACTTCAACACCCACTTTCACGTGCAAGCAATCTACACGTGGAAATTAACTAATGAGGGGTGGGCCCATATACGCGGAAGGAAATAATACTAGATCTGATACCATGTTTAGTTTCAAAGAATGAGGATTCTCATTCATTAACAACAATTACAAGAATATATAAATGTAGAATATATAAAAGACATCAAATGACTATTATGCCCTTATCCTTAACATGTTTAGTTTCAAAGAAAGAGGATTCTCATTTATTAACAACAATTACAAGAATATATAAATGCAGAATATATAAAAGATATCAAATGACTATTCTGCCCTTATCCTTAACACTCCTCCTCAAGTTGGGATGTAAATATTAAATAATCCCAACTTGTGACATAAAAAACTCACTCTACCCCCCTTAGAGATTTAGTAAAAATATCAGCAAGCTGATTCTCCGTCCTTGCATGTTGAAGTTTAATGTCCTCTTTCTCAACTTTCTCTCATATGAAGTGTTAGTTCACTCATGGAAGACAGGTTATTCGCAATGTGAATAGCCGATTGATTATCACAATATAATACCGATGGATCTGATGTTGGTAAACAAATTTCTGATAATAACATCCTCAACCAGAATAATTCACACGTCACATGTGCCATAACTCTATACTCTGCTTCAACACTTGATCGAGAAACCACATGTTGCTTCTTACTTTTTCAGGCGACTAAATTACCTCCAAGGAACTTCACAGTAACCTGATGTAGATCTCCTATCGGTAGGACATCCAGCCTAGTCTGCATCAGAAAAATCTATAGCCTTCAGATGTCCATAATTCTTGAAGAGTAGCCCTTTACTTGGCGCTCCCTTCAAGTACTTGATAATTCTAAGTACAGTATCCCAGTGAGTAGTACGGGGAGAACTCATGAACTGACTGACTACACTGACAGCAAAAGATATGTCAAGTCTTGTGACGGTAAGATAATTCAACTTTCCCACTAATCTTCTATACTTCCCTGGATCATGTAACAAATCTCCACTTTCTACATCTAGCTTCGCATTGGGTTCCATAGGAGTATCTACTGGCTTTACTCCAAGATATCCAACCTCATCAAGGATGTCAAGCACATACTTTCGCTGAGATAAATTGATACATGCATGTGAATATGCAACTTCAATACCAAGAAAATATCGTATACGTCCCAGATCCTTGGTACTAAATTCTATGTGCAGAAACTGATTAAACTGTTGGATACCGTTTGAATCACTACCAGTAATGATAATATCGTCCACATATACCACCAGGAGAATACAGCAAGCTGATGAGATAGAACTAAAAACTGATTGATCTACTTGACAACACTTTAATCCAAACCTGATAATAGCATCACTAAATCTACTAAACCAAGCGCGAGGAGTTTGCTTTAGTCCATATAAGGTTTTATGTAAGCGACATACCAAATTCTCCCCATGAGCAATAAACCCTAGTGGTTGCTCCATATACACTTCCTCGGATAAATCACCATGAAGGAAGGCATTTTTCACATATAGTTGATGAAGAACCCAACCAAAACGTGTTGCAAGGGAAATAAAGACACGAACAGATGAAATTTTGACAACAGGTGAAAATGTGTCATCATAATCAACATCGTATGTTTGAATATATCGATTTGCAACCAATCGAGCCTTCAATCGATCAAGAGTGCCGTCAAGGTGAACCTTAACAGTGAATACCCAACGACAACCAACAGTGTGTTTCTTCGCAGGTAATGAAGTGAGTTCCCAAGTACGGTTCTTAATAAGTGCACTCATCTCATCTTCCATTGCTTGCCGCCATCCAGGATGAGCAAGAGTTTTAGTAACACTGCTAGACACAGAAATAGAGGACAAAGACGAGATAAATATGGAGAAACTAGGGGATAAATGATCATACGATAAGAAATTGAAAATAGGATGATGAGCACGAAGACACTCAGAAAGATCAGAATAAGGAGCATAACGATCCATAGGACGACCGACACAAGAACGTGTACCTTTTCGCGTAGTTATGGCCACATCAGGATCAGATGATGGTGCAGCAACTGATGAAGGAACAGATGAATCATGTGTTGGTACTGAATCATGTGTAGGTGTTTTACGACGTCGTTGATAGGTGAGCTCAGCAAATTGAAATCCTGTAGAGATAGCTTCTGGAAGTGAAGGAGGTGGAAGAATTGGTATGACACAACAATTACTATCATCATATGTCGTGGGAACAATCTGATAGGTAAAATATGACTGGTCTTCAAAGAATGTCACATCTGCAGACACGAATACACGACGACGAGCAGGGCTGTAACATTTTTATCCCTTTTGAGTACGGGAATACCCCGCAAAGATACATTTTTCAGTACGAGGATCCAGCTTATCAAGACCTGGAATGAGAGAATGTACAAAACAAACACATCCAAAGACTCGAAGGGGTAAAGAAAAGAGAGGACGATCTGGATGTAAAATAGTGAACGGTGTCTCCCTCTAAAAAACAGAAGTTGAAAATCTATTAATTAAATAACATGCTGTAAGAACAGCATGGCCCAAAATTTTTTTTGGCAAGTTCATGTGAAATATAAGACAACGAGCAACAACAAGAAGATGGCAATTTTTACGTTCAGCAACCCCATTCTGTTGAGGGGTGTATGAACAAGAAGTCTGATGGATAATATCATGAGAATCAAGGAATGGCCGGAAATCAGAAGTGGTAGCAAGATATTCTCTAGCATTATCTGACCGTAAATATTTGATAGAGATATTATACTAATTCAACACTTCGAAGTAGAATAATCGAAAACAATGAAAAATTTTCGTTCAGTCCTTTATTAAGAATCACCAAGTCATTCGGGAAAAATCATTCACGAATGTAACAAAGTATCTGAATCCAGAAACATCAGACACATGACATGGACCAGCTCAAATGAACTCGACACACGACTTTGAATACGGGAAGGAAAAGAAGCTCTATGATGTTTACCAAACCGTCATGCTTCACACTGAAAAGAACTCACAGACTCGAATTCAGGAAAGAGACGACGAAGTATGTATGGTGACGAATGACCAACTCGACAATGTATCCGATATACATCAGTGGATGTACGCTTCATAGTTGCAGCAGCTAACACCTTCTTGTCAAGATAGTACAAGCCATTTTATTCATGTCCCCCACCAATCGTCTGTTCAGTCCTCAGATCTTGAAAAATATAGCGAGAAGCAGAAAAAGTTATAGAGCAATTCAATTGTTTAGTCAATGAGCTAACAGAAATCAGATTATAGAGAGACTGGGATAGGTGAAGGACAGATGACAAAGAAAGAGAAGGACTCAAATGAGCAACTCCCGTACCAGTAACCTGAAATTGGGAGCCATTTGCTAATGTAACCGAGTTTGACAATGAAGGGGACATAGAATGAAATGAAGAGAGCAAATTAGAGTTACCAGTCATGTGATTGGTAGCTCTAGAGTCTATGACCCAAGAATCAGACATCGCAGAAAACAAACAAGACGAACTACCTTTGGAAGTTTGTGCCAAAATAGCGGTAGGAACTGAAGTTCTTGTCATTTTGTGAGAGCGAATCAATGTATCATACTCAGCACATGTCAATGTAACTAAATCGCCTACACTTTGTGTTGTGCTCGAACTAGATGAGTCAATGAAGGAGAAACAACAGGATTCTTCACTTCAGCATAGGCTGCAAGAGTTGGTTTGAGCTCTGGATGAAGAGAATAACAATAAGCTTCTGTATGACCAGCTCTTTTATAATGATGGCAATAGCGTGAACTACGACTATTCTTAGAACTAATGGCACCGCGAGTGCTAACCCCTCCATCGCGACCTCCACGGCTACCATTATAAACAAAGCCACGTCCATGAGCTCGGTAACCTCGACCACGACTCACACGTCCACCAGGACCATGGGAAAGCATAGCGCTCGTCTCCATAGTTGGCATGATTGAAACTTTCTCAGTAATTGTAGAACGAAGAACTTGAGAAAAGACTTCATCCACTATGGGAAGTGAGCTCTGTGACGTAACGTGTTGCCGAAGAGACGAATACTGGGGCCCCAATGACTTAAGATATAATATTGTCTGTAGATCCTCTTGTCGCTTGGCCAAAACACGTGGATCATCCGAGGCAGGAAGATAAGTACCCAAACGTTGACAAAGGGTATTAAACTGAGCATAATGATCATATAAAGATTGATCTCCTCGTTGAATATCAAATAATGCTTCCCAAGTGTCACATACTCGCGTCATATTATTTTGGCCAAAATAGAGCAATGCACATTTCTCCCAAACCGCCTTAGCAGTCTTACACTGAATAAAGTGGGGACTAACCTTAGGATCCATGCTATTCTATAGAAGGGCTCGAATCATAGCATCTCCTGCAGTTCATTTGGCAAGTTTCTCTTTCTCAGACGGTGCCATAGACGTAAGGAAATCAAGTTGTTTAGTGGTAGTAAGATAGACTTTAACAGCTGTAGACCATGATGGATAATTTGTGTCATCCAACTTGATAGAGGTCAATTGAAAGTGACCAAAAAGGGATCCAGAACTCGATCTAGTAGCCATGAATTTTATCAAGTCCAAATACAAAATGAACTTCACATTAATTAAGTAACTGCAATCAACGCATCTACTGCCACACAAAATTCTCCAACCTAAAGGAGCAACTCCACCTTACTGACTTCAAGTTTTTTTTTTTAAGAGCCGTCAAGAACAAAATTCAGAATCCCAACACCGAGAACAAAACACCGAAAACAGAACACAGGATGCAGCCACCATACGAAACAAAGCATCGAAAAACAGAACACCAGTGGAAAAGGTGTTATTCATCAGACCTGGACTCATATTATAGTATCACCAAACGAAAAAGAGAGCATCGAAAACGTCGAGGGAGAACATCAATGTGAAGGAAGATGACTTTACTGACTCAGGTCAGAAAAGAAAAGAGAGATGTGAGGCTTCTGCAGAACATGAAGGCCCAGACAAGAACGAAGACCATCTATGTGGAACTCATTCAATCGAAGGTGTCTTGACGCGAAAAGAGGATGAATACATTCCCGCAGAGGTAGATCAGAACAGCAAACTTGAAGGCGTCGAAGATAGGACACCAGAGCTGGGCTCGCTGGGCGTCGGGAGCTGGGTTCGCTGGGTGTCGACACTCCCGAGAACTGAACTTGCCAGCTCGGGCGACGCCGGATCTGGACTCGTCGACCTAGGGGACGCCGGGCGACGCTAGATCTGGATTCGTCGGCCTCGACGACGCCGAGTGACCTCGGGACTAGCTTCGCCGAGATCGGGCAACCTTGGATTAGGGACTAGGGAGTGGCCGATCTTTGATTAGGGATTGGGCGATCACAGTGGATGGTTGATGGGTAGCGATCGGTGCTGAGAAATGGGTGATTGACGCAGGTGATTATTCAGCTCTGATACCATGTTAGAAAGTTCAACCTAAAAGCTTAAGCTATTAGATGGAGGGAAACCACATGAATATAAAGAGCATACAAGACCCATTCACAAGCGATATGAGACAACAACACAACTTCAACATATATATTCTATTTCTTGTTTGGAAGATCCCTACAAATAGGATCGGATATTCTCAACCTATGACTTTCAAGAAAAGAGCGTTCCTACGCCTTCGACTAAAACGGCCGGATTAGTCCAAATGCGGGAGTGGATGGCGTGGTTATAATTACCTTGAAGGTTTGGACTAACACCAACACTTGGTCGATGCAATTCTCGCTCAAGCTTTCGGAATGTCGATCAGTGTAAACTAACTCACTGGATATGCTACTAACAAGTACCAGTCATCTCCTTGTGGTTAACTTGGGTCTTGTTCTTTCATGGAATAGGTTTTGAAGCATTGTAGAGATTCTGACGTTTGCCATGATTTCAAATTAGATAAAAGTGACTCAAACTTAAGAGTCCCGGGTTATTGTAGTCTGCTTTGACAACCTATTTGATTGATGATCCTGATTGATTGATGTAAGGATGATTGGCGGTTCTTCCATGTATCCTCGAGTGGCCAATGACCCAAAACTCAGTGCTCGCCAGACATCCAAGGGGAATTGGAATCTGATCTCAAGGTCCACCCATCCTTGTGCTGCCTAACCCAATTGTCTCTTGCGTCACTATGCATGCATGTGGAGCACAGTTCAAAGTAACGGTCATGTCGCTGAGGATAAAATCTTTTCAGCACTATAAACTTTGGATAGGCATCTTTTTGCAGAATATTACGAGAAACAGACCGAATAAATTAGCTATTTTAACGTAGTCTTTAGGTGTTTCGTTAGGTTAATAACTCTCTTCGTGTCGAAAGAACTTTTCCATAGATGTAATAAGAATTCATGAATTTTTTGTATGGATCTAAAAGCATTTGGGGCATGATGATAGATCCCAAAGGCTACCGATGTTCTCCATTAATCAAAACCACGGTCTACTTGGCCCCTTGTCCAGTGCCAAAATAGTTGTACTAAAAGTCACCCAAAAATCCTAAATTTATTTTATGAATTTCAATTCAATCCGATATAGTTATAACCATTTTGACAATTCTCCAATCTAATCCATTCGGTCAATTTATGTCAGAATGACGTGATGATCCAGCTAAAAATTGGCCGTCTTGCGTGACATGACCAATGGTGGATGGATGATGTTGTAGGAAAAAAAATCAAAAAGGCATCTTTTTGCAATTTCTTTTTAGAATTATTTTATTTTATTTATTTTTTTCTGATGTCTTTTCTTTTCTTTTTTCCACACCAGTCTTCAATCTTCATTATGTCTTTATCTCCTTCCACTTCATCGCCGAAAAGACATCACTGTTCATCTTCTTTTTATGTTGCCCCATGATAATTCAAAGAAAAAAAAAATTCAGAATAGTAAAATGTTTGGAAAAGAAAGGAGACCATTTACAAATAAATAAATAGATAAAAATTATAAAATTTCTCAAAACAACATCGTTTTGAATGAAGCCGTACATGTCAAATCGTTGTCGCTGTCTCGTGGTAGAACCGCCACTGATTAAACCACTATATTAGCGATTTTCGACTTAAATTGGACGAATGGATTAAAAAAAAATCTTCAAAAAATTTATAACTAAATTAGTTAAATTGAAAAGTTTAAAAATAAATTGGGATACGTGCAACATGTTTCACTTTTTTTTTTTTTTATAAATCCTCTAATTGTGCATTTCCGAAAAGCTATATAACATTTGCTCCTTTACTATTATTGTTCCTTTACGTTTTAAGCAACAAGAGGTCATGATTTCCCGAATAGCCGCATTCTAGCTGCGTTTGGTAATACTTCCTGAAAAGTGTTTCTATTCCAAAAGTGTTTCCAGAACACTTTCAAAACAGAAAACGCTTTTGAAGCCAAAAAAAGAAACAAAAAAAAAGTTGTTTCTGGGTTTTGAAACACTTTTTAAAAACAACTCGAGGGCGAGCTCGTGCAAGTCATCACCGCCGCCGCGGCTGTCGCCCGCCAACGACCAATGACCTCCTGCAGCCGATCGCCGCCCGCCACTGCCAATCACCGCCGATACTTCCTTTTGGCGAAAAAAGTATTTTTTTTAACTTACCAAACGCGTTTCTATTTCCAGAAATCGTAGCCGAGAACAAAAACACAAAAAACTGTTTCTGTTCCTAATATGTTCCCATGAACATAAACATTACCAAACGAGCCTTAAAGCATTCTAAAGAAAGATATGGGATCGTTAATTTGCTAATTCGACCAAATATCTAGATAGGGAAATCGTCGGGATCGGCCAAAATGTTCATGAGCCGATACGAGAAATCGAGGTACGAGACTCTTGGCGACGCAGCTAGCAGAAGAAAAAGACCGACTCGACTCGACGAGATGTAGTCGGATGCTCTGCAAGTCCGCTCCGGCGAATGAACGTCGTCGATGATTTTGCATAGTGGTGCGCATCATTACTCTTTGGTTAATGCTCCATGTTCCGTCATCGTAAATTGCATCATTTACTTTGAACTCGTCTTCCCAAACCCGAAAAAAGCGTCACGTCGGATCCTTCTCTTGAGTGCTTTCGATTCGTCCCATCCGAACTTCTTTTCGACCCTTTGTGGTACAAATCAATCGCCGAACACGACGTGCTGTCGGAACACTCCATCGAATCGTTACCAAAATCAGTGATCGAGGCCATGGATTATACTAAAAATGAGATACTCTAGAGAGTTCTACAACTCCAAAGTAACGTCCAAATTGATCTAAGCCGAGTAAAGGAAACGGAGACAAGCCTGGGCGAAACGAGCAGGTATGCTATCCCCACAAACACGGCGCTCCTGGCCTTAAAAGGGGACTGCATGTTTGCTCACTCAAGCCCATTCTTGAACCTCAACCCTTAAGGTGCCAGATATTTCTTGTTCAACAGGTTCCTCATAGTGGAAAGTTGAAGAGCATACTAAACCAAACCAATCGTACTACTGAGTCAACAAGATGATTCAGATATGCGAAAGACCATGCTTATGAGAAATGAGAAGAAAGGAAACTTTTAGAAACTCATATTGGAAAGCATACTGATATTTCACATAAGGTGGTTCCTCCTCGTTTACAATGCCTTCGGGGGCCTTTTATAGGCAAATTACATACCAAAGGACTTCTGACAACATGACAGACGAATTCACGACGAAAAACTAAAAAAGTCTTCGGGTGAACAGTGTTTGCTACAGTGATACAGTACTGCTACAGTGCCAAACAGTGTCTGCTACAGTGATTTTGCTACAGTAGAGTGAACAGTGCTGTGAACAGTACCGTGAACAGTATTTTTCGCAAAAAGTCTTTTAATTATGCAGGACATTATTCTGACATGCATACTTACTTCTTAGGACTTTTAGCACACCTAATAACAACAAATGCACGAGGATTTTTACAACATTCTGACAAACGATGACTTAGACGAGACAAAGTCATCTCAGACTTTTATTACATGCACGTGAAACTGGGTAGTTCAAAGCCGATGACGATCTAGATTTGGGTGATAATTGGCATCGTCAGAGTTAGAGCTGTCTGGGCCGTCTTTATCCTTTTTGAATTACCACTGTTCTTCGAGCTGGGATAGTCCAACGTCTGGGTCTTCGTCTTCGGTGAGTGAGGGACTATCTTCTTGTTCTGCCGCGTGTCTTTCGCCTGACAAAATATCTTCCATAGTGACTGGGTCTGGTGGATCTTGTCGCGCGCCTTGATTAGAGCTGGATGGTGTCTGGGGCTGGGGCCATAGTTGGAGCTGAGGCCACGTGTACGAGCTGGATGGTTGGTCCTGGGTGCTGGATGCAATGTCTGCTGTAGAGTATGGATTTTGTGATAATTGTCCTCCCCAAGGGTCTTGAGTGTCAGTGTTAGTGTCCATAGAAGAACTTGGCTGGTTGCTTCTATAATCTTAAGAGCTTGACGTACCTGAGGGTGTATTTTGGGCCTATCCCACGAGTGGTTCATGTGATGGTATGGCCAAATTTCAGGAGGAATTTCATGATTCTCTTGATATAGGACTCGCTGGAGTTCTCTATACTCATACTGCATCAGTGTGATGGACTTGGGAAGTGTTGTGTAGATCCGAAAAACTTGTCGATGGAGATTGGGCTTGAATGTAGTGGTCCCATAATACAATGCTTTATCTCGGACATCTCCGGTTGGGCTGAAGAAAACCCAAGGCCTGTGAAAAAGGACTGTGGTGTGTCTTTCTGGATTAGCTATTCCACAATTTCGCTGAAAGATGAAGTGTTGTTTCCATGCTGCTAAAGGTTGGAACCAAGTGAGCATTTCTGTCAAAGCCTTTTGGTTTGAGAAATCTCCCATGAGTGCTCTGGACAGGACTCGGACAATCTTTTCTGTGGGAAATTCAATGGCAACAGCATATACATTGAGAAAATACCAAAGAACCATTTGAGGTCTTCAGGGAAATCTTGATCAGGAGACCACCGCAAAACATGGATAAATGGATAATCAGAATTAAGACCATGTGGTCCTAACATTAATCCACCATAAGTGCTGAATATGCGGTTTTGGTACTCATTCATGTAATACTTCAAATTCTCACAGAAATTGTTTTCTGCAGCTTGCCTGGGGACTTCTGGAGGATAAGTGAGAGTATTCCATGGCGTATCTCGCATTGGTGTGGTACGAAATGTTCTTGCATCCAATGGATTTCTGCGGACATACATGTTGATGGAGTCAACTGGCTGCTTAGGTCGGGACAGAAAATCTGCGAGGACATTCTTTTTGCCTGCTCTGTGTTTAGCATCAAAAGAATATTTCGAGAACTATTCAGCCCATCTTAACAATTGCGGATGGGGAATCTGTTTCTGCTTGAAATTGAGCATTTGGGGAAATGAAGACATATCCATTTCGACCAAAAAGTGATGCCCAATAATGTGGTATTCAAACTTCTTGATGCCATATTTGAATGCGAGAATCTCCTTAAAAGTGGAGTGATAATGCATCTCTGCGGGAGTGAATCGTCCACTTTTGTAAGCACAGATGAAGCGCTTACCTTTGATTTCTTCAAGGAGAATGGCTGCCCAATATTTATCACTAGCATCTGTTTGCAGAATTCTTTGACCAGTGGAAGGAATTTGCAAATGAGGAAGATGTTGCAAAATTTCTTTGAGATGAGCTACAACCTGTGTCTGCTTCGGTCCCCATGAGGGAGCATCTTTCTTTAACATCCTCTAAAGAGGATAGAGTGCTTTAGAGATTTTTGGCACAAAGTCTCGGAGATAATTGACAATTCCAAGGAAAGCCTGGATTTGGCTAACTGTCAAATTCTCAGAGGGAAATTTTTGGAGTTCTTCTGCAAGGTGAGGACCTGGACAGTAGGTGCCTTCTTTTAAATGCATACCAAGGAACTCAATTTCCTTTTGAGCAAGGATCATTTTCTTTTGGGAAAGCATGATTCCATGTTTCTGGACAATTTCAACGAACTAGGAGAGTAATTTACAATGAGATTCCTCATCAAGACTGTAGAAGAGAATATCATCAATGTAAATCTGGGCATGTGAGAGAATGGGCTGAAAAATTCTACACATGGCTTTCTGAAAAATGGATGGAGCTGTTTTAAGACCAAATGGGACAACTGTCCATTGGAAATGCTGGTTTGGAATGCAAAAACCAGTTTTAGGACGATCATCTAGATGAATGCCAATTTGCCAAAAACCTGCTTTCAGGTCGAACTTTGAATATATCTTAGCCTGAGCTAGGCTACCAACAAAGAGTTTTTGTGAGGCAAAAGGAATTTATCATCTTGGAGGAATTTGTTCAAAGGCTGGTAATTGATCACCAATCTGAGCTTACCACGATTCTGTTATGCTCGCTTGTTCACATAAAAGGCTTCGCAAGTCCATTGTGAATCAGAAGGTTCAATAAGGCCTTGAGAGAGCAAGTCAGCACATTCTTTCTGGGCCAAAACAAGATGTTCAAGATTCATACCAGAATGACTGGCTTTTGTGGGATTAACATCTTCGCTTTTCTTGAATGGGAGTTTGACAAAGAAGTCAGCATTTTTCCAAAGAGGGTTTGAACAGGTTTGGATAAACTGGGAGTGAGATTCAGAACAGCAGGATAAGAGACTTTGGGTAATTGGATCAAGGATTTCTGGCTGAATGATGAAAAGTCTCTGGATATCCACATATTCACGAAACTGGTCACCAAATTGTAAACCAGTAGGTTTAATTCTGAGCTGGGAAAGCTGGGCTAGAACATCCCAACCAATGATGAGGTCTTTATCTGGGGAATTACAACCAAGGATTTTTGTGGATATGGAACAGTCTGAAAATATTTGGAGGGTGATGGTTTTGCTGCGGAATTTTGTGGTAAAAGTATCACCAGAGGCAGAATGGAATTACCTTGTGTAAGGCGTCCAGAATTCTTCTGGGAGTACTTTTATATCCATGAGTGATGCTGCTGCGCCGGTATCAATGAGAGCAATTACTTGGACAGGTTTGTCATTTTCTAGGGTATGGATTTGGATGGGGATATATGGAGAGTGAAAAACGGGTTGGACATGGAAGGAGTCAGGGATATTATCGGGGAAGAATGCAAAGATATCACCTGGGGATTCATCAGAGTCTGAGGAATATGTTTGGAGGGTAAACAGTGTGTCGGGTGAAGGTTCATCTTCAACAGAGAAGACAGACTCAATATCTTCATCATCTAAAGGGATTCCTGTGGTGGAGGAAATCTTTTGGATCATGTAGCTTCCTTGGCGCTTTGCCTGAGGACAGTTTTTTGCAAAGTGCCCTTTCTTGCTACAGATGTATCATCGGTCAGATTTCTTCTTTTTCTTAAAACCAGAAGCGAGGGAGTGATGCCGCTTCTTTTTTCGAAGGAACTTCCACTTGTCTTTCTTAGGTCTTCGTCTGCCAAACGAGAACTTCTCAAAGGAGAACTTCTTGAAGTGCTTGCGCTTCTTATTGCCAGCACAAGAGGGATCACTGCAATCTCTTGAGCACTTGATCTTCCAATGAGGATTGTCACAATTCTTTTCGAGAGAACGATTCTTCCGGAGGTAACTTCTGAAGACTTCTCTTCTGTGGCACATTTCTTCAATGGCAAGGTGGACAGACTGTTGGATTTCTCCAAAAGTCGCATCTATGATGGTCTTGTTTTTCAGCTTCAGAGCTTTCTCAACAACTTGACTAATCTCTTTAGGGATGGAAGCCAGGAATACGGACTTGAGATTAGGATCAGAACTAAGCTGGTAGAAAAGCTTGATCATTTCTCGAAAGTGTCGATCCAGGTCTTTTTTGGCCATAGAACAGCATTTTCTTTCAAAGAATTCTTTTCTTTTGAGTTCTTTCGAATCTTGAGGTTGGCCAATAAAGAAAAGATGAATGAGCTGGATTGCTTCATCAAAAGACATGGTTAAAAACTGAAGTTGGTCTCTTTTTGGGGCTAACTTCCACCAATCTTTCAAGGAACCAGTGAATCGAGTGACAAACTCAAGGAGAACATCATAAGAACTATGTTCCTTCAGGTTTCTGGTAATCAACCAAGAATGAAACTCTTGAAGCCTTTCTGCCCATTTGTGGTAAGGGATATCATCCAAAGTGAAGAAATTGGACGAATAGGATTTATAGGTTGATAACGATGGGTCATGGTAAGGCTGGGAAGGTGGAGGTGGATGCTCAACTTCAGGTTGGTCTTCCATTTCTTCTTCAATGATTGGCTCTGCAGGGCCAGCCATCATTACGTCTGCTACAATAGACTGGGTGCTAGAATCATAGGATTCAGTATCTGGAATGGAAGATGAGTCACTGATAGAGATTTCAGGAGTAGCTGGGAGTGAAGGATTTATGGGTTTTACTGTGGAGATGGTAGGAACCTGATTTCGAAGGAAATTTTCCAAGGGATTTGAAACCATGTATGAGTGAGAAGGTTTATGAGGAGGGGATGAAGGAGGAGATCTTTCTGGTGGTGCTGAGGGAGGTGGAAAAAAGGCATGTTTGCTTTTTTCTTTTTTCTCTTGGTCTAACTTTTTAAGACGATCCCGAAGAGCAAGGAAGTTCGTCTTTGGAGGAGGTGGTGCTGTGCTGAGTACAGCTGCAAAAGAGTTAGGATCTGGGGAACTGGACATGAAGGATGTGGGGTTAGGAGTTGCTGTTGGAAAGAAAAGTGGATCTAGGGCTTGTAGATTCCTTTGCTCAAGGAGAGCTTGTTGTTCTTGCAGTATCTGGACCTGGCGTCTAAGCTTATCAATCTCAGGTGTTTGGTCTTCCAGATAATGACTTGTAGGAATCTGTTTTGTCTTCATCAGGTACAGCCTTTTCTGGAAATCTTCCAACATCTTTTTAGAGACAGATGTAGCATGGTCTACCCTGTCAAGACGAGTAGCCACTGAGTTTATTGCTACATTCTGGGCCAGAGCATTATCTGTCTGCCAATCTAGAACAGCCTCAACCGGTGTAGGGCCTTTCCTTCTTCCTTGAAGATCGACATCATGTGGAGTTGTGATCTTTGGAGAATGTGAGTATTTTTGCTGTGCATCAGAAAAACTTTCAACAGGAGGGAACTTTCAGATTAGTATTCTTATATCCTTTATTGGTATCAGAGCCATACATCGTCGAAACTGAGTTAAGATTAGTATTCTTATATTCTTAGACCTGCTGAAGGGAAAGGAGAAATTCAACTCTCATGGAAAACTCCATAGATATTTCAGCTCCAGTGCAGCTAGAAACCACCATCTCACTACCACCACCACCCGAACTCCGCAAATCCACTTCCTCCAAGATGGATTACCTCTATGAGGTATCCTATGTCAACGATGATCGCAAAATCTCCGAAACACAACTCCCACTCATGAACCTCTACTCCGCTTTTTGTAAACCATCATCATTTTCCCCCATTCGCTCCCTCAAACATCTCATCAAACAAACCCCTTGTTCTGTCAAAGAATATGTTCAGTCCACTAAATTTGACCAGCACCCCATCCTATCTACACAACAAGAGCAGTTTGTAACTCTCCAAATTCCACCTGAGTTCCCTGCCCAATGGGCTCAACATGGTTACACTCATCTCCACTTTGGCGCCATCCGTTTGGCCCTATTCTTGCATGGACGAAAGGGTTTACCCGTAGTTGCTCGGGTTGCTCTCCTTGATACTCGCTTCTTGGAATACCAACATGCTTGCATTGGCACTGTTCAGACCACTCTGAACGTAGGCACAGTATTTGTTACTCTCTTCCCAAATTTCAACATGGCCTTAGCAGATCCCAACCTTCTCTCTGCTTTGAAGGTTCAGTTGCAGATCACTGGTGCTCCTCAAACCACATCAGCCATAATTGCTACTCTACACTACCAGATGGTGTACAGAGTACAAAATCATGCCATTGATCTCAACCTACCAAGTGCAGATGATGCTTTGCTTATCTCTGTTGACAATGACCAGACTTCATGTATTCACATCCCTCGTCAGCTTCCAAGAGATCAGCTTGTCAAACTCCTTCCTGGCAGTTGGGTAACCAACTATGAAAAACTCCATCAAAATTCCCGACCTGTCCAATCCTCTGAGCCACAACACACCAAGAAAAAAGATGGTACTGTTACCATTAAGTTCACAAAAGAGAAGGAAGACACTTCTTCCTCTGTTTTTCCATCATTTCCTACCATCCTGTGTTTCACCCCGTGTCCATCTGAGTCTGTTAGTATGGAAGATCCAGATCCTAAAGCCCATGTCCAATCCTTTGATGACCATGGACGACCCATCCATTATTACAAGGATCCCTCCGGACACTGCTTTTGGGATGTTGACTGTTCATGTTCCTCTTGTTTGAATATAGATGATGAGGATGACAGACCGTCCTCCAGAAAGATGAAGAAGAAGAAAGATTCGCTTTACCAAAGGTACCTAGACGGTGATCCAACCGTGGTCCTCTTAGTGAAGACGGCAGACGCTGGCAATATATGGTTGAGTATGGTTCTCCCAAACCTCCTTAAATTACTGCACCTCCACCTGCTTGTCCCCCAGATGAACCAAAGCCGCCACCTCCACCACCAAAGAAACCCATCACTTCTCCATTCTATAAATCCATCCTCAAATGGGTAAAGAAAAACTCTTGTCCCATCAAACTCCCCCAGCCATACACTTGCAATTCTAAACCTGAACCACCTCCTGTTTTACCCAGTATTTGTATCCTTTACTGGTATCAGAGCCATACATCGTCGAAACTGAGTTAAGATTAGTATTCTTATATTCTTAGACCTGCTGAAGGGAAATGAGAAATTCAACTCTCATGGAAAACTCCACAGATATTTCAGCTCCAGTTCAGCTAGAAACCACCATCTCACTACCACCACCACCCGAACTCCGCAAATCCACTTCCTCCAAGATAGATTACCTCTATGAGGTATCCTATGTCAACGATGATCGCAAAATCTCCGAAACACAACTCCCACTCATGAACCCCTACTTCGCTTTTTGTAAACCATCATTATTTTCCCTCATTCGCTCCATCAAACATCTCATCAAACAAACCCCTCGTTATGTCAAAGAATATGTTCAGTCCACCAAATTTGACCAGCACCCCATCCTGTCTACACAACAAGAGCAGTTTGTAACTCTCCAAATTCCACCTGAGTTCCCTGCCCAATGGGCTCAACAGGGTTACACTCATCTCCACTTTGGCGCCATCCGTTTGGCCCTATCCTTGCATGGACGAAAGGGTTTACCCGTAGTTGCTCGGGTTGCTCTCCTTGATACTCGCTTCTTGGAATACCAGCATGCTTGCATTGGCACTGTTCAGACCACTCTGAACGCAGGCACAATATTTGTTACTCTCTTCCCAAATTTCAACATGGCCTTGGCAGATCCCAACCTTCTCTCTGCTTTGAAGGTTCAGTTGCAGATCACTGGTGCTCCTCAAACCACATCAGCCATAATTGCTACTCTACACTACCAGATGGTGTACAGAGTACAAAATCATGCATTGATCTCAACCTACCAAGTGCAGATGATGCTTTGCTTATCTCTGTTGACAATGACCAGACTTCATGTATTCACATCCCTCGTCAACTTCCAAGAGATCAGCTTGTCAAACTCCTTCCTGACAGTTGGGTAACCAACTATGAAAAGCTCCATCAAAATTCCCGACCTGTCCAATCCTATGAGCCACAATACACCAAGAAAAAAGATGGTACTGTTACCATTAAGTTCACAAAAGATAAGGAAGACACTTCTTCCTCTGTTTTTCCATCATTTCCTACCATCCTGTGTTTCACCCCGTGTCCATTTGAGTCTGTTAGTATGGAAGATCCAGATCCTAAAGCCCATGTCCAATCCTTTGATGACCATGGACGACCCATCCATTATTACAAGGATCCCTCCGGACACTGCTTTTGGGATGTTGACTGTTCATGTTCCTCTTGTTTGAATCTAGATGATGAGGATGACAGACCGTCCTCCAGGAAGAAGAAGAAGAAGAAGAAAGATTCGCTTTACCAAAGGTACCTAGACGGTGATCCAACTGTGGGTCCTCTTGCTGAAGACGGCGGACGCTGGCAATATATGGTTGACTATGGTTCTCCCAAACCTCCTCAAATTACTAAACCTCCTCAAATTACTGCACCTCCACCTGCTTGTCCCCCAGATGAACCAAAGCCGCCACCTCCACCACCAAAGAAACACATCACTTCTCCATTCTACAAACCCATCCTCAAATGGGTAAAGAAAAACTCTTGTCCCATCAAACTCCCCCAGCCATACACTTGCAATCCTAAACCTGAACCACCTCCTGTTTTACCCAGTATTTGTATGTTCCGACCAGAAGACTTTCCACCCTTACAGCTGGCCCCATCTGAAGAAAGCTCAGCCACTTTCAGATTCCCTCTTGTTGAAAGTTTTTCTGATGCACAGCAAAAATACTTCCATTCTCCAAAGATCACAACTCCACATGATGTCGATCTTCAAGGAAGAAGGAAAGGCCCTACACCGGTTGAGGCTGTTCTAAATTGGCAAACAGATAATGCTCTGGCCCAGAATGTAGCAATAAACACAGTGGCTACTCGTCTTGACAGGGTAGACCATGCTACATCTGTCTCTAAAAAGATGTTGGAAGATTTCCAAAAAAGGCTGTACCTGATGAAGACAAAACAGATTCTTACAAGTCATTATCTGGAAGACCAAGCACCTGAGATTGAGAAGCTTAGACGCCAGGTCCAGATACTGCAAGAATAACAAGCTCTCCTTGAGCAAAGGAATCTACAAGTCCTGGATCCATTTTTCTTTCCAACAGCAACTCCTAACCCCACATCCTTCATGTCCAGTTCCCCAGATCCTAACTCTTTTGTAGCTGTACTCAGCACAGCACTACCTCCTCCAAAGATGAACTTCCTTGCTCTTCGGGATCGTCTTAAAAAGTTAGACCAAGAGAAAAAAGAAAAAAGCAAACAGACCTTTTTTCCACCTCCCTCAGCACCACCAGAAAGATCTTCTCCTTCATCCCCTCCTCATAAACCTTCCCACTCATACATGGTTTCAAATCCCTTGGAAAATTTCCTTCGAAACCAGGTTCCTACCATCTCCACAGTAAAAGCCATAAATCCTTCACTCCCAGCTACTCCTGAAATCTCTATCAGTGACTCATCTTCCATTCCAGATACTGAATCCTATGATTCTAGCACCCAGTCTGTTGCAGCAGACGTAATGATGGCTGACCCTACAGAGCCAATCATTGAAGAAGAAATGGAAGACCAACCTGAAGTTGAGCATCCACCTCCACCTTCCCAGCCTTACCATGACCCATCGTTATCAACCTATAAATCCTATTCGTCCAATTTCTTCACTTTGGATGATATCCCTTACCACAAATGGGCAGAAAGGCTTCAAGAGTTTCATTCTTGGTTGATTACCAGAAACCTGAAGGAACATAGTTCTTATGATGTTCTCCTTGAGTTTGTCACTCGATTCACTGGTTCCTTGAAAGATTGGTGGAAGTTAGCCCCAAAAAGAGACCAACTTCAGTTTTTAACCATGTCTTTTGATGAAGCAATCCAGCTCATTCATCTTTTCTTTATTGGCCAACCTCAAGATTCGAAAGAACTCAAAAGAAAAGAATTCTTTGAAAGAAAATGCTGTTCTCTGGCCAAAAAAGACCTGGATCGACACTTTCGAGAAATGATCAAACTTTTCTACCAGCTTGGTTCTGATCCTAATCTCAAGTCCGTATTCCTGGCTTCCATCCCTAAAGAGATTAGTCAAGTTGTTGAGAAAGCCCTGAAGCTGAAAAACAAGACCATCATAGATGCGACTTTTGGAGAAATCCAACAGTCTGTCCACCTTGCCATTGAAGAAATGTGCCACAGAAGAGAAGTCTTCAGAAGTTACCTCCGGGAGAATCGTTCTCTCGAAAAGAATTGTGACAATCCTCATTGGAAGATCAAGTGCTCAAGAGATTGCAGTGATCCCTCTTGTGCTGGCAATAAGAAGCGCAAGCACTTCAAGAAGTTCTCATTTGAGAAGTTCTCGTTTGGCAGACGAAGACCTAAGAAAGGCAAGTGGAAGTTCATTCGAAAAAAAAAGCGGCATCACTCCCCCGCTTCTAGTTTCAAGAAAAAGAAGAAATCTGACCGATGCTACATCTGTAGCAAGAAAGGGCACTTTGCAAAAAATTGTCCTCAGGCAAAGCGCCAAGAAGGCTACATGATCCAAAAGATTTCGTCCACCACAGGAATCCCTTTAGATGATGAAGATATTGAGTCTGTCTTCTCTGTTGAAGATGCACCTTCACCTGACACACTGTTTACCCTCCAAACATATTCCTCAGACTCTGATGAATCCCTAGGTGATATCTTTGCATTCTTCCCCGATAATATCCCCGACTCCTTCCATGTCCAACCCGTTTTTCACTCTCCATATATCCCCATCCAAATCCATACCCCAGAAAATGACAAATCTGTCCAAATCATTGCTCTCATTGATACCGGCGCAGCAGCATCACTCATGGATATAAAAGTACTCCCAGAAGAATTCTGGACGCCTTACACAAGGTATTTCCATTCTGCCTCTGGTAATACTTTTACCACAAAATTCTGCAGCAAAACCATCACCCTCCAAATATTTCCAGACTGTTCCATATCCACAAAAATCCTTGGTTGTAATTCCCCAGATAAAGACCTCATCATTGGTTGGGATGTTCTAGCCCAGCTTTCCCATCTCAGAATTAAACCTACTGATTTACAATTTGGTGACCAGTTTCGTGAATATGTGGATATCCAGAGACTTTTCATCATTCAGCCAGAAATCCTTGATCCAATTACCCAAAGTCTCTTATCCTGCTGTTCTGAATCTCATTCCCAGTTTATCCAAACATGTTCAAACCCTCTTTGGAAAAATGCTGACTTCTTTGTCAAACTCACATTCAAGAAAAGCGAAGATGTTAATCCCACAAAAGCCAGTCATTCTGGTATGAATCCTGAACATCTTGCTTTGGCCAAGAAAAAATGTGCTGACTTGCTCTCTCAAAGCCTTATTGAACCCTCTGATTCACAATGGGCTTGCGAAGCCTTTTATGTGAACAAGCGAGCAGAACAGAATCGTGGTAAGCTCATATTGGTGATCAATTACCAGCCCTTGAACAAATTCCTCCAAGATGATAAATTCCCTTTGCCTCACAAAAAATCTTTGTTTGGTAGCCTAGCTCAGGCTAAGATATATTCAAAGTTCGACCTGAAAGCAGGTTTTTGGCAAATTGGCATTCAGCCTGATGACCGTCCTAAAACTGGTTTTTGCATTCCAAACCAGCATTTCCAATGGACAGTTGTCCCATTTGGTCTTAAAACAGCTCCATCCATTTTTCAGAAAGCCATGTGTAGAATTTTTCAGCCCATTCTCTCACATGCCCAGATTTACATTGATGATATTCTCCTCTACAGTCCTGATGAGGAATTTCATTGTAAATTACTCTCCCAGTTCGTTGAAATTGTCCAGAAACATGGAATCATGCTTTCCAAAAAAAAAATGATCCTTGCTAAAAAGGAAATTGAGTTCCTTGGTATGCATTTGAAAGAAGGCACCTACTGTCCAGGTCCTCACCTTGCAGAAGAACTCCAAAAATTTCCCTCTGAGAATTTGACATTTAGCCAAATCCAGTCTTTCCTTGGAATTGTCAATTATCTCCGAGACTTTGTGCCAAAAATCTCTAAAGCACTCTATCCTCTTCAGAGGATGTTAAAGAAATATGCTCCCTTATGGGGACCGAAGCAGACACAGGCTGTAGCTCATCTCAAAGAAATTTTGCAGCATCTTCCTCATTTGCAAATTCCTTCCACTGGTCAAAGAATTCTGCAAACAGATGCTAGTGATAAATATTGGGCAGCCATTCTCCTTGAAGAAATCAAAGGTAAGCGCTTCATCTATGCTTACAAAAGTAGACGATTCACTCCCGCAAAGATGCATTATCACTCCACTTTTAAGGAGATTCTCGCAGTCAAATATGGCATCAAGAAGTTTGAATACCACCTTATTGGGCATCACTTTTCGGTCGAAATGGATATGTCTTCATTTCCCCAAATGCTCAATTTCAAGCAGAAACAGATTCCACATCCGCAATTGTTAAGATGGGCTGAATGGTTCTCGAAATATTCTTTTGATGCTAAACACATAGCAGGCAAAAAGAATGTCCTCGCAGATTTTCTTTCCCGACCTAAGGAGCCAGTTGACTCCATCAACATGTATGTCCACAGAAATCCATTGGATGCAAGAACATTTCGTACCACACCAATGCGAGATACGCCATGGAATACTCTCACTTATCCTCCAGAAGTCCCCAGGCAAGTTGCAGAAAATAATTTTTGTGAGAATTTGAAGTATTACATGAATGAGTACAAAAACCGCATATTCAGCACTTATGGTGGATTAATGTTAGGACCACATGGTCTTAATTCTGATTATCCATTTATCCCTATTTTGCGGTGGTCTCCTGATCAAGATTTCCCTGAAGACCTCAAATGGTTCTTTTGGTATTTTCTCAATGTATATGCTGTTGCCATTGAATTTCCCACAGAAAAGATTGTCCGAATCCTGTCCAGAGCACTCATGGGAGATTTCTCAAACCAAAAGGCTTTGACAGAAATGCTCACTTGGTTCCAGCCTTTAGCAGCATGGAAACAACACTTCATCTTTCAGCGAAATTGTGGAATAGCTGATCCAGAAAGACACACCACAGTCCTTTTTCAAGGCCTTGGGTTTTCTTCAGCCCAACCGGAGATGTCCGAGATAAAGCATTGTATTATGGGACCACTACATTCAAGCTCAATCTCCATCGACAAGTTTTTCAGATCTACATAACACTTCCCAAGTCTATCACACTGATGCAGTATGAGTATAGAGAACTCCAGCGAGTCCTATGTCAAGAGAATCATGAAATTCCTCCTGAAATTTGGCCATACCATCACATGAACCACTCGTGGGATAGGTCCAAAATACACCCTTAGGTACGTCAAGCTCTTGAAGATTATAAAAGCAACCAGCCAAGTTCTTCTATGGACACTGACACTCCTGACACTCAAGACCCTTGGGGAGGACAATTATCACAAAATCCATACTCTACAGCAGACATTGCATCCAGCACCCAGGACCAGCCATCCAGCTCGTACACGAGGCCTCAGCTCCAACTATGGCCCCAGCCCCAGACACCATCCTGCTCTAATCAAGGCGCGCGACAAGACCCACCAGACCCTGTCACTATGGAAGATATTTTGTCAGGCGAAAGACACGCGGCAGAACAATAAGATAGTCCCTCACTCACCGAAGACGAAGACCCAGACGTTGGACTGTCCCAGCTCGAAGAACAGTGGTACTGGAATAAATTCAAAAAGGACAAAGACGGCCCAGACAGCTCTGACTCTGACGATGCCAATTATCACCCAGATCCAGATCGTCGTCGGCTTTGAACTACCCAGTTTCACGTGCATGTAATAAAAGTCTGAATGACTTTGTCTCGTCTAAGTCATCGTTTGTCAGAATGTTGTAAAAATCCTCGTGCATTTGTTGTTATTAGGTGTGCTAAAAGTCCTAAGAAGTAAGTATGCATGTCAGAATAATGTCCTGCATAATCAGAAGACTTTTTGCGAAAATTACTTTTCACAGTACTGTTTATGGTACTGTTCACGGTACTGTAGTAGACACTGTTTGGCACTGTAGTAGTACTGTAGCACTGTAGCAAACACTGTTCACCCGAAGATTTTTTTAGTTTTTCGTCGTGAATTCGTCTGTCATGTTGTCAGAAGTCCTTTGGTATGTAATTTGCCTATAAAATGCCCCCGAAGGCATTGTAAACGAGGAGGAACCACCTTATGTGAAATATCAGTATGTTTTCCAATATGAGTTTCTAAAAGTTTCCTTTCTTCTCCTTTCTCATAAGCATGGTCTTTCGCATATCTAAATCCTCTTGTTGACTCAGTAGTACGATTGGTTTGGTTTAGTATGCTCTTCAACTTGCCACTATGTGGAACCTGTTGAACCAGAAATATCTGGCACCTTAAGGGTTGAGCTTCAAGTATGGGCTTGAGTGAGCAAACAGGCAGTCCCCTTTTAAGGCCAAGAGCGCCGTGTTTGTGGGGATAGCATACATGCTCGTCTCGCCCAGGCTTGTCTCCGCTTCCTTTACCCACCGAAAATCTATATAAACTTTCGTGTTGTGTCCGATACTTTTCAATAATACAATTGACACGTGATCAACGCTCCAGACACCTTATGATATGTGAATTCAGCATCTCGACATTCCATTTCGACACGCACGGAGTCAATTTTAAGCATTTTTAATAAATTAGGGGTTAAGATATATACTTAAGTCATGTATCCGGCCAACCTAAAATTAATAAACCCAGACAGTTTAAAAATAATAATCATGAATCCCTAACAGAAAAAGAAGAAACTCACATGCTGATATTTTTATATTTATCATGTACATATAATAGTTCGTCATGTATATATAGAAATATAACTCTAATGAAATTCTCTATTTTTTTAGAAATCATGTGTTGTATGTTATATAGGGCTAATATCATGAAAAATTTCAAACTGGTATACTTGTGACTAATTTATCCCAAACAATTTTTTTATCACCAAAAATCCCAAACTGGTACATCTATGATAAACTTACCCCAAACTATTTTTTCAACCATAAAAAATCTCAAAACTTTTTTTTGTAAGGAAAATCTCAAAACTTTGATCGCCAAAAATCTCAAACAAGTACAAATGTTACCCTTCATAAATGTCATTAAATCGAATTAATAACACGAAGAAACCTATAGAGGGTAAATGCCCGAAATATGTACATTCGATAGTTATCACGTGTTATCTAGCTCAACAATATGAAGGCTCCATTTGTTTCACGGAAAATGAGCGATTTGAAAAATATTTTTCGAAAAGTAATCGCTTATATCATTTAGAAAAATTAATCAACGAAAAATATTTTCATCATCGATAACAATCTATGCCTAACTATTTTCATAGGCGATAAGAAAAAATTCATTTATTTATTTTTTAAGAGATATAAACGATTACTTTTCGAAAAATATTTTCCAAATCGCTCATTTTTCGTGAAACAAATGGAGCCGAAGATTAAATTTAACGAAAACTAACAAAGGTAAATTTGTCATAAGTATACCGATTTGAGGTAAATTTATCGCAGGTGTACCAGTTTGGAATTTTTTTTGCAGTAAAAAAAAATAATTTGGAGTAAATTTATCATAAATATATCAATTTAGGATTTTTCGTGATATTAATCGTAATATATATGTATTGGCCAATGGACGCACATCTTTTATCTCGAAGTTAAAGCCAAGGCCATTCTATACACAAAAAAAAAAAAGTTCCCACTTGGGAAAAAGCATTTTTGGTCAACTTTTATTAGGTTGTAGAAAAACATCGTTAGTATAATTTTTTTTTTTTTGGGGTTGGGGTTGGGGTTGTTGTGTGTTGTGTCAGATATTTGGAAACTCCATACGCACATAAATTTTAACGTGATTAATTAAGGCAATAATGTTTTTATTTAAATCGCGATATTAAATTATTAATGACGTTAGACGACCGTTGACTTGATCCTGTGTGTAATGTGCTCTTAATTTCTCATCCCTCCCGTTGCATGCACGCAACAACATTGACCATCGTTCTTGAGCTGTCGAAACCTCGCTCAATTCAACTCTCTCTATCTCAATCTCTCGGAGCCTCGCCGGCGCTCGCCGGAGCTTGTCCGTTCCGATACGGAGGGCTGGGTTCCCGGCGGTTCTGTTGGTGGGTCGAAGCTGGAATCCGTTGCTTTTGCGGCAAGAATCATTGGTCGAGTATTGCGCAGGTTCTCTGATCGTCATGGTTGCTTCCCTTGGTGTTCTTTATTCTCGTGCGACTCTTGTTGCTCTGCGTGATGTTTGTGCGTTTGAATGAGAGCCGGTTCTGTCAAGGACCGGGTATGAAATTGGCCGGGCTCGTGATCTGGTTGGAGTACCGAGTGTTTGCTGCTTTGGGACAGAGAGTTTCACTGGACTTAATCTAGTTCGTTGTCGGATTATATAGTCAGTGCTGTCTGTGGACATAATTGGAGCTTGTCACGCATTGTCATTGCGCTAATTTTTGTGCTGGGTCGAATAGATAAGCTAAGCGCCACACGGTTCTATTTGTTTCTTTTTGCTCGAGTTTCTGAGATCAGGAGTTCAGATTTCAGATTGCGTAATTTAGTTGGAAAATGATTTAATCGATGCTCAGATCAGTTTTGCTTTCTGGGTTCGGCGAGTCTTCTGATATAGCTGTTTCGGCAGATAATTTTCCCCTCTTCCCGCTGAGCCCCCTTTCTCCTGGATTTGTGTGGACGGAGTTGAAAGAGAATGCCAAGATGGTGAAAAGAAAGGTGGGAAAGTATGAGGTTGGCCGGACAATAGGAGAAGGGACTTTTGCAAAGGTCAAATTTGCAAAGAACACAGAGAATGGAGTGGGTGTGGCCATGAAAATCTTGGCCAAAAGCACAATTCTTAAGCACAGAATGGTTAATCAGGTGCTCATCTTAAACTCGTCACGAAAATCTTACCATTTGAAAGAAGATGGTAATGATTGCTCTCGTAATAGCTATTCATTTTTCAGACATTAATATATTTTAGAAAGTGCTTTGTCATGTAGTATGTAGTTCAAAATTCAAAGATCAAGATTGTGATTGGTCCAAGTTAAATCTTTTGTTGTGGTTAAACCATTATCCTAGGGCCATAATCCTTTGTGGCTTTGGCTCCACTTAGAACTAAAAGTGACCTTCACTTTTTCCTCCCTTGACATCTGTTTCAGATCAAAAGAGAGATATCCATAATGAAGATTGTCAGACATCCGTACGTAGTCAGACAGCATGAGGTACGACCTATCATCTTTGTTTCCTTGGAGTTTCAAAATTGAACGTGACGATTAGCTTTGTTTAGTCATAGTGTAAGTTCAGTGTGGCCACTGCCTGTAACTAATATCATTTTCCCCTTCATATCTTTTCTGAATTCCAGGTTTTGGCAAGCCCGACAAAGATATACATTATTCTTGAGTTTGTTTCTGGAGGAGAATTGTTTGATAAAATTGTAAGTATATCGGACGTCTCTAAATTTTAGGAAAGGCCTAAAATTGTTTGTCCTCATTCTGCTTGGCCTTTTTGGAAAGAACTAGTTTAATCTATTTAACAGGTTCTATCAAGTGCTGGTGCATCTAAATGAACTTTTGGCTAGGAAGATTAAGCTGGGAGTGAGTAAATCCTTATACATCATTAGATAAATTCTTAGGTTTCTAATCAATATTATTTCACCCTTAGCTTTGCCTAATCCTCAACCACTAGGAGGATACGCTGGATCAATTGTAGTTTTATTTTATTGAGAAGTGCCTTGCTCTAATTTGATTTTAACTTTTCAGGTTCACCAGGGAAGGCTTCCTGAAAATGAATCAAGACGGTTTTTTCAGCAGTTAATAGATGCAGTTGCCCATTGTCATAGTAAGGGTGTCTATCATAGGGACCTGAAGGTGATTAGCTTTGCGACTGTGCAGCAATATTGCTGCTTTCTGAACCAAATCTCTTGCTGATTTTTTTTTCTTCCTCCTCTCTCTTGACACAGCCTGAGAATCTTCTTCTTGATAGTCATGGAAACTTAAAAGTCTCTGACTTTGGATTGAGTGCATTGCCCCTTCAGGTAAGCATGATGGTATGTGCACTTTTATGTTCAAAGTTATTTGACCTATGAGATTGATTTTCTTTGATTTTTGTAGGAGCAGGGTGATGGACTTCTTCATACGACGTGTGGAACCCCAAATTATGTTGCTCCTGAGGTACAGTTGACAACTGACTATGCGTTCAATGTTTCTCATGCTTTCCTGCTATCTTGATCATTCCACATGCAGATGATTACAGTCCGTCGTGAAATAGAAACCATTAGATGCCCTAGAAAAGGAAGAAACTCAATTACTTTTTATGGATTTACCTGTATATCTTGAATATGTATGACAGTTGGGTTGAATAAAGGGATTGTGAGTTTCCCTCCTTTTCAATCTGTTCACTGCTAATACAAAAGATGAAAATTCCTGTGTGCTTCTCATTTGGCAACCATGATAGTGGAAGATTCTGAACCTCCTCCTGCGCAGCAAGAATAGGATTCCTGCAATTTTTCGGGTCATGGGATTAAGCATCTGTCGGAAGACACAAACTTGTTCATTTCCCTTTAAATATTCAAATATTTTTGCATCTTAGCACACTAAAATATCTATTTCAGGTTCTCAGTCAGCGGGGATATGATGGTGCAGCAGCTGATATATGGTCATGTGGCGTTATTCTTTATGTTTTAATGGCTGGATATCTTCCATTTGCTGAGACAGATCTTCCAACGCTGTACAGAAAGGTTTGCTTTTCCCTTTTTATTGCATGCTTGTTCTTCTACTTCCACGTGGCTTTTGAAACTCGTTTCCTTTTCTTCTTAATTTATCAATGAATGAGGGAAATTAACGGATGGTTTCTTGAAGCAGTGCAGAGAAAGTCTTGATGGATTTGCTGCCAAATTACCCTCATTTAGCCCATAATGTTCAAAAGTAATTACCTGTTCAGAGTTTAATGATGCTGGTGCACAATATTGAGATAATTTACGTGTAAGATTTTGGTTGGAATTGTCAATGAAAGGAGAAAAATTATATATTGTGATAATGATGGATTACATCAATATGTATATCTCACTCATAAGGAAAAAGACTAAAATACCCTTAATAACAAATAAGCCCAATAATAACGTTTCAACACTCCTCCTCAAGTTGGTGCATAAATATCAAATAGCCCCAACTTGTTACACAAAGTAACCACTCTACTACCCCTCAATGACTTAGTGAAAATATCAGCAAGTTGATCCTCGGTCCATGTGTATTGAAGTATCATTTTCTTGTTCTGAATCTTTTCTCGGACAAAATGACAATCTACTTCAATATGCTTCGTACGCTCATGAAAGACTGGATTTGAGGCAATATGCATAGCAGACTGGTTATCACAGCATAGAACTGAGGGAGATGAGGATGGCATGCTGAGTTCAGATAACAATATCCTCAACCAAAGCAACTCGCTAGTCACATGAGCCATGGCTCGATATTCCGCCTCTGCACTAAATCGAGACACAACATGTTGTTTCTTACTTTTCCAACTCATAAGATTGCCTCCCAAGAATACACAATAGCCAGAAGTCGATCTCCTATCAATAGGACACCCGGCTCAAGCAGCATCAGAGTAACCAATGACATTAAGATGTCCATTATTCTTGAACAAAAGCCCTTTGCCAGGTGCTCCCTTCAAGTACTTAACAATACGTAAAACTGCCTCTCAATGTGTAGTGTGAGGAGCGCTTATAAACTGACTAACCACACTAACAGCAAAAGAAATATCAGGTCGGGTGATAGTTAAATAGTTGAGCTTACCCACTGGCCTTCGGTACTTGCTTGGATCATGAAGTAAGTCTCCCTGTTCTGCATCAAGCTTCACATTAGAATCCATCGGAGTATCGTCAGACTTTGCTCCAAGAAAACCAACTTCACTCAGAATATCCAGAACATATTTCCGTTGTAATAATGAGATATCATCACGTGAGTAGGCCACCTCAATGCCTAAGAAATACCGCAGAGTACCCATGTCTTTTGTACTAAACTCTATATGTAAAAACTCTTTCAGCTTCTGTATATCCACAAAATTACTACCAGTGATGATAATATCATCAACATATATAACCAGAAGCACATACCCCCTAGGAGAAGTAGAGCTAAACATAGAATGGTCCACAGTACAACGCCGCAAACCGAACTGAATAATTGCATCACTAAAATGGCCAAACCAGGCACGAGGAGACTGCTTTTAGCCGTATAATGCCTTTCGCAAGAATAGGCGTCGTCAAGCGGCACTAGATCTAGCTCGCGTGGCCTGGGCGATGCCTAATCTGGCTCGCCGGGCCTGGGCGACGCCTTCTGACGAGATTCGTTGACTTCCGCGGTGGCTAGAGATAGATGGAAGTGATCGACGACGGTGGCGGGATGTCGACGGTGGGTGGTCGGTTATCTAGGGTTCAGATGTCGAACCTTGCTCTGATACCATGTCAATGAAAGGAGAAAAATTGTATATTGTGATAACGATGGATTACATCAATATGTATATCTCACTCATAACGAAAAAGACTAAAATACCCTTAATAACAAATAAGCCCAATAATAACTTTCAACAGGAATGGTGCACCAGCTGGCTGTAAATGATTCTTTAGGTTTCTCAGAATCCTTCATGATTTTTCTAGTTTTTCTTGTTTGTATCCATGTTTTCATGAACTTTCTACCCAATGAAGTGTTGCCTGGGGAGTTGTGAATAACCCTTGTCTTTTCCGTCGCATTTTGTCAAGGTTCCTTTTTCACATGGGCACGTGTGTTTGATGGTATCCTATGTATTGATTAATGCAGTTCTGTCTTCTTCGTCTTGCATACTGGGAGATAATGTGTCTTCACTGCTCTCTTTTCTTTTCTAACCCTTTTGTTGATGCTGGGTCAAGTATTTAGAACAGGGAATATACTTGGAAGTTTCTAATCTTCTGCTTATGTGTAGATAAATGCTGCCGAATTTGTATGTCCGATTTGGTTTTCTCTTGGGGCAACGTCATTGATCAAAAGAATTCTTGATCCCAATCCTAGAACTGTAAGTAGTTACTTGATCACATCAAAGTCGGGTGCTTAAGTAGTGAAAGTGGTAAAATCACCACACATCCTGCTTTAAATAAACCAACAGAACTTTTACCAGACATATGCAGGTTATGACCTGGCAATTGACTGTAGAAATTGCAAAACTAGAAAATAAGCTAAGAGGATCTTAATTTCCTGAGCTCATCTTGACTATCTGAATAACGATGTTTTCAAGCCTGAAGTATTACTAATTTTCTTGACAGCGCATTGGTATTGAAAGAATCAGAAAGCATTCATGGTTCCGAAAAAATTATGTGCCAGTAAGACATAAGGAAGATGAAGAAGTCAATTTAGATGATGTCCGTGCTGTCTTTGATGACATTAAGGTTCGTGTGACATTTCTGGTTTGTGTGACATTTCTGAGTAACTCAGATATCCAGCATCTTTAGGTTCATTTGTTGTTTTATGCAGTGTTGTAAACATAGCAACTTTTTGGAGTAAGTGCCGTGCCTTGGCTTTTCCGGTACCCTTGATATTTTTGTTTTTGGTTTGTTGGTAATTGCTGGTAATTTGCAGGAGCAATATGTGGCTGAGCAGTCTGAATCCAAAGATGGGGGTCCTTTGGTAATGAATGCATTTGAGATGATCACATTATCTCAAGGATTAAATCTATCGTCACTATTTGACCGGCAGCAGGTTTAATTTTGTTTTCCCAGCGGTTATTATCTATCCTGAAATATTCTCTAAATTGAAGTTGCTAGCCTCTTGGCCCTTATAGAAGCTCTGATGGCATAGTTTTCGTAATTTTCTGTTTCTAGGTTGCTTTGTTCTTTGCCACACCTGTGATTATAAATCATCTGGATCTGCATAGTCCTTAAATTCCAGGTTAATGTTAGTCCGGAAATCAAAATTTTCTTCACGTTGTACACATTCTCTCTGTTTGCTTACTTCATTAATGAGAATCAGCAATTAGAAGGGAACTAAAGAAAACCAATGTGGAACCAGAAATCTAGATTGATCAAAATTGTTTACTGAACAGAACTGGACTGCTATTGATCAGCGCTAAATCTGTCAATTTTTTTAGCATTGACTAAATCTGTCAGTCAAAACACAAAAGTTGCAGTATAATGATTAGGAGGCAGACAAGATGCTGTTGATTGATTGTCGGAACTTCTCTCTATGTTTTATCTCATGTATTTTAGTTGCCCAGTGGGTTGCATCTTGAATTTAAATCCCTATCTCGTATGCATAGTCTAGATGGTCCGCACACAAAGAACTCTCTCTCTCTCTCTCTCATCACTGTTCATTTGCGTAGGATTACATAACAAGACAAACTCGTTTTGTCTCCCGGAAACCCGCAAAAGTGATCATCTCATCTATTGAAGCAGTGGCAGAATCCATGGCTCTCAAGGTCCATACACGTAATTTTAAGGTATCTGTGTCATTTATTACCATTCATCCAGAATGATTTACTGTCCTTTCGGTGCTTGAAGAATGGATTTAAATTGGACCTCACTTTGGGGTTAGGAAGTATTAAATAAATTTTAATGCTTTTGTAGCAAAAGCATTTTGCAGAACATCCCTTTTCACACACTATAGGACAACAGTAAAACTAAATGGAGAAAAGTAATCTGATGAAAGTAATTTTATGTTCCACGGTTTGGACAGGCTTGACTTCTCTGTATGAAGGATATGAGTTATTTGTTTAAGAAAATTGACTTAAGTCTTGTCTTGAGTGAAGCGTGTGCCGTGAAAATGCGTGTTCAGCATTATCTAGTCTCATTCAAGTGAAATGTTTTCTTCACAGACGAGACTTGAAGGATTGTCTGCAAATAAAGCCGGCCAGTTTGCAGCTGTCATTGAGGTAAATTTTGAGATCGATGTACGCATTTCTTCATTTGAAATATATAAGGTCTGGAGGCCTCATCCGTTTGAGATCCTTTATCATTTGTAGGTTTATGAAGTGGCACCATCCCTCTTCATGGTAGATGTTAGGAAGGCCGCTGGAGATACTCTTGAATATCATAAGGTGAACTTCAAAAAATATAATAACCTGTTATCCAAAATCTATCCCAGTTAACCTTCCTTAATAGCTTAGGGGACCTCCTATAAGTTTCTCAAGTTGCTAATCTTGAAAGGCATTTTAGTAGGTTCTCTTTAAGCATATCACATGAGCTAAATTGTTTCGTCTCGATTTACAGTTTTACAGGAGTTTCTGTGCAAAACTTGAGCATATCATATGGAAGCCAACAGAGAGTAATGCCAAACCTGATCTGCTTCGGATGATGTAATGCAAATCAATTAAGGAGACTGCGTAGAGGTGCAACCAACTTGCAAATCAAGGCATCAGCGTGCCGGAGCAGTCTTATACTATATATAAAATTAGTCCTTTGTGGATATATATATAGTAGCCAAATCATTACGCCGCGTTGTAATGTTTGTTTCTTGACCTGAGAATCATCATCCACAGTCTTATGGTCGTAGGCCTTGGGACTTAGATTTCACATGAAGCTCTGTTGAATGAGCAATTCGAGATTATCTCAAGTCGTAAGATACGTAGAGCCTTTTTTTCTACTCAATGGGGTGAGCGTATTCTGTTTTTGTCCGGATTCAATTTTCCTGGCATGGCCTAGAATTAGCTCAAGTTACGAATTATTTGCAGGTCTGTCATCATAGCTTCGAGTTTAGAACATCTTCACTGAAAAAACCTTGAATGCCGTTGGCATTCTGTTCTCTTCGGCAGCAGAACTTGAATGGTTCACTTAGCTAATTCTGTAGACATTACTGCGCCTTCAATTTCTTCAAGAAAACACTTCAGGAGACGGTCATTCCACTTGCATTTTAAAAAAGTTCACGTCCTCTAAATCTGGCAAATGTTCTAATCTTCCTGGCATTTTCCTGCGTCCGCTGTCTAGCTGCATCCTCCATTTAGAGTTTTAAAGGTTTGTAACTTACCCTCGCAATGAAGGTAACATGGTCAATACTTCGCGTCCAACTTGCTGAAGCTAAATGGCGAGTCGTGACGAGCTGTCGGCTCTGTTCTAGCCCTTCTCCTTGATATCACTAATAGAATCTCTGTCTCGATAAGATGTATCTAACAAGTCGGTTTATAAGAAACGATCCACAATGTCGGAGGGACACGGATGCTTCCACCCAATGTAGAAGGTTGTGTAAGGGGAACATGGGCAATGCTGATTTGTTTTGAGACACATTTCAAGATGAAGATCAAGTGGTGTTCGGCTCGGTTTTGACCTCAGGACGAGGGGGACGAGGGATCAGATTGCTGTTCGAAAAACAGGTGTCTTGACTTCGAAACCTCCTGGAAATTGAACTAATGTAAGTGCCTTGCAAGCATTGGGGTTCTCTTTGTGGGCTAGGATTACAATGCAACACCCTAATAGGCTGTCTTTACTGCACCATGTCCAGCACCAGGGTTCTTTTTGTAGTTGCTTAGTATTCACCAATGAAATGTATCAGTTTGAGAGAGATTCGAAAGCCAAGCTTAACTTGAACTGCACTAGCAGAATGATGACCGTCTTTGCTTGTAGATAGTTTCTCCAACTAGATATGAGGATAACAGCAACGACAGAAAGCTCATTCTCAGTCATCGTACAAAGCTAAGAACCATGAAATAAATGCCATTCTTCTCCGTGAACGACGGAGTAATATTAGCAAGTTAAAGCCAGCAAATCCATCGGGCACTTTACACAGAAAGCAGGGAAGGACAAAGAATGCGAAAATATGAACAGAGATGATCCCTGTTTCATCAATATCAGACTCGGAAAGAAAAATAGACACGACGCATTGAGTACAAGAAATGCTTGACATAGCTAAAACATTGGGTAAGAGCAACCAGCAGTACATGAACAGACCCTAGATTGTTAAGCACAAGATATCCACAAACAGGAAACATAACATCAGGAACTTGATGACTGACTTCTCCAGGAACAATGGCCACTAAAGAGGCGGCCTTCCGCAATTGGAAGGAAAACAGTTGCAACAAGCCTTTCTCAGACAAGAAAGCTTGCAAAAAAAGAGGGTATAGGTGGTGTACTAGTTTGCCAAAAATTCCCCGGAAAACAACCAAGCCACTGAATATCCATCCCGACAAGACTAATCGGCCTTAAAACCTACTCTAAACTTGCTGCTGCCCATCACAATCCTAAAGCTATTACCTTATTCTTTCTCGCGTCACCGCCGGGCCAAACTTCTTCATGTTCGAGGACCCCTTCATATCCACTTCCTAATCCGGTCGACGACCATTTTGATTCATTTTCTTGACTAGGAGAGGATATCACATCTCCACAAGCTCTCTGCTAGCAGTTCAACCATGCCACTGCTGATGGAACGGCAGTGTTGCAAATTCAAGCCAATTAAACTGCCCGCCAACTTCTTCAAGAAAGGCACGCTTTTATTTGAGACCATCAAACAACCAGCCAAAGAGAGTACTTGTAGACTGAGGTGCCCGGCTGAGGAGAGGAGTGAGACACCCGAATCAGTAATGCCGCATTTCGACAAGTCGAGGTCGTTGAGTAATAAGCAATTGTCTGCGATTGCCATCAAGCTTGCATCCGTGACTTTCCTGCAACCGTCGAGATTAAGCAGCTCAAGGGTCCCTCCGTGTAGCCGGACCAAGGTGGAAACTGCTTCATCGGTGATGTTCAAACAGTTACTGAGGTTGACTTTCACAAGTCCTGCCTCTGAATTTTCCAGAAGAGGGGAAAGCCCAGCATCTGTTATTCCACAAAGGCCCGTTAAGTCGATGTGCTCCACATGAGGGCACAACTTTCCCACCATGGCCAAACTAGCACTGCCAAATCCTGGGCAATTTCGGATCGACAATGATCGAAGAGATGTGGAAGACGAGAGCATCAGAGACCCTTCTATAAGGTCCTTAATCCCCATACAATTGGCAATAGATAGAGATTTCAGCTTCATTTCACAGTTTGAGATCACACCAATAACTCCTCCCAAGGAGATCCTGTCCAATCCCTCGACTTGCAGATTTTCCAGAGAACTAGCCACCCTCGAAAAAGCTATCAACCCAGCATCAGATACATAAAGACACTTACGGAGGCACATCTGCTTCAAGTTTGTGCAACCCTTTCCGATGGCCCCTAGACTCACGTCCGTGATTCCGTGACAGAAGGCAATTGTCAAGGACGACACTTTCTTGAGACCTTGAGCATTGCCCATGACCCAAAAGCCCTTCTCACTCGCATTTCTGAGACCGCCAAGGACAAGACTAGTGACAGCCAGGCCAAAGTGCCCAATCACTGCGAGAGAGAAGTCTGTTATATTCAATCCCTGAAGCTTTATCTTACTCAGGACAGAAGAAGCAGAAGATACCAAACTTGCAACTCCATGATCTCCGACTAGAGGGCAGTCTTTAATGGAGATTGATTGCAGCCGAGGGCAACACCTTCCTATAGCTTCTAGGCCGTCATTCCCAATCTTTGGACAAGATTCGATGTTCAAAGAAATCAAATCTCGACAATTTTCTGCAATTGCAATCAGACCCTTGTTGGAAACAAAAGGGCAATGGCTAAGATCAAGCTTCTCCAGCAGACGACATTCTTTGGCTAATTCGACTAAACCCTCGTCCCCAATTGAAGACAGATTCCACAAAGAAAGAGCCCGAAGCGAAGGGCAGCCACGGGCAATTGCGGATATACCAATGTTTGTGACTCCACAAGTAGAACTGGTCCCCCGGATTGAAAGCTTGCCAAGACCACCACGGACATTAGTTCCCACTGCTACGGCAGCAAGTCTGACATCCGTCGCTTTCTTCCCCTCCAGGCACCTCGTGAGGTACCCATCTCCCTCAAGCCCTCCACTTACATCACATGAAACCATTTCAGTGTCACCGGACGACGAAGTCTTCATCTCCTTGTCCTCCTTTGCAGACTTATCAACTTCACCTGATATATCAGTTCTGCGCATGCTACTCAAAAGGAAAAGCCAGTGCTTGGAGACACAGGCACAGGAGCTCCTTTCTCTACCGCCGGGAAGCCGTCTGAAAATCTCAAAGAGGCATTCATCGGGGAGTTCCTCGATGGACGATAGATGTTCCCCCTCATACTCATAAGGGCTGACAGCATATGAGCCACATACGCGAGCCCGCTTGAGGGGAGGGCAGTACATGTCCATACTGGAACCCATCGAGTACAACCGATCCAAGTCGATAGAACTCGTGCATAAAGATCCACCACCGAAGAACTGATCTTCACCTATAAAACCAATTATAAACAAGTCCGATGAGTTAATCTGGCCAAGTGTTCAATCATAAACCCGGCAACCCAACCTCCTGATTACACAATCTAACACAGCAATAGCAAAAAATCCAGTTTCATCTTAAGACACGGAGCTACTTCTTAATTGTTAGCTTCAGCAGAAGATCAAATCACGAATTGATCTTCACATCTACCAACAAAAACAGATAGAGGGTATCGATAAAAACAAATGAGATCTCGTTTAATCAGAAGCAAATACATCTTAAACCAGGAGTCACCAACTACTGATCTTCAACTTCTACGAAATCCACAACGCAAAAAAACTAATACTCAGTCCTCATACTTTATGTGCTACCAGAAACCAAACACGCCCAACTTCAACACCCAGATCAAGAAACAAAATGAAACTGCGAGAACTCCCCAGCATTTCTTCAACCAGAAAACCCAGTAACCAAACAAACAAAACCCAGAAAACATTCCATTCCACTCCATCTCAAGAGCTCCAAAAAAAGCGAGAAGATTTTACCTCCATAATTGACGAGAGTCGGCATGGCTGATCCCCAAAAGAAGAAGCTTTATCGAGCGCGACAAGGACGAGATTAAACACCGAGAAGAAGAAGACAGCAATGCAGACGAAACTCGGTAGGCCTTCAGCACATGGATGCATTTACAAGAACGAGCGGGCTCTCAAAGAGCACGAAAGAGCCAAGAACCCCAACAAGAAGGGCAAAAAAAGAAGATGGAGAGAGAGGAAGAGGAAGAGGAAGAGGAAGAGGAAGGAGAAGGAGAAGGTAAGGAGTGATGCGTTCGGTCCTGCGCTTGGAATGTGTCGAGCGAGGGAGTTATATTGGGTGTCATTCTTGTCATTGCGGAGAGAGGAGAGAGAGAGAGAGAGAGAGAGAGAGAGAGAGACTTACATGCAAATGCAATGTATACAACCTCAAAACCGGGCATTCATTCTCAGTCCAACCAACCACCTTAGCCCAACAAAAAAAAAAATGCCGAAAGTAAATCGTAGGAGCAACTTGAAATTTCCCTGCTCTTCCAAAAAAAAAAACAATAATAATTCCCATTTGTCTTTCTGCGATTTTTTTTCTTCTTTTGGGGATTTTTTAATCGAAAAAGGTAGGAAGATCGCGACAACGTTTTGTACCCGTTTATAGAATGTCGAATTTGAGTCATAATTACTGTCTATAAACTAGGCCCGTCAAAATGTTAATATAATCAGTATGCTAAGTTATATTAATTTTGCTCAAGAGCTCAATCACACTTTGATAATATGCTAAAATCCCTAATTTGCCCCTAAGATTTTGGTGATTTGGAAGAGAGAGTAGATTCAATTTTGCCTTAATTCCCAATCTCGGTTCATTTTCTTCAAATCTAGCTTACTCAAAACAATGTCGTTTAGGAGATCTATTTATGCTGAATTTTCACGTTGGATTAACGTGATCATGTGTTTTCAAGTTAACAATTTAAAGAGATAATTGGACAAAACTAACGAATAATATATTTATCTCGAGGGTATCAATTTAGAGTTTTCCGTAATACGGAAATCAGTTTGAATGGCATGAGGGCACCGATTTGGATTTCTTATGTTATTAATCCTTATTCTTTTCCCTTTGCTTTTCTATCTTTTCAAAAAAAAAAAAAAGATCAGTCTAGTTTTTTTTTTTCCCGTCAGCAAAAAACAGCCTTGTTTGAGTGCGCGTTCTTTGACGACAATGTACGACAATGAAGATTAATAAAAGGATAGTTTCGAAAAAGACAGCAGTTTTGTTCGGCTAGAATATTTAGGTCTTACGTGATAAAATTTGATACATATAACTGACAATTCGAAATTCGAATTTCATTGTGAGTTCGTTCTAAATCGTATCCCGACGATCAAATTGACTATACTGATTTTCGTTTTCTTATGGATTCCATTGAAGCAATTAAGCCTAATTAAAATTGTCTTCATTTTTAATGCACCAACTATTCATAATACAATGACTTTGTTCAACACAAGCCTTTAGGAATTTGTGGACAAATCTTCTTTCTTCTCTCGAGTCTACAAGAATCTAGGCCAATTGTGAAGAAGGGTGGTCTCTATCCAGGCTCCATTTGTTTCGCCAAAGATGAATAATTTGGAATATGTTTTCTTAAAAATGATTGATTTTTTTCACTTGAAATAATTAAATCGATAACTTTTTTTCTTATTGATACTATTTTTTATATTTAAATATTTTCTTGAATGACAAAATTAAATTTTTTTTCATTCACTAATCTTTTATCAGCGATACAAACAATTATTTTCAAAAAAATATTTTCTAAATCATTCTTGTTTCAACGGAACAAACGCACCTCGATTGTCCAAACTCGACTTTACATTTAGGTGGTACGAAACAAGGGTCGAATTTGCCTTTAGGTGGTATGAAACATGGGTCTCATTGATGCTCTATGACACAAGAATTCATTTTACTATTAGTCTTAGCTTTAGGTTAACGAGGCATAAATTTAGGTGAAAGCTGGGGTTGAGAGTTATTCCGTTAATTCATTAATTAATTAACTTTTTTGCCAGATAAGATTAAAATAATAAATTAAATAAATTGGATCACAATCGACAGCCTTGACAAGTTGATGACAATTTGTAATCTCATAATCTCTACATGGATTGGCAATTTGGCATGCCAGATAGGGACAGAGTAGCGCTTGGGATTTGGGAATACAACTGCCTAAGTAGAAATTCATTTCTTTTGGATTCAGGCTTTTTATAATTCGACTTTCCTCTGCAACTTGAGCTGCGTGTGCAGCAAGTGGGACTTCTTGGAAGCAGACTGCGGATTTGGATCCATTACCTTAAAGGTATGGGTGACTTAATCGATCTGGGCCGTTCAATTCAAAATAGACGATCCAGATCAGTCCACATCATTTCTCACTTAAAAATTGTCGACTGATCTGGGCCGTCCATTCTCAATTGGACGTCCCAGATTTTAAGTCACCCCTACCTTTAAGGTAGGGGATCCATTTCCGCAGACGGCAAGGAACTAAAATATGTTTATTAATTAATTTATTTTTCACAAAAAAAACTTATTTATATATTCCAATTTGGGGTTAGAAGGGATTGGATTAGGGGAATCGATTTTGGATTATTCTTTAATTTTGTTTGTTCTGTAGGCTAATGGGTCAAATTAGGGAAAAGTGTGTATCCAAGATGGTTGCTTTATTAGGTGACTTTGTTCCGAAGACGAGCCTAGATTGGTAGCGCTTTGGTGTAGTGTTAATGAAACCAAGGCCAGTATTTAAACAATTTTAATCCAGCTTGCGGTGATTAAATAAGAAACCGGGTTTAAGCAAATAATCCCGCAATTAATGAGATTTTGTGCTTAATTTGTGGATCGGACAAGCAACAAGCCAAAGCTCTAGTTGGAATCCCAAAATTGAAGTGAACGTGCGTTTGTTTTGCTGAAAACTTGTATGATGGAGGAAAATATTTTCCATAGAAATCATTTTCGAAGAAAATTGTTGGTTTTCATTTGTTTGGCAGTTTAAGAAATGCGATTGCCTTCGTGCCTGAATGGGAAGTTGCTTTCCCTCGCTCCAAGCTTGTTGTTTTCAGCAAATGGAAAACGTTTTTACATTTATCGATTGATTTTCCCGTCATCCAAATACAAGAAAGTCGGAAAAATGATTTCTCAAGAAGGGGTTTCCTTCAAACAAAATGGATTCAGTTGGACTTCTTTGTACTTAATAACACGGGAAAATGTGTGTTGTGAGTCAAATGAAATTCATTGTTCAAGAGGACAGAGTCTGATGGTTTGTTTTTCGTGAGTTAGTTTTCTAGATTTTCACGTCTTTGATCTGCTGAAACTGATTAATCATCGACAAATCGTTTAGGATCAAAAGATAATATGCATATCTAAAATTAAGAAAATGAATTCTCCATCATGAAAAGAAAAGCTTTAACCATAAGTCATTTTCTCTTTATCATAAAATGTCCTCCGAAATATACATGCACACCCTTAACATTTTAAAGTTCACCGTAATTTGAGATTTCCTTTTCGGAAATTATCATACAGAATTTGCTATCCGCTTGGCATGCTAACGGCCACAAGGTTCACTAGTTGCAAATAGACTGGACAATTCATTTGGTACTCTAAGTCTGCTCATGGCAACCATTCTGATCCAGAAAACTTATTCTGATTAAAATGATTTTTTGTATTCTGTTCCTAAATGAATTTTAGAGAATCAGAATGTGTTTGATAATTGCACAAAATTTCTGTTTCACAAAAAAAAAAAAATCTTATTTTCCTTTTTTTTTCATTTAAGTCAAATAACTATGTAGTTAATTTATAAAATTTCATCCTAAATTGAAGATTAATTTTCAATGAACACTAAAATAATTTAAAATATATTATTTTTAGCATGTCATGAATGAAATATAAATTTTAATATATGATGTTTAAAGTTCGATGAAGCATGCGACAGGTTCCCATATTAATGACTCATTTTTCCTTTAAATGTTGCGTTGTCTAAATACATAGGAACATCTTGTGACGCACGGCTACAAGTATACACGTTGGATACCCTCATCTTCTGCAATATTCTTTGTAGGAGAGTGAAATCTATGAAATTTAGGCCTAACTTTATGAAAATAAGGTCAAACTAGCCTAATCAAAAGCCTTTTCTATTTTTTGGAATTTTCTAAATTTTTTGTTATTTTAAAAAAAAATCCTATTTTGTGATTTTTGATTTTATTTTTATTAGGTAGATGGACGAGAAAACTATAAGGGAAAATTGAGAGATATGAGACTTCATTCTGTTTTGTTATTTTCAAAAGTGATTCTTTTTCCAGAACCAACTTATTTTTATTTCTGGATTTTACTCTAAAACTGATTATGATTCTTCAAAACCGATTTTGGGAACAGAATTAGAATCAGAATTATTTATGTTACCAAACATCATTCTCATTTTTTATTGTTCTTGGGATGCGAATCAGAGAATGAGGGTGGTTACCATGCAGGCCCTAAAAATCAAGTGAAGAAGAGTCGAAGATATCATCTCTTATTGATGAGATGGATTAGGTCGTATGTCCTATTCAATGTTTAAATTCATAGGAAAAAATCATGGCTAAAGAACAAAAAGAGAATTTCTAGTCTTGAATTGAAATTTCTTAACAAAATGAGAGAGCATTTATACACGATTAGATCACAATCAATTCTTAAACAATCACCAAAAATATCAAGTCGCGATTTTTTCAAGGCAATTGTTGACTAACCAAATAGAAAGATTGAGGCAATTTCGATAAAGCGACCGGGCTCATTTTAGTTTAAGTCGGATCTCGTTAACAAATGCCCTAAAGTCTTATTATTACTTACAAATTTCTAAAATTGGTAAAGATAAAAAAACATATTGACAAGAATTTGAACATGGAGAACGAATGGATTAAAAAAAAATATGCTTTAATGCGATAATTCCATATTTTCCTTTTCTAAATCAAACGCGTCTATCATGGCGGTCGCCAATGAAGATGCTTGAGGGTTTAACTTTTAACGACAGATTCATAAGACTCTACAGCTGGAGTAGATTTGAGCTTGGGAAGTTGAGGTCGACCCAAAAGCAGTTTTTGTCGTTTTGTGCAGGCCGAGGAAGCGTGCTGGTGCGGCGGATGAGCAGGTCAACTTGGACGACTTTTCCGAGCGGATACGATGTAGTGGTCAAATCCTGTCGTCTCCCAAACACGGGACAGGCTCTTTCCTATGAATGTTCAATGCACCCAAATAAAAATAATAGACGAGAAAAAATTTATTGCATTTTGACCGTACCAAAGTTTTATTAGTTATTCCGATGTGATTTATTTATCTGAATATAGATTCAAATTCGAGAGGAATTCGAGAAGATGGTAATGTCATGCGATGACCGGAGAGCCTTTTATCGACGGGAGTATTTGATTAACGGGGCTTTAATTTGGCACAAGATCCTTCGGCGATCTCGTCGCTGCTGATTGGGATGATAATTATGTGGTATGATCGAAATCTTCACATGTATTATTCGGGTAACTTCGACATCGAATCCTACTATCTTGATAGGCCGATCGCGTTTCTATTTGATTTTGTCGCCCTAAAATATCAACGAAAATTTACGACAGCGGAGGATGATGCGTCGAACATACGTGACACGGCCAACATAAGTTATGGCTACACCATAAATGTTTATTCACCGTCCAGATCAGTCAGTCCGCTTTTATTTTACTTTTCTCATGCAAGAACAGAACAAAACAAAAATTACGGATGAAAATGCGACGCTGGTGTCATTAGACATGTGGGTTGGTAAAGATATTGAGAGGTGGAGATGCTAGTATCGTGGGTGCGAGGTTCAATTCGTGTCCTGTGAAAAGAAGCAGAGTAAAATTTATATAAAGAGTTAAGAGGTAGGATAGGTAGCGAAATGATATTTCGACAAGCGACGGAGACGCGGATGGATGAACGACGATGGTGGGCCCACGTGGCGTGGGGGGGGCCAATGTGCATTAGGCGCTTTTTCGTGTTCTCTTGTGGTGGACGCCGCAAGTTGAGGGAGATAACATAGTACAATGAATTTGGGAATTAGGTGGGCCCCCCCCCCTTCATTTGCATGCCGTTTCCATGCAGGTCCATCCATTGCATATTAGTCTTTCATGAAAAGGAGACTTAGTTCGTCTCAGAAATAGAGAAGAAAGGGGGGGAAAAAACAGGGTTAGGATCAATGGATTCTTCTTTTCTGATGAGACCTTCAAACACATCCACAAATCTCTTTTCTCTTTTATTCCCTTTTTTTTTTGGGGTTAACTTTCAGGCCGGATCGAAAACGACGCGCAATATTTGATGAACGGAATGGAGGAGACGCGCAATATTTGATGAACGGAACGGAGAAGTCACGCGTGCAAAAGAAACCAGAACGAAACCTAATTCCGATGCCTGACAGAAGTCCGTGTTTAAGCCATCGGAGGAGCTAGCTAGGCAAGTTAAAAGGCTCCCATCTATCGGATTTCGCTCCGTCGGCATACGGCCCCTCTTTGGCTGCTTTAACGCCTCTGTTGGCCGGCTAGTCGTCTAGCTTCGCTCCCGTCGGCGAGTGACGATTAATCGGCTGGCCGATTTGATTGATCAAGATGTGACACTCGCTGATCGACCATGCGAAGATCTCCAGGCCCCTCGTTCCCGAACCTGGCCGCAGACGGGGGTTGAGACGGGCCTGAATTCAAACCGGACTCTTCTTTCCTTTGTTTGAGCTGCTCCCCGTGCACGCGATGTACATATATAAGCCTGCAAACGAGCGACGTTGGACACTCTTTAACGATTACGATGGAGTTGGGGATTGCGATGGCGTTGGGTTGAGATGTGTTCGAGATCAATCGGTCGGAATCTTTCGTCTTTCTTTACTTTCACGAAAGCCCCTATCCATCATCCAATGTTCTTACCAGAGACAAAATCGCACTTGGGAAGTAAATGAAATCTCCAACTCGTCGAGTCGCCATTCGTTTGAAGTTGAATAATCTTCACGTCGACGCTGGCCGTGTCATGTAGCACGTTCGGCATCCATATTAACAATCCTCAATAGAAATTTGGGCCGGCAAGCAATTATAAGATGAAAGTAAAGTTATCCAAATCAATAATCATAGCATGTGAGATTTTGTGGAACCACTGTCAACTGTTCTAAAAGCTCAGTAGGGAGGTGAATTTAGAATCTCCTTATCTGATACCATGTGAGATTTTATGGAATCATTGTCAAACTGTTCAAAAAAAAAAACGCAAGCTTTTAGACGAATGTGTGATTTATTATTTTAATATTATATCACAACCTAGTTTGACCTCCCCATTTTTCTTTGACCCCCCCATTCTTTTTTTTTTTGTCGAAATAAAGTTTCATTCATTTCCTCAAAGTACATGAGATACAACGATCCATGTTGGATATCCACAACATAACAAGATCCAAAAACAGAAGCATACTCATAAGAACAACGCTAATGATCACTCGTTCAGAAAGCTGAATTATAATTTCTTCAAGCTAAAATCGGCGGCCGATCACCGGATCCGTCTTCAGTAATGAGCACACACCGATATCTTCAGGTTCCGCAACGGTTTTGCCTTTCGGCGGTGCGCGCCTAGATTCGGCGTCCCCATCACCATCACCTTGCAAAGAAACAAGGCTAAACGAGTATCGATCATTGACGAAGCTCTTTCGATCTTCACCGAATCTAGATTTGTTCAGCAACAAAACCTGAGGAAAGCGAAACACAGCAAACATACTAGCAAAAACTCCCAAAGCTAAGTCAGATTGGGAGAGACATCTCTCCAAAATGGGAGAAGAGAAACTTCCAGATGTAGAAAAGATCGGAAGAGGAAGGAAAAGAAAGCAAACTAAAAAGACAGTAAAGACGAAGGAGGGAGAGAGAGAGAGAGAGAGAGAGAGAGAGAGAGAGAGAGAGAGAGAGAGAGAGAGAGAGAGCGCTTCTCCCTCTCCCCCTCAACGAGGCCAATACAGAGAAAAAGCGCGCGCGAGAGAAAACCTCCAGAGGGAGGAAACCTCAAGCGGTGAAAAAAGTATTTTGACCCCACCCCCCATTCAAGTTGCGACAATTCAACAAAAGGAATCATATGACTACACATAAATAAGTAAATGTGCATGCATATATACCCAACCAAAAAAGAGAAAAAGGAGCACACAAAAAACAAAAACCTGCGAATTGACGCCTTTTTTTTCCAAATTATCAAAGGCAAGTTGTGAGGAAATTAAAGTACTACCGAGTCCCGACAATATGGCCAATAATTAGAAAAGGATCAACTAGACAGTTTTTCTTGTTTTTTTTGTTTTCACATTTGTCTCCCATGGACATCTGAATTTTCTCAAATTGACCCCTATCGGGACCCTCGACTCGACCCCATCCCATGAACGAACACAGAAAAAAAAAAAAACTAGTAATAACGTTTGGTGGCGGCGTGTGCGACCAGCACACCACAACCAGCCCCGGACAATCTTTTGCAAGTTCAGCTTCCGATTCCCTCAACTTGGCCCTGTTCTTCTGCAAAGCGGCCGATTTTTTCAGAAGAATAATTTAAAGAATCCCGAATTATTGCCAATCTTTTCCTGCTCGGGTAGCGTGACTGACTGAAGATGGGATCCATATTTAGCCACGTCGAGATAAATTTGAGGGACCAAGGCGCCACAGACAGACACAGAGAATTCAAATGTCAAAGATGGAGGGTCAAAAGAGCTGACATTGCAGAGGGGGAGGGAAGAAGAGGGTCACGGACGTAAAGTTCATGCATTTGCAATTCTTGACACATCACGAAAGGAAATTGGATGATATGCATTGAATGGTGAGCATTGTCGTGGAATGTTGATTTGTTCTTTTCAAGGTCTTCGAGGATTCAAACGTGGGAGATGAATTCCACTTGAGTCTTCATTTATATATAGAGAAAGGCGAGATTTCCGACCAGGCTGGATGTCCGATTTTTCCTTACGAATCTAAAAAATTTCTAGAGACGGACGTCAAAATAATCGGGTTGTGTGAGATATATCGTCCGTGTAAGAGACGGAATGAATTCGGCTAACAACATCAGAAATCGCTTACATAGCATTGCCTAAAACCCTGTGTAGTGATTCTTTTTATGCCATTGGTGTATCCATAAGTCGAGTGTTTAATGATGGAATGATTATTTGCTAAATCAAATCTTGTAAACATATCAATGGATCGATCAACACTATCTGGAAAAACAAATTTTTACTGCAAAGACAAAATCATAACATTAATAATAATTTTTTGGGAAATTTTTAAATATGGGCTTAAAGTGCTATCTTTTTTTCTCAAATAGCAGCCTAAAGTAGACTTTGTTTTGAATAAGGTCATGAAGTGCCCTCATATTTCAAAGAATGGCCTGACCAAGAGTATTTTCATTAATTTCTTTTATTTTTTTCCTTTTTCCCTTGTTCTTTCACATTTCTTTTTTCTTTTCTCCTTTTTCCTCCTTCCTTCTTGCCAATGGCTGATCTCAGGCAATGGTCAACCACCAGCTACGGCTGGACGAGACCGTCCTCGCCGGCCATAGGTGAGGGCCAACCTCACTTGGGCAGGACAAGGGTCGCCTCGCCCAGGCAAGGCTGCCCTCAAGGGGAAAGGATTTAGTGACATAAATTTAGAGGTACCATTAAATCTGGGCCGTCCAATTCAAAATGGACGGCTCAAATCAATCAACAATTTTTTAGTGGGAAATGATGTGGACTGATCTGGACCGTTTATTTTGAATTGGACTGCCCAGATTGATCATAGTAAAAAATGATAGAAAATTTTTAATGGTAGGAAATCCAGATCCGCCCTCAAGGCCGATGAGAAGGAAGGGGAAAAAAAGGAAAAATGAAATAAAAAAGGAAAATGGAAAAAATCAAATGGCAAAAATGCCCTTCGTTAGGTCTTTTTTGAAATAACGAGGATACTTAAGGTCTTTATGTAAAATAAACTTTACTTCGAATTTTTATTTGAGAAAATGATGACATTTCAGCGATTTATTCTTTTTTTTTTTTTCTAATTCTTTCTACCAATCGGAGGTATACATTGATTGTCCCGAGGTTCCTTCGGAATGTCAGCGCACGTGCAACGCCAGGTCCGAAAGCACGTGAGATCGGTGGTCGCTCTCTCGATCAAAAGTTGTCAATTTATTCCAATCCCCAATCTCCACGAATACAAAAAAAAAAAAAAAAAAATACAAAAGCGTCAGCGTCATGATCATGATGATCAACTTGGGTACATTTGTTTTGTTTTTGGTCGAATCCTGGGCACATTCAGTCCCCTCTAATTCTCAGACGACAAAGCAAAAGCTCTCCATTTATTGCAAAAAGCAAAGCCATTCCCCCACTCCATTTCCCCCACCCCCCTTGAAAAGGCAAATCTAGATGTTTTATAACCTCAACATGGGAGTTTTTGCCCATCGAGGTAAGAAGATTCTCCTGCTAAAGTATTGTCAAGTTGACGGGCTATTTGAAGATCATGACAATTTGTGCTAGCCTCAAAATGGTGGTTCGACTTCGATTGATGTATTTCCCATGAAAAAGCATATTGGTTTGTTCGATTCGGTTTAAAGTTCTCGTCGAACATTTAGGAGTTTCGAAATCGGACTATTCTGTGCCCCGCACCTAAAGCACGTGGCTAGTCGGCTTCAAAGTTCTAGGTTACGTATTCCTCATTGCAAGTAAAGATCAAGGAGATCAAAGACTTGAATCATGGATTGCCATATGGAAGGTGAGAAGATTTTTTTTTTTGAGGAGCTATGCATCAGGAATCTGCGCATAGTTACGATGAAATAGAGATTAAAAGTGAGGAAGAAAAATTGATACACGCGATTTATCATGGTTCGCCCTTAAATTAGGATTGCATTCTGCAGATGATTCCGTTATAATTAACACATCGTACCCGTCTGTTACATCACTTAATTATAAGTGAAAAAATTATATATATATATATATATATATATATATATATATATATATATATCATTAATTATTTATGTACCCAAGCTCGACCTACTAATAAAATACGGGCTCAAACTAAGAGCCCTATGATGTCCTTGAGGGCTGTCCCTGGAGGCCCTCGCGGAGGCAGCTCTCCCGAACCCCCGCTCACTCACGAGAAGTGGGACCTCCGTACTTTCCTGTCCATTGAGAGTATGAACCATATCCTAATACTATTAGAGCATTGTTCCACGTGACAAAAAAATTTGTGAGTGTTCGTTGGGTATAGCCAAGGATCTGAATAACTGTGCCATGAAGTGGTATGATTTGCTTACTTGACAACACAAGTTTTGTACAAATATTCCCAAAATCTCATGCTATGAGAAGATGTCAAACCTTCTAATTTCTCAAAGTTGAATTTGTTGCTGGAAAATTATGACGAACAGCCTTATTGTTGGAGTTGGCGAATACTTCGGAGACCCTTGTTTCTCACACCGGGTATGCCCACGTGAGCTTAGGGAAACCAAAGTGTTATCCGACGACATGTAACCCATGCGCGCGGGATGCGAGGGTTCGGGGGCAGCGCCCCCGACACGGGTGTCCCGCTGCCCGGTTAGCGGGCGGGGGTTCGGGGGCAGCGCCCCCGAAACCTCAACGGGTTTGGACTTTTATTTAAGTTAACCCGTATGTTATGGGCTTAATAGAGGTTTCGCTAGGTTTAGGTTTTTGGGCCCATTTAGGGCATATATATTTTGCTCGTCTTATGCTGATCATTGTAACGAATTGAGAGGCTGTAAACCGAATATCATAGTGAAAATCTCTTGCAGGACGTAGCCCTATTCTGGGGTGAACCTGGGTAATCTCGTGCGTCATTCAATTTTCTTGATTTCTGTGTGATCGTTCTGATTCGGTGTGCGATAAATCCCATCACTTATAAGGTGCGTTTATTTTGCTGAAACTTACATGATAACGGAATTTCTTTTTTTCACGAATTCTTTTTCATGAAAAATAGGTAGCTTTCATTTATTTAGTGAGTTAGGAAAGGTTGTTTCCTTCTTACCAGAAGAAGTAGCCATTTTCTTCCGATATAAGCTTGTTGTTTTCGATCCATAAAAAACGTTTTCTGTAGATCGATTGATTTTCCATTGTCCAAACACCGGGAATTCGGATTAAAATTTTCCGGGGGCAGTTTTCCCACAAATAAACAGACTCTTAGGCACATCCGTGATGTCTTAATTTGTGGATGATATAGGACTACATAATTTACCAAACCTTTTTGGCTTCATGGCGGAATTAAGGTTTGATCACATAACTCACCTAAAGGGACTAGCCATGTTGATGAACGATGGGAATTCGCCCGGCTTTTGAAACATGACCTTTCAGATTGTTGATGAATTTTTCGAGCATTCAGAAAGAGATATATTTGAGAGACTATATGAAGAATACAACTTGTACATTGCTTAATTAACGAATCATAACTATCGATCAGAGAAGATTTATGCCCCCAAAACGACCTCGAAGGCCTTTTTTTGCCTCAAAATCTATCAATTTCGCGTATTTCTGGACTTTTTCCTATTGCCGGGCTATTTTTTAGGAAATCTTTTGCCTAATCTTGTTTAATTGAGTTTCAGAATTCAATTTCTCTTCAGTGTTAATCATAAGCCTGCCGTCGAACGGAGATCTGGATTTCCTACCATTATTTTTTTTTTACCATTTCCTACCATGATCGATCTGGGCCGTCCAATTCAAAATGAACGGTCCAGATCAGTCCACATCATTTCCCACTAAAAAACTGTTGATTGATCTGGGCCGTTCATTTTGAATTAGACGGCCCAGATTTAACGGCACCTCTAAATTTATGTCACTAAATCTTTTCCCGTCGAACGAAAGTAATCCATTCATTTCCATGCATCCACTATCCATATTATATCGATCTGTTAGTAGGCAACTAACCCTAGAAAACATACCAACTTGGATTTATTTATTTATATAGGCCAAAGTCATAAAGTCAAGATGGATATGAATTCGTTAATCAGAAGATTACGGCCACTAAATTGCTTAAATTAATGACTAATCCACGGCTCATAATCATCATCATTATCGTCTCTTCCTCCCCAAAGTCCACTGAAAAATGTTCTGAAATTTCCACACATGCTTTTGCCTGGTTGACAAATTGCATACACACGGTTCAATGCATAATCCTCAATTGGGAGTCGCCAATGAACCGAGCCAATTTAAAAAGAGAGCTAATGGTTTGTCACCATCTCCATTTTTCGAAGAAAAATAATAAGATGTCGTGACGAACTTGGTAGTACACCACAGTTTCAGCCCGCCAAAAAACAATAAAAAAAGATAATGGGGTGGCAGATTAGTCAAATGGGTTTGTTAAAACGTGGTACTTAACGAAATACAGGTTCAATGTTGTTCACTCTTCTTCTTTTTTTGCCTAACTTTAGTATTTGGAAGACTCTTTAGGAATTCAAGTTTGGACAATTAGATAATATGTATGTTCGATTCCTTGAATCTAGGGGTGCGCCGGCCAAAACAAGTGCAGCCTGCCCATGATCTTATGGACATTTACAATTACAAATACCAAGTTGAAGCATTTCGCTTTTCATTCCATTGGAATATTCAGGACATCGACATTCATTTTATGTGTTTTGTATTAGTGTCGTGACGGGAACGAATGATGGTGCGAGTTTTGGTAGGTTAGAACTTGGACTTCTCTTTTGTGTTAGTGTCGTGATGGTACGTTACACGCAAATGCAATTCCCTTTCTTTTGGGTTAATATCACGAAAAACCTCAAATTGATATACATGTGACAAGTTTACCCTAAACTATTTTTTTTTTCTCACGAAAAATCCCAAACCGGTATACATATGACAAATTTACCCAAAATATTTTTTACCGCAAAAAAATCCTAAACTAATACATTTGTGATAAATTTATCATAAACTAATTTTTTTTACCATGAAAAATTCGAAACTGGTACACCTATGACAAATTTACCTTCTGTTAAACTGAGTTAATACCGCAAAAAATCTCAAATTGATACAACTGTGACAAATATAGTGTTAAAAACTCTAAATTGGTACATCTATGAACTTCTACGTGTCATCCAACTCAATAAAGTTATCATAATGAAAATAAACGAATGATAACATTATCATAGGTGTACTAAAGTTATCATAAGTGTGTCAGTTTGGGATTTTTCGGAGTTTGGGGTAAATTTGTCACATATGTATCAATTTAATGTTTTTCGTTATATTAACCCTTATCTTTTTTCCTTCTCAATTAGTTAAGTTTCAAGAATATTTGCCAAAATTTTGACAAAAAAAAAAGAATATTTGCCAAAGTCGCTTATAGACAACCTTTAACCTAATTTCTTTCCACGGAACGAATCATGGGAAACGTCGGGTATAGATTATGTAATTCTTTGGGGACTTCAAAGTCAATTTTACGAGAGTCGAAGATCATCTCTTATTGATGGGATATACTTGTTTTTATTATCCCATTGTTCTTAGGAGGCTTGGAAGTTGCAATCAATTTCTTATGGCGTATAACTCGATAATACGCAGCATATACATTGAGGATATTTTGTGGAAATTTTCCTCGAAATTTTTTCCTTTCTTAATGCAACTTTTTAACGAAGCATTTGCCGATGGATCGAGATCAACGGACTCTCAAAAATGGAAAAAGAAAGAAAACCACCCTACAAGTTAAAAGGTTAATGCGTTCAGACAGGCCCGACAGCGATCGCGAGATGGCTTGCTGCTTGCTCTCTTAATGTTAAGCTTATTTTCTAATTTAATTTCAGGAAAATTTGAATATCAGATTTAAACCAAAACGACGTTGTTTTGACTATATCGTTGTCCTATAGTATAGAGAAAATAATTTAAAAAAAAAAGTCACGTCGGCATTTTCCCTCAACCAAGTTGGATTGAGCTAGTGGAAGGACTCGATTGCATCAATTTGATTACTTTTGCGACTTGATTGGATTTTTTTACAAGTTTTAGAATTCATTGTGATAAATTTTAGGATTTTCAGTACAATTGCCATGCTTATGAATGGACTAAGTTTTCACCTTGATTCAATTCCTCTGAATTATGAAAGAAAATTTGTCATAACGAAAGGACGACGCGTCAGATACATGAAACATAGTAGACATTTTCCCGGACTTCCTCCAAGAACCGCTGCCGTGTGTCGGTCATTTCGAATCAGTAAACCGGAGATGCCAATTCCCCTTTCCAATGCGAGAGGATCTCTATCTAGTTTAAAGGTCTCCGCACGAGCTTTTGCAATGTTTTTCATCAGCCCATTCAAATACCAATGGGAAAAAAAAAAACTTTTTGTCTTTTGGTCGATTTAAAAGGGAAAAAGTCATCTCTGCCCCCCCCCCCCCCCATTAACTAATCTGGATTTGGCCTTTCTCTGAAAAAAGAAAAAAAGAAAAAATTTGAAATCACGCATCTAAAACGTGACGTGGCTGGGGAATGATGTCACGAGAAGCATCGGAGCCGTTGATGGACGAAAGGCGGGGAGGGAGGGGCCCACGTGGCGTGGTTCCCGATATGCAATGGCGCTTTTCGGTTCTCTTGTGGCGGACCCCGCAAGCCGAGGCGGACCATACAATGAATATGGGAATTAGGTGGGCCCCCCTCATCTGCATGCCCCGTTCCGAATGCCATGCAGGTCCAATGTAACATCGGTCGTCCACAATAGTCGAAAGCTTAGGAAGAGATTCTGGTCGTCTCAGGTTACAAGATAGGGTTAGGATCAATGGATTCTTCTTTTTCTTACTGTGTGACCTTACAAACACATCCATGAATCCCGATTTCCTTTATCCTTTGCTCTTAATTTATTTAAATTTGAGTTTGGAAAACTCCGCGATGCGAAGGAAATTTTCACTGAGAAGCCTAACTTGAAATATTTGAACTTACAAATGAAAGGACGTTCACGCTGTATATTTAAGAGATTTCTCTTAATGTGCCAACTGAATTTATAAACGACTCGTGGAATTCGACGAACGGGGGATCCGCACACGGAATAAACCGGGGCAGAACCTGACTTTGGAACCATGTACATCCAGATACTTCGAATCTCAGAACACTTTCTAAATGTGCATTTAGGATATTTTTTGGTGTTTGGCTAGCTCCTTTCATAGATAAAAAAAAAAGGTTTCCTTGCCTAAATAGACCAAGTATTCAAAAGCTCATTTTCTCCCCCCAAACAGTGAATTTCTGGAAAGCATGCCTTCTTCTGATAGTGCACAGAAAATATTAACCATTTTTTTTGTTATATTTTTATTGATACTGAAAAAGAATTCAGAGTCCTACTGGCAATAGATACACACTTTTAGTTTGTTTAGATAAATAACTAGTAAATTAAATTTTCTTCTTGAGAGTCATGCCCAAGCACTACTATTCGTCCCATACTTGTCCACAAATTCGAACTTTAGATGGTAAAATTTTTCATGATGAAAATATGAATGCCAAAAGTTCAAAGATCAAAGAAAAACTCGAGATATTATAGACTTCCGGATAGTTAGGTCGTTGCAATATATTTGCGCCCTAAATTTATGAAAATATGTCATTAAGCTGCAAAGAAGTGAAGATAAAATTCATCTTCTTCGGCACTCCGAATTGCAATTTAAATTTGTTGAGTGAGGGATTAAATTCATTGGATTTCTTACCTATAATTCCCTCCTTATCATACACATCCGACATCACGCCCAAATACATTTCTCAGCGCATGCATGTCCAATGAACAAAACGTAGAAAATAAACAAATAAAAACAATGGTGGAATGATACATCTATAACTCTTGTCAATAATGAACAGATATCGTCCGCAAGATTTTATGAATCCTCTTTCAAATTTACGAATCATAATAATTAACAACTATAAGAATGGTTTTAAAAAAGGGCATATGTCAAAGCGACAAAATAAAAATAATGAACCTATTCAAAACAACACCCCATAATTTTGTTTGACCTCCCCATTCAAGTTGCGAGGATTCAACAAGAGGAATCACATCAATTTGACCAACCCAAAAAAAAAAAAAAAAAAACAGAGGAGATGTTCAATCGAAAAGGGCAAAAGAGCAAAAAGACCTGCAAATTGGGCACCATTTATAAAATGCCAAGTTGTGAGAAAATTAAGCACTACCGACAATATAGCTAATAAACGAAAAACAAAGGATCAACAACAAATTTTTCTTGATTGTTATTTGTCTCCCAAATGCATCTAATTTTTTTCAAATTAACCCCTATGGGGTCCCGACCCTCGAGCCCATCCCATGAATGGACATAAACACAAATAATAATGTTTGGTGGTGGTGGTTTGTAGTCTTATTCTTCAGATTCAGACGGGACAGCAACCTACGCCCCCCCCACAACAAGAGGCGGGACAATTCTTTGCATTTTCAACTACTAAACTTGGCCCCTACAAAGCGGCTGATTTTCCGAAAAGAAACAATTTATGAATTTCGCCTCGAACTATTATTGTCATTTTGCTGCTTGGGGGTAGCACGACGGAAGATGGGAACCATACTTTGCCACGTCAACATAAATTTGTCTGACTAAGATGCCAATAATTTTTCCAAATGTCGTGATCAATGTAAGAAGTCAAATTAATGACCAACCTTGGTGGATTCACAAGTGTGTCAATGTCAAAAGATGGAAAAACACATTGTATGCGTTGAACGATAGGCAGTGTCATGAAGTGCTGATAATCTTTTCAAAACTTTAGAGGGTTCAAATATGGGAGATATATCCAACTCGAGTCTTCGTTTCTACAGGGAAAAAAAAGGTGAATTTTCTTATCACACCCGCCGTCCGATTTTTCCAGCGAATTTAAAAAGTTTCTAGAAGCGACGTCGAAATAATCGGATTCTTATAAAATACCATCCACATAAACATTTACTGAAATAAGAAATCGTGTGCATACCGTTGAGTAAACCCCGTTTGTGTAATGATTCTTTTTATATTGTCAGTATATCCAATAAAAGTTCTAGAATAATTTACTCATATAACCTAATTTATTCGCTCATTAACCATGGAACCAAGTACTCGCAACTTGCTTAGTATTTCCACCTGCCCGCCAACTTCACGAAAGTGGAGACGAGTTGGAATGATCTCCGATCTTTTTTCTGGATTTGAATGGAAAAGAACTCTTAATCTTCTAAGAAAATTGAGTGTTTAATGATGGAACGAGTATTTGCTAAATCAGAGTCTTTAAACATAACAATGGATAGATCAACATTCAACACTAATTGGAGAACATTTTTTTACTGCTAAGACTAAAATTATAGCCCTTAGTAATAAATTTTTTTTACCAAGTTGAGGTATATAATGATTGTCCCATCTAAAAAAAGAACCAAAAAAAAAAAAAAAACGCGTCAGCATCATGATGATCAACTTCGGCACCTCAAATGGGGTTACATTCAGTCCCCTCTAATTCTCAGACAGCAAAGTAAATGCTGTCGATTTTATTACAAAAGTAATAAAAGCCAGTCCATTCCACTTTATCAATAGAACACGCAAATCTAGATGCTTTTATAGCCTCAACGGGGTAACTAATAACTAATGCAATAAAGATACAGGACCATGATGTGGGTCATTCCTGTGGGCGCCCACTGATATAAGAAGGTTCTCCTGCTAATTGCAAAATTAAAGTATCAACTTGATTTTAGAAAGATGCCAAAATTAAAGTACTATGTACAATTGTACAAAAAATAACAGGAGTTGTGACCAAAAAAAATATCTCTAGTAGGTATTCGAAAAAATTAAAGTTTCAAATTCGTCCAAAGTTGAAGAAAAGTAAACTAACCTAAAGGGACTAGCCACGTCGATAAATGAGAGGCATTTGCGCGCATCCGAAAACGGGATGTTTCAGGCTGTCGACAAGTTTTTCGAGCATTGAGGAGGATAGATGTTTGAGAGACAAATTGGAGTATACATTCCGTGCATTGTTCATTTAGTGAATCGTAGCTTTCGATCAGAGAAGAGTTATAGTACCCGTAATGTCAATCTAGAAAGCTCCTTTAGGGTTCTATACTATGCCCCCACGGGGACCATTGAGATAATTTTCGATCTCAAAATCGGTAAGATGTCATCAATTTCAGGACTATTTTCTATGTTCGGGCTATTTCAGGCAAATATTTATGCAAGGAAGCTGCTACCCAGAAAGTCTGATAGTAACTTAATTATTTTTGACCCCACGATTTTTCAATTAATGAGTGTTTTATGCGAAACATGCGATGATGGCATATGGATCTATAGTCAGAAATAACTGACAGTACTGTCAGATTGTCAGGGAATCATTTTCCTTTCTTTAACTAAGAGTTTTGCTGGCATAACAGTTTTTGGGTGACTATGATGATAGCAACATATTGCGCCATAAATTCTTGAAGAAATGAACTCCACAATAATTTTTTAATTATTGTATTATTATTTTTGTGGCCCAAAACAAGCTATTAGTCATACTGTAGATTAAGGACGATCACATACTTAAATTCTTTTTACCGATTTATAAATTTTAATATCTATTGGGGGCAAATTACGAGCCTGTGGATTAGAGCAAGCTATCCATCCATGCATCTACTATCTAAATTATATCCTCTCTCTTGGTTAGGTGACTAACCCCTAAAAGTAATACCATTACCAACTTGGATTACTTTATAGAACAAAAGCATCAAAGTCTATATGGACATGAACACGGTAATCGGAAGTCTTTAGCCACTAAAATGCATAAGATTATGACTAATGCATGACTCATCATGTCTTTTCCTCCTCAAATACGACTCAGAATGCACTACAATTTGCGCACACGCAGTTTGCCTTGTTGACTAATGCATACACACGGTTCAATGCATAATCCTCGATGGAGAGCGTGGTTTGTCACCATCACCATTTTGAAGAGAATAATACAATGTTGTGACCAAATTGGCATACGACAAGTTAAGCCCACAAAAATAATGGAATGGTAAATTAGTCAAATGGGTTTGTTAAAACTTGCTACTTTGCGAAATCCAGGTTCAATGTTATCTAGGGGTGAGCATGGTTTCGGGATAGAACTATAAATTGGAGAATCGGACCTGTAGGAACCGGTGCGATTGTAGGTTCTATATCATGCATGGTAGATCATGGGTTCTAAAGATTGGGAAAATGATTCCGACGAGCAGGTTTCAGATTCGAGCAGGAACCTGGAATCTAAAACAAGTCCTTGTGTCTTTCTTGTTCTATGTATTTGCATGATACTGCAGTACTTTATAACGTCTGATGATAAGTGTGCAATCTAGAATCACTAGTCCGAGCTTCCATTTCAAGCAATATCCATGAATGAGGATTTTACTTTGTTAATATTTAATATACTTCGTGTATCTAAATATGAGTTGTGGTTAGTAGATTGTTGCAGCAAATAATAGTTATTAGAGGTGATGATTCACTACAATCGTTCAATTAGGAATACAAATGGAACCTAGATAGACACTGGAGCTTGTGACAGAGTAGGTTTCAAGTTTCAGGATATGTTGAGTAAGTTTCAGGTTCTAAAAATTGGAAAACCGGTTCGGATGGTTTGATTTGGAACCTGAACCGACCCTCAAACCGCTCACCCTTAATATTGTCCCTTCTTTTCTAAAATTAGTATTTTTGGACATATTTATTTAACAAGTAGATAATATATATGCTGGATTCCTCGAGCAGTTTCCCATAATCTTATGGACATTCAAATTCCAAGTTGAAGCATTTCTTTGCTCATTCCCATGGAACATTCGCTGCATTGACATTTTTTTTCATGTATGTCGATATAAGAACGCATGATGGCGTGAGTTGGTAGGAAGGCCTGCCGTAATTTCGATTAGGGACGGTCGAATGACAACAACTCGACCGTAAAGCTTCCTCAAATCGAACTTCACAATTTGTCCCAAGAAGAAAATATCCATTTTCACTACGGTACATGTATTTTTATACACGTACATACCCTCAGTCGAACTTATTTGACTGGGGTCTCTAGCTCAGGTCACCCCTATCTGCCCAGGAGAATTGTCTAAAATGTCTTAAACATATTGTATGACGGTCAATTCAGTCCTAAATTTTCGATCTATTTGGCTAATTTAGTCATGAACCTTTTGATGATTTTTCAATGTTGGCCATCTAACCAATTTAGACCGAAATTGCTGATATGGCGATTCTATCAGCACAAACCATCCTACTTGGTGGTTGATTTTTGTAATTTCTTTTAAATTTTCTATCAAGCGAGGGACGCCCTCCCCAGATCTAGATGAGCACATCAATGGGCCCTTGCCCCATATTTGGAAAGAGCAACCCTCACCGGCCCTCACCCCGATTTGGTAAGGGTCGCAACTCTAGCTTGTGGCCAGCAAGGATCGCGACACGCCGAGACCCTCCTAGATCTGGTGGAGTACAGCCGAGTTGAGGTCCTACGTGATACGGCATAGGAATCACATTTGTTCATTTATTCAATGAACGGTAAAAAGAATTATGTGCACGTGATCAATGAGATGTGTTCTCTCTTAATTAGCAACGCAAGTGTACGTATCGAACAAGTAATAGAGTGATGAATAAAAGTATCGTTCCCACGGAGATTGTAGACAAATCAATCAAATTACTTACTAAACGTGAACAATTCTCAAATTTATCTAACCAATTAAAGATCCAATAAAGCATTCGAAAATTCTAAAGGAAAATAAATTAACCAATGCAGCAAACCAAAATAGAAATTAGAAATTTCGAATATAAAGAGGCAAAAAATAATGGATTTCTATCAAGAATGAAAAAATGTTAGAGCATCCGATTTCACTTAACCAATCAAGATTAATTAACCAATCTCATCATGCAATTAAATTGAATTCATAGTGTGATGGTAGGACTTCCTAATGTAAATCACTATCCTTGGTCCGGTATAGCAATCCTAATTAGATTTAGCAACTCACACTTGATCCATGTGAATTTAAGTAAATCCAAACGCATTAAGATCTATGAACGTTCCCAAATTCCATAAACTACCCTCGATTTACCTACTACCGAAACCACACAAAAAGCATAAGATATCTCTATCTGTGATGAATTCATGGCTATATATCATAAAACACTTGCACGAAATCTCCTTTCAGTCTCATACGTGCAATAAATATCATTCAAGTGGTGATCAATCACTTAAAAGCATTAAGAACATGATATATAACTCACATGTATGAATTCTAGAATTGCATAAACGAGTATGAAAAATTAATCCATCATAGTTAAGTTACATCGTAGCCCTAACAAAAAGTAGTCTAAAACATAATAAAGATTAAACTAAAAAAAATGTTTAAACTAAACATGATGAAGAACTAGAACAAGTGCACCAAGAATAATCGAGGATTGACTTTGAATTCGCCTCATTCTTCTTCACTTCGCATCCGGCATTGAAAGGAAGAATAGCAGAAAAACTGAACGTCGTCCTCTGAGCGTCTTCTGAAAAGTGGCTTCTCCCCCTCTCTAAAAATCTCACGTTACTTTCTTTTTCTTCCTTCATATCGATATCTTTTTGATTTCAAGAAAAAGAAATCTGAATCACATTCCTAATTTAGCTTTGGATTTTGAATATTTCCCCAAGATAGGCTTGATTCTCCTTGATTTCAAATTTGCATATCTGAAGATTGTGTTACCTACAAAATCAATTAAAATCAATAAGTAGATATCGAATTCAATTAAAACTAAGCAAATATTAAGTCTAAAATAATAAATAAACTCTATATAAAATAGAGTTATCAAATACCCACAAACTTATCATTTTGCTAGTCCTCGAGCAAAACCACAACTAATTTTTTTTTTTTATCAACCATAGTTGCTTGAATTCTCAACGAAAAAAAAAAACATCAGAATCAATGACAAGTTAAGTCTAATCCTAAACATGCAATTCGTGTGTGTGTGAAATCCTCAATTCTCAACTCACATGCAACCTAGATAAATCCACGTTGATATGAAAACTCATAAACTCAAAATCCACGTGACCATATCTCATAAGTTTGTCGTTCATTCCTCTCTCCACTAATGTAGGCCATAAACTCAACCAAGAATCAATAGGTCTTAATAAGCTTGTAACGTGGCTTGGTTAAGGGTTTGACAAAGATATGTTTAAGTTCAGATTACCCTACAGACACATCAATTCCATAGCTTAGTTGGTTCTTTGGATTCAACAACAGTCGGCATTTTTTTTTTCAACTTGTTTTTTTTTCAACTTCTTTCTTTTTCATTGCTTCTCTTTCCATGCTTTACGGCGAAGTTTCTTCCTGAGTCCCTCCTTATATAGTGCAATTCCAACCCATTGAGTATCCAAAAGGCTCACTCAAGTTGAAAGTTGGATATAGGGATCCGTATAAGCAGTACTGAAAAAAAAAACAATATCCATATATTTCCTTTTTTTTTGCACACTTTTCTCTTCTTCTTTTTTTCTTTTTCATTTTTTTGTCAAACATGTCAAGAATCCAGAGTTTATGAAATCATAAAGAATTACATGTGTCCATAGGGTACAAGGAAAATTGATATCAAAAAGCTCAGGCTACATTACAAGGGTATACAAAGAAATTGGGCAATATCAAGCTCAATGGGGTGACTAAGGATACATAAACAAGGTTGGCTTGAAAGGCTCAAACGATCCAATGAATGCCTAAATCATTTTCTTAATTGAGTTTAGCCTAGAATTTCGCCTCGAGAGAAAATCGGACAAATTCTAAGATCTGGGTGAGTTCTAAGAGAATTACATACTTCACATAAATCTTCTCTAGGTACACATGACTCAAAAATAAGGATTAGTGCTCAAAATATGGACTACATGTTCAAGATCGAGACTAACTCACACATCTTTCCTGATTTTGAATTTTTTTTTTCCGAAAATTGCATCCAAATTTCAAATTAAGCAAAGATTTCATGAAAAGTTTTTAGGGAAAATTTTAACTTCCACCCCCAAACTAAATTGCAGCAGTGTCCTCAATGCTGAAAAGTAAAGAAAAAAAATAATAAGAACAGAGAAACTCCCCTGGAATCTGATGAACGGATGTCATAGGAGATAGTTGGGGTAGAAAGCTTGAAGAAAATTTGGAGAAAAGTCCCTACAAAAATAAATCAAGTAATTAGGGAAAATTATTATCATGAGGTTTCAATTTTTTTTTAATAGAACAAAATAAGGCTAAAATGCAAAAAATTAAAATGCTTGGGTTGCCTCCCAAGAAGCGCTTGCTTTATAGTTTGCAGCCAAACTCTTCCAACTCTTCTAAGCAGGAGAAAGTAAGGCAATGGTGGCTGCTTGTGAGTCGAAACCACCTCCAAAATAGGGCTTGAGACGTTGCCCATTCACTTTAAAGGTTCCCCCATTGTCATTAGTAACTTCAATTGTTCCATAAGGGAAAACCTTAGTGATGGTAAAAGGTCCAGACCATCTTGACTTCAACTTACCTGGAAATAGACGAAGACGTGAGTTATATAATAAAACTCTTTGACCTATATGAAACTCCCTTCTTAAGATGTGTCTATCATGCCATCTCTTCGTCCTCTCCTTATAGATCTTGGCATTCTCATATGCCTCATTGCGAAACTCATCCAATTCATTCAATTGCAACAATCTCTTCTCACCAGCTGCTTGCATATCAAAGTTGAGAAAACGCAATGCCCAATATGCTTTATGCTCTAACTCAACAGGCAAATGACATGATTTTCCATAAACAAGCCGAAAAGGTGACATACCAATAGGAGGTTTATAAGCAGTCCTATAAGCCCACAATGCATCATCAAGTTTAATTGCCCAATCCTTCCTATTATGATTCACCGTCTTTTCCAATATTCTCTTTATCTCCCTATTAGAAATTTCAGCTTGACCACTAGTTTGAGGGTGATAAGCAGCGGCTACTTTATGTGTCACACCATATTTATGTAAAAGTGACTCAACTTGCTTATTCAAAAAGTGTGTGCCTTGATCACTTATAATCGCTCTAGGCGTACCAAACCTGGTGAATATATTCTTTTTCAAAAATTTAATCACCACTCGAGCATCATTGGAAGGCAAAGCTAAGGCCTCAACCCATTTAGAAACATATTCCACAGCAACCAAGATGTAAGTATTACCATAAGAAGATGGAAAGGGTCCCATGAAGTCCATACCCCAAACATCAAATAATTCACAGATTAAAATATTGTTTAAAGGCATTTCATGTCTCCTAGATATATTACCAGTTCTTTGACACCTATCACATGCAACAACATAAGAATATGCATCTCTGAATAGTGTAGGCCAATAAAAACCAGACTGTAAAACCTTAGCTGCAGTCTTTGTGGCACCAAAATGACCTCCTGCTTGTCCATCGTGGCAATGAAAAAGAATGTCAGATACTTCTTCATTAGGAACACATCGCCTAATGACTCGATCAGCACATACCTTAAACAAGAAAGGATCCTCCCAAAGATAGTGTTTAACATCAGAAAAGAATTTCTTCTTTTGTTGATAAGTTAATTCGGGAGGGATAACCTTACTTACCAAGAAATTAACATAATCAGCATACCAGGGGGTTTCGATTTTTACAGAGAAGAGTGACTCATCAGGAAATTCATCCAAGATTGGTCTTTCTTCCACATGGGCATTCGGCAATCTAGAGAGATGGTCAGCCACTAAATTTTATGTCCCTTTCTTGTCTTTGATTTCCAAGTCGAACTCTTGCAGCAGTAAGATCCACCTAATCAACCTAGGTTTTGAATCTTTCTTTTCAAGCAAATACTTAAGAGCAGAGTGGTCAGTGTAAACGATGACTTTGGAACCAATCAAATAAGAGCGAAATTTATCAAAAGCAAATACTACCGCTAAAAGCTCTTTTTCAGTTGTGGTATAATTCAATTGAGCTCCAGACAATGTGCGACTTGCATAGTATATTGTTCGAAAAATTCCATCCTTTCTTTGTCCAAGTACGGCTCCACAAGCCGAGTCACTAGCATCGCACATTAATTCAAATGGCAAATCCCAATTAGGTGCAGTCATGATAGGAGCCGAAACTAACTTCTCCTTCAATGTGTTGAATGCCTGAAAACAATCATCAGAAAATTCAAATTTAGCATCTTTTTCCAATAATTTGCAAAGGGGTCTAGCAATCTTAGAAAAATCTTTAATGAAACGCCTATAAAATCTTGCATGTCCCAAAAATCCTCGAACAAGCTTCACAGAGGTAGGAGGCGGCAATTTTGAAATAACTTCAATCTTAGCTCGATCTACCTCAATTCCTGTGACAGAGATCGTATGGCCTAGAACAATCCCTTCCTGCACCATAAAGTGACACTTCTCCCAATTCAAGACAAGGTTAGTCTCCTCACACCTTTGTAACACTAAAGCTAAATTATTCAAGCATGAATCGAAAGATGAGCCAAAAAATAGAAAAATCATCCATAAATATCTCAATAAATTTTTCGATCATGTCAGAAAAAATAGCCATCATACATCTTTGAAAAGTAGCTGGTGCATTACAAAGACCAAAAGGCATCCTCCTAAAGGCAAAAGTACCATAGGGACATGTAAAAGTGGTCTTTTCTTGATCTTCAAGTGCAATAGAGATTTGATTATAACCAGAATATCCATCTAATAAACAGTAAAACTCATGCCCTGCAAGTCTCTCTAACATTTGATCAATAAAAGGCAAAGGAAAGTGATCCTTACGGGTGGCATCATTTAATTTTCTATAATTCATGCAAACACGCCACCCAGTAACTGTCATAGTAGGAATCAATTCATTATCATCATTAGGTTGAACAGTCATACCTCCTTTTTTTGGAACAACTTGCACAGGACTTACCCAAGCACTGTCAGAGATAGGATAAATAATCCATGTATCAAGTAGTTTAATTACCTCGACCTTCACCACCTCCTGCATTTTCGGATTGAGCCTCCTTTGAGGTTGGATAACCGATTTGAATTACTCCTCCATCAATATTTTATGCATGCATATTGAGGGGCTTATTCCTTTAATATCTGCAATAGTCCATCCTATTGCTCTTTTATGGTCTCTCAGAACTCGAAGTAACTTCTCATCCATCACACCTGTTAAAGAAGAAGAAATAATTACTGGAAGGGAAGAAACTCCATTAAGAAAAGCATATTTAAGGTGCGATGGCAAAGGTTTGAGTTCTAAAATTGGTGGTTCTTCAATAAAGGATTTCCTCTTCTTTAAGTTCAACCCTAATTCTTCGAATTTTGGTGGCCTAAATCTCGAAAGAGGTGGATTTGCTTCCAAAAATTTCGCGTATTGCTCGACTTCTTCAAGTTCGGCTTCTCCTTTGCTTGGCCGAACTAAGCATGCCTCCAACGGGTCTTTAATTGTGGCTTTACAAAAAGTCAATTCCACAAGTTTATCAACTGCATCAACTCTCAAACAATCATTTGGCTCAGCAGCATATTTCATGGCTTTGAACACATCGAATGTGACTCGATCATCTTGAACTCTGAGAATTAGTTTTCCTTGTTGCACATCAATTAAAGCTCTCCCTGTTGCTAGAAAAGGTCGGCCTAGAATGATCGGAACCTCGAAATCGTCCTCCATCTCTAAGACAATGAAATCTGCAGGAAAAATAAACTTGTCAACCTTAATTAAAACATCCTCCACTATTCCTCTTGGGTATTTGATCGATCGATCTGCTAACTGAAGAGATACGGTGGTAGCTTTTACTTCTCTCAAACCTAATTTCCTGAAAACAGAGTATGGCATTAAATTAATACTTGCACCTAAATCACACAATGCCTTATCAAAATAAGAATTACCAATAGTACAAGGAATAGTAAAACTCTCTGGATCTTTCAACTTTGGTGGTAATTTATTCTGCAAAATAGCTGAACACTCCTCATTAAGCTTCACAGTCTCATAATCTTCTAATTTCCTTTTGTTTGCCAAAATTTCCTTCAAAAATTTCGCATAACTAGACATCTGGGCTAAGGCATCAGCAAAAGGAATATTAATGTGCAATTTCTTAAAAACATCAAGGAATTTAGAGAATTGCTTATCTATTTTGTGTTTCCGAAGTCTTTCCGGATATGGGACTGGCGGCACATATGGCTTCGGATTGTCAGGAAATAACTTGCTTCGAGGTGGATCAACTTTTGAGGTTTCGATTTCTGGGGCTTCAGCTTCTCTCTTTTTTTCTACTGCTTCATTAGATAAATTTCTGCCAACTTCTTTTCCACTCCTCAAGGTGATTGCTTTTGCATTCTCAACTGGATTCTTCTCAGTATTGCTTGGAAGGGTACCATACGATCTTTCAGACAAATGATTCGCTAACTGGCCAACCTGCTTCTCTAGATTTCGAATGGATGCCTCCTGATTTTGGAACCTCACATCAGCACTTTTAATAAAGTCCCGAGTTGTTTGAGCTAGTTTAGTAACCATCTCCTCAAGATGATTGTGTTGTTTCTCCTCAGGAGGCCTAAATGATGGTGGTTGTCTCATCCCTTGCTGATTTTGGTTGCTCCAAGAGAAATTCGGGTGATTTCGCCATCCAGGATTGTAGGTGTTTGAGTAAGGATTGTTCTGGGGAGTGTCGCGACCCGTCCGAAAGCGGACGCGGCTAATGGATTACCGATCGCGGGTCTTGGATCGGCGCGAGCCCTCCCAGGCCCATACCAAATCGCGGCGGGAGTATTTTTCAGGAGGATTCGACGATAAGAGTCGATCGCTTTCGACCTTAGTGTGGTCGTGGTGGCATGTGCAGCTTGTGCATGCATTTGGAGTCGCCACCGGTCTTTCTTGGAGGGTAGACCGGAAACCTTACTGATCGATTGGGAGATATCGATCAGTTCTACGGAACCAGAGATTTTGGGTTCGGGGACTTGGTTACGCTGGTGTCGTTACCAACGCCCTTTCGGTACCTAACGCGAGTGATTTTCCTAACTAGGATTTCATGCAGGCGCAATTTTGGGTGAGGTAAGTCTGACTTTGCACATTAACCAGTTTAACATGCTCACGTAATCATAATAAATAAATAGATGTCAATCACATAAACATCTATCCTACGTGGTGATCATGGAATTATGATTTAATGGGTCTCGAGCCAATGAGACCACATTTAATCATTTTAATATTTTAATAACGGAGAGCCGCTCTTCGCTTCTTCTTGGTTTCTTGAACTCTTCAAGAATTGGGCCCCAAAGAGCTCGCCGACTTAAAAAGCTCCCCCACGTAATCCTCGTAGCATTTACATCAACAATCGACTATGCTAAAAATAAAGATTACATGAAAAATAAAAGGAGTACGCAGCCTCCATTTAATAACTACAACCCCAAATATATAAATAATCATCATACATTCATATATACATCAATCACATTGATTAGGGATTTTTCCATGATCACCACCCTTCCACGTAAGTAATAAATTCACAATTTAAAACTTAGGAAGGCACAATAAAAATTCTACGTTGAATCATATTCAGAATTTTTATGTAAAATAAGATAGCCATAAATTTTCGATTCAAAATTGATTTAGTCTCAATTTTTGCTACGTTGATTAATTTATCATATAAAATAATCAACCTCCATTAGCCATGTAAGACGAACAATTCGTTAATACATATTGGCCACAGTATTGCAAAAATTGCAAAAAATCAATTAAATGCACGAAAACACCTAAGGATCGGCTCTGATACCACTGTTGGGATCCACGTAACACGTAGCGGAAATAAATAACAACCCATACATGTATCTCCAGAGGCGTACTTCGTGCATTTCAATCGAAAAAAAAATCACAAAGCCTCAAAGGGAGTAAATAGATTACCTCTCGTAGCGTGCTTGAACGGAGGTGTCGGTTCGATGTTCTTCGATCTCAGCCTCCACAAGTGTTAGGCATCTAGTTCGGACGCACCACCAATTGACGAACGGGGAGACGACTAATAACTCCACAACAATTGTGCTAGCAATATGCGGAATCAATATTCCGAACTTAGTATATTTTGCTCACTCAAGATTATGAGAATATAGAGAGTGTTTGTGTTCTTCTCTCTAAGCTCTCAAAAATTTGCACACTCTACAAAATGTCTCTCCCCTCTCTCTCTCTCTCTCGCGGCTCCTTTTCTGCCGCATGGCCGACCGCTTTCGGTCGTGGAATCTCACCCAACGTCCACTACTCGTTGTCCTCCAAAGTCCCCTCGACCGGCCGGCCCCTTCCCTCCTTTCTCTCTTTCTTTTCCCTTTGTTTTTTGCCATTGTGTCGCGCGGGTCTGCAACTGAGTTGCAGACCCGGTTCGGACCGGGTCGGGTCGGGTCCGACCCGACCGGCCCGGTTCGACACTCCTCGCCTAATTGAACCCCAAATCAACTTATTTTCATGAAATTGATGGCAAAATCGGACTCCTTGACATGTTTTCTATCAAATAAGGGTATTTTCGCGAATCAATTGATTGAAATTTGGTGAAAACCCCAAATTGTCCATAGGATCCGAAATTGATTTTTGTTAAATTGAGGGCCCAAACGACTGAATTAGTCAAAATTGAGGCCACCAATGCATTTAGCATGATGAAAACTATAGGGTAGAGGTGTTCTATTTCAATGGGTATGCCCATACGAAATTTAATTTCAGAAATTGTGAAACCGGGGACTAAATTGAAAGAAAATTATGCAATTAAGCCCTTTTGTTTAAAATTGATCAAATTGGAGGGCAAATTGACCTAATTGCACTTCAAGACTTTATAATACAATGTCATAGCTTATAAAAATCAAGAATTGAAAATTAAAAGACTCGAAAGGGATTTTTTAGGCTCGTTTCAGTTTTAGGTTTGTGAAGGAACCCCATGAACCCCATGAAAATATTAAAGAGGGAATTAAAATAAAATTTCTGAATATTTTTTTGTAATTTTCTGACCACGGATGGTATTTTTCTGATTTTTTGGTTATTTTTAATAATTAAATAAATAACAAAAAATATTAAAAAATACAAAAAATATTTTTTGTTCAAAATTGGTTCCTAAGGCTAGGCTAAGGCTTCCAAAGTTGATTTTGCAATTTTTGACCTTTTTTTGCTATTTTTAATTAATTTTAGAAATAAAAACTAAAATAAAAGATGGTCAAAAATCAGGTGTCAACAGGGAGGCCTGCTAAAATTTCCAACAAAGTTAGTATGTTCAGAAGGATGTGCAAAAGGATTACCTACCTGACATTCGGTGCTAGCATGGCTTCCATTGCAAAAATCACAAATCGGGCTTTGAATCTTTAAAACTGAGTCGATCTTTTTGTTTAAAGCAGCGAATTGTGTGGCAATGGCATTATTGTCACCGACTTCATAAATTCCACTTGGCTTTCTAGCAGATAGCCTCTCAGTTGGCCATTGGTAGCTATTAGACGCCATCTCATCTAAAAGATCAAAAGCTTCCTTAGGTGATTTGTTGTTCAACGTCCCTCCAGCTGCAGCATCAATGGTAGACCTCAAATTCGGCATCACTCCATTATAGAAAGTATGCACTTGCATCCAAACTGGTAGACCATAATGCGGACAACGCCTTAGTAATTCTTTAAATCTCTCCCACGTTTCATATGGAGATTCACCATCCATCTGCACAAAAGTAGAAATATCGTTACGCATCTTGGCAGATTTAGCAGGAGGAAAATACTTACTAAGGAATTTTTGAGCCAAGTCATCCCACGTCGTGATAGATCCTGCAGGAAGGGAAGTTAACCACGATTTAGCTTTGTCACGCAAGGAAAAAGGGAATAATCTTAACTTGATGGCATCATCAGTAACACCATTATATTTTATGGTGTCACAAATTTCAAGAAAAGCATCTAAATGGATATTAGGATCATCATTCGGCAATCCACCAAATTGGACTGCATTTTGAAGCATCTGAATCAGGGGAGGCTTGATTTCAAAGTTGTTAGCTTGTATGGTTGGCCTCCTAATGCTCGATGTTGATCCTTGGACCATAGGTGCAGCATAATCCTTTAAAGTTCTTCTTTGTTCTCCGTTTTCATCAGCCATGATCTTGTTGTTTTGCTCTCGTCTTCGCCGTAAGAAATGCGCTCAATTTCAGGATCAAACTTCTCAAGCTCTCCCTGTTGGCTTCGAGTGACGGGAGTTTGCAGTCGACGCTGAACCCTTGTCCTCTCTATTTCTTTTCTACTTATTTTTTTTCTGTAAAATCAAACAAAATAAAAATAAAATAAAATAATATCAGATGAAATAAAATAAAGTTAGACTAAACCAAAAATTGCTCGATATTAATAGTAATTGTCAATTATCAAACAATCCCCGGCAACGGCGCCAAAAACTTGTTCTCTCTTAATTAGCAACGCAAGTGCACGTATCGAACAAGTAATAGAGTGATGAATAAAAGTATCGTTCCCACGGAGATTGTAGACAAATTAATCAAATTACTTACTAAACGTGAACTTTTCTCAAATTTATCTAACCAATTAAAGATCCAATAAAGCACTCGAAAATTCTAAAGGAAAATAAATTAACCAATGCAGCAAACCAAAATAGAAATTAGAAATTTCGAATATAAAGAGGCAAAAAATAATGGATTTCTATCAAGAATGAAAAAATGTTAGAGCATCCGATTTCACTTAACCAATCAAGATTAATTAACCAATCTCATCATGCAATTAAATTGAATTCATAGTGTGATGGTAGAACTTCCTAATGTAAATCACTATCCTTGGTGCGGTATAGCAATCCTAATTAGATTTAGCAACTCACACTTGATCCATGTGAATTTAAGTAAATCCAAACGCATTAAAATTTATGAACGTTCCCAAATTCAATAAATCACCCTCGATTTACCTACTACCGAAACCACACAAAAAGCATAAGATATCTCTATCTGTGATGAATTCATGGCTATATATCATAAAACACTTGCACGAAATCTCCTTTCAGTCTCATACGTGCAATAAATATCATTCAAGTGGTGATCAATCACTTAAAAGCATTAAGAACATGATATATAACTCACATGTATGAATTCTAGAATTGCATAAACGAGTATGAAAAATTAATCCATCATAGTTAAGTTACATCGTAGCCCTAACAAAAAGTAGTCTAAAACATAATAAAGATTAAACTAAAAAAAATGTTTAAACCAAACATGATGAAGAACTAGAACAAGTGCACCAAGAATAATCGAGGATTGACTTTGAATTCGCCTCCTTCTTCTTCACTTCGCATCCGTCATTGAAAGGAAGAATAGCAGAAAAACTGAACGTCGTCCTCCGAGCGTCTTCTGAAAAGTGGCTTCTCCCAAGTGGCTTCTCCCCCTCTCTAAAAATCTCACGTTACTTTCTTTTTCTTCCTTCATATCGATATCTTTTGATTTCAAGAAAAAGAAATCTGAATCACATTCCTAATTTAGCTTTGGATTTTGAATATTTCCCCAAGATAGGCTTGATTCTCCTTGATTTCAAATTTGCATATCTGAAGATTGTGTTACCTACAAAATCAATTAAAATCAATAAGTAGATATCGAATTCAATTAAAACTAAGCAAATATTAAGTCTAAAATAATAAATAAACTCTATATAAAATAGAGTTATCAAGATGATATACATGCATAACAATTGTCAATAATGTACAGCACATTGTCCACTAGATTTTATGAATCCTCCTTCAAAATTACAAAAAGTAATAGTAATTGTTGAAGTTTTAGCAGGATCAAACACATGAATATTAACTCGAGGAAATAACGTGGTTCAGCAATATGCATACATCCACGGACAAAAACTCCCCTCTCTTCCTTTTTTTCATGAGAGTAGGTCTGCCATTATTCATCATATATACAAGGTATAGTTGCTTACAGCAAGGCAACAGACAACCATTTAACATAAGGAAGGAAACACCGGAAATAGGAAACAAGAGCAATATAATAGCAAAAATATCTCCTTCCCATAATAGGAGACAAAAATTTTGCCAACACTCCCCCTCAAGTTGGGGCGAAGACTTCATCGGAGGTCAACTTGTCCACCACTGTTTGGAAAACTCCTTTTGATAAAGCTTTGGTGAAGACATCTGCAAGCTAATCCTCACTACGAATGTAAGGAGTCCCAATTGTTTTATCCTGAACCTTCTCTCTCACAAAGTGACAATCCACTTCTATGTGTTTGGTTCTCCCATGAAAGACCGAATTTGAAGCAATGTGAGTTGCAGCTTGATTATCACAAAACAGCTCTGTAGGCGTAGCTATAGGCTTACATCCCAATTCTTGAAGCAAAAACATAGCCACACAATTTCACTCGTGGTGGTGGCCATAGCGCAATACTCGGCTTCTCCGCTTGAACGTGCAGCAACCGTTTGTTTTTGCTCTTCCAAGTGACGATATTACCACCAACAAATGTACAGAATCCAGTTGTGGATTTTCTATCCATTGAACTTCCAGCCTAATATGCATCAGTGTAACCCTCTATATCTGTGTGACCATTGTTCTTCATCAAGATTCCCCTTCCTGGTGAAGCTTTCAAATACCGAAGAAGATGATCCACCAATCCCATGTGACCTTCAGTGGGATTATGTATAAATTGTCTCACATAACTAACAGCATATGCAATATCGGGTCTAGTGATAGTTAAGTAAATCAGGCGTCCTACTAAACGCTGAAACTGACTAACATCCTACAATGGTACACTGTTAGAAACAACTTTGCTGTTATACTCCATAGGGACACTTGTAGGTTTAATTCCCAACTTACCAGTCTCTTTTAATAAATCAAGGACATACTTTCTTTGGGATAAAAACAGTCCTTTGCAAGAATGTACCAATTCAATACCAAAAAAATAACGCAAACTACCAAGGTCTTTGATATCAAATTCCTTGCTCAAATGACGCTTGAGTGCTTCAATCCCAGGTTGGTTACTACTTGTAATGACCAAATCGTCAACATACACAAGAATAATAACAATACCCTGGTCATTTGACTTAGTGAACATAGAGGAATCCGAAGCCCCTCTCTTGAACCTGAATATGATAAGTATTGCACTAAGTTTGCCATACCAAGCTCTAGGTGACTGTTTAAGGCCATGGATAGTTTTCTTCAGTTTACAAACAATTCCATCCTTACCCTGTAACGAATGTCCAGGTGGTAAATCCATGTAGACTTTTTCTTCTAAGTCCCCATGTAAAAATGCATTCTTCACATCCATTTGGAACAAAGGCCACCCATGATTTACTGCTACGGACATAAGTACCCGTACTGTATTCATCTTAACCACCGGAGCAAATGTTTCTTTATAGTTTATGCCGTAGGTTTGGGTGTACCCTTTGGCGAAAAGCCTTGCTTTGTACCTCTCGACCGTGCCATCACTCTTATATTTGATCTTATAAATCCATCTACATCCCACGATTTTTTTTTTCTCTTGGCAGCTGCACCAACTCCTAAGTCTACTTCCGATTCAGTGCCTCAATCTCATCTTTCATTGCTTTAATCCACACGCTTTTCTTATTTGCTTCCTCAAAACTCTTGGGCTCCTGTTGTTCTTCAATTGCAGACAGAAAACTCAAATAATTGTAAGACACTTTGTCATATCCAACAAAATCCTGAATAGGGTGCTAAATTGCATGAAAGGTAGAAAAATATCGAAGACGGGTTGAAGGTCTAGGGATACGAGCTAACCTGCAAAGAGAAATAGATGCACGAACCTCTGTTGTTAAAGTCTCATTTATCAACTCTTCACCTGCAGCTTCAGAATTTTCACCAGGTGTTGACACACGTGATTCTGATGACGAACACCTAATGCCTCCAGCCTCCTGACTTTCGGTACCATTCCCATCCCCTTGGTGATTTTCTGCAATAGTCCCAGTTTCAACCTCCTGATTTTTGGGGTTATTTTTTGTGTTGCCAACCATTATAGGGATAGGAACGGGCTCAAATTCGGTAGAAAAGTTTTGATAGTTGTCCTCCCCCTGAATTTGAGCCATGTTGGAAAAAAAAACATGTGTGCCTCGTCAAAAAACACATGGCGAGAAAAATAAACTTGCTTAGCACTTGGATCATAGCATTTGTAGGCCTTTTTGGTGGAAGAGTAGCCGACAAATACACACTTCCGAGGCCGTGGATCTAGTTTTCCACCATTTTGAGAGTGGACGTAGCAAACACAACCAAAGATTCGTAAATGAGAAATATCAAACTTCCGTCCATACAAGATCTCCATAGGGGTCACATAACACAAAACACGGCTAGGCAACCTATTGATCAAATAGCAGCTAGTTGGAACAGCATCTGTCTAATAAGATTTAGGCATGTTTCCTGAAAATAATAGGGCCCAGGTAACTTCAAGGAGGTGTTGATTTTTCCGTTTTGTTACACCATTTTGCTGCGGCGTTCCAACACAAGATGTTTGATGAATGATACCCAAACTACCCAAGAACGCTTGAAAACTCTGATTAGTGTATTCAGTACCATTGTCGGTGCGCAGTACCTTCACAGAGGTATTAAATTGATTTTTCTCCATGTTACAAAATTCTTGAAAGATGGTAAGAACTGCAGTCTTGGATTTTAAAAAATGAATCCACGTAGCACGAGACTTATCATCAATGGATGTAATAAAATATCTGAAACCCTCCTTAGAATCAACAGGTGAATTACCCCAAACATCTGAATGAACAATAGAAAATAATTCAGTAGATCTACTATTGCTATTTGGAAACGGTAACCTCTGCTGTTTGGCAAAGTGACAAGGATCGCAACTGCTTGAATCATGACGAAATGATACGTCAAGAGCATGTAATACTCGGTCGGATGGATGACCCATATGCCAATGCCACACTCGAGAATTGTCACCTCCTCATTTTATTGTTATCAAAGCTGCATTAGGAATCTCCAAGGTGTATAACCCATCTTGCAATCGCCCCTCACCAATCATCATGCTAGTGATGCAATCTTGAAAGAGCACCTTTTGGGGGGTAAAAATAATATTGCAATTCCATTGGTTAGTACACTTGCTTACAAACATCAAATTTGACGATAATTCAGGGGCCAACAAAGCTTCTGATTCCTTTGAAAGGAATTTAATTTGTCCCACTCCTCGTGTGGGAACCTGCACCCCGTTAGCAACCGTAATAGGAGGATGCAAGGTGCTATAATCACTATGAGACAATATATTTGAAGTGTTGCACATGTGATCCGTGGCTCCAGAATCCACAATAAATCGTGTTTTAGAAAAAATAGAAAGTGCATACTCATTACCAGATGTTGTAGCAAGATTCCCGAACTCCTTGTGAGCAGTATTCGTCTCAAGCCCGTGCGTTTGAATCAGCTGCTGCACTTGTTGAGTTAAAGAATCAAGCTTCATCTGAATATCTACCGAATCTCCCTGAATAATCGCATTGGCGTTCAGCCCGTTCTCCTTGTTTTGGCGAAGATGAGGATGAAGAGACTAGCATCTCTCCTTAGAGTGACTATCACGATCACAGTGATCACAATGAAAGCGGACGGGTTTCTTGTTTTTGCCTTTGACAAATCGCTTGACCAAATCACCTTGCCTAGGCTTGCTAGCCACGTTGTGGGCTGAATTCTCCACTGGATCTGGTATTGACACTCGATCTGATTGCATCACTCTTCGTCTTGTTTCCTCATTCTAAATAATGGAACACACGGCATTAAAGGATGGCATTTGCGGACCAGTCAATATTTGTCTCCTGGTCTCTTCAAACTCAGGCTTGAGGCTAGCTAGAAGCTGATAAATGCGATCTTGCTCTTCTCGTTTGATGTAGTCGGCAACAATCTTAGTAGGAGGCCTATATTGGCGGAGTTCATCCCATTGTCTCTTCAGATTTCCTAGATGCTCAGTAAAGGATTGATTTAAACCTTGCTTGGAGTTAGCAATCCCTTGCTGCAACTCAAAGATCCTGGACGCATTATTTTCTTGTCCATATATTTCGCACAACGATTCCCACAAAGTATGAGCAGAATCAGAATATGCGAATATCTCATAGATGCGGGTTTCCATGGAATTGAATATCCATATCATAGCATTGTGGTCATTAACTTGCCACTCTTCAAATTTTGGACTACCCACCTGTGGAGCAGGAGTCCGCCCATTGATATGTCCGAGCCTAGACCTCCTCCAAGGGCAATAGTCACAGCACGGGACCAAGGAAGGAAGTTGTTTCCATTCAGCAACAAGGAAGTCAGGCGTTGTCTGTGTGACTCATGAACAACAGCCTTTAAAGGATCAGATCTAGAGGTTTCATCTTGTTTTGTATCCATGTCTCAGAACAAGCAGCAATGCAAACACAAAACAATTGGGACAAGGACCCGATTGCTGGAACACAAAGACGGAATCAAAAAAACGGAATCAAAACGCAACCTGCTCTGATACCATATTGAAGTTTTAGCAGGACCAAACACATGAATAATAACTCAAGGAAATAACGTGATTCAACAATATGCCTACATCCACGGACAAAAACTCCCCCCTCTTCCTTTTTTTCTTTTTTCTCTTTCTTTTTTTCATGAGAGTAGGTCTGTCATTATTCATCATGTATACAAGGTATAGTTGCTTACAGCAAGGCAACATGCAACCATTTAACATAAGGAAGGAAACACCGGAAATAGGAAACAAGAGCAATATAATAGCAAAAATATCTCATTTTCCATAATAGAAGACAAAAATCTTGCCAATAGTAATAGTAATAAGCAATTAAGAGAATGGTTGAAAAAAGGGCATATGTCAAAGCAAAAAAACAAAAAGTAACTTATCCAAAACAATACCCCATAATTTTGTCTGACCTCCCCATTCAACTTGCGAGGATTCAACAAGAGGAATCACATCAATTTGACAAAAGCAAAAAAAGGAGATATCCAATCGAAAAGGGCAAAAAGACCTGCAAATTGGTACCTCTGCCAAATGCCAAGTTGGGAGTACCGACATGCGCATTTGCGTTTGTGTATGACTCATTTAGTAACGGTTGAAATTTTTTTTTAAAAAAAATTATTAACAAAATCTTTATCGGCGACCGGGGGCGACCGGTCACTACTGGCAACGGTGGTCGGCCAAGGCTTATGTAATCGAAGAAGTGATTCTGGAGCCGATAAGTAAAATTTTTTTACTTTTCAAAGTTGACTAAAAAATTCAACCAGAAGTGGAAAATCCAATCATGAGTCAATTTTTTTACCAAAAGCATTTCTACTTTGAAATTGATTTTACCAAATGAATTTTCCCGCCAGATTGATTTCTGGTATGGAAATTGTTGGCCAGAAGTGTTGTCACGCAGCACAAGATCAACAACATATTTTTCTTTTTTTCCTTTTTTCTCCCATACACATCTCAATTTACTCAACCGAACGCCTATGGGACCCTCAATCCCATCCCATGAATGTGCACAGGCATTAACAACGATGTTGGGTGGTGGTGGTGTGGTCATATTCTTCAGATTCAGACGGAGCAGCAACTTAAAACACCCCCAACAAGAGTGGGACAATTTTTGCAGCTCGACTCATCAACTTGGTTGGACCCCCCCCCAAAAAAAAAAAAAAAAAGAACGACTGTGATGTTCGTGACGAGCTTTTTGTCGGAGAAGGTGATGCAGCCTTCTCAGAAATGCGAGGGCTATAGTATGGCATAACGTCGACGCCGGAGGACTATTGAACGGAGTGGATTCCGACGGACATGCTCGAGTGGATGAGGAGATCCCGCCACCCGCGATCCTCGGGGCCGCTAAGAGGTTGATTTAATTGCTTCCGATTTTCATCTCCAAAATGTACTTGTACCTTTTTCTTTTCTTTTCTTTTCTTTCTTTTTTTTTGTATTTTTTTTTTTTATTGAAGCTTTGCGGTTCTCTTTTTGGCGAGTTGGACTTATGACCCACTCCGGTACTATCAAAACACAAAGCGTCAGCATCATGATGAATTGATGATCAACTTGGCACCTCTCAAAAGCATGGGTTACATTCAGTCCCCTCCAATTCTCAGACAACAAAGCAGATGCTGTCTGACTTATTACGATGGATAATTACACAAATGATTCATGAACTTTGGTAGAATATGCAATTTAGTCCCTGAACTTTTAATTTGTTCAATTTAGTCCACGAACTTTGACAGAATGTGCAATTTGATCCATAAACTTTTGACTTTTTTAGTCCTTAAACTTTTACTGCATGTTCAATCTAGTCCATGAATTGTAGGAAAATGTTCAATATAGTCTTCTTGTTAATCTAAGATCATGGATAACGTTGAATATTTTCATATAGTCCATGGACTAAATTGAACATTTACTAAAAGTTCAGGGACTGAATTGAACAAGTCAAAAATTTAGGGATCAAATTGCACATTCTGCCAAAGTTCAAGGACTAAATTGAACAAATTAAAAGTTTATGGACCAAATTGCACATTCTGCCAAAATTTAGGGATTATTTGTGTCATTTTGTCTATTACAAAAAATAAAATAAAATAAATAAAAAGACCAATTCACTCCCGCTTTATCCATGGAACACGCAAATCTAGACGTTTTGTAGCCTCAACATGGCAACCATATGATAACTTGCAAAATTAAATATTGTGAACATATGGGACCATCTGGTTATCATTTTGGGTTTTCGCCCACTGATAATGAGAAGATTCTCCAGCTAAACTATAGTCAAGTTGCTGGGCTATTGAAGATACATAAACAATTTATGCTAGTATCAAAACGGCAGTTCGATCGATCGAATTTCGACGAACAGCATCAGGCTTTGTTCGCGTTAGATAGTTGAAGCATCTATGAGTTCGGAAATCGTAGTAATTTTTTGTCCCGCTTTTGTGATTTGCATATTTGACAAACAACATGGTTTAGTTACACACATTTGTTAGGCTATTATAGTCCAAGAGGTGCAGAGGCGCGATTAGCGTGGCTATCAATGCCGGGTGATATCAAGACGGTTTTATACCCAGCCTACAATGTTCGAATTCGTTACGAACTCGGTTTGGAAGGATGCAAAACTTAGATTACGGATTCAAATTCTACCGAAAATATAAGAAGAGCCGTGAATAAATCTCCAGCACTTCGTATTTAAAATGATCCGAGCATCAAATTCGTCAAAAGTTTAAGCGAAATTGATCTAAAGGGGCTAGCCATGACGATGAATGAGTGGGATCTGCACGCCTCCGAAAAAATTGACGTTTCGGATTGTTGATGAGTTTTTTTGGAGCATTCAAAAAGATCGATGTCCGAGAGACTTAGTTTTAAAATCCAATTTGTTCGATGTTCAACTAGTGAATATATGACTTTCGATCCGAGAAGAGTTACGAGACCCGTATTATCGGTCCGGAAAACTCCTAATAGAGGTCATTTTTGGCCTTAAAATATATCGATTTCATGCATTTCAGGACTATTTTCTATTTTTGGGGCTTCACTTAATTAATCTCGAGTTTTAATTCCTGTTTTATTTACGACACTGTCGATGAAAGGAAGCAATCCACCCATGCATCCACTTTGGACATTATATTCGATCTGTCATTAGGCAACGAACCCCTAAAAATAAAGACCAACTTTGGATTATTTTATAGAACCAAAAGTCATCAAGTTTAGATGAATATGATTAGGTTAATCAGAAGTTTATGGCCACTAAAAAAAATGCGTAAATCAATGACTAATCCGCGGCTCGTCATGATCTCCTCCTCCTCCTCCTCCTCCTCCTCAAAGTCCACTGAGAGACGCTCTGAAATTTTCCACACACGCTTTTTGCATTGTTTGACAAATTGCGCACACACGGTTCAATGCATAATCCTCGAATGAGGGTCAACAATGAAACGATCCAATTATAAAAAAAAGAGAGCTAATTGTTCGTCACCATCTCCATTTTTTTCTGGAGAAAATGATAAGATGTTGTGACAAAATTGGTACACGTCAGTTTCAGCTCACCAAAGGAGAATTTTTTTTAAAATAATAATAATAGTAATGGGATGGTAGATTAGTCAAATGGGTTTGTTAAAAACATGGTACTTAACGAAATCCATGCTCAACGTTGTTCCTTTTTCTTTAGTTAAAACTTTAGTATTTGGATGACCCTTTATGAATTCAAACTTGGACAAACTTAGGACATAAGTATATCTGCTCGATTCCTTGAATCTAGGGTTTTAGCCGGCAAAAACAAATGCATCTTGCCCACGATCTTGCGGACATTTGACTACCAAGTTGAAACATTTTTTTTTTAATTACAAATGGAATATTCGTTGCATCGACATTTGTTTTATGTGTTGCATGTGTTCATGTCGAGATAGGAATGAATGATGGCGTGAGATGGTAGGGTTAACACCGGGCCTTCTCTTTTGGAGGGCTTGTCGCTAGTTCACAATGCAATTTTCACAAATAAGTTGATATTGAATCCAAAGATATTTTAGGTATTGAGACTTCATAAATATATGTTACATATAACGTACATACGCTCCCAAAGTCAATCATTATGGATGCATCTGAACCAATAAATTTTTATACCGAGAAGAATAAGGCCAGTTAAAAAAAAATAGAATTTTTTTCGGGCGGGGCGTATGATCTATGATATACGGATATAACACTTGCACATAGATGTAAACTACCTCACATCGAAAAGATCAAATCAAGTAAACACACAAGCTATCGAGATTTGAACAAAAATATATATGTTGAAAAAAAAAAGAATTGAAAAAGAAAAATCTCGTGAAATTGACAATATTCATTGAAGTATGGTCAAGCCATGCGTGATGATGCCCGGACCGCCTAGCATCTGTGAGAATGCCGCAAGGTGGACACCTATCAAAATGGGTGAGGTTGTTCACCCATTTTTTAAATCCATATTTAATGGGCGGAGTTGTACTCCTATTTGATAGACCGAGTTGTTTTATGGGTTTGTTATATTCCGTAAATGTGTCCTAAATGGGTTTAGAATGATCAATTCAAAAATAATATAGGTGTTAAATACGTTAACAACTTACTTAAACCCAATTTACCTCTATAAACTCTCTCTTCACTCTCGCTCTCTGTCGCGCCCACTCACTCTGCTTTCTTATCTCAGGTTGTGTATATGTTATCCAAGATTGACTTAAATATGGAGATACTTTAGAACTATGGAGCGGGTTGAGTATAGGTCACTAGATTTCTATTGCATGAAAATGGGTCAAAATAAGTTAATGAGCCAATTTGAGCGGAACATTTTCGACTCCACCTATCCATTTGATGGGTCTACATATGGTGCTTAGGGCCCAGCACGACCCACAGTAACGGCACAGCCCGTTCTATTGGCTATTGTAGAACTCAGAATATGTGCAATTGATTTTCATGAACGGGGAACGTAGAAGAAAATGCAAATAAAAATAGGCCAATCCCCACATCTGATGCAAAGAAAGAATGTGTCATGCAAATTGTTAAGGGGCCAACTTCTTCATACTTCGCTCGTGATACGCTGTTGTGAGTCTAGTGAGGAAACTTTTAGCTGGCATAAGAGCAGTTCAAGGACAGCTTAAGGATTCATCTGCATCGGATCGATACTCCTGCTGCTACCGGACATCTCGTGCAATGATTTAACATCCGTAGTTGAAAGAAATTGCGAACACCAAAGTGAGATTTTCCAAAAGAATGGAATGTCTTTCTAGGAAGAAATCTCCACGAAAACAAGGTCCCTTACGCAAAGTTTAATTTTGATATGTCCAATGCAGTTGCTAGTACCAGTGGTTCATCTCCCTCTGTAAAACCCTGTTCTGTGAAATGTTCCCTTCCCTTTCCTGTGAAGATCATAACCTTGTGGCCACAAATTCTGCACAGTTCTCAGGCCTTAACGTCACTATGAGCTACACCACCGTTGAAAAGCGGATTCAAAAGCCTTATTAAGTACTAAAGCTGCACTAACTTTTGAGCTTAGTCCGACTCTACGGTGACAGGGAGAAAGTTGGGCACTATATTCAGCAGTTGATTCTATCTACATTGGATCTCTCCAGTCAAAAGAGTATTGCAGTGAGAACGCTGGCATTACATGGGGTGACAAGGAAAGATTATACCGGAAATACATTTTATGAAGCAAATATGCCAACCACTGATGTCAAATAGACCAAATATCTCTCAAGGCATAAGCAGAGCATCATCTGTTGTCTACGACAGCTATATGTCCATAAACCCCAAGCAAGAAGGTATCTGAAACAAAATTCCCTACTTGAATAGGAGGGATGCCAGGGTCGACCGCCATCCAAACAACATGGAAGGCTCGGGCTTCTTGGGCATAAGAGCCATAATGCTGGTCTGCGCATTGGAGGTAGGTGAAATTAACTGCTTCAAGCCAGTCTCTGATGACCTGTAATTAGAAAAAAATTACAAGCTTTAATCCATAAGTAGGAAAAATGCAAATGCAATATAATCAAACCACACAGAGGTATGTTCAATGAAATTTCAATTGAGTGCGCAATCCAACTTGCTTGCATAAGCTCCGAGAAAAGGAAAAAGGAAAACTTGAGGCAGTCAGGACCTACAGAAAGTGGCTCTAGAGTCTAGTACGCATAACTAAAGTAGCGCTGCTTTCATTGTCGTGCATCCCAATCGGAATCAAGTAGCACGAAGAAGGTTATGCGCCACTTGCTTAATATTTACATATTCCACCCAATAGCAACTTGGAGGCACACACGAAGACACCGGGCGGCTAATGTGATTTATCTTCTCTGAATGGAGCGATTATTTAGTGATCCTATTACGATTTTACCAGTTGCCATCAAATTGATTGCAATTAGCAGTGTTTTGGATTACTTCAACTGAGTAAATCACACGTTCTTCGGAAAATATAACAAAACCACAACAAGAACTCAATCGTAACTTCGCATTGCAAGTGAAGATAGAACATTATTCTGCCAAGCAACTCTGGTGCAGCTTTAAGAGTAAGGACACATGCTATACACTTAAATAGTGGAGCAATGGATGAAACCTAATTGGCAGTTTCGTTGAATACTGTAAAGCTGGGGTTGGATGATTGAGCGACGGCAAAGTCGATCCCAGTTGATGGAGAAAGAAAAGCAATGGAATGTGAGGCAGTGCAAGCCATTGGGGATCAGCTACAAGAGCCAGTAAAGGGGAGTGGTTGAAGTAACTAATTCGAACTTCTGGTTTGTAAATAGGAGATCAAGATCACCATGTAGGGACATCTAGAATGGAAAGAAGGCTAATCCTACTCGATCTAAGGCTAACTAGAAGAGAAGCCCATGAACGAGGGAATGAACTAGCTAAACACAACACCAACGAATCGACTAGAAGAGAATCCCATGAACGTGCACAGTGCGAGGAAGATGCCCAGTATGACAAAATCCTCTTTCGAGGCCTAAACACAACACCTGCCAATCCTCTCTTTCCCTTTATGTCCCATCACATATAGTTATGCGGCTCCCACAACACTGCAGACTGATTTCGGAGCAACGAATCACACAAAAATGGAGAAATTTCGTTAGGGTTCGAGAAAGCCGTACGCGGGAGGGAGTTGGCCTTCGCCGGCGAACGTGACCAGCCCCTGTCGCTGCTTGTGCTTGGGATTGGCCGAGCAAATGACGTACACGCGCCCGCGGCGCTTCACCGTCTTGCAGAACTCGCACATCTTCTTCACCGAGGAACGAATCTTCATGGTCGCTGCCGCCGCCGAACGGGAGAGGCAGAGGCAGTCGACAGTAATGGAGAGAAATGATTCGAAACCCTCGCCAAAGGAAGACGAAGACTGCCTACACTTGTTTTGGGCCCTTGTGGGCTCTTGTCCGTTTCAAGATTTTAAATGGGCTGGGCCTTCCACTTTTCTTTGCATTTTCTCACTCTCCATTATTTTTATTTTTATTTTATTTTTTTGGGAACTTCTTTTAATATATGCTATAATCTCATTCTCTATTGATCCAACACGTTATTTTATAATTAATTTGAATATGCTAATACATACAACTTGGAGCTTGCAAATTCTATTTTATGGGGAAATAAGATACTTTTTACTTAAAAGAGTTACACCTCGCCGCCGGATTTTAACTTAAGACAATCGGGGTGTGTGGTGGCTTTTTTATGCCTGAATGAGAGTGATTGGTTTTTAAAGGCAGAATATAGAATCGACCTTGTAGTTTCGAAGAAACCGGAATTTGAGCTAGTCACGATTGGAACCAGACCGCACCAACTGATATGTCCTAATTCAACCTGAGAGCTGAGTTTGTTCTGTTGGAAATCAGTTTTATGGATGATTGTTTCGCCGGCAAAGCACCTTTCGATGTGTAAAAATCGATATGGAAATCGACAAACGATGTCAAGGGTCATTTGTTAACTATTGCACAGGAGATGCGTATCGATGAGGAAATTTTAAAAGTAGGAAAAAAAATCGGAGGCGGTCCCAGTTAGCCAAGTGAAATGAAACGAGGGTGTAAAGAGATAACAAGAAGATAAAATTGAACAACTAGTGTTCATTGGTTGATTAACGGGTCACTTGCTCGAATTTTACAATCCAAAATAACTGAAGCTACTAGCGACTGTTAACCGCATTTATAAAGAAAGCAAATAACATCTTACGTAATTTTTCTTAATGTAGTCGCGGTTTATTTGCCGACAAAACTGAACTTCATTTACCGACACTCATGTCTTGGGACTTAGTAATTTTTCTTACATGCAATTGCATGCTGTCGGCAATTGCTAATTACCTTGTCGATAATTCAATACTTATAACTTAATTTATGTTGCTTTTTGATATATATATGACTAATAAATTGAATAAATCAAACTACATATTTTTTTTTCCATAAAGTATTTAGCTTGTTGTTGTCCCCTATATCGAGTTATATCTAAATTGAAAACCTAACACGTACTATTGTTAGAAGTGTTTGAGGTGGATTAATCATAGAGTAGGTGGCATAACAATATAACAGTATAACGTTACAAGTGTTGAAGCCTTGAAGGTACATAAACTCTGGGGCAATTGGCATGATATATAACTGAGTAATTATTTATGAGCTCTTTGAGTCCATGCTAGCGCTACCGTGCATCATTCAAAGATGAGAATTACTAGGATTTTGGCACGTGATTAAACTATCGCAGGCTATTCTACGGATCTTTTTCTTTATATATATATAGAGACCTTAGGCTAGATTTTTTATTTAACTAAATCTCGCTAAGAACATAATTAGTAGGGGGTGTCAACGGGTCGGGTTGGGTCCGCTTCTTATTTCTTTTTCTTTTTTTTTAATCAAAATTACTTGACATGTCATCAAATGAAATAATATAAAAAAATAAAATAAAAAAGAAAACGTGGGTGAAAAAAGAAGAGCCGGAACCGGACCGGCCCAACCCCACCCGAACACCAAACAGTACCAAGTCGGCTCGAAAGGCCCAAAAATTAGAGTGAACTTTCTAGGGGTGAGCGATTCTCGGTCCGGTCCGGATCCCCTCAAGAACCGGGAACCGGACCAATAGTCCCGGTTCCCATTTTTCGGAACCGCGAACCGGACCGTCGGTCCGGTCCGGTTCCAAAGAACCAATAAAGGATTTTGTCAATAATTACAGCAAGCGGCCACTAAACTAAGCTGCTCAAATCTTATCAATTTTATCAAGAATCGTTGATGAAATTTAAAGAAACTGTATCTCAGAATTAGGACAATAACTTACTTCTTTCCTTTTGTGTGTATGGAGAATACCATTTTGTCAACCTGACCTTCCCTTGAAGATTGATTACACGTACAAAAGTGAATCTAATACATTGGTACAGATGAGAAAACAAGTTAAATATCTAGTTTGTGTCATATACAGGCCACTATAGGAAAAATTGGTGAGACAGAGAGCAAGCTTATATTTGACAAGATTATATATGTAGAATAAGAGGCATGTAAAATTAACAACTAGAAAGTACGAGAAAGCCAGCTCGCAAATCAGTGGGCAATCAGTAGGGATATATTTATTCTCATCTCGTAAGCTTCTGTTTAACATTTGGTGCCATAAAAAAGCACAGCTCTGAGATGCAAAATGTTCATTCATGCTCTCATCCGCCATGCTCGAAGCAAAGTCCTCACCCAAAGTAGGTACAATCGTGCCGACCACCAAATTTCCTCTATGTTCCATTGTTGACACCCCGATTTTTGACTATATTTTATTTTAGTTTTTATTTCTAAAATTAATTAAAAATATTAAAAAATGTCAAAAAAAATTACAAAATCAACTTTGGAAGCCTTAGCCTAGCCTTAGGAGCCAATTTTGAACAAAAAATATTTTTTGAATTTTTTTAATATTTTTGAAATTTATTTAATTATTAAAATACCCAAAAAATCATAAAAAATACCATCCGTGGTCAGAAAATTACACAAAAATATTCAGAAATTTTATTTTAATTCCCTCTTTAAATAAACCTAAAATCGAACCGAGCCTGAAAAATCCTTTTCGAGTCTTTTAATTTTCAATTCTTGATTTTTATAAGCTATGACATTGGACTCTAAAGTATTGAAATGCAATTGGGTCAATTTGACCTCCGATTTGACCAATTTTAGCCAAAAGGGCTTAATTGCATAAAAATCTTTCAATTTAGTCCCCGGTTTTGCAATCTTCGAAATTAAATTTCACACAGGCACACCCATTAAAATTAAACACCTCTAACCTATAGTATTCATCATTATGAATCCATTGGTGGCCTCAATTTTGAATAATTAGATCGTTTATGCCCTCGATTTGGCGAAATTAACTTTCGGATCCTAGGGATAATTTGGGGTTTTCACAACATTTCAATCGATTGATTCACGAAAACACCCTCATTTGATAGAAAATATGTCAAGGAGTCTGATTTTGGTGTCAATTTCACGAAAAGAAGTCAATTTGGCGATTTTGGTCGAACCGGGCCGGTCGGGTCAGACCCGACCCGAACCGGTCCGACCGGGTCTGCAACTAAGTTGCAGACCCGTGCGTTGGCCGAGCATGGGCAGAAACATGGGAAGATGGGGCGCGGTATTTTTAAAGGAAAAGGAGGGGCGCCGAACGTGGGAAGCATGGTGGCGGAAGAATATTCGTTTGGCAGAGGAATGGGCGTCGACACACCGGTCGGCCACGCCAAAACGGGGGAGATTCTCGGATAAAAACCGAGCTCGGCCATGAGAGAGAATGGGGATTTTTGGGAGAGAAAAACAGAGCAAGTGGAGCGACTGAGGACCTTGGGCGTACCTCACTGATCACCACCGGAGCTTCAGCCACCGTCGACGGACCGGAGACAGGTCGGTAGCTCGCCGGATCTCCATTTTTTCCACGCATGCCATGTGTTCGTTGAAATGCTGAAGCATGTTTCGACTCGGTTTTGTCTCGGCCGTGCATTATTTGAGTAGCATGTGTTCGATTATGGCCCTAAGTTAATCCTAGAACTACTTTAAGGTCCGTGTGTGTCCCCGTTTTGCATCCAAACCCGGCGAAAATCGAGCCCGGAGCTTCGCCGTCCACCATTCGGACCGAGAGCTCGACGGGGAATTTCCGGCGGTCTTCAAGCTCAAAACGAGCTCAGGTAAGCTTCTGTGCTCTCCATGGATGTTGTTTGAATGATTGAAATCGAGCTTGGTAGCCTAAAAATTTTTATGTAAATTTTCGCCGGAGCCGGTTCGGTCGCCGGATTTTTGGGGCGGTTCCCGACGTGTTTCTTGCCATGTTCTGGTCTTATGTTGATGCTGAGGTGCTAAGGAGTCGAATGGTATTAAAATGGTGAAAAAATTTGAAGTTTTGGCTCGGTTTTGAAGTTTTCCGGCTAGAATTCCGGCGAAGTCGCCGGAATTTGTACTGTTCATCGTCTTCTCCGGCGACGTCGCCGGCGGTCAACGGTCAAACTGCTGACGTGGCGTGCCACGTCGGCAGCCACGTCAGCACGTGGGGGCCGCGGTAGAAAAATAAAAATAATAAAAAGGATCGGACGGACACGGCTTCGCCACGTGTCGCGATCTCGTTTTTTTTAGACTAATAAAATGATTTTCAGATAATTAATTAAAACTGATCCTACGGTCGAAAATGTGCCAAGTGGCTTTCTGTGGATCGTCCGATCTTGTCCAAGATCGGACGCACCAGGAATAGCCACGTGGCACAATCTAGAGCGTCCGATTCGCATGGTTTTTCTAAAAAAAGAAAATAATTTAATTTTTGATCCGACGGCTATAATTGAGCCACGTGGCTCTCTGTGGGTCTTCCGATCGAGTGAGAGATCGGACGCACGAGAACAGGCCACGTGGCACAATGAGAACCGCCCGATCCGGGGAATTTTCGGATAATTAAATAAAATAGATAAAAAAATCAAAAAAATTGTTAAAAAAAAATAGGAAAAAATATTTAAAAATATAAAACGGTGTCGTTTTAGGCCGGTGTCGACCCCTAGGGTCGGGCCGGGCGCCCGAGAGGCGCGGGCCGGGTCTGATCCGGCCCGAAAAATATTTTTATATAAAAAAAATTCAGAAAATATTAAAAATTCAAAAAAATCAATAAAAAATAGAAAATCATAAAAAATTCAAAAAATTTCGGAAAATTCAGAAAAATTCTAAAAAATTCCAGAAAATAGGAAATGGCCACATTCAACTGGCCATGACCTGTTCCGGGTCTTTCGACCCCCGATCTTTTCCGAAATGACGGTTTTGCCCTTCCGGCAAACCGCCTTCCAAAAAAATTTCTAAAAAATTCAGGAAAATCCCAAAAAATAGGAAATGGCCACGAGCAACTGGCCAAGACTCATTTCGGGTGTTTTGAACCCCAACCCTTCTTAAAATGATGATTTCGCCCTTTGGGCGAATCGTCTTCCAAAAATTGAAGAAAAGTCAAGAAATTCCAAAAAAATTCTCAAAAATGGGAAATGGCCATGAACAACTGGCCATGGAATATTTTGGGTAATTCGGTATCCAAACCTTCCAAAAATGACAATTTTGCCCTTCGGGCTAATTGTCCCTGAATCTTCCCATTTTACCCCTAGCCCTAAATCACATCTTCCCTAAGCCCTTATGGCTATACTAGGAGGCCAATGATTGAAATTGATGTGCATTGACATGATTCATTTATGCAATTGAATGCGCTTTCGTTAAATTGATTGTGATTGATAGGACTAGTATTCCAATCTGCATGAAACCCGAACCATACCTATCTCACCCAAAGTCGCGTCTGAATGAACTCTTAGTCAGGAAAATCACTCGCGTTAGGTACCGAAAGGGCGTTGGTAATGACACCGACGTAACCAAGTCCCCGAACCCAAAATCTCTGGTTCCGCAGAACTGATCGATCTCTCCCAATCGGTCAGTAAGGTTTCCGGTCTACCCTCCAAGAAAGACCGGTGGCGACTCCAAATGCATGCACAAGTTGCACATGCCACCACGACCACACTAAGGTCGAAAGCTGTCGCGACCCGTCCGAAAGCGGACGCGGCTAATGGATTACCGATCACGGGTCTTGGATCGGTGCGAGCCCTCCCAGGCCCATACCAAATCGCGGCGGGAGTATTTTTCAGAAGGATTCGACGATAAGAGTCGATCGCTTTCGACCTTAGTGTGGTCGTGGTGGCATGTGCAACTTGTGCATGCATTTGGAGTCGCCACCGGTCTTTCTTGGAGGGTAGACCGGAAACCTTACTGATCGATTGGGAGAGATCGATCAGTTCTACGGAACCAGAGATTTTGAGTTCGGGGACTTGGTTACGTTGATGTCATTACCAACGCCCTTTCGGTACCTAACGCGAGTGATTTTCCCTAACTAGGATTTCATGCAAGCGCAATTTTAGGCGAGATAGGCTTGATTCAGGGATTCATGCAGATTGGAAGACTATTCCTATCAATCACAATCAATTTAAATGAAAGCGCAATCAAATACGTAAATAAATCACATCAATGCATATCAATTCAAATCAATGGTTTCCCTAGTATAGCCATGAGGGTTTAGGGAAGATGTGATTTCGGACCAGGGGTGAAATGGGGAGATTTGGGGACGATTAGCCTGAAGGGCAAAATCGTCATTTTTGGAAGGTTTGGATACCGAATTACCCAAAACACTCCGTAGCCAGTTGATTGTGGCTATTTCCTATTTTTGGGATTTTTCTGGATTTTTCTGAATTTTTTTGAATTTTTTATGATTTTCTATTTTTTATTGATTTTTTGAATTTTTTATTATTTTTATTATTATTAAAAAAAGAAAAAAAAAGCATGTTTTGACAATAGATAACACTCAACCAGATAAATAAGCTAAACACTAGACTGGAACAAATACATACGAATCAAGTCTATAATGGCAATATTTTAGGAAAATAACTCTGATATACGAATCGAGTACACAAAATATACCTGATTGGACGCCGGTCTTTAATCGCCAAGCCCCGATGTGCGCTATTCTCCATGTGTGTCACTGTGAACTTTAATTCTCGAACCACGGGCCTAAATCTTCAAATAGCTTGGCCCATGGGTCCATGATAAGGCCCAAACTCTTGGTCCAATTTACTAACGCACGGCCCAATCCAACTTGTGTCACGGCCCAACTTGGCAGGCCACAAAAATGGGCCTAACAGAACCTGCCCAGGCTCAAAATAGAGGAAAACAGGATTGGCCGAGGTTGTTCTTGGCTCCTTCGTTGGATACGGGTGATGGTCGGTGAGCGACGGAGCTGCGGCAAGAGGTGGTAGGCTGATGAAGGCACAAGGACATGGCGGTCGGAGGGAGTTGTGGGTGGCTCGTGGTGGCCGGCGGGAGGCGGAACAGCCTCAACCAGAAGCTGTAACAAACGCCGGGACAGGGAACCCGAACAGAGCAGGGTTGTCGGGGTTGATTCACGGTTGTCCTCGGGTCTAACGACGTCGGGTCTTCTTGGAGTGGTTGGTAGAGGTGCATGGAGGTCTGTAGGGGTCATATATGGGCGAAGGAAGGCGGCGAAGTGGCGGAGCTCAGCTCGGGCAGAACCGGGTGCAGAAACAGGGCATTGTTTGGTTCTGGCTGTTTGGTGTTCCCTGGCGGTCCTGTGGTGGCGTGCGACGGTGGAGAGACGTCAGAGGGCTTGTGGGGATGGTGTGGCGACGATTGGAAGGAGGTGGTAGTGGCTGAGGGGGAAACGGAGCTGCTGAACAGAAGCAGTTGCGGTCCCGGCGCTAAAAAGGGTAGGCACACCCGAATAGCTTCCGATTGCTTTTCTGGCGGTTCCGGACTTCAGTGGCGATGATGGCAACCTTAGATGGACAGAAGAGGACGTCGTCCAAGTCTCGTCGTGAACTCCTGGACGTCGCTCGCTCAACAAACGTGAATAACAGCCAGCCAGAGAGAGCATAATCTGTGGGTCGGCCCATAGGATGCCATACTGATGAAAGTCATCGGCAGGATCGAACCAGAGGCCATATCTCTCTTCCCTGCCAATACCCGTGCTTCCGTTGCCATAGATATTAGTCTGGATCCTCCAATCTTTCCCAGTGTAATCAGGAGGCAACTTGATGGAAGCACTGAAGAAGCCATGCGGATAAAGATCCTGAGACGCAAACCCAGACTCTGCGCGTTCGTCTAGAGAGAGATGGACTGCTTTGCCGTCTCCGTGAAGAGCAAGATTGTTGTCACCGAAGAGCTGGATGTAACCTCTCTCCTCTTCCTCTGCCTAAAGATTTTTGCCATATACACAAATACCATTCCAAAAATGCGTGAGAGAGTGTTGAAGAAGGAGAGAGGGACTGCCAGAGACCGCCTCAGAGAGGTGCGAGGAAAACCTTTTTAATACTGATGCCGGACCGCTAGGAGCGATAGAGAGATAAAAAAAATAGAAAATAATAATAATAAGATAAAATAAAAACAATAAAAAGCAACAATAAAAAGGCAAAGCCAAAACTATTTGGTCCAGATCCCTCTCCTTTTGCTTTTCTTTTAGATGATTATGTTTTTCCCTTTTTTCTTTTTCTTTTATTTTTATTTTTTTTTATTTTTTTTTCTCTTTATTATTATTAATATTTTTGCCCAAATTCAATTTTATGATGATCAAGGAACACCTAAAATTGGACCTGAATTTTACTATTTATGATGTCAAAAATAGATAAAATAAAAATAAAAATATTGACTACTTTTATGTATTTTTGTGACCTCGAATGCTACTTTTTTCTAATTTTTTTTGGGTATTTTTAATAATTAAAAAAAATTATTAAAAATTATAAATAAATATATATATATATATATATATATATATCTTTTGGTTCAAAATTGGTTCCTAAGGCTAGGCCAAGGCTTCCAAAGTTGATTTTGTGATTTTATGACCCTTTTTTATATTTTTAATTAATGGTCAAAAATCAGGTGTCAACAGCTGCCCCTCTTTGAGAGGAATCTCGTTAGAGGTTTCTCTCAAAGATAAGGTGGCACCTGATTCCTAACCGACTCAACTGAGAAAATGAGAGAGAGAAAAAAGAAGAAGAAAAAATGCTATGACATTGAATCCTTATGGCTCTTTGATGAAAGCTCGAATTAATCCCCGGTTTGCTCTAACAATTTGAATATGGGCCGGAGTGAGGGAAGCTTACATGAAGCTCACCTGTCGGATGCTGCCGGTTGCGACGACTTTCAAGAAGATACCTAGGACTCATTATTTAGGATATCCTAGGGAGATTTAGCTCTGACATGTATGGTAAGTCATACCATTATGGGATTCCTAACTTGTAGGAACCTAAGGAAGGCGCATCCCACACTTTGGGATTTGCCAAGGAATTTGATCCGTATGGTGGATCAGACCTTTGTGCTGACCCTCACGGTGGTATTTACCAATGAGTTGACCCTTCAGGCGGTTTCTACCGTGAGTTTTGACCCTTCAGGCGGTTTCTACCTTGAGTTGACCCTTCGGGCGGTTTCTACCGTGAGTTGACCCTTCAGGCGGTTTCTACCTTTGTTTGACCCTTCAGGCGGTTTCTACCTTTGGTTGACCCTTCAGGCGGTATCTACCTCCATGTTGATTTGAAAAGGGGTCTCATGACGAGGGTTCTCCACGTCCGATGAGATTGCCTAAATTTGAAAAGGGGTCTCATGACGAGGGTTCTCCACGTCCGATGAGACTGCCTGAATTTGAAAAGGGGTCTCATGACGAGGGTTCTCCACGTCCGATGAGACTGCTTGGTTTTGAAAAAGGGTCTCGGAACGAGGGTTCTCCACGTCTGCTGGGACAGTTTGCCGACTTCTTTTGAAAAAGGGTGTTATCCTCATCCTTTCTTTTGAAAGATCCCGAAATTCGTCGGGAATTCAGTTTTGAAGCAGTGAAAGATTTTATTTTGACAAAGCTTCGTTTGATTCTGTTGAGGCGACATTCTGGGAGCTGGGTTCTCCAGGTATCCTGCAGAAAGTTCAAACCTGAAAGATTTTTCTTCATCAAGAAAATGTTAATAATCTTTGGGAAGACAATAATTGTCCAATTGACAAAATTTTATGACTTAAGTTTTAGTCATGAAATGTGCATTTTGATGCTGGAGGTTATCCAAAGCATTCTTGCAATATGCAAATGTGATAACAAATCCCTTGCACGGAAAATCTGGATCAACAGTTTGAAAATTCCAAAAAGAGTTTGCTCAAAACATCAATTGGAATATTTCTCGACAAGGAGGTCTTCTCACCTGTTTTGAGATAGTGATTTTTATAGGGGATGCACTCAATTCCCTACTAACCTGTGCCTAGGTTTTAGGCTCATTCGCAGCGCATACATTTGGATCGGTCGGGAGGTCTTCCACGGGACCGTAATGTTGGGCTTGGATATTGGTTTTTCAAAAGGGGGGGACCCGCTTTGGAGTCGAGGCCATTGTATGAAAGTCTTCACCATCTGCTCCGGGTTTACAAGTCAAGAACCCTGCAAAATGAGAAAGAAATAGTCTTGCTCGTACTTCTTCGAGCTAAGCTACATGTTAACCCAAGTGTCTTAGTCAGAGAAGACTGTTTCAGGGTTATGATATTGGTAGGATTGGGGACAGAAAAAGGCTTGTTTTTGGCCCAGAATTTATGAGGGGATTGACATTGGTGATCATTGCAAACTTGTCACATGCCTTTTCCATTTTGCATCTTCAATTTTTGAGGCATGCAACCGCTTTTGACAACTCTGTCTGCGTCTTCCACGCCTGACATCATTTGGAGGAGTAGTCTTTTTGGTCTGACTCCATTAGGGATTTCCTCTTTTCCCATCTAGGCTTTATTGTGGGTCAATCAAACAGCTTGCACGGGCATCAGCCTTGCTTTTACCATGCATTTTGCTTTTTCTTGATGCTGGGGATTTTTTTTTTTTTTTTTTTTCATTCTCATCTCTTTTTTTTCTTTTGAAATCCCATTTTTCTCATCTTCAGGAGATCACTTGAGACATATGATCGAAAGTCTAAACATGCTTTTATCATAAACCCAGGAATTTCTTTGTAATCCCTTTGTCTTGAGCTCTTCCGTTTCTGAAGTGATGCTGCATCCATCTTGAAATGTGCAATGATCACCAACGGGTTCATGAAACGATTTTGCAGGCTCAAGTTGGCTGCGCAAAGGATATGGTGTGTGGGATAGAGAAATGAATGCTTCTCGTCATCCTATGGCATTTGGATTACCATATAAGCAACACACAAAGATTAATGTTAGTCCGAGCAAGAAAATTTCTAACCATTTTCTCCTGATGCTGCCGGACTCACCTCCATTTTGCCCCGATGTGGGGGTGGTTCTTGACAGAGTTAAGAATGAAAACCACCGTTCAAAGGGGTTGTCAATGGTCACCTGTAGTGTTCGGGAATATGAAACGAATGCCTCTGTCGTCCCAATCCATGTAATTGCTGCGAATAATCCCTACTTCCGTAGGTCCAGATTTTGCTATCTGATCCGCTCCACTTCTCTCTCAAGTGTGTATAGGACGTGTTTGGATTTAGGCTTTGCCTCTCGTCTTTTGAGAAAACGTCCTTTTGGAAGTTTTGAACAACTTTTGATTGGAAAAATCTCTTTCGTTTTCTCCAAAAATTTTACCCGTCAATGGGATTTTATGATGCCCAATGCATGTTCTTATTCATGTTCAGACAACCTCCTGTTTTAAAAACATGAAAGCCAATGAATTTTGAATTCTATGTCTTTTCTAGACATTAGATTCTGAAAGCTTTTCTTTTCTTCTTAGTTTTTATTCAACATTTTCAATGGATTGGGGAAAGGGATACTTACCTGTCCCCCGCGGCTGGAGATCCCTGAAAATGTGGAAGAAACATGTTATTGTTCGTTCATGAATTTTTCAAAAAATTAGAACGATACATCTTACCCTCGGTCGTGTGCCCCTGCGAGTGCACACAGGTTGTCAAAATCTGTCCTCCTTGATGGTGAGTCCCTATCAAGGATAAATAGCAAGTGTTAACTCATATTCCCAAATTGAAGACAAATTGGGACAATACAACTTTACTCTTGGTTCTCATCCCGTTCTGACGTCGCGTATTGATATGAACCACGTCTATCAAATCCGCTTATCCATGCTTGGAATATTTGCAATATCAATGGTTTAGCTGCCCCCGGTTGGGCAACGTCTGTTTTGTTATTTGAACAGATGGCTCCTTGGGTGATTTATCCACGTTTAACACCTGAGAAGGGAAAGAAATGAGACATTACTTTGGTATTCGGTTGAAGATCGTTTAGGAACGATACATCGTTTTACCAAATGGGAGGCTTCGTGACCAAACGTATTTCGTGCTGAATGGGGGTAGATCCCATTATGCTCCGCGGGTGATAGTCATCGTTCATGGAATTTGCTCCACGGATTAAGTGATTAATCCATGGCCCTTGGCTCGAAGACGTTCAAAGGGTAATGTTGACACTCAGAGCGGTTAGTTTTCAGCGTTAATTACAATGTTCCCGCGGGAACTTTACAACAAAATCCGTAACACATTCATTCGATGTATTCACCTCTCACTCTCCTGAGCCTTCTAATGATTTAGCACACGAGCTTCGAACCAGATGTCCGGTCGCCGGTACCGGTCACGACTGCGAAGATGCACTTGTTCCAAAATGCTTGACCCATAGGCTGAGTTGCTCATTCAGGAGATCGTCCGACTGCTCGAGTCGTCCAAGTTGAGCATCCTTAATTGCTGGTGACGGACTTCTCCCATTTTCGGCATGAACAACCTGGTTTCTCGGTTTATGCGTGATCCACACGCCGAGTTGCTCACTGAGGGACTCGCTTGAAATTTCAAGCCATTGACGCCCAAGTCGGGCATCCTCAACCGTTGGCGATGGGTTCCTCACACTACTTTCGACATGAACAACCTCACTTCTCGAGTTGGTATTTTCATCGTTGTCCAGTAGGTTTATACCCGATGCTGGATTCGCCGTAGGAATAACACTAACGATCGGTTGGTGCTCAAATTGGGGAGTCCATACCTGCTGAAATTGTTGTACATACTCTTGGGGAGTACTAGGGTAACTCAGGGGGGAATTCAGCCGATCGAACCAAGAATAGATGTTTTCAAGGAGATCGTCTGAACCATCGAGCGACTGACACTCAGGTTGAGTATTGTCGACTACTGGAGAAGGAATCTTTTCGCCATTTTCGTCATGGACCACCTGATTCTTCGAGCCGGAATCTCCGTAATCGTCTCGCAAGATTGTATGTGCATCTCCTGCCAGTGTTAGATCCGCTGTAGGACTAGTATTAACGGCCAGTCGGTGCTCAGACTGGGGAGTCCTGATTTGCTGAAATTGCGGTACATACTCCTGAGGAGTGCTAGGATAACCCATGGGAGTACCCTGATTGATGCCTGAACAATCGACAATGTAATTGTCAGTCCCATCGGTGTTAAGAGGTGATTGGATGCTTCCTGCTTCATGAGGATTGCGATCACAGCCATGCTCATCGTTTAAACTTGAACTGCCTCTATCTTGGTCTAGCGCCACTCGTCCATCTCTCAGTAGTCTTTTGTAGCACCAAAGGTGGTTCCTGACTTTATTTCTATCCAATTCTGGCATGTTCATGATCTTGAGTATGCGCGATGGGCGAGCCAAACTGATCCCTAACTGTTGAACTGCATCAACAAATTTGCTATGAAGCTCCGAGGTCCAATAAAACCTTGTTTTCTTGCCAGCCGAAGTAGGGTTGGCAACTCGGCGGCTACTCTTCGTGGAATCTGGTCGTGTTGAACCGCCTCTATCTTGGTCTAGCGACGCTCGTCCATCTCTCAGTAGTTTCTTGTAGCGCCAAAGGTGATTCTTGACCATATTTTTAGTCAGTCCCGGCACGTTCATGATTTCGAGTATGCGCAATGGGCAAGCAAAACTGATCCCCAACTGTTGAACTGCATCAACAAATTTGCTATGAAACTCCGGGGTCCAACGAAATCTTATTTTCTTGCTAGCCGAAGTGGTGTCAGCAACTTGGCGGTTACTCTTCTCGGAATCTGGTCGTGTTGGAGGTTGCTCTGGAGGGGATTTAGTGGTCTCAGATCGGCTGGTCATGATGGTGAGTTCATCATCGAGCGGACCCGACTTGTCATGACGCATGTTCCCTTCCACAATGGGCGTCGACTTTGACCTTATAGCACTAGTTTCCTCTTGTAGATCCTCGGCGGTACCCGCCTGTTCCGAAAGATGTTGCGAAGGGCATTGCAACAAATGAGCATTATAAACCCCCAGATCTGGCTCTTCAGTGAATACTCCGTCCATGGGAACAGGGTTACCGCACTCCAGGCAAATAGCGATGCTTAGAGCTTTTTTGTACTGAGTGTTTTTTATTCGAAGCTTTTCATTTTCCTCCCTTACAACCGCTAACTCGTGCCGATCGCGTTGCTGCTTCAGCCGGGTTCGTTTGTTTTCAAACCAGCACTTGACCTTCCGAGGCTCCCACCCTATCTCCTGGCCCATTTTGATTTTCTGTTCCATGTCCGGATAGGGGTATTCCCTGAAAAACAATTCGAGTTTATGGACTTGACCTGAAGTGTTGCGTTTGAGATATTCCCCTTTCTGACGCTGATAACCGTCGCGGGTACTGTTCTCGTTAACCAAGCCGCGGGTTTCATCATTAGAAGGATCGGTCTCCATGGCCCTCGTGTCAGGTTCGGTCTTGAGATCTTCAAACTCTTCCAGCAGCTCAAGCTCGGAGACCTCCAAGTCTGGCGCTTCCAGTAAATGACAGAATCCCTTGAACATTTTGACCGGGATATCACTGTTTGATTTTTCGTTAACTCAGCTTTCTTTGTTCCTCCTTGGATCTTCACTTTCTCTGCAAATTCTGAGAGGTTAAAGGAGCCGGATCACCGTTCTTCGATCAAAGGTGATGGCTACCCGACGAGCGCTCTTCTCAATGTTTCGAGATTCCCACTTCGTCCCTTTTGTGATGGCTACCTGACGAGCGCTCTTCTCAAGGCTTCGTAATTCCCACTTCGTCTTTTGTGATGGCTACTTGACGAGCGTTTTTCTCAAGGCTTCGTAATTCCCACTTTGTCCTTTTTTTGCTCTTTTCTACGTGAACGGAGCCTGAAGATCTCTTGCGTTGATTTCGCTTTGTCGAGCACTACGCTTGTCCCCCTGGCCCAGTCTCTAGAGTAACAAGCCTGCCCACCTTTCGGCGCCATTATGTTTCGTAAAACCCGAGATCACAGGACGGTGGTGGATTCGTGACTCATCGGGGATGCATTAACGAAACCCGCTTGGCTCTACTGTACATAAAATATTATTACCACTTCTCCCTGTACTCGAGCATTTATAAGGTGATAGATTGATGTCAAGAAGATTAACACTTTAGCCTTATCAGACTCAGCCTCTCAAACACTCTTCACATTCTCACTCTCTTCTCCGTCATTCCATCGCATATGGATTCCTCCTCTATGCCTGTTGCCTTTCCTGAAGCTTCGACCCAATGGGAGAGATTTTACCACCTCTTGGGTAGGGGTTATGGCTACATAAACAATCATCCTGAAGCTGAGGTTGAAGTTCGTACTCTGATTCCGGCCCTAGATACTGCGTGTATTGAAGGTACGAAACTGCAAAGGGAGTTTGTGATCTTCCCAACTCTCTTTAACAATTTCATGCAGGCTTACGAAGTTGCTAGCCGGGAGGTCACTTTGGCTGGTATCGTGCGAGCCCGTTATCAGGACCGAACTGAGTCCCTGATGTTGGCCATGCTGACGGCCGATAACCATAAAAGGGCTGTTGAATACGCCCACGCCCAGGTTTCGATGCTGGTCCGTGAGAGGGACAACTTGGTGGAGCGTCTGGCTCTTTTTGACACCGCCTTTGAGCAAGACCAGCACAACTTCGTGCTGAGGTTCCAGTGTGCCTGGTTGGAGGAAAGGCTTGAAGACCTGAGCATGGATATAGCTCGCGGGAGGGTGCTGGCTCATGACTTAGAGCTTGAGTTCGAGTACTATGACACCAAGGTGAACGAACTTAAGGAGAAATGTCGTCTCCTTTTCTTCAAGCTTGTAGACCTCGATTCCCGGAGTGTGGGTTGTAAGCAAGGCATGGATAGCATGGAGAGTCAGTTAAGCTTTTTTGTGATGCTTGTCAGAACTCATTTTGGGTTTACTGCTCCCCCTCAGTGATCCACTTGTAAACTTTCCTGCTGAATGAAATAAATGCGAGTTTGTTTATATATGCTCTTTCATTCTGCATTGTTGACTAGCCAAGGAAGGTTTTTGCTTTCGGATCTACGCGACTCCTTTTTCGCCTGTGTCAACAGATTGACTACGCATCATTCTCACAGCCCGACGCTTTATATTTGATTGACCTGAATGCCTCGTGAGAAATAGATTTGTATTTGCTCGAAACTTAAAGATTGCCCCTGATTTTGCGGTCATTGCGTTTGGGGCCGCTAGTAATCTTTCACTTTCGAGCTCGATCACATTCTGCTAGTAACTCATGCTATCAATTCTGCCTTCACGCGTCGGGGCTGATTTTACCTTGAACTTAATAACAAGGAATTACCGTATACACACGAGATGACGTTTGCGAAAAACATTATGCAGAATCAACTCTAGCTATTGAAGAAACAAACGCATGCACCGATGAGAACTTTACAATAGGAGATACATCCTTCTCGCGTACATCCCCTTTTTTCTTTGGGCATGTCCAATGACTAACCAGTCTGGCCTCAGCTTAGGTGTGCCATTACCAACTGCAGATCATGGTTGCCAACCTTTAATAGCTTCCAACTGATCGAACCAGGTATCAAGTCCTTCATCGAAGAAATCACCCGACCCCTCGAACGATTGATGTGTAGGTTGAGCTGCATCACCCGACGGGTTCTTCGAACTGGAACCTCCATCTTTGTCTGGGATTATAAGAGGAGATTTGATCGATTGACTACCACAAGCATCTCCCACTTGGGGATTAGGGAAATAAGAGTGCTCCAAGCTTTCTCCCATTAGATCATCTGAAGCCATATGCTCTGATTGGGCAAACCCTTGAGCACTGGGCGTGGTGGGCTGATCTGCGACAGGATGAACACTGACTAGCTGCTGCTCGGACGGAGGAGTGCTTACTCGTTGCACTTGTGATGCGTGTTCTTGAGGAATATTGAAATGACTCGCGAGGATATCCTGATCAAATCCCCAATAGTCGTCCAGATTCGACCGGGCCTCATTTGTCATAAGGGTGCTGGGTTCGCAGCCGAGTCCATTGCTCGGATTCAGTTCTGCATAACGCTGTCCTAACGCCCTTCTGTAGCAACCAAGGTGATTCGCGACTAATTGCTTGGTAAGTCCCGGTACGTTCATGACCCTAAGTATGCTTGTCGGACCTATGAAGTCGAGTCCTATCTGTCGAACTGCGTCCAAGAACTTGAGATGAAGCTCCGGGGGCCAAGTGAATTTCTTCTTCTCGTCGTCCAGAGTGGCGTAGATAGCCTGCCGACTAACCTCTAACTCCTCTTGAACCGTATCTGATCTTACCGGAAGCTGTTGTGGAGGAGATTCATGGGCTTCGATGAGGTGACTCCGATCATAACGACACGTATCTTCTTCCTCCGAAGACACTGGTATAATTTCTGTAGGATCGATCTGCTCATGCGCGCCATTAGCAGGATCTGATTGTACCGGAGATGGCTCAAGGGAGCAGGGGGATAAATGAGCACCTTCCATCTTCGTAGAAGGCTTACTGGGGAACAATTTACTGAGGGTGGTAGGGCCACCGCAGTCAGGGCAGGTAATAGTACTGAGAATTTTCTCATACCACATGTTTTCCATTTGAAGGTTTTGGTTCTGCTCTTTTAGGGCCGTGATCTCCTTACGCCTGTGTTGGACACCTAGTCTGAAACGTCTATTCTGAAACCAAAAATGGATTCTCATAGGATTCATTCCCAGCTTCTGGCCCAATTCAATCTTTTGTTCCTCGTTTGGGCAAGGACATTCATCGAAGAAAGCTTCAAGCTCCTGGATTTCTTTCCGAGCGTAGCGCTGGCGACTTTTTCTTTTCCGGGGTTGAGCGTCGTGGCCACTGCCGTCGTCACCACTACGATCTTGATGTTCGTCACCGGCGATGTTGAGTTCCATGGCTTCGATGTCGAATCTGATTCTAGAGAATTTGAGGTCTTTCAACGAACTCGTCACTCGGGGTTCTCTGTTCTCTTTTGTATACTCGCTCTTTCGATTTGTTGCCTCCTTTTCCTCGAAAGCTAGGTCTGTTCAGCGTTCTGTTTTTGAAACGACGGAACTGTTTACCTCCTGCTCAGCTTTCCGACACGAAGGGGTAACCAAATCCTTCCGCGGCTTCTTCGATAGTAGCGCTCGCCTTTCACTTTTCCTCGATAGTCATGCCTGTTCAGCACTGTCTTCTCTTTTTAAGTGGCAGAGCTGTTCACTCGCCGCCCAGCTTTATGCGTGATGGAACAACACAATCCTTTCGCGGCTTCTTCGATAGTTGCGCTCGCCTTTCACTTTTCCTCAATAGTCATGCCTGTTCAGCACTGTCTTCTCTTTTTAAGTGGCAGAGCTGTTCACTCGCCGCCCAGCTTCATGCGTGATGGAACAACACAATCCTTTCGCGGCTTCTTCGATAGTTGCGCTCGCCTCCCTCCCAGCTTTAATAATGGCGAGACCGAATTTGTCAGGCCTGAAATTGCGGATCAGGACATGTCTGATGATTCACGGGAGGAGCAGCCCTCGCTTTACATTAATTAACCCGGCTCCACAAGCATTATTGCTGCAACTTTTCTCCACTCTCGAGACGCTATAAAATGCGGAGTTGGTGTTTGGGAGATTAACGCTCTCATATAATTTGCTTCCATCCTCTAATCGCTCCACTACACACATCTCCGTCGAAAATGGCTTCTTCCCAAGTTCACACTTTCTCAGCCGAAGCTTTGACTCGATGGAAAGAGTTCTATAACCTCTTGGGTCGAGGCTACGCTCACATAGCCGATCATCCCGAAACCGAGGATGAGATCAGAGTCATGTTCGGGGACCTGGACATCACCTCCCTCGAGGGTACCGCGTTGGGGAGGGAATACAATATTTTTCCAACGCTCTTTACGAACTCCTTGGAGGTTTACCGCGCTGCTCATCGGGGAGTTACCGTGGCTCGTGTCTTGCGAGCCCGTTATGAGGATCAGTCCGACCGCCTAGCGTTGGCTGACTACCTGGCCGATAGTCACAAAAAGGCTGTTGAGTTCGCCAAAGAGCGGGTTTCGACATTGCTACGCGAGAGGAGGAATCTGGTGGAGGACTTAGCTCTATCTCTGGCTACCTATGAGCGCGATCGACGTAATGCCCTGCTAAGGAATCGGAGCGAGTGGCTGGAAGAAAGGCTCAACGGCATAAACGAGGATATAACTCGTGAGAATGGACTTGTTCGGGACTTGGAAGCAGTCGCCGAAGATCACGAGACTCAGGTTGTTGCAGTCAATGATGAACGCAAACGCCTCCACCTCAGGCTTGCGGACCATGATACGCGGAGTGGTGCGTATAAACAAAGCATCCATAACCTGGAGGGCCAGCTGGGCTCCTTTGTGTCGTTGATTAGGGCTCACTTCTGCTTTACTTTTCCACCCCAATGAATTGTATGATCTGGTTTGGGCAAGAATGAATGAAAGCCCCTGTGTTTGTTTTAGCTTTTATATGATCCATTTCTTCGAGCATCTGGACATCTTAGACTTGGATGAGCCGATCCATAATAAGTCGAGTAGATGTGTTCTGATTTTCTAACTCACTCATGGTCAGATGAAAGAATAGCCTCAGACTTATCCAAGAAAAGATTTCTTTATGCTACTTGTTTTTCACCTGCAAATGAAAAGACCGAGTCAAAAGGAATAATCTGAAAAAGAAAGCATAGACCCCTTTCAATCTTATGCTTGCTCGTAATTAATAATGACAAGAACTTTTACAAGGGTTTTAATCTTGTGCGAAAAGTTTTTATCAATATTCCTCGAAAGAAAGCATACTATTGAAAGGAATGTAATTCACGATAATTGCTTTTGACCAATATTCAGAAGAGCGAATTAGTCAAAAATGCAAGGCATAACGACGTGTTTTTAAATTTAATTGAAGATACGGCATCCAAATCAAGGCCGTTTTGTTAAGAACGAGAGCAATTTGGACATCTATCTCGTCATTAAATTCGAAATAACGTCAATACTCTTGATCAATTATCGTGGATTACTTAGTGACGTATGACATGCATGGACCAATTCAAGTGTATAATTCCTTCTAGCGAAATTGGGGTTGGATTACCCTGTACGACCAAAAAGGTCGTGTAAGATTTTCAACTTTAGTTTCCTCTAAAGGAATTATAAACTTGACTTGGGAGTATTCGGATGATTAGAGAAAATGCCACTATCACATTCCTATGACCCGTCAAAAGAAATACAACCGAGTTCCATCTGAATGTATACACCAATAGATCCCTAATACAATCACTCTAAGGGGTGAGATAGAGAAAGCCTCGATAAAAATAAACCCTATACAAGAGGACTAGTAATGGAAAATGAAACCAAGGAATGTGATCCTAACGTTTAAGGATGCCCCAAGTTCGATCTGTGACTTCCGGATCACTTGCCCCAACTCGTCATCTTCATTGGACGATATCTCAATAATGTCCATAGTAGGCTCCTTTGTTGCTCACTCGGTGTTCGCCATGGGATATCATCCTCCTCGTCTTCTATCAAGGACGTTTGGGAAAAACACATGCATCTATCCTTGAAATGGCATTTAATCTAATCACCAGAATGCAATGAATGAAATGCCTATATTTATATGAACTGTAATAGTTTTGAGGGATAGAGAGTCTTACCAACCCAACTCGTCGACTTATGTGCGATTTTAGGTGTACCAACCGCCCAAAGACATGCGCATGAGACAAGTGATGGTGAACTTCTAAAAATCAGAGGGTTTGGCACCTAAGGTTAAGGTTCCCACCTCGAGTTCTAGAAAGAGCCGATTCCATTGCACAACTATCGTTGCATTGGGACTCAATCCATAGTTCGAAGCGAGCGGAATTGAGAAGTGGATTACCCCGTGTTTTTCCTCACGGAGATTCCATTTTCAATTCCTTCTATTGTGTTCCTAAAGGCGGCGCCCGGGGTTTTAGGCGCGGTTGTGTGTGTCCATGTGTCGTGATCATCACAATGCAAGTCATGCACAACAATTTATCAATCAGCACTTCAAATCATCCACACAACATACATTCCTACGCCACACCTGCGTAAAATAAAGTTAATCACAGACTACACCCCTTATTACTCCAATCTGCAAAAACATATAACACCTATCGTGAGCGGACTTACCTCACCTTCAAGAGCGCCTGTAGGGTTAGAAAAATCACTCCATTTTTATTACGGCCTAAGTCCACTTGAGGTCTAGAACCATAGTTTCTAGAACAAGTCCCCAGCGGAGTCGCCAGCTGTCGCGACCCGTCCGAAAGCGGACGCGGCTAATGGATTACCGATCACGGGTCTTGGATCGGTGCGAGCCCTCCCAGGCCCATACCAAATCGCGGCGGGAGTATTTTTCAGAAGGATTCGACGATAAGAGTCGATCGCTTTCGACCTTAGTGTGGTCGTGGTGGCATGTGCAACTTGTGCATGCATTTGGAGTCGCCACCCGGTCTTTCTTGGAGGGTAGACCGGAAACCTTACTGATCGATTGGGAGAGATCGATCAGTTCTACGGAACCAGAGATTTTGAGTTCGGGGACTTGGTTACGTTGATGTCATTACTAACGCCCTTTCGGTACCTAACGCGAGTGATTTTCCCTAACTAGGATTTCATGCAAGCGCAATTTTAGGCGAGATAGGCTTGATTCAGGGATTCATGCAGATTGGAAGACTATTCCTATCAATCACAATCAATTTAAATGAAAGCGCAATCAAATACGTAAATAAATCACATCAATGCATATCAATTCAAATCAATGGTTTCCCTAGTATAGCCATGAGGGTTTAGGGAAGATGTGATTTCGGACCAGGGGTGAAATGGGGAGATTTGGGGACGATTAGCCTGAAGGGCAAAATCGTCATTTTTGGAAGGTTTGGATACCGAATTACCCAAAACACTCCGTAGCCAGTTGATTGTGGCTATTTCCTATTTTTGGGATTTTTCTGGATTTTTCTGAATTTTTTTGAATTTTTTATGATTTTCTATTTTTTATTGATTTTTTGAATTTTTTATTATTTTTATTATTATTAAAAAAAGAAAAAAAAAAGCATGTTTTGACAATAGATAACACTCAACCAGATAAATAAGCTAAACACTAGACTGGAACAAATACATACGAATCAAGTCTATAATGGCAATATTTTAGGAAAATAACTCTGATATACGAATCGAGTACACAAAATATACCTGATTGGACGCCGGTCTTTAATCGCCAAGCCCCGATGTGCGCTATTCTCCATGTGTGTCACTGTGAACTTTAATTCTCGAACCACGGGCCTAAATCTTCAAATAGCTTGGCCCATGGGTCCATGATAAGGCCCAAACTCTTGGTCCAATTTACTAACGCACGGCCCAATCCAACTTGTGTCACGGCCCAACTTGGCAGGCCACAAAAATGGGCCTAACAGAACCTGCCCAGGCTCAAAATAGAGGAAAACAGGATTGGCCGAGGTTGTTCTTGGCTCCTTCGTTGGATACGGGTGATGGTCGGTGAGCGACGGAGCTGCGGCAAGAGGTGGTAGGCTGATGAAGGCACAAGGACATGGCGGTCGGAGGGAGTTGTGGGTGGCTCGTGGTGGCCGGCGGGAGGCGGAACAGCCTCAACCAGAAGCTGTAACAAACGCCGGGACAGGGAACCCGAACAGAGCAGGGTTGTCGGGGTTGATTCACGGTTGTCCTCGGGTCTAACGACGTCGGGTCTTCTTGGAGTGGTTGGTAGAGGTGCATGGAGGTCTGTAGGGGTCATATATGGGCGAAGGAAGGCGGCGAAGTGGCGGAGCTCAGCTCGGGCAGAACCGGGTGCAGAAACAGGGCATTGTTTGGTTCTGGCTGTTTGGTGTTCCCTGGCGGTCCTGTGGTGGCGTGCGACGGTGGAGAGACGTCAGAGGGCTTGTGGGGATGGTGTGGCGACGATTGGAAGGAGGTGGTAGTGGCTGAGGGGGAAACGGAGCTGCTGAACAGAAGCAGTTGCGGTCCCGGCGCTAAAAAGGGTAGGCACACCCGAATAGCTTCCGATTGCTTTTCTGGCGGTTCCGGACTTCAGTGGCGATGATGGCAACCTTAGATGGACAGAAGAGGACGTCGTCCAAGTCTCGTCGTGAACTCCTGGACGTCGCTCGCTCAACAAACGTGAATAACAGCCAGCCAGAGAGAGCATAATCTGTGGGTCGGCCCATAGGATGCCATACTGATGAAAGTCATCGGCAGGATCGAACCAGAGGCCATATCTCTCTTCCCTGCCAATACCCGTGCTTCCGTTGCCATAGATATTAGTCTGGATCCTCCAATCTTTCCCAGTGTAATCAGGAGGCAACTTGATGGAAGCACTGAAGAAGCCATGCGGATAAAGATCCTGAGACGCAAACCCAGACTCTGCGCGTTCGTCTAGAGAGAGATGGACTGCTTTGCCGTCTCCGTGAAGAGCAAGATTGTTGTCACCGAAGAGCTGGATGTAACCTCTCTCCTCTTCCTCTGCCTAAAGATTTTTGCCATATACACAAATACCATTCCAAAAATGCGTGAGAGAGTGTTGAAGAAGGAGAGAGGGACTGCCAGAGACCGCCTCAGAGAGGTGCGAGGAAAACCTTTTTAATACTGATGCCGGACCGCTAGGAGCGATAGAGAGATAAAAAAAATAGAAAATAATAATAATAAGATAAAATAAAAACAATAAAAAGCAACAATAAAAAGGCAAAGCCAAAACTATTTGGTCCAGATCCCTCTCCTTTTGCTTTTCTTTTAGATGATTATGTTTTTCCCTTTTTTCTTTTTCTTTTATTTTTATTTTTTTTTTATTTTTTTTTCTCTTTATTATTATTAATATTTTTGCCCAAATTCAATTTTATGATGATCAAGGAACACCTAAAATTGGACCTGAATTTTACTATTTATGATGTCAAAAATAGATAAAATAAAAATAAAAATATTGACTACTTTTATGTATTTTTGTGACCTCGAATGCTACTTTTTTCTAATTTTTTTTGGGTATTTTTAATAATTAAAAAAAATTATTAAAAATTATAAATAAATATATATATATATATATATCTTTTGGTTCAAAATTGGTTCCTAAGGCTAGGCCAAGGCTTCCAAAGTTGATTTTGTGATTTTATGACCCTTTTTTATATTTTTAATTAATGGTCAAAAATCAGGTGTCAACAAAAGCGATCGACTCTTATCGTCGAATCCCTCAAAAGACACTCCCGCCGCAATTTGGTATGGGCCTGGGAGGGCCCGCGATCCACATTTCAGAGTGGGGGCCGCGATCGGTAATCCATTCGCCCGTCATCCCAACGAAATTACATCCCCTCGCACCATCGGATCGGGGGAAAATTTCGGACGGGTCGCGACATCCATGTCAAACATTTTCGCACACAAAACAACAAATTTATGAAAAGTTAGGGAACTAAATCCTTTCATTTGAAAGAAAAATCTCTAGATACTTACAGACAGATTAACCACAGCTCCCCCACTTAATTCCCTTCCACCTACTAAAGACCAAACTGGAAAATGTGGACTTTACATATAGTTGAGTGGATAAAACTGGAAAAGAAGTCATTCTGAAAAATGAATTGAGCACAAAGACAAGAACACACAACATTTATACATTAGTGCATCGCAGTGAAACAGAGGAACCAACCAAGGAACCAAGTCAATCAGTTCGGTTTCAAGCCGATTCCCAGTCCTAGCAGAATTGATTCAATTCTCAGTTCAAGGATCCTATAACCAGTCTATGACTAGTTTGGTTCCTAGTACAGCTCTTAAAACCAACAGTTCTACCTGAAATCGATCCAACCAGTCCGATTCCCAACTTAAATTGGTGTTGAAGTCTCTATTGGGGGAAAAAAAACTGCACTCACAAAGATTTGAACTATTGTCTTCAATATGGACATATAACCACAAAACAACTTAACCAAAGACATTTTTATAGTGAAATAATGCAAATTCTATATTTTAGGTTTACCCAAGCACATGAGTTAACCAAGAAGCTGGTTTGGTTTCCCTTGGAACAGAGGATTCACTGGGTAGGGGGGAAACCGATCACCCCTATTAGTGCGGCGATGTATCTCACCAAAGACGAGAGGCGGATGAAGCTCGACGGTGCCAAATCTCTCGCGCTCCGATCCACACCTCCGCCCGAAGCTCCGAACTATCGCGGCATCTCCGAGACTCTGAGAGGCGAGAGAAGAGGAAATGAAGAGACGAGAGAAGGCGAGAGAATGTCTGACAGAAAGGGGAAAGAAACCCTAATGAGTAATGACCGAGACCTTGAGAGGCGAGAATATTTTTGTCTTTTTTTTTTACTAAAGACCGAGCGGTCCGGTTCAGGAACTAGTCCCCGGAACCGGACCGCCCGGTCACCGGTTCCAATTTTAGGAACCGGGGACTGGACCGGATCCTCCTAAAATTGGGAACCGGACCACCGGTCCCGGTCCGGTCCGAGCAGTCTCGGTTTGGGCGGTCTTTTTTGCTCACCCCTAGAACTTTCGGTTCAAGTCGGGTTGGGTCGCGCTTTTTTGACACCCCTAATAATTAAATCTTTCATGTTAAATTCACACTATTGATTTTGAGATATCTTTGCACGAAAACATAATTGCTCTTATTATTGGGTGTTTTGTCTTAATCCTCCCCCTAACTTCTCCTTTTCTTTTAGTAAAAATTTGCAAATCTTCATTAAAACTCATTACCAATGGGAGATTAAATGCTTGTTGCTGAAAGTGACTGCCATTTTTTTTCTGACAAATTAATCAAATAAAAAAAAAGGGTAATTGCTTGCTATATTTGAGCAACTTTTTGCAGCATATGAAGGTCAGTTATTACGGCAAATGCTTCTGTCCTGGATCTTCCCAACATCTCGAGAAGATGCCTCAACCTACGTCATACCCACTGAAACTAATAACTCAAATACATATGATTAATAATTGCTCATCCTTATCTTGAGATCACCTTTCTCAAACTTCTTAATGTGTAATGGGATTCAAACTTACCAAAAGTATGGGAAAAGACTACCAAGGAAGCAAGCGAAAAATAAAATAGACTGAATAAGACAGTAAATCGAATATCAGATTTAGTGACTCGGTAGGAGTAACCTAAGACCTCAAGGAGAGCAGCAATCAAGCAATACAACAGAGATTACAATCACTCTCGAGTCACTCAAATACCCTTAGTGCTCCTCCGCCCCTAATTACACTCACTAACTCACACAATATTTAGCCCTACAATTCCTCATGAAATAATCTCTCGAAAGAGTTCATAAATCTTTATTATAAGATTTATTTGGTTTTAACACTCTCGAATTGCTTCAGTAAGTGATTCACAAGAAGTCACCTCCTTGAATGCTTTTCACAGCGAGTATAGAGAAGAGTCGGCTCTAAAATAGGAAACCTACTCAAATTACCTATCATTGGAATAGGAAACTAACTCCAACTAAAAGAACTATTCAAATTGTGAAAGTTCTCTTGTGAGCTCAAACTCGAGACATTTTTCAACGAATACAATGGCTTTTGTCGCCATTTTTTCCCTCCTAACTTGCCATATGAGGTCATTGTCGGTTCCTTTGTTAGGTATATAAAGAGCACAAACAATCACTTGATTAAAAAATAACAGTCGTCGTCGATTAGGGTTACTTCCTTTCTTTCACTTCTTTTCTAACTATAGCTTTAAATCGAAATCAAAATTGACTTTGTTAAACGCACGGTATTTTACTTCATGACGCATTGTGTGAACTAAACGATTTAAGTGGCCATGTTCCGATCCGGACACATTTTATACTCATAACTAAAGTCCGCAATCGATTTTTTAAGTACGATCCATCAAACAAACATGTATGTGCAATAATGGCAACATTATTAGGTGAATTCTATCCATGAACATGCATCACTTGAGAGACTAGACTCGAGCAAAACCGTTGGCTCTCTTATCAATTCATAACTAAAGCAATATGGACCACTAAGTGGAGACCATGGAGTCATGGACCACCTGCATCAGCAAGAAAACCCACCTTTTTTTTTTCCCCCAGAAAGTCAAATTTTCATTTTGGTTAGAAAATTGGATAAAGTTGCTGAGGTTATAGAGAAAGTTGGACCGAGGAAAGCATCTGTGAGATCTAGAGATGTTGTCACCTAACCTTTGTCGATGTGTAGATTCTTGACTGGAAAATTGTGCAAGTGTCATTTTCCACTCAGCAACATCACTGCCATTTTTTCTTATGGAGGACCCTGCCCCCCCGGCTCTTTATGATCTATTTTTGTTTCGATTGTTCAAAGAAAAAGATCGTGTCGTCCACCATAGTCACGAGATCAATAGGGAAATATTGCAAGAAATAGAGAGACTAACACATAGAATTTATGTGATTCGGCCCGAGATTGAGGCCTGCATCTATGGAGAGAGCGTATGGAATCTATTATGGACGAAAGATTGCAAGCTTAAATCGACGCCTCTCTCAATTCCCGGTTACAATTAACCAATCCTTACCTAATATTTTCCATAATCTTTCATAGTGTTTTCGTATCAAAACTCCTTAAGAGAAAGCCTAGAATCATTCTTAATAGACTCTAACATGTAACGCGGCAAAATACCTCCAACCAAGCTTTTAGAATGTGAATCAGGCCGAGTTTATCACACTTGTCTAGCCTACCCGAGCGCTCACTCCATGCCCATTGCGCCTGGACAAAACGCAAGCACCTAGCCGACCGCTATCTGCTCCTTTCGTGTTTGGGTGCTCAACATGTGCCCAGTAGCCAATAATCAACCCCGTTGAAATACACATGTGAGCTGCGTTAGAGGAGTTCAACATTTAAAATCGAAGTGGTGTTGGGCAATTAATATATCCTAGCGTGACCATAACTCATTGGCTTAAATTTTTAAGCGAAAGTAGATCCAACTGAATATGCTGAAGGGCTCGGATTTGAGCTCCCTTTTAACGATGAAGATATCGGACGTGCTCCCAGCAAATGGTATCAAAGCCGATGGTTGATTGGTGAGCCTCCAATCTATTCGGTGTTTGGTGAGAGCAATGGTGAAGTTGAGCACTGATGAAAATTCAAAGTTGAGATATCTCGATAAAGAATGATACCTGGATTAAGGGGGAACATACCTTAACATTGAGTTCACACGTAAGGGGGAGATTGCTGAGACACACGTGTTAGTTGTGTTAGAGAGTCTCACGTAAAAAAATCGATATGATGTTGAGCAATAAATATGTGTCAGTTGGCCTATAATTATGGCTTAAATTTTTTAGCAAAGATGGATTCAGCTGAATATATTGACGGGTTCGGACTTAAACTTCTTTTTCGCAATCTTCCTGGGTGAATGTATCGTACTAACAAACTTCACATAGATAGTGAACGGTCCATATACATTTGGAGGTACCCACTCGGGCTAATGCAAATCACGTTACCACATGGGGGGGACTAAGCTAGAGCAGATCATCTTCTTATGCGTCAAGCGATCTCCTCTTTTCCCATTGGTCGTGGCGATTTGGTCAAAGCACTCAAAGCGCCGAATCGATTTGCTGAGCAACCAAAAACTTTCTGGCATCTTTTAGGACGTATTCGGCCATTATGCCTGGACACTTTACGAAACCAACAAGACAGGAGACTAAAACAAAGACCTCGGAACGAGCCCCACAAGCAACGACGTGCTAGTGATGACCCCCCATGATGTTGGAACGGGACAAAAGAAATCAGAAGCGACAGAAATTATAGGTGAAATGCGTGAGCGGATTCTTTTGTTAGAATCAAGAGATAAGAACACCAGGAATCTTTAAAATTTGAGTTTAATACGCAACGTGATCCCTATCCTTTTAATACATATTTAGATGCAGTCTTCCATTAATTTAAGATCAAAAGACGGCATCTAACATTTTTCGCGTGGTTCAAGGACTAAACCGAACATGCACCAAAAGTCCGAGGACCACATGTCTTCCTTATTTTAACGTGCCGGTGCCCGCACGCCTCGCGCCCCCAATTGATTGTGAATCTTTATCTTGCCCACAACCAGGCAATACCCTCCTAGAGCCCAAATAGTGAGACCCCAACAACGCAGGATTTCCTTGCCTGGGTTAGAAGGTGACAAAAGAAATCAGAAGCGACAGAAATTATAAGTGAATGCGTGAGCGGATTCTTTTGTTAGAATCAAGAGATAAGAACACCAAGAATTTTTAAAATTTGAGTTTAATGGGCAATGTGGTCCCTATCCTTTTGATACATATTTAGATGCAGTCTTCCATTACTTTAAGATCAAAAGACGGCATCGAACATTTTTCTCGTGATTCAAGGACTAAACCGAACATGCACCAAAAGTCCGAGGACCACATTAATCAAATTAAAAATTTAGGGATCACATTGCATATATGGGTCTAGGGTTCGAGGACCACGTTACTCGACTGTTTGGGGTGGCTTTTTTCCTCAGAATCTATGCAGTGATTCCCTAGCAGTTTCTATCAGCTGCCCATGCTGTTCGATTTGAGGGGTTTGCTTCTTTCACTTGTCACCACCACATGCTCGACAGGTGTCCACAGCTCCTGTTGTCCTGTCATGAAGAAACGAGAAATTTTTGCACACCCTTGATTGTCCGGAAATCAAAATTACGAATTTCTTGTTGATGTCTCTAGTGCTTTCATTCAGATAAGCTCTTCGAATTTGGCATCCACCAAACAAATGATCTGTTCAATTCCTTTTGAGTGACTACGAAGTAAAGCCTAGAGCTCACTCCCCTAGGTGATTGACCGATCGGGCCAAGGTTAAGAGGATCCATTTCTTCTTTCCCTTCTTAAAGTGATCGCAAACTCGAGCTTGCTTTACCATTAAAGCTTAATTAATGGCAGACATTAGCGCCTAAGGGTCCCTGTCCATAGCCATCCACCAATTCCAAGAACTAATCTTTCCTTTTCGAAACGATCGCGTCCGGGCAAGTCTAACCGACCCTCGGTCGCATGCACTGGTCTAACAAGGAGATCGGTCAACTTATCCCCGTCGCATCGTGCTTTCGGCATGGGCAGGCCCAAACGGGGTCGGTCGATCCATAATCAGGAGTAACGGCGGTGCTCATGACCACATGCAGTTGAGCAGAGTCTACCTCCGGCGGAATCTCGATGGAGTTGCGGGCGCGCTCATCCCGGGGTCTGAGGCTCGCCATGGCCCCTCTTGCGATCATTTAATTTTGTACCGGACGTCCAATTCTTAAGCTAACGGCCCCGTCTATACATTGGTCAAACCCTAGACACTCAAGATTATCCAAGTCAAAATTATTGTCACCCATTCGTAAGTATATAGTCGTAAATACGATGACGTGCAAAATAATTGTTGCTCTTTTCTCTCTTTTTTTTTAATTTTTTTTTTCCAAAAGGGAGTACTACTTATAGGAAAAGCTATCGATCACGCTTCAATTATTGAGACCCTTCGTCAAAAGATCGATTTTAATACGTACCAATAGGCGTGCTGCACACGTTCAAAGTCAATAGGGGGGGAAAGTCTTAATGTCATTTATATTGTGCTTTGAACAAAGGAGTGGGTTGTACGCAGGCTCCAGGCTGATCGAGACGAAAGTTCGAGGAACATGCTTGTGTTCGCACGCCAGCCAGTAGAGACATTAAAAAGACAAACCTGGTTTCTCATCCTTTGTCGTCCCAATTAGTACTTGTCCCGCCAGCTCTTATGATTGTTACAGTTAGACGAATAATTCGAGGACCCTTATTTCTCACATGAGGTATGCTCACCTGAGCTTAGAGAAACTAAAATATGATCCAACAACATATGATCCATGCGCAAGGAATGCTGGAGTTAGGGGGCAGCGCCCCTCTGACCGGACAACAACGGATTTGGCCTTTTGCTTAAGTTGCTCAATTTGTTGTGGGATCAAAGAGGTTTAGGATAAAACTTAGGTTTTAGGCTCATTTAGTGCATAAATATTATGCTCGTTTTTTTACTAATAATTGTAACGAGTTGTGCGGTTGAAAACAGAATCATAGTGAAATCTCTTTGCAGGACACATCCCTACTCTGGGGTGAACCTGGATAAATCGCGAGTCGTCTATTTTTCTCCTATTATCGGTATGTTCGTTCTGAATCCTTTTTACGATACATTCCTTCATTGACGACCAAGTTAGCATGAGTAATTATATGGATTAATTATACTTAATGAATGCGTCATAAACGATATGGACGTTAAGTTCGTCATAAATAGATTATAAGTGAGTTTACAACGGACATAGACCCAACCGATCCCTGCAATTCTCGCTTCATAACTTTGAGCTTTGAGGCCAGTTTGAGAGTAAGTAGTTGTTTGGATCTCAAAATATAGTAGATCTCTGTTGTCGATTTTGGGCGCATTATGATGCTTTTTACAAGGACAATTACTCTTTGATTCCATTATGGATGATACAGATCTTCTTCAGTGGTTCATAAGTAAAACCCGGTCACTAGGGTCTACATGGTAACCATTCTGATTCTCATCCCAGAACAGTAAAAAATGAAAATGCTGTTTGGTAATGTAAATAATTCTGATTCTAATTCTATTCCCAGGATCAGTTTTAGAGGAAAATCTAGAATTAAAAAAAAAAATAGGTTCTGGAAAAAGAATCACTTTTGAAAACAACAAAATAGGATGAATCTCATATCTCTCACTTTTCTCTTTTAGTTTTCTCTTCGCTTTTCACTCTACTTAATAAAAATAAAATAAAATAAATTTTAAAATTTTAAAAAATTAGAAAAAATCTCGAAAAATATAAAAAGCTTATATTACGCTAGTTTGACCTTATTTTCATAAATTTGGCTCTAGATTTCATAGATTTCATACATTTTACTCTCCTACAAAAAATATTACAGAAGATGAGGGCATCCAACATCTTTCTATGTATTTAGACAACACAACATTTAAAGAAAAATACCACCGCCTGTGATGGCGTCGCTGGCTTGCGCTCAATCCCCCCCACGAAGGGGAGCGAGTTCGAATCCCAGAGGCGTCATTAGGGATCTTAAGCGTGGCGTCGGGGTGGTGGGTCCTCCGCTAGCGTCACCCCAGGGTTTACTCCCCGGCTGTCGGCCGTGCGGGGGTTCCCTGGGTTATAAAAAAAAAACATTTAAAGAAAAATGAGTCCTTAATATGGGAACTTCATCAAACTTCAAACATCATATATTAAATTTTATGTTTCATTCATGACATGCTAAAAAAATATATATTTTAAATTATTTTATGTGCATTGAAAATTAGTATTCAATTTAGGATGAAATTTTACAAATTAACTACATAGTTATTTGACTTAAATGAAAAAATAAAAAAAGAAATGATTTTTTGAAATATAATTTTTGTGCAGTTATCAAACAAATTTTGATTCTTTAAAACTCATCCAGAAATAGAATAAAAAAATGTCATTTTAACCAAAATCAGTTTTGATGATCAGAATCGCAGAATGAAAATGGTTACCATGCATGTCCTAAATGACGATCGCCTGGCGACTCGTGTGGTCATCAAATACTCTTTTTATAGGCTCGACTCACGTAAAATATATCGAGTCGTTACTAATTGTTGCATCGGTTCTGAACCAATACATGTGCGGTTCGATGACGGGCTCTATCCTATCCGACACACTTTGACGACGGCGGGGATGGAGCGCGAGACCATGGTCGTTCTATATAGGACGACGCCAATAAGGACATTGGTGCTTCAAGCAGGAGTTTTCGGCGCTCCAAATCACACAGAAAATGAGAACTGGGTCGGGTCGTCGCGGCGGCAGTGTCAGATTACACGCGAATACGACGGACTGAGATCGATCGATCGATCGACGGATCGGCCGATGGATATAGATCAGTATCTAGACCCGCCATAGAAACCCCTGTAGTTATCACCCCCAATAATTGACGAATCTTTGCTTCACGCAAGCTAACACAATCAAAGAGAAAGAGAAAAAGGCAAGGGTGATCAGCCAATCTCCTCCAAACGTCGCCATCTCGCATCTCGAGACCGTGATTACGGCATCAACTCAAACAGCGCAGCGGCGCACATTCACTGCACTGCGCACAGGATCAGTGGAAAAAAAAAAAAAAAAACTTCTTGAAAGTGCAGAACAGAAGCCTGAGAATTTTTCCAAGTAGCAAGACACATGAATTTTTACAGATTCCGCCATTGAAATCATCAACCTTTCTCCTCAGAGGCTTCTGGGCCCATCAAAGTTATAAAAGTTCCTTCCCTTTCTGGGCCTAAACCAGACACTGCTGAACATTTTCCTGGTCTAACGAAACTGAAAATTCCGACCAACAGAGAAAAAAAAAACAAAACAGAGAAAGAGAAAGAGGGAATCTTTACAGGAATATACCACAAAATTCACAGCAACATGGAAGAGGGGGAATGAAAGGAAAATGGGAACCCCCATCAGTAGGAATAGGCCATTCTGTGAACGACGCGGTCTCTGAGAATTCCGCTGTACAGAGCCATCCTATTGGCAGGCATTGCACTGGCCTTGTTGCTCGCATTCTTCTTGAACTTGGTTGGATTCGGGGAGGGAGAGGGAGGAGCGGAACTGGCGGCGATCCCACGTCGTCTCCTGAACTCCTCGCTGTACCCGCTCGGATCCACCACGTCCGCCGCGAATTGAACTCTCTTCTTCTTGTTCTTCTCTCTCCGCTTCCCATCTTCAATGACAGGAAAAAACAGAGGAACAACCCACAATCAGCAATCAGCAGGAAAAAAAGAAGAAGAAGAAGAAAGAAAGGATTTTGGGACATGGGTAACTTGGGGAATTCGGTTGAAAAAGAAGAAGAAAAGAAAAGAAAGAGAGAGAGGGGTTCCTCTTCTTCTTCTTCTTCTTCTTCTTCTCCTTTCTTGTGGTGTTCATACCAGACAGTATGCAGGAGCGGAGGGCCCGGTGCGAAGGCTGCGAGACGTGCTCGTCGACCACCTTCTGGAGGCGGTAGGCGAGGAGGATTACGGTGCCGGAGACGGCCATGGCGGTGGCGAAGGCCATCCCTTGAGGGGTCAAGATGGAAGACATGGCGAATTTGGAGGAGGAGGAGGAGGACAAGCAAAAGAACAGAGCGAGAGAGAGACAGAGACAGAGGCACAGACTATGGTCTGGTTTGGCTTGGCTTGGCTTGGCTTGGCCTGGTCTGGTCTTTACAAGGCGACAGAGAGAGAGAAGAAGAAGAAGAGGAGAGTAAGGTACGGGCGTTGGTTGCAATGGGAGCTAAACAATGTGGCAATAAATAGGAATAGGGGCCATATGATATGATATTGGACCGACATATAACAAAAGAAAGAAAGTGCCCCAAATTGTCAATTTTTTTTAAAAAAAAATTTGAATAAGAGCAGTAGTAGTAGCATAGTGTGAAAAGCAAGAGTGGGATTGGTGGGTTTTTTTTTTTCCCCGCTTTGTTTGGACAAAAAAAATTATACTTTTTTTTATTAGTATAGAATGAGAGGAATGTCCCAAAAAAAAAAAAAAAAAAGAAGTCGTTGGTTCTTGATGGGATGACGTCGGTTTCTTTTGGGGGAGGGGAAAGCCATTATTAATTTATTACATCATCTCCGTGAAATTTAGATTAGGGCAGACGCTTTCGGGGGGGTTTTAGTTCGAGATCTAGAAGGTTTGCTTTTACCATAAAGACTTTTTCGTTATAATGAATGTGAATTCTATCTTTATATGACTCCCACATTTTAGAAGACATGTTTTAAGGAAATGTTCATCATTATCCTCGAGTAGGTAAGCTTCAGATTTTGTCATGGCTACGTGTTCATGGGATTAGTGTTGGGTGTATTGATGTTTTTATAGAGCACCCAAAAAAAAAAAAAAACCCAGCTCACTAGCTGCCCAAAAGGAAAAAATAACTAGATAACTTTCGGTCTCTCACTGGATTTGGGAAAAAAAAAAAGGGAGAGAAAAGCATTTGAGAAGCTTTACATTAATCTTACGTTAGAAGAAAACAGCCGCTCATATTTGGAAAATTAGAGTAAAGTATAATCGATTGAAAAAATAAGTAATTTGAAAATATGTTTATTGAATATGATCGCTTGTGTCGCTCAAAATAATTAGTTAATGAAAATATTCTCGTCATCGACAGCAATTCATGTCTAAGTATTTTCATGGATAGTGAGAGTACTTTTCGTCCATTCATTTTTATAATTGTTGATTGAAAATTACTTCACGCATTTGAAGAAAATAAACGCGATTTCCATAACGATAATTCTCCTAGTAAAAATAAGAGACACAACATGGAACGAACAAAAGCAAGAGACCCACGAGAACGATTAACTTATTCTTAAAGTAATAATCGGTAAAGAAAAAAGGCTCCCGGTGTTCACCTTTTTTGGACGAGTGACGCACATTATTTCAAAGGCCAATCAAAGATTAATTAAAAGTTAATCTCGAGAACTTTAACAAAAGCTTCTATTGAAACCGGAGTGCGCGCGTTTTGCACGACACACCACCAACCGCCACGGTCCCCCCCTCGCATGATTAACGATGAAGATGAGTTTGGTCTACATGGTCTATACAATTCTATTTTTTTAAAAAAATTTCTGGTTCGATTTTTTTTAAAATTTTAATAAGGTGCTACAGGATAATACCAAAGGGTACAAGTGAACTGAAGACACATCATTCTCAATGTAAATAGTCAATTGTCTACATATTCGAGAAAAAGTACGTTTTGAAGACGGCAAAATGACCTCGACCTAAATCAAGATTTCCCTAATTGCGAAAAAAGAAGTAGTAGAAGAAGAAGATCAGATCTTAATCCCCTTTAGACCCATTAATTATTTGACATTTTTTGCACGTATGGACATGATTATTATGTGCTTAATAGTTAATACACTCTTTTACATGCGTGTGAACAACCGAACCTGCCTCGGTCGGAACCAAAAATGGTCTTTGTTTGGGGTTTTCCCAAGTGACCTTGTTAGATTCCAAGGGTCTCATGTACTCTTCAGCTCTCAAATTTTTTTTTTTTTTTTTTTGGGGGGGGGGGGGGGGGGGGGGGGGGGGGGTTCTTTTTCTCCTCCTTGTTTATAAATAAAGCCATAGTGCAAGTAGACATGTGCAGAAGCATTTCAAACTACAGTTTCAATAAACTATGTGAAAGACATAAAGTATGACCATTGACCAAGAATGTGGATAAAGTTACGAATAATTAAAGTTAGAGAAAATAAATAGAAAAGGAAATGGGTTTCTTTGGATCGCGAGTCTTGCCGATTAACAAGTTCGAAAAAAAAAAAACAAATTCTAGAAAACCAGGAGAATTTCCCCCCCTTTTATGCTCGATTCTTTGGTCTTAAGAATGTTGATTTTAAGAATAAGCGATTTGCCCTTATCCGATTCTTACTGCTCAATCTAAGAGCGGATAATTAATGTATTCTTTTATGGTCGGTCCGTGACCCTTGGATGTCGAAGGCGTCATTTGGATGATCACGTCAAGCAAGCCGAGCACAAATTTCTTTTGGGGAGGGAAGGAGAACTACCATTTTTTTTTTTTTGTCTCCAGCAAGTCCAAATTTGAATCAGATCAGCCTCATCCACTAGACAAAATGAGAAGTCATTTTCTCCTATATTTGGAAAGTAGCATTTCCATTTTTGTTCTTGGCTATTAATTAACGGTTCAAAAGTGCATTGATTTTTCTCATTTACATAATGTTTTGTGTGAATTTAACTTGAGACATTTCTACTTAGGCTTATATACTGGATCGCTTATGTTTAAAACTTCACGTCACGTTAAAGGATGGAACCATATTAATTTTGCCGCCTTTTATTCGCGTAATCTTTCATATTAAAATATAGCCCGAAATACGGGTAAAAATAATAATTAAAAGGGCTTTCACGTTAAAAAAATCATTTAAGACTCTTTGACCTGAATTTAGACCTTGAGCGAGTAAACCGAACGCGCTACCCAGAAAATAGGACAATCACATTGGAAGATGCCTCTCGGACAAGGAACACTGCCTAGAAAAGCCTTCCCAAAATCCAGCCAAGAAAGCATCTGCCGGTCAAGTAAAGCCATGTTAACGAACGTTTATGGAATCACGGTCTTCGTATGGACAAATTTGGTACTCATGGAATCTTTTTGCCTCCTTGAAAACGGCATCTGTTCACGAAAGCAAAGCACATCGAGACATTGACCGATGCCCGGGTCAGCGCATTTCGCAGTGAATATGTAGCAAAAGAAGCTGACGGGTCAGATCACCTCGACCGATATCAAGATCCGCTTTCATCCTCGCGAAACATTTTGCATTGCAATGAACGAGAGATGTATTTTGTACAGGGGATGAGGGCGAATGTTCGTTGTCTACAGAGTTAATTACAGAGACAAACGATAAGAAGATGTGTCGGGAGTCAAATCCATCGCGACCTGGAGTAGGTGCTCGATGTTGATATCCGGGTAGTGCTGTAGAAGCTTCAAGTTCGCTATGAAGTCGCCCCTCAGCAGTTTGCTCTTCACGCATAACAACATTGCGCAGCAAACTCGCAGCAGCATATCCTGTGCCACCAGAAGTATTTCATTGTCATTTTCTCAAGTCGCCAACAAGTTGATCGGGAATTCGCAAAAAAGAATTGCATCCACCACGAGCGTAATATTAGTGTATGTTTCGATTGCCAGTAGGAGGCAGAGTGAAATCTAAATGCTCTTAGCTCTATGCAGAAGACTGGAAAGACACTTTCAACTCAAACAGCATTACTCAACGGTCAGGCGCAAGTGACCTAATCAGTGACAGAAAAATGACAACAAGCAAGCCTTATCCTAATAAGAGGATTCAGCCCTTGATTTATATGCTTTCAAATGTTTCGGATTTCAGTAAGAGCCAAATACTTCTCGCATGCCCTTTTTATGTTTTTCTCCATCTGCATCCTATCTAAAGTGATGCTAGCCTGCTTCACACCGGTGCACATCATGAAGAACACTCCCAAGTGTAAAAAAATTCACGATTTTGGTTTTCACTTGCTGGTCTTGTCCTCGATTGGTGTCACACCAACTTTTCCTCGAGTAGGACATTTTCAATCTCGTCTTCTTGATTTCCCATCGAAAGTATTCTCGTGTCTGGTACACATATCTGGTGTACCCGTTACGTTGAATAAACCATTGGTGGCTGTAATGACTTCACATATAATTTACACTTATATTTAAGTAGCATTCTTGTGGTCCATAAAACATATGGCATGCACACTTCTCTATTTCATCTATCATGCGCATATCCTACGGGAGAAATCCTGATTGATTTAGATCAATTTTCCATTTCTTTTGCAAAAAGAACCCAAGATTATGATCAAGCCACTCACCGTGACTTTATGATCTCTGATTCTTCCCACTGCTTCATTTCAATTTCTAGCTTTACAAAACTCATAATGAAATATATGGATTCAAAAGTTCCTCCCAAAACGAGCTTCTCATATTATCATCCTATCTCTACCAGTGCTATACATTAGCATGAAGCATGCATCAGAAATACCATCCTAAATTGGCAAGTGGTTTGTTCTCTACTTATCAGGCATTACATTTCTATATCATGAATTATGCTTATAAATAGATAGATCATCTTCCTAATAAAACAGGTCTTCTCATCAGAAAGTATCTAAAAATTTTCTCAGAAGATACTCAGTGAGTCCTGGTAGAACAAGTAACCCAATCAGACCAAACCGGAGCTTACTTGTTTTCATGGATATCAAAATAACATAGATAGCATGCACAACTGTAGAAATGGGGAGTGCAGAGAGAGCAAAAGACCTGAACACCAAAAGGGTTGCCCAAAAGAGAATCCCATATTCTCAAGATGGATTGAAAGCTGAATTCTTGGGTAAGAAGCAGTGTGATCCATCTAAATGCATAGAATTGTGGTTCAACCTGCTCATAATAATCAGGACATTAGCTGACCGAAAAGTCCCCGAATTGCGATGTCAGAAAGCAGAGCTGAAGAAGATGCGCAACCATAAAAAGATGAATGTATGGAATTATAATTAGAGCCATTTGAGATTACCCTGGTTGTAAATTCAAGGTGCCGCCACAGTTCCTCATCGTTGGTCCTTAACAACTCAGATAAGCGGGAAATGGTGGAGAGTATTCCCACTGAACTATTGTCTAATTGTTGACAGAAGTGGTCCACTGAGTCACCCAAGAGCCTGACAAAACACGAAAAACTATCGGCTTCTGCATTTGCCTGCACAGACGAAAGACAACAGCTCCACATTGGATGCGAAAAGATAACAAGCTCATTGATCGAAAAAAGAGAACAAGGTGGGCAACATGGAGTGACACGTCAATTCTTTGAAAAGAGGGTGAAATGACAATCGCATTTGGCAGATTGTCATGATTTTGAGACTTGAGAGACTATCATACAGATGTTAAAGCAAACAAATGACCATAGAGGATACAAGATGCTCAACATGGAGAGAGTGCAACAATTTATGATAAGAGGCAGAAATTAGATGTACATTTGGCACAACATTTCAAATTTTTTTAGACTTGAGAGACTTATCACACAGACATAAAAACAAACATATGTCCAGAGAGTATGACAAGTGCAAGTAAAAACATTAGTAAGAATTGAAGAAGCAGTGTATGAGCAAGAATCAGATCCGAGAGAGATTATTTACAGAATGAAATAATAGCTTTCTAGTGGAAAAAAACTGGAATTGTACCTACCTTTGACATTTCCTTTACAATACCACGATAACGAAAAAGAACCATCCATCTCAATTCCTTAGCACAAATCCGATAGACACTAATGTGAAATCATGCATAGCAAAACATTCAAAAACCTCTACACATTTCATTGCATATAGGAGCATGATAAGCGATCGAGATTCCGCAAAAACTCGGCTGATGTAAGATCGAAAAGCGACCTGAATATATATACAGCTTAAGCATTAAAATAACATGACATCTGAGAAATTCCAAGCCATTTAAGAGTAAATTTGACAATTTGCAAGCACGGAATACTGTCATCCAAGGGCAAATGACATATTTCTGAAGACGAGAAGATCAGTAATTCTTACAGCATTTTGCTCGTTAGGATCGGTACTGAAGACGTAATATATGGGTGCCAAGACCTCATTCATTCCTTGCACATAGCGGATAGCAGGATTCAATTTTGCAAACAGGAGGAGAATATTTCTCATTGCTTCCTGTAGGCATACAAAAAATAACATCGGCTCCCGTTCACAAGAAAAGCAAGGAGCAATAATCTTGTATAGAACAACATAAAAGATACCGTACTCGGTGTCTTCTACTGATCGCTGTTTCTCCAGAAAAGAACTTCATATCCGGGTGGGTACGCTGTAAATCACGGTCTATCTGCTCTGCAACTTCTGTATTCTAGAAACACACGTCTCTATTGAGGTAAACATCAGCTCAAGAAAAGGGCAAGGAAGGACAAAGTGAACTCCACATAACGGAAAAGATATGTACCTCAAAGTACTGATTCCAAACGCTAGCTTTACCAAGACTCAGGGGGTGATCCTCCTGAGCGATTTGGTGCCGGCGAAGTGGCCCATCAACATCTCTCCCTGCTTCCGTTTCACAAGGACCGGAATTTAAATTTTTCCTTCTAGCAAACTCTGACTGCCTAGAGTCAAGATTTTCATACATCACGAACTTCAGAGTCATATGATTCTGGTGCTACAAGTTGATAAGAGAAGACAGGAAGAAACCAGCTTACAGGACTTATAAGTAGATCTTCTTTCAACTTGGCATACTTAAGTCGGTTCTCTGATAACTCCTTTTCCCACAATTTGCGAGAAGGGGGAAGATAGCCAAGGAGCAGCTGCTTGAAAGAGTGCAGATTACAAAAAAGATATCACAAAATGCATATCTTCAAAGTGCCTATCCATGTTTGTCTTCCAAAGGTGCTCACTCAATTACAGATCGAGTTCACACATTATCTTGCAAATCTCAGGTACAAGTAAATAGGAATTCTGTCAAAGGTTTCAGGAACTCCCAGTCCCACATATGCTTTTATCCACCTCATGGTCGAGGTATATGGCAACCTAGATTGGATATGCTATCCACCGTGGTACCAGAATCGGATGAGCTGCTCATAAAAAGTTGCAATGTTAGGGTAGGCTTACTTAGTTCTTTAGTTGGGTTATGGAGCAATTCAAAGCATTTCTTTTGAGTCGTTGCTGAGAGCCTTTGTTTCAAGGTTACAAACAAAGTGCAATGTTGGTCACCTTTCAATCTTTGTAAGGTAAAAGGATTATGGCTTGAAGCTATTATCTATAATTTCAAAAGCCTATATCAAATAATGAATTTGCCCTATAGTGTTTTAGAATAAGTTAACAAGATTAGATAGATGGCTATATCCTTTGTCGCACATATTCAAGGCAGTGTCTATCGAATTGCCCCTTTGGTGAATTCCTGCAAAATTGGAATAATGAACCTAGAAAACAGGTTACGATCGGGGTATCCAGCATAACAATCTCAGTGACAACCCATTTATACAAAACTAACACATCCTATACACTTAGGCAATTTAAGTACGCACAAGAAGCTGAAAAATGAAGTATCCTTCTTCCCTCAAACGATGCAATTTGAGCTTTTGTAACGTGTTTCCTTACTGCTCGCCCATATCGTTAATCCGAAGGAGCAAAGTGCTTGAACAACGAAGATAATTAAGTTCTAACCTTCCAAGTCGTGGCACGCAAACCACCCTCGTCAGGAAGCCCCATACTCGCAATTCTCTGCAACTTCTCCAAATTTATTTCTTCCTGCGATATCTGCACAAACAATCCAAGAATTGACCCGACAAATCAAGAACTTCCAATCGATTTGCGCACACAATGCTGCATTAGTTACACACAAAGTAACAGCGTGAGCCTCAAGCATTCAACCAAATGACCGCACATTTCTCCGAGGACGAAAGCCATCAATTTACCGTCAATCTGTCATACCTCGTACTCAACATCAGACCTCTTCTCGTCAGCCGCAATCACCTCGAACACGGAAACAGGAGCCGACCCTTCTCTCGTGTTGGGTCTCTGCCGGGCCCGCAAATCCGGCTCGCCGCCGCTCGGGTCCTCATCCCGCACGCACTCCTCCTCCACCCCGTCATCCGGCTCCTCGAACTCCCGATCCGACCCGAACCCGTTGGGCTGGATCGTCTCGAGCTCTTCCCCGAACTCGAGGGCCGCACCGGACCCCTCATTCTCTCCGTCCCTGCTGTCGAAACCCGCGACCAGGCTCCCCAGCCGGTCCGGGAACGGCTTGCGGGTCTTGTCGGGGATCTTGAGCTTGTTCTTGAGCATGGCGGGTCAAGTCGACAAGGCTTTGAGTAGAACGGGTTTCCTGAGTTTTCAACACGATTGGTGGGTGCTTCTCTGTACTTGCATGGGAGGTTTTTAGAGTGCGATGAGATGAAAGAGTTTTCTTTCGTTTTTTCAGGGTCGCGGTTGCCACTTGCCAGAGGTTGACGCGGGGATGAACTCAGAGACCGAGTCGGCGAGTCGGTGTGACTGGTAGTTAACGGTTGAATGGTAGTCCTTCGGCCCATGTACAGGAGAAAGCGCCTTATAAAACTGACATTGACGTTCGTTTTTTCGCTGTAAGAATTTGATGCACGGGGGAAAGCGAATTCCTTCCTAAGAAAGGCCTTTTCGTATTAGATGATTTCGCAATTGCCCGGTTACGCCGCAGGCGGGTCGCGCAGTGCGACACTAGTTATTCTCAAAATCGTATCGAATCGGCCGGTGAAATGGGAATCCCAAGGCCGCCTGAGCCCTGACGGGATTTAGAACTGCACTCGAGTTTTATTTTTAAACGTGTGCTTTGTAATTTTTCGGTGGCAAAATATCGGGAAAATGGCTTCTATATTATTTGCCAAATTCAACTAAACATAGGATCATTTTACTTAGGAAAAAATCTTTATGAAAATATTTTTCAGCAAAAAGGAAAAAAAAAATTCCGTCCAATAAACCGAGCCTAAATGTTCAAACAAAAAAGCGTTGGAGCCTAAGTGCTTTCGTACGATGATGACTTGTTTTTCTTCTGTAGGCCCATCCAATAATGTTGTTGCGATTTCCAATCTGGCATCGCCCAAGTTAGCTAGCCGTCCGTACATGTTCGTGTTGCTTTTTTGTGTGGTTTCGACGCTAATTTGTTGCGTCAATTAATCTTCAAAAGGAGCTAGGCGTTAAACGAGAGAAAATTGTCCGAAAAGTCTTTTTTGTCCATGGCACTTTTGCCAGTTCAGTCCTAGACTTTTAATTGCGTCGGTTGATTTCTAAATTTTTTCGTGTTTTGCCAATTGAGTGTATATGGCCAATTTTTATCGAAAATCAGTGACGTGGACGCTAGGGGCACGGATGATAACCATTGCGTTTCTCTATTTCATGTTTGAGAACATGTTTGAAACAGAAATTCGTTTGGTAGAACAATTTCATTTTTCTCTTTTTGGGAAAATATTTTTGCCCGAAAATATGTTTGGGACATAAAAGAGAAGTAGGAATTTTCTACTTTTCTATTGTTTTAAGAAAATAAGAATTCTTCTCATCTCCCCCTCAACCTCCGGTGGTCAGCCACCGGTCTCTGGTGTTGACACCTAATTTTGGATCAGCCTTTTTGTAGTTATTTTTTAAAAAATTCATAAAAAAAAATCCATAAAAAGTCCAAAAAAAATTGAAAAATCAACTTTGGTGGCCTTGGCCAAGCCTAAGGAACCATTTTTGACAAAAAAAAATAATTTTTCATATTTTTCATATTTTTTAATATTTTCAGAAATTAGGAAAATACTAGAAAAATCAAGAAAAATAGCATTTGAAGTCACAAAAATATAAACAAATAGCCAACATTTTTATTTTAAATCCCTTGTCTTTTTTACCTCGCAAAAAATCCAAAATCAGATTCAATTTTACATGTTCCTTTGTAACACGTATGATTGAATTTGGTAAAAAAATATCGTTTGAGTCTTTTAATTTGCAATTTTGACGTTTTCTAGGATCTTGACATTCAATCTAATTGTCTCTTATTGCAATTTAGCCCAGTTGTTTGCACAAATTGCCCAATCGCATGAATTTGGTAAAATTGCATACTTAATTGCATTTTAGTCCTTGAAATTGGGCATATTTGAAATTACTTTCCATTCAGGGACTATCATTACAAATTAAACATACTGCCCAATGGGTTTCACCATTTTGAATCGATTGGCATAGGTAATTTGGCCCAATTTGATCATTTGAACCTTCAATTGCATGATTTCCCGATTTGCAATTACATGAAAATTTAGGGTTTTTATAGAAATTGATGTGAACTTTTAGGCAAAACCTCATTTTTAGATAAAATCCATGCCCTAAATTCGATTCTAAGGTCCAATTGCAAAAATTTCCCATTAATTTGGGTTTAATTTCAAAAATTGTAAGTCGGAACCGGTTCGACCGGTCAGACCGTTCTGACCGGTCGAACCGGTTCCGACTTACAGTGTCTTCTTCTTTCTCAGATTCTTGCGCAGATGAACAGTGCCAAGCTTGATTTTGATGACAAAATTGACCGACCAATCTGTTGGGATTCACGTAACACGTACGGGCAAATAAAAATTAGTAAACGCAGCGGAAATAAATAACAACCCATACATGTATCTCCAGAGGCGTACTTCGTGCATTTCAATCGAAAAATCACAAAGTACTAAAGGGAGTAAATAGACTACCTCTTGTAGCGTGCTTGAAACGGAGGTGTCGGTTCGATGTTCTTCGATCTCAGCCCCACAAGTGTCGGGCCTCTAGTTCAGACACACCACCAATTGACGAACGGGAGACGACTAATAATTCCACAACAATTGTGCTAGCAATTTACGGAATCAATATTCCAAACCAATTTACGGAATCAATATTCCGAACTTGGTATATTTTGGTCACTCAAAATTATGAGAATATAGAGAGTGTTTGTGTTCTTCTCTCAAAGCTCTCAAAAATCTGTTCACTCTACAAATGTGCTAACCCCAACCTCAAAACTCTTGCCATCCTTTTATAGCCAAAAACACCTTCCAATAAATTGTATTATAAAATAGCACTAACATATAATAAATGTTTTCTAAAAATAGCACTCACAATTTATGATAAATAAATGCCATATAAAAATAGCACTAACAATAGCACTCACAATTTATAAATAGCACTCACATCTTATGATACAAAAATGCTATTTAAAAATAGCACTAACAATTATAAATGCTATCTAAAAATAGCACTCACAATTTATCATAAATAAATGTCATTTAAAATTAGCACTAACAAATATAAATGCTATCTAACAATAGCACTCACAATTTATCATAAATAAATGCCATTTAAATTTAGCACTAACAATTATAAATGCTATCTAACAATAGCACTCACAATTTATAATTAGCACTAACATTTCACAATACAAAAATGCTATTTAAAAAATAGCACTAACAAAGGTGTTAAAAATAATAATAACCATTATTATTATTACAAGAGTTAAAAGAGGTTACCAAACAGTAAAATACGTATAACGTACAAATACGTAGAGCATACGTGTACATCGTATATACACGTGCAAGTGACCAAAAAGAGAAATAAAATTAAATCTCATTTAATTTAATTTCAACCCAACTAATTGGTATAATTGCAAACAAATTTGCAATGTCGTCTTTCCACAATGCGTTGTCATGTATTGGTTAAGGTGTGTGACATTCCTAGGTTCATCACCGAGCTGGCAGTAAGACATGTACTAACACATTAGTACTTCCAAGAGAATTGATTGTCCCGATCATCCTCTAGGTCCTACAAGCCACGAGTGACATCTAGCAATATGTCATGGCTACCCAGACAGTGTGAATTCTTTTTAAGAACATTATGAACCTGTCAGCTTTGGCTACAGTGTAATTCAATCCTTCTGTCTAACTATGTCCCGATCGAACAAAGGCCATGGAATATTTGTCAAGCCACCAATTCGATCATATGTACAAATCTAACTTGACATGCATTTATATGAGACATGAACATTTCATTCTCAATCATAACCCCGGCCGAGGATTTCAATGCATTGTTACAATTAGATCACATAGGACATCATACCTTTATTAATAAGGAGACAGATTCCATATTGCGTACACATGTGACTTCGTATGTGCCTGAACTACGACCATCAAGTACAGAGACGAATCAACGACCCGCCAATATGCGCACGTGTGAACCATAGCCATTTATCACACAAGTCAACACTGTACCTCAGGTCTAAGGATTATTTACACAAGACCAAAGCATGAACGATTAGACATTGACCACGCAAAAAGCTTCCATGTCGCTAATCATTCAATACGTGTCACGTTCAGTGAACTTGTCCGATACAAGCACCTATGTTCTAACTCGGATATCGCAATACTTAATGACTTGTGACTCGTCATTCCCTTAAGTATCTGATACTTAATTATGAAGTTAAGAACATACCGACCTCAACAGGATCATTGATATCCATTCAATAATCCATTGATCGGGAACTGTTTTAAAGATTCAGTCTAACCGTAAACCTGTCACACATATTCTCAACGTCTTAAGAATAGGTTCGGTTGCAACTGATCTTATGGATTTTATTCATTTATAGTTGGACAAATGAATAAATACGTCTTTGCCACTGATAAGAAATCAGAAGTGCAACGGATATACCCAATATGTAACTATTACATAATTGCTTTAGGGCATATCTCTAACAATCTCCCACTTGCACTAAAGCCAACTAGTTTGGTACCTCAAACCCATTTTATCAAGGTGTCTTTCAAATAAAGACTGAGGTATTGCTTTAGTAAAGGGGTCTGCCACGTTTTCCGCTGAGGCAATTTTCTGCAAGGCGATATCACCTCTCCCAACTATTTCTCTGATGAGATGGAAGCGTCTCTCAATGTGCTTGGATTTCTGATGAGACCGTGGTTCCTTAGCTTGAGCTATAGCCCCATTGTTGTCACAAAACAATGTAATCGGCTGCTCAATGGAAGGAACTACTCCAAGTTCAGAAATGAACTTCTTCTTCCAAACAACTTCCTTCGCTGCTTCAGAAGCAGCTTCATACTCTGCCTCAGTAGTGGAATCAGCAGTTGTGCTTTGTTTGGAACTCTTCCAACTAACTGCACCACCATTGAGTGTAAAAACAAACCCAGAAGTAGACTTAAAGTCATTCGGATCTGATTGAAAATCAGAATCAGTATACGCTTCAACTTTAAACTCTCCTTCTCCGTATATCAAGAATAAATCCTTAGTCCTTCGTAAGTACTTCAGGATATTCTTGACAGCTATCCAGTGCTCTTCCCCTGGATCAGACTGATATCTGCTAGTAACACTTACAGCATGCGCGATATCAAGTCGCGTACATAGCATAGCATACATTATGCTTCCAACAGCGGATGCGTAAGGTATATTTGCCATCCGCTGTCTTTCTTCAGGAGTGTTGGGACACATCTCCTTGGAAAGACGGATTCCATGCCTAAAAGGCAATAATCCTCTTTTGGAACATTGCATGTTAAACCGTGTTAACACTTTATCTATGTACGTAGATTGTGAGAGGCCAATCAATCGTCTCGATCTATCTCTATAGATCTTGATACCTAAAATATAGGTTGCCTCTCCTAAATCTTTCATGGAGAATTTCTGTGACAAGAATAGTTTGATCGATGATATCATCGGTACATCATTCCCGATCAAGAGTATATCATCGACGTACAAAACTAGAAACGCAATTGCGCTTCCACTGACCTTCTTATATACACATGATTCATCCAGATTTTTAATGAAGCCAAACGATTTGATTACTTCATCAAAACGGATGTTCCAACTTCTGGATGCTTGTTTGAGTCCATAAATGGATCTCATAAGCTTACACACCTTTCGACTTTCACCACAAGATTCAAAACCCCGTGGTTGTTCCATATAGATATCCTCCTCGAGGAAACCATTTAGAAAAGCCGTTTTGACATCCATTTGGAATATCTCATAATCAAGGTGCGCAGCTATAGCCAACATAATCCGAATAGATTTCAGCATGGCTACAGGTGAGAAAGTTTCGTCATAATCGATCCCTTCTTTTTGACGATACCCTTTCGCCACCAGTCGTGCTTTGTAAGTCCCAACCTGACCATCAGCGTTTATCTTCCTCTTGAAGATCCATTTACAGCCAATTGGTACAATACCATCAGGCAGATCAACTAGAGTCCAAACATCGTTGGAATACATTGAATCCATTTCGGTTTGCATGGCTTCTAGCCATTTACCAGAATCGATGTCCAACATCGCTTCCTCATAGGTGCTTGGATCACTCAATTGATTACTATCATTCATAATGAATAGTGACTCAATATTTTCAACCGAGTGTCCATAGCGAATAGGTATACGAGACGTTCTCGCACTTTTCCTAAGAGGTTGTGTATCAGAAGCTCCCACTGAATCAGAGATCGGTGTCTGAACTTGGTTATTTGATACTTCATTATTATCTTCTTGTAAGACTATTTTCCGCCCAGCACCACCTTCCTGAACGAACTGATTCTCCAGAAAAGAAGCGTGCCTGCTGACCGAAACTTTTTGGTCAGAGTGAAAATAGAAATAATATCCAAGAGTTTCTTTTGGATATCCAATGAAGCGACCATGTTCAGACCTTGCCTCCAATTTTTCTGTTCTCAGCTTCTTGACAAAAGCTGGACAACCCCAAATCTTGATATGATTAAGACTTGGTTTCCTACTATGCCATATCTCATAAGGCGTAGTTGGAACAGATTTGGATGGCACTCTATTCAGTAAATATGCAGCTGTCTCAAGGGCATATCCCCAAAGGGACATAGGCAAATCGGTGTAGCTCATCATAGATCGCACCATATCTAATAAAGTACGATTTCTTCTTTCAGATACACCATTATGCTCTGGAGTTGCAAGAGGTGTCCATTGTGATAAAATGCCATTATCTTTAAGATAATCCAAGAATTCAGTACTAAGGTATTCACCTCCTCGATCCGATCGAAGAGCCTTAATACTTTTTCCTGTTTGTTTCTCAACTTCATACCTAAATTCCTTGAACTTTTCAAAGGATTCAGATTTATACTTCATTAAGTACAAATAGCCATACCGTGAACAATCATCGGTAAAGGTAATGAAGTAAGAATAACCACCCCTAGCAGTTTCATTAATTGGTCCACATACATCTGTATGTATCAATCCTAGTATGTCAGCAGCTCGCGCACTATGTCCTACAAAGGGCGCTTTGGTCATTTTTCCTAGAAGACAAGCATTACAAGTCGAGTATGGTTCAAAACCAATTGGATCGATATATCCATCATTACTCAACTTGTTAATCCTATCTTCTCCAATATGACCTAATCGAAGATGCCAAAAATACTTTGGATTTGGAGTATCTCTAGGGCGTTTATTGGTTATGGCATTTACATCATGATTATTTTGCTTATTGGTAATCGTATTACCGGACATTGTAATGGTATAGAGATTATTCATTAATAATCCAGAACCAACACACATTCTATTATAATAAATAGAACATACATCATCAGCAAAAGAAAATTCATAATTTTCTTTGCCCATACGAGGTATAGAAATGATGTTTTGTATAGCATTCTTATAATGCAAACAGTTCTTTAAAACCAAAACATGTCCTGAAGGCAAACATAAACGAAAAGTCCCTATAGCTAATGCAGCAACTTTTGCCCCATTTGCAAATGTAAGGACAATCTCATTTTGCCCCAGCATCCTGCTTATTTCCAGATTCTGCAAAGACATACAAATATGTGACGTTGCAGCAGAATCTAGAATCCATAAGCTAGACTCAGCACTAACCATAAGATTAGTTTCAATAATCATAGACACCATACCTTCACAAGGTTGGTTCTTTGGCTTGACCTTCAAGCTTGCGAGGTACTTCTTACAGTTCCTCCTCCAGTGCCCCATGACACCACAATAATGACATTGCCCTTTTTCAATCTTGGGTTTTGATTGCACAACAGCTTTCACAGGCTTCTTCCATTTCTTTTTCTTCAAAATAGTCTTACTATTTGAAGAAGAAGCCTTAGCCAAAGCCACAACATTTGGCCTTGTATTGTGCATTTCCTTCTCATAAATTACCAACATGCTATGTAACTTAGCAAGGGTTTTCTCCATATTATGCATGTGGAAGTTTTGAACAAAACTAGAGAAGGAATCAGGTAAGGATTGGAGGATCAAATCCACAGCTAAGTCATTGTCCATGACAAGATTTAGCCTAGCCAATTCTTCTATGTGCCAGATCATTTTCAAGACATGATCATTAACAGATGATTTGTCAGCCATCCTCATGCGGTACAATGCTTTAGATATCTCATATCTTGAGGTTCGACCATTCTCATCAAAGAATTCCTTTAGATGCAATATGATCGACCTAGCATCTACCATTGCTTCATATTTTTTCTGAAAGTCATTGTTCATTGAAGCAAGCATATATGACCTAACTTTTAAGTCATCGTCATGCCACTTATCATAAGTGATACGTTCCTCTTGGGTCCCACCCTCAGGAAAAGAGACTGGCATATTTTCATCAAGCACATACCCGAGTTTTTCAGAATTGAGAACAATTCTCAAATTCCTTACCCAGTCGGTGAAATTGGGACCAGTCAAACAATTCTTGTCGAGTATTGAAGCGAGCGGGTTTGTATTCACCATTTTTCAGAGTAATTTATATCTGTGCAGAAAATACATTGTTAGCCGTTGTCTTTCAAAATAACTATTTCATTTTGGCCTTTAAATGAAATAGATCCTCCCACTAAATTTATACACGGATCCCATACTCCTTAAAATGAGAAACGGTAATCTTTGTTGGGTAAAGATTACTAGCGGGGATTGGAGTCCCACGAGCTCATAGTCCACCTCACCTAACAGTTATTGGTGTTCTATAAACTTAGTGAGTGAATCAACTTATTCAACGCATCATATGCGAGTCCCAATCATAACTTTGGCCTCTAGATCATGAAAGTCTCACCTGACAGTTATTGACTTTATAATCGTAGTTAAGTCTTACCCATCGTCTCATGTAAGTATTGAAAACACAAACGATCCCCTCACCTAACAGTTATTGGAAATCGTTTGGTCTCAACCCCACAACATCATATGCTTAATGGATTGGTCCACAATTATAAATGACAATTGACCCATATGTATCCATAACCGATCAATCAACCACTATAATATAGGATCAAACCACGACGATGGAAGGCCACGAGTCCGAAACCCGTCACGACTTAATATATATTAAATGAGATTTTGAGTCGTTTATAGGTCTCACTTTGCACATTAACCGGTTTAACATGCTCACGTAAACATAATAAATAAATAGATGTCAATCACATAAACATCTATCCTACGTGGTGATCATGGAATTATGATTTAATGGGTCTCGAGCCAATGAGACCACATTTAATCATTTTAATATTTTAATAACGGAGAGCCGCTCTTCACTTCTTCTTGGTTCCTTGAACTCTTCAAGAACCGGGCCCAAAGAGCTCGCCGGCTTAAAAGGCTCCTCCACGTAATCCTCGTAGCATTTACATCAACAATTGACTATGCTAAAAATAAAGATTACATGAAAAATATGTTGACACCTGATTTTTTGACCAGGTCTTTTTCAGTTTTATTTTTGAAAAATCACAAAAAATTTATAAAAAGTCAAAAAATTACAAAATCAACTTTGGTGGCCTTGGCCAAGCCCAAGGAACCATTCTTGACCAAAAAATAATTTTTCACATTTTTCATATTTTTTAGTATTCTTGGAAAATAAAAAAATACTTAAAAAATCAAGAAAAATAGCATTTGAGGTCACAAAAATATGGAAAAATATCCAATATTTTTCCTTTTAATCCCTTTTATTTTTGACCTCTCAAAAAAATCAAAATTAGATTCAATTTTAGGTGTTCCTTTGTAACCCGTACTATTGAATTTGAAGAAAAAATAACAATTGAGTCTTTTAATTTGCAATTTTGGCATTTTTTAAGATCTTGACATTCAATCTGACTATCCCCTATTTCAATTTAGCCCAATTGTTTGCACAATATGCTCAATTGCACGGATTTGACAAAATTACATACTAAAATTGCATTTTAGTCCTTGAAATTAAGCATAATTGAAATTACTTTCAATTCAAGGGCTATCATTGCAAATTAAACATGCTACCCAATGGATTTCACTATTTTAAATCAATTGGAACAGGTGGTTTGACTCAATTTGATCATTTGCACCCTCAATTACACGATCCCCAATTTCCAATTAAATGAAAATTTGGGGGTTTTGTAGAAATTGATGAAAAATTTTGGGCAAAACCACATTTCTAGATAGAATTCATGCCCTAGATTCGATTATGAGGTTCAATTGCAAAATTTTCCCATTAATTTGGGCTTAATTTGAAAAAAAACCTATTCGGGACCGGTTCAGACTGGTCAGACCGGCGGTCGGACCGGTCGAACCGGCCCGCTACAGTGTCTTCTTCTTCATCAGGCCTGTGCACGAGTGAACAGTGGAAGGTATAATTTCAAGGAGAAAATTGAGCGACGAATCAACGACAATTGGAGAAGCAATGCTGGGCATTTAGTTCCTTGGGTCAATCCCCGTCGATCGGGACCGGAATGAAGACCAGTGACCATCGGGATAGCAAATAATCGGCTGGTCAACCTGCACACCTGCAAAAGTCAACAAACGACAAATGCAGGTCGAATGTATGCCAAATTCGTGAGGAATGAGGCTCGCCGGGAAACCAAATGAACCTTGACAAGTCACCCATCCTCTCCGGCGCCAATTGAACCCAAAAACACGTGCTGCCACGTGCCATTGAAGTCAGTTGGAACTCCTCAAATCGGCGCCAAAATTCGGAGATGCTATATAAGCCTACAGGGGCTTTCAGTTAGAAAGGAGGTGGATTCAGTTGTAGAAGGGCGAAACTGAATCGAGAGAGAGAAAGAAAACGAGAGAGAGAGCTCGTTCTCCGACCCTCCGTCGTCGAGAATTTGAGTTCGACTGCAAAGCGCTGGTTAGGCCGTCTCCGGCCAAACCAAAGCTAAAGAAGACCGTCAGAAGTTCGCTTTGAGTGCCAGGAAGCGATCGCCATCAACCGCGCAGCCCAAAATCGCCAGAACAGGTAATCCCGAACTTCGAGCTCAAGCTCAGGTCTTCAATGGCGGACTTTGATTTCGGCTTCAATCTTTGCAATTCCTGTGTGCTTTTCATCCCTTAGACATTACTGACCATGCTCGCATCTCCATTTTGCATCGATTTTGCTCGCATACCCCGAATTGAGTCCTCCGATTTAGCCTCCATAGCCGATTCTTGCCCAGCCAAATCTGGGCCGAGCGAGCTCGATCGGAGCTCGAGGTAAGTCTCCTAAACATTGAATGATGCTTCCCTGTTAATGAGTTGGTTCATTACGCCATGAATCGAGCGATTTGAGTGTATGTGTACGTACTGGTTCATGTTCGATCGTGCTTGGCCCCGTGAATGGATTCGCGTAATCTTGAGATATGTTAGAATAGAGGCGATTGCGAGTCGATTGCCGTTAGTTTCATGAGGTTTCATCGAGAGTTCATCGTCAGATCATCGTCGGAGAGCCACAGCCGTCCATTCTGCCAGAGTCGCGAGGTTGAAGACGAAGCTGACATGGCGCGGTCAACCGGTCAAAGTCCTAGTTGGCATTCGGCCATTGGTCCACGTGGTGTCGAGTCAGCACGGCCGTTGGGTCTGTTATTCAAATAAAAAGGATCGGACGGCTCAAATAAATCGAACGTAAATTCTAGTGACCGTCCGATTAGTAATTAGGTTTATCCGAAAATGTTTTAAAATCAGAAAATCAAAAATAAACTGAAACGGTGTCGTGTAGGTTAGTGGCCGTGCGGTGTCGTTTAGGTTAGTGTGAATCGACGGTCTAGATCAAGTCTCCGGATCTAATCATGGCCGTAGGTTCAAGTAATCTGATCAGACGGCTCTGATCGAGTCTTCATCCAATCTGGACCGTAGGTTTTAGTAAACAGATCTAAGCGACACGGACAAGCCACGTGGTCCATCAGGGACCGTCGGATTAAAACCGGAAAATCCAAAAATAAAAAGTGTGATACGGCGTCGTTTTCGATCAAGGTTTTCGCGGGTTCGGGTCTGGACCGGGTTCCGACCCGAGTGGGTCGGGTCGACCCGGTCCGAATAATATTTTTTAAATAAAAAAATTCGAAAATGATTTTAAAAAAATAAAAAAATCAGAAAAATCCTAGAAAATCCAAAAAATGCTAGAAAATTCCAGAAAATTCCAAAAAAATGTGGAAAAATTAGGAAAAATCCTAGACATTCAGAAATCCCCAAAAAATCGAGGATTGACCACAGACAGCTGGTCAACCCTATTTTTGGGTTTCTTATCCGTTCTTCAAAGATATGACGACATTACCCTTTAGGGGTAAGTCGCCTCTGCTGTGCATGCTAGAAAAGGCCGATAATGTCAAGGTGAGAATTAGGGTCGATTAGACGACCAATTCTTAGGTTTGGGTTTTCGAGTCCCGCCTCTTTTCTCAAAATGACGATTTTGCCCTTTAAAGGGAAAATCGTCTTTCTTATCTCAATCGAGTTCTGAAAATTGCTTGAAGTTAGGGTTTGGGTCAGGTGGACGACCAACCCTAATATTTGAGATTTTTAGTTCTCATCTTTGCCCAAAATGACGACTTTACCCCTCCAAGGGTAAAATCACTTTTAAATTCCAGAAAAATCCTGGAAATTCCAGAAAAATAGGAAATGGATTGGATTGATGGCCAATCCTATTTCCCCTGTCTTCTGACTTCCCAATTCGTCTAAAATGACAGATTTACCCTTTTGAGGGTAAATTTTCCCCGAATTATTCAAAATTACGATTCTGCCCATCATGGGCGAATCATGTCCAAATCACTCCTAAGCCTTGATTGATATTTCTCTAGGCTAATAGGGCCTCATTAGGGATACCATGCTGATTTCATGTGTTTTATCTGCTTGTACTGGATCCTTGATTTGCGCACTTATTTCTATTGGTTGTGAGTGATAGGGTAGTATTTCCCATCTGCATGAACTCCTAGATCTGTACCCCACTCGTTTGTATGAAATCCTAAGATCAGATAAACCATTCAGCTTAGGTACCGAAAGGGCGTCAACTCTGACAGTTGACGTAACTAAGTCCCCGAACCCACTTATCTGGTTTCTGCAGAATCGAATAGACCACTCCCAACTATTCGATAGGGTTTCCGATCGTACCCTCCGCAAAACGATTGATGGCGACTCCTTGACATGTACACTCATCACATGTCACTAGACCACACTGAAGGTCGACCACGTACATCCAGCAGTTGCGATTTGGGAAATGGACCTTGGGAGAGGCCCGCGTCCGATCCAGCCAGCGATCGGGCGGCCCATTAGCCCGCTCCCGCCTCCGCGCGCTCGGGAGAGGGTCGCGACAAAATAAAAGGAGTACGCAGCCTCCATTTAATAATTACAACCCCAAAAATATAAATAATCACCATACATTCATATATACATCAATCATATTGATTAGGGATTTTTCCATGATCACCACCCTTCCACGTAAGTAATAAATTCACAATTTAAAACTTAGGAAGGCACAATAAAAATTCTACGTTGAATCATATTCAGAATTTTTACGTAAAATAAGATAGCCATAAATTTTCGATTCAAAATTGATTTAGTCTCAATTTTTGCTACGTTGATTAATTTATCATAGAAAATAATCAACCTCCATTAGCCATGTAAGATGAACAATTCGTTAATACAAATTGGCCATGGTATTGCAAAAATTACTACGAACAAAAATCAATTAAATGCACGAAAACGCCTAAGGATTGGCTCTGATACCACTGTTGGGATTCACGTAACACGTACGGGCAAATAAAAATTAGAAAACGCAGCGGAAATAAATAACAACCCATACATGTATCTCCAGAGGCGTACTTCGTGCATTTCAATCGAAAAATCACAAAGCACTAAATGGAGTAAATAGACTACCTCTTGTAGCGTGCTTGAAACGGAGGTGTCGGTTCGATGTTCTTCGATCTCAGCCCCACAAGTGTCGGGCCTCTAGTTCAGACACACCACCAATTGACGAACGGGAGACGACTAATAATTCCACAACAATTGTGCTAGCAATTTGCGGAATCAATATTCCAAACCAATTTACGGAATCAATATTCCGAACTTGGTATATTTTGGTCACTCAAAATTATGAGAATATAGAGAGTGTTTGTGTTCTTCTCTCAAAGCTCTCAAAAATCTGTTCACTCTACAAATGTGCTAACCCCAACCTCAAAACTCTTGCCATCCTTTTATAGCCAAAAACACCTTCCAATAAATTGTATTATAAAATAGCACTAACATATAATAAATGCTTTCTAAAAATAGCACTCACAATTTATGATAAATAAATGCCATATAAAAATAGCACTCACAATTTATAAATAGCACTCACATCTTATGATACAAAAATGCTATTTAAAAATAGCACTAACAATTATAAATGCTATCTAAAAATAGCACTCACAATTTATCATAAATAAATGTCATTTAAAATTAGCACTAACAAATATAAATGCTATCTAACAATAGCACTCACAATTTATCATAAATAAATACCATTTAAATTTAGCACTAACAATTATAAATGCTATCTAACAATAGCACTCACAATTTATAATTAGCACTAACATTTCACAATACAAAAATGCTATTTAAAAAATAGCACTAACAAAGGTGTTAAAAATAATAATAACCATTATTATTATTACAAGAGTTAAAAGAGGTTACCAAACAGTAAAATACGTATAACGTACAAATACGTAGAGCATACGTGTACATCGTATATACACGTGCAAGTGACCAAAAAGAGAAATAAAATTAAATCTCATTTAATTTAATTTCAACCCAACTAATTGGTATAATTGCAAACAAATTTGCAATGTCGTCTTTCCACAATATCGCTAATCATTCAATACGTGTCACGTTCAGTGAACTTGTCCGATACAAGCACCTATGTTCTAACTCGGATATCGCAATACCTAATGACTTGTGACTCGTCATTCCCTTAAGTATCTGATACTTAATTATGAAGTTAAGAACATACCGACCTCAACAGGATCATTGATATCCATTCAATAATCCATTGATCGGGAACTGTTTTAAAAATTCAGTCTAACCGTAAACCTGTCACACATATTCTCAACGTCTTAAGAATAGGTTCGGTTGCAACTGATCTTATGGATTTTATTCATTTATAGTTGGACAAATGAATAAATACGTCTTTGCCACTGATAAGAAATCAGAAGTGCAACGGATATACCCAATATGTAACTATTACATAATTGCTTTAGGGCATATCTCTAACACAATCGACTATAATTGGAGAAACATTGTTGGGCGTTTAGTTCCTTAGGTCATTCCCCGTCGATTGGGATCGGAATGATGATCAATGGCTGTTAGAGCGAGGAGTAATCAGCCGGTCAAGACGCGAGACCTGTAAAAGTCAACAAATACCAAACCCAGGTCAAATTCGTGCCAAATTCGCGCAGGATGAGACTCGTCGGGGGACCAAATGAAACTGGATGGAATACCCAGCTTCTCCGTCGCCGTTAGCATACCATTTGGCACGTGAATTCAAGTGGGCAGAGGACCTCCCAATGCGCGAAAAAATTCTTGAAATCAATATATAGCCAGAGGGCCTTCGCGAAGCAAAATGACAGTTGATTCAGTTGGGAGAGGGTAAACAGAATTGAAAGAGAGAGAAAAAGGAAGAGAGAGAGCTCGCCCTCCATCGCTATTGTCGAGGGCGAAGCTCGGAATTGCAGAGCATCGGTCAGGCCTTTCCAGGCTAGACCAAAGCTCGGAGAGACCCTCAGGAGGCCGCCTATACCACCAGGAAGCAATCGCCGTCGGTCGCGCAACCTAAAATCACGGGAATAGGTGAGTTGCAGTTTCGAGCTTCTCACTGTGCATCAATGGCGACTCATGCATTTCTTGTTCATTCTTGCATTTAGAATGTGCGTTTTGTTCCCTGAACATCACTAACCATCATTGCATCTTCATTTTGCATTGATTCCGTCCGAATACCTCGAATCGAGTCTTCGAACATAGCCTCCATTGCCGACCACTGTCCATAGTTGCCCAGCCAAATCTGGGCCGAGCGAGCTCAATCGGAGCTCGAGGTAAGTCTTTTAAACCTCCTCTGATGCTATTCTATGACTGGATTGCCATGATTTGTTATGAATCGAGCTATTGGATCTCTATGGCCGTACTTGGCGTTCTGCATGATGCTCGTGATTCTGTGGATTAGGAGCTCTGATTCTTAGATATGTTAGACTAGAGGTGACGGCGAGTCGATTAGTGTTGGTCTCGCGCGATTTCATCAAGATCCAACTGTCGGATCATCGTCGGAGAAGCTCAGCCGTTCGTTCCCCTTGAGTCGCAAGGTTGAAGACGAAACTGACGTGGCGTAGTCAGCGGGTCAAAGTCCTAGGTGGCATTCGGCCATTGGTTCACGTGTCGGTCCAGTTAGCACGGCTGTTGAAGGTTGTTGTTCGAATAAGTAGATCGGACGGTCTAGGTTAATCGAGTTCAATAATTGGTGGCCGTCCGATTAGTAATTAGGATTATCTGAAAATAGTTTTAATTCGGAAAATCAAACAGAACCGAAACGGTGTCGTTTAGGTTAGTGGGTAGGCGACGTCGTTTTAGGTTAGTACAGGTGGACGGCTCAGATAGAGTCTTAGGTTCTAATCTGGACCGTGCATTTTAGTAAGTCAATCTAACGATCCTGGTCGAGTCTTCGTTTGATCTAGGCCATAGATTCTAGTCAGATGATCCGATGGTCGCAGATTAGCCGCGTGGTTCAATGAGGACCGTCAATCAAAGCCGATTAATCCGAAAATAAAAATGGCAGAAACGGCGTTGTTTTGGCATAGTAATCTCGCGGGTCCGGGTCCGGGCCGGGTTCCGACCCGAGTGGGTCGGGTCGACCCGGTCCGAATAACATTTTTTTAAAATAAAAAATTCGAAAATGATTTTAAAAAAATAAAAAAAAATAGAAAAATCATAGAAAATCCAAAAAAAATGCTAGAAAATCACAAAAAATCCCAAAAAATAAAGAAAAATTGTGGGAAAATCCTAGACACTCCAGAAGTCCCCAAGAATTGAGGATTGACCACAAAAAACTGGTGAACCCTATTTTTGGGGTTTCTTATCCGTTTTTTCGAGACCCGACGATATTACCCTTTAGGGGTAAGTCACATCTGCTGTATATGCGAAATAAGGCCGATAATACCAAGGTAAGAATTAGGGTCGGTTAGGCGACCAATTCTTAGGCTTGGGTTTTCGAGTCCCGCCTCTTTTCTCAAAATGACGATTTTGCCCCTCAATGGGAAAATCGTCTTTCTTGTTCCAATCAAATCTTGGAAATTGCTTAAAGTTAGGGTTTGGATCAGGTGAGTGACCAACCCTAATATTTGGAATTTTCAGTTCTCATCCGTGTCCAAAATGATGACTTTACCCCTCTAAGGGTAAAATCACTTTTAAAATTCCAGAAAAATTATGAAAATTCCCGAAAAATAGGAAATGGAAGGATTTGATCGCCAATCCCATTTCCATCCTCTTTTGACTGCATATTTCATCCGAAATGATGATTTTACCCTTCTGAGGCAAATTGTCCCCGATTTTCTCAAAATTACGATTTTGCCCCTCATGGGCGAATCATGTCGAATTACTCCTAAGCCTTGATTGATACTTCTCTAGGCTAATAGGGCCTCATTAGAGATGCCATGCTGATTTCATGTGTTTTATCCGCATGTATTGGATCCTTGATTTGCGTACTTATTTCTATTGATTGTGAATGATAGGGTAGTCATTCCCATTTGCATGAACTCCTAGATTTAGGATCCGTACCCATTCGTCTGCATGAATCTGAAGGTCATATAAATCGTTCAACTTAGGTACCGAAAGGGCGTCGACACTGACAGTCGGCGTAACTAAGTCCCCGATCCCATTTCTCTGGTTTCCGCAGAATCGGATAGACTGCTCCCAACTATTCGATAGGGTTTCCGATCGTACCCTCCACGAAACGATTGGTGGCGACTCTTTGGTATGTACACGTATCACATGTCACTAGACCACACTGAAGGTCGACCACGTATATTCAGCCGTTGCGATTTGGGTAATGGACCTTGGGAGAGGCCCGCGTCCGATCAGGCAACATCGGGCGGCCCATTAGCCCCTTCCTCCGAGCGAGAGAGGGTCGCGACATCTGGCCGCAGTTCGCCATCCATCAGTTGCCGGTAACTGAAGAAATTTTGTGTTGTTATCAAACGAACTATTTTGGGAATAGAAATTTTGTGTCACTATCAAATATGTTTATCTGCTCAGAAACTTGTTCAAAGAATTAACTCTTAGGAATAGAATGGTTATTATTCGCATTTCAGGCATCCTACATGGTACAATTGACAATGACATGGACATGTTAAAGTGTATTTTAATAATTTGCTATTCTTATTATTTTTATTATTTTTCTTTTCTTTTCTTTTTTGGGAGTGAGGGCCACGATCCTCACCAAGGGTTGCGATGCCCTCGCCCGATACCAGCTAGTGTCAACTAGTAGATAGAAATACTTGAAAAAAAAGTCGTCCATGTCAGTGTCGACATCTGTGTCAGAGATTTTGAGCCAAAAATTAATCGGATGAACTCAATTGACAAAACGTGAAAACGTTTATGATTGAATGGGCAAAAGTGTAATAAGTTCAGGATTTTTTTTAAACAAAAGTGAGATGCTTTCACCCTAAAAAAGCCATTCTCACACCACTAGAAGGACATCGAAATTGGCATCCTTTTCACCAGTGATGTTGATAATGGTCTCCGATCTAAGGCCCTGGCTGACCTACGATCCCCGTGAAGAATGCGACACCTTACCATCATTCGTTTCGGACAGGTTTGTATGGAATCGCTTAAATTTCATGCAATTCGAGTCGTATGTGGTAAGTTAATTAACATCTAAATAATTCTTTCCGGATCTTATGTTCGTGTAAAAGACGATATATGAATTGGATATAGCTTTTTCAAAATATGATTTTTAATGTATGGCTAAGCAAAACTAAAGGACGAAATGGATTGACTATATGTAATTATGGGTAGCATTCAAATTTGGGGAAAATTAACAAAAAAGTCATAAACCTATTGCAATTGTGTTGATTCAGTTGTAAACTTATTTTTTTTCCCGATTCAGTCCTAAACCTTTTGCAATTGTGCCAATTCAGTCCATTCGACAAATGGGTGGTTTCCATGTACCATCAGCGACGCCTCCTCCGTGCATTGTAGCGACCAAGGCCTCGGCCTCGGCCTCGCTGCTTCGATGGCTCTGACTACCAATCCTTTCTCTTCCGGGGACACCTACTCCTTACTGAAGACACCTACCTCGATGGAACCTTGACTCTCGTCGACATCAACGTCACCAACTAGGGATGCTCCAAGGCTCGCCACAACCATGATCAACTCCCTCTTGCTCGATTACAATTCCGCCGACGTCAATCTTACCTTCTTCTTCAACTGCAATACTCTTCTTGTCGTGCCTCTCCCAACGACGGCGAGGTCGAGCCTCGCCATAGCTAGGCGAGTCTGGACCTCGCCAGTTCTTGGATTGCGAGGTGGGTCTCGCCCGGCCATTGATGCTCGGCCACGCAGGCCCTTGGCGAAGCCGACCGTTCCTCTAACTGTTCGCCGGACCTCGGCGACCTGCTGGAGGAAGAAGATGGAAGGGCAAGAGGACGCATGGAAGCTCACGAAGAAGAAGACGGGGAGGGAGAGATGTGGAGATAGAGAGTGCAAATCTGAGTGGGCTAGGAATGGAAAGTTAAAAAAAGAAAAGAAAATAAAAATAGAAATAAAAACAAAAAACAAACCAGTTCGTTCAATTATGGAATCAAAATTGTCATGGTGCATATCTGGAGAATTTTAACAAAATAAAAAATAAAAATATTATTAAAATATTATGTTGCCAGCTGGCATCCACGCCAACGCCGGCTGGCCAAAATTTGCCGGATGGACTAAACTAGCACAATTGCAAAAGATTTAGGATCAATTGCAATAGGTTTATGACTTTTTTCATAAATTTCCCTTCAGATTTGGCAATTTGGGGTCATGGGTTGGGAGAAATAATTATAAAGATTCTGTTAAGGAATATCTTGGGTCATTTTACATATAATTATTTGGAAGAATATTATAATTTTCGATACACCTAATGTTTAGGGTTAATACTATGAAAAATCCCAAACTAATATATCTATGATGAATTTACGCTAAACTTTTTTTTTATATAAAAAACCTCAAACTAATGTACATTTGATAAATTTACCTCAAATTGATACACTTAAGATAAATTTACCCTTCGTTTGTTCCGTTAAATATTATCGTCAAATAGCTAAGTTGTATGAAAAGTGGTGATTGTCGAATGCACATGTTTGGGGCTTTTTGTTGACACCTAAATTTTGATTAGTCTTTTTTAGTTTATTTTTGAAAAATTCATAAAAAAATTCATAAAAGATTGAAAAATTACAAAATAAACTTTGGTGGTCCTGGCCAAGCCCAAGGAACCATTTTTGACCAAAAAATAATTTTTCATATTTTTCACATTTTTTAGTATTTTTAGAAAACAGGAAAATACTCGAAAATTCAGGAAAAATAGCATTCGAGGTCGCAAAAATATGGGAAAAAGTCAATATTTTTATTTTAATTCCTTTGTCTTCTTGACCTCCTAAAAAGTCCAAATTCAAATTCAATTTTATGTGCTCTTTTATTACACATATGATTGAATTTGGTAAAAAAAAATGTCAATTGAGTCTTTTAATTTACAATTTTGGCATTTTTAGGATCTTGATATTCAATCTGATTGTCCATCATTGTAATTTAGCCCAATTATTTTCACAAATTGCTCAATTGCATGAATTGGGTAAAATTCCATACTTGATTGCAAATTTAGTCCTTGAATTTGGGCATAATTGAAATTACTTTCAATTCAAGGGATACCTTTACCAATTGAAGCCACTACCCAATGTTTTTCATCATTCTAAGTCGATTGGCATGGGTGGTTTGGTCCAATTTGATCATTTGAGCCTTCAATTTCACAATTTCCCGAATTGCAATTAAGGACAAATTTGGGGCTTTTGTAGAAATTGACATGAACTTTTGGGCAAAATCACATTTTTAGATAATATTCATGTCCTAAGTTCAATTCCGAGGTTTAATTGCAAAAATTCCCAGTCGAATTGCGATTAATTTTGAAAATTGGATAAAAAACGGTTCTAACCGGTCAAACCGCTCGGTCAGACCGGTCGAACCGATTTGCTATAGTGTCGTCTTCTTCCTCAAGCTCTTCACAAATGAACAGCCCTCAGCTCGATTTTGATCAAGAAATTGAGGGGCAATTCGCAAACAATTGGGTAGGAAATCGTGGGCGTATTGTTGCTCTCGCCCTTCCCTGCCGATTGACATCGGCGGCACTATCCGACGTTGCCAGAGGAGAGAGCAATCGGCCGGTCAAGATGCGGGACCTACGAAAGTCAACATTTATCAAATGCAAATCAAATCAATGCCAAATTCGTGTAGAATGAGACTCACCAGAGAACCAAATGGAGCTAGACAGAATACCCAGCATCTCCGTCACCGTTAGCGTACCATTTGGCACGTGATGGCACGTGAAATCAAGTGGGCGGAGGTCCCCTGATTCGCGGCAAAAATTCTTGAAATGGGATATAACCTGTGAAGGCTTTGAAGAAAAAAAAGTTAGTCGATTCGGTTTCGGGGGAAGAACTGAATCGAGAGAGAGAGAGAGAGAGAGAGAGAGAGAGAGAGAGAGAGAGAGAGAGCTCGCCTTCCAACCGCCATTGTCGATGGCTCGAGCTCGGATTGTGAGGCACTAGTTGGGCCATTTCAGCCTAAACCGAAGTTGCAGAGTGTTGCCAGGAGGTTGCCTGAGCTCCAAGGAAGCGATCGCCGCCGACCGCGCCGTCTGAAATCGCGAAAACAAGTAAGTTAACCTTTGAGCTCCATCTCTGACCTTCAATGGCGGATCTTCAGTTCGGTTTCAATCCTTACAATTGATGTGTGCGAAACATCTCTAAGACATCCCTAAGCATGGTTATGTGTTTTGATTGCATCGAAATCGAGTCAAACCTTGCATTTGAACCCCGTCGCCATCGCCGATTCAGTCGAAGCTCCCCTAGCTCAAGCTAGCATAAACTAGGTCAATCGGACCTGAAGGTAAGTATCCCGAACTCCTATAGATGTGATCTTGTGAAGGAATTAACTCGATATGCTCTCTGTTGCTTGATTAGAGTAGCCATGGCCGAACTAGTTAAAACTTGATTAGTCTAGTTCTCGTCGATAATCACGTTTGATTCTGAGATATGTTACTGGCGACGTCGATACGAATCGATTGGCGTTGGTCTTGTTCAATTCCGTCGAGATTTCGCTGTTGGATCGTCACCGGCTAAGTAGCACCGATACTGATACCGACACGCGGATACGATACGACACGATACGTCGATACGTCATTTCTCAAAAATAGAAAAATCCAATACGTCGAGGATACGTTGTATTAAATATATATTTTTAAATATAAAAAAATAAATAAAGCCAAAAAATATATATTAATGAGCCTAATGACCGTTTTGCCCTTAAGATATTATCGGTAGAAGATAAGAATTCATATTTGAGTGACCTGTAGGCCTCACTAATTTAAAATGGGAGTAGACCCGTGGACCCTTTTTATCTTGCCGAAAATCCTCCCTTTAATCTTCATTTGGCTTGGTTGCTCCAACTCCAAGTGCTCGTCCAAGAAAGAAATGGAAGAAGTGGGCCCTAGTTGTTTAAAAGGATCAACTAAAGATCTCTCATATCTTTCTCTCTGGCAGCCGAATATCCTCTTTGTCCGAAGAGTATGTCAGCTGGTCTCTTGCCCCCACGCGACCTAGAGTCCTATCAGCCGCCCCTCTCTCTCTCTCTCTCTCTCTCTCTTTCACGCTTGCCCCCATGCGACCCCACCTCTCTCTCTCTCTTCCTCCCATCTTCTTCTTTTTCTGCTGGTCTTTCCTTTCTCTCTCTCTCTCATCATCTTTTCTTCTTCTGCTTGTCTTGGCCGACTCCAGCAGCCCAGCCTCGCTCTGCTCACGCCGGCGCCACCACCGCCCTCACACCGTTCGACCGTCGTTCCATCCGCTGCCGCACCACCAGCCCGACGTCCAGCTCCGCGAGGCCTGAGCCCCCTTCATCTCTGTTGTTCAACCGTGCGGCCCGTGCCCCGTGCCCCGCGATCCACTCCTCCCCTTCATCAGTCCGAGATGGATGCGATTTCTCCTCCGTGTCATCAGTCCGAGAGGGAGAGGCTTCTCGCGGTCGGTGAATCTGGTGTAGTTCTCCAGGAACGAGAATCGTTCCCCCCAAAACTCCTTCCACCCTTTCCAGTGCTTTCTGAAGAAAGACGATTCTGCCATTTTCTCGTCCATTGCTCGAGAGGAACGAATCGGAGCAGAGAGCGACAGTCGATGAGGCCAAACCTCACTCAGATTTCGTATCCGATACGTATCCAAAACGTGTCCTTAGCGATGACCATGTGTTCGACTTCCAATACGCGTTGACCGCGTATCGGACGTGTATCCGTATTCGATACGTATCCGACACCGACACGTCGACCTCCATGGAGTATCGGTGCTACATAGGTCACCGGAGGCTGTTAGCCGTTCGTTACAGGTGAAGAAGTGTTCTACGAAGAAGACGATGACATGGCGGTCAAAGTGGTCAGCATGCTGACGTGGCGCTGGCGTGGCATGCCACGTGGCAGCCACGTCAGCTAGGTTGTTAAGGTCTCGTATATTTCTGTTAGATGATCGGACGGTTTAGGTTGTGCCACGTGTTGGCGTGGCTACCGTTCGATCAGTTTTATAAATTCTGCTAATAAAAATTGAATTTTCAAAAAAATAAAAATAAATAGTTTGATCGAACGGTCGAGGGTTAGCTGAGTTGTTCGATCTGGGCCGTAGGTTTAAGTAATCAGATCTAATGGTCGAGAAGTAGTCGGCTTTTGATCTGAGCCGTAGGTTTTAGTCAACCAATCCTAAGGCCGTGGAATAGCCACGTGGTTCAATAAGAGCCGTTGGATTAAATCCGAATAACAGAAAAATAAAAAATGCGGGACGACGTCGTTTTAGGGCAGTCGGGCGCGTGGGTCCGGCTCTGGGCCGGGTTCTGGCCCTAGTGGTCGGGTTGACCCGGTCTGAATCATATATTTTTTAATAAAAAATTGGAAAATGATTTTAAAAAATAAAATAAAAATCGAAAAAATTCTAGAAAATCCTAAAAAAAATGTTAGAAAATCCTAGAAAATCCCAAAAAAATGTAGAAAAATTGTGAAACATTCCTAGACATTCCAGAAATACCCAAAAATTGAGGAATGACCACAGGCAACTGGTCAATCCTATTTTTGGGATTTCTTATCCATTCTTACAGAAATTGACGATTTTACCCTTTAGGGGTCAATCGCCTCAGCTTTGTACACGAGATAGGTCGAGAATGCCAAGATAAGGATTAGAGTCAGTTGGGTGATCAATTCTTTCGCTTGGGTTCTTGAATCTCGTCCTTTTTTCGCAAATGACGATTTTACCCCTCAAAGGGTAAATCGCTTCTAAAATTCTAAAAAAATTCTGAAATTTTTTGAAAAATAGGAAATAGATTGGTTTGGTCGCCAATCCTATTTCCGTCATCTTTTGACTTCATATTTCATCTGAAATGACGAATTTGCCTTTTTAGGGCAACTTGTCCCAAAACTTTGCAAAATTACGATTTTGCCCTTCAAGGGTAAATCATGTCGAAAACACTCATGAGCCTTGATTGACATTTCTCTAGGCTAATAGGGCCTTACTAGGGATGCCACGTTACTTTCATGTGATTTATCCGCACGTTTTGGATCCTTGATTCGCGCAATCATTTTATTGACTGTGTTTGTTAGGATAGTCATTCCTGTCTGCATGAACTCTTAAATTTAGGATTCGCACCTCACTTGTCTGCGTGAAATCCTAGGGTTAGATAAATCATTCAACTTAGGTGCCGAAAGGGCGTCAACTCTGACAGTTAGCGTAATAAAGTTCCCGATCCCATTTCTCTAGTTTTCGCAGAATTGAATAGAATGCTCCAAACTATTCAATAGGGTTTCCAATCATACCTTCCAAGAAACGATTGGTGGCGACTCTTTGGCATGTACACGTATCACATGTCACAAGACCGCACTGAAGGTCGACTACGTATACCAGCCGTTGCGATTTGGGTAACGGGCCTTGGGAGAGGCCCGCGTTCAACCAGACGGGACTGCCCATTAGCCCTTGCCTTGTGGGGGGAAGAACTCCCCCGCGAAGAAGGGGAGGGTCGCGACACTTTTACCTTATATTTGTCACATGTGTATCAATTTGAGATTTTTGTGGTATTAATCCAATTTAAAGAAAATTAACAAAGGGTAAATAATTAATTTGGGTTAAATTTATCACGGGCGTACCATTTTGGAGTTTTTGTGATCGAAAAAAATAGTTTGAGGTAAATTTGTCACAGGTATACCGGTTTAGGGTTTTTCGTGATATTAACCATAATGTTTAATCAGTGGATCCAAATGAAAAAAAAAATAAATTCTTATTTAATATACTTATCAAGTGTCCCGGAGCACTCGTTAATGAAATTCTAACTATGACATATGTGAACTTGGGTCGTGGATGTATAGTTATTAACTAAACAGAACAAGATTGCCTTGATGTTTAGACTTTCTAACGTATTGAATAGTGCATACTATAATTCAAACGTAACAGCAAACCACACCACACCCTTATTTAAACTGAAATCTGTATACATGGTCCGGGCCGGGCCTCGATATGTCTAGGCTCAACCTGAACATCGATCGGGCCTAGAAGAAGCATCAAGCTGACCCTAGAGATCCTAAATTCATGACTAAGTCCAACCATTTTATTATTATTATTATTATTTTTGTTTTGGGGGTTGAAAATCGCGTCTTCCAACTCATGATCCGATCTACTAGCTAGTAGCTATAAGTGTTTATATTGGATTCCTGATTTGCAATGTATCCTCAAGAGCATCCGAAACGCGTCCGGATCCCCTGCATGTAAGTCAGGGAATTTGGGGAAGGGGGGCCATCCTATCACCTGGGGAGGGGTGATCGGATGGCCCACGGGGTTATGATCCCCTGCCTTACATGCAGGGGATTCGAGTCCATCTGAAACCCTACTTGAAAAGCTCGAAAGACATTAATTATGATAAGTATACTAGAAGTGTCATAACTTTTGTACGGCGTTCACTTAAGCGCCATAACTTTCAAAACGTTAACTTAAAAGCCATAATTTTAAAAAAGTATTTACTTGAGTGCCAAATGTGACGTGGTAGTCGGAAAAAGGTGACATGACAGCCGAAAATGCTGACGTGATGCTGACGAAGTGATTTTTTAGAATATTTTATTGTACACGTGAAAATTTTTATAATTTTCTTATTTTTTTCTAAATTTTCTTATTTTGAATATTATTAAGAAAATAGAGAAGCCCTTGGTTTCTCGGTGGTGGTCGGCGAGGGTCGCCGTTGGCCACTACTGGCCGGCCCACGGGCCAAGGTATGCTCGTCCTAGGCCAGTGAGGCCGTGATAGCCCTCGGTGACGGCCGTTGTGGGCTCGCCCACCCCACCCGAGGTCGCGACGGCCGTCGCTAAGGGTCGTCAAGACCTCGCCACTGCCGTTGCGGCCTCGCCGGCCTAGGGCGAGCCGACCCTGGCCCCTGGATCGGCCGGTGGTGGCCGGCGAGACCGAGAAACCAAGGGTTTCTCTATTTTTTTTTAAATAAAAACATCAAAATGAATAATTTTTTTAAAAAAATTCATAAAATATTAAAAAATCCATATGTCACTCAGAAATCTATAAAATAATAGCATGGCACTCAAGTGAACGTTTTTCGCCGGAATTGGCACTCACCTGAAAGAATTTGCTCCGACATGACACTCAAGTGAATGTTTTGAAAGTTATGGCGTTCAAGTAAATGCCATACAAAAATTATGGTACTTGTACTATTCTTATCCCGGCATTAATTGCTACGACGACCCCATCCTCCGTTATCCCTAACTTGCCCGAGGCTTTATATAGATAGAGCTCTTGCGAGTCGCAACCAAGCTCGAATCTTCCCCGGCGACGCATCTACGTTGCGACTTTACCGTTTTCGCTTAAATAACAGCTTGTCGTTGCTTCTGCAGATGCGATTGGGGTTTCAGAATTGGGGGTTCTTCGAAACGCAGATCGATGTTGTAAGCTCGAGTGGTGGGGACTGGGGACTTGTTGTTGTAGATGTCCAAGAATATACGTCCGAGCTGGGATTTAGGGCCTGTTTGGTTCAGCATTTGAGATGAGCATTGGGGCTCTAAAGTCCCTTGGCCAAATGCAAATGCTGTTTGGTTCATTTTTTGGCTCACTTTGGACAGATGCAATTGCATCTCAAATGCCCTCTAAAGGCCTTTAGGCCAAAGTACCTCTGGAGGTACTTTGGGAAGTTGCATCTCAAATGCAACTAATTTTTTTTAAAATTTTATCACATTCACTTGCCGCCTCCAACCGCCACCGTTCATCGCCGATCACCGTCACCGCCTCCCATCGTCGGTGGCCGGCCTCGCCACCGGTCGCCGGACGCCGCCGCCGGACTCCGGTGCCGGACGACGATCGCCGGCCGTCGCCTCCACCGGTCGCCGGACGCCAATCGTCGGACGCCGCCAGCAGCCGGACGGTGAACACCGGTCGTCGGACGTCGGCCGCCGGACGCAGCTGGACACCGCTAGACGCCGGACGTCGGACTCCTATCGCCAGTCGGCGGTCGCCATTCGCCGGACGCTGCCGCCGTCTATCGCCGGACGCCGCCGCCGAACGCTGGACGCAACCGCCGCCGCCGGTCGCCGGACGACGCCGCTGGTCGCCGGACGACGCCGCTGGTCGCCGGACGCCGCCGCCGGTCGCCGCCGGACGCCGGTCGCTGGACGCCGGACGCCGCCGGTCGCCGGACGCTGCCGGTCGCCGGACGCCGGACGCCGCCGGTCGCCGGACGCCGCCGGACGCCGGTCGCCGGACGCCGCCGGTCGCCGGACGCCGCCGCCGGTCGCGCGGACGCCGCCGGTCGCCGGACGCCGGTCGCCGGACGCCGCCGGTCGCTGGACGCCGGACGCCGCCGCCGGTCGCCGGATGCCGCCGGTCGCCGCCGGTCGCCGGACGCCGCCGCCGGTCGCCGGACGCCGCCGCCGGTCGCCGGACGCCGCCGCCGGCCGCCGTCGATCGCCGGACGCCGCCGCCGGCCGCCGTCGATCGCCGGACGCCGCCGCCGTCGATCGCCGGACGCCGCCGCCGTCGGTCGCCGGACGCCGTCGATCGCCGAACGCCATCGCCGCCGGACGCCGCCGCCACCGAACGCCGGACGCAACCGCCACCGCCGATCGCCAGACGCCGCTGCCACCGCAAGTCGCCGGATGCCGCCGCAGCCGGACGCCATCGCCGATCGCCGAACGTCGGTGCCGGACGTCGATCGTTGGACGCCGGCCGTCGCAGCCGCCGATCGCCACACGCCAATCGTCGGACACCGGTCGTGAGACGCCGGTCGCGAGACGCCGGTCGCCGAACGCCGGTAGCCGGCCGCCATTTGCCAGCCGCCGTCGATCGCCGGACGACGGTCACCGGACGTCGGCCGCCGCCGCCTTCGCCACCGTCGTCGAAGGTCACTGGTCGCCACCGCCACTTTTTTTTTATTATAAAAAAGTAAAAATATTTTACAAAGTATATTTTTCACCAAACGGCATTTACGCCAAAGTTGCTTTCAAATGCATTTCTAAAAAATATTTTGCCAAACACTACTTGCATTTTGGAAAAGATCTTTAGCCTAAAGGTATTTGCATTTCCTCAAAGTCCCTTGGCCAAATGCTGAACCAAACAGGCCCTTACACTAGGGTTGTCAATTTGGCCTGCGCCGGACAGGCTGGTCTGGCTCTGCTCGGCCCGAAAATTTTCTTGCATTTTCGGGCCTTTTTGGGCCAGGTTTGGTACTCGGGCTGGGCTGGCCCGGGGCCAAACTTTTTTTAATACCCGTTTTTTCTTTTAAATTTAATTTATTTTTATATTTTTTCATTTGATGGTTTGTTAATTGATTTTGATTAAAAAAATTTAAAAAAGGAAAGAAAAAAAATAATTTGGCCCGAATCCGGCCCGGTTCGGGCTGACCCGAGCATGGTACTGCTCATTTCGGGCCGGCTCGGCTAGGGCCGGGCCGAGTCCCGGCCCATTGACACCCCTAATTTATACCACACTGAATTTGAATAGTCGTATCTCGAGGGGTCCTACGCGAGTCTCCATTCGTTTCGTTAGCGATCATTATGGCCTCCGTGTGAGCTGCTATCAACTTTAACCTACGTTTGATAGTCGAAATAAAATTTGGAATTTGATCAAATTTAGTGCCTACTCAAAAATGGATAAAATGGGATAGCCCGAAAAAAATTATCTCACAAGAAAGGTGTGATAAATGTGGATATGTTTTATTATAATCCTAATGCATAAGTTTTTTTTGAATAATATTTTCTTAAATTGATAAAATTAAAATCGTATTAGACTATAAATAATATTTGATATTTAATATTCAAAATAAAAAATAAAAATTAATTTTATTATTAGTTATTCCCAATTTTATTTATGTACTTGAATTTCTTTCTATCTTATAATATAAATTCTATATATAATTTATGTTTATTACATACTTTAGGTGTTTTAGTAATTTAAGAATAGAAGCATCGTTTACTATTTACTAACTGTTGTTAGAGAACGATGGAAAAGGGAAAAAATAAACAAATAAAAATGAAAATAATAAAAATTAAGCAATAAAAATGAAGTAGGCACGAGTGTCATGAGATATTCCTACCATTTTTATTTGTGTGACTTTTAGGTTTATTTACATTGATATGTAGTTCTTACCAAATAATAGACAAAATAGAATGTGAACATACCCAGCTTTATTATTGCGAGTCATCAAATAATGGATAGGATATAACAAAATCCATGAACTTCATATCTTATCATATCCAGCCCTACTCTGTCTAAAAATCCCGACGACCAAACGCAGTCTTAAATCGGAAGGATTTGTTCCTTTAATTTGAGGCAACAACCTCTGACCGGAGGCCATCACCTCTGACCTGAGGCAATAATTTAAGTTATTTAGCAAACATAACTTAAATTATGTAGTTATCGCTAAGGAAAGAAATTGCAAGTTGAATAAAAAATTACGAATTCGGAGTTCATATCCTTTTTTTATTAATTCTAATTTTGCCTTTCTTTTCTTCTTTTCACCTCAAAAGAAAATTGGTAACCTCTTATGATTAGCTCCACGTCACATCAATTTGCACTTAGACTTGTCAAATTGGGTTAAGACCCATATTTAGTAAGCTAAATTGTTATATGAATTCTTTTATTCAGTAAATGTGTTATAAATGGATTAAGACTGGTAAAGCTTAATATAACACGGGTGTTAAATGAATTCACAAATTACTTACACACACCCAATCTACCTTCATGGCTCTCTTCGCTCTCTGGATCTCACTTGATCTCACACTTGTTTAGTCTGCATCTCACCTCAATTGGATATGAGTTTTCCTAAATTAAGTTAAATATGAAAGCGCTGTATTAAAATGAGGTAGGGTATGTATTGAGTATATGTAAGATCAAGTATGTGTTGCTAGATTTGCATTACCCAATTTGGATTGGATCTTTTTTTTTTATTGGATCCATCCGTTTGACAGATCTAGCGTCTAGCCATAGGTGACTTCGGATAGGACGGACCAAAGTCAAACAAAAGAACTCGCGCAGGGACCAAATTGAAAATAGTAAAACCGCGACGACCCAAAACTAAAAACACGCAAACATGTAGTGGTCAAAAGTGTGAAATTTCGCCCCTTTTTCAATTTGACGGAAAGAACCAGGTGACGAAATCTCAGCAGAAGGATCTAGAACCCTAACCAAGCTCCACTATATAAGCTTCCCCCTCAGGGCCTCAGTCTTCACTCTGTACTCTCGAATCCGAAAACCCTAGTCTTCTTCTCGCGCTTCTCTTTGCGATCTGTGAATCCCTGCTCCTTGCGTCTCGTCAGCGGAGGATCGAGAGTAGGAAAGTGCGGCGATGGCGGAGACCGAGACGTTCGCTTTCCAGGCTGAGATCAACCAGCTTCTGAGTCTGATCATCAACACCTTCTACAGCAACAAGGAGATCTTCCTGCGCGAGCTCGTCAGCAACGCTTCAGATGTGAGTTTCGGATCGTTCTGTTTCGTTTCGGGAGCTTGCGCGTCTTGAGTTTTGCGAGATCGCGTCGTTTATGTTTGGATGGAGGTTATTTCGTTCCTAGATTTAGCTTAGGCAGCGTACGCGAGCGAGGTTTAGTGGATTTCATCGCGATTGTCATGTGCACTTACGTTAAGGCATCTTGGTGTCCTGTGAGATCTTCAGTGGAAATATGTGCTTAGGATGTTGATGCTGAATCGAGCGTGTCCTGTAGACTCTGTAGGAAACGACGATACTTTTCACTGCGATTTTCCTTCGATGATGCTTTGGGTTAGGATTTTGAAATTGTAGTAAAGTGATGTTGAGGATGGCATGGAATTCCCGCTTACACTTTGTTTGGAAAGATGATAAATTTATTGTTCACGTTGCTGCTCATTATTGGGTACCTATTAGGTTGTTGGTTGTAGTAAGCTTGTGGTGGAACAAATTGGAAGGTCTTTCTGTGGGTAGAAGAGTAACGACTGAGAATTCCTCATGCATGTCGAATTGATGCTATTACTTACATGACGACTGTTTGCCCGAACTTGTTGATTGGTATTCATCTTATTTTATATCTGAAAAGTTTTTGCTGGTGCCACCTTAATCTAGTGTAAGTGGAATGTTGGCTCATCAATTTCTTTGTCTTTCTTGGAACTGAATATAACTCAAATTTCTTCAGGCTCTTGACAAAATCCGCTTTGAGAGCTTAACTGACAAGAGCAAGCTCGATGCTCAACCAGAGCTCTTTATCCACATTATCCCTGACAAAACAAACAACTCGCTGTCCATCATTGATAGTGGGATTGGGATGACCAAAGCAGGTCAGTAATTTTGTACTTGGTTCCAAACATATAGTACTAATTTGTCCCTTGCCTAATGTATAATTGTTTGCTAACTGTTGAATTTGTTTCTTCAGATTTGGTGAACAATCTTGGTACCATTGCCCGATCAGGAACCAAGGAATTTATGGAAGCACTAGCTGCTGGTGCTGATGTGAGCATGATTGGACAATTTGGTGTTGGTTTCTACTCTGCTTACCTTGTTGCTGAAAAGGTGATTGTCACCACCAAGCACAATGATGATGAGCAGTATGTTTGGGAATCTCAAGCTGGTGGCTCTTTTACTGTCACCAGAGACACTTCTGGTGAGAATCTTGGCAGGGGAACCAAGATCACTCTCTACCTTAAGGAGGACCAGCTTGAGTACCTGGAAGAGCGTCGTGTGAAAGATCTAATCAAGAAGCACTCTGAATTCATTAGCTACCCTATTTCCCTCTGGGTTGAGAAGACTACTGAGAAGGAAATTTCTGATGATGAAGATGATGAAGAAGATAAGAAGGATGAGGAAGGAAAGGTTGAGGATGTTGATGAAGAAAAAGAGAAGGAAGAGAAGAAAAAGAAGAAAATCAAGGAAGTTTCTCATGAGTGGTCCCTGATGAACAAGCAGAAGCCCATCTGGATGAGGAAGCCTGAGGAGATCACAAAGGAAGAGTATTCTGCCTTCTACAAGAGCCTGACCAACGATTGGGAGGAGCATTTGGCAGTGAAGCATTTTTCAGTTGAAGGTCAGCTTGAATTCAAGGCCATCCTCTTTGTTCCGAAGAGGGCTCCTTTTGATCTTTTCGATACCCGCAAGAAACCCAACAACATCAAGCTCTACGTTCGCCGTGTCTTTATCATGGACAACTGTGAGGAGATCATTCCTGAGTATCTTAGCTTTGTGAAGGGCATCGTAGACTCTGAGGACCTTCCTCTCAACATTTCCAGGGAGATGCTCCAGCAGAATAAGATTCTGAAGGTTATCAGGAAGAATCTTGTTAAGAAATGTGTTGAACTCTTCTTTGAGATTGCTGAGAACAAGGAGGACTACAACAAGTTCTACGAGTCATTCTCGAAGAACCTCAAGCTCGGTATTCATGAGGATTCTCAGAACAAGGGAAAGCTAGCTGAGTTGCTTCGATATCACTCCACCAAGAGTGGTGATGAGATGACCAGTCTCAAGGACTACGTGACTAGAATGAAGGAGGGTCAGAGTGATATCTACTACATCACTGGTGAGAGCAAGAAGGCTGTCGAGAACTCCCCATTCTTGGAGAAGCTTAAGAAGAAGGGCATTGAGGTGCTGTACATGGTTGATGCTATTGATGAGTATGCTGTTGGCCAGCTCAAGGAGTTTGAAGGTAAGAAGCTCGTTTCAGCAACAAAGGAAGGTTTAAAGCTTGATGAGAGCGAAGATGAGATGAAGAAGAAGGAAGAGCTGAAGGCCAAATTTGAGGGCCTGTGCAAGGTTATCAAGGATGTTTTGGGTGACAAGGTGGAGAAAGTTGTGGTCTCCGATCGTGTGGTCGATTCCCCATGCTGCTTGGTTACTGGCGAGTACGGGTGGACTGCTAATATGGAGAGGATCATGAAGGCACAAGCATTGCGAGACAACAGCATGGCTGGTTACATGTCCAGCAAGAAGACCATGGAGATCAACCCCGAGAACCCCATCATGGACGAGCTCAGGAAGAGGGCGGATGCGGACAAGAATGACAAGTCGGTGAAGGACCTTGTTCTGTTGCTTTTTGAGACTGCACTACTGACCTCCGGCTTCAGCCTCGATGACCCCAACACATTCGGCAACAGAATCCACAGGATGCTGAAGCTCGGTCTGAGCATCGATGAGGATGCTGGGGATGGTGATGCGGACATGCCTCCATTGGAGGATGCGGAAGCGGATGCCGATGCCGAGGGCAGCAAGATGGAGGAAGTAGACTAAATTCTGCACTGCGACATCTGGATGTTTTGAATTCTTATCATCTCGGGGCTTTTAATATTTTGTCATGGCTTCATCGTAACGTTTAGGTCAGATCGGTGAAGCTTTAGATTTTTGGGTTATTTATCTTATGAGCTCTTTGACTCTGTCAATCGTTTCTTTATAGTTCAGCTACTGCGGCTCTTTTCGGGCACAAGGAGTTCTATGTCGGTCGATGCCATTTTGCCTTTGGATTTGTGTTTTGCCATGTTGGTCGGATCATTAGAAGGTTGGCTAAATGATTTAATTCTCTGGCCGTGATGGTTTCCAACTTTCCATGCCATTCTCAACATCTTGGTCTTTTTGCGTTCGCCTCTGCAAAATGAGTTCGAACCCGTCGTTTTAGGCATACTCTTCGTGGCATGACACTTGCCGACGTTTTCCCGTTAAGGTCCTTAACGAGCTGAGAAGAAACTTTAGTTCCCGGATCAAATCGGAAATCAGGGAAATTTCAGGGGTCAAAGTGAAAATCTTAGATTTGCTACCAGACCAGCAAAAAATGCTTCATAGGAGTGGAATCGTAGTCCGGTAAGCCCGGGAGCAGGGGGCGGGGTCTTTTGTAGCCTTGTAGTTTTAACTATGCATGATTGGAGCCCCATTAATTTACAAAATTTGACCTCACCGAATGATATTTACCAGGAATTTTGATCTTATCAGAATTGCTATGCTCCACTTACTGCGAGATGGTTGGTAACTTCAGGTTTTACTAAAGATAATTAGGGTCATCATTCTTGCACGGCATCTAAATTTCAGTAGTAATTTGTTAGATCGTCGATGCTACTGTATTATGCTTAACATAATTGCATGTAAGAAATTGTGGTCCGGATTTGACACAAAGGAGAGTGGAAAAACCAGAAGCACATAAAAGCTGAAATTCCATGGGCTAAATCTAAATATCCAGGTGTCAAACTGTTCAGACACCAAAGTTAGGACCATCGAACGTCGCCCTCGCCACTTAAACTTACCTCTCAATCCCACCATTTGGATTGCCGTTCGCACTGGCCATCTCCCATCTGCTTCTCTCTCTCTCTCAAGATCGATGGAGACTACATAAGACCAAATTCCTAAATCACGCGATCACTTAATTCCTATTTATTTAGCGAAAAATGAATGATTTGAAAAATATTGTTATTGAAAAATAATCTCTTACGTCGCTTGAAATAATTGATTAATTAAAAATATTTTCATTATTGATAATAATTTATGTCTAATCATTTCGTGGACAATCAAGTTACGTTCGGTAGTCAGGATAAATTCAAGATACCATAAAATTTATCATATATTGTATTCAGTGTCTGCTCAAGACACGACAAAGTCTGAAACAAGAGGGATATACGTAGGGGTGATCAGGTTCCATCCTGGAACCGAGGACAGCCCACTAGGAGCCGATTTCACATATTGAGAATCGAGAACCGCTCGCTAGTTCCATTGACCTACCTAGAGACCAAACTACCTATGCGGTCCGATTCCCGAGTGGGTCCATAGAACCAGATTACTTGATACAAGGATGACCAAGCCCCTAACGCTTGTAATCGGCAATAACCTCATAGGCCCTTCATTGCCTCTAAGGGCTCCAGTCCTCAATGTCGTGCAAGATCTCGATCTCGGTTAGGCAATAGTTTTTTTTTTCTTTTTTAAAAGACAGAGCATACGAGAGGTGGCTCGCTGGTTCCATTGACCAGTTTAGTCCAAGTGGACGGTTCCCACCTGCAATCAAACTGGTATTTACCGGTTCCAAAAATCGGAATCAGAAACGAGACCGGTCCCCATGGGAATTGCCTAGAACTGGCCGATTTGGTCTGGTTTTGGACGGTTTCCTATTCTTTTGTACACCGCTAGGATATTCTTTGATAAAATTATTTTACGAGGGAGGTAGGAAAAAGGTAGATAAAATTTCTAACATCCATAAAACGAAAGTTATTTTTCTCAAATAACAAAAGTCTGTTAATAAAGTTAATGAAATAATTTTATATAAATGATACTTAAATTCTCCTTACCAAAAAAAAATGATACTTAAATTCTAATATAAAAACTCAAAATAACAAAAAATTAGTTTAAAATTAATTTTTTTAACCTTATAATATAAGTTCAATATATATATATATATATATGTATTTATATTTATTACACACTTTAGATATTTTAGGTATATTAGTACAGTTTACTCTTAATAAAATTTTATTATAGAGTGATGGAAGGGGAAAAAGAAATAAAAAAAGAGAGGAGCAAAGAAAATAAAAATGAAGTAGGCAAAAATATCGTGAGAGATTCTTATCATCTCTGTTTGTACAATTCTTATGTTAATTTACTCTCATGTGCCGTCTATACCAAACAATGGACACGATAGGATATGAAAATATCCAGTTTTATTATTGCGATTCATCAAACGGTTAATAAGATATAACAAAATCCATAAATTTCATATTATAGCCTATCTAATCCAATTTTGACTAAAAATTCAAACGATCAAATGTAGCAAAAAAATATTTTTCTTTTATTTTTGTAAGTGATATAATTAATTATTTTAGAAAAATATTTTCTAAATAAATCATTATTCGCAAGACAAGTGGAGTCTTACTTAGTAGTTTTTTGTAAAGGAAATTTTACCAAAAGGCCTAAACGTTGGGTAAAATGTATAAATAAATTGTAAGCGTTTCAAAAAGTACAATCAATTCCAAACTATTTGAATTCGGTGCAATCAAATCCTTCCATACATCACTTAATTAACTTTATTGACGTGGCATACTAGAAATCGTGTGGCTTTTTAAATAAGTTTTCACAATATGTAAAGGTGACGTGGTAAAAAAGCCAAAAAATAAAATAAAATTAAAAAAATGAATTTAAACAAAATAGTTGGAGAAAGAAGTCCGATATCTACAAATATGCAACCGACGCCATGCTCACAATTGCTGTCGTGGAGTTCGAAGACGACATTATACTATATATGGACAAGTGAGAGAGACGTAACGTAATTAGGGTTAAGTTGCAGACGTTGCATCCATTAAAAGATGTACTCGACGGGCGTAGAAGATGGACATTGGATCATGCTTAAGATAAACAAAGAAAACTACCGATCAGATCTGAACCAAATGCACGGATGACAATTCATTCATAAACCTTTCGATTTTGCAAATTTGATCTTAAATCTTTTGACGATTTGTCAATATAATCTCTCCAGTTAATTGTGATTGAAAAATTATTTATGTGAACGTCGGCCATCCCACATGACAAGACATGCGCCGACACCAACCTTTGCCGGACTTGGTTAGATCGGCTATGTAAGGCTCTTTTACGAGTCCATCCATTTAACCTTTGGGTTTGGATGGACGGTTGCATCCAACGGTCACGTGGACGATCTATAGCGAAGTATTTCACGTCATGTCGATTTTTTTTTTTGTCTCTTTTGGGAATTTAATAACAAATGATCAAATCTACACTTTCTTTTTTAATTATTGTTGAAATACTTCCTGCAATTGAGAACCATCTAGCAACGTGAAAAGACAACCTTCCCTAGAAGAATCAAACCCTTGAAGATTTGTGTGTGTGTGTGTGTGGACGGTGGGGGCACTACTAACAACAAGTGTGGTACAAAAATATTAAATTGCATGATCGAAGGAGCCTTCACGCACACCCATGTGCTTGATGGAAAAGTTCTTTCAAATCATGGAGTTCAAACTAATTTAATGTGACCCCCCTCTCGACGTCGTGGACGTTTCTCCTTGGCTCTCTCTTTGCTTTGTGTTCACACGCGCGAGGAGAACGCGCTCTTGAGAGAACTTTTTTTTTTTTTGCTACTGCCGAGTGATTCCGGAGCGCCCGCTGAGAGACCCGATCCGAGAAAACTCTCGCGATCCTTGACATGCTGGTTGTGCCCGTGAAGCACGCCGATCGTCCGATGTATCAAAAAGCGGCGACTTTCGCTCACTCGATTCGATTAACAAGTGCCGTTGAGAGCACTCGTCGGTGGGACTCATTTTTTTTTTCCTTCGATTTCATGGTGGTGCCGAGCGAGACGTGTGAATTGGAGTGACGACATCACGAGGCTCGTGAATTGAAGTCATGCACTCGTAAGGAAGAGGTCATCAAAAGTCAACGGGAGCCATTGACTTTTGTGCCCCACCCCCCCTCTCTCTCTCTTCCTTTCTCTTTTGTGGTAGTTGGGCACGGATTGATGTACAGTTAGAAGTCTTCACGCAAACTAGCGAAGGCGACAATGCACAAACGAAATAGAGCAAGGCCCGATGAATTTCATTTAGCCCTTCCGGGTGGAATCAACGATCAGGACGGGACAAGAGGCGTGGTCGCGATCGGATCGGATTAGTCATGTGATCTAATTAGTCCGTACGCTCGTTGCTTTCCCGAGTGTTCGGACTAGTGAATTCACCCCCGCCGATGCTCGCATCGTCGAGCCATTCGGGAGTGAACGACTCGAGAAGCGCACATTGTCATCGCAAGTGTTAGGAATCGCGTACCAATTCCAGAAAAATAACACAAGCAAACAATCCACACGATAAACTAAAATAATAAAAGAACAGAATCAGAAGAACGTACCAGATAATTTGTTATCGAAGCTCACCTAAACTTAGACTATGTCTCCGCGCAAAAGCACTCTGCGAATCTACTAGTTTGCGAGAAAGTGAGAACACGATTGATGATCTTCTCATAAGATTAGGACAAAAGGAGAATGAGAACACTTATAAAGCTGTCACAGCCTCTTTTTTCCTTTCTCTCTCTATTCACTACTTTGTGCTTCTTTTTCTGCTATTCTTTTCTATTGGCAGCTACTACCTCTACATCGCTAATATAAGAGGTATAGCTTTTAACCTAGGAGCAAAAAAAAAAAAAAGACCAAAAAAGCCCTTAATAAAATATTTGGCTTTTTCGACCAAAAAAAAATATTTGGCTTCATTGCCAACAATCTCCCACTTAAAAATAAATATATGTGATGCACCAAACAACTTCGAATTCATCCTTTTCAAAAACTAGTAACTGAAACTTGTGCCTTTGCGATAATCCTTATCAATTAACATGGAGCTGTACCGATGGTAGTAGCACAGAAAGTATGATTTTCTCTGTCTACTACCTTGGTGACCGTGTCAGTTGGATTATTTGAGACATAAATATTCTGTAGCTTTAACTCATCATCTTTTAGTGCTTGCTTGATGAAGTGATAATGCTTCTTGATATGTCTAGTCCTTGAGTGATAAGTTGTATTCTTCACTAAGTGCACTACATTTTGACCATTACTCCACAATATGCTCACTGGTTGCTTCGATGTAACTCCTCCAGGTAATCTTGCAACCACATGATTTCCTTAAAGACTTTTGTGATCGCCACGTACTCTGCTTCTATCGTGGATAGAGCCACTATTTTATGTAGTTGAGATACTCAACTCACTACTTTACTTGTAACCATAAAGACATATCCAGTGGTATTCTTACTACTATCTTGATCACCAGAGTGATCTGCATCCATATAACTTTGCAATTCTAGAGATGTACCTCCATAACAAAGAGAGTAATTTGATGTATGTGCTAGATATCTCAATATCCATTTTACTGCATTCCAATGTTCTCTGCCCGAGTTCTGCAAATATCGACTCACAACTCCCACTGCGTGTGCAATGCCTAGTCTTGTGCTGACCATGGTATACATCAAAGTTCCCACTGCTGACACATATGGCACTGTCGCCATCTCATCTTTCAAAGCTTGAGTACTCGAACGCATATCCTTGGAAAGTTTGAAGTAACCCACTAGAGGAGTCGTAACTGGTTTTGCCTCATCCACGCTGAATCTCTTCAATAGCTTGTTCACATAGTCTTTCCGCGACAACCATAATTTCTCATTTTTCCTGTCCCTGATGATTTTCATGCCTAATATTTCCTTAGCCTCTTCCAAGTCTTTCTTAGCAAACTACGGTGCCAACATCTTCTTTACTTCTGCGATTCTCTTTATATTAAAATTAGCCACTAGCATGTCATCAACATATAAAGAGAAATACACAACATCACCATCGTTGTACTTACGAAAATAAACACAATGATCAGCCTCACATTGTGCAGATTCTTTTTCTTCAAACTTTAAGTACCATTGTCGCGGAGCTTACTTCAAGTCGTACAAGCTTTTCTTCAAGCGACACACGATGTGTTCTTTACCTTTGACCTCAAAACCTCTAGGTTGCGCCATGTATAACTCTTCATCTAGATCACCATACAAAAACACCATTTTTACATCTAACTACTTGAGATGAAAATACTCTACTGTAACTATACTCAGCAAAATTCTGATTGATGTCATCTTCACTACTGGTAAAAATATTTCGGAGTAATCAATCCCTTCCTTTTGAGAAAAGCCATTTACTACAACTCTCGCCTTGTATATGATACTACCATCGGCTTCATTTTTTATCATGTACACCCACTTGTTTAAAAAAATACCAAACATATGACACATTTTTCTAAAGACAAATCATATTTTTTTTTCATGATTTTCATGTCAAAATAACATTTAATATAAGTCGGGACTTTGAGAAATCAATTTCTTGAGTTATATTGAATGTTATTTCACTTTTAGGGTAGTTTTTGCCTTCATTTTTCATAAATTCAAAAATTCATAAAAAAATACCAAAAATATCGTTCTTATTGCATAACATATAGTTTAGAATCATATTTTTCATGTCATGCATGTCAATTATGCATGTTTTTCCACATCATGTAGGTTAGTTGCATTAGCATTACACCTAATAAAAGAAAACCCTAAATCACCAAAACAAGGATTTTTCATGAAAATTGATATTGAAAGGGCATTAATTGAAAAATTAATGTAACCAAGTCCACGAACATTTAATCTCTGATTCGTAGAAATAAAATAGTTCCCTTGCTATTTTTTTTTTCCAATCGACTTACAAAAAATGATTAGTGGCGACTCCAAGATAAATCTTTGCATGAAATTAAAGATAAATTGTAATTTAGTAGGATTTAGGAGAATCCGAAGTAGGTTTATTGAATTTGGATAGTCCGATATTTTTTCCGTACAATACCCTTTGAACATTTGTTAATAAGAACTTTTTTTTTTATTTACTTTGGGTGTTAAGCGAAATACAAAATGAAGTGATAAATTCGCCCGGCTCGTGTATTGACGTCATGCCCACGTCAGGGAAGGGGGTTATCAAAAGTCAATGCAAGTCAATTGACTTTTTGTGGGACCCCTTGTGGTAATTGGGCATGTAATGCGACGCGGAACTGAAGTACACGAGAATTCATCGCGCAAATAGTGAAACAATAATGCACAAAACGAATCGGAGCAGCCTGCGACCAGTGAATTCAATTAACCCATCCGGGTTGGTTCGCACGTAACATCGTGTTTGACATATTGAGAGACTCCGTCGGTCGAGAGCATATCAGATTAGTCGGGAGAGATTTACTCGGCCCGTCCAGTCAACACCTGAAAATGTCACTCGATCAGTGTTGAAGCATATGTTCCAGTTCAGTGATAAACTTTTCAATTTTGTCCGTTTGGTTCTAAACCTTAATTTCAATGTAATTCTTTTCGATTAATTTTCGCCGGATACAGCAAGACGCGGCGGTGGCGAAAAATTGGTCAGAACGACTGTATCGAAAGTTTGCGCAAAGGTTTAGAGCTAAATCGGCAAAGGAGAAAAATATAGAGCTGAATTAACATCTATATTATAAGTTTAGGACTTGTTGAATGATATCTCTCGTAGGTCGTAGCACCTTCCAAAGAAATCGGACAAGTGAACTCGACCGTTGTTGCCCTCCTGCGTCAAGCTAGCATTGAACAGCTCCGGAAATTAACTCGAGTGATCTTATGGATTTCATTGCGTCCACGGTCCATATAAATTAATTGCATTGATCATTCTATTTTCTCAATTGCAATTTCATTTTTTTGAGCTGCATGATTTAAAGGAGAATAACTTCCCACTGAGCTGGCGTGACAAGGCAGGGCAACTTTACAGTTTTTTTTTCTTCTCGTCAATTATTTCTTGCCTTGGTACTTTAATTGCGGCAATTAAGTCAGTAATTAATCGCTTAATTATGAGCTATTGCGAGAAAGCTAGAGACATCAATGAAGAAACGAAATGACTCGGACCGACGTTTAATGCATTTGTCCGGTGGCTACGTGCACGTCGCTGAAACACGCGACATAGCGTTGCATGCACTTTTTAAAAGCTTCGAGCGAGGCCCTTAATGGCGATTTTTGACTTTCTAACTTTTGACTTTTCGACGTCGGGAGGTCTCTTCTTTCGTGAAATTGGGTGACATTCGGGGTGCCTAAATTGATTTGGCCATTACTGCTTCGTAGGTCGCTAAGCTTGCGTTCGAGGGACAGGGCGTGTCGAGGGCGAGGGAGATGATTCGTGTAAGGTCCGTAAAATGTGGCTGTTGTGGATCTGGTGGAGTTATTGACCATCGAGACGGTCGGCCGGGTGGGTTGGGAAGGAGCTTACCCGTCTTCCGCCCAGGGTCGCAAGTTCGACTTGCGTCGCGGGCAGATTGGGTAGTTGTGACGTACTTCCTATGGAGAAGAAGAGAAATTCAGACTGCTGGCATCTTGAGAGCATATGCAAAGTCGCAAAGGGGATCGTTCCTCCCTTTACTTTGAAGGGAAAGTAAAATGTTGCACATGTAATGGCTTATCGTTAAAGGAGTTTTAGATATGCAATCTCTAGCTCTAAAACCTACACTACACATACTATGAGATCCATGGAATATTAGGGCGCATTTGTTTCGTGTAAAATGCGTGACTTGAAAAATATTTTCCTAATTCGACGAAAAAAAGAAAAATATTTTCCTAAAAATGACCACTTACATCGTTTAGAAAAATGGATGAACCAAAAAAAGAAAAAAGAAAAAGAAAAATGCTTCTAACAGTACTGTTAGTTATTTCTGAACGTAGATCCACACACCATCACTGCGTGTTTTGCATGGAATACCAATTAATTAAAAAATCGTGGGTTCAGAAATAATGGCAGCATTGTCAGACTGTCAGGCTAGCGGCTTCAAAAAAAAAAAATAGCCCCACTAAAATATTTGGTCATCTACTGTTATCAATACTGAAAATATTGATTATTGACTAATTTTTCAACTGAAACAAACGATCATTTTTAGGAAATTATCTTTCAAATCCAAACAAACGGAGCCTTAGGCGATATGTTAGTTTCGGAGAATACTCCATGATAAATGAAAATGCTTTTCGCAAGGGAAAATGATTTTCCCTTTCCAGGTTGGGGAAATTCATTTTCCTAACTTTAAGCGTGCATATTTTTTGCCGACTGGTAAATGGTTCTCCATCGACCGATCATTTTCAACAGACCGAACGCGTGAAAGGTCTAGAAAACTGTTTTGCGGAAATATCTTTTAATTCAAACAAGCACACCCCTAACTCTTTTCCTGTCCTCCTTTTTCACAACATCTTGTAACCGGGTCTCTGTCGTCTTCTTCTTCTTCTTCTTCTTGTTCTTCTCTGCGCAGGACAAAAAAAAGAAGAAGAAGAAGAAATCTGTATAGTTACTATCGGAGGGAAGAACATGGAGGATCGAAGGAGTACAACGAGTTCACAAACCAAGTCAAAACGAAGTAAATGGTGTGTACAGAGGTGGGAGGGAGGGACTGGACTCAACCGTGCGTACGTGTTGGTAAGACGTCTCTTTTTCAACTTTATATGTTATGCTTCTAAGCCACGTCTCCCGAGTTAATGGGGGGCACAAAAATGAATTGCTCTCTCTCTCTCTCTCTCTCTCTCTCTCTCTCTCTCTCTCCGCGATGAGTTGTGATGGCGATGGTGGTCCAGCTTCGTGGGGTCGAGGCTTTGGGAGAGTTGGTCCTTGGGGTCTTACCCTCTCCTCCTCGTCTCGGGGAGAAATCAATTTTTGGATGGATCGATTGGCAACCTCTTCTTTCAATGATGCTGAGTTTCGCCTCAAGACTATGGTCAGTTCGTTCGGGCTTGCGGAATACCCTCGCTAGAATCACGAGTTAGGTAGGACGGCCTTCGGTTCCGGTGAGAGCAATGCCGGTCACCGTTAATGATGAACTTAGACGGGCGGGATCCCGAAAGGGCGGGTTTGAGATGGGGAAGCTGCGAGCTGTTTAGTTAACGGTTGGAGAAAGTTTTGATCCCGAAGGAGTTACGAGATGGGTAAAATCGACATGGAAAATGGGTATTCAATCAATCGGAAAAATTAACAAAAAAAGTCATAAACCTATTATAATTATGCCGGTTCAGTCCTAAACTTTTTTTTTGGCTGATTCAATCCTAAACCTTTTGCAATTGTATCAATTCAATCCATCCAACGAATTTTGGCCGGTCGGCGCTGATGTGGACGCCGACCAACCGGTGATATAATATTTTAATATATATATTTTAAATATTTTTTTATTTTTATTTTCTTTTAAATTTACTTTTACTTTCCCTTCCCAGTCTACTCAGATCTGCGCTCTCTCTTCTTCTTCATGAGCTTTCATGGCATCCTCCTCTTACCCTTTGTTGACACCTAATTTTTTACCATTTATTATTGTGATTTTTATTCTTTAAAATTAATTAAAAATATAAAAAAATGTCATAAAATCACAAAATCAACTTTGGAAGCCTTGGTTTAGCCTTAGGAACCAATTTTGAACAAAAAATATTTTTCGGTATTTTTAATATTTTTCGAGTTTATAAAAATACCCAAAAAATCAGAAAAATACCATTCGTGGTCAGAAAAATACCCAAAAATATTCAATAATTTTGTTTTAATTTCCTCTTCAAGTGTGTCACTTTAAATCTCAAAAATTCGGCTCGGGTCACTATGTTCCTTCACAAACATAAACCCGAACCGAGCCTAAAAAAAAAAAATTCCTTTTCGAGTCTTTTAGTTTTCAATTCTCACTTTTTATAAGCTATGACATTGGATTCTAAAGTCTTAAAGTGCAATTAGGTCAATTTGCCCTCCAATTTAATCAATTTTTACCAAAAGGGCTTAATTACACATTTTTCTTTCAATTAGTCCCCGGTTTCACGGATGTATACGTATGCTCTACGTATTTATACGTCATATGTATTTATACGTTATGCGTATTTGTACTATTTGGTAACCTCTTTAACTCTTGTAATAATAATAATGGTTATTATTTTTAACACCTTTGTTAGTGCCTTTTTTTAGCATTTTTGTATTGTGAGTGCTATTGCTAGTGCTATTTTTAAATAGCATTTTTGTATTATAAATTGTGAGTGCTATTGTTAGTGCTATTTTTAAATGACATTTATTTATCATAAATTGTGAGTGCTATTGTTAGTGCTATTTTTAAATGGCATTTATTTATCATAAATTGTGAGTGCTATTATTAGATAGAATTTATAATTGTTAGTGCTATTTTCAAATAGCATTTTTTGTATTATAAATTGTGAGTGCTATTGTTAGTGCTATTTTTAAATAGCATTTTTGTATTATAAATTGTGAGTGCTATTGTTAGTGCTATTTTTAAATGTCATTTATTTGTGAGTGCTATTTTTAGATAGAATTTATAATTGTTAGTACTATTTTTAAATACAATTTATTGGAAGGTATTTTTGGCTATAAAAGGATGGCAAGAGTTTTGAGGTTGGGGGGGAGACATTTTGTAGAGTATGCAAATTTTTGAGAGCTTAGAGAGAAGAACACAAACACTCTCTATATTCTCATAATCTTGAGTGAGCAAAATATACTAAGTTCGGAATATTGATTCCGCATATTGCTAGCACAATTGTTGTGGAGTTATTAGTCGTCTCCCCGTTCGTCAATTGGTGGTGCGTCCGAACTAGATGCCTAACACTTGTGGAGGCTGAGATCGAAGAACATCGAACCGACACCTCCGTTCAAGCACGCTACGAGAGGTAATCCATTTACTCCCTTTGAGGCTTTGTGATTTTTTTTTGATTGAAATGCACGAAGTACGCCTCTGGAGATACATGTATGGGTTGTTATTTATTTCCGCTACGTGTTACGTGGATCCCAACAGTGGTATCAGAGCCGATCCTTAGGTGTTTTCGTGCATTTAATTGATTTTTTGCAATTTTTGCAATACTATGGCCAATATGTATTAACGAATTGTTCGTCTTACATGGCTAATGGAGGTTGATTATTTTATATGATAAATTAATCAACGTAGCAAAAATTGAGACTAAATCAATTTTGAATCGAAAATTTATGGCTATCTTATTTTACGTAAAAATTATGAATATGATTCAACGTAGAATTTTTATTGTGCCTTCCTAAGTTTTAAATTGTGAATTTATTACTTACGTGGAAGGGTGGTGATCATGGAAAAATCCCTAATCAATGTGATTGATGTATGTATGAATGTATGGTGATTATTTATATATTTGGGGTTGTAATTATTAAATGGAGGCTGCGTACTCCTTTTATTTTTCATGTAATCTTTATTTTTAGCATAGTCAATTGTTGATGTAAATGCTACGAGGATTACGTGGAGGAGCCTTTTAAGTCGGCGAGCTCTTTGGGGCCCGATTCTTGAAGAGTTCAAGAAACCAAGAAGAAGAGAAGAGCGGCTCTCCGTTATTAAAATATTAAAATGATTAAATGTGGTCTCATTGGCTCGAGACCCATTAAATCATAATTCCATGATCACCACGTAGGATAGATGTTTATGTGATTGACATCTATTTTTTTTTTTTATGATTACGTGAGCATGTTAAACTGGTTAATGTGCAAAGTCAGACTTACCTCACCCAAAATTGCGCCTGCATGAAATCCTAGTTAGGGAAAATCACTCGCGTTAGGTACCGAAAGGGCGTTGGTAATGACATCAACGTAACCAAGTCCCCGAACTCAAAATCTCTGGTTCCGCAGAATTGATCGATCTCTCCCAATCGGTCAATAAGGTTTCCGGTCTACCCTCCAAGAAAGACCGGTGGCGACTCCAAATGCATGCACAAGTTGCACATGCCACCACGACCACACTAAGGTCGAAAGCGATCGACTGTTATCGTCGAATCCCTTTGAAAAATACTCCCGCCGCGATTTGGTATGGGCCTGGGAGGGCCCGCGCCGATCCAAGACCCGCGATCGGTAATCCATTAGCCGCGTCCGCTTTCGGACGGGTCGCGACAGCTGGCGACTCCACTGGGGATCGAACCCAGAATCTCTGGTTCCGTAGAACTGATCGATCTCTCCCAATCGATCGGTAAGGTTTCCGGTCTACCCTCCAAGAAAGACCGGTGGCGACTCCAAATGCATGCACAAGTTGCACATGCCACCACGACCACACTAAGGTCGAAAGCGATCGACTCTTATCGTTGAATCCTCCTGAAAAATACTCCCGCCGCGATTTGGTATGGGCCTGGGAGGGCCCGCGCCGATCCAAGACCCGCGATCGGTAATCCATTAGCCGCGTCCGCTTTCGGACGGGTCGCGACAGCTGGCGACTCCACTGGGGATCTTGTTCTAGAACCTATGGTTCTAGACCTCAAGTGGACTTAGGCCGTAATTAAAACGCTGAGTGATTTTTCTAACCCTGCAGGCGCTCTTAAAGGTGAGGTAAGTCCGCTCATGGTAGGTGTTATATGTTTTTGCAGATTGGAGAGATAAGGGGTGTAGTCCGTGATTAACATTGTCTTATGCAGGTTGGCGTAGGAATGTATGTTGTATGGATGATTTGAAGCGCCGATTGATAAACTGTTGTGCATGACTTGCATTGTGATACTCACAACACATGAACACACACAATCGCGCCTAAAACCCCGGGCGCCGCCTATAGGAAAACAATATAAGGGATTGAAAATGGAATCTCCGTGAGGAAAAACATGGGGTAATCCACTTTTCAATTCCGCTCATTTCGAATTATGGATTGGGTCCCAATGCAACGATAGTTGTGCAATGGAATCTACCCTTTCTAGAACTCGAGGTGGGAGCCTTGGCCTTAGGTTCCAAACCCTATCTTGATTCTTAGAGCCAAACCTCACTGGTCTCATGCGTATGTATGTGAATGATTGGTACACCTCGAAACCAAAAGGTCATTCAGCGCCGCTTATGAATCAAAATCCAAAAACTTGTGTGAAGAATCAATCGCGAGTTGAAACGAACCAGGATGGCATGGAAAAGCGCTGGACCACCTTGGAGAGTCAACTGACGAGGGCAAATGCCTCTTGACCGGGCAACCGAATCAAGGATAAGGACGTGTCATTCCTAATTGATTTTCAATCAGATAATGACATAATATTTCATATCTCTTCCTCTCAGGATAAGATGGTTAAAGACCAACAAAAGGGAGCTTGCCTTCCCTACAAAATGGAAAGGAGTGCACCTTCATCGGGCATCACCCATTGGGTTTGCAAAAACAAGATGGATTTATTGTGATGAGCCTTAAGTAGACAACGTGAAGCTGGGGCAACCTAATTTGGATCGACTCTCCCTAAGTCGAAAAAGTTGTATCCGTTCCAAATCGGATTGATCGGTTCACGAGTTGATATGGTTTTCCATTCTTGCAGGTGATGACAAAAATGAATGGGACCACTGAAAAATTTCCAGCATCTTGGATGCCAGAAGTGACCAGAGCGGGGATAGTAAATCCGTAATCGTTTCAATTAAAGCTCCTTACGCGGTGATTGACTCTTTCACTCCTTTCATCGCGCAGGTTGTTGAAGTACTCAATCACGAGTAAACCCATTTTTGCGGATGTCAAATAGCCTGAATGCGTCAATGCAGCAAAATGCAAAAGGGAGTTAGCTGGGGCAAGCGTCACCTAGCTACGACAAATCACGCCCAATTGGGGCAAGCGAATCATTTGTGCGCCGGACAAAGAATAACGTTTATTCTCTGGCAAAATCAATGGACGCAACTGTAGAGTCGTCCGCATCAGAATTAAACCCAAGATACGAATATGGGTGAACGGTAACCTTGTATCGTTCCATTTTGGTCTTTGAAGACCACATGCCTAACATGAGTTTTTACTCATTTAACAGGGAGTCGTTGGCACCGAAAGCCTCAAAAGAAAAGAACTCGCCAACGAGGAGGCGAATAAAGCTATTGACCTTGGGAGTCAGCACTCCAAGAAATGGTCTTTGATTATAAGACCTAGTGGAGGGTAAAAAGTGTCGCTCCTACGTCCCGTGCTTTGACATGCATTTTGATAAGATTTTTTTTTTCCTTGAATAAAAGGAACCTTGAAGAATGGCGCTGGAATGCACCCAAAAACACAAATGGATCTCCTCTGGGGCAAATCCTTGAGAATGATTCATCGCCAACCAAACGGAGGGATCAGGACCACAAGATAGAGGGCCAGATTCTGCAAGCCGCGCGTTTGTGTTCAAATGAAAACGCCAAGGGCTTGCCATCAGGGCAAAACGGGTTTTCACATCCCATGTATTACCCGTTGGAAATACATGACCAAGGGTAAATTGTATCGTTCTAATTTTTTGAAAAATTCGTGAACGTACAATAACATGTTTCTTCCGCATTTTCAGGGATCTCCAGCCTCTGGGGACAGGTAAGTATCCCTTTCCCCAATCCACTAAAGATGTTGAATAAAAAAACAGAGAAGAAAAGAAAAGCCTTCTGAATCTGATGTCTAGAAAAGACATAGAATTCAAACTTCATTGGCATTCATGTTTTAAAACAGGAGGTTGTCTGAACATGAATAAGGACATGCATAGTGCATCTTAAAATCCCCTTGGCGGGTAAAATTTTTGGAGAAAATGAAAGAAATTTTTTCCAATCAAAAGTTCAAAACTTTCAAAAGGATGTTTTCTCAGACGAGAGGCGAAAACCTAATCCAAACATGTCCAACACACACTTGAGAGATGAGTGGAGTGGGCAGATAGCAAAATCTGGGTCTACGGAGGTAGGGACCATTTGCAGCGATTACATGGGTTGGGACGACGGAGGCATTCGTTTCATATCCCCAAACACTACAGGTGACCGTTGATAAACCCCTTTGAACGGCGCTTTTCATTCTTAACCCTGTCAAGAGCCACCCCACACCAGGGCAAAAAGGAAGTAAGTCCAGCAGCGTCAGGAGAAAATGGTTAGAAATTTTCTTGCTCGGACTAACATTAATCTTTGTGTATTGTTTATATGGTAATCCAAGTGCCATAGGATGACGAGAAGCATTCATTCTCTATCCCACACACCGAATCCTTTGCACAGCCAACTTAAGCCTGCGAATTCATTTCATAAACCCCTGTTGGTGATCATGGCATGTTTCAAGATAGAAACTGCATCACTCCAAGAACGGAAGAATCCAAGAGATGGGATTTATAAAAAAATTTCATATCGGCGTTTAAATGTGCTATGATTCAAGTTGTATATCTAGCACAATTTTCTGAACATCATGGTTCCAAAGGAAAAAAAAAAGGCGGGATTTCAACAAAGAAAAATCCCCAGCAGCAAGAAAAAGCAAAGTGCCTGGTAAAAGCAAGGCCGATGCTCGTGAAAACTGTTTGATTGATCCCCAATAAAGCCTAGTTGGGAAGAGAGAAAAACCCATAAAGGAGTCAGATCAAGAAGACTGCTCCCCAAATGATGTCAGCCGTGGTGCAAAAACACAGACAGAATTGTCAATCTCTTAATACCACAAGAGACGTTCTCTAAAGGACTTGTGCACACCTCAAAAGCGGTTGCACACCTCAAAAATTGAAGATGCAGAATGGAAAAGACATGTGACAAGTTTGCAATGATCACCAATGCCAATCCCCTCACAAATTCTGGGCCAAAAACAAGCCTTTTTCGGTCCCCAATCCTACAAATGTTACAACCCTGAAACAGTCTTCTCTGACTAAGACACTTGGGTTAACATATTGCTTAGCTCGAAGAAGTACGAGCAAGACTATTTCTTCCTCATTTTGCAGGGTTCTTGACTTGTAAACCCGGAGCAGATGGTGAAGACTTTCATTCAATGGCCTCGACTCCAAAGCGGGTCCCCTTTGAAAACCAATATCCAAGCCTAACATTACGGTCCCGTGGAAGACCTCCCGACCGATCAAAATGTATGCGCTGCGAATGAGCCTAAAACCTAGGCACAGGTTAGTAGGGAATTGAGTGCATCCCCTATAAAAAAAAAAAAACCACTATCGCAAAACAGGTGAGAAGACCTCCTTGTCGAGAAATATTCCAATTGATGTTTTGAACAAACTCTTTTTGGAAGTTTCAAATTGTTTGATCCAGATTTGCCGCACAAGGAATTTGTGATCACATCTGTGTGTTGCAAGAATGCTTTGGACAACCTCCAGCATCAAAATGCACATTTCACAATTAAAACTTAAGTCATACGGTTTTTGTCAAATGGACAGCCGTGGTCTTCCCAAAGATTACTAACGTTTTCTTGGTGAAGAAAAATCTTTCAAGCTCAAACTTCTGCAGGATACCTGGAGAACCCAGCTCCCAGAATGTCGCCTCAACAGACTAAAGCGAGGCTTTGTCAAAGTAAAATCTTTCACTGCTTCAAAACTGAATTCCCGACAAATTTCGGAATCTTTCAAAAGAAGGGGTGAGGATGTGACCCCTTTTCAAGATTTAGGCAGTCTCATCGGACGTGGAGAACCCTCGTTCCGAGACCCCTTTTCAAAATTTAGGCAGTCTCATCGGACGTGGAGAACCCTCGTCATGAGACCCCTTTTCAAAAATCAAACAGTCCTAGCTTGACGTGGAAAACCCTCGTCCTAGGATCCCTTTTTCAAAAATATCAAACAGTCCTAGCATGACGTGGAGAACCCTCGTCCTAGGACCTCTTTTCAAATATCAAACAGTCTCATCGGACGTGGAGAACCCTCGTCATGAGACCCCTTTTCAAAATTTAGGCAATCTCATCGGACGTGGAGAACCCTCGTCATGAGACCCCTTTTCAAATCAAATCAAGGTAGATACCCCCTGAAGGGTCAAATCAAGGTAGATACCGCCTGAAGGGTCAAATCAAAGGTAAATACCGCCTGAAGGGTCAAATCAAAGGAAGATACCGCCTGAAGGGTCAAATCAAGGTAGATACCGCCTGAAGGGTCAAATGAAGATAGATACCGCCTGAAGGGTCAAATCAAAGGTAGATACCGCCTGAAGGGTCAAATCAAGGTAGATACCGCATGAAGGGTCAAATGAAGGTAGATACCGCCTGAAGGGTCAAATCAAAGGTAGATACCGCCTGAAGGGTCAAATCAAGGTAGATACCGCCTGAAGGGTCAAATCAAAGGTAGATACCGCCTGAAGGGTCAAATCAAGGTAGATACCACCTGAAGGGTCAAATCAAAGGTAGATACCGCCTGAAGGGTCAAATCAAGGTAGATACCGCCTGAAGAGTCAAATCAAGGTAGATACCGCCTGAAGGGTCAAATCAAAGGTAGATACCGCCTGAAGGGTCAAATCAAGGTAGATACCGCCTGAAGGGTCAAATCAAAGGTAGATACCGCCTGAAGGGTCAAATCAAGGTAGATACCGCCTGAAGGGTCAACTCAAGGTAGAAACCGCCTGAAGGGTCAACCAAAGGTAGAAACCGCCTGAAGGGTCAAATCATGGTAGAAACCGCCATAAGGGTCAGCTCATGGTAGAAACTGCCATAAGGGTCAATACGAGGTAGATACCGCCTCAAAGATCGACACGAAGGTCTGATCCACCAATCGGATTAAAATCTCTGGCAAATCCCAAAGCGTAGGAATGCGCCTTCCTTAGGTTCCTGCCAGTTAGGAATCCAATAATGGTATGACCTACCATACAGGTCAGAGCTTAATTTCCCTAGGATATTCCCAAAGACGAGGCCTAGGTATCTTCATGAAAGTTATCGCAACCGGCAGCATCCGACAGGTGAGTTTCAGGTAAGCCTCTCTCACTCCAGCCCATGTTCAAATTGTTAGAGCAAACCGAGGATTAATTCGAGCTTTATCAAGAGTCTTAAGGATCCGATGTCATAGCATTTCTTCTTTCATTTTCCCGGTTGAGTCGGTTAGGAATCAGGTGCCATCTTATCTTTGAGAGAAACCTCTAACGAGATTCCTCTCAAAGAGGGGCAGCTGTTGACACCTAATTTTTTACCATTTATTATTGTGATTTTTATTCTTTAAAATTAATTAAAAATATAAAAAAATGTCATAAAATCACAAAATCAACTTTGGAAGCCTTGGTTTAGCCTTAGGAACCAATTTTGAACAAAAAATATTTTTCGGTATTTTTAATATTTTTCGAGTTTATAAAAATACCCAAAAAATCAGAAAAATACCATTCGTGGTCAGAAAAATACCCAAAAATATTCAATAATTTTGTTTTAATTTCCTCTTCAAGTGTGTCACTTTAAATCTCAAAAATTCGGCTCGGGTCACTATGTTCCTTCACAAACATAAACCCGAACCGAGCCTAAAAAAAAAAAATTCCTTTTCGAGTCTTTTAGTTTTCAATTCTCACTTTTTATAAGCTATGACATTGGATTCTAAAGTCTTAAAGTGCAATTAGGTCAATTTGCCCTCCAATTTAATCAATTTTTACCAAAAGGGCTTAATTACACATTTTTCTTTCAATTAGTCCCCGGTTTCACGGATGTATACGTATGCTCTACGTATTTATACGTCATATGTATTTATACGTTATGCGTATTTGTACTATTTGGTAACCTCTTTAACTCTTGTAATAATAATAATGGTTATTATTTTTAACACCTTTGTTAGTGCCTTTTTTTAGCATTTTTGTATTGTGAGTGCTATTGCTAGTGCTATTTTTAAATAGCATTTTTGTATTATAAATTGTGAGTGCTATTGTTAGTGCTATTTTTAAATGACATTTATTTATCATAAATTGTGAGTGCTATTGTTAGTGCTATTTTTAAATGGCATTTATTTATCATAAATTGTGAGTGCTATTATTAGATAGAATTTATAATTGTTAGTGCTATTTTCAAATAGCATTTTTTGTATTATAAATTGTGAGTGCTATTGTTAGTGCTATTTTTAAATAGCATTTTTGTATTATAAATTGTGAGTGCTATTGTTAGTGCTATTTTTAAATGTCATTTATTTGTGAGTGCTATTTTTAGATAGAATTTATAATTGTTAGTACTATTTTTAAATACAATTTATTGGAAGGTATTTTTGGCTATAAAAGGATGGCAAGAGTTTTGAGGTTGGGGGGGAGACATTTTGTAGAGTATGCAAATTTTTGAGAGCTTAGAGAGAAGAACACAAACACTCTCTATATTCTCATAATCTTGAGTGAGCAAAATATACTAAGTTCGGAATATTGATTCCGCATATTGCTAGCACAATTGTTGTGGAGTTATTAGTCGTCTCCCCGTTCGTCAATTGGTGGTGCGTCCGAACTAGATGCCTAACACTTGTGGAGGCTGAGATCGAAGAACATCGAACCGACACCTCCGTTCAAGCACGCTACGAGAGGTAATCCATTTACTCCCTTTGAGGCTTTGTGATTTTTTTTTGATTGAAATGCACGAAGTACGCCTCTGGAGATACATGTATGGGTTGTTATTTATTTCCGCTACGTGTTACGTGGATCCCAACAGTGGTATCAGAGCCGATCCTTAGGTGTTTTCGTGCATTTAATTGATTTTTTGCAATTTTTGCAATACTATGGCCAATATGTATTAACGAATTGTTCGTCTTACATGGCTAATGGAGGTTGATTATTTTATATGATAAATTAATCAACGTAGCAAAAATTGAGACTAAATCAATTTTGAATCGAAAATTTATGGCTATCTTATTTTACGTAAAAATTATGAATATGATTCAACGTAGAATTTTTATTGTGCCTTCCTAAGTTTTAAATTGTGAATTTATTACTTACGTGGAAGGGTGGTGATCATGGAAAAATCCCTAATCAATGTGATTGATGTATGTATGAATGTATGGTGATTATTTATATATTTGGGGTTGTAATTATTAAATGGAGGCTGCGTACTTCTTTTATTTTTCATGTAATCTTTATTTTTAGCATAGTCAATTGTTGATGTAAATGCTACGAGGATTACGTGGAGGAGCCTTTTAAGTCGGCGAGCTCTTTGGGGCCCGATTCTTGAAGAGTTCAAGAAACCAAGAAGAAGAGAAGAGCGGCTCTCCGTTATTAAAATATTAAAATGATTAAATGTGGTCTCATTGGCTCGAGACCCATTAAATCATAATTCCATGATCACCACGTAGGATAGATGTTTATGTGATTGACATCTATTTTTTTTTTTTATGATTACGTGAGCATGTTAAACTGGTTAATGTGCAAAGTCAGACTTACCTCACCCAAAATTGCGCCTGCATGAAATCCTAGTTAGGGAAAATCACTCGCGTTAGGTACCGAAAGGGCGTTGGTAATGACATCAACGTAACCAAGTCCCCGAACTCAAAATCTCTGGTTCCGCAGAATTGATCGATCTCTCCCAATCGGTCAATAAGGTTTCCGGTCTACCCTCCAAGAAAGACCGGTGGCGACTCCAAATGCATGCACAAGTTGCACATGCCACCACGACCACACTAAGGTCGAAAGCGATCGACTGTTATCGTCGAATCCCTTTGAAAAATACTCCCGCCGCGATTTGGTATGGGCCTGGGAGGGCCCGCGCCGATCCAAGACCCGCGATCGGTAATCCATTAGCCGCGTCCGCTTTCGGACGGGTCGCGACAGCTGGCGACTCCACTGGGGATCGAACCCAGAATCTCTGGTTCCGTAGAACTGATCGATCTCTCCCAATCGATCGGTAAGGTTTCCGGTCTACCCTCCAAGAAAGACCGGTGGCGACTCCAAATGCATGCACAAGTTGCACATGCCACCACGACCACACTAAGGTCGAAAGCGATCGACTCTTATCGTTGAATCCTCCTGAAAAATACTCCCGCCGCGATTTGGTATGGGCCTGGGAGGGCCCGCGCCGATCCAAGACCCGCGATCGGTAATCCATTAGCCGCGTCCGCTTTCGGACGGGTCGCGACACCCTTCCATCTTCTTACTCCAGCCGGTCGCCAGACCTCGGGCAAACGGCTAGCCATGGCAAGGCTTGATCGCGCCATCGTCGGGTGAGGCTCGAAAAGAGGTGCACTGCAGTTGAAGAAGAAGATAAGATAGATATCGACAGAGTTGTAATCGAGCGACGGGGAGTCGATTGTGAGGCTATGGCTGGCCATGGGGAATCTCTGGTCGGTGTGGCCGATGTCGATGAGAGTCAGGGTCCCGTCGGGGTAGTTGACTTCAATAATGGAGTAGGTGTCCCCCGAAAAAGGGAGGATCGGGTAATTGGAGCAGCTAAGGCCGACGCCTGAGTAGCCGCAGTGCACGGAAGTGTCGCTCACGAAGAAGGAGAGAGAGAGAGAGAGAGAGAGAGAGAGAGATATATATATATATATATATATATATATATATATATATATATATATATATATATATATATATTGGGTGGGCTAGGAAGGGGAAGTAAAAAAAATAAAAGTAAAGAAAATACAAATAAAAATAAAAAATTGAAAATAAAAATAAATAATTATTAAAATATTACGTCGCCGACCAGTTAAAATTCGTCGGATGACTGAACTGGCACAATTCAATCCATCCGACGAATTTTGGTCGGCCGATGCTGATGTGGATGACGACCAACCGATGATATAATATTTTAATATTTTTTAAAATATTTTCTTGATTTTTATTTTATTTTAAATTTACTTTTACTTTCCCTTTCCCTTCCTAGTCCACTCAGATCTGCGCTCTCTCTTCTTCTTCATGAGCTTTCATGGCATCCTCCTCTTACCCTTCCATCTTCTTACTCCAGCCGGTCGCCAGACCTCGTGCAAACGGCTAGCTATGGCAAGGCTTGATCGCGCCATCGTCGGGTGAGGCTCGAAAAGAGGTGCACTGCAGTTGAAGAAGAAGATAAGATAGATATCGACGGAGTTGTAATCGAGCGACGGGGAGTCGATCGTGAGGCTATGGCTGGCCATGGGGAATCTCTGGTCGGTGAGGCCGATGTCGATGAGAGTCAGGGTCCCGTCGGGGTAGTTGACTTCAATAATGGAGTAGGTGTCCCCCGAAAAAGGGAGGATCGGGTAATTGGAGCAGCTAAGGCCGACGCCTGAGTAGCCGCAGTGCACGGAAGTGTCGCTCACGAAGAAGGAGAGAGAGAGAGAGAGAGAGAGAGAGAGAGAGAGAGAGAGAGAGAGAGAGAGAGAGAGAGAGAGAGAGAGATATATATATATATATATATATATATATATATATATATTTGGGTGGGCTAGGAAGGGGAAGTAAAAAAAATAAAAGTAAAGAAAATACAAATAAAAATAAAAAATTGAAAAAAATAAATAAATAATTATTAAAATATTACGTCGCCGACCAGTCAAAATTCGTCGGATGACTGAACTGGCACAATTCAATCCATCCGACGAATTTTGGTCGGCTGATGCTGATGTGGATGACGACCAACCGGTGATATAATATTTTAATATTTTTTAAAATATTTTCTTGATTTTTATTTTATTTTAAATTTACTTTTACTTTCCCTTTCCCTTCCTAGTCCACTCAGATCTGCGCTCTCTCTTCTTCTTCATGAGCTTTCATGGCATCCTCCTCTTACCCTTCCATCTTCTTATTCCAGCCGGTCGCCAGACCTCGGGCAAACGGCTAGCCATGGCAAGGCTTGATCGCGCCATCGTCGGGTGAGGCTCGAAAAGAGGTGCACTGCAGTTGAAGAAGAAGATAAGATAGATATCGACGGAGTTGTAATCGAGCGACGGGGAGTCGATCGTGAGGCTATGGCTGGCCATGGGGAATCTCTGGTCGGTGAGGCCGATGTCGATGAGAGTCAGGGTCCCGTCGGGGTAGTTGACTTCAATAATGGAGTAGGTGTCCCCCGAAAAAGGGAGGATCGGGTAATTGGAGCAGCTAAGGCCGACGCCTGAGTAGCCGCAGTGCACGGAAGTGTCGCTCACGAAGAAGGAGAGAGAGAGAGAGAGAGAGAGAGAGAGAGAGAGAGAGAGAGAGAGAGAGAGAGAGAGATATATATATATTTGGGTGGGCTAGGAAGGGGAAGTAAAAAAAATAAAAGTAAAGAAAATACAAATAAAAATAAAAAATTGAAAAAATAAATAAATAAATATTAAAATATTACGTCGCCGACCAGTCAAAATTCGTCGGATGACTGAACTGGCACAATTCAATCCATCTGACGAATTTTGGTCGGCCGATGCTGATGTGGATGACGACCAACCGGTGATATAATATTTTAATATTTTTTAAAATATTTTCTTGATTTTTATTTTATTTTAAATTTACTTTTACTTTCCCTTTCCCTTCCTAGTCCACTCAGATCTGTGCTCTCTCTTCTTCTTCATGAGCTTTCATGGGGTCCTCCTCTTACCCTTCCATCTTCTTACTCCAATCGGTCGCCGGACCTCGGCAAACGGCCAACCATGGCAAGGCCCGATTGCGCCGTCGTCGAGCGAGGTTCGAAAAGAGGTGCACTGCAGTTGAAGAAGAAGATAAGATTGATATCGACGGAGTTGTAATCGAGCGATGGGGAGTCGATCATGAGGCTGTGGCTGGCCCTAGGGAATCTTTGGTCGGTGAGCTCGATATCGATGAGAGTTAGGGTTCCGTCGGGGTAGTTGACTTCAATAATAGAGTAGGTGTCCCCCGAAAAAGGGAGGATTGGGTGATCGGAGCAGCTAAGGCCGAGTCGTGAGTAGCCGCAGTGCACGGAAGCGTCGCTCACGAAGAAGAAGAGGAGAGAGAGAGAGAGAGAGAGAGAGAGAGAGAGAGAGAGAGAGAGAGAGAGATTTGGGTGGGCTAGGAAGGGGAAGTAAAAAAAATAAAAATAAAGAAAATACAAGTAAAAATAAAAAATTGAAAAAAAATCAATAAATAATAAATATTAAAATATTATGTCGCCCACCAGTCAAAATTTGTCGGATGACTGAACCGACACATTTGAAAAAAGTTTAGGATTGATTATGCAGAAAAATAAGTTTAGAACTGAAGCGGTACAATTGCAATAAGTTTAAAACTTTTTTGGTAATTTTTTTTCGGTTAAAACCTGTTTGAGCATGTTTTGTTAGAGTTTTTCTGATGTAGGCTACATTGATTGAGATTGTAATTATCGTTTTACAGGATTGGTCTAATAAAAAAAGATATAAAAATTGTTAATTAGTCTAATATGAGACTAGAAAGTGTGGGCCGAGTTGAGCCTGTGATGAGAGAGTCTGGCTGAAAACTTTATAAATAGATCTTCCTCCTCTAACCCTGATGCACAATTATCCTCACATAAGAAGCAATTATAGAACATTATTTGTGATGGCCAGTCTCATTGAAGCAGTGATTTATAGGGTAGTATAGGAGAAGCACTTGAATCTTGGATTATTGTTGTTCCGCATCAAGAACGATAAAAATCATATCAAGTGCGTAAATTTCTTTTCTCTATTTTTATGTGTTTCTAAATTCTAGCTATGGTGATCTTAATGCACTCGAAAAACATTATCCAGATTGCTGATGGTGAATAGTGAAATGTTCTTAATGAAGAATGAGGGTTTCCATAGGATAAAATGGCAAAAATCCATAGGCGTAGATTTTTTTTTTCCCGATCCATACCTTAGCGAATCAACCTTTGTAACCATACACAATGAATAACGCATAGCAAATATCTCCCACCACTTTAGTCTTTGCTATCTTCATCACTTGTTTTTTTCCACCCTTAATGAGAAGGTGTCCCATTCACATTAATATTGTTTACGTGTCATTTTGGTGGATTGAACCATGAATTTGCATTCTCACTATTACAAAGGGGATTAAACTTTTGCATACACCACCTTAAAGACAACGACGCCACAAGTGCCATAACTTTTGTACGGCGTTCAGTTAAATTCTATGACAATCTTTTCAATCACCCGAGTGTCATAACTTTTTTTAAAAAAATGCTCATCCAAGTATCGAAAATTCGACGTGACATGACTTTTGTATGTACGTTTTTTTAAAAAGTTATGAAATGGCACTCGAGCATTCATAAAAAAAAATACAACAATCAAATGATCATAAAAAAGCTATGGCATCTATGACGTATATTTTCACATCATATTAAAAGGGAAAATTTATCAAAAAAATCTCAATCTTATTATGCTTTTACCAAAACCTTTTAATTTTACTAATTGACTTATAAACCTTTTCACATTTTGTCAATGGAGTCCATGCGATCAATTTTAACCGGAAATCGCTGACGTGGATGTCGGTCGTCCTACACGGCACTGTCGGCGCTCACATGGATAATTTCTGATAAATTCTCAACATTTTTCTAAATTTATTTACTTATTTTTCTGATTTCCTTCTTTACTTTTTCTCTTTTTTCCCTTTTTCTTCTTTCTTTTTCCCTCCGTCGACCACCATTGAGTCCGGTCGGATGGCCGTCAGAGTCAAAGCAAAGAAGGGAAATATATCTAAGATCGAATCGACACATCTGAAAAGTTTAAAATTGTATCGACATGAATATAACAAGTCTAAGACCTTTTTTTTTTTATGTGTGATAAGTTTCCCTCCAATCTACATATACATTATACACAGTGGTTACACATAATAAGTGAAGGGGGCACATAGCTCCCTACCATTTATTGGGTAGGTTAACAATTTTATTGTGGAGCTTCGGGTGGATCTAGCGCAAGTGTAAGGGGGCTGTCTGACCCCCTTCTTTTTTTTGGTGCCACTTGTGTACTTGCCTCCCCTCCTTTTAGTTCACCGACAGTTTACTGCTTCTGCTCAGAAAAACGCAGAGAGACGCCCAACTTTTCAAACTCCCCGCCATAGATTCAGATTCACTGTCAAGTCTCAGGGCTCACCCTTCCCCTCCCCTCTTTATATTCTGCACAGATCCTGTACTCCATCATCATCATCAGTCTGACCGTGACTTAGATTTTTTCTCTCTCTCTCTCTCTCTCTGTGCGTGGACATAGAAAGAAAGGAACGATACGGAGATGAAGATGGTTCAGTCGAAGAAGTTCAGGGGCGTGAGGCAGCGTCATTGGGGCTCTTGGGTTTCTGAAATTCGCCATCCTCTGTTGTATGTTGTCTCCTCCTTCTTCTTCTTGTTTATCTTATGTATCAGTTCGTTTCCCACCATGTGATCTGTTTATCATGCGTGTTGTCTCACAATTATAGGAAGAGGAGGGTGTGGCTGGGCACGTTCGAGACAGCCGAGGAGGCGGCACGAGCCTACGACCAGGCCGCCATCTTGATGAGCGGTCGCAACGCGAAGACCAACTTCCCGACATCTCAGACCCCGAACGGCGACGCGAAGACGGGCGACGGCGGCAACAGCAACGACGCCGCCGCTAATTCCTTGCCTTCCTCGAAGCACTTGTCGGAGATCCTCCACGCGAAGCTCAGGAAATGCAGCAAGGCGCCGTCGCCGTCCCTCACCTGCCTGAGGCTCGACACGGAGAACTCCCACATTGGAGTCTGGCAGAAGCGCGCCGGCCAGCGCTCCGACTCCAACTGGGTCATGACCGTACAGCTCGGCAACAAGAATGCCGGTGCCGTCGGAGAGTCTGGCGACCCTCTTCCCCGTCCTCGTCCTCATCCTCCTTCCACTTCTTCTTCTTCTTCTTCTTCTTCTTCGTCTTCGTCTTCGCCGTCGTCGTTGTTGCCGCCGCCGCCGCCTCCTTCGGAGTTGATGGTGAGAGGCGACGTGGACGAAGAAGAGAGGATCGCCTTGCAAATGATTGAAGAGCTCTTGAACAGGAATTGCGCGGGCCCTTCTTTTGGAAACCCCGAGGAGGAGGCGGAAGAGGAAAATAGTTTTTATCTCTAGTCCTTTAAACGTGGATTTATGTTATAAATGACAAATGTATTGTGGATAGAGTATTACGAGAATTCGTTATACTTCTAGAAATAACAATTGTAATGTATTTGGTGGACATAAATGCTGGAGATAAATAATATTTTACAGAGACTGAACTGGGGGTAGAGGAATAAATTTAAGAGAGTGTGGGGATGTATTGCTAAATATGTAAAATTGTGGGGGCAAAATGTGTGGTTCGAGTGGAGGGGAGGAAAAGATTGGATGCTTGACACTGGACAGCATTTCTTATATTCCTTTTCTTTCTTTTTCATGAATGGATGATTTGTAATTGTAGCCCACCTTGGGGCTTACATTTTTATTGCAAGATGTTTACGGGACTGTATGTGCACATCACGTTTCTTGATTTCCTAATATTATCTCACGTTGCTTGACAGCATGTCTTGTATACTCTTTATTTACATATAATATCCTTCCATCTAGACGCAAATCACTCGGTCCTTTCGAAAATCATAAGCTCCAACATAGTTTTTGTAGGACGAGGATCATTCATCATGCGCAATGTCTCCATCGGTCGACAAAATTCTCAACCGTTGGCGCATTGAATCATAAATTTTACAACTACCCTTTTCACATCCCGTTTCTACATTATGACGAGCTGGATTGATTGATCCGTCGACCATCCGTATAACGAGGCCATCCCATAATTTTTTTTTTCTTGCTCTTTATTTGGACTCGTCGTTGAATAATGTGTTTAAATAGGTTTCACGTTATTATTGTCGTGTATACACGTAGAATGTATAGGCAAACGTCCGACAACCCCATCGTGCTGCTGGCGTAGAAATGGAAAAAATACGAGGAGGATGGGGGAGAGGGACTGTTCTATTTTCCTTATCGTTTACAGGGAGATTGATCATGACAGACGGGACGAGGAAAAGTCTTGCTCCCGCAATCGTGGTCTTCTCACTTGCTCCACTTTGTCGTGTCTTTTCGTGCGTCTGCGGGGCCATATTTAGTACCCAATGACTTTATGGTTCACGCGAGTTTCCCGTTCTCGTGTCCATGTGGTCAGGAAAGTGATGCGCCTGTTCATCAATATCTCATCTTACGACTGAACAACAAACGAAAAGGAAGTAGTTCCAATTGGTTAGGATTCAACTCAGAGACCCGACATATAATACAAAATAAAGATGAGAAAGAGAAATTGAGATAATTTTTTTTTATTATCATAGTTTACCCTTGAGCCAGTAGAAATGGAGGATTACCTCCACAATGCTCAATTACAAGTCAAAAAGAGTACATTTTAGCTGTAGCTATTCATGGGTTATGCCAAGTTCTCGTTCGAACTTTCTTCGTTCTCGTGGCAATCTTTTAATTTCAGTTTTGATCTTCAACAGCGTGGGAAGATGGACCTTCTTTCTTGGATTTTCTGCAAACATTTTTGGAAAGTACCAATTAAATCGGTTTCAGAAGCGAAATCAAAATAGAAGGTTGATCTCTTCGAGTCAAGCTAACGATTTGTAACGCGTTTTGTGAATATCGTTGTGATGTTCGTGTTTTCCATTTGAGCGTCTTGTTGTTTGCAGTTTCCTTTTCAACTTCAATCCTAGTAATTTCTACATGCGAAAAAATTGTCCAAAAAATCCTAAACCTATTATGCTTTTGCCAATTATTCATAAATTTTTCAATTTTGCTAATCGAGTCATAAACCTTTTGATAAATTGCCAATTGAGTCCTATTGGCTAAAAATTTCTATCGTGGACCCGATTCATTCAACATGGTACGAACGCCACTGCCTTAGATAACTTTACTATTTTTTACATTTTTATATTTTTTATTAATATTTTTTCTTTGTATATCATTGTGCCTGCGAGGGTCACCTCAGCCCTCGTCAAGCGAGAAGGCCTTGGGTGAGGCCATTGCAGCCTCATAGGAAATCATGAGGACGTGAGAACAATTGAATAAGTAAATGCTCACGGGGTATCTAGGACCTGTATGACAACCATTCTCATCCAAAAAAGTGATTTTGATTAAAAAGACTTTTTTGATTCTGTTTCTTGGATGAGTTTTAGAGAATCAGATAGTATTTGGTAATTGCCCAAAATTTCTGCTCCTACAACAGAAATGCGTTTTATAACTGCACAAATTTTCTGTTCCTGAAAATAATTTCTCTTCCCGAAAACAATTTCTCTTCCAATTTTTTGTCATTTAAGTCAAATAACTATGTAGTTACTTTGTGAAATTTCATCCTACATTTCAAATCTTCGATTAATTCATGTTGATTCTCTTATACATATTACACATTGAAATGTAAAATAAATATCAAGAATCATCACAAGTTATTTTTGACATTTATTGTGGGGTTTCATCGAACTCTTTTGAGCGAATAGATAACCGACACGAGCGAGATCCTCGTTTCTCAAGAAAAATGCATTGCACTGCCCTGCATTGGTGTGCATTTTTTGTTCTAGAAAATTAAATTTCAGTCTTAATTCGTTGAAAACATAAGAACAAGAGCTTGCTAAGTGTTCACGATGGTTATTTTTGTCTTTGTCCAAAACTTTCTAAAACTAGACTAAGCCTAAAGTACATAAACCTGGAAAAATCACAACTAATAAAATCAAGTGCACAATCAAGGAATCATGGCATTGATAAATCGCATCATAAAACCCTAGTGAAGTCCTAAGGGCTTAGAGAAATGTGGTTCGAGTTTAATTGCAAAGGCGTTTATGATTTTTCTAATATAGAGCAAAATCTATGAAATATATCTAGGCCTAAATTAATGAAAATGAGGTCAAATTAGCTTAATCCAAGCTTCTTCTATTTTTAGGGATTTTATGAGATTTTTTTTTGATTTTTTAAATAAATTTTCCAATTTTTTGATTTTTGATTTTATTTTTTAGTTTATTATCTTATATATTTTTCTTTGAAAATGAGACTTCGTTTTTTGTTTTAGATCGAGGAAAAATTAACGAGAGAACTAAAAAGAAAAATGAGAGATATGAGACTTATTATGTCTTGTGATTCTCAAAAGTGATTTTTTTTTTCAAAATCAAGTTTTTTTTTCTTTTTTTGCTCCAAAACTATTTTTGGGAACAGAATCAGAATCAGAATTATTTACACTACCAAAAAACATTATCATCTTTTTTTTTTTAAATTTCGGAGAACAGAATCAGAGAACCAGAATGGCACATATGATATAGAGTAATCCTTTGGAGGAGATTTGAGATATATAAATGGAAAGAATGCAAAGGGGGAAGACTCTTTTTCGAAACTTTTTTTGTGATTGTCACAACGGCGAAAATTGTCAACAAATTCCAATAATCTATTACACTTTGGCCAACTGAGTCTTAAATATTTCAATTATATCAATTGAATCATAAACATTTTCATGTTCTACCAATTGAGTTTATCTGGTCTATTTTAGTTGTAAATTGCTAACATGGACACCAACCATCTTATGTGGCACAGTTGATGCTGATATGAGAAATTTTATGATTTTTTAATTTTATGATTTTTGTTTTTATATTTTCTTCTTTTTTTCTCGTCTTCTTTTTTCTTTCTTTCTTTTTCGGCGAGGTTCGCTGGCCCTCATCGATGATCGACGAGGGTTGGCTAGTTACCCTCACAGAGAACCCCTTCGACGTAGTTACTTGCCCACACTTGCATCAGCTGCCCTCGCCTAGTGGCCAATGAGGGTCGCCAGTCGGCTCTCGCTTAACTTAGTAGAAAAAAAGGAAAAGAAAAAGAAATGAAAGGAAAAAAAAAATTATCCAGCTCAGCGCCGTCCGTCCTATGTGGCACTACCAGTGTCTAAGTAGCAATTTCTAGAGAAAATTGACCAGATAGACTCAATTGACAAAATAATAAAAAAATTTTAGGACTCAGTTGATAAAATAAAAGTTGATTTTTTTTTTCAAATATGGGCCGAAATGCCATCTTTTTCTCAGATAAGGGCTCGAAATGGATGTTGTTTCAAATAATAGCATGAAGTGCCCTTGTTCTTTCAAAGATTGGCCTGACCAAGGGCATTTTCGTCATTTATTTTTTTTAAATTTCTTTTTCATTTTTCCCCTTCCATCTTGCCGGTGGTTGATCCCAGGCGCTGGCCGGCCACTAGCGAGAAGGAAGGGAAAAAATAAATGAGAAAACAAAAAAGTAAAAAGAAGAAAAAAATAAAAAATATTTAAGGACGAAGACGTCTTTGGTCAGGCCATCATTCGCAACAAAGTCCACTTCAGTACCTTATTTGAGAAGATGAGAATACTTCAGACCCTCATTTGGAATTTCTTCTTAAAAGTTTATGACTTAATTGATAAAAGTGCAATAAATTTAAGAGTATTTGGACAATTTTCTCAGTCGTAATGTCTTGTGATTTTAGTTTCGATTATCGAGTCAAGCTATCGATCGATCATATGTTTCGTGAATATCAATGTAATGTTTGTGCCAATATTTCCGTCTAAGCGTCAGTTGTCTGTAAATTGTCTTTTTCGACTTCAATCCTAGTAAGTGCACCGGGTTTCCTCGCTTTAAATCCCTTCATTCTTTGTGCTGCCCCATTAATTTGCTTTCATTTTCTGCTTGTTAGGATGCACGTGTGAGTTGTGTTAGAGAAGTCCCATATTGGAGAATTAATGTGGTATTGAGTAGTTAATATATCCAAGTTGGCCTATAACTCATTGGCTTATGTATATCTAACTGGATATATTGACATGCTCGGACTTGGGCTCCCTCTTGGCGATATCCCGAGATGAAAAGTATCGGACTTTCGCTGCGTGCACCTAACACCGCTAATTCTACTAAATTTCCAGGCAATCTACTTTTTTTTTCGGGGGGGGGGGGGGGGGGGGGGTGGTTGGTCAATTAGGTCGATTTCCATCAAATGCATTCACACACTGTTCTGAGGAGGTCGCTCGACTTGCACACATTCAGACCATCAAATCCATCTTTGGAAAACTTGTTTTGTGAAGGTGCGACAACGTTGTAGTCGACTTAGAACCAAATAAAAAAAGAGATTTTATTATTTATTTTCCCAATAGCCTAAATGTTAGGTCGTCCTAGATTGTCATTTGTTTGTATTAGGATTTAAAGGGAGAGTTTCAGGTGCCATCCCCATGTTTTGCACCCAATCAACAAACATCTCCGTTTTGACAAAAAAAACTTGCATCTCCAATATTAAAAAGTGTTACTCACTCTAATAGAAATATTGCGCATGTGAAAGAAAAAAGAGAACGACTAATGATCGCAGAAAATTATCAAAAATAAAATCCTAAATTTATTGCATTTTATCAATTCAGTTGTAACTTTTTAATTGTGTCAATTAAGTACTAAAATTTTTCATGCTTTGCTTATTGAGTCCATCAGGTAAATTTTGGCCGGAAATTGCTAAAGTGGGCACTCACCGTCTTACGTAACATGATCGTGATTGATGTGGGCAGTTTTGAAAAAAAAAATTATAGTATTGCTTTTCTTTTTCTTTTATTCTCCTTTCCTTCTTAAAAAAAAATAATTTAGCCGGCCCGGTCACAAGGGGAGGGTAGTGAAGCCCTTACCAATGGCGGGTGAGGGTCGCGTCCCTCGCCATGGCCTCAGACAGATCTGGGCAAGGTAGCATTGCTCAACGGCAACTCTGTTAGAATTAAGATTTATTGAGAATTGAATGATGATTATCTGTTTACAAAGAACTGGCAAATATTTGTATTACTCTTGTCAAGAAAGCCCCCGTAGTCCTCACTTTCATTAGTAAGAACTTTCAAGAGCATTATGTGCTTATTGGGTAAAGAGTGATAGGGTTCGCTTATTTGATATAAAGCGGTCCATTAAAGAACACTCGAAAAGTGTTTTCTGCCAGTTAACTGCGCTGCTAAGTAAATAAAGGAAGCCTTGAAGGCTTTAAAATTATATCTCATCTATTACTAAGAGTGGTAAATATCTACAATGACTCCTCAACATCAGGTGTAATGGTTTTATTGAGATTAAAGATTACGTTTTAAAGTTGGCGGAATTACATTTTAAGTGGTTCTGAAATCATACTCATAAAGTATTATAGTAAACCGCCGGTTATTCTGATGATTTGGATCCATGAAAGGCATCCTTTGAGAAGGATGATGATTGCTACTTCTTTTATAAGAAGAATAGTCACATGAATAAAGGATACAGTCAATACAAAGACTTGGTTATCTAAGTATGAGCATAAAGTAATGATTCTTTGGTGATGGTTTGTGAATTTATTTTATCTCAAGCCTCATCTGGTTTGTGATGGCTAGATAGCGGTGCAACATATTATGTTGCGTTTACAATATGTGAATTCATAAGCTGAAAGGCACCAAATCAGGTTGAATCAAGCTCATTATGAAAACAACTATAAAGTTGACGTTGAATTGATGAGAATGTCATTCCGGATTCTGGTTTTAATGTGACATTAAGAAACATATTTTATGTACTCTCCTTAAAGACGGAATTCTTTTTTCCGTATCAAGTATGGACATGTGTAGTTACTCTTTTTGATATTTCAAATAAAATAATTACTATTTCTTTTAATAAAGTTGGGTACTACTCTATGTCCAATGGATTGTACAGATTATGTTTATCTCCCAATGAATTATACGTCGCTTATACAGCTGAAACATTGTTTGCAAAAGATCTCTGCCTAAGGAACAATCATGCGCATTAAAGAATAAAATTTCTTGGTCACATCAGTAAAGAAAGAGTGGAAAGACGGATAAATGCAAGCATTCTGCTCACTCTTAAAAGTGACCTAGACACATGCGTAGATTGAAGTAGAGGTAAGATAACTAAGATAAATGATGAAATTGTAGTTGATAGTTATGACCTATTGAAGGTCATTTATACTGGTATAAGTGGATCCTATATGGTAATATTGTGTAGAGTTTTTTTTATCACATTTAAATGATGATTTTTCTCTATATGTTTTCGTACTTGGTTAAAGAAAAGTTTAATTTTCGTGACAAGTTCAACATATTTCTGACTATAGTCAATAAATTTATTTAAAAAAATGTGTCAGTTTTGATTAAGGTGGCAAGTATCATGGTTGACATGGCAATGCTGGATAGCTTAAAGAGCCATTTACCAAATACTTGAGAGGATTTTGGGTTGTGATTTTGTGCCCGATAATCCTCAATAGAAAGGTGTGGCCGAAAGGCAAAATCACACCATACGGATATGATGACGAGTATGATATGTAAAATCAATTTATATGTTTTTTCTGTGGGGGTAAAACCTTGAAAAATAACCCATTATGTTTCTATCAAAATATTTCATTGACTTCTTTTGAGTCATAAACTGGACGTTAATCTAGTTTGAACCATATTAAGGTTTGAGGTGTTCATGCAGAAATAAAGTTACATAATCCAACATTACATAAGTTGGACTCTAGAACCACTCGATTTTACTTTGTGCTTTACCCATATCATCTAAAGGGGTATTGATTTATCATCCCAAAGGAGGAACGAGAATTGTGGAATTACAGATAGTTAAATTGCTAGAACTTTGATATAGCCGAATAAGGATAGTTGCTCGCAGACTATGAGAGGTAATGGTATGGTAGGAACTACTGTATCGTTTTTCTCTGTCTATACAGATGATCATGGAGCATTCTAAATTACAGTTTGATTCTGTTGGGGTTCAGGTTCTTGTTATTGAAACAATTCCTGATGAAGTTTATCAAATCCCACAAGCGCAGAATAAATGTTAAAGTAGCTCATCTTAATAGATCTATAAGACATAGACGATCAGTTGTATCCAGTCATACTATATAGTCTATCCAGAAGAGCATGACTACAAAGTCGACTATGGAAATGATTTAGTAATTTATACAGTTGCTATTTCTTATTCTTAATTATAATTGTAATTGGGTGCATGGTAGACGAGATACAGACTATGAAACATATGGTGTTTGGAAGCTTATTAGTATGCCCCAAGGTCACAAGTCCATCTGCTGCAATTGGGTTTGTAAAACTTAAAGGGATTTCAAATGAAAGTTTTTGTCTACCTTATTATATCCAATTATATTTTGATCAGTGTTTTATTTGAGAAGTTTAAAACAGATTAGTAGCCAATTTTTTTTTTTCACTCGTAAAGAATGAGTTGACTTAAAATATTTTTTATTCAGTCTCTCATAAAGAGTTTTTTCGAAGTGATTAAAGTATTAATAGCTCATTATTATAAGGAGCTTGATTATACAGATATTTAAACTTCTTTTTAATTGGATACTTCGAGGTAGTCTTTTTATGTAACCCAAAGGTTTTGCAGAAGATGATTCAGATAAACTTGTGCATAAAGAAAGAAGGGCAGAAGGACACTAGAAGTGCCAATATTTGTGTACGGCGCTCACTTTGGTGTCAATTTTTTTCGCCGGCTCACTTAAATGCCAATATTTGTGTTCGGCGATCACTTTAGTGCCAATTTCGGCAAAAAACGATTAGTTAAGTGCCAATTCCGGCCAACCAATATGCGTGTCATTTTTTTTTTATTAATTTCTTTATACATATGGCGTCCACGTGGCAATTTTCTTTTTGAAATTCAATCCACCTAAAAGGCACCTGGATTTTTAAACTAACAATTAAGTTAATTTTTTAAAAAAATTAAAAATAACCAAAAAATAACTTAATTAAAAAAAAAAAAAAAACAGAACAGAAGTTTGCAGTGGCGAGGGCTCAGCCCTCGCCGCCGCCCCTATCGCCGGCCGGCGATGGGTGGGTGCCCGGGGGTCGCCGAGGCCCGGCGACCCTTGTCGGGGCCTCGCCAGGGGTCGGCGAGGCCCGACCGTGGCTGGTCGAGGCCTCGCAGACCCCACGGCGAAGCCGACCTTGCCCAGATCTGGGAGAGATCGAGCTTTGCCGTGGCCAGGCGGGGCTGGAATAGCCCAGCCACGACCACGATGAGCGGTGGCTGGGCGATTCCGGCCCTTCCCTCTTGCCTTCGCCTCCTCAGATGTTTCCAGATTCCCGACACCGGGGGCTTGGGCGAGGTCGGAGTATGAGAGGGTCGAGCAGACGAGGGCGAAGAAGAGGAAGACGAGGCGAGTGAAGATGGGGACGAAGGAGAGGAAGACGAGGGCTGCCCCGATTCCGACTTTCTCTCTCTCTCTCTCTCTCCCTTTCTCAGTTCCACCACACTCCAACCATCGTCGTCGCTGCCCCCCAAACACAAAGCCATCGTCATCCCTCGACCTGTCGTCGCCTCAACAGGGTCGGGCGACCCTCGCCTCGCCCAGATCTGGGCGAGGCCGACCGTGCCCCACCAAGGCGAGGCTCGACCTCGCCGTGGGTCTGCGAGCCCGGCCGCGACCGGGCTTCGCCGACCCTGGCGAGGTCGCGGCGGGGGTCGCCCGACCCCGGCGACCCCCTTGGCCATCCCCCACCCCTCGCCGGGGTCGCCTGAGTCGCGAGGTCGCGGGCTAACGGGGTCACCTGGATCTGCAGTCGCCTTTTGGTCAGGAAGTCGCCTGGGTCGAAGGGTCGGGGGGTCGTGGGGTTACTGGATCTGGACGGTGACAGGCCACGATGGTGGCAGGTGGGCGGCGGCAAGGCATTGCTCGGGAACGCGGGGGGGGGGGGGGGGGGAGGATGTCGCCGAAGGGGAAGAGATGACAGCTTTTTTATTTTTTGCTTTTTTTTACTCTTTTTTACATTTTCAGTTTTTAGATTATTAGGTGGATTTTTTTTTTAATTCTTTACTTTTTTTTATTTGCTGACTAGGATGCTCCGGCGAGCCACGTGTGCGTATGATATCCGGCAAGCCACGTTGGACTTGGCACTGAAATGATCATTTTTTTACAAAAATTGGCACTGAAGTGATCCGAAAAAAAATAGCACCAAAATGAGCGCCGTACACAAATATTGACACTTCTAGTGTCCTTCTGCCAAGAAAGAAGAATCTCATAAAGTTATTATGGAATAAAGTTTGTTCATATTCATGGAGATTCTAGACTGAAAAGTCTATTTTTTGGGTTCAAGTAAGCTTTTAGGCAATTGTTGCTTGAAATTTCATAGTGTTGTTGCTTTATCCTGTTTTGTTAAGAACGAAGTAAATTAGTATATACTACAAGATCAGTGGGAGGAATTTATTTTTCTTGTGTCTTATGTAGACGATATCTTGCTTGAAAGTGGTTTTCTTGAATTACTGCATAAGGTGAAATAGATGTTGTCAAAGCTTTTTGACATGATTGATCTTAATAAATAGCATTTTGTCCTAGGTATTGAGATCTATATGGATTGTTCTTGCCACATATTGGGTTAATATTGGAGGACATATATTGATTGTATTCAGTATAAAGTGTTGCAAGTCAGGAATCACTCTTGTCATTAAGAGCAGTAGACTGAATTTGTCATAGTGTCTACATAAAGCTATCAGGAAAACCCAAATAAAGAATGTACCATATCAGAGTGTACTTAAAAGCATCATGTATGCTCAAGCTTGCACTAAATCAGATGTTGCTTTTGCAACGATACTTCAAAGCAGATATCGGTTAAATTCAGGACATGTTCGTTGGGTTACTGCTAAGGAAATTTTGAGGTACTGGAAGAGGACAAAAGACTATATGCTAATTTACATACATATTCAGGACCTGCAGTTAGTAAGACATTTGGATTCAGGCTTTGTTAGCTGTCAGGATAATGTGAAGTTGACAACTATAGACATTTATATGTCAAAAGAAAAGTGCAGTATTGCAGAAAAACGTAAACAAAAATCTATGTAATCCTCGATTAAGAAAGCGGAGTTTGTGGTATGCTTTTCAGCTACTATTCAGGTTATTTGGCTCCGGGATCTCATTAAAGAGTTGGCCGTATTTAATTTTATGAATAGACCCATACAGTTATATTGTGATTATAACTATGCAGTATTGTTCATTAACAACAACAGAGGTCCTAAGGGGTCTGAGCATCTGGCGGTCAAGTTTTTGACCATAAAGGTAACAGATGAAAGGGTGACACTACAGTAGAGCTTATTACACAGATGATAAGGCTGCATACTCACTAACTTAAGGTCTCTTCCCATACACATTTAGATAACATGTCGCAAATATAAAAGCATCGTGAGATGCTGATATGACGTGTTAATTGATGGGTTGAGTAAGCATCATGAGATGCTATTGTTCAGTGGGAGCTGCATTCGATATTTGCTCTAATAAAGTTTACATCTGTGTTTGTTACATTTTGTAACATCTATATATGTATCAACTCCATTGCATGCAATAAAGCTATAATGATTAAGAGGAGTTAAATACATATATCAGTTGAAAATCTCAAGGCATTGTGTAAACCTTGAGTGATGGCTGTGGCATTTATTTATTTTAGCCAAAAGCATATGTCTTGTTACACGTAAAGTATAGTTAACTATAAAGGTAAGACATATATTGGTTCGTTGGAACTGTAAAGATGTTCTCTCGTGACACATCCGGTTTCGTGACACATAAAGTGAGAGAATGGTGACTGACAATGAGGATAACATATAAGGTGTCTCTATAATTTGAGATGTTATTCGTTTGCCATACTACCGTATCAAATCCATATCAGTAAAGTTAAGAGTGTTCGTGATCATGGATGGCTTTGTCTTCTGATGCAGTTACTGGCATGGTTCGGTGCTTGAGACTTTATGGGATCGGATTGACTATTGGGAATTATCTCTAGATCAATATAAAGATGCGCATATACAGTACAGTTACAATTAATTTCGCCCAAGTAGGAGAATGTTAGAATATATTCTAATTTGGATATATTCTATTGTGGGCTTTATTAATTGTTTATGTAATTATTAATTGGTCCAATAAACGTAAGATATGTACAGTTTCCTATTCTAATCGGATATGGGGCTGGATAGTATGTGCTGAGATAAACCTAATCCATAATGATGGGATATGTTTCATTCTCTAAAAATAGAGCTCAAGTCCCTCCTCTAAATCCTAATGTCCATATAACCTCACATATAGAATTTGTCTGAAGCGACAATGAGAGGCCGTTTCATTGAAGCCAGTGATAAAGGGGGTTCATAGAGGAGAAGCTCTTGAGCATCGGATTCTCGCAATTCCGCATCAAGAACGATGAATCCGAAATAAGGTGCGTTAATTCTTTAACTCTATGGAACAGAGATTTGTGTATCTGTACGTGTGTATCTTGGGTCGCTGCATACGGATTAATTACGCAACCTACAGTTATTTGCTGTGAAGCATCCCATCACGTAAGAACATCCGAATGCTTAGACGCTCTAGTCTCATCGCGTTAAATGGGTAGTTGCGCGATCGCCTCAATGCTCAGAGTCAAAACTCAGTTGAAAAATTCTGAAAATGAGCTGTCTCATTAACTCCACGTTCCATTTTCCTGCTCCTTATGGTTTTGTTCTTGCGCATTCAACTTATTTTTGGGTTACATCTAGGGAAACTAGTGCCCTGCGGACCTCGGAAAGGGGAGGTCCAGGTGATGATGACGACTAGACATTGGATACATGACTCGAACATAATAGGGCACACAAATAATTCAAGAAACCAGAGCAAAATTATTGAACTAAGAATCAATGCATTTGTGTAATTACTTCCTTTGTCTTATTTGAACCCACGAGTGAGCTGTTCATGCATTATCTATAAAATAAGATAAAGTAGTCTAGGCCCGGTTTATTTTGAGAAAAAATGAATAATTTTAAAAACGTTCTTCTCAAAGTAATCGCTTATATCGTTCGAGATAATTATCTGATGGAAAAATATTTTCATTATTGTTAATAATTTATGGTCAGGCAACTTTTTGGAAGATGAAAATATTTTCGCTCGGTCATTTTTGTAAGCAATCGTTTTAGAAAAAAATATTTTTCAAATTATCCATTTTTCACGAATTAGACGCACACTAAATTGTTCACAGTTGTAACACACATCGGTCCCTATGCATTTATGTGACAGTCCCTTGTTTTGAGTGTGTGTGTGTATTCTCCCCCATTTCGATCACCAATGCATCTTTTGGCAAAAAAGAAGAAGGAAAGACTCCAATTATTTATCTATTCTACATCATCCCTCCTTTCTTCTTTTAATTGTATTTTCCTTTTAACTTTCATTTCACTAAATTTATGCAGTTAAGAATTTTTCTGTTGATAATGGATGAAAGTGTCAAACTTTCTATTTAAGTTCCTACAAAAAATATGTTCACACTATTGAGAAACAACTTTGAAATTTTCAAAATGATTGCTTCCAAATTCAAAACAAAACCACTATTGAGAACTAATCTATATGTCCTAATCGCTTCCACATGCATATGCATCTTGTTTCCAGAATAGATTCTTTCTTCACTTCCCACTAGTTTCCTTTGGTTTTGAAAACCCTTCAAGGAATTTGAAATGTGGATTGTAAATCCAGAATCAATCCACCAAGTATTGTGACTCACATAAATCATATTAGATTCATAGTAAACATATGAGGTTGGATTATCTTTCTTCTCGAGCCAGGCCTCAAATTTCTGACAATCCTTCTTTATATGCCTATCACTTTCACAAAAGAAGCATATGGATTCTTTCTTAATGTTAGCTTTGGGAGGTATTCTACCATTTCCCTTCTGCTTGCTTTGCCTCTTAAATTTTCCTTGTGTTGTCAAATGAACACTATCTCCCGATTCCATAAGCAGCCTATCTTCTTCTTGAACACACATGGTCATGAGTTCATTGATTGACCATTTGTCCTTATGTGTGTTATAAGAGATCTTAAAAGGTGCATACTGTTGTGGAAGAGTATTCAGGATGTAGTACACAAGAAAGGATTCAGATATATCAACCTCGAGATTCTTCAGCTGAGCCACTATGTCCATCATCTTCATGATGTGCTCATGCACACCTCTTACACTCGTGAGCTTCAATGATGAAAACTTCATAATTATGGTCATGACATGCGCCTTTTCTGAAGTCTCAAAATGTGCATCAATAGCTTCCAACAAAGCCTTAGCATTGTTATGCTGAAAGACTGAACCACAGATACTAGGAGAAATTTTAGAAATTTTTGTCCTTATGAACATCACACTAAGGCGATTGGATCGCTCCCATTATTCATAAAGGGCTATCTCAGTTGCTGTCATGTCCCACGCTCCTTTGCGCACTCGTCACATCCGCCAGGCCAATATATTTCAAAACCCAGGAACCATCGAACTGCCTAAGATTGATATGAAACAAGCATGCGAAAGGAAAACAATAACCTAGACATTTAATACATGGTGGATTCGAACTAACATAAAAGCATATATATATATATATATATATATATATATATATATATATATATATATATATATATGTATATAGACACACACACACACACACACACACACACACACATGAGTTCAACATCTTGATACATCTGACGATAGGAAAAAGAAGACATAAAGAAACCGTACACCACGATGGGTTAAGGATCTAAGGCTAACATCAAAAGGGCTACTCCTTCGCCTTGTCAAAACCTAACATCAAAATCGCTCCTTCCCCCAAAAGTCTTACCCACTACCACTATACTACTCTGAGGAGCTACTCAACTTGTCGTCTTCAGCTTTACCTTCATCTTCGTCTAGTACATAATCAGAAAATGTCTCAGATCGCACCTCCTCAGTGTCTTCCATGTCGTCCTCCTCATCGGCAGATATCTTGATCACTTCAAGGTACTCCTCGGTGGTAGGGGACTTGAACTTCTCAGGGATGTTCCTCGAAGCTGCCACTGATTTTCGACATCGGATTCGACGCGGGCAGGATGACACCAAGGTGGCACTACCCTCAAGGGAACATCAGCAGGATTCATCGGACCATAAACACTGCTATCTCCAACACGACGAAACCACGCCTCATAGCGATGAGGCTCCAAACTCTTTGCTCCAAACCTATCAACCCAAACTGTGGTGCATTTCCTAATGTACACTACTCCCTTACCGTCAGGAAACTCATCAATAGTAGCTGTCATCTCTTTCGGATAGCCCATGCGTAATGGCCACATACCTCAAGGTTTGGGGTTTGAAAAATACATCCCACTACGGGGTGAGATTTACATCTCAGCAAGTAGGCCCTACGCCTAGACTGGACCACTAGTCCCCCCAGACTATGCAACAATACCATATTTAGAAAATCATCAATACGATGGCACATGGCATTCATAAATCAAACATCTCAACGTGATTGGCATAAGCAAAAGTCACAGTCAAACATACTCAACCTCATGGAATCAAGCTTCACGCACTTAGCATATAAATAAACGCATAATTCCAAAAGTCACCACAATGACACCTCATGCACTCATCGCCAAAGCTCCCGGGCCGCGATGTATTTCTCAGGGGCATTCTGGCCAATTATTTGCATCAGGGCATTCTGCCCAATTATTTGCATCAGGGCACTCTGGCCATGCAATCACTGGGGCTCTCTAGCAATTTAATATCACTGGGGCTCTCTGGACATTAATATCACTGGGGCTCTCTAGCCATTTAATATTCACCGGGCAATCACAAAGCAATTTACACGTAACCATTCATAGAATTCACCAATTAATCAATCCATCCAACCAGTTGGTCCAATAGTGTCATAGTGTTCGAGTAAAGGTTTAAGGAACACTAACCTTTCGTTTGAACTAGCAAATTCAATCTCAACAGCCCTTCCTAGAACAGCAAGCTCACGGCCAAAAGTGCACATGTGCGGTCCTAAAGAAATTCACCAATTTCACATCAAAGCTCATTCGAATCTCGATTCCATCACACCAATACCTCAATAACATATCAATTAGTATCCTATGGTGCCTTAACGACCAATTAATAGCAAGGCGACACCTCCACGAAGCCTCAAGAGGTTCGGTTCAAGCAATAAATACACAGGGCAGAGTCGGGTTTGCTTTATACCACACAAATCAGTTCACAATTCGACCTCAAGCTCCAATTCATCACTAATTTAACTTGCTAAAACCTTAATCCATATGTTTAGGAAGCTCATCGAAGATTTCGTCACGAAATAATGTCGCAAAGGCCTTCGAATAGCTCGGTTTCTCAAGGTCCACAAACGGTCAGAATTCTGCTTCAAGAAACCACTTCTAATCAGCCATGAAAACACCCCAAATCTCATACAAACGTGCAACCACAGCTCAGCTAACTTGAGTACTATGTGTTATGAAGATCCCACAGTAAGTTTGAAGCTAAACGAGGTCTCTAGGAGGGAGAACGAATGCTTTACTTCAGCTCGCTCAGATTCTGTCCACTTTCGATCTCGGGGCTGGACGGGAAAAACTACTCCACCAATGGTCGATCTACCACCGAGGATGGGTAGAGGAGAGGTTGAGGGAGGTTTTGGTGGCTGGCGTTCATACAGGGAGTCGCCGGGGAGGGCGGTCGACGGCAACGAACCGGGCGGTCTGGAGCAGCCGGGTGGAGGCAATTTCGGCCAAGAAGAAAGAAGAAGGAAATGAAGGGGAAAGGGAGAGAGGGGTGAGCCACAACTAAAGCAAGGATCAAATGAAATCTTCCACAAATAATTGATGTGATCAAGTGATAAGATTGGTAGGTGGGGCAATTAATGTTTAATCACCCAATGGGTGACACTTGTCCTATAGCATATAAATATCCAAGCTTGCATTTGACTCCCTTTAACCAATAATTCCTCTCATTTTTGGCAGCCCATGGAAGTCCAAATGACCAAATTGTCCTTCACTCATTCTTAAGGCAAGGCTAAGGCTTGAGTGGCAAAATGGTAATTTTACACTTTCCGTTCGAAACTTCACTTTTCCAATTTTAAATTACCATCGGCGATGCGACGTCAAATTCTTTTCTAATGTAGGAATTCTTCATTTTCATTTTCCAATTTTCGAGCTTCCATTTCGTGATCGATCTTATGTCAATCGTATCTTCAGTTTATCTCGAACTAACAGACGGCTTTTGCAGACGTTACGCGTATCGACTCTGTGATTCTCATCACACTTAGAACGACTCAAGTTACGACAGCTTTGGTTATCATGTAATTGCGAGGGTTCATTGCTAGTCCCGACGGTCTCGATTGTCAAAGTTCGATTTAGAAAGATTTCGCAAATTATACATTGGTTAAAGGGCATCACCCGCGTGTTGACACCTAAATTTTAATTTTTTTTATCATTTATTTTGCATAAAAATTAGGAATTAATTTTAGTTCCTACAAAAAATAATCATATCATTTTTCATATCTATTTTTAGCATCATATTGCATTGCATTGCATTTACATTTAATCGGATCGGCGGTGGAAAATGAATTGAAATCGACGAGCGGTGAACCAAAGCTCAAAAAGAATAATTCAGCTAGCTAGGGGGGAATTCCAAAAAAAAAAAAATTCATCAAGGTCTATTTAATGTTCAATTTGGGAAAAAGCCTTTTAATTTAAAAATGCCCATTAATTAAGAAAAAAGGCTTTATAGACAGAATATTTTCTCTCCGGATCAATTTGCGATTATCCGAAGTTGAGGGACAATTGTGCAAGTAATGAAAATAACACCAAACCCTAGCTCACTATTATAAATTGATGCCTTAGGGTTCACATCAAAAGAGGCGAGACAAATACAAAAACACGGCAGAAAATTGAGAGAGAAAGGTCTGAGAAGAGAGAGAAATAGAAAAGAGAAAAATCCTTTCTTTCTATGCACGCCCATGGAGATTTGACGACCACTCCAGCCATATGCATGTCCCACCAACAGGATACATATAAAAAAAATGGGGAAAAGTACACCTGGAGTGCCTTAACTTTCGTACGGTGTGCACTTAAGTGCCTTAACTTTCTAAGTGTGCACTTAAGTGCCTAATCGGATTAAAAGTGTGCAGTTGAGTGCTAACTCTGGCGAACAGTGTACACGTGGATTTTCTTTGTATTTTTTAATAGTTTTTGAAAATCCACGTGTACAATAAATATTAATAAAAACACTGTTCACCGGCGCTACGTCAGCATTTCCGGCGGCCACCTCACCTTTTCCGGCAGCCACGTCAGCATAGGCACTTAAGTGAACACTTTTTAAAAGTTAAGGCACTTAAGTGCACACTTTGAAAGTTAAAGCACTTAAGTGCACACCGTACGAAAGTTAAGGCACTTCAGGTGTACTTTTTCCAAAAAAATGAGAGAAAAGTAGAGAGGAGTTGAGGTGAAAAAAGACAAAGCATGGTCTTCCTCTTTGGATTTTAACCTGCACGTCCACTGACAGAACTTGGAGAGTTCAGCACCAGCAATCTCCTCTGCTAAGAATTCGAACTCATCATCATCATTGTTGACCCACCAAGAGCCGGAGTTGATCGTTGCCGCCGCAACCCACCTGCTGTCGAGGACTGTCTACAACCAATTGAAAACTGTTTCGCCATCATTCAGTGCTGTTTTGTTGCTGTTTTGGTGCCAAAATAGTGCTGCCCTGCCTCGTTTTACTTACAATTCAGTGCAGAATTTTACTGCAGATTTTGAGATTGTTTGGCTGTTGTTCTAAGTGCTTTTTCTTTGATGTTCAGGCCTAATATAAAGCTGATTTCGAGCGTTGTGGTTACTAGTTTGGTGCAGAATTTTTGCTCAGCAACACAAGGTAACTTCCTTACTTTGATTTGCAAATATGTGATCAATTGGCTTGAATTTGTATAAGTTTATAATCCATCTTGAATTGATGTGTCGGATTAAGGTAATATTTCTCACCCTCTGAGGATTAAATCAAGTTCGTTCGTTGGGTGATGTTCCTACTGCTTTGCTCGTTATTTTGGCGACTGTCAGCATGTTGTTCTTGTCCAAAATTGAGTTGTTTTCGCATGATTTCTAATGTCTCATCCAAGCGAAGTGCAAACTCTTTTTTTTTTTTTGGAAATTTTTGAACAATTTTTTTATCTAAACCGTCGAACATCAATTTTCATAAAAAAAAATTCTGGATTTAGTTAATCTGACCTATCACCGCTTAGGTCTGATTCGCTGTATTCATAAAATCGATTTTTAATGGAAAGTCGGTTGAATTTTCGAAAAGTAAAAGGGATAACGACACGATCACGATTTCTTTGCTTATCTCGCTGTGAACATTCAGAGGGATGTGATTGTGATCTTGATTGATTTTCCTGTTTGGATTGATATTTTTATTGATTTTTGTTATATTATGAAAATTTGATGATCTTGCTGATTGATTTTCCTGATTGGATTGATATCTTGATTGTTTTTTGCCATATTTTGAAACTCCTAAAGAGCTTAGGAAAATAAATCAAGAAAATAAAATCTTTAGGATATTCCCTTTCCGGCCAAAATTTGTAATAAAAAAAAGGGAAAGTGTGGAAATCATATATGTGCATATCATGTCATCTTGTATATCTCATATAGTTTAGGATAGCATATTTTCAAAATCATGCATATCTTGCCATATCTCACCTAGATTAGGATGGTATTTCCTTGCATATCTCATGGTTGGATTTAAAAAAAAATAATATGATGAGAATCTGCTCATTCATTCCTTTTTTTGGAGTTGCATGCTCACGCATTGTCTCATTAAAATCCGAAAATACCAAAAAAAAATCATTTGCATTGCATGTTCTATAATTACATGCCATATTTTCCATGTCATTGATGTTCGCCACGTCATTATACCATGTCATGCATTTTTGTCATGTCAACTTGCTACGTCATCCATGCATAGTTGCTATGTCATCTTGCTACGTCATCCATGCATAGTTGTTATGTCATCTTGCTACGTCATCCATGCATTATTGCCATGTCATTCATTAAATTTCGAAATTGTATATGCCCATGCATCATCATTGCTTCGAATATCATGCATCATTACCGTATTTACATGCCTCATTATCATCGTGCCATCTTTTCGCATGTCATCTCGTCATTTAATAGTTTCATATAATGCATCGCATTTATGTCTTTCATGCATCACATTTTAAAAAATGAAAAAAAAAACACATCTTATGAGCTTCAAATCGATTCAATCCGAGTCATCAGTTTAGGCCATCACATTTGAAATTAAGGTATCGAAAGGGCATTAGTTTTAACTAATTATTGTAACCAAGTCCCCGAATCTACAATCTCAAGTTCGTAGAAGTAAAATGGTTCTGTCGCTGTTTTACTTAGGTTTCTAATCAACCTACCACAAATGATTAGTGGCGACTCCAAATCTAAATTATTTCCAATTAATTTAAGTTGCAATTTGGTAGGGTTTGGGAGAGTCCGTATTAGGTTAGTTAAACTGATAATCCATTAATCGAGAATTAATTTTATTTTATGTCGCGACACCGCGCTCCAATCGTATAACGCTAGCAATGGATTCCCTAATTGTTATTTAATCGGCCTTTATTGGTTCCAAATGTTCCCTCGGCAATCCTATGGTCAAAGCACCATTTCCTTTTTCGAGTTTCCTAGGTCCACGTATCTTGTCATGCGTTAGCGTTTCCCTTTTGGTCAGTCTACTCAGGATTGATCATATCCGAGCGAAATAAAACTGAAATACATCGATAGATATCCTTCATTAAATAGTCTCAAAATGGCGGGAAATTCAGAATGTCACAACTCTTCCCCCCTTATATAAATTTCGTCCTCGAAATTTACAACAAACTCAACTAAACAAACAAATGGGGGTACTGATGCCTCATTGCTTCTTCGCTTTCCCACGTGGCTCATTCGATTCCATGGTGCTCCCAAATCACTTTAACTAGCGGAATTATCTTATTTCTCAAGACTTGCTCTTTCCGATCCTCAATTCTGATTGGCTTTTCCACGTGCGATACCTTGTCATCCACTTCAATAGTTTCATAGTCTAAAACATGAGTCGGATTTGGCTCGTACTTCCTTAACATTGACACATGAAACACATTATGCACTTGCGACAAGTTCGATGGCAGGGCGAGTCTGTAGGCCAAAGTTCCAATTCTCTCCAAAATCTCAAAAGGTCCTACGTACCTTAGACTCAGTTTTCCCTTTTTCCCAAATCGCGATAATCCACACATCGGCGATACCTTCAAAAAAGCGTGATCACCAACTTGGAATTCCAAAGGCTTGCGTCTTTTATCGACATAACTCTTCTGACTACTCTATGTCGTTCTCAGCCTTTCTCTAATAACCTTAACTGCCTCAACTGATTGTTCTACTAACTCTAGGCCGGTTATGCTCCTTTCTCCCACTTCATCCCAACATACGGGAGTTTTGCAGGCTCCTCCATACAAGGCTTCAGACGATACCATTCGGATACTCTGCTGGTAGCTGTTATTGTAAGCAAACTCCACTAGATGCAGTTGATTCTCCCATCCACCTTTAAAATCTATCACACAAGCTCGTAACATATCCTCGAGCACCTGAATTGTCCTTTCTGACTGTTCATCCATCTTTGGATGGTATGCTGTACTAAACTGTAATCTAGTTCCCAAGGCTCCTGAAGACTCTTCCAGAAATTTGGTGTAAATTTAGGATCCCTGTCAGACGTTATCGTAACTGGAACTCCATGTAAACGCACAATCTGACGCATATACAACTCGGCGTATTTATCCATCGCGAAATCTTTTCGCACGGGTATGAAATGTGAAGACTTAGTTAATCTGTCTACGACTACCCAAATCGAATCATGGCCTCTCTGACTCCTTGGCAAACCCATAAAAAAATCCATGGTTACATGCTCCCATTTTCTCTCAGGAATTTCCAATGATTGTAACAGTCCTCCAGGCTTGCAATGCTGAGCCTTCACTTGCTGACAAGTTAAACACTTTGCCACATACTTAGCCACATCCACTTTCATTCCGTTCCACCAATAATGTTGACGCAGATTCTGATACATTTTCGTGCTACCTGGGTGAATACTGTAATTGCTCCTATGAGCTTCCGACAAGATCTTTTACTTAAGCTCCTCGTCACCAGGTACACATAAACGTTCGCGAAACTTTAGAATTCCATCTTCTGACACTTGAAATTCAGGTTTCCTTTTCGCCACATCCATCTCAAGAATCTTCTAAATCTCAGGATCCGAAGACTGCAAGGCCTTAACTCGTTCTCGGATTTCAGGCTTAATCCTCAAGGTTGCCACTAAACTAGACAATTGGCAAACCTCCAGCTTAAACTCGGAATCTCTCAATCCCTCAAGTAAGGACCATCCTTTAACTAAAAGAAGCGCAATGCTAGATTTCTGACTAAGTGCATCCGTGACTCTATTCGCCTTTCCAAGGTGATATAAAATATCACAATCATAATCCTTTAGCAATTCCATCCATCGATGCTGCCTCATATTCAATTCTTTCTGCGAAAACTGATACTTCAAACTTTGATGATATGTATAAATCTGAAACCTTTCGCCACATAAATAATACCTCCAAATCTTTAGAGCGAAGATAATGGCAGCTAACTCCAAATCATGAGTCGGATAGTTCATCTCATGAGGTCTCAACTGTCGCGAAGCATAATAGACCACTTTCCTATGTTGCATTAGTGCGCACCCTAATCCCTTTAGCGAAGCATCGTTATATATCTCATAACCTCCAGGTCCAGAAGGGATAGTTAACACTGGTGCGGTCGTCAATCGGTGCTTAAGTTCTTGAAAACTTCTTTCACACTTATCAATCCACTCGAATTTCATATCATTCTTTGTTAACTTCGTCAACGGAGTGGTTATGGATGAAAACTTTTCCACTAATCGCGTATAGTAGCCTGCCAACCCTAGAAAACTTCGAACCCCAGTAATTGTCGTGGGTCTAGGCCAATTCATTACTGTTTCAATCTTTGAAGTGTCCACGGAGATTCCTTATCCAGATATCACATGACCAAGGAATGATACTTTATTCAATCAAAATTCACATTTACTAAACTTGGCGTAAAGCGAATGCTCCCTCAAAGTCTGTAGGACAACTCCTAAGTGTTTTGCATGCTCCTCATTACTCCTCGGGTAAATCAAAATGTCGTCAATAAAAACAATGACGAATCGATCTAAATACATACTCGAAGCATTAGGTCCATGAATGCTGCAGGGGTATTAGTCAATCCAAAAGGCATAACTGTAAACTCATAATGCCCATACTTCGTTCTAAAGGCCGTCTTTGGTATATCCTCCTTTTTTATCCTCAACTGATGATAACCGGTCCTCAAATCTATCTTAGAGGACACAGAGGCACCTTGCAGCTGATCAAACAAATCGTCAATCCTCGGCAAGGGATATTTATTCTTAATAGTCACCTGATTCAACTGCCTGTAATCGATGCACAGACGTAATGATCCATCTTTTTCCTCACAAATAGCACTGGCGCTCCCCACGACGACATGCTCGGTCTAATAAACCCTTTATCAAGCAACTCCTCCATCTGCACCTTTAACTCTTTCAATTCCGACAAGGACATTCTATAAGGTGCCTTCGAGATTGGTTTCGTTCCAGAAGTTAACTCAATCACAAACTCAATTTCTCTCTCAAATGGCAATGTTGACAATTCCTTAGGAAAGACATTAGGAAATTTACACACTACTGCTATACTTTCCAGCTTCGGTTCCTCAACCGTTGTGTCAACTACAATAGCTAGATAAGCTTGACACCCTTCACTCAACAGCTTTGTCGCTTCAACCGACGAGACTAAAGGAATCGAGGTTCATCCTTGACTTCCTACAAATTCAAAACTAGGGCGACCATCCGGATAGAAACGGATTACCCTGTTACCACAATCAACTACAACCCTTTGTTTCCCCAACCAATCCATTCCAATAATCACATCAAAATCATACATAGGCAGCATAGCCAAATCTATCTTTTCCTCGCTACCACCAATCACTATCTTACAGTCCGCATAACCTAGCTAGACTAGCACATTATCCTTTAATGGTGTAGTAACATGCAATATCACATTCAGCGGTTTCAATTCTACACCCATCAAATTAGCAAACTGAGTAGACATAAATGAATGCGATGCTCCATGTTCAAATAAAGCATAGACAATTTGATTACATAAGTAGATCATACCTGTGACCACGCCAGGCGCTTCCTCCGCCTCTCTACGTACCACAACATAAACCCTTCCTTGAGCTGGCGGTCGATTTTGATCATTCTGCGGAGCCACAGCTAGCTGTCCTGCCTGCAGTCTCTGTCCTTGAGCTCGGTTCCCTAGAGCTTGGCCCGGATAATTTTTGACCTTGTGGCCTAACTAGCCACACTTAAAACATGCTCATGTCTGCTTCGAGCAAGGTCAGCTTCCATGCCTTTGCCCACAGAGATGACAATACCAATTCGATTGAAATGGTGGCTTCCCAATATTCTTTCGAACGGGAGGAACAAAACGTCTATTGTTCGCCATCAGCCTTTTACCCAGTTGCCGATTGTCTCTCGAGGGAGTGAACCGCGATCCAGAAGCGGCGGCTCCTTCCTTTATATCCCTCTCGATCATCAGACTCCTTTCATAAATCTCTCTGTACGTTCTCAGGTTCACAATAATTATCCGACTTCGAATTTTCGGTCTCAAACCATCCCGGAATCTCTGCACTTTCTCTAGCGGATCCTCCACCGATCTCGGTTCATACCTCGACAATCTTGCGAACTTAGCTTCGTACTGATCTACGGTCAGCTGATTCTGTCGCAAATGCTGGAATTACACTCGTTTCTTCTCACGTGCCGTTTCCGAAAAGTACTTATCATTAAACGTGACAGTGAAGGCAGCCCATGTCAAGGCAGTACCTTCAGGAAACACCCCATCCTTCGAGGCACTCCACCAATCATTAGCATTTCCTTCCAGTTGATACACAACCAACATCACTTTCTCTTCATCAGTACACTTCAGCACCCCAAAAGTTGTCTCGAGCTTCTCGATCCATCTTGGTGCTTGCCCAAGATCTCCAGTACCATCGAACTGGGTTGGTTTCAGCTTTATAAACTGTTCCACCAACTGGCCCATCTGTCTGTTGGCATTAGCATCAGCATCACCTTGGGCGTTACCAGTCTCAGCGCCCTAGACATTGTTTTCATTTGCCATATTCACAGTTGCCACTGCAGCTTTAGCAGCCTGGGCAATAATCTCGGCTCCATCTTCAGCCTGTCAAAGAGTCGCGGCAGCCCTATCCTGAGTTTCATTTCCCATTAACTCCACAATCTGTTCTAGGGCTCTCAGGACTCCATCAACTCTTGGATCCTCGGCTGCTTGTGCTCTCGAGCTAGAAGCTCCACCTCTCGACCTTCCAGGTTTGTTGCTCATTCTTGCTCGAACTTAGTCTACCTGAGTCACTATAATTCCACCACAGAATTAGAGACCTAAGTCACTTGCTCAAGTCTAGTGATTCTATGCTACACAACAAGGCAGCAATCACAACACCACAATCAACCACTCAAGCGTTATCATGAGCACATCATCAAGGATTCACAACCATACCTCAAGTCCAAACGCATCTGCAACTTAGTATAATCAGAAGTAATCATACACTCATCATACTCATCATGCCATTTTACACAATCAATTCACAGTGCTAAGTGTGAAGCTTGATCCTCATAGGTTCATCACAATCATACCAACTCAAGATGCCAATCACATGCCATGCATTTCACGCTTGACTCTAACGAACCCTCCTAGGATCTCACTACCCCATCATCAAATTCCACCACTCCCTATCACTCTAATCCTCAACTTGCTTGGATCGAGCTAACCTTGCTATGATACCACTTAAACGAGGATTCACGTCCCGCGCTCCTTTGCACACTCGTCACATCCGCTAGGCCAATATATTTCAAAATCCAAGAACCATCGAACTGCCTAAGATTGATATGAAACACGCATGCGAAAGGAAAACAACAACCCAGACATTTAATACATGGTGGATTCGAACTAATATAAAAGAATATATATATATATACACACACACACACACACACACACACACACACACACACACACACACACACACACACACACATGAGTTCAACATCCTGATACATCTAACGGTAGGAAAAAAAAGGCATAAAGAAACCGCACACCACGATGGGTTAAGGATCTAAGGCTAACATTAAAAGGGCTACTCCTTCGCCTTGTCAAAACCTAACATCAAAATCACTCCTACCCCCAAAAGTCTTACCTACTACCACCATACTACTATGAGGAGCTACTCGACTTGTCATCATCGGCTTCATCTTCATCTTCGTCAGGTACATAATCAGAAAATGTCTCAGATCGCACCTCCTCAATGTCCTCATCCAGGTCGTCCTCCTCATCGGCAGATATCTCGATCACTTCAAGGTACTCCTCAGTGGTAGGGGACTTGGACTTCTCAAGGATGTTCCTCGAAGCTGCCACTGAGTTTTCAACATCGGATTCGATGCAGGCTGGATGACACCAAGATGCACTACCTTCAAGGGAACATCAGTAGGATTTATCGAACCATAAACACTGCTATCTCCAACACGGCGAAACCTCGCCTCATAGCGATAAGGCTCCAAATTCTCTACTCCAAACCTATCAACCCAGACTGTAGTGCATTTCCTAATGTACACTACTCCTTTACCATCAGGAAACTCATCAATAGTAGTTGTCATCTCTTTCGGATTGCCCATGCGTAATGGCCACATACCTCAAGGTTTGGGGGTCTGAAAAACACGTCCCACTACGAGGTGAGATTTACATCTCAGTAAGTATACCCTAAGCCTAGACTGGACCACTAGTCCCCTCAGACTATGCAACAATACCATATTCAGAAAATCATCAATACGATGGCACATGACATTCATAAATCAAACATCTCAACGTGATTGGCATAAGCAAAAGTCACAGTCTAACATACTCAATCTCATGGAATCAAGCTTCACGCACTTAGCATATAAAGAAACGTATAATTCCAAAAGTCATCACAATGACACCTCATGCACTCATCGCCAGGGCTCCCTGGCCATGATGTATTTCTCAGGGGCACTCTGGCCAATTATTTGCATCAAGGCACTCTGGGCATGCAATCACTGGGGCTCTCTGGCCATTTAATATTCACTGGGCAATCACAAAGTAATTTACATGCAACCATTCACAGAATTCACCAATTAATCAATCCATCCAACCAATTGGTCCAGCAGTGTCCTAGTATTCGAGTAAAGGTTTAAGGAACACTTACCATTCATTTGAACTAACAAATTCAATCTCAACAGCCCTTCCTAGAACAGCAAGCTCACGGCCAAAAGAGCACACGTGCGGTCCTAGAGAAATTCACCAATTTCACATCAAAGCTCATGCGAATCTTGATTTCAGGACACCAATACCTCAATAACATATCAATTAGTATCCTATGGTGCCTTAACGACCAATTAATAGCAAGGCAACACCTCCACGAAGCCTCAAGAGGTCCGGTTCAAGCAGCAAATACACAGGGCAGAGTCGGGTCTGCTTTATACCACACAAATCAGTCCACAATTCGACCTCAGGCTCCAATTCATCACGAATGTAATTTGTTAAAACCTTAATCCATATGTTTAGGAAGCTCATTGAAGATTTCGTCGCGAAATAATGTCACAAAGGCCTTTGAACAGCTCGGTTTCTCATGGTCCACAAACGATCATAATTCTGCTTCAAGAAACCACTTCTAATCAGCCATGAAAACACCCCAATTCTCAAACAAACGTGCAACCACAGCTCAGCTAACTTGAGTACTACGTGTTATTAAGATCCCACAGCAAGTTTGAAGCTAAACGAGGTCTCTAGGAGGGAGAATGAAGGCTTTACCTCAGCTCGCTCAGATTCTGTCCACCTTCGATCTCGGGGCTAGACGGGAAAACCTATTCCACCAATGGTCGATCTACCATCGGGGATGGGTAGAGGAGAGGTCGAGGGAGGCTTTGGTGGCCGACATTCAAGCAGCCGGGGAGGGCAGTCGACGGCAGCGAACCGGGAGATCGGGAGCATCCGGGCGGAGGCAACTTCGGCCTAGAAGAAAGAAGAAGGAAATGAAGGGGAAATAGAGAGAGGGGTGAGCCATGGCTGAAGCAAGGATCAAATGAAGTCTTCCACAAATAATTGGTGTGATCAAGTGACAAGATTGGTAGTTAGGGCAATGAATGCTTAATCACCCAAAGGGTGACACTTGTCCTATAGCATATAAATATCGAAGCTTGCATTTGACTCCCTTTGACCAATAATTCCTCTCATTTTTGAAAGCCCATGGAAGTCCAAATGACTAAATTGTCCTTCACTCATTCTTAAGGCAAGGCTGAGGCTTGAGTGGCAAAATGGTAATTTTGCACTTTCCGTCCGAAACTTCACTTTTTCAATTTTAAATTACCATCGGCGAGGTGACGTCAAATTCTTTTCTAATGTTGGAATTCTTCATTTCCATTTGTCAATTTTCGAGCTTCCATTTTGTGATCGATCTTCTGTCAATCGTATCTTCAGTTTATCTCAAACTAACAGGCGACTTTTGCAGATGTTACGCGTATCGCCTCTGTGATTCTCATCACACTTAGAATGACTCAAGTTACGATAACTTTGGTTGTCATGTAATTGCGAGGGTTCATTGCTAGTCCCGGCTGTCCCGATCGTCATAGTTCGATTTAGAAAGATTTCGCAAATTATACATTAGTTATACGGCATCACTCGCGCTCCAATCGTATAATGCTAGAAATGGATTCCTTAATCGATATTTGATCGGCCTTTATTGGTTCCAAATGTTCCCTCGGCAATCCTTATGGTCAAAGCGTCATTTCCTTTTTCGAGTTTCCTAGGTACCTTGTCATGCGTTAGCGTTTCCATTTTGGTCAATCTACTCAGGATTGATCAGATCCAAGCGAAATAAAACTAAAATACATGGATAGATATCCTTCATTAAATAGTCTCCAAATGGCGTGTCCAGTTTTGGTTTTCGATTTTGGATGGGATCCATCCAACCAGCCCAACGAACTGGTTCCTTTATAATATGTGAAAGTATACTCTTTTGAATGAGACCATCTCCTTAAAGGCCCAAACCCATCTGTTAAAAAAAAAAAGGAGTCCAAACCCATCACCCACGCGTGAACTAAAATGAAAAAAACCTACCCTCAGTCTCAGCTAGGGGTGAGCATGGGCCGGGTGGGCCGGTTCCAAACCTAGATCCTGTTACAACCAGTTCCCACTTTTTGGAATCGAGACTCGACCCTGTTTATCTTGAAACCTGCTTTGGAACCGGCCCTGTTTTTCGGTCTGGTTTCAGGGTTCACCTTGTTTATCCTGTTTGCTTTTTTTTTTTTATCAAAATAAGAAAGATAAAGCTCCCGATTAGTTTTGTCACTGCCACCACTTCATTCTTTGCTAAAACAGTGTAGAAAGAAAATTCGGTATGCTTCGGATGTGAGCTTGCTCGGCTGCGTATTTGTGCTTACACATTTAGTTTTTGGCGCCATGTCGCACAAAATTTTATTGATTGCTTTAGTAGCTTCATTCTTGCGTTGATTGTTGTGATGACTTACTTACTCTTTCGACCATTATCGCTACTCTAACTCAACTGATGATGGTAGAATGGTGTTTTTTTTTTTTGCCTGATTTTTTCGATTTTACAAAAAATCAGCAGTGATCTGCTTATATTTTAAGTGGATTGCATCTTTGAAATTTTCGATTAGTTAGTGATGTAACTACATGCAGTGATTATTATTTTGTGAAGGGTTAGTCCTTATGGTGGACTTGGAAGGATAATGCTAAGAGAAAGCAATGATAGATCTCAGAGATAGGTGCAGGGTGCAGGTGCTGACACTGGATTAGGGCACATAATTAAGGATTAGGTTTTTTTTTTTTAAATAGTAACTACAAAACCGGTTCTATAAATCGGTTCGAGTGGGCCTTAGTTCCTAAACCCGAACCGATTTCAACCGGTTCCCAAAATATGAAATCCGTACCCGGACCGATTTGAGCGGGAACCGGTTCCCGACCCTATTTTTCGGGCGGGCCGATCCGAGTTCCGGGTCAACCCGGTCCAATTGCACACCTCTAGTCTCAACTCTCTTATGCTCCTCTGATCTCGATCACTCCTGAACTTCTCTTTGCTCCTCTAGTCACAATCTCTCCTCAAGCGAAGCTCTCAATCTCTTCTTGGCCCTCTTGTAGTCGTCGCCTCACCTTCATCTCCTATAAGTCCTCTCTTTGGTTCATTTCTCCATTTCTCTGCACGAGTCTCCGTCGAGGCTGTTGGCGTGAGCTATATTTCCTTCAAATTAGGCAATTTTCCCTTTATTATAGTCTTTCCTAATTTATTGATATGCTAGTGTTAGCACATATATTGTATATAAGGTCGATTGTAATGATGTAAAGATTTATATTGAATATAGGGGAAAATATATTTCTTCATGGTATCAGAGCCCTAGGGTTTGATCCTTATGGTACTATACGTCAATCACCGACTACGGCGGGCTATTTTCGTCACGACGCCGCCGTCTCGCGCCGGTCGACTTCGTCCCGTTCGAGCAATTCATTTTGCGGAACTGATTTCATGGCCGACGATTGGCCAATTGTGAAAACTGACCAAGCGGATGCTAGTGCCTCTGCTACTGCCATTCTGGCAAACCTGACTGTTGCGATGAAGCAGCTCTTGACCCAGCAGGCCGCGTCGCCGCGCGTTGAAGCTCCTGCTGCATCGATTGCTGTCAAGCTTGATGGCAAAAATTATGGCGTCTGGTCCTAGGTTGTTGAGATGTATGTCTCGAGCAAAGAAAAACTGGGCTATTTGAACGGTGGTTCTCCTGAGCCCCTCCCGACTGATCCGTTTTTTCGACAATGGAAGACCGATGATTCGACGGTGAACGGTTGGCTTATCAATTCTATGGACCCAGCCTTGATACCAAACTTTATTCGATTTCCTACTGCCAAAGCCGTCTGGGATGCTGTGGCAACGACTTTTTTTTATGGATCTGACACCTCCCAAATCTATGATCTTAAGAGGCAGGTTTCTCGATTGAAGCAAGGCGGTGGACCCATCGAGAAATATTACAATGATCTTCAAGGGCTCTAGCGTGAGATTGATTTCCGACGTCCTAATCCTATGCAATTTTTGGTCGATATTCAGAGGTACAATGCTATTGTCCATGAAGATCGAGTTTATACTTTTTTGGACGGTCTCGATGACCGCCTAGACAATGTTCATGCTGATGTTCTGAAGATGGATCCATTCCCCACTATTGAGCAAGCCTACGCATGCGTCCGCAGGGGAGTTGTGCGCCAAACCGTGATGTTGACCAATGCTAATGGCTTTCCTATGGGTGCAGCAATGGTCTCACGGGCCAATCGAGGAGACCCATCTCTACAGATGATGGCTGGAAGTTCGGCGGGTAGAGGTGGGCGCTCTCGGTCTGATGTCAAGGCCAAGTCTTAGGTGTTCGGCGGCTGTTCTCATTGTGAAAATTCCAAACACACTAGGGACACTTGTTTTAAGCTATATGGATTTCCAGATTTGTGGGACGATTTTCAAGCGAAGAAGAAGAAATCTGAAGCATAACTGGGCAAGAGTATAGGGCAAGCATCCTTGGTGACTGGGAGTTCATCTCTTTCCTTAGTCCCGATGGTATCTTCAGCTAATACTTCCATTCTTCCTCCTGAAGGTAATTGTGGTTCTGGTTTTATCATTACTCGTTATGGTGGAAACAATGGATGGATTATCGACTCAGGCACTACCGATCACATGACACCTCACCTCGATGACCTAGTCAACCGTACCTCACCACGGCGAGACAGTGTGTATAATGCTAATGGAAATTGCCATCCAGCCACCGGGGCTGGGAGTGTGGCTCTCACACCCTCTCTTTCTTTATCTCATACATTACTTGTGCCCTCTTTGTCCAACCGTTTATTGTCTATTGGACAAATTACTGATGAGCTGAATTGTTGTGTTCTTATGTACCTGAATTTCTGTTTGTTTCAGGACATTCTCACGAAGGAGATTATTGAGCGTGGTATTAAGAAGGAGGGGCTATACATTGTGGATGATATAAGCTCTGGCTGTGCATATCACACTCCTAGTCAATCTGTTAGTAAGGAGAAGGATGTTTGGTTGTGGCATCGTCGGTTGGGACACCCATCATTTAGATATTTGAAGTATTTATTTCCTGAGTTGTTTCGTAGTTTATCAGATTCTGTTTTTCAATGTGAAACATGCATTATGGCAAAGAGTCATCGTGTTTCTTTTCCTTTGAGCTCTAATAAAAGTAGCAAGCCTTTTTGTCTGGTTCATTCTGATGTGTGGGGTGCATCTCCAATTACTACAATGTCTGGAATGAGATGGTTTATAACCTTTGTTGATGACTGCACACGTATGACGTGGTTGTATCTGATGAAGCATAAAGATGAGGCCACTACCATATTTCGCATGTTTCATAAAATGGTTGCTACTCAATTTGGAGCTCGTATTCAAATTCTTCGCACGGACAATGGTGGATAATATATCAATCAACACCTTACCTCTTATTTTAAGGAACATGGTCTCATCCATGAGACCTCTTGCCCTCAAACCCCTCAGCAGAATGGTGTGGCCGAACGAAAGAATCGCCACATTCTAGAGACGGCAAGTGCTCTTCTTGTCGGCGGAAATGTTCCACGAAGGTTCTGGGATGCAGCGGTAATCACATCCGTTCGCTTGATGAATCGTATGCCCTCTCGCGTGTTACAATTTCAAACTCCATTACAAACTCTATCTCAGTTTATGCCTCTCCATTTAGTCTTGACAATACCTCCTAAAGTGTTTGGACGTGTGGCTTTTGTGCATATTCACAAGAACCAACGCACCAAACTTGACCCATGTGCGGTACAATGTATATTTGTTAGCTATGGAGCTCATCAAAAAAGGTATCGCTGCTATAATCCGAAGACCAAGAAGACACATGTTACCATGGACGTGACTTCTCTAGAGTCCGAGTCCTATTTTTCTCCACCCTAATGTTCCTTTCAGGGGGAGAATTACAATGAAAGGAAAAATTGGTGGGATATTGGCATGGAGGGTGCGGAGTCAGGAGGACATATGGAGTCTGGGGTGCGATTGGGTGGGGCTGGACCATTAACCAGCTCACAAAAAGTTTCAATTATGCAGTTTAATGAAGGGGAGGGTGCAATGGTAGAAGATGAAGGGGAGGGTGTTCATTTTTCAGCTGAAAGTGGGGATGATCAGCAGCCTATATCTACATCTAATGAGCGAGATCAGCCTGCTCCTTCGCAAATTACCCCTTCTTCAGTACCCGACCACTCTCTTGAGAATGATCCTGAGGTAAGCTCTCTTTCTGATCTTGAGGTTTCTGATGATTCTGATTTGGTTGTTAGATATAAACTTCCTGACTGGCATAATCGAGGCAAACCTCCTAGTCGGTATTCACCGGATGTAGAGGAACGAAGGTCTAAATATCTCATTGCCGATTTTGTGTCAACAAGAAGATTGTCGGAATTTTGCAAGGATTTTGTGTCAAATGTATCAACTGTTCAAATTCCGAATGGGGTGGGAGAGGCCTTGAAGGATCCAAAATGGGTCCAAGCTATGAAGGAAGAGATGGAAGCACTAGAAAAGAATCAGACTTGGAGACTTGTAGAGTTGCCAAAAGGGAAGAAAGCCGTAGGGTGTAAGTGGGTGTTTACCATTAAACAAAAGGCAGATGGAACCATTGAGAGATACAAGGCTCGATTGGTTGCAAAAGGATACACATAAACTTATGGTGTGGACTATTAGGAGACTTTCTCTCCAGTTGCAAAATTAAATACTGTACGGGTTTTGCTATCGCTTGCTGCAAATCTGGATTGACCATTGCATCAGTTTGATGTAAAGAATGCATTTCTTCATGGAGATTTGAATGAAGAGATTTACATGGAGATTCCACCTGGATATAGGTGTGTTAATAAGCCAAATGATGTTTGTAGACTGAAGAGGTCGTTATATGGTTTGAAGCTGTAACGCCCCGTACCCTTCTCGGGCTCGCTAACATCCCGCCACGGCCGTTTTCATTGAGTAGCTCCCAGGATCAACGGCGAACGACTTAAGCGCAATACCAAATGTACATGCGGAAGCGACGAACCATCTCCTTTACAAAAATTTTCTTTCCAAACACAATGACTCAGGATGAAAAAGAGAGATTTAAAACTTACTTCATACATTCCTTAAAAGCGTCAATACACAACAGGGTTATAACTTGCCATCTCCCAAAATACAACTTCCTTTAATAAAACAACGGTAGATGAAGTTTAACCCTACAGAGCTATATAGGCGTGTACAACCCAAAATAAGAAAGCAGCTCCCTAAGGCTTTAAAAAAGAAATATAGTCAGGTAAGGTTAACGGTTCTTCTACTCCAAAAGGGTATCTTCAAAAGTCAGTCCATAGTATTCAAGGGGCCTCGTCATTCGGGACCTGAAAATGTTGTCCCATAACGGGGTGAGATAAATCTCAATAAGCTAACCCTAAACCCAAACTAGGCACTTAGTACTTCCAGACACTACCTAACACATGCAATGACCAATAAATTCAGAATAAAGTAGTTGTCACTGTTGACACCTGATTTTCGACCATCTATTATTGTGATTTTTATTCTTTAAAATTAATTAAAAATATCAAAAAAGGTCATAAAATCACAAAATCAACTTTGGAAGCCTTGGCCTGGCCTTAGGAACCAATTTTGAACAAAAAATATTTTTTGGTATTTTTTAATATTTTTCGAATTTATTTAATTATTAAAAATACCCAAAAAAATCATAAAAATACCATTCGTTGTTAGAAAAATACACAAAAATATTCAATAATTTTGTATTAATTTCCTCTTCTAGTATGTTACTTTAAATCTCAAAAATTATGCTCGGGTCACTATGTTCCTTCACAAACATAAACCCGAACCGAGCCTAAAAAAATCCTTTTTGAGTCTTTTAGTTTTCAATTCTCACCTTGTGTAAGCTATGACATTGGATTCTAAAGTTTGAAGTGCAATTGGGTCAATTTGCCCTCCAATTTGATCAATTTTAAACAAAAAGGCTTAATTGCATAAAAATCTTTCAATTTAGTCCCCGGTTTCACAATTTTCGAAATTAAATTTCATACGGGCACACCCATTAAAATTAAACACCTCTACCCAATAGTTTTCATCATTCTGAATCCATTGATTGGCTCAATTTTGACTAATTCGATCGTTTAGATCTTTTATTAGCCAAAAATCATTTTCGGATCCTAAGGGCAATTTGGGGTTTTCACTAAATTTCAATCAATTGATTCACGAAAATACCCATATTTGATAGAAAACATGTTAAGGAGTCCGATTATGGCATCAATTGCATGAAAAGAGGTCGATTTGGACCCCAATTTGGTTTAATTGGTCGAACCGGGCCGGTCGGGTCAAAACCGACCCGAACCGGTCCGATCGGGTCAAAACCGACCCGAACCGGTCCGATCGGGTCTGCAACATTGCAGACCCACCGCGCCGAACAGAGGGGCCGGAAAAAGGGGGGGGCGGCGACCTGTGTTTTTTTTAAAGGAAATGGGGACGACAAAGGTGGGGGACAACGGCAAAGGATGAGGCCCGGTTTGCGTTGATCAGTGGACGGAAAAGGAGCGGTCGGCCATAGACCAAAAGGAGGCCGGGGGGAGAGAGAAAGAGAGAGAGCTCGGCCGAGGGAGAGGAGAGGGGAGTTCGAACGAAACAAAGGGCCAAGGAGTATCCACGGACTTGGGCGACACCTGCCGGTCCTCACCGGAGCTTGGTGACCACCGGCGAGCTCCAAAACAGGTTGGTTTCTCCCCCGAGGCTTCATTTTTCTCGGTGCATGCCATATGTTCGACAAAATGCTTAAATAAGCATTTCGTTTAGGGGCTCTCGGCCAAGCCCTTCCCGATCGTCTTTTGTCCAAATTTCGCCTTAAAACTCATTGGTATACAACTCTAAGCTCCCTGTGCCCTCTGTTTTGCATCGAGAACCGCTGAGGACGCGAGCCCGAGCTTCGCCGGCCAATGCTCGGACGAAGAGCTCGGCGAGGATGTTCCCGCGGCTCCCGACTAGCACAGGATCTCAGGTAAGTTCCTAGACCCCTTGTGGATGCCTCTTGAACGATTGGAATTGAAGTTCGAACGTGAAAATTTTTCTGCAAATCGGTCGCCGGAAACGGAATTGTGGAGGTCCGGTTGGCCGGCTTTTGACGTGTTCATGGCTTTATTTTTAGTCGTATGTTGATGATAAAGTCCTAGGGAGTCGAACGCCGAAGGAACGAACAAAAAATACCAAGATTTGGCTCGGTTTCGGGGTGCTCCGGCGAGGTTCCGGCGACTTTGGCCGGAGAAAACACTGTTCATCGTCTTCTCCGGCGAAGTCGCCGGCGGTCAACGGTCAACGGTCAAATAATCCGACGGGTGAGATTGTGCCAAGTGGCACTCTGTGGGACGTCTGATCTACGGCTAGATCGGACGCGCCACGAGAGGCCACGTGGCGCTCTCAGAGCCGTCCGATCCGTGGATTTTCGGACGATTAAAATAAATAAAATAAAAAAATAAAAAAATAAAAAATGGTGAAACGGCGTCGTTTTGGTTGTGAAAGAGGCGGGCCGGGTCTGGGTCGCGGATTTGGGCGTGGGCCGGGTCATCCGACCCGGTCCGGATAATTTTTTTTATATTATTATTTTAATAATAAAAAAATTCAAAAATTAATGAAAAAATATAAAATCATAGAAAATTCAAAAAAAATTCGGAAAATTCAGAAAAATTCTAAAAAATTCCAGAAAATAGGAAATTGCCACATTCAACTGGCCATGACCTGTTTCGGGTCTTTTTGACCCCCGATCTTTCCAAAAATGACGGTTTTGCCCTTCCGGCAAACCGTCTTCCAAAAAAATTCTAAAACAAATCCAGGAAAATCCCAAAAAATAGGAAATGGCCACAATCAGCTGGCCAAGACTCATTCCGGGTGTTTTGAACCCCGACCCTTCTTAAAATGACGATTTCGCCCTTTGGGCGAATCGTCTTCCAAAAATTGAAGAAAAATCAAGAAATTCCAAAAAATTCTCAAAAATGGGAAATGGCCACAATCAACTGGCCATGGAATATTTTGGGTAATTCGGTATCCAAACCTTCCAAAAATTGACGATTTTTGCCCTTCGGGCTAATCGCCTCCAAATCTTCCCATTTTACCCCTGGTCCAAAGTCACGCCTTCCTTAAACCTTTATGGTTATACTAGGAAGCCATTGACTTGAATTGATGTGCATCGATGATATTTATTTATGCACTTGATCGCGCTTTCATTGATTGTGATTGATAGGAATAGTCTTCCAATCTGCATGAAACCCTGAATCAAACTCACCCCACCCCAAAACTGCGCCTGCATGAACTCTTAGCCAGGAAAATCACTCGCGTTAGGTACCGAAAGGGCGTTGGTAATGACACCAGCGTAACCAAGTCCCCGAACCCAAAATCTCTGGTTCTGCAGAACTGATCAATCTCTCCCAATCGATCAGTAAGGTTTCCGATCTACCCTCCAAGAAAGACCGGTGGCGACTCCAAATGCATGCACAAGTGGCACATGCCACCACGACCACACTAAGGTCGAAAGCGATCGACTCTTATCGTCGAATCCTTCTGAAAAATACTCCCGCCGCGATTTGGTATGGGCCTGGGAGGGCCCGCGCCGATCCAAGACCCGCGATCGGTAATTCATTAGCCGCGTCCGCTTTCGGACGGGTCGCGACAGTCACATAGCAAATCAAATAAGACAAAGTATTGGTAGCATTCTCCATTCTAGGCTAAACTTCGTACTTTGGCACTCAATTACTCATATCAAATATACGACGCACTCGTACTTGATACCATCAAAATTTTCATGGCTAGACCCGCGTCATATAGGTGCCGCAGGCATTTCTCATTTTTTAACCCACGTCATATAGGCGCATCAGGTATTTCTCTTCAGTCAAGCCCGCGTCATATAGGCGCATCAGGCATTTCTCTTAGCCAAGCCCGCGTCATATAGGCGCATCATGCATTATTCAAATATTCAATCAATCCAGCGTCATATAGGCGCATTAGGATACCACGCACTCATAAGCTCATAATTCAACAATTACAGCTAATTATATTAAATCGTGCGTTCCAACAATTCAAGGCATTAACGACTACCACGTTTTCAATCCCATGCCACAAAATCACCTAATAGAATTTATTCTAGGTGACATCATTTTAATACCTCGTGATCGAATATAATTCGATCTAGGAAAATCATCAATTACTATTTTCATCACGTGGCCATTAACACGTTAATATAGCCAATTGCCAAGTCAAATAATCCACGTGTCCTATAACACCCAAGGCCGAATACTCTTAAGTCTCAAATCAGAATTCCACGTCAATTCCATCACCTAGTCGATCACATCATTACACGGCCAAGGCAATAATAAGAGCAATGGCCATTTTAATTCGGCGAAGCATTGTGGTCTTCTCATGGCCGAATGTTCCTAGGCTTTATTCATCAATTAAATCAATTATTCATACGATGTAGCCCATGGCCGAATACACTTAGGGTAGAATAGGTCATTTTCATTTGTTAACACATCAACCCTATCATGGCCGAATATATACTTAGGACTAGCTAGGCATGCAAGTAACTCAATCAAGTGGTTCTACACCAAGAAACACTTCTATGCAAACTTGGCTTCCATGGATCAATCTTATCCAAACCCTTAGCATCTCAAATCATCAAATAAGCAATAATTGCAAGACTTAGGACTACATGGCAATTTCGAACCCCCAAGGACAGATTCTGCATACATGGTTTCAACGGGAGTTCGCTCATGAAAACTACTCACTAGCTTTTCTATCGCATCCTTCAGTAACCTAAGGTCCTAGTAAGAGTTTAGGACTAACTTACCAAGATGTTTGAGCCAAGAAAATCCACGAGGAGAGGCGAAGAGCTCACGGTCCAATCTGTCCAAAGGTGACCGGTTTGGTTCAAACAAAAGCATTACCGATTAGCCATGGATTCTTCCCATAAATCACTCTAAACTCCCAATACCAAGCGAATAACACATAAGCTTAAGTGTCGCGACCCGTCCGAAAGCTGACGCGGCTAATGGATTACCGATCGTGGGTCTTGGATCGGCGCGAGCCCTCCCAGGCCCATACCAAATCGCGGCGGGAGTATTTTTTCAAAGGAATCGACGATAAGAGTCGATCGCTTTCGACCTTCAGTGTGGTCGTGGTGGCATGTGCAAATAGTGCATGCATTTGGAGTTGCCACCGGTTTTTCTTGGAGGGTAGACCGGAAACCTTACTGATCGATTGGGAGAGATCGATCAGTTCTGCGGAACCAGAGATTTTGGGTTCGGGGACTTGGTTACGCTGGTGTCATTACCAACGCCTTTTCGGTACCTAACGCGAGTGATTTTCCTGAATAAGAGTTCATGCAGGCGCAGTTTTGGATGAGGTAAGTTTGGTTCAGGGTTTCATGTAGATTGGAATAATATTCCTATCAATCACAATCAATGAAAGCGCGATCAAATGCATAAATAAATCTCATCGATGCACATCAATTCAAGTCAATGGCTTCCTAGCATAGCCATAAGGGCTCAGGGAAGGTGTGATTTAGGACCGGGGTAAAATGGGAGGATTTGGTGGCGATTTAGCCCGAAGGGCAAAATCGTCAATTTTTGGAAGACTTGGATACCGAATTACCCAAAATATTCCATGGCCAGTTGATTGTGACCATTTCCCATTTTTGAGAATTTTTTTGGAATTTCTTGACTTTTCTTCAATTTTTAGAAGACGATTCGCCCAAAGGGCGAAATCGTCATTTTAAGGAGGGTCGGGGTTCAAAACACCAGGAATGAGTCTTGGCCAGTTGTTCGTGGCCATTTCCAATTTTTTTGGGATTTTTCTAGAATTTGTTTAGAATTATTTTGGAAGACGGTTTGCCGGAAGGGCAAAACCGTCATTTTTGGAAAGATCGGGGGTTGAAAGACCCGAAATAGGTCGTGGCCAATTGAATGTGGCCATTTCCTATTTTTCAGAATTTTTTTTTTAGAATGTTTCTGAATTTTCTGGATTTTTTTGAGTTTTTTATGATTTTCTATTTTTTTTATTGATTTTTTGAATTTTTATTATTTTTATTATTATTTTAATATTTAAAATTATTTCAGGGCCGGGTCAGACCCGGCCCACGCCTCTTGGGCGCCCGGCCCGACCCTACGGGTCGAAACCGGCCTAAAACGACGCCGTTTTTGGTTTTTGAAGGTTTTTCTATTTTTTTTAAACATTTTTTATTATTATCCGAAAATCCCCGCGATCCAACGGTCCTTAATGCGCCACGTGGCCATCTTCGGCGCGTCCGATCTTCCAATAGATCGGACGTCCCCCAGAATGCCACTTGGCAAACCATCGACCGCCGGATCGAATTTTATTTAATTATCCTAAAATCAATTATTAAACTCGAAAATACCAGATCGTGACACATGGCATCACCACGGCCGTCCGATCTATCTTATTAATCTGAACCGGCCCCACCGCTGACGTGGCCGCTGACGTGGCGCGCCACGTCATCGTTGACCGTTCAACGGACGTGCAGCCCGCCGGAGAAGACGACCGGCGCTTCGCCGGAACAGTGAAAATTCCGGCGAGTTCGTCGGAAAATCGCGAAACGGGCCTGAAACTTGGTATTTTTCGCTCGTTCTTGCGGCATTCGACTCCTTAGACTCTCGGCATCAATATACAACAAAAAACGCAGTCATGAATACGTCAAAAGCCGGCGAAACGGACCTCCACAGTGGTGACTCCGGCGAAGTTTTTGCAGAAAAATTTTGGCGACCAAGCTCGGTTTCAATCATTCAAAGAGCATCTAAAAGAGGTATAGGGACTTACCTGAGCTTGTTTCGAGCTTGGCGACCGCCGGAAGTTCCCCGCCGGGTCCCTATTCCGAATCGTGGCCGGCGAAGGTCGGGGTCCGGTTTTCATCGAGATTTAATGCAAAATGAATAGCAAGTTGAGCTTAGAGTCGGTTCTAGGGTAGTCTTAAAATCAAAACCGCACATAATGAGCCCCGGGGAGTCACGGCCGAGAGTTTCAAAATAACACAGTCATTGCGGCATTTCATCGAACAGGTGGTATGCTCAGAGAAAAAATGGAGGTCGAGGGAGATACCGACCTGGTGGTGGCTTGTCGAAGGCGGCTGAAGCTCCGGTGGTGATCGGTGAGGTACGCTGAAGGTCCTCAGTCGCTCCTCTTGCCCTGTTTTCTCCAAAAAAATTCTCCTCTTCCTCTCTCGGCCCAAAACTCCCATTAAACCGAGAATCTCCCCCGGTTTTGCGTGGCCGACCATCTTTTCGTGCCCACTGTCGCGACCCGTCCGGAAGCGGACGCGGCTAATGGATTACCGATCGCGGGTCTTGGATCGGCGCGGGCCCTCCCAGGCCCATACCAAATCGCGGCGGGAGTATTTTTCAAAGAGATTCGGCGCTAAGAGCCGATCGATTTCGACCTTAGTGTGGTCGTGATGGCATGTGCAACTTGCGCATGCATTTGGAGTCGCCACCGGTCTTTCTTGGAGGGTAGGCCGGAAACCTTACTGACCGATTGGGAGAGATCGATCAGTTCTGCGGAACCAGAGATTTTGGGTTCGGGGACTTGGTTACGTTGATGTCATTACCAACGCCCTTTCGGTACCTAACGCGAGTGATTTTCCTATTCAAGATTTCATGCAGGCGCAAGTTTGGGTGAGGTAGATCTGACTTTGCACATTAACCAGTTTAACATGCTCACGTAATCATAATAAATAAATAGATGTCAATCACATAAACATCTATCCTACGTGGTGATCATGGAATTATGATTTAATGGGTCTCGAGCCAATGAGACCACATTTAATCATTTTAATATTTTAATAACGGAGAGCCGCTCTTCGCTTCTTCTTGGTTTCTTGAACTCTTCAAGAATTGGGCCCCAAAGAGCTCGCCGACTTAAAAGGCTCCCCCACGTAATCCTCGTAGCATTTACATCAACAATTGACTATGCTAAAAATAAAGATTACATGAAAAATAAAAGGAGTACGCAGCCTCCATTTAATAATTACAATCCAAAATATATAAATAATCATCATACATTCATATATACATCAATCACATTGATTAGGGATTTTTCCATGATCACCACCCTTCCACGTAAGCAATAAATTCACAATTTAAAACTTAGGAAGGCACAATAAAAATTCTACGTTGAATCATATTCAGAATTTTTACGTAAAATAAGATAGCCACAAATTTTCGATTCAAAATTGATTTAGTCTCAATTTTTGCTACGTTGATTAATTTATCATATAAAATAATCAACCTCCATTAGCCATGTAAGACGAACAATTCGTTAATACATATTGGCCATAGTATTGCAAAAATTGCAAAAAATCAATTAAATGCACGAAAACACCTAAGGATCGGCTCTGATACCACTGTTGGGATCCACGTAACACGTAGCGAAAATAAATAACAACCCATACATGTATCTCCAGAGGCGTACTTCGTGCATTTCAATCGAAAAATATCACAAAGCCTCAAAGGGAGTAAATAGATTACCTCTCGTAGCGTGCTTGAACGGAGGTGTCGATTCGATGTTCTTCGATCTCAGCCTCCACAAGTGTTAGGCATCTAGTTCAGACGCACCACCAATTGACGAACGGGGAGACGACTAATAACTCCACAACAATTGTGCTAGCAATATGCGGAATCAATATTCCGAACTTAGTATATTTTGCTCACTCAAGATGATGAGAATATAGAGAGTGTTTGTGTTCTTCTCTCTAAGCTCTCAAAAATTTGCACACTCTACAAAATGTCTCTCCCCTCAACCTCAAAACTCTTGCCATCCTTTTATAGCCAAAAATACCTTCCAATAAATTGTATTTAAAAATAGCACTAACAATTATAAATTCTATCTAAAAATAGCACTCACAAATAAATGACATTTAAAAATAGCACTAACAATAGCACTCACAATTTATAATACAAAAATGCTATTTAAAAATAGCACTAACAATAGCACTCACAATTTATAATACAAAAATGCTATTTAAAAATAGCACTAACAATTATAAATTCTATCTAATAATAGCACTCACAATTTATGATAAATAAATGCCATTTAAAAATAGCACTAACAATAGCACTCACAATTTATGATAAATAAATGTCATTTAAAAATAGCACTAACAATAGCACTCACAATTTATGATAAATAAATGTCATTTAAAAATAGCACTAACAATAGCACTCACAATTTATAATACAAAAATGCTATTTAAAAATAGCACTAGCAATAGCACTCACAATACAAAAATGCTAAAAAAAAAGGCACTAACAAAGGTGTTAAAAATAATAACCATTATTATTATTACAAGAGTTAAAGAGGTTACCAAACAGTACAAATATGCATAACGTATAAATACGTATGACGTATAAATACGTAGAGCATACGTATACATCCGTGAAACCGGGGACTAATTGAAAGAAAAATGTGCAATTAAGCCCTTTTGGTAAAAATTGATTAAATTGGAGGGCAAATTGACCTAATTGCACTTTAAGACTTTAGAATCCAATGTCATAGCTTATAAAAAGTGAGAATTGAAAACAAAAAGACTCGAAAATGATTTTTTTTAGGCTCGGTTCGGGTTTATGTTTGTGAAGGAACATAGTGACCCGAGCCGAATTTTTGAGATTTAAAGTGACACACTTGAAGAGGAAATTAAAACAAAATTATCGAATATTTTTGGGTATTTTTCTGACCACGAATGGTATTTTTCTGATTTTTTGGGTATTTTTATAATTAAATAAACTCGAAAAATATTAAAAATACCGAAAAATATTTTTTGTTCAAAATTGGTTCCTAAGGTTAAACCAAGGCTTCCAAAGTTGATTTTGTGATTTTATGACCTTTTTTGATATTTTTAATTAATTTTAAAGAATAAAAATCACAATAATAAATGGTAAAAAAATCAGGTGTCAACAGCTGCCCCTCTTTGAGAGGAATCTCGTTAGAGGTTTCTCTCAAAGATAAGGTGGCACCTGATTCCTAACCGACTCAACTGGGAAAATAAGAGAAGAAATGTTATGACATCGGATCCTTAAGCCTATTGATAAAAGCTCAAATCAATCCCCGGTTTGCTCTAACAATTTGAACATGGGCCGGAGTGAGAGAGGCTTACCTGAAGCTCACCTGTCGGATGCTGCCGGTTGCGACGACTTTCAAGAAGATGCCTAGGACTCGTCATTCAGAATATCCTAGGGAGATTAAGCTCTGACCTGTATGGTAGGTCATACCATGATGGGATTCCTAACTTGTAGGAACCTAAGGAAGGCGCATCCCACGCTTTAGGATTTGCCAAGGATTTTGATCCGTATGGTGGATCAGACCTTTGTGTTGATCCTTACTGCGATATTTATCAATGAGTTGACCCTTATGGCGGTTTCTACCAATGAATTGACCCTTATGGCGGTTTCTACCATATGTGACCCTTCAGGCGGTTTCTACCATTAATGTGATCCCTCATGCGGTTTCTACCTTGGTTTGACCCTTCAGGCGGTTTCTACCTTTGATTTGACCCTTCAGGCGGTTTCTACCTTGTGTTGACCCTTCAGGCGGTATCTACCATGTGTTGACCCTTCAGGCGGTATCTACCTTGTGTTGACCCTTCAAGCGGTATCTACCTTTGATTTTGACCCTTCATGCGGTATCTACCTTTGATTTGACCCTTCAGGCGGTATCTACCATATTTTGACCCTTCAGGCGGTATCTACCTTGATTTGACCCTTCAGGCGGTATCTACCTTCATTTGACCCTTCAGGCGGTATCTACCTTTGAGTTGACCCTTCAGGCGGTATCTACCTTATTTTGACCCTTCAGGCGGTATCTACCTTCATTTGACCCTTCAGGCGGTATCTACCTTCATTTGACCCTTCAGGCGGTATCTACCTTTGTTTGACCCTTCAGGCGGTGTCTACCATCAGTTTTGACTTTGAAAAGGGGTCTCATAACGAGGGTTCTCCACGTCCGATGAGACTGCCTAAATGAAAAGGGGTCTCATGACGAGGGTTCTCCTCGTCCGATGAGATTTCCTGAATTTTGAAAAGGGGGTCTCATGACGAGGGTTCTCCACGTCCGATGAGACTGCCTAAGTTTTGAAAAAGGGGTCTCATGACGAGGGTTCTCCACGTCCGATGAGACTGTTTGATATTTTGAAAATGGGTCCTGGGACGAGGGTTCTCCACGTCCGATGAGACCGCCTAAATTTTAAAAAGGGGTCTCATGACGAGGGTTCTCCACGTCCGATGAGACTGCCTAAGTTTTGAAAAAGGGGTCTCATGACGAGGGTTCTCCACGTCCGATGAGACTGTTTGATATTTTGAAAATGGGTCCTGGGACGAGGGTTCTCCACGTCTGATAGGACTTTTTCTTTTAAAAGGGTTTTTCTTCCCCTTTTTTTTTTGGAGACCCCGAAGTTTGTCGGGAATTCAGTTTTTTTGAAGCAGTGAAAGATTTTATTTTGACAAAACTTCACTTGAGTCTGTTGAAGCGACATTCTGGGAGCTGGGTTCTCCAGGCATCCTGCAGAAGTTTGAGCCTGAAAGATTTTTCTTCACCAAGAAAACGTTAGTAATCTTTGGGAAGACTACGGCTGTCCATTTTGACAAAATCGTATGATTTAAGTTTTAATCATGAAATGTGCATTTTGATGCTGGAGGTTATCCAAAGCATTCTTGCAACATGCAAATGTGATCACAAATCCCTTGCACGGAAAATCTGGATCAACAGTTTGAAAATTCCAAAAAGAGTTTGTTCAAAACATCAATTGGAATATTTCTCGACAAGGAGGTCTTCTCACCTGTTTTGCGATAGTGGTTTTTTATAGGGGATGCACTCAATTCCCTACTAACCTGTGCCTAGGTTTTAGGTTCATTCGCAGCGCATACATTTTGATCGGTCGGGAGGTCTTCCACGGGACCGTAATGTTGGGGTTGAATATTGGTTTTCAAGGGGGACCCGCTTTGGAGTCGAGGCCATTGTATGAAAGTCTTCAACATCTGCTCCGGGTTTACAAGTCGAGAACCCTGCAAAATGAGAAAGAAATAGTCTTGCTCGTACCTCTTCGAGCTAAGCTATATGTTAACCCAAATGTCTTAGTCAGAGAAGACTGTTTCAGGGTTATGATGTTGGTAAGATTGGGGACCGAAAAAGGCTTGTTTTTGGCCTAGAATTTATGAGGGGATTGACATTGGTGATCATTGCAAATTTGTCACCTGTCTTTTCCATTATGCATCTTCAGTTTTTGAGGTGTGCAACCGCTTTTGAGGTGTGCACAAGTCCTTTAGAGAGCGTCTCTTGTTGCATTAAGAAGGTTGACAACTTTGTCTGCGCCTTTCCTCCGCGCTTGACATCATTTGGAGAGCAGTCTTTTTATCTGACTCATTTATGAATTTTCTCTTTTCCCATCCAAGTTTCACTGGGAATCAAGCAAACAGCTTGCACAAGCATCGGCCTCGCTTTTACCAGGCACTTTGCTTTTTCTTGATGCGGTGGATTTTTCTCATTCATTTTTGGAATCCCGCTTTTTTTCTCATTTTCATGGGATCATGTTAGACATATAGTCTAAACATGCTTTAAATATCAGTCCGGGAATTCTCTTCGTAATCCCTGAGTCTTGAACTCTTCCATTTTTGAAGTGGTGTGGCATCCATCTTGGAATGATCACCAATGGGTTCATGAAATGAATTTGCAGGCTCAAGTTGGCTGTGCAAAGGATTCGGTGTGTGGGATAGAGAAATAAATGCTTCTCGTCATCCTATGGCACTTGGATTACCATATAAACAATACACAAAGATTAATGTTAGTCCGAGCAAGAAAATTTCTAACCATTTTCTCCTGATGCTGCTGGACTCATCTCCATTCTGCCCCGATGTGGGGTGGTTCTTGACAGGGTTAAGAATGAAAATCGCCGTTCAAATGGGTTGTCAATGGTCACCTGTAGTGTTTGGGGATATGAAACGAATGCCTCCGTCGTCCCAATCCATGTAATCGCTGCGAATGGTCCCTACTTCCGTAGGTCCAGATTTTGCTGTCTAATCCGCTCCACTCCTCTCTCAAGTGTGTATAGGACGTGTTTGGATTTAGGCTTTGCCTCTCGTCTTTTGAGGAAGTGCCCTTTTGATTGTTTTGAACATTTTTTTATTGAAAAAATCTTTTTCATTTTCTCCAAAGATTTTACCCGTCAAAGGGGATTTTATGATGCCCATGCATGTTTTTATTCATGTTCGGACAACCTCCTGTTTCAAAACATGAATGCCAATGAAATTTAAATTCTATGTCTTTTTCTAGACATTAGATTCTGAAAGCTTTTCTTTTCTTGTCTATTTTTTATTCAACATCTTCAAGGGATTTTGGGAGAGGGATACTTACCTGTTCCTCGTGGTTGGAGATCCTTGAAAATGCAGAAGAAACATGTTATTGTTCGTTCATGAATTTTTCAAAGAAAATTAGAACGATACATTTTACCATTGGTCATGTATTCCAACGGGTAATACATGGGATGTGAAAACCCGCTTTGCCTTGATGGTGAGCCCTTGTCAAAAACAAACAATAAGTGTCAGTTTGCGTTCCAAAATTCAAGACAAATTGGAACGATACCGCCTTGTTCTTGCTTGGTGTTTTCATTTGAACACAAACGCGCGGCTTGCAGAAATTGGCCATCTATATTGCGGCCACGATTCCCCCGTTTCGTTGGCGATGAATCATTCTTGAGGATTTGCCCCAAAGGAGATCCATTTGTGTTTTTGGGCGCATTCCAGCGCCGTTCTTCATAGTTCCTTTTATTCAAGAAAAATGAAATTTTTATCAGAATGTATGTCAAAGCATGAAGTGTGGAAGCGATACTTTTTACCATCCACTAGGTCTTATGATCAAAGACCATCTCCTGGAATTCTGACTTCTAGGGCCACTGATTCAATTCGCCTCCATGTTAGCACGCTCTTTTCATTTGGGGCTTTCAGCGCCAACGACTTCCTGCAAAATGAGTAAAAACTCATGTTAGGCATGTGGTCTTCGAAGACCAAATTGGAACGATACAAGGTTACCGTTCACCCAAATTCGTATCTTGGGGTTTGATTCTGATGCGGACGACTCTGTTATTGCGTCCATTGACTTTGCCAGAGGAGAAACGTCATTCTTTGTCCGGCGCACAAATGATTCACTTGCCCCAGTTGGGTGTGATTTGTCGTAGCTAGGTGACGCTTGCCCCAGCTAACTTCATTCCTGCATTTTGTTGCAATCCCCATCCTATTTGGGGGTGTCTTTTCTCTTGGGATTCATGATGACGTCTTACTGATGTATTCCCTTCTTTCACCGATTATTGACGCTTCTCATTTGATGGAGGTCGTTTCAATATCGTATATTGATGTGGATGATGAGTATTGCTTCATCTCGTCTGCATTTGTGGGTGTTGTTCGTGAGATGATTCCTGATTACTTCCAAAACTGCTTTGCCCCAGTTGGGCGGTGTTCGTCTTGGCAACATGCCTTAGCACTTTGCGTGTTTGTTGGCAATTTTCAATTCAATTTTGACAACGTCCATGCACATTTGTCCCCAGCCACTGGATGCTTTGTCTGGGGTTGGCTGATTTAGTCGTAGGCAATTTGATCCTGCCGCATTGACGCATTCAGGCTATTTGACATCCGCGAGAATGGGTTTACTCGTGATTGGGTACTTCAACAACCTGCGCGATGAAAGGAGTGAAAGAGTCAATCACCGCGTAAGGAGCTTTAATTGAAACGATTACGGATTTACTATCCCGGCTCTAGTCACTTCGGGCATCCAGGAGGATGGAAATTCTTCAGTGGTCCCATTCATTTTTGTCATCACCTGTAAGAATGGAAAACCATATCAGCTTGTGAATAAATCAATTTAATTTGGAACGAATATACCCTTTTCGACTTCAAGAGAGCCGATCCAAATTAGGTTGCCCCAGCTAGGCGACGTCTGGTTTGTCATTTGAATGCATGAGCTTTTGGGTGCATTGTCTCTTTTATCACCTGAGATAAAAAAAAATGGAGAAACATTTATCCCCAGATCTGATTAAAAATCAATTAGGAACGATACGTCCTTTTACCAAACGAGTGGCTCTGCGGCCAAATGTATTTTACACTGAAGAGACGAATTCCACCATGCTCCACGGGTTTGGGGAATTTGCCCCTATTTTCGATAGAAATGAGCCTTATCGATATGTATACAATACAAATAGATCCCTAATACAATCAATCTAAGAGACGAGATAGAGAGGACCCAAGCAAAATTAGTCTTATACAAGAGAACTAAAAATGCCAAACCAATCAAAGGAATGTGGTCCGAACACTTGGAGATGCCCCAGTTCCAGTCTTCGAGATGTGACTCCAGGATCACCGATTTTTTTTTAGGTGGTTTTAGATATATCAACCATCTAAAGACATGCACATGAGACAAGTGAGGATAAAACTTCTAGAAATCAAAGGATTTGGCACCTAAGGTCAAGGTTCCCACCTCGAGTTCTAGAAAGAGCGGATTTCATTGCACAACTATCGTTGCATTGGGGCTCGATCCATAGCTCAAAATGAGTGGAATTGAAAAGTGGATTACCCCGTGTTTTTCCTCACGGAGATTCCATTTTCAATCCCTTCTATTGTTTTCCTATAGACGGCGCCCGGGGTTTTAGGCGCGGTTGTGTGTATTTTCGGTGTCGTGCTAAAGCGATAAACATGCATCTTATTTAACAATCACCGCTTCAATATAAAACATACACACAATCATTCATTCCTACCCCAACCTGCATAAGACAATGTTAATCACAGACTACCCCCCTTATCACTCCAATCTGCAAAAACATATAACACCTATCATGAGCGGACTTACCTCACATTCACGAGCGCCTGCATGGTTAGAAAAATCACTCAGCGTTTTAATTACGGCCTAAGTCCACTTGAGGTCTAGAATCACATGTTCTAGAGCAAAGGTCCCCAGCGGAGTCGCCAGCTGTCGCGACCCGTCCGGAAGCGGACGCGGCTAATGGATTACCGATCGCGGGTCTTGGATCGGCGCGGGCCCTCCCAGGCCCATACCAAATCGCGGCGGGAGTATTTTTCAAAGAGATTCGGCGCTAAGAGCCGATCGATTTCGACCTTAGTGTGGTCGTGATGGCATGTGCAACTTGTGCATGCATTTGGAGTCGCCACCGGTCTTTCTTGGAGGGTAGGCCGGAAACCTTACTGACCGATTGGGAGAGATCGATCAGTTCTGCGGAACCAGAGATTTTGGGTTCGGGGACTTGGTTACGTTGATGTCATTACCAACGCCCTTTCGGTACCTAACGCGAGTGATTTTCCTATTCAAGATTTCATGCAGGCGCAAGTTTGGGTGAGGTAGATCTGACTTTGCACATTAACCAGTTTAACATGCTCACGTAATCATAATAAATAAATAGATGTCAATCACATAAACATCTATCCTACGTGGTGATCATGGAATTATGATTTAATGGGTCTCGAGCCAATGAGACCACATTTAATCATTTTAATATTTTAATAACGGAGAGCCGCTCTTCGCTTCTTCTTGGTTTCTTGAACTCTTCAAGAATTGGGCCCCAAAGAGCTCGCCGACTTAAAAGGCTCCCCCACGTAATCCTCGTAGCATTTACATCAACAATTGACTATGCTAAAAATAAAGATTACATGAAAAATAAAAGGAGTACGCAGCCTCCATTTAATAATTACAATCCAAAATATATAAATAATCATCATACATTCATATATACATCAATCACATTGATTAGGGATTTTTCCATGATCACCACCCTTCCACGTAAGCAATAAATTCACAATTTAAAACTTAGGAAGGCACAATAAAAATTCTACGTTGAATCATATTCAGAATTTTTACGTAAAATAAGATAGCCACAAATTTTCGATTCAAAATTGATTTAGTCTCAATTTTTGCTACGTTGATTAATTTATCATATAAAATAATCAACCTCCATTAGCCATGTAAGACGAACAATTCGTTAATACATATTGGCCATAGTATTGCAAAAATTGCAAAAAATCAATTAAATGCACGAAAACACCTAAGGATCGGCTCTGATACCACTGTTGGGATCCACGTAACACGTAGCGAAAATAAATAACAACCCATACATGTATCTCCAGAGGCGTACTTCGTGCATTTCAATCGAAAAATATCACAAAGCCTCAAAGGGAGTAAATAGATTACCTCTCGTAGCGTGCTTGAACGGAGGTGTCGATTCGATGTTCTTCGATCTCAGCTTCCACAAGTGTTAGGCATCTAGTTCGGACGCACCACCAATTGACGAACGGGGAGACGACTAATAACTCCACAACAATTGTGCTAGCAATATGCGGAATCAATATTCCGAACTTAGTATATTTTGCTCACTCAAGATGATGAGAATATAGAGAGTGTTTGTGTTCTTCTCTCTAAGCTCTCAAAAATTTGCACACTCTACAAAATGTCTCTCCCCTCAACCTCAAAACTCTTGCCATCCTTTTATAGCCAAAAATACCTTCCAATAAATTGTATTTAAAAATAGCACTAACAATTATAAATTCTATCTAAAAATAGCACTCACAAATAAATGACATTTAAAAATAGCACTAACAATAGCACTCACAATTTATAATACAAAAATGCTATTTAAAAATAGCACTAACAATAGCACTCACAATTTATAATACAAAAATGCTATTTAAAAATAGCACTAACAATTATAAATTCTATCTAATAATAGCACTCACAATTTATGATAAATAAATGCCATTTAAAAATAGCACTAACAATAGCACTCACAATTTATGATAAATAAATGTCATTTAAAAATAGCACTAACAATAGCACTCACAATTTATGATAAATAAATGTCATTTAAAAATAGCACTAACAATAGCACTCACAATTTATAATACAAAAATGCTATTTAAAAATAGCACTAGCAATAGCACTCACAATACAAAAATGCTAAAAAAAAAGGCACTAACAAAGGTGTTAAAAATAATAACCATTATTATTATTACAAGAGTTAAAGAGGTTACCAAACAGTACAAATATGCATAACGTGTAAATACGTATGACGTATAAATACGTAGAGCATACGTATACATCCGTGAAACCGGGGACTAATTGAAAGAAAAATGTGCAATTAAGCCCTTTTGGTAAAAATTGATTAAATTGGAGGGCAAATTGACCTAATTGCACTTTAAGACTTTAGAATCCAATGTCATAGCTTATAAAAAGTGAGAATTGAAAACAAAAAGACTCGAAAATGATTTTTTTTAGGCTCGGTTCGGGTTTATGTTTGTGAAGGAACATAGTGACCCGAGCCGAATTTTTGAGATTTAAAGTGACACACTTGAAGAGGAAATTAAAACAAAATTATCGAATATTTTTGGGTATTTTTCTGACCACGAATGGTATTTTTCTGATTTTTTGGGTATTTTTATAATTAAATAAACTCGAAAAATATTAAAAATACCGAAAAATATTTTTTGTTCAAAATTGGTTCCTAAGGTTAAACCAAGGCTTCCAAAGTTGATTTTGTGATTTTATGACCTTTTTTGATATTTTTAATTAATTTTAAAGAATAAAAATCACAATAATAAATGGTAAAAAAATCAGGTGTCAACACCCACGCCTCTGCAACAACCGAATATGCTTCCTGTCCATGTCTCCCACGTTCGGCCGCCCCCTTTTCCTTTGAAAATTCGACGCCCCATCTTCCCCTGTTTTTTTTTCACGTTCTGTCAACGCACGGGTGAGTGGTCTGCAAAAATGTTGCAGACCCGGCCGGACCGGGTCGGGTCGGGTCGGGTCTGACCCGACCGGCCCGGTTCGACCAAATCTCCAAATTGACCCCCCAATTGACTTCTTTTCGTGAAATTAACACCAAAATCAGACTCCTTGACATATTTTCTATATAATATGGGTATTTTCGTGAATCAATTGATTGAAATTTTATGAAAACCCCAAATTGTCCCTAGGATCCGAAAATGAATTTTGGCTAATCGAAGATCTAAACGATCGAATTAGTCAAAATTTATCCCACCAATGCATTCAGCATGATGAAAACTATTGGGTGGAGGTTTTTAATTTTAATGGGTGTGCCCGTGTGAAATTTAATTTCGAAAATTGCAAAACCGGGGACTAAATTGAAAGATATTTGTGCAATTAAGCCATTTTGGTTAAAATTGATCAAATTGGAGGGCAAATTGACCCAATTGCACTTCAAGACTTTAGAATTCAATGTCATAACTTATAAAAAGTGAGAATTAAAAATTAAAAGACTCGAAAAGGATTTTTCAGGTCCGGTTCGGGTTTATGTTTGTGAAGGAACACCATGACCTAAGCCTAATTTCCCTGATAAAAAGTGAAAATATTAAAGGGGAAATTAAAATAAAATTACTGAATATTTGTTTGTATTTTTCTGACCTCGAATGGTATTTTTTCTATTTTTTGGGTATTTTTTATAATTAAATAAATTCCAAAAAATATTAAAAAGTACAAAAAAATATTTTTTGTTCAAAATTGGTTCCTAAGGCTAGGCTAAGGCTTCCAAAGTTGATTTTGTAATTTTTTAAACTTTTTTTGATATTTTTAATTAATTTTAGAATTAAAAACTGAAATAAAAGATGGTCAAAAATCAGGTGTCAACAGCTGCCCCTCTTTGAGAGTGAGCTCGTCAGAGGTTGCTTTCAAAGACAAAATGACACCTGAATCTTAACCGACTCGACTGGGGGAAAGAAATATTATGACATCGGATCCGTAAGCCTTTCGATGAATGCTCAAATTAATCCCTGGTTTGCTCTTGCAATTCGAACGTGTGCCGGAGCGAGAGAGGCTCACCTAACGTTTACTTGCCTGTTGAATGCTGCGCGTGCGGAGTCTGAGGTTTTATCATTGCGCTCTTAGGGTGCCGAAAATGAGGGGCTCGTCCCTCCTCTTTTTTTTTATTATTTATATATATATTTTGGTAATGCAAGACTGAAAATAACATGCGTCTAATTTCTTTTTTCAAAGAACTCGCACATGGGTCGCGTAAGGGGTATCTGTTTTCACAAATACCTTATACACTAAGGATTCCCTTAATCACCTGTGACGATCTTAAGGTACTGGGCCCACCCGTCCTCAGGAATTTCTTTCTTCCTGACTCAGGGCGACGCAAGATGTCTGTAGGCCGAATTTGTGAGTTCTGGATCGCAAATCGGTAGTGTTTCTGCATCACGATCATCCGCTCATCACGTGAAACGTCAGCTAAGAATAAAGCTTTCAAACCACAATCATCTGCTCATCCTGTGGAATGTTAGCTGAGAAATACCTTTGCATCACGATCATCCGCTCATCACGTGAAGCATTGGCTGAGAATGAAACTTTCGAACCACGATCATCCGCTCATCACGTGGAACGTCGGCTGAGAATTAAGCTTTCAAACCACAATCATCTGTTCATCCTGTGGAATGTTAGCTGAGAAATACCTCTGCATCACGATCATCCGCTCATCACGTGAAGCATTGGCTGAGAATAAAGCTTTCGAACCACGATCATCCGTTCATCACGTGGAACGTCAGCTGTGGGCCGGATTTGCGAAATGCTGGTATCGCAATCTGAGAAAATCTGAATCACATTCATCCTTTATGTGAAACAGCGAACAGAATTACGAAATGCTGGTATTGCAACTTGAGAAGATCTGAATCATGTTCATCCTTTACATGAAACAGCGAACAGAATTGCGAAATGCTGGTATCGCAATCTGAGAAAATCTGAATATGGTGCTCGAGTTATGGATCGAGCGGGCCTGATTGTCTTCGGGGATCTTCTGTCTAGATCACCATGCTTATCTTGATACCTGCAACATTGAAGATGCGGTCATCCAAGTCTGAAAAAGAATCAGAAAACTTACCTGAGTTGACTGAAACCCGGCTTTTATGATTTGCTGAATTGGCATGCTCCACCTAGTCGGCATTTGCCAGTAAGGTTTGCTCCTTCAATGGTCTTTGGATGAATTTTGAAACTTTAAGAGGCAACTCGATCATCAAAAATATGCTACCTGCCAGACAATGTCAGAGGTAGCATGTGCAAACATAGTTGCTGAAATTCATCAATGAAATCATGCAAAATTACTCTATTAATCTTGCATTGTGCATTTTGCTTATAACTCATCATGTGGTTCATGCATAACTATTCTATCAAGTTTGCATTACCAATTCTGTTCATGGAGGTTATCACATTGTGAATGCCTCGAATGTAATCTGAATGGGGGATTCCAGTTCGAAAGGGCTTTCTCTCACTCTCGGGAAAGCTGTATATCCCAACTGCAGGATTCAAAAGAAATCACTCAACTTTATCATCATCGCATTCGACAAGGGTCCGAGTAATCTCGCAATTAGTACGACCGAGCCGATCTGGAGGTCTTGATAAGGACCATAATGAGGGCTAGGTCAGAGGTTTTTCAAATGGGACTCCAATCGAGTCAAGGCTATTGAAATGAAGTTCTTCGTCATCTGCTTCGGGTTTACAAGTTAAGAACCCTGCAAAAATGAGAGAGAAATAATATTGCTCGAACTTCTTCGAGCGATGCTTAAAATCATTCAACTCTACGTTAACTCAAGTGCCCTAGTCAGAAGAGACTTTTGAAGGGTTGTAACGTAGGTTAGGATTGGGGACTGAGGAACAAGAAGGTTTGTTTGGCTCAGAAAATATATGAGAATGGCTTGACGTTGGTGATCATTGCTGCTTGTCACTGATCTTCGCCTTCAAATGATACCATCATTGCTTGAGAGATGGTATAAACTTCTGCTGAGGATTTGCATTATGACATTTCCATAGATTTTCCTCAATCTCTTTCCCATTTACAAGAGAATTGTGCAATGACATTCAGCAGCATTTTGCAAATGAGCAAGAATTTAGATGGGCATTGGCCTTGCTTTTACCAGGCGTTTTGCTTTTTAAATGCCCCAGAATTTTGAGAGATCAGCATTTTTCTTTATTCTTTCTCTTTCTCTTTCTCTCTCTTTTTGGATTGCTGCATTTTCAGCCTTTTGACGAGTTTTTTCGGGGATCTTCCATTGAGCCGATTTTTCAACCTTTTCTAGTCAGAGATCAGCCATACTTGCCCTGAATTGAGCATATAATCACCAACATAGGTTTAAGAAATGAATTTGCAGGCTCAAGTGGGCTATGCAAGGGATAAAATGTATATGATAGAGAAATGAATGCTCTTCATCATCCTAAGGCACTTGAATTAATGTTCGAGCATAAATGCAAAGAAACACCCGAAGATTGATGTTAGTCTGAGCAAGAGAATTTCTAACCATTTACTTCAACTTGCTTCCGAAATTTTCTATTTTGCCCTAATGTGGGGTGGTTCTTGACAGGGGTAACAGAAGTGAAACCTCCGCTCAAAAGGGATAACAATGGATGGCCTGTAGTGTTTGGGGCAGAGAAATAAATGCCTCTGTCACCTCGGCTATCGTACCTTTTGCGAGAAAACCCTTTGCCTTGAAGGATGCGGAATAATACCACTCAATCTACTGGGGGTTAAAATTTAGAGATGTGTGGAAATGGCTTGCCTTTCATCATCCTGTCATGCCCCATTCTATACAATTCAATGCACCATATGCAGCTTATGCCCCCTATTCAGAGTCGGTAAATCAAATCATGAAGAATAATCATGCATGAATCATGCAAATGGGTGAGCAATCTTAAATTTCATGGATATAGAAATTCCAAGCATTATGTTCAAGAAAATGACCATGCAAGAATGCGAAAAGGTTTTCAGGAACAAGAAAATCTAAGTTGCCCCAGAACATGTGGGAAAATGAAACAACTTGAGGATCCTACTCCTTTGTTGAGGGCTAGCTCATTCCTATCCTTGCCCCAGAGCAAGGAAGTCATATGCATGATCGAGTCGAGAGACGACTTTGAGTGCTTTGGTTGCCCCCGTTCCATAGTGATCACCATCGTGGACGGTCGTATGGTCCTGCAAATAAGGAAGGTATCACTAGAAAATCACATGTGACAGAGAAAAACACTTCATTTTCCAAAGTCGAGGTCTGCTGGCCCCCATTTTCAATCATGATGGGTATAGCTTTTGTCAAAATGTGAGATTGCCCCAGACATGGCCAGTGTTTGGAAACTCAATTTTGAACTTTGACAAATAGTTTATTTTCCCATCTGATCCTCTGCCTACATGCTGGCAAGTCCTCTTGCTTTGCGTCCCTATTTGAACACAAATGTGCGATTTGCAAAAATTAGCCATCTAGCTTGTGGCCATGATCTCTTTGTCTGGTCGGGACAACGAATCCTTCTCAAGGATTTGCACCGGTGGAGATTCATTCATGTTTTTGGACCTATTCCCCGCCACTCTTCAGGTTTTTTTTTTTTTAGCTAGCGGGGAAAAGGGATACTTACCTGTCCATCGCAGCTGCGGATCCCTGCAAATGTAAAAGAAGCATATCATTGTATGTTCACGAATTTTTCAAAAATCGAAACGATACATCCTACCCTTGGTCATGTACTCTAACGAGTAGTACATGGGATGTAAAAACTTGTTCGTCTGCAAGGCGATTCCCCTGTCAAGGATAAACAATAAGTGTCAATTCATATTCCCAAATTCAAGACAAATTGGGACGATACAACTTTACTCTTGATTTTCATCCCATTCTGATGTTGCGTATTGATATGAACAACATCTATCAAATCCGCCTATCCATGCTTGGAGTGTTTGTAATATCAATGGTTCATCTTCCCCCAGTTAGGCAATGTATGTTCCGTTATTTGAACGCATGGCTCCTTGAGTCCTTTATCCATGTTTATCATCTGAGAAGGAAAAAAAAGACATTATTTCGGTATTTGATTGAAAATCGTTTAGGAACGATACATCATTTTACCAAATGGGTTGTTTCGCGGCCGAACGTATTTTGCGTTGAAGGGATGGATTCCATTATGCTCTGTGAACGATGATCGTCGCTTGGGGAGCTCGCCCATATGGATCTCATGATGCATCCGACATCTTTGATCTCAATATGTTTTTGGGAGTAGGGACGGCTTGCCCCTAACTAAATAAGAAAATGACGCGCCTGAGCTTGAAAATGCTCAAAAGGTAAGGCGGATCCTCGTGCGATCAGCTTCAAACGTAAATGAGAAATCCTCCCTTGGGAGCTTTACAATGGGGTTACCAATACATTCATTCAGGGTATTCAACCTCTTTTCCCCGAGCATTTTTTTAACAATCGCGCCTTGAATCAAACACATGATCGTCGGCTTTGTATCACCATTGCAAGAGTCCGCCAGCTCCAGGCTGATCGAGCCAGAAGTTGAGTTCCTCCCCGAGGAAATCGCTTGAATCTTCGAGCCATTTATGCTCATGTGGGGTATGACCGATTGTTGGCGGTGAATTTCTCTCATCGCTTCCGCCTTGAACGCTCTGATTCCCCGAGCTGGAAACTCCATTGTTGCCCTGTTGAGACTGTGGTTCATATTCCCGGGGGGTATTGAGATAGCTCAGGGGGTTATTCAGCTGATCGATCCAAAAGGAAAGGTCTTCATCAAGGAAATCGTCGGCTTCTCCAGGCCTTTGACGTTCGAGTCGGGCAGAATCGACCACTGGAGGAGGATTTTTCCCAATGTTTTCGCCATGAGCAACTTGATTCCACAAACTGGAAATTTCGTTGCAGTTCTGCCCCGTTGTATGCGCACCCTCTGTCAATGTAAGATCCGTCATAGGAATAACATTACCAATAGGTTGGTGTTCAAATCGAGGAGGCTTTATTTGCTGGAGTCGCGATACGTATTCCTGAAAAGTATTGTAGTCATGGCCATATCTAGCGTCTTGGCTCAAGCTGGCTCCCTCTGGGTTTGAAGTTGCCAAGCCCTCCCTCAGCAATCTTCTATAGTATTTGAGGTGATTCTTGACACTACTCTTGGCAACCCCTTGTACGTTCATGATCTCGAGTACTTGCTGTGGGCGGGCTGAGCTGAATCCTAGCTGCCGAACTGCATCAATAAATCTCTGATGAAGTTCATTGGTCCAACGGAGCTTCCTGTCTTTCTTACCACGAGCAGTATTGGCAACCTGGAGCGTCGATATTGATTTTGTAGTGTCGACCTGCTCTGGTAAATCTCGGGTGGTATTCGATTGTGCCAGAAGGTATTGCTGAGGGAAATGTGACAGGTGAGCACTGTAAAACCCTAGACATGGCTCCTTAGGGAACGTTTCGTCGATTTGGACAGGGTTGCTGCAATTAAGGCAGGCGGCGGTGCTCAGAGTTTTTTTATATCTCGCATTTTCTACTCGAAGCTGTTCCATCTTCTCCTTTAGAATCTCTATCTCGCGACGTCTGAATTGTTCCATCATCCGCGCTCGTTTGTTGCGAAACCGGAACTTAATCTTCAAAGGCTCCAAGCCCACCTTCTGGCTTAGTTCAGCTATCTGCTGGTCGTTTGGAAACGGGCATTCCTCGAAAAGGGCGTTAAGCTCTTGGATTTGGTGTGTAGTGTAGCATTTGCGATGCTTCCTTTTTTGGCGCGGATCATTGTCGCTGGTGTTTTGGTCGCTGAGGGCTTGAGTCTCCTGGCTGGCCGAGTCGATTTCCATATCCTTCATGACGAATTCGTTTCCAAGGTCTTCAAATTCCTCTAGCCATTCAAGTTCGGAGACATTTAGGTCAGGCGTTTCCAACAAATGACGGTACCCCTTGAACATTTTGGATCGAAATGTCTTTTCCTGGTCTTCGTTCGCTCAATTTTCTCCACCCTTTCTCAGATGTTTGCCCTCTCTGTAATTATCAGAGATTAGGCGTGTTCCAAGAAGCGCCCTTTTGAAATCGAATAACGAGTGTCTGACGGGCGTTCCTTTCGAGACTTCGTGATTCCCTCCTGTCTTTTCTTACTCTTTCTTACCTGAGTGGAGCATGAAGACCTCCCGTGTCGCCTTTTGCTTTATCGAGCATTGCGCCTGTTCCCTTAGCTCGGTCTCTAAAGTAATAGTTCTGCCGGCCTTTAGGCGCTTGTTTCTTTTCTAAGCCCGAGATCACAGGACAGAGATGGATCCGTGACTCACCCGGGATGCATTAATGAGACTTGATTAGCCCGGCCGCGCATAAAAATTATTATAACTTTCCCTTTCTCGTTCGAGCGCTATAGGGCGAGAGGTTGATAGGACGCATTAATGAGACTTGATTAACCCGGCCGCGCATAAAAATTATTATAACTTTCCCTTTCTCGTTCGAGCGTTATAGGGCGAGAGGTTGATATTGAGAAGATTAACATTTCGACCTAACCTCTCAAACACTCCCCCATCATTCATTCTCTTCTCTGTCGTTCAATCGCAGATGGCTTCCTCTCTTGTACCTGCCGCCTCAGCCGAAGCTTCAACCCAATGGGAGAGATTTTATCATCTCCTGGGTAGAGGTTATGGTTATATAAATAATCATCCTGAAGCCGAGGTTGAAATACGTACTCTGATCCCGGCCTTGGACACCGTGTGTATCGAAGGTACGAAACTGCAAAGGGAGTTTGTGATCTTCCCAACTCTCTTCAACAATTTCTTGGAGGCTTACCACGTCGCTAGCCGGGATGTCACTTTGGCTAGCATCGTGCGAGCCCGCTATCAAGACAGAGCTGATTCCTTGGTGTTGGCCATGCTGACGGCCGATAACCAAAAGAGAGTGGTTGAATATGCCAACGCCCAGGTCTCATTGTTAGCCCGTGAGAGGGACAACTTAATAGAGCGTCTGGCTCTCTGTCAAACCGTTCTTGAGCAAGACCAGCACAATCTCATGCTGAGGCTCCAGTGCACATGGTTGGAGGAAACGCTTGACGATCTGACAGTGGATATAGCCCGTGGGAGAGCGCTGGCCCAGGATTTGGAGCATGAATCGGGGCACTATGAGGCCAAGGTGAATGAGCTTAAGGAGAAATGTCGTCTCCTTTTCTTCAAACTTGCAGATTTTGATTCTCGAAGCGTTGGTTGTAGGCAGGGCATAGACAACATGGAGAATCAGTTGAGCTCATTTGTGACGCTCATTAGAACTCACTTTGGATTTACGGTTCCTCCTTAGTAATCTGTTTGTAAAGTCTCGTGTTGAGTGCAATAAATGAGAGTATGTACATTTTCCTTTATCCTTCGCAAGATTCAATATTGCCCTTGGTTTCGCAATCATAGTGTTTGAGGTAACTAACGATCTTTCCGCTTTCGAGCCCGCTCACGTTCTGTTCGTAACCTATGTTGTCACATTTGCCTTCGTGCGTTTGGTCGATTTACCTCGAACCCATTATGACAAGAGATTGTTGTAGCTAAACATGATGATGCTAGCAGGAAGCATTGTGTGACATCAACCCTAGGCCTTAAAGAAGAAAAGAAATGCTCCGATTGAAACTTTACAATGCGCAGGTAAGAAATAAGTTCTTCTTGTGTACATGCCCCTCTTTCTCTGGGTATGTTCAATCACCAACCCATCACGTCTGGGCTCAGGTGCGCGATCGTCGACTTCAGATCATGGCCGTGAAGGTTTGCTAGCCTCCTTCTGATGGATTCCTCGAACTGTGACCTCCGTCTTTGTTTGAGAGGAAAAGAGGAGAGTCGACTTTTTTCCTACCAAAAGCCCGTCTCACTCAGGGATCAAGGAAGCAAAATTGTTCGAAGTATTCCCCCATTGGATCATCTGAAATCATATGCCCTAGTTGGGCGAACTCCTGAACATTAGACGTCGTGGGTGGATCAACAGCAGGAAGAGCGCCGGTGGACGGCTGCTGTTCGAACAGAGAAGTGTATATTTGTTGCACCTGTGGCACGTACTCTTGAGGAACATTAAGACGACTGATAGGGCTATATTGGCCAATTCCCCAACAGTCGGTGGTAGAGCTATTGGCTTGGTTGGTGTCGAGATTCGGCAGGGCTCTTCTTGAGGCATGGCCGTTGTGTTTGTGGCCGTACCTAGTGTTCAAGCTCGAATCGGGCTCTTCTAGGCGCTGTGCGGCATGACGCTGTCTTAGCGCCCTTCGGTAACCATTAAGGTGGTTTGCGACTACACTTCTAGCGAGTCCTGGTTCATTCATGACCTCCAGTACGCTTGTTGGACATAATGAGTCATTCCCTATTTGGTGAATCGCATCAAGGAACTTTCTATGAAGCTCTGGAGACCATATGAACTTCTTCTTTTGGCGACTCAGGATAGCACCCATGATTCGTCGATCATTCCTCGATTTACTCTCGGCAGGGTCTGGTTGTGCCAGAGGTTGTTGCAGGGGAAGCTGGTCGACTTTGAACGGGTCTGTGGTGAGAGTAAGCCCATTGTTAGGGAAATTGTAGCGACGCGCCTCCCATCTTTCAAAAGATGGTTCGAGGGAGTGGGGTGGTGGACGACCACCTGCGATTCTCATATAAAACTTATCACGGAACATTTCGCGAGTGTCGATAGGACCACCGCAGTTGGGGCAAGCGGTACTGATGAGGACTTCCTTATACCACATGTTTTCTGCTAGAAGCTTGGCGTGTTCTTCTTTTAGAGTTTCGAGCTCTTGACACTTTCCCTGAACCACTGATCTGGCCCGTCTGTTTTGAAACCAGTGCTTGACCCTTAAGGGCTCCATCTCTAATTTCCGGGCTAATTTCTTTCTTCGTCTCATATCCAGGTAACGGCACTTATTGAAGGCGGCTTCAAGTATCTGGATTTCCTTCTCAGTACAGGGCCGGCGACGTCTCCTTCCGCGAGGTGGGACATCGCCGCTGCCGTCGTTGTTGCTGCTACTGTCGTCGTCGCCACCACTGTCATCGTCACTGCCATGATCCTGGACCTCGTTGCCAACAGGGTTGGGTTGTATGGTTTCGACATCTGGCTCGATCCCAGAGACTTCGAGGTCTCCCAACTGCACATTACCTAGGACATTTGGGTCAGTCATCTCCAACAAATGACTATGACTATTAAACATACTGGATCAAGAAGAGGTTTGTTCGTCCTTTTTTATTCACTCAGGGTCTTGTAATCTTCTTCGTATGTTCACTCTCTCTAAACTTTCCTTTGAGTGACTTTGCCTATTCAGGAGACGCCCTTCGAGCATGGAAGACGATCACCAGGCGAGCGCTCCTTTAAAGATTTTGGATTCCTCGCTTTGTCCTTTTCCTTGCTTTTCTATTGTGGAGGGACCTCGGATCGCTTTCCTTTCCTCGGTAGCCGAACTTGTCCCCACCACGTTTCCCAAAAGACTGAACTATGTTTACCACCCGCTCAGCTTTTCATCATGCCAAGACTATCAACCCTATTGCGGCTTCTTCGATATTTGCGCTCGACTCCCGCTCCCCTTCAATAATGGTGAAACAGACAATGCTTTTACAACTTTTCAGACTCGTCAGACCTAAAATCGCGGATCGAGGCGGGTCTGGTGATTCACGGGAGGAGCGGCCCCTGCTTTACTTAATTACCTCGGCTCCACAAGCATTATTGCTGCGGCTTTTCTCCACTCTCGAGACGCTACAAGAGCACGGAGTTAGTGTTTGGGAGATTAACGTTCCCATATAATCTGCTTCCATCTTCTAGTCGCTCTACTGCGCATCTCTCCTTCCAAAATGGCCTCCTCTCCCATTCACACTTTCTCAGCTGAAACTTTGGCTCAATGGGAAGAATTCTATAATCTCTTGGGTCGAGGTTATGCTCACATGGCTGATCATCCTGAAACAGAGGATGAAATCCGAGTCATGTTTGGGGACCTGGATATCACTTCCCTCGAGGGTACTACGTTGGGGAGGGAATATAGAGCTTTCCCAACCCTATTTACAAACTCTTTGGAGGCCTACCGCGCTGCTCATCGGGAAGTTACCGTGGCTCGTGTTTTGCGAGCCCGCTACGAGGATCGATGCGAGCACTTGGTGCTGATTAACTTCGTGGCTGACAACCACAATAAACTTATAGAGTCAGCCAACGAGCGGGTCTCAACATTGCTACGTGAACGAGGAAATTTGGTGGAGCGACTGGCCATGTGCTTGATCACCTATGAACATGACCGTCGTAATATCATGTTGAAGTTTCAAAGTGAGTGGCTGGAAGAGAGGCTCGATCGTGTTACCGAGGACGTATCCCGTGGAAGGGAACTAGTTCAGGATCTGGAACTCGTTGCTGAAGATCACAGAGCCAAGGTTGCTGAGCTTAAGAATGAGTGCAAGCGCCTTCTTCTCCAGCTTGCGGACCTTGATATGCGGAGCAGTGAGTGCAGGCAGAGGATCAATAACATGGAGGGCCAGTTGAGCTCCTTCGTGTCGCTGATTAGGGCTCAGTTCGGCTTTACTTTTCCGCCTCGATGATCTGTATGATCTGCGACTTTTAAGGTCCATCGATTGAGCGAAAATGAATGAAAGCTCCCGTGTGTGTGCTTTTACTTTTGTACAGTTCCTTTCTTCGAACGTTCGAAGACTTTCAACTTGGGCGAGCTGAACCAATAATTCGAGCAAATATGTCTTGATTTTCTAACTCGTTTATGATCAGATGGAAGAATAGTCGCGGATTTGTCCAAGAAAAGATTTCTCTATGATAGTTTCTTTTCACCTGCGAATGAAAAGACCGAGTCAGAAGGAATAATTTGAAAAAGAAAGCATAGACCCCTTTCAATCTTATGCTTGCTCGTGATTAATAAAGACAAAAAATTTTACAAGGGTTTTAATCTTGTGCGAAAAGTTTTTATCAGTATTCCTCGAAGGAAAGCATGCTATTGAAAGGAATGTAATTCACGATAATCGCTTTTGATCAATTTCGAGAAGAACGAATTACTCAAAAGTGCAAGGCATAATAACGTGTTTTAAATTTAATTGAAGATACGGCATCCAAATCAAGGCCGTTTTGTTAAGAACGAGAGTAATTTGGACACCTATCTCGTCATTAAATTCGAAACAACGCCGATATTCTTGATCAATTATCGTGGATTACCAGTGACGTATAACATGCACGAATCAATTCAAGTGTATAATTCCTTCTAGCGAAATTGGGATTGGACTACCCTATACGACCAAAAGGTCGTGTAAGGCCTCCAATTTTAATTTCCTCTAAAGGAATTATAAACTTGATTTGGGAGCATTTGGATGATTAGAAGAAATGCCACTATCACATTCCAACGACCAGTCAAAGAAATATAACAAGTTTCGTCTGAATGTATATACAAATAGATCCCTAATACAATCACTCTAAGGGATGAGATAGAGAAAACCTCAGTAAAAATAAACCCAATACAAGAGGACTAGTAATGGAAAATGAAACAAAGGAATGTGATCCTAACGTTTAAGGATGCCCCAGTTTCGATCTGTGTCTTCAGGATCACTTGCCCCAACTCGTCATCTTCATTGGATGATACTTCAATAATGTCCATAGTAGGCTCCTTTATCGCACACTCGGTGTTCGCCGTGGGATATCACCCTCCTCGTCTTCTATCAAGGGCATTGGGGAAAAACACACATATCTATCCTCGAAATGGCATTTAATCTAATCACCCGAATGCAATGAATGAAATGCCTATATTTATATGAACTGTGATAAATTTGAGGGATAGAGAGTCTTACCAACCAAACTCGTCGACTTATGTGCGGTTTTAGGTGTACCAACCGCCCAAAGACATGCGTATGAGACAAGTGATGGTGAACTTCTAAAGATCAGAGGGTTTGGCACCTAAGGTTAAGGTTCCCACCTCGAGTTCTAGAAAGAGCCGATTCTATTGCACAACTATCGTTGCATTGGGGCTCGATCCATAGTTCAAAATGAGCGGAATTGAAAAGTGGATTACCCCGTGTTTTTCCTCACGGAGATTCCATTTTCAATCCCTTCTATCGTTTTCCTATAGGCGGCACTGTCGCGACCCTCTTGAGGTTGTCGGGCTCTCGAGGGCTAATGGGCCGTCCTGTCTGGTCGGACGCGGGCCTCTCCCAAGGCCCATTACCCAAATCGCAACGGAGGTATGCGTGATCGACTTTCAGTGTGGTCTAGTGACATGTGCTAAGTGTGCATGCCATGGAGTCGCCACCAATCATTTTTTTCAGAGTGTGATTGGACCACCCAATCGAATAGTTGGGAGTTTCTATTCAATTCTGCGAGAACCAGAGAAATGGTTTCGGGGACTTAGTTACACCAACTGTCAGAGTTGACGCCCTTTCGGTACCTAAGTTGACTGAATTTTCTAACCTGAGATTCATGCGGATGAGTAAGGTATGAACCCTAAATCTAAAAATTCATGCAGATAGGAGTGATTATCCTAGCAATCACAATCAGTAATAAAATGCGCAACTCAAGGAATCTAGATATGCAAATAAATCACATGACATTCCTAGTAAGGCCCTATTTATCAATCACAGCTCAAGAATGATTTAGCTGTCCTAGCCATTCTACACACGATCTAACCTAAGAAAAGCATTAGGAAGCATCGAAGGAGTTCGAGAGTACTCACATGGGGTTCGCCGTGCCCTGATTTGGTCTTGGACGAGCTATCGAGCTCATGCCGACCCGATTATATTTAGGGATCCACTCGGCGTTTTACATCATGAAATCATGTGAAACAAAAACGAAAATATTCAGCAAGGGGAATTTATTGTAGATGGTGGTCGATCTAATTGGACGTCAAGACTAAAAAATATGTAGAAATTTACAAATTAAAATACTCGAATGACATTTTTTTGCCAAATTCAACTCTATGCGTCGTGAAGAAATACATGCAATTGAACTTGAATTTTGACTATTTATGAGTTCAAAATGAAAAGGAAATTAAAATAAAAATATTGACTATTTTTCTATATTTTTACAACATCGAACGCTATTTTTCTTCATTTTTCATGTATTTTTCTATTTTTGGAAAATATTAAAAAATATGACAAATTATTTTTTTTTTATCAAAAATGGTTCCTTTAGCTTGGTCAAGGCTACCAAAGATGATTTTTTAATTTTTTTTAACTTTTTATAGATTTTTTATGAATTTTTAAAAAATAAACTATGAAAGACTGATCAAAAATCAGGTGTCAACAGGCACCCGGGGTTTTAGGCGGGGTTGTGTGTGTTTTCGGTGTCGTGCTAAAGCGATAAACATGCATCTTATTTAACAATCACCACTTCAATATATAACATCCACACAATCATTCATTCCTACGCCCGACCTGCATAAGACAATGTTAATCACGGACTACACCCCTTATTTCTCCAATCTGCAAAAACATATAACACCTATCATAAGCGGACTTACCTCACCTTCAAGAGCGCCTGCAGGGTTAGAAATATCACTCAGCGTTTTAATTACGGCCTAAGTCCACTTGGGGTCTAGAACCATAGGTTCTAGAATAGAAATTCCCCAGCGGAGTCGCCAGCTGTCGCGACCCGTCCGAAAGCTGACGCGGCTAATGGATTACCGATCGCGGGTCTTGGATCGGCGCGAGCCCTCCCAAGCCGATACCAAATCGCGGCGGGAGTATTTTTTCAAAGGAATCGACGATAAGAGTCGATCGCTTTCGACCTTCAGTGTGGTCATGGTGGCATGTGCAAATTGTGCATGCATTTGGAGTCGCCATCGGTCTTTCTTGGAGGGTAGACCGGAAACCTTACTGATCGATTGGGAGAGATCGATCAGTTCTGCGGAACCAGAGATTTTGGGTTCGGGGACTTGGTTACGCTGGTGTCATTACCAACGCCCTTTCGGTACCTAACGCGAGTGATTTTCTTGGCTAAGAGTTCATGCAGGCGCAGTTTTGGATGTGGTAAGTTTGGTTCAGGGTTTCATGCAGATTGGAAGACTATTCCTATCAATCATAATCAATGAAAGCGCGATCAAGTGCATAAATAAATATCATCGATGCACATCAATTCAAGTCAATGGCTTCCTAGCATAGCCATAAGGGCTCAGGGAAGGTGTGATTTAGGACCGGGGTAAAATGGGAGGATTTGGTGGCGATTTAGCCCGAAGGGCAAAATCGTCAATTTTTGGAAGACTTGGATACCGAATTACCCAAAATATTCCATGGCTAGTTGATTGTGGCCATTTCCCATTTTTGAGAATCTTTTTGGAATTTCTTGATTTTTCTTCAATTTTTGGAAGACGATTCGCCCAAAGGGCGAAATCGTCATTTTAAGGAGGGTCGGGGTTCAAAACACCCGGAATGAGTCTTGGCCAGTTGTTCGTGGCCATTTCCTATTTTTTGGGATTTTTCTAGAATTTTTTTAGAATTATTTTGGAAGACGGTTTGCCGGAAGGGCAAAACCGTCATTTCTGGAAAGATCGGGGGTTGAAAGACCCGAAATAGGTCGTGGCCAATTGAATGTGGCCATTTCCTATTTTTCGGAATTTTTTTTTAGAATTTTTCTGATTTTTCCGGATTTTTTTTGAGTTTTTTATGATTTTCTATTTTTTATTGATTTTTTGAATTTTTATTATTTTTTATTATTATTTTAATATTTAAAATTATTTCCGGGCCGGGTCAGACCCGGCCCACGCCACTTGGGCGCCCGGCCCGACCCTACGGGTCGAAACCGGCCTAAAACGACGCCGTTTTTGGTTTTTGAAGGTTTTTCTATTTTTTTAAACATTTTTTATTATTATCCGAAAATCCCCGCGATCCAACGGTCCTTAATGCGCCACGTGGCCATCTTCGGCGCGTCCGATCTTCCAATAGATCGGACGTCCCCCAGAATGCCACTTGGCACAACATCGACCGTCGGATCTAATTTTATTTAATTATCCTAAAATCAATTATTAAACTCGAAAATACCAGATCGTGACACGTGGCATCACCACGGCCGTCCGATCTGTCTTATTAATCTGAACCGGCCCCACCGCTGACGTGGCCGCTGACGTGGCGCGCCACGTCATCGTTGACCGTTCAACGGACGTGCAGCCCGCCGGAGAAGACGACCGGCGCTTCGCCGGAACAGTGAAAATTCCGGCGAGTTCGTCGAAAAATCGCGAAACGGGCCCGAAACTTGGTATTTTTCGCTCGTTCTTGCGGCATTCGACTCCTTAGACTCTCGGCATCAATATACAACAAAAAACGCAGCCATGAATACGTCAAAAGCCGGCGAAACGGACCTCCACAGTGGCGACTCCGGCGAAGTTTTTGCAGAAAAATTTTGGCGACCAAGCTCGGTTTCAATCATTCAAAGAGCATCTAAAGGAGGTATAGGGACTTACCTGAGCTTGTTTCGAGCTTGGCGACCGCCGGAAGTTCCCCGCCGGGTCCCTATTCCGAATCGTGGCCGGCGAAGGTCGGGGTCCGGTTTTCATCGAGATTTAATGCAAAATGAATAGCAAGTTGAGCTTAGAGTCGGTTCTAGGGTAGTCTTAAAATCAAAACCGCACATAATGAGCCCCGGGGAGTCACGGCCGAGAGTTTCAAAATAACACAGTCATTGCGGCATTTCATAGAACAGGTGGTATGCTCAGAGAAAAAATGGAGGTCGAGGGAGATACCGACCTGGTGGTGGCTTGTCGACGGCGGCTGAAGCTCCGGTGGTGATCGGTGAGGTACGCTGAAGGTCCTCAGTCGCTCCTCTTGCCCTGTTTTCTAAAAAAAAAATCTCATCTTCCTCTCTCGGCCCAAAACTCCCATTAAACCGAGAATCTCCCCCGGTTTTGCGTGGCCGACCAGCTTTTCGTGCCCACGCCTCTGCAACAACCGAATATGCTTCCTGTCCATGTCTCCCACGTTCGGCCGCCCCCTTTTCCTTTGAAAATTCGACGCCCCATCTTCCCCTGTTTTTTTTTCACGTTCTGCCAACTCACGGGTGAGTGGTCTGCAACAATGTTGCAGACCCGGCCGGACCGGGTCGGGTCGGGTCGGGTCTGACCCGACCGGCCCGGTTTGACCAAATCTCCAAATTGACCCCCCCCTAATTGACTTCTTTTCGTGAAATTAACACCAAAATCAGACTCCTTGACATATTTTCTATCAAATATGGGTATTTTCGTGAATCAATTGATTGAAATTTTATGAAAACCCCAAATTGTCCCTAGGATCCGAAAATGAATTTTGGCTAATCGAAGATCTAAACGATCGAATTAGTCAAAATTTATCCCACCAATGCATTCAGCATGATGAAAACTATTGGGTGGAGGTTTTTAATTTTAATGGGTGTGCCCGTGTGAAATTTAATTTCGAAAATTGCAAAACCGGGGACTAAATTGAAAGAAATTTGTGCAATTAAGCCCTTTTGGTTAAAATTGATCAAATTGGAGGGTAAATTGACCCAATTGCACTTCAAGACTTTAGAATCCAATGTCATAACTTATAAAAAGTGAGAATTAAAAATTAAAAGACTCGAAAAGGATTTTTCAGGTCCGGTTCGGGTTTATGTTTGTGAAGGAACACCATGACCTAAGCCTAATTTCCCTGATAAAAAGTGAAAATATTAAAGGGGAAATTAAAATAAAATTACTGAATATTTTTTTTGTATTTTTCTGACCACGAATGGTATTTTTTCTAATTTTTTGGGTATTTTTTATAATTAAATAAATTCCAAAAAATATTTAAAAAATACAAAAAAATATTTTTTGTTCAAAATTGGTTCCTAAGGCTAGGCTAAGGCTTCCAAAGTTGATTTTGTAATTTTTTAAACTTTTTTTGATATTTTTAATTAATTTTAGAAATAAAAACTGAAATAAAAGATGGTCAAAAATCAGGTGTCAACATTAAGTCCTCGAGATCACCTTCCTTTCTTCAACCACAAGAACACCAAAGAATAGCCCTCTAGGGTCTCGGTCCAAGGCTGGTCGGCGTAAGGGGGCTTGAGAGGAAGAGGGAGTTTGAGAGTTTGAAGAGGAAGAAGATGAGAGAAAATGAGAGAGAGTGAGAGAGAGGGTGTTCGGCCGAATGCATGAGAGGGAGAGGAAGAGTGGTCTTGTTCATCCATTCACTTTGCAAGAGAGAAAGCTTTGAGTGGGAGTAGGTAGTGGGATTACAAGACACTTGATGGACATGAATAGTGCAAGTGAATGACAAGTAATAGTGACTAGAAAGACAACTTGATGGGGTGGTTCATGGGGAAATTGTCAAGACCAATGGTCAAATCATAACTTCAAATATCAAATAGTCAAAGACCATTCTATCCCTCAAAATTTTCGGCCAAAGCTAGGGGGCAATTGTCCAAATTGCCCTTGCTTGCTTCTAACGAAAATGCATTTATCCAAGGGTATAAGCGTAATTTCCTCATCGTCGGTCCGAATTTCACTTTTCTAAATGCTAAGGAGAATTCTAATCCTAATGGTTCCCGACGAGGCGACGTCCAATTTATTCTCGTTGGAATCCTCGAATATCCGGCCTCCAGTCTCGAAGTCCATTTTATGGCTAAATTCAGTCATTTGTCATTCCAGCGTATCTCAGACTAACGGGCAGCTCTTAGGAGTTACGCGTATCGACCCGCGACTAATGTCGCGTTTAAGAGTTACTCGTGCCACGGTGACTTTGGTTGTCATGTAATTGCGAGGGTTTAATTGCTTGTCCCGAAGGTTGTGATCGTTAGGAATAGGTTTAGGTTAATTCGCAAATCATACTATGGTCGCTCAAAATCACCCGTGGACCAATTCCATGACACTAGCAAATTGTTCTGAAACCATTCTTAGATCGACCTTTAGCGGTCCAAAATATTTCCTCGGCAATCCTTATGGTCAAAATACCGACTCGTGGTTGAGTTCTTTAGTCCACGTACTTAAATCCTAGTTAGCCTTTCCCTTTTGGTTAGTCGACTCAAGAGAGATCAATTCTGAGTGAGATTTACTGAAATACATCGATAGGCATTTAATCATTCAAAAGCTTCGAGACAGGGTCAGAATTCAGGATGTCACAGAAGCAGTCACCTCGTGCCTAGTTGGTCGGTTCAACTCAGCCATGAGAAAGCATGGTTATTCCCAGAGCAATTCAGATAACACTTTATTTTTGAAGCGAAGCCAAGGTAAGCTGACTGCCCTGATTATATATGTTGATGATATGATCATAACAGGAGATGATACTGAAGAAATTTTGAGGTTTCAAGAGAAGTTGGCAGAAGAGTTTGAGATGAAGAACTTGGAAGGACTAAAGTATTTCTTGGGTATTGAGGTAGTTAGGTCTAAGGAAGGAATTTTCTTATCACAGAGAAAATACATACTTGATTTGTTGGCTGAAGTAGGAATGTTAGACTGTAAGCCCGTTGATACTCCTATGGTACAGAATCATAAACTTGGAGAGTATTCTGATCAAGTGCCGACTAATAAGGAGAGATATCAAAGATTAGTAGGAAGATTAATTTATTTGTCTCACACTCGCCCAGACATTGCTTATGCAGTAAGTGTTGTAAGTCAATTTATGCATGCTCCTAGTGAAGAACATATGAATGCAGTATATCGTATCCTTCGATATTTAAAGGCAGCTCCAGGGAGGGGGATAATTTTTGCAAAGAATGGTCACCTTGTAGTGGAAGGATATACAGATGCAGACTGGGCAGGGAACGTAACAGATAGAAGGTCGACGTCAGGTTATCTTACATATGTAGGAGGTAACTTGGTCACGTGGAGGAGCAAGAAGCAAAAAGTTGTGGCTCTGTCTAGTGTCGAGGCAGAATTCAGAGGAGTAGCGAAGGGGTTGTGTGAGTTATTGTGGCTTAAAGGACTATTGTCTGAACTTGGGTATCCACCGGAGTCTGGGATTAAGTTGTTTTGTGATAATAAAGCTGCTATAGCTATCTCTCACAATCCGGTTCAGCATGATCGAACCAAACATGTTGAGGTTGATAGACACTTTGTCAAAGAGAATTTAGATGATAAAATAATTCAGTTAACTTTTGTCAAATCTGAAGATCAATTAGCCAATGTATTGACCAAAGCTGTGTCAAGTAGAGCGTTTCAGAGCTCACTCATCAAGATGGGTATCGAAGACATCTTCTCACCCACTTGAGGGGGAGTGTTGGCGTGAGCCGTGTTTCCTTCAAATTAGGCAGTTTTCCCCTTTATTATAGTCTTTCCTGATTTATTGATATGCTAGGGTTAGCACATATATTGTATATAAGGTCGATTGTAATGCTGTAAAGATTTATATTAAATATAGAGGAAAATATATTTCTTCAGAGGCGTGACTCTTGCTCTCTCAGTCGCTCTGCCCGATCTAGTGTGCTAGTTCTTGATTTTTAGGTCACATTGTGTTTGCCGGGTTGTTTCATTGTTCGATTTTGGTTTTGTTGCGTGTTTGATCCGATGACTTGCTTCGGGATTACGAAGCTCGCTCGAATCAAGGTTTTCACCCTGAGTTGCGGGCACTTGATGCATCCGGGGCCGGTGTGTTCTTCCCATGAAACGCTACATTTCTAATTCTCTTTATGCCATAAATATGCAAGTTTAAATATTTATGTAGAAGGATTTCTCTTGATGAACCCGTGACCTATTGCTCATGACTGACCACACCAAGATTTTTTTTTCCCATTCAAGATATGTTAACATATTAATGGAAATGGAGAATAGCAATAGTACGATGACTCCAATGATGGAATTAGGAGATAGAGAAGGATTTGATGAGGTGCCAACCTTTCACATCATCTGTTCTGGATCTACCAAAGAATTAAAAATCTGACTTTCTTCTAACTAGACTGGCTGCTTTAAACAAAAGTTTTGAACAGTGGTCAGTTTATCTGTAATCGATTGCGTTTACTAGTCTTGTGGATAATGTGAATGAGGCTTTCTACTGCCTTGTGATGAATGATGAGTAGTAGATGTTGCAGGATGGGTGTACGCCTCAGTAGTCGGTTCAAGTTGCAATGCCAAAGTCCCAAGTTTAGCCATCCTCCTTCAATCGCTAGGGACTAGTTCTCTCGATAGGATCGTAATCGGGGTCCAACCGAAAACCATACCGGACCGGACCGATAATTCGATTCTCGGGTGGATCCATGAAACGAATGGATAGTTTACGGTTCGAATTTTGCGAAACTAGTCTTTAGCGGACAGTTCTCGATTCTAGGGTGGGAACCAGCCATCCTGAACCGATCACCCCTAACCCATATTGTTTTTCTTTTTTTTATCGTTTAGGGATACTTGCGTGGAGATCTCACTATTTGAAAGCTTATGAAATGCCCTTAAGCCCTATGAACCAATTAAGGGCGCGCACGATTGTCATTCTATTTCCCAATTTTTCTGTTTTTTTTTTGTTTCGGGGAATAAGTTTGAAATAGAAATACGTTTGATAGCGCAATTGAATTTTTTTATTTCCTAACCAAATTTTTGGCTCAGAAATATATTTGGATGAGAAATGAGAAGTAGAAAAAAGTAGTTTTTTTTTTTGTTTCTGAAACAAAAACGAAAAACAAGTTTTTCTTCCATCCCCACCTGTCGCGACCCTCTCCCGGCGCGGAGGCGCGGAGGCGGGCTAATGGGCCGCCCGATCGCTGGCTTGATCGGACGCGGGCCTCTCCCAAGGCCCATTACCTAAATCGCAACTGCTGGATATACGTGATTGACCTTCAGTGTGGTCTAGTGACATGTGATGAGTGTACATGTCGAGGAGTCGCCACCAATCGTTTTGCGGAGGGTACGATCGGAAACCCTATCGAATAGTTGGGAGTAGTCTATTCGATTCTGCAGAAACCAGAGAAATGGGTTCGGGGACTTAGTTACGCCAACTGTTAGAGTTGACGCCCTTTCGGTACCTAAGCTGAATGGTTTGTCTGATCCTAGGATTTCATACAGATGAGTGAGGTACTGATCCTAAATCTAAGAGTTCATGCAGATGGGAATAGCTACCCTATCACTCACAATCATTAAAAGTAATAGCACAAGTCAAGGAATCAGTACATGCGGATAAAACACATGAAATCAGCATGGTATCCCTAATGAGGCCCTATTAGCCTAGAGAAATATCAATCAAGGCTTAGGAGTGATTTGGACATGATTCGCCCATGAGGCGCATAATCGTAATTTTGAACAATTCGGAGAAAATTTACCTGTAAAAGGGTAAACCTGTCATTTTAGACAAATTGGGAAGTCAAAATACAGTGGAAATAGGATTGGCCATCAATCCAATCCATTTCCTATTTTTCGGGAATTTCTAGGATTTTTCTAGAATTTTCAAGTGATTTTACCCTTGGAGGGGTAAAGTCGTCATTTAGACAAAGATGAGAACTGAAAACCTCAAATATTAGGGTTGGTCGTCCACCTGACCCAAACCCTAACTTTAAGCAATTTTCAGAACTCGATTGAGACAAGAAAGACAATTTTCCAATTGAAGGGCAAAATCGTCATTTTGAGAAAAGGGGCGGGACTCGAAATCCAAACTTAAGAATTGGTCGTCTAATCGACCCTAATTCTTGTCTTGGCATTATCGGCCTTATCTCACATACACAGTAGAGGCGACTTACCCCTAAAAGATAATGTCGTCGAGTCTTGGAAGAAGGATAAGAAACCCCAAAAATAGGGTTGACCAGTTGTCTGTGGTCAACCCTCGATTTTTGGGGGTTTCTGGAATGTCTAAAATTTTCCCACAATTTTTCATATTTTTTTGGAATTTTCTGGTATTTTCTAGCATTTTTTGGATTTTCTGAAATTTTTCGATTTTTTTTATTTATTTTATTTATTTTTTAAAATCATTTTCTGATTTAAAAAAAAAGTGACTCGGACCGGGTCGACCCGACCCCCTCGGGTCGGAACCCGGCCCAAACCCGGACCCGCGCGTGCCCCAGCTCCAAAACGACGCCGTCTCCTCCTTTGAATTGTCGGACTTGATCTGACGGCCTTCATTGCGCCGCGTGGCTATTCCACGTCCACTGGATAACCTGACTGGAATCTACGGTTCAGATTAGGCGAAGACTCGATCAGGGCCGTCTGATCAGATTACTTAAACCTACGGCCACGATTAGATTCTAAGATTCGATCTAGACCGTTGATTCACACTTACCTAAACGACGCCGCACATCCCCTAGACCCTACGACGTCGTTTCAACCATTCTTTATTTCCGATTTAAAATCTTTTCCGAATTATCCTAATTTCTAATCGGACGGCCACTATTTGTTGGACTCGATTAACCTGAGCCGTTCGATCTACGCTGACTCACCCCTAACGGACTAACGGTCAAGCTGACTCGACGTACCCGTGGACCAATGGCCGACTGCCATCTCAACTTTTGACCTGTTGACTTTGCCACGTCAACTTCGTCTTCAACCTTTCGACCCCGGCGGGATGGACGGCTGAGGATCTCCGACGACGATCCTACGGTAGGATCTTGATGAAATCGTGCGAGACCAACGGCAATCGACTCGCGATTAGCTTTAGTTTGACATATCTAAGAATCGAAGCATCCTATTCACAGAATCAAGAACATCGTGCGAATTGCCGAGTACGGCCATGGAAGCTCAATCATGCGATTCACTCAAAATCAGAGAAATTCAGTCACAGAATAGCACCAATGGAGGTTCAGAAGACTTACCTCGAGCTCCGATTGAGCTCGCTCGGCCTAGATTTGGCTGGGCAAGAATCGGCTATGGAGGCTAAATCGGAAGACTAGATTCGGGGTATGTGAGCAAAATCAATGCAAAATGAAGACGCGGACATGGTCAGTGACGTTCAAGGAATGAAAGGCACACACTAATTGCAAGAAGGATCATGGGATGTGTGAATCGCCATGAATGCTCAAGGAAGAACTCGAGACTGCGACTCACCTGTTCTTGCGATTTCGCGGGGCGCGGCCGGCGGCGATCGCTTCCTGGCGCTCTGGGCGGTTTCCTGGAGGTCTCCCCGAGCTTTGGTCTAGCCTCAAAAGGCCTGACCGATGCTCTGTGGATTCGAGCTCTGTCCTCGACAATGGCGGTTGGAGGACGAGCTCACTCTCTCCCCTTCTCATTCTCTCTCGATTTGGTTTCGCCTCCTACAACTGAATCCGTTCATCCTTTTAACCGAAAGCCCCCACGGGTTTATATAGCTTTTGAGATTTTTGCGCCGAATCGGGGAACGGCCAACTGACCCAAATTGCACGTGCAACCACGTGATTTTAGGCCCGAATGGCGTCGGGGAGAATGGGCAATTCGTCCAGGTCCATTTGGTTCTCCGGCGGGTCTCATTCCTCGCGAATTTGGCACGAATTTGACCTGTGTTTGAGAATGTTGACTTTCACTGGTTTGCAGGTTTGACTGACCAATTCCATCTTCCTTCGGTGGCCATTGATCGTCGTTCTAGCTCTAATCGACGGTAAGTGATCTAAGGAACTAAACACCCACCATTGCATCTTCAATTGAGGTCGATTGGCCCGTCAATTTCCCCGTCAAAGTTCGTCCTTCTACTGTTCACCTCGCCAGAAACCTGAGGAAGACGATGACACTGTAGCAGACCGGTTCGACCGGTCTGACCGGCGGTCTGACCGGCGGTCTGACCGGTCTGAACCGGTCCCGAATAGGACTTTTCAAATTACGCCCAAATTAATGGGAAAATTTTGCAATTGAACTTCATAATCGAATCTAGGGCATGAATTCTATCTAGAAATGTGGTTTTGCCCAAAAGTTTTCATCAATTTCTACAAAATCCCCAAATTCTTATTTGATTGGAAATTGGGAATCGTGTAATTGAGGGTGCAAATGATCAAATTGGGTTAAACCACCTATGCCAATCGATTTAAAATGGTGTAATCCATTGGGTAGCATGTTCAATTTGCAATGATAGCCCTTGAATTGAAAGTAATTTCAATTATGCTTAAATTCAAGGACTAGAATGCAATTTTAGTATGTAATTTTGTCAAATCCGTGCAATTGAGCAAATTACACAAACAATTGGGCTAAATTGAAATAGGGGATAGTTAGATTGAATGTCAAGATCTTAAAAAATGCCAAAATTGAAAACTAAAAGACTCAATTGTTATTTTTTCTTCAAATTCAATAATACGGGTTACAAAGGAACACCTAAAATTGAATCTGATTTTGATTTTTTTTTGTGAGGTCAAAAATACAAGGAATTAAAAGGAAAAATATTTGATATTTTTCCATATTTTTATGACCTCAAATGCTATGTTTCTTGATTTTTTAGTGTTTTTCTATTTTCCAAAAATACTAAAAAAATATGAAAAATGTGAAAAATTATTTTTTGGTCAAGAATGGTTCCTTGGGCTTGGCCAAGGCCACCAAGGTTGATTTTGTAATTTTTTGACTTTTTATGAATTTTTTGTGATTTTTCGAAAATAAAACTGAAAAAGACTTGGTCAAAAATCAGGTGTCAACAGCTGCCCCTCTTTGAGAGGAATGTCGTGAGAGATTTCCCTCAAAGACAGGTGGCACCTGAATCTAGACCGACTCGACTATGGAAAATCAAAACGAATCTTGACACTCAACCTTTCTTGTCCCACTGGTGAACGCTTTGCCCTTCATTCTTTTGCTGACGTGAGAGAGAAAGTAGAGAGACCCACCTGTTACTTACCTGTTGATCGCCTGCCTGATGCTCGTGCGGCCTGCGCGGTGTGTAACGGGTTCAAGTGAATACCTAGGGACTCGTCTTTTGAGTATCTTAGGGCGGTTAAACTCTAGCCTGTATGGTAGGCCGTACCAGAATGGGATTCCTATACTTGACAGGAACCTGTAAATGACGCACCCAGTCTCTTAGGGATTATCAGGGTTTTGATCCGTATGGTGGATCAGACCATGAATAGGACTCCTCTCTGCTAGGAACCTATGGATGACGCACCCAGTCTCTTAGGGATTGTCAGGGATTTTGATCCGTATGGTGGATCAGACCATGAATAGGACTCCTCTCTGTTAGGAACCTATGGATGACGCACCCAGTCTCTTAGGGATTGTCAGGGATTTTGATCCGTATGGTGGATCAGACCATGAATAGGACTCCTCTCTGCTAGGAACCTATGGATGACGCACCCAGTCTCTTAGGGATTGTCAGGGATTTTGATCCGTATGGTGGATCAGACCATGAATAGGACTCCTTTCTGTTAGGAACCTATGGATGACGCACCCAGTCTCTTAGGGATTGTCAGGGATTTTGATCTGTATGGTGGATCAGACCATGAATAGGACTTCTTTCTGCTAGGAACCTATGGATGACGCACCCAGTTGTTGACACCTGATTTTTTGACCAGGTCTTTTTCAGTTTTATTTTTGAAAAATCACAAAATATTTATAAAAAGTCAAAAAATTACAAAATCAACTTTGGTGGCCTTGGCCAAGCCCAAGGAACCATTCTTGACCAAAAAATAATTTTTCACATTTTTCATATTTTTTAGTATTTTTGGAAAATAGAAAAATACTTAAAAATCAAGAAAAATAGCATTTGAGGTCACAAAAATATGGAAAAATATCCAATATTTTTATTTTTAATCCCTTGTATTTTTGACCTCACAAAAAATCCAAAATCAGATTCAATTTTAGGTGTTCCTTTGTAACCCGTAGTATTGAATTTGAAGAAAAAATAACAATTGAGTCTTTTAATTTGCAATTTTGGCATTTTTTAAGATCTTGACATTCAATCTGACTATCCCCTATTTCAATTTAGCCCAATTGTTTGCACAATATGCTCAATTGCACGGATTTGACAAAATTACATACTAAAATTGCATTTTAGTCCTTGAAATTAAGCATAATTGAAATTACTTTCAATTCAAGGGCTATCATTGCAAATTAAACATGCTACCCAATGTATTTCACCATTTTAAATCGATTGGCATAGGTGGTTTGACCCAATTTGATCATTTGCACCCTCAATTACACGATCCCCAATTTCCAATTAAATGAAAATTTGGGGGTTTTGTAGAAATTGATGAAAAATTTTGGGCAAAACCACATTTCTAGATAGAATTCATGCTCTAGATTCGATTTTGAGGTTTAATTGCAAAATTTTCCCATTAATTTGGGATTAATTTGAAAAATCCTGTTCGGAACAGGTTCAGACCGGTCAGACCGCCGGTCAGACCGGTCAAACCGGTCCGCTACAGTGTCGTCTTCCCCAAAGAGCTCGAACAGATGAATGGTGATCGACTGAGTTTTGAAGACAAAATTGAAGGTCAATTCGCGACCAATTGAAAGAAGAAGTATGGGCATTTTGTTCCTCCCATCTTCCCCCGTCGATCGACACCAACGGCACCATCTAACGCCGCCGGAGCAGGGAGCAATCGGCCAGTCAAACCTTCGGACCTGCAAAAGTCAACAAAGGCAAAAACAGCTCAAATCTTTGCCAAATTCGTGCGAAATGAAGCTCACCGCGGAACCTAAAGGAACTGAGCGAAATGCCCATCTTCCCTGACTTCGTTTTGACCCAATTGCACGTGACTACACGTGCCAAAACCGAGTCAGTTGGAGGTCCACCGTTCGGCGCCAAAAATCAAACAAGCTATATAAGCTAACAGGCCTTCGCGAAGAGGGTGGTGGTTGGATTCAGTTCGAAGAGAAGAAACTGAATCGAGAGAGAGAAAGAAAGAGAGAGAAAGAGCTCACCTTCCCTCGCGGTGGTCGAAGGTTGGAGCTCAAAATTGCAGAGCGCCGGTTGGGCCTTCCGAGGCAAAACCAAAGCTCCACGAGGTCGCTGAGAGATCACCCAGAGTCCCCTGAAGCGATCGCCGCCGGCCGCGCCCAGTGAAATCGCAAGAACAGGTGAGTCTCAGTCCCGAGTTTTTCTTCAAGCTTTCATGGCGATTCGCGCATTCCTTAATCATTCATACAATTAGTGTGTGCCTTTCGTTCCTTGGACATCACTGACCATGTTCGCGTCTTGATTTTGCATCGGTTTCGTTCACAACCCCTGAATCGAGTCTTCACACTTAACCTCCACAGCCGATTCTTGCCCATCCAAACCTGGGCCGAGCGAGCTCAATGGGAGCTCGAGGTAAGTCTTCTGGATCTCCATTGATGCTATTCTATGACTGAAATTCTTTGATTTTGAGTGAATCGCATGATTGAGCTTCCATGGCCGTACTCGGCGATTTGCACGATGTTCTTGATTCTGCGAATAAGATGTTTCGATTCTTAGATATGTCGAACTAGAGCTAATCGCGAATCGATTGCCGTTGGTCTCGAGTGATTCCATTAAGATTTCACCGCACGATCATCGCCGGAGAGCCACAGCCGTCCATTCCGTCGGAGTCGCGAGGTTGAAGACGAAGCTGACATGGCGTAGTCAACAGGTCAAAGTCTTAGGTGTCAGTCCATCATTGGTCCACGTTTTCGTCCAGTCAGCATGCCGTTAGAGGTTGTTATTCGAATAAACAGATCTAACGGCTGAGGATAATCGAGTCTAAATTCTAGCGGCCGTCCGATTAGTAATTAGGTTTATCCGAAAATCTTAAAAATCAGAAAATCAAAACGAGCTGAAACGGTGTCGTTTAGGATAGTAACAGTGCGGCGTCGTTTTAGGTTAGAGAGGGTGAACGGTCCAGATCGAGTCTTGCGTTCTAACCTTGACCGTAGATTTTGGTAGGTCGATCAGACGGCTCTGGTCAGGTCTTTGCTCAATCTAGGCCGTAGATTTCAGTCAGCCCATCCAACTGCCATGGATTAGCCACGTGGTCTATTAGGGATCGTCAGATCAGTGCCAAATAATCTGAAAATCAGAAGTGCATCAGACGGCGTCGTTTCGACCAAGGATTTCGCGGGTCAGGGTCTGGGCCGGGTTCCGGCCCGAGTGGGTCGGGTCAACCCGGTCCGAATAATATTTTTAAATAAAAAAAATCGAAAAATGATTTAAAAAAAATAAATAAAATAAATCAGAAAAATCTTAGAAAATCCAAAAAAATGCTAGAAAATTCCAGGAAATTCCAAAAAAATGTGGAAAAATTAGGGAAAAATCCTAGACACTCTAGAAATCCCCAAAAATCGAGGATTGACCACAGACAACTGGTCAACCCTATTTTTGGGGTTTCTTATCCAATTTTCCGAGACTTGACGACATTACCCTTTAGGGGTAAGTCGCCTCTGTTTTGCATGCTAGATAAGGCCGATAATGCCAAGGTGAGAATTAGGGTCGATTAGACGACCAATTCTTAGGTTTGGGTTTTTCGAGTCCCGCCTCTTTTCTCAAAATGACGATTTTGCCCTTTAATGGGAAAATCGTCTTTCTTGTCTCAATCGAGTTCTGAAAATTGCTTGAAGTTAGGGTTTGGGTCAGGTGGACGACCAACCCTAATATTTGAGATTTTCAATTCTCATCTTTGTTCAAAATGACGACTTTACCCCTCCAAGGGTAAAATCATTTTTAAATACCAGAAAAATCCTGGAAATTCCCGAAAAATAGGAAATGGATTGGATTGATGGCCAATCCTATTTCCACTGTCTTTTGACTTCCCAATTTGTCTAAAATGACAGGTTTACCCTTTTACAGGTAAATTTTCCCCGAATTGTTCAAAATTACGATTATGCCCCTCATGGGCGAATCATGTCCAAATCACTCCTAAGCCTTGATTGATATTTCTCTAGGCTAATAGGGCCTCATTAGGGATACCATGCTGATTTCATGTGTTTTATCCGCATGTACTGATTCCTTGACTTGTGCTATTACTTTTAATGATTGTGAATGATAGGGTAGCTATTCCCATCTGCATGAACTCTTAGATTTAGGATCAGTACCTCACTCATCTGTATGAAAACCTAGGATCAGATAAACCATTCAGCTTGGGTACCGAAAGGGCGTCAACTCTGACAGTTGGCGTAACTAAGTCCCCGAACCCACTTCTCTGGTTTTCGCAGAATCGAATAGACCCCTCCCGACTATTCGATAGGGTTTTCCGATCGTACCCTCCACGAAACGATTGGTGGCGACTCCTTGGCATGTACACCCATCACATGTCACTAGACCACACTGAAGGTCGACCACGTATATCCAGCAGTTGCGATTTGGGTAATGGACCTTGGGAGAGGCCCGCGTCCGATCCAGCCAGCGATCGGGCGGCCCATTAGCCCGCTCCCGCCTCCGAGCCCCGGGAGAGGGTCGCGACAGACTGGCGACTCCACTGGGGACGATTCTAAAACCAGAATCTCTGGTTGCTCATTCCAGAGGACTTGAGCCGATTAAAAAGTTGTTTGGTTTATCTGACATTGTTTTCTGCAGATGCTCTCGAAGGTGAGGTACGTATGCTAACCATTGTGTTAGATGTTTTTGCAGATTGGAGAAATAAGGGGTGGCGTGATTGTTGACATCTTTCCTGCAGGTTGGAGTTGGGAATGTATGTTTACTTTATGCATTTACTGAAGCGGTGTTTGATACAAACTGCTGTGCATGACTTTGCATTGTGATGATCACGACACATCGCACACACTGGCGGTCAAACCCCGACTGCAACCACCCTTAGGTTACCTTAGATAGGGAAAGGATGCGAAAAGGATCTTGTGTTTGATGACACTTGAGACTTTCGTATTCGTTCCCGCCTACCATCTGCATTGGCGATATCTAGCCCTCTTGGGTAGGTACCCTTGGGGAGGAATCTGCCTCGTGTGGATCGTGGGAGCCTGAGCCGTAGGTTCCTCACCTGACTTTCGGTTTTCTTTTTTAGAGTATACCCACTTGTCGCATGCGCATGTCCATGGATGGTTGGTATACCTAAAACCACCCATTGATACATGGGGCATTCCACGTCCCCCAAAGTGTGGTTGGTAAGACATTTATCTCTAAACGTACTTTATTTCCTGCTTCATGATATGACTCATACATTGCATACATCCATATGCATTCGCATCATGAAGATTACTCGGGTGACTAATGAGAACAACAATGATTATGGGGTAGGATGTCGCTGTTCCCTAAGAGCTCGACGGAGTTGGTGACCTTCGAGTACTTGAGAAAAGTTACTCGCCCCGGACCAAACACGAGGCTACACTTTACTAGATTCGTGTATGGTCGGGAACTGACTGGACGTAAGCTGGGGTATGCTGAGGACTGTCAAACCCGCTACTATGCTGATAACCTCAGATTCAAGCGACAAGCAGAAAAAATGATGAAGGATTATCTGGAGATGAAGAGACAACGTCGCAACCAGCTGGCTAGGGAGGCGTACGCTCGCAGGAAGGCTGAATTGCTGGCCAAAGAGAACATACCCATGATTACTTCTTGGGGTAGGAAGAGACGCCCTGCGATCAAGACCACGCCAAGGCGTATCACGATCAAGAAAGTAGAACCCGAGAAGGCTTCCGAAGTCATCGTACCCTGGACTAGAGAGTGGCCGGAGGAACTACAACCTCTCAACCAAACCACTGAAGATAACTCCCCTACCCTAGATTAAAGGAGAATTTCTGACCGACTGTCATTTGGGTAGACTTCTGAAGGAAGAGTGATCTAGACCCTCACGTTCCATTGTCTTTTATGGCTTTCTTGTTTGAAAAACCTTTCTTTACCGTTCTTCTATTAGACATCTTGACTGTAATAAGAGTACATCCCACTTTGCTCCTTTGATGTGTTGACCAATGGAACGTGACATTGCTGTTCCCTTTAGTCACTGAGTAAACCTGACTAAATTGCATAATTCACTTCCCTGAAATGCAAATTAGGCTTTGAGTCAGGCTTTCAAGACCTGAAAAAGGATCCTAATCTCCATTTCTTCAAATTGAACTATGCAATCAAGTTAGCTCATGCATGCTTCATGACATCTGCATATTCATACATTTAAAGTAATTTCTGGCGATTGGCCTTTTAAAATCATTTGCATATTTTAGACTTGATGGGAAAGAATGATATTCAAGTGTTCAAGATCCCCCGAGCTGAACTCCAATCATGGTGGGATGGCATGGGCGAAGCCAGCCAGAAGTATGCGGAGTCACGACTAGGATACCTATTGGACCTACTGAAGATTGAGTGCCCACCTGCCTTTATCCAAGCCATGGCGCTCTACTGGGATCCTACCACCGCTACATTTTGCATGGAAGGATTAGAGATCACTCCCACTATCGAGGAATACAGCGCTGTCATCGGAGTTGAATTCACCCCTACGCTCGTCCGACCCCCTATAGGACTTGAACCCCTAAGTCAGGTGGCTGAATTCCTTGACACAAACCTAAATGAAGTCAAAGTAGATGCGAAAAGCAATTCTGGAAGAGTTTCCCTGTCCTTCCTTATAGACCGATTTTCCCGCCTTCCTGCTTCTAAAGGAACCAAATCTGGTAGAGCCTTTATCTTGGCATTCTTTAGCTTTGTGCTATTCCCAATCTCAACTGTCACCTTCGACCCTATCATGGCTATAGTAGCTAGGCAAGTCTGTTGTGGGTGGGATTACTCAAACATCCTCCTTGCCGAAACCTTCCTCTCCCTAAATCGTTTCAAGAAAAGCAAAAAAGGAATCTTTAGAGCTTCTAGTGATCTGATGTATCTGTGGTTCACATCCCATATCAGACAATTCCACATCCGCATGGGTTTCACTGAAATCAGCCCCAATGCACACCCTCTTAAAACGTTTGCTAGAACCCATACACGTGTTCCTAAGTTTAACTTTGTAGAATGGAAGAACTTCCTCAAAGTCCTAAAACCTGAGCAACTCCGATGGCGGCTAAGGTTGCCGACGCTGAGCAAGGTCAGATTGACCTGCGATGACGGAGGCCCAGTCCCCTTGCTAGGATTCACGGGCGCAACTGCATACTATCCAAGGAGGGTGATTCGACAGTTTGGAGCACTTCAGGAGATCCCTTCTTCACCGCGACCTTGTGTCTTTTCCTTTGACTTACCAAGCCAGACCCTCACGGAGGAGGAGAAGAAACAACTTGAAGCCAAGGTGGCATCCATCATACTCTCCTTGAAGAATTCCCAGATTGAAGAAATAAGTTGGCCAGAAGACATGACTCGAGAAGAAAACACTCATAGAGCCACCACAGAATACATTCAACATTTCAAAGCGATCCGACGAAGCCTTGTCGAGCCCTACATACCTGAATACATCGTGACATATGTACCTGGAATAGAGCCCTACATACCCGAAGACATAGGGCCACTGTCGTGTTCAGAAGACGAGGAGCCCCAAGCTGAAGAGGGGAATCTATACTGGGATGACGAGGATACCTTAGGCTTCAAACGTCCTAGACTTGAATAGACTATTCTGTCAAGTGTAAAATAAGCAAGCATTGTGATGCCTTCTCATATATTCTCATTTCTGTGGAATACTATCTTAAACACATGAGCATGAATGTGAACATGTTTTTACAAATGCATAAAAACTATCGTCAGAAATTACGCTTCTTTCAATTCCATGAATTCTTGTCGAGAAATGATTAAAAGAACTACTTACATGAGGCTAAGGCTCACAAGGTAGCCCTTTTTCTCATCTACTGGCAAGAAGCATGCAACTGAAAGAATTAACTGCTTCTTTTTGCTAAAATGAAAGAAGTACTCACTCAAAATCTTTTTACAGGTACACTCTCATCACGGAATTGCCAACGCATCGTTTCCGTACCCGCCTAAAGACGAGAATGGAACAGCAGGAATTGACTCCGCGCGTAGGCATGTTGGAATCTCAGATGACTGCCCTGGCGACTATGATGGCTGACATTAAGGCCATGCTGGAGACCAACCAAGCTAGACAGACAACCGCCCACAATCAGAACAACTCAGGCCCTTCCATGGTACCTAATGTAACAGATAAAGAAGCAACCAGGGATACCCAACATACAGAGGAAAACGTTCATGAACCAAATAGTCGGGCACAACAAAAAGCCTCGCCTGTTGTCATCAACCTTGAAAAAGAGGAGAAGGGAAAACAAACTGTGAAGACAGAGGCAGAGGCTAAAAGATTGGCCAAGATCGAAGAATGCCTGAGCAGCCAAGGCTATGAGCTGGCCCGCTTCGACAAAATATCTCCTTTCGCTAAAATAGAGACTCCTCCTGACTATAGGGAGCCAGAGTTCGTGAGAAAATACAATGGGACAGGCTGTCCCCGTGCCCACCTCAAGTACTACCTGCGCAAGATGGCGCACTACTCGGATTACATTCCGTTGTTAATGAACATATTCCAAGAGAGTTTGGCTGGCGCCGCTCTGGCTTGGTTTATTGAGCTAGACTTAGAGGATTATGACGGATGGGAGGACCTTGCAGAAGACTTCCTCAGGCAGTACAAATTTAACACGGCTACAGCCCCAACAAGAGAAGACCTCCTACGAACTTCAAAAGCGAGGGGCGAATCGATCAGGACATATGCTCAGAGGTGGCGAGCCTTGGCTACCCAAGTAAAGCCTTCAATCCCAGAAGAGGAGCTGATCGACTTATTCCTAAAAGCACTCCCCTACGAATACTTTGACAGACTGAACACTTCTGGATGTCAAACATTCGCACACCTGATTAAGGTTGCTGAGAGGCTGGAATGGGCCTTGAAAGAAAGAAGGCCTCAGGAAGCTCCTACTAGGAAGCAGTATCCTCTGAGAAAGGAAAGAGAAGCCGGACTGGACATAGCATTTATACCAGATCCCCACAAGTTAAAGCCATTTGGCAATTCTAATCAGGCCAAAGGCGGATCATCCTGGTCAGCGCCAAAGGTACAAGAGCATAGAAGAAAGCAACCCCAGAGACAATTCTCTCAGCTCCCGAGACCTTTATCCAAGCTACTCCCGATGCTGCTGGAGCAACACTTGGTGGCAAAAGAACCACCTAGGGCAAACCCCGCAAGATATCCTGGCTTTGATGAGAGCCAGACCTGTGCCTACCATATGGGCGAAAGAGGACATAATGTGGATAACTGCTATGTCCTGAAGCTGAAAGTGCAAGCACTAATTGATAGTCAGATTTTGAAATTTGACAATGCCGCCCCAAATGTGCAAGAAAATCCGTTGCCAGATCACCAAACAGTAGGGGCAATATTCACTGAAGAAGAAGAGGACTACCTTAAACTGAAGATAGATGTGCCTAAGCTGGACACCCTGCTAACAATCGCTTCATCATACCCAAAAGAAGGGGAGATATCAACCGACCAAAAGAAGTTGTGTATCGACAAGATGAAGAGCTTGGGGATAGTGTCCGATATTACTGATGAAGAATTTGAAGGGATCGAAGCATCTCTATCTTTGAAAAGAAACCACTTCTTGATCACAGCTGGGCAGAGTAACACCTGTGGTACCTCACATGAGAACTTGGTAAGCAGCCTGGGGCCAGCTACTCAGTCAGAGGAAGAATTTGAAGAAGACGAAATAGAAGCCAGAATGAGAAGTCTAGCAGACCTCAAGTTTATGGTTGACGCACTTGAGAAGAGCGAAATTATAGACAACCTGGGTCAAGATTCCGGAGGATACAATTTCAAGGTGAAATATTCGGCCCCTCCCAGCTTTTATCAGAAGATTGAAGACATCATACCGGACGGATGGGGAGGTATGGATGATCTCTCTCAACCAGAAACCTCAAACGGTATGGAAGAACTCGACAACACCATATTGATGATCGAAGTAGCCACGGCCGTGGTGATCAGATTGCATGAGCTGGATAGCCTGAGCAAGGTGGAAGATTGCCCAGTGAGGCCTGTCGTAATTCAATTGCCTCAGGAGGAAGAAAGCAACACGTCAGGGCCAGAGATACCTCATCAGACAACTGTAACGATAAAAGTCCCCCCAGTAGAAGAGTATGATCCCAAAGCTGTTCATTGGGACTATGGGACCACACAAGTAGATGCAATAATGAGGTCTGGAAGATTTTATGCCCCCAGAGAGGGTGAATCCGAAAAAAGGGAGGTCTCAAAAGAAGATGCTGAAAAATTCATATCAATCGTCAAAACCAGCGAGTTTGAGGTGATAGAACAGTTGAGGAAGTTGCCCGCTCAGATATCCCTGCTGGACCTATTCATCAATTCAGAGAAGCACAAGAACGCACTATTGAAGGTACTCAATGAAGTACATGTCCCTGAAACAATTAATGAGGTCCAACTAGGGGACTTTGTAGGGGCAATTCTCTTAAAAGACCAGTTGAGCTTCTCTGACGAGGACTTCCCCATGGAAGGAAGAGGGCACAACAAAGCTTTATACATCTCTGCCCAATGTAACGGCAAAAGAGTGGCACACGTATTGATCGATAATGGATCAGCCTTTAACATCTGTCCTTTGGCTACCATAAGGAGGCTGGGAATCAATGAAGAGATGGTCAAGGCATCCAAGACAGCTGTGAGAGCATTCGACGGCATGAGGAAGATGTAGAAGGAGAGATCGAGCTTGACGTATTCATCGGCCCGACAAAGTTCTCTATAAACTTTCAAGTAATGGATCTGCCCAGTGCATTTGGATTCCTGCTAGGAAGACCTTGGATCCATACAGCAGGAGCTGTCCCTTCGAGCCTGCACCAAAAAGTACGTTTCGTTGTAGATGGGAAGGTGATTACCGTACATGGGGAAGTCGACCTCCAGGCATACCAGAACAGTGCCATTCCCTATATTGAGCCTGAAGAGAAAACTGAAGCGAGCTATCACTCCCTAGAGTTGGTAGCAACAGTTCATACCCCAGTAGGATCGAAGTTGAAAACTCCTTACATCTCAGAAGCCAGTCTTCTACCAGCTAAGATGCTGCTGGCATACGGGTTCAATCCTGAAAAAGGCCTAGGCAAACATAATCAGGGTATAAATGCCCCGCTACAGTTGAAGGCTAATCCACATAAAATGGGCTTGGGGTACCAGAAGTATCCCATGAATGATTCTGTCCCGAAAGCAACAGGCCGAGGCCGAGGCAAAAGCCTGGGACACCGTGGAGGCGAAAACAGCCCGAATAGCTCATTCATCGGTTCTCCAACCTGGAAGGGAAGGTCTCGAATGTTCAAGAATCCCTTAAATACCTACTTCGACCAGAACTCAAAATGGCTATCTGAAGAGGGTATCACTTCGCCGATGGAACCAGATCTGACAAATCCTTTTCTCGAAGATGACTCTGTGAATGTCATCATAGAGTGGTTGGACAGTGAAGCCACTTCTTCTGAGTAAATAGACTCTTCCTTCATCTTTAAATACTGTGTTTAGAACTTTCTGCATTTCACTGTATTTTCTTTCCTTATTGAACGCATAAGAAAACGCATTTGGATCTCCGGCCGTTGGTCCAAATAGCACATCTTGTAACGCGGCCCATTTCGCATTCAATAAAACCACGCATGTTTTGTTAAGGACATATGGAACCACGAATCAGCCCGATGATGATAATGGTCTTCCATATAGAAGCTTGAGGCCTGATTTGCCATATGATTCCTAATCTTCAAAAGATTTTCAAGAGGCCGGGATATCCAATGACATGAGGATTAGTCCCATCTGTACCTACATCTATTTCGAAAAACTTTTTCAAAAAGACTTTACATAATCATGCATGTCATTTTTACTGAGCATAAACTAACCATACTCATGACATTTCAGGCATATCATCTCAAACATGCATACCAGGTTGTTACAAAATTCGGATCCCTCCATTAACCACTCCTATAACATTGAGGAAGATGAAGACGAGGATTACGCGTCTATCCGTAGGGATTGGAACACCTTTGAAGAATCAAAGCCTCCTACCTCAGAAGAACCAATTGTCATTAATTTGGGAGACACCGTGAACGTCAAAGAGGTCAAGATCGGCGGACACCTATCCCGTGATGAAAGGCTCGAGTTCACCAAGCTACTAAAAGAATATCAAGACATCTTCGCATGGTCTTACGCGGATATGCCAGGCCTTGATCCTAAGATTGTGGAACATGCATTGCCCACGGATCCCGGCATCAAACATGTCAAACAAGGCAGTAGACGGATGAAAGCCGAGTTAGAAGACAAGATTAAGGAAGAAGTCATGAAACTCCTTAGGGTAGGCTTCATTGAAGCTATCCCATATTCAGACTGGGTTGCAAATATAGTCCCCGTCATGAAGAAAGACGGAAAAGTTCGGATCTGCGTAGATTACCGAGATCTGAATAGAGCAAGCCCAAAAGATGATTTTCCACTCCCCCACATTGATGTATTGGTGGATAGTACAGCGGGTTATGAATTATTCTCATTCATGGATGGATTCTCGGGATACAACCAAATCTCCATGAAACAAGAAGACAAACCCAAGACTGCATTTACCACACCATGGGGGAATTTTTGCTACAGAGTCATGCCCTTTGGATTGAAAAACGCCGGGGCTACCTACCAGAAGGCTATGGTCACGTTATTCCATGATATGATCCACAAAGAGATTGAAGTATATGTTGATGACATGATCGCTAAATCCAAGAAAGGACAAGATCACATACAGGTATTAAGAAAATTATTTGAGCGCCTGCGCAAATACAAGTTAAAGCTGAACCCTAACAAATGTGTGTTTGGGGCAAGATCCGGGAAACTCCTTGGGTTCATAGTCAGCAACAGGGGCATTGAGATTGATCCCTCAAAAATCCAGGCCATCCACGATTTATCAACTCCATCCACAGTAAAAGAAGTGAGAAGCCTTCTAGGTAGGGGTGAGCGGTTCCCGGTCCGGTCCGGTTCCCCCCAAGAACCGCGAACCGGACCAATAGTCCCGGTTCCCATTTTTCGGAACCGCGAACCGGACCGGCCACTCGAGAACCGGGAACCGGACCGAACCGTTGGTCCGGTCCGGTTCCGGTTCGGTTCCAAGGAACCAATTGATGCACATTGAGAACAAGGTTAAGAAGATGACATTTGAGGAGATGGATACATCCTGTATCGATAAAGCAATGGTGCGAGACAATCATATGTACACTCTATCAAGTGAATCAATGACCTACTGTGGATGACCTTGATATGGAAATTGGTTGACTCCGGGGACGTCCTCTAGGTACAACATTGGCTGGCAGTGTCTCGCCATCCAAAGATGGAAAGAGCGGGGTATCAGGAGGAGTTAACAACCTTCGCAAATGATAATGTCAATTAGAAGAACCATGAAAGCAAGGAGAGATTATAATCCCTAATTAGCATGACAAAACAAACATTATACATTTAAGTGGAAGCAAATCTTCCAGCATTTAGTTCATTAATTGAACTCAAATAACTCCAGATGCACGTCTAAACTGGAAAGCACAAAATATTAACGATTGCATTAGCCAACAATTATGTATTGTGAAAGTGCTGTGGACCCTTGGTTAAATTACAGAGTCTTGTTTAACATGGGGAGAATGTAACTCACCATTCATAGTCATTTTTTTCTCCATCAGCATTGAGAAGATCACTCATCTCTCCTTTGCCGGGAATGGAGATCCCAAGTTTAAAGTCAGAAGTGTTTGAGTTTCGTAGCTGTCAGGAAGTTCATAGCAAGAAATGACATTCAATGGTATTAGATATGGTAAAGGTAAACCAACAGAAACCTGAACTCCACACTGGCAATAAAAGGAAGTTCGATAGCAACTCACAAAATACATCTTCAAGATCATCGTCGGACTGGAGCAAAAAGTTATCTCTTTCTCGTGTCTGCATTTCCTTGAACAATGCGAGATCGTCGTCCTTCTCTCTGAAGAGAAGCCCACCTTCGACACTCCTACCTCGCTTGTGACTCACCGCTCTCATCTCTCGCCCTGGAGAGCATCTCAATGCTGGAGAAGGAGGCATTTCCCTCACTAAAAAATCACCTACGGAGAGCAACACAACTCATTTCGCAATTACCGATACGAGTTTACAAACACCCAGATAAAGCTTTCACACGACACGAAGTTAAAAACACACACAACACAAAATATTGACTCAACTCAGCACCAAAAGCTGCAAACTAATCGGCCGCATTATCAAGCCCAACCAGTCAGTCATCAACTGAATAATTAACTGCACAACAGGAACCCTAGTGGAAAACCAATTCACGGAGACTGTGCCTTTAAAGCAAACACTCAAGCAGGCCAAATTGACGCCCGGAAATCCGTTCAATCGGCAATGAAATCGAAATCTCAAAGAGAAAATCCGCCAAAATCAGCGCGTGCCAAAAGAGCTGCGAACTTACCAAAACTACCCAAGTCAAAGGGGTCTTCGGGCACCGACTCCGAGCTCACGGGAGCTCAATTGGGACCACAAATCGCACCAATGCGGAATCCACAGGGGGGGACGCCGAACGAGACGCTCGGATCTAGCGACGCAATTGGCGAGCAGATCGGAGAGAAGACAGCGACGGATCGGCCATGGGCAGCGACGACGGGAGACCCGAGTCTTCTCGCATTCTCCCTCCCTCCTCCGAGAAAATGAGGACGATTCCGGAGTCCTGAGAAAGCTCAACGGACGTCACTTTCCTCTCTGCTGTATATATATAAAAGTAATGGGCGGTCCGGGCGGTCCGGTTCTAGAACCGGATCCCGGAACCGGGAACCGGACCGCCCGGTCACCGGTTCCAATTTTAGGAACCGGGGACCGGACCGGGCCCCCCTAAAACCGGGAACCGGACCACCGGTCCCGGTCCGGTCCGGGCGGTCTCGGTCCGGGCGATCTTTTTTGCTCACCCCTACTTCTAGGGAGATTGAACTATATTGCCAGGTTCATCAATCAGCTGTCTGATGTGGCTAAGCCAATCTTCAAATTGCTTAAGAAAGGCGCGAAAATAACATGGGACGCCCGAGTGCAGCAAGGCATTCCAAATGATCAAAAACTATTTGATCACACCACCGGTGCTTGTGCCACCAATTCCTGGTCACCCATTGACCTTATACCTGACCATACGACAAGAGCCTTTGGGAGCCTTACTTGCCCAGACAAGCCCGATAGATGGAAAAGAGATGGCCATTTATTACCTGAGTAAGAAATTCACGCCATCTGAAGCAAAATATATACCAGTTGAAAGGGCCTGCGTAGCAGCAGTATGGGTACTACGAAGACTAAGGCAGTATACCCTACATCATCACATTCAGCTCATAACAGAGAACGACCCCGTCAAATACCTCCTGGAGAAACCCGCTTTAATTGGGAAACTGGAAAAATGGCAAGTAATGTTGTCTGAATTTGACATTAAATGTTCTCCACAGAAGTCGGTAAAAGGGAGAGCTATAGCTGACATGCTGGCAGAAAGCCCGTCAAGCGGTGAGTCCCCTGAAGTAGCGAACACAGAAGGCCGAATTCTGAACTTAGCAGAGGATAAGTGGATCATGTATTTCGATGGTGCTGTTAACCTATCAGGGGCAGGCACTGGGGCAGTACTGATATCCCCAGATGGTCAACATTACCCTGTCGCGGCAAAGATAACTTTCCCTTGTACCAACAACATTTCAGAATATGAGGCATGCATTCTGGGTCTACGACTGGCCCTTTCTATGGAGATACCTAGGTTACAAGTCTTTGGAGACTCCATGCTCATTATTCTACAGACACAAGGGGAGTGGAAGACGAGAGATACAAAGCTCATCCCTTATCACGAATACCTTGAAGAGTTGATACTCAAATTCGAAGGAGTGTCATTCGAATACCTATCAAGGTCTCACAATCAATTTGCAGATGCATTAGCCACCCTAGCCTCGATGTTACAAACAACTGAAGGGTTGGATGTAGAACCCCTGAGGATCGGTATCGTTGAAAAGCCAGCTTATTGTATGCTAATCGAAGAAGAATTTGACGGAGAGCCATGGTACTATGACATCAAGAATTACCTCTCAAAAGGGAAATTCCCTGAAGGATGCCAGTCAGGAGACCGAAAATACATAACCAAGATGGCCAGCAAGTTCTTCCTCAATGGACAAATTCTATACAAGAGATCGTTCGATTCCACTCTACTGAGATGCGTAGATGCCAAAGAAGCAAATATTCTCATGAAAGAGATTCATGAAGGTGCGTGTGGGCCTCACATGAACGGCCACCTCCTTGCCCGGAAGATCATGCGGCTAGGTTATTATTGGATGACCATCGAATCAGACTGCTGTCAGCACGTCCGGTCATGCCACCAATGCCAAATATACGGGGATAAGATTAACGCACCCCCGAACGAACTACACCAAATGTCTGAAGTTTGGCCTTTCTCTATGTGGGGGATAGACATGATAGGGCCTATTAATCCTGTGGCTTCGAATGGTCATCGCTTCATCTTGGTAGCGATTGATTACTTCACCAAATGGGTAGAAGCCAGCTCTTACAAGAATGTCACTGCAAGAAATGTGGCAAGATTTGTCAAAAGAGATATCATATCCCGGTATGGTACCCCTCAAGCGATCATCACAGATAATGGGTCCAACCTAAACAACAAGATTGTCGATGGTCTGCTGGATCACTTTAGCATTCGACATCTGAATTCATCTCCTTACCGCCCACAGATGAATGGGGCAGTGGAAGCAGCCAATAAAAACATCAAGAGGATCTTGGCTAAAACAGCAGAAAACTACAGGGATTGGCACGAAAGGCTGCCCTTCGCCTTGATGGCTTACCGAACGTCGATCAGGACTTCTACAGGGGCAACTCCCTATAGTCTGGTATATGGGACAGAAGCAGTTCTACCAGTCGAAGTTAAGATTCCCTCTTTGAGAATCTTATCCGAAGATAAACTCTCTGAGTCAGAGTATTTCAAGCACAGATATGAACAGCTGAACTTAATAGATGAGAAACGTCTTAAAGCCATTTGCCATGGACAAACTTACCAGAAGAGGGTAGCCAGGGCGTTCAATCAAAAGGTCAAGACCAGAAACTTCAAAGTAAATGACTTGGTAATTAGGAAAGTTTTGCCAAGTACTACCCATCCAGGGGGAAAATTCACTCCAAATTATGAAGGCCCCTACATTGTTAAGAAGATCCTCACGGGAGGAGCATTAATTCTTGTAAACTCCGAGGGAGAAGAATTGGGGCACCCTGTGAATTCAGATGCTGTGAAGAAACATTACCCTTGAAATAAAATCAGATTCCGGTCATATGCCCTGCCTCGAATTGAGCCTACTCTTCATAATAGTCTTTGCATAAGCATGTCATGCATCTATGCATACATTAGCATGTGTTCAATATTGCAGGATCCAAGGAAGCAGGGTCGCGATAAGTTGGAACGCATGATCAAGGAGACCTAACGTCATGGTGGTCAGGTGCACGTCTTCTTCTCCAAAGACTGAGAATTTTAAGAAATTTTAGAACAACTTAACCATCTTGTGTTGTTAAGAAAAATGCATATTTTCGCGAATCTATCCACTTCCATAGGAATGCATGATCAAGGGTAAGGTGTATCGTTCTAATTTTCTGAAATTCGAGAGCATACACTGACATATTCTTTTTATGTTTTTCAGGAATCCCTAGCCGCGCTGGGCAGGTAAGTATTCCTTCCCTAATCTTTTAGGTTTACAAGACTGTCGGAATCCTTATTGATAGAATTTGAAGGCTTCTTGGAATCTAGCATGTATTCAAATCTCATGTCTAGAAAGACGCAAAATTCTCATGGTCATGTCATTGGCATTCATGTTTAAACTTGGAGGTTATCCGAACATGATTGAAATATGCATTGTGCATCATAAATCCCCTTTGAGGGTCAGTTTTGGAGAAAGCAAAATGAACTCTTCCAAACAAAAGTTGTTTAAATCGTTCAAAAGGATGTTTCCTCAGACAAGAGGCAAGCCTGGTCCAAACACGTCCCATACACACTTAAGAGATAAGTGGAATGGTAAGGATAGCGAGACCTTAACCTACGGACGTAAGGGTTATTCGCGGTGATTACATGGATTGAGACGACGGAGGCATTCGTTTCTCTATCATAAACACTACAGGTGACCATTGATAACCATTTGAACGACGATTTCATTCTATACCCCTGTCAAGAACCACCCCACAGTGGGGCAAACTGGAGGTACGTCCAGAGGTATCAGGAGGTAAATGGTTAGAAGTTCTCTTGCTCAGACTTGCATCAATCTTCGTGTGTTGCTTGTCATTTTAACTTCTATGGTAATTCAGGTGCTTTGGGATGACGAAAAGCATTCGTTTCTCTATCCTACACACTTTTACCCTTTGTACAGCCCAGTTGAGCCTATACGTTCATTTCACAAACCTGTTGGTGATCATTGCATATTCCAAGACGGAAGCAACGTCCCTTCAAGAGTGGAGGAGTTCAAAACACGGGATTTGTAAAAAAAAAAAAAAATTCCTAGATTAATGTTCGAGTGCTGAGATTCAAGCTATACATCTAGCACATTCATTTGAAAATTCTGATCCCCAAAAGAAAAGAAAAGATGGGGTCTCAAAAAGAAAGAAGAGAGAAAAATTTAATCTTGGGCATCAAGAAAAAGCAAAGTGCCTGGTAAAAGCAAGGCCAATGCCCATCCAAATACTTGTACACTTGTGAATTATGTGTTTGATCTTGTAAATGCCAAAAGGGGGCATGATACCTTTGTATAGGTCACTAGTGAGATCTGATTGTAAAAGAAAAATTCCAAGGGAGCTAGACTGCGAAAGATGCTCCCAAATCATGTCACACTCAGATGACGAAAGTGTAGACAAGATGTTGACGCCGTCTTGACATGAGAGAGACGTTCTCTAAAGACAAATATGCACTTCAAAGACTAAAGACGCTCTTTGGACGAGAAGGGACAAGATCGGCGGCAAACCTGCAGTGATCACCAATGTTAGACCCTTCGCATATTCTAAGCCAAAAACAAGCCTTTTTTGGTCCCCAATCCTACCTACGTTACAACCCTGAAAAGCCTTTTCTGATTAAAGCACTTGGATTGACATAGGGTTTAATGTCTAAGCTTAGCTCGAAGAAGTTCGAGCAAGATTATTTCTTTCTCATTTCGCAGGTTTCTTGACTTGTAAACCTGGAGCAGACGTTGAAGACTTCTCTTCGAAAGCCTTGACTTGCATGCAAGTCCCCCTTTGAAAGCCGTTGACCAAGCCCAACATTACGGTCCCTTGGAAGTCCTCCTGATCGATCGAGGTGTATTCACTGCGAATGATCCTGAACCCTAGGCGCAGGTTTGATAGGAAGTTCGAGTGCATTCTTGGTAAAAGACCATTACCTCAAAACGGTGAGGAGTCCTCTTTGATGAGAATACTCCGTTGGACATTTTAACCAAACTCTTTTGGTAATTTCAGATTGTTTGATTCAAACTTTCCTCGCAAGGAACTTTTGATCACTCCCGTATGTTGCAAGGTGTTTTGGATAACCTCCAACCTCGTAATACATTCATTGAAATTTTTTCATGACTATGATATAAGTCATAAAGTGCTGTCAGTTTGACATCACATATCACTTAAAGACCATTGATGTGCCTTTGGTAAGAAAATTTTCAGGTTGGAGCTTTTGCAAGATTCTTGATGACTTCGGCTCCCAGAATGGCTTGCAGCACTCTTGGATACCTGGAGCTCCCAGATTCCAGAATGTCACCTTCAATGTCAAAAGGACAACATTCAAGATAGTCTTTCTGCGAGATCTCAGGTAGCCCCTAGATCCCAGAAGAATCTTATCAAAGTTTTTTGCAGGTTTAAGTTTTCTGCAGGATACTTGGAATCCCCAAATCCCAGAATAACACATCGCGTGTCGAAAGGACAATTTTCAGAATCTGCTTTATGTGAGGTTCTAGGTAACCCCTAAACCCAGAATAGCCCATTTGGTAAAGCCTCAAGGTTAGGCACACCTCATTTGCATAAATCCTAGTTAATTCCTTAGAATATAGGATCAAAATGTTCGACAATCCCTAAGAGACTGGGTGCGTCATCCATAGGTTCCTAGCGGAGAAGAATCCTATTCTCGGCCTGATCCCCCTGACGGATCAAAATGTTCGACAATCCCTAAGAGACTGGGTGCGTCATCCATAGGTTCCTAGCGGAGAAGAATCCTATTCTCGACCTGATCCCCCTGACGGATTAAAATGTTCGACAATCCTTAATAGACTGGGTGCGTCATCCATAGGTTCCTAACAGAAAGGAGTCCTATTCATGGTCTGATCCACCATACGGATCAAAACCCTGACAATCCCTTAGAGACTGGGTGCGTCATCCATAGGTTCCTAGCAGAAAGGAGTCCTATTCATGGTCTGATCCACCATACGGATCAAAACCCCGACAATCCCTAAGAGACTGGGTGCGTCATTCACAGGTTCCTGTCAAGTGTAGGAATCCCATTCTGGTACGGCCTACCATACAGGCTAGAGTTTAATCGCCCTAGGATACTCAAAAGACGAGTCCCTAGGTATTCACTAGAACCCGCTATACACCGCGCAGGCCACACGAGCATCAGGCAGGCGATCAACAGGTAAGTAACAGGTGGGTCTCTCTACTTTCTCTCTCACGTCAGCAAAAGAATGAAGAGCAAAGCCTTTACCAGTGGGACAAGAAAGATTGAGTGTCAAGATTCGTTTTTCTTTTCCCCAGTCGAGTCGGTCTAGACTCAGGTGTCACCTGTCTTTGAGCGAAACCTCTCACGAGATTCCTCTCAAAGAGGGGCAGCTGTTGACACCTGATTTTTTGACCAGGTCTTTTTCAGTTTTATTTTTGAAAAATCACAAAAAATTTATAAAAAGTCAAAAAATTACAAAAATATTCTTGACCAAAAAATAATTTTTCACATTTTTCATATTTTTTAGTATTTTTGGAAAATAGAAAAATACTTAAAAAATCAAGAAAAATAGCATTTGAGGTCACAAAAATATGGAAAAATATCCAATATTTTTCTTTTTAATCCCTTGTATTTTTGACCTCACAAAAAATCCAAAATCAGATTCAATTTTAGGTGTTCCTTTGTAACCCGTAGTATTGAATTTGAAGAAAAAATAACAATTGAGTCTTTTAATTTGCAATTTTGGCATTTTTTAAGATCTTGACATTCAATCTGACTATCCCCTATTTCAATTTAGCCCAATTGTTTGCACAATATGCTCAATTGCACGGATTTGACAAAATTACATACTAAAATTGCATTTTAGTCCTTGAAATTAAGCATAATTGAAATTACTTTCAATTCAAGGGCTATCATTGCAAATTAAACATGCCACCCAATGTATTTCACCATTTTAAATCGATTGGCATAGGTGGTTTGACCCAATTTGATCATTTGCACCCTCAATTACACGATCCCCAATTTCCAATTAAATGAAAATTTGGGGGTTTTGTAGAAATTGATGAAAAATTTTGGGCAAAACCACATTTCTAGATAGAATTCATGCTCTAGATTCGATTTTGAGGTTTAATTGCAAAATTTTCCCATTAATTTGGGATTAATTTGAAAAATCCTGTTCGGAACCGGTTCAGACCGGTCAGACCGGTCAAACCGGTCCGCTACAGTGTCGTCTTCCCCAAAGAGCTCGAACAGATGAATGGTGATCGACTGAGTTTTGAAGACAAAATTGAAGGTCAATTCGCGACCAATTGAAAGAAGAAGTGTGGGCTTTTTGTTCCTCCCATCTTCCCCCGTCGATCGACACCAACGGCACCATCTAACGCCGCCGGAGCAGGGAGCAATCGGCCAGTCAAACCTTCGGACCTGCAAAAGTCAACAAAGGCAAAAACAGCTCAAATCTTTGCCAAATTCGTGCGAAAAGAAGCTCACCGCGGAACCAAAAGGAACTGAGCGAAATGCCCATCTTCCCCGACTTCGTTTTGACCCAATTGCACGTGACTACACGTGCCAAACCGAGTCAGTTGGAGGTCCACCGTTCGGCGCCAAAAATCAAACAAGCTATATAAGCTAACAGGCCTTCGCGAAGAGGGTGGTGGTTGGATTCAGTTCGAAGAGAAGAAACTGAATCGAGAGAGAGAAAGAAAGAGAGAGAAAGAGCTCACCTTCCCTCGCGGTGGTCGAAGGTTGGAGCTCAAAATTGCAGAGCGCCGGTTGGGCCTTCCGAGGCAAAACCAAAGCTCCACGAGGTCGCTGAGAGATCGCCCAGAGTCCCCTGAAGCGATCGCCGCCGGCCGCGCCCAGTGAAATCGCAAGAACAGGTGAGTCTCAGTCCCGAGTTTTTCTTCAAGCTTTCATGGCGATTCGCACATTCCTTAATCATTCATACAATTAGTGTGTGCCTTTCGTTCCTTGGACATCACTGACCATGTTCGCGTCTTGATTTTGCATCGGTTTCGTTCACAACCCCTGAATCGAGTCTTCACACTTAACCTCCACAGCCGATTCTTGCCCAGCCAAACCTGGGCCGAGCGAGCTCAATGGGAGCTCGAGGTAAGTCTTCTGGATCTCCATTGATGCTATTCTATGACTGAAATTCTTTGATTTTGAGTGAATCGCATGATTGAGCTTCCATGGCCGTACTCGGCGATTTGCACGATGTTCTTGATTCTGCGAATAAGATGTTTCGATTCTTAGATATGTCGAACTAGAGCTAATCGCGAATCGATTGCCGTTGGTCTCGAGTGATTCCATTAAGATTTCACCGCACGATCATCGCCGAAGAGCCACAGCCGTCCATTCCGTCAGAGTCGCGAGGTTGAAGACGAAGCTGACATGGCGTAGTCAACAGGTCAAAGTCTTAGGTGTCAGTCCATCATTGGTCCACGTTTTCGTCCAGTCAGCATGCCGTTAGAGGTTGTTATTCGAATAAACAGATCTAACGGCTGAGGATAATCGAGTCTAAATTCTAGCGGCCGTCCGATTAGTAATTAGGTTTATCCGAAAATCTTAAAAATCAGAAAATCAAAACGAGCTGAAACGGTGTCGTTTAGGATAGTAACAGTGCGGCGTCGTTTTAGGTTAGAGAGGGTGAACGGTCCAGATCGAGTCTTGCGTTCTAACCTTGACCGTAGATTTTGGTAGGTCGATCAGACGGCTCTGGTCAGGTCTTTGCTCAATCTAGGCCGTAGATTTCAGTCAGCCCATCCAACTGCCATGGATTAGCCACGTGGTCTATTAGGGATCGTCAGATCAGTGCCAAATAATCTGAAAATCAGAAGTGTATCAGACGGCGTCGTTTCGACCAAGGATTTCGCGGGTCAGGGTCTGGGCCGGGTTCCGGCCCGAGTGGGTCGGGTCAACCCGGTCCGAATAATATTTTTAAATAAAAAAATCGAAAAATGATTTTAAAAAAATAAATAAAATAAATCAGAAAAATCTTAGAAAATCCAAAAAAATGCTAGAAAATTCCAAGAAATTCCAAAAAAATGTGGAAAAATTAGGGAAAAATCCTAGACACTCTAGAAATCCCCAAAAATCGAGGATTGACCACAGACAACTGGTCAACCCTATTTTTGGGGTTTCTTATCCAATATTCCGAGACTTTACGACATTACCCTTTAGGGGTAAGTCGCCTCTGTTTTGCATGCTAGATAAGGCCGATAATGCCAAGGTGAGAATTAGGGTCGATTAGACGATCAATTCTTAGGTTTGGGTTTTTCGAGTCCCGCCTCTTTTCTCAAAATGACGATTTTGCCCTTTAATGGGAAAATCGTTTTTCTTGTCTCAATCGAGTTCTGAAAATTGCTTGAAGTTAGGGTTTGGGTCAGGTGGACGACCAACCCTAATATTTGAGATTTTCAATTCTCATCTTTGTTCAAAATGACGACTTTACCCCTCCAAGGGTAAAATCATTTTTAAATACCAGAAAAATCCTGGAAATTCCCGAAAAATAGGAAATGGATTGGATTGATGGCCAATCCTATTTCCTCTGTCTTTTGAATTCCCAATTCATCTAAAATGACAAATTTTCCCTTTTCGAGGTGAATTGTCCCCGAATAGTTCCAAATTACGATTTTGCCCCTCATGGGCGAATCATGTCCAAATCACTCCTAAGCCTTGATTGATATTTCTCTAGGCTAATAGGGCCTTATTAGGGATGCCATGCTGATTTCATGTGTTTTATCCGCATGTACTGGATCCTTGATTTGCGCACTTATTTCTATTGGTTGTGAGTGATAGGGTAGTATTTCCCATCTGCATGAACTCCTAGATTTAGGATCTGTACCCCACTCGTCTGTATGAAATCCTAAGATCAGATAAACCATTCAGCTTAGGTACCGAAAGGGCGTCAACTCTGACAGTTGGCATAACTAAGTCCCCGAACCCACTTCTCTGGTTTCCGCAGAATCGAATAGACCCCTCCCGACTATTCGATAGGGTTTTCCGATCGTACCCTCCACGAAACGATTGGTGGCGACTCCTTGGCATGCACACCCATCACATGTCACTAGACCACACTGAAGGTCGACCACGTATATCCAGCAGTTGCGATTTGGGTAATGGACCTTGGGAGAGGCCCGCGTCCGATCCAGCCAGCGATCGGGCGGCCCATTAGCCCGCTCCCGCCTCCGAGCCCCGGGAGAGGGTCGCGACACCAGTCTCTTAGGGATTGTCAGGGATTTTGATCCGTATGGTGGATCAGACCATGAATAGGACTCCTTTCTGTTAGGAACCTATGGATGACGCACCCAGTCTCTTAGGGATTGTCAGGGATTTTGATCCGTATGGTGGATCAGACCATGAATAGGACTCCTTTCTGCTAGGAACCTATGGATGACGCACCCAGTCTCTTAGGGATTGTCGGGGATTTTGATCCGTATGGTGGATCAGACCATGAATAGGACTCTTTTCTGCTAGGAACCTATGGATGACGCACCCAGTCTCTTTGGGATTGTCGGGGATTTTGATCCGTATGGTGGATCAGACCATGAATAGGACTCCTTTCTGCTAGGAACCTATGGATGACGCACCCAGTCTCTTAGGGATTGTCAGGGATTTTGATCCGTATGGTGGATCAGACCATGAATAGGACTCCTTTCTGCTAGGAACCTATGGATGACGCACCCAGTCTCTTAGGGATTGTCGAACATTTTGATCCGTCAGGGGGATCAGGCCGAGAATAGGATTCCTTTCTGCTAGAAACCTATGGATGACGCACCCAGTCTCTTAGGGATTGTCGAACATTTTGATCCGTTAGGGGGATCAGACCGAGAATAGGATTCCTTTCTGCTAGGAACCTATGGATGACGCACCCAGTCTCTTATGGATTGTCGAACATTTTGGTCCTATATTCTAAGGAATTAACTAGGATTTATACAAATGAGGTGTGCCTGACCTTGAGGCTTTACCAAATGGGCTATTCTGGGTTTAGGGGTTACCTAGAACCTCATAGAAAGCTGATTCTGAAAATTGTCCTTTCGACACGCAAGGCGTTATTCTGAGATTTGGGGATTCCAAGTATCCTGCAGAGAACTTAAACCTGCAAAAACTTTGATAAGATTCTTCTGGGATCTAGGGGTTACCTGAGATCTCGCAGAAAGACTATCTTGAATGTTGTCCTTTCGACATTGAAGGTGACATTCTGGGATCTGGGGACTCCAGGTATCCTGTAAATTTGAAATCTCATAGAGGGATGATTTCAGAGATTGTCCTTTTGACATTGGAGGTGACATTCTGGGATCTGGGGACTCCAGGTATCCAGGGGTTATTTTGAAGCTTGAACATGTAGACTCTTTCTTACCAAGAGAGGTTGTGTTCTTCTGAGATCTGGACTTGCCAGGAATTCTGCAGAAGGTTAGACATGTTAAACGTTTCTCACCAAGAGTGATACAAGCCGTTTTAGGAGCCAAAGTCATCAAGAATCTTGTAGAAGCTCCAATCTGAAAATTTTCTTATCAAAGGCACATCAATGGTCTTTAAGTGATATCTGATGTCAAACTGACAGTACCTTATGACTTATATCATAGTCATGAAAAATTTCAATGAATGCATTATGATGTTGGAGGTTATCCAAAATACCTTGCAACATACGAGAGCGATCAAAAATTCCTTGTGGGGAAAGTTTGAATCAAACAATCTGAAATTACCAAAAGAGTTTGGTTAAAATGTCCAACGGAGTATTCTCATCAAAGAGGACTTCTCACCGTTTTGAGATAATGGTCTTTTACCAAGAATGCACTCGAATTTCCTTTCAAACCTGCGCCTAGGGTTCAGGATCATTCGCAGTGAATACACCTCGATCGATCAGAAGGACTTCCAAGGGACCGTAATGTTGGGCTTGGTCAACGGTTTTCAAAGGGGGACTTGCGTGTAAGTCAAGGCTTTCGAAGAGAAGTCTTCAATGTCTGCTCCGGGTTTACAAGTCAAGAAACCTGCAAAATGAGAGAGAAATAATCTTGCTCGAACTTTTTCGAGCTAAGCTTGGACATTAAACCCTATGTCAATCCCAGTGCTTTAATCAGAAAAGACTTTTCAGGGTTGTAACGTAGGTAGGGTTGGGGACCAAAAAGGCTTGTTTTTGGCTCAGAATACGTGAAGGGTTTAACATTGGTGATCACTGCAGATTTGCCGTCGTCTGCCCCCCTTCTGGTCCAAAGAGCGTCTTCAGTCTTTGAAGTGCATTGTTAGTCTTTGAAGAGCATTGTCAGCCTTCGAAACGCATGTTTGTCTTTAGAGAACATATTTCTCTCATGTTGAGACGGCGTCAACATCTTGCCTATGCTTTCATCACCTGAGTGTGACATAATCTGGGAGTATCCTTTGCTGTCCAGCTCCCTTGGGATTTTCTTTTATAATCAGATCTCACTAGAGACCTATACAAAGGTATTATGCCATCTTTTGGCATTTACAAGATCAAACACCTAGTTCGCAAGTGTACAAGTATTTGGACGGGCATTGGCCTTGCTTTTACCAAGCACTTTGCTTTTTCTTGATGCCCAAGATTGAATTTTTCTCTCTTCTTTCTTTTTGAGATCCCATCTTTTCTTTTAGGGATCAGAATTTTCAAATGAGTGTGCTAGATGTACAACTTGAATCTCAGCACTCGAACATTAATCTATGAATTTTTTACAAATCCTGTGTTTTGAACTCTTCCGCTCTTGAAGGGACGTCGCTTCCGTCTTGGAATATGCAATGATCACCAACGGGTTTGTGAAATGAACGTATAGGCTTAACTGGGCAGTGCAAAGGGTAAAAGTGTATAGGATAGAGAAACGAATGCTTTTCGTCATCTTAAAGCACTTGAACTACCATAGAAGTTAAAATGACAAGCAACACACGAAGATTGATGCAAGTCTGAGCAAGAGAACTTCTAACCATTTACCTCCTGATACTGCTGGACTTACCTCCAGTTTGCTCCACTGTGGGGTGGTTCTTGACAGGGGTATAGAATGAAACCGTCGTTCAAAGGGTCATCAATGGTCACCTGTAGTGTTTTTGATAGAGAAGCGAATGCCTCCGTCGTCTCAATCCATGTAATCACTGCGAATAACCCTTACGTCCGTAGGTCAAGGTCTCGCTATCCTTACCACTCCACTTATCTCTTAAGTGTGTATGGGACGTGTTTAGATTCAGGTTGCCTCTTATCTGAGGAAACATCCTTTTGAACGGTTTAAACAACTTTTGCTGGAAGAGTTCATTTTGCTTTCTCCAAAACTTGCCCTCAAAAGGGATTTGTGATGCACAATGTATATTTCAACCATGTTTAGATAACCTCCAAATCTAAACATGAATGCTAATGTCACAACTGTGAGAATTCTGCATCTTTCTAGACATGAGATTTGAATGCATGCTAGATTCCAAGTAGCCTTCAAATTCTAGAAATAAGGATTCTGACAGTCACTTACCTGCCCCGCGCGGCTAGGGATCCCTGAAAAACATAAAAGGAATATGTCGGTGTATGCTCTCGAATTTCAGAAAATTAGAACGATACATCTTACCCTTGATCATGCACTCTAATGAAAGTGGATAGATTCGTGAAAATCTGCATTTTTCTTAACAATACAAGATGATTAAGTGTTCTAAAATTTCTTGAAATTTTCAGTCTTTGAAAAGAAAGGACGTGCACCTGACCATCATAACAATAAGTCTTCTTGATCATGCATTCCAATCTATTGCGACCCTGCTCCCTTGGGTCCTGCAATATTGAACACATGCTAATGTATGCATGGATGCATGACATGCTTATGCAAAGACTATCATGAAGAGTAGGCTCAATTCGAGGCAGGGCATATGACCGGAATCTGATTTTATTTCAAGGGTAATATTTCTTCACAGTATCTGAATTCACATGGTGCCCCAGTTCTTCTCCCTCGGAGTTTACAAGAATTAATGCTCCTCCCGTGAGGATCTTCTTAACAATGTAGGGGCCTTCGTAATTCGGAGTGAATTTTCCCCCGGGATGGGTAGTACTCGGCAAAACTTTTCTAATTACCAAGTCATTTACTTCGAAGTTTCTGGTCTTGACCTTTCGATTGAACGCCCTGGCTACTCTCTTCTGGTAAGTTTGTCCATGGTAAATGGCTTTAAGACGTTTCTCGTCTATTAAATTCAGCTGTTCATATCTGTGCTTGAAATACTCTGACTCAGAGAGTTTATCTTCGGATAAGATTCTCAAAGAGGGAATCTTAACTTCTACTGGTAGAACTGCTTCTGTCCCATACACCAGACTATAGGGAGTTGCCCCTGTAGAAGTCCTGATCGACGTTCGGTAAGCCATCAAGGCGAAGGGCAGCCTTTCGTGCCAGTCCCTGTAGTTTTCTGCTGTTTTAGCCAAGATTCTCTTGATGTTTTTGTTGGCTGCTTCCACTGCCCCATTCATTTGTGGACGGTAAGGAGATGAGTTCAGATGTCGAATGCTAAAGTGATCCAGCAGATCATCGACAATCTTGTTGTTCAGGTTGGACCCATTATCTGTGATGATCGCTTGAGGGGTACCATACCGGGATATGATATCTCTTTTGACGAATCTTGCCACATTTCTTGCAGTGACATTCTTGTAAGAGCTGGCTTCTACCCACTTTGTGAAGTAATCAATCGCTACCAAGATGAAGCGATGACCATTCGAAGCCACAGGATTAATAGGCCCTATCATCTCTATGCCCCACATAGAGAAAGGCCAAACTTCAGACATTTGGTGCAGTTCGCTTGGGGGTGCATTGATCTTATCCCCGTATATTTTGCATTGGTGGCATGACCAGACGTGCTGACAGCAGTCTGATTCAATGGTCATCCAATAATAGCCTAGCCGCATGATCTTCCGGGCAAGGAGGTGGCCGTTCATGTGAGGCCCACACACACCTTCATGGATCTCTTTCATGAGGACATTTGCTTCTCTGGCATCTACACATCTTAATAGAGTAGAATCAAACGATCTCTTATACAGGATTTGTCCATTGAGGAAGAACTTGCTGGCCATCTTGGTTATGTATTTTCGGTCTCCTGACTGGCATCCTTCAGGGAATTCCCCTTTCAAGAGGTAATTCCTGATGTCATAGTACCATGGCTCTCCATCAGATTCTTCTTCGATTAGCATACAATAAGCCGGCTTTTCAACAATGCCGATCCTCAGAGGTTCTACATCCAACCCTTCAGTCGTTTGTAACATCGAGGCTAGGGTGGCTAACGCATCGGCAAATTGATTGTGAGACCTTGACAGGTATTCGAATGACACTTCTTCGAACTTGAGTATCAATTCTTCAAGGTATTCGTGATAAGGGATGAGCTTTGCATCTTTCGTCTTCCACTCCCCCTGTGTCTGTAGAATAATGAGCATGGAGTCTCCAAAGACTTGTAACCTAGGTATCTCCATAGAAAGGGACAGTCGTAGGCCCAGAATGCATGCCTCATATTCTGAAATGTTGTTGGTACAAGGAAAAGTTATCTTTGCCGCGACAGGGTAATGTTGACCATCCGGGGATATCAGTACTGCCCTAGTACCTGCCCCTGATAGATTGACAGCACCATCGAAATACATGATCCACTTGTCTTCTGCTAAGTTCAGAATTTGACCTCGAGTGTTTATTACTTCAGGGGATTCAACGCTTGACGGGTTTTCTGCCAGCATGTCTGCTATAGCTCTTCCTTTTACCGACTTCTGTGGAGAACACTTGATGTCAAATTCAGACAACATCACTTGCCATTTTGCCAATTTCCCAATTAAAGTGGGCTTCTCCAGGAGGTATTTGACAGGATCGTTCTCTGTTATGAGCTGGATATGGTGGTGTAGGGTATACTGCCTCAGTCTGCGAAGTACCCATACCGTTGCTACGCAGGCCCTTTCAACTGGTATATATTTTGCTTCAGATGGCGTGAATTTCTTACTCAGGTAATAAATGGCCCTCTCTTTTCCATCTATCGGGCTTGTTTGGGCAAGTAAGGCTCCCAAGGACTCTTGTCGTATGGTCAGGTATAAGGTCAATGGGTGACCAGGAATTGGTGGCACAAGCACCGGTGGTGTGATCAAATAGTTTTTGATAATTTGGAATGCCCTGCTGCACTCGGCATCCCATGTTATTTTCGCGCCTTTCTTAAGCAATTTGAAGATTGGCTTAGCCACATCAAACAGCTGATTGATGAACCTGGCAATATAGTTCAATCTCCCTAGAAGGCTTCTCACTTCTTTTACTGTGGAGGGAGTTGATAAATCGTGGATGGCTTGAATTTTTTAGGGATCAATCTCAATGCCTCTGTTGCTGACTATGAACCCAAGGAGTTTCCCGGATCTTGCCCCAAACACGCATTTGTTAGGGTTCAGCTTTAACTTGTATTTGCGCAGGCGCTCAAATAGTTTTCTTAATACCTGTATGTGATCTTGTCCTTTCTTGGATTTAGCGATCATGTCATCAACATATATTTCAATCTCTTTGTGGATCATATCATGGAATAACGTGACCATAGCCTTCTGGTAGGTAGCCCCGACGTTTTTCAATCCAAAGGGCATGACTTTGTAGCAAAAATTTCCCCATGGTGTGGTAAATGCAATCTTGGGTTTGTCTTCTTGTTTCATGAAGATTTGGTTGTATCCCGAGAATCCATCCATGAATGAGAATAATTCATAACCCGCCGTACTATCCACCAATACATCAATGTGGGGGAGTGGAAAATCATCTTTTGGGCTTGCTCTATTCAGATCTCGGTAATCTACGCAGATCCGAACTTTTCCGTCTTTCTTCATGACGGGGACTATATTTGCAACCCAGTCTGAATATGGGATAGCTTCAATGAAGCCTACCCTAAGGAGTTTCATGACTTCTTCCTTAATCTTGTCTTCTAACTCGACTTTCATCCGCCTGCTGCCTTGTTTAACTGGTTTGATGCCGGGATCTGTGGGCAATGCTTGTTCCACGATTTTAGGATCAAGTCCTGGCATATCCACGTAAGACCATGCGAAGATGTCTTGATATTCTTTTAGTAGCTTGGTGAATTCGAGCCTTTCATCTCGGGATAGGTGTCCGCCGATCTTGACCTCTTTGACGTTCGCGGTATCTCCCAAATTAATAACGACTGGTTCTTCTGAGGTATGAGGCTTTGATTCTTCAAAGGTGTTCCAATCTCTTCGGATAGATGCATAATCACCGTCTTCCTCTTCCTCGATGTTATAGGAGTGGTTAATGGAGAGATCTGAATTTTGTAACAACCTGGTATGCATGTTTGAGATGATATGCCTGAAATGTCATGAGTATGGTTAGTTCGTGCTCAGTAAAAATGACATGCATGATCATGTAAAGTCTTTTCGAAAAAGTTTTCAAAACAGGTATAGGTACCAATGGGACTAGTCCTCATGTCATTGGACATCCCGGCCCCATGGAAATCTTTTGAAAATTAGGAAACATATGGCAAATCAGGCCTCAAGCTTCTATATGGAAGACTATTATCATCATTGGGCTGATTCGTGGTTCCATATGTCCTTAACAAAACATGTGTGGTTTTATTGAATGCGAAATGGGCCGCGTTACAAGATGTGCTATTTGGACCAACGGCCGGAGATCCAAAGGCGTTTTCCTATGCGCACAATAAGGAAAGAAAATACAATGAAATGCAGAAAGTTTTAAACGCAGTATTTAAAGATAAAGGAAGAGTTTCTTTACTCAGAGGAAGTGGCTTCATTGTCCAACCACTCCACGATAACATTCACAGAGTCATCTTCAAGAAAATGATTTGTCAGATCTAGTTCCATCGGCGAAGAGATATCCTCTTCAGATAGCCATTTTGAGTTCTGGTTGAAGTAGGCATTTAGGGGATTCCTGAACATCCGAAACCTGCCCTTCTAGGTGGGAGAACCGATGAATGAGTTATTCGGGCTGTTTTCGCCTCCCCGGCGTCCCAGGCTTTTGCCTCGGCCTCGGCCAGTTGCTTTTGGGATAGATTCATTCGTGGGATATTTCTGGTACCCCAAGCCAATTCTATGTGGATTAGCCTTTAACTGTAACGGGGTATTTATACCCTGATTATGTTTGCCTAGGCCTTTTTTGGGATTGAACCCGTATGCCAGCAGCATCTTAGCTGGTAGAAGACTGGCTTCTGAGATGTAGAGGGTTCTCAACTTCGTCCCGGCTGGGGTATGAACTGTTGCCACCAATTCTAGGGAATGATAGCTTGCTTCTGTTTTCTCTTCAGGCTCAACATAGGGAATGGCACTATTCTGGTATGCCTGGAGGTCGACTTCCCCATGTACGGTAATTACCTTCACATCTACAACGAAACGTACTTTTTGGTGCAAGCTCGAAGGGACAGCTCCCGCTGTATGGATCCAAGGTCTTCCTAGTAAGAACCCAAATGCACTGGGCAGATCCATTACTTGAAAGTTTATAGAGAACTTTGTTGGGCCGATAAATACGTCAAGCTCGATCTCACCCTCTACCGTCTTCTTCATGCCATCGAATGCTCTTACAGCTGTCTTGGATGCCTTGATCATCTCTTCATTGATTCCCAGCCTCCTTATGGTAGCCAAAGGGCAGATGTTAAAGGCTAATCCATTATCGATCAATACGTGTGCCACTCTTTTGCCGTTACATTGGGCGGAGATGTATAAGGTCTTATTGTGCCCTCTTCCTTCCATGGGGAAGTCCTCGTCAGAGAAGCTTAATTGGTCTTTCAAAAGAATTGCTCCTACAAAGTCCCCTAGTTGTACCTCATTAATTGTTTCAGGGACATGTACTTCGTTGAGCACCTTCAACAGCGCGTTCTTGTGCTTCTCTGAATTGATGAATAGGTTTAATAGGGATATCTGAGCGGGCATCTTCCTTATCTGCTCTATTACTTCAAACTCGCTAGTTTTGATGATCGATATGAGCTTTTCGGCATCTTCCTTGGAGACCTCCCTTTTTCAGGTTCATCCTCTCTGGGGGCATAAAATCTTCCGGACCTCATTACTGCATCTACTTGTGTGGTCCCGTAGTCCCAATGAACAGCTTTAGGATCATACTCTTCTATTGGGGGGACTTTTATCGTTACAGTTGTCTGATGAGGTATCTCCGGTCCTGACGTGTTGCTTTCTTCCTCCTGAGGCAATTGAATTACGACAGGCCTAACTGGGCAATCTTCCACCTTGTTCAGGTTATCCAGTTCATCCAATCTAATCACCACGGTCGTGGCTACTTCGACCATTGATATAGTGTTGTCGAGTTCTTCTATGCCCTTCGAGGACTCTGGTTGAGAGAGATCATCCATATCTCCCCAACCGTCTGGTATGATGTCTTCAATCTTTTGATAAAAGCTGGGAGGAGCTGAATATTTCACTTTGAAATTGTACCCTCCAGAATCTTGACCCAGATTGTCTATAATTTCGCCTTTCTCCAGCGCATCGGCCATAAACTTGAGGTCTGCTAGACTTCGCCTCTTGGCTTCTAGTTCTTCCTCTTTGAATTCTTCCTCTGATTGAGTGACTGGCCCAAGACTGTTTGCCAGATTCTCATGTGAGGTACCACAGGCGCTATTCTGCTCAGTTGTGATCAAGAAGTGGTTCCCTTCTAAAGATAGAGAAGCTTCAGTCCCTTCGAATTCTTTATCAGTGATATCGGACATTATCCCCAAGCTCATCATCTTGGCGATACATAACTTCTTTTGGTCAGTTGAGATCTCCCCTGCTTTCGGGCATGATGAAGCGGTTGTTAGCAGGTCGGTCAGCTTGGGCACGTCTACCTTCAACTTCAGGTAGTCTTCTTCCACTTCAGAGAATATTGCCCCTACTGCTTGATGATCTGGAAGTGGGTTTTCTTGTACATTTGGGGCCGCGTGGTCAAATTTTAGAATCTGACTATCAATCAGGGCTTGCACTTTCAGCTTAAGGGTATAGCAGTTATCCACATTATGCCCTCTTTCGCCCATATGATAGGTACAGGTCTGGCTCTCATCAAAGCCAGGATACCTTGCAGGGTTTGCCCTAGGTGGTTCTTTCGCCACCAGGTGTTGCTCCAGCAACATCGGAAGCAGCTTGGATAAAGGTCTCGGGAGCTGGGAGAATTGCTTCTGGGGTTGCTTTCTTCTAGGCTCTTGTACCTTCGGTGCCGACCAGGATGACCCTCCTTTGATCTGGTTAGAGTTGCTGAACGACTTGAGCTTGTGGGGATCTGGTATGAATGCTATGTCGAGCCCGGCTTTCCTCTCTTTTTTAAAGGGATATTGTTTCCTAGTAGGTGCTTCGTGAGGCCTTCTTTCTCTCAAGGCCCACTCCAGCCTTTCAGCAACCTTTATCAGGTGTGCAAATGTTTGACATCCAGAAGTGTTCAGCTTGTCAAAGTACTCATAGGGGATTGCTTTCAGGAATAAGTCGATCAGCTCCTCTTCTGGGATTGAAGGCTTTACTTGGGTAGCCAAGGCTCGCCACCTCTGAGCATATGTCCTGATCGATTCGCCCCTTGCTTTTGAAGTTCGTAGAAGGTCTTCTCTTGTTGGGGCTGTAGTCGTGTTAAATTTGTACTGCCTGAGGAAGTCTTCTGCGAGATCTTCCCATCCGTCGTAATATTCCAAATCTAGTTCAATGAACCAGGCCAGAGCGGCGCCAGCCAAGCTCTCTTGGAATGTGTTCATTAACAGTGGAATGTAATCTGAATAGTGCGCCATCTTGCGCAGGTAGTACTTGAGGTGGGCACGGGGACAATCTGTCCCATTGTATTTCCTTACGAACTCGGGTTCTTTATAGTCAGGAGGAGTCTCCACTTTAGCAAAATGAGATATCTTGTCGAAGCGGGCTAACTCGTAACCTTGGCTGCTTAGGCATTCTTCGATCTTAGCCAATCTCTTAGCCTCTACCTCTGTTTTCACGGTCTGTTTTCCCTTCTCCTCTTTTTCAAGGTTGATAACAACAGGCGAGGCTTTTTGTTGTGACCGGCTATTTGGTTCATGAACGTCCTCCTCTGTACGCTGTGTATCTCTCGTCAACTCTTTATCTGTCGTATCAGGTATGAAAGAAGTACCAGCGTTGTTCTGGTTGTGAGTCGTCGTCTGTTTAGCTTGGGATGTCTCTAGCATGGCCTTAATGTCAGCCAACATAGTTGCTAGGGCAGTCATCTGAGATTCCAGCATGCCTACGCGCGGAGTCAACTCTTGCTGCTCCATTCTTGTCTTAAGGCGAGTTCGGAAGCGATGTGTGGGAAATTTCGTGATGAGAGCGTACCTGTTCCGAAGAGATTTTGAGTGAGTACTTCTTTCATTTTAGCAAAAAGGAGCAGCTAATTCTTTCAGCTGCATGCTTCTTGTCAGTAGATGAGAAAAAGGGCTACTTCGTGAGCCTTAGCCTCATGCAAGTAATTCTTTTAATCATTCCTCGACAAGAATTCATGGAATTAAAATAAGCGTAATTTCTGACGATAGTTTTTATGCATTTGCAAAACATGTTCACATTCATGCTCATGTGTCCAAGATAGTATTCCACAGAAATAAGAATGTATGAGAAGGCATCACAATGTTTGCTTATTTTACACTTGACAGAATAGCCTATTCAAGTCTAGGACGTTTGAGGCCTAAGGTATCCTCATCATCCCAGTATGGATTCCCCTCTTCAGCCTGGGGCTCCTCATCTTCTGAACACGACAGTGGTCCCATTTCTTCGGGTATGTAGGGCTCTATTCCCGGTACGTACGGCACGATGTATTCAGGTATGTAGGGCTCGACAAGGCTTCGTCGTATCGCCTTGAAATGTTGAATGTATTCTGTGGTGGCTCTATGAGTGTTTTCTTCTCGAGTCATGTTTTCTGGCCAACTTATTTCTTCAGCCCGGGAATTCTTCAAGGAGTGTATGATGGATGCCACCTTGGCTTCAAATTGTCTCTTCTCCTCCTTCGTGAGGTTCTGGCTTGGTAAGTCAAAGGAAAAGATACCAGGTTGCGGTGGAGAAGGGATCTCCTGAAGTGCTCCAAACTGCCGAATCACCCTTCTTGGATAGTATGCGGTTGCGCCCGTAAATCCTAGCAAGGGGACTGGACCTCCGTCATCGCAGGTCAATCTGACCTTGCTCAGCGTCGGTAACCTTAGCCGCCATCGGAGTTGTTCAGGTTTTAGGACTTTGAGGAAGTTCCTCCACTCTATGAAATTGAACTTAGGAACACGTGTATGGGTTCTAACAAATGTTTTAAGAGGGTGTGCATCGGGACCGATTTCGGTGAAACCCGTGCGGATGTGGAATTGTTTGATATGGGATGTGAACCACAGATACAGAAGATCACTAGAAGCTCTAAAGATTCCCTTTTTGTTTTTCTTGAAACGATTTAGGGAGAGGAAGGTTTCGGCAAGGAGGATGTTTGAGTAATCCCACCCACAACAGACTTGTCTAGCTACTACAGCCATAATAGGGTCGAAGGCGACAGTTGAGATCGGGAATAGTACAAAGCTAAAGAATGCCAAGATAAAGGCTCTACCAGATTTGGTTCCTTTAGTAGCAGGAAGGCGGGAGAATCGGTCTGTAAGGAAAGATAGGGAGATCCGTCCAGAATTGCTTTTTGCATCTGCTTTGACTTCATTCAGGTTTGTGTCCAGGAATTCAGCCACCTGACTTAGGGGTTCAAGTCCTATAGGGGGTCGGACGAGCGCAGGGGTGAACTCAACTCCGATGACGGCACTGTATTCCTCGATAGTGGGAGTGATCTCTAGTCCTTCCATACAAAATGTAGCGGTGGTAGGATCCCAGTAGAGCGCCATGGCTTGAATAAAGGCAGGTGGGCACTCAATCTTTAATAGGTCCAGTAGGTACCCTAGTCGTGATTCGGCATACTCCTGGCTGGCTTCACCCATGCCATCCCACCATGACTGGAGTTCAGCTCGGGGGATTTTGAACACTTGAATATCATTCTTTCCCATCAAGTCTAAAATATGCAAATGATTTTAAAAAGTCAATCATCAGAAATTACTGTAAATGTATGAATATGCAGATGTCATGAAGCATGTATGAGCTAACTTGATTGCATAGTTCAATTTGAAGAAATGGAGATTAGGACCCTTTTTCAGGTCTTGAAAGCCTGACTCAAAGTCTAATTTCCATTTCAGGGAAGTGAATTATGCAATTTAGTCAGGTTTACTCAGTGACTAAGGGAAATAGCAACGTCACATTCCATTGGTCGATACATCAAAAGAGCAAAGTGGAATGAACTTTTATTACAATCAAGATGCCTAATGGAAGAAGGGTAAAGAGAGGTTTTTCAAACAAGAAAGCCATAAAAGCCAATGGAACGTGAGGATCTAAATCACTCTTCTTCAGAAGTCTACCCAAATGACAGTCGGTCAGGAACTCTCCCTTAATCTAGGGTAGGGGGTTATCTTCAGTGATTTGGTTGAGAGGTTGTAGTTCCTCTGGCCACTCTCTAGTCCAGGGTATGATGACTTCGGGAGCCTTCTCGGGTTTCACTTTTTTGAGTGTGATACGCCTTGGCTTGGTCTTGATCGCAGAGCGTCTCTTCCTACCCCAAGAAGTGATCATGGGTATGTTCTCTCTAGCCAGTAATTCAGCCTTCCGACGGGCGTATGCTTCCCTAGCCAGCTGGTTGCGACGTTGTCTCTTCATCTCCAGATAATTCTTGAACATCTCATCTGATTCTCGCTTAAACCTGAGGTTATCGACGTAGTAGCGGGTTTGGCAATCTTCGGCGTATCCTAGCTTACGTCCAGTCAGTTCCCGACCATGCACGAATCTAGTGAAGTGTAGCCTTGTGTTCGGTCCAGGGCGAGTGACTTTTCTCAAGTACTCGAAAGTTACCAACTCTGTTGAACTTTTAGGGAACAGCGACATCCTATCCTATAATCATTGTTGTTCCCATTAGTCACTTTGAGTAATCTTCATGATGCTAATGCATATGGGTGTATGCAATGTATAAGTCATGGAGCAGGAAATAAAGTACATTTTTAGAAATAAAATGTCTTACCAACCACACTTTGGGGGATGTTGAATGCCCCATGTATCAATGGGTGGTTTTAGGTATACCAACCATCCATAGACATGCGCATGCGACAAGTGGGTATACTCTAAAAAAAATCGAAAGTCAGGTGAGGAACCTACGACTCAGGCTCCCACGATCCACACGAGGCAGATTCCTCCCCAAGGGTACCTACCCAAGAGGGCTAGATATCGCCAATGCAGATGGTAGGCGGGAACGAATACGAAAGTCTCAAGTGCCATCAAACACAAGATCCTTTTCGCACCCTTTTCCCTATCTAAGGTAACCTAGAGGTGGTTTGCAGTCGGGGTTTGACCGCTAGTGTGTGCGATGTGTCGTGATCATCACAATGCAAAGCAGTTTGTATCAAAACAGCGCTTCAGTATGTGCGTAAGATAAACATACATTCCCAACTCCAACCTGCAGGAAAGATGTCAACAATCACTCCACCCCTTATTTCTCCAATCTGCAAAAATATCTAACACAATGGTTAGCATACGTACCTCACCTTCGAGAGCATCTGCGAAAAATAAGGTCAGATAAACCAAACAACTTTTTAATCGGCTCAAGTCCTCAGGAATTCGTAACCAGAGATTTTGGTTTAGAATATGTTCCCCAGCGGAGTCGCCAGTCTGTCGCGACCCTCTCCCGGCGCGGAGGCGGGCTAATGGGCCGCCCGATCGCTGGCTTGATCGGACGCGGGCCTCTCCCAAGGCCCATTACCTAAATCGCAACTGCTGGATATACGTGATTGACCTTCAGTGTGGTCTAGTGACATGTGATGAGTGTACATGTCGAGGAGTCGCCACCAATCGTTTTGCGGAGGGTACGATCGGAAACCCTATCGAATAGTTGGGAGTAGTCTATTCGATTCTGCAGAAACCAGAGAAATGGGTTCGGGGACTTAGTTACGCCAACTGTTAGAGTTGACGCCCTTTCGGTACCTAAGCTGAATGGTTTGTCTGATCCTAGGTTTTCATACAGATGAGTGAGGTACTGATCCTAAATCTAAGAATTCATGCAGATGGGAATAGCTACCCTATCATTCACAATCATTAAAAGTAATAGCACAAGTCAAGGAATCAGTACATGCGGATAAAACACATGAAATCAGCATGGTATCCCTAATGAGGCCCTATTAGCATAGAGAAATATTAATCAAGGCTTAGGAGTGATTTGGACATGATTCGCCCATGAGGGGCATAATCGTAATTTTGAACAATTCGGGGAAAATTTACCTGTAAAAGGGTAAACCTGTCATTTTAGACAAATTGGGAAGTCAAAAGACAGTGGAAATAGGATTGGCCATCAATCCAATCCATTTCCTATTTTTCGGGAATTTCCAAGATTTTTCTGGAATTTTCAAGTGATTTTACCCTTTGAGGGGTAAAGTCGTCATTTAGACAAAGATGAGAACTGAAAACCTCAAATATTAGGGTTGGTCGTCCACCTGACCCAAACCCTAACTTTAAGCAATTTTCAGAACTCGATTGAGACAAGAAAGATAATTTTCCCATTGAAGGGCAAAATCATCATTTTGAGAAAAGGGGCGGGACTCGAAATCCAAACTTAAGAATTGGTCGTCTAATCGACCCTAATTCTTGTCTTGGCATTATCGGCCTTATCTCACATACACAGTAGAGGCGACTTACCCCTAAAGGATAATGTCGTCGAGTCTTGGAAGAACGGATAAGAAACCCCAAAAATAGGGTTGACCAGTTGTCTGTGGTCAACCCTCGATTTTTGGGGGTTTCTGGAATGTCTAATATTTTCCCACAATTTTTCATATTTTTTTGGAATTTTCTGGCATTTTCTAGCATTTTTTGGATTTTCTGAAATTTTTCGATTTTTTTTATTTATTTTTTTTTTTTAAATCATTTTCTGATTTTAAAAAAAAAAAGTGACTCGGACCGGGCGACCCGACCCCCTCGGGTCGGAACCCGGCCCAGACCCGGACCGGCGCGTGCCCCAGCTCCAAAACGACGCCGTCCCCTCCTTTGAATTGTCGGACTTGATCTGACGGCCTTCATTGCGCCGCGTGGCTATTCCACGTCCACTGGATAACCTGACTGGAATCTACAGTTCAGATTAGGCGAAGACTCGATCAGGACCGTCTGATCAGATTACTTAAACCTACGGCCACGATTAGATTCTAAGATTCGATCTAGACCGTTGATTCACACTTACCTAAACGACGACGCACACCCCCTAGACCCTACGACGTTGTTTCAACCATTCTTTATTTCCGATTTAAAATCTTTTCCGAATTATCCTAATTTCTAATCGGACGGCCACTATTTGTTGGACTCGATTAACCTGAGCCGTTCGATCTACGCTGACTCACCCCTAACGGACTAACGGTCGATCTGACTCGACGTACCCGTGGACCAATGGCCGACTGCCATCTCAGCTTTTGACCTGTTGACTTTGCCACGTCAACTTCGTCTTCAACCTTTCGATCCCGGCGGAATGGACGGCTGAGGATCTCCGACGACGATCCTACGGTAGGATCTTGATGAAATCGTGCGAGACCAACGACAATCGACTCGCGATTAGCTTTAGTTTGACATATCTAAGAATCGAAGCATCCTATTCACAGAATCAAGAACATCGTGCGAATTGCCGAGTACGACCATGGAAGCTCAATCATGCGATTCACTCAAAATCAGAGAAATTCAGTCACAGAATAGCACCAATGGAGGTTCAGAAAACTTACCTCGAGCTCAGATTGAGCTCGCTCGGCCCAGATTTGGCTGGGCAAGAATCGGCTATGGAGGCTAAATCGGAAGACTCGATTCGGGGTATGTGAGCAAAATCAATGCAAAATGAAGACGCGGACATGGTCAGTGACGTTCAAGGAATGAAAGGCACACACTAATTGCAAGAAGGATCATGGGATGTGTGAATCGCCATGAATGCTCAAGGAAGAACTCGAGACTGCGACTCACCTGTTCTTGCGATTTCGCGGGGCGCGGCCGGCGGCGATCGCTTCCTGGCGCTCTGGGCGGTCTCCTGGAGGTCTCCCCGAGCTTTGGTCTAGCCTCAAAAGGCCTGACCGATGCTCTGTGGATTCGAGCTCTGTCCTCGACAATGGCAGTTGGAGGACGAGCTCACTCTCTCCCCTTCTCCTTCTCTCTCGATTTGGTTTCGCCTCCTACAACTGAATCCGTTCGTCCTTTTAACCGAAAGCCCCCACGGGTTTATATAGCTTTTGAGATTTTTGCGCCGAATCGGGGAACGGCCAACTGACCCAAATTGCACGTGCAACCACGTGATTTTAGGCCCGAACGGCGTCGGGGAGAATGGGCAATTCGTCCAGGTCCATTTGGTTCTCCGGCGGGTCTCATTCCTCGCGAATTTGGCACGAATTTGACATGTGTTTGAGAATGTTGACTTTCACTGGTTTGCAGGTTTGACTGACCAATTCCATCTTCCTTCGGTGGCCATTGATCGTCGTTCTAGCTCCAATCGACGGTAAGTGATCTAAGGAACTAAACACCCACCATTGCATCTTCAATTGAGGTCGATTGGCCCGTCAATTTCCCCGTCAAAGTTCGTCCTTCTACTGTTCACTCGCCAGGAACCTGAGGAAGACGATGACACTGTAGCAGACCGGTTCGACCGGTCTGACCGGCGGTCTGACCGGTCTGAACCGGTCCCGAATAGGACTTTTCAAATTACGCCCAAATTAATGGGAAAATTTTGCAATTGAACTTCATAATCGAATCTAGGGCATGAATTCTATCTAGAAATGTGGTTTTGCCCAAAAGTTTTCATCAATTTCTACAAAATCCCCAAATTCTTATTTGATTGGAAATTGGGAATCGTGTAATTGAGGGTGCAAATGATCAAATTGGGTTAAACCACCTATGCCAATCGATTTAAAATGGTGTAATCCATTGGGTAGCATGTTCAATTTGCAATGATAACCCTTGAATTAAAAATAATTTCAATTATGCTTAAATTCAAGGATTAGAATGCAATTTTAGTATGTAATTTTGTCAAATCCGTGCAATTGAGCAAATTACACAAACAATTGGGCTAAATTGAAATAGGGGATAGTTAGATTGAATGTCAAGATCTTAAAAAATGTCAAAATTGAAAACTAAAAGACTCAATTGTTATTTTTTCTTCAAATTCAATAATACGGGTTACAAAGGAACACCTAAAATTGAATCTGATTTTGATTTTTTTGTGAGGTCAAAAATACAAGGAATTAAAAGGAAAAATATTGGATATTTGTCCATATTTTTGTGACCTCAAATGCTATTTTTCTTGATTTTTTAGTGTTTTTCTATTTTCCAAAAATACTAAAAAAATATGAAAAATGTGAAAAATTATTTTTTGGTCAAGAATGGTTCCTTGGGCTTGGCCAAGGCCACTAAGGTTGATTTTGTAATTTTTTGACTTTTTATGAATTTTTTGTGATTTTTCAAAAATAAAACTGAAAAAGACTTGGTCAAAAATCTGGTGTCAACACCACCTTCCACCGCCGGTCGCCGCCTCACCACATGCTGCCGCTCGCCGCTTTAACACATGCCGCCACTTGCCGGCTGCTGCCTCACCACATGCCGCTGGTGCCGCCTCTGCTACCGGATGCTCGCCGCCGCCACCGGCGATCATCGCCGTCGGCGGTCGCCCCCTCAGCCCCCGGTTGCCGCCACCGGTCGCCGCCTGCCACCGTCGAAAATAGAACCAAGAAACATAAATTTTGTGCTATTATCAAACGAACTCTTGTTCTAGAAATAGAAAATCTGAAATGTTACCAAACATGTTTTTTAGTTGAGAAACTCGTCCTTGGAATAGAAATGAAAAAAATTTATTTCTTGCCAGAAATAGAGTCAGGAAATAGAGATGCGTGCCCTAACTTACCATGCAATCTTGGAATAAGAGATAAGGACATGTTTTTCATTGGAAAATGAAATGACAGAGACAACTTTCATAAGACGGAGTTGGGAGAGACTTGTCCTAAATTAGGGGAGAGCATTGGATCTAGTTCAACTCGAGAGCCGGTTCCTAGGACTGGGAACTATAGAGACTGCCTAAATCGATTTTCAAGCCTCTAATTAATTTTTCTTCGCCCTCTCCAAGATTTGGACTATGGTATTTTCTATGGACATACAACTACAGAACTACTTGACCAAGGATAGATTTTGTAAGAAAATGATGCAGCTTTTCAATTTTATTATGAAATTCTTAGTTTCAAACAAAAACACAAAAAAAAACTAGCCGATTCTTAAGCAGTTGATTCGGTTCCAATTCTATGGTTCACAAGGTAGGTTTTTGTCCTAGGTAGAGAACATATCTTGGAACGGGATAAGTGCACCGTGAGTGCCATAACTTGTGTACGGCGTTCACTTGAGTGCCATAACTTTCAAAACGTTCACTTGAGTGCCACGTCAGCTTTCCGGCGTGCCACGTAAGCTTTCTGGCATGCCACATCAATTTTCCGTCGTGTCACGTCAGTTTTTTCGGCGTCCACGTCAGCGATGGCACTCAAGTGAACGACTTTTGAAAGTTATGGCACTCAAGTAAATGCCGCACAAAAGTTATGGCACTCAAGTGAACGTCGTACAAAAGTTATGGCACTGATAGTGTACTTATCCCTCTTGGAACCGATCACCGCTAAAAATTCGAAGTCCTTGTTTACTACAGAAATAGTCTCCATCAACATTGGGATAATTGACCATCGCAAAGAGACAAGACAATACTAAAAAACATCCTCGAAGAATAGAACAAATGCCAGTAGAGAACACCTTCCAGCTCCAGGAGCAAATATGAAGCAGGGTGAGTGTAGTCTCCACCCCTATAATGCTTTTACATAGATGAAGATTAATGAGTACGGCATATTTTTCTCGACCCATTGTTGGAGCTTGTCTTGTAAGAAGTTCAAATAACAATAACAAATTCATGGACAATGATCTCAATCATATGAAGTACCATGATCCAGAAGAGAGGGGCAAAAAAAAAAGGGGGTGTTACCACAGGGTCACAGCAGGATCCCTGTCACTACCGGCCCCAAACCACCGGCACCACAACATCTCCACCACTGCCTCGAACTGATGCCTCATCTCTGGGTGTTACACTGCTAGTCCTGTTCGTATCCATCCCCGTAAGCTTATTATGTTAGCTCATTGTGCAGGAGGATCATTACTTATACTAGATATAGGTGGAAAGGAGACAGATCGCAAGATGCTGCTACTCGTCATGCAGTGAAGAAACTAGTTAAAAGGCTTCTTCTCGCAATTCCAGCATGATTGATACAGATAACCTCGCTCAAACTGGTAACAATTGTCACGTAAGTTCCTTTGGAGTACATATTATTCTGAATTTGGGCTCTATTTGCAGTTCCTATGTCATGCAGATCACGATCATTAAAAATAAGAAAGCAGCACCAGACAAAAACTTGTATACTGGAAAGTCGAGACCCAGAAAATCCCAGCGTTGGAATGACTGAGACGCAGAAGAGTAAATTGCGTGGTGACAGGATAAATGGCGTGAATTCTTGTTAGGATCAAACTCAACACACAAGCAGTCTATCAGGAATTTAGAATGACAACGAAACGATGAACTCACTCTCGCAGACTTGCAGCATCTCAAGTTCACACAGTGTAGATGACCTGCGAGCAAGTACTACAACCTTCAAATACGGAACATGTAAAAGCATTATTAATCTGAAAGTCTGGTGCTCCACATCATGTCGAGGATGAAGAATCGCAGTGGATGACAAATGAAAAAATATTTTCTCAAAAGACACTATTATGATCTAGTCCTCCAACAAAGGCTGCCAGCTACATTCCTACCATGATCAAGAGAGAGAATTCATTCCTACTTAGAGACATGAATCTCTTGGTAACGAACAAAGAACATGCAACCAAAGATATTCAAACTTACCAAGTTCTTGCTAGTTGCAACACAATATGGCTTTGAACTTGAAAGTTCCACTAGTTGTGCAATGAACAAGTATCCGGAGATGTTCAAGAACGTCTTAGTCAGTGACCGTGATGTGCTTGACAACGCCAAGATAAATGTTTTTTCTCTACTTGTCTTAGTCAGTGACCGTGTGTCCATCTTCTCTTTTCTCGTTTGAGACAAATATTATCATCAGTCCCAAGTTCCGAAAATATACTACTTCTCCCAGCAAAAGGGCTTTATAGATTTATTGCTGTTCTAGCCTGACCCTGGGACAAGATTGAGAAGCAAAGTACACTCTCCTTTGTTAAAAAGGAGACTGCTATATATCTTTCACTGAGTATTCAATTTTTTTATGAGCTGTTTGCTATGATAAATTACATGTCCGTTTGTCGTGACCTCCCTTTTCCATCCGAAAGGGGAGAAGGCATAAGGTTTAGGGGTATTGCCCCAAAAGGCGGGTCAGATGGCTCGCCGATTTAGGCGCAGGCTTTCTCAAGACCATACACCGTGCAACGTTAGATCCCGTTTTAAATTTTTTGTGACCTAAGTATTTTTAGGAGTCGCCGCTATTAGAAGTCGTCTAGAAACCAAACGAGACGCTTTCCTATGAAACTACAGATTCTAATTTCGCTAATCTTGATATAATGTTCTTGCGGAGCATCTTCAGCTCCGGTGAGAGAGAGTATTCAACTGGGCAACAATCAGATTGACACTTAAACAGCACGGGCACCTAGACATGGCCAAATTGGACCCGAACCCGGAACCGGCCCGTTGACCGGGTCCGCGGTTCCGAACCGGAACCGAAACAGGACCTTCACGGGCTGGTTCCGGTTCCTATTTTTTCGGAACTAGCCCGGAACTGCCGGTTCCGGGCCGGTTCCAACCCGGTTTAAAAAAAAAAAAAAACTGTGGGTCCTGCCCCCTGAAAATTTCAGAGGGCGGGGCCCCCCCTCCCGCGGGAAAGAGCCGTTGGCTCTTCCCCAACGGCCCGAAGGCCAAAAATTAAAAAAAAATTAAAAAAATTAAAAAAAACTCTATAAATACCTCTCAATCCTTATTTATTTTTCTCACAATTTCTCTCAATTCTCTCCAATACTCTCAAGTGTCAAGTTTCACAATCTCTCAAATTCTCTCAATGTGCTATTCTCTCTAAATTTGGTCTCAATTTTTCGATCAATTTTCTCAAAAAATGGCAAGTGGAAGTAGAAATACTAGAAAGGGAAAGAACCCGATGCCGATCGAGATGGGAGAATCCGATTATCCCGTTCATGAATATGATCCTCGTGAATATGCATGTTGGGAAGACGACGATGCTTCCAATCCCAACGTCGAGCGCGTCTCAACGCAAGAAAGTCTTCGTCCTCGTGGTGTCGAAGAATCGTTGATAGCGAAGGAGCGAGGACGAAAGAGCCGAGAATCCGATTTATGGCTACACTTTAACAAAGTGTGGAATGAAAATGAAGGCAAGTTTGATATAAGCTGTAAATATTGTCCGCAGACATACAAGCTTGGTAAAGGAGATGGTTATGGAACATTTCGTCGGCATGTGACCAAAAAACATTCAACGCAAGCGGGGATCGACACTAGCCAACAACAAATTCCTAGGTTCGTCAATCCTAACGCTCATCCTTTATTTCGTTTCACTAATGCACTTTACAAAGAAACATTAGCTGAATATGTTGCCCTTGAGCATGCTCCGTTTAATACTGGTGAAAATCCTAATTTTAGATATTTGGTAAACACTGCGTTAGCTCCGCAAGCACCATCTGTTTCGAGAAATATTATTAAACGCGAACTTGAACATGTTTATACAAAACAAAAAAAGAAATTGTTAAGATTTTTTAAAGAATTCAATGGACGTGTACATATAGGTAGTGATATTTGGACTGATTCTTGGAATATTAATTCTTATATGGGTATCACGTGCCATTGGATAGGTGATGATTGGGTTATTCAAAAAAGACTTCTTGCATTTCGAGTTTTTCCTTAAAGGCATACAGCCCATAATATTTATAGACTAATTATTCAAGTTTTAGAAGAATTTAATTTGATTGATAAAATTTTTTCAATTGGTTTTGATAATGCCGCCGCAAATACTGCTTCCATTCCTGAGTTAGAAAAACTTTGTAAACCCTCTTTTGGCGGATAATTTTTTCACATTAGATGTGCTTGCCATGTTTTGAATTTATGTGTTCAAGATGGTTTACGAGTTCTTGCAACATCTCTTCAGCCAATAAATAATGCAATTAGATATTTGTGGAGCCGTCCTCAACTTATGAAAGAGTGGGGAAAATATTGTAAAAAAAATAGGAAAAGGGCAAGAAGGTTTCCAAAAGATATTCCGACTCGTTGAAATTCTACCTACAATATGCTTCTACAAACTTTTGATTACAAAGATTTATTATGTTCCTTTATTTCGAATAATGTTCCCGATATTGCTTTGCTCCCGCAACATTGGGAAGTTTGCAAAAAAAATTTAGATTTTTTGAAAGTTTTTAATGATGCTACTAATATTTTATCTGGTGTTTATTATCCTACTACGTATTTATTTTTAATAGAGTGTGTTAACATTGCTGGTATTTTTAATGAATGTGAAAAAGATACTGAATTAGCTTCGAGTATTTTAGTAATGCGAGAAAAATGGTTGCATTATTACTTGAACATTCCTCTTGTCTATTTAGTTGGTATTATTTTCGATCCACGTACTAAATTAGATGGTTTATTAGATTATTTGAATGCTTATTATTATGAATGTTTACATTTGAATGAAGTAATAGATATTCATAGTATACAAGTAGATGTTAAAAAAGTTATAGTAGAATTATATAATGAATTTTGTAGTAAATATGGTTTAAGTGATAGTGGATGTGAATCTGTCCAGCCTAGTGTCTCACGAAGCAATACAGGTATTTCACTTGGTAGAGGGTATAAAATGCTCATGAGTAGGCAAAAAAAAAACAAAAAGGGACAACAGGTAGTATTTTCGAATTAGAAAACTATTTAACAATTTATTTTGAGTTTAGTGATTCCGAACACAGCGCAGCAGATTTCAAGATTCTTGAGTGGTGGAAGAACCATTCAATTCAATATCCAGTTCTCTCCCTCATTGCAAGACAAATATTAGCGACACTTTCTTCCACAGTGGCAGTTGAACAAGCATTTAGTGCTGGAGGATTAATTTTAGACTCCCGCCATTCAAGATTAAATCCGAAAAGTGTGGAGTTTCAAGCTTGCGTCGATGATTGGACAAGGGCTAAGCTTCGACAACAAGAGTTGAATCGAGAACACGAATTCTTCAATGATGATTGTGGAGATACCACCGCCACCACAACAATAGGTAGCGACGATTGAGGATGAGGTAAGTTGGGGTTACCAAAGGTAAGAGAACTACATGGGCTTTGATTCTTCTATCCCCCAAGAAGATATGTAGGCGCTTAATGATAATTCATTAAGTTCAAGCCCATTCCTCATCTTTTTTTTTTCAAATTTTTTTACAATGTACAATTTGATTATAAATTTTAATTAATAATTTATTAATTTATTTTATTATTTTAAAAATAAAATTATAGGTTCCGGAACCGGCACTGGAACCGGTCCTTTATGGGCCGGTTCCGGTTCCACCATTTGGCGGAACCGGAACCGGCGGTTCGACAGAACCGCGCACGTCTACGGGCACCACATGAACATTGAGAAGAAGGAAAAAGGAAGAAGGCGAAAGCGTGCGTGAGGCAGCGAAGACAATGTAGAAGAGATTTGAGCGCTGCTATCAAGCATTATACGGGGTGCTTTAGCTGAAATTTGAGATTCACCAGCACATGACTTGACTCGCTTTTCTATTAATAAGAGAAATAGATAAGAAAATGTTATCCAAAAAAATTCTAAACCCTTCAGTGCCCCTTTAAATTTTTATAAATTTTTGTAAGGGATGAAGTTACAAATTGAGTAGCTACAACACATAATTACTGTACTAGTGATCCACCTCAATAGTTATCACGCTTGGATCATGAATTTAATAGGCACCCCTTTTCACATCGATCGATTATCTGAACAAATGAGACAACGGCAATAATGCAATAACCAAACAGTGGAGAGAGCTAAATCCCGTTTCTACATTAAGAAGAGCTTAATTGATCATCTGTATAACGAGTCCATCCAATTATTTTTTTCCCAAGTCTTGATTTGGACTGCTGTTGAATATGCTTTGCATAGGTTTCGCGTTATTGTTGTGTATACGCGTAGAATGTGTATTGTGTAGGCACGTCCGACAACCCCATCGTGCTGCTGGTGCAGAAATGGAGAATACGAGGGGTTTTTTCCGATTTAATTCCAAAAAAAAAATATTTACGAAATTAATTTTTAAAAAAAATTACCGATTTAGGTCTCGCGCGCTAGGTAGACTAGCGCGCAAGACCCGCGCGCTAAGGGAACCAGCGCGCTGCGCTTGCTTGCTTATTTTATTCTCTCTCTTTTTTTTGCTGCAATAAAAAAATTATATTTATTATTAATTTTGACGAATTTTATTAGCGACGAATTCTGCGACGAACGTGTTATTGAAAATGTACGCTATATATTTTACGACGAAATTTGCAATAAATCTGATGTTTCGATGCAAATTAGCGAGGAATTTTTTTCTTCGTTAATTTTCCGTAGCTAAAATCCTTTTTTATGTTTTTCAATTATTTTATATTTTTAGACAAAAAATTATTATTTTTTGTATTTGTCCCCAATATGCGATGAATTTCTAAGTTATATTTTTGCGACAAATGTACCGCAAATTTCGTCGTGCGACACGTTTATATTTTGCGACAAATTCATGCGACACGTTTGTCGTTGAAAATGATATAAAGCGTACATTTTCAACGACAAACATGTCACATGAGTTTGTCGCAAAATATAAACGTGTCGCACAACGAAATTTGCGGTACGTTTGTCGCAAAAATATAGCTTAGAAATTCATCGCATATTGAGGACAAATACAATAAAAAAGTCTAAAAATATAAAATAATTGAAAAACATAAAAAAAGGATTTTAGCTACGGAAAATTAGCGAAGAAAAAAAAATTCCTCGCTAATTTGCAACGAAACATCAGATTTATTGCAAATTTCGTCGCAAAATTATACATCGTACATTTCCAACAACAAGTTCGTCGTAAAATTTCGTCGTGCGACACGTTTATATTTTGCGACAAACTCATGCGACACGTTTGTCGTTGAAAATGTACGCTTTATATTTTGCGACAAACGTGTCACATGAGTTTGTCACAAAATATAAACGTGTTGAACGAAGAAATTTGTGGTACATTTGTCTTCAAAATATAGCTTAGAAATTCATCGCTTATTGGGGACAAATACAAAAAATAATAATTTTTTGTCTAAAAATATAAAATAATTGAAAAACATAAAAAAAGGATTTTAGGTACGGAAAATTAACGAAGAAAAAAAATTCATCGCTAATTTGCATCGAAACATCAGTTTTATTGCAAATTTCGTCACAAAATATATAGCGTACATTTTCAATAACACGTTCGTCGTAAAATTCGCCGCTAATAAAATTCGTCGAAAATTAATAATAAATATAATTTTTTTATTGCAACAAAAAAAAAGCAAGCAATCAAAGCTTGCAAGCAAGCTTTGCTTGCTTGCGTTAGACCAGCACTTGCGCGCTGGTCTACCCAGCGCGCGAGACCTAAATCGGTAAATTTTTTTTTTAAAATTAATTTTATAAATATTTTTTTTTGGAATTAAATCGGAAAAAAACCCGAATACGAGGAGGATCGGGAAATTGATCTTGACAGATGGGGCGAAAAGTCTTGTTGTACCTGTCGTGCTCTAGCGACTTACTTCACTTTTGTCGTGTCTTTTCGTGTGCGTGTATTGTCGGTTCGAGCATGTTTTCCTTTCTCGTGTCCCTATGGTGAGGAAAGTGAAGCTCCTGTTCATCGACATCTCATCTTAAAGACTTATGCGTCACATTGGCAATTTTCGATCAATATTAACATAAATATACAAGATTTATGATTAAATTGGCAAAAAAAAAATTAGAACTGAATTATCACAATTGCAGTGTGTTTAAATTTTTTTATAGTAATTCTTCCCTACTTGAGCTATGCCAAGTTGTTGTCTGAACTTTCTTCGTATACATCACAGTGTCTATTGATTTCGATTTCGATTTTCGAGTCAAGCTAATGATTCGTAACATGTTTTGTGAATATCGTTGTCATTCCTGAGTAGAACGTCTCAAGTGTCTAAATTTCATAAAGAATTCCAATGAGAAATTATGCAACGTCGATAGGATCCAATTCTGTTTCTACTGACTGATCATTTCAAATGATGCGAATGAGTCATTTTTCTACTATTATCTTTCAAATCATTCATTTTTCGCGAAACAACTGAAGTCTTAGTTTTGAGAAGTCCATATGATCTGTTTTTTTTCCTTTGGTAACCGATGCCCTCCAAGAAGCTTCCTTTATGTGATGAACAAACTACAATTGGACGTATTCTTATCGTTGTTAGTCTCCGTGCTAGAAGCCGTGTTAAATATGTCTTGAATTTTATGTACTCGGCCCGGTTCATCACCCGACCCGACATATTTTTTTGTGCGACCCAAAATTGGAGAGAAAATTGAGATTTGGTTCGTGACGCGGAGAGTTGGGCCGATAGGCCAAACTCGGAGGTTTTTCGAGCCCTATTTACTACTGCGGCTAGGGTTTATTTTGTTGTACGGCGATTTTTCGTCATCTAAGAGATTTGTGAGCCATGAGCTTTGTTTCAGTCGCTGAGAACGACTTTTGTAATCTGTACTCTTCTTGATTATAGTGGAATCTCGTTTTGCCTCGCCCGTGGATGTAGATCACCTTGATCGAACCACGTAAATCCTTGTTGTTCTGTGTTTGTTTTTGCATTCGTCACAACAAACTGGTATCAGAGCGAGTTCGTTTCTGGGATTCTTGAAGATGAAATCTTTGAAGTTTCAGATCTCATCTTTTGACGGCAAGAACAATTTCGGATTATGGAGAATAAAGATGAAGGCTTTGTTGAAGCGAGAGGGAACTGTTAGGGCACTGGATGGAAAATATCCAGACGACATGACCTCGGCTGAGGTTGAAGAGATTGATGAGAAGGCGCACAGTGTGATTCAGTTGTCTCCAGATGACAATGTTTTGCGAGAAGTCGCCGATGAGGAAACAGCGGCTGGTCTCTGGAAGAAACTGGAAAGTCTCTACATGAAGAAATCTTTGACATCGAGGCTTTATTTGTAGCAGTGTCTTTATACCCTAAAAATGCGTGAAGGTACGCCTGTTCAGGAACACTTGGATGAGTTTAATAAAATTATTATGGATATGAAAAATTTAGATATTAAACTCGAGGATGAAGATCAAGCTTTGATCGTGTTATGTTCACTGCCTGCTTCATACGAAAATTTTGTGAACTCGATGCTTTATGGACGTGAATCCATAACTTTGGATGATGTTAAAACATCATTGAGTTCTGCAGAACTGAGAACGAAGTTGAATGGGAACAACAGTGGAGACAGAGCAGATGGTTTGCTTGTGAGAGGCAGAACCAAGAGCAGGGATAAAGTCTTCAGAGGGAAATCTGTTAATCGTTCAAAATCTAGGCCACCTGGAGATAATACGAACGTCGAGTGCTACTATTGTCACAAAAGGGGACATTACAAATCAGATTGTCCTTTGCTCAAGAGAAAGGATAAGCAGCATGCTCAAAGACAAGATGCGGCGAATGTTGCTGACAAAAATGAGTCAAATGCGTCAGACAATGTTCTTACGGCATGCTCTGCTGTTAGTTTCTCTAATGATGTTTGGATAATGGACTCGGGAGCATCATATCATATGTGCCCAAATAGAGAATGGTTCACCACATATGAGCCAATGAATGGTGGATCAATCTTGATGGGAAATGATGATGTATGCCAAGTTGTGGGAATTGGTACTATTCGGATTAAGTGCCACGACAAAGCAGTGAGAACCTTGACTAAAGTAAGGCACATACCAAACTTAAAGAGAAATCTTATCTCTTTGAGCAGTTTGGATTCCATTGGGTGTGTGTACTCAGGTGGAAGTGGAGTTCTCAAAGTATCCAAAGGCAATCTGGTTGTGATGAAAGGAAGGAAGGTGAATCACTTGTATCATTTGCAGGGTAGCACAGTTTTGGGTACTTCAATTGGCACATCAAATTCTGTTTTGGATAATGACAAAACGAAACTGTGTCATATGCGTTTGGGCCACATGAGTGAGCGTGGCATGACAGTTTTGAGTAAACGTGGTTTACTTTGTGGTGAGCAGACAACCTCGCTGGATTTCTGTGAGCACTGTGTATTTGGCAAACAGTGCAGAGTCAGTTTCAGTACGGGCACGCATTCGACGAAGGGCACACTCGACTACATCCATTCTGATTTATGGGGACCAGCACAGGTTCCATCTAAGGGTGGTGCTCTTTACTTTGTGACGTTTATTGACGACTATTCCAAGAAGGTTTGGATTTATTTTCTAAAAAGAAAAAGTGATGTGTTTAAAACCTTCAAGAAGTGGAAAGCCCTTGTTGAGAATCAGACAGGGAAGAAGATCAAACGCCTTAGGACCGATAATGGTCTTGAGTTCTGTGGTGGCGATTTCAATGAATTCTGTGCAGATGCAGGTATCGTTCGACACCGTACAGTTAGGCACACTCCACAGCAAAATGGAGTGGCAGAACGGATGAACAGAACTCTATTGGAGAGAGCAAGATGCATGCTCTCTAATGCTGGGATGGAAAAGGATTTTTGGGCTGAAGCAGTTAACACAGCTTGTTATCTGGTTAATCGTTCTCCTTCAACGGCAATAGAATGCAAGACTCCTTTTGAGATGTGGTCAGGTAAGCCTTGTGACTATTCTAATCTAAAGATTTTGGATGTCCTGCTTACTTTCATGTTAAGAATGGTAAGTTAGAACCTAGAGCAAAGAAATGTATCTTTGTTGGGTATGCTGATGGGGTGAAAGGTTATCGTTTGTGGTGCCAGGAACCTAACTCATTTAAGTTCATTATTAGTATGGACGTTACTTTTAATGAAATCCTTATGCTTGATCAAAAGAAGGTTGTTGATGAGTCTGCAGGAAAACATGAGAGTGATAGGAATGAGTGGAGGTTCAGGTGGAACTTCGAGAAAAGACCTCTCAGAATGATTTGAGCAAGCAAACTGTTACTGTCGATTCAAGTTCAGATGAGGAAGTTTTAGATGAGGTAGAGCATCCATACTCTATTGCTACTGGCAGAGAAAGGAGGTAGACTCGTCCTCCTCAAAAATATGGGTTCTCTGATCTGGTGGCTTATGCTCTTACGACAGCAGAAGATATGGGTATTCAGGAACCTTCTACCTATACTGAAGCTATTACTTGCACAGAATCAGAAAAATGGGCTGTTGCTATGGCTGAAGAACTTGAATCACTCCACAAGAACCAGACTTGGGATTTGGTGCCGTTGCCAGAGGGAAAAAGAGCCATTGGGTGTAAATGGGTTTTCAAGAAAAAGGAATGCATTTCAGGTGTAGAAAATGCTAGATGCAAGGCACGGCTTGTAGCTAAAGGCTACAATCAGAAGGAGGGAATTGATTATGATGAAATGTTCTCTCCCATGGTAAAACACACTTACATTCATTTGTTGCTGGCTATAGTTGCTCAATTTGACTTGGAGCTTGAGCAACTTGATGTGAAGACTGCTTTTTTACATGGTGAGCTTGAGGAGACTATTTATATGGCCCAGCCCGAGGGCTATTATGTAGAAGGCAAGGAAGAACATGTCGGTAGATTGAAGAAATCCTTGTATGGTTTGAAGCAGTCTCCAAGACAGTGGTATAAAAGATTCGACAACTTTATGATAGAGAGTGGTTATTATAGGAGCAGCTATGATAGTTGTGTCTACTTCAGGAAGGGTTTAGATGGATCTTTTGTCTATCTTCTTTTATACGTGGATGACATGCTCATTACTGCAAAGAACATGTCAAATGTGTTGATCTTGAAGAAACGTCTCAGCGAGGAGTTTGAGATGAAAGATCTGGGTCCTGCCAAGAAGATCTTAGGAATGGAGATTAAGAGAGACAGGAAAGCATGGAAATTATATCTCTCGCAGACGAGTTATATTGAGATGGTACTTGAGAAGTTTGGCATGCAAAATGCTAAGTCTGTCAGTACAACGTTAGCATCTCATTTTAGACTCTCGGCTATACAGTCACCTCAATCAGAGGTCGAGGAGACTGCGATGTCTCATGTCCCATACTCCAGTGTAGTTGGTAGCCTGATGTATGCCATGGTATGTACTCGTCCCGACATTGCGCATGCAGTTAGTGTGGTTAGTAGATATATGGCACACCCTGGAAAGGTCCATTGGCAGACAGTGAAATGGATACTTAGGTATCTTAGAGGTTCTACAGAGCTGGGCCTAGTGTTTGATAGAAACAGTTCCAACGGTATCTCAGTTGTGGGATTTGTGGATTCTGATTTTACAGGTGATCACGATAAGAGAAGATCTTTGACTGGTTATCTTTTCACACTATCTGGCTCGGCTATTAGTTGGAGGTCAACCCTACAGTCGACAGTTGCTTTATCTACTACAGATGCAGAGTATATGGCAGCAGCAGAAGCGGTAAAAGAGGCTATTTGGTTAAGGAATCTTGTTCAGGAACTTCGGCTCCAGCAGGAAGACAATTCAGTTGTCTTTTGTGACAATCAAAGTGATATATACTTGGTTAAAAATCAAGCATATCATGAGAGGACTAAGCACATTGATATCAGGTACCACTTTATTCGAGAAGCATTTGCTGAGAGAAATATGATGGTAAAGAAAATTAGTACTGCTGACAATCCTGCTGATATGTTGACCAAGTCAGTCTCCGCCAACAAGTTTAATTATTCCTTGAACTTGATTGGCGTGCTTGGTTAAGCTTTGCCCCTTCTGGGGCCTGGTGGCGAGGTAAATGAAAGTTCTAAATTTTTTGATGAAGTGGATATGTTCTTTCGTTGCATCCTTTGTTTCCTACACCGAGTTAGCTCACGTAGGCTTAGGGATGCTGGGAGAATGTGTTCGGCTTCTTGACTGTTTTCTTTAAATTCAAGCCAATGTGGAGATTTGTTAAATATGTCTTAAATTTTATGTACTCGGCCCGGTTCACCACCCGACCCGACATATTTTTTTGTGCGACCCAAAATTGGAGAGAAAATTGAGATTTGGTTCGTGACGCGGAGAGTTGGGCCGATAGGCCCAACTCGGAGGTTTTTCGGGCCCTATTTACTACTGCGGCTAGGGTTTATTTTGATGTACGGCGGTTTTTCGTCATTTGAGAGATTTGTGAGCCATGAGCTTTGTTTTAGTCGTTGAGAACGACTTTTGTAATCTGTACTCTTCTTGATTATAGTGGAATCTCATTTTGCCTCGCCCGTGGACGTAGATCACCTTGATCGAACCACGTAAATCTTTGTTGTTCTGTGTTTGTTTTCGCGTTCGTCACAACAAGCCGGACCAGAGATCTGAATAAATCCACATTGACAGCCCGTGGGCCTTTATATGTAAGCTCAATGATGTGCCATGACCATTAGATCTATGGGTCCCATTCCCTCATCAGAATCGCGAATCAAGGATTGTGATGCACTGCACAACTCATCCACGCTCGGTGCCCCTAAGAAATTTTACTGTTGACTCAACTAGTCTTTACAAATGTACCCAAATCTCTTCGTGCATGTAATTTTTTATCCTTCAGCTAATACTGTTCTGAGCCATGTCTTATATACAGATTTGGGAGAGTCGGAGACTTATGATGATGCAAAGAAAGACACATCTCATATGCAATGAGAGCATGCTATGGAAGACGAGATGAGCTCATTATTTCAAAACAAAACTTAAAAGTTGACCGAGTAGCCAACTAGTAAAAAGGCTTTGTTAAACAAATGGGTGTACAAGATAAAAAAAAATGAAGCTGACAACAATTTCAGATACAAGGTAAGACTTGTAATAAAGGGCTTTTTTCAGAAAGAATGGATCGACTACTTCGAGATATTTTCACCAATAGTGAAGATGACGTCAATCAGAGTTTTGTTGAGTATAGTTGCAGTAGAGAATCTTCATCTTGAGCAGTTAGATGTAAAAATCACGTTTTTGCATGGTAATCTAGATGAAGAGTTATACATGGCGCAACTTAGAGGTTTTGAGGTCAAAGATAAAAAGCACATAATGTGTCGCTTAAAAAAAGCTTGTATGGTTTGAAACAAGCTCCGCAACAATAGTACTTAAAATTTGATGATTTTATGGAAGAAAAAGGATTTGCTGAGGCTGATAATTGGTGTTTATTTTCACAAGTATAGCGTGTTGACACCTGATTTTTTTTTTTACCATTTATTATTGTGATTTTTATTCTTTAAAATTAATTAAAAATATCAAAAAAGGTCATAAAATCACAAAATCAACTTTGGAAGCCTTGGTTTAGCCTTAGGAACCAATTTTGAACAAAAAATATTTTTCGATATTTTTAATATTTTTCGAGTTTATTTAATTATAAAAATACCCAAAAAATCAGAAAAATACCATTCGTGGTCAGAAAAATACCCAAAAATATTCGATAATTTTTTTTTAATTTCCTCTTCAAGTGTGTCACTTTAAATCTCAAAAATTCGGCTCGGGTCACTATGTTCCTTCACAAACATAAACCCGAACCGAGCCTAAAAAAAAAAAAAAAAAATCATTTTCGAGTCTTTTAGTTTTCAATTCTCACTTTTTATAAGCTATGACATTGGATTCTAAAGTCTTAAAGTGCAATTAGGTCAATTTGCCCTCCAATTTAATCAATTTTTACCAAAAGGGCTTAATTGCACATTTTTCTTTCAATTAGTCCCCGGTTTCACGGATGTATACGTATGCTCTACGTATTTATACGTCATACATATTTATACGTTATGCATATTTGTACTGTTTGGTAACCTCTTTAACTCTTGTAATAATAATAATGGTTATTATTTTTAACACCTTTGTTAGTGCCTTTTTTTTAGCATTTTTGTATTGTGAGTGCTATTGCTAGTGCTATTTTTAAATAGCATTTTTGTATTATAAATTGTGAGTGCTATTGTTAGTGCTATTTTTAAATGGCATTTATTTATCATAAATTGTGAGTGCTATTATTAGATAGAATTTATAATTGTTAGTGCTATTTTTAAATAGCATTTTTGTATTATAAATTGTGAGTGCTATTGTTAGTGCTATTTTTAAATAGCATTTTTGTATTATAAATTGTGAGTGCTATTTTTAAATGTCATTTATTTGTGAGTGCTATTTTTAGATAGAATTTATAATTGTTAGTGCTATTTTTAAATACAATTTATTGGAAGGTATTTTTGGCTATAAAAGGATGGCAAGAGTTTTGAGGTTGAAGGGGGAGAGACATTTTGTAGAGTGTGCAAATTTTTGAGAGCTTAGAGAGAAGAACACAAACACTCTCTATATTCTCATAATCTTGAGTGAGCAAAATATACTAAGTTCGGAATATTGATTCCGCATATTGCTAGCACAATTGTTGTGGAGTTATTAATCGTCTCCCCGTTCGTCAATTGGTGGTGCGTCCGAACTAGATGCCTAACACTTGTGGAGGCTGAGATCGAAGAACATCGAACCGACACCTCCGTTCAAGCACGCTACGAGAGGTAATCTATTTACTCCCTTTGAGACTTTGTGATTTTTTTCGATTGAAATGCACGAAGTACGCCTCTGGAGATACATGTATGGGTTGTTATTTATTTCCGCTACGTGTTACGTGGATCCCAACAGTGGTATCAGAGCCAATCCTTAGGTGTTTTCGTGCATTTAATTGATTTTTTGCAATTTTTGCAATACTATGGCCAATATGTATTAACGAATTGTTCGTCTTACATGGCTAATGGAGATTGATTATTTTATATGATAAATTAATCAACGTAGCAAAAATTGAGACTAAATCAATTTTGAATCGAAAATTTATGGCTATCTTATTTTACGTAAAAATTCTGAATATGATTCAACGTAGAATTTTTATTGTGCCTTCCTAAGTTTTAAATTGTGAATTTATTACTTACGTGAAAGGGTGGTGATCATGGAAAAATCCCTAATCAATGTGATTGATGTATATATGAATGTATGATGATTATTTATATATTTGGGGTTGTAATTATTAAATGGAGGCTGCGTACTCCTTTTATTTTTCATGTAATCTTTATTTTTAGCATAGTCAATTGTTGATGTAAATGCTACGAGGATTACGTGGAGGAGCCTTTTAAGTCGGCGAGCTCTTTGGGGCCCAATTCTTGAAGAGTTCAAGAAACCAAGAAGAAGCGAAGAGCGGCTCTCCGTTATTAAAATATTAAAATGATTAAATGTGGTCTCATTGGCTCGAGACCCATTAAATCATAATTCCATGATCACCACGTAGGATAGATGTTTATGTGATTGACATCTATTTATTTATTATGATTACGTGAGCATGTTAAACTGGTTAATGTGCAAAGTCAGACTTACCTCACCCAAAATTGCGCCTGCATGAAATCCTAGTTAGGAAAATCACTAGCGTTAGGTACCGAAAGGGCGTTGGTAACGACACCAGCGTAACCAAGTCCCCGAACCCAAAAAACTCTGGTTCCGTAGAACTGATCGATCTCTCCCAATCGATCAGTAAGGTTTCCGGTCTACCCTCCAAGAAAGACCGGTGGCGACTCCAAATGCATGCACAAGTTGCACATGCCACCACGACCACACTAAGGTCGAAAGCGATCGACTCTTATCGTCGAATCCTTCTGAAAAATACTCCCGCCGCGATTTGGTATGGGCCTGGGAGGGCTCGCGCCGATCCAAGACCTGCGATTGGTAATCCATTAGCCGCGTCCGCTTTCGGACGGGTCGCGACAGCTGGCGACTCCGCTGGGGACCTTTGTTCTAGAACCTATGGTTCTAGACCTCAAGTGGACTTAGGCCGTAATTAAAACGTTGAGTGATTTTTCTAACCTTGAAGGCGCTCTTGAAGGTGAGGTAAGTCCGCTCATGATAGGGGTTATATGTTTTTGCAGATTGGAGAAATAAGGGGTGTAGTCCGTGATTAACATTGTCTTATGCAGGTTGGGCGTAGGAATGTATGTTGTGTGGATGATTTGAAGTGCTGATTGATAAACTGCTATGCATGAATTGCATTGTGATGATCACAACACGTGGACACACACAACCGCGCCTAAAACCCCGGGCGTCGCCTATAGGAACACAATAGAAGGAATTGAAAATGGAATCTCCGTGAGGAAAAACGCGGGGTAATCCACTTTTCAATTCCGCTCGCTTCGAACTATGGATCGAGTCCCAATGCAACGATAGCTGTGCAATGGAATCGGCTCTTTCTAGAACTCGAAGTGGGAACCTTAACCTTAGGTGCCAAACCCTCTGATTTTTAGAAGTTCACCATAACTTGTCTCATGCGCATGTCTTTGGGCGGTTGGTACACCTAAAACCGCACATAAGTCGACGAGTTTGGTTGGTAAGACTCTCTATACCTCGAATCTATTACAGTTCATATAAATATAGGCATTTCATTCATTGCATTCTGGTGATTAGATTAAATGCTATTTCAAGGATAGATGTGTGTGTTTTTCCCAAACGTCCTTGATAGAAGACGAAGAGGATGATATCCCATGACAAGCACCGAGTGAGCAACAAAGGAGCCTACTATGGACATTATTGAGATATCGTCCAATGAAGATGACGAGTTGGGGCAAGTGATCCGGAAGTCACAGATGGAACTTGGGGCATCCTTAAACGTTAGGATCACATTCCTTTGTTTAATTTTCCATTACTAGTCCTCTTGTATAGGGTTTATTTTTATCGAGGCTTTCTCTATCTCACCCCTTAGAGTGATTGTATTAGGGATCTATTGGTGTATACATTTAGATGGAACTTGGTTGCATTTCTTTTGACAGGTCATGGGAATGTGATAGTGGCATTTTCTCTAATCATCCGAATACTCCCAAGTCAAGTTTATAATTCCTTTAGAGGAAATTAAAGTTGGAAATCTTGCACGACCTTTTTGGTCGTATAGGGTAATCCAACCCCAATTTCGCTAGAAGGAATTATACACTTGAATTGGTCCATGCATGTTTTACGTCGCTGGTAATCCACGATAATTGATCGAGAACATCGGCGTTGTTTTGAATTTAATGACGAGATAGATGTCCAAATTACTCTCGTTCTTAACAAAACGGCCTTGATTTGGATGCCGTATCTTCAATTAAATTTAAAACACGTTATTATGCCTCGCACTTTTGAGTAATTCGTTCCTCTCGAAATTGATCAAAAGCGATTATTGTGAATTACATTCCTTTCAATAGTATGCTTTCTTTCGAGGAATATTGATAAAAACTTTTCGCGCAAGATTAAAACCCTTGTAAAAGTTCTTGTCCTTATTAATCATGGGCAAGCATAGGATTGAAAGGGGTTTTTGATTTCTTTTTCAAATTATTCCTTCTGATTCTGTCTTTTTATTTGCAGGTAAAAAAAAATAGGTAATAGAGAGAAATCTTTTCCTGGACAAGTCTAAGGCTATTATCTCATCTGATCATGAGCGAGTTATAAAATCAGGACATATTTGCTCGGCTTATTGATATTATGGTTCGGCTCACCCAAGTTGAAGATGTTCGGATGCTCGAAGAAATGAACCATACAGAAGTTAAAACACACACACAAGAGTTCTCATTTATTTTGCTCAGTGGAGGGTTTTCAAAAGCAGGTCATACAATTCGGGGTAGAAAAGTAAAGCCGAAGTGAGCCCTAATTAACGACACGAAGGAGCCCAACTGACCCTCCATGTTATTAATGCTCTGCTCATACTCCCAACTCCGCATGTCGTGGTCGGCAAGCCTGAGGAGAAGACTTTTGCATTCTCCCTTAACTTCGGCGACCTTGGCCTCATGTTCTTCGGCGATTGTTTCCAGGTCTCGAACCAGTCCATTCCCGCGAGCTATGTCCGCGGTTATTTTGTCGAGCCGTTCTTCCTGCCAGTCGCTCTGAAGCCTCAACAGGACATTGCGGCGGTCATGCTCGCCGGTGGTCAGGGATAGGGCCAATTGCTCCACCAGATTTCTCCTCTCGCGAAGCAACGTCGCGACCCGCTCATTAGCAAACTCGATGGCCTTTTTGTAACTATCGGCCAGATAGTTGGTCAGCACCAAATGATCAGATCGATCCTCATAACGAGCTCGCAAGACGCGAGCCACAAGAACCTCCCGATTAGCAGCACGGTAGGCCTCTAAGGAGTGTGCAAAGAGAGTCGGGAAAATTCTATATTCCCTCCCCAGTGTGGTACCTTCGAGAGAAGTGGTATCAAGGTCCTCGAGCAGGACACGGATTTCATCCTCGGTCGCAGAATGATCGGTTATGTGTGCGTAACCGCGACCCAGTAGGTTATAAAGCTTTTCCCACTGGGCCAAGACATCAGTTGAAAAAGTGCGTACGGGGGAGGAGGCCATTTGCGTTGGGTTGGCTTGAGAATAAGACGAGGCTAACAGAGAGTTTAGAAGGAAGAAGCTGATTATGCGAGAACGTTAACCTTCCATACATTAATTCCTCATTTTATAGCAACTCGAGGATGATGAAGGGTCTCAGTAATAATGCTGGTAGAGACCAGTTAGGGGGTAAAGCAGGAGGTCCCCTCACGTGAACCATTGGATTCGTCTCGGTCCGCGATTTTCGGCTTATCAATTAAAAGATGTAAAAGATTTGTCGGGATCACCATTATTAGAGTTAGGTGGGAGGTAAGCGCAACTATCGAAAAAAGCCCTAACAGGATTCAGCACTCACATCACGTTGAAAAGCTAAGCGAGAAATTCAAGGTCTTGACGGGGAGCGTTTGCCTAATGATTTTCTTTCATGCTTGAAGAGCGTCTCCTAAACATACAACAAAGTCACTCGAAGAAAAATTTATAGGGAGTGAGCATACAGGAGAGAGTAGAGAACTCTGAGTGGGCAAGAACCAATCAAACATTTCTCAATCCAACATATTTAAGAGGTTACTGTCAGCTGCTAGAGGCGACTGACTCAAAAATCTCAGAAATTGAACTACTGAGTGATCTCGAAGATTCCAAGACCAAGTCTAACACCAAAACCATGGAGCCCAACACTTCTGGCAACGGAAATCAAAATCACGGCGACGACGACAACGACATCCACGATGCTCAACTCGGGAAAAGAAGACGTCCTCACCAATACTCTCAGGAGGAAACCCAAATGCTGGAAACCCTCTTCAGTAAAAGCCCTCACATGAAAAAGAAGTGGAGAATTGAATTGAGCCGAGAGTTGGGGATTAATCAGTCGAGGATCCAGTTTTGGTTTCAAAATAGGAGATCCAAATTGAAGGCTCAACGCAAACGTCAGGTGGTCGAGATTTTAAAGGAAGAAAACCAAAAGCTGCGAACAGAAAACATGAGGTATGAAGAAGCTCTCAATATTACCGTTTGCCCTCATTGCGATAACCCCATCGCCCTCGGTAAGATATTCCCCGATAAGCCTCACGCAATGATTGAAGACGTTCATTTACCACCCTACTCCCTCGGGGCATCTCCTGCTCAACCAGATTTTGCCGGAGTCACGCATGAGCAGGATGATCCTACGAAGACGATACAAATGCCTCCTGGGGGATGGGATTTGCATCGCTTTGATTGGAGCTACAGTTTCAAAGAGCTGGATGTTACCGCCGACCAGCTCAAAGCATATCAGCCTCATGCACAACAATTTTCGATAGGGTCGGATCCTGCTAGAGATGAGTTAATCAGTCGTCAAGCCATCGATGCAATTTTGGGCCACGATAGGAAGAGGTTCGCTTGGCCCCCTGAACTGCATTTCAGATTCCTAGACGTGGTTCACCAAATGGGGATCGATTCAGCAACTCCGACACGCATATTTAAGGCCATGAGTGTACCGGGGCTTAGTAAGGAACTGGTCAGGAATCACCTTGCTGCCTACAGAAAGCTATTAAAACAGCGTCGAGCAGAGCTAAGCCGAGAGGAATCCGTCTCGAGCTCAAAAGCTAGGGGGACCGCCATTGTAATGCTCAGGCATCAGGAGGTACCCGGCCAAATTTAAGCATCAATCAAGCTAGCAACCCGACCACCGGCAAACTGAAAGCTGATCAGAATGTCCTTCCGGGCCATTTCAACACTTTTCAAGAGCACGTGTCACAAGTACAGCGAGTGCGCACTCCTCCATTCGAGCAGCAGTCGGCTGGTGCTCTGCCTGCCGCTGGTCAACCCACGACAGACAATTTCTTTGATGATGGGCTCGATGCCTTGTTCAATCAATGGGAAGCTGGCATGCTTGGACAACCATGATCCAGCACCTGACTCGGGGCACGATGGGTTGGTCGCTACGATCACCCATAGAAAGAAGAACATGTTCACGAGTGGATCACTCTTTTTATCCATTGTAAAGTTCCTATGGGAACATTTTTCTTTAATGGCTATAGTTAATTATGTATGAAAACCAACGCTATCGACGAACATCGTCATACTCGGTTGCGATGATCCCTTGTTAGATTAAGTCTGAAACCAGAGACGGTCTTTAAAATTTTGAGTGGCCACGAACTCATTCCTCACCAAGCGCCCGGGATGCTGAAATGAAGAGTAACAGCATGCACAGGGAAAATGCCACTTTCGTTTGAACGATGAAAAAGGGGTTGAGAGAAGATCATAGCGTTAATTCCCTTGGAGCTAAATGAATTAAAAGGAGTCATTAATTGCGGGTCCACCGTTGTTCCCCACGTTCTCGGGCCTAGCAAATCATAAAAGGGCGCCGAAAGATTGTAGACCCACCACTTTGAAGACTGAACTAGGGGACAAGCGCAATATTCGATGAAACCGAATCAATGCAAGAGAGTTTGTGATCCTATCACGAGGAAAAAGAAATGGGGAATACAGACGAGGAGTAATTGCAGGGTCTCGGGAGGAGTGCTTACTTGCTGGCCTTCATATGCAGCCTGAAGGATGGTTCTAGGACACGCACAATCACTTGAGAAAATTTCTAGAGTGAACAAACACGTAAGAGCGAATAGAGAAAGCTGAGTGAACTAGATCAGCCCGAGATACTCCGATCCATCATGTTTAAAAGCTATTCCCATCTGCTAGAAACGCCCGACCTGGACATTTCCGAGCACGAACTGCTGGGAGACTTTGAAGATCCTGGAGCTGAATCCTGCCCGAAGGCCATAGAGACTGACTCCTCCAGCGATGAAATTCTAGGTTTCAGCTACGAAGAAGGAGTATACAATGATGACCGGAGTCGGAAAAGGAAGCAACTACAACGCCACACTCCAGGCCAAATCCGAGAGCTCGAAGCTTTCTTCAATGAATGCCCCACTCCAAGCAGACAACAGAAAATGGAGTTGAGCCGAAAGATAGGATTGGAGCTTTCGAAGGTCAAGTTTTGGTTCGCCAACAAACGAACCCGGGTGAAACAGCAATACGCAGACCATGAGTTACTGGTCCTGAAAGAGGAGAATGAGAAGCTTCAAGCTGAAAGCACGAGATATAAGGAAGCTCTGACCAAGGCCACCTGCCTTAATTGTGGTAATCCTGTTGTCCTCGGCGAGGTGTTCCTCGATGAACCATCCCTGTTGACGAATAACGCTCAGCTGTTACCGTATTCTCCACAACATTTTCCGACACAGCCAGATACCGTTGGAGATCTGCATGAGCAAGTCAACACCATAGGGTCAACACCAACACCCTCTGAGAAATGGGACCTGAATCATCACAGGTGGAGTTCTCCCAATGACGAACTCGCTGTCGCAGCCAGCCAATCCAAAGTCAGTGAGTCCCTCCCTGGACAACTTTTGAAACGACTAGATCCCGTAGAGAATAGCTACCGAAGTATTGACGATATTTTGGGTGATAAGAGAACAAGGTTTTACTGGACCTATGAACTTCACACCAAATTTGTTGATGCGATTCGAGAGCTGGGAGTTGATTCGGCTAGCCCATTACGCATACTCGAGATTATGAATGTGCCGGGGCTCTCTAGAATTAACGTTGAGTCTCACCTCAAGTACTATAGGAGATTGCTAAGGGATGGAAGGATAGCGTTAAACCATCATAAAGCCGGTTGGAGCTCAAGTGCTGGGCAGAATTACAACCACGATGATTGGAAAGCCGAGAGCACCCAACCGTGTTTCAGCAATGACGGGACTGGCAGTCGTGTCAGCGACTCTTCTAACCCAAATCAGAATGCTCCGCCGAGCTATCTCAATACTCCTCAAGAGTATATGCCACAGTTCCAGCACATAGGGATTCCTCAGTTTGAGCGCGAATCAGTCATTAATGCTATCCCTGAAGCGGATCTGGCATTGGTAGAGAGTGCACATATGAACCTGCCGGTCATCGGAGGAAGTTCCAATTCGAGGGGTCAAATTGCTCACGGCGAGAGCAAAGAGAGGAATCCCTCGCCTGCAGTCGACGACACCCAATCTGGGCACCAAGGGCTAAAAAGAACAGGTGATTTCCTTGATGAGGAGCTGGACACTTGGATCAATACTCTTCGGGAATGTATGTCACAACCCCAACAGGGCAATGATGAAGGTTCCAGCTCAAAGACTCTAATCCCTCACAACGAAGGCAATGAAAGAAATCTGCCCCCAACAATCGTTGATACCCAACTTGAGCATCAATGGCTCGAAGACCCGAGCAATTTCCTTGGCGATGAGTTCAATCTTTGGCTCGATCAATTTGGAGCCGAAGGACCACCGCAGTGGTGACGCAAGGCCGGTGATCAAACGTCTGATGCAAGGCATGGCTACTCGATGAAAAATGCTTAGAGGAAAGGGGTTGAATACTCCTATTGAATATGTTGTTGATCGTACTGTAAGGTTCCCACGGGAACATCTTTCATTAATATCTAGAACTAATTGCGCGTGAGTGTCAACATCACCCTTTGAGCATCTTCAAGCCGAGGGCCGTGGATTAATCACTTAATCCGTGGAGCAAGTTCCATGAACAATGACTATCTCCCGCGGAGCATAATGGGATCTACCCCTTCAATACGAAATACGTTTGGCCGCGAAGCCACCTATTTGGTAAAACAATGTATCGTTCCTAAACGATCTTCAATCGAATACCGAAGTAATGTCTCCTTTCTTTCCCTTCTCAGATGATAAACGTGGATAAATCACTCAAGGAGCCATTTGTTCGAATAACAGAACAGACGTTGCCCAACTGGGGGCAGATGAACCATTGATGTTGCAAACACTCCAAGAATGGATAGGCGGATTTGATAGATGTTTTTCATATCAATACGCAACATCAGAACGGGATGAGAACCAAGAGTAAAGTTGTATCGTTCCAATTTGTCTTGAATTTGAGAATGTGAATTGATACTCGTTATTTATCCTTGACAGGGGAATCGCCTTACAAACGAACAGGTTTTTACATCCCATGTACTACTCGTTAGAGTACATGACCAAGGGTAGGATGTATCGTTTCGATTTTTGAAAAATTCGTGAACCTACAATGATATGCTTCTTTTACATTTGCAGGGATCCGCAGCTGCGACAGACAGGTAAGTATCCCTTTTCCCAGTTAGCGGGAGATAAAAAATGTCAGAATCCTTTCAACCGGCATAAATATTTCCCAATGCATCGATATTCACGATTTAAATCGGGAGGTTACCTGAAGCATGAATAAGAACATACATGGTGCATCATAAAATCCCCTTGATGGGTAAAATCTTTGGAGAAAACAAAAAGACTTTTTCCAATAAAAGTTGTTCAAACCGTTTAAAAGAGTGTTTTCTCAGACGAGAGGCGAAGCCTAATCCAAACATGTCCCACACACACTTGAGAGATGAATGGAGTGGGCAGATAACAAAATCTGGACCTACGGAAGTAGGGACCATTCGCAGCGATTACATGGGTCGGGACGACGGAGGCATTCGTTTCATATCCCCCAAACACTACAGGTGACCGTTGATAACCCCTTTGAACGGCGGTTTTCATTCTTAACCCTGTCAAGAACCACCCCACATCGGGGCAAAATGGAGGTGAGTCCAGCAGCGTCAGGAGAAAATGGTTAGAAATTTTCTTGCTCGGACTAACATTAATCTTTGTGTGTTGTTTATATGGTAATCCAAGTGCCATAGGATGACGAGAAGCATTAATTCTTTATCCCACACACTGTATCATTTGCACAGCCAAGTTGAGCCTGCAAATTCATTTCATGAACCCATTGGTGATCATTCCAAGACGGATGCCGCACCACTTCAAAAATGGAAGAGTTCAAGACTCAGGGAATACGAAGAGAATTTCCGGACTGATATTTAAAACATGTTTAGACTATATGTCTAACATGATCCCATGAAGATGAGAAAAAGTGGGATTTCAAAAATGAAAATGAAAAAATCCCCGGCATCAAGAAAAAGCAAAGTGCTTAGTAAAAGCAAGGCCGATGCTCGTGCAAGTTGTTTAATTGATCCGCAATGAAACTGGATGGGAAAAGGGGAAATCCCTGAATGAGCCAAATCCAAAAGGACTGCTCCCCAAATGCTATCAAGCGCAGAACAAAGACATAGAGAGAGTCAGTCTCTGAATGCAACAAGAGACGCTCTCTAAAGAGCTGGTGCACACCGCAAGATAGGTTGCGCGCCTCAAAGGCTAAAGATACAAAAAAAAAAAAAAAAAAAAAAAAAAAAGACAGGTGGCAAATCAGCAATGATCACCAATGTCAAACCCCTCATAAATTCTGGGCCAAAAACAAGCCTTTTTCGGTCCCCAATCCTACCAACATCATAACCCCGAAACAGTCTTCTCTGACTAAGACACTTGGGTTAACATATAGCTTAGCTCGAAGAGGTACGAGCAAGACTATTTCTTTCTCATTTTGCAGGGTTCTCGACTTGTAAACCCGGAGTAGAGGATGAAGATTTTCATTCAATGGCCTTGACTCCAAAGCGGGTCCCCCTTGAAAACCAATATCCAAGCCCAACATTACGGTCCCGTGGAAGACCTCTCGACCGATCAAAATGTATGCGCTGCGAATGAGCCTAAAACCTAGGCACAGGTTAGTAGGGAATTGAGTGCATCCTCTATAAAAACCACTATCTCAAAACAGGTGAAAGAACCTCATCGTCGAGAAATATTCCAATAGATGTTTTGAACAAACTCTTTTTGGAAATTTCAAATTGTTTGATCCAGATTTGCCGCACAAGGAATTTATGATCACATCTGTGTGTTGCAAGAATGCTTTGGATAACCTCCAGCATCAAAATGCACATTTCATGACTAAAACTTAAGTCATAAAATTTTGTCAATTGGACAATTATTGTCTTCCCAAAGATTATTAACGTTTTCTTGGTGAAGAAAAATCTTTCAGGTTTGAACTTTCTGCAGGATACCTGGAGAACCCAACTCCCAGAATGTCGCCTCAACAGACCCAAGTCCTAGCATGACGTGGAGAACCCTCGTCCTAGGACCCATTTTCAAAGATATCAAACAGTCCTAGCATGACGTGGAGAACCCTCGTCTCGGGACCCCTTTTTCAAAATTTAGGGAGTCTCATCAGACGTGGAGAACCCTCGTCATGAGACCCCTTTTTAAAATTTAAGCAGTCTCATCGGACATGGAGAACCCTCGTCATGAGACACCTTTTCAAAGTTTAGGCAGTCTCATCGGACGTGGAGAACCCTCGTCATGAGACCCCTTTTCAAACCAAAACAAAGGTAGATACCACCTGAAGGGTCAACACATGGTAGATACCGCCTGAAGGGTCAACACAAGGTAGAAACCGCTTGAAGGGTCAAATCAAAGGTAGAAACCGCCTGAAGGGTCAAATCAAAGGTAGATACCGCTTGAAGGGTCAACACAAGGTAGATACCGCCTGAAGGATCAACTCATGGTAGAAACCGCCTGAAGGGTCAACACAAGGTAGATACCGCCTGAAGGGTCAACACATGGTAGAAACCGCCTGAAGGGTCAACACAAGGTAGATACCGCCTGAAGGGTCAACACAAGGTAGATACCGCCTGAAGGATCAACTCATGGTAGAAACCGCCTGAAGGGTCAACACAAGGTAGATACCGCCTGAAGGGTGAACACAAGGTAGATACCGCCTGAAGGGTCAAATCAAAGGTAGAAACCGCCTGAAGGGTCAACTCATGGTAGAAACCGCCTGAAGGGTCAAACCAAGGTAGAAACCGCCTGAAGGGTCAAACCAAGGTAGAAACCGCCTCAAGGGTCAACTTATTGGTAGATACCGCCTTAAGGGTCAACACGAGGTAGATACCGCCTTAAGGATCAACACGAAGGTCTGATCCACCATACGGATTAAAATCTCTAGCAAATCCCAAAGCGTGGGGATGCGCCTTCCTTAGATTCCTACCAGTTAGGAATCCCATCATGGTATGACCTACCATACAGGTCAGAGCTTAATCTCCCTAGGATATTCTGAATGACGAGTCTTAGGCATCTTCTTGAAAGTCGTCGCAACCGGCAACATCCGACAAGTGAGCTTCAGGCAAGCCTCTCTCACTCCGGCCCATGTTCAAATTGTTAGAGCAAACCGGGGATTGATTTGAGCTTTTATCAATAGGCTTAAGGATCCGATGTCTTAACATTTCTTCTCTCATTTTCCCAGTTGAGTCGGTTAGGAATCAGCTGCCACCTTATCTTTGAGAGAAACCTCTAACGAGATTCCTCTCAAAGAGGGGCAGCTGTTGACACCTGATTTTTTTTTTTACCATTTATTATTGTGATTTTTATTCTTTAAAATTAATTAAAAATATCAAAAAAGGTCATAAAATCACAAAATCAACTTTGGAAGCCTTGGTTTAGCCTTAGGAACCAATTTTGAACAAAAAATATTTTTCGATATTTTTAATATTTTCGAGTTTATTTAATTATAAAAATACCCAAAAAATCAGAAAAATATCATTCGTGGTCAGAAAAATACCCAAAAATATTCGATAATTTTGTTTTAATTTCCTCTTCAAGTGTGTCACTTTAAATCTCAAAAATTCGGCTCGGGTCACTATGTTCCTTCACAAACATAAACCCGAACCGAGCCTAAAAAAAAAAAAAATCATTTTCGAGTCTTTTAGTTTTCAATTCTCACTTTTTATAAGCTATGACATTGGATTCTAAAGTCTTAAAGTGCAATTAGGTCAATTTGCCCTCCAATTTAATCAATTTTTACCAAAAGGGCTTAATTGCACATTTTTCTTTCAATTAGTCCCCGGTTTCACGGATGTATACGTATGCTCTACGTATTTATACGTCATACATATTTATACGTTATGCATATTTGTACTGTTTGGTAACCTCTTTAACTCTTGTAATAATAATAATGGTTATTATTTTTAACACCTTTGTTAGTGCCTTTTTTTTAGCATTTTTGTATTGTGAGTGCTATTGCTAGTGCTATTTTTAAATAGCATTTTTGTATTATAAATTGTGAGTGCTATTGTTAGTGCTATTTTTAAATGGCATTTATTTATCATAAATTGTGAGTGCTATTATTAGATAGAATTTATAATTGTTAGTGCTATTTTTAAATAGCATTTTTGTATTATAAATTGTGAGTGCTATTGTTAGTGCTATTTTTAAATAGCATTTTTGTATTATAAATTGTGAGTGCTATTTTTAAATGTCATTTATTTGTGAGTGCTATTTTTAGATAGAATTTATAATTGTTAGTGCTATTTTTAAATACAATTTATTGGAAGGTATTTTTGGCTATAAAAGGATGGCAAGAGTTTTGAGGTTGAAGGGGGAGAGACATTTTGTAGAGTGTGCAAATTTTTGAGAGCTTAGAGAGAAGAACACAAACACTCTCTATATTCTCATAATCTTGAGTGAGCAAAATATACTAAGTTCGGAATATTGATTCCGCATATTGCTAGCACAATTGTTGTGGAGTTATTAGTCGTCTCCCCGTTCGTCAATTGGTGGTGCGTCCGAACTAGATGCCTAACACTTGTGGAGGCTGAGATCGAAGAACATCGAACCGACACCTCCGTTCAAGCACGCTACGAGAGGTAATCTATTTACTCCCTTTGAGACTTTGTGATTTTTTTCGATTGAAATGCACGAAGTACGCCTCTGGAGATACATGTATGGGTTGTTATTTATTTCCGCTACGTGTTACGTGGATCCCAACAGTGGTATCAGAGCCAATCCTTAGGTGTTTTCGTGCATTTAATTGATTTTTTGCAATTTTTGCAATACTATGGCCAATATGTATTAACGAATTGTTCGTCTTACATGGCTAATGGAGATTGATTATTTTATATGATAAATTAATCAACGTAGCAAAAATTGAGACTAAATCAATTTTGAATCGAAAATTTATGGCTATCTTATTTTACGTAAAAATTCTGAATATGATTCAACGTAGAATTTTTATTGTGCCTTCCTAAGTTTTAAATTGTGAATTTATTACTTACGTGAAAGGGTGGTGATCATGGAAAAATCCCTAATCAATGTGATTGATGTATATATGAATGTATGATGATTATTTATATATTTGGGGTTGTAATTATTAAATGGAGGCTGCGTACTCCTTTTATTTTTCATGTAATCTTTATTTTTAGCATAGTCAATTGTTGATGTAAATGCTACGAGGATTACGTGGAGGAGCCTTTTAAGTCGGCGAGCTCTTTGGGGCCCAATTCTTGAAGAGTTCAAGAAACCAAGAAGAAGCGAAGAGCGGCTCTCCGTTATTAAAATATTAAAATGATTAAATGTGGTCTCATTGGCTCGAGACCCATTAAATCATAATTCCATGATCACCACGTAGGATAGATGTTTATGTGATTGACATCTATTTATTTATTATGATTACGTGAGCATGTTAAACTGGTTAATGTGCAAAGTCAGACTTACCTCACCCAAAATTACGCCTGCATGAAATCCCAGTTAGGAAAATCACTAGCGTTAGGTACCGAAAGGGCGTTGGTAACGACACCAGCGTAACCAAGTCCCCGAACCCAAAAAACTATGGTTCCGTAGAACTGATCGATCTCTCCCAATCGATCAGTAAGGTTTCCGGTCTACCCTCCAAGAAAGACCGGTGGCGACTCCAAATGCATGCACAAGTTGCACATGCCACCACGACCACACTAAGGTCGAAAGCGATCGACTCTTATCGTCGAATCCTTCTGAAAAATACTCCCGCCACGATTTGGTATGGGCCTGGGAGGGCTCGCGCCGATCCAAGACCTGCGATTGGTAATCCATTAGCCGCATCCGCTTTCGGACGGGTCGCGACATAGCGATGGTGATATTGTATATCTCTCTTTATATGTGGATGATATGCTAGTGGTTAGCTCTAATATGAAGAGAATCGCAAAAGTAAAGAAGATGTTAGCATCGCAGTTTGCTATGAAAGACTTGGGCGAGGCCATGAAAGACTTAGGCGAGGCCATGAAAATCATCAGGGACAAGAAAAATACAAAAAATATGGTTGTCGCGAAAAGATTATGTGAACAAGTTGTTAAAAAGATTTAACATAGATATGGCAAAATCGGTTGCGACTCCTCTAGCAAGTCACTTCAAACTTTGTAAGGATATGTGTCTGAGCATTCAAGTTTAGAAAGATGGGATGGCGGCAGTGCCGTATGCATCAACAGTGGAAGGTTTGATGTACGCTATGTTGAGCACGAGACTAGACATTACACAGGCAGTCGAAGTTGCGAATCGATATTTGCAGAACCCGGGCAGAGAGCATTGAAATGTAGTAAATGCAGATATTGAGATAGCTAGCAGGTACATCAAATTATTTTCTTTGTTATGGAAATGCATCTTTAGAATTACGGGGGTATGTGGATATAGATCACTCGAGTGATTGAAATAGTGGTAAGATTGTCATAGCATATGTCTTTACAGTTGCAGGTACAACGGTGAGTTAAATATCTCGACTATAGAAAGTATTGGCTCTATCGACGACAGAAGCATAGTACGTGAGACGGAATCCTCTAAGGAAATCATGTGATTACAAGATTACGTGGATGAACTCCATCAAAAGCAGCCAGTGAACAAACTGTAGAGTGCTAATTAAAGTGCAGTGCACTTAGCAAAGAATGCTGCTTATCACTCAAGGACTAGACATATCAAGAAGCATTATCACTTCATCAGGTCAGCATTGAAAGATAATGAGTTAAAGTTATAGAATATTGATGACTCAAAGAATCCAACTGACATGTTTACCAAGGTAGTAGACGAAGAGAAGCATATTTTTTCTGTACTACTACTATTGGCATTACTCCATGTTAATTGATGAGGAGTATAGCGGAGTCACAAGTTCCAATTACTAGTTTTTTTTTAAAGAGGATGGATGCAAAGTTTTTTTGGTGCATCAGACATATTTATTTTCAAGTGGGAGATTGTTGGTGTATGAAGCCAAAATATTTCATTAAGGGCTTTTTTTTGTCTTTTGTCCTTTTTTGCTCCTAGTTTAAAAGCTATATATCTTATATTATGGATGTAAAGGTAGTAGCCGTCATAAGAGCAGAAAAAAAAAAGCGCAAAGTAGCAAGTAGAGAGAAAAAGAAAAGAGAGGCTGCGACGGCATTCTTGAATATTCTCTATTTCTTTTTGCTCCGATCTTGTGAGAAAATCATCAGTTGTATTTTTACTTTTCTCGAAAACTAGTGGATTCGCAATGTGCCTCTGCGTGGAGACGTAGCCCAAATTTGAATGAATTTCAATAACAAATTCTTTGGTGTGTTTTTCTGATTCGATTCTTTTATTATTATATTCTGCTAGTATGGATTATTTGCTTGGGTTATTTTTCTAGAATTGAGGCGCGACTCCTAACAGACAACGCCTAAAAACCATTGCAAGGGACATAATGCGATGGTAACATAGATCTAGAAAACCTAAAGTTGTAAAAATCATGTAGAACTTGGATAAAATGTAACAAGCTTGTTATGTTGGTTGAGATGGACAATCTCATCCGCCGAAGGTGCCAAGTTAATTTGCTAGGTGAGCGAGGTGGTGAGCTTTGAAGGTGGGCATGATTCTAGGGTAGAACAGGAAATCGGTCCGGTTTCAGGCTCTGGGATATGTAGGGTATGTTTCAGATTTAAAAAATTGAAGAATCGATTTTAATGGGTATGTTCCAGGTTCTAGGTGGAACTTAGAACAAGTCTTTGTATTTTTCCTTGTTCTATGTCTTCGTAATCCTGCGATATTCCATGGCGTCCGATGATGAGTGCGTAATCTGAAACCACTATTTTGAGCTTTCATTTTCAGTAATATCCATGATTGAGAAATTTACTTTGTTAATGGTTCATGTTCATCGTGTGTTTAAATATAAGTTGTGGTTAGTGGATTGTAGCAGCAAATAATGGTCATTAGAAGTGATGATTCACTACAATCATTCAATTACGAATACATATGAAATCTCGATAAACTTCGGAACCTATCATTAGGTAGTTTTCAAGTTTAAGAGTATGCAACGTAGGTTGCGGGATCCTAAAATTGAAAATCTATTCAGACGGGTAGATTCCAGGTTCTAGGTAGAACTGCACTAACCCTAGAACCACCCATCGCTAGTGAGCTCCCTTGAGATGGATATTGAGTGCAGGGGGTGGGAGAGGTGAAGACAGAGAGACTGGGGCAAGTTGATGACCTACACCCACATATGTCGTCGCCGTCGCCGTCACTGTTGCCGTTGGCTTCTTTGGAATCCGGGTCCGAGGGTTCACGCTTGTGATGAGACATTGGCCGTGTCCAAATTGAAGTTGGAGGGTTGATGCTCGCAGAGGCAATTGGGTCATGTTCGTGGACGGGACAATCGGACTAGAGGTTGAACAAGCGGAGAGGTAGTAAGCGGTATGCTTATAAAAGGGGACATGGGTGGAGCAAACATCGGACATGTTGTCCATTAAATTCTTGAAGCCCAAGAGGCCCATTTTCATGCGTTGAGCTTGATCAGGCGGCCCGTTGCATGGTCTTGGATGGTGGGTCCAAGAGGTGACATGGGCGGGTCGGGAAGTGGCAAATTCGGGGCAAGCCGTTCGCTCCGAATCCGAGGACGATGAACCGTGTGGCGGTGGGGAACACATCGGCAGTAAGAAATGCATTCGCGGAGACGGTTTTCGGACGCGACAAGCGAGGGTATTAGACGGGTTGCGACCGGTGGTCCGATGCAATTGTTCCAACTTGGACCGATGCGGCCACAATGGAAAAAAACCTGACGTGTATTTTCATAGGCGAGTTCTTGGAGAAGGCCGTCAATTTGGATTTAAGGCATGTATAGGTTGTGATACGTTCGATCTGAACACAAACGCGTGCCTAGGGACCGCGTTCCCCGTCGAGAGAGAAAACATTGTCACGTCTGACGGTCTAACCAAGAGGAAGATCCCATGATGCTTTGATACATACTTTTTTTCACCAGAGACAGCTTTTTGGATACTGGCTATTGTCGAGTTTCCATCGTATATCACTCAAAACTTTTTCTTGGTTGCATACGATGAACGACATGTCGCATCTTTCGCGGCATCATTGGTCGAGGTTGGTAAGCATTCAAAAACTCGAGCTGAAGTTGGTTTCGAGCTAGAAATGGAACCCAAGCTAGAGTTGATGCTATTTTACGAGACGAAAAAAAGGTTCGGGACAGAATTGAGACGTAAACTAAATTTAATGCTTCTTAAGGGAATTTGGCTCTTTTGAAAAGTTTAAAATTTTCTCTCCAAGTCCTTAAAATTTGAAGGAAAAGGAACATGAGGGTCCTTATCTACATACATCATACATATCCTTGTTTACATAGATACTGAAGAATATTCTCCTATTCCAATTAAATAGAAACAAGTTGACCAAAAAAATAATAATTTTATAAGAACATTATACGAACGAATTGACCCCAAAAAAAATCATTTTATAAGAATATTATTCATATCAAACGGGAAAAATATTATGTTTAGAAGAAAAGAAAGCTTTGTACTGGAGTAGTTGGCCATCGTGGGTAGGTTGTAGCTATGTCATGTGAATAAATAAAAAGATTTCATTATGCATTAGATTATTTTATATCTCGTAATCTTCAGATGGTCATTTTCGATTGCATTAGTAAACAACGCCTCATGAACCCGTGTGGCGACAACGATGGCCCTTTGTTGTTCTAGTTTCTTCATCACATAGGGAGGCAATCTTGTTCGTATCATCTCATTAGAGTACTAGTCATATCAATCGAGAAAAGATATGCGAGACTCAAAGAAGGTTTGGATTGTAGTAGTTGTCCATAATAGACAGATTGTAGTAATTTTGTCAACCGAATAAAATAGAAGATTTCATTATGGTTTCTAGATTTTTTTTTTGTATGTACCGTAATCTTTTAAGTTAGATGCCCATTCTCGATTGCGCGAGCAAACAACAACTCACGGACCCGTGTCGGGGCGGTGGCGATCGTTCGTCACGTTACTTTATGCATCGCAAAGCTCGACCATCTTGCTAGCGTTATATCGAGCAATTGTCCATATTAGAGAGATTGTAGCTATGTCAAACTGAATATAATACAAATATTTCATTATGATTTTTAGATTATTTTATATCTCGTAATCTTTTAAAGTAGACGGCCATTGTTGATTGCGCAATTCATAAACCCGTGTCGCGGCGGGGATGGACATTCTTATATTGGTTTTTGCGTCGCAAAGCTAGACAAGTTGTTACCTCCAATTGGTTAGCTAATAATCTCGTGATAGATTCATTCGATGTCCTTGTGATACGACATTGTTAATAAAAAACGTTGGAATCTTCGTATTCCTCCGAAATTTTCCCTCCTTTTCCAATAAAGTTCATTAAAAGAGGTATTTTTAACTCGAGTTTAGTCTTAAGACACTTAAAAAAAATGACTTTTATAAACCCCACTTACTCATATATTTAATTAAATCTGTCCAAATTGGTTATAATTTTTTTTAATTCATAGATAATGGTCTGAATTGTTATATGAATTAGTAATATTCAATAGATAGGTCATAAATGTATTTAAACATAATGTGTGTTGAATGAGTTATAAATAAGTGTACAACTTACTTGGAACCAATCAATTTTTATGATTCTCTCTTCTGTCGATCTCATGCTCTCACCTCAGTTTGAGTATGAGCTTTCTTAGATTTAATTAAATATGAAAGTGTTTTAGAAATATGAGTTAAAGTCGGATATAAATTGGGTACGAATCGCTATATTTGCATTACAAAAAAGGATCGAGTTAAATTGATCTATTTAGATCAGATTATTTATAAACATTCACACTGAACTCCATCCACCCATTTAATGAGTTTATCTTTTATCCTCCACGGTATCTTACGGCGCTCGTGAAGTTGGTTAACATAGGATGAAAGTACTCCCAAAAACAAAAAAATAGAGGCCCAGGTTGGCAGGGCGCCGAGCTGCGCCGGCCGGGAGCGGCGCCACACCTGCGCGGCTGCGATGACAAATTTCGGCAATCAATTATATTGGCTAGCTAGCTGAGCCTGCGAAGCCGAGCCCCAGATAAAGCTGGGTCAGCCAACCAGAACACCGACAGCAACTTTTCTATGTGAGAATCTGAGAATCTACCGAGCATCAAATTACTGTCGTTCGGACGAAGATTTAGACCCATGCCCCATTATTTATTAATTTTTTCAACAGAAAAGAAAAATAGCAAAACGAAAAAGGCCTCCGAAAAAGCATGACATAATCGACTCTCTGGAGACCACTCTCGCCGCCGCCAAGCTACCGGCAACCCCATCCGCACGGAGGAGGCGGCGGTGGGGGAGCGACGGTTTGCCCGGCGTTCGTCGAGACGGTGGAGCAAGAGGAGGCGGCGCAAAAAAAGACGGCGGAACGGAACGTATCATTCGGAAAATGGGAATTGTCGGGAGAAAAAAACATTAATAATAATGAAAGGAGGGATTTGGAAAATCGAGGACGGGTGAAGGGGAGAATATCCAAGTGGCATATCCGAATCTTCCGAGGATAATGCTCTCAAGTCTCAACTCGTCGAACTTTCTGAAAACTCCACGTGTCCAGAGTGCGGGCCCCGCCCCTACGCCCCGACTTTTCCCGCTTCCCGGTTTTACCCTCCTCCGCTCTCAAATTTTATTTTATTGTTTTTTGGTCGAAACCCTCCATTCTCATTGACTTGCTTGTTGTTTTCCTTTTTTGCCCCCTCTTTCTGGTCTGAATTTCACTTGGGGGAAAAAAAAAAAAGAGAGAGAGAAGTCTTCCTGACATTGTTAAGCTAAGTAATCGACACGCCAAAAATATTAAAGAAAAAAATATTTATTTAAGTATATTTATTCGTTAATGTGCTTTCAATTAAAAAAAATCATTTCTTTTTGTCGAAAAGAAGAGAGAGTTATCCACGACGCGGTCTTCTTCGTGTATTACGAGGTGCATGTTGCGAGTACCAACTACCAATGTAAAAATTGAGTTTTATTATTATTTTATTGTATTTTATTTTCTGGACTTATAATTTTTTTTTAAAAAAAAAATTGGAGATGGGACTGAGAAAGAGAGAGAGAGAGAGAGATGAGCAGGGCGGTGGATATTCCAGATTCCTCTGGGATTATACCATGCGTCGTAAATGTGCAAATGGGTCCCACTCAACTGCTCAATCTCATCCGAGCCGCCAGCCGCTGTTAGCCGCTTCTCTATTTTCAGCCTGGTCCTCCACTCCACACCTTTTCTTTTTTTCCCCCCCTTTTCTTTTGTAACTTCGAAACAAAGAAAATTGGCTTGTAAATCTCCTTTTGCCAAATGTTTTGGGAGCTCGTCTAAATCCCCTCACGCCAATGTCGAATCACGAAAGGGAATGTGAAAACCACATGATTTTAGACGACGCGAAGATGAACCGGCAGACACATTACGAAAACTTAGTTCCCGATATCGTTCGATGTCGCTGGCCGCCAATCGCAAGCCGACTCAAACGAAGTTCGAAGCTCTCGCGTCGACGCCACACTCCTCCTCCTCCTGAGTGCGCGCGTGACGGCTGATGGGTCGGTTTCGTACGGACCCAGCTATTCGATACAGTTACTTTCTTGTTTCTCGGAACAGTCCGCCTCAGTCTTATATAAATATTTCGAATTCTCCAAGTACTGTGTATTGTATAGTGCACATACCAACTTTGACCTGAAGAAGATCCAATGGGACTCACTTCCAGAGCATTTTCCAAGCACCTCGCTGATGATACTCGAATCTGAGCAATAAAATCTATGTCGTCTCCAAACAGTGTCGGTGCTTGCTGACCTGTCCCAACTCTTCAAAAAGAATAAACGATAAATTACGAACGAAATGACCAAACTAACCTCCGGAGTGGGGAGCCCGCCCTTTTTACGGGGCCCCCCTCGAAGCCTCCTCCAAAATCTCAGATTTCGAAAAACTAAAATCGTATACTTTCAATTTCAGACATGTAAAAAGATCATCGGACAAAATTAGTATTATTAGCTTCGGTGGCGCGCAGCTGCGAAATCCCCATTTTCGCCCTTTCCCCGCTCTTCTCCTTTTAACCTCGGATTGCGTCATATTTCCGGTTCCATGACGTCACTAAAACAGGGACTTCCGAGCAATTTATTTTACGGCCGCTCGAAAATTTGCAAATATCTGTCGAGTCCCTTTTCTCTCCCGAGGAAGATTTGGACTTCTCCTCTCTTCAGCACATTCGCCAAACCAGCAACGATCTCGAGCCATTGCACTACGGCAAAAAGTAATAAAATAAGAAATTAGTCTTTATTAGCAACAACCAAAAAAAATACTTTTTATTATTAATTTCAGAAGAAGAAGGGAAAAAAAAAGAAATAAAAGAAACTGACGCTGCAGATGGACTGCTCTTCCACGTGGCATTCTGCAAAGCGTCCGAACAGTTTCAAAGGAAGGGAAAAAAAAAGAAAAAAGGGAAAAAGTTAATGAATTTTCAAAGGAGGAGCAGGGAGATGGAGTACTCTTACAAAATGTAGGATATTCCCGGCACAAATTAACGAATATTCTCGTCCTTCGTCCGCCATTAAAATCTAGTTCTCCTCAACCTCCATCCTCCCCTTCTCATCTCTCTCTATCCTCCCGGAAAATCGAATTTTCATTCAAGAGAGAAGATTTTCTCGCCCCCCCCCCCCCCCCCCCTGCTCTCTCTCTCTCTCTCTCTCTCTCTTCCCGGCCCCCCCAGCGGAAGGCAGCCATGAAATTCGGCAAGAGCCTCAGCAACCAGATAGAGGAGACGCTGCCCGAATGGCGCGAGAAGTTCCTGTCCTACAAGGACCTCAAGAAGCGATTGAAGCTGATCGATCCCAAGGGCGGCGACCGCCCCAGCAAGCGTCCGCGGCTCGATGCGGCGTCCGCGGCCGGCGGCGGGGACGGCGGTGCCGATGCCGCCGCCGGCGAGGGCATGACGAAGGAGGAGATCGAGTTCATCCGGCTGCTGGAGGACGAATTGGAGAAGTTCAACAACTTCTTCGTCGAGAAGGAGGAGGAGTACATCATCAAATTGAAGGTACTGGGGCGCTTCTTGTTTCCGTCTTCTGTCGATTGGATCTGTCTCCTCCTTCGCTCGGTTAATCTGCGCATTTCGATTCCTCGATTTTGGTTTTTCTTGTTCGTTTCGTGTGCGATTGATTTGCCAATCGTTTGAGATAAGACGACGTCGTTTTCTGAAAATTGCTCTAGGAATAGAATTCGCGTTTCTTCTAGTCGAATGAGACGGTGATGGAAATGTAATCTCTGCAACATGATTATGCAATTCTATACATGGAGAAGCACTTGAATGTCGAAGAATTGTCCTTACTTCCTGGGAAAGTTTTACCTTTATAGCTCTGCTTTTGTTGGTTGTTTGGTACGTTATTAATCTTAACTAGATTCTTAGTTAGGAAGTTAGGTTCATTTGGAATTTACCTCGTAATTTGGACTGACCACTTGTTGAAGGTCTTTAAGGTCGTGCTACACTTTAGTGGTCGTCATAGTTCCAATATAGTAAGTTAGAATATAATGTGGAACTGACTGGGACCACAGATTAGTCGACAGAATGTCACGACTAATATGCCCGGAATCGTCTTCGGTGGGGTCAGCTTGTCACGTGGCGTATTTTAGCACGTGCGCTATAGCTCGTGCTTGTGCAATTTGTGCTAGGCATGGTCCGTTCTAGCCGTGAGATTGCGGGGTGCGTGATTATGATTGCATTCGCGAAGTCACCTCTTTGTGCTCTTTAAGAATATTTCGCTAAATAATCGAGGCATATATACCATTTTATGAGCTACTAGAATATATAAATGTGGAACTGACTGGAACGACAGATTAGCTGACGCAAGAGATTCTGGGAGTCTTTGACCGTTTATATCGATTTATTCTTGCGTTAAGGTTGATTATTTTATCCGATCAACGGTCGCCACGTGTCTATTCAGTTTGACTCATATATAGCGACATTGTCTATGGCACGAGACACGCTTAGTTGCTATATGTGGTAAGTGAGAATTTGGTACTTAGAAGTTAGGTGTTGTTGGGATCAGCCTAGTGAAACACGCCTTTGGCGGTCCGAGTGTGTAAGTAGTTTCATCAGGGGTCAAAGCACGCGACGTTTGACTGGGACGACAGATTAGACGACACAAGAGTGCGGCGAGCAATCTAACCTTGTCTCATTCTTTAAGGTTCCCCTGACCATTATATATATTATGATCCGCGATGCGTACCTATTGATAACTGCCATGTCACTCTTTTCCCTTATAAAACATGTCGTTCCTGTATTGCGGCGAAATTCTGTTGATTCAATTCTTCTTCTTCATCGTCGTCATCATTATTATTATTATTATTATGTAGAAATCATACTTATAGACGGACGTGCATCCCAATCTCATGCACAATGCTTGTTAGATCTTGGATATAGGGAGAACCATGAAATTGCTTTGGGAACTTTAAGTGTTGGTTACCTGTTCAAATGTTGGAGATGCTCACTATTGCCTCATAAAACGCCATGAGTACTTGGATTCTCTGGTCAAGATGGGCGATAGGGAAAAGTTGTCAGATCATTTTGTGATACTGATTGTAGTGCCACCTCTTAAGACTAAGGGGAGTTTGATGACTGATGTTCATATTGTGGGTTATCGCAGGAATTGCAGGATAGAGTAGGAAAGGCCAAGGATTCTAATGAAGAGATGATCACGATTAGGAAGGAGATTGTGGATTTCCATGGGGAGATGGTCTTGTTAGAGAACTATAGCGCCCTCAACTATACAGGTACTGCAAATTTCTTTTCCTTAAGTTTTGAATTGACAAATTTGGCTTTGAATTGACAAATTTGGCTCTAATTGGCGTCCTGCAATCTGCTTTGATTCTCCATGGATTTGGTTTAGTCGAAAACAATTGTGTATTCTTCTGCTAGACTTAGTTGTCACGTAGTCAGGTACGGAAGGGTCATAACAGTACTCCCGTATGTACTGGAAAGAAAACTTGATGTTGCGTTAGACTGCAGTAGATTAGCTGTACCATGGGCAGGCGGCAGGCCTGTCAAACAGATAGTTCAAAAAAGACCGAATGATCTCTAACATCTTCCTGGAATCACATTTGCTTATGGCATTTCTCTGTCCTCTGTGTGTCCATCGAGCTATAGGTTCTCCAATCTATCAGACAGAGTTATAATTCAGTTCCCTTTGGTTGGAGTTAAGAAAAGAAATGGTGATCTATTTGATAACCGACAGGGCTTTTGATTAGTGCTTTCTATTGGCCCCCTCCTAATTGTTTCCTAACTCTGGATTCTCTGTGGTCACAGGGCTGGTGAAAATCCTGAAGAAGTATGACAAAAGGACGGGAGCTCTGATGCGCTTGCCCTTCATCCAGCGCGTCCTGCATCAGCCGTTCTTCACCACCGACATGATTTACAAGCTCGTGAAGGAGTGCGAGAAGATGATCGATCAACTCTTCCCCGCGCACGAACCTCCTCTGCCTGCGGCCGAGCCGGCAATAGTAGACAACGAAGGCCTGGACCCCACGACCTCCACCTCCAACGACGATGGCGTGCTCCGAGTTCCCAAGGAGCTTGCGGAGATCGAGCACATGGAGAGCTTATACATGAAGAGCACGATATCGGCTCTTCGAGTCCTCAAGGAGATTCGGAGCGGTAGCTCGACGGTCAGCGTATTCTCGTTGCCGCCGTTGCAACTGAGCGGTCTGGAGGAGACGTGGAAGAAAGTCCCGCTTCTGGAGCAAGAAGCTAAGTAGCTGTTCTCTTGATAGTTTTTTTTTCCCCTCAAACCCTTTTGTCATCTTTTACTCTCCATAGCTTGCATATACAGTGTAATGTGCTATAAGATTCCTGGGGAACTAATCCTGCAAGTAAACAAGATGCATAGACTTGTGTACTAAAGGATTTGTGTCCCTAGTAGAATACTTACCGTGCTAAAAGATCTGCTTAATTATCTTGATGTGAGACTCGAGCTACATCGCTTATCATTTAATCTTTAGATGTATCCTTAGTTACTATCTAAACACTCAGTTATTCCACTTGCCTAACATTGACGTTCCTAAAACAATCAAAGATGAATTCATACATTATGTATTTATGTGGATTGATGGTTCATAAATCTTGACAAATATTGATATGTGTTTGACTGATAATTTTTTTTTTTTTTTAAAGTTGGGTCCAATTGTATCTATCGTTACCTATCTATTACATGTAATCTGTGATACATTAAGGGTGCCAAGCAATAAATAAAACGATGGCTAAAATTGATCATCTATATCAATTATAAAAATAAACGGGCATAAAGTATTTTATAGGACACAAAGATATTTAGGTGTAAAATTTTGGTTACATAATTAAAACACTTTTCGTCGATTAATTATTTCAAACGATACGAGCGATTATTTTTTAGAGAAATAATTCTCAAATTATTCACTTTCCATGAATAAACGGGCTCACGTCTGACTTTTCAATACTTGATGGGAATTTATTTTTAATTTCAGCAAAAATCAGCCCAAGCATTGTAATATTCTAAGTGTTAATTTCGCCAGTAATGACGATTATCAAGTGTTTTCACAAAGGCCCTTTGTAGTCATCCTAATGTAAACCCCTTCTCAGTTTGTCTCTTCAATCTACTACTCATTTCCACGGATATGAGATGTAATTTTATTTCAGTACTAGACCGAACGTGACCTTTTTTTTTTTGGGGGGGGGGGGGGGGGGGGGGGGGGCCTCGCGAAGTCCAATCCCCATTGCAATTCACGATAACAGTGACTTGTCGGTTCTTCCTTAACCAAAACGCAGAACAGACGCAAATGACCACCATTCTGTTTTTTTTTTTATATATATATTTGTAATTTCTAGATACCAATCTAGAATAAAAATCGGTTTGGCAAAATAATTTGGTCTCTCTATTTTCGAAATAAATATGGAAAAGAAATGAGAAATAGAAATTTTCTACTTTTCTATTTTTAAAACAGAAATAAAAGTAAGAATTCTTCTATTCGCTCACCCCCCTCTATCTCATGTCCCTGTTGATAGCCACTGGTCTCCAGTCGCTAATCGCCCATCTTCGGTCCCTGATCGCCGGTTGAGGCCCAGCGGCCGATAACTCTAGAAATTTTACACTATTATTAAACGAAATGTAGTTTCAGGAACAAAAATTGTGTGTCATTATCAGAAACTTGTTTAGGGGATAAAAATAGAAAAATTTATTTTTGGTTAGAAATAGTATGGGTGTGCAAAGGAACTGGGAACCACCCAAATCGCTTGAAATCAGACTAGATCGGTTCCTAAGGGAACTGGTTGATACCGATCTGGTTCTCGATTTCAAGTATGAAATTGTTCACTCGCCTACCCATACCAGACCGATAATATAATATATGTTATTTACTTTATCAATAAAAAAATAAATCATTAATTTGAAACTCGCTCATCTCATCTGAAATTCTCACTCTCATCTTGGCCTGTATTCTCTTTCGTCTTAAGACTCTCAATGTCTAACTCTTGCCTCGGTCTCTCCGTCTCTATTTTCTCGAATCACGATAGCACCTTTGGCCATTCATCACCTCCCTTCCTCGCTCTCGATTGCCTCCATTTGCTTGGTGGGTTCAGTTCTATGGACCCATTCGAGAACTGGACCGACCGTTCGTTCCTGGTAGACCCATGGAATCAATGGGTAGTTTCCGATTTCAATTTTTCGAAATCGGCCCTTAGTTGACAGTTCCCAGTTTCAATTTTTCGAAACCGGCCTTTAGTCGGTGGTTTTCGGTTCTAGAGTGGGAACCGCCTATTCGGACTATGCTCACCCCTAATAAATAACTCTCGAAAATAGAATGGTTATCATTTGCACCCTAAGTGATCGACCTTGTTTGAATGTTAGCGACGGGAACGGAAAAAAAGAAATGCATAAACGCTAATCAATACGAGTGAGAAGAGAGAAGCAGTTATTTATTCATATCAAGAATTTGGTTCCCTCAAGTCCCTTCCATAGGTTTGGGTGTCAACAGTTCGGTTCAGGTTTTCATGATATTCGATCCAACTCAAAAACATAAGTGTGCTTGACCCGAACAGCCCGTGGAATTTCCTCAATCATACATAATGAACTAATAGTGCAATCTAAATTGGCACATTGATTCACTAGAAGTTAGGCGTATCAAACCTCCCCATATGTTCGTTTGGTCAGAAAAATTATAAAAAAATCCTAAATTTATTGTAATTGTGTCAATTCAGTAATAAATATATTTTTACTAATTCAGTTCTAAATCTTTTGTATTTATGCCAATTTAGTCTTTCTAGCCAACTTTGGCTGATTGACGCTGACGCGACAATTTCTAATAATTTTTTAGTATTTTTTGAATTATTTATTTAGTTTCTTTTGTTTGTTTGTTTTTATTCTTCCTGTTTCTCCAGTTGATGGTCGAATCGACAACCAGCCAAAAGCGAGGGCGAGGGTTGGCCACATAGCTATAATAATGCACTCATAGATAGCACGACAACTAGCATCCATTGTTTATGGCTAGGAATATAAAGAGAGAATTAAAAAAAAAAACCAAAACCTATTGTATTTGTGCCCATTCAATCCTAAACTCTTTTAATTGAGCCAATTTATTCCTAAATCTTTTGATAATTTATCAATTTAATCCTAAACATTTCATTTGTGTCATTTAACTCTAAAAATTTTGACGATTTGCCAATTTAGTTTTAATCATTTGGAGGATTTGACAATTTAGTCATTCTAGCCAATTTTGACTGAAAAATGTTGACATAACAATTTAGTCAGTGCCAACCGTTTTACGTGGCACGGCTACTCTGGATGTGGATAATTTTTCAAATTTTCATAAATTATTATTATTATTATTATTTTTCTCTTTTTTCTTCTTTTATTTCCTTTTTTATTTTCTAACCCTGGACAGGCAAGACCGCCATTTGACCTACACCTCGCGACACCCTCCCCTCGACCAGGTGAGGGTAGATGGCTCTTAGTCGTGGCCACCGAGGATAGAGTTAGGGAAAAAAAAAGAGAAAAGAAGAAAAAAAATAAAGAACATTTCTTTTCATTTTAAAAATAAAAATTATCCTTAACGTCCCTAACAAGGAATAGAACAGGGGGCCGAATTGTAGACAAAATGAGAAAATTTCTTCACATGATGGCTTCATTTGTTTCGCGAAAAATATTTTTCAAGAACATTTCTTTTCATTTTCTGGCATTTGAATCACTTAGGAAAATGAGTCAAAGGAAAATGTTTTTATACCAAAGCTTAAATTCAAGAAAATGATTTTTAAATATGAATCGGTATCGATGCTTGGATCAGAAACTCTGCACTCGGGCATGAAAACCCCAACGCCCGCTCTCGGGCTGCGTGGCCGGGTCCATGATACCCGGGCCTGAGTCCATCTAAGTTGTGCTTAAGACCTAGGCCACCATGCTCGAGTCCATTAAGGTCGAGCCCGAGACACAAGTGTCCGTGCTCAAGATGCCAAGCCTGGTAATATCAAGGTCAGGCCCGAGTCCTTGATTTCTGAGCCTGAGTCCATTGAGGCCGGGCTCGGAATTTCGCACCCTGTTCGTACTCGCCCCGGTCCCTCGATGAGTGGGCTTGGGCTCCAGGGAACTAGGCTTGGCCTCTATAGACCGGGGCTGGGGCACAACGGAGTGCCGAACGGGCATCGAGTTCTCGGGTTTGATTTCTGGAGCAGAAACATGCTACGGATGACGGGATAAGCAAAGCAACACGGTGTAAACGGTTCAGAGATCAGATTCGAAACGTAGGTAATCCCTCGGAAAAAGCTGACCCCATCGCCACATCGTTAACGTTTTATCTCAGAACTAGCGACAAACGGGGAGCGGGACAGAATCCTCGCACGAACAAACATAGCGCGGTTCTTTGGATGATGTTTTTGGACCCATGCTGGCTGAATTCCTCTGCCTCTTTTTCCCGTCTTCCTCTCGTTGGAAAGTTGCCACCAATACAGTTCCACACGTTTCCTCCCGCATCGCTCAAAAAGTTGAAAATCTCATCCAGTAACCACAAATTTGCCAAAATCCCAAAGAAGAAAGTCTCGTAATTTCGAATTCCGTCTTCTCTCCTCTTCTTTGGGTTTTCGATACCGACCCGTTGTCAGTTCTGGTTCACTCCCCTTCGGCGACCTCCTCACGCCGCCGCTCCCATTTGCGTTGTTGATACGTAGAGAGCCAAGAGTCCCGAGTTCCACGAGAGCTTGCAGATAAGCTCCCACTCCCGGGTTTTTTTTTTTTCCTATTTAATTCTTAAAAAAAATTATTTACAAAATTAGATGTAAAAAAAAGTATTTACGGATTTAGGTCTCGCGCGCTAATCTGGCTAGCGCGCAACGCTTGCGCGCTAGTCTAACTAGCACGTCAGCTCTTGCGCGCTGGTCAAGCAAAAGCTTGCTTGCACCAAGTGTTTTTTATTTTTTTTTATTGCATGATTTTTTTCTATAATAAAAAATTATATTTATTATTAATTTCTGATAAATTTTATTAGAGATAAATTTTATTAGCGATGAATTCTACGACGAACGTGTTGTTGGAAATGTACGCTATATATTTTATGATGAAATTTGCAATAAATATGATGTTTCGTTGCAAATTAGAGAGGAATTTTTTTTTCTTCGCTAATTTCCCGTAGCTAAAATCCTTTTTTTATGTTTTTCAATTATTTTATATTTTTAGACAAAATTTTTTTTTTGTATTTGTCCTCAATATGCGATGAATTTCTAAGCTATATATTTTGCGACAAACGTACCGCAAATTTCGTGTCACATGGGTTTGTTGCAAAATATAAACGTGTTGCACGACGAAATTTGCTGTACGTTTGTCGCAAAATATATAGCTTAGAAATTCATCGCATATTGGGGACAAATACAAAAAAAAAAATTGTCTAAAATATAAAATAATTGAAAAACATAAAAAAAAAGAATTTTAGTTATTGAAAATTAGCGAAAAAAAAAATTCCTCGCTAATTTGCAACGAAACATCAGATTTATTGCAAATTTCGTCGTAAAATATATAGCGTACATTTTCAACAACACGTTCGTCGTAAAATTCATCGCTAATAAAATTAGTCTCTAATAAAATTTATCAGAAATTAATAATAAATATAATTTTTTATTGTAGAAAAAAAAATTATGCAATAAAAAAAAATTAAAAAGCTTGCTTGCATCCACTAGCGCGCAAGAGCTGGCGCGCTAGTCTAACTAGCACGCAACACGTGCGCGCTAGCCGAACTAGCGCCCGTAAATATATTTTTTTTTTAGACTTAATTTTCTAAATAATTTTTTTTAGAATTAAATCGGAAAAAAAAAAAACCCCCACTCCCCACCCATTGCGGCAAAGGCGATAAAAGTTTTGCCACGAACCGAAGCACATATTATAGTATTATCCAGCCTGTGCCTCTTCTCCTGTCTTGAAGATTACTCCTGAATTCTCGTTCCAAGCCAAACCCCGACGTTTTCTTCACATGCTTGCGTGAACTCTCTCTCTGTCTCGTTTAATTTCCCGCTTTGAGTACCGTACACTCTTCAGTCTCTCTCGCAATTTCAATGGCTTCTTTAACCCCAGCGTCTCCCTCCACCTGCTTCGTAAGCAACACCCAGTTGAAATCGCCTCCTGCCCAGGTTTTCTTTCCCCTCACGAACCCTAGTCTAGGGACCAGTTTCTTGCAAAGGGGATCCTTTCGGGCGGTTCGCAGTATCAAGGACATGCCCCTGAAGGCGGTGGTCGTCGCGGCGACGACGGCGGAGAAGCCGAAGAAGAGGTACCCCGGGGAGGCGAAGGGGTTTGTGGAGGAGATGAGGTTTGTGGCCATGAAATTGCACACGAGAGATCAGGCCAAGGAAGGAGAGAAGGAGGTGAAGGAGCCCGAGGAGAGGTCGGTGGCGAAGTGGGAACCGACGGTTGATGGGTACTTGAAGTTCCTGGTGGACAGCAAGTTGGTGTATGATACGCTTGAGAGGATTGTAGAGGATTCTGCTTTCCCTTTCTGTGAGTGTGGTTGATTTGTTAGTCGTTTCTTTTTGGGGCTGGCATTGGTTCTTGGTTTGTTTTTCGGTGTTGTGATCGGGTCTGATTGATTTTGTGTGGTTGTGGTAATTTATGATTGTTGGGATGCTTTTGATATGGTGAGATGGACCCGTTAGAGATATATGGCTGTTTAAATGTCAAGCTAATCTCAGATACGGATTATCATTGGTTAGTTTTTCCATTTATCCTGAAGGTGGATTAGAGGTTTCTCTCCTTTTCTGAGTTTCTTTGAGTGCCTTGCCATGTTCTTGCTTGCGTGTCTCATTGCTGCAACCAATCGTTGTTTGAAAATTATGGTGCGAAAAAGTTGTGATCTCAGCAGAGGAGGAATGATCTAGCCTCTAAACAGTTTAAAACACACAATGGCACGTTTCTTTTTGCCTGACGAATTTGCGTTTGCGTGCATTTGACAAACTTGTTCAAAAGCTCGTCCTTTTCTTGTGTATGATGGTGGATTACTTTCTGCAAGCTCTTACATATTAAACGTTCTCCTTTTTTTTTTTTTAAAAAGATGTCCAGCTCTTTTGATAATATATTGCTGGCAGCAGATAAAGAAGCATCAAACCTCTTGTTTTTCATTCGGAAGTAGAACTCCTCTGCATTGCAGTCCATGTTTAATGCTGCGATATTTGTAATGTCATTTTGTGTCTGTTGCCAGCCAAAGCTGGTCTATCGTGATTGAGGATCTTAAAGGGAATGCAGAATTAGGATGTTGGATTCCTGGTTCTTGGATCATTTTCTTTTCCATGTGAGAATGCTGCAGTTTTTTTTTTCAAATTTATTTGTTTATTATTACTCCGTTTAGTTCGGAGTTGCTTCTTTTTTGCGTCCGATAAGATGGAAAACTGTCCTTATCTAGAATTTTTGAAGTTCACGAGCTGCTATATCTTGAGAAGTGCTCTTAACACGTGATTAGCAAAAGACATGTTCTGATTTTTATTTACCTAATTCTTGCCGTAGGTTTTAGACACCAATGAGAAGTATTTTGAAATAGTCCTCATTCTATTTAATTTTGTGACTTGAGAAAACTTTGCCTGTATTTAGGACACTTTGAATTCACTGCAACCTGCTAAATGCTAGAAAATTAGGACTGGCTTTTGTTGACATATGCATGTGTTTTTCCTTTCCGTGTGCATTTGTTTTGACCTCAGTCATGACCTGAGCCAATGGGACTCTTTGAATTGTTTTGAGTGTAGATGCTGAGTTCAGAAATACTGGTTTGGAGAGGTCAGAAAATCTGGCGAAGGATCTCGAGTGGTTCAAAGAGCAAGATTATGACATTCCTGAACCTTCTTCACCCGGGGTGACGTATGCCCATTATCTCAAAGAATTGTCTGAGACAGATCCTCAAGCTTTCATATGTCATTTCTACAATGTTTACTTTGCCCACAGTGCTGGTGGCCAGATGATTGGGAAAAAGGTAAATCCCTAAGGCTTTGAAATCAGTCAGCTTATTTCTGTCCCAATTCATTTGTGCATAAATCAGTGTATTAGATGGATATTCTTCATACTTGAAGATGTCAAAATGCGCTGTCTTGAGCCTAGTCCACATGGAAGAAACTGAATCGCATGTCAGCTTCAAGTTATGAATGCCACAAAATACTCAACCATTCTGCCTACCCCTCCTTACGTTTTATCGAAAGCTGTGCTTGTTATGGAGGATGTCTCGTGATATGTTGTATTAGGATTAGGTGGTAATAGACAGTTTACTCTTTGATCATAACATAATTTAGTTGAGAGGCACCAGGGGGTTTGCCAAAGCCATGTTTCCAAGCCCTTAAGAGCTCATCTACAAAAGAGAGAATCTATAGTCTGTCAAAAAAGCAGTTACCTCCATGAGCATCTTTCAACTGTGCCAAAAGTATAAAGCCAATCTTTTCTATTCGAATCAGCTAGGACCCACTTCATCCTTTTGAAAGTATAAAAAGTTATCCATATCTGATCTGCTATGTCAAAGGCAATTCCGAAAGAGGGGAATGACAGATTACCCGTCCTTCATTCAGAAAAAAAAAAGGATTGATTTTCCGAAAACTTTATGAGATTCATTGGCATCATTATCCTACCTTGCTGTTTACATACGCGAGCATGCTACTTACTTTGCTGGAGTATCTTTTATATTCTCGATCTGCTTTTGGAAGTGATAATTCATTCATCTCTAAATTGTACCTTGTTCTAGGTGGCTGAAAAGATACTTGATAACAAGGAGTTGGAGTTCTATAAGTGGGACGGTGAACTTCCCCAACTATTGCAGAATGTGAGGGACAAGCTGAACAAAGTCGCCGAAGTAATTCCTTGCCAACTCCTCTGCTAAATCGATTTATATATGAGACTAGATCTGTAAATGGTCTCCACTAGTTTAAATTCAAATGGAAAAAAAGTTAGTTCCATGGTTCGACGTGTGAACTGCTTGTTTCAGTGTCTAACGTGTAATTTCGCATGTGGTGTCGCCAGAGCTGGACCAGAGAGGAGAAGAACCATTGCTTGGAAGAGACGGAGAAATCATTCAAGTACTCTGGCGACATTCTTCGTCTGATACTGTCGTGATGCGCATATGGAAAACCAAGTGTTGTACCGATCTGGTGCAAGTAATGGGGCAAAAAGCCTCGACAGTGTATGCACAATTTCTTTGCAGAGCAAGTCCCTGGAAGTGTTGGTTTTCCCTTCCAAACATGACATCTGGATTCTTTGCAACTTGCGGGAGATAGGATTCCGCTGTACATAAACTTTTCACATTGAAACTTTGTTAATCTTTTCTTGATTTATGAAGCTAATGTCTCCCTATATGCGGGGTACGTGAATTTCGTCGACTAATGGTTTTGCGCGCCTTGAACTTTGCGTCGCCATTATGCTAGCGTGTCGAGTGTTGTCATTGATTGGAGTAGCTGATTGTGATTTAGGATGCGAGCTCTTGGAACACAACTGTAAGAAGTATTGCTGTGCCTGTTATTCTTTTTGTTCGGGTTGAACCCTAACCTCCCAAACTCCTGCCTCGTTCTGAACCCTTCTTTGACTAGGCCGAGTGTCTCGTGCCTCTCGCAAAGCGAGGAGGTTAGGGTCGAGTCGTGTCACGGAATGCAACGTGAACTAAGTCTTCTTGACCCGTGTCCACCGGAAGAAGGCTTTTAAAATAGTCTACAATGTTTTAGGAGTTGATTGCACTTAATTAAGCCGTTATTTTGCCATCTGTCTGGCCACAAGAGATTCAATGAGATGGTCCGATCGAATTCAAACAAATTGGAATCTTGAGATAATTCGATAGTCTTTAAGATGGTGGATCCATTCGGGGATTTCCACGCGGGAAACAATTAAAACAACTCAGAATAGGATGGAAATCGTATCGGTAATGTTGATATTATTAGTACTGTATGCTATCTTCATATTTCACATACTGGTAAAAGAAGGGACGGATAACCAAAGACTGAAATGGAAACAAAGCCATCAACTATCAATACTAAAATAAAATAGTTGTGTCAAACCAAATGTCAAAGGCAGCGCCTGTAGCTCAGTGGATAGAGCGTCTGTTTCCTAAGCAGAAAGTCGTAGGTTCGACCCCTACCTGGCGCGACTTCTTTTTCTTTTTTTGTTTTCCCCCTCAAAATTAGCCATTGATTTTGCTTCTTCGGATTGCAAAGCTCAAGAATTACGGCCGAGACCGATGGATGAGAACTAGCCCAAGAAAGCTTCGCTGTGATCGATGACAAGGATGCCCCCGCAAAGATCAGCGTCTCTTCTCGAACCACGACGGGACGTCGAGCTCTGCTGGGACCCTGGAGAGTTCCCTCCTAAAAAATAACCATCGTGAACACTTGGCAAGATTTCGTTCTTAAGTTTTCGTTGAATTAAGACTGAGATTTGATTTTCTAGGACCAAAAACGCACACCAATGTAGGGGCATTTTCCTTGTCGAAACTAGGGTGTCGCTCGTGTCGGTTGTCCGCTAGCTCAAAAGAATTCGTTGAAGCCCCATAATAAATGGCTAAAATGACTTGTGATGATTCTTGATATTTATTTTTATATTTCAATATGCAATATGTAATATGAGATAATCATTATGAATTAATTTTCGATTAATTTTAAAATATATGATGAAATTTCACAATGCAACCACAAACAAAAATTGGGTAGAGCAATTATTCTCTAAAATATAAATTTTATGCAGTTAACAAACACGTTTTTGTTTCAAGAACTGAAATTTTGGGCAGTTATCAAACGCGTTGTGATTTTCTAAAACCCATTCAGGATGCAGAATCAGAAAAAATCATTTTAATCAGAACAATTTTTTAGAATCATAATGGTTATCATACGAGCCCTTGAAGATCGGTTGTCTAGTCGCGCCTTAACCACGGCATCAAACCGCTTCCGTATAAGCTTTATCAGAGAACACTAGAGAACTGAATTGTACTTGGTACATAATGGACATAATCTCTTCCCAGTGGGACGGCAAAATGCATACAATCCATATGAAGGGCAATCGTATTCGAGGCTGGCGCACATAACCGAAAACAAAGAACTTAGTGAAAAGGAGAAATTCATTCGTCGAATGTGCTCATGAATCCACCGAGGAAGCCAGCTCCGTTGCAGTCCCCGCACAACATCTCCCTTTTGCCTCTGCAAAACAATTTAAAAGTTAAAACCGCGTCACGCATCGGAGGTAAGAGGAAAGAAGCGGGGACATTGCTAAAACCTGGCCATAAGCAAATCGGTACCGCGACTAAACATGAGAGAGAGAGAGAGAGGGGTTGCTCAAGTACCTGCAAAGCCAACATATCGCGCCGGCTTTAAACTGTCCGTTGAAGTGGTCTACGGAGTTTACTCCAGTCCCTTCACATTGGGAACACTGCACTGCACCTGGTAATTATGGAGGACATTCAAAATCTTCTATTCCAAACACTTCGCCGCATCCTACTAGAGCACTAGCACTTAGGTAATAAAGCAAGCCCGCGGAAAATGATCATCCGAGTAGTCAAGTTTCAAGTTTCCATAATCAGATGAACAAAACTAAGCAGACGCCACTTCCTCGGAACTTTTCGTTCCTTTTTCTTTCTGAAAACTCGTCCTCGGCCATATTGACAGCCAATTGATGGAAGGTGAGAGAAACTAAGAGAACAGTTTGCCTTGTCTCTAAACGGAAGTACATATCTCCTCCCTAACTTTGCTGCATCTCAAACATTTTTTTTTTTTAACAGGGACTTTTTGTCATGATTAACAGTGGAACAAGTAGAAAAAAACTTGTATGATGGTCCACTTATCATAAGCCATATATAAGCACAGAGAAAATCTTGAAATTTTGACCCAAATTACAGGCCATTCTCCAAAAGGAAAGCTTACTATTCAATGCTTCAGAAATCATGAAATACAACTAATATAATTTGTATATCAGGGGCAATAAGCACATAAATGTACATATCTGCAAACAATGTTCATGTCAGGCACAAAATATTACATCACTGTATGCAGATTGGCAGTGTATAACATAAAATTACGATAGTGGATGTGGATTGTGGAGAGCACTCATTGTGAATTTATGCAGAATGCAGATGGTCTTGAACATTAGGACAAAATTTAGGAGTCAGTAATCAGTACTCAAGAATCAATACTTGGACATTACCATTTCCATCACAATTAGCACAGACAATGCTTCGGGGCTTGGTGCCTTGACTTTTCTCTGCAGCCTGTAAAGCCAGGAGACAATATTCAAGCCAAAGAAACAGAAAAACAATCACGGAGAACAAACTCAATACGCATAAAGTCAAAAAGGTCATTTCGTTAAGAAGTGCCCTCACCGCACTTGTTAAATACATCAACGTAGAAAATTTGTCATTTCCAATCCACTATCTTTCTTGTGTTATGTGTAACCAGTGTAATGAAAATAAAGATGATTCTTTATTGAGTATGGTTAACAAGTGTTTTTGCCCTCTGGTTCAAGCTAACAAGCATGTGGTTAATCCTTCTATGTTCTACTAATCATTCAACTAGCCAGAATATCCACGGCGCAATATTTTTCACTGTCACCGCGGCGTAATCCAGCTTGCTTTCTTGCATGAAGCAATAGCCACCAGATAAACTTCTTAGGAAGTTCTCCCAACTGCAAATTGCTCACAACCAAATGAAAGATCGATAAAATCCACCCCCGCCGCCCATGGATTACATGATCCCCCATGCCACAGGTTACATAATTTGCATGGTGGTCCAAGAAAGGCGATTTTCAAAGGCTCGCGGAAATCAAACCCTCGTTTGCTATGGTCCAACTGAGAGTAATCTCACAACTAAACACCCAAGAAGTTAATGCATCAAACAATTAATCTGTTTGCTTCAGTATCAAAACCTCTCATCTGCCACATACCAAAAGTCACTGCAATCAAGAAGAAAGGTTAGCATTAAGCCTATCACCTTAACTTCCAAAGACCGAAATCTTGCAGCTTTAGTCCCAATACACGCTTCATTCACTCTAAGAACTTTTCCAGCAACCGAATTGCCAATCACTGCTCCTGCAATGCCCACCCGCCAAGCGAAAAAGATTGAATATCAAGCCAAGATTTCACAAACAAGCAAATCAAGAATCAATGTCACATCCACATAGGCGGAGGAAGAGAGACGAAGAGGAAGTACCCACTCTGGGTGGAGGCTTGACAGAACAAGCCGGAGCAAAGCATAGAGAATTTGCCATGTCAAGGAGATGCTCAGAACTCCTTGTTCTTGTGTGGACTGAGTACAATCGGAATACTCGGCGTAAAGGTAGAGGAGATAAATAACAGAGCAGCTGAGGTTTTTGCCTCAAATTCCGAGATAAGGCACTCGTGGTTTCATCAATGGGGACAACCATAGATTGAACTTACCAAAATACCCTCCACACCCATGCCGAGCAGCAAGTGAAGTGAAGGGGGTTAATGGTACAATTGTCATCTGAAGTGAAAGCATTTTCCTTTTTGGGGCAGTGGACCTTAAAGGCAGGGGATCCAGGCGCGCAGTGGAGTAGCTCCCTTGGGTTAAGGGTACAATCGTCATCTGAAGCGAAAGCATTTTCCTTTTTGGGGCAGTGGAGTGGCTCCCTTGCACTTGCGGAAGCAGAACTCGATTTCTCGTTTTATTTGTAAAGCGGGGGGGAAGAGAGAGAGAGAGAGAATGTCAAGCGCTCTCTTGTCCAGCAGTCTCTTCTTCCCGTCGAATGGTAAGCAAATTAAAGCTCGTTCTTTTACAGTTTTTTAACGTTCAACGTCTTACCTTTTAAGCTATATACTGTGATTCGCTATGCTACTTTCGGTGGAATTGAGAAACAGCTTGTGGTCTCTTACATGTGCCATTTTTAACAGATAGGGGGAAAACTGCTGGATTCCGCGTGAGGAACTCCAGGAGCTCCTTTCATGGCGAATTGCTTTCCAACGCCAATCTAGTGACGAGGGAAATTAGCAGCAAGGCGAGAGGACGCCTTGTGATTGCCTCCGTGGTCGGTTGCTCTTCACCTCTTCTCGTCTGTTGTCATACCTAGAATTCAGTCTTTTGCATTCAAATCTTGGCTTAGCACAACAGTGTTGTTTTGCTGGGTAGACTTGTTGTGATGTACAAGAAAAGGGCTTGCTTCGACTAGTTTGGTAATTCTGGTACTTGTGAACTTGGAGTTCTTCGGGGTGCCATGGCGTAATACAGTTAGTCATTGTAATGTATGGCAGCTTGGGAGGAAGGTCACCCAGAGAGAGACTGTAGTTCCTGACCCTGATTATAGAATTCCCATCGTCTTACTCGGTAAGTGCCCTACAACATTGCTTTTCTCGCGCTGAAGTTTGCTTCTACTCGCTCTCCACAAACTTAATTGTGATAAGATGATTCAGGTGAACCTTCAGAAGTATGTAATCCTCCATCTTATGTCTACTGAACCAATCTTGACCAATTATTTATCCAAATTTTTAGAATACGCTGCTTGAATGTTCGTATGTACGGTCATTAAGAAAAAATGGATTGGTTGCTAGATGGTGAAATGGCGATGAAGAAGCTAACGGGAATGTTGATTTGAATCAGGTATGGCTGGTGGATTAGCCTATACAAACAATCTGTTACCTGCTGCCCCTGTTGGTCTTCTTGGTCTGCTCTTATTATTTCAGGTGATGTTACAATTAAGCCATGTGGATCCTCTACCGATGCATTGCTCCTCCTGGTGCCTCAATAAATCTCAACCAATTTGATTCATGAAAGTGAGACTTTTACCAACGGTTGAAATTTGTCGAGACATCAGGGGGAGCACAGCAATGAGTAGAGGATCCTCACCCATAATTAAGGATCATATTTTGCAGGTAGGTTTTGAAGTGTAGTAGAAAATTCTTGTCTGACATGTCACCTGAAAATTTGCTTCCTATGTCAATAACTAGTTAAAGATTCTGAGTTTCCTTTGACAATGTCTGCTTATAACACAATGCGAATTGAGATTTAGTTTGCCTAAATGCTGACTCTGTTTTCTTTCTTCCCCTTTTGATCCAGACTACTAGAGTGAGATTTGTCTTTGATGATGAGGCTCTGGTATGTTTATCAATCTTCATTGTCAACGTGCAACTCGCATGAGTTAGTTGGCAAGAACACTAATGTAGTGTTCTAGTCTCTATGTGTACTGTGATGGAAGACAGATTCTCCTCAATGTGATCTATATTTCTTTTGTCTGAAATTTGTGCACTCAAGCATGGTTCTGGCCCTTTGCTATTTTGACTTAAAAAGTTCGAGATGGACCTTGGTGGTTCTGGTTCTGGAAGCTGACGCTGCTTCTTTTGTAATACTCTGTTTAAGCTCATCTTCAATTAGAGAGTAGTTTGAGCTGATGTGTCAATCGGAACTAACTCCACCTATTATGCAACTTAGATTCTTTCCTCGGATAATAATGGGAATCTGAAGATGATTTAATACCATGATTCTCTAGTTTCTGCCAGCGTATGTTTACTTTCATTATTTCTGGAATGCTGCCACTACTCCTATTAAAAAAAAAGAAAAATACTGTAGTTTGAGGCTTTGAGCCATGTCATAGTAACTTGAGCGATGACCATCAGATTGACTCTAAGTAATTTTAGGCTACCAGCTTCCTGGTTTCATGGGTTTCGGATTTTATAGGAAACATGAAATAACTTACTGGTAGCATAAATTCATTGCATGGTGCTATAATATTTTGTAATCTTAGGAGGTGAAAGTTGGAGAGGAGCTTCAAGAATCAGGTGAAAATGTCTTCGTAGGAGGGAAAAATCGGTGGACGTAAGTATTTTAGTTGCTTCAATAACTGGGGGAAAAAAAAAACTCTTTCCTGTGATCTTAACAGAAGCCGCTGCTTTGCTTTCTGCATCTCTACAGATACTCCACCTTTGTGAATTGGGAGCTCTGGTGGCCAAATTTTCCTGTCCTTGTGTACTTCAAAGAGACGCAAACAAAGCCCAAGGGACAAGTGCACTTCTTCCCAGTAATTTTCGTAAGTAAAAGTAAATTGAGATTGCTGCAAAATTATGCAGCATCTGTTCAGCTTCTCGCTGCTTTAAGGTTGATACATTCCATAAGTTGGATAAACCCTATGCAGAAGGTTGTTTTGGTTGTGGAGCCAGTGAAGGTCCGAAATCTAATCTGACTATTTTCCTTGAAATATCAGAATGGGAAGCAACTATATGATGTCATGGTGGAGAGAGCTGGTCCTTCGAAGACAAGCGGGCCACAATAATCGTAGTAGAGTTTATGCAAACATCAAGCCATGCCATATCACGTGGGACTTTAAATTGACGAGGTATGGTACTACATACTAAAAGTTGTCAAAGTTTGTCAAATCCAAGATCGGGCGATGTACTTTCCATATTCTGTAGCAGCTGTATTTGTGCAAATTCTTCTGGTTGCTTCTTCATTGTGATTTTTGGTAGTTTTGAGACTGTCTTGATTGTTTTTCACCATCAATCTCCTGGCAAAGATATTCATTTGGCCTTGTTATTGACTTTAAGCTGCATTAACCGGGAGGCTTTCTCTGCTCCCGGAATTATTTGAGTCACCCTGTGCCATTAGAATGTCCATTAGAACGTAACTTGGGATCGTCGCAATGAACATCATCCTTTTTCTCCCATGACATCTGTGATTCTCTCTTCGCAGGAAATGTTTCAAGAGTGCTCGGTTATGGAAGATTCACTATAAGAAATTACTTGTAAGACAGTTCTCTCGTGCGCATACGTACCTATGTATGTTTTCTTCCGGATTGGCAGTAGCCGGTTCGAGTTCTATCTGTTAATGTACCTTTATACATCACGAAAGAGAGAGGAATCTGTATATTTCCAACGCTCCTCTGATTCTTTACATGGATCCTGTCCTCTCGTATCTTGTATCCACATCCAACTTTTTTCATATATGGAGGTGTCGTGAGAATGAATTTTTAGTAAAATGGAGAATCCTCTGTTCTCTCCTCGTTCACGCATAAGCCTCACAAACCAGGAGAATGTCAAATTTTCATACATGCTTCACCAATCAAACCAGACTACCAGTGCGAAGGTTCTACTAATTGTGATCTGCTTCACTCTCATGGAGAAATAAAATCACAGGAAAAACCAGACTACAAGTGAAAAGCTGTCGAATATGCCTATGTAAGCTATGTCAACAATTAACTCTGCATCCGTTCGCACATTGCAAGGTCATTTGCTACAGATACAAGCATGAATTGCAACAAACGAACATAATAACGAATTGGGTGTTGGAGATCCAACGGTAACAGATCCATCCCCAACTATACTCGATGAGAAAACTATAAAGTATCTGTGCTTCCTCACGCTCAATTAACTTGCTGCTCCAATGGATGGCTGTCTCCTTACACATTCCAAATCTAATTGTCCAACAAGGAACTGAGTGGGAAGGCAAAACTCTCACAAAGAAGTCTGCCAAAGAACTGTCCCTTTTCATGCTTGATTCGGTGATCTTACATCAACAAGGCTAAGGTTAATCAATCCACTGTCAGCCTTTCTTGGTGCAATGTGCGTCCGTACCCTGCTGGGTGCAATGTGTATACCCAACAGAGTGCAGAAATTCTCGAATCTCCTTGGAACTGCTGTTACTTGCCTGCAACAGCCGTTCGTCCTCCTCATAAATCAAATACGGTGCCTCGCCTGCCTTTCTCGAAAGCAACTTCACAGCCCCCTTCAGGACGTGATGCTCCCAGCCCTGAACATCTATTTTAACGAGAAGCACAGGTTCCAACTCCGGTATCACTTTGTCCAGCGGGATTGACCTTACTTGAAGTTCTATTTCTTCATTGGACTTGAATGCCAACTTGGCACCGGCGGCTGATACTGCACTGTTGTCGAGCCGGCCAACCAACTGAAATCATCAGTCAGCCTAGACATGATCAGTACAGCAAAAAAGCATAGCCAGATAACAGCAATAAAAGAATAATTGTACAATCTTCCAATGAGAACGACTGCATCAGTATCAGGACCTCAAAACATGATTGGATCAGATGACATCCAGGACTGGAAGGAGCTCATGCAAATTGTCCTCCCTATCATTTCAATTTAATCACAGAACTCGAATACGAATAGTTACTTTTTTTTATTAGTACAAAGCATCACAAGTGTCCTAAATCATCGCTATAGTGCCATGACCTCTCTTGCACCAACGTGCACATCCATTCAGTCTTACTGAGTTTGGCAAGAATTATACAGGCCGCATCCCTATTTCTCAATATTGTCATTTTCAGTCGACAGCTTCAATGTAAACAGAGAAGTTCGATATCGGTATCCATCAATGGATACACCGTGCCATTCTCATCTCAAAATACGAGAGCTCAAAATGTTCATTGTTGAACTTGCAAACAGAGAATACCATTTTGACAGTATGAGAGCTCAAGATGTTCATTGTTGAACTTGCAAACGGGGAATACCATTTTGAGAGACTAAAATAGTTCGAACTACGCACCATCTTCTAGCTACAACATTAAATAATTTCATTTATGCAAAGAATGCATCAGAGCACTGTAATTTTTTTTCCAAAGTCATTACAGAAGATTGAGGGCCAAAGACTACCGCTCACGTCACATCCCATTTGTTAGGCCAAGCCAAGCCAAATGGAGCTATATTCTATTAGCCTTCCATTGACATTACCACACAAGTTCAAGCAGAAACTCTATTGGATTGGAAATTTACTTCTCCATCCGTTCAACCTTTGCATCACATGCATATTCGGATCAAACCATGGAGTCCCTAGGCTAGAGTCTTTCAAGTCACATGTACACTAAACTGAATGAATGATTTAACTACGAAATCTGAAAATGCACCAACCTCACTAGCCACCTAGAAACAACATTCTCCGCCAGCAGATAAAATTCATTTCCTTATTTCATAAGAACGATACTAACTGATGATAGAGACAAAAAAGCTACAAACTTTGAAGCAATTCAACTAACTCAACAAGCATAAATACGTCACCTTGTGAAATGTGATGTTCCCGACCCTATCGGACGCAGCCGCCTCGAACAAATCCATCAGCTCCCCAACCCGATTCATCCAAATGCCATCGCAAATCCTCTGCAAGTTCTCGAAAACCGGCTCGAAAGCCAAAACCCTGAACCCCATCACCGCGGCGGCGAAGCTGGCCATCCCCACATTCGCGCCCACATCCACGAAAATCCCATCTCTGCCGTCGCCCCTGAACCGCTCCAGCAGCTCCTGAACCGTGGCCGATATGTCGGGCTTCCGGAAGGCCTTGCCCTTGAGCGTCCTGACGATGTTCTTGTGGGGCTTATCGGGGAGCGACCCGAAATCGGAGAGCGAGAAGAGGAAAGGGTGCTTGACGCCTTCGACGACGTTGGCGATCACGGGGTGAGCCTGGGGGGACGCGAAGCAGTCGAAGGGGGAGATGGAGGGGGAGGAGAAGCGGGATTTGGGGGAGGAGAGGGTCGGGGTGAGGGTGGGGTTGGGGTAAGGGGTGGAGGAGGGCCGGAGGGAGAGGAAGTAGAAGATGAGGAGGCAGAGGGAGGAGGAGAAGAGGAGGAGGAGGAACTTGGAGGAGAGGAACTGGGGTTGTTTGTCCCTCTTCCATGCGTTTGCCATTGGAGGAGGAGGGAGAGCTTTCCCAGTAGACTGAAGGAGTTTCCTGGGAAAATCAAGATTGGATCTTGCACCGGGCCTCTTTTAACTTGGGAGAACTGCCCCCTTTTTCTTTCTTTTCTTTCCCAATCGTTTTGTTCGATTTACAGTGGATCAAAGTTCATAGTATTCTCATCTTACGCAAACGTCAGTTAAGCGATGTCCGATTTTACTTTTGTGTGTTTTTCATGTTTTGCATCAAAGGAATCATCTTTCGACATTAGCAAGGTTTCGAGAAAAAATATTGCATTTTTTTTCTTTTTGCACGGTGGCCATTATCATTTCAACATCACGAAAATTTTTTGTTTTCGCAACAGAAAACTTTGAAAAAAATTGTAAAGGTGTGTTTGGTTCAACATTTTCAAAGAGCTTTCAATCCCAAAAACCCTTTGGAAATGCTGAAGTATTTACTTCAGCTTTAAATCGGCATTTGACCAACTATTGGCCTTGAAAAAGCTGAAAGCCCAATGCTGATAAGGAGCAGTATTTAGTTTTCAGCACTTGGTTGGGTCTGACCTGGGTCATTACTAAAACCCATTTGGCTCTTAACCTGGCCAGTCTCGGGATCCACGTAGATAACTACGCTTCTCCTACACCATCACTAGTTTTCACCCAGTTGGCATCTTTTGACATTAGCAAGGTTTCGAGAAAAAATATTGCATTTTTTTCTTTTTGCACGGTGGCCATTATCATTTCAACATCACGAAAATTTTTTGTTTTCGCAACAGAAAACTTTGAAAAAAATTATAAAGGTATGTTTGGTTCAACATTTTCAAAGAGCTTTCAATCCTAAAAACCCTTTGGAAATGCTGAAGTATTTACTTCAGCTTTAAACCGGCATTTGACCAAATGTTGGTCTTGAAAAAGCTGAAAGCCCAATAATTCTAAGGATCAGTATTTGGCTTTCAGCACTCGGTCACATGCTAAAAAAATTTTCTCTTTTCAAAACTAACCCCATCAATTTCATATATTTTCGATTTTGCCCCCCTTTTTACTATTTATCTTTTTCTTCGGTCAGACAAAAGGTAATTTTTAATTAAAAATTTAAAAATTGCATTGAATGCCCCTTTAGAATGTTGTTTTACTAAACACCTTTCAATCCAAAGCCCATTTTCAAGTGAGATTTTACCAAATGCAATTAGCATTTTCCTAAACCCTTTTAGGTTGAAGGCATTTGCATTTTCTCAAAACTCATTTGAAATGCTGAACCAAACCTATCCTAAATAGGATAGGAAGTGCTTTCATTTTCTTAAATGAGGATCTCAAGTGGATATTTATTTCAAAGAAGAGCGAAACGTCATCTTTCTTTTAGAGAAGGGTCTAATCGAAGGGTATTTTCGTCTTTTACCTTTTTAAATTTTTTTCCTTTTTTTTCTTTTTGTTTTCCTTTTTCTTTCCCATTCCCTTAGTCCATGCCGGCCATATTCAATTTCGGATCTTCACTGAACATGCGGCCGAAATAAGCTCCATGTGGTCCCACTAATTGAGCTTCGGCTCTTCCTTGGAGGCAAGAACCGTAAGCCTCTCGAATCTCCCTCGCAAACAGAAGCTTTCGGTCACCGACCTCTTCCTCCGGCGGGGAAACGGAGAGGAGCCATTGATGGCAATGAATGTCTTATCGCCGTTGCGAGCCAAAGTCGCGATGCTAGCAGTGGCGGTCAGAACAGGGGCCCCCCATTGCTGTAATGAATTGAAGGTCAAGGCAAGCTCATCACCGTCGTGATACAAAGCATGAGAAACGAGCGTTCCGATTCTAATCTCAGAAACTAATCAGTCGGTGAGCGAAGTTACTCATTCACTTCTTAGCATCTCGTCTCACATTTTTTTTTTTTGGGGTCATAGCTCAAGGACACTACTTGAAGGTTACTAGAACATCTTGCAAGCCTCGTGAGAAAATGGATCTCCTAACATTGAGATCTCGATCCGTCTCGTGAACCGGTTTAGTTTGGGCTTTTGACCTGTCTCTAACCCATAGCGGTTATATGCAGCAGTTTGATGGAATTCTTGGACCAAGGTTATCAGACATCCTCCTCACCTCGGGCTTGCATGGAGTTTCTTTTTTTTTTTTTTTTTGCGCAGGGGCCCAAGAGAAATCACATGCCTAGAAGCTAGAATCGTCCAATCTGTGCCTCAGGCCTGGGGCGGGCCGCAAGGCCTGTGGTCAGGTTTGCTCTAAATCAAATTCATTCATCTTCCAATATTGATGTTGAGCAGCATCTGGTACTTTAAAGTTTGTTTACGAAATTGGTATAGGTGAGCATAGCTTCAGAGTATAATTGAAACCCGGAGAACTTGTTAGGTTCCGGGTTCTAGAATATGTATGGTAGGTTCTAGGTTTCAAAAATTAGAGAATCGGTTCTGGCGGATGCTTGGAACCCGAAATAAGTCTTCGGGCAATCCTACGTATTTCATGGCATTCAATGATGAGTGTGTAATTTGAAATCACTAGTCTAAGCTTCCATTTTCGACGATATCCACGACTAAAAAATTTACTTTGTTAACGTTGCGTATTCTTCGTCGGTCTAAATATGAGTTATGATCGGTGGATTGTAACAACAAACGGTAGCCATTAGATGTGATGATTCATAGCAACCGTTTAATTAATAATACAAGTGAAACCTGTTATGCTCCGGAATCGACTTTTGGAGGAGGAGCCGGAGCAAGAGAGATTGGAGATTCAAGGTGAATAGGTGGTGAAACATCTGAGGAAGTTTCCATGAGAGTGGAGTCTAGGATATGTAGGATAGGTACATTCCAATCGGTAGATTCCAGATACAAGTTGAATCGACCCTGAAACCGCTCACCCCTGCAACCTGGTACACTAGACAACGTAGTAGAAAAGGGGGAAAGAAATGGGGGAAAGGACAGGGAAGGCAAAGGTCTAGATTGGGGTTTAATTTTTGCGTCTTTGCCATGTCCATGCTGAGTTTGCACACCAGGTAATCATGAACTGCTTCCACTACGTCTTACCCAGAATCATGAGAGCATATGCAAATGAAAAATATAAAGGAGAGAGTTTTTTAGATATGATTCGTTTGGATTAGTCAGAAGCGAAGAAGCACATCAGCCGGAAAAAAAAACAAAAAAAAGGTTCGAGACTTCGGCAAATTCGCCATTCTAGCTAGCCCGGAACGGCGCGACTGGATATTCCGAGATCGACAAGAGCGGTCGGTCCTCCGTCACGATTAAGCTCGAGATAATTAATGCAGTAAAAATAGGGCAGTCTATAAAGGAATCTGCTCGATCGTGGAACGCATAGTCAATTAGGCTCGTAAATAAACACAAACTGTGAATTCCCGAGGTCTGGTGCGTAGGGCGACCACTTGAAAAACATAATTCCAGAGGTTGCGAATTGCAAAAGTTGACCCATAGTAGCCTATGTAGCACCGATACGACACGGACACGGGGACACGATACGATACGACACGCCAACACGGCAGTTCTCCAAAAATAGAGAATTCCGACATGGCGGGACAGGTCATATATATATATATGACCGAGTCTGACATGTGAAAATATCAAAATTTTCCTTACCAAATTTCATTTCAGCCTTGAATTAATAAATGACCGAATTACCCCTTAATAATTCATTCATAAGAGACAAAAAAAAATTTAAACCCAAATAGCCCCACCTCAAGTCCCACTCTCATCTAACCATCACATCCCTCTATTAACTCTCTCTCCCTTTCCTCTCTTCTGCAAACTCTCTCTCTCTCTCCCAAGTCACGATCTCTCTCTCTGCTCTTCCTCTTTCTCTAGCCTTTTCTCTGCCTTCTTCTTTGTTAACTCCCCCTTCCATTCCCAGCCGAGACCACCTCCTCCTCCCGTTATTTCGTGCGCCACCACCACATCATCACCGACCACGACCACCTCATGCCACTCCTTGCTGCCGCCACTGACCCTTCGACGCCGCCGCCTGTCTCCGGACGGCCGTGAGGAAGACCGCAAAAGACTTGCCCTGTTTCTATCTTCCCTTGCCCCGAAACAATGGCGTTGCTCATAAGACCTCGAGCGGCCACGAGTATAAGGTCAAGGACATGTCCCAGGCCGACTTCGGCCGCCTCAAGATCGAGCTCGCCGAGGTCGAGATTCCCGGCCTCATGGCCTGCCGCACCTAGTACGGCACCGCCCAGCCCCTCAAGGGCGCCAAAATCACCGTATCCCTCCATCCGACAGCCCTGAAGCCACGGAACAGCCTGCAACAGAAGCCTTCAGTCACATTTTTCCCATTTTCCCTCGGACACGGCTATTTTTCTCATTTTCCCCATCCGGGCACGCGGCCGGCCGTGTCCGGGCCGTGTCGACGTGTCGCAGTGTCTGACTCGCAGAAATCCGAGAGACCGGCGTGTCCGTGCTACATAGATAGTAGCAAGGTCATGTGGGACAGTGGGAGGGAGCGGATCGTCTGCCCTCCTGCTTCCCTCTACCGTCGGATCACCCAACCATATCCCCCCATAAAAAAAAGTTGAACGAACCGACGGCCCAAATGGCCAGGATCCCATGTAGGAGGCAACTGCTCTGAATTTTTCAACACGAATAGAAGTCAGAAACTAATAATTTTTTTTTAATTTCCTGGGACAGTGCATTCTCAGCACTTCGATGTTTTGATTGTAGTCCTTAATTTTTCTGGTCGATTAAATTCTTTACGTTCAGGAAATGTGCAGCCAAGTCCTAAATATCACTGTCGGTGGGTTTCCAACTCTAGAATTCCGACATATCTAAATCCCATGTGGCCATGATGAACCCACGAGTCACGTGGGATTTTTGGTGCCGGAAATCCACTCGCGGCCAGGTTAAGACTTGATTGTGCCTTTTTAATACCGTCAAAAGATTAAGTGGACCAAATTAAAACATCGAAGGACTCAATCGACAAAGTCCAAATCACTAGGGAGTAATTTTTTTAAACATTCATTTTTTTTTTCCTCAAGTTCTTTTTCTTTCGTGATTTAAATTTTAAATACGGAAACTTCAATGTTGTGCTAACGCTGCCTCTATACGATTATTTCTCACAATTTCAGTTGAGCAGAAAAAAAAATTCTAATTTTTTTCTCCTGGAGTTGTTACATAAACACTTTGTTTATAAAACGACTTCGTATTCATATAGGCGTTAGCTGTTGCGGCTTCTTCTTCTTCTTCTTCTTATCCACTTGTTATCTTGAGCTTATTCCAACTGGAGGAAGCAAGGCAACCATGGAAGTAATCAACAAGTATGTGACCATAAAGACCCATATCGAGGGTGCACCCAAGGAAGCCGACTTCGACCTCAAGACTTCGACTTTAGCTCTGTCGCTCGAGCCCGGCTCGAAGGAGATGGTTGTTAAAAACCTGTACGTTTCCATCGACCCGGCCCAGTTGAACAGGATGAAGAGTCACAGCTCATCGCAGAAGACCGGCGGTACCACCGTCGGAATCGCTCCTGGCCGTGTTAGTCACTCTTAGTTCATGTAGTGCCTTAAGTCTGTTTCGACACAGTTGCTCTCTGTTTCGACACTGTTGCTCTTCTGCGAATAAATTTGTGATGGAATTAATACTCTTTTGCCGGCGAATCTGTAATGCTTCTGATGGCGAAAACGCTAACGATATCGCCGCGAAGACCGAGCTATATAAACTCCAGTGTTGCGTTGAAAAGACAAACCTTTAGAAATGAATTGGGCGTTGTTTCATTCGTTTTTGTAATTGATCTGTTGACAGGAAATTGGAGCTTTTGGTGTGGCGAGAGTTGTGGCCTCCGAGAATCCTGAATATGAGAAGGGCGATTTGGTGGTGGGATTTGTCACTTGGGCAGAGTATAGCAAAATGGGAAGCGATGGAATGATCAGGAAGCTTGATCCAATGGGCTTTCCTCTGTCTTACCATCTTGGGATATTGGGTAATTCCTCTTTCGCCATCTTATCTCTCTACGTGATGGCTTTCGTGTGGTTCAGTATGCTATCTAGAGGAACTTATGAATTAGAAATACCCCGCACCTTGAGGATTGAGCTTTAAGATTGAGTCTGGAATTTAAAAGCAGTCTCTGAAATCGGCCATGAGAGCCTGTAATTGGGGATAGCATACCTGATTCAGACTTAGGCTTGTTCCCGCTTCGTTCCTGGTATAGACCCCTTTTTGGTCCTCCTAGTCAGCAGTGTTTAGCACATTTATCTCGATTTGTCGTATCTCTTGAATTATGTATATATCTACTTTGAGCATACATAACCTTGATCGATTATAAGCCACTACTAGAGCCTTACCCACCACCATGTTTCGTACTCTGAGGGGTAGAATTATCCCTAAAGAGAGTGCTTGCATGCCTCTAACGATTCTTATTTTTCAATCAATTGTTGCAACAGATTGTGCATATCCCTGATAGATTATAACTGGTGTTATGTTTAAATTATTACCTTTAATTGTCATCTAATGAAGCCTCTAAATAGATTGTTGATTATGACAAAAGCCGAATACATTAATTTCACATTTCTTTCTTCCGCATATTTCTGTTCGTCTAGGATTCAGTGGGCTCACAGCCTATGTCGGGTTCTTCGAGATATGCAAGCCAAAGCGAGGAGAGAAGGTGTTTGTGTCGGCGGCAGCGGGGTCAGTTGGGAACTTGGTCGGACAGTACGCGAAGTTGCACGGGTGCTACGTCGTCGGTTGCGCTGGAACTGAGCAAAAGGTCTCTTTCCTCATTGTCCTACAAGAAGTTTCCCCAATGTCTCCGTCACCACAAGCTCATGAAGCATGAACTTTGTCCTGTTGTTACAGGTATGACTGCTCAAGGAAAAACTGGGCTTTGATGAGGCCTTCAACTACAGGGAGGAAACTGATTTGAACTTAACTCTCAAAAGGTGAGAATCTTCAGTGTGTATCAAGAATCTGGATTGTGTAGTCTCTTCAGTAGAAAAATCTAGCCATGTTTCTGGTGTTTGTTCGTGTTGATTGACAGGTATTTTCCTGATGGGATCGATATATACTTTGACAACGTCGGCGCCGAGATGCAAGAGGCCGCGGTCGCTAACATGAATGCCTTTGGCAGAGTTGCCGTGTGCGGAGTAATATCCGAGTATACAGATCCGGGGAAAAGAGCTGCGCCCAATATGTTAGAAGTCATTTACAAGAGAATAAAGATCCAGGGCTTTTTAGCCTCCGATTACGTCGGCTTTTTCCAGGATTTCGTCTCGACCACCGGCGACCATCTCCACGGCGGCAAGATGTGCCCGCTTGAGGACATCTCGGATGGCCTGGACAGCGTTCCCTTTGCTTTCGTAGGGCTGTTTCGTGGAGACAACATCGGGAAGAAAATTGTCAAGATTGCAGAAGAGTGAGAGTTTTCTTATTGGGGTCATAACTTGTCAGATTAGTGCTCCAATATATCTGATTCATTCGAGTTTACATATCATAAATTGCCGGAAACTTTTTGTATCTTTTGTGATGGGAATCTTAAAATGGAGAATGGCAAAACAATTTGATCCGGAGGCAATGAAACCTTTAGAAATAAGACAAACTGAGGGTCCTAAGTGAGATATTGAAGTGCAGAACAGAACAACCTAAGTCTAGGGATCTTTGACCTAATGTGCAACGTAGTCCATAAACTTTCAATATGATCCATGAACTTTAGCCCAATGTGCAATGTGGTCCCTGAATTTTTAATTTGACTAATATGGTCCATGAACTTTTGAAACATATTCAACTTAGCCATTCAACTATAGGAAAATGTTCAATGTAGTCATTTCATTAATTCAAGTTTAAGGACGATATTGGACATTTTATTATAGTTCTAGGACTATGTTAAACATGTTTCAAAATTTCGGGGATCATATTAAATAAATTAAAGTTCAGGGATCACATTACTTATTGGGCTAAAGTTCGGGAACCATATTGGTCAAATTAAAAATTTAAGGACTACATTGTACATTGGGTCAAAGTTCGTGGACCATTTGTGTCATTTTCCCTTTATGTGATGCAACAATTCCTTGAGGTCAGAGATAGCTGGTTGCAATGATGAAAAAACTTATCCACTGTTATGACTACTACATTGTAATATAGGAAAATTGTTACTTAAACTGTCTGGTTTATGTAGTGCAAATGATTACGCCGATTGGTTTCATTAATTGATACGTAATAAGAGAAAAATAGCATTAGGAACCCCTAAAATCACAATTGGACGGAATATGGCAGCTGACACTTTAAATTATGATCTACAAGCTTCATCCATCATATTATTTTATTAGATACAGAACATGTCATTTTAGCAACATAAATATCATACTAAGATAATTATTACATTAGTAGTCAATCATTAGTGTACTTACACGTTACGAAATTTCAACTTCATAAAATAGACTCTTAACTATTATTTGATAATTAGTTTATGATTGTGTTACAAATAAATCGTATAATAAGATTTCATATTAAAATTAAAATTGTGTATTACGTAATTAATGTTAGGTGTAATTGTGTAAATTTTCACAGTTGAATATTATGTGTTTCTTAATACAAATGTGGGTGACACATATAATATAATTGAATTAGTTCAAATTAATTCAAACTTTAACGATGATTAATAATCTAATAACGATTCAGTGAGCAGGAAAAAAGAGTTTTGACATTTCTGGGGGCCGTAATATCTATTACAGCTTATGATGAACCTGTCATATAAGCAAACATTGTGATAGTTATTAATAAGGTGACCGGTTTCAAATTGGGTAGGTTCTAGATCATAATGCTCGAACTTATCGAGCCGTTATCAGCTTTTGGAACCAAGAACAAAACCAATTTTCTTTGGAATCGGCAACCCTTCCTTTTCTGTTTCATTTTATTTTATTTTTTGGGAATCAAACATATTTATTTATACTTGTAATATAAATTTTTCCATAAAACAGATAAAGATAGTCCAAATGAGAATGTGAGAAATGACATAAGTTTTTAGGAGACTTAACTTGGAGTTATGCAAAACCAATTAAAAACCAGTTCAGTTCAAAACTGCGATAAAAATCGGTTCAAAATCGATTTTTGAGTAGAACTTGATGGTGGCAGGCAGGTGTTAAATCGGGAACCAAATCAGTCAAGGGCAGTTCCCCAACTTTTCACCGGGGAACGAAACTAGCTCTCGGGTGAACCGGGTTCTAATTAGTGGGGTCAGGCCGGTTCGGTTCGGTTCTTGAGTTGAACTGATCAGGTTGGTCATCCCTAGCTATTACTGTAATCAAACATTCTAGTAGGCAACTAACTTGTAATATGATAGCCATTTTGCGACTAAACATGTTGTTGATGTTCATTTTCTCTAATGTTAGTGTTGGGAGACAAAGCATCATGTGATTTATAGACAACTAACTTGTACGAGAGTTTGCCCTCATATCAAACTTGACGCTTTTAACTCCATAATACGTAGTCAAGTTTCTTGAAATCACGTTTTAAACACACACAACTCATTGTTGCAGTGGAGTCCATGCTCTCTCCATCGGAGCCGGCGAGAGTTTTGATGTGGTAGAATAACAACCCCTGTCTGCCCTTTTTTTTTTTTCTCCCCAAATCGACAAATTGGAGCTAAATTAGGGCATAAAAGCAAACCCTAATCTTACCCATTGAAATCACTTGTAAAATAGCAGATGATTATCTGCAATGAGAGCGAGCGAGAGCCTAAAAAAAAAAAAAAGTAGATTTGAGGTCATTAGGTAATTGAATGATTGGTGTGCTAGTACAAAGGTGATTCTTGAAGCAGAGCAAGCGTAGAGATATTATGTAAAAGCTTCTCGTGTCTTGTTTACTTTGCTAGGTTGAAGGAAAAATTTCCCACATTGGATTTCAATGAAAGATAATTTTAAATGTCACTTAGGACTTTTGATCGAAATTTATCGCTGAAGGCACTTGAGTAGTCTTCTACTTCTTCTTCTTCTTCTTTTGATATAGCACTCGAGGCGATCTGACGAAAACTTTTAGCATCAATGATCAAAGTATGAAATTGTTGGCACTTCTAGTGTGGTTATGAAAACAGTGAAGACAAAACAATTTCATGGGACTTCCCTTAAATCATGTGAAAAGCCATTTAGCAGATTTGACACATCTGACGTTATTGTTTTCCTTCTTCACGAGAGGCCCTCTTCTCGGGACACTTCAAATTTGTCTTTTCTTCCCTCCCAAAGTGTTTCAAGCTGTTTTTTTTTCCCTCTGTTCTTTTCGCTTCATTCTCTTTCACATTCATTTGCTTTCTTCAACCGGCAGGGTCCGCTCTGGAATCTCTCTATATGTAAGGAAATCATGGCCTTTTTCTTCAAATTCAAATCTCTCCGATTGCTTCTGCTGAAGAAGATCCGGCATTTCTTGTTTCAACCCTGTCCTGGTCCTTGGATTGTGTCTGTTCCCCTGTTTCTTCTTCTGCATGGTGTCATACGTCTATGTTTGAGCATTGACATGAGTCTCTGATAGTGTCTTGAAACTTTATGATGCTGATTTATTGTAGCATACACGTTCGTGCATGCGTGCGTGCCAGTTTTGATCTGAATCAAGTGTGTTTCTGTCAGGGGATGATTTGGAGCTTCAGTTTTTGATCATGGAAAGTTCAAGTTGATTTTCTTTTGCTGAAAATAGAAACTAAAGTCATAGGCTGTTGCATGAAACTAAGTGAAAGTTTACGGATATCGAACATTTTTTTTACCCTTTTTCTCCGGCTCATGCTTGTCCAGTCCTGCGTGGAACCTTCTTACAGGGAAGAAGCAGGAGTAGCTATGAGATCAGCGAAAACGGAACATCTTTCCCTTCAGCTACTGCTCGCATTCGGTTCAGAAAGCGTCATGGTGAGAGTCCTAAGGATAAGCTTTTTGGTGAGGCCACTGATCTGTGTAATTCTGTTATTCGCATCTAAAGTCCAGTGAAAACTAATTTGTGGATGACTCCTCTGCAACTTTGCAAGGTTACATTAGCTCTTATTCTCATCTTCGGATCGATTTCTCGTGGCTTCGGCATCGCGATCGGCGTCGGAGACTCCCGGTTCTTCAGTGTATTTGATTATGGAGCCGTTGGTGATGGCCTCACAGAAGATACAGGAGTAATACATTTTGCTGTTTTATGCACTCTGTTTGATCTAATACTTTTTCGCTCAGTATCTCGGATTTGACATTGTTTCCACTTGCTTCAGACATTCCTTGATGCTTGGCAGGCTACATGTAGCACCCAATTTGAGAATCCGACCATGATCGTCCCCGATAATTACACGTTTCTGGTACATCAGCTTACATTCAGCGGGCCATGCAACACCAAGAAATCACATTTCTGGTACACATAAATTGACTTCACTCTTTCACCGGATTATCAAATGATTTGAAAAGACCGAATTTGAGAGCGCAATGTGAAATCATAAGCTTGATTCCTCTTTTATTTTTCCTTCATGTCAATCTCAACACATGTTTCATGCAACTCCATAGGTATTAGGGAATATAAAGGCACCTACGTCGCCTAGAGCATGGACCGATCTCGACCCTAGCTCATGGATCACATTTCGTGGCATAGATCAGCTTCATGTCATAGGTTTTGGTACAATTGATGGACAGGGATCAGAGTGGTGGAATCAATCCTGCAGATACCATTCACATTCGGTACATCAAAATTTCCCAGTATGTTTTTCATTCTACTCATTTTTTGGTGGCTCGGATCATGCAATGAACTGCAATTTTTCAGGAAGGATGCACTTCTCTGGCACCGACAGTAAGTCTACAACCATTGTCTCGCACTGTAACAAACGAGCATCTAATTGGCATGTTGATAGGACATTAACGTGCTTTAGTAGAACAATTGTGGTGATTTTTTAATTGGTTTGCAGGCTATGAAATTCCTTTCGTGCAGCGCGAGCAGTCTCAACGATGTAAAACTTGTAAACAGTTCTCAAACCCATGTGTTAATCAGGGGATGTGGCTTCTTTAACGTAGACAATTTGTTGATTGAAGCTCCTGGGACGAGCCCCAACACCGATGGCATTCACATCCAATCCTCACAGCATGTTTCCATCGCAAATACAGTCATTGGAACTGGTAATTTCTGTGGTTAATCTTCTGTTTAGTCTTCCTTATTGTGGGCAGAAGTCAGGAATGTTCGTCTCTGCAACTTCTGTTTTGCTTAAAGTTGGGCTTGTGATCCCCAGGTGATGATTGCATATCCATTGGGGACAATACTTCGAATATTTTCGTCTCATCTGTAATATGTGGACCTGGCCATTGTATAAGGTGAAAGTCCAGTTCTTCAGGCTATCTCTGTCAATGCGATTGTTTGATGGAATCAATCGTGACAAAAGGGCATCGGATCATGAACACAAACATCTCTTTGAGCTATCTTAATCTGGAAAGTTATCTACATCATGATTCTCCAAGACACGTGCATAAGATGGCTATACTTTGTATTCGGACATTGCAGTATTGCCGATGATGCACCAATCTCGCACCTAAATGCGGGATGAACTTTGTGTTTGTCTGGTAAAATGCGGGTCGTTTCGTTCTTGTGGAAGTCATGCAATTCCTACTTCGCTTCGCGTTTTTCTCATTACTTTGTTCATGCTTTTCTACAGCATTGGAAGTCTAGGCCGAGGAGGGAATTTCGTTCAAGTCGAGAACATTCGCGTGAGCAATGTACATTTTAAGCATACTACAAACGGTGCACGAATCAAAACATGGAAGGTAACGAGCTACGAGTGCGAATTGCATTCATTTGAGATAGGAATTTCATTTCATACATTGTCCTGTTCAAACTTCCTCAATACTCATTTGTGTTGCTGTAGTGAAGGTTGGGCAGGGATATGTACGAAGAATCACTTTCGAGCATCTTATATTCGACTCGGTTAGAAACCCGATAATCATAGATCAAAACTACTGTTCCTTCCGGGGAGCATGCCAAGAAACGGTAAATTCCTTTCCCTAAAGCGACCCTTTTCTTTTTCCATGAAAGACGCATATCGTTGAGGCAATTTCGTTCTCCCTATGAAATTTTTTGGACGAAGCAAACGGGGGTTCACATAAGCAACGTGGCGTATATCGGCCTAGCTGGGACTTCAAGCACAGATGTCGCTATTAATCTGAACTGCAGTCGGAGCATCGTGTGCACGGGAATAGTACTTGAATCAATAGAGCTGATATCTGCAGATATGGATAGGCAGGTTACATCTAGTTGCCTCAATGCATACGGGGACGCCATTGGTGTGGTTCGACCTGATCCCTGTCTACAAAGTTGACAATAAGTACATTAATCTCTGTTTGTTCTACTGCGCAATCGGCATTCAACTGTGTCGGACTTCTCAAAGTTTATTTTGGCTGTTGCAGTGAGCTTCCCATGTATGCTCAGGAGCAGCACGGTGAAAGTAGTCTGGGTTGTGTCTATATATGTAGCCATTTCTTTCTGAAGTGTTTCTCTGCACTGGCATTCTCTTTCTGCACCGCCAATTGAGAATGTGTGTTGACTCATGAATCACTCAATAAAGCCTCTTCCAATAAATGTTTGGACATGGGTTTTCGCAGCTCCCCCAATTGAAGAACCGACGTCCTCATCGGTGTTGGCTCGTAATGCCCAATCGATCAGTCCTCTCCCTCGTTGGACAGACCGAATATGGGCCTAGTCAGTCGAGGAACAGCATATCTACTCAAGGGGTCATGCTTTGACACCATCTGCAATGACAGCCCGATCCTCGTGGTCCAAATCCCCAAAAGAAATAATCTAAGCGACTACACAAGGTGGTGACCATTTTGAGGTGGGTGTTGACTTATGAATCACTTGACTGACGTCACATATGTACTATCATTTCCTCGAATACTAGCTTAAGTATGGGAGGTACAACCAGGGTAAAAAACCCGAACGCCTCAGCCCGTTTTCATGCATACAAATACATTCCCGGTGAAAGTCTTGGTGGACTCAGAAGGATCGACGTGCGTTAACATCAGCAGTTTCGTCGGGAGGAACAACTCATAGAACTGATCAACTTTGAGCATGGTCTACGATTACCTCGTCCCCTCAAAATTTAACACCACTAATATGCATTGTAGTCTTCAGCAAATGATAACATTCTCATCCAGAACTGTGCAGACCACAACTGTATCAAATTTTCAGAACATCCGAACATTGATCATGTCATCGGTCTTCGGCTCGACACGCCACGCCCGTGCAACACAGCTGTCGCTTGTGCCGAAACAAGATGCTGCAAGTCGGAACAATCGCAACGCATCCGGTATGTAATCTGCTGAAGTGCAGACGAAGTACAGATTCCAGTTCTAGGAGCACAAGTTTGCCATTGCCCGCAAGCAGCTATCAGAATCGACAGGAGTTAGTTATTGTTTTTGGAATCTATGGATTTGTTTTCTCTTTCTTGAAATTGTTAATGAATTAAGTAATTTTTTTCCACTTAATTTGGACAAGTAATTGAGCGTTTATGACACATTAACCGAAAGGATCTTGATAGTTGCATAAGATGACCCGTGTGCAGTTCGTGTGGCCGGCAATGGCTCTGAAGACTTTGTTTTTCTTAATGGCGGATTCCCACTAGGAATCTTCTCTTGCTGCGAGTCCTACATATTTCTTGATCCCACTTCTTGTCCTTTTTGTTCGACTAATTCCTACAATTTTTCATTCGTAGCAAATGTAACTTATCTTTCTCGAATTTTCAAAACACTAGTAGCTAAAAGAAATTCTTAAACAGGAAGAGAAACTCCTATCTTTTCTGGGGACTAGGTGTCGGATCAGTTTTCTGCATTTTTTGGTTGTCGATAATTTTCAACGTCTAGCAACTGTGCAATCGAGTTTTAATCTCACCATTGGTGGGTTTCCGATGTTAGAAATCACCGTCTCGAAATGTCATGTGGCCACGAACCCAAGAACTTTGTAGGATTTGCGACAGCAACTTAGGGCTTGATCGCACTTTTTTTTACAATGTTGAGGACATAATCGATCGGAATATAACAGCTCTATTAATGAATTTCAAACCGTCTGGTATTGCCAACTTTCAAAACGTTTTTTAATTGATTCTTTACTAATTGGTTTTTGAACTTAAATCTTAGATGCACAAACTTCAATAATGTGCTGACACTGCCTCCGTACCATAATTTTCATACGGATAGGTCAGCAAGAGGGATATTCCTAGGAACTGTTACATGCACATTTTGTTTGGAAAAGGTCGGAGGAAATAGTTTTGAGAAATCAATCCAAGGCTAAGCCAACGATGTGCTCCATAAATACAGGTACATGGACGATCCACATTACAACAGAGACCACCCAAATACAGATAAGAGTTAGCTTTTTGCCGCTTCTGCTGCTGCTTCTTCGCTTGTTTTCTTGGGCTTCTTTCAACAACAAGGAGGCAAGGCAACCATGGAAGTGATGAACAAGTATTGGACCATAAAGACCTGCATAGAGGATGCACCCAAGGAAGCTGACTTCGACCTCAAGACTTCAACTTTGGCTCTGTCGCTCGAGCCTGGCTCTAAGGTGATGATTGTCAAGAACCTGTACGTGTCCATCGACCCGTACCAGTTGAACCGGATGAAGGGTTCCAGCTCGTCGCAGAAGACGGGCGGTTTCGCGGTGGGAATCAGTCCTGGCCAGGTTAGTCACTCTGTTCATCATGTAGCTGACTCTGTTTTGACATTGTTGCTGTCCTGTGAATCAAACTGGAAGTTCTTTTGTGATAAAAATACTATTTTTTTGGTGAATATCTAATGCTTCCAATGCTTGCAACGATGAATAAAATTGAATAATCGCGAAGACCAAGCTAATAATCTGTAAACAGGAAATTGAAGCTTTTGGTGTGGCAAGAGTTGTGGCCTCGGATAATCCTGAGTATGAGAAGGGCGATTTGGTTGTGGGACTCATCACTTGGGCAGAGTACAGCAAGATAGGAAGCAATGGAATAATCAGGACGCTTGATCCAATGGGGTTTCCTCTGTCTTACCATGTTGGGATATTGGGTAATCTCTTTCACCATCTTATCTCCCCGTATGATGCTTTTTCGTCACTTGATAAAGACCCTTGTTTGACTCTACTGTATTTGTTCATCCAGGATTCAGTGGGCTCACAGCCTATGCCGGGTTCTTCGAGGTATGCAAGCCGAAGCGAGGTGAGAAGGTGTTTGTATCGGCGGCATCGGGGTCAGTTGGGAACTTGGTCGGACAGTTTGCGAAGTTGCACGGGTGCTACGTCGTCGGCTGTGCTGGAAGCAAACGGAAGGTCACATCGCCCCTAGTCCTACGTTACAAGTTTCCCCATTGTTTCCGTCACCGGAAGATCATGAACCATTAACTTGTTTTGTTATTACAGGTACAACTGCTCAAGGAAAAACTAGGTTTTGATGAGGCCTTCAACTACAGGGAGGAAACTGATTTGAACTCAACTCTCAAAAGGTCAGATCCTTCAGAGCGTGTCGAGAATCTAGATTTTTAGATATAAAGCTCTGAGTCATTTTTCTGGCGTTTGTTTTTGTCAATTGACAGGTACTTCCCTGAGGGGATTGATATATACTTTGACAACGTGGGAGCCGAGATGCAAGAAGCTGCGGTCGCTAACATGAATACCTTTGGCAGAGTTGCGGTGTGCGGCGTGATATCCGAGTATACACATTCGGGTAAAAGAGCCGCGCCCGACATGTTAGATGTCATTTACAAGAGAATAAAGATCCAGGGCTTTTTAGCCGGCGATCACATTGGCCTTTTCCAGGACTTCATCTCGACCACTAGCGACCGTCTCCGCAGTGGCGAGTTGTGCCCACTTGAGGACATCTCGGATGGCCTGGACACCATTCCCTTTGCTTTCACAGGGCTGTTCCGTGGCGACAACATCGGGAAGAAAATGGTTAAGATTGCAGAAGAATGAGAGTTTGCTTACTGGGGTTATGACTTAGTCAGATCAGCGCTCCAATATCTGATTCCTTCGAGTTTACGAATTATAAATTTCCGGAAACATTTTTGTCTTTTACGATGGGAATCTTGAAATGAAGAATGGCAAAATAATTCGATGCAGATCAGGCAATGAAAACTTTAGAAATCAGAAAAAAAAAAGAAAAAAGAAAAATGAGTCTTAGAATGGCAAAATAATTCGATGCAGATCAGATCAGGTGATCGCTTGAAACATTTATAAGAATGAATGAATGAAATGTATCTTCATCACCCATGAAAATAACTAGGCATAAATTATTGTTGGTAACAAAAACATTTCCTGTTAATTCATTTTCCTAAGTGATATATTTTTCGAAAAATGTTTTCCAAATCTTGAATTTTTCGTGAAATTATTGTTGCTTAAAATTTGCCCAAAATAAACATACTTGCATTAATCATATTCGTGTTGGAGTTGTATCAAGACAAGTCGAGTTGTCATTCATACTAGACTAGTAATCGAATCGAATTGATGGAGGAGGACTTATTCAATCACATAGGTTGGGCTCTTAGAATATGACACCCTTGGGACTTTCTATTTGTTTGTATCGAAAGGCTCAATTTATTGAGGATTTTCATTTCAGGGAAGGCGGATTATTTATGATGAAAATGTGGAGTTTCAAGAGAATGATTCGAAGTTCTTGCAAAGTGAAACCATGCAGTATCAGACACGGATAGATCTTCCAAAAACAAGGCTTTTTTGGATAAACCAATTTATTTGGAACCCTGCATATCCACTCTTTTTCCTATTTAAAGATTAGCCATTTGTCTATGTGTTTTCACATCGATAATTTTTTGTAGATGAAAAGATATCAAGAGGGCTTCTTACTTCCCCAAACATACCTCCTTGTATCTATATATAAATGCTGGTTTATCAAGAATTACACAAGAAAAGCTCTTCGAATTGTTGATTCATAGTGCTCTTGGGGTAATCAGTCCAGCTCTGAACCTACGTGCCTGATCATGAGGATGACTCTCGTACTTTTTGGCCTTCTCTTTAAGTGAAGGCCTTACCCACTAATCCTAGTGGCTATGACCAAGGAGCAAGATATTTCAATATTGGACCTTGGACATATAATAGTTTCAAATCAAATTTTTTTAGTAAGAAAATCTTTTGTCTCTTGGTAGTTTGCTCTAGTCCCCTTACAATCCCAAATTGGTATGTATATCTATGAAAAACGGAGGGTAAAAATTCTAAATTAGTACAATTGTCAACTGCCACGTGTCGTCTAGAAATTAACGAATAGTGAATCTTTCATAGATGTACCAGTTTGGAATTTTTCGTGGTTAAAAAGATTAATATGGGTATTTGACTATTTGTTACGGGCGCATCAATTTGGAATTTTTAATAGTATTAACCGAAATACATATGATTCGCTTCAAGTATCGTGTCATCTACTGTATGTCGTAGGAGCACAATTACACGATGCAAAGTATCATCCTACGCAAATCTCGAGATTAAGAAAACGACATGGTTTGATTGAAAAGTAATTTTGGGATCGTGCTTAAAAATAAAGTTGAATACGGAATAAATAATTCTGAAAATTCGAGCTACTAATGTATGCAGCGAAGTACATTTTAGAGCTTTTAACACATTCAATAAAGAAATCAGTCATCTCCTCTCTTGTACTTATAGCAAGTGGGTGATTATGTTATCCATTCGAGTAATTATGCAATTGGATATTGGCGATCAATTGAGACAAATTGGCCAGGAGCACCTAAAGGAATCTTCTCTTCGCATGACTATTCCTTCATGTTAACTTGATTAATCGCAGTTTGTCGGGAGGAATTATCTGGCCAATGAAAAATGGAATCTTCTCTTGTTGCGGGTGTTGCTTGTTCTTGATCCTGCCCTTGTCTTTTTGTTTCTCTCAAACCATGTCTAATATTCGTAGTATTTTTGAAAAGGACGACAACAATAACAGTCACTAAACAGGCAACAATAACAATCACTAAACAGGCCTTTCACCTAGGATGCAGTACTAAGTTTGCCACTTGAAAGGTCAATTTCATGCAGCTGAGAACCTCTCAATTCTCCTTAGCTTCAGCTTCTTCTTGTTCTTCTGCAACCATGGAAGTGGCGAACAATTATGTGACCCTGAAGACCCACATAGAGGGTGCACCCAAAGAATCTGATTTCGAGCTCAAAACCTCGCCTTTGGTTCTATTGCTCAACCCCGGTTCAGACGAGATGATAGTGAAGAACCTGAACGTGTCCATCGACCCGTGCCAGTTGAACCGGATGAAGCATCATAGCTCGTCGCAGAAAATCGGCCCTGGTTTCGAAAGATTTGCTCTGGATGAGGTGAGTGTGACTTGTTCATAGCAGCTAAAAATATGTTCAAAGGAAAATCACGTAAATGTGATGGGAATTGGAAAAAGGAATTCGGGTTTCATTGATTTTTGTCTAAGAATCTGTCTGCAGGAAATTAAGGCATATGGTGTGGCAAAAGTTGTGGCTTCAGACAATGTTGAATTTGAGAAGGGTGACTTGGTTGTGGGAGTAGTTACTTGGGCAGAGTACAAAAGATAGGAAGAGATGGGACGATCATGAAGCTTGATCCATTGGGGTTCCCTTTGTCATACCATGTTGGAATGTTGGGTAAAATTTCTCTATTCACCAACAATTTCCTATTATCATAATATTTTCAATGACACATGATTTCTTCCCGATCAAATGAATTTTATAAGACTCCGCCAGAGAAAAAGAATTTTGCAGGCGTGCTTCGGATTTTGGAATGTGCGCGCTTAAGTAGCTGTATTATTCTGGCAATGTTTAAAATTAACTGATTCTAACAGAAGAAACATAAGAATTCCAACTGGTGTTGAAGTCATATGGTTTATTACAGCAATATGTCACAGAAGGTACAATTTGAACAAGGACATGTCTTAACAGGATCAAGAAATAATGTAGGAGTTTTTTTATCTTGGATTGGTATCTTGCGGAATGTGCTACAGTTGGGTGATACAAATGATGTCTCAAGCTATGTCAAGTTCTTGATCTGAGCCTCTCAGGCGACATCAAATGAAAAAAAAACATTTGTTTGCACTGATGCTTCAGACTACCAACGTTTTCTTCCCTTCTGGTTGTGTTTCGTTGTGGGGTTTTGCTTGTTCTCTCAGGATTCAGTGGACTTACAGCCTATGCCGGGTTCTTCGAGATATGCAAGCCAAAGCGGGGTGAGAAGGTGTTTGTATCAGCGGCATCCGGATCAGTCGGGAACTTGGTCAGACAGCATGCAAGGTTGCGCGGGTGCTACGTCGTCGGCTGTGCTGGAAGCAAACGGAAGGTCACTTCACACCTAGTCCTAAATTACAAGTTTCCCCAATGTTTCCGTCATCAAAGAGATCATGAAACATGAACTCATTGTGTTGTTACAGGTACAACTGCTTAAGGAAAAACTAGGTTTTGATGAGGCCTTCAACTACAGGAAGGAAACTGATTTGAACTCAACTCTCAAAAGGTCAGATCCTTCAGAGTGTATCAAGAATCTAGATTGTATATTCTCTTCTCAAAATAAAACTCTTAGTCATTTTTGTTGCGTTTGTTTTTGTAGATTGATAGGTACTTTCCGGACGGGATCGATATATACTTTGACAATGTGGGTGCCGAGATGCAAGAAGACGCAGTCGCTAACATGAATGCCTGTGGCAGAGTTGCCGTGTGCGGAGTAATATCCGACTATACAGATTCAGGTAAAAAAGCCGCGCCCGACATGTTAAATGTCATTTAGAAGAGAAAAGAGATCCAGGGCTTTTTGGCCGGCGACAACAGTGGCCTTTTCCAGGATTTCATCTCAACCACCAGCGACCATCTCCGCAGCGGCGAGTTGTGTTCGCTTGAGGACATCTCGGATGGCCTGGACAGCATTCCCTTTGCTTTCACGGGGCTGTTCCACGGCGACAACATTGGGAAGAAATTGTTAAGATTGCAGAAGAATGAGAGCTTGCTAATAGGGTTATAAATTTCGACCAAAAAAAAAAAAATTAGGGTTATAACTTAGCCGGATCAATGCCTCAATATTGAAATTCTTCTGAGTTTACTACAAACATGAACTTTACACGAGTGTTGTCATCTCTATTAGTACTATTTTAATCGCATTACTACAGGTTATCAATAAGTATACGCATTGCATCGGCTAATATATCATCAGAGATTCCATGACTCATACTATACATGGTAGAGCTGTAATCAAGATGAGTCGAATTCTCATTCATAGTAAAGTTATAATCGAGTCGATGCAATTCAATGATCAAACCCGATTCAACACAAACATGTACTGCTTGATATCCTATTCGAGCTTAATCAAAGCTTGATGTTGTAATATTTATTTTATATTTAGATCCATAATTAGTGGTCTAATTGATGGAATATTATAAATTCCATTATTAGTACGCTAGTTAATGTGATTTCATATTTTGAGAGATTTGATTGTCATATTATTAGGGATCTTATTGTACGTGATTGATTCCTTTATTAATATATATACGGGATGATGCTCTAAAAAAGATCATCAATCCATTCCAAAAACTTCTTCCTTTTACGTAGAATTCTTCATGGTATCAGAGCTAGTTTTCTGGTTCCCACCTTAAACCACCTTCTCCGTTGTCGTACCATCACCATCACCACCACCACAATTTTTTTTTTCACCACATCTCTTTGCCGAAGCTTGCAACTCTCCTTTTTTTTTTGGGCCTAACCTCGGCCTAACTAGAGGTCACTTTTTTATGATCTAATCAGATCATAACCTATTTTTTTTTTCTTCCATCTCGAGTTATCGTCATTTAGCAGTGATGCCAGAAAATTCTGGTGATAAGGTCGATTCTCTTACTTCTGAAACCGGGCGGAAATATGAAAAAATTCTCTTTCCCGCCAGTTCGGCTCAGTTTGATGGCCTTTTAATTACCTTCTTTGGTCACAATCTATGATGATCAGTATTGCGTCCGGAGAATGTACTGGTTTTCTTACATGGGAGAAAGCAAGACCTACTACTCCTCAGACGGCCCTCTCGAGATGGTTGGCTGAAGATGCCTCTGTGAAGGCATTTCTTTTGAATCATATGACTGATGGTATTCGTAAACAATATATTTTTATGCAGACAGCACGAGATATTTGGGTATCGATTAAGGATACATATTCTGAGACAGGAAATGATGTTCAGATTTATGAATTGATGAAGAAGATCCAGGATCTTCGACAGGGAGGTATGTCCGTTAGCGTTTATTTTTTAGAGCTGCGTACTTTGTGACAGGAATTGGAGGTTTATGATGACACTTATGAGGGACTTGCTGTGGATGTCGTTGTTCGACTTCAACAAAAAGAAGATAAGAAACGTGTATATCAATTTCTTATGGGTTTAAATCCAGAATTTGATATCGTGCGTCAAAATATTTTGCAAAAGGATCCTCTTCCTACCCTTCAGCAGGCCTATGCCTTGGTACATAAGGAAGATAACCGGCAACGCTTATATTCTATGACTCCTGCTCTTGCTCCTGACCGTTCGGCTCTTATCATGTCTCCCACCTTGAGATCCTCTCAAGTTCATATCCCGCGATCAACAGATAAGCCATCTATTCACTGTGATTATTGTGGTAAACCTTATCATGTCAGGGAGCAGTGCTGGAAACTTCATGGAAAACCACCAGGAATCGGTAAGGGCAAAGGCGTGAATAAGGGTCGTTCACAAGCTCATGAAGCCGAGCTGGTTGGACCAGCTGGTTCTAAATCTGCAAGTCCTAATGATGTTGGGAATTTTGTCACCAAAGAGGAGATGCAGCAACTTATCAAGGATATGATTAATCTGAAGAGTCCTAATTCCTCTCATGTGGCATCTAGTGCATCTGCCATATCTTCTTCTACCACTCATTCTTTTTCAGGTATATCTTCATATTCATCTCCTTGGATCATAGATTCGGGAGCCTCTAATCACATGATAGGATGCTCAGGTCAGTTTGAATCATATAAACCATGTTCCGGACATGACAAAGTTAGGATAGCCGATGGATCTTTTTCTCCTATATCGGGAAAGGGATCAATTTCTTGCACTCCATCCTTGACATTATCTTCGGTTCTTCATGTTCCTAAATTTCCAAATCAATTACTTTCAATTAGTAGTCTTACTCGAGATCTCAATTGCAAAGTAATCTTTTATCCCACATATTGTGTCTTTCAGGACTTGGTGACGGGGGTGAAGATTGGCAGTGGTAGTGCACGTGATGGACTTTACTGGTTAGATGGATTACCGGCTATACCTATCCAGGCTAGCACTGCAGATTCCAATTCAGCTGCTATTTCTTTTCTGCGACAATGGCATCGACGTTTGGGGCATCCACCACTTCATACTCTTTATTCATGTTTTCCTAGTTTAAAGAATCAAATTAAAGATCATCAGTTTTTCTGTGATACTTGTGCTTATTCTAAGCAGACTAGAACTATTTATCCAGAGTCAAATAATAGAAGTCTTGTTTCATTTGATTTGATTCATTCTGATATTTGGGGTCCTTCCCCTATTAAATCTGTTACTGGGTATGATTGGTTTGTGACCTTTATTGATGATTTTAGTAGAGCAACTTGGGTTTTTTTACTTAGACATAAAAATGATGTTTTTGAGTCATTCAAAACTTTTTTCAAAATAATTCAGACCCAGTTTAATTCTACCATTAACGCTCTTCGAACAGAAAACGGGAGAGAATATTGTGCCTCTTATTTTCAAAATTTTTTACGAGAGAATGGTATTCTTCACCAAACTAGTTGTGTGGATACCCCAGCACAAAAATGGTGTGGCAGAGCGAAAGAATAGACATCTTCTAGAAGTTGCGCGTTCACTTTTGTTTCAAATGCATGTCCCGTCATCCTACTGGAGTGAAGCCGTTCTTACAGCTGCCTATTTAATTAATCGTATGCCATCTAGGGTCCTGCAAAATAAAAGCCCAATTTCTATGTTGACTGGGAAACATTCATTTATTCTCCCACCAAAAATCTTTGGGCCTGTTTGTTTTGTTAGGGATCATCAAGTGAAGAGTAAATTGTCTCCTAGGAGTCTAAAGTGCATTTTCTTAGGTTATTCCTCTTCTCAAAAGGGCTATAGGTGCTATCATCCATCCACTCGTAAGTTTTATGTCTCCAAAGATGTTATCTTTAATGAGTCTGAAGCCTTTTTTGATAATTCACTCTCCGAGATATCTAGTTCGACGTTTATTGAACCATTCCTTGAGCTTTCGGTGCCATTATCAACAGAACAGACAGAAGAGCCTATTGTGAATCAAAGTGTTACCCCAGAAGAGGTCTCACCTATTCAAAGAGATTATTCACAGGTTTATTCTCGTAAACAGGCTACTTTGCTCGGTAATCCTCCTGGTGAGTCTTCACAGGCAATACCAGAATCCAATACAACACCACCGGAGCCTAGTCCTATTGAAGATAACAATGTTGAGGATGAAACAATCCCAATTGCTCTCCGTAAAGGTAAACGGTCTTGTCTTGGTAAGCCTAGGTATCCCATCGATGAATATACTTCCTATTCTGTTCTTTCTCCATCATATTCGTCATTCGTTTCTTCTTTAGACTCTATGTCTATTCCTAATACTTGGCAGATTGCTATTCAACAAAAACAATGGAAATATGCCATGTTAGAGGAAATGGAGGCTTTGAAGAAAAATCATACTTGGAATTTGGTGTCACTTCCTCCTCGGAAGAAAACAGTGGGATGCAAATGGGTTTATACAGTTAAGCAAAAAGCTGATGGAACTGTGGATAGGTACAAGGCTCGGCTAGTGGCCCGGGGATTCACTCAAACTGCAAGTGTTGATTATCAAGAGACATTTTCCCCTATAGCAAAGATGAATACAGTGAGGATCCTTATATCATGTGCCACGAGTTATGGATGGGATCTTCAACAATTGGACGTGAAGAATGCATTTCTTCACGGGGAACTCGATGAAGAAGTTTACATAGACATTCCACAGGGTTTTGCAGATAGCACTACTGTTGGAAAGGTTTGTCACCTCAAACGTTCTCTATATGGGCTTAAACAATCACCTCGAGCTTGGTTTGGCAGGTTCACCAAAGCTATGCGAGCTCAGGGATACACCCAGAGTAATGCTGATCACACCTTATTCATTCGCTGTAGTGGTTCTCTCTCAACTTTCTTAATTGTGTATGTGGATGACATTGTGGTGACTGGAAATGATATTAGTGAAATCGTTAGATTGAAGAACGCATTGGGAAAGGAATTTGAGATTAAAGATCTTGGAAAACTGCGATATTTTCTTGGAATTGAAGTAGCTCGCTCCTCACATGGGATCTTCCTATGTCAGCGTAAGTACATACTTGATCTTCTATCTCAGACAGGAATGCTTGGATGTAAACCTATTGATACTCCACTTGATTCAAACGCGAAGATTCAGGCCAAGGTAGGGGAGCCGGTAGATCGCGAAAGATATCAAAAGCTTGTCGGAAAGCTCATCTATCTTTCTCATACACGTCTTGATATTGCATATGCAGTCAGTCTTGTAAGTCAATTCATGCATGATCCATATACTACTCATATGGATGTCGTGACTCGGATTCTTCGTTACTTGAAAGGCACACCAGGTAAAGGTATATTGTTTCGAAACCATGGTCATTTAAAGGTTGAGACATTTACTGATGCAGACTGGGCTAGTTGTGTGGATGATAGGCGATCTACTTCAGGTTATTGTTCTTATGTTGGAGGTAACCTAGTTACTTGGCGAAGCAAAAAGCAAGATGTTGTTGCTAGATCAAGCGCAGAGGCTGAATTTCGCTCTATGGCTCAAGGCATGTGTGAATTGCTATGGGTTCAGAAACTTTTGGATGATTTGGGATTCCGAGTTCATAAGCCAATGATGATTTACTCCGATAGTAAATCTGCTATTGGTATTTCACATAATCCTGTCCAGCATGATAGGACTAAGCATGTGGAAATTGACCGACACTTCATCAAAGAAAAGCTTGATTCAGGAGAATTTTGTACTCCATTTGTTCAATCCTCAGAGCAAACCGCAGATATATTCACTAAAACAGTGAGCAAACGAGTATTTGATTATCATGTGTCCAAGTTGGGCATGTGCGACATCCATGCGCTAACTTGAGGGGGGGTGTTGTAATATTTATTTTATATTTAGATCCATAATTAGTGGTCTAATTGATGGAATATTATAAATTCCATTATTAGTACGCTAGTTAATGTGATTTCATATTTTGAGAGATTTGATTGTCATATTATTAGGGATCTTATTGTACGTGATTGATTCCTTTATTAATATATATACGGGATGATGCTCTAAAAAAGATCATCAATCCATTCCAAAAACTTCTTCCTTTTACGTAGAATTCTTCAGAACTCGAGCATGACTTAATTTAATCTTTGATAGGCTTAGAGTTCAGCTCAACTTGATTTCAATTAGCCAATTACTTTTTGTGTAATAATCTCAAATTTAACTTGGACTTGAGCTCGAGCTTGACATGGAGTCTGAAAGTACGATGAAATTCATAAGTAGAACGATTTTTCGTTTGCGTATAAGATGTAAAAATGAGGACATCGGTTCAGCTTGGTAATTACTCCGGCCAAAAGTGATTTTTCAACTCGTGCTCGACTTGATTAAATATTCAAGCTAACCGAAAAGAATTTAGCTGATAAACGTATAGTAAGAAGATTAGATTTATCAACCAAAATGAAAAAAAAGATATATTTGGAGCAACATTTGAGATCAGCTTTGGATATCATGTCATCTGCTATACGTCATATGAACAAAAATGAGGATGCAACATATTATCTATCAAAATGTCAAGTTCTGAAAAAATAAAGTTGGTGCTGTTCTTATTAATAAGGTATAATCCGTGATAGTCTATTCTAAAAAGTTGAGCTGTTACTATATGCGGCGAAATACGTTTTAGGGCTCAACGCAGATAAATAAATCACAATCATGTTATCTTGTATTTATATTTAGATCTATTGGGTAAAACAAACACCATCTTGCGCAAGTGGGTGATCATTCTATTTTTAATCGAGTAATTTTTGTTAGACTAAGATTCAGGGTAATTAACGATCCCAAACCTTAATCATGAACAGAACTTCGTGCATAATCGAGAACGAAAGGTGGAAATCTGGAGGAACGATTACATACCTCCAGCCATTGATGCCGTTAGACGATTATGGATTCGAGCATTGAATGACTAGCAAAAACAAGTTCCACTAGCCAATTACCCTACTGAAAACGGTGAAGTGTGTGTTGTCACGCCCCGACTCTCGAGTCCGCAACATCCCTTGCCAAATCGCCACGAGGTCATAGAGATGGCGTCCCATGCACACTATCAACCTATCACTTACTTACGCATGCGGAAGCGTGTTAACCCCCTGACAGCATGTAAACAAATATGGATAGAATAGCAGGAGCCAATCACACAACGAATCATCAAAAGATAATTATAAACATTCATACCTAACAGCAGATATGTCTTAACCCTACTGAGTTACAGCTGACATATATAACCCCACACTTTGGGGCAGCTCACTAAGACCTCAAAAGGTTACTCGGTCGAGAAAGGTTAACTTCACATCTACTCCAAACTACTAAATCCAAAAGCCAATCCTTAGCGTCCATGAGGCTTCATCACTTGGACCCTGACAATGTTATCCCACGACGGGGTGAGAATAAATCTCAGTGAATCAAGCCTAACCTCGGTTAGGAAACTGATTCGCCCAGGCATCCTAACAGAAGGCTCGCAAGACCACGTAGGTACGTATAACAGCCAACCACAATCACAATATGATAATCATCCACATGCACACTTACCAGCCTTCAGCCACACATAATGCAATGCTTGACTCAACTCAGCAGTCACATCAGTCAATCACTTAATACAACAGTCACATCAGTCAATCACTTAATACATCATCATATCCACAAGTACGCACAAGACACCACACAAGTCCATTTTATAAACGATGATCGTGTCCGCGGCACATGAGAGGATCTACGCAATTGGCGTGATTCGACTCTCACAAATAACGCGATCCAGCGTTCTACCGGCAGGATCGGGCTACGTTCCTTTTCTCTCGGCAACGGCTACTACAAGCGGTGTATCCAGTGCACCCGTTATACGGTACGGCGGTAGGCATCCCTAAACGGGGCGTCGGTCCATCACAAGCTACGACCGGCATCCGATCAACTCTGAATCCGTTCTAGTTCGCACTAGATCAGAATTGTCGTTCTTTTGACAAGTCGTGTGGTTCCATCAGATTGGTACGATACAAACTAGAATCGTTCCCTCATATGACCATACGATGCACATCCAACAATCAACCCATTTCATTATCTTCGATTAAGGCCGGATGCTTATACAGACATGCTTAAAGACTCGGCCCATGGCCATTTTCATGCTAAAATATGTCTTTGGACTCCACACTCGGTCATATGCATATGCAAACTATGCACTAGTCACCACAATCATAGACGAGGTAATTAACCTTCAAATGAACTCTCAATCAATGAATGAACATACAAGCATTTAATCATCCATTCCAACGAGACAAATGACTCAATTCATATCATCAATTCAATTACGAGAAAACAAGTTCCATTAGGCCACATAAGGCTCAGTTTTGCGCAATGGTCTTTTATTAGTCAATTCGATTTAGAAATCATCGATCGTTCGCTCGGCTCTAACCACCAATCACTCGCGATCAAACAACGGCAATCCATTGCCCAATAATTCAATCAATTCAATCTAGCAATCAACTAGCCACATACGACCTAAACTAATCCAACTAACTTAATCGATCGCGGCCATTTAACATAAACCCAATTTCTATCTAAACCGACCTCGATCGCGTTCTTAAATTCCTTAATCGACTAATTGACTAATCCTAAATGCAATTAGCATCATAACCAAAGATTATGGCCAACTCACAATTAGCTAGCTAGGGTGGTTTCAAAAATGACGACGCGGCGTCGGCGGTTCCTGACGACAACGAACGGCGACGGCGGCGGTTCACGGTGAACCCACGGTCAAGCTTCGGATCTCGAGGTTCTAGGGTTCCTCGAGGAGCGTCATGACCCGAAACCAGCTAGGACACGTGGCGGAGGTCTGGCGAGGTGGTGGCGGCGGCGGCGGCTGAGAGCTGGAACAGAATCGGTCAGCAGAGGGGAAATAGGGGAACCGGGCTGATTCGGGGAGTTTCTCGGCCTTACGGGATGAGACGAGGCCGACAAGGGCTGGGGGACTCACCTACAGGTCGAGGGTGGTAGTCGAGACCGGCTGAGGACGGCGGAGAACAGCTAGAGGCCGCAGAGCGGCGATAAGCAGTAGCTCGACCGAAATAGGGGAAACGCGCGGCTGGGACAAGAGAGCGGTCCGAGGCCGATTCTGGTCTCTACGGCGGCGGGGAGCTACCACGAGCTCAGGGGAACCATGTAGGGGTCTAAAGAGGCCGTCGGTGGTGGCCGGTTTGGCCGGATCGAAGAAAAAACCTCACCAGACTAAAAAACAGAGCACTGGGGACTTCGGGCTGTTCGCGGCTGCTCCGATGGGCGATGAGGTTGGGTCGGGGATGTTGTGAGGAAGCTGAGAGACGACGCTGAAGTGGTGGGTGGCTTCGGTGGTGTCGCAAACAGCTGGGGGAAGAGGGAGTGTCCTCGGGTCAGGGGACCCGAGAACAAAGCAGGGCTTCTCGCGATGGTTTCGCGGCTGACCGGCGGTAAACGGCGGCTGGGACTAGGTCAGGGCAACGGCGGGGAGTGGCTGGGGGTTGTATGGTGGCCGGTGGTCACACAAACTCGACCGATGGAGGAGGAGATGGGTTCGGCCGTGAGGTGTTCCACAACCAAGAAGAAGAGAAGAAGAAGAAAGAAGAGAGAGAGAGAGAGAGAGAGAGAGAGAGAGAGAGAGAGAGAGAGAGAGAGAGAGAGAGAGAGAGAGAGACGTCTGTTGCTGGAATGGGGCATGGGGTCCACAAGAAGACTTTTGTAATTTTATCCTATATGCACAAATAATTGAGGAGCATTTTGGTCTTTTGACAAATCATGACTGAAATGAAATTTCGGTACATAGGATGAAAGGTATGTTTGGTAATTTTACGAGTTAGGCTCGGTCGAAATTAGGCTCGAGTCGCGAGAATTGAAATTCTAATTCACGGCGACTAAGAATTCGAAACCTAATATAAACCGACTGAAGCTTCAGAATTTGTCCAATTATCGTCTCTTCAGTCCTTACTGTCCAAAATATTTATCGACCGTAATTCAATTTAATTTCATTTTGATTGAATTCAGGCACTTACGAGAGTTGAATTTCCAGGGAGTCACAATTCTCCCCCTTAAGAAATTTCGTCCTCGAAATTGAAATACTGTTACAATCCTTCAAACAGCTAAGGGTATCTATTCCTCATAACTTCATCAATCTCCCAAGTAGTTCTTTCAGTTCCATGATGCTACTAAATCACCTTGACTAATGGGATCGTCTTGGTCCGGAGTACTTGCTCTTTCCAATCTACGATTCTTACTAGTCATTCCACGTACGATGCTCACTCATCCAAATCAATATCCTCATAACTCAACACATGAGCGGGGTCCAGTTCGTACTTCCTTAATATCGACACGTGGAAGACGTTACACTTGAGTAAGTCTCGGCGACAAGACAAGGCAGTACGCCAAATTCCCAATTCTTTCCAAAATCTCGAAAGGTCTGATATACCTTGGACTTAACTTTCCTTTATTGCCAAAATGAGATGTCCCTCTCCTAGGCGACACCTTCTAAAAGATATAATCTCCCACCTGAATTTCCAAATGTCTTCGCCTCTTATCGGTGTAACTTTTCTAGCAACTCTGTGATGTCCTCAGTCTGTCTTTAATAACCTTGACAGCTTCCATCGACTGCTCCACTAACTCAGGACCCGTGATCTTCCTTTCACCAACTTCAATCCAAACAGACTAGTGTTCTACACGCTTTACCATACAATGCCTCGAAATGCACCACATTAATGCTTCACTAATATCTGTTATTTAGGCAACTCTACCAAGTGCAACAGTTCCTTCCAATTACTCTTAAAATCCAAGACACATGCGTCCAACATGTCCTCTAAAGTCTGAATTGTCCTTTCAAACTGGCCATTCGTCTGCGGATGATAGGCCATACTGAACTGTAGTTTCATTTCCCTAAAATTCATACCACGCTCACTTCAAATCAATCTTTATCTCTACTTAGTGCACCGAAACCACAAAGCAACCATTAGACACAAGTCAGATTGATCATCGTTTACCAATCTGCCACAATTCCTTATCCACAATTTGTTTAAACAGGTTTGAACCGTCCAACTCTAGGGATACAACTCAATCTGTGACCACAAAACCTTGCTATCCAAACCAACTGTCGATTGTCCTAGTAACCACAGTAATTAACCATTCCCACGAATCGATTAACCATTTCTTAACTTTCAATGGGTAGAGTTTGATGTTGCTTCTCTTCTTGTTCCATAGAGGTCAATCACGACTAACACTAATGGCAATTTGGGCATTCTGCTTACATGGAGAAGGTCGACTATGACTGGCCTCTTCATCAATGTCCTGAGGTTTGGAATCACCACTTGTCAATTCTTGAAACATCTGCAGAATCACTAAACTCAGGCGTCAAATCAAACTGAGGGTCGGACCATCCATTCTGTCGAACATGGTCAGCTCACAAGCGACTGGCAAGTCGAGGACCACCTCAAATATTTCGATTTAGGGTTGGAATCACCCGTTCCTAGACCGGTCGTACAATTGAACACTATCGAGATCACCTCTCATGACCAACTCAAATTGATGCAGGATTGGTTCAACTCGATCCATAGTCCTCCAGCAACACATCACATGGTCCAGGGTAGCTAATCCTTGACTAATATGCGGCTAGCACGGGGCTCTAGTACAAATCGTTCCTCACTGGGTCCACGGCCATACTGAATATAGATCAATGTCAGCTCGCAAATCAGGCCACAAATCAATCACTGGTCGACTTCAGGGTGATCCTATGGTTGACTTACAGCTGAGCGAGATCGACGCAATTCGATCCATGCTTGATTTAAGATCGCCACACAGTCGAATCTCAATCAGCAGCACAACCGACTGGCAAATCAGGCCATCATCCCCGTCGAGGGCAACCTTTAAACTCTTGGTGGTTTTCTCAACCCTTGGTCGTTGTTCGCGATTAGTCCGGGTCTTAAGCTTGGGTCGGTCCTAGGTCTTAGGCATCACACTCATACCAAGTTGAATCTCTTCACACTGTTATAACCTGAACATGCATCATCAATCTGCTTACTGCACTCCAAACTAAGTCATTTATCCCTTGACTTCTTAAAAGTTTCATCACAAATCCATTGTGATCTTTTCCCACCTTTACTCTAGAATCCCCAACGACAGCAGCAGTCCACTAAGCTTGTAATGCTGCGCTTTGACTTATCGATACATGTCGCGACCCTCTCGAGATTCGCCATGGGCTCTCGAGGGCTAATGGGCCGTCCAGTCTGGTCGGACGCTGGCCTCTCCCAAGGCCCGTTACCCAAATCGCAACGGAGGTATACGTAGTCGACCTTCAGTGTGGTCTAGTGATATGTGCTAAGTGTGCATGCCATGGAGTCGCCACCAATCATTTTTTTGGAGGGTATGATTGGACCACCCTATTGAATAGTCGGGAGTTTCTATTCAATTCTGCGATAACCAGGGAAATGGGTTCGGGGACTTAGTTACGTCAACTATCAGAGTTGACGCCCTTTCGGTACCTAAGTTGACTGAGTTTTCTGACTTAAGATTTCATACAGATGAGTGGGGTACGAGTCCTAAATCTAGGAGTTCATGCAGATAGGAATGACTATCCTGGCAATCACAATCAATAATAAAGTGCACAAATCAATGAATTCAAATGTACAAATAAATCACATGGCATTCCTAATAAGGCCATATTGGCCAAGAGAAGCATCAATCAGGCTTAGGAATGATTTAGACATGATTTTGCCCATCAGGGGCAAAATCGTAATTTTGAGACAAAGGGGACAATTTGCCCAAAAAGGACAAAATCATCATTTCGGAATGAATCCGGAGTCAAAACAGGTTTGGTCACTCAATTGACCCATTTCCTATTTTTTGGCAATTTTCGTGATTTTCGGGAATTTTAGAAACCGATTTACCATTCGAAGGGTAAAATCGTCATTTTCTAAAAATGGAAATGAAATGTGGAAATCTTAGACATAAGGTTTAACCACCCATCTGGCCCATCACCAAATTCTAAGCAATTTCCACAATTCATCAGAATATCAAAGACGATTTACCCTTTGAGGGGTGAAATCGCCATTTTGGATTAAATGGGAGAAAATCCCAAAAATGAAAACAAATCAATTTTTTGTCATTTTCAGCCTTGGACAATTTTTAGAATTTTTCTGCAATTTTTTCTCAATTTTTTTGTTTTTCTTTAATTTTTCCATTTTTTTGGCATTTTTGATTTATTAATATTTTTTTATATTTTCAGAAAATATTTTAACAAAAAGCATGTCTTTGACAATAGATAACACTCAACCAGATAAATAAGCTAACCACTAGACTGAAACAAATACATACAAATCAAGTCTATAAATGCAATATTTTAGAAAAATAATCCTGATATACAGATCGGGTACGTAAAACATACCGGATTGGACACCGGCCTTCAATCGCCCAGCCTCAGCCTGCGACCATCCCCATGCCCGTTACCTGTCGATCGCCATTAGAATGTCGATAGTCAATTTCACAAATTAAGAATAAAAAATAAAAAAAAATTAAAAAAATTAAAAAATTGGACACTGTTCATGCACTGTTCCGACACTGTTCCGACACGGCTCGGACACGGCTCCGACACGTCCGACACGCCCGGACACGCTCCGACACGTCCGACACGCCCGGACACGTCCGGACACGATCCGACGCGTCCGGACACGTTCCGACGACGGGGTGGTGACCCGAGGCTGTTTCTGGGCTCCACCAGCGGCGCGTAGGCTCCATAAGCTCCGAGGGAGGAGGTAGGACTCCGGGGCTGTCGCCGGAGGCGATAGCGCGCTTTGGCGATGACGGATTTGGCCCGATCCGAAACAATCCTGAACCAAACTCCGAAACGGGTGGAGGCCGGAGGTCTTGGGTTGTTCACGGCGGCTTTGAGGTACGACGGCTAGCGACGACGGCGGAAGGGGGGGTTCCATTTTAGGCGTCCACGAAGAAGAAGAAAAGAAAAGGAAGAAGAAGCTACGGGAGAGGAAGGAGAAGAAGAAGAGCAGGAAGAAGAAGAAGAAGAAGAAAAAAAATCAAGAAGAAGAAGGAGAGACCAGGAGGAGGAGGAGGAGGGGAGAAGAGAGGGAGCGGCCGAAGAGAGAGGGCTGATCCTCTCTCTCTCTCTCCAATTGAGTGCACTTAAGTGCACTTGAGTGCACTTGAGTGCCTTCAAAAAGAGAGAGAGAGGAAAGAGGAAAAGAGAGAGGGAGAGTGTGTGAGAAAGAGAGGGAGCGGGCGCGAGAGAGAAAGGGAAAGAAAAGAGGGAGACATCGTGATGACGGTCGGTTGCCCAATTCGCACAATTGTAGAGTCAGCGAACAATCGGACTAAGGTGCAACATAGAGCACTCAAATTGACTGCCAAGATTTGAAAACTGTAAGACTTGCAAATAAATAAATAAATAACTCAAATGGCATTTTTTTTAGCCAAATTCAACTTCATATATTACGAAGGAACACATGCGATTGAACTTGATTTTTGACTTTTTATGAGGTCAAAATAAAAAATACAATCAAAATAAAATATTGACTATTTATAAATTTTTGAGACCTCAAATTCTATTTTTTTTTATTTTTCATGTATTTTTTATTTTTCGAAAATAAAAATAAAAAATATGAAAAAATATTTTTGTCAAAAACGGTTCCTTTAGCTTGGCCAAGGTTACCAAAATTGATTTTGTAATTTTTTAACTTTTTATAGATTTTTTATGATTTTTTTTAAATAATAATAATAATAATAAACTAGAAAAGACTTATCAAAAATCAGGTGTCAACAATACACCAACATTTTAACCATTCGCTTGGCCATACCAATTTTCCTATCAACCCCTTAGTTACCTTATCTCAAATCTTGATGTCTCCAGGAGCTATCTGGTGGTGAGTTCCAATCGATTGTCTGTTTTATCAAAAGCAAGACCCTTATGGTCATTATTTCAAGAAATTGTGTGACCCTACTATACTTCCAATGCGCACTCTAAAAACTTGCCTTCCTTAATTGTCACATCTTGCAATCTTAATCTTATTCAGGGGTATTACCAATCTCAATAGTCGATGCATCCAACTAGCGACCTTACCATGTCGTCCACCCTTAGACTGTCATTACGAACTTTTCTTGTTCGTCTTCACCGTCCTTGTTCCATGCACATGTCTAAGGTTTCATCAATTACAATCCTCAGGCAATATACACTTCACCCTAACCTTATTAAGTTACTAGCCAATTGAACCATACGGCCTCAAGTCATTCTAATACTGCCTTTGACATACTGCAGTGCCTTCTTCGATCAAAATTCGGAGGTATGACCAAAACTTCGCAATTTCTTCAAAGCACATGGATCTTGCTTACTCATAACATTTCAATTCATCAACCGACTTCTGTCCATTGCTCAAAATCAAACACAACGCACTTACGACGTGCTTTTCACTTCTAAATCCAATTTTAAACACGTATAGTGAAAGATTTTCCTCACCATTTACCTCATCTCATCTACCATTACATCGATCCTTATCGATTAGAACCTTTCGACTCCTCGAGCGATCGTTACATCCCAGAGATTAATTTCCTAATTCTCGCTCGCTCCTTTGTGAATATCCAACTAGCCATTAATCAAGATCAAAAGGGAATCGATAGCTAGGGCCATCCAAGTAAAATGCAACTCCAGCCTTAGACAATCCATAAAACGCTAGTCATCTTAATGCAAAACCATGCTCACAAGTCATGCCTACCAATAACTTCTTTTCACCGACGTTTATAACAACTCCCGACCTTAAGAGACTTCGAACATCCGTTATTGCCAGCAATCTTGGCTAATCCGTGGCCGTCTCTATCTCGACCGGGCCCACTGAAATCCCATCACCATAAACCACACGCTCGACAAGAGCTATACGAGTTAACCAAAATTCGTACTTATCGAACTTGACATTCACTTATGCCCTCTAAGGGCCTCGATATAATTCTCGAATGCTACTCACAGTCCTCCAAACTCCTTGAATACGGTAAGATATCGCTCAAGACACTATCACCAATCGATCCAAATATTCTTCTCAATCACCCCATTCATCGGACCCATAAAAGTGACATGGGCATTCGTCCGACCGAACGTTATCAATGTAAGCTCATAGAGTCCTTAACGTGTCTTGAATATCGTTCTTGATATACTCTCATTCCTGATCCTCAACTGATGTTATCTCGTCCGTAGATCAACCTTAGAGGATATCGAAGCTCATTGTGGTTGGTCAAATCTTTCGCTTGTCCTTGAGGGTGAATACTTATTCTTGATCCACATCTGACTGAGTTGTTTGCAATCGATACGTAACTTCAACGACCTTTCTCTTTTTCCTCATGAACACACATGTACTTCCCATAGTGACGAACTAGGGCGGACAAACCCCTTTGTCCAGCATGTCACATCTTTGCACCTTGAGGTTCTTAAGTTTTAGCGAAACTGTCCTCTACGGCGCCTCGAAGATCAAATCCATTTTAGGGGGCAACTCCACCACAAACTCTATTTTTTTTTTCCTTTTTGGCTGCAATCTTTGTAACTCTTAAAGAAGGACATCCAGAAGTTCCAATGTGGCTGCGATGTTCCCCCATTCTAGGTCATTCTGCTAACAGTTCAATCACGGACGTCAAATAACTTTAACAACCACTCGCCAGTAGACGTGTTGCCTTAGGCGACAAAACCAACCAGGTCGAGGCTTCTCCTCGATTAACATCAAACCCAAAACTAACCAACCTGACGGGTTAGGACTCGGCACCTTGTAACAATACCAAACACGGCTCCAAGGCAATCCGTGTCCATAATAACATCAAGGTTACACATTTTCAATATGATCACCTTATCCTCGTCTCTTGAAAGCTTATAATCAATTCACCCTCGAAACGTCCTGCAGCAGGTACTACCTTATCCTTTAGTGGTGTCGAGATCCTAAAGACCGTTCCCAATGGTTCCAAACTTCATCCAAACATTTTAATAATCTACACTCCCGACAGGTACCATACGAGGTCCAACCCACCCCACCCCAACGCAATACCAATGCGAGCTCAGGCATACAGTCTCAAAACTTGAGTAATGACCACGAGCGCACACTCAACAACTTAAAGGCACATATAACAATCACATGCACAACAGTTAAAGTCCTACTAACAATCCCAAATCCTAACGCTCCTTATTACTCCAGGCCAATGACCAGATCGATCAAGCTAACCTTGCTCTGATACCACCTTGGACGGGGATGTCACTCCTCGACTCTCGAGTCTGCGACATCCCTTGCCAAATCGTCACGAGGTCATAGAGATAGCGTCCGGTCATAAAGATAGCATCCCAGGCACACTATCAACCTATTACTTATTTACGCATGCGGAAACGTGTTAACTCCCTGACAACGTGTAAACAAATGAGGATAGAATAGCAAGAGTCAATCACATAACGAATCATCAAAAGATAATTATAAACATTCAAACCTAACAGCATATGTGTCTTAACCCTATTGAGTTATAGCTGACATATATAACCCCACACTTCGAGGCAGCTCACTAAGACCTCAAAAGGTTACTCGGTCGGGTAAGGTTAACTTCTCATCTACTCCAAACTACTAAATCCAAAAGCCAATCCTTAGTGTCCACGAGGCTTCATCACTTGGACCCTGAAAATTTTATCTCACGACGGGGTGAGAATAAATCTCAGTGAACCAAGCCTAAGCTAGGTTAGAAAACTGATTCTCCCAGGCATCTTAACAGAAGGCTCACAAGACCACATAGGCACGTATAACAGCCAACCACAATCACAATATGATAATCATCCACATGCACACTTACCAGCCTTCAGTCACACATAATGCAATGATTGACTCAACTCAGCAATCACATCAATCAATCATTCAATACATCATCACATTCACAAGTACGCACATGACACTACACAAGTCCATTTTATTAACGATGATCGTGCCTACGGCACATGAGAGGATCTACGCAATTGGCATGATTCGACTCTCACAAATAACGCGATCCAGCACCTAATCGACTAATTGCCTAATCCTAGGCGCACTTAGCGCCCTAACCAAGGATTATGGTTAACTTACAATTAGCTAGCTCGGGCGGTCTAAAAAATGACGACGCGGCGTCGGTGGTTCTCAGCGATGGTGGCGGTTCACGATGAACCCAGGGTCAAGCTTTGGATCTCGAGGTTTTAGGGTTCCTCAAGGAACGTCACGACCCAAAACTAGCTAGAACACGTGGCGGAGGTCCGACGAGGTGGCGGCGGCGACGGCATAGCTCTAGTGACCGGCGGAGGGCGGAAACAGAACCGGTCAGCAGAGGGTAAACATGGGAACCGGGCTGATTCGGGGAGTTTCTCGGCCTCATAGGCTGAGACGAGGGCTGCAAGGGCTACGGGACTTACCTACAGGTCGAGGGTGGTCGTCGGGACCGGCTGAGGGTGGTGGAGAACAGCTGGAGGCAGCAGAGCGGCGACGAGCAGTAGCTCGGTCGAAACAGGGGAAACGCGCGGCTGGAACAAGGGAGCGGTCCGAGGCCAATTCTGATCTCCAAGCGCGACGGCGAGCTACCACGAGCTCAGGGGAACCAGGTAGGGGTCTAAAGAGGCTGTCGGTGGCGGAGGTCAAAGGCGGGTGGCGGCCAGTTTGACCTGATCGAAGAAAAAACCAAACCAAACTAAAAAACAGAGAACCAAAGACTTCGGAGCTGTTCGCAGCAGCTCCGGCGGCCAATGGGCGACGAGGTTGGGTCGGGGATGTTATGAGGAAGTTGATGGGCAATGCTGAGGTAGTGGGTGGCTTCGGTGGTGTCGCAAACGGCCGGGGGAGGAGGGAGTGTCCTTGGGTCAAGGGACTCGAGAACAGAGCAGGGCTTCCCGCGGTGGTTTCGCAGCTGACCGGCGGCGAACGATGGCTGGGACCAGGTCAGGGCGACGGCGAGGAGTGGTTGGGGGTTGTGTAGTGGCCGGTGGTTGTCACACCCCGAATTCTCCAGGAAAACAGACATGACACGGCCGTCCTTTTTCCTCAAAGGACGTAGCCTCAAACAGAACCTGATATACAAATATATATATATATATATATATATATATATATATATATATATATATATATATATATATATATATATACCTCCATATATATCTGATAACAAGGTCATATATCCACAAAATACCAGAGCTCATCTACTAAAACCAAAAAGATAACATGTAATTATCCTTCACAACAAGCTTGAGCTCACCAACTATATACAATTTAGCCAAAAATACAACCCCAAAAGTCCTGCAGCTAACGTACTCTCGATCCTACTTGCGACTCGCCGTAGAACCTGAAAAACAAAAGAAATACGGGAGTGAGCGAACCACAACTCAGTGTGAAGTACAAACTCTTCTAAGCGGATCGAGAAATTACTATGCAATCATCAAAGTAAACAAAATATCAACTCATAGTAATAACAAATTATCAATGGTCTAATCCATTGATTAATCTCATCAAGACAATCTTCGATGGTCTATCCACCGAATAATCTCATACTCGTCATCCACTATGGTCACTTTTAACGCCGTGACAAGGCGACCAAGTTTACCCCTCTTGGTTAGGTCTATCGCCTATTTCAGCTGGCGATTCGGCATAATGACGTCCTGACAGTATGCATACTACCCCCACCTCAGTGGGTTCTAAACATAGAGATATGAGCAATAACCACAATATCAAATCCAGGGAAAAATCACAACCATTCAGTTTCACAAACTGAATCCACAGCCTTCCACAAACATATTTCTCAAATAATCAAAGGGTAGTAATAGCTCGATCCTGTTCATGCAGAAATAATGCTCGAAACATCTCTTTCTTTACCTTGTCAAGAATTAAATCAGAAAACACGTACTCATCTTTAAAGACATGAGTTTTATAAACTCTTAGAAGAGAAAGTACAACTCACCTTAAAATCCGAATACCAAACTATAGTAGTTCTCGAGTCGCAAGACTTGAAATCCTAAAAGAATAATGGAAAACAATATCAAAAGCTGGAAATTACTACGCTAGTGAATAATTGGACTAAACGACCCATAAACGTCGATAACTCGGCACTTAAAGACTAAAAAAACTATTGGTCGCACATTGAACAACCCGCGCGCCGAACTTCAGAAATTTCGTTCAGGCAAGTCGTAAACCCGATTTACGAACCGTCGAAGCCATTAGCTCCACAACGCCCTTAAGTTTGTTGCTTGCTTTGTTCACCGCTAAACGACACCAAAATCAGGCCCCATAACACAAAAATCTCCAAGATTCGGATTTTCCAGCATAGTTTGCGAGAATTTCCTTAACTTTCTCATACGAACCCCGATTAAGGCCATCTTACTGTCCACTCGAAGCTTATTCGACGTAATACAAAAGTCCTAAGAGGTTCAAGCTCATCCGGCAACTTAAAATTAAAGAAATCAGCCCCTGAAAGTTACTGTTCACTCGGGCAGATTGCGCACCGGAATTTAATTGCTCGCTCCGAGCACATCACAACACCAAATTGCGATCCGTCAAATCCTACGGCTTCATGACATCCTAAAGTTTCATTCCCAAGGAAAAACGCAGCCAAACGCCCAACGAATTAAACACAACAACTCAGTTTTGCCCAAAATCTGAATTTGAACCCTAAAATCCGAAAATTGTCTCAATCGGAGGAAAGAGGTATAGATAACTTATCGGACGTCGCTATCCGGTGTTGGGGTAGCTTGGCGAGGTAACGTGGCTTGGTCGTGAGGGAAACCCCATTTCCTTTTTCCTTCCCTTTCTTTTCTCTTTTCCTTTCTTTCTCTTTCTTTTCTCTCTTCTTTCCTTTCTTTCTTCTTTTTCCTTGTTTCTGCGCAGGAAGCCTCCCGAAACTCCCCCTTTTATGCTCTCTTCCTCTTCTTTTTCTTTAATACTTGTGGGCCCTACAACTTCTTTGACCTAGTCAAAAGAAGACCAAAATATTACATTCTACCCTCCTTAAATTAATTTCGTTCTCGAAATTTATACATACCTTAGTCATCAAACAAGTGAGGATATTTGCGCCTCGCTTCATCCTCGAGCTCCCAAGTAGCTTCCCTCTCCGTGTGGTTCTGCCATTGAATCTTCACATAGGGGATCGTACGACGCCGTAACACTTGATCTTTTCTGTCCACAATGCGTAAAGGTTGCTCTTCATATGTTAAGTCTTCCCTTAATCTCAAGGGAGTGCAATCCAATACATGCTCAGGGCTCGACATATATTTTCGCAATAAAGATACATGAAACACGTCATGTACTCCAGCTAACGCTGGCGACAAAGCCAATCTATAAGCTAGCTCGCCAATTCTCTCTAATATCAAGAACGGTCCCACATATCTAGGGCTTAGTTTGCCACGTGTGCCAAATCTCATAACGCCCTTCATCGGAGAAACCTTCAGAAAAACATGATCGCCCACATCGAATTCTAACTTACGTCGCGACCCTCCCATCGGCGGAGTGTTAATGGGCCGTCCGATGTTGTATGATCGGACGCGGGCCTCTCCCAAGGTCCATTACCCAAATCGCAACTGCTGGATATACGTAGTCGACCTGCAGAGCGATCTAGTGACATGTGATAAGTGTACATGCCAAGGAGTCGCCACCAATCGTTTCATGGAGGGTACGATCGGAAACCCTATCGAATAGTTGGGAGTGGTCTATTCGATTCTGCGGAAACCAGAGAAGTGGGTTCGGGGACTTAGTTACGCCAACTGTCAGAGTTGACGCCCTTTCGGTACCTAAGCTGGATGGTTTATCTGATCCTAGGATTTCATACAGACGAGTGGGGTACAGATCCTAAATCTAGGAGTTCATGCAGATGAGAATTACTACCCTATCAATCACAATCAATAGAAATAAGTGCGCAAATCAAGGATCCAGTACATGCTGATAAAACACATGAAATCAGCATGGTATCCCTAATGAGGCCCTATTAGCCTAGAGAAATATCAAACAAGGCTTAGGAACGATTTTGGCATGATTTGCCCATGAGGGGCAGAATTGTAATTTTTGAACAATTCGGGGAAAATCCGCCTTGGAAGGGCAAATTTGTCATTTTTAGACGAATTGTAAAGTTAAAAGACGGGGGAAATAGGATTGGCCATCAATCCAATCCATTTCCTATTTTTCGGTAATTTTCAGGATTTTTCTAAAATTTAAAAGTGACTTTACCCTCGGAAGGGTAAAGTCGTCATTTGGACAAAGATGAGAACTGAAAATCTAAAATATTAGGGCTGGTTGTCCACCTGACCTAAACCCTAACTTTAAGCAATTTTCAAAACTCGATTGAGACAAGAAAGACGATTTTCCCATTGAAGGGCAAAATTGTCATTTTGAGAAAAGAGGCAGGAATCGAAAACCCAAACCTAAGAATTTGTCGCCTACTCGACCCTAATTCTTACATTGGCATTATCGGTTTTATCTTGCATACACAGCAAAGGCAACTTACCCTTAAAGGGTAATGTCGTCAAGTCTCGGAAGATCGGATAAGAAACCCAAAAATAGGGTTGACCAGTTGTCTGTGGTCAACCCTCGATTTTTGGGGTTTCTGGAATGTCTAGGATTTTTCCACAATTTTTTGGAATTTTCTGGAATTTTCTAGCATTTTTTTGGATTTTCTAAGATTTTTCTGATTTTTTTTTTAAAAATAATTTTCCGATTTTTTTATTAAAAAATGTTGTTCGGGCCGGGTCGGGTGACCCGGCCCACGACCCGCGGGCGACCGGCCCGGCCCAGATCCGGGCCCGCGCGACCCGCGCCCAAAACGACGTCGCTTCGGCCTCCTCCCGCTCGAATTTCAATTCCCGCTCAAATCAAACCTACGGCCTAGATCGTGCCACATGTCACGCTACAGAAGGCTTGATCTAGCGAAGGAGACCGATGGCTATGATTTTGCCACGTGTTGACGCACGGACGACCGGATCTAAGGCAAGGAACCTACGGTTCAGATTATGTGAAGAGTCGATCAGGGCCGTCTGATCAGACTACTTAAACCTACGGCCACGATTAGATCCCAAGACTCGATCTAGACCGTCTATTCATATTAACCTAAACGACGCCGTCCACTAACTAACCCATACGGCGCCGTTTCAACCGATTTTTATTTTCAGATTAAAATCATTTTCGAATTATCCTAAATTCTAATCCGACGGCCACCATTTATTAGACTGAATTAATCTCCGCCGTTGGATCTACCTATTCGAATAACAACCTCCAACGGCCGAGCTGACTGGACTGACACGTGGACCAATGGCCCATTGCCACCTAAGCTTTTGACTCGTTGACCGCGCCACGTCGACTTCGTCTTCAACCTTGCGGCCATTGCTGAACGAACGGCCACGACTCTCCGGCGATGATCTGACGGTGAGACCTTAACAGATTTGAGCGAGGTCGGCAGCAATCGACTCGTCTAGGCTTCACGCGTAACATATCGTAAGATCACACGAGTCCATTCACAGAATCAAACGCGATCAAACATGAACCAGTACGCACCCATGTATTCTAATCAGGCGATTCATAGCATATTAGGCTAATTCATTAACACAGAAGCATCATTCAGTGTTCAGAAGGCTTACCTCGAGCTCCGATTGAGCTCGCTCGGCCTAGATTTGGCTAGGCGATGATGAACAGTGGACGGCCATGGAGGTTGAGTTGGGAGACTCGATTCGATGTTTTCAGACAAAATCAATGCAAAGTAGATATGCAACGATGGTCAGTGATGTCTAAGGGATGAAACGCACACGGGAATCGCAAAGATTGAAACCGAAATCAGGGTTCGCCATTGAAGACCAGAGCTTGAGCTCGAAGTTTGAGATTACCTGTTTTGGCAGTTTTGGGCTGCGCGGTCGATGGCGATTGCTTCCTGGGGGCTTGAGCGTCTTTTTGTCAACCTTGAAGAGCTTCGGTTTGGCCTGAGAAGGCCTGACCAGCGCTCTGCAAATCCGAGCTCTACCCTCGACAATGGCGATGGAGGGGAGCTCTCTCTCTCTCGTTCTCTCCCTTTCGCTTGATTCTGTTCGTCCTCTACCAACTGAATCGACCAACCTCTTTAACTGAAAGTCTCCACAGGCTTATATAGCCCTTTGAGTTTTGGCGCCGAATCGGGGACGGTCAACTGATTCGAATAGCACGTGCCATCACGTGATTTTAGGTCCAAACGGCGTCGGGGAAGATGGGTGAATCGTCTAACTCCGTTTGGTTCTTCGGCAGGCTTCATTTCACGCGAATTTGGCACGAATTTGAGCTGTGTTTGCTTTTGTTGACTTTTTGCAACTTCAGAACTTGACCGGCCGATTGCCTTTTACTCCGACGACGTCGAGCGGCGCCACCGGTGTTAATTGGTAGGTAGGAGTACAGGCAACAATACGCCCACCATTGCGTGATCGATTATCCACGAATTGGCCTTCAATTTGAGGATCGAAATCACCCTTGGAACTGTTCATCTGCGCAGGTTCTGAGGGAAGACGATGACACTGTAGCAAACCGGTTCGACTGGTCTGACCGGCCAGAACCGGTTCCGACTTACCATTTTCCAAATTAAGCCCAAATTAATGGGAAAATCTTGCAATTGAACCTCAAAATCGAATCTAAGGCATGGATTTTATCTAGAAATGTGGTTTTGCCCAAAAGTTTACATCAATTTCTATAAAAACCCCAAATTTTCATTTAATTGGAAATTGTGGAACTATGTAATTGAAGGTTCAAATGATCAAATTGGGCCAAATCACCTATGCCAATCGATTTAAAATGGTGAAATCCATTGGGTAGCATGTTCAATTTGTAATGATAGCCCTTGAATTGGAAGTAATTTCAATTATGCTCGAATTCAAGGACTAAAATGCAATTATGTTTGCAATTGAACAATTTGTCCGAACAATTAGGTAAAATTGATATATGGGAAAATTAGATTGAATGTCAAGATCCTAGAAAATGCTAAAATTACAAATTAAAAGACTCAATTGATATTTGTTTCTCAAATTCAATAGTACGAGTTACAAAGTAACACCAATAATTGAATCTGATTTTGGATTTTTTGTGATGTCAAAAATGCAAAGGATTAAAAAGGAAAATATTGGCTATTTTTTCATATTTTTGTGACCTCATATGCTATTTTTGTTGATTTTTCTAGTATTTTTCATATTTTCTAAAAATACTAAAAAATGTGAAAAATATGAAAAATTATTTTTTGGTCAAGAATGGTTCCTTGGGCTTGGCCAAGGCCACCAAAGTTGATTTTGTAATTTTTTGACTTTTTATAAATTTTTGTGATTTTTCAAAAATAAAACTGAAAAAGACTTGGTCAAAAATCAGGTGTCAACAGCTGCCCCTCTTTGAGAGGAATCTCGTGAGAGGTTTCTCTCAAAGACAGGTGACACATGAGTCTAGACCGACTCAACTGGGGAAAAGAAAAACGAATCATGACATTCAATCTTTCTTGCCTTGCTGGTGAACGCTCTGCTCCTCATTCTTTTGCTAACGTGAGAGAGAAAGTAGGGAGACCCACCCGCTATTTACCTGTTGATCACCTGACTGATGCTCGTGCGGCATGCGCGGTGTATGGCGGGTTCAAGTGAATACCTAGGGACTCGTCTTTTGAGTATCCTAGGGCGGTTAAACTCTAGCTTGTATGGTAGGCCGTACCAGAATGAGATTCCTATACTTGATAGGAACCTGTGAATGACGCACCCAGTCTTTTAGGAATTGTCAGAAGTTTTGATCTGTATGGTGGATCAGACCATGAATAAGACTCCTTTCTGCTAGGAACCTATGGATGACGCACCCGGTCTCTTAGGGATTGTCAGAGGTTTTGATCCGTATGGTGGATCAGACCATGAATAGGATTCCTTTCTGCTAGGAACCTATGGATGACGCACCCAGTCTCTTAGGGATTTGTCAAAGGTTTTGACCCGTATGGTGGATCAGACCATGAATAGGACTCCTTTCTGCTAGGAACCTATGGATGACGCACCCAGTCTCTTAGGGATTGTCAGGGGTTTTGATCCGTATGGTGGATCAGACCATGAATATGACTCCTTTCTGCTAGGAACCTATGGATGACGCACCCATTCTCTTAGGGATTTGTCGAACATTTTGATCCTTCAGGGGGATCAGGCCGAGAAATAGGACTCATCTCTGCTAGGAACCTATGGATGACGCACCCAGTCTCTTAGGGATTGTCGAACATTTTGATCCTTCAGGGGGATCAGGCCAAGAATAGGACTCCTCTCTGCTAGGAACCTATGGATGACGCACCCAGTCTCTTAGGGATTGTCAAACATTTTGATCATATATTCTAAGGAATTAACTAGGATTTATACAAGTGAGGTGTGCCTAACCTTGAGGCTTTTTCACATGAGCTATTCTGGGTTTAGGGGTTACCTAGAACCTCACAGAAAGCAGATTTTAAAAATTGTCCTTTCGACATGCAATGCGTTATTCTGGGATTTGGGGATTCCAGTATCTTGCAGAAAACTTAAATCTGCAAAAACTTTGATAAGATTCTTCTGGGATCTAGGGGCTACCTGAGATCTCGCAGAAAGACTATCTTGAATGTTGTCCTTTTGACATTGAATGTGACATTCTGGGATCTGGGAGTTCCAGGTATTCTGCAGAAAGTTCCAACCTGTAACACTGGGATCTCACGGAGAGATGATTTCTAAAGATTGTCCTCTTGACATGGGAGGTGACATTCTGGGATCTGGGTACTCCAGACATCATAGGGACGATTTCGGAGATTGTCCTTTTGACATTGGAGGTGACATTCTGGGATCTGGGAGCTCCAAGTATCCTGCAGAAAGTTCAGACCTACAAAACTGTTCATAAGAATGTGTTTTCCTGAGATATGGAATTACCAGGGATCTTGCAGGGAAATAAACTTGAAAGCTCTTCTTCACAGAGCAAGGCATCCTTCTAGAATCTGGGGTTACCAGGAATCCGTCAGAAGCTTAATCATATAAACTTTTCTTCTTAGAGAAAGGTATCATTCTGGAACTTGGGGCTGCCACGAGTCCAGAGAGGTTGTGTTCTTCTGAGATCTGGGATTGCCAGGAATCCTGCAGAAGTTTAGACATGTGAATCGTTTCTCACCAAGAGTGATACAAGCCATTTTAGGAGCCGAAGTCATCAAGAATCTTGCAGAAGCTCCAATCTGAAAATTTTCTTACCAAAGGCACATCGATGGTCTTTAAGTGATATCTGATGTCAAACTGACAACACTTTATGACTTAAATCATAGTCATGAAAAATTTCAATGAATGCATTACGATGTTGGAGGTTATCCAAAACACCTTGCAACATACGGAAGTGATAAAAAATCCCTTGTGAGGAAAGTTTGAATCAAACAATCTGAAATTGCCTATAGGAGTTTGGTTAAAACGTCCATTGGAGTATTCTCATCAAAAAGGACTTCTCACCGTTTTTGAGATAATGGTCTTTCACCAAGAATGCACTCGAATTTTCTATCAAACATGTGCCTAGGGTTCAGGATCATTCGCAATGCATACACCTCGATCGATCAGGAGAACTTCCAGGGGACCGTAATGTTGGGCTTGGTCAACGGTTTTCAAATGGGGACTTGCGTGCAAGTCAAGGCTTTCGAAGAGAAGTCTTCAATGTTTGCTCCAAGTTTACAAGTCAAGAAACCTGCAAAATGAGAAAGAAATAATATTGCTCTAACTTCTTCGAGCTAAGCTTAGACATTAAACCCTATGTCAATCCAAGTGCCTTAATCAGAAAAGGCTTTTCAGGGTTGTAACGTAGGTGGGATTGGGGACCAAAAAGGCTTGTTTTTGGCTCAGAATATGCGAAGGGTTTAACATTGGTGATCACTGCAAGTTTGCCGCCATCTTGCCCCTTCTGGTTCAAAGAGCGTCTTCAGTTTTTGAAGTGCATTGATAGTCCTTGAAGAGCATTGTCAGTCTTCGAAGCACACATTTGTCTTTAGAGAATATCTCTTTTATGTTGATATGGCGTCAACATCTTGTCTACACTTTCATCATCTGAGTGTGACATGGTTTGGGAGTATCTTTCGCAGTCCCGCTCCTTTGGAATTTTCTTTTACAACCAGATCTCACTAGTGACCTATACAAAGTTATCATGCCATCTTTTGGCAGTTACAAGATCAAACACATGATTCACAAGTGTACAAGTATTTGGATGGGCATTGGCCTTGCTTTTACCAAGCACTTTGCTTTTTCTTGATGCCCAGGATCGGATTTTTTTTTATCTCTTTTTTTTTGAAATCCCATCTTTTCTTTTCTTTTGGGGATCAGAATTTTCAAATGAATGTGCTAGATGTACAACTTGAATCTCAGCACTCAAATATTAACCTAGGAATTTTTCGCAAATCCTGTGTTTTGAACTCTTCCGCTCTTGAAGTGACGTCGCTTCTGTCTCGGAATATGCAATGATCACCAACGGGTTTGTGAAACGAACGTACAGGCTCAACTGGGCTGTGCAAAGGGTAAAAGTGTATAGGGTAGAGAAACGAATGCTTTTCGTCATCCTAAAGCACCTGAATTACCAATAGGAGTTAAAATGACAAGCAACACGCGAAGATTGACGCAAGTCTGAGCAAGAGAACTTCTAACCATTTACCTCCTGATACTGCTGGACGTACCTCCAGTTTGCCCCGCTGTGGGGTGGTTCTTGACAGGGGTAAAGAATGAAACCGCCGTTCAAAGGGTTATCAATGGTTACCTGTAGTGTTTATGATAGAGAAACGAATGCCTCCGTCGTCTCAATCCATGTAATCACCGCGAATAACCCCTACGTCCGTAGGTCAAGGTCTCGCTATCCTTACCACTCCACTTATCTCTCAAGTGTGTATATGACGTGTTTGGACCAGGCTTGCCTCTTGTCTGAGGAAACATCCTTTTGAACGGTTTAAACAGCTCTTGTTGGAAAAGTTCATTTTGCTTTCTACAAAAGTTACCCTCTAAGGGGATTTATGATGCACAATGTATATTTCAAACATGTTTAGATAACCTCCAAGTTAAAACATGAATGCCAATGACGTGATTGTGAAAATTTGGTGCTTTTCTAGACATGGGAATTGAATGCATGCTAGATTCCAAGAAGCCTTCAAATTCTAGTAATAAGGATTTTGACAGTCTTAAAACCTAAGAGGTTGGGAAAGGAATACTTACCTGCCTAGCGCGGCTAGGGATTCCTGAAAAACATAAAAAGGAATGCGTAAGTGTATGTTCTCGAATTTCAAAAAATTTAGAACGATACACCTTACCCTTGATCATGCACTCGAAGGGAGTGGATAGATTCGTGAAAATCTGCATTTTTCTTAACAACACAAGATGGTTAAGTTGTTCTAAAATTTCTTGAAATTCTCAGTCTTTGGAGAAAAAGGACATGTACCTGGTCACCACGACAGTAAGTTCTCTTGATCATGCATTCCAATCTGAATTCCAATATGTAAATTACAGAAAACGGCCATTTCGACCTATGGCGATGATGCCTTCGTCTGATTGGGGCAATGAATCCTGGTCAGCGGCTTCATTCACTTTGGAACGTGCCTCTGTGCCGTTCTTTGAAGTCTCATGTTCTTCGTTTTACTGTCTGCTGTCTTCATTCAGACATTCCTGTCATTTGCCATCGAGGACCTTGCTTCTTTGTGTCCTGCAATTTTGAACACATGCTAATGTATGCATGGATGCATGATTTGCTTATGCAATGACTATTATGACGACTCGGCTCAATCCGGGATGAGTCACATAATCGAAATTTGATTTTATTTCAAGGGTAATACTTCTTCACAGCATCTGAGTTTACAGGGTGCCCCAGTTCTTCTCCTTCGGAGTTTACAAGAATCAATGCTCCTCCAGTGAGAATCTTCTTGATGATGTAGGGGCCTTCGTAATTCGGGGTGAATTTACCTCCCGGATGGATATTACTCGGCAAAGTCTTCCTAATTATCAAGTCATTTACTTCGAAATTTCTGGTCTTGACTTTCCGATTAAATGCCCTGGCTACCCTCTTCTGGTAAGTTTGTCCATGACAAATGGTTTTAAGACGCTTTTCGTCTATTAAATTCAACTGTTCGTATCTGTGCTTGGAATACTCTGGCTCGGAGAGTTTACCCTTTGACAAGATTCTCAAAGAGGGAATTTTAACTTCCACGGGTAGAACTGCTTCCGTCCTATACACCAGACTGTAGGGAGTTGCCCCTATAGAAGTCCTGATTGACGTTCGGTAAGCCATTAAGGCGAAGGGCAGCCTTTCATGCCAATCCTTGTAGTTTTCTGCTGTTTTAGCCAAGATTCTTTTGATGTTTTTGTTGGCTGCTTCCACTGCCCCATTCATTTGTGGGCGGTAGGGAGATGAATTCAGATGTCGAATACCGAAGTGATCCAATAGGCCATTGACAATCCTGTTGTTCATGTTAGACCCATTGTCTGTGATGATTGCCTGAGGGGTACCATACCGGGAGATGATGTCTCTTTTGACGAATCTTGCCACATTTCTTGCAGTGACATTCTTGTAAGAACTGGCCTCTACCCATTTTGTAAAATAATCAATCGCTACCAGGATGAAGCGATGACCATTTGAAGCCACAGGATTAATAGGCCCTATCATGTCTATGCCCCACATAGAGAAAGGCCAAACTTCCGACATTTGGTGCAGTTCGTTTGGGGGTGCATTGATTTTATCACCATATACTTGGCATTGGTGGCATGACCGGACATGCTGGCAGCAGTCTGATTCGATGGTCATCCAAAAATAGCCAAGCCGCATGATCTTCCTAGCGAGGAGGTGGCCGTTCATGTGGGGCCCACATACTCCTTCATGGATTTCTTTCATGAGGATATTTGCTTCTTTGGCATCTACACACCTCAACAGAGTAGAGTCAAATGACCTTTTGTACAGAATTTGTCGATTGAGGAAGAACTTGTTGGCCATCTTGGTTATGTATCTCCGGTCTCCTGGCTGGCATCCTTCAGGCAACTTCCATTTTGAAAGATAATTCTTGATGTCGTAATACCATGGTTCCCCATCAAACTCTTCTTCGATTAGCATACAATAAGCTGGCCTTCCAACTATATTGATCCTTATGGGTTCTATATCTAACCCTCCGGTTGTTTGTAAAATTGAGGCAATGGTGGCTAACGCATCTGCAAATTGATTGTGGGACCTCGATAGGTACTCGAATGACACTTCTTCAAATTCGAGTATTAATTCTTCAAGGTATTCATGATAAGGGATGAGCTTTGCATCTTTCGTTTTCCACTCTCCCTATGTCTGTAGAATGATGAGCATGGAATCTCCAAAAACTTGCAACCTAGGTATCTTCATAGAAATGGCCAATCGTAGGCCTAGAATGCACGCCTCATATTCTGAGATGTTGTTGGTGCAAGGAAAAGTTATTTTTGCTGCCATAGGGTAATGTTGATCATCAGGGGATATCAGTACTGCCCCAGTGCCTGCCCCTGATAGATTAACAGCACCATCGAAGTATATGACCCACTTGTCTTCTGCTAAGCTGAGAATTTGACCTTCTGTGCTTGTTACTTCAGGAGACTCACTGTTTGACGGATTTTTTGCTAGCATGTCAGCTATAGCTCTTCCTTTAACTGACTTTTGTGGAGAACACTTGATGTCAAATTCAGACAACATCACTTGCCATTTTGCTAATTTCCTAATCAAAGCGGGTTGCTCCAGGAGGTATTTGACAGGATCGTTCTCTGTTACGAGCTGAATGTGGTGGTGTAGGGTATACTGTCTCAGTCTGCGAAGTACCCATACCGCTGCTACACAGGCCCTTTCAACTGGTTCATATTTTGCTTCAGATGGTGTGAATTTCTTACTCAAGTAATAGATGGCTCTTTCTTTACCATCTATCGGGCTTGTTTGGGCAAGTAAGGCTCCCAGGGATTCCTGCTGTATAGTCAGATATAAGGTCAATGGGTGACCAGGAATTGGTGGCACAAGTACCGGCGGTACAAGTACCGGCGGTGTGATCAGATAGTTCTTGATTATTTGGAATGCCCTGCTGCATTCAGCATCCCATGTTACTTTCGCGCCTTTCTTAAGCAATTTGAATATTGGCTTGGCCACATCAGACAGTTGATTGATAAATCTGGCAATATAGTTTAGTCTCCCCAGAAGGCTTCTCAGTTCTTTTACTGTGGAGGGAGTTGACAGATCGTGGATAGCTTGAATCTTTGAAGGATCAATCTCAATGCCCCTGTTACTGACTACGAACCCAAGAAGTTTCCCAGATTTTTCCCCAAACACACATTTGTTAGGGTTCAACCTCAACTTATATTTGCGCAAGCGCTCAAATAATTTTCTTAACACCTGTACGTGATCTTGTCCTTTCTTGGATTTGGCGATCATGTCATCGACGTATACTTCAATTTCTTTGTGGATCATATCATGGAATAATGTGACCATGACCTTCTGATAGGTAGCCCCGGTGTTTTTTAATCCAAAGGGCATGACTTTGTAGCAAAAGTTCCCATAGGGTGTAGTAAAAACAGTCTTTGGTTTGTCTTCTTGTTTCATGAAGATTTGGTTGTATCTCGAGAATCCATCCATAAATGAGAACAATTCATAACATGCTGTGCTATCCACTAACACATCAATGTGAGGAAGTGGAAAATCATCTTTTGGGCTTGCTCTATTCAGATCTCGGCAATCCACGCAGATCCGAACTTTACCATCCTTCTTCATGACGGGGACTATATTTGCGATCCAATCTGAGTATGGGATAGCTTCAATAAAGCCTACCCTAAGAAGTTTCATGACTTCTTCCTTAATTTTGTCTTCCAACTCAGCCTTCATCCGTCTGCTGCCTTGCTTGATAAGTTTGATACTAGGATCTGTGGGTAAGGCATGCTCCACGATCTTAGGATCTAGGCCTGGCATGTCAGCGTAAGACCATGCAAAAATGTCTTGATATTCTTTCAATAACTCTGTGAACTCGAGCCTTTCATTTCGTGATAAATGCCCGCCGATCTTGACCTCTTTGATATTCACGGAGTCTCCCAGATTAACAATGATTGGTTCTTCTAAAGTAGGAGGTGTCGATTCCTCAAAGGCATTCCAATCTCTGCGGATAGACGCATAACCTTCGTCTTCATCTTCCTCAATGCTATAAGAATGGTTACTGGAGAAGTCCGAATCTCGTAACAACCTGGTATGCATGTTTGAGATGATATGCCTGAAATGTCATGAGTATGGTTAGTTTGTATTCCATAAGAACGACATGTATGATCATGGAAAGTCTTTTCGAAAGAGTTTTCGAAATAGGTACAGGTATAACCGGGACTAATCCTCATGTCATTGGATATCCTGGCCCCAAGGAAATCTTTTTGGAAATCAGGAGTCATACGGCAAATCAGGCCTCAAGCTTCTGTACAGAAGACTAGTATCATCATTGGGCTGATTCGTGGTTCCATATGTCCTTAACAAAATATGTATGGTTTTATTGAATGCAAGATGGGCCGCATTACAAGATGTGCTATTTGGACCAACGGCCGGAGATCCAAAGGCGTTTCCCTATACGTACAATAAAGAAAGAAAATGCGACAAAATGCAAAAAGTTCTAAATGCAGTATTTAAAGACGAGGGAAGAGTCTCGTTACTCAGAGGAAGTGGCTTCATCACTTAGCCACTCTATGACGGCATTCACAGAGTTGTCTTCAAGAAAAGGATTTGTCAGATCTGGTTCTATCGATGAAGTGACATTTTCTTCGGATAACCATTTAGAGTTCTGGTTGAAGTAGGTGTTCAGAGGAAATATCTTCGATCTACCTTTCCAAGTTGGAGAACCGATGAACGAGTCATTCAAGTTGTTTCGGCCTCCCCGACGTCCCAGGCTTTTGCCTCGGCCTCGGCCTGCTGCTTCCGGGACAGATTCATTCACGCGATATTTCTGGTACCCCAGACCCATTCTATGCGGGTTAGCTTTTAACTGCAGGGGGACATTTATCCCTTGACTGTGCTTACCCAGACCTTTTCCAAGGTTAAACCCATATGTCAGTAGCATCTTGGCTGGTAAAAGATTGGCTTCTGAAATGTATGGGGTTCTCAATCTTGTTCCTGCCGAGGTATGAACTGTTGCTACCAGTTCTAGGGAATGATAGCTTGCTTCTGTCTTCACTTCGGGTTCAATATAAGGAATGACACTGCTCTGGTATGTCTGGAGGTCAACTTCTCCATGTATGGTAATCACCTTCCCATCCACTACAAAGCGTACTTTTTGATGCAAGCTTGAAGGGACGGCTCCTGCTGTATGGATCCAAGGCCTTCCCAGCAAGAATCCGAATGCACTGGGCAGATCCATTACTTGGAAGTTTATAGAGAATTTTGTCGGGCCGATGAATACGTCAAGTTCAATCTTGCCTACCACGGTCTTCCTCATTCCGTCGAAAGCTCTCACAGCCGTTTTGGATGCCTTAACCATTTCCTCATTGATTCCCAAACTTCTTAGGTTAGCCAAAGGGCAAATATTGAAGGCTGATCCATTGTCGATTAATACATGTGCCACTCTCTTCCCGTTACATTGCGCGGAGACATATAAGGCCTTGTTGTGTCCTCTTCCTTCCATGGGGAAGTCCTCGTCAGAGAAGCTCAATTGGTCTTTTAAAAGGATCGCCCCCACAAAGTCTCCTAATTGTACCTCGTTAATTGATTCAGAGACATGTACTTCGCTGAGTATTTTCAACAGTGCGTTCTTGTGTTTCTCTGAGTTGATGAATAAATCTAGCTATGATATTTGGGCTGGCATCTTCCTCAGTTGCTCTATTACTTCGAATTCGCTGGTTTTGATGATTGATATGAGCTTTTCGGCGTCTTCCTTAGAAACTTCCCTTTTTTCAGATTCGCCTTCCCTAGGGGCATAGAACCATCCAGACCTCATTACTGCGTCTACTTCTTTAGTCCCAATGTACTGCTTTAGGATCGTATTCTTCTACTGGGGGGACTTCTATAGTTACAGTTGCCTGATAAGACGTCTCCGGTTCAGTCGTGTTGTCTGCTTCTTCTTGCGGCAGTTGAATCACAACAGGCTTGACTAGGTAGTCTTTCACCCCGCTCATGCTATCAAGTTCTTCCAATCTGATTACCACTGTCGTAGCGACTTCGACCATCGATACGGTGTTGTCAAGTTCTTCTATGCCCTTTGAGGTCTCTGGTTGAGAGAGATCATCCATACCTCCCCATCCGTCCGGTATGATGTCTTCAATTTTCTGATAAAAGCTGGGAGGGGCCGAATATTTCACTTTGAAGTTGTACCCTCCAGAATCTTGACCCAGGTTATCTACAATTTCACCCTTTTCAATCGCGTTGGCCATAAATTTGCGATCCGCAAGACTTCGTCTTTTGGCTTCCAGTTCGTCTTTTTCGAATTCCTCTTCTGATTGAGTGACCGGCTCAAGACTATCTACCAGATTCTCGTGTAGGATGTCCCAGGTCCTGCCCCACTTTGTTGTGATCACGAAGTAGCTTGCTCCCAAAGATAAAGAAGCTTCAACTCCTTCGAAATCTTCATTAGTAATATCGGACATAATCCCCAAGCCCATCATTTTGGCGATACATAGCTTCTTTTTGTCAACAGAGATCTCTCCTACTTTTGGGTACGATAAAGCGGCTGCTAGCAAGTTGGTCAGCTTAAGTACGTCTACCTTCAGCTTAAGGCATTTTTCTTCCGTTTCAGCAAATATTGCTCCTACTGCTTGATGATCTGGAAGTGGGTTTTCTTGTACATTTGGGGTCACATTGTCAAACTTCAGAATCTGACTGTCAATCAGAGCTTGCACCTTCAGCTTGAGGATATAACAGTTGTCCACATTATGTCCTCTCTCGCCCATGTGTAGAGGCGTCAAATGGGTGAGTCGGGTCGGGTATGGGTCGGGTCGAATATGGTCCGACCCATATTGACCCATTTAACCCGTTTTGACCCATATTCATCCAATGCAAATTTAGTGACCCATACCCGACCCAACCCATACCCGACCCAACCCATACCCGACCCATACCCGACCCGACCCGTATTACGTAAATACTTATATATTTAGCTAAATTATGAAATATTTATTTCTTATAATTTATTAATAAAAATTATATTGCTAAAACATGCAATTAAATTTTTTATTTATAAAATAATTTTTTATTATAACCGGCCACCTGCGACCTCTGCTCGCCATTATTGACCGTTGCCTGCTTCCTGCCATCGTCGTCCCCTCAAACTGCTGCTCGCCACCTCCGTCGCTGAAGCTGTAGCTCTCCCCGCACGGGCTGCCGCTTCTGAAGGCGTAAGGGGCGTAATCGGAGCTCGGGAAGGGAGGTGCTCCGGCAGGTTTCGACGTTGACTCGTACTCGATTCTGGTTTATCTTGCCGAGTTAAGTTAAAAGACTTCAATACTAATTGACTCGTACACGCACTGTGGCGGCGGTCGACGGCCGGCGGCGGCGGAGGGTGGTGGTTGGTGATGGTGACCGGAGGTGGGCAGCGGTGACCATTGGCGGCCAAAGTAGAGCGACGGCCAAGGCAGGAGAAAAAAGAAAATAGAAAAGAAAAAAATTATATAAAAAACAAATTATTAAAATATTAAAAAATTAGATTTTTAAAAAAACATTCACAAAACTTATTTATGATTGCTTTAAGATAGTTTTCTTAGCTAACCCATTTATGGCCCATTTAAAACCCATTTATGACCCATAAAGCTTTTAAGCAACCCATTTATGACCCATTTAAGTACTTAAGCTAACCCATTTTTGATCCACCACCATCAAATATGGGCCAAATGTGGGTTCTAGACCCATTTTGCCACCTCTACCCATGTGGTAGATACAGGTTTGGTTCTCATCAAAGCCGGGATATTTGACAGGGTTTGCCCTGGGCGGTTCTTTTGCCACCAGGCGTTGCTCTAGCAGCACTGGGAGCAACTTGGATAAAGGCCTTGGGAGCTGAGAAAATTGCTTCTGAGGTTGCCTTCTTCTGGGCTCTTGTACTATCGGTGTTGACCAAGACGATCCTCCTTTGGTCTGATTGGAATTGCCAAACGGCTTAGGCTTGTGAGGGTCCGGTATAAACGCTATGTCCAGTCCGGCTTCTCTCTCCTTTCTCAAGGGATACTGCTTCCTAGTAGGAGCTTCATGAGGCCTTCTTTCTCTCAAGGCCCATTCTAGCCTTTCAGCAACCTTTATCAAGTGTGCAAATGTTTGACATCCGGAAGTGTTCAGCTTGTCAAAGTACTCGTAGGAGAGCGCTTTTAGGAATAAGTCGATCAGCTCGTCTTCTAGGATAGACGGCTTTACTTGGGTAGCCAAAGCTCGCCACCTCTGGGCATATGTCCTGATTGATTCGCCTTTCGCCTTTGAAGTTCGTAGAAGATCTTCTCTTGTTGGGGCTGTAGCCGTGTTGAACTTGTACTGTCTGAGGAAGTCTTCTGCAAGATCCTCCCAGCCGTCATAATCTTCTAGGTCTAGCTCTATGAACAAGCCAGAGCGGCGCCAGCCAAACTCTCTTGGAACATGTTCATCAACAGTGGAATATAATCTGAATAGTGCGCCATCTTGTGCAGATAATATTTGAGGTGGGCACGGGGACAGCCTGTCCCGTTATACTTTCTTACGAACTCCGGCTCTTTATAGTTAGGAGGAGTCTCTACCTTAGCAAAAGGAGATATTTTGTCGAAACGAGCTAACTCGTAACCTTGGCTGCTCAAGCACTCCTCGATTTTGGCCAACCTTTTAGCCTCTGCTTCGATTTTCACAATCTGCTTCCCCTTCTCCTCTTTCTCGAGGTTGATAACAACAGGCGAGGCCTTTTGTTGTGACCGGTTGATTGGTTCATGGACGTCCTCCTCTGCATGTTGGGTATCTCTTGTCACCTTCTTATCTGCTGTATCTGGTACAAAAGAAGGACATGCGTTGCTCTGGTTATGACCCGTTGTTTGTTTAGCTTGGGTAACCTCCAGCATTGCCTTGATGTCTGCCATCATAGTTGCTAGGGCGGTCATCTGAGATTCCAGCATGCCCACACGCGGAGTCAATTCTTGTTGTTCCATTCTTGTCTTAAGGCGAGTTCGGAAACGATGTGTTGGTAATTCCGTGATGAGAGTGTACCTGTTTCAAAAGGATTCCCAGTGAGTATTTCTTTTGTCTTTCACAAAAAGGGAAGCAGCTAATTCTTTCAGTTACATGCTTCTTGTCAGTAGATGAGAAAAAGGGCTACCTCGTGAGCCTTAGTCTCATGTAAGTAGTTCTTTTAATCATTTTCCGACAAGAATTCATGAAATTAAAAGAAGCGTAATTTCTGACGATAGTTTTTATGCATTCGCAAAACATGTTCACATTTATGCTCATGTGTCCAAAATAGCATTACACAGAAATGAGAATGTATGAGAAGGTGTCACAATGTCTGCTTATTTTACACTTGACAGAATAGCCTATTCAAGTCTAGGACGTTTGAGGTCTAAGGTATCATCGTTGTCCCAGTATGGACTCCCCTCTTCAGTCTGGGGCTCCTCATCCTCTGAATATGGCAGCGGTCCCATGTCCTCGGGTACGTACGGCTCTATTTCGGGTATATATGGTACGATGTATTCGGGTACGTATGGCTCGACAAGGCTCCGTCTGGTCGCTTTAAAGTGCTGAATGTATTCTGCAGTGGCTCTATGAATATTTTCTTCACGAGTCATGTTTTATGGCCAACTTATTTCTTCGGCTTGCGAATTCTTCCAGGAGCGGATGATGGATGTCACATTGGCTTCAAACTGTTTCTTCTCTTCCTCCATGAGAGTCTTGCTCGGTACGTCAAAAGAAAAGATACCAGGTTGCGGTGGAGAAGGGATCCCTTGTAGCGCCCCAAACTGTTGGATCACCCTTTTCGGATAGTACGCGGTAGCGCCCGTAAATCCTAGCAAGGGGATTGGACCTTCGTCATCGCAGGCCAATCTGACTTTGCCCAGCGTTGGTAACCTTAGCCGCCATCGGAGTTGTTCGGGCCTCAGAACTTTAAGGAAGTTTTTCCACTCTATGAAGTTGAACTTAGGAATACGTGTATGTGTTCTGATAAAAGTTTTAAGAGGATGTGCATCAGGGCTGATTTCAGTGAAACCCATGCGGATGTGGAATTGTCCGATATGGGATGTGAACCACAGATACAAAAGATCACTAGAGGCTCTAAAGATTCCCTTTTTGTTTTTCTTGAAGCGATTTAAGGAAATGAAGGTTTCGGCAAGGATGATGTTTGAGTAATCCCACCCACAACAGACTTGTCTGGCTACTACAGCCATGATAGGGTCGAAGGTGACAGATGAGATTGGGAACAGCACAAAGCTGAAGAATGCCAAGACAAAGGCTCTACCGGATTTGGTCCCTTTAGCAGCAGGGAGGCAGGAAAATCGGTCTATAAGGAAAGATAGGGAGATTCGTCCAGAATTGCTTTTTGCATCTGTTTTGACTTCGCTTAGGCTTGTGTCAAGGAATTCAACCACCTGACTCAGGAGTTCAAATCCTATGGGGGGTCGAACGAGTGTGTGAGTGAACTCAACTCCGATGACGGCATTGTACTCCTCGATAGTGGGAGTAATCTCCAGTCCTTCCATGCAAAATGTAGCGGTGGTAGGATCCCAATAGAGCGCCATGGCTTGGATAAAGGCAGGTGGACACTCAATCTTCAGCAGGTCTAACAGGTATCCTAGTCGTGATTCAGCATACTTCTGGCTGGCTTCGCCCATGCTATCCCACCATGATTGGAGTTCGGCCCGAGGAACTTTGAACACTTGAATATCACTCTTTCCCATCAACTCTAAAATATGCAAATGATTTTTTTAAAAAGTCAATCGTCAGAAATTACTTTAAAGACATGATTATGCAGATGCCGTGAGATATGCATGGGCTAACTTAATTGCATAGTTCATTTTGAAGAAATGGAAATTAGGACCATTTTCAGGTCTCGAAAGCCTGACTTAAAGCCTAACTTGAATTTATGGGAAGTGAATTATGCAATTTAGCCAGGTTCACTCAGTGACTAGAGGAAACAGTAACGTCACATTCCATTGGTCAATACATCAAATGAACAAAGTGGGATGAACTTTTATTACAATCAGGATGCATAATGAAAGAAGGGTAGGGAAAGATTCTTCAAACAAGAAAGCCATAAAAAGCCTATGGAATGTGAGGATCTAAATCACTCTTGACAGTCAGTCGGGAACTCTCCTTTAATCAAGTGTAGGGGAGTTATCTTCCATATTCTGGTCAAAAGGTCGTAGCTCCTCTGGCCATTCTCTGGTCCACGGTGTGACGACTTCAGGAGCCTTCTCGGGTTTCACCTTCTTGAGTGTGATATGCTTTGGCTTTGTCTTGGTAGCAGGACGTCTTCTTTTTCCCCAAAAAGTGATCACGGGTACACTTTCTTTGGTCAGTAGTTCGGCCTTCCGACGGTCATATGCCTCCCTGGCCAACTGGTTGCGACGCTGTCTCTTCATCTCCAGATAATTCTTGAACATCTCGTCTGCCTCTCGCTTAAATCTAAGGTTATCGACATAGTAACGGGTTTGGCAATCTTCGGCGTATCCCAACTTACGTCCAGTCAGTTCTCGGCCATGCACGAATCTGGTGAAGTGTAGCCTTGTGTTTGGTCCTGGGCGAGTGACTTTCCTCAGGTACTCGAAGGTTACATACTCTGTCGAGCTCTTAGGGAACAACGACATCCTACCCTATGACCATCGTTGTTTCAATTAGTCACTTGAGTGATTCTCATGATGCGAATGCATATGAATGTATGTAATGTATGAGTCATATTATGGAATAGGGAACGACAAAGTATATTGAAAATAAATGCCTTACCAACCATACTCGGGGGGAATGTGGAATGTTCCCCTGTATCAATGGATGGTTTTAGGTATACCAACCATTCATAGACATGCGCATGAGACAAGTGGGTGTACTCTAAAAATCGAAAATCAGATGAGGAACCTATGGCTCAGGCTCCCACGATCCACATGAGGCAGATTCCTCCCCAAGGGTACCTACCCAAGAGGGCTAGATATCGCCAATGCAGATGGTAGGCGGGAACGAATACGAAAGTCTCAAGTGCCATCAAACACAGGATCCTTTTCGCATCCCTTCCCTATCTAAGGTAACCTAGAGGTGGTTGCAGTCGGGGTTTGACCGCCAGTGTGTGCAATGTGTCGTGATCATCACAATGCAAAGTCATGCACAGCAGTTTGTATCAAAACACCGCTTCAGTATGTGCATAAAAATAAACATTCATTCCCAACTCCAACCTATAGGCGAAAATGTTAACAATCACTCCACCCCTTATTTCTCCAATCTGCAAAAACATCTAACACAATGGTTAGTGTACGTACCTCACCTTCGAGAGCATCTGCGAAAAACAAGGTCAGATAAACCAAACAACTTTTTAATCGGCTCAAGTCCTCTAGGATTCGTAACCAGAGATTCTGGGTTCGAATAGTTCCCCAGCGGAGTCGTCAGTCTGTCGCGACCCTCCCATCGACAGAGTGTTAATGGGCCGTCCGATGTTGTATGATCGGACGCGGGCCTCTCCCAAGGTCCATTACCCAAATCGCAACTGCTGGATATATGTGGTCGACCTTCAGTGCGATCTAGTGACATGTGATAAGTGTACATACCAAGGAGTCGCCACCAATCGTTTCATGGAGGGTACGATCGGAAACCCTATCGAATAGTTGGGAGTGGTCTATTCGATTCTGCGGAAACCAGAGAAGTGGGTTCGGGGACTTAGTTACGCCAACTGTCAGAGTTGACGCCCTTTCGGTACCTAAGCTGGATGGTTTATCTGATCCTAGGATTTCATACAGACGAGTGTGGTACATATCCTAAATCTATGAGTTCATGCAGATGGGAATTACTACCCTATCAATCACAATCAATAGAAATAAGTGCGCAAATCAAGGATCCAGTACATGCGGATAAAACACATGAAATCAGCATGGTATCCCTAATGAGGCCCTATTAGCCTAGAGAAATATCAAACAAGGCTTAGGAACGATTTTGGCAAGATTTACCCATGAGGGGCAAAATTGTAATTTTTGAACAATTCGGGGAAAATCCACCTTGGAAGGGCAAATTTGTCATTTTTAGACGAATTGTAAAGTTAAAAGACGGGGGAAATAGGATTGGCCATCAATCCAATCCATTTCCTATTTTTCGAGAATTTCCAGGATTTTTCTGAAATTTAAAAGTGACTTTACCCTCGGAAGGGTAAAGTCGTCATTTGGACAAAGATGAGAACTGAAAATCTCAAATATTAGGGCTGGTTGTCCACCTGACCTAAACCCTAACTTTAAGAAATTTTCAGAACTCGATTGAGACAAGAAAGACGATTTTCCCATTGAAGGGCAAAATTGTCATTTTGAGAAAAGAGGCGGGACTCGAAAACCCAAACCAAAGAATTGGTCGCCTACCCAACCCTAATTCTTACCTTGGCATTATCGGTTTTATCTTGCATACACAGCAAAGGCGACTTACCCTTAAAGGGTAATGTCGTCAAGTCTCGGAATATCAGATAAGAAACCCAAAAATAGGGTTGACCAGTTGTCTGTGGTCAACCCTCGATTTTTGGGGGTTTCTGGAATGTCTAGTATTTTTCCATAATTTTTTGGAATTTTCTGGAATTTTCTAGCATTTTTTTTTGGATTTTCTAAGATTTTTGTGATTTTTTTTTATTTTTTTAAAAAATCATTTTAAGATTTTTTTTTATTAAAAAATGTTATTCGGGCGGGGTCGGGTGACCCAGCCCACGACTCGCGGGTGACCGGCCCGGCCCGGATCCGGGCCCGCGCGACCCACGCCCAAAACGACGTCGCTTCGGCCTCCTCCCGCTCGAATTTCAATTCCCGCTCAAATCAAACCTACGGCCTAGATCGTGCCACATGTCACGCTACGGAAGGCTTGATCTAGCGAAGGAGACCGATGGCTATGATTTTGCCACGTGTTGACGCACGAACGACCGGATCTAAGGCAAGGAACCTACGGTTCAGATTAGGCGAAGAGTCGATCAGGGCCGTCTGATCAGACTACTTAAACCTACGGCCACGATTAGATCCCAAGACTCGATCTAGACCGTCTATTCATATTAACCTAAACGACGCCATCCACTAACTAACCCATACGGCGCCGTTTCAACCGATTTTTATTTTCAGATTAAAATCATTTTCGAATTATCCTAAATTCTAATCCGACGGCCACCATTTATTAGACTGAATTAATCTCAACCATTGGATCTACCTATTCGAATAACAACCTCTAACGGCCGAGCTGACTGGACCGACACGTGGACCAATGGCCGATTGCCACCTAAGCTTTTGACTCGTTGACCGCGCCACGTCGACTTCGTCTTCAACCCTGCGGCCATTGCTGAACGAACGGCCACGACTCTCCGGCGATGATCTGACGATGAGACCTTAACAGATTTGAGCGAGGTTGGCAGCAATCGACTCGTCTAGGCTTCACGCGTAACATATCGCAAGATCACACGAGTCCATTCACATAATCAAACGCGATCGAACATGAACCAGTACGCACCCATGTATTCTAATCAGGCGATTCATAGCATATTAGGCTAATTCATTAACACAGAAGCATCATTCAGTGTTCAGAAGGCTTACCTCGAGCTCCGATTGAGCTCGCTCGGCCTAGATTTGGCTAGGCGAAGATGAACAGTGGACGGCCATGGAGGTTGAGTTGGGAGACTCGATTCGATGTTTTCAGACAAAATCAATGCAAAGTAGATATGCGACGATGGTCAGTGATGTCTAAGGGATGAAACGCACACGGGAATCGCAAAGATTGAAACCGAAATCAGGGTTCGCCATTGAAGACCAAAGCTTGAGCTCGAAGTTTGGGATTGCCTGTTTTGGCAGTTTTGGGCTGCGCGGTCGATGGCGATCGCTTCCAGGGGGTTTGAGCGTCTTTTAATCAACCTTGAAGAGCTTCGGTTTGGCCTGAGAAGGCCTGACCAGCGCTCTGCAAATCCGAGCTCTACCCTCGACAATGGCGTTGGAGGGGAGCTCTCTCTCTCTATCGTTCTCTCCCTTTCGCTTGATTCTGTTCGTCCTCTACCAACTGAATCGACCAACCTCTTTAACTGAAAGTCTCCACAGGCTTATATAGACCTTTGAGTTTTGGCGCCGAATCGGGGACGGTCAACTGATTCGAATAGCACGTGCCATCACGTGATTTTAGGTCCAAAAGGCGTCGGGGAAGATGGGTGAATCGTCTAACTCCGTTTGGTTCTCCGGCGGGCTTCATTTCACGCGAATTTGGCACGAATTTGAGCTGTGTTTGCTTTTGTTGACTTTTTGTAACTTCAGAACTTGACCGGCCGATTGCCTTTTACTCCGACGACGTCAAGCGGCGCCACCGGTGTTAATTGATAGGTAGGAGTATAGGCAACAATACGCCCACCATTGCGTGCTCGATTATCCACGAATTGGCCTTCAATTTGAGGGTCGAAATCACCCTTGGAACTGTTCATCTGCGCAGGTTCTGAGGGAAGACGATGACACTGTAGCAAAACGGTTCGACTGGTCTGACCGGTGAGAACCGGTTCCGACTTACCATTTTCCAAATTAAGCCCAAATTAATGGGAAAATCTTGCAATTGAACCTCAAAATCGAATCTAGAGCATGGATTTTATCTAGAAATGTGGTTTTGCCCGAAAGTTTACATCAAATTCTATAATATAAAAAAACCCCCAAATTTTCATTTAATTGGAAATTTGGGAACTATGTAATTTAAGGTTCAAATGATCAAATTGGGCCAAATCACCTATGCCAATCGATTTAAAATGGTGAAATCCATTGGGTAGCATGTTCAATTTGTAATGATAGCCCTTGAATTGGAAGTAATTTCAATTATGCTGGAATTAAAGACTAAAATGCAATTATGTTTGCAATTGAACAATTTGTCCGAACAATTAGGTAAAATTGAAATAGGGGAAAATTAGATTGAATGTCAAGATCCTAGAAAATGCTAAAATTGCAAATTAAAAGACTCAATTGGAAAATCCCTCCACAAATCGCCTATAATAGCCTGCTAAGCCAAGAAAGCTTCTGACTTCAGTGACACTGGTGGGGCATTTCCATTGAACAACCGCTTCCACTTTCTTCGGGTCAACTGAAATACCATCTTTTGAGATTACATGACCCAAAAATTCGATGTGATCAAGCCAGAATTCACACTTACTGAGTTTCGCATAAAGCTTCTTTTCGCGCAATTTCTACAAAACAATCCTCAAATGTTGCTCATGTTCCCCTGGACTTCTCGAATACACCAGAATATCATCAATGAATACCATAATAAACCTATCGAGATATTGCTTGAACACCATGTTCATCAAGTCCATGAAAGCCGCAGGTGCGTTCGCTAATCGAAAAGGCATGACAAGAAATTCATAATGGTCATACCTCGTCCTAAAAGCGGTTTTAGACACATCATCGGCTTAAATCTTCAACTGATGATATCCAGAGCGAAGGTCGATCTTAGAAAATACTTGAGCTCCTTGAAGCTGATCAAATAAGTCGTCAATTCGGGGTAACGGAAATTTATTTTTTATTGTCACTTTATTAAGCTCCCGGTAGTCTATGCATAGCCTCATACTACCGTCTTTCTTTTTCACAAACAATACTGGAGCTCCCCAAGGTGAAACACTAGGCCGGATAAACCCTTTATCCAGGAGTTCTTGCAGCTGTGTTTTCAACTCCATTAATTCAGCTGCTGCCATTCGATAAGGTGCTTTAGAAATAGGTGCTGTGCCAGGCATCCAGTCGATGGAGAATTCGATCTCTCTGTCAGGAGGCAAACCGAGTAAGTCTTCAGGAAATACATCTAGAAAATCTCGAACAACGAAGATACTTTCCAGCTTTACCACCTCATTGTTCGCGTTTTTCACATAAGCCAAATAACCACGACAACCCTTCTTCAAAAGCTTTCTCGCTTGTAAAACCGAAATCAACCTTGGAAAGATAATCTTACCACTTCCCGAGAAAGAGAATTCAACTTGATTTGGAAGTCGAAAAGTAACTCTTTTCGCATAACAATCGACTGTAGCATGATAAGTCGATAACCAATTCATTCCTAGAATGACATCAAAATCCTGTATATTTAATTCCACAAGATCCACAGGCATCTTGACATCATCAATCCAAAGCATACATCTCTCATACACACGATCAGCAATCAAGAAATCACCAGTGGGGGTATCCACACGTAATTCACCATCAAGAGACTTAGGCAGCACATCAAGTTTCTTAGCGAACTCCATTGAAACAAAAGAATGCGTTGCACCAGGATCAAATAGGGCGTAAGCATATCGTGAGGCAATAAAAACATCACCTGTAACAACTGCATTAGACGCCGCCGCATCCTCCTCTGTCAACGCAAAGACCTTCCCAGCTGTCCTTTGCCTTTGCTGATTTTCCTGTGGCTTGTCAACTGGAGGTGCATTCTTTCGCATAGGACAAGTGCGTGCTAAGTGTCCAGGTCGCCCACATACAAAACAAGATCTGCTATCTGCTGGAGCATTCCTTTGCATAGGACAATTTTGTCGTATATGTCATGCCTTTCCACATAAAAAGCAAACTCCAGTTTTCCAATAACATTGACCACCATGGTATTTTCCACAAGTAGTGCAAGGACCCTGGTTAGTGAGATTTTTACCCTTTTCAGTTTGATGGATGCCTCTTCTCTTTATGCTTCCACCTGCGTAACTTTCTTGAGAATAAGTGAATTTTGGCTTCTTAGGCTGAGTACCACCTTGTATCTTGCATTCTAGAGTGCCTTGTTCCACCCTCTTCTCTTGTTCCAGCACATCTCTGTAGGTTGTGAGTGCAAGAGGCATAAGTGTGAGGCGAATCTCGGGTCGAAGCCCGCTTTGAAAATGCTCAGCCTTATTCTCGTCACTAGCTACAAATTGCTCTGCAAATCTACTCAACTGGTTGAAGCGACCTGCATACTCTAATACGGTAGAATCACCTTGAGATACATGTACGAAGTCGCGCCTCATCTTTGCCTGGAATGACTTCAGGAAGAATTGAGTATCGAATGCCTCGGCAAAGTCTTTCCAAGAAATGATTGCATCCCTGCCGCCAAGAGCTGGTCTAGTGCCTTCCCACCAATATTCAGCTTCGCCCTCTAAATACTGTGTGGCAAAGTCAACTTTCTTCTCTTCAGGGACTTCTTCAACTCTAATGATTCCCTCTATCTTCTTAATCCATCATTCAGCCATAAGAGGATCGGTTTTCCCATCATAAGTTGGTGGTTTCCCCTTCCTGAATTGGGCAAAGGTGTAACTTCGATCATTGCTAGGTTCGATAACTCCAGATATGTTGTTTTGAGTTCTTGGCTGTTGGCTTTGTTCTCTTGTTTCATGTGAAAATGCTCTTGCATTATCTTGTTGTCTTGCCGAAGGTCTGCCTCTAGAACCTCGGGGCACATCTCTGGGATCAAAGTCAATAGCTCTCTTTCCCCTATCTCTGACAAGAGCAACAAGTGGTGGATCCGAATCGGAGCTCGTAATTACCTGGAACCACCAATAGAACATAACCTTAGTATCTAAAAAGAAAACGCGTTAAAATCTATCACACATCTCGTAACGACCCATATCTCTACCCAAAAATCATAACCTAGGCTCTGATACCAACAAATGTCACACCCCGAATTCTCCAGGAAAACGGACATGACACGACCGTCCTTTTTCCTCAAAGGACGTAGCCTCAAACAGAACCTGATATACAAATATATATATATATACCTCCTTATATATCTGATAACAAGGTCATATATCCACAAAATACTAGAGCTCATCTACTAAAACCAAAAAGATAACATGTAATTATCCTTCACAACAAGCTTGAGCTCACCAACTATATACAACTTAGCCAAAAATACAACCCCAAAAGTCCTGCAGCTAACGTACTCTCGATCCTACTTGCGACTCGCCGTATAACCTGAAAAACAAAAGAAATACGGGAGTTAGCGAACCACAGCTCAGTGAGAAGTACAAACTCTTCTAAGCGGATCGAGAAATTACTATGCAATCGTCAAAGTAAAAAAAATATCAACTCATAGTAATAACAAACTATCAATGGTCTAATCCATTGATTAATCTCATCAAGACAATCTTCGATGGTCTATCCACCGAATAATCTCATACTCGTCATCCACTATGGTCACTTTTAACGCCGTGACAAGGCGACCAAGTTTACCCCTCTTGGTTAGGTCTATCGCCTATTTCAACCGGCGATTCGACATAATGACGTCCTGACAGTATGCATACTACCCCCACCTCAGTGGGTTCTAAACATAGAGATATGAGCAATAACCACAATATCAAATCCAGGGAAAAACCACAACCATTCAGTTTCACAAACTGAATCCACAGCCTTCCACAAACATATTTCTCAAATAATCAAAGGGCAGTAATAGCTCGATCCTGTTCATGCAGAAATAATGCTCGAAACATCTCTTTCTTTACCTTGTCAAGAATTAAATCAGAAAACATGTACTCATCTTTAAAGACATGAGTTTTATAAACTCTTAGAAGAGAAAGTACAACTCACCTTAAAATCCGAATACCAAACTATAGTAGTTCTCGAGTCGCAAGACTTGAAATCCTAAAAGAATAATGGAAAACAATATCAAAAGCTGGAAACTACTACGCTAGTGAATAATTGGACTAAACGACGCATAAACGTCGATAACTCGGCACTTAAAGACTAAAAAAACTATTGGTCGCACATTGAACAACCCGCGCGCCGAACTTCAGAAATTTCGTTCAGGCAAGTCGTAAACCCGATTTATGAACCATCGAAGCCATTAGCTCCACAACGCCCTTAAGTTTGTTGCCTGCTTTGTTCACCGCTAAACGACACCAAAATCAGGCCCCATAACACAAAAATCTCCAAGATTCGGATTTTCCAGCATAGTTTACGAGAATTTCCTTAACTTTCTCATACGAACCCCGATTAATGCCATCTTACTGTCCACTCGAAGCTTATTCGACGTACTACAAAAGTCCTGAGAGGTTCAAGCTCATCCGGCAACTTAAAATTAAAGAAACCAGCCCCCGAAAGTTACTGTTCACGCGGGCAGATTGCGCACCGGAATTGAATTGCTCGTTCCGAGCAAATCACAACACCAAATTGCGATCCCTCAAATCCTACGGCTTCATGACATCCTAAAGTTTCATTCCCAAGGAAAAACGCAGCCGAACTCCCAACGAATTAAACACAACAACTCAGTTTTGCCCAAAATCTGAATTTGAACTCTAAAATCCGAAAATTGTCTCAATCGGAGGAAAGAGGTATAGGTAACTTACCGGACGTCGCTATCCGGTGGTGGGGTAGCTTGGCGAGGTAACGTGGCTTGGTCGTGAGGGAAACCTCCTTTCCTTTTTCCTTCCCTTTCTTTTCTCTCTTCCTTTCTTTTCTCTCTTCTTTCCTTTCTTTCTTCTTTTTCCTTGTTTCTGCGCAGGAAGCCTCCCGAAACTCCCCCTTTTGTGCTCCCTTCCTCTTCTTTTTCTTTAATACTTGTGGGCCCTACAACTTCTTTGACCTAGTCAAATGAAGACCAAAATATTACATTCTACCCTCCTTAAAATAATTTCGTTCTCGAAATTTATACATACCTTAGTCATCAAACAAGTGAGGATATTTGCGCCTCACTTCATCCTCGAGCTCCCAAGTAGCTTCCCTCTCCGTGTGGTTCTGCCATTGAATCTTCACATACGGGATCGTACGACGCCGTAACACTTGATCTTTTCTGTCCACAATGCGTAAAGGTTGCTCTTCATATGTTAAGTCTTCCCTTAATCTCAAGGGAGTGTAATCCAATACATGCTCAGGGCTCGGCATATATTTTCGCAATAAAGATACATGAAACACGTCATGTACTCCAGCTAACGCTGGCGGCAAAGCCAATCTATAAGCCAGCTCGCCAATTCTCTCTAATATCAGGAACGGTCCCACATATCTAGGACTTAGTTTGCCACGTGTGCCAAATCTCATAACGACCTTCATCGGAGAAACCTTTAGAAAAACATGATCGCCCACATCGAATTCTAACTTACGTCGTTTGAGATCGGCGTAACTTTTCTGGCGGCTTTGTGCTATTCTCAAACGCTCTCGGACAAGTCTGACTTTCTCTTCTGATTGCTATATAAACTCAGGACCAGTTAGTCTTTTCTCACCCACATCGTCCCAACAAACTGGTGTCCTGCATTTTCGACCATATAAAGCTTCGAAATGAGCCATCTTAATGCTAGAATGGTAACTGTTATTATAAGAGAATTCCGCCAAATGCAGATGCTCATCCCAAGATCCACCAAAGTCAATGGCACATGCTCTTAGCATATCCTCTAAAGTCTGAATGGTTCTTTCTGACTGGCCATCTGTCTGTGGATGAAAAGCTGTATTGAAGTTGAGTTTAGTACCCAATGCTCTTTGAAGACTCTTCCAAAAGTTGGACACGAACCGTGGATCCCTGTCAGAAACAATGCTCACCGGAACCCCATGAAACTTCACTATCTCATTAACAAACCGTTTCGCCATGTCTTCCAGTGAGAGGCCGAATCTATATGATAAGAAGTGAGCTGACTTAGTTAACCGATCGACATTCACCCATATAGCATTCTTACCGCTTGGTGTCCTCGGTAATCCAACGACGAAATCCATAGTAACATGCTCCCACTTCCATGTAGGTATCTGTCGCGACCCGTCCGGAAGCGGACGCGGCTAATGGATTACCGATCACGGGTCTTGGATCGGCGCGAGCCCTCCCAGGCCCATACCAAATCGCGGCGGGAGTATTTTTTAGGAGGATTCGACGATAAGAGTCGATCGCTTTCCACCTTAGTGTGGTCGTGGTGGCATGTGCAACTTGTGCATGCATTTGGAGTCGCCACCGGTCTTTCTTGGAGGGTAGACCGGAAACCTTACTGATCGATTGGGAGAGATCGATCAGTTCTACGGAACCAGAGATTTTGGGTTCGGGGACTTGGTTACGCTGGTGTCGTTACCAACGCCCTTTCGGTACCTAACGCGAGTGATTTTCCTAACTAGGATTTCATGCAGGCGCAATTTTGGGTGAGGTAAGTCTGACTTTGCACATTAACCAGTTTAACATGCTCACGTAATCATAATAAATAAATAGATGTCAATCACATAAACATCTATCCTACGTGGTGATCATGGAATTATGATTTAATGGGTCTCGAGCCAATGAGACCACATTTAATCATTTTAATATTTTAATAACGGAGAGCCGCTCTTCGCTTCTTCTTGGTTTCTTGAACTCTTCAAGAATTGGGCCCCAAAGAGCTCGCCGACTTAAAAGGTTCCTCCACGTAATCCTCGTAGCATTTACATCAACAATTGACTATGCTAAAAATAAAGATTACATGAAAAATAAAAGGAGTACGCAGCCTCCATTTAATAATTACAACCCCAAATATATAAATAATCATCATACATTCATATATACATCAATCACATTGATTAGGGATTTTTCCATGATCACCACCCTTTCACGTAAGTAATAAATTCACAATTTAAAACTTAGGAAGGCACAATAAAAATTCTACGTTGAATCATATTCAGAATTTTTACGTAAAATAAGATAGCCATAAATTTTCGATTCAAAATTGATTTAGTCTCAATTTTTGCTACGTTGATTAATTTATCATATAAAATAATCAATCTCCATTAGCCATGTAAGACGAACAATTCGTTAATACATATTGGCCATAGTATGGCAAAAATTGCAAAAAATCAATTAAATGCACGAAAACACCTAAGGATTGGCTCTGATACCACTGTTGGGATCCACGTAACACGTAGCGGAAATAAATAACAACCCATACATGTATCTCCAGAGGCGTACTTCGTGCATTTCAATCGAAAAAAATCACAAAGTCTCAAAGGGAGTAAATATATTACCTCTCGTAGCGTGCTTGAACGGAGGTGTCGGTTCGATGTTCTTCGATCTCAGCCTCCACAAGTGTTAGGCATCTAGTTCGGACGCACCACCAATTGACGAACGGGGAGACGACTAATAACTCCACAACAATTGTGCTGGCAATATGCGGAATCAATATTCCGAACTTAGTATATTTTGCTCACTCAAGATTATGAGAATATAGAGAGTGTTTGTGTTCTTCTCTCTAAGCTCTCAAAAATTTGCACACTCTACAAAATGTCTCTCTCCTCAACCTCAAAACTCTTGCCATCCTTTTATAGCCAAAAATACCTTCCAATAAATTGTATTTAAAAATAGCACTAACAATTATAAATTCTATCTAAAAATAGCACTCACAAAATAAATGACATTTAAAAATAGCACTAACAATAGCACTCACAATTTATAATACAAAAATGCTATTTAAAAATAGCACTAACAATAGCACTCACAATTTATAATACAAAAATGTTATTTAAAAATAGCACTAACAATTATAAATTCTATCTAATAATAGCACTCACAATTTATGATAAATAAATGACATTTAAAAATAGCACTAACAATAGCACTCACAATTTATAATACAAAAATGCTATTTAAAAATAGCACTAACAATACCACTCACAATTTATAATACAAAAATATTATTTAAAAATAGCACTAACAATAGCACTCACAATACAAAAATGCTATTAAAAAAGCATTAACAAAGGTGTTAAAAATAATAACCATTATTATTATTACAAGAGTTAAAGAGGTTACCAAACAGTACAAATACGCATAACATATAAATACGTATGACGTATAAATACGTAGAGCATACGTATACATCCGTGAAACCGGGGACTAATTGAAACAAAAATGTGCAATTAAGCCCTTTTGGTAAAAATTGATTAAATTAGAGGGCAAATTGACCCAATTGCACTTCGAGACTTTAGAATCCAATGTCATAGCTTAGAAAAGTGAGAATTGAAAATTAAAAGACTCGAAAAGGAATTTTTTAGGCACGGTTCGGGTTTATGTTTGTGAAGGAACATAGTGATCCGAGCCTAATTTTTGAGACTTAAAGTGACACACTTGAAGAGGAAATTAAAACAAAATTATTGAATATTTTTGTGTATTTTTCTGACCACGGATGGTATTTTTCTGATTTTTTTGGTATTTTTAATAATTAAATAAATTCGAAAAACTATTAAAAATTACGAAAAATATTTTTTGTTCAAAATTGGTTCTTGAGGCTAGGCCAAGGCTTCCAAAGTTGATTTTGCAATTTTATGATTTTGCTTGCTATTTTTAATTAATTTTTTAAAAAATGAAAATCACAATAATAGATTGGTCAAAAAATCAGGTGTCAACAGTATCCCAAGTGGGTGTAGCTGTCCACCTGGCTTTTGATGTTCAATCTTTACCTGCTGGCAAACAAGACACTGGTCGACAAATTTAACGATATCTTTCTTCATATTGATCCACCAGAAGTTTTCTCTCAAGTCTATGTACATCTTAGTACTTCCTGGATAAATAGAAAATCTGGTGCTATGGGCTTCCTGCAATATTTCCTTTTTCAATTCTAGGTCATCAGGGACGCAAAGTCGACCACGATATCTGAGTGACCCATCGGTATGAATACTAAAGTCCTCCTGTCTTCCGGCTTCGACGCTTTCTACAATCTTCCTCAATGGAGGATCATCATTCTGTCTTGCTTTAATTCTATCTATCAACATGGGTTGTACTCTCAAATTAGCTAACTGGGCGCCAAGATGATGTATCAATACCTCTAAGTCCAGCTTCCGCATATCCTCGAGAATATGCTTCTGAGAAGTAAGTAATACTGCCATATTTCCAGAAGATTTACGACTCAAAGCATCAGCTACTACATTCGCCTTACCTGGGTGATAATTAATGGACAAGTCATAATCTTTCAAGAATTCTAGCCATCTTCGCTGTCTCATATTGAGTTCTTTCTGAGAAAATATATACTTAAAACTCTTATGATCGGTAAAAACTTCACATCTCTCGCCATACAAATAGTGACGCCATATTTTCAAGGCGAATACAACTGCTGCTAACTCCAAATCATGTGTCGGATAATTCTTCTCATGTGGCTTCAATTGTCTAGATGCATAGGCTATAACTCTCCCGTCCTGCATAAGAACACAACCTAGACCTTCTTTAGAAGCGTCACAATAGATCATATAACCACTGGTACCTGAAGGCAAGGTTAATACTGGAGCCGACACCAACCGTTTCTTTAGTTCTTGAATACTGCGCTCACATTGATCCGACCAAACAAATTTAACTCCTTTCTGAGTTAAGCGAGTAAGTGGACTGGCAATCTTGGAAAATCCCTCCACAAATCGCCTATAATAGCCTGCTAAGCCAAGAAAGCTTCTGACTTCAGTAGCACTGGTGGGGCGTTTCCATTGAACAACCGCTTCCACTTTCTTCGGGTCAACTGAAATACCATCTTTTGAGATTACATGACCCAAAAATTCGATGTGATCAAGCCAGAATTCACACTTACTGAGTTTCGCATGAAGCTTCTTTTCGCGCAAAGTCTGCAAAACAATCCTCAAATGTTGCTCATGTTCCCCTGGACTTCTCGAATACACCAGAATATCATCAATGAATACCACAATAAACCTGTCGAGATATTGCTTGAACACCCTGTTCATCAAGTCCATGAAAGCCGCAGGTGCGTTCGTTAATCCAAAAGGCATGACAAGAAATTCATAATGGCCATACCTCGTCCTAAAAGCGGTTTTGGACACGTCATCGGCTTCAATCTTCAACTGATGATATCCAGAGCGAAGGTCGATCTTAGAAAATACTTGAGCTCCCTGAAGCTGATCAAATAAGTCGTCAATTCGGGGTAACGGATATTTATTTTTGATCGTCACTTTATTAAGCTCCCGGTAGTCTATGCATAGCCTCATACTACCGTCTTTCTTTTTCACAAACAATACTGGAGCTCCCCAAGGTGAAACACTAGGCCGGATAAACCCTTTATCCAGGAGTTCTTGCAGCTGTGTTTTCAACTCCCTTAATTCAGCTGGTGCCATTCGATAAGGTGCTTTAGAAATGGGTGCTGTGCCAGGCATCAAGTCGATGGAGAATTCGATCTCTCTGTCAAGAGGCAAACCGGGTAAGTCTTCAAGAAATACATCTGGAAAATCTCGAACAACGAAGATACTTTCCAGCTTTACCACCTCATTGTTCGCGTCTTTCACATAAGCCAAATAACCACGACAACCCTTCTTCAAAAGCTTTCTCGCTTGTAAAACCGAAATCAACCTTGGTTAGATAATCTTACCACTTCCCGAGAAAGAGAATTCAACTTGATTTGGAAGTCGAAAAGTAACTTTTTTCGCATAACAATCGACTGTAGCATGATAAGTCGATAACCAATCCATTCCTAGAATGACATCAAAATCCTGTATATTTAATTCCACAAGATCCACAGGCATCTTGACATCATCAATCCAAAGCATACATCTCTCATACACACGATCAGCAATCAAGAAATCACCAGTGGGGGTATCCACACGTAATTCACCATCAAGAGACTTAGGCAGCACATCAAGTTTCTTAGCGAACTCCATTGAAACAAAAGAATGCGTTGCACCAGGATCAAATAGGGCGTAAGCATATCGTGAGGCAATAAAAACATCACCTGTAACAACTGCATTAGACGCCGCCGCATCCTCCTCTGTCAACGCAAAGACCTTTCCAGCTGTCCTTTGCCTTTGCTGATTTCCTGTGGCTTGTCAACTGAAAGTGCATTCTTTCGCATAGGACAAGTGCGTGCTAAGTGTCCAGGTCGCCCACATACAAAACAAGATCTGCTATCTGCTGGAGCATTCCTTTGCATAGGACAATTTTGTCGTATATGTCCTGCCTTTCCACATAAAAAGCAAACTCCAGTTTTCCAATAACATTGACCACCATGGTATTTTCCACAAGTAGTGCAAGGACCCTGGTTAGTGAGATTTTTACCCTTTTCAGTTTGATGGATGCCTCTTCTCTTTATGCTTCCACCTGCGTAACTTTCTTGAGAATAAGTGAATTTTGGCTTCTTAGGCTGAGAACCACATTGTATCTTGCATTCTAGAGCGCCTTGTTCCACCCTCATCGCTCGTTCCAGCACATCTCTGTAGGTTGTGAGTGCAAGAGGCATAAGTGTGAGGCGAATCTCGGGTCGAAGCCCTCTTTGAAAATGCTCAGCCTTATTCTCGTCACTAGCTACAAATTGCTCTGCAAATCTACTCAACTGGTTGAAGCGACCTGCATACTCTAATACGGTAGAATCACCTTGAGATACATGTACGAAGTCGCTCCTCATCTTTGCCTGGAATGACTTCGGGAAGAATTGAACATCGAATGCCTCGGCAAAGTCTTTCCAAGAAATGATTGCGTCCCTGCCGCCAAGAGCTGGTCTAGTGCCTTCCCACCAATATTCAGCCTCGCCCTCTAAATACTGTGTGGCAAAGTCAACTTTCTTCTCTTCAGGGACTTCTTCAACTCTAAAGATTCCCTCTATCTTCTTAATCCAACGTTCAGCCATAAGAGGATCGGTTTTCCCATCATAAGTTGGTGGTTTCACCTTCCTGAATTGGGCAAAGGTGTAACTTCGATCATTGCTAGGTTCGATAACTCCAGATATGTTGTTTTGAGTTCTTGGCTGCTGGCTTTGTTCTCTTGTTTCATGTGAAAACACTCTTGCATTATCTTGTTGTCTTGCCGAAGATCTGCCTCTAGAACCTCGGGGCACATCTCTGGGATCAAAGTCAATAGCTCTCTTTCCCCTATCTCTGACAAGAGCAACAAGTGGTGGATCCGAATCGGAGCTCCTAATTACCTGGAACCACCAATAGAACATAACCTTAGTATCTAAAAAGAAAACGCGTTAAAATCTATCACACATCTCGCAACGACCCATATCTGTCCCCAAAAATCATAACCTAGGCTATGATACCAACAAATGTCACACCCCGAATTCTCCAGGAAAACGGACATGACACGGCCGTCCTTTTTCCTCAAAGGACGTAGCCTCAAACAGAACCTGATATACAAATATATATATATATATATATCTGATAACAAGGTCATATATCCACAAAATACCAGAGCTCATCTACTAAAACCAAAAAGATAACATGTAATTATCCTTCACAACAAGCTTGAGCTCACCAACTATATACAACTTAGCCAAAAATACAACCCCAAAAGTCCTGCAGCTAACGTACTCTCGATCCTACTTGCGACTCGCCGTAGAACCTGAAAAACAAAAGAAATACGGGAGTGAGCGAACCACAGCTCAGTGAGAAGTACAAACTCTTCTAAGCGGATCGAGAAATTACTATGCAATCATCAAAGTAAACAAAATATCAACTCATAGTAATAACAAACTATCAATGGTCTAATCCATTGATTAATCTCATCAAGACAATCTTCGATGGTCTATCCACCGAATAATCTCATACTCGTCATCCACTATGGTCACTTTTAACGCCGTGACAAGGTGACCAAGTTTACCCCTCTTGGTTAGGTCTATCGCCTATTTCAGCCGGCGATTCGACATAATGACGTCCTGACAGTACGCATACTACCCCCACCTCAGTGGGTTCTAAACATAGAGATATAAGAAATAATCACAATATCAAATCCAGGGAAAAACCACAACCATTAAGTTTCACAAACTGAATCCACAGCCTTCCACAAACATATTTCTCAAATAATCAAAGGGCAGTAATAGCTCGATCCTGTTCATGCAGAAATAATGCTCGAAACATCTCTTTCTTTACCTTGTCAAGAATTAAATCAGAAAACACGTACTCATCTTTAAAGACATGAGTTTTATAAACTCTTAGAAGAGAAAGTACAACTCACCTTAAAATCCGAATACCAAACTATAGTAGTTCTCGAGTCGCAAGACTTGAAATCCTAAAAGAATAATGGAAAACAATATCAAAAGCTGGAAACTACTACGCTAGTGAATAATTGGACTAAACTACGCACAAACGTCGATAACTCGGCACTTAAAGACTAAAAAAACTATTGGTCGCACATTGAACAACCCGCGCGCCGAACTTCAGAAATTTCGTTCAGGCAAGTCGTAAACCCGATTTACGAACCGTCGAAGCCATTAGCTCCACAACACCCTTAAGTTTGTTGCCTGCTTTGTTCACCGCTAAAAGACACCAAAATCTGGCCCCATAACACAAAAATCTCCAAGATTCGGATTTTCCAGCATAGTTTGCGAGAATTTCCTTAACTTTCTCATACGAACCCCGATTAATGCCATCTTACTGTCCACTCGAAGCTTATTCGACGTACTACAAAAGTCCTAAGAAGTTCAAGCTCATCCGGCAACTTAAAATTAAAGAAACCAGCCCCCGAAAGTTACTGTTCATGCGGGCAGATTGCGCACCGGAATTGAATTGCTCGCTCCGAGCAAATCACAACACCAAATTGCGATCCGTCAAATCCTACGGCTTCATGACATCCTAAAGTTTCATTCCCAAGGAAAAACACAGCCAAACTCTCAACGAATTAAACACAACAACTCAGTTTTGCCCAAAATCTGAATTTGAACTCTAAAATCCGAAAATTGTCTCAATCGGAGGAAAGAGGTATAGATAACTTACCGAACGTCGCTATCCGATGTTGGGGTAGCTTGGCGAGGTAACACAGCTTGGTCGTGAGGGAAACCCCCTTTCCTTTTTCCTTCCCTTTCTTTTCTCTCTTCCTTTCTTTCTCTTTCTTTTCTCTCTTCTTTCCTTTCTTTCTTCTTTTTCCTTGTTTCTGCGCAGGAAGCCTCCCGAAACTCCCCCTTTTATGCTCTCTTCCTCTTCTTTTTCTTTAATACTTGTGGGCCCTACAACTTCTTTGACCCAGTCAAAAGAAGACCAAAATATTACATTCTACCCTCCTTAAAATAATTTCGTTCTCGAAATTTATACATACCTTAGACATCAAACAAGTGAGGATATTTGCGCCTCGCTTCATCCTCGAGCTCCCAAGTAGCTTCCCTCTCCGTGTGGTTCTGCCATTGAATCTTCACATAGGGGATCGTACTACGCCGTAACACTTGATCTTTTCTGTCCACAATGCGTAAAGGTTGATCTTCATATGTTAAGTCTTCCCTTAATCTCAAGGGAGTGTAATCCAATACATGCTCAGGGCTCGGCATATATTTTCGCAATAAAGATACATGAAACACGTCATGTACTCCAGCTAACGCTGGCGGCAAAGCCAATCTATAAGCCAGCTCGCCAATTCTCTCTAATATCAAGAACGGTCCCACATATCTAGGACTTAGTTTGCCACGTGTGCCAAATCTCATAACGACCTTCATCGGAGAAACCTTCAGAAAAACATGATCGCCCACATCGAATTCTAACTTACGTCGTTTGAGATCGGCGTAACTTTTTTGGCGGTTTTGTGCTATTCTCAAACGCTCTCGGACAAGTCTGACTTTCTCTTCTGATTGCTATATAAACTTGGGACCAGTTAGTCTTTTCTCACCCACACCGTCCCAACAAACTGGTGTCCTGCATTTTCGACCATATAAAGCTTCGAAAGGAGCCATCTTAATGCTAGAATGGTAACTGTTATTATAAGAGAATTCCGCCAAATGCAGATGCTCATCCCAAGATCCACCAAAGTCAATGGCACATGCTCTTAGCATATCCTCTAAAGTCTGAATGGTTCTTTCTGACTGGCCATCTGTCTGTGGATGAAAAGCTGTACTGAAGTTGAGTTTAGTACCCAATGCTCTTTGAAGACTCTTCCAAAAGTTGGACACGAACCGTGGATCCCTGTCAGAAACAATGCTCACCGGAACCCCATGAAGCTTCACTATCTCATTAACATACCGTTTCGCCATGTCTTCCAGTGAGAGGCCGAATCTATATGATAAGAAATGAGCAGACTTAGTTAACCGATCGACAATCACCCATATAGCATTCTTACCGCTTAGTGTCCTCGGTAATCCAACGACGAAATCCATAGTAATATGCTCCCACTTCCATGTAGGTATCTCAAGTGGGTGTAGCTGTCCACCTGGCTTTTGATGTTCAATCTTTACCTGCGGGCAAACAAGACACTGGTCGACAAATTTAACGATATCTTTCTTCATATTGATCCACCAGAAGTTTTCTCTCAAGTCTCTATACATCTTAATACTTCCTGGATGAATAGAAAATCTGGTGCTATGGGCTTCCTGCAATATTTCCTTTTTCAATTTTAGGTCATCAGGGACGCAAAGTCGACCACGATATCTGAGTGACCCATCGGCATGAATACTAAAGTCCTCCTGTCTTCCGGCTTCGACGCTTTTTATAATCTTCCTCAATGGAGGATCATCATTCTGTCTTGCTTTAATTCTGTCTATCAACATGGGCTGTACTCTCAAATTAGCTAACTGGGCGCCAAGATGATGTATCAATATCTCTAAGTCCAGCTTCCGCATATCCTCGAGAATAGGCTTCTGAGAAGTAAGTAATACTGCCATATTTCCAGAAGATTTACGACTCAAAGCATCAGCTACTACATTCGCCTTACCTGGGAGATAATTAATGGACAAGTCATAATCTTTCAAGAATTCTAGCCATCTTCGCTGTCTCATATTGAGTTCTTTCTGAGAAAATAAATACTTAAAACTCTTATGAACGGTAAAAACTTCACATCTCTCGCCATACAAATAGTGACGCCATATTTTCAAGGCGAATACAACTGCTGCTAACTCCAAATCATGTGTCGGATAATTCTTCTCATGTGGCTTCAACTGTCTAGATGCATAGGCTATAACTCTCCCGTCCTGCATAAGAACACAACCTAGACCTTCTTTAGAAGCGTCACAATAGATCATATAACCACTGGTACCTGAAGGAGAGGTTAATACTGGAGCCGACACCAACCGTTTCTTTAGTTCTTGAAAACTGCGCTCACATTGATCCGACCAAACAAATTTAACTCCTTTCTGAGTTAAGCGAGTAAGTGGACTGGCAATCTTGGAAAATCCCTCCACAAATAGCCTATAATAGCCTGCTAAGCCAAGAAAGCTTCTGACTTCAGTGACACTGGTGGGGTGTTTCCATTGAACAACCGCTTCCACTTTCTTCGGGTCAACTGAAATACCATCTTTTGAGATTACATGACCCAAAAATTCGATGTGATCAAGCCAGAATTCACACTTACTGAGTTTCGCATAAAGCTTCTTTTCGCGCAATGTCTGCAAAACAATCCTCAAATGTTGCTCATGTTCCCCTGGACTTCTCGAATACACCAGAATATCATCAATGAATACCACAATAAACCTGTCGAGATATTGCTTGAACACCCTGTTCATCAAGTCCATGAAAGCCGCAGGTGCGTTCGTTAATCCAAAAGGCAAGACAAGAAATTCATAATGGCCATACCTCGTCCTAAAAGCGGTTTTAGACACTTCATCGGCTTTAATCTTCAACTGATGATATCCAGAGCGAAGGTCGATCTTAGAAAATACTTGAGCTCCCTGAAGCTGATCAAATAAGTCGTCAATTCGGGGTAACGGATATTTATTTTTGATCGTCACTTTATTAAGCTCCCGGTAGTCTATGCATAGCCTCATACTACCGTCTTTCTTTTTCACAAACAATACTGGAGCTCCCCAAGGTGAAACACTAGGCCGGATAAACCCTTTATCCAGGAGTTCTTGCAGCTGTGTTTTCAACTCCCTTAATTCAGCTGGTGCCATTCGATAAGGTGCTTTAGAAATGGGTGTTGTGCCAGGCATCAAGTCGATGGAGAATTCGATCTCTCTGTCAGGAGGCAAACCGGGAAGTCTTCAGGAAATACATCTGGAAAATCTCGAACAACGAAGATACTTTCCAGCTTTACCACCTCATTGTTTGCGTCTTTCACATAAGCCAAATAACCACGACAACCCTTCTTCAAAAGCTTTCTCGCTTGTAAAACCGAAATCAACCTTGGAAAGATAATCTTACCACTTCCCGAGAAAGAGAATTCAACTTGATTTGGAAGTCGAAAAGTAACTCTTTTCGCATAACAATCGACCGTAGCATGATAAGTCGATAACCAATCCATTCCTAGAATGACATCAAAATCCTGTATATTTAATTCCACAAGATCCACAAGCATCTTGACATCATCAATCCAAAGCATACATCTCTCATACACACGATCAGCAATCAAGAAATCACCAGTGGGGGTATCCACACGTAATTCACCATCAAGAGACTTAGGCAGCACATCAAGTTTCTTAGCGAACTCCATTGAAACAAAAGAATGCGTTGCACCAGGATCAAATAAGGCGTAAGCATATCGTGAGGCAATAAAAACATCACTTGTAACAACTGCATTAGACGCCGCCGCATCCTCCTCTGTCAACGCAAAGACCTTCCCAGCTGTCCTTTGCCTTTGCTGATTTTCCTGTGGCTTGTCAACTGGAGGTGCATTCTTTCGCATAGGACAAGTGCGTGCTAAGTGTCCAGGTCGCCCATATACAAAACAAGATCTGCTATCTGCTGGAGCATTTCTTTGCATTAGACAATTTTGCCGTATATGTCTTGCCTTTCCACATAAAAAGCAAACTCCAGTTTTCCAATAACATTGACCACCATGGTATTTTCCACAAGTAGTGCAAGGACCCTGGTTAGTGAGATTTTTACCCTTTTCAGTTTGATGGATGCCTCTTCTCTTTATGCTTCCACCTGCGTAACTTTCTTGAGAATAAGTGAATTTTGGCTTCTTAGGCTGAGAACCACATTGTATCTTGCATTCTAGAGTGCCTTGTTCCACCCTCATCGCTCGTTCCAGCACATCTCTGTAGGTTGTGAGTGCAAGAGGCATAAGTGTGAGGCGAATCTCGGGTCGAAACCCTCTTTGAAAATGCTCAGCCTTATTCTCGTCACTAGCTACAAATTGCTCTGCAAATCTACTCAACTGGTTGAAGCGACCTGCATACTCTAATACGATACATGTACGAAGTCGCTCCTCATCTTTGCCTGGAATGACTTCGGGAAGAATTGAGCATCGAATGCCTCGGCAAAGTCTTTCCAAGAAATGATTGCATCCCTGCCGCCAAGAGCTGGTCTAATGCCTTCCCACCAATATTCAGCCTCGCCCTCTAAATACTGTGTGGCAAAGTCAACTTTCTTCTCTTCAGGGACTTCTTCAACTCTAAAGATTCCCTCTATCTTCTTAATCCAACGTTCAGCCATAAGAGGATCGGTTTTCCCATCATAAGTTGGTGGTTTCGCCTTCCTGAATTGGGCAAAGGTGTAACTTCGATCACTGCTAGGTTCGATAACTCCAGATATGTTGTTTTGAGTTCTTGGCTGTTGGCTTTGTTCTCTTGTTTCATGTGAAAATGCTCTTGCATCATCTTGTTGTCTTGCCGAAGGTCTGCCTCTAGAACCTCGGGGCACATCTCTGTGATCAAAGTCAATAGCTCTCTTTCCCATATCTCTGACAAGAGCAACAAGTGGTGGATCCGAATCGGAGCTCATAATTACCTGGAACCACCAATAGAACATAACCTTAGTATCTAAAAAGAAAACGCGTTAAAATCTATCACACATCTCGCAACGACCCATATCTCTACCCAAAAATCATAACCTAGGCTCTGATTCCAACAAATGTCACACCCCGAATTCTCCAGGAAAACAGACATGACACGGCTGTCCTTTTTCCTCAAAGGACGTAGCCTCAAACAGAACCTGATATACAAATATATATATACCTCTATATATATATGATAACAAGGTCATATATCCACAAAATACCAGAGCTCATCTACTAAAACCAAAAAGATAACATGTAATTATCCTTCACAACAAGCTTGAGCTCACCAACTATATACAACTTAGCCAAAAATACAACCCCAAAAGTCATGCAGCTAACGTACTCTCGATCCTACTTGCGACTCGCCGTAGAACCTGAAAAACAAAAGAAATACGGGAGTGAGAGAACCACAGCTCAGTGAGAAGTACAAACTCTTCTAAGCGGATCGAGAAATTACTATGCAATCATCAAAGTAAACAAAATATCAACTCATAGTAATAACAAACTATCAATGGTCTAATCCATTGATTAATCTCATCAAGACAATCTTCGATGGTCTATCCACCGAATAATCTCATACTCGTCATCCACTATGGTCACTTTTAACGCCGTGACAAGGCGACCAAGTTTACCCCTCTTGGTTAGGTCTATCGCCTATTTCAGCCGGCGATTCAACATAATGACGTCCTGACAGTATGCATACTACCCCCACCTCAGTGGGTTCTAAACATAGAGATATGAGCAATAACCACAATATCAAATCCAGGGAAAAATCACAACCATTAAGTTTCACAAACTGAATCCACAGCCTTCCACAAACATATTTCTCAAATAATCAAAAGGCAGTAATAGCTCGATCCTGTTCATGCAGAAATAATGCTCGAAACATCTCTTTCTTTACCTTGTCAAGAATTAAATCAGAAAACACGTACTTATCTTTAAAGACATGAGTTTTATAAACTCTTAGAAGAGAAAGTACAACTCACCTTAAAATCCGAATACCAAACTATAGTAGTTCTCGAGTCGCAAGACTTGAAATCCTAAAAGAATAATGGAAAACAATATCAAAAGCTGGAAATTACTACGCTAGTGAATAATTGGACTAAACGACGCATAAACGTCGATAACTCGGCACTTAAAGACTAAAAAAACTATTGGTCGCACATTGAACATCCCGCGCGCCGAACTTCAGAAATTTCGTTCAGGCAAGTCGTAAACCCGATTTACGAACCGTCGAAGCCATTAGCTCCACAACGCCCTTAAGTTTGTTGCCTGCTTTGTTCACCGCTAAACGACACCAAAATCAGGCCCCATAACACAAAAATCTCCAAGATTCGGATTTTCCAGCATAGTTTGCAAGAATTTCCTTAACTTTCTCATACGAACCCCGATTAATGCCATCTTACTGTCCATTCGAAGCTTATTCGACGTAATACAAAAGTCCTAAGAGATTCAAGCTCATCCGGCAACTTAAAATTAAAGAAACCAGCCCCCGAAAGTTACTGTTCACGCGGGCAGATTGCGCACCGAAATTGAATTGCTCGCTCCGAGCAAATCACAACACCAAATTGCGATCCCTCAAATCCTACGGCTTCATGACATCCTAAAGTTTCATTCCCAAGGAAAAACGCAGCCAAACTCCCAACGAATTAAACACAACAACTCAGTTTTGCCCAAAATCTGAATTTGAACCCTAAAATCTGAAAATTGTCTCAATCGGAGGAAAGAGGTGTAGATAACTTACCGGACGTCGCTATCCGGTGTCGGGGTAGCTTGGCGAGGTAATGTGGCTTGGTCGTGAGGGAAACCCCATTTCCTTTTTCCTTCCCTTTCTTTTCTCTCTTCATTTCTTTCTCTTTCTTTTCTCTCTTCTTTCCTTTCTTTCTTCTTTTTCCTTGTTTCTGCGCAGGAAGCCTCCCGAAACTCCCCCTTTTATGCTCTCTTCCTCTTCTTTTTCTTTAATACTTGTGGGCCCTACAACTTCTTTGACCTAGTCAAAAGAAGACCAAAATATTACAGTGGTCGCACAAACTCGACCGGTAGAGGAGGAATGGCGGAGGAAATGGGTTCGGCCGTGAAGTGTTCCACAACCAAGAAGAAGAGAAGAAGAAGAAAAGAAGAGAGGAGAGAGAGAGAGAGAGAGAGAGGGGTCTATTGATGGAAGGGGACATGGGGTCCACAAGAAAACTTTTGTAATTTTGTCCTATATGCACAAATAATTAAGGGGCATTTTGGTCTTTTGACAAATCGGGACTGAATGAAATTTCGGTAGACAGGATAAAGGGTGTTTTTGGTAATTTCACAAGTTAGGCTCGGTCGGAATTAGGCTCGGGTCACGAGGATTGAAATCCTAATTCACGGCGACTAAGAATTCGAAACCTAATCTAAATTGATTGAAGCTTCAGAATTTGTCCAATTATCGTTTCTTTAGTCCTTACGGTCCAAAATATTTATCGACTGTAATTCAATTTAATTTCCTTTTGATTGAATTCAGGCACTTACGAGAATCGAATTTCCAGATCGTCACATGTGTTCTTTGTTAAAAACTATTAATATACGTTTATGCAGGTATGTTCCTTAAAAAGTGAAACTCACGACGTGATAAGATAACGTCGTAACTGAAAGTGGGCCTTGACTTAGATGACCCGTTTAAAACTGATGTCTACCCTTATAGATAATTAGTTTCCATCAATACGGTTATTGGACGAGACAGTTGTCACGTAAAATTAATGTGTGTTATAACGGTGACCAAAATTAAATGTCGGTGTTTTGTGGGATCATATTATATATATTACAACAATTACGGGATTCCATATTGGTGATCACTTGGCTTAATTGGCCAGATGGCCTAAAGGAATCTTCTCTACGCATGAATATTACTTCATTTTTATTTATTAATCCCAATTGGTCAAGAGGAATCATCTTGCCAGTGAAAATGGAATCTTCTCTCGTTGCGGGTGTTGCTTGCTCCTGATCCTGCCCTTGTCTTTTGTGGGGTTTTTTTTTTTTTTGGTACTTGTCTTAAACCATATTTAGTATTCTTAATATCTTCGAAAAGGATAACATTAATCACATCACAATCACAATCACTAAACAGGCCTAGGATGCAGTACTTAGTTGATTGAAACCGGTCAATAAAAGCAGAATATCGAGTTTTGCGGCACAGTATAAGTCAAACATTTAAACATTGTGATCATCCTTATAACCAAATGAAAGTTTGTCTTATCATTAGTATAATAATTTTTCGAAATCAATCTTCTCAATATACTCGACATCACTCTTTAACATTAGATAATTCTCGAAAATTATTTTAATTGGTTTTTGAAAGGAAAATACTTATAAGACGTTAAAATGTCATATCCAAACACGTTGAAACTTTTAAATTAATCCTTTTTTTTTTAACTAATCAACTTAATACCACGAAATCATCTGGTGTATTGCAGCTGGATCCCCCAAAATATGCAAGCCCAAGCAACGCGACATGGTATTTGTGTCAGCGGCTTCGGGATCAGTCGGAAACTTGATCGGACAGTGTCACGCTCAAGTCCCACTCATCAATAATATTATCCGCTTTGAGTCGGATCCTGCACAATTTTGTTTTTTCGAGCTTCACCCAAAAGAGGCCTCGTTTCAAGTTAAGGACAAGTGTCACACATATATAGCACTTCACCTCACCACACTAAGGCAATGTGTGGATTCGATTCATTCTTGCCCCTATCGCCATTTTAGAAGCTTGCCAGGAGCTGATCCTCGTTCTCTGCCCTCGTTGGACCGGGCCTTTACAAGCCCACCAGCTTTCGACAAATTCGTCTCCGAACCACACACTTTGACTTGGCTTTGATAGCATTATGTCATGCTCATGTCCCACTCGTCAACAATATTGTTCGCTTTGGGCCGGAGCCCGCACAACTTTGTTATGGGAAAATTACCAAAAAAGTCATAAATCTATTGCAATTGTACCGATTCAGTCCTAAACTTTTTTTTTTTATCAATTCAGTTCTAAACCTTTTGTATTTATGTCAAATCAGTTCCTTCGGCCATTTATAATTGGAAAAGTATGATGTGGAATCCTAGTCTCCGCTGGCTGAGATGGCCACCGGAGATAAACGACGCCGTTTTGCTTTAAAAAAAAAAACACTCACGAGCGGCATTGGGCACAACTGGAGATTTCTCGCCCACATCATCTTTGCTCCATTGGACGAACCCTAAATTAATCTCAAATTTTTGCCCCAAATCTGAGTTGGCACTTGCCCGATGCCATATGATGTTCGCACGACACCTGCTTTCGACGGTTGGTCGATGCTTGACCTTCGCCCAGATTCGACCGACTCTCACTCGAAGCTTTCCCGACGCCGTTGCCATCTTGTTTCTGGGATTTGCGGTACTTTATAGTGACGGCGAGGTTTTTAGCCGTCTTGATTTCGCTGGGGTTTCTTCTCTTGGGTTGGATGTGGATAGTCAGAGGTCGTTTGAAATTGCTGTCTTGTAAAAATTGCTAACAGTGGTTTGTGGATGGTCATAGCTCTTTTGAAATTGCGACGCTGGTTTGTGGCTGTCAATTTCATGTCGTTGCTGCTGTGTATGTTCTGTTTATTTTGTTGCTGTGACACGGTCAATTTAGCAGTAGATAGAACTTGTCAATGACATGGAAGCATTAGTGCAGTGTACATGTACGCTGAGTTACTGCTAAGGTGGTACCTACTTTGCTTCTTTTTTTTCCCTAGTTCCCTCTTCATTGATAGAGCGTACAAAAAAGAGAGAAAATGTCAATGTCTTTCACGTATCTTGATTCTCTGAACTTTTACTGGAACTGAATAGGGATAAATCTATCATTATGTTTGGCACTACCTATGTTGGCTAAGAGGCATCAAAATATAATTTGGTTCATTTGGGAAGATATCAAATTTGGTTGATGATAATAAGTTTATAAAATCATAATAGGCATCGGTTGCTTGTAGAACTATAGTGAATGACATGTCATTGACTATAATTTTTTCTTATGAGATCCGATATAATGATGAAGAGGCTGGGTTACTGCTGGTGTTTTGTCTTAGCTAAACTATACTTGCACTCTAATGCTGTCTTACTTCTATATGGCAGGCCTATTTATGTTGTTTTCCTTTTAAAGGGTAGGAATGCTCCAACTGATGTTGAGCCATAACGAGGATGAGGATGATGGCAATTTGATGGATGCTGATAAATCAGTCCCTCTAATCAACAATCATTCATATTTTCACCAAAGCTAAGTGAAAGAGACATCAATGTTGAGTCATAATGAGGATGATGGCAATTTGATGGCTCAAGACAATTGATTAGCGGTGTCAAAATTGCACTATAAACCAAACCGAAAACTGGACTGAACTGAACTGAACTGAAATTTCACACATTTTCAGTTCAGTTCAGTTTTCGGTTCAGTTATTAGAAAAAACCCAAAAAAAAATTTCAGTTCAGATATTTTTGGTTCAGATACAGTTCGGTTTAGTTACGAACTGATGGCAACTAGGGGTGTCAATATGGGTCACAAACCCATATTTGACCCATATTTTACAAATATGGGTCATTAACTTTTAAAAGGTTCACTAAAAATAGGTTAACAATGGGTCACACTTAAATCAATTTTCGACCCATATTGACCCACTTTCGACCCATATTGACCCACTTTTGACTCATAAGAATAACATCCTTCCACAAGTTACAAATGGTCTCGGGACCGGGACCCGGTCCCGGGGCCTGGTCCAGAGGTCGGGTTCCGGGACCGGGTGCCGGGGCCGAGACAGGGTCCCGAGGCCGGGTCCTAGGGCCGGGGCCGGGGCCGGGTTCCGAGGCCGGGTCCCGGGATCGGGATCGGGTCCGGGTTCGAGGCCGAGGATCGGGTCCGGGTCTGGGGTCCGGGTTCGAGTCCGGGTTCGGGTCGGGGGCCGGGTCCGGGTCTGGGGCCGGGGCCGGGGCCGGGTCCCGGGTCCGGGGCCGGGGGCCGGGGCCGGGTCCGGGGCCGAGGGCCGGGTCCCGGGATCGGGTCTGGGGCCGGGGGCCGGGTCCCCGGATCGGGTCGGAGGCCGGGTCCCGGGGTCGGGTCCCGGGGCTGGGGTCAGGTCCAGGGATCGGGGCCGGGTCCGAGTCCGCGTCCCGGGGCCGGGGCCGGGTCCCGGGGTCGGGGCCGGGGCCGAGGCCGGGTCCGGGTCCCGAGGCCGGGGCCGGGTCGAGGGGAGGTGAGATTGAGGCGAGATAGGGTCGAGATCAAAGCGATGACCGAGCCATGATCGAGTGGAGATTGAGTCCGAGGCCGGGTCCGGGTCCCAAGGCCGGGGCCGGGTCTCGGGACCAGGTAGGGGTCCGGGTCCGGGGCCGGGTCTTGGGATCGGGTCCGAGTCCGGGGCCGGGGCCGGGTCTCGGGACCGGGTCCGGGTCCCGGTGCCGGGTCCGGGTCCGGGTACCGGTGCCGGGTCCGGGTCCGGGTCCCGGGCTGGGGTCGGGTCCAGGGGCCGGGGCCGGGTCCGGGTCCCGGGATCGGGTCGGGGGCCGGGTCCCGGGGTCGGGGCCGAGGCCGGGTCCGGGTCCCGAGGCCGGGGCCGGGTCCGGGGGCCGGGTCCCGGGATCGGGTCGGGGGCCGGGCCCGGGTCCGGGGCCGGGGCCGGGTCCAGGGGCCGGGTCCCGGGTCCGGGGCCGGGGCCGAGACAGGGTCCAGAGGTCGGGTTCCGGGTCCGGGGCCGGGGCCTGGTCCAGAGGTCGGGTTCCGGGACCGGGTGCCGGGGCCGAGACAGGGTCCCGAGGCTGGGTCCTAGGGCCGGGGCCGGGGCCGGGTTCCGAGGCCGGGTCCCGGGATCGGGATCGGGTCCGGGTTCGAGGCCGAGGCCGGGGCCGGGTCCGAGTCCGGGTCCGGGTCCGGGTCCCGAGGCCGGGGCCAGGTCCGGGTCCGGGACCGGGGCCGCGTCGGGGGCCGGGGGTCGGGTCTCGGGTCCCCGGGTCGGGTCCGGGTCTCGGGGCTGGGTCCCGGGTCCGGGTCTCGAGGCTGGGTCCCGGGACCGGGTCCCGGTGCCGGGTCCGGGTCCCGATGCCGGGGCAGGCAGCGGGGGCGGGGTCCCGGACCGGGAGCTGGTTCCGAGTCCCGAGGCCGGGGCCGAGTCCGGGTCCGGGGCCGGGGCCGGGTCTCGGGACCGGGTCGGGGTCCGAGTCCGGGGCCAGGTCTTGGGACCGGGTCCGGGTCCGGGTCTTGGGACCGGGGCCGGGTCTTGGGACCGGGTCCGGGTTTGGGTCCCGAGGCCGGGGCAGGGAACGGGGGCGTGGGCCGGGTCCCGAGTCCAGGGCCGAGAGCCAGGTCCCTGGGCCGGGGGCCGAGTCCCGGGGCCGGGGCCGAGTCCTGGGACGGGAGCCGGGGTCGGGTCTTGGGACCGGGGCCGGTGCTGGGGCGGGGGCCTGGTCTGGGTCCCGGGGCCGGACCCCTGGGCCGGGCGGGGTCCCGGGGCCGTGTTCGGGGTCGGGGCCGTGACCGGTGCCGGGGCCGTGACCGGTGCCGGGGCCGTGACCGGGACCGGGGCCGGGGACGGGATCGAGGTCGGGAACTATTTTAGCGATATTATTTTTTAAAAAAATTGTTGTATTTTGGTAATATGGGGCAAAACGGATTGGGTCGGGTATGGGTCAGTCGCGGGTCGGGTCGGGTTTGGGTCATTAAATATGGGTCAATATGGGTCAGATGGGTCAATATGGGTCGGACCATATTCGACCCGACCCAAACCCGACCCGACCCACCCATTTGACACCTCTAATGGCAACCCAAAAACCAAAAGACCAGCAAATCTGTGAGAGATTTCCACCTTTTCATCTCACCGATGTGCCATGGAGACGGAGAAATCCACAGCCAAGTCAAACTTCTTAGCCCACGCCTTGGACTCCATGTACAGCTTAGAGATCACAACACTGACCTAGCTCAGCTCGAAGACGCTCTCCTCCTCCTCCTTCTCTTCGGCTGCCTCGCCGCACAATTCGGCGGTCCCAAAATGGCAAATCCTCGTGTTCAGTGACTGCTCCGTCACGATGAAGCTCGAGCTCTCGATGTGGTTGTGGATGAACCCAGAGCCGTCGTCGCCGGTGGAGGAGCTCGCGCAGTGGGGGATGTAGTCAAGGCCGTGGGCGAGGTCGGCGACGATCTGCATCCGGGACACCCAGGACGAGAGGACGGTGAACGCCCGATTCACCCTGTTCCTCAAGCAATCGAACAGATTCGCGCTCGGAAGAGGAGCCCGCACAGTGGTGGATGGAGTCAAGGACGTAGGCGAGGTTGGTGGCGATCTACATCCGGGACACCCAGGACGAGAGGATGGTGAACGCCCGATTCACCCTGTTCCTCAAGCAATCAGACAGATTCGCGTCCGGGACAAACTCGTAGACCAAGTAGACGAAGTCCCCGGAAACTGACGTGCCCAAAAGCTTGATCAAGCTGCTGTGGTGACTCTTGATGATGGCGGAGAGGTGGTGGCTGAGCTGGAGGTCGAGGGGCTGCCTGAGGTGGCGCTGGAAAACGACGACGTCCCGGCCGCGGAGGGCACAGCACCAGGAGGAGAAGGAGAGGCGGCCGGAGAAAAAGTTGTTGGTGGCGAGGCGGAGGTCAGGGAGGTGTAGATGAGGGCGGTGTCGGGCAAGAAATGCTTGATCTTGGAGAAGAGGGGTGGCGGCGGGCGAAGAGGGAGGAGGAATTAGAGGAGAAACTGAAGCTGTTGTTGAAGTTGAGGGAGGTAGAGGAGGAGGCGGCCTGAAATTCTCGAGTTTGATTGAAAAAATAACTGAACTAAACTCAACCGAACTAGTTTTTTCAGTTCAGTTCATCAACAGTTCATTTGAGGAATGGTTCGGTTCACACACAAATCCTAATGGTTTGGTTCAGTTCAGTTATTTAAAAAACCGAACTGAACTGAACTGTTGACACCCCTACAATTGATACGTGTCAAACAAGATGGGATAAAGTTATAAAAAAAAAAATTGTTGAAGACAATGTTGGTTGTGTCACGGATGTTTATAGTCATTCTAGATAATATTTTGTTTGAAAATTTGAAGGTTGAATGATGTAATGAGATTGTCCTAACGTGCATCAATACTGATTGTGCTGTATAAGCTGTTTTAGTAGATGTTTTGTATCTGTTCACATGGAATTTGAACATGAATGAAGGGTGAATTTTTTGCAATCTCCTTTGTTTCATATGCAATCTGTTTCTCAATCTCAAAATCAAATATACGTTATTTCTGTTGTTATGAGCTGCCATTGAGACCAAAGAAGTACTCTTCCATTGAGTATGAAAGAGCAACGATTATTGAAATTGATAAAGGCGGAATGTGATTGCATAAGAGACATAATTGTTGGGCAGAAACTGACCTCCATCTCAAGATCCTATCCAAGAGTTCAGTCTTTTCAAAATGGCTAACTAAGATATAAAACTAAATCTCACTACTTCATGAACAGACTATAGAGTAAACAAGCATCTAAAATAAGCACAAAACCCATGTTATTGCGATAAGAGAGGATTCACAAGCACAGTACTTCACTGATCTTAACTGTTATACAAAAGACCAACAAAAAATATATACATCCACAACCCTACTTCATTGATCACATCTTAGATAAATGAACAAATGGACCAACCCCTTTCACTGAACTCATTATCACAGAAAAAAAAAATCCAACAACAACATATGAACCTTAACACATCCCTCACATCTTGTCACATCTGCATTCAAGCATCTTTTGGCACCTGTACTCTTAACCTGAACAGGAGAATCACATTGGTAAGGCAACCACCACTGCCACTTTGCACCTTTGTCTATTCATGTAGAAGACATGATTCTTGCCGAGCAACAATTTCAAACGAGCTGTGACCATCCAATAATCCCATATTAGCAATTTTGTGGCAATTTCAAAATAGCTGTGACCATCCACGAACCCTGTGAGCAATTTTTCCATGACATCAATTTCAAAAGACCTCTGACCATCCACATCCAACCCAAGAAATGGAATCCCAGCGAAATCAAGACGGCTAAAACCCTCGCCGTAACTATAAACTACGGCAAATTCAAGAAACAAGATGGCGATGGCATTGGGCAAGCTTTGAGTGAGAGTCGGTCGAATCTGGGCGATGGCGTTGGGCAAGCTTCGAGCTAGCGTCGAAAGAAGGTGTTGTGCGAGCATCAGATGGAATTGGGCAAGTGTCAACTCAGATATGGGAAAAAAAAATCAGGTCAATTTAGGGTTCGTCCGGAAGAGCAAAGATGATGTGGGCAACAAATCTCCAGTTGTGCCGATGCCGTTCAGATTTCGTGAGTTTTTTCTTAAGCAAAACGGCGGCTTTTGATCTCCGGCACCATGTCAGCTCAACTGGCGGTGACTAAGATTCCACGTCAGACTTTTCTGATTATAAATGGTCAGAAGGATTGATTTGGCCAAAATGCAAAAGATTTAGGATTGAATCGGCACAATTGCAATAGGTTTAGGACTTTATTAGTAATTTTCCTGTTTTGTTCTCCTAGGCTTCACTCAGAAAAGATATCGTTGCAAATCAAGTACAAGTGCCACACACATATATATATACATACCTCACTACACCCAGGCGACTGCTCTCACCGTCATCCTAGAATCTTGGCTCTAGGCGACTGCTCCCCGCTCAAGTCGGACGGGGTCGTTACAGACGATACATGAAGTTGCTCGGCTGTTGTGTCATTGGTTGCGCCGGAAGCAAGCAAAAGGTCACTTTCACGAGTTTCTTTGTTGACAAGTACTACTCGTGCCCGCTTATGAGTCTCCCAAGTGTTGGACTTGTGTCACAGGTTGTAGAACTGCTCAAGGAAAAACTTGGCTTTGATGATGCTTTCAATTATGAAGAGGAAACTAATTTGAACTCAACTCTCAAAAGGTCAGGTTCTTCAATTTCGGTAAACAAATCACCTTCTTCTCCAGAGTGGGAATGAATCTAAATTCTAAAAAGATCCCTAAATAATTTCTCTTCCCGCATTTCCAATTAACAGGTATTTCCCCAATGGAATCGACACACACTTCGACAATGTGGGTGGCGAGATGCCAGAAGCTGCGGTGGCTAACATGAATACCTACAGCCGAGTTGCCATCGGTGGGGTAATATCTGAGTACACAGATACTGGAAAAGAGCCTCGCCCAGCATGTTAGATGTTATTCACAAAAGAATAAAGATCCAGTTGCTTTCTAGCCTGATAAAGATCCAGTTGCTTTCTAGCCTGGGAGGGCGTCTATGAGGATCTCATTTCGACCACTGGGGACAATCTCCGCAGCGGCAAAATGCATCCGCTCGAGGACATCTCGAATGGTGTGGAGAGCATTCCTGCTTCCTTTGTAGGACTATTTCAGGCGGATAATATCGGGAAGAAGATGGTTAAAATCACAGAGGAATGAATTTGCTTGGTTAAACAACTTAACCAGAGAGTCGATAATGTTTGTGTGGTTCATTATATGGCAATCAGAGCACTGAAATCACAGTATCCTTGTGGGCTACTGTTTGAACTCTATCCAGAGATTCATAAGAGGAATTTCCATTCTCAGAGTGATGAAATCCATAGTTTACTCGAGCATGGAACTTGTACCAAAAATAACACGAACTGTACAAGAAAAGCTATGATGTGTTACATGGAAAGAAACCGAGCAATCTTAAATAGATCGCAAGACCTGTGCCATCCCGAACTAATGAATCCTACCCAAATAATGTGTGCAACTAATCTCCCTTACAATTAAATTCCCCGACAGAGTCAGTGGTAACATAGGATGACCAAACACAAAATTGTAAAGCTTAGGATCCCTGTGAAGCACTCAAAATAGGGATGACACTGTGACAGAGGATATACAGCGATATACTCCGCTACCTGTGAAGATAAAGCAGCATACATAGCACTGATATATACAAGCGACATTCCATGAACAAATTTGATCTTAACTGTCTTGTCTTCCATACACACAAAACCATATTTACTCTGCCTCTCGCGAAGGATTAATCACCTTGCAACCCTTCCATGTCAGTTCCTTCAGATTCATTGGCCACATATCCGCCAGGATACTGAGGAATTTGATGATCCCTGAAGAAGAGAAAACTAGCAGCATGAATTCTAACATTTTGCTTAAAAATTGTCGCAAGAAAATGTCAAATTTCTCATGATGCATAGAGTACCTGAATTAGTACACCTGCATATGCCATGTTGCGATATTCAAATATCTACATTCATCAGTAACATCAAACATCAAAGGAATAAAAACAATGCTACGACAGTGGGGCTGCCGATTAAGTTTACATATGTACTTTGCTCAGTAAATGGGTAAAAGCCACTCGCTAACCCAGGGGAATGGTGAACACTTCTTCCATCTAGATAAGTAAAATGGTCTCATTAATCAAATGAAAAAATACATCTCAGGCCAAGAGAAGATACCCCATTATTGATACTTGGATATGTGGTTGGACCCCCAAAATTGTGAGGAGAAAAGACACTTGAGAGCTGATGAGAATGTGCCAAATGAGTCGGCAAATGGGCTTCATCCACAGTAGGGCTAACAACCAGCTCTTCAATACAGAATGAAATCGTTGTTATGTGGAGAGTAAAGTAATATAGCTCCAATAATCTACAGAACTAAACTCATTATGCAAAATATTATCCCAATCACCTTGACTTTGTATTACGGTTGAGGTTGCTCCTCTAGATGATTTTTCTTTTTTCTCTCCAACTTACTCTCAACTCCATCACTTGTGACTCCCTTAACCCCATCACTTGTGACTCCCTTCGGTTTCTTTCGAGGGTGATCTGTTATTGAAGTTTCACTAACGGAGTAATAAACATCATTACCATTCACAACCTTATCGTTGTTATCTTCACCATCTTTGGTCAAAAGATTGGATTTGTGCCCCAAAATTTCCTCCCCCGTCTTGTCCAAATTTTGCATCGCAATTCTCATTGTATCTTCATCTTCAGCAGCCAAGCTCATTATGGGAAAAGCTCTCCGCATCAATGTGGAATAACGACTAATCTTTGATGAACATGGTGACACTTGCGGAGAGTCATCATCCACAACACAATCCTTGGCACCCTTAGTCCATCTCTTTAAAACATAAGCAGATGGGATTTTTGTAACCATAATGTTCCCATTAAGTACATACAAAGCATGACGGCACAACCACCCGTTTGATTCAAATAATTTACATCCACAAGAGACTGAAAAATTAGCGGAATCAAATCTCACAACATTTTGCCCATGAACTCCATGGCAGACTAAAGTGTATTCAGAGATTCCCCCATCAGAACTACAACTCAAAACTCGTTCCGACATACTTTGCAAAAATTCCTCATAAAACTTGGAAAATATGGTGTGGGTGTACGCCAGTGCAGCATGTGTCAAAATACCATTATTTGACACCAGCAATTCTGGCTTACCTCGAGAATTGTGATCATCTCGAACTTCAATCTCCCTAATATATTTCACCTGTTGTTCATAGTGGTCAACAAATTCAATAAGGTTCAAGCTATTAGTAGGCATCAGTCGGAAGATATTATTCAAGCTCTCACTCCTTTGACTGGATCTAATACCACATGAAAATGTACCGCGACCAAAGACCGCACTCCATTTATTTCTCGATTCATATAGTCTGTTAAGCCAAGAGTTGTCCTTAGTGCCCCATTCTTCTTCCATTTCCTTCCAAGTGGATTCAAATACAGACTCTGTTTCACATCCATACAGTAGTTTTGAGAAATATCTGTCCCTAAACTCAGGCTCCTCATAAAGATTGGGGATTTTTTTAGCAGCTTGTTTTGCAATGTGTGATGTGCATACGCGATGTTGTGCATTTGGAAACACCTTTTCAACAGCTTTTTCCATAGCTTGGTCTTGGTCAGTGAAAATTGTTCGGGGTGCCCTATTTCCCATTGCCTCCAAAAATGTCTCAAATAGCCATATAAATGAATTTACTGACTCATCTAACAAGAGAACACACCCAAAAAAGGCATTCCTCCAATGATGATTAACCCCAACAAAAGATGCACATATCATGTTATATTGGCTAACGCGATATGTGGTATCAAATAGCACTACGTCACCAAAACAATCATAATCAAATCTGGACAAACTATCTCTCCAAAATAAGTTCGTCAACCTACCATCTTGATCTACCTGTGTAGCATAGAAGTACATGGGATTTTGCATCTGCATGCACGTGAAATGATTCAAGAGAGTTTGCCAATCTTCCCCCCTTGTAATGCTCGATCTTTGAGTCTGCAAGAAATTATTGCTACCACGCAAACCAGACCCCATATTTCCACTAACTCCATCTTCATTTTCTGACCTGAAATTTACAATGCCGGCTTTCACCATGTCAGCCAAGACACCTTTACTTGGATCAGATATCATCCTTCCACATCTAATCAGGTGCCTTTGATTTTCCGAAATAAATGCATGGTTGTGCTCGGACATGTGCTCTATGACTTCATGGATGCCATTTTCAACCTTAAATCGAATATGCGCAAGACAACCACACCTATTCTCAGTCCTTTCGATTTTTTTTTGCTCGTCGGGTGGAGTGCAAGAGAAACCCTCCCGATTACACACAAAAGTACGCCGAGTGATTTCTCCTCTGTAATTTCTACGTATCTTAGCTTTCCGAACTCCAAATCCCTTACGCAATGCATATGCCACATACTCATGATATGCTTCGAGTTCACTTGAAAAGACCATCCCCACTTCAAACTCGAGATTTTTTGGGAGATTGTGTATTGAGCGGCGAAGATGGGCATCCTCATGTTCTACAATACAGAAAAGTTTGCATAGAAAATCTTCGAATCATGATATTCATAAGTTGTAAAAGCATAAGTTTGATTAACAAATTATTGTAGGTCATTCAAGACTTTCCTACAAAGAAGAGATCCACACACCTTCTGCTATCTCCTTGCTTGCATTCTCTGGTTCCATATTCTCTCTCACCCTGGTACTAAATTCACAAAAATCAGACATAAAGCCCTCAGTCAGCCACAAATATAAACCAAAGACACAACCGTCCCATAATCTTGTATAGCTACAACTACTGACAGCAAAAATTGAACCATCTCTAACTAGAGAGAATCCAATTTCATATCAAACATTAACAAATGACGCACAGATTACCAGCTCATGAAGTATCAAGACATGCACTTCATTGTTTAAAGCGAATGCAAGTCCAGATAACAACTTAAGGGCTAAATCAAAAGCACAAATCTCATTGCTGTACAGAGCAACAGTACGGGACTCCCACTAAACTACGAGAGAGAGAGAGAGAGAGAGAGTCAAAATCCTTCAGAAGAAAGACAGACAAGTGGAAACCAGAACGTTTATATGGCTTGTTCTGGCTAAAAAAAAAAGTGAAACTTGACAAGTCTAGCAGTGAAATAAACTCGAGAGACGTGAATGCTGCGGAGAAGAGAGAGAAGCAACCTGGGGCTCTTGAGAGCGAGAAGAAGGTGGAGACAAATGGTACCCCCAGAAAGAGGGCGGCGACCCTCGACCGTTCCACTTCTGGTTGTCTTCACGGTGGCGCTGTCCCGATCGCCGGTCTTCCCTGTTCGACCAGATAGAGAGAAGAATCGGAGTAGGAAGGAAACTTTAAGCCCCGGCTCCAGAAATGGTCGAAAGTGCCCATTACTTGTATTCACTGATTTGATTTTTTACAAAATAAAAAAAAAAAAAAAGGGGGTGGGGCGGCGGGCGTTTGGTTGGGAGGAGATTTTGGGTGGGGCGGCCCCATGCGCCCCACCAGTCACTCTCTCTCCTCTGACACATGAGAGAGAGAGAGAGGGGGGAGAGAGTGACTGGTGGGGCGCATAGGGCCGCCCCACCCAAAATTTTTCCGTTGGGAAGAGAGGTGAAAAATGAAAATCATGGAAGGGTTACTACTTACTAGTCACACGTGTGGATATTGCTAATATTTTGTGGTGTCAATTACTAATTTCTTGTCCTGAAACTCACCAGTCAGGTAATTAAGGTATCATCATTGGTAAAATTTCAATTAAGGGCCTCTAGTGCCTTGATCTTCCTCCTCCACAGTGCAACCGTCCAATTCCATTGAAACGCCCCCTCTTCCCGCCATGGAAAGCGAGCTCAAAGACCTCTTCCCCATTGGCCCGCCTCCACCCGCGCCCCTGCCGACAAGGATGGTCGTCCCGCCTCTGCAATCACGACTAGATTTTAGTCAAGCTCAGGGCCAAAAACAAATTATAATCGAGCTCAGGGCTGGATTTTAGTGAGTTTCGATAATAAAAAAAAATCGTTAAAGTAGCACAGGTTCGAAGAACGAAGCTCACCTATTTCGGGACTTACAGAAGAGTCGATTAGGCTTGGCTTGCTCCGAGGTCGAGAAAAAGCTAATGGAGGCAATGGCGTCGACCGGCGTTGCTTGGATCAATAGGAAAGTGAGCTTGAACCTCTCAGCCTTGTTCGACAATGGCGGACGAGTAGAGTTGCAGAGAGGTTTTTTTTCCTCCCTCTCTCAAAAAATTCTCCTTCAAAGGTTCTGGATTCCTCCTTCCAACGGAATGGACGTTCCTTTTTTCTTCAAAACGCAACGGTCGGGGAGGGGGGGTGTTTCAACGAAATCGGAGTTGCGTAGGAATTCCAGACGTTAATGGTGGTCGTGGCTAGGGGAGGGGACGGGATGGGAGGGGGTGTCTGGATCCCCTGCTTGTATGGCATGGAGTCATTATTACCTTGGCCATTAGATCTTTCCCCCTATAAAAAGGGAGAAGATTCAATAGCCATAAATGCTATGATCCCATGCCATACAAGCAGGGGATCTGGGAGGAGAGGGTTGGGGTAACAGAAAAAAGGAAAGGAAAAAATGAAAAGGAAAAAAAAAACAGAAAAAAGACAAAATTGAAAGAAAGAATAAAAGATCAAAATACCCTTGAGTCAGACCCTTTTTTGAAACAAGAAGGCCACTTGCGGCCCTCATTTAAAACAAAGTGTAGTTCGGGCCCTTATTTGAGAAAATCGGGACACTAGAGGCCCTTAATTGGAATTTTTCCTTAATAGTTTTCCATATTAAGGTTAGCCATTGATTAAAGAAATTACTAGTTACTGAAATGGGGTCCAAGATGATTTTGCGTGAGAAATCCTGTCGATTTTAACAAGTCCCCTGTCGGCGATAAAGATAGCTCGAACTTACTATTCTTAGGATAAAAGTACCAGCCAAATAATGAGAAGAAATACTAATTCATCGTAAGTATTTATTTTTCCCGTGTATAATCATATTAATCTAATGAAGATGATCATATTAGCATAGTGAAGAAATTACGTCTCATAATCACTTACCAGGAGGAAGGTCTCTAGCTGCTAATAAATTGAAAAACCATTTTTAAGTAAAAGTAACTAATGTTATTGAAAACTACTACTTACATGTACATATTAATTCTCTTTATATGTAAAACCGCTTGATACATGAATATATATTTTTTCAATATGATTCTTTTCACAGAAATGACTCCTCGATAATCATAGTCATTTATCGTGCGGATCTTAGTGAAAATTTTTTAGATTATCTAAATTCGATATGAATGACTTGATTTGAGATCCATTATATCAGGGTATATGCTTTCCTAAATTTGGTGCAATCAAATCTTTTCATTAATTCTTTTCAAGTTGAAAAATAATAAAATATAACAAGTTTTAAAATTTTATTGCACCAATTTGGTAATTTTATAACTTGATTATACTTTTTTAAAGTTTAAGGACTGAATTGCACTGTTGTGATAAATTTTAGGATTTGACTGTACTTTTTAAAAGTTTTAAGATTTAATTACATTTTTTGTGACATTGCATTTTTTTGTGATAAGTTCTATGACATCTAATGCATTTATCCTTGTTTTTGTCTCCACACGTAACACTATTACATAGAGACTTGATGGCTACCGCGTGAGGTTTGATAATTTTAGAACTTGATTGCATGTTTTTAAAAATTTTAAAACTCAATTATACTTTCGAAATAAGTTTTAGAACTTGATTGTATAATTTTGAAAGTCAATTCGGCATGCACTTGTCCCAAAAAAAGAAAGATTATGCGATGGACCTCAAGCAAAGCCACGTCATTGAATGACGTGGCGGATTTTGTCCACCTAAGAAATTCACGTAGACGCTACCCTTTTTTTCCAAGGCGCGTCTTTTTTTTGTTGGAGTGGCACCAAGGAAGGAGATGAACCAGACTGACCATTGCCAATGACCCAGAAGGCCATCACGGCCAGCCAAACCGCCGCTCTCACTTCCCTCGCTAGGGCATGTGCAACCCTGAGCCAACTCAAGCAACTCCACGCCCACATCCTCAAGCTCCACCTCCCCGAAAACCCGTCCGCCATCGGACCTCTTCTCTACGTCGCTGCAACTTCCAGCAACCCCTGTTTCTTCTCTTATGCCTGCTCCATTTTCGAGCGCCTCCGTTTCCGCAACACCTTCATGTACAACACCATGATCAGAGGTTACGTCCAATCAAGGTCCCACGTTACGGCGGTGTCGTTGTACTCCGATATGTTGGGTTCTGGGGTCGAGGGCAACAATTATACTTTCCCGCCATTGATCAAAGCTTGCATCTTTATGGGTCCCGATTCGAAAGCTATCGGTTTGCTGGTCCATGCACACGTAGTTAAGTTCGGGTATGATGTCGACCCTTTTGTGGTTAGCGCGTTGATCGAGTTTTATTCATCGGTTTGTGATGTGGAGAATGCGCGGAAGCTGTTTGATGGAACTACTGTGAGGGATGTGGTCACATGGACTGCACTGGTCGATGGGTATGGGAAAGCCGGGGACTTGGAGAATGCGAGGCTCTTGTTTGACGAAATGCCTGAGAGAAATGTTATATCGTGGAGCGCGATGATGGCAGCTTACTCTCGAGTCAGCGACTTCAAGGAGGTTCTCTCTCTATTCAGGCAGATGCAAGAAGTGGGTTTTGAACCTAATGAATCTGTTCTCGTTAGTGTACTCACTGCTTGTGCGCATCTTGGTGCTGTCACTCAAGGATTATGGGTGCATTCATATGCTAAGCGGGTGAATTTCATTTCGAACCGCATCTTAGCCACGGCTCTTGTCGATATGTACTCAAGATGTGGTCTTGTGGATTTGGCTTTGTCGGTTTTTGACGGTATATCTGCTAAGGATGCCGAAGCATGGAATGCTATGATCGCTGGGGTCGCACTGAATGGAGACGCAGAGAAGTCTCTTGAGCTATTTAAGAAAATGCTTGCACATGGGACTCAACCCACAGAGACCACGTTCGTTTCTCTCCTCACGGCATGTACTCATGCCAAGATGACTAAAGAAGGCCTTAGGCTTTTTGAAGAGATGGGTAATGTCCACGGTATTAGGCCTAAGTCGGAGCATTTTGCTTGTGTCGTCGACCTTTTGGCCAGGTCAGGCATGGTGGAGGAAGCCGAAAAGTTCGTGGAGGAGAAGATCGGAGGACTGGGAGGAGCGGATGCTAATGTGTGGGGAGCATTGCTACACGCATGTCGCGTTTATGGTAATGTAGAACTCGGGAATAGGATCTGGAAGAAGCTTACTTCTATGGGCATAACTGATAGCGGGACTCATGTGCTCTCTTACAATATTTATAAAGAAGCTGGTTGGGAGAATCAGGCTAATCACTTGAGGAAGTTGATCTCGGACGCCCGAATGAAGAAGCTACCTGGTTGCAGCGTGATCGAAGTGAATGGCGTCATTAAAGAGTTCCGTGCCAGTGATTTTTGTCATCCACAGGCACTGGAGATGTGTAAACTACTTGGTTCTGTTCTCAGAATGGTAAATGTGGAGGAGTTGTACATTAATTGAAATGTTCTCCGGGACGGTGAATTGGGGTAGGATAACCATTCTTTCGATCTGTAATATGTTGATTCTTGTAGCAAGTTCAGTGAGCTATCAATTTTCCAAACATCCATAAGAATTGCATCTTTGCCCACTTATGAATCTCCCAAGTTTTGGACGTGTCACAGGTAGAGCTGCTCAAGGAAAAACTTGGCTTTGATAATGCTTTGAATTGTGAAGAGGAAACTGATTTTAATTTCAACTCTCAAAAGGTCAGGATCTTCCATTTTAATATGCACAGATGCATCGACCACCTTCTCCAGAGTTTTGGGATAAATCTAAATGCTAAAAAAAATCCCTAAATCATTTCACATCCCGCGTTTCCAATAACAGGTACTTCCCCTGCGGAACAAACATGCACTTTGGCAATGAGGGTGCCGAGATGCTAGAAGCTGCGTTAGCTAACATGAATGCCTATGGCCGAGTTGCCGTCTGTGAGGCAATATCTGAGTAAAGACCATGGAAAAAGAGCAGCGCCTAACATGTTAGATGTCATTTACAAGGGAATAAAGATCAAGGATTTTCTAGCCTAGGACCACGTGTCTGTCTTGAGGATCTCATTTCGACCACCGGCAACAGTCTCCACGGCAGCCAAATGGCACCCGCTCGGAGACATCTCAAATAGTGTGAGAGCATTCCCGCTGCTTTTGTAGGACTATTTCGAGGAGATGATATTGGAAAGAAGATGGGTTACAATCACAGAAAAATGTATTTGCTTGGTTTAACAACTTAACCAAAGCGCCGACATGTGTGATCCACGATTGCTTTCGTGCAATGGATAGCTTTCGTGCAATGATTTTCAGTTTCTCTATTTAATCTAATTAACCGAAGTTTTTAAACGGCTTGTTAAAAAACTCAACCAAAAGCTTAAATTAATAGGCGAAGAAAGACCACATGAATATAAAAAAACATATAGAACCCGCTGTCCAGCGACGTGGGATAACAACTTCAACATGACTAGCAGTGAATTCACTTCCGATCAAGTTGATCCTGGCAGAGCAAAATAACATGTAGACACAGAAAAAAAAAACCTAGAACTAGTAAATGATGCCGGGTGGCTTGGTAAAGTAGGTCGATACCAGTGATAGTGAACAAGAACTTATCCAAAAGGTTCGAATCCTCGAGGCCAATGCACAGGAGCTTTTCTAATGCTGATAAAGCACAAAACATCACAGTATCCAGATATTCATAAGAGGAACTTCGATTCTCAGAGTGATGACTCGGACATTTATCAGAAGGAATTCCATTCTTGGAGCCATGACATCTATAGTTTACTCGAGCATGGAACTTGTACAAAAAATAACACGAACTGTACAAGAAAAACGATGCTGTTACATGGAAAGAAACTAAGCAATCTTAAATAGATCGCAAGAACCGTGCCATCCTGAACTAATGAATCCTACCCAAACAATGTATGCAACCTATCTCTCTTACAATTAAATTCCCCAAGGGAGTGCCCGTGGTAACATAGGATGACCAAACAAAAACTCATAAAGCGTAGGATCACTGTGAAGCACTCAAAATAGGGATGACACTGTGACAGAGGATCTACAATAATATACTCCGCGACATTTGAAGATAAAGCAGCATACATAGTACTGGTATATGCTATCAAAATTCCATGCACGAATTTGATCCTAATTGTCTTGTCTTCCATACACACACAACCATATTTACTCTGCCTCTTGCGATTAATCACGTTGTAACCCTTCCATGTCATTTCCTTCAGATTCATTGGCCACATTTCTGCCAGGATACTGATAAGAGTTTGATGATCCCTGCAAAAGAGAAAAATAGTAGCAAGAATTCTTACATTTTGCTAAAAAAAAATGTCGCATGAAAATGTCAAATTTCTCATGATGCATATAGTACCTGTCTCAGCACACCTGCATATGCCGTGTTGCAATATTCAAAACATCTACATAAATCAGTAACATCAATTTCAAAGGAACATAAAAGAATGCTACAACAGTGGGACTGTAGATTAAGTTTACATATGAACTTGACTCAGTAAATGGGTCGAAGCCACTCAGGAACCCAGGCGAATGGTGAACACTTCTTACATCTAGATAAGCAAAATGGCCTCGCTAATCAAATGAAAAAAACACATCTCAGGCCAAGAGAAGATACCCCATTATTGAGACTTGCGTTTGTACTTGGACCCCCAAAAGTGCGAGGAGTAAAGACACTTGAATGCTGATGTGAATGTGCCAAATGGGTCGGTAAATGGGCTCCATCCAGAGTAGCGCCAACAACCAGCTCTTCAATACAGAATGAAATCATTGTTATGTGGATTGCAAAGTAGTGGAGTGTAAAGTAATATAGCTCCAATGATCTATGGAAGTAAACTCATTATGCAAAATATTAACCCAATCACCTCGACTTTGTATGGCGGTTGAGGTTGCTCCTCTGGATGATTTCTTCTTTTTTTTCTTTAACTCGCTCTCAACCCCATCACCTGTTACTCCCTTCGCTTTCCTTGGAGGGTGATCTGATGTTGACGTTTCACTAACGGAGTAAGAAAACTCATTACCATTCACAACCTTATTGCTGTCATCTTCAGCATCTTTGGTCAAGATATTGGATTTGTTCCCTAAAATTTCCTCCCCCATCTTGTTCAAATTTTGCATTGCAATTGTCATTGTATTTTCATCTTCAGCACCCAAGCTCATTATGGCAAAAGCTTTTCGCATCAATGTAGAATAACGACTCATCTTTGATGAACACAGTGACACTTCTAGCGAGTCATTGTCCAAAATACAATCCTTGGCACCCTTAGTCCATCTCTTTAAAACATAAGCAGATGGGATTTTTGTAATATTGTTCCTGTTAAGTACATACAAAGCATGACGGCACAACCACCCAGTTGATTCAAATAATTTACATCCACAAGAGATGGAAACATTAACAGAATCATATCTCACAACATTTTGCCCACGAACCCCATGGCAGACTAAAGTGTATTCAGAGACTACCCCATCAGAAGTACTACTCAAAACTCCTTCTGACAAAGTTTGCAAAAGTTCCTCATGGAACTTGGAAAATATGGTATGAGTGTACGCCAAAGCAGCATGTGTCAAAATCCCATTATTTGCCACAACCATTTTTGGTTTACCTCGAGAACTGTGATCATCTCGAACTTCAATCTCCCTCATATATTTCACCTGCTGTTCATAGTGGTGGACAAACCCAATAAGGTTCAAGCTATTAGTAGGCATCAGCTGGAAGATATTATTTGTGCTCTCTGTCCTTTGAGTTGACCTAACACCGCATGAAAATATATCACGACCAAAAGCCGCACTCCATTTATTTCTCGATTCGTATAGTCTATTAAGCCAAGAGTTGTCCTTAGTGCTCCATTCCTCTTCCATTTCCTTCCAAGTATATTCGAATGCGGACTCTGTTTCACATCCATATAATAGTTTTGAGAAATATTTGTCCCTAAACCCAGGCTTCTCATAAAGATTGGGGATGTTTTTAGCAGCATGTTCTGCAATGTGTGATGTGCAAACACGATGATGTGCATTCGGAAACACCTTTTCAACAGCTTTTTCCACAGCTTGGTCATGGTTAGTGAAAATCGTTTTGGGTTCCCTATTTCCCATTGCCTCCAAAAATGTCTCAAATAGCCATATATATGAATTTATCGTCTCATCCAACAAGAGAGCACACCCAAACAAGGTATTCCTCCAATGATGATTAACTCCAACAAAAGGTGCACATATCATGTTGTACTTGCTAACGCGATATGTAGTATCAAACATCACCACATCACCAAAGCAATCATAATCAAATTTAGACAAACTATCTCTCCAAAATAAGTTTGTCAATCTACAATCTTGATCTACCTGTATAGCATAGAAAAACATGGGATTTTGCATCTGCATGTACGTGAAATGATTCAAGAGAGTTTGCCAATCTTCCCCCCTCACGATGCTTGATCTTTGAGTTTGCAAGAAATTATGGCTACCACGCAAACTAGACCCCATATTTCTACTTCCTCCATCTTCATTTTCCAAAAAGTTAAATGACCCAAAATTTACAATGCCTGCTTTTGCCATGTCAGCTAAGACACCTTTACTTGGATCAAAAATCATCCTTCCACATCTGATCAAGTGCCTTTGATTTTCCGGAAGAAATGCGTGGTTATGCTCAGACATGTACTCTACGACTTCATGAATGCCATTTTCAACCTTACATCGAATATGCGCAAGACAACCACACCTATTCTCAGTCCTTTCCATCTTTTTTTGCTGGTTGGGTGGAGTGCAAGAGAAACCCTCACAATTACACAGAAAAGTACGCCGAGTGATTTCTCCTTTGGAATTTCTAACTATATTACCCTTCCGAACTCCAAATCCCTTACGTAATGCATATGCCACATACATATGATATGCTTCAAGTTCACTTGAAAAGACCATCCCTACTTTAAACTCGAAATTTTTCGGGAGATTGCGTATTGAGTGTTGAAGATGGGCATCGTCATGTTCTACAGTATACAAAAGTTCGCCTAGAAAATCATCAAAACATGAGATTCAGAAGCTGTAAAAGCATAAGTTTGATTAACAAATTATTGCAGGTACAGAAAAGGGATCTACACACCTTCTGCTATCTCCTTGCTTGGATTCTCTGGTTCCATATTATCTCTCATCCCGGTACTAAATTCACAAAAATCAGACAGAAAGCCCTGAGTAACCCACAAGTATGATCCATAAAAACAACAGTCCCATAATCTGTATAACGACAACTACTAAATAGCAAAAATTGGACCTTCTCTACTAGAAAGAATCCAATGTCCCATCAAATATTAACCAGCCACCCACAGATTACCAGCTCATGAAGTATCAAGAGATGCTCCGATTTCATTGTTTGAAATGAATGCGATTCGAGATACCAACTTAATGGCTACACCAGAAGCACAAATCTCATTGCCGTAGAGAGTAACAGTACGGAACTCTCACTAAACTACCACAGAGAGAGAGAGAGAGGGAGAACCAAAATCCTTAAGAAGAAAGATAGCAAAGTGGAAACCAGAACGTTTATATGTTTCTTCTGGCTCAAAAAATAAAATTGAAACTTGACAAGTCCGGCAGTGAAAGAAACTCGAGACGTGAATGCTGCGGAGAGAAGAGAGAAGTAACCTGGCGCTCCCGAGAGCGGGAAGAAGCTGGAGACAATTGGCAACCCCAGAACGGCGGCGGCGACGCTCGACCGTTCCACTTCCGGTGATCTTAACGGTGGCTCGGTCCCGATCACCGGTCTTCTCCGTTCCACCAGACACAGAGAAGAATCGGAGATGGCAGGAAGCTCTAAGCCCCGGCTTCGCAAATGGTCGAAAGTGCCCATTACTTGTAATTTTACCGATTTGATTTTCTTATATATAAAAAGAAAAAAATACGAAGGTTATTGTGGGGATAAGAAAGCTCTTCAATTTTTACCTTCCTATCATGGAAGGGTTCCTAATCACACGCGTGTGTCACCGGCTCACAGTTTCCTTGGCTGATGAATAGCCCATGGGGCGCCCAACATGTCTTGCAAGGCCAGGCCAGCCCTTTTTCTTTAGTTGCTTCATGGAACACTCAAGGCGAATGCCTTTGCCGAATCGAGTCATACCACGCTCAGCTTAATTCGGATGCCCTTTGTATTAAGCGATAACATACTCTCTTTAACACTACGACTGGTTTTCAGCCTTCCATGATCTCATCAGAAGAGCGGCATCAGCTCCCGACCAGTTTGTACACGTGATGCCAACCCCGCCTTCAAAGCTCCTAAGGAAAGTATTCTGTTTAGTTTTAGTACATAATCGATCTGGCACTACCCTTGACTAGTTGACCCAGTCGCTTCTTTACGTTACGTACCGCTCATGAGTTATGTTTTGGCATGAACAAGTATTGCTTCAAGGATTTCAATTGCAGAAGTACCCCACGACGAACTCCACGACACCCGTCGTTCGATCTCCCGCATTGTTCAAGGGTCGCGAAACTACCGGCCCGTGTCACGTGGATGTTGCTAATGTTTTATGGTGCCAGTTTCTTTTTCTTGTCCTAAAACTTACTACTCAGGTAATTGAGCAATTATCATTGTTACTTTTTCATATAAAAATTAGTAATTGAATGAAGTAAGCACTAGTTCTTGAAATGGTCCGAGATATTTTCACATGAGAAATTACTGTCGATTTTAGCAAGTCGCCCGCCGGCCATGAAGATAGTTCAAACTTTAGTTCGTACTTACTATCCTTGGTATAAATGTGCTAGCCAAATAGTGAAAAAAAATTACTAATTTTTCAGTAAATACTAATTTTGCTCATATATAACCGCATTAGTCTAATGAAGAATACTACGTCGCATAATCAATGATGAGGAGGAAGGTAGAGCTGGTGATAAATTGAAAGGCTTCTTTTCAGTAGAAGTAACTATTGTTATTGAAAACCACCACTTGCCTATTTTTTACATGTAGAATCGCTTGATACATTGAAATATTCTGTTCAATATGATCGGATTCACAAAAATGATTCCGCAATAATCATAGCCATCTGTCGTGTGGGTCTCGGTGATAATTATGAGATTAATCATGCTCTATGAGTGACTTGATTTGAGATCCATCATATAAGGGTACGTGCTTGGTAAAAGTTGGTGCAATCAAATCTTTTCATTAATTCGGTCCAACTTAACAAACGAAAAACGCTAATAAGCTTTAAGATATTATTGCGCTAATTTGACAAGTTTATGACTTGATTGCACTTGTTAAAAAGGTTATCAACTTTGCATCGAACCATAATAATTGCATCTTTGATTGGTTATTGGCTTCCAAATTCCAACAATCTCAAGCGAGACATGGAAACTCACTCTCAAGTCTCAGCTCCAGCTTTAAAGGAGCTTACTTGTAATATTGATTTGACTTAATTTAATTGGAAAAGATTTAGGTAAAATTTCTTGTTACGCTATGTCACGCCCCGACTCTCGAGCCCGCGACATTCCTTGCCAAATCGCCACGAGGTCATAGAGATAGCGTCCCAGGCACACTATCGACCTAACACTTACTTACGCAAGCGGAAACCTAACAGCATAATCAAACAAGGATAGAAAAGTAGACAGTCACGACAGTCATTCAAGAACATACAATTATAAATCATTCGACATACACAGATGAGTAGATTAGTCTTAACCCTACATAGCTCTAACTGTTGGAGGGTATATTCACAATGGCACTGGCTAGAAGAACTTATAGTCAAATGACAAAGACACAAAATTAAATTTGGCAGAAGCACAAAACTCCGAGTCGGCAGAAGCACAACACTGGATCGGCAGAGTCACAATACTGGATCGGCAAAGGCACAACACTAGATCGACAGAAGTACTAGCTCGATGAACAGTACATCCGCTGATATTAGATCAGAACTAAACACACTGAAATTACAATGACAAGTCTAAAAATTGAAATTGACACAAATACCGAGGCATGTCTACACAATTTCCTTAAGACAGATTCGTCCCCTCCCGTATGTGCTTCGAAGTTCTTTGAATGTCTGTCTCCCAAGATACAACGGTATAACAGCTACAGAGGCAAGCACAGCACTCCGAAGCTTTCGGCGAACTTGACCAAACACGAACACTATCAAAAATCGATGCAGATGCAGAGTATAAAAAGAGATGGGAGTTTTTCTTTTCGGAATCTCTCTAGCTTAATCTCTGAATGGGAGGTCATACATATACATATATATAAGGCCAATTGGGGCATTTCGGAGACAAGAAATAATGGCTAAATAAATCTGCCGTTATAACTTTAATTATGTAACAGCAGAACCATAATGGGTAGAACCATAATAACAGAGCCGCTGTGCTTCTGTTACCAGTAGAGCCATAAGTGACAGAACCGTTATGCTTCTATTAACGGCAGAGTCATAAATGACCGAACCGTTATACATTCAATTCTGTAACGGTAGATCCGTTACTTAGTTAATTCCATTAACATGCCACTAAATAACTCTACAGCTGTTACATAAAATTTGTAACGGTTTGAGTTGGAAAAACTTAAAACGGAAGGCAAAAATGGGCTTGTCACGGGGCCCATTATCGGTCATGCATTCGTGTACGCAGGTCCTAAGCTCGCGCCCAAGTTTCCACTTGTCGAGCCTTCGTTGAGGTCTGGGATTTGCACCCCCCCTACGCGTGCGCGCGAGGCATAGCGCATCTAATATGAAAGTTACCACTCTAAAGGAGTGTAATCCTATATAAAGCACTCCAAGACCTTCCTCCCTTCTTATGTGGGACTAGTTCACTTTACTTCCCACTTCCAACTCAAAAGTGTTCTTTGAGAAACAATTTCTCATTCACTTTCCCATCAAACTATCTCAATTTTCCAACAATCCCCCACATGAATGAAAATAATTTTGGTTTTGACTCTATGATAGTGTTCACCAAATGAAACCTACATAGGATAGGTAGGTGTCCCCCTTTGAACCTTCCCTTGTGAAAGTGCATTTAATTTACCAGCTGTCCAGTAGACTAGAAGTCCTTGAACTGTCCTACTTTATTAGTAAATAACCCACACACTTCACACAGGAATCATCTGAATGTTTGTTCAGTTCTCACCGGTATGTTCATTTTGGCCCTGAACATCGTCTTGGTTCTGTGAGAGTTTCTAGAGAATTCAGCTCTCAATAATTCTCCTTTGAAACGGCCCCTCTTCTCTCTCACATAGGTGATTACTTGAGTAATTGGATTACTCCACTTAAGAATCATTAAAGCATAATTGCTATCCTTTTTCCTGATAAACCCCCACAATAGTTGGTTTTTCTCCACATATCTAGGGGATATCACATCACTGTTTCTCTTATAGGAATGGTTGAGGGATAGACCCCCACAGTGATACCATTCAGTTTATATAATTAGGTTGTCCCTTTGAACCTAGATCTTGGGATCTCTAGTCAGCTAGGTTGGGTTTTCCTTTATATCAACTTTCCTGTAATGGGCTTCAGTCCCATTCCTATTGTTGATTTTTCAACTAACTCTCTATTTAACCCTTTGGTTAGCGGATCCGCAATATTATCCTTTGACTTTACGTAGTCAATAGAGATAATTCCAGTTGAGAGTAGTTGTCTAATGGTATTGTGTCTACGACGTATATGTCTAGACTTACCATTATACATGTTACTCTGTGCTCTTCCAATCGCAGATTGACTATCGCAATGTATACAGATTGGTGGCACAGGTTTTTGCCATTTTGAAATATCCTCTAAGAAATGGCGTAGCCATTCAGCCTCTTCACCACATTTATCCAAAGCTATAAACTCGGATTCCATTGTGGATCTGGTTATAACAGTTTGTTTACAGGATTTCTAAGATACAGCCGCACCTGCCAGTGTGAATACATATCCACTAGTAGATTTTGAGTCTTTTATATCAGATATCCAGTTTGCATCACTGTATCCTTTCAAGATAGATGGATACCTGGTATAGTGCAAGCCATGATTCCGAGTATACCGTAGGTACTTGAGTACTTTGACTATTGCTTTCCAATGGTCAGCACTCGGATTGCTCGTATATCTACTCAATCTACTAACTGTATAGGCAATATCCGGTCTAGTACAACTCATTAAGTACATTAGACTTCCAATAATTCTGGGGTATTCTACTTGAGAAATACCCTTTCCTTTGTTCTTGGATAGACACAAATCATTGTCTAATGGTGTTCTAGCTATACCAGAATCATCCATGTTGGATTTTTCAAGAATCTTGTCCACATAGTGTGACTGACTTAATATAAGGCCTTCTGACGTTCTTGTGACTTTAATTCCTAAAATCACATCAGCAAGTCCCAAGTCTTTCATGTCAAAACTTGAATTCAACATATTCTTGGTAGATTTGATCATTTTATCATCGCTACCAACAATGAGCATGTCATCTACATAGAGACACAACATGACATAGCCTATTTCTGTCTCTTTAATGTAGACACATTTATCACATTTATTAATTTTGAATCCATTGGTAATCATTGCATTATCAAACTTTTCATACCACTGCTTTGGCGCTTGTTTTAGACCATATAATGATTTTACCAATTTACAAACTTTCCTTTCTTGCCCAGGAACTATAAAACCTTCAGGTTGTTCCATATAGATTTCTTCATCCAAATCACCATTTAGAAAAGCTGTTTTTACATCCATTTGATGTACTTCTAGATTTCGCAATGATGCAATTGTAAGTATCATCCTAATGGAGTTTATTCTCGTCACATGAGAATAAGTATCAAAATAATCTAAGCCTTCTCGTTGCCTGTATCCTTTAATTACAAGTCTGGCTTTATATTTATCAATGGAGCCATTGGCTTTCATCTTCCTTTTAAAGATCCATTTGGACCCTAAAGGTTTACAACCAGGAGGAAGATCCACTAGCTCCCAAGTATGATTCTGCAAAATGGAATCAACTTCACTTTTTATTGCCTCCTTCCATAGAGGTCCCTCAGAAGAACTAACAGCTTTTGTATAAGTTAGTGGTTCTTTTTCTAACAAATAGGTTAGAAAATCATTTCCAAATGATTTTTTCACCCTTGCTCTTTTGCTACGTCTCAGTTCATGGTATGAATCATGACTTTCATCATTCATAGTTTCATTTGTTCGTTTGGACGAACTTGAACCGTCATTGGATTTATAAGGAAATACATTTTCAAAGAATGAAGCATTCCTAGACTCCATGATTGTATTCTTGTGTATATCTGGAATCTTAGATTCATGCACAAGAAATCGATATGCATTACTGTTATGTGCATAGCCTATAAAGATACAGTCTACCGTTTTAGGACATATCTTAGTTTTCTTTGGTGTTGGAACAATTACTTTAGCAAGGCACCCCCACACTCGTAAGCATTTGTAGGATGGTCTCCTACTTTTTCATAGCTCATAAGGGGTTTTATCCTCTTTCTTTCGAGGTACCTTATTTAAAAGATAATTTCTTGACAAAATAGCTTCACCCCACATATTTTGAGGTAAGCCTGAACTTATTAACATCGCGTTCATCATTTCTTTCAATGTGCGATTTTTACGTTCAGCAACACCATTTGATTGAGGTGAATAGGGCGCAGTTACCTCATGTATAATTTCGTGTTGTGCACAAAATTCACCAATTGGTACTTCATACTCACCGCCTCTATCACTTCTCAATCTCTTGATTTTCTTATCAAGTTGATTTTCAACTTCATTCTTATAGAGAATAAATTTCTCTAAAGCTTCATCTTTGTTTTTAAGCAAATACACATAGCAGTATTTAGTGCTATCATCGATAAAGGTAATAAAGTATTTATTACCACCTCTTGTTTGTACGAATTTCAAATCACAACATCACTATGAATCAATTCAAGAGGTACGATACTTCTGTCAATCGATTGAAATGATGATTTCGTTAATTTTGTCTCAACACAAATTTCACATTTGTGTTTTGAATCAATTTGGAATGAGGGTATATGTTCCAAGTTAATTAATCTACGCAGTGTATCATAATTAACATGTCCGAGTCTACCATGCCATAAATTGGAGGACTCAAGCAAATAAACGGAAGGCTTATTATCTTTATTGATAATTGTCATTACATTGAGCTTAAACAGCCCGTCAGATACATATCCCTTCCCCACATACATTCCAGATTTAGACAAAATAACTTTGTCCGACTCGAACACCATGCGAAATCCATGCTTGTTCAACAGAGACCCAGAGACCAGGTTCTTTCGGATTTCTGGCACGTATAGAACATTATTCAGAGTCAGTTCTTTTCCAGAAGTCATTTTCAGCAGCACCTTCCCTTGCCCCTCAACAGCAGAATAGACAGAGTTTCTCATGAACACTTTCTCCCCATCAATTGGTTCGAAAGTTGTGAACATGTCCTTATTGGAGCACACATGCCTAGTTGCCTCAATGTCAATCCACCATTCCTTTGGATTGGACCCAATTAAGTTCACTTCAGAAATCATTGCAGAGAGGTTTATGTCTGACATGTCTTTTGTCATGTCATTCACCATATTTGTCTCGTAACTCTTCCTCTTTGAAAGTCTGCAATCCATAGATCTGTGACCTGTCTTGCCACAGTTAAAGCATTTCCCTAAAAACTTGTTCTTGAAAACTCCTCCTTTTGGTCCCAACTTCGGCTTGGCGACCTTCTTGTTCTTGTGGCCATGCTTGTGCTCCACAACATTTGCCTTAGCTGTGGCAGAATTGAGTCCTTTGCTTTCAGAGCTTCTGTTGTCTTCTCCTATTCGAAGTCTAACAATTAGCTCCTCCAGGTTCATTTCCTTTCGCTTGTGCTTGAGGTAGTTCTTGAAATCCTTCCACCCAGGAGGTAGCTCCTCAATAATAGCAGCCACTTGGAAAGTTTCACTCAATTTCATTCCTTCAGCTTGAATCTCATGCAAGATCACTTGAATTTCTTGCACTTGACTGATCACAGTCTTGGAATCCACCATCTTATAATCAAGGAATCGACCGACAACAAATTTCTTTGCTCCGGCATCCTTTGTTTTATATTTCCGGTCCAAGGATTCCCATAATTCCTTTGAAGTCCTTTTTGCACAATAGACATTGTACAAGGAATCATGTAAGCCATTCATGACATAATTCCTACATAGGAAGTCAGAATGCTTCCAAGCCTCAACAACGTTGAAGGCTTGCTTATCCGTTTCTCCATCGGATACCTTAGGAGGTTCCTCAGTCAAGAATCTCGCAAGATTCAAAGTTGTTAAATAAAACAGCATCTTTTGCTGCCATCTTTTAAAGTTCGATCCGTTGAACTTCTCAAGTTTCTCACCATGGTGAACAGAAACGGTGGCAGAGGCAGCGGATGATCCAGGCAGAGGCATCTGGACAGTAGAGGCAGAGATTGTTTCAAGCAGAGGCAGTTGCACAGCAGTGATAGAGCCTTTGGTAGTCTCGTCGGCAGTAACATCAAGAGCTTCTTTTCCAATAGCCATCGAATTCAAGAATCGAATCTGTCTTAAGATTGTTGGAGGGTATATTCACAATGGCACTGGCTAGAAGAACTTACAGTCAAATGACAAAGACACAAAATTAAATTTGGCAGAAGCACAAAACTCTGAGTCGGCAGAAGCACAACACTGGATCGGCAGAGTCACGGCACTGGATCGGCAGAGGCACAACACTAGATCGGCAGAAGCACTAGCTCGATGAACAGTACATCCGATGATATTAGATCAGAACTAAACACACTGAAATTACAATGACAAATCTAAAAATTGAAATTGACACAAATACCGAGGCCTGTCTACACAGTTTCCTTAAGACAGATTCGTCCGCTCTCGTATGTGCTTCGAAGTTCCTTGAACGTCTGTCTCCCAAGATACAATGGTATAATAGCTACAGAAGCAAGCACAGCACTCCGGAGCTTTCGGCGAACTTGACCAAACGCGAACACTATAAAAAATCGATGCAGATGCAGAGTATAAAAAGAGATGGGAGTTTTTCTTTTCGGAATCTCTCTAGCTTAATCTCTGAATGGGAGGTCATATATATATATAAGGCCAACGGGGGCATTTCGGAGACAAGAAATAACGGCTAAATAAATCTGCCGTTATAACTTTAATTATGTAACGGCAGAACCATAATGGGTAGAACCATAATAACAGAGCCGTTGTGCTTCTGTTACCAGTAGAGCCATAAGTGACAGAACCGTTATGCTTCTATTAACGGAAGAGTCATAAATGACCGAACCGTTATACATTCAATTTTGTAACGGTAGATCCGTTACTTAGTTAATTCCATTAACATGCCACTAAATAGCTCCACATCTGTTACATAAAATTTGTAACGGTTTGAGTTGGAAAAACTTAAAACGGAAGGCAAAAATGGGCTTGTCACGGGGCCCATTACCGGTCCTGCATTCGTGTACGCAGGTCCTGCGCTCGCGCCCAAGTTTCCACTTGTCGAGCCTTCGTTGAGGTCTGGAATTTGCACCCCCCTGGGCGTGCGCGCGAGGCATAGCGCATCTAATATGAAAGTTACCACTCTAAAGGAGTGTAACCCTATATAAAGCACTCCAAGACCTTCCTCCCTTCCTATGTGGGACTAGTTCACTTTACTTCCCACTTCCAACTCAAAAGTGTTCTTTGAGAAACAATTTCTCATTCACTTTCCCGTCAAACTATCTCAATTTTCCAATAGTAACTACCAAATATAACCCCACCCTTAGAGGTAGCTAGACAAGACCTCAAAGGGTCACTCAGTCGGGTAAGGTTAATTTCCAATCTACTTCAAAAGACTAAATCAATGGCCAATCCTTGGCGTCCACGAGTCTTCCTCCGAGGGACCTGAAATTGTTATCCCACGACGGGGTGAGAATAAATCTCAGTGAATCAAGCCTAAACTCGGTTAGGAAACTGATTCACTCAGGGCATCCTAACAGAAGGTTCACTTAAACATGTACCACAGTTAATCACAATCACAGAAGGATAATCATCCACATGCACACTTACCAGCTTCTTCAGCCACACATAATGCAATGCTTGACTCGACTCAGCAGTCATATCAGTCAATCACTCAAATAAGCATCACATCCACAAGTATGCACGGGACACCACACCAGTCCATTTATTAACGATGATCGTGCCTACGGCACATGAGAGGATCTATGCGAAAAGGGGCGTGATTCGACTCTCACAAATAACGCGATCCAGTACCTCAGTACAATCCAGCGTTCTACCGGCAGGACCGGGCTACGTTCCTTTGCTCTCCGCAACGGCTACTACGAGAGGTGTCTCCAGTGCACCCAGCACGGCACCAGCAAGTAGGCATCCCTAAACGGGGCGTCGGTCCAACACCAGTTGCGACCGACATCCGACCAACTCTGCATCCGTACTAGTTAACACCGGATCAGAGTTGTCGTGCTTCTGACAAGTCGTCTGATTCCACCAGATTGATGAGAAGCGAACTTGCCAGGAATGCATCATCGTTCCCTCGTATGACCACACAATCCACATCTAGCAATCAACCCATTTCATTTTCTTTGGTTAAGGCCTGATACTCACACAAGCATGTAAAAGTCTTGGCCGAATGCTATTTTCATACTAAAATATGTCTTTTGAATTTACACACGGTCTTATGCACATGCAACTATCCACTAGTTACTACAACCACACACAGGGCGATTAACCCCCAATCAACGACCGACACCCAACAGTTATTCCAGCCAATCAATCAAGCCATCCAACGAGGCAATCAATACAACCTCGAACAATCAATCCGATTAGGCCACATAAAGGCTCGAATTCGTGTAATAATCATTTATTAATCAAACCAGTCAATTTAAATCGATCGCTCGCTCGTCTCTAGCCTATCGCTCGCTTGTGATCAAACAGCGGCAATCCATTGCCCAATCAATCAATCAATATTCCTCTAGCAACAATTAGCCACAGACAATTTAATCATTCCGACTAACCAAATCGATCGGCCATTTAACCTAATCCCAATTTCTATTTAGACCGGCCCCGATTGTGTACCGAAATTCCACAATTAGCAAAACGACTAATCCTAGGCGCAATTAGCGCCCTAACCAAGGATTAGGGTCAACTCACAGCTAATCAAGCTCGGGCAGTCTCGGCACGATGGCGATCCACGACGATGACGGCTGCGGCGGTCCGCGAGACTCGGGGCTAACCCGGTTCCTAAGGCTCCAACCCGACCCAAAGTGATCCGGCAAGACCACAACACTCCGGGAAAGCGGCACAAGACTCGAGGACGGTGGACGGACCTCTCCGGTGGCCAGAACAGTCACGGCCAGCGGCGAACAGAACAGGGGACGACGACGGGGGCAGGGGACAGAACAGGGGAGTTCGGGTTCGGGGTTGTTTTGGGGGGTTTCTCGGGCCAATGGAGTAGGGTAGTGGTTCTGGGGTGTCTCGGGGGTTCTGCAGGGACGGTGGGTGGCCGCCGACGGCGACGGGAGGCGGCGCAAGGCGGCGACAAAAATGCGGATAGAACCGGGCCGACTTCGGGCGAAAACAAAGGAGGTGGTCCGGGCTGATTTTCGGGCCCCATGCACGGCGGCGCTCGACCACGAGCTCAGGGAAGTTGAATGAGGGTCTAAGAAGGTCGATGAAGGTGGCGGTGAGAAGCGGCGACGGCCGGCTTGGCCGGATCGAAGAAAAACTCGTGCCGAGTACGAAAACAGGGCACAGGGGCTTCGGCGGCGAGACGGCTTCGACTTGGTGGTGAGGAGGTTGGGGGACCTCGGCGAGGCGGCTGGAGGTGGTGGCGACGACGCACAAGGCCGGAGGAGGGGCTGGTTCCTCACGGGTCAGGGAGCTTAAAACCGAACAGGGTCTTCCGCGGCTTCCTCGATGCCGTCCAGCGGTTGACGACGGCGCCGGAGGGGTTGGTGGAGACGGCGAGGTGCAGCTGAAGGTCGGCGGTGGTGGTGGTCGCACAAGAACGGTCGAGGAAGAGGAGGAACGGAGGGAGAAGGGGGTTCGGTCGGGGGCTTCCTCCAAGAACAGGGAGAGAGAGCAGATAGGAAGAGAGAGAAGAGAGTCACGTGAGGGAGAATGGGTGGGTGAGGGATTTGACTGGTAGGTGGGAGAATTAATGGGAGTTGACTAGAGGTGGGGCCCACGAAATTTGAATTATTGAAGGGAAATTTTGTCTTTTGACAAATCGAGACTGAACAAATTTTGGTACACTGGACGAAGGGGAATTTTGGTAATTTCGGTAATTTCGCAAGCTAGGTTCGGTTAGAATTAGGCTCGGGTCGCGAGGATTAAAATCATAATTCACGACGACTAAGAATTCGAAATCTAATCTAAACCAACTGACGCTTTAGAAATCGTCCAATTATCGTCTCTTCAATCCTTACGATCCAATATATTTAATCGACTGAAATTCAATATTAATCCATTTTATTGAATTCAGGCGCTTCATAGAAGTCGAATTTCCAGGGCATCACACGCTAAGCATAATCTATTTACTTCTGAAAGTTACCAAAAGATTTACTTTAGGATAACCTAATATTTGCTCAATGTAATGGAGGAAGAGAGAATGATGGCTACACTTTTAATTTACAAGATTAAAGGTACCATGGTATTCATAAAAAAAGGCTTAATTCCCTTTAAAAGCCTCAAATTTTAAGTCCAACCCAATTTTGCTCCAAACCTTTTTTGGCCAAGGAAAAAAAAAACCAAACTTCAGATTCACTCCAAAATCTATTTCGGAATTTTGTTTGTCTAAAATGATAACCTAATTTTAGGTCCAATCCCAAATTTACCCCAAATTTTTTTTTTGGTCTAATTTTCACTCTAGTCTCAAATTTTCCCTCGTTAACTATCTGTCCAAAAATCGTCGTTAACTGCCTCGAATTTTCATATCTTAGAATCATATCATTCTGGAGATAATTCTTCATGTCAACTTGCCGATAAGGATTTTCTGTGAACTTGGAAATGCCACGTCAAGTTTGGATAGGACTATGGGGACAGATTTGAGAATAGATTAAAAGTTGGTAATATTTTTTTCTTTTCACGGATCAAATTCGAGGCAAATTTAGAATTGAACCTAAAGTTCGATTTTTTTTTTAATAAAACAAAAATTCAAGGTAGAATTGAAACAATTTTTTTAGGGAATTAGGCCTAAAAAAACTGTAGGGGTGAGCGGTTCCCGGTCCGGTCCGGTCCGGTCCGGTTCTCATAAAAAATCAGGAACCGGACCGTTGGTCCCAGTTCCCATTTTTCGAAACTGCCGACCGGGTAGGCCACTCTCGAAACCGGGAACCAGTGTTCTAAAAAAAAATCGCAAAGGTTTAGTTTTGGTCCGGTCAAATTTAAATCTCAAACTTATCACCTATGTCCAAGAACCGAAAAGTGAGTTTACAAAGTAGGAACGCGAAAGGCAATAAAGAGGTTTTCAAAGAAAAATGAAAGGAATTTCTCGGGAGACCTTGGAGGGGTTCTTTCATTATAAAACTTCTGGTGAAGTAAATAGGTTCAAATGCTATGGAGATATTCATTTCAAGTTGGTGTAAACCGCAGGGAGAACTTGACCTAATTGATTTAGGATCAGGATTCTACTTGCTCAGAATGGAAAACGTTGGGGCAGCTGATCTCGCTTTAAAAATGGGGCCATGGGCGATTGCTGGTCATTACCTCAAAGTTCAAAGATGAAAATCGGGATTAACCCATCGAAAGCTCAAATCACCACTACTCCAGCTTAAGTCAGAGTCCCATCTACTCATAGCGGGTTATTTCACTCCTAAATTCAGGCAGTGAACTTGGTTTGCGCAAGAATAGGGTGAGAGCTTCAAGCAAGTGGACAGATAGGTTGTTTTCGACAAATCCCCTGCTTGAGAAGCTGTTGGGAGTTAGGAGGAATGCGAGGTTCTGTTTTCAGGTTTGACATGACATTAGATAGGACCAATAGAAAGAGAGCCAAAAAAGGATCAGAGATAAGAAAAGAGATCTGCGAAACAAATCCTAAACCTAAACAAGTAAACATTAGGTTTGCTTAAAAAAAAAAATTAAAAAGGCTGGTCTGGCCCGGTCCTAGGCCTAAAATCGAAAATCAGACCAAATTCCTCTAAAATCGGAAATCGGATGATCGGTCCGATCCGGACGATCTTTTTTGCTCGTCCCTAAAAAAATCGTATGAACCATGTAGATCGTCATGTAAATTCTTCGTCGGTGGGCTTTTTTTTTCTTCCTCCATGCATTGAGGAAGAGAGCTCAACTTGGTCTCCCTCCTCAACAACCTGAACCTTCATGATCCTCCGCCGTCTCAAAACCAGGACCCTCCACAGAATAGCAATCCCACGTTCGTATCATTCAAATCAATCTCTCTTCCCTAAACCGCCTTTGTCTCCATCGTACGACCAAAGTCATCGCTCCAATGCATTCTCCATCAACCGTTCGATGGTCGAATCCATCCGCAAGAAGCACCCAACACAAGCCCTTTCCCTCTTCAAGAAACAGCTCCAACTGGGCTTCCCCGGCGACGTCGATGAAGCCACCACCTCTCTGGCGCTCAAGGCCTGTAACGGAGACCTCGGGCTCTGTCGCCAGGTCCATGGCTTCGCCATTTCTTCTGGGTATGTTTCGTTCACTACGGTTTCCAACTCTCTGATGAACGCTTATGCTAAAGGTGGGAGCTTTGACCAAGCTCTGTACATTTTCGAGAACTTGGAGCGGCCCGACACCGTTTCTTGGAATACCGTTCTATCTGGTTTCCCGGATAGTGAGGATGCGTTGAGTTTTGGTATTAGGATGAATTTGTGTGGGGTTGTTTTCGATGCGGTGACATACACTACTTTGCTTGCTATTTGCTTGGATCACGAAGGGTTTCTGTTCGGACTGCAGTTGCATGGTCTTGTGATTAAATTTGGATTGGATACTGAAGTTTTTGTAGGCAACGCTCTTATCACTTTGTATTCGAGACAGGACATGCTAGAACACGCCAGGAAGGTGTTTGATGAAATTCCCAGTAGGGATATAGTTTCGTGGAATGCGATGATATCGGGCTACACAAAAGAAGGAAGTTATGGGGCGGAGGCGATTCGGTTGTTTATTGAAATGGTGAGGGAAGGCATGAAGCTTGATCATGTCTCATTTACTAGTGCTGTTTCGGCTTGTGGCTATGAAAGAAATTGGGAGCTTGGGAGACAGATTCACGGCCTGACGGTGAAAGCTGGATATGAGAAGCAAGTCTCAGTTGGTAATGTTTTGATCTCTAATTATTTGAAGTCTGAGGGTGTGGAGGATGCCAAATTGGTATTCATGAACATGAGTGAGCGTAATGTTGTCTCGTGGACTACAATGATCTCCATGGATGCAGATGCCATGTCTCTTTTCAATCAGATGAGAGTGGATGATGTTTACCCAAATGATGTTACATTCGTTGGACTTCTGCATTTCATAACAAATAACAATATGGTCAAAGAAGGTGAAGTGATTCATGGATACTGCTTAACGACTAGTTTTTGCTCAGAGTTGAATGTTTCCAATAGCCTCATCACAATGTATGCAAAATTTGGAAGCATGGAAAATTCGTTGAAGATTTTTGAAGAGCTCAACTATAGAGAAATCATATCTTGGAATGCTTTGATATCTGGGTATACCCAAAATGGACAGTGCCAAGAAGCAGTCCAGACTTTCTTTTCAGCGACAAAAGAGCTACAGCCTAATGTATATACATTCGGCAGTGTACTAAGTGCCATAGGAGCTGCTGAGGCTATTTCTTTAAGGCATGGCCAAAGATGCCATTCACATCTAGCAAAACTCGGACTAGACACCAATCCAATTGTTTCAGGTGCTCTTCTCGACATGTATGCAAAGCGTGGGAGCATTTCTGAGTCTCTTAAGGTTTTCCACGGAACTCCAGTAAAGAGCCAATTTGCATGGACAGCAATAATTTCTGCTTACGCAAGGCACGGAGATTGTGAGTCTGTGATAAGACTATTCGAGGAAATGGAGAAGGAAGGCATAAAACCCGACGAAATAACGCTTCTTTCGGTGTTAACCGCTTGCGGTAGAGAGGGAATGGTTGATATAGGCCAAGAACTCTTTGACTCGATGGTTGAGGAGTACTTGATTGAGCCGTGGCCCGAACATTATTCATGCATGGTAGACATGTTAGGCCGTGCAGGGAGGCTGAACGAAGCAGAGGAGCTCGCTAGCCGCATTCCAGGAGGCCCTGGATTGTCCGTGCTCCAGAGCTTGCTTGGGTCGTGTAGAGTGCATGGGAACATCGCGATGGCAGAGAGGATTGTGGACGCTCTGACGGATATGGAGCCCACGGAATCAGGGTCTTACGTACAGATGTGCAACTTGTATGCTGAGAAGGGACTGTGGGAGGAGGTGGCGAGAGTGAGGAAAAAGATGAGAGAGAGGGGAGTGAGGAAGGAAATAGGATTCAGCTGGGTGGACGTGGGTGATTCCGATGGTTCGTTGTGCTCGCATGGATTCTCATCGGGCGACATGACCCACCCTCGATGGGAGGATATATTCAGGATGTTGGAGTGCCTGGGATCGGAAATGCAGTTCTTGAGAGAGAGACAGAGACAGAGAGAGACGGAGATAATGCTTCTTGCAATGTGATTTCAACAACACTCTGATACACATGTAATCTCTCGATGAACCGTATGATGGTGGATATAGATTTATCGCCACTGCTTCATGTCAATAGGGGATATGAGTTACTTGGGGACTTCGCGTGGTGAGAAACATGGAGGGAAACAAGATTTTGGAAGGAAATTGATTGGTTTCAAATTTTATCTATATGATAAGTTTTGGTTCAAAATTAAGTCTGTTAGAACATTTCCATCCTCATATTCCTTGAAAAACAAGTTTTCTCTTCATTAGATTAGAAAAAAACACACACACACACAATGGTAAGGCATGTGGCATGTGCATGGACCTGAGCCATGTCAGTCTCAAATAAGAGCTTGAATTGACCATGATCGTTAAGTAATTATGACCGTTTCAAATAAGAGTCTCTCCCATATTTAATTATATATATTTTTTTCTTTGAAGGGGGCTCGGACGGATCGCCGACCCGGCCTTTGACTAGGTCCTCATCGGTTGAGGGCGAGGGTCGCCTCACCCATGCTTTAAGGGGCCCCACCAAGGGTGAGGGTCACCGAGGCTGACCATGGGCAAAAATGAAAAAAAAAAGGATAAAATGAAGGATAAAAAAGAGAGTAAAAGACGAACATGATTTTAGATCATGCTCTTATTTGAGACAAGAAGAGTACTACAGACCTTGTTCGAAATAATATACATTTTATACTCTTATTTTAGAAAATTAGAGCACCCCAAGTCCTCAGTTGGAATTTTTCCCTATGCATACATGATATCAAGTTCAGGAGTTTTCATAAACGAGTTTGGAGTGGATTTTTCTTTCTTTCTGTTTTCTTCTTTACTTATAACTTCAAGTAGTTTCCCTCAATATTTTGAAAATTAAAAAGAACACCTCAAATCCAAAAAAAATCACAACAAGAATGCGATTTTATATGTCAACATTTATATGTCTCCAAAAATTCCAAGAGTTTAAATTAAACATAAATGAAAGTGCGTGGATCGCAAAATCATCGAAAAGAATAAAAAATTGAAAATAGAAGTAAGCTCAAATAATATGAAAAGAAATATTCACTAAATTTTGGCATATTTTCGTATTTATTTAGAACGTGCACTGCAAATTAGGGGTGTCAATGGGCCGGGCCGGGCCGGGTCTCGGCCCGGCCCGAGCCGGCCCGAATTGAGCAGTACCATGCTCGGGCCGGCCCGAACCGGGCCGGGCCGGGCCGGATTTGGGCCAAAAATATTTTTTTCTTTCCTTTTTTTAAAATTTTTTTGAATTAAAATTAATTAACAAACCATCAAATGAAAAAATATAAAAAGAAAATATAAAAATAAATTAAATTTAAAAGAAAAAAATAGGTATTTACAAAAGTTTGGCGTCGGGCCGGCCCGGCCCGAGTACTAGACCCGGCCCAAAAAAGGCCCGAAAATGTAGAAAAATTTCGGGCCGGGTCGGGCCGGGCCGTCCGGCGCGGGCCAAATTGACAGCCCTACTGCAAATATCAGCTGTCCCACGTTGATTATGAACTTTGGCAAAAAAAAAAAAAAATCATTCATTTAAAACGGGCTTTTTTGCACGTATGTGCTCTCCCGAGCTGGAGTTAGCACAGTACGAAGTAAGTCTTTTAATCCAAAAAGATTGGGAAGTAATGAAAAGAAAGTGGAGATATTAGTCGTGAGCGGCAGGATTCGAACCTGCGCGGGCAGAGCCCACATGATTTCTAGTCATGCCCGATAACCACTCCGGCACGCCCACTTTCATGGAGCTGTAGATGCAGCAAAATTAACTAGATATTAATTTATTGGACGGAAAAACTCGAAATTTGGGAATTAAGTACACCTCAAGTGCCATAAGTTGTGTATGTACGACACTCATTTTAGTGCCAAAACTTTCAAATCGATCACTTTAATACTAAATTTTTATAACTTCGATCACTTCAGTGCCAAAACTTTCAAATCGATCACTTTAGTGCTAAATTTTTGTAACTTCGATCACTTAAGTGCCAACTTCTTTTAAAAACGATCACTTCAGTGCCAAGTCCGATGAGCCACGTCAGCTTAAATCGGAGTTGGCACTAAAGTGGTCGTTTTTAAAAGAAGTTGGCACTTAAGTGATCGAAGTTACAAAAACGTAATACTAAAGTGATCGATTGGAAAGTTTTGGCACTAAAATGAGCGTCATACACAACTTATGGCACTTGAGTTGTACTTAAGCCCAGAATTTTGAAATGACTTTCGAAATATGTTGTTTGTTCCGCTTACGAGTACGAATAAATTCAAAATATTTTCGTGACTCATAGTTAGGCATGAAGTGTCCTCCAAACTAAAAATATTTTTCACTAACTAATTATTCTAAGAGGAGAATAATCAATTTTTTTTTTCTAAAAATGCTTTTCAAATCTTGAATTTTTCGCGAAACAAACCATACCCTAATCTTCAAGCTCAGGTGAGTGCTCAAAAGTGCTGCGAACCATCAAGAAGCCCGATGGCTCTCTTTCTTCCTTCTGCTCCGCTCCAGCTTCCAGGCACTACACCTGTGGAGATGGGCCTTAGATTTCCAGAATTTCGCGAGCGCCCACGACTCGGCTGGTTACCATGGCCAAGCCACAAACAAGCACACGTTGCTCGCGGCCACGCCCGCCCGCCCGTTGCTAGAACTGGATTCATGCTCCTGCTTCCGCAGGCAAACGAAGCAAGAACAGCGCATGGGCGAGGAGCCCATCCATCTCGTCGGAGTGTAGTCTCACCGCACAGAGCAGACGGAGCAAAGCTTCCTCATTTTCTATTCCCCAAGCAGACATTATGAGCAGGCCCGAAAAAACAAACACACAAAGCGGAGGAGGCAAACGGAGGAAATCTGGGTCCCAAATCGATTGTTGCAGCTATAGGAGGTGGAGGTAGCCAGGCAGCAAGAAGGATGGATTCCAGTGCGACACCGCATTGAGCTCCAAATCGAGATCTGGATATCTGCGCGCTCACAGATGGAGCACCATGTCTTCGTCGTAGACGCCATCTAAGTGCCTATATGAAAACTCTCAAGGAGAACTATTTCTGTTAAAAAAAAAAAACACGTATGGCTAAAAAATATTCCAAAAATATTTCGCGAAACACTTTTATGCTAAGGAACACTTTTGAAGAAAAAAAAAATTATTTATGAGTTTTGAAGCATTTTTTGAAACACTTTTGAAACCACCATCCATCACTGTCGACGCGCCCACCACCCGTCGCCCACCGCCAGCCTCTGACAATCGCCAGCCGACGGCAACAATTTTTTTTTTTTTTTACTTACCAAACGCATTTTTGTTCCCAAAAATCATAGCGGAAAACAGAAACACAAAAAAATATTTCTGTTCAAAAAATGCCCCTAGGAACATAAACGTTACCATACGCGGCCTAAATCTCTCTAGAAAATACCGGCCTTGATAGTTTTCAACATGAAGAGAGTGCCCAAGAGTCGCAAATGACATAAATGCTGTCATACAATTGGCTTAGTTGCCTAGTTCAATACTGACTTCAACAAGACATGAGTCGAACCCAAAGCACATGCTCACGAATTTGAAGCTCAAATGATACATAAGGATAATCGTCATATTAAGTAGAACAAGAAGAAAGAAGAAAAGCCCCAAAAAGCGCACAATTTCTCTCTAACAGCAACTATTTCAGTCAAAGCCTCCCAAAGCGCAACCGAGTCAAGAGGCCCATCATGCCGATTCGCACTCCACAAAGATTCAAATCAAGAGCTTCTCGATTGCATCCTGGCATTAAGCAAACAATCAGGTCAGTTAGAAAACCACCTCAAGCATTATGATGACATGTTTCTTCTTTAACCAGGCAGTAACATACCTTGAGTTGCTGTATCTGAGACTTTAACTGGCTTCCTTCATTTGTGGTCACGGAACAGGCAATGACAGGTCTTGTGACCCCGCATGCTCGGCCAAGTGCTTGTTTTGAAGGCACAAATACATAGGGCACATTCTGCCATTTTATTCAATGTTTGAATTAGGGTCTACTTGCTGTGAAAAAAATAGGAGGCTGAACATATAGTAGTAGATGCCACATCTAGACCATGATTATTTAATAAGAAAATAACACGCAAATCAATTCATCGTCTATATATTAGGCACGTGTTTGAGTCATGACTCTAGCTATAACAATTGGAATAATTAGATCCACCGAAAACAATTGCAAGATAAACACATTCATAACCTTCCTAGGTAGAACCGGATATTCTCCGTAGTAAAAAAGTTAGCCAATTACAACTCTGAAAAAATCAACAGAGTTTATTAATTAACTCTTTAAACAGGCAACTTGCATTGACAACTGCAGTCAAGCAAGGTTTTAAAGGACATTATGCAACAGGAGCAATTATTACGGATAAAACTTGTCAATTCTATGAACAAACTAAGCAATTAGTAGGTTCTTTCACAACTTGACAAAATGATCCAATGACCATATATACAAATTGAAGCTAATTGCAAAGCTGAGCACCAAGCAGAATCAGTATCAACCCAGAAAATACCAATTGTTCCTGACAGCACGTCACGGATAGAAAACTAAACAAGTGCTCATCGGCCTAACTATACAAGAAGTAAAAAACATCCCTCAATGCATTATCAGCTGATATACAACATTCACTTCATAGGCCTGATCCGTCGATCAGCAATACTCACATATATGCTCGCCAAAAAGTTAAAATTATGAACTTCTAGGCCACAATAACAGCGGTGCAATATCCTCTTCCGCATGCCTACATAACCCAGGCCATCAATCCACAACACAATCAATCAATTGGCTTCCAGCGATAGAAGTACAGGGATTACCGATGGTTCCACTTTGACTTTGTATAACTATGCAAAACATCACAATTAACTAGAGAAAATGTTTGTAACTAGACAATTACTGGAAAAATGAGGGTGATTGGCCTAAAGGGATCAGATCAATAACAAAACTAGAATGCTCGACCCATGTCATTTTATCCAATGCTACAAGGGCTATTAAGCCGATTCTTACGATCAACCTCCTAAAGTACTTTGGCTGGTTTGCACCATGCAGAGAGAGCAGAAATAACGCACATATAAATGACATTATCTCTCAGTGCGACTTCCACCAAATTTTTTGACACAATATAAATGCCTCATGAGCCAAAGCATACAATGGAGGTAACAGTGAAGTTCAGTTTCCAGGAACCATGTGTAGCCTAAAAGAAGCTCTGTAAAACCAGTCGCAAACAATGAGAACACCCCCATCATTATTCCAACGACGTTAGGAAATACAAACTGACACTTTACATATGTATAAAAAAAGTCTCCAGTATAAGAGTATAAATCAAAACCGGTAGCTTCATATGAATCCATCACACCACCCCACCTACCGAACATCAGTGAACTTTTTAACAAGGGGTTGATGCCCGTAAGATAAAAAGAGCTAAACCTAATCCAAAGCATCTTATCGAGTTTCTCTTACGAAAAAATTCCAGTAAGAACCAAAGCTACCGTTGCTTAGCAGTTCTATTGGAGTCAACTGTCATCATTGTACTCACAAAAAAGTTGGGAGCTCACGAAGTGAAAAGAAGAAATACGAATGCTGTGTGAGTAAAGCACCTTATCCTCAGCAAGCAACGGAAGATGGAGGAGGATCTCGAGCGGCTCGGTGTCCGCCGCCATCACTACGAACTCGGAGATGCCCCTGTTCAGCGTCTTCGTTGCTGAAGAAACACAAAACACAAAGCCGGTCAATTCCCCACAAACCGGACACCCATCACTAACTCCCTAAACCCCCAGAAAAGCAAATCAGATCACCCTCGTTAGCGCCCTTCTTGAGCTGCTTGTAATTGGCAGCCTGCTGGACGAGATCGAGTATGGTGATCGAGAGCTGGGCGTCTGCGAGAGGATAAGCCTTCGGATTCACTGCTTCGCCCGTCTGCAACATCATGAAAAAAACCACTCGCGCCCATGAGGAACGCGTACAGCGAACGAAGTAAGCAATGGAAAAACAGGAGAGAAGGGGTCCAATCTGTTCGAAAAGATGGGCGTTACCATTTTCGAAGAGGAGGCTATGCAGAGAGGGGAGAGAAAGGGGCTAGGGTTTCTCCTGTGAAGAGAGCGAAGTAAGAGGGTTTTTAAACTCTTAAGCAGAGGTTCTAAATGATGCCCTACCCAAGACGACGCGTTTAGACAAAAAGAAAAAAGAAATCCAAGATATTTTAATTTTTCATAACCCATGAAAAATACTTTTCTAAACACATTGCGAAGAGTTCATAAAAAGAATTCATTGGTTGCGATGATAATCAACATCAACAACACGTTTATCCCAAATTAGTTGGAGTCGACGATCGATGAACAAAAAAAAAAAGATAGAATAAAATAAAATAAAGAAAAAATAAAAGGCAAAAATCGATACAGGGAAAAAAGAATAAAATATAAATAAAATATGGAAAAAGGGACTAAGGATTAAAAATGTCAGTCTGGAATATAGAAAATCTACCTCTTTCTAATACTAATAGCTTTCATTCACTCACTCCGGATCCTGATTGCCTAACCTTTCTTCAGAAGGTTAGGCATCTAACCTTGCAATATGAACCGTCCATTTTTGGACGGACGACCAAGATCTCCTATTTTTAGGAAATAATTTTTTGAAATATGTATATATATTTTTGTTAGTAATAATCTGGGCCATCCATTCATAACATGGACGGCTCGGATTGAAAAGTTAGGGCCTAACCTTCTAAAGAAAAGTTAAACAATCCCTTTCCACTTCGTCCTAGAACAAACAATACGCCAATCTATTTTTTTTAAATCATTCGTTGTGATGATAATGATTAAAAAAATTTATTGAGGCTTTTACATCTTTTAAAGACGTCGATATTGTCATATTTGATCCTGAAGTAGATTGGTTTCGAGATTTTTCACATTACCATTTTTAGTTTTCGTTTCGTAAATTTCGACCTCTCGATCGGTATCCCCGAGATAGATTTCATCCGTGTCCCATTCAAGCCAAGTTGATATCGCAATCGAGTCAACGACATTAATTTCCTGATCGAGTTAGTAGAGATTATAGGATGGATCGACTTTTTCAAATATTGCTACCTCGAGAGGCATACAGCTTTTTTTTTTTTTTTTGTGGGTATGCCACGTCATCACCGTGTAAACACACCATGAGCATTTTGGGAATTCTGATCAAAAGGCATCAAGTTAGTAAATTGAGTAATTGAAATCACAATTTAGTGTTTCGTCGGAATTTCTCCGGCGACGAAGTATCTATCATCGAAATTAGTTCTTCGAATTTTACATGTGTGAGAAGGGCCTTGTGGTGATTCCCGACTTTTTCGAATATTGCTACCACAAGAGGCATACGGCTTTTTTTTTATGCCACGTCATCACCGTGTAAACACACCATAAGCATTTTGGGAAGTCTGATCAAAGGGCATATGTTAGTAAATTGAGTAATTGAAATCACAATTTAGTGTTTCGTTGGAATTTCTCCGACAACGAAATATCTATCATCGAAAATAGTTGTTCGAATTTTACATGTGCAAGAAGGGCCTTGTGGTGATTCCAGATAGGATTGATCCAAAAAAATCAAAAAATCAACATGTGAAAACTCGGTAAAATTGTACAAACGTAAACCGAATCGGAGTTTGACACAATGGAAAGGCTTAGCTAGTATAATTCTTACAAGCAAACCAATGTATACAGACTTCAACGGAGTTTCATTTTTTCTCTATTTTTTCCTTTTTTGGTTTTTAAAAATGGAAAAAAAAAGGAAAAACATCCACACCGATAGGAGGGTTGCCCCTCCAGGCGGCCGACCCACCACTGGTGCCTGGTGAGGTGTCAGCAGGGGAGGCAAAGGCCGATGGGAGGCGTCAGCGACCCCGTTGACCAGGGCGATGGCCTTTGGCTCTCTCCTGAATCTAGGCAGGGATCGACAGCCGTCGCCTAGGACCGACTGGGGGTCGTCGCCCCTCCACTAGTCAAGGCGGGGCTGACGACCCGATGCCTCGATTGGGGAGAGAGCCAGCTGGCCCTCGCCGAGGCGCCCACTACCCCGCTTGCCTTCGCCCCCCCAAACGGTGGGGCAACGGTTAGAGCTTTCCGCCTATATATACTTTTTTTAATTGTTTTGTTACATTTTAAAGAAACAAAAAAAGAAAAATTTAATAAAAAAAATTAAATATAGAAAAAGATCGAAATGCCCTTGAAATTAGGCCCTTTTTGAAATTTCACAATCATTTTAGGCCCTTATTTAAAACAATGTTTACTTCATACCCTTGTTTTATAAAATAAGGGCACTATAGGCGCTTATTTCAAACAAAGTTAATTTAAGACCCTTATTTGAGAAAATATGAGAACTTCGGACACTTTTTGAAATTTTCTCTAAAAAGAATTCATTCGTTGTGATAATGATGCTCCAAAAAGAAAAAAAGAAAAGAAAAGAGAAGAGAAGGGTATTACCATTTTCGTAACGGTGGAGTTTGACTCGAAGTAAGCAATTGAAAATAAAGAGACAAGGTGCCTAGATGAAGATAATGGTGGAGTTTGACTTGAAGTAAACAATTGAAAAACAAGAGAGACGGGCCCCAATCAGTGCGAAAAAATTGGCATTACCATTTTCGTTTTTCGGTGAGCAAACTATGCATAGAGAGAGAGGGGCCATGGTTTGGCTTGTGAAGAGAGAGCGAAGGAAGGAGGACGACGCTCAAAGAAGAGTTTTAAACTTTTAAGTAGAGGTACTAGATGATGCCATGCTCAAGACGACACCGTTTAGGAAAAAAGAAAAGCAAATCAATGACATTTTCACAATCAATTAAAATACAAATCAAAGCCCTCTCTCGGATCTGGGCGGAGATCGATGGCTACCGCCTAGGACCTAGTGGGGGTCTCCGCCCCTCCCATCATCAAGGCGGGGGCCGGTGACCCCTCGTCCGGATAGGGGATAGGGCAAGCTGGCCCTCACAGGAGCGTTGGCTACCCCACCTAGCTTCGCCCCCTCCCCCCACCCGTGGGGCGACGGCTAGAGGCGGGGCTACCCCTTCCGTATCTATATACTTTTTTTTTAAAAATTTTAAAGAAACAAAAAATTAATAAAAATTAATAAAAATAAAAAATAAAAAATAGAAGAAGATCGAAATGCCCTTGAAATTAGGCACGTTTTTGAAATTTCATGACCATTTAATATCCTTATTTGAAACAATGTCAACTCCATACCCTTGTTTGAAAAAATAAGGGCACTTCATGCTCTTACTTCAAACATTGCTCATTTAAGATCCTTATTTAAGAAAATCTGAGAAGTTCATACCCTTTTTTGAAATTTTCTTTAAAAGGAATTAATTCGTTGTGATGGTGATGCTCCCAAAAGAAAAGAAAACAAGAGAGAATGGTATTACCATTTTTGTAACGGCGGAGTTGACTCGAAGTAAACAATTGAAAATAAAGAGACAAGGTGCCTAGATGAAGATAATGGCAGAGTTTGACTTGAAGTAAGCTATTGAAAAACAAAAGAGAAAGGCCAATCAATGCGAAGAAATGACCATTACCATTTTTGTTTTTTGGTGAGCAGACTATGCAGAGAGAGAGAGAGAGAGGGGTCAGGGTTTGGCTTGTGAAGAGAGAGCGAAGGAAGGAGGAAGACGCTCGAAGAAGGGTTTTAAACTTTTAAGTAGAGGTACTAGATGATGCCATGCTCAAGACGACACCATTTAGGCAAAAAGAAAAACAAATCAAAGACATTTACATAATCATTGAAAATACAAATCAAAACCCTCTCTCGGATCTCGGCGGGGATCGACAACCGCCGCCGCCTAGGACCGAGTAGGGGTCGCCGCCCCTCCCCGAGTCAAGGCGGGGGCCGGTGACCCCTCGATTCGGGATAGGGCCAGCCAGCCCTCGCAGGGGCACTGGCTACCCCACCTACCTTTGCCTCCTCCCCCCAACGGTGGGGCGGCGGCAAGAGGCGGAAGGCTGCCCCTTCCTTCTCTATATACTTTTTTTTTTAATTTTTTGTTAAATTTTAAAGAAACAAAAAAAATAAAAATTTAATAAAAATAAAAATTAAATAATGAAAAAGATCAAAATGCCCTTGAAATTAGGTCATTTTTTGAAATTTCATGACCATTTAAGACCCTTATTTGAAACAATGTCCACTTCATACCCTTGTTTGAAAAAAAAAATAAGGGTACCTTAGGCTCTTATTTCAACCAATGTTCATTTAAGACTCTTATTTGAGAAAATATGAGAAATTCAGACCCTTTTTTGAAATTTTCTTCAAAAGGAATTCATTCCATGTGTTGATAATGCTCCCAAAAGAGAAAAAATAAGAGAGAATGGTATTATCATTTTCGTAACGGTGGATTTTGATTGGAAGTAAGCAATTGAAAATAAAGAGACAAGGTGCCTAGATGAAGATAATGACGGAGTTTGACTTGAAGTAAGCAATTGAAAAACAAGAAAGAAGGCCCCCAATTAGTGCGAAGAAATGGGTGTTACCATTTTCATTTTTCGGTGAGAAGACTATGCAGAGAGAGGGGCCAGGGTTTGGCTTGTGAAGAGAGAACGAAGGAAGGAGGAAAACGCTCGAAGAAGGGTTTTAAACTTTTAAGTAGGGGTACTAGATGATGCCATGCTCAAGACGATACCGTTTAGGCAAAAAGAAAAATAAATCAAAGACGTTTACATAATCGATGAAAATACAAATCAAGGCCCTCTCTCGGATCTCGGCGGGGATCGACGGCCGCCGCCTAGGACCGAGTGGGGGTCGCCGGCTCTCCCCGAGCCAAGGCGGGGGCTGGTGACCCCTCGTCCGGATTGGGAATAGGGCCAGCCGGCCCTCGCAGGGGCGCTGGCTACCCCACCTTCCTTCTTCCCCTCCCCCCAACTGTGGGGCGATGGCTAGAGGCGGAAGGCTGCCCCTTCCGTCTCTATATACTTTTTTTTTAAAAAAATTGTTAAACTTTAAAGAAACAAAAAAAGAAAAATTTAACAAAAATAAAAAACTAAATATAGAAAAAGATCAAAATGCCCTTGCAATTAGGACATTTCTTGAAATTTCATGACCATTTAAGACCATTATTTGAAACAATGTCAACTTCATACCCTTGTTTGAAAAAATAAGGGCACTTCAGGCTCTTATTTCAAACAATATTCATTTAAGACTCTTAGTTGAGAAAATATGAGAAATTCAGGCCCTTTTTTGAACTTTTCTTTAAAAGGAATTCATTCGTTGTGTTGATGATGCACCCAAAAGAAAAAAAAAATAAGAGAGAATGGTATTACCATTTTCGTAATGGCGGAGTTTGATTGGAAGTAAGCAATTGAAAATAAAGAGACAAAGTGCCTAGATGAAGATAATGGCGGAGTTTGACTTGAAGTAAGCAATTGAAAAACAAGAGAGAAGGGCCTCAATCAGTGCGAAGAAATGGGCGTTATCATTTTCGTTTTTCGATGAGAAGACTATGCAGAGAGAGGGGCCATGGTTTGGCTTTTGAAGAGAGAGCGAAGGAAGGAGGAAGACGCTCGAAGAAAGGTTTTAAACTTTTAAGTAGATGAACTAGATGATGTCATGCTCAAGACGACACCGTTTAGGCAAAAAGAAAAATAAATCATAGACATTTTCATAATTAGTGAAAATACAAATCAAAGCCCTCTCCCGGATATGGGCGGGGATCGACGGCCACCGCTTAAGACCGAGTGGGGGTTGCCGCTCCTCCCTGAGTCAAGGCGGGGGCCGGTGACCCCTCGTCCGGATTGACGATAGGGCCAGCCAGCCATCGCAGGGGCACTGGCTACCCCACTTGCCTTCGCCCCCCCCCCCCCCCCAACGGTGGGGCGACGGCTAGAGGTGGAAGGCTGCTTCTGTCTCTATATACTTTTTTTTTGAATTTTTTGTTAAATTTTAAATAAACAAAAAAATTAAAAATTAAATAAAGAAAAAGATCAAAACGCCCTTGGAATTAGGCCATTTCAAAAAATAAAAAGTTAAATAATTAAATAAATTCGAAATGCTAAGAAAAATTAAAAAAATGAAAACAAAAAATAGAAAAAAATTATTAAAAGGAGTTCATGAGATAAAATCAAATTCAATTTTCCATATCAAACGGCAAAAAACATATTCCAGGTCATTTCAGATTTCAGCCAGACACCGGAAAATAATATCATTTTCCTGAAAAATGACTTCCTGAAAAATATTTTCCGGAAACGTCGTATTTTCCGCGAAACAAATGGAGTCTAAAAGGAATTTATTCATTGTGATGATGATGCTCCCGAAAGGAAAAAAAAAATTATTGAGGCTTTTACATCTTTCATGGACGTCGAAATTGTCATATTTGATCCTAAAGTAGATCGGTTTCGAGATTTTTCATGTTACCATTTTCAGTTTTTGTATCATAATTTTTTACCTTGTCGTGTCCCATTCAAGTTAAGTTGATATCACAATCGAATCGACGACATTAATTTCCTGATCGACGTTAGTAGAGATTACAGGATGGACCGACTTTTTCGAAGATTGCTACCACGAGAAGCATACGGCTTTTTTTTTTTTGGATGCCACGTCATCACCGTGTAAGCACACCATGCGCATTTTGGGAAGTCAGATCAAAGGGCATCAAGTTAGTAAATTGAGAAATTGAAATCACAATTTAGTGTTTCGTCAGAATTTCTCCAGCAATGAAATATCTATCATTGAAATTAATTCTTCGAATTTTACATGTGTGAGAAGGGCGTTTTGGTGATTCCTGATAGGATTGATCCAAAAAAATCAAGAAATCAACATGTGAAAACTCAGTAAAATTGTACAAACGTAAATCGAATCGGAGTTTGACTCAACGGAAAGGCTTAGCTAGTATAATTCTTACAAGCAAACTAATGTATACAAACTTCGATGGAGTTTGACTTGACGATGAGACTTGACCACGCTTCGACACTATACCGAAGTATGACTCGACGACAAGGTGCCTAGATGAAGATAATGGCGGAGTTTGACTCGAAGTAAGCAATCGAAAAACAAGAGAGAAGGGCCCCAATCAGTGCGAAGAAATGGGCGTTACCATTTTCGTTTTTCAGTGAGCAGACTGTGCAGAGAGAGAGAGGGGCCAGGGTTTGGCTTGTGAAAAGAGAGCGAAGGAAAGAGGAAGACGCTAGAAGAAGGGTTCTAAACTTTTAAGTAGAGGTATTAGATGATGCCATGCTTAAGACGACACCATTTAGACAAAAAGAAAAACAAATCAAAGACATTTTCATAATCAATGAAAATACAAATCAAAGCCCTCTCCCGGATTTGGGTAGGGATTGACGGCTGCTACCTAGTCAAGGTGGAGGTCGGCGACCCCTCACCCGGATAGGAGAGAGGGCCAGCGGGCCCTCACCGAGGCGCCAGCTACCCCGTCTGCCTTCGCCCCCTCCCCCCACCCCAACGGTGGAGCGATGGCTAGGGGTGGGAGTGTAGCGTCCCGAACCACTGATCCTCATTTTCGTTATCGCCTGTAGCAGCCCGTCTCTTAAACATCGGCTCCAAAACCATAACAAGTGCATGTCACTTACCTAAAAAAAATTGTCAACAATAAGGAGTAAGATCTCTAGCAAGTAAAACGTTCTAAACCATCGACTAAACCAACCAATAGATGAGACAAGAATGAATACTTAAGGCACAACTACTCTCGACATTTCCAAAGCAGTACAATCGATCCAATTCACATACGTCAACTCATCGCGTCAAATCATGTAATGCACATGGTATGAGTAATGCTCATGAACAAGTAATCCGAACATGTGACTCGAGCCACTTTACTTTATATAGTTTAAGGATAATTCCCTAAAAAAGCACCAACTTTAGATCTAATGACAATTTTGGCCCGAACTTTTTTTTTGTTTCACAAAAAAACATCAACTTTAGGTCCAATGACGATTTTGGCATGAACTTTTTTTCATTCCATGAAAAAGCACAAACTTTAACTCGAATCCTAAATTTGACCTCCTTAATTTGGAATTATTAGTTATCCAACGTGATAATTTCACGTCATCAATAAATCTACGTGACATGCTAATGTGGATTTAAGGCACTATTCATCATTTTCTTAACACGAAATTTGAAGTTGTTCATTGTCGCGACCCTCTCGAGGTTGCATGTGGGCTCTCGAGGGTTAATGGGCCGTCCAGTCTGGTCGGACGCGGGCCTCTCCCAAGGCCCGTTACCCAAATCACAACGGAGGTATACGTAGTCGACCTTCAGTGTGGTCTAGTGACATGTGTTAAGTGTGCATGCCATGGAGTCGCCACCAATCATTTTTTTGGAGGGTATGATTAGACCACCCTATTGAATAGTCGGGAGTTTCTATTCAATTCTGCGATAACCAGAGAAATGGGTTCGGGGACTTAGTTACGTCAACTTTCAGAGTTGACGCCCTTTCGGTACCTAAGTTGATTGAATTTTCTGCAATTTTTCTCAAATTTTTTTTTGAATTTTTCCTTAATAATTCTTTTTTTTTGAATTTTTTTATTTGAATTTTTTTATAAATTTTCTGAAAATAAATCCCAACTGACGGTCCCTAACTCGCCACGTGGCGTCTCGGTGACAATCGAATCATTTTAATTTTTGTAAAATTCGAAATTCATTTCTTTTAATGTTAAAAATATTTTTTTATTCTGAAAATCATCGGATCACGACACGTGGCTCATCTGCAGCCATCCAATCTAGCATTTTTTGTTTTTGTTTTTGTTTTTATAGGACGCAACACAATGCAAAAAAATAAAGAAGATATTAAGTCATTATACAACATAAACATAAGCAAAGGAGATGGGATCCGGTGAATTTTACGACGTCGGAGTCCGTCGGTGCTCGTGCAACAATGTGTGGGGGTATAAACCACCAGCAGGAGGCTCGGCCTTCCGATTCTGGGGTAGCACAATATGATTTACAGAAAATAAATAAATAAAACACCTTGGACACCAATAGGAGGCTTAGCCTTCCGATTCTGGGTCTTTTATGCGAAATATAGAAATGCTATGATATAAAGTAAATACACAGCAAATATTTAGACACCAACAGGAGGCTCGGCCTTCCGATTCTGGGTCTTTTATGCGAAATATAGAAATGCTATGACATAAAGTAAATACACAGTAAATATTTAGACACCAACAGGAGGCTCGGCCTTCCGATTCTGGGTCTTTTATGCGAAATATAGAAATGCTATGACATAAAGTAAATACACAGTAAATACGAAAAAATACAAAATAAACAATAATCCGAGCTCGGATGAGGAGGACGTTGAACTATTTTCACAAATCCGAACGGTGAAGATGAAGAAAGAATTGAGATGAGATTATACACAAAATTTTACCTCGATCCGATGGTCGAATTGATCGAAAACTGAAGAAATACCGGCGGATGAACAGTTTCCGCGCCAGGAACAACTTCTGATTTGGCTGCTGTTCGACCACTTGGAGAGATCTTTTTAAAGATCCGAACGGTGGATATGAAGAAGGGGTTAAGAAGACCCTGCACACAAAAAATTAGCTCGATCCAACGGCTCAATCGGCCGAAAACTCAAGAAATGTCGGCGGGTATACAATTCCCACGCCTGGAACAGCTTCTGATTTGGCTGTTGTACGACCACTTTGAGAGATTTGTTTAAAGATCCGAACGGTGGATATTAAGAAGGGATCAAGAAGACCTTGTACACAAAAATTAGGCTCGATCCAACGGTCCAATCGGCCGGAAACGCAAGAAATGTGGAGGGTGGTAGTGTGATGACAAAAAAAATGGAAGAGAGAATATATGGAATGAGCGTGGGAGAGGAAGAAGAAGAAGAAGAAGAAGGAGGAGGAGGAAGAGGAGAAGAAGCTACGGATGATGAGGGGGGGAGTATAAATAGTAATAAAAATAAAATAAAATAATGAAATAGTAATATAATAATAATATAATAAAATATTAAAAAGTAAAAATAATAATAAAATAATCAAAAGTGAAGACAAAATGATTAGTCCCCTTTTCCTTTCAATTTTATGATGTTTTCACTCCTTTTCTTGATTTTCTTTTTTTTTTCTTTTTTTTTGTATTTTTCGAAAATATATTAAAAAAATGAAAATTATGAAAATTATTTTTTTGGTCAAAATGGTTCATTTAGCTTGGCTAAGGTCACCAAAATTGATTTTTCAATTTTTCAACTTTTTATGGATTTTCTATGAATTTTCAAAAAAAAAATAAAAATAAATAAATAAAAATAATTGGATCAAAATTTAGGTGTCAACAGCTGCCCCTCTTTGAGAGGAATCTCGTTAGAGGTTTCTCTCAAAGATAAGGTGACACCTGAGTCCTGATCGACTCGACTCTGGAAACTAAAGGAAAAGGAGTCTTGACATCCAATCTCCATGCTTGTCCATGTATGCTCTTTCTTGAAGGGGAAACATTCATTTGACATGAGAGAGTGAGATAATAGAGAGACATACCTGCCACTTACCTGTTCGATGTTTGTGCGATTTTCGCGGTGTTTGATGGATTCAAGAGAATTTCTAGGAACTCGTTACTAGAGTATCCTAGAGAGGTTAAGCTCTGACCCGTATGGTAGGTCAAACCATAATGGGATTCCTAACTGATAGGAATCTAAGGAAGGCACGTCCCATTTGATATTTGCCAATGATTTTGATCCGTATGGTGGATTGGACCATTGAGTTGACCATTTAAGTGATTTTCACTATTGGATTGACCCTTCAGGCGGTTTCTACCTTTGATTGACCCTTCAGGCGGTTTCTACCATTTATTTTGACCCTTTAGGCGGTATCTACCTTGGTTTGACCCTTTAGGCGGTTTCTACCTTTGTTTTGACCCTTTAGGCGGTTTCTACCTTTGTTTGCTTTGAAAAGGGGTCTCATGACGAGGGTTCTCCACGTCCGATGAGACTGCCTAAATTTTGAAAAGGGGTCCAGAGACGAGGGTTCTCCACGTCATGCTGAGACTGTTTGATATTTTTGAAAAGGGGTCCTAGAACGAGGGTTCTCCACGTCATGCTAGGACTGCTTGATTTTGAAAAGGGGTCTCATGACGAGGGTTCTCCACGTCCAATGAGACTGCCTGATTTTTTAAAAAAAGGGTCTCATGACGAGGGTTCTCCACGTCCGGTGAGACTGTTTGATATTTTTGAAAAGGGGTCCTAGAACGAGGGTTCTCCACGTCATGTTAGGACTGCTTGATTTTTGAAAATGGGGTCTAACCTCACCCCTTCTTTCGAAAGATCCCGAAATTTGCCGGGAATTCAGTTTTGAAGCAGTGAAAAATTTTATTTTGACAAAGCTTCACTTGAGTTTGTTGAGGCGACATTCTGGGAGCTGGGTTCTCCAGGTATCCTGCAGAAGTTTGAGCCTGAAAGATTTTTCTTCACCAAGAAAACATTAGTAATCTTTGGGAAGACCACGGCTGTCCATTTGACAAAAACCGTATGACTTAAGTTTTAATCGTGAAATGTGCATTTTGATGCTGGAGGTTATCCAAAGCATTCTTGCAACATGCAAATGTGATCACAAATCTCTTGCACGGAAAATCTGGACCAACAGTTTGAAAATTCCAAAAAGAGTTTGTTCAAAACACCAATTGGAATATTTCTCGACAAGGAGGTCTTCTCACCTGTTTTGCGATAGTGGTTTTTTATAGGGAACGCATTCAATTCCCTACTAACCTGTGCCTTGGTTTTAGGCTCATTCGCAGCGCATACATTTTGATCGGTCGGGAGGTCTTCCACGGGACCATAATGTTGGGCTTGGATATTGGTTTTCAAGGGGGGGACTCACTTTTGAGTCGGGGCCATTGAATGAAAGTCTTCACTATCTGCTCCGGGTTTACAAGTCAAGAACCCTGCAAAATGAGAAAGAAATAGTCTTGCTCGTACTTCTTCGAGCTAAGCAATATGTTAACCCAAGTGTCTTAGTCAGAGAAGACTGTTTCAAGGTTGTAATATTGGTAGGATTGGGGATCGAAAAAGGCTTGTTTTTGGCCTAGAATTCGTGACGGGTTTGACATTGGTGATCATTGCTGATTTGCCTCCTGTCATTTCCTTTTTGCATCTTTAGTCTTTGAGGTGCACAATCGATTTTGAGGTGTGCACCAGCTCTTTAGAGAGCGTCTCTTGTTGCATTCAGAGACCGACTCTCTCTATGTCTTTGTTCTGTGTTTGGCAGCATTTGGGGAGCAGCCCTTTTGGATTTGGCTCATTAAAGGATTTCCTCTTTTCCCATCCGGCTTCATTGGGGATCAATCAAACAACTTGCACGAGCATCGGCCTTGCTTTTACCAGGCACTTTGCTTTTTCTTAATGCCGTGGATTTTTCTCATTCATTTTTGAAATCCCATTTTTTTCTCCTCTTCATGGGATCGTGTTAGACCTATGATCAAAGATCTAACAAGGTTAAGCATTAACTTAGGAATTTTTTTGCAAACCCTAAGTCTTGAACTCCTTCGTTTCTGAAGTGATGCTGCATCCGTCTTGGAATGTGCAATGATCACCAACAAGTTTATGAAATGATTTTGCAGGCTCAACTTGGCTATGCAAAGGATTCGGTGTGTGGGATAGAGAAATGAATGCTTCTCATCATCCTATGGCACTTGGATTACCATATAAACAACACACAAAGATTAATGTTAGTCCGAGCAAGAAAATTTCTAACCATTTTCTCCTGATGCTGCTGGACTCACCTCCATTTTGCCCAATGTGGGGTGGTTCTTGACAGGGTTAAGAATGAAAAACGCCGTTCAAAGGGGTTTATCAACGGCCACCTGTAGTGTTTGGGGATATGAAACGAATGCCTCTGTCGTCCCAACCCATGTAATCGCTGCAAATGGTCCCTACCATCGTAGACCCAGATTTTGCTATCTGCCCACTCCACTCCTCTCTCAAGTGTGTGTTGGACATGTTTGGATTAGGCTCGCCTCTCTTTTGAGTAAACTTCCTTTTGAATGATTTGACAAATAATGATATTTGGAAAAATTCACTCCCTTCTTTCCCAAAATTTATCCATTGAGGGGATTTTGTGATGTATCGTGCATGTTTTATTCATGCTTTGGGCAACCTCCCGATTTAAATCATGAACATCGATGCATTGGATAATTTTCATGACGACTGAAAGGATTTTAACATTCTTTATCTCTAGCTAACTGGGAAAGGGATACTTACCTACCTGTTGCGGCTGCAGACCCCTGAAAATGTAAGAGAAGCATATGATTGTATATTCACGATTTTTTTTGAAAATCGAAACGATACATCCTACCCTCGGTCATGTACCCTAACAAGTAGTACGTGGGATGTAAAAACTTGTTCGTCTCCAAGGCGACTCCCTTGTCAAAAACAAACAATAAGTGTCAGTTTGCGTTCCAAAATTCAAGACAAATTGGAACGATACCGCTTTGTTCTTGCTTGGTGTTTTCATTTGAACACAAACGCGCGGCTTGCAGAAATTGGCCTTCTATATTGTGGCCACGATTCCTCCGTTTGGTTGGCGATGAATCATTCTCGAGGATTTGCCCCAGAGGAAATCCATTTGTGTTTTTGGGCGCATTCCAGCGTCACTCTTCATAGTTCCTCCACTTGATCAAAGACCCTTCCTTGGAATGCTGACTCCCAAGGTTAATAATTTTATTCGCCTCCTCATTGGCGAGTTCTTTTCTTTTGTGGCTTTTGGCGCCAACGACTTCCTGTTAAATGAGGAAAACTCATGTTAAGCATGGGATTTATGGAGATCAAATTGGAACGATACAAAGTTACCGCCTCTAGGTTTGTATCCTGGGGTTTATTTCTGATGCAGATAACTCTGTTATTGCGTCTACGGATTTTGCCAGAGAAGAAACGTCCTTCTTTGCCCAGGGCAAAATTGATTCGCATTCCCCAGTCATGCCTTAACGCTTTCCGCTTTTGTTGGAGATTTCTAATCCAATCTGAAGGAGTCCACGCACCTGCATGTGAAGAAATAGACGTGGGTTTTTTTATCTGATTTCATTTGGAATTTCTGAAAAGGGGCAGCTGTTGACACCTGATTTTTTTTACCATTTATTATTGTGATTTTTATTCTTTAAAATTAATTAAAAATATCAAAAAAGGTCATAAAATCACAAAATCAACTTTGGAAGCCTTGGTTTAACCTTAGGAACCAATTTTGAACAAAAAATATTTTTCGGTATTTTTAATATTTTTCGAGTTTATTTAATTATAAAAATACCCAAAAAATCAGAAAAATACCATTCGTGGTCAGAAAAATACCCAAAAATATTCGATAATTTTGTTTTAATTTCCTCTTCAAGTGTGTCACTTTAAATCTCAAAAATTCGGCTCGGGTCACTATGTTCCTTCACAAACATAAACCCGAACCGAGCCTAAAAAAAATCATTTTCGAGTCTTTTAGTTTTCAATTCTCACTTTTTATAAGCTATGACATTGGATTCTAAAGTCTTAAAGTGCAATTAGGTCAATTTGCCCTCCAATTTAATCAATTTTTACCAAAAGGGCTTAATTGCACATTTTTCTTTCAATTAGTCCCCGGTTTCACGGATGTATACGTATGCTCTACGTATTTATACGCCATACGTATTTATACGCCATACGTATTTATATGCCATACGTATTTATACGCCATACGTATTTATACGTTATGCATATTTGTATTGTTTGGTAACCTCTTTAACTCTTGTAATAATAATAATGGTTATTATTTTTAACACCTTTGTTAGTGCCTTTTTTAGCATTTTTGTATTGTGAGTGCTATTGCTAGTACTATTTTTAAATAGCATTTTTTGTATTATAAATTGTGAGTGCTATTGTTAGTGCTATTTTTAAATGACATTTATTTATCATAAATTGTGAGTGCTATTGTTAGTGCTATTTTTAAATGGCATTTATTTATCATAAATTGTGAGTGCTATTATTAGATAGAATTTATAATTGTTAGTGCTATTTTTAAATAGAATTTTTGTATTATAAATTGTGAGTGCTATTGTTAGTGCTATTTTTAAATAGAATTTTTGTATTATAAATTGTGAGTGCTATTGTTAGTGCTATTTTTAAATAGCATTTTTGTATTATAAATTGTGAGTGCTATTGTTAGTGCTATTTTTAAATGTCATTTATTTGTGAGTGCTATTTTTATATAGAATTTATAATTGTTAGTGCTATTTTTAAATACAATTTATTGGAATGTATTTTTGGCTATAAAAGGATGGCAAGAGTTTTGAGGTTGAAGGGGAGAGACATTTTGTAGAGTGTGCAAATTTTTGAGAGCTTAGAGAGAAGAACACAAACACTCTCTATATTCTCATCATCTTGAGTGAGCAAAATATACTAAGTTCGGAATATTGATTCCGCATATTGCTAGCACAATTGTTGTGGAGTTATTAGTCGTCTCCCCGTTCGTCAATTGGTGGTGCGTCCGAACTAGATGCCTAACACTTGTGGAGGCTGAGATCGAAGAACATCGAACCGACACCTCCGTTCAAGCACGCTACGAGAGGTAATCTATTTACTCCCTTTGAGACTTTGTGATTTTTTTCGATTGAAATGCACGAAGTACGCCTCTGGAGATACATGTATGGGTTGTTATTTATTTCTGCTACGTGTTACGTGGATCCCAACAGTGGTATCAGAGCCAATCCTTAGGTGTTTTCGTGCATTTAATTGATTTTTTGCAATTTTTGCAATACTATGGCCAATATGTATTAACGAATTGTTCGTCTTACATGGCTAATGGAGATTGATTATTTTATATGATAAATTAATCAACGTAGCAAAAATTGAGACTAAATCAATTTTGAATCGAAAATTTATGGCTATCTTATTTTACGTAAAAATTCTGAATATGATTCAACGTAGAATTTTTATTGTGCCTTCCTAAGTTTTAAATTGTGAATTTATTACTTACGTGAAAGGGTGGTGATCATGGAAAAACCCCTAATCAATGTGATTGATGTATATATGAATGTATGATGATTATTTATATATTTGGGGTTGTAATTATTAAATGGAGGCTGCGTACTCCTTTTATTTTTCATGTAATCTTTATTTTTAGCATAGTCAATTGTTGATGTAAATGCTACGAGGATTACGTGGAGGAGCCTTTTAAGTCGGCGAGCTCTTTGGGGCCCAATTCTTGAAGAGTTCAAGAAACCAAGAAGAAGCGAAGAGCGGCTCTCCGTTATTAAAATATTAAAATGATTAAATGTGGTCTCATTGGCTCGAGACCCATTAAGTCATAATTCCATGATCACCACGTAGGATAGATGTTTATGTGATTGATATCTATTTATTTATTATGATTACGTGAGCATGTTAAACTGGTTAATGTGCAAAGTCAGACTTACCTCACCCAAACTTGCGCCTGCATGAACTCTTAGTCAGGAAAATCACTCGCGTTAGGTACCGAAAGGGCGTTGGTAACACCAGCGTAACCAAGTCCCCGAACCCAAAATCTCTGGTTCCGCAGAACTGATCGATCTCTCCCAATCGGTCAGTAAGGTTTCCGGTCTACCCTCCAAGAAAGACCGGTGGCGACTCCAAATGCATGCACAATTTGCACATGCCACCACGACCACACTGAAGGTCGAAAGAGATCGACTCTTATCGTCGAAGAATACTCCCGCCGCGATTTGGTATGGGCCTGGGAGGGCTCGCGCCGATCCAAGACCCGTGATCGGTAATCCATTAGCCGCGTCCGCTTCCGGACGGGTCGCGACAGCTGGCGACTCCGCTGGGGAATTTGTTCTAGAACCTATGGTTCTAGACCTCAAGTGGACTTAGGCCGTAATTAAAACGCTGAGTGATTTTTCTAACCATGCAGGCGCTCTTGAAGGTGAGGTAAGTCCGCTTATGATAGGTGTTATATGTTTTTGCAGATTGGAGTGATAAGGGGGGTAGTCTGTGATTAACATTGTCTTATGCAGGTTGGCGTAGGAATGAATGATTGTGTGTATGTTTTATATTGAAGCGGTGATTGTTAAATAAGATGCATGTTTATCGCTTTAGCACGACATCGAAAATACACACAACCGCGCCTAAAACCCCGGGTGCCGTCTATAGGAAAATAATAGAAGGGATTGAAAATGGAATCTCCGTGAGGAAAGACACGGGGTAATCCACTTTTCAATTCCGCTCATTTCAAACTATGGATCGAGCCCCAATGCAACGATAGTTGTGCAATGGAATCTGCTCTTTCTAGAACTCGAGGTGGGAACCTTGACCTTAGGTGCCAAATCCTTTGATTTTTGGTAGTTTTATCCTCACTTGTCTCATGTGCATGTCTTTAGATGGTTGGTATATCTAAAACCACCTAAAAAAAAAAATATCGGTGATCCTGGAGTCACATCTCGAAGACTGGAACTGGGGCATCTCCAAGTGTTCGGACCACATTCCTTTGATTGATTTGACATTCTTAGTTCTATTGTATAAGATTAATTTTGCTGAGATCCTCTCTATCTCGTCCCTTAGATTGATTGTATTAGGGATCTATTTGTATTGTATACATCTTGATAAGGCTCATTTCTATCGAAAATGGGGGCAAATTCCCCAAACCTGTGGAGCATAGTGGAATTCGTCCCTTCAGTGCAAAATGCATTTGGCCGCAGAGCCACCCGTTTGGTGAAAGGACGTATCGTTCCTAATTGATTTTTAATCAGATCTGAGGATAAGTTCTTCTCCATTTTTTTTTATCTCAGGTGATAAAAGAGACAATGCACCCAAAAGCTCATACATTCAAATGACAAAACAGACGTCGCCCAGCTGGGGAAAATGAACCGTAGGCATTACAAATACCTTCAAACACTGATGGAGGAATTCGATAGATGTTGTTCATATCAATATGCAACATCAAAACGGAATACAAATCAAGTGTAAAAGGACGTATCGTTCCAAAACGATTATTTCCTTGATATGGGAATAATGCTTCCTTTCTTTTTCCTCTCAGATGATGATCAAGAGCAGAGGACGCATGATGTAATGCTTTCAAATAACAAACAGGGAACATCAAATACCTCAAACGGCGACTGTGATCGAGAGAATCACCAAACCGCCACATGACGAACCCCAAGAATATCAGGCTATCTCGAGACAGATAAAATTGATCAAGGACTCTGACAATCGGGACGGATGATCAGAATCTGCCAAAAATCAATGGGAGCAGGTTCCCCCCCCCCATTTACTTTGAGGAGCCAAACCGGGGGCAAACTCTCATGATCCCCCATGAAAGCGCATCGGACCAGGGTTATTAAATCCAGAGATAACAAACATCAAGACAAGCCTTACCAAGGCAAAATACTTGAAGAACACCGTCCCTTCAAATGTTGGAAACCCCGAAGGGAGTATCTCTTTCCTGAAATTTCAAATGAAGTCAAAACCTACACCTGTTTCTTCATGTGCAGGTGCATGGACGTTGTCAAAATTGAATTGAAAATTGCCAACAAACACAGAAAGTGCTAAGGCATGTTGCCAGGACAAACGTCGCCCAACTGGGGCAGAACGGCCGTTAATCTCACGAACAACACCCATAAATACAGACGAGAGAAGACATTCCCAAAGTGGATGATGATTGCAGCAAAATGCAGGAATGAATGAAAAACCATGCCTAACTGGGGCAAGTGAATCATTTGTACGCCGGACGTTTCTTCTCTGGCAAAATCCAGGGACGCAATGACATAGTCGTCCGCATCAGAAGTAAACCCCAAGATACAAATTTGGGTGAACGGTAATTTTGTATCGTTCCAATTTGATCTCCAAAGATCCCACATGTAACATGAGTTTTTCCTCATTTAGCAGGAAGGCGTTGGCGCCGAAAGCCACAAAAGAAAAGAACTCACTAATTGGGGAGCGAACAAAATTATCGGCCTTGGAAGTCATGCACTCCAAGAAATGGTCTTTGATTATAAGATCGAGTGGAGGGTAAAAAGTATCGCTTCCACACATCATGCTTTGACATGCATTCCGATAACAATTTCATTTTTCCTTGAATAAAAGGAACTTTGAAGAATGGCGCTGGAATGCGCCCAAAAACACAAATGGATCTCCTCTGGGGCAAATCCTTAAGAATGATTCATCGCCAACCAAACGGAGGGATCGTGGCCACAATATAGTTGGCCAATTTCTGCAAGCCGCGCGTTTGTGTTTAAATGAAAACGCCAAGCAAGAACAAGGCGGTATCGTTCCAATTTGTCTTGAATTTTGGAACGCAAACTGACACTTATTGTTTGTTTTTTACAGGGGCTCGCCATCAAGGCAAAACGAGTTTTCACATCCTATGTATTACCCGTTGGAATACATGACCAAGGGTAAATTGTATCGTTCTAATTTTTTGAAAAATTCGTGAACGTACAATAACATGTTTCTTCCGCATTTTCAGGGATCTCCAGCCGCGGGGGACAGGTAAGTATCCCTTTCCCCAATCCATTGAAGATGTTAAATAAAAAACAGAGAGAAAAAGAAAAGCTTTCAGAATCAAATGTCTAGAAAATACATAGAATTCAAACTTCATTGGCATTCATGTTTTAAAACAGGAGGTTGTCTGAACATGAATAAGAACATGCATGGTGCATCATAAAATCCCCTTGACGGGTAAAATTTTTGGAGAAAATGAAAGAGATTTTTTCTAATCAAAAGTTCAAAACTTTCAAAATGACGTTTTCTCAAAAGACGAAAGGCAAAGCCTAATCCAAACACGTCCTATACACACTTGAGAGAGAAGTGGAGCGGATCAGATAGCAAAATCTGGACCTACGGAAGTAGGGACCATCCGCAGCGATTACATGGAATGGGACGACGGAGGCATTCGTTTCTTATCCCCAAACACTACAGGTGACCATTGACAACCCCTTCGAACGGCGTTTTTCATTCTCAACCCTGTCAAGAACCACCCCACATTGGGGCAAAATGGAGGTGAGTCCAGCAACATCAGGAGAAAATGGTTAGAAATTTTCTTGCTCGGACTAACATCAATCTTTGTGTATTGTTTATATGGTAATCCAAATGTCATAGGATGATGAGAAGCATTCATTTCTCTATCCCACACACCATATCCTTTGCATAGCCAAGTTGAGCCTGCAAATTCATTTCATAAACCCATTGGTGATCATTGCAAGTTCAAAAGCAAAGACAAATCACTTCAGGAACGGAGAAGTTCAAGACTTAGGGTTTACGAAGAAAACTACTAAGTTGATACTCAAGCGTGCTAAGAGCCAAGTCATATATCTAGCACAATTGCCAAGCATCCCACTTTCGACAAGAGATTAAAGAAATCCCCAGCATCAAGAAAAAGCAAAGTGCATGGTAAAAGCGAGGCCGATGCTCGGATGAACAATTTGATCGATCCCTAAAGAAACCTGGTAGGGAAAAGAAGAGGGAAAAACCCCTAATGGAGTCAGATCAAGAAGACTGCTCCCCAAATGATGTCAGCCGTGGAGCAAAAACACAGAAAGAGTTGTCAACTTCTTAATACCACAAGAGACGCTCTCTAAAGAGCTGGTGCACACCTCAAAATCGGTTGCGCACCTCAAAGACTAAAGATGCAGAAAGGAAATGACAGGAGGCAAATCAGCAATGATCACCAATGTCAAACCCGTCACGAATTCTGGGCCAAAAACAAGCCTTTTTCGGTCCCCAATCCTACCAATGTCACAACCCTGAAACAGTCTTCTCTGACTAAGACACTTGGGTTAACATATTGCTTAGCTCGAAGAAGTACGAGCAAGACTATTCCTTTCTCATTTTGCAGGGTTCTTGACTTGTAAACCCGGAGCAGATGGTGAAGACTTTCATTCAATAGCCCCGACTCAAAAGTGAGTCCCCCCTTTGAAAACCAATATCCAAGCCCAACATTACGGTCCCGTGGAAGACCTCCCGACCGATCAAAATGTATGCGCTGCGAATGAGCCTAAAAACTAGGCACAGGTCAGTAGGGAATTGAGTACATCCCCTATAAAAATCATTACCTCAAAACAGATGAGATGGCCTCCTTGTCGAGAAATATTCCAATTGATGTTTTGAACAAACTCTTTTTGGAATTTTCAAACTGTTGATCCGAATTTTCCATGCAAGGAATTTGTGATCACATTTGCATGTTGTAAGAATGCTTTGGATAACCTCCAGCATCAAAATGCACATTTCATGACTAAAACTTAAGTCATAAAATTTTGTCAATTGGACAATTATTGTCTTCCCAAAGATTATTAACATTTTCTTGGTGAAGAAAAATCTTTCAGGTTTGAACTTTCTGCAGGATACCTGGAGAACCCAGCTCTCAGAATGTCGGCTCAGCAGACTCAAGTGAAGCTTTGTCAAAATAAAATCTTTCACTCCTTCAAAACTGAATTCCCGACAAACTTCGGGATCTCTAAAAAAGAGGGGAAGAAAAACCCTTTTAAAAGAAACAGTCTCATCGGACGTGGAGAACCCTCGTCATGAGACCCATTTTCAAAAATAAGGCAGTCTCATCGGACGTGGAGAACCCTCGTCATGAGACCCCTTTTCAAAAACCAGGCAGTCTCATCGGACGTGGAGAACCCTCGTCATGAGACCCCTTTTCCAAAATATCAAACAGTCTCATCGGACGTGGAGAACCCTCGTCATGAGACCCATTTTAAAAAATCAGGCAGTCTCATCGGACGTGGAGAACCCTCGTCATGAGACCCATTTTCAAAAATCAGGCAGTCTCATCGGACGTGGAGAACCCTTGTCATGAGACCCCTTTTCAAAAACCAGGCAGTCTCATTGGACGTGGAGAACCCTCGTCATGAGACCCCTTTTCAAAGCAAAACCAAGGTAGATACCGCCTGAAGGGTCAACACAAGGTAGAAACCGCCTAAAGGGTCGATTCATGGTAGAAACCGCCTGAAGGGTCAACACAAGGTAGATACCGCCTGAAGGGTCAACACATGGTAGATACCGCCTGAAGGGTCAACACAAGGTAGAAACCGCCTGAAGGGTCAAATCAAAGGTAGAAACCGCCTGAAGGGTCAACTCATGGTAGAAACCGCCTGAAGGGTCAAACCAAGGTAGAAACCGCCTGAAGGGTCAAACCAAGGTAGAAACCGCCTCAAGGGTCAACTTATTGGTAGATACCGCCTTAAGGGTCAACACGAGGTAGATACCGCCTTAAGGATCAACACGAAGGTCTGATCCACCATACGGATTAAAATCTCTAGCAAATCCCAAAGCGTGGGGATGCGCCTTCCTTAGGTTCCTACCAATTAGGAATCCCATAATGGTATGACCTACCATACAGGTCAGAGCTTAATCTCCCTAGGATTTTCTGTGACGAGTCCTAGGCATCTTCTTGAAAGTTGTCGCAACCGACATCATCCGACAGGTGAGCTTCAGGTAAGCCTCTCTCACTACGGCCCATGTTCAAATTGTTAGAGCAAACCGGGGATTGATTTGAGCTTTTATCAATAGGCTTAAGGATCCGATGTCATAACATTTCTTCTCTTATTTTCCCAGTTGAGTCGGTTAGGAATCAGGTGCCACCTTATCTTTGAGAGAAACCTCTAACGAGATTCCTCTCAAAGAGGGGCAGCTGTTGACACCTGATTTTTTTTACCATTTATTATTGTGATTTTTATTCTTTAAAATTAATTAAAAATATCAAAAAAGGTCATAAAATCACAAAATCAACTTTGGAAGCCTTGGTTTAACCTTAGGAACCAATTTTGAACAAAAAATATTTTTCGGTATTTTTAATATTTTTCGAGTTTATTTAATTATAAAAATACCCAAAAAATCAGAAAAATACCATTCGTGGTCAGAAAAATACCCAAAAATATTCGATAATTTTGTTTTAATTTCCTCTTCAAGTGTGTCACTTTAAATCTCAAAAATTCGGCTCGGGTCACTATGTTCCTTCACAAACATAAACCCGAACCGAGCCTAAAAAAAATCATTTTCGAGTCTTTTAGTTTTCAATTCTCACTTTTTATAAGCTATGACATTGGATTCTAAAGTCTTAAAGTGCAATTAGGTCAATTTGCCCTCCAATTTAATCAATTTTTACCAAAAGGGCTTAATTGCACATTTTTCTTTCAATTAGTCCCCGGTTTCACGGATGTATACGTATGCTCTACGTATTTATACGCCATACGTATTTATACGCCATACGTATTTATATGCCATACGTATTTATACGCCATACGTATTTATACGTTATGCATATTTGTATTGTTTGGTAACCTCTTTAACTCTTGTAATAATAATAATGGTTATTATTTTTAACACCTTTGTTAGTGCCTTTTTTAGCATTTTTGTATTGTGAGTGCTATTGCTAGTACTATTTTTAAATAGCATTTTTTGTATTATAAATTGTGAGTGCTATTGTTAGTGCTATTTTTAAATGACATTTATTTATCATAAATTGTGAGTGCTATTGTTAGTGCTATTTTTAAATGGCATTTATTTATCATAAATTGTGAGTGCTATTATTAGATAGAATTTATAATTGTTAGTGCTATTTTTAAATAGAATTTTTGTATTATAAATTGTGAGTGCTATTGTTAGTGCTATTTTTAAATAGCATTTTTGTATTATAAATTGTGAGTGCTATTGTTAGTGCTATTTTTAAATGTCATTTATTTGTGAGTGCTATTATTAGATAGAATTTATAATTGTTAGTGCTATTTTTAAATAGAATTTTTGTATTATAAATTGTGAGTGCTATTGTTAGTGCTATTTTTAAATAGCATTTTTGTATTATAAATTGTGAGTGCTATTGTTAGTGCTATTTTTAAATGTCATTTATTTCTGAGTGCTATTTTTATATAGAATTTATAATTGTTAGTGCTATTTTTAAATACAATTTATTGGAATGTATTTTTGGCTATAAAAGGATGGCAAGAGTTTTGAGGTTGAAGGGGAGAGACATTTTGTAGAGTGTGCAAATTTTTGAGAGCTTAGAGAGAAGAACACAAACACTCTCTATATTCTCATCATCTTGAGTGAGCAAAATATACTAAGTTCGGAATATTGATTCCGCATATTGCTAGCACAATTGTTGTGGAGTTATTAGTCGTCTCCCCGTTCGTCAATTGGTGGTGCGTCCGAACTAGATGCCTAACACTTGTGGAGGCTGAGATCGAAGAACATCGAACCGACACCTCCGTTCAAGCACGCTACGAGAGGTAATCTATTTACTCCCTTTGAGACTTTGTGATTTTTTTCGATTGAAATGCACGAAGTACGCCTCTGGAGATACATGTATGGGTTGTTATTTATTTCTGCTACGTGTTACGTGGATCCCAACAGTGGTATCAGAGCCAATCCTTAGGTGTTTTCGTGCATTTAATTGATTTTTTGCAATTTTTGCAATACTATGGCCAATATGTATTAACGAATTGTTCGTCTTACATGGCTAATGGAGATTGATTATTTTATATGATAAATTAATCAACGTAGCAAAAATTGAGACTAAATCAATTTTGAATCGAAAATTTATGGCTATCTTATTTTACGTAAAAATTCTGAATATGATTCAACGTAGAATTTTTATTGTGCCTTCCTAAGTTTTAAATTGTGAATTTATTACTTACGTGAAAGGGTGGTGATCATGGAAAAACCCCTAATCAATGTGATTGATGTATATATGAATGTATGATGATTATTTATATATTTGGGGTTGTAATTATTAAATGGAGGCTGCGTACTCCTTTTATTTTTCATGTAATCTTTATTTTTAGCATAGTCAATTGTTGATGTAAATGCTACGAGGATTACGTGGAGGAGCCTTTTAAGTCGGCGAGCTCTTTGGGGCCCAATTCTTGAAGAGTTCAAGAAACCAAGAAGAAGCGAAGAGCGGCTCTCCGTTATTAAAATATTAAAATGATTAAATGTGGTCTCATTGGCTCGAGACCCATTAAGTCATAATTCCATGATCACCACGTAGGATAGATGTTTATGTGATTGACATCTATTTATTTATTATGATTACGTGAGCATGTTAAACTGGTTAATGTGCAAAGTCAGACTTACCTCACCCAAACTTGCGCCTGCATGAACTCTTAGTCAGGAAAATCACTCGCGTTAGGTACCGAAAGGGCGTTGGTAACACCAGCGTAACCAAGTCCCCGAACCCAAAATCTCTGGTTCCGCAGAACTGATCGATCTCTCCCAATCGGTCAGTAAGGTTTCCGGTCTACCCTCCAAGAAAGACCGGTGGCGACTCCAAATGCATGCACAATTTGCACATGCCACCACGACCACACTGAAGGTCGAAAGCGATCGACTCTTATCGTCGAAGAATACTCCCGCCGCGATTTGGTATGGGCCTGGGAGGGCTCGCGCCGATCCAAGACCCGTGATCGGTAATCCATTAGCCGCGTCCGCTTCCGGACGGGTCGCGACAGGTACTCCCTCCGAAGTTTCGTCCTTTCGTGCTTTTCGAGCAATCTGCCCTGGTGAGGCCGGTTTCGCTGTTTGTCCTATTTGGATTTGATGACCCTGGTCTGTTGTACTTTTAGGAGGGGATCATGAGAGTTTGCCCCTGGCTGGGCTTCTCGGAGAAAAGGGAGAGACTTGCTCCCACGAGTTTTGCCAATCCTGGTCATCTATGAATTCGTGCTTTTCATTCTATTCAAAGAAGGTATTGATAAAACTTGAGATTTTCTTTTCAAGCATTCTTTTCACAGAGATTTTCAGGTGATGAGAAACTTTTTCAGGTTTTCTCAAAGATTTTGTTCACAAATTGAGCCATTAGAACGCTCTTGAAAACATTCAGTCAGACTTATGTTATGAAAAGGGGTACTCCTTGTTTCGTCATTTGGAAGCACTGCCATCTGATTCCCCTGCTTTTGATCGTCGCTGGAATGGATGGCTCCGCATCGTTTTATTCCCCATCTAGGAGGGAAGCTCCTCCTCGGGAACCTGAGTTATTTAACAACTGCTATGTATGCTTGGAATGGCATGCTTGAAATGTCACAAAGACGGTTATAAAATAGAGAAAGTTCATGTAATGATAAACTTCCTTGGGAGACGTCTTAAGAAAAATTGAAAGGGTAGGATGGGAGCTAGCCCTCATATCATTGGGCATCCTCGCATCCCAAAACTTTGCAAACCAGGAGACATGTGGGAAATCAGGTCTCAGTTTTTTTTTTTCGTCATTGACCGATTTGTGGCTCCCACACGTCCCCGTTTTTTATTTTTGATTTTTGATGATTTTTTTATGTTTTTTTTTTGGTTTTTTTTTAGTATACTTATATTACAATACAACACGTAAGAAAAAGCCTGAGGCACCTAATGTGGATTTAGATGCGTCGAAGAGAGACAGATATCTCTTTACTCCATGGTAGGAGCGTCGCCGTCGAGTGATTTGACAAAATCTCCCAAAGACAAGCTGGTCAAATCAAGTTCCTCCGATGTCGTTTTTATCCCCTCGTCCTTCGACCATTTGGAATCCTTGGAGAAGAACCAGTCGAACTTGTTGTCGAAGATCACCCCCACGGTTTGGTGATCAGGAAGTGGATTATTTTGCACGTTCGGCTCTGTTTTGTCGAATTCAAGGATGCAATTATCGATAAGGGCTTGCACCTTGTGCTTCAAAACAATGCAATTGTCAACGTTATGGCCCTTCTCTCCCATGTGATAGGCACATGACTGGCTTTCATCGTACCCGTTAAACTTCACCGGATTCGGCCTTGGAGGCTCTTTAGCCACTAAGTGCTCCTCTAGTAACATAGGAAGTAATTTCGATAACGGCCTTGGTAGGGGGGTGAACTGCTTGGGAGGCAACTTCCTCCTTAGTTCATATGGTTTCTGTACCGACATCGACGAGTTTCCTTGCACCGTACTTGGATTAGAGAACTGCTTAGGGTTGGGTGGGTTTGGTACGAAGGCCACATCAACTTCAGCCTCCTTCTCCCTTCGGGCTGGATATTGGCGTCTTGTTGCGATTTCTGGTGCTTTCCTTTCCCTCATCGCCCATTCCAGCCTTTCTGCGATTTTTATGAGGTGTACAAATGTTTGACAACCAGATGTGTTCAGCCTATCGAAATACTCGTAAGGCAACGCTCTTAAGAAAAGGTCGACCAGCTCGTCCTCTGGAATGGACGGTTTGACTTGTGTTGCTAAGGCCCGCCATCTTTGAGTGTAGGCGCGGATTGCCTCATTCTTCCCTTTTGTGGTCCTCAGCAATTCTTCTCTGGAAAGGGCTGTAGCAGTATTGAACTTATATTGATGTAAAAAGTCCTCCGCCAGGTCTTCCCATCCATCATAGTCCTCCAAATCTAATTCGATGAACCAAGCCAGAGCAGCACCCGCCAGACTCTCTTGAAATGTGTTCATCAGTGAGGGAACGTAGTCAGAAAAAAGTGCCATTTTGCGTAGGTAATATTTTAAGTGGGTGTTGACACCTAAATTTTGATCAACCTTTTTGTTTCCTTTATTTTTCAAAAATTCACAGAAAATCCATAAAAAGCTGAAAAATTACAAAATTAACTTTGGTAACATTGGCCAAGCTAAAGGAACCATTTTGGATAAAAAAATATTTTTTCATATTTTTCGTATTTTTTATTATTATTATTTTCGAAAAATATAAAAATAAAAAGAAAATCAAGAAAAATAATATTTGAGGTCACAAAGATATATAAAAATAGTCGGTATTTTTATTTTTATTTTATCTATTTTCTAACCTCATAAATAGTAAAATTCAGGTTTGATTTTAGGTGTTTTCTAATCACCATAAAATTGAATCTGGCAAAAATATTAGTAATGATTAAAAGGAAAAGGAGTGAAAACATCATCATTCAAAAGGAAAAGGAAACTAATCATTTTGTCTTTTCTTTTGATTATTTTATTATTATTCTTACTTTTTAATATTTTATTTTATTATTATTTTATTTTTTATTATTATTCACTCACCTTTTCCCTCATCCGTCGCTGGCTTCTTCTCCCCCCCGCGACTTCATCTTCTTCTTCTCCTTCCTCTTCTTCAGGAGCTCTTCTTCTTCTTCTTGTCTTCTTCTTCTTCTTAAAAAAAAAAAAAAGGAATCCTCACCTTCGTGCATTATTTGCCTTCGCCTTCGATCCTTCCGCCGTCGTCGCTAGCCGTCGTACCTCAAAGCCGCCGTGAACAACTCAAGACCCGCGACCTCCACCCGTTTCGGAGTTTGGTTCGGGTTTGTTTCGGATCGGGCCAAATCCGTCACCGCCATCGCCTCCGGTGACTGCCCCGGAGTCCTACCTCCTCCCTCGGAGCTTGTGGAGCTTACGCGCCGCTGGTGGAGCTCAGAAACGGCCTCGGGTCACCACCCCGTCGTCGGAGCGTGTCGGCGTGTCGGAGCGTGTCGGCGTGTCGGAACGTGTCGGCGTGTCGGAGCGTGTCGGCGTGTCGGAACGTGTCGGCGTGTCGGAGCGTGTCGGCGTGTCGGAACGTGTCGGCGTGTCGGAGCGTGTCGGCGTGTCGGAGCGTGTCGGAGTGTCGGCGTGTCGGAACGTGTCGGCGTGTCGGAACGTGTCGGAGCGTGTCGAGCGTGTCGGAGCGTGTCGGCGTGTCGGAGCGTGTCGGCGTGTCGGCGTGTCGGAACGTGTCGGCGTGTCGGAACGTGTCGGCGTGTCGGAGCGTGTCGGCGTGTCGGAGCGTGTCGGCGTGTCGGAACGTGTCGGCGTGTCGGAGCGTGTCGGAGCGTGTCGAGCCGTGTCGGAGAGTGTCGAGCCGTGTCGAACGTGTCGGAGCGTGTCGGAGAGTGTCGAACGTGTCGGAGCGTGTCGGAGAGTGTCGAACGTGTCGGAGAGTGTCCGGGCGTGTCGGAGAGTGTCGAGCCGTGTCATAGCGTGTCCGGACGTGTCGGAGAGTGTCGAACGTGTCGGAGCGTGTCGAACGTGTCGGAGCGTGTCGAACGTGTGCATGAACAGTGTCCAATCCGAACAGTGCATGAACAGTGTCCAATTTTTTAATTTTTTTTATTTTATTTTTATTTTTTAGTCTTAATTTGTGAAATTGACTATCGACATTCTAATGGCGATCGACAGGTAACGGGCATGGGGATGGTCGCAGGCTGGGGCTGGGCGATTGAAGGCCGGTGTCCAATCCGGTATGTTTTACGTACCCGATCCGTATATCAGGATTATTTTTCTAAAATATTGCATTTATAGACTTGATTTGTATGTATTTGTTTCAGTCTAGTGGTTAGCTTATTTATCTGGTTGAGTGTTATCTATTGTCAAAGACATGCTTTTTGTTAAAATATTTTCTGAAAATATAAAAAAATATTAATAAATCAAAAATGCCAAAAAAATGGAAAAATTAAAGAAAAACAAAAAAATTGAGAAAAATTGCAGAAAAATTCTAAAAATTGTCCAAGGCTGAAAATGACAAAAAATTGATTTGTTTTCATTTTTGGGATTTTCTCCCATTTAATCCAAAATGGCGATTTCACCCCTCAAAGGGTGAATCGTCTTTGATATTCTGATGAATTGTGGAAATTGCTTAGAATTTGGTGATGGGCCAGATGGGTGGTTAAACCTTATGTCTAAGATTTCCACATTTCATTTCCATTTTTAGAAAATGACGATTTTACCCTTCGAATGGTAAATCGGTTTCTAAAATTCCCGAAAATCACGAAAATTGCCAAAAAATAGGAAATGGGTCAATTGAGTGACCAAACCTGTTTTGACTCCGGATTCATTCCGAAATGATGATTTTGTCCTTTTTGGGCAAATTGTCCCCCTTGTCTCAAAATTACGATTTTGCCCCTGATGGGCAAAATCATGTCTAAATCATTCCTAAGCCTGATTGATGCTTCTCTAGGCCAATATGGCCTTATTAGGAATGCCATGTGATTTATTTGTACACTTGAAATTCATCGATTTGTGCACTTTATTATTGATTGTGATTGCTATGATAGTCATTCCTATCTGCATGAACTCCTAGATTTAGAACTCGTACCCCACTCATCTGCATGAAATCTTTGGTCAGAAAATTCAGTCAACTTAGGTACCGAAAGGGCGTCAACTCTGACAGTTGACGTAACTAAGTCCCCGAATCCAGTTCTCTGGTTATCGCAGAATTGAATAGAAACTCCCGACTATTCAATAGGGTGGTCCAATCATACCTTCCAAAAAAATGATTGGTGGCGACTCCTCGGCATGCACACTTAGCACATGTCACTAGACCACACTGAAGGTCGACTACGCATACCTCCGTTGCGATTTGGGTAATGGGCCTTGGGAGAGGCCCGCGTCCGACCAGACTGGACGGCCCATTAGCCCTCGAGAGCCCGACAACCTCGAGAGGGTCGCGACAGTGGGCTCGGGGGCAGCTCGTCCCGTTGTATTTTTTGATGAAATCGGGTTCTTTATAGTCTGACGGCGCTTCAATTTTTGCAAATGGTGATATCTTGTCAAATCGAGCCAACTCATATCCTTGGCTGCTTAGGCATTCCTCTATCTTCGCTAGCCTCTTTGCGCCTTCTTCGATTTTGCCCGGGGGTTTCTCCTTTTTGTCTTTTTCTAGGTCGATGACTACAGACGCGGCCTTCGGTAGTGCATCAGCTGCTAACACTCGATTAACATTCTCTGCCACATTCTCTTCCCGAGTTCGCGCCACATTCGAAGCATTGGGGGGTGCGGGCGGAGCATCCTAGCTGAGGTCATGATTTCTTTCTTGTGCAGCCACCATCATGGCTTTCATTTCTGCTAGCATGGTGGCCATTGACGCCATCTGACCTTCCAAACTATTCACGCGAGATCCCAACTCCTCTTGATCCATTCTGGCTCGGAGACGAGTTATAATACGAGTTATTCTTGGTTCCGTGATTAAAGCTACCTGCCCTGTGGTAGGTAGAAAGACGTGTTAGCATATGGAAAAAAGTTATACTGAGTTCAAAGGGTGAAAGGAATGATACTTACAGACCTTTTGAAGGGGGTAAGACATGTCAAACACATCGATCATGCGCATGTAAACTTGTGAAGTTTTGACACCTAAATGGTAGGGTTCCTGAGGCTTAAAGGCTCCCACCTCGAGTTCTAGAAAGGGTAGGTTCCATTGCACAACTATCGTTGCATTGGGACCCAATCCATAGTTCGAAGTGAGCGAAATTAAAAATGGATTACCCCGTGTTTTTCCTCACGGAGGTTCCATTTTCAATTCCTTCTATTGTTTGCTTATAGGGGCGCCCGGGGTTTTAGGCGCGGTTGTGTGTGTTCAGGTGTCGTGATCATCACAATGCAAGTCATGCATAACAGTTTATCAATCAGCGCTTCAAATCACCCACACAACATACATTCCTACGCCAACCTGCATAAGACAATGTTAATCACGGACTACACCCCTTATTTCTCCAATCTGCAAAAACGTTTAACACCTCAAGGGTTAAAGTACATACTTCAATTTGAAGAGCGTCTGCATAAAACATGTCAGAAAAACCAACCAACTTTTTAATCGGCTCAAGTCCACTAAATGGTTAAGAACCAGTCCCCAGCGGAGTCGCCAGTCTGTCGCGACCCTCTCGAGGTTGCATGTGGGCTCTCGAGGGTTAATGGGCCGTCCAGTCTGGTCGGACGCGGGCCTCTCCCAAGGCCCGTTACCCAAATCACAACGGAGGTATACGTAGTCGACCTTCAGTGTGGTCTAGTGACATGTGTTAAGTGTGCATGCCATGAAGTCGCCACCAATCATTTTTTTGGAGGGTATGATTAGACCACCCTATTGAATAGTCGGGAGTTTCTATTCAATTCTGCGATAACCAGAGAAATGGGTTCGGGGACTTAGTTACGTCAACTTTCAGAGTTGACGCCCTTTCGGTACCTAAGTTGATTGAATTTTCTGCAATTTTTCTCAAATTTTTTTTTTGAATTTTTCCTTAATAATTCTTTTTTTTTGAATTTTTTTATTTGAATTTTTTTATAAATTTTCTGAAAATAAATCCCAACTGACGGTCCCTAACTCGCCACGTGGCGTCTCGGTGACAATCGAATCATTTTAATTTTTGTAAAATTCGAAATTCATTTCTTTTAATGTTAAAAATATTTTTTTATTCTGAAAATCATCGGATCACGACACGTGGCTCATCTGCAGCCATCCAATCTAGCATTTTTTGTTTTTTTTTTTGTTTTTATAGGACGCAACACAATGCAAAAAAAATAAAGAAGATATTAAGTCATTATACAACATAAACATAAGCAAAGGAGATGGGATCCGGTGAATTTTACGACGTCGGAGTCCGTCGGTGCTCGTGCAACAATGTGTGGGGGTATAAACCACCAGCAGAAGGCTCGGCCTTCCGATTCTGGGGTAGCACAATATGATTTACAGAAAATAAATAAATAAAACACCTTGGACACCAATAGGAGGCTTAGCCTTCCGATTCTGGGTCTTTTATGCGAAATATAGAAATGCTATGACATAAAGTAAATACACAGCAAATATTTAGACACCAACAGGAGGCTCGGCCTTCCGATTCTGGGTCTTTTATGCGAAATATAGAAATGCTATGACATAAAGTAAATACACAGTAAATATTTAGACACCAACAGGAGGCTCGGCCTTCCGATTCTGGGTCTTTTATGCGAAATATAGAAATGCTATGACATAAAGTAAATACACAGTAAATACGAAAAAATACAAAATAAACAATAATCCGAGCTCGGATGAGGAGGACGTTGAACTATTTTCACAAATCCGAACGGTGAAGATGAAGAAAGAATTGATATGAGATTATACACAAAATTTTACCTCGATCCGATGGTCGAATTGATCGAAAACTGAAGAAATACCGGCGGATGAACAGTTTCCGCGCCAGGAACAACTTCTGATTTGGCTGCTGTTCGACCACTTGGAGAGATCTTTTTAAAGATCCGAACGGTGGATATGAAGAAGGGGTTAAGAAGACCCTGCACACAAAAAATTAGCTCGATCCAACGGCTCAATCGGCCGAAAACTCAAGAAATGTCGGCGGGTATACAATTCCCACGCCTGGAACAGCTTCTGATTTGGCTGTTGTACGACCACTTTGAGAGATTTGTTTAAAGATCCGAACGGTGGATATTAAGAAGGGATCAAGAAGAACTTGTACACAAAAATTCAGCTCGATCCAACGGTCCAATCGGCCGGAAACGCAAGAAATGTGGAGGGTGGTAGTGTGATGACAAAAAAAATGGAAGAGAGAATATATGGAATGAGCGTGGGAGAGGAAGAAGAAGAAGAAGAAGGAGGAGGAGGAAGAGGAGAAGAAGCTACGGATGATGAGGGGGGGAGTATAAATAGTAATAAAAATAAAATAAAATAATGAAATAGTAATATAATAATAATATAATAAAATATTAAAAAGTAAAAATAATAATAAAATAATCAAAAGTGAAGACAAAATGATTAGTCCCCTTTTTCTTTTAAATGATGATGTTTTCACTCCTTTTCCTTTTAATCATTACTAATATTTTTGTCAAATTCAATTTTATGGTGATCAGAGAACACCCGAAATCGAACTTGAATTTTACTGTTTTATGAGGTCCTAAAGTAAAGAAAATAAAAAATGAAAAATACCGACTATTTGTGACCTCAAATATTATTTTTCTTGATTTTCTTTTTTTTTCTTTTTTTTTTGTATTTTTCGAAAATATATTAAAAAAAAATGAAAATTATGAAAATTATTTTTTTGGTCAAAATGGTTCATTTAGCTTGGCTAAGGTCACCAAAATTGATTTTTCAATTTTTCAACTTTTTATGGATTTTCTATGAATTTTCAAAAAAAATAAAAATAAATAAATAAAAAAAGTTGATCAAAATTTAGGTGTCAACATTCATCTGCTTCACTTTTGGCACAACTTAAAGGATGACAGTTAACTTATTCATTGTTTCCTTCACTTCACCCGCAAGCATCAACTGTCTAATTGAAATCCAAAACTGTGTATTACCACCCATGGAGAGACGCCATGGACGAGAAGCTCACTACTAGAGCCTTCTTTTTAACAAGCTCAGCTCTACCTTCTCCCCGAAGCAGATGAACAACTTTATATTTCATGCCAAGAAGACCACGAATAGTCTCTTAAATCCACGTCAACAAGCCACGTAGACTTATTGATGATGTGGAATTGCCTTTTTGGACAATTAATGGTTCCAAATTAAGGGGGCCGAATTTGGGACTCGAGTTAAAGTTTGTGCTTTTTCATTGGATGAAAAAAAGTTTGGGCCAGAATCGTCATTGGACCTAAAGTTGATGTTTTTTTATGAGACAAAAAAGAGTTCGGGCCAAAATCGTCATTAGATTTAAAGTTTGTGCTTTTTCAGGGAATTGGCCCATACAGTTTATATGCAACGCCTCATCCTGCCTCTGAGGCTGGCCAAGATCACACAGCAAGGCCACCAAGATCACACAACAGGATCTTCCCATATCTCTATGGAGAAACGAATGAACAAAAGTTCAATGCCAGGAACCATTAGGGCTTCCATTATCTCACACATATGTTGCCTCACTCGATTTCATGATTATGCACGCTCACATAAAACCTGAAACATACTTCACAATGCAGATGATGTCACATGAATGCAAGGGTCACATTCGCTTGTGCCAAACCTATCTAATTGCTCATTTCGACCAACTTCGGATTTAAATCATTACCATCCAATTAAACCTTGAGGAATGCTCAAATCCCGCCTCAATGAGACAGTCACTACATTGATCTAGGCTCTGTTTGTTTAGCGAAAAATATGAGACTTGTGAAAAATATTTTCCCGAAAGTTATTTTCTAAAAAAATGACAATGTTTTTCGGTGTTTGGCTAAACTATAAAAAAGATCGAAAAATATTTTTCGTAGTTTGGTATGAAAAATCAAACTCTTTTTAATAATTTTTTATTTTATTTTTATTTTCCCCTTCTCCCTCCTCGTCCTCTGGTCGCCGCTATTTCCTCCTCCCTCTGATCGCCCTGCAATTGGCCACGACTCGGCCCCGCGAGCTCGAGGAGGCCAGTCCCGGCGATCTCAGGCTCACCAGATCTAGGCGCGGTCGACGAGCTCGAGGTTCCCGGCCTCGCTCGAGCTCGAGTTGATCGAGTAACGAATCTTGAACAAATTCCCAACCCGGTGCGAGAGCGGGGTCGCTGACGTTGGGATCTCGCTCATCCGCCCACCGCACGGATTGAACACGAGCCCCACTTTCCTGAGTTCCATCATCTTCTTCCAGAACCAATCGGAATGGCGTTGAAGGGCGGTGAGATGAGCCGAGGCCTAGCCGGATCTTGGTTGGAATCGGAATGGCGTTGAAGGGAGAGAACGAGCAGCAAAAGTCGTGAGGAGAGAGAATGGAGAGGAAGAGGAGGCGAGGCCTAGCTGGATCTGGGTTGGAATCGGAATGGCGTTGAAGGGAGAGAACGAGCAGCAAAAGTCATGAGGAGAGAGAACGGAAAGGAAGAGGAGGCAAGGCCTAGAGAGCGGAAGATGGCAAGAGAGAGAGAAAAAGAAGATTTCCTTTGATTTCCTTTTATAGATGCATGACAGAAGCGTGGACAGAGAGGGGAAAGTGATTTCCATTTCTAAAAAATGAAAATCAATTTCCTCAGTTTTAGAAGGAAATTTTATTTTGACCAAAAAATATTTTCCATTGACCACATATTTTCCGCCCCTGTTGACACCTGATTTTTGACCATTTATTATTGTGATTTTTATTCTTCAAAATTAAATTAAAAATAGCAAAAAAATCATAAAATTGCAAAATCAACTTTGGAAGCCTTGGCCTAGCCTCAAGAGCCAATTTTGAACAAAAAAATATTTTTCGTAAATTTTAATATTTTTTTTTTGAATTTATTTAATTATTAAAAATACAAAAAAAAAGAGAGAAAATCAAGAAAAAATCATCATTAAAAAGGAAAAAAAAAAGAGAAAGAAGGAATATTTGACCAATGATGTGGTCTTGTTTTTATTTTATTTTATTGTTATATTATTATTGTTGTTGTTGCCTTTTTCCTTTTCTTTTTCCTTTTTCGTTATCTTTTTCTTTTCCTTTCTTTTTTTTCTTTCTTTTTCCGCACACATGCTCCCACACGCTCTCTCTCTCTCTCTCTCTCTCTCTCTCTCTCTCTCTCTCTCTCTCTCTCTCTCTCTCTCTCTCTCTCTCTCTCTCTCTCTCCGGGGCATCGAGCCCATGTTTTTTTTAGAGCGGACGAACTCTCTCGCTCGGGCTCTCTCTATCTTCATCTTCCAAGCGCGAACAGCAACACTCCATCGGCACGACCACCACCGCTACCTCAATCCTTCGTCGTCGAGCCGCCTGACCTTTGGCCATCAACCATTCCACTCTCTCTCTCTCTCTTTCTCTCTCTCTCTCTCTCTCTCTCTCTCTCTCCGGGGCATCGAGCCCATGTTTTTTTAGAGCGGACGAACTCTCTCGCTCGGGCTCTCTCTATCTTCATCTTCCAAGCGCGAACAGCAACACTCCATCGGCACGACCACCACCGCTACCTCAATCCTTCGTCGTCGAGCCGCCTGACCTTTGGCCATCAACCATTCCACTCTCTCTCTCTCTCTCTCTCTCTCTCTCCCTAAGCTGCGAAAGACTTCGCCGCCCATCTCTGCGTTCTTGAAGCTGCCTTTGGTCATGGCCGTCTTCCTGCTCGTTGCTCTCGTGTTTCCAGCGCCACTTGGTGTGTGCAAGGAGGGGCCGGCGACGCGGTACTGACTTTGGCTACGCCTGTGGAGCCGGAACTGCTGCGCGCCGACAGTAGACCGGGGCGTATTACTCCCCCAACACGGTGAGGGCTCATTGTTCCTGCGTCGAACAGCTTCTTCCCAAAGAAGTGCCGGCTCGAGCAGCGCGTCCACGACTCCCGTCACTCCGCCCTTCCACAGCTGCCTCTCCTCCTACTAACGGTAAGCCGGCTCTCCACTTCTTGACTGCGTTTTACGATGCATGCGTCCCTATTTACTTGAAGTATTCTGTTTAGTTGTAGCTTGTCCACGCCTGCTGCTTGTTGGTCATTTGTGCATGTCTTCTTTTGGGTGTTTGGTCGCAACTGTCGTCTCTACGTTGTGGTGCTCGCACTAGTTCTACGGCCTCGTTACCGGTCGTTCGGAAGCGTTGAGTTCGGTTCTCGGAAACTCGAACGGGTCGATCGGCCGGCGGAGGGCAGTAGGCTTGTGGGTCGTTCTAGCGAGCGCCTGAACGGTACGCGAGCCCAGGTGAATGGATTTAGTCGACTGTCCTTAAGCGGGCACGACTCGGGTGCGTCAGCCGGTCGCGGAGACTTGGTGTTGGAGCGCCGAGCAGTTCTCGGCGTTTCGGTGGCCCATGCCGTGGGGGCTGTTGTTGAGCTCGGGATCATTCCACCGGTTTCGATGGAGCAAGGCGCCGTCGGTGTTGCAGAGGGTGACACGGTTGGAAGATGATGAACAGTGGAGCTCCCCTCCTTTTTTCGTTGTTCATGTTGGGCTGGGGCGTTGAGGGCTCAGGCTTAAGCGTGGGCCGGTTCCAGCGGTTTGGGCCTGCTGCTGAAGAGTAAAGGCTGGGATTGGAAAGGAATTGGGAAGGCCGGGCTCGGCGTCTTCGAAGGGAAGGGTGGGCTTGGGTTCTGCTATTTTGACTGGGCCTGTTTTGGGTCCTCTTACCCGGACCCGATCGAGGCCTGGCGGGTCTGATTTGGACCCGGGTCCGGGAACCCGACCCGGACCTGGCTCCCTTTAATTAATAAATTGATAATAGTAAATAAAAAATCCAAAATATTAAAAAAAAATAAAAAATCTGAAAATTCATTAAAAAATAGAAAAATCAAGAAATTCCAAAAATAAATTCTCAAAAAGGGGAAATGGCCACAATCAACTGGCCATAGAATATTTTGGGTAATTCGGTATCCAAATCTTCCAAAAATTGACGATTTTGCCCTTCGGGCTAATCGTCCCCAAATCTTCCCATTTTATCCCTGGTCTGAAATCACGCCTTCCTTAAGCCCTTATGGCTATACTAGGAGGCCATGTGATGTGAATTGATGTGATTTATTTATGCACTTGATTGCGCTTTCATTAAAATTGATTGCGATTGATAGGAATAGTCTTCCAATCTGCATGAAATCCTGAATCAAACCTACCCCACCCAAAATTGCGCCTGCATGAATTCTTAGCTAGGAAAATCACTCGCGTTAGGTACCGAAAGGGCGTTGGTAATAACACCAGCGTAACCAAGTCCCCGAACCCAAAATCTCTGGTTCCGCAGAACTGATCGATCTCTCCCAATCGGTCAGTAAGGTTTCCGGTCTACCCTCCAAGAAAGACCGGTGGCGACTCCAAATGCATGCACAAGTTGCACATGCTACCACGACCACACTGAAGGTCGAAAGCGATCGACTCTTATCGTCGAACCCATTAAATGAAAACTCCCGCCGCGATTTGGTATGGGCTTGGGAGGGCCCGCGCCGATCTAAAGCCCGCGATCCGCACTCCGGTGCGGTGGAGAGGCCCGCGATCGGTAATCCATTAGCCGCGTCCGCTTCCGGACTGGTCGCGACAGCTGGCGACTCCGCTGGGGACTTTGTTCTAGAACCTATCGTTCTAGACCTCAAGTGGACTTAGGCCGTAATTAAAACGCTGAGTGATTTTTCTAACCATGCAGGCGCTCTTGAAGGTGAGGTAAGTTCGCTTATGGTAGGTGTTATATGTTTTTGCAGATTGGAGAAATAAGGGGTGTAGTCCGTGATTAACATTGTCTTATGCAGGTTGGGCGTAGGAATGTATGTTGTGTGGATGATTTGAAGTGCTGATTGATAAACTGTTGTGCATGAATTGCATTGTGATGATCACAACACGTGGACACACACAACCGCGCCTAAAACCCCGGGCGCCGCCTTTAGGAACTCAATAGAAGGAATTGAAAATGGAATCTCCGTGAGGAAAAACACGGGGTAATCCACTTTTCAATTCTGCTCGCTTCGAACTATGGATCGAGTCCCAATGCAACGATAGCTGTGCAATGGAATCGACTCTTTCTAGAACTCGAGGTGAGAACCTTAACCTTAGGCGCCAAACCCTCTGATTTTTAGAAGTTTACCATCACTTGTCTCATGCGCATGTCTTTGGGCGGTTGGTACACCTAAAACCGCACATAAGTCGACGAGTTGGGTTGGTAAGACGCTCTATCTCCCCAAATCTATCACTGTTCATATAAATATAGGCATTTCATTCATTGCATTCTGGTGATTAGATTAAATGCCATTTCGAGGATAGATAGGTGCGTTTGTCCCCAACGTCCTTGATAGAAGACGAGGAGGATGATATCCCACGACGGACACCGAGTGTGCGATAAAGGAGCATACTATGGACATTATTGAGGTATCATCCAATGAAGATGACGAGTTGGGGCAAGTGATCCTGAAGACACAGATCGAAACTGGGGCATCCTTAAACGTTAGGATCACATTCCTTTGTTTCATTTTTCATTGCTAGTCCTCTTGTATAGGGTTTATTTTTACCGAGGTTTTCTCTATCTCACCCCTTAGAGTGATTGTATTAGGGATCTATTGGTGTATACATTCAGATGGAACTTGGTTGTATTTCTTTTGACGGGTCATGGGAATGTGATAGTGGCATTTTCTCTAATCATCCGAATACTCCAAAGTCAAGTTTATAATTCCTTTAGAGGAAATTAAAATTGGAAGTCTTGCACGACCTTTTGGTCGTGTGAGGTAATCCAACCCCAATTTCGCTAGAAGGAACTACACACTTGAATTGGTTCATGCATGTTGTACACCACTGGTAATTCACGATAATTGATCAAGAATATCAGCGTAGTTTCAAATTTAATGACGAGATAGATGTCCAAACTACTTTCGTTCTTAGCAAACGACCTTAATTTGGATGCCATATCTTCAATTGAATTTAAAATACGTTATTATGTCTTGCACTTTTGAGTAATTCATTCCTCTCGAAATTAATCAAAAGCGATTATCGTGAATTACATTCCTTTCAATAGTATGCTTTCTTTCGAGGAATATTGATAAAAACTTTTCGCACAAGATTAAAACCCTTGTAAAAGTTCTTGTCCTTATTAATCACGAGCAAGCATAAGATTGAAAGGGGTCTATGCTTTCTTTTTCAGATTATTCCTTCTGACTCGGTCTTTTCATTTGCAGGTGAAAAACAAGTAGTATAGAGAAATCTTTTCTTGGACAAATCTGCAACTATTCTTCCATTTGATCATGAACGAGTTATAAAATCAGGACGTATTTGCTCGGCTTACTGATATTATGGTTCGGCTCACTCAAGTTGAAGATGTTTGGATGCTCGAAGAAATGAACCATACAGAAGTCAAAACACACACACGAGAACTTTCATTTATTTTGCTCGGCGGAGGGTTTTCAAAAGCAGGTCATACAATTCGGGGTGGAAAAGTAAAGCCAAAGTGAGCCCTAATTAACGACACAAAGGAGCCCAACTGACCCTCCATGTTGTTAATGCTCTGCCCGTACTCACGACTTCGCATGTCCTGGTCCGCAAGCTTGAGGAGAAGGTTTCTGCATTCGCCCTTAACCTCAGTGACCTTGACCTCGTGTTCCTCGGTGATTATTTCCAAGTCCCGAACTAATCCATTCCCGTGAGCTATGTCTGCGGTTATTTTGTCGAGCCGTTCTTCCTGCCAGTCGCTTTGCAGCCTCAATAGGACATTGTGGCGGTCGTGCTCGCCAGCGGTCAGGGATATGGCCAATTGATCCACCAGGTTTCTCCTCTCGCGAAGCAACGTCGCGACCCTCTCATTGGCAAACTCGACGGCCTTTTTGTGACTATCGGCCAGATAGTTGGTCAGCACTAAATGATCAGACCGATCCTTGTAACGAGCCCGCAAGACGCGAGCCACGAGAACCTCCCGATCAGCAACACGGTAGGCCTCTAAGGAGTGTGCAAAGAGGGTCGGAAAAGTTCTATATTCCCTCCCCAGCGTAGTACCTTCGAGGGAAGTGGTATCTAAGTCCTCGAGCAGGACACGGATTTCATCCACGGTTGCAGAATGATCGGTTATGTGCGCGTAACCGCGACCCAGTAGGTTATAAAGCTTTTCCCACTGGGCCAAGACATCAGTCGAAAAAGTGCGCACGGGAGAGGAGGCCATTTGCGTTGGGTTGGCTTGAGAATAAGACGAGGCTAATAGAGAGATTAGAAGGAAGAAGCTGATTATGCGAGAACGTTAACCTTCCATACATTAATTCCTCATTTTATAGCAACTCGAGGATGATGAAGGGTCTCAGTAATAATGCTGGTGGAGCCCAGTTAGGGGGTAAAGCAGGAGGTCCCCTCACGAGAACCATTGGATTCGTTTCGGTCCGCGATTTCCGGCTCATCAATTAAAAGATGTAAAAGATTTGTCGGGATCACCATTATTAGAGTTAGGTGGGAGGTAAGCGCAACTATCGAAGAGAGCCCTAACAGGATTTGGCAGTCCCATCACGTTGAAAAGCTAAGCGAGAAATTCAAGGTCTTGAGGGGGAACGTTTGCCTAATGATGCTTGAAGAGCGTCTCCTGAACATGCAAAGTCACTCGAAGAAAACTTTATAGGGAGTGAGCATACAGGAGAGAGTGGAGAACTCTGAGTGGGCAAGAACCAATCAAACATTTCTCAATCCAACATATTTAAGAGGTTACTGTCAGCTGCTAGAGGCGACTGACTCAAAAATCTCAGAAATTGAACCACAGAGGGATCTCGAAGATTCCAAGATCAAGTCTAACGCCAAAACCATGGAGCCCAACACTTCTGGCAACGGAAATCAAGATCACGGCGACGACGACAACGACATCCACAATGCTCAACTCGGGAAAAGAAGACGTCCTCACCAATACTCTCAGGAGGAAACCCAAATGCTGGAAACCCTTTTCAGTAAAAGCCATTACATGAAAAAGAAGTGGAGAATTGAATTGAGCCGGGAGTTGGGGATTAATCAGTCGAGGATCCAGTTTTGGTTTCAAAATAGGAGATCCAAATCGAGGGCTCAACGCAAACGTCAGGTGGTCGAGATTTTAAAGGAAGAAAACCAAAAGCTGCGAACAGAAAACATGAGGTATGAAAAAGCTCTCAATATCACCGTTTGCCCTCATTGCGATAACCTCGTCGCCCTAGGTAAGATATTCCCCGATAAGCCTCACGCGATGATTGAAGACGTTCATTTACCACCCTACTCCCTCGGGGCATCTCCTGCTCAACCAGATTTTGCCGGAGTCACGCATGAGCAGGATGATCCTACGAAGATGATACAAATGCCTCCTAGGGGATGGGATTTGCATCGCTTTGATTGGAGTTACAGTTTCAAGGAGCTGGATGTTACCGCCGACCAGCTCAAAGCATATCAGCCTCATGCACAACAATTTTCGATAGGGTCGGGTCCTGCTGGAGATGAGTTAATCAGTCGTCAAACCATCGATGCAATTTTGGGCCACGATAAGAGGAGGTTCGCTTGGCCCCCTGAACTGCATTCAAGATTCCTAGATGTGGTTCACCAAATGGGGATCGACTCAGCAACTCCGACGCGCATATTTAAGGCCATGAATGTACCGGAGCTTAGTAAGGAGCTGGTCAGGAATCACCTTGCTGCCTACAGAAAGCTATTAAGACAACGTCGAGCGGAGCTAAACCGAGAGGAATCCGTCTCGAGCTCAAAAGCTAGGGGCGACCGCCATTGTAATGCTCAGGCATCAAGAGATACCTGGCCAAATTTAAGCATCAATCAAGCTAGCAACCCGACCACCGGCAAACTGAAAGCTGATCAGAATGTCCTCCCAGGCCATTTCAACACTTCTCAAGAGCGCGTGCCACAAGTACAGCGAGTGCGCACTCCTCCATTCGAGCAGCAGTCGGCTGGTGCTCTGCCTGCCGCTGGTCAACCCACGACAGACGATTTCTTCGATGAGGGGCTCGATGCCTTGTTCAATCAGTGGGAAGCTGGCATGCTTGGACAGCCATGATCTAGCACCTGACTCGGGGCACGATGGGTCGGTCACTACGAACACCCATAGAAAGAAGAACATGTTCACGAGTAGATCACTCATTTTATCCGTTGTAAAGTTCCTACGGGAACATTTTTCTTTAATGACTATAGTTAATTCTATATTAAAACCAACGCTATCGACGAACATCGTCATGCTCAGTTGTGATGATCCCTTGTTAGATTAAGTCTGAAACCAGAGACGGTCTTTAAAATTTTGAGTGGCCACTGTCGCGACCCGTCCGAAAGCGGACGCGGCTAATGGATTACCGATCGCGGGTCTTGGATCGGCGCGGGCCCTCCCAGGCCCATACCAAATCGCGGCGGGAGTATTTTTCAGAAGGATTCGACGATAAGAGTCGATCGCTTTCGACCTTAGTGTGGTCGTGGTGGCATGTGCAACTTGTGCATGCATTTGGAGTCGCCACCGGTCTTTCTTGGAGGGTAGACCGGAAACCTTACTGATCGATTGGGAGAGATCGATCAGTTCTACGGAACCAGAGTTTTTGGGTTCGGGGACTTGGTTACGCTGGTGTCGTTACCAACGCCCTTTCGGTACCTAACGCGAGTGATTTTCCTAACTAGGATTTCATGCAGGCGCAATTTTGGGTGAGGTAAGTCTGACTTTGCACATTAACCAGTTTAACATGCTCACGTAATCATAATAAATAAATAGATGTCAATCACATAAACATCTATCCTACGTGGTGATCATGGAATTATGATTTAATGGGTCTCGAGCCAATGAGACCACATTTAATCATTTTAATATTTTAATAACGGAGAGCCGCTCTTCGCTTCTTCTTGGTTTCTTGAACTCTTCAAGAATTGGGCCCCAAAGAGCTCGCCGACTTAAAAGGCTCCCCCACGTAATCCTCGTAGCATTTACATCAACAATTGACTATGCTAAAAATAAAGATTACATGAAAAATAAAAGGAGTACGCAGCCTCCATTTAATAATTACAACCCCAAATATATAAATAATCATCATACATTCATATATACATCAATCACATTGATTAGGGATTTTTCCATGATCACCACCCTTCCACGTAAGTAATAAATTCACAATTTAAAACTTAGGAAGGCACAATAAAAATTCTACGTTGAATCATATTCAGAATTTTTACGTAAAATAAGATAGCCATAAATTTTCGATTCAAAATTGATTTAGTCTCAATTTTTGCTACGTTGATTAATTTATCATATAAAAACAATCAACCTCCATTAGCCATGTAAGACGAACAATTCGTTAATACATATTGGCCATAGTATTGCAAAAATTGCAAAAATCAATTAAATGCACGAAAACGCCTAAGGATTGGCTCTGATACCACTGTTGGGATTCACGTAACACGTAGCGGAAATAAATAACAACCCATACATGTATCTCTAGAGGCGTACTTCGTGCATTTCAATCGAAAAAAAAATCACAAAGCCTCAAAGGGAGTAAATAGATTACCTCTCGTAGCGTGCTTGAACGGAGGTGTCGGTTCGATGTTCTTCGATCTCAGCCTCCACAAATGTTAGGCATCTAGTTCGGACGCACCACCAATTGACGAACGGGGAGACGACTAATAACTCCACAACAATTGTGCTAGCAATATGCGGAATCAATATTCCGAACTTAGTATATTTTGCTCACTCAAGATGATGAGAATATAGAGAGTGTTTGTGTTCTTCTCTCTAAGCTCTCAAAAATTTGCACACTCTACAAAATGTCTCCCCCCTTCAACCTCAAAACTCTTGCCATCCTTTTATAGCCAAAAATACCTTCCAATAAATTGTATTTAAAAATAGCACTAACAATTATAAATTCTATCTAAAAATAGCACTCACAAATAAATGACATTTAAAAATAGCACTAACAATAGCACTCACAATTTATAATACAAAAATGCTATTTAAAAATAGCACTAATAATAGCACTCACAATTTATAATACAAAAATGCTATTTAAAAATAGCACTAACAATTATAAATTCTATCTAATAATAGCACTCACAATTTATGATAAATAAATGCCATTTAAAAATAGCACTAACAATAGCACTCACAATTTATGATAAATAAATGTCATTTAAAAATAGCACTAACAATAGCACTCACAATTTATAATACAAAAAATGCTATTTAAAAATAGCACTAGCAATAGCACTCACAATACAAAAATGCTAAAAAAAAGGCACTAACAAAGGTGTTAAAAATAATAACCATTATTATTATTACAAGAGTTAAAGAGGTTACCAAACAGTACAAATATGCATAACGTATAAATACGTAGAGCATACGTATACATCCGTGAAACCGGGGACTAATTGAAAGAAAAATGTGCAATTAAGCCCTTTTGGTAAAAATTGATTAAATTGGAGGGCAAATTGACCTAATTGCACTTTAAGACTTTAAAATCCAATGTCATAGCTTATAAAAAGTGAGAATTGAAAACTAAAAGACTCGAAAATGATTTTTTTTAGGCTCGGTTCGGGTTTATATTTGTGAAGGAACATATTGACCCGAGCCGAATTTTTGAGATTTAAAGTGACACACTTGAAGAGGAAATTAAAACAAAATTATCGAATATTTTTGGGTATTTTTCTGACCACGAATGGTATTTTTATGATTTTTTGGGTATTTTTATAATTAAATAAACTCGAAAAATATTAAAAATACCGAAAATATTTTTTGTTCAAAATTGGTTCCTAAGGTTAAACCAAGGCTTCCAAAGTTGATTTTGTGATTTTATGACCTTTTTTTTATATTTTTAATTAATTTTAAAGAATAAAAATCACAATAATAAATGGTAAAAAAAATCAGGTGTCAACAGCTGCCCCTCTTTGAGAGGAATCTCGTTAGAGGTTTCTCTCAAAGATAAGGTGGCACCTGATTCCTAACCGACTCAACTGGGAAAATAAGAGAAGAAATGTTATGACATCGGATCCTTAAGTCTATTGATAAAAGCTCAAATCAATCCCCGGTTTGCTCTAACAATTTGAACATGGGCCGGAGTGAGAGAGGCTTACCTGAAGCTCACCTGTCGGATGCTGCCGGTTGCGACGACTTTCAAGAAGATGCCTAGGACTCGTCATTCAGAATATCCTAGGGAGATTAAGCTCTGACCTGTATGGTAGGTCATACCATGATGGGATTCCTAACTTGTAGGAACCTAAGGAAGGCGCATCCCACGCTTTGGGATTTGCCAAGGATTTTGATCCGTATGGTGGATCAGACCTTTGTGTTGATCCTTACTGCGATATTTATTAATGAGTTGACCCTTATGGCGGTTTCTACCAATGAATTGACCCTTATGGCGGTTTCTACCAATGAATTGACCCTTCAGGCGGTTTCTACCATTAATGTGATCCCTCAGGCGGTTTCTACCTTGGTTTGACCCTTCAGGTGGTTTCTACCTTGAGTTGACCCTTCAGGCGGTTTCTACCTTTGATTTGACCCTTCAGGCGGTTTCTACCTTGTGTTGACCCTTCAGGCGGTATCTACCATGTGTTGACCCTTCAGGCGGTATCTACCTTGTGTTGACCCTTCAAGCGGTATCTACCTTTGATTTTGACCCTTCAGGCGGTATCTACCTTTGATTTGACCCTTCAGGCGGTATCTACCATATTTTGACCCTTCAGGCGGTATCTACCTTCATTTGACCCTTTAGGCGGTATCTACCTTCATTTGACCCTTCAGGCGGTATCTACCTTGGTTTGACCCTTCAGGCGGTTTCTACCTTTGTTTTGACCCTTCAGGCGGTTTCTACCTTTGTTTTGACCCTTCAGGCGGTTTCTACCTTTGAGTTGACCCTTCAGGCGGTATCTACCATTGATTTGACCCTTCAGGCGGTATCTACCTTCATTTGACCCTTCAGGCGGTATCTACCTTCATTTGACCCTTCAGGCGGTATCCACCTTTGTTTGACCCTTCAGGCGGTGTCTACCATCAGTTTTGACTTTGAAAAGGGGTCTCATGACGAGGGTTCTCCACGTCCGATGAGACTGCTTGATTTTTGAAAAGGGGTCTCATGACGAGGGTTCTCCACGTCCGATGAGACTACCTAAATTTTGAAAAGGGGTCTCATGACGAGGGTTCTCCACGTCCGATGAGACTGCTTGATTTTTGAAAAGGGGTCTCATGGCGAGGGTTCTCCACGTCCAATGAGACTGTCTGATTTTGAAAAGGATTTTTTTTAAGGGTTTCTCTTCCCCAAGAAAATATTGGTAATCTTTGAGAAGACAGCAATTGTCCAATTGACAAAATTTTATGACTTAAGCTTTAGTCATGAGATGTGCATTTTGATGCTGGAGGTTATCCAAAACATTCTTGCAACATGCAAATGTGATCACAAATCCCTTGTATGGAAAATCTAGATCAACAGTTTGAAAATTTCCAAAAAGAGTTTGCTCAAAACATCAATTGGAATATTTCTCGACAATGAGGCCACCTCACCTGTTTTGAGGTGATGATTTTTAGGGGATGCACTCAATTCCCTACTGACCTGTGCCTAGGTTTTAGGCCCATTCGCAGCGCATACATTTTGATCGGTCGGGAGGTCTTCCACGGGACCGTAATGTTGGGCTTGGATATTGGTTTTCAAGGGGGACCCGCTTTGGAGTCGAGGCCATCGAATGAAAATCTTCACCATCTGCTCCGGGTTTACAAGTCAAGAACCCTGCAAAATGAGAAAGAAAGAGTCTTGCTCGTACTTCTTCGAGCTAAGCTATATGTTAACATAAGTGTCTTAGTCAGAGAAGACTGTTTCAGGGTTGTAACATTGGTAGGATTGGGGACCGAAAAAGGCTTGTTTTTGGCCCAGAAATCACGAAGGATTTGACATTGGTGATCATTGCCAATTTGTCACATGTCTTTTCCATTCTGTATCTTCCATTTTTGAGGTGTGCAACCGCTTTTGAGGTGTGCACAAGTCCTTTAGAGAACGTCTCTTGTGGTATTAAGAGATTGACAATTCTGTCCGTGTTTTTGCACCACGGCTGACATCATTTGGGGAGCAGTCTTCTTGATCTGACTCCTTTATGGGTTTTTCTCTCTTCCCAACTAGGCTTTATTGGGGATCAATCAAACAGTTTTCACGAGCATCGGCCTTGCTTTTACCAGGCACTTTGCTTTTTCTTGATGCTGGGGATTTTTTTCTTTGTTGAAATCCCGCCTTTTCTTTTCCTTTGGAACTACGATGTTCAGAAAATTGTGCTAGATATATAACTTGAATCATAGCACATTTAAACGCCGATATGAGATTTTTCTATAAATCCCATCTCTTGATTTCTTCCGTTCTTGGAGTGATGCAGTTTCCATCTTGAAACATCCCATGATCACCAACAGGGGTTTATGAAATGAATTTGCAGGCTCAACTTGGCTGTGCAAAGGATATGGTGTGTGGGATAGAGAAATGAATGCTTCTCGTCATCCTATGGCACTTGGATTACCATATAAACAACACACAAAGATTGATGTTAGTCCGAGCAAGAAAATTTCTAACCATTTTCTCCTGATACCGCTGGACTCACCTCCATTTTGCCCCGATGTGGGGTGGTTCTTGACAGGGTTAAGAATGAAAACCGTCGTTCAAAGGGTTTATCAACGGTCACCTGTAGTGTTTGAGGGATATGAAACGAATGCCTCCGTCATCCCAACCCATGTAATCGTTGCGAATAATCCCTACTTCCGTAGGTCCAGATTTTGCTATCTGATCCGCTCCACTTCTCTCCAGTGTGTGTAGGACGTGTTTGGACTAGGCTTTGCCTCTTTTCTTTTGAGAAAACGTCCTTTTAAAAGTTTTGAACTTTTGATTGGAAAAAATCTCTTTCATTTTCTCCAAAAATTTTACCCGTCAAGGGGATTTTATGATGCACCATGCATGTTCTTATTCATGTTCAGATAACCTCCTGTTTTAAGACATGAATGCCAATGAAGTTTGAATTCTATGTCTTTTCTAGACATTAGATTCTGAAAGCTTTTCTTTTTCTCTCTGTTTTTTATTTAACATCTTCAATGGATTGGGGAAAGGGATACTTACATGTCCCCCGCGGCTGGAGATCCTGAAAATGCGGAAGAAACATGTTATTGTACGTTCACGAATTTTTCAAAAAATTAGAACAATACAATTTACCCTTGGTCATGTATTCTAACGGGTAATACATGGGATGTGAAAACCTGTTCGTCTGTAAGGCGATTCCCCTGTCAAGGATAAATAACGAGTATCAATTCATATTCTCAAATTCAAGACAAATTGGAACGATACAACTTTACTCTTGGTTCTCATCCCGTTCTGATATTGCGTATTGATATGAACAACATCTATCAAATCCGCCTATCCATTCTTGGAGTGTTTGCAACATCAATGGTTCATCTGCCCCCAGTTAGGCAACGTCTGTTCTGTTATTCGAACAAATGGCTCCTTGAGTGATTTATCCACGTTTATCACCTGAGAAGGGAAAGAAATGAGACATTACTTCGGTATTCGATTGAAGATCGTTTAGGAACGATACATCGTTTTACCAAATAGGTGGCTTCGCGGCCAAACGTATTTCGTATTGAAGGGGTAGATCCCATTATACTCCGCGGGTGATAGTCATTGTTCGGGGAACTTGCTCCACGGATTAAGCGATTAATCCACGGCCCTCGGCTTGAAGATGCTCAAAGGGTGATGTTGACACTCACACGCAATTAGTTCTAGACATTAATGAAAGATGTTCCCGTGGGAACCTTACAGTGCGATCAACAACATATTCAATAGGAGTGTTCCACCCCTTTCGTCTAAGCATTTTTCATCGAGTAACCATGCCTTGCATCAGACGTTTGGTCACCTGCCTTGCGTCACCACTGCGATGGCCCTCCGGCTCCAAATTGATCGAGCCAAAGATTGAACTCATCGCCAAGGAAATTGCTCGGGTCTTCGAGCCATTGATGTTCAAGTTGGGTATCAACAATTGTTGGGGGCAGATTTCCTTCATCGCCTTCATTGTGAGGAACTGGAGTCTTTGAGCTGGAACCTTCATCATTGCCCTGTTGGGGTCGAGACATACATTCATGAAGAGTATTGATCCAAGTGTCCAGCTCCTCCTCAAGGAAATCGCCTGTTCTTTCTAGCCTTTGGTGCCCAGATTGGCTGTCGTCGACTGCAGGCGAGGGATTCCTCTCTTTGCTCTCGCCGTGAGCAACTTGACCCCTCGAATTGGAACTTCCTCCAATGACCGGCAGGTTTATATGTGCACTCTCTACCAATGCCAGATCCGCTTCAGGGACAGCATTAATGACCGAATCGCGCTCAAACTGAGGAATCCCTATGTGCTGGAACTGCGGTATATACTCTTGAGGAGTATTGAGATAGCTCGGCGGAGCATTCTGATTTGGGTTAGAGGAGTCGCTGACACGACTGCTGGTCCCGTCATTGCTGAAACACGGTTGGGTGCTCTCGGCTCTCCAATCATCGTGGTTGTAACTCTGCCCGGCACTTGAGCTCCAACTGGCTTTATGATGGTTTAACGCTATCCTTCCATCCCTTAGCAATCTCCTATAGTACTTGAGGTGAGACTCGACGTTAATTCTAGAGAGCCCCGGCACATTCATAATCTCGAGTATGCGTAGTGGGCTAGCCGAATCAACTCCCAGCTCTCGAATTGCATCAACAAATTTGGTGTGAAGTTCATAAGTCCAGTAAAACCTTGTTCTCTTATCACCCAAAATATCGTCAATACTTCGGTAGCTATTCTCTACGGGATCTAGTCGTTTCAAAAGTTGTCCAGGGAGGGACTCACCGACTTTGGATTGGCTGGCTGTGACAGCGAGTTCGTCATTGAGAGAACTCCCCCTGTGATGATTCATATCCCATTTCTCAGAGGATGTTGGTGTTGATCCTATGGTGTTGACTTGCTCATGCAGATCTCCGGCGATATCTGGCTGTGTCGGAAAATGCTGTGGAGAATACGGTAACAGCTGAGCGTTATTCGTCAACAGGGACGGTTCATCGAGGAACACCTCGCCGAGGACAACAGGATTACCACAATTAAGGCAGGTGGCCTTGGTCAGAGCTTCCTTATATCTCGCGCTTTCAGCTTGAAGCTTCTCATTCTCCTCCTTCAGGACCAGTAACTCATGGTCTGCGTATTGCTGTTTCACCCGGGTTCGTTTGTTGGCGAACCAAAACTTGACCTTCGAAAGCTCCAATCCTATTTTTCGGCTCAACTCCATTTTCTGTTGTCTGCTTGGAGTGGGGCATTCATTGAAGAAAGCTTCGAGCTCTCGGATTTGGCCTGGAGTGTGGCGTTGTAGTTGCTTCCTTTTCCGACTCCGGTCATCATTGTATACTCCTTCTTCGTAGCTGAAACCTAGAATTTCATCGCTGGAGGAGTCAGTCTCTATGGCCTTCGGGGAGGATTCAGCTCCAGGATCTTCAAAGTCTCCCAGCAGTTCGTGCTCAGAAATGTCCAGGTCGGGCGTTTCTAGCAGATGGGAATAACTTTTAAACATGATGGATCGGGGTATCTCGGGCTGATCTAGTTCACTCAGCTTTCTCAATTCGCTCTTACGTGTTTGCTCACTCTAGAAATTTTCTCAAGTGATTGTGCGTGTCCTGGAACCATCCTTCAGGCTGCATATGAAGACCAGCAAGCAAGCGCTCCTCCCGAGATCCTGCAATTACTCATCGTCTGTATTCCCCTTTCTTTTTCCTCGTGATAGGATCACAAACTCTCTTGCATTGATTCGGTTTCATCGAGTATTGCGCTCGTCCCCTAGTTCAGTCTTCAAAGTGGTGGGTCTACAATCTTTCGGCGCCTTTTATGATTTGCTAGGCCCGAGAACGTGGGGAGCAGCGGTGGACCCGCAATTAATGACTCCGTTTAATTCATTTAGCTCCATGGGAATTAACGCTATGATCTTCTCTCAACCCCTTTTCATCGTTCAAACGAAAGTGGCATTTTCCCTGTGCATGCTGTTACTCTTCATTTCAGCATCCCGGGCGCTTGGTGAGGAATGAGTTCGTGGCCACTCAAAATTTTAAAGACCGTCTCTGGTTTCAGACTTAATCTAACAAGGGATCATCACAACTAAGCATGACGATGTTCGTCGATAGCGTTGGTTTAACTATAGTCATTAAAGAAAAATGTTCCCGTAGGAACTTTACAACGATAAAATGAGTGATCTACTCGTGAACATGTTCTTCTTTCTATGGGTGTTCGTAGTGACCGACCCATCGTGCCTCGAGTCAGGTGCTAGATCATGGCTGTCCAAGCATGCCAGCTTCCCACTGATTGAACAAGGCATCGAGCCCCTCATCGAAGAAATCGTCTGTCGTGGGTTGACCAGCGGCAGGCAGAGCACCAGCCGACTGCTGCTCGAATGGAGGAGTTCGCACTCGCTGTACTTGTGACACGCGCTCTTGAGAAATGTTGAAATGGCCCGGGAGGACATTCTGATCAGCTTTCAGTTTGCCGGTGGTCGGGTTGCTAGCTTGATTGATGCTTAGATTTGGCCGGGTATCTCTTGATGCCTGAGCATTACAATGGCGGTCGCCCCTAGCTTTTGAGCTCGAGACGGATTCCTCCCGGTTTAGCTCCGCTCGACGTTGTTTTAATAGCTTTCTGTAGGCAGCAAGGTGATTCCTGACCAGCTCCTTACTAAGCCCCGGTACATTCATGGCCTTAAATATGCGCGTCGGAGTTGCTGAGTCGATCCCCATTTGGTGAACCACGTCTAGGAATCTGGAATGCAATTCAGGGGGCCAAGCGAACCTCCTCTTATCGTGGCCCAAAATTGCATCGATGGCTTGACGACTGATTAACTCATCTCCAGCAGGACCCGACCCTATCGAAAATTGTTGTGCATGAGGCTGATATGCTTTGAGCTGGTCGGCGGTAACATCCAGCTCCTTGAAACTGTAACTCCAATCAAAGCGATGCAAATCCCATCCCCCAGGAGGCATTTGTATCATCTTCGTAGGATCATCCTGCTCATGCGTGACTCCGGCAAAATCTGGTTGAGCAGGAGATGCCCCGAGGGAGTAGGGTGGTAAATGAACGTCTTCAATCATCGCGTGAGGCTTATCGGGGAATATCTTACCGAGGGCGACGAGGTTATCGCAATGAGGGCAAACGGTAATATTGAGAGCTTTTTCATACCTCATGTTTTCTGTTCGCAGCTTTTGGTTTTCTTCCTTTAAAATCTCGACCACCTGACGTTTGCGTTGAGCCTTCGATTTGGATCTCCTATTTTGAAACCAAAACTGGATCCTCGACGGATTAATCCCCAACTCCCGGCTCAATTCAATTCTCCACTTCTTTTTCATGTAATGGCTTTTACTGAAAAGGGTTTCCAGCATTTGGGTTTCCTCCTGAGAGTATTGGTGAGGACGTCTTCTTTTCCCGAGTTGAACATCATGGATGTCGTTGTCGTCGTCGCCGTGATCTTGATTTCCGTTGCCAGAAGTGTTGGGCTCCATGGTTTTGGCGTTAGACTTGATCTTGGAATCTTCGAGATCCCTCTGTAGTTCAATTTCTGAGATTTTTGAGTCAGTCGCCTCTAGCAGCTGACAATAACCTCTTAAATATGTTGGATTGAGAAATGTTTGATTGGTTCTTGCCCACTCAGAGTTCTCCACTCTCTCATGTATGCTCACTCCCTATAAAGTTTTCTTCGAGTGACTTCGTATGTTCAGGAGACGCTCTTCAAGCATCATTAGGCAAACGTTCCCCCTCAAGACTTTGAATTTCTCGCTTAGCTTTTCAATCGTGATGGGACTGCCAAATCCTGTTAGGGCTCTCTTCGATAGTTGCGCTTACCTCCCACCTAACTCTAATAATGGTGATCCCGACAAATCTTTTACATCTTTTAATTGATGAGCCGGAAATCGCGGACCGAAACGAATCCAATGGTTCTCGTGAGGGAACCTCCTGCTTTACCCCCTAACTGGGCTCCACCAGCATTATTATTGAGACCCTTCATCATCCTCGAGTTGCTATAAAATGAGGAATTAATGTATGGAAGGTTAACGTTCTCGCATAATCAGCTTCTTCCTTCTAATCTCTCTGTCAAACTCGTCTTATTCTCAAGCCAACCCAACGCAAATGGCCTCCTCTCCCGTACGCACTTTTTCAACTGATGTCTTGGCCCAGTGGGAAAAGCTTTATAACCTACTGGGTCGCGGTTACGCACACATAACCGATCATTCTGCGACCGAGGATGAAATCCGTGTCCTGCTCGAGGACCTTGATACCACTTCTCTCGAAGGTACTACACTGGGGAGGGAATATAGAATTTTCCCGACTCTCTTTGCACACTCCTTAGAGGCCTACCGTGCTGCTAATCGGGAGGTTCTCGTGGCTCGCGTCTTGCGAGCTCGTTATGAGGATCGATCTGATCATTTGGTGCTGACCAACTATCTGGCCGATAGTTACAAAAAGGCCGTCGAGTTTGCTAATGAGCGGGTCGCGACGTTGCTTCGCGAGAGGAGAAATCTGGTGGAGCAATTGGCCCTATCCCTGACCACCGGCGAGCATGACCGCCGCAATGTCCTGTTGAGGCTTCAGAGCGACTGGCAGGAAGAACGGCTCGACAAAATAACCGCGGACATAGCCCGCGGGAATGGACTGGTTCGAGACCTGGAAACAATCGCCGAAGAACATGAGGCCAAGGTCGCCGAAGTTAAGGGAGAATGTAAAAGTCTTCTCCTCAGGCTTGCCGACCATGACATGCGGAGTTGGGAGTATGAGCAGAGCATTAATAACATGGAGGGTCAGTTGGGCTCCTTCGTGTCGTTAATTAGGGCTCACTTCGGTTTTACTTTTCTACCCCGAATTGTATGACCTGCTTTTGAAAACCCTCTACTGAGCAAAATAAATGAGAACTCTTGTGTGTGTGTTTTAACTTATGTATGGTTCATTTCTTCGAGCATCCGAACATCTTCAACTTGGGTGAGCCGAACCATAATATCAGTAAGCCGAGCAAATATGTCCTGATTTTATAACTCGCTCATGATCAGATGAGATAATAGCCTTAGACTTGTCCAGGAAAAGATTTCTCTCTATTACCTATTTTTTTTACCTGCAAATAAAAAGACAGAATCAGAAGGAATAATTTGAAAAAGAAATCAAAAACCCCTTTCAATCCTATGCTTGCCCATGATTAATAAGGACAAGAACTTTTACAAGGGTTTTAATCTTGCGCGAAAAGTTTTTATCAATATTCCTCGAAAGAAAGCATACTATTGAAAGGAATGTAATTCACAATAATCGCTTTTGATCAATTTCGAGAGGAACGAATTACTCAAAAGTGCGAGGCATAATAACGTGTTTTAAATTTAATTGAAGATACGGCATCCAAATCAAGGCTGTTTTGTTAAGAACGAGAGTAATTTGGACATCTATCTCGTCATTAAATTCAAAACAACGCCGATATTCTCGATCAATTATCGTGGATTACCAGTGACGTAAAACATGCATGGACCAATTCAAGTGTATAATTCCTTCTAGCGAAATTGGGGTTGGATTACCCTATATGACCAAAAAGGTCGTGCAAGATTTCCAATTTTAATTTCCTCTAAAGGAATTATAAACTTGACTTGGGAGTATTCGGATGATTAGAGAAAATGCCACTATCACATTCCCATGACCTGTCAAAAGAAATACAACCAAGTTCCATCTAAATGTATACACCAATAGAGAAAGCCTCGATAAAAGTAAGAGAAAATGCCACTAATACAATCACTCTAAGGGGTGAGATAGAGAAAGCCTCGATAAAAGTAAACCCTATACAAGAGGACTAGCAATGGAAAATGAAACAAAGGAATGTGATCCTAACGTTTAGGGATGCCCCAAGTTCGATCTGTGACTTCCGGATCACTTGCCCCAACTCGTCATCTTCATTGGACGACAATATCTCAATAATGTCCATAGTAGGCTCCTTTGTTGCTCACTCGGTGCTTGTCATGGGATATCATCCTCTTCGTCTTCTATCAAGGACGTTTGGGAAAAACACACACATCTATCCTTGAAATGGCATTTAATCTAATCACCAGAATGCAATGAATGAAATGCCTATATTTATATGAACTGTAATAGATTCGAGGTATAGAGAGTCTTACCAACCAAACTCGTCGACTTATGTGCGATTTTAGGTGTACCAACCGCCCAAAGACATGCGCATGAGACAAGTTATGGTGAACTTCTAAAAATCAGAGGGTTTGGCACCTAAGGTTAAGGTTCCCACTTCGAGTTCTAGAAAGAGCCGATTCCATTGCACAGCTATCGTTGCATTGGGACTCGATCCATAGTTCGAAGCGAGCGGAATTGAAAAGTGGATTACCCCGCGTTTTTCCTCACGGAGATTCCATTTTCAATTCCTTCTATTGTGTTTCTATAGGCGACGCCCGGGGTTTTAGGCGCGGTTGTGTGTGTCCACGTGTTGTGATCATCACAATGCAATTCATGCATAGCAGTTTATTAATCAGCACTTCAAATCATCCACACAACATACATTCCTACGCCCAACCTGCATAAGACAATGTTAATCACGGACTACACCCCTTATTTCTCCAATCTGCAAAAACATATAACACCTATCGTAAGCGGACTTACCTCACCTTCACGAGCGCCTGCATGGTTAGAAAAATCACTCAGCGTTTTAATTACGGCCTAAGTCCACTTGGGGTCTAGAACCATAGGTTCTAGAACACAGTGTCCCCAGTGGAGTCGCCAGCTGTCGCGACCTGTCCGAAAGCGGACGCGGCTAATGGATTACCGATCGCGGGTCTTGGATCGGCGCGGGCCCTCCCAGGCCCATACCAAATCGCGGCGGGAGTATTTTTCAGAAGGATTCGACGATAAGAGTCGATCGCTTTCGACCTTAGTGTGGTCGTGGTGGCATGTGCAACTTGTGCATGCATTTGGAGTCGCCACCGGTCTTTCTTGGAGGGTAGACCGGAAACCTTACTGATCGATTGGGAGAGATCGATCAGTTCTACGGAACCAGAGTTTTTGGGTTCGGGGACTTGGTTACGCTGGTGTCGTTACCAACGCCCTTTCGGTACCTAACGCGAGTGATTTTCCTAACTAGGATTTCATGCAGGCGCAATTTTGGGTGAGGTAAGTCTGACTTTGCACATTAACCAGTTTAACATGCTCACGTAATCATAATAAATAAATAGATGTCAATCACATAAACATCTATCCTACGTGGTGATCATGGAATTATGATTTAATGGGTCTCGAGCCAATGAGACCACATTTAATCATTTTAATATTTTAATAACGGAGAGCCGCTCTTCGCTTCTTCTTGGTTTCTTGAACTCTTCAAGAATTGGGCCCCAAAGAGCTCGCCGACTTAAAAGGCTCCCCCACGTAATCCTCGTAGCATTTACATCAACAATTGACTATGCTAAAAATAAAGATTACATGAAAAATAAAAGGAGTACGCAGCCTCCATTTAATAATTACAACCCCAAATATATAAATAATCATCATACATTCATATATACATCAATCACATTGATTAGGGATTTTTCCATGATCACCACCCTTCCACGTAAGTAATAAATTCACAATTTAAAACTTAGGAAGGCACAATAAAAATTCTACGTTGAATCATATTCAGAATTTTTACGTAAAATAAGATAGCCATAAATTTTCGATTCAAAATTGATTTAGTCTCAATTTTTGCTACGTTGATTAATTTATCATATAAAAACAATCAACCTCCATTAGCCATGTAAGACGAACAATTCGTTAATACATATTGGCCATAGTATTGCAAAAATTGCAAAAATCAATTAAATGCACGAAAACGCCTAAGGATTGGCTCTGATACCACTGTTGGGATTCACGTAACACGTAGCGGAAATAAATAACAACCCATACATGTATCTCTAGAGGCGTACTTCGTGCATTTCAATCGAAAAAAAAATCACAAAGCCTCAAAGGGAGTAAATAGATTACCTCTCGTAGCGTGCTTGAACGGAGGTGTCGGTTCGATGTTCTTCGATCTCAGCCTCCACAAGTGTTAGGCATCTAGTTCGGACGCACCACCAATTGACGAACGGGGAGACGACTAATAACTCCACAACAATTGTGCTAGCAATATGCGGAATCAATATTCCGAACTTAGTATATTTTGCTCACTCAAGATGATGAGAATATAGAGAGTGTTTGTGTTCTTCTCTCTAAGCTCTCAAAAATTTGCACACTCTACAAAATGTCTCCCCCCTTCAACCTCAAAACTCTTGCCATCCTTTTATAGCCAAAAATACCTTCCAATAAATTGTATTTAAAAATAGCACTAACAATTATAAATTCTATCTAAAAATAGCACTCACAAATAAATGACATTTAAAAATAGCACTAACAATAGCACTCACAATTTATAATACAAAAATGCTATTTAAAAATAGCACTAACAATTATAAATTCTATCTAATAATAGCACTCACAATTTATGATAAATAAATGCCATTTAAAAATAGCACTAACAATAGCACTCACAATTTATGATAAATAAATGTCATTTAAAAATAGCACTAACAATAGCACTCACAATTTATAATACAAAAAATGCTATTTAAAAATAGCACTAGCAATAGCACTCACAATACAAAAATGCTAAAAAAAAAGGCACTAACAAAGGTGTTAAAAATAATAACCATTATTATTATTACAAGAGTTAAAGAGGTTACCAAACAGTACAAATATGCATAACGTATAAATACGTAGAGCATACGTATACATCCGTGAAACCGGGGACTAATTGAAAGAAAAATGTGCAATTAAGCCCTTTTGGTAAAAATTGATTAAATTGGAGGGCAAATTGACCTAATTGCACTTTAAGACTTTAAAATCCAATGTCATAGCTTATAAAAAGTGAGAATTGAAAACTAAAAGACTCGAAAATGATTTTTTTAGGCTCGGTTCGGGTTTATATTTGTGAAGGAACATATTGACCCGAGCCGAATTTTTGAGATTTAAAGTGACACACTTGAAGAGGAAATTAAAACAAAATTATCGAATATTTTTGGGTATTTTTCTGACCACGAATGGTATTTTTATGATTTTTTGGGTATTTTTATAATTAAATAAACTCGAAAAATATTAAAAATACCGAAAATATTTTTTGTTCAAAATTGGTTCCTAAGGTTAAACCAAGGCTTCCAAAGTTGATTTTGTGATTTTATGACCTTTTTTTTATATTTTTAATTAATTTTAAAGAATAAAAATCACAATAATAAATGGTAAAAAAAATCAGGTGTCAACAGCTGCCCCTCTTTGAGAGGAATCTCGTTAGAGGTTTCTCTCAAAGATAAGGTGGCACCTGATTCCTAACCGACTCAACTGGGAAAATAAGAGAAGAAATGTTATGACATCGGATCCTTAAGCCTATTGATAAAAGCTCAAATCAATCCCCGGTTTGCTCTAACAATTTGAACATGGGCCGGAGTGAGAGAGGCTTACCTGAAGCTCACCTGTCGGATGCTGCCGGTTGCGACGACTTTCAAGAAGATGCCTAGGACTCGTCATTCAGAATATCCTAGGGAGATTAAGCTCTGACCTGTATGGTAGGTCATACCATGATGGGATTCCTAACTTGTAGGAACCTAAGGAAGGCGCATCCCACGCTTTGGGATTTGCCAAGGATTTTGATCCGTATGGTGGATCAGACCTTTGTGTTGATCCTTACTGCGATATTTATTAATGAGTTGACCCTTATGGCGGTTTCTACCAATGAATTGACCCTTATGGCGGTTTCTACCAATGAATTGACCCTTCAGGCGGTTTCTACCATTAATGTGATCCCTCAGGCGGTTTCTACCTTGGTTTGACCCTTCAGGCGGTTTCTACCTTGAGTTGACCCTTCAGGCGGTTTCTACCTTTGATTTGACCCTTCAGGCGGTTTCTACCTTGTGTTGACCCTTCAGGCGGTATCTACCATGTGTTGACCCTTCAGGCGGTATCTACCATGTGTTGACCCTTCAGGCGGTATCTACCTTTGATTTTGACCCTTCAGGCGGTATCTACCTTTGATTTGACCCTTCAGGCGGTATCTACCATATTTTGACCCTTCAGGCGGTATCTACCTTCATTTGACCCTTTAGGCGGTATCTACCTTCATTTGACCCTTCAGGCGGTATCTACCTTGGTTTGACCCTTCAGGCGGTTTCTACCTTTGTTTTAACCCTTCAGGCGGTTTCTACCTTTGTTTTGACCCTTCAGGCGGTTTCTACCTTTGAGTTGACCCTTCAGGCGGTATCTACCATTGATTTGACCCTTCAGGCGGTATCTACCTTCATTTGACCCTTCAGGCGGTATCTACCTTCATTTGACCCTTCAGGCGGTATCCACCTTTGTTTGACCCTTCAGGCGGTGTCTACCATCAGTTTTGACTTTGAAAAGGGGTCTCATGACGAGGGTTCTCCACGTCCGATGAGACTGCTTGATTTTTGAAAAGGGGTCTCATGACGAGGGTTCTCCACGTCCGATGAGACTACCTAAATTTTGAAAAGGGGTCTCATGACGAGGGTTCTCCACGTCCGATGAGACTGCTTGATTTTTGAAAAGGGGTCTCATGGCGAGGGTTCTCCACGTCCAATGAGACTGTCTGATTTTGAAAAGGATTTTTTTTAAGGGTTTCTCTTCCCCAAGAAAATATTGGTAATCTTTGAGAAGACAGCAATTGTCCAATTGACAAAATTTTATGACTTAAGCTTTAGTCATGAGATGTGCATTTTGATGCTGGAGGTTATCCAAAACATTCTTGCAACATGCAAATGTGATCACAAATCCCTTGTATGGAAAATCTAGATCAACAGTTTGAAAATTTCCAAAAAGAGTTTGCTCAAAACATCAATTGGAATATTTCTCGACAATGAGGCCACCTCACCTGTTTTGAGGTGATGATTTTTAGGGGATGCACTCAATTCCCTACTGACCTGTGCCTAGGTTTTAGGCCCATTCGCAGCGCATACATTTTGATCGGTCGGGAGGTCTTCCACGGGACCGTAATGTTGGGCTTGGATATTGGTTTTCAAGGGGGACCCGCTTTGGAGTCGAGGCCATCGAATGAAAATCTTCACCATCTGCTCCGGGTTTACAAGTCAAGAACCCTGCAAAATGAGAAAGAAAGAGTCTTGCTCGTACTTCTTCGAGCTAAGCTATATGTTAACATAAGTGTCTTAGTCAGAGAAGACTGTTTCAGGGTTGTAACATTGGTAGGATTGGGGACCGAAAAAGGCTTGTTTTTGGCCCAGAAATCACGAAGGATTTGACATTGGTGATCATTGCCAATTTGTCACATGTCTGACTCCTCCAGCGATGAAATTCTAGGTTTCAGCTACGAAGAAGGAGTATACAATGATGACCGGAGTCGGAAAAGGAAGCAACTACAACGCCACACTCCAGGCCAAATCCGAGAGCTCGAAGCTTTCTTCAATGAATGCCCCACTCCAAGCAAACAACAGAAAATGGAGCTGAGCCGAAAGATAGGATTGGAGCTTTCGAAGGTCAAGTTTTGGTTCGCCAACAAACGAACCCGGGTGAAACAGCAATATGCAGACCAGGAGTTACTGGTCCTGAAGGAGGAGAATGAGAAGCTTCAAGCTGAAAGCGCGAGATATAAGGAAGCTCTGACCAAGGCCACCTGCCTTAATTGTGGTAATCCTGTTGTCCTCGGCGAGGTGTTCCTCGATGAACCATCCCTGTTGACGAATAACGCTCAGCTGTTATCGTATTCTCCACAACATTTTCCGACACAGCCAGATACCGCCGGAGATCTGCATGAGCAAGTCAACACCATAGGATCAACACCAACATCCTCTGAGAAATGGGATATGAATCATCACAGGGGGAGTTCTCTCAATGACGAACTCGCTGTCGCAGCCAGCCAATCCAAAGTCGGTGAGTCCCTCCCTGGACAACTTTTGAAACGACTAGATCCCGTAGAGAATAGCTACCGAAGTATTGACGATATTTTGGGTGATAAGAGAACAAGGTTTTACTGGACCTATGAACTTCACACCAAATTTGTTGATGCAATTCGAGAGCTGGGAGTTGATTCGGCTAGCCCACTACGCTTACTCGAGATTATGAATGTGCCGGGGCTCTCTAGAATTAACGTTGAGTCTCACCTCAAGTACTATAGGAGATTGCTAAGGGATGGAAGGATAGCGTTAAACCATCATAAAGCCAGTTGGAGCTCAAGTGCTGGGCAGAGTTACAACCATGATGATTGGGGAGCCAAGAGCACCCAACCGTGTTTCAGCAATGACGGGACCGGCAGTCGTGTCAGCGACTCCTCTGACCCAAATCAGAATGCTCCGCCGAGCTATCACAATACTCCTCAAGAGCATATGCCACAGTTCCAGCACATAGAGATTCCTCAGTTTGAGCGCGAATCAGTCATTAATGCTGTCCCTGAAGCGGATCTGGCATTGGTAGAGAGTGCACATATGAACCTGTCGGTCATTGGAGGAAGTTCCAATTCGAGGGGTCAAATTGCTCACGGCAAGAGCAAAGAGAGGAATCCTTCGCCTGCAGTCGACGACACCCAATCTGGGCACCAAGGGCTAGAAAGAACAGGTGATTTCCTTGATGAGGAGCTGGACACTTGGATCAATACTCTTCAGGAATGTATGTCTCAACCCCAACAAGGCAATGATGAAGGTTCCAGCTCAAAGACTCCAATCCCTCACAACGAAGGCAATGAAAGAAATCTGCCCCCAACAATCGTTGATACCCAACTTGAACATCAATGGCTCGAAGACCCGAGCAATTTCCTTGGCGATGAGTTCAATCTTTGGCTCGATCAATTTGGAGCCGGAGGACCATCGCAGTGGTGACGCAAGGCCGGTGATCAAAACGTCTGATGCAAGGCATGGCTACTCGATGAAAAATACTTAGAGGAAAGGGGTTGAATACTCCTATTGAATATGTTGTTGATCGCACTGTAAGGTTCCCACGGGAACATCGTTCATTAATATCTAGAACTAATTGCGCGTGAGTGTCAACATCACCCTTTGAGCATCTTCAAGCCGAGGGCCGTGGATTAATCACTTAATCCGTGGAGCAAGTTCCATGAACAATGACTATCACCCGCGGAGCGTAATAGGATCTACCCCTTCAATACGAAATACGTTTGGCCGCGAGGCCACCCATTTGGTAAAATGATGTATCGTTCCTAAACGATCTTCAATCAAATACCGAAGTAATGTCTCCTTTCTTTCCCTTCTCAGATGATAAACAGGGATAAAGCACTCAAAGAGTCAGGCGTTCAAATAACAGAACAGACGTTGCCTAACCGGGGGCAAAGGAACCATTGATGTTACAAACACTCCAAGCATGGATAGGCGGATTCGATAGATGTTATTCATATCAATACGCAACATCAGAGCATGATGAGAACCAAGAGTGAAGTTGTATCGTCCCAATTTATCTTGAATTTGGGAACATGTATTGACACTTATTGTTTATCCTTGACAGGAACTCGTCATCAAGGCGGGCAGATTTCCTACAAACCCGGTATACTCGTTGGAGTATATGACCAAGGGGGTCTGCAGCCGCGACAGGTAGGTAAGTATCCCTTTCCCAGTTAGCTGGAGATAAAGAATGTTAAAATCCTTTCAGCCGTCATGAAAATTATCCAATGCATCGATGTTCATGATTTAAATCGGGAGGTCGCCCAAAGCATGAATAAAACATGCACGATACATCACAAAATCCCCTCGATGGATAAATTTTGGGAAAGAAAGAAATGAATTTTTCCAAATATGATTATTTGTCAAATCATTCAAAAGGAAGTTTACTCAAAAGAGAGGCGAGCCCAGTCCAAACACATCCTACATACACTTGAGAGACGAGGGAAGTGAATCGGACAGCAAAATCTGTACCTACGGAGGTAGGGACCATTCGCAGCGATTACATGGATTGGGACGACGGAGGCGTTCGTTTCATATTCCCAAATACTACAGGTGACCATTGATAACCCCTTTGAACGGAGGTTTTCATTATCAGCCCTGTCGAGAACCACCCCACATCGGGGCAGAATAGAAGTAAGTCCAATAGCATCAGGAGAAATGGTTAGAAATTTTGTTGCTCAGACTAACATTAATCTTCGTGTGTTGTTTATATGGTAATCCAAGTGCCATAGGATGATGAGAAGCATTCATTTCTCTATCCCACACATCGAATCCTTTGCACAGCCAACTTGAGCCTGCAAAATCGTTTCGTGAACCCGTTGGTGATCATGGCACATTTCAAGATGGATGCAGCATCACTTTAGAAACGGAAGAGCTCAAGACTAAGGGATCACAAAGAAATTCCTAGGTTTATGATAAAAGCATGTTTAGACTTTCGATCATATGTCTAAAGTGATCTCCTGAAGACGAGAAAAATGAGATTTCAAAAGAAAAAAAGAGATGAGAATGAGAAAAAATCCCCGGCATCAAGAAAAAGCAGAGTGCCTGGTAAAAGCAAGGCCGATGCTCGTGTAAGTTGTTTGATTAATCCGCAATGAAGCCGGATGGGAAAAGAGGAAATCTCTGAAGGAGCCAAATCCAAAAGAGCTGCTCCCCAAATGGTGCCAAGCGCAGAACAAAGACATAGAGAGAGTCGCTCTCTGAACGCGACAAGAGACGCTCTCTAAAGAGTTGGTGCACACCTCAAAATCAGTTGCGCACCTCAAAGACTAAAGATGTAGAAAGGAAAGAACAAGTGTCAAATCTGCAATGATCACCAATGTCAATCCCCTCATAAATTCTGGGCCAAAAATAAGCTTGTTTCGGTCCCCAATCCTACCAATGTTACAACCCCGAAACAGTCTTCTCTGACTAAGACACTTGGGTTAACATATAGCTTAGCTCGAAGAGGTACGAGCAAGACTATTTCTTTCTCATTTTGCAGGGTTCTTGACTTGTAAACCCAGAGCAGATGATGAAGACTTTCATTCAATGACCTCGACTCCAAAGCGGGTCCCTCTTGAAAACCAATATCCAAGCCCAACATTACGGTCCCGTGGAAGACCTCCCGACCGATCAAAATGTATGCGCTGCGAATGATCCTAAAACCTAGGCACATGTTAGTAGGAAGTTGAGCACATTCATTACAAAAGACCATTATCACAGGGCGGTGAGGAGCCCTCTTGGATGAGAAATTCTCCAATAGATGTTTTGAACAAATTCTTTTTGGAAATTTCAAATTGTTTGATCCAGATTTTCCGTGCAAGGAATTTGTGATCACATTTGCATGTTGCAAGAATGTTTTGGGTAGCCTTCGGCATCAAAATGCACATTTCATGATTAAAACTTAAGTCATACGATTTCGTCAAATGGACAGTCGTGGTCTTTCCAAAGATTACTAACGTTTTCTTGGTGAAGAAAAATCTTTCAGGCTCAAACTTCTGCAGGATACCTGGAGAACCCAGCTCCCAGAATGTCGCCTCAACAGACGCAAGCAGTCTCATCGGACGTGGAGAACCCTCGTCATGAGACCCCTTTTCAAAGCAAATTAATGGTAGAAACCGCCTGAAGGGTCAAATCAAAGGTAGAAACCGCTTGAAGGGTCAAATCAAAGGTAGATACCGCCTGAAGGGTCATCTCAAGGTAGATACCGCCTGAAGGGTCATCTTACGGTAGAAACCGCCATAAGGGTCAACACGAGGTAGATACCGCCTTAAGGATCGACACAAAGGTCCAATCCACCATACGGATCAGAATCCTTGGCAAATCCTGAAGCGTAGGATGCGCCTTCCTCAGGTTCCTACCAATTAGGAATCCCATAATGGTGTGACCTACCATACAGGTCATAGCTTAATCTCCCTAGGATATTCTGAATGACAAATCCTAGGTATCTTCTTGAAAGTCGTCACAATCGGCAACATCCGACAGGTGAGCTTCAGGTAAGCCCCTCTCACTCCGGCACATGTTCAAATTGTCAGGGCAAACCGGGAATTGGTTTGAGCTTTTATTAAGAGCCTTAAGAATCCAATGTCATAGCATTTCTTCTTTTCATTTCCCCAATTGGGTCGGTTAGGAATCAGGCGCCAACTTATCTTTGAGAGAAACCTCTAACGAGATTCCTCTCAAAGAGGGGCAGCTGTTGACACCTGATTTTTGACCATTTATTATTGTGATTTTTATTCTTCAAAATTAAATTAAAAATAGCAAAAAAATCATAAAATTGCAAAATCAACTTTGGAAGCCTTGGCCTAGCCTCAAGAGCCAATTTTGAACAAAAAAATATTTTTCGTAAATTTTAATATTTTTTTTGAATTTATTTAATTATTAAAAATACAAAAAAAAAAGAGAGAAAATCAAGAAAAAATCATCATTAAAAAGGAAAAAAAAAGAGAAAGAAGGAATATTTGACCAATGATGTGGTCTTGTTTTTATTTTATTTTATTGTTATATTATTATTGTTGTTGTTGCCTTTTTCCTTTTCTTTTTCCTTTTTCGTTATCTTTTTCTTTTCCTTTCTTTTTTTTCTTTCTTTTTCCGCACACATGCTCCCACACGCTCTCTCTCTCTCTCTCTCTCTCTCTCTCTCTCTCTCTCTCTCTCTCTCTCTCTCTCCGGGGCATCGAGCCCATGTTTTTTTTAGAGCGGACGAACTCTCTCGCTCGGGCTCTCTCTATCTTCATCTTCCAAGCGCGAACAGCAACACTCCATCGGCACGACCACCACCGCTACCTCAATCCTTCGTCGTCGAGCCGCCTGACCTTTGGCCATCAACCATTCCACTCTCTCTCTCTCTCTCTCTCTCTCTCTCTCTCTCTCTCTCCGGGGCATCGAGCCCATGTTTTTTTTAGAGCGGACGAACTCTCTCGCTCGGGCTCTCTCTATCTTCATCTTCCAAGCGCGAACAGCAACACTCCATCGGCACGACCACCACCGCTACCTCAATCCTTCGTCGTCGAGCCGCCTGACCTTTGGCCATCAACCATTCCACTCTCTCTCTCTCTCTCTCTCTCTCTCCCTAAGCTGCGAAAGACTTCGCCGCCCATCTCTGCGTTCTTGAAGCTGCCTTTGGTCATGGCCGTCTTCCTGCTCGTTGCTCTCGTGTTTCCAGCGCCACTTGGTGTGTGCAAGGAGGGGCCGGCAACGCGGTACTGACTTTGGCTACGCCTGTGGAGCCGGAACTGCTGCGCGCCGACAGTAGACCGGGGCGTATTACTCCCCCAACACGGTGAGGGCTCATTGTTCCTGCGTCGAACAGCTTCTTCCCGAAGAAGTGCCGGCTCGAGCAGCGCGTCCACGACTCCCGTCACTCCGCCCTTCCACAGCTGCCTCTCCTCCTACTAACGGTAAGCCGGCTCTCCACTTCTTGACTGCGTTTTACGATGCATGCGTCCCCATTTACTTGAAGTATTCTGTTTAGTTGTAGCTTGTCCACACCTGCTGCTTGTTGGTCATTTGTGCATGTCTTCTTTTGGGTGTTTGGTCGCAACTGTCGTCTCTACGTTGTGGTGCTCGCACTAGTTCTACGGCCTCGTTACCGGTCGTTCGGAAGCGTTGAGTTCGGTTCTCGGAAACTCGAACGGGTCGATCGGCCGGCGGAGGGCAGTAGGCTTGTGGGTCGTTCTAGCGAGCGCCTGAACGGTACGCGAGCCCAGGTGAATGGATTTAGTCGACTGTCCTTAAGCGGGCACGACTCGGGTGCGTCAGCCGGTCGCGGAGACTTGGTGTTGGAGCGCCGAGCAGTTCTCGGCGTTTCGGTGGCCCATGCCGTGGGGGCTGTTGTTGAGCTCGGGATCATTCCACCGGTTTCGATGGAGCAAGGCGCCGTCGGTGTTGCAGAGGGTGACACGGTTGGAAGATGATGAACAGTGGAGCTCCCCTCCTTTTTTCGTTGTTCATGTTGGGCTGGGGCGTTGAGGGCTCAGGCTTAAGCGTGGGCCGGTTCCAGCGGTTTGGGCCTGCTGCTGAAGAGTAAAGGCTGGGATTGGAAAGGAATTGGGAAGGCCGGGCTCGGCGTCTTCGAAGGGAAGGGTGGGCTTGGGTTCTGCTATTTTGACTGGGCCTGTTTTGGGTCCTCTTACCCGGACCCGATCGAGGCCTGGCGGGTCTGATTTGGACCCGGGTCCGGGAACCCGACCCGGACCTGGCTCCCTTTAATTAATAAATTGATAATAGTAAATAAAAAATCCAAAATATTAAAAAAAAATAAAAAATCTGAAAATTCATTAAAAAATAGAAAAATCAAGAAATTCCAAAAATAAATTCTCAAAAAGGGGAAATGGCCACAATCAACTGGCCATAGAATATTTTGGGTAATTCGGTATCCAAATCTTCCAAAAATTGACGATTTTGCCCTTCGGGCTAATCGTCCCCAAATCTTCCCATTTTATCCCTGGTCTGAAATCACGCCTTCCTTAAGCCCTTATGGCTATACTAGGAGGCCATGTGATGTGAATTGATGTGATTTATTTATGCACTTGATTGCGCTTTCATTAAAATTGATTGCGATTGATAGGAATAGTCTTCCAATCTGCATGAAATCCTGAATCAAACCTACCCCACCCAAAATTGCGCCTGCATGAATTCTTAGCTAGGAAAATCACTCGCGTTAGGTACCGAAAGGGCGTTGGTAATAACACCAGCGTAACCAAGTCCCCGAACCCAAAATCTCTGGTTCCGCAGAACTGATCGATCTCTCCCAATCGGTCAGTAAGGTTTCCGGTCTACCCTCCAAGAAAGACCGGTGGCGACTCCAAATGCATGCACAAGTTGCACATGCTACCACGACCACACTGAAGGTCGAAAGCGATCGACTCTTATCGTCGAACCCATTAAATGAAAACTCCCGCCGCGATTTGGTATGGGCTTGGGAGGGCCCGCGCCGATCTAAAGCCCGCGATCCGCACTCCGGTGCGGTGGAGAGGCCCGCGATCGGTAATCCATTAGCCGCGTCCGCTTCCGGACGGGTCGCGACAGCCCCAAACGCCGGAAATTGAGGAAAATGTTTTCCAGAGAGACCTTTTCCATGAAATAAACGGAGCCTTAGAGTGCCAACTTATTTGGGAATTTCCTTTATCTAAAAGAGATTGCCCTCATATAAGCTCAGGTGGTCAATTCCATTCCATGATCCCTACATATGGGTGTGTTTGGGAACAGCTTTCCCAAGTGAGTTTGGACACTCAAAGTCCTTTGCGCCAAAGATGAGGTGTTTGGCAAATTTTTTTGAAACATCTTTGGCTCAAAGTGAGCCTTGGGAAGGCTAAAAGCCCAAGGTAACTCCAAAGGTGCCTTGGCATTTCAGCATTTTCGGAAGGCCAAAGGTACTGTTCAAGTAAAAAATATTCACCAGAAACTACCCTCTTATCTTTTTTGATTTTTTTGGTTCTGGCATCATCTGTCACTATTCATCTTCTTCTTCGCTTGCACCTGGCGTGAGGGGATGGTGACTGGCCGGAGGGGAGCGAGCGTTGTCGTGCAACCCGACAACCGTCGCACGGGTTCGCACGATCGCCGCGAGGGGTCGTACGACCATAAGCGACGCTTTCTGTGCGAAACCCAGGCGAGGCGGCCTCGTCGGTGGTCAGATCTGGGTCGCCATCACCAAACCCAGGAAAGGCGGCCTCGTGGTGGTCTAGATTTGGGTAGCCGAGGACGATGGCGGCCGCCGTTGAGGGTCGAGCGACCCCCGGCTACCCAGATCTGTTCGCTTGGGTTTCGCAACCCCCGGCTACCCACATCAAAGTCCATTTTGATGTGGGTATTTCTTTTTCTGGCCACGGAGAAGTAGAGCCGCTCCCACTCCCAGCCCCCCGGCTACCCAGATCTATTTGCCTAGGAGGTTGGTTTTTTTTTTGGCTTTTTTTTTATCGATCGGTTTCGCGGCTCTCCGATGCTGCTGTAGTGCTTTGATTTGGACGGGTTGGGGACCTTCGCTTTGGGGGAAAATTTGGTTGTTTTGTCTGTGTTAGGGAATTAGATATCTATCGAGCCCCTGAAATGGTGATTAAGAGGTTTAAGTCGATTTTGAATGGGATTAAGATGCTCGATTTTTGTCGCTTCCTGAGTTGTTGGAGGAGTCGAGTTAAATTTCTTGGTTGACGAAATAGCTTTGAAGATATGCAGAAACATCACTGGAAGAAGATTATGAGGAAACTAATTGTGACAATTGGACTGGTTATTGCGTACACTGGGAATTTAGGAACACTTGAAGTTCTCCAATGGCGTTGTCTTGAGGCGGCCCTCGCCGGTGGTCGTCGGGGGTCGCTCGACCTCAAACGACGGTTGCCATCCTCTCTCGATGGCTTTCCTTTCGTTATCGGCTGCCACGTGCCCTTCGCCAGCCAGACACGTGCCCTTCGCCGGCCGGCAAAGGGTTTCAACTTTTCTGTTAGACAAAAAGTGAAAAGAAGTGCATTACAAGTATAATTTTTCCAAACGCTATTTTACCCAAAGTTGCTTTGCAATGGATTTTTACTTACAACTTACCAAACAACTTTTGCATTTCACCAAACCCCTTCAAACTAAAGACATTTGCATTCTCCCAATGACTTTTCCCAAAAGTCTTTCCAAGCGCACCCATAATCCCCTACTCCAAGAACACAGTACCTTACCCATTTGCCTACGAATTCCATCAACCCCACCGTCTAAAAGCTCTACAACTCCACTTCCTAGCCTAACTCGAACGAGTAAAAACTCCCTCTAGCTCGAGCAAACTTGGCACAAGGCTAGCTCCAACCAAGCTACCTTTCTGCTCTTGCATTTCACGGAGAACAAGAGACCCTAAGAGCACCCGGTTGCGGCATACCTACCACAGCTCACCCCCTCCACTCCATCTCGACAAACAATCCTCGCACCAGCAATCTTCTTTCGTTATTCCTCACCAAATGAACCCCACCTCGTTAGTCCCTCATAGCTAAATCTGTTCTCGGTCCTGTCCCTTCACCCCGCATCATCCCAACCAACAAACTAACCCCACTCTCGGCTACCTTGTTGCTTACAGACCCGTCTCCCACTTACTTCCACGTCATGCAGAGCACCCAGATCACGATCAAGCACTCACCCAACACTCGACTCTTCACTCGCTCTCGACCCGCATTGCTCGGGTTAGTAGATGGGCTAGAAAGTTCACTTGCCTGGGTCTATTTATTGGTCTGGTTCTTTGCTGGTGGCGTCGCGAGGTCACCGAGCTCTTGACCGCCGGAAGCTGCACCAGCCGAGAGTTGCATATCGCCGAAGAAGAGGAAGCTAGCCTCGTTAGTCCCTCATTGCTAAAATCGTTCTCGGTCCTGTCCCTTCACCCCTAGCGAGCTCTTAAATTGGACCAAATTCTCCTCTTCTATGAGCTTCTGTGGCAATTAATTGGGGGCGATTTGGGCATCCTTCTCTCGTGGCCCTTGACCGCTAGAAAAAAGAATGTAAAGGCCAAAAAGTGAAAAGAAGTGCCTTACAAGTATAATTTTTCCATACGCTATTTTACCCAAAGTTGCTTTGCAATGGATTTTTAAGTTACAACTTACCAAACAACTTTTGCATTTCACCAAACCCCTTCAAACTAAAGACATTTGCATTCTCCCAATGACTTTCCCCAAAAGTCTTTCCAAACGCACCCATAATTCCCCACTCCAAGAACACAGTACTCAACGTTCACCTTACCCATTTAACTACGAATTCCATCAACCCCACCATCTAAAAGATTTACAACTCCACTTCCTAGCCTAACTCGAGCGAGTACAAACTCCCTCTAGCTCGAACAAACTTGGCGTAAGGCTAGCTCCAACCAAGCTACCTTTCTGCTCTTGCATTTCACGGAGAACATGAGACCCGAAGAGCACCCGGTTGCGGCATACCTACCACAGCTCACCCCCTCCACTCCAGCTCGACAAACAATCCTCGCACCAGCAATCTTCTTTCGTTATTCCTCACCAAATGAACCCCACCTTGTTAGTCCCTCATAGCTAAAACCGTTCTCGGTCCTGTCCCTTCACCCCGCATCATCCCAATCAACAAACTAACCCTACTCTCGGCTACCTTGTTGCTCACAAACCCGTCTCCCACTTACTTCCACGTCATGCAGAACACCCAGGTCACGATCGAGCACTCACCCAACACTCGACTCTTCACTCGCTCTCGACTCGCATTGCTCAGGTTAGTGGATGGGCTAGAAAGTTCACTTGCCTGGGTCTATTCATTGGTCTAGTTCTTCACTGGTGGCTTCGCGATGTCACCGAGCTCTTGACCGCCGGAAGCTGCACCAGTCGAGAGTTGCATATCGCCGAAGAAGAGGAAGCTATTGAAGCCTCGTTAGTCCCTCATAGCGGAAATCGTTCTCGGTCCTGTCCCTTCACCCCTAGCGAGCTCTTAAATTGGACCGAATTCTCCTCTTATGTGAGCTTCTGTGGCAACTAATTGGGGGCGATTTGGGCATCCTTCTCTCGTGGCCCTTGACCGCTAGTAAAAAGAATGTAAAGGCCAAAAAGTAAAAAGAAGTGCCTTACAAGTATAATTTTTCCAAACGCTATTTTACCCAAAGTTGCTTTGCAATGGATTTTTAAGTTACAACTTACCAAACAACTTTTGCATTTCACCAAACCCCTTCAAACTAAAGACATTTGCATTCTCCCAATGACTTTCCCCAAAAGTCTTTCCAAACGCACCCATAATCCCCTACTCCAAGAACACAGTACTCAACGTTCACCTTACCCATTTGCCTACGAATTCCATCAACCCCACCGTCTAAAAGCTTTACAACTCCACTTCCTAGCCTAACTCGAACGAGTACAAACTCCTTCTAGCTTGAACAAACTTGGCACAAGGCTAGCTCCAACCAAGCTACCTTTCTGCTCTTGCATTTCACGGAGAATAGGAGACCCGAAGAGCACCGGTTGCGGCATACCTACCACAGCTCACCCCCTCCACTCCAGCTTGACAAACAATCCTCACACCAGCAATCTTCTTTCGTTATTCCTCACCAAATGAACCCCACCTCGTTAGTCCCTCATAGCTAAAACCGTTCTCGATCCTATCCCTTCACCCCGCATCATCCCAATCAACAAACTAACCCCACTCTCGGCTACCTTGTTGCTCATAGACCCGTCTCCCACTTACTTCCACGTCATGCAGAACACCCAGATCACGATCGAGCACTCACCCAACACTCGACTCTTCACTCGCTCTCGACCCGCATTGCTCGGGTTAGTGGATGGGCTAGAAAGTTCACTTGCCTGGGTCTATTCATTGGTCTAGTTCTTCGCTGGTGGCGTCGCAAGGTCACCGAGCTCTTGACCGCCGGAAGCCGCACCGGCCGAGAGTTGCATATCGCCGAAGAAGAGGAAGCTATTGAAGCCTCGTTAGTCCCTCATAGCTAAAACCGTTCTCGGTCCTGTCCCTTTCACCCCTAGCGAGCTCTTAAATTGGACCGAATTCTCCTCTTCTGTGAGCTTTTGTGGCAACTAATTGGGGGCAATTTGGCATCCTTCTCTCGTGGCCCTTGACCGCTAGTAAAAAGAATGTAAAGGCCAGCCCCAAACCTACCATTCCAAGGAGTTGGACATGTTCTTGTTGGGCCAAGAATCACAATGACCGCTAGGCCCACTTCCTTGTTGCTCGCTAGGGTGTTATAGGGAGGCTACCCCTTCCGCCTCTATATAATTTTTTTAATTTTTTTTTGTTAAATTTTAAAGAAACAAAAAAAATTAATAAAAATAAAAAATTAAATATAGAAAAAGATCGAAATGCCCTTGAAATTAGGCTCTTTTTTGAAATTTCATGATCATTTAAGGTCCTTATTTGAAACGATGTTCACTTCATACTCTTGTTTGAAAAAAATAAGGGCACTTCAGGCTCTTATTTCAAATAAGGTTCATTTAAGACCCTTATTTGAGAAAATTTGAGAACTTCAGACGCTTTTTTGAAATTTTCTCTAAAAGGAATTCTTTCGTTGTGATGATAATGCTCACAAAAGAAAAAAAAATTGTTGAGGCTTTTACATCTTTCAAGGACGTCGATATTGTCATTTTGATCCTGAAGTAGATCGGTTTCGAGATTTTTCATGTTACCATTTTCAGTTTTCATATCATAATTTTCGACCTTGCCGTGTCCCATTCAAGTTAAGCTGATATCACAATCGAGTTGATGACATTAATTTCCTGATCAACGTCAATAGAGATTATAGGATGGATGTTGACACCTGATTTTTGACCATCTATTATTATGATTTTTATCCTTTAAAATTAATTAAAAATATCAAAAAATGTCATAAAATCACAAAATCAACTTTGGTGGCCTTGGCCAAACTTAGAAAATCATTTCTGACAAAAAAAAATCTTTAAATTTTTTGCTTTATATTTTATATTTTATAAAAAAATCTCCTAATTTATACTGTTTCGCAAAGCAATCGGCGCGTCTGTTAATCCCAATATAATGAATGATTTCCGCGGGTTGCCCAATGGATATCGGGCTTTTCGAGAATTCAAAGTTTGACCGATGCTTTCCCGTCTAGCGACTTTGGCCTTCGACATTTTTTTGCCTATGCTTTAGGAGGCTGTGATGATGACCCCGTGCGAGAGAGGTCAGTGGTGGCCACGCCAGCAAGGGCTTCGGTCTGAAAAAGGAGGAGGGGGGCTCCTTGATTTTTTAGAGAGAAGGGGAATGGCATTGCTACGGTCTCCAGCGAACTCCCTCACATCGCCGGCCGCCACAACAACTCGCCACCATCCCTTCCATGCCGCGACCACCATCGCCACAGCCTCCATTTTCATTCGTCGTTGCATCACCGCAATCCGTTGCGGAATCACAGCTCGAGACCCAACCGCTGATCGTCAACAGGGCTATCTCGGGTTAGACATCTGCGACCCGCTTTCGCGCCCGTCTGAATAGACTAACACGGCTCGCATCATCGCCGCTTTGTCCAACCATCCCCATCATAAAGAGACGCGACCAGCAGCCGGTATCCGGGAACGACGAGAACGGAAGCTGTGTGGTTGATGATCCCGAGCTCGGGGACCAAGTGTATCTCCGAGGAAATCCAGAGCAACGTCGTCGTCTTGGCCGATTATATAGTCGACGAGGAACACGCTCACCTCCACACCCCCACTATTTCCTCTCGGGTGACATCTCCTCATGGAAACAATCTTCACCACAATGAATGTGATCCACGTTAAGGATTGGGAGTCAGTTGCAAAAAGGAAAAGATTCAGGGCATGGAGCGGGAGTTGCTGAAACTTAAAGGGGCTGTGCAAGCCATACATGACAATCTGATTTATTTGAAAAACCAGGAAGCACAAATGAGGGAAAACATTGCATGGCCGAGAGAAGGTTGGGAGGCGGCGACAGTATTCTGTCTTGCAGGGAGGGAGCTACGGCACATGGAAGAAGTTGATGCGCAGCTGGAGTGAGTTCGAGGCTTCCTGTTTCGTGGTCGACGTGGGTGGAGGTTGACGATTACGACGGTGGCCTCCGACGAGGGACGCCGATGCACAAGCCCGAACAAAGCCGAGTTCGCTGTTGGTCCCGTGAAGAGGACGACGCATGGAGAAGGTGATGAATAGTGACTGCATGTTATTTTTCTTTAATTGTTCGTGTAGTGTTGAGGGCATTTGCAGAGAAGTAATAAAGAAAACCAAAGAAAAGAGAAGGCCAAGAAGAACAATAAAAAAATGAATCGTGAGTTATATCACTTACGCTGATATGCTTCTGCGGGTGGGTCTGTCCTTGGGCTTAGGTTAGTGTGCGGGCTTAGCTTGAAATTTGGGCCTTAGGCTTTAGAGTACAATTAGGCCTTTCTTGTTTTAGATTTTATTTGGGCTTTTGGTTGGCATGTAGTTATTAAAGGGGTTGGGTCTAGGGGTCCAAGTCAGATTACCATTTTCGAAATTAAAAAAATAAAATAAAAAATAAAAAAAAAAATTCAAAAATTCAATAAAAAAAATGAAAAATCCTAAAAAATTCAAAAAAATTCGAAAAATTCAGAAAAATTCTAAAAAATTCCAGAAAATAGGAAATGGCCACATTCAACTGGCCGTGACCTGTTCCGGGTCTTTCGACCCCCGATCTTTTTCGAAATGACGGTTTTGCCCTTCCGGCAAACCGTCTTCCAAAAAAATTCTAAAAAAATCCAAGAAAATATCAAAAAATGGGAAATGGCCACAATCAACTGGCCATGGAATATTTTGGGTAATTCGGTATCCAAACCTTCCAAAAATGACAATTTTGCCCTTCGGGCTAATTGTCCCCGAATCTTCCCATTTTACCCCCAGCCCTAAATCACATCTTCCCTAAGCCCTTATGGCTATACTAGGAGGCCAATGATTGAAATTGATGTGCATTGACATGATTTATTTATGCAATTGACTGCACTTTCGTTAAATTGATTGTGATTGATAGGACTAGTATTCCAATCTGCATGGAACCCGAACCATACTTATCTCACCCAAAATTGCGTCTGCATGAACTCTTAGTCAGGAAAATCACTCGTGTTAGGTACCGAAAGGGCGTTGGTAATGACACCGACGTAACCAAGTCCCCGAACCCAAAATCTCTAGTTCCGCAGAACTGATCGATCTCTCCCAATCGGTCAGTGAGGTTTCCGGTCTACCCTCCAAGAAAGACCGGTGACGACTCCAAATGCATGCACAATTTGCACATGCCACCACGACCACATTGAAGGTCGAAAGCGATCGACTCTTATCGTCGTATCCTTTAAAAAAATACTCCCGCCGCGATTTGGTACTGGCCTGGGAGGGCTCGCGCCGATCCAAGACCCGCGATCGGTAATCCATTAGCCGCGTCCGCTTCCGGACGGGTCGCGACAATGGACCGACTTTTTCGAAGATTGCTACCACGAGAGGCATACGGCTTTTTTTTGGATGCCATGCCATCACCGTGTAAGCACACCATGAGTATTCTCGGAAGTTTGATCAAAGGGCATCAAGTTAGTAAAGTGAGTAATTGAAATCACAATTTAGTGATTTATCGAAAAAAATTATTAATTTAGTGTTTCGTTGGAATTTCTCTGGCGACGAAATATTTATCATCGAAATTAGATCTTCCAATTCTACATGTGTGAGAAGGGCCTTGTGGTGATTCCATATAGGATTGATCCAAAAAATCAGGAAATCAACATGTGAAAAGTCAGTAAAATTATACAAACGTAAACTAAACCGGAGTTTCACTCAGCGGAAAGGCTTAAAGAGTATAATTCTTACAAACCAACCAATTTAAACAAACTTCGACGGAGTTTGACTTGACACTATACCAGAATTTGACTCGACGAGGACTAGAATCTGAACAATATAGCTAAGGAAATTAAAGTGCAGAGCAAAAAATAAAGAAAAAGATAAATTTGTTTGATTTATAGGGGCTTTCCATATGGATGTTTGGTGGTATTTATAATGGCTGAATTGATAACTGCTCTTTGCTTGTCGTAGCTCTCGAGGAATCCTTATCGACTGCTTCGTGCCTGCTATTTTTCATGAATTGCCTAATTATTTCCACAACACACACACACACATATATATATATATATATATACACACAACTTGGATCTTCTCTCCTTGCCCTTAGCGATGGTGCCCATGTCTTTCGCTAAATTCGACCTCATGACTAGGTCTCCAAACGGTTGTTTGTAGAGCTTTTTAAGCTATTGATAGCGATATTTTCTGTTGGGTGTTAGTCAACAGCTATCCTTTATTTTTAGCGCCCGCCTGCCGCTATATTCAAATTCTTGACGGAATGGCATATTGTTGGCGTTGAAATCAATGATCACCCCAATTCCACTATCATGGATCCGGATCCCTTGCCTTAAAGGCAGGAGAGGCAGGGGATCATAGAAATGGTGGCCATTGGATCTTTCCCCCATTTATAAGGGGAAAGATCGGAAAGATCCAATGGCTGAGGGATAATGATCTCCTGCCTTAAGGCAGGGGATCCGTCTCCCACCGTCATACTTGTTGACCGGACACGTGGCATCAATGTATCGATTGGCACATGAACATCCTTTAGTAGACGAATCCGGATCGCCTAACCTTTCCTCAGAAGGTTAGGCACTTAACCTACAATCATGATCGTTCATTTTTGGACGGACGACCCAGATCTCATATTTTTAGGGGGTAATTTTTTGAATTATATATATATAGTAATAATCTGGGCCATCCATTCATAACACGGACGGCCCCAGATTACAAGGTTATATACCTAACATTCTAAGGAAATATTAGACGATCGCTTATATATATATATATATATATATATAAATAATCTGAGCCATCCATTCATAACACGGACAGTTCGGATCGCAAAGTTAGGTGCCTAACATTATAAAGAAATGTTACACGATCGCTTTTCCTAGTAGACTAGTCATTGCATGATTTTTCTCCGCGTGCCACGCGCGCGGCTTGTCCGTGCTCTCGTATTTTACCTTAATTCCTTTCCTCGCGTTTCAGGCACGTGTGTCGGTGGACGATCTATCTTTGGGTGTCGACATATAGTGATGTACTAGTCTTCATCTACATGTATGTAACTACAACTTAGAAGTTGGGTTCCCGCCCTCTCCAGGTGGGACGTGTCTCAGCGACTCAAACAATGACACGTGGCCATCCTATCCCACGCAACGAAGGATTGCTATTGGTGAGATGAGCCGTGCGAAGTTCAGCCGAGAGAGACGCATCCAAGATCTCGCAGGCCTATAAAAGACGAAGAAGCTCACTCCCTTCTCGTCAACGTTCAACTTAATTCGCTGCGCATTCTTGCACCAACCCAGAGAAAATTCCAACGCTTTCCTCGGTGGGTTCTCAGGAAAAGGGATCAGAACAGAGGTCGACACGAGGATGATGGGTTTCCTAGGAGCAACCTTGGACTCCTCCTTCAAGCCCGCACAGCTCAGACAAGCTCTGTCTCAGGCCATCACCCTTGGTTTGTTGTCTCTTTATCCAACTTCCTTTGTTTCTTTTTCCTTGTGATCTGTACTGTTCGATTGAGACTCTAGAGGCATTCGTTTATTGTGAGCGAGCGAGGGAGTGAATGGTTTCCGAAAGAGGATAAGAAATCATTCTTCTTTCTCTGGTAGTGGAAGGGGGTGGCTCTGGTTTTTCACTTATGGTTTTGTGGGTGATGAGATCGTGGGATACATTACTTCCCGCTTTACCGTCTGTCTATCTGTCCCTCTTTTGTCGCGGCGGGCTTGAGTCAGGTCTGTTGATTTCGCACGCATTGATGGATCCTAGGTCTCTCTCTCTCTCTCTCCCTTGGCTAGCAGCTTTCAGTGGTGGATTGATCCTGATGATTGTTAATTACTTAAATTGTAGACTGAAGAGCTGAGACTGCATTGGGCAGGCGGTGTTCATTGTCATTAGAGTGCGGCTACTTGAGGAATTCACCTCCAATTCACTAGGAGATTTCCCAGGGACTCCAAAGTTGAGGCCCTGCCACAAAGCCATTGTGCTTTGCTGATAGAGTGTAGTCCCCTAGGAGCAAGAGCTTTAGGGGAGTCGCTTACGAAGGCACAACTTAGTCCCGCGTCATCTCTACAAGAAATTGATGAGTCCGCCATTGTCCCCATTCACGGCTAGTTCTTTTTTCGTTTCTTTTCTTGTTTGTGGGGAGTTATCTTACAGTTGGTCGAACTTTTCTTCATGAATTGCACTCGGTGATGGAGAAGCTCATCACCATGGAATGCCTTTACAGCAGGATCTCTAGGCTTCTTTCCTGACTGTTCTTGCTACGGATGGGATGTCTGATTGGTCCCTCCAAACATGAGATCCAAGTTGTGATGCGTCAAAGTGGGACCTTTACATGCTGCTTGTCAAAATTGATCCCGATTCCCCTTTCTACTGTTTGCTGAATAGCATTGCATTTTAACAACTAGAAGTTCACCATTTTCTCTGAAAATTACTCACTCGGAACTTTTGATGAATCTTTTTTGGGTGCCATTTGTATATGATGAAAGTCAAGCTTCAATCTACAGTGTAGAGCGGGTTACTTTTATTGGGGAGACAAGAATGCATTAGTTGTTCTTCACTCTAATATGGCGGCACAATCATTCTGAATCAATAGTTCGAGTGTGTGCTCTAGGATATTTATGCTGTTAACAGTGAACCTCTAATTTGCTCCCGATATGCTCGACTCTCTCAGGCATGATAGTGGCATCAGCCCTGATGATATGGAAGGGCTTGATGTACTTCACCGGTAGCGAATCGCCTGTTGTTGTGGTGCTCTCTGAAAGCATGGAACCCGGCTTCAAAAGAGTGAGTATAGGTTTTATTGGCACTAGTAAATGTTGTGGACTTGAATCAGTTGATTGGAGCAAGGTTCTGCTGTCTTTCTCCTGTTCCAATGGTAGATTTCCATAAGCATTTGATTTAGATTTGTATAAAATCGCTTCCGATGTTTATAATGCCAAAGATCGTTCCTTGTTTCGGAATGCACGTCAACAATAATTGCTCTTGTTTCTCTGACGATGAAGAATGAATGCTTCCATTCAGACCTCAGAACGTTCCTAGATTACTCGTGTTTTAATCTCTCAAGGTATAGATTCGGATGCTCATGCCTGTAACGAAGCACCACTACTCGTCTAAACTTGTTTGCTTACCTATCCTTCGGATTTCCATTGCCTGGCTAAATTGCTTGAAATGACATCACCCAAGAAACTAGAAACTGCGATTCATCTGGGATGATCATTTCTCACCATCACACATCATCCCTTCACTTGCGCATCATTAAAATTTTGCAAAAGGAAAAGAAATAGAAGTTGTGAAACCAGTAACTACTCTCATGTTGTGACGTGCTATTGGACAAATTGCATAGATCTGGTTTACAGTGCTTCTTTCGTGGCGCCTGATCCTGAAAAATATTGCGTAGAAAGAGCAGTTAGATTTTGCCTTGCTCGTCTGCAGTGTGATTTAATCTGCATACACAACTTTCTCTTGCAGGGTGACATTTTATTCTTGTATATGAACAAGGATCCTATTCAGACAGGAGATATTGTTGTCTTCAATATAGACGTACGTCCATTCTGTTGGCATTGAACCAATTTGCTTGCTTCGTGTTTAGTTAGAATATGCTGTTGAATGCTTTTGACATCTGATGCACTTAAATTAGGAGGAACCCTTTCACAGAAGAATTAAACTTCTAGTATCTTCGACCTGCAGCATCGTGGAAAGCCTTGAAAACAGAAACCATTGCCGATAAAGAGGCATAGGCCTCTCTCTCTCTCTCTCTCTAGTTGCAGAAATTGTTTGAAAGGAATGGTTACATAACATCCCAGTGGTTTTGACCGACTTGTTTTGAGTGTCATATTAGTTGGGGTTCATTTGGGCCTACAGTCGTAGGCTAGTACAAACATCTCATTGATTTTAATCCGCCGTGAAGTCGATCATCAGAACTACAATCCAAATGGGGACAGACTCAATAGGTTCCTTTTCGGAGCGATTCATCCTTCCCCAAAGCAGCACACAACTCTCCGTTGTACTGCGCTCTTCAATTATACTTGTTCCCCCTTCTTCCTTACCAAGACAAGCCTTCGTGAAATGTCTCCGATGAGAAGAAGAAAGAAGGCATTGCGTCAACGGGTCGCTAGCTACATTAATTCATGAATTCTTTTCTGCATATATTCTTAATTCCTTATGCATGTCATATACTCATGGCCCATAGATACTGAACTTCATTTCTGTTTCTGCAATGGGGGCGGGATTGCCTCATCATTTAGGGACGCGATATTCCGATTGTGCATCGAGTTGTTGAAGTAAGACTCTCTCTCTCTCTCTCTCTCTCTCTCTCTCATGAACAGCCAGTTGATAGAACATTGGCTTCTTTTGGGTAGGTTCATGAGCATCGCCGCACTGGTGAAGTCGACATTCTAACGAAAGGTTGAGCACGAGTCTAAAGATCATCCAGTTGTAACCTTTGCAAAAACAAGCTAACCATTCACTGGGGAAGCGCCGAGCTGCAAATTCATTGTTTCGTATCCATCGCCCTGAAATGCTTTCTTTCCTGAAGCCAATCAAAAGCTGAGAACTCGGGTTTTTACTTAACTGGGAAAACACACGAGGAGTGGCTGATGAGCAGCCCGCTGTGAATCTTATGCGTGATGCTTTTCCTTATGGTTTTATTTGCCTTCCACCTTACCCAGTTTCATGATCTCTTCGTTTGGCTAATTTATCAGGTGACAATAACAATGTAGACGATAGGATCTTGTACGCGCACGGCCAACGTTGGTTGCAGCAGCGGCATATCATGGGGAGAGCCGTTGGGTAATTCAGCCTTTCCCTTTGGACATTCTGTTGGCAAAATTAGCATTTGGAACTAGGGGTCATTTGCTGAGAACCCGGCATTTTCAGTCTCCCAAGCTATATATGCTCTAGCCTCTTTGGATCCGAGAATACTTTTCTTTCCGCCTTAGTCCCCAAGTCTCACTTCTCAGGATAAAGATAGAATATACCAAACGGTTGACTAATCATCTAGTACTTTCACTTCTTCTGCCAGTGCTAATGTGAAGGTGCAAATTTTCCTTGAACCCGCAGGTACTTGCCTTACATTGGGTATCTGACAATCATCATGACCGACAAGCCTGTTATCAAGGTTTGCCCCTCTCCTTTGGAACATCAAGCCTTTGGTTTTTCCTTCTTTTTCTCGGGCTCCTCCTTTGGTGTCGCGATTGTCATTCCGCATCTCGATAGAGCCGAAACGCCTTTCAAACATTACCTGAAGATGCTCTGTAAATCTCTTGCAGTACATATTAATAGGTGCATTGGGCTTGTTCGCCCTAACCTCCAAGGATTAGGATGTGCCAAGCTTCTGGTTCCTGCTCCCCATTTCGACCAAAATGGGGTTCACTCTGGAGGCAAAAACAAAAGAGTCTCGAGAGTCTCGACTAGACTTGATTGCAGTCACAAAGCAACTCACTGTGTGAAGATGTGCGAGTGGAATGCCGTTTCAGTAACTGATTCCGCGAAACATATAAGTATATCACCGCATGGAAATGTACAATCACAGTGCTTGCGTCTATTTTTTCTAGGACTCTTACTCGTCAAAATCTGGAATTTTGCCATTCTCCGACTTCTGAAACCAGACGTCCGCCGTAATTCGCCCACCTCATTGCGCACTTGTTAACTAGAAAGTCGTATTGCTTTACTCCCATCACGCCCGTGTAGTCGGAACTACAGCGACCGGTCAGAAGCCCGTGGCTCTCACCGCTCTTTATTCCAGCATTGTTAAAGGCAAAAGAACCTCTCCAAGGAGCTGCATATGCGACCTAGACCTAAAAGGCCTCTGCTGGTCCCACATGAGATCTCACTGAGATTGATTTATTTGGCAGTGGACAGTTCTTGCCCGGTCACTTCACATCATATTCAGCTCACATCCAACATAATCCGATTACTGACTGATTTGAAGGATGAACCGATCCACACTGCAGGCAATTCATCAGTTTTTCCAGCACGAATCGTACCATATGCCGTCGGGGTAGATTGCTGAGTGTACCTACACACTCATTGCTGCATCCAACTTATACACTCGGTGATGACCTTTTCATGAAACCGGCCCCAGAAAAGAGAACATAGACAAAAGACCATCTACCGATGCACTCTTGTTTCTGGACTTTGTAAGTTAAATAATGGATCTACCATTGCCAATCCGGTAACAGTTTGATGCAGGATCTCAGAGAAATCAAAATACATTAAGACGAACGTTTAAAAGATGATCTCGAACGTTTAAAAGATGAACATGCATATGGAGAGGGGGGAGAGAGAGAGAAATTTCTAGCCTTGCGAGTAGGGCTCACCGTACCCGAATGCAAGAGCTAATAAAAAAAATAAACAGGCAGATCCAAACAACTCACACATGACGAGATTAATGATTTTTTCCCACTAAATCGTATGTTTATCACAGGAAACAAACTGCATTGCAGCAAATAATAGTATCGTCTGCATAGTCCATGGCATTCCACCACCAGAATTTATTGTATGAAGCCAAGTCTTCTTCACAGCAAAGCAACAACCGCATCCATATGAACAGCCATACCGACGGTTAGCTGGAGAATAGAGCTTGGTCGTACCATATGTGCAAGGAGCTCAGGTGATATTAAGAGCATTACAACAATCGCTTCATATCTAAATGTGGAAATAATGACGACTCCAGATGCATCGACGCTCAGGCGGAGTCGCACTGACCATTCAAAACCATTATAGTTAAACAAACACGAATAACCTATGGCAGAAGTTCATATTATATGTCTCAACCCGGGCTGCAGGGCATTTACTAGCTAAAGTCGTAACAGGGAAGTTCAGTTCCGCGTTCATAACAAAAATTACTTTTTGAGGTCCATCGCCTAAGCTTGCTCATGAAAGCCAAAGTCTCCTCGCAAAAGATAATGGAAGAAATGTATCCATTTGACACTCTGCAAAAGAGACAGCAGGAACAGAGATAAGAAAATCTGGTTTCCGGTATAAATATATGCATAGAATCGAAGATTATCCCATCAAAATATAAACCAAAAATTGAAGAATAAGCAGTTAGTTCGACCCGAAAGAACAGACACAACAGCTCAAAAGTCTCGGCAATCCCTAATAGACGCTAATCAAACATCAAAGCCATTGTTACAGAAAAAACTCATGTTCAACTAGGGACCACAGTGACCTCAAAGCACATTCAAAGAAATTAAGTAAAAAAAAAAAAAAACACCAAAAACATACAAAGGGCAGTGTTGGGCATTAGAAGAAATAATGGAAATTTTAAAAAATCTAGATCTTGCTACTACTTGCTAGCATCGATCATAGCCCAGCTAGTAGTTGCATCATTTCCACATAGAACACTAGAGCAGCAACATCAAGAAATTCAAACCCAGAAGGAGCAATTATAAATGCTATTCCTCAAAGCAGAACCAATAATTTAAAGCTTCTCAACAGGGAAGTATCTAAATATTGAAAGCATCCATAGAATTTTGATATTCAGAGCCACCAATATGATAATCTTATGCATCCCCAAAAGAAAGCCCCTAACTTATAAAACGCACGTGTCCGCGTAGATGAGGCAAGATGAGCAGCAGTCAGCAGGTTAACACTCATCTTAATTAGGTCAAGAAGACAGGCCAGGTTTCTGAATTTCCTCGTCGTGAGACAATTCGTTCGAATGCAACAAAAACTAGTGGAAAACCAACCTCGTCTGCCACGCTCATCAAGCCACTGCATCAAAGTTTTGCAACATGTCGCAATGCGGCGTCTCCTTTAAGAATCCCCATTGCCGCCTCTGCATCTCAACCCTACAATTCTGTGCCAGGATGGAGATGTAATCCCTGTCAATCTTCACCTCAAGCCTCGCTCTTTCGTAGCTATCCGGGGGATAATCCTGATCAAACTTTGAGGTGGACTTAACATAATAATTCACACCCTTCTGCGTCGTGTACTTATACTCATATGGATACGACCTAGATAAAGAGTAAACGGGCTCCGAAGATGGCAAGAAGTTCAATAGCAGGATCAAAATGATGGGAAGCAGCTGAATCAACACCCTCAGATTCAATCCACTCGACGCATTATCTGTTTGTCTCGGCCCCATTCCAGCCCCAAAGCTAAACCCTCGATACTGCGTAGTTGCCGGGTGCATGCCGCCGCCGCCAAAGAAGAAGTTCCTAAATATCTCATCAGCATCGAACTCTGCCTCGTAAAATCCATTAAACCCTTGCGCTGGGCCGCGCCTGGCCGCCCGAGCCACGTGAACAGGCTCATCGGAACCGGTGACATCATACTTCTTGCGGCCCTCTGCGTCGCTCAAGCACTGAAAGGCTTTCGAAACAGCCTTGAAAGCCTCCTCGGCCCCGGGAGCTTTATTCTTATCAGGATGAACCTTCAGGGAAAGCTTCCTATAGGCCTTCCTCACATCCTCCACAGTGCAGCTCCTCTCTACCCCTAATATCTCATAGAAGTCCTTCTTCTTCTTAATTTGCCTCACGATCGCAATCTGCTCCTCCGTGTACGTCGCGCTCCCCGAGGACGAACCAGTCAACTGCCCTCGATGCCGAACCGACGGCCTCTGCTGATCCGACTGCGACGGGCCAGATCGATCCGGTACCGGCCCTTCACTGGTGTTGGTCGATTCCGACTGCGAATCGGATTGCCCTTCGATCTTCGATAACAGATCAGCGACCTGCAAATTGGGATCGAGACGGCGAGCCTTGGCGATGAACTTTAGGGCGCGAGCGCGATCGCCGGACTCAAGCGCTTCTTTGCCGATCTTCAGGCACTTCAGCGCGTCGTCCTTGTTGCCTTCCATCTTCGGAGCTGCCGAATCGAATGGATTCAACCAGAAACCCTAGACGAATACGGTGATTGTCGGCGGCTCAAAAACAACGCCAAATTCTAGAGTCGGACCTGCAAATTCGCGATGATGAGACGTTGAATCAACGAAGATGGAGGGGATTTGAGGTAGGATTTGAAGATCAGGTGAAACGAGAGAGAGAGAGAGAGAGAGAGAGAGAGGGGCCGATGGTCCTCTGGAATCGTCAATTGCTCGAAGTCGCCTTTATAGAGTAGGTTGTTTTCGAGTGTGTGCCGGTGTATGTTACCACGCGTCTTGCCCCAAGAGTTTAAAGGGGCCCAATAGGCCAATACCCAAAAACATCTTCAATTTTAGTATTTGTAATAATTATATTAAAAATTTCTTTTATCTCATAAAAAACCTTAAACTTTTGCTTTTATTTCAATTCTATCCCAAACTTTTACTTTTGTCTCAATTTTTCCTAGTACAAAAAAAAAATCCTCAATTTTAGCATATATCCCATGTTATATTCGAAACTTTTTTTATCTCATAAAAAATCTTCAACTTTTACTTTCTTCTCAATTTTACCAACATTAGCCTTCCGTCTATAATCACTATTAGTTATTTTTACGTCATTAATGAATTATACCTTAGCAAAGATGACATAAAAAAATCCCAAACTTCTTTTCTGTTGTTTGTTTTTCATACATTTTGCAGGGAAATATACATAATCACTCAAGACGGCGTGTTTCGTATTCTTTTCGGCATTCAACAGCCCAAAGAATGGGTAAACATGGAGATATTCTGACTAACTATTTAAAATCTCTTCGTCTCTGAAACCTACTGTTTCTAAATTTCGAAAATTCATTAGTAAATTCGGTGAAAAAGTTTTAGTCACGTATGGTTAGCTAACGATGATTATGAACAGAAGGCTGACGGTGGTAGAATTGAGATAAAAGTAAAAATTAGTGATTTTTTAGTAGATAAAAAAATATTTTTAGGAGATAAAAAAAAGGATTTGGAACTCATCCATGGGTAGCTTAGTTGGTTAGGGCGTACTTGGGATTATGTCGTTAGGCGCACTAGTCACAGGTTCGATTCTCCAGCAAGCACCTATGATTTAAATAGGGGGCTATGGCGGTGGGTTGCTGTGCTAGTCTCCCTCAAGTAATAGTCGAGGTGCACGCAAGTTGGCTCGGACACCTCGTTGGCCCTGACACCTCGATTACCAAAAAAAAGAAAAAAGTTCTCCTTTGCTGCCTTGTGTCACATTATATGGAGGTAGAGAAACATATGATATTTCGAAACCAACCTTTATTCATACCAGCAATTAAGAAGTACTTGGAGAAGATCATCGAGGACAAAGCGCTCACCTTCAAGCTAGCTGGGGGTGTGATCCGACCATTTTTGCATATGAGAGCTTTTGCTTTTGCTTTCTTTGGCCGGGTTGTTTTCTTGGCCGCTTTACACCTTTCTTCCACTTTTGAACCCATGATACCCTTGCACTTGTAGTGACATGTTCTGGTGTCATCACAAGTGCAGGCTTTGTGCGCCTTGGTTAAAGTCAATATATTTCTTATCTTTACAAAAAAAAAAGATATAATCGGGACAGATGCTAACGTTGAGCGTTTTTCGGATATTGGACTGGTAGAATTTTTATGAGACGATTTTTTTTTTTGTGAATATAATTAACATAAATGCTAAAGCCGTTTAAAGGCGAGGGGCGGCGATCACGCCGAATCCTGGCCGTTTATGCACCGCCTTCTTTAACTACAGTAGGATTGTGTCCATAGATCTTAATCGTACAGATGAGGAGTCCGGACTAAGAAATGCAGGTGAAATAGCATCTTGAGTCATTTTGAATCTTCACTTATTTTCAATTGCTAAAATTTAAGATAACGTTTCGCAAAAAAAAAATTGATAGACTTAAAAAAAATACCTTTCAAACTATTCATTTTGTGAATATAAAATTATAGCGATGTATGCCCGTGTAATGGATACTATCAATTTAATAAGTATTAGTAAATAATATATGAATAAAGATAAAAAAAAAGCGCATTTTTAATTGTAATTAAATCTTTCATTTTTTCTTTTCGATAGGAAAGATTGAAACAAAATATCTATAAATTAATAAAATTAAAGGACGACTTTAGTTTACCAGAGACATTGACAAATTAAATTTTTTTGGCTCGGTGGAAACAAAATACATTTCCTAAGGATCGACTCAAATAGAAATAGAGAATGAAGCAACCTATCGAATGAAAAAAATCACGGTTTCGTCGGATCAACCATCAACCATGGAACTTATGCACGACAATAGGCATGCCCGAAAAAAGAGCCACGTCGAAAGATTAATGTGACCTCAAAAAGATCGAATAAGAGAATCAGGAGGAACGACATGAAGGTGGGGGTGGGGGGGTTAGGATCAAGATTTTGGTCATCTTCAAGATGATGACAATGTATCAGCACAAGATGGGGCCATCCATCAAAAGTCTAAACATAGAACAAAATGTGCCTTCCTCGCAAAAGGCAGGAAAAGGTCAGTTAAAAGCTTAAAAGAGCGTATCAAAGCCAAGTTGGAAGCAACTTCCGCAAACCCAAAACGAACTCCCAAGGCAGTAAAAAAGCTGTCAAAGTCTGAACAGCCAAATGTGTTTTTTCTCCGTTCCCGACCTGTATGTATTCTTGAATAGCTTCCCCCTCTCTCCTCCTAACATGGTGCCAAAGCTAAAATATATACCCCGTCATGTGAATGTGCTGTGTCAACACAAAAAAGATGCAAAAGTTGGACCAAGAAGAGGCGAGGCGAGGCGAGGCGAGACGAGACGGGTCTACTGCCAACCGCCGGCCACGATTGAGCCATGACTCGTGCCGTATCGGTCCAGCTCATCAGCATGAGAACTGTTATTAGCAGCATCAAAATAACCGTGACTTGCAGAAAGGTGTGAATCAGCAGCAGCATAGCCATAAACATCGGTGCTGGGAGAGCGAGCATAGCTATCTTCACTAGAACCATAAGCATGCCCATCTCTGTAACTGCCAGAAGAAGAGTAGCTCCTATAGCTAGATTTTGCACCTCTTCGCCGGAAGTCATTGCCGCCAAACCTGTTCGCCCTACGGTTCCGAGCCAGGCCAGGGCTACCATTACATGACTCTTTGGCACACTCACTGAGCCAAGAAGGGACTTGCTGATTTGCCTCTTGCATAAGTTGCACGAGCGCTGTCGCAAGTGACAAATTCTTTCCATTGAAGAATGCTGTTGCGAACCCAGATTTACCGGCTCGGCCTGTTCGGCCAATCCTGTGCACATAGTCATCTATACTTTTGGGCAAGTCATAGTTTATAACATGAGTAACATGCGGGATATCAAGACCTCGCGAGGCAACATCCGTTGCTACCATAATGGGAATGGCTCCGCTTCTGAACGATCTGAGAGCTCGCTCTCTTTCCTTCAGATCAGAAAATAGGCGATTAAGCACCCCACAAGAAATGCCGTCAACACATGGAGATAGACAATAAGGTCTTTCAAGGAGGATTCTTAACAAAAATGGTGTAAGGCAACTTGATGCTACCAGGTACAGCAAACGCATAGATTGATCACCCAAAATGTGCTACAAAGAGAGAAAAAATGCAATTCAGATTAGATACTAACCATTTGAACTTTATCTCCATGTATAGCTATAGCACGAAAGCCACTTCTCGACAGCCAGCTCTCGAGGCCATCCGCTCCTCTCTTCGTCTCAACAAACACTAGAGTTAAAGCTTGCTGCAGCAACAGATGAATCCATTTATGTTCGCTAAGCCACTAGGATATCATATTGAAAAGGTCAAGTAATTGGGGAGAAAGAAAAAACAGAATGATTTTTTCTTATGAAAGGGTTAATCAGAATGTAATCAAGTAAACAGCAACGGTGCGATAAATGAACATGTGCCTACTAAATCCAGCAATTCTAGTACCTTGCTGCCAAGACATCCATATTGTGCTTGTGAACGAAGAATATCCACAAGATTGCTTCTCTTATCCTTATCATCAACAAATTCAACCTTTTGAGCAATCAGATCCGTGCTGGAGCCTACCCTTCCAACAGCAAGAAATATATAATCAGAGAGAAAATCAGACGCCAGCCTCTGCAATGTGAAAAGAGAAGATAAGTTACATATATCAGCCATAAAATCCAGTTTTCACATGTGTTAGGATTAATCAATCACTAAGCTCCCCCCATAGATGTTGGCAGCTTATGAGAGAACAAATATAAACCTGTATATCATCTGGAAAAGTAGCACTGAATAGCATTGTCTGCCTCGCTCCAGGTGGTGGCATGTCCATCCATTCCACAATCTTCCGAATTTGGGGCTCGAAGCCCATATCTAACATACGATCAGCTTCGTCCAAAGTAAAATATTTAATCTTTCTAAGAGAGACTTTCTCTCTTTCAATCATATCCACTAAACGACCAGGCGTGGCAACTAAAATGTCAACACCTTTTTCCAGGGTGCGAACCTGAAAGAGAATCAGTTTAGAGGCCAGATATTGAAACATGATCCAAGTATTGTGAAAGAAAATGCACAAAACCTTAGATATAAGCAATTTAGAACTGTGGGACAGAGTACAAATCTTCCCAAGGAACAGATCCAGGAAGTCAAGTAGAAAGCAAGATTATGATACAGGATTGCAAACATCATTATGGCTACCCTAATCCAGTGGCCCAAAAATCACCACAATGGCAACCTGGCAACCTATTAACAAAATCTACAAACAAATTGGTATGAAGGATTCTTGTTAATAACTTAGGAAGGGAACAATGACCCAAAAGAAGAACCATGCTCGTCAAAAGGAGAAAGAAGAAATTAAACAAAAGAGAAACACATATACAGAGAGAAAGAGGATATTTCAGTAAGGAAAGTCCAAAGAAAACAAACTACAGTCAGAATTTTATACAAAGAAAACATCATTACAGCAGTGTAGACACAAGGACCAACAAAATCCAAAGCGAATCCAAAAGCACTACCGCCACTACCATTACATGCCTTTCAAATTACAATAATTTGAAGGAAGGACCAGTTATAAGGATGGAGGCAACCATCCCCCGTGACAGAATCGAGCCTCGCCGCCCTCACCTTCAACTTACAATACTCAAAAAAGGAATAAGCACTAATCGGCGGGACAATGAACAAGCACAAATCCATCCTTGATACTCTCCCTCAGCAAAGTGTACATCCAAATCAAATTACATATGGAGAAAAAGTTGGTCACCGCAATAAGCACAAAACATCAGAAACCAAACACAAGAAGCTCTACCTGCTGACCAAATGGGGCACCACCATACGCAACAGCAACCTTCACAGCAGTTTGATATGCAAACTTCTTCGCCTCCTCATATATCTGCACAGTCAAAACCCACACAAACCCCAAAGACAACACAACCTCATCGTAAATTCTAACACAATCATGGGCTCCGATAAAACTTGAAGCAAACCCTTGTTATTATGTACCACTCTCAAAGATATATAGCGTACAATACTTCAACCCGTCACAATGCTTACGTCATGCAACAGTAATCCAACTCTCTTCTTCTTTTTCACCCTTTCACAACGAAAGCAAGAGATGGCTCTTACCTGACAAGCCAACTCCCTCGTCGGAGACAGAACAAGGCCTAAGGGACACACGCTCCTCCTCGACGACAGGTGCTTCTCTCTCTTCAGGCCGTCGCGCAAGACCCCAAAGACCATCGGCAAGCAAAAGGCGGCCGTCTTGCCGGACCCGGTCTGGGCGCACGCCATGAGGTCGCGCCCGGCGACGGCTATTGGAATCGCGTGACGCTGTATCGGCGTCGGCTTCGTGTAGTTGCAACGCCTGATGTTCAGGCTCAGAGCCTCCCCCAAATCGATCTCCTCGAACGTGCTCGCCGGCGGCGGGACATCGGAGCCGCTGGCTTCCACCGGCACATTCTCATACGCAGCAAAGTTGATGGCCTCGCCACCGGCATCGTCGCTTCCCTCGACCACCTCGAGGTCGCCGAGCTTGGTAGATAGGTCGAACTCGTTGAAATCCTGCTGAGGGCTCGCGTCTCGGGGGACCTCGACTCGGCGGCCAGTGAAGCGACCTCCGCCGCCGCCGCCGCCGCCGCCGCGGCGGCTCCTTCCACGGCCGCGGCCGCGGGCGGGCCTGGCATCGAAGGTGCCAAATCGGGGGTGAGACTGAGCCGGCTCGGCGCCGGGGCCGAGATAGCCGTCGTCTCGCCTGACGTGCGGAGGGGCGTAGAAGGGTCGGCTGGGGCGACCAGGCCGGGGAGCCGACTCGGCGAAAGGCTCTGTCCACGCCATCATCGTGAGCTCTTCCTAGCTTTTCGCTTGCAGCGTAAGCTTCCGCAGGAAACGGACGGGAGCGCAAAGGAAGAAGCCAACCCTAGAAAGAAGGAGCCGCACTGACGATGCAGACGAGATACGGTGCGGCTGTACGGGCGGTGAAGACTGCCTGCGAGCGAAGCCTCGTCTGATGCCACTGCAAAAATGTAGAGAGCGAGAATGGAGAGAGCAATGCGTGTTTATATAGGGGGAAATGCGAAGAGCTGTGATTGGTGGGTCTCGCTCGCGCTACATTGTCTCGCGGACGTGATATTCGAGAGAGAGTGGCGAAGAGATTTTGATTTGGCGAGGAAGGATCAAAATGCGAGCAACGTTGCGCGACGTCGAGCTGCAGAAGAAAACCTCTCAGAATTCCACAGTAGAGAGAGAAAGAGAGAGGAGAGAGAAGGATGACAGAGACATGCTCTTTTCTCACTCTGGTTCATTTAATGCAGAATGCGGACGTGGAGGTACAACAACCTCTGACCGAATTGACCAAATTACCCCTGCCCCCGACCTTTCAGCCCTTCGTATGGATCCCCTGCCCCGGTAGCGTCGGGCAGGAGTTGATGGTGGCCGTCCGTGATTGAACGGACGGCCATGATAAAAAAAACTTACGGCGGGCTGATATTTTTTTGGGTCACTTTTTGCTCTTTATTAATCCCATCTATCCGTTTAATCAACATACGGATGGGATTGATCAGGGTAGAGGATCCGTCCACCCTTCGTATCATCGTCCACGCTTTCTAAATAATAATAATAATATATGTGCATTAAAGTACTAAAATTTATCACAAAAGTACAATTGAACCTTAAAATTTTCAAAAAGTGCAACCAAATCCTAAAAATTATCAAATTAGTACCATTAAGCTCTTCCGTTAACGCTGTCAACTTATATAACGCAAAATGTTGATGTGGCATTTTAAAATTAATACCTCTTTCATATGTGGCTTTTTTTTATAATTTTTTTTCAAATCTTATTTCCATTAATTAAAAAACCAAAAAAGCTCAAATTTTGTTTTAAAAAATAAAAATTAAAATATATAGAGGGGAATAGCAGTTAGGCAAGCCTCGCCGGTGAGGCTAGATCGTCGCCGCCACTGCCGCCCATCGTCGGCGGATACGACGGAGTCGCCAAGCTTGCCCGAGGGTGGTTCGCCAGCCCCTGATGAGACCTCGCCGGCGAGCCTTGCCCTCCCTGCTCGCCCAGATCTGAGTTGAGAAACTCAAAACTGGGCAATGCCGATCGAACCCAACGTAAACACCCACCGAAATGTCAATCTTAGACTTTCAATGGCTGGTTCTTGGAAATCTACAACGAATGCTTCATGGGAAACATCAATTCGTATCAAGCATCGAATAGAGGGAGCACGATGTTCAAAACCGGAAACTTACCTCAACCCAAATTTGGGTTTTGAGCATCGCTAGTGAGTTTTGAGCACTGATTCATCCGAGCGAGGGATCGCATCGCCCAGCTCTAGGCGAGGTTCGCCAGCCCTCGCTGTTGGCCACCCTCGACAACGGCCAACGACCTCCACCGTTTCCTCCGGCGATGGACGGCGGCAGCCTAGCCTCATCGGTGTTACCTACCCAGCTTCACGTCTTTTCTTTTCTTTTCTTTTTAGTTTTTACTTTTCAAAAGCCTTTTTTGTTTTTTAATCATTGTAAATAACATTTGAAAATAAAAATAAAGATGCCACATAGGAGAAAGAAATTATTGTAAATAACATTTTAAAATGCCACGTCAGCATTTTCCGTTAGACAAATTGACGGCACTAACGAAAGAACTTGATTGCACTTTTTGAAAGTTTTAGAACTCAATTACACTTTTCCAACAAGTTTTAAGACTCCTATCGCACATATCCAAAAAAAAAAAAAAAAGGTCGACGCTATATTGCCAAGCGCGTTAGATCCTTAATCGGTTCTCCATCCAATTCAGTCCCAGGAATTGAGAATTCGATTGAAAGGATCGGATCCCAATCTCTAGAATTGAGAATCGAACTGGACTAGAACGGGCAGTCCAATGAAAGTGATGAATTATTATTAAGAGTGAGCAACATGGATTTTAATATTTATAGTTAATAAATAAATATTAATTGGTCCGGTTACCCTTAAAATCGAGAACTAGACGGATGCCTTCGGAAATCGAACAAGATCAATTGTTCCGGTCCTAACGGTTTCCGATTCAATCAGTTTGTCCAGTTTGGTCACCCCTATTATATGGACATAAATATAGATGTATGAAATTCCAAAGCTGACTCTCTCTTTTTTTTTTTATGACATTTTTAAAGCTGGAACAATTTCTGAACTTTGATGTCGACAAAAGTTAGGGCACTAAAGAAAAGTTTCGTGGAAACTCTCTGTGAACTTTGACGCCCCCTTCTTTACAAAACCCCGTCTTGATGCCTAGCTTCGGATGCAAGGTACATTATGATAATAAGAAGCCTCACTAACCTTATGAGGCACGCTTTCCCTCAAAGCTTCGGATAAGCTGTTCCGGAGATTTGCCCCAAGGCTAAGTTTAGTACCAAAGGACAGGGAAAAGAGCGTTGGGTCTTATCTTTGGTTGCTAAATTTGAAAGACATGAATTTGTTCCTTTGAAATAGTTTTTTTTTTTGGAGGGGGGGTGGGGGGTTGTTGTTGTTGTGGCTTGTCTTGGTTAATTTAATGAGTTTGGAAAGAAATTGCACATTCCAAATGTTGCAACCCACGTTGAACTCGAATTTACGCCTAATGAGCCATTCGTTGCTTGTCCCCATAACGCGAAAGAGTTTTTTTTTTTCCCTTAAGGTTTAATACCATGAAAAATCCCGAACTAATATACTTATGACAAATTTAGCTCAATTTTTTTTTTGCCACGAAACATCCTAAATTGATGCACTTGTGACAAATTTATCTCAAACGGGTACATATGTGATAAATTTACTTTCCGTTAGTTTTCGTTAAATCTAACCATCAAATTGCTGAGTTGAATGACACGTGGCAGTTTACGGGTATACCAGTTTGGGTTTTTTTTACCCTATGTTTATCACAGATGTATCAATTAAGGTTTTTCATGGTATTAACCTAGTTAAATGGGGGGTAAATTTTTCACAGGAGCATCAATTAGGGTTTTTTTTGTAGTGTTAACCTAATTAAATGGAGGGTAAATTTTTTTACGGGTGTATTAGTTTGGGGCTTTTTTGTGATCAAAAAAATTAATTTAGGATAAATTTATCACAAATGTACCAGTTTATGATTTTTTATTATAAAAAAAAATAATTTGGAGTAAAATTATCACAGATATATCAGTTTGGAGTTTTTCGTGGTATTAATTCTTAATGCATTTTCGAAGCGAAAGCACGTCCTCTTTTCGATCTAGTCGAAGTTTGAAAATACCACTCGAAATTTAAACACTATGAGAAGTCAGACGTGAATTTGCGGAACTTTTTTTTTTTTTTTTGGGATCAGATTTGCGGAACTTGAAAAGGATGAAAATACTCGAGCGGAAATATTTGAGAAAAGCGAAAGGTAAAAATCAAACCAGACGCGTATAATCTCATGGGTTAATCAGCATTACGAGTTTAAATACAGAGTCGCGCATTCTTCTCAAAGGTATTGATAAAATTTAAAAAAGTCGAAGGAGGGCCAATGAAAGTTGCAGCTCGATAGAAAAATTGGTAAACCCCCCCCCCCCCCCCCCCCCCCCCCCCCCCCCAAAAAAAAAGACAAATAAATGTTGAATTATAACATTATTAGCAATCCAAATTAGAGGTCCTTCCTAATGGTAAAGAGAAGGTCGTGGGCATCATCTTTGGGATCGGGCCACCTGAATAAGTACCAAGAGAAACATAACGCCGAAATGGTCACTCCTAGGTAGAGGTGACAAAAATGAGTCAAGAACTAGTATTCTAACTCGTATTTAAGAGGGCGAGTCATAAATGGATTGCTTAAAACCTTCATAAATGGATCATAAATGGGTAATTAACAACTTAATGGGTATTAACTCGGGTTTTAAATTCATCATAAATCGATTAGCTAATGATCTTAAAATAAAATAATTTTTTATTTTATTATTTTTTAAATTATAAAATTGTCCACGATGTTTTAGTAATATGATTTTTTTTAATAGTTCATAAGTTTTTCCAAATTAAATTAAACATGGAAGTGTTTTAATCTAAGTAGCATTGACTCCGACACGCGACACGACATAACACATCGACACATCATTTCTCAAAAAATCGATAATTTTGACACGTTTTTTCATACGTACATGATAAAAAAAATCAACACCGGCTTACGCACACCTCGACTATTCTTCGGGTGAGACTAGCACAGCAACCCACCGCCATGGCCTCCCACTTAAATCATAGGTACTCGGCAGGGGAATCGAACCTGAGACCAGTGCGTCTAACCACACAATCCCAAGTACGTCCTAACCAACTAAGCTACCCATAGATGGGTTGAAAAATCTATATTTTGATCCTTAATTTATTGAAAATGCTTAAAATTAACCCCGTGTGTGTCGAAATGGTGCGTTAGGATGCTGGACTGGCTTGTCATCAGCATGTCTGGAGTTGCTATCCACGTATTGGTTGCATGTCGGAGAATGTCGGACACGACACAAACACCTTCAGAGAGTGTCGGTGCTTCATAGGTTTTAATAATATGGGTCCGGTCGTGAATGGGTCATTGGATTTGCACTACATGAAAATAAGTCAAAATGGATTAAATGAGTCAACACGGGATCGGACCATATTCGATTCAATTCAAACCCTACCCAACCCACCTATTTGACGATTTTACTTCCAGGAGAAGCTGCTAAAGTCTTTGGACATCCAACTCTTAAAGAGATGGAAATCGACATTGCTCTCCGCTTTTTGTCCTTGCGGTCCGTAATATTGTGGGGGAGACCTTATTTTTCCATTTGCAGGACAAGGCCCACTTTCCAAAATTTTGATTTATGTGCGACTTATTCATTTGATTACCTCGCGACTTTGATGAACATGTCAAGCTCCGATAAGTCGAAAACCAGACCATGAGATAAGAGTAGTTGTAAAACTTAAAGGATTTGTTTTATACAGATTGAAATTTCTAGGACTCATCAGAAAATAGCATGAGCTATGGAATTTAAGGTGGATTTTTACCTTTATGATGAAATCGTAATGTAATCTTATGTAATTCGAGGCTTAAGTTGTTGTAATAATGGCGCCAACGCTCAAAACAAAAAAACTAATAGACAATAAACGAAGCCGAGGATAGTCGAGCCTCGATTCATCCAGAACAGATATCTATCTCACTCGGCTGGTCGGATCTTTATGATTGGTCTTGGCGATTTAACAGAGGAATGGCCAAGTCAAAGATATACAAAGAAAGCATCAAGGAGGAAGCAAAATTGGCGTGGTCGTCTAAGACTCAAAATTGATGCTAAAAACCAAAGAAGAAATCAAGTGAAAATCCAAATGAACATCAGGGAAAAAAAAAAGAAATAAAATTAAAGAGATGGTCACGCTTATTAAGCCGTGTAATCATACAAATGTGGGCGACAAATGAATCTATTTCGTTCACGCTACATGAGATAAAACCATCAATTACAGAGAGAAATTTCGGAATACAACACGACATGCCTGATTTTCTATATTATAAAGTATTAACAAGTCTTCATATTAGTTTAATTATTTGACATGTAAAGCCAAAATCAAGATGTTTCGAGCCGATACGAATTGCGAATCAATTACGACACAAGAACACGAACACGAATTGCTAGCCCATCAAAGACACTCGAAATTTCTGTGCGGGAGAAAAGACTCAAGTGTGCGATGCTATGACGAAAATCAGACGATCCACATAACCACAGTTGGTGGGTGTAGCGACTTTTTTCAGCCTCTGATTGCTAATTGGTGGGTCTTTCGGATGGGCCATAGTGGCCTCATTCAGAAAGCTATAGACGCATCAAGAAAAGCTACTATTGTCGAATCGATTTGAAGGTTTGTATAGATTTTTTTTTTTGGGGTCAAATGGTTTGGGAATCAAATTCTTTTCTTTTAATGTAAAATACTTAAAAATTCGCTAAATGCAAATGTTACACGTGTATTTAAATGTAAGTAATTTCATGGTTTTATGAAGTAAGAGTAAAATTTTAAGGCATAAGGATACCTTAAGTGCCAATATTTGTGTACGCGTTCACTTTGATGCCTATATTTTTCTTGAGACCACTTAAGTGTCAATCGGAGAAAAAAACGATCACTTTAGAATCAACGAAAAGCAATTTCGACGATCTCATCGGAGTTGACACTTAAATAATTATTTAAAAAAAAGTGGTACTTAACTGATCCAAAAAATGATTATGTTAGTGCCAAATCGGAGAAAAATAATCACTTTCATGTCAATTTCGGCGATCTCACCGGAGTTGGTACTTAAATAATCATTTAAAAAAAATTGACATTTAAGTGATAAGAAAAATATTGAAACCAAAGTGAGCGCCGAACACAAATATTGACATTTGAGGAATTCTTTTAGTGATCCAAAAAATGATTCAAAAAATGATTATTTTAGTGCAAATTCGGAGAAAAAATGATCACTTTAGTGTCAATTTCGACGATCTTACCGGAGTTAACACTTAAATAATCATTTTTTTTCAAAGAAATTGACATTGATAAAAAAAATATTGATATCAAAGTGAGCGTCGTATCTAAATATTGGCATCTGAGAAATTCTTTTGTCAGTATTTTAAGCTGAAACAAAGAAGCCCTTATCTCTTAATATGACCTACTGAAATTATCACTTAGGGTCACGAGCCGTAGAATTTTTACCTGTGAAATCATTGCTAGACACAGAAAAGAGTTAAGCTAGATGATTAGCCGCTATTACAATAATACCAGCTTTTACAATGATTGAACGATCAAGCGCTTGATTTGGATATTCTATGTTTCCACATCACGTTGTCTTTCATAAACCTTGTAAAGTATGTAGTACGAGGGAGGAGAGACCAGGAGAGTCCTAATATATTCCCTTTACTTCTTTGTGATGGTTCTAATGCTGTCTTATGATGTACAGAATCAACAGATATCTGACGTGCAATAATTCAACCCTTCTAATTCTTTGTCGTTCTCAAGGATTTCTAGCGGACAATTAAGGCAACCCGTCACAATGCTCGCGTCATGCAACCAGGGGTTACCGACGCCGCTGGTTTCCACCGGCACGTCCTCATACGCAGCGAAGTTGATGGCATCGTCGCTTCCCTCGACAACCCCGAGGTCGCCGAACTTGGTAGCTAGGTAGAACGCGTTGGAAATCCTACTGAACGCGTTGGAAACCCTACTCGGGGCTCATTCATGGATTCAAACTCAAGACTTATTGTGACATCCCGGATTTTCCCATATTTAAAATAATTAAAAGATAGAATAAGCTTCTCTTAACTTGTTCTTTATGACATCTGGAAGCTTCTCGAGGAAGCCATCCGGTAACTTATCGAGGAAGCTATTCCGAAGCTTCTCAAAGAAGCCATCCAGCAACTTGTAGAGGAAGCTATTCCGAAGCTTCTCGAGGAAGCCATCCAGTAACTTCTCGAGGAATCAACTTTGAAGCTTCTCGAGGAAGCCATCCGGTAACTTCTCAAAGGAGACCCGGTTAAAAGGGCAAAATGACACTTTTAATGTCAAAAGTTGTATACATAGATCACTTTGGTGCCAAAAGTTTCAATCGGATCACTTTAATGCCAATTTGAAAACACAAGGATCACTTTGGTGACTTTGGCGATAATTTCCAAAAAATTAATAAGTGGCTTTTTCAATTAAAATTTTAATGTAAAATGACATTTAAAAAAAAAGGGACCACGTGGGCTTGTACACTTTAAAATAAATCAAATTTTAAATTCACAAATCAACTAAAATACTAATTGTTTTTTAAACACAAACTTTGTTCGAAATAGAATAAAAATAAGCTTTAAAAAGCTTAAAATTAAAAAAAAATGGAGGAGGTGACCAAGCGACGAGGGCTGTCCAAGCCGTTGCCACCTGGATTGTAGCATTACCTTTTTTTATATAGTTTTTTTTTTGCAACTTTTAAGCTACATTTTCAATTTATTTTAAATAAAATGGTACTTTATTTTATTTTTCCAATTTTTAGCTTTTTATTTTATTTTTTGTAAGTTAATTAAATTTTTTTATTTCAATTTTTTTTAAAATTTTTACCATTTTTTTTGCTAACTAGACCTCGCCGGAGCCACACCAGCTTCACTTATTAATAAAATAAGGCCACGTTAGAATTTCGGTAGAGCAAATCGGACTTAGCACTAAAAAGATCATTTTTTCAAAAACTTGGCACTTTAGGTCTGCATGACAGTGTTCCTGTTTCTCTGTTTCTGTTCATAGGAACAGTAAAGAACAGAAACATGTTTGATAATGCAAATAATTATGATTCTAATTTTGTGTTCCGGAACACTTTTGGACCACTTTTCAGAATAAAAAAAGTTAGTTTTTGTGTTCCAGAACACTTTTGCAGATCACTATTTTCCACGATATACTTCTATGAATTTTTCCTCGATACTTTCAGTTCTTGTTGAAACCTGATTTATAATTATAATTATAATTATTTTTAAAATTAATTTAAAAATAACAAAAAATCATAAAAATTACAAAATCAACTTTGAAAGCCTTGGCCTAACCTTAGGAACCAATTTTGAATTAAAAATATTTTTCATATTTTTTTAATTTTTTAATTTATTTAATTATAAAATACCCAAAAAATTAGAAAAATATCATTTGTGGTCAGAAAAATACGCAAAGATAGTTGATATTTTTATTTCAATTTCCTCTTCAAGATGGTATTTTTAAATCTAAAAAAGATTAACTTTCTTTTTCGCAACTCGTTTTTATTTTTTCGTTTCTTTTTCTTAATCGCTATTTGATTTAATTATTTTCTCTTTTCTTTGTCATCAAATATGATTATATAATTGTTTAATTTAAATGCAAATTGGGAACATAAATTTTTTGCAGTTACCAAATGCGTTTCTGTTCTTGGAACAAAAATTTTAGCAGTTACCAAACGCGTTCTGATTCTCGAAAAATCGTCCAGGAATAGAAACACTGAGGAACAGAAACAAGAAACGGGAACACTGCCATGCAGACCCTTTAGGTAGCGCATGAAAACACTTCTCACCACTAGGTTGACTTCTGGCAAGAAGTTGATTTTTTAACTTCTCCTCAAACGTAAAAGTCGATTTTTCTACTTATGCTCCAGATTAGCTTTTGATCAGAGAAATTCGTTTGGTAATGGTTGAAAATTTCTATTTTTGAAATGTTATTAACAAAATCTTTGGCAGTGGCGGTGGCGGCTGGCAACTAGTGACCGGCGAAGGGCGACTGGCAGGCGGGCGGCGGGCGTCGAGAAGTAATTTTTTTTTGCTTCTCGAAATTGGCCAAAAATCTTGCCAGAAGTTGAAAATCCTATGATAAGTAGAAAATCATACCAAAAGTCAATTTTTTTTACCAAATGGCTTTTTACTTTGGAATGAGTTTTATCAAATGGATTTTCCTACCAGATTGACTTCTGGCAGGGAAATCAAGAAATAGAAGTGTTACCATGCTGTACCTTAGTGATTCGAACGAAACTTTTAGCATTAAAGTGATCTACGCACACAACTTTTGGTACCACAAGTGTCCTTTTCCCTGGTTAAAAGTCATGCAGATAATATTGATGTTATATTGTTTTCCTAGTTAGGTGCGAATTTAGTTTTCATTCCATTAATGAATGAGAGAAGCCTCAGACTAAGATCCTTTCATTGCAGCAATGAATATACTGAAAGTAGGTGCGCTTTGCCAACTTGTTTCCCTGTTCTTCTTCGAATCTTCGGTTTATCTATGAGAGCTAAAACACATATGGAACACTTACTAAAAATGGAAGGGCTGACGCTGCGCAATCTTTGTCCTTTACATGCTTGCTTGTCATGCAAGTATTGCTAGCCAGATTGATTTGCTCCAGAAATTAGTGCAAAGCGCTACATCTTGGCTAGTCTGTCATTGGAAATGGGCGTTACGTGAGGTTTGCTGCAATTATATACACTAATGCTTGAATTGATACTTGCTTTTCTGTCTAGGAAGGAATGAACATGGTGAGAAACAGGCAACAGACCTCTGTCACCAAGGAGACAGAAAGGGTTCTTGATTTGTGAAGCAATGCAAATTTAATTAGAATTTGTAAACCTCTTACTTAGTTTGACATTTGTATTTGGTGGCTTACTTTGGAGCCCTTTGGTACTTATCGTTTGTTGAAAGAAACAAGGTGTGTTCCTAAATTAAAAGCTTCACTCATGACTAGGCTTCAAGGGTTATCTTCTGACTAATGCACACTACCTGCAAATACCGAAGACGCTTCTGCGACAAAGAACACTTAGAGCAGGTTACGCATTCCCCTTCATTCAATTATAGTAGATGGTGAGACTAATGTGTGACGGGCCGAGGTTTTCACTCCTAGATCGGTCGTGCAGATGATCGAGAGACACCCCAAGACTTGTTGTGTCTTGGATCCCCTAAGGTTTCTCTAGGGTTTTCTACCTAATTCCATAATGTTTCAGAATGTTCCTAGAGACGGGCGAGTCGGTAGTTTAGCTAGGACTCTAGAATATTTCTACTTATTGTCGGTGGTTGGGAAGATGAGAGATGTAATCCTAGCCATCCGATCCAATCTAGATCAATAGTTGTAATTCGAAGCCCCCTTCTTAACACCAGTCTTTATTCTCTTCATCTTTGAGATGTCTTTTATATTCATCCGCCTCCAATCTAACCGTTGCTAGGCTTCCAGAAGAGGTCTCTCCAAAACTTCCAGTTTGGAAAAGATAATTACCAAAAGAAGATCTCGTAGGGATTGCCAAAGGAAAGTCTTCCCCGTTCGGATCAAATCACCTATACAATTTTGATATTAGGTTTCCATAGATGTATTCCTTCAATAGGCAAGTTTCGTTCGTCTCCTAAGATTCGTGTCCTTGATTGATCTCTATCCCTGATAATTTTTAAGAACGATCTAGTTCGATTGTGTCCATTGTAATGTATCAATTAAGTATATCTTGAAGTTCTCTTCAAGTTCTATTATTGCACGTGAATACTCATTTCAAATCTTGAGCATCATTTTAACGTCTGAGCTATCTCCGCTCAACGTATGAGCTATCCTGCTCAACGTCTGAGCTTGACACAACGTCTGAGCTTGACACAACGTCTGAGTCCCCTTAGAACTAACATCTGAGCCAAATCTTTTGTCTGATTCAATCCTGTGCATTCCCGCATCAAAGGACAATATGCAAAACAAGTATTCTACAAGATTATCTCAAAACTTGAGAGTACTTGGATTGTTTTGTCAATTTCAAAATCATCTAGAATTTTTCTCAACAATCTCTTTTTTTATGATGATGACAAAACTATCCACAAAAGTATCAAATATTTGAATAAAAATGTGATCAACTTTAGTCTAGTTACTCTAGTAAGATCTTGCTAGTGGATGATTTTACCAATCCGTCCTTTATACTTTAGCAAGAATAAGTTCTAAGGTTCAAAAGTTAACTTTGCAATGTCGTGAACGATTTCAGAACTTGTGATATCTTAAAAAATTGATTTAGAATTTAAGCACGTATACAACTTCAGAGCATTTATAATGTAATAACATGTGATTCTAAGTGATTTCAATAATTCTCAGTCACATGAATGATATCGTTGATGCGGCACGATGATGGATCGATCGAGGGACCAGCTAAGGATAGCCCCAAGGATCAATATGGGGGAGATATTGTGACTGATGAATCGGCCAAAGGATAGATCGAGGATTGCCCCAAGGATTATCATTGGACCAATCAATGGACATAAAAAAAAAAAAAACATTGAGCAATGTAGAGATGGCCGATGACTAGTGTTGAGACGCAATGTAAAAATCGTCAGGGATCATTGCACATTCGATCGGTTTAGCTAGGAAATGATCGAGCGCGAAGCATGAATCCACTTCCATTAGATGAGGAGTTGGGATCGGCCAAGGACTTCTGGCTTGATCGTGAACTACGGGCTTGAAACTCGTGAAGGGATTGTGCAAGGCCATTTGAAGATCGATCTTAGTGCAATATATTTCCTGCATCTATGTTAACTCTGAAACATATAGTAGATGAATCAGTACAGCTAGGGTTAAACTGCATGTCAGTCTTTTTTCAGAGAAAACTTTTCCTCCAATTTTTGATTTTTTTTTGTTTTCTTCAAAATTTTAATTTTTTTAGATTAATTTTAAAAAAATCAAAAAAGAGGAAGCATTATAAAGCCTAGCCCTCAGGATGCTCCGTGGATGATATGAATTTTCAATAGATCGGAAATTATCACCGGACCAGTTTGAAATACCCATTATGCCCTCAAAACAATTTTAATAAGAACCTTGGTAATTTCATTGAAAGTTTCAACAAATTACATTTATTGAATGAGAAAATGCAAGTGAATCCCAAGATAGGGAATTCAACTCTAACAATTCAAACCAAATGAATTGAAAATGCAATCCAGACATCTACAAAAAAATGAAGTGTCCCATGTAGGGAAAAATGCATAAAAAGCTTCATTTTGGAGCATGTACGGATGGTCGACGATCCATGGTTACCTACAAAGAAGCGGAAATGCAATGAGTACATGACTTCGAAAGTGGTCAGTCAATGACTAGCCTAGTTGATTTTGTTTTCCTTTTTTATGAAATAAAATTGGAGAAACCTTTCCGTAGGACGGCATGGATGAATTTTCCAGAAAATTTTCTCACACATTTATAACTCAAAAAATGTGATAAAGTCCTTTGACATTTAGCAGATTTCTCGAAGGGATTTTTCGTCACAATGAACTTCCTGTTCAAATTTGAAAGTCTTCTTTTATCACAACGAATTTCAGATCAAATTTGTCGAGAAAAAAACTTGTACTCATTCAGACATGAAGGAAAGCTATGACAAAAAAAATCTTGTCGGTCCAAAAAATTTCTCAAAAGGATTTTTTCCATTAATTTTATTTTCTTTTCATAAAAATGACCATGATGTAAAATTCATAAATTCGACTGACACCTAAAATGGACCGACCGAGAATAAAATAAATACGAGATAAAGTTAGAGACCTTAATTTACCTGTGCAAAATAAAATGCCAATCGCATGCACATGGATCGTGAGGTTAATCTTACTCTAACTATCCTAAGGCTGACAAATTGAAGTGAGAGACTTGCGGTAAGGCGACAATCTTGTGCACATAATCAAGATTAATCGTGATCCCACGATATAACCAAGATTAGCCGGGTTATTTCAACTTCAGCTTCTCGAGTTAAAAATTATAACCCCACTTTGTAATCTTATCGAGCGTGAGTTCTAACTTTTGAAACTCATTTTTGGAAAGAGAGTCGGGATTGAATTCAAATTAACTTTCAGCTGTGATCTCACGAAAAATGTTAGGATCCAATCTCGATACCATCCTAAAACTAATGGCCCAGGTTTAGCCACATGTTATATGTGGTGTAGTGCTAAAGCAATTAACCATGCATAACAATTAATAATGGGTGGTACTATTTTCACTCCCATTTTGGCTACAACACTCCTTTTTGCTAGTCATCTTACTAAAATACCCTCCTCTTTCTTCAATTAAATGTTTTTTTTATCAAGCTAATCCACAAATCTACCTTTATCTTTAGTCGATCTTGATAAAAACAGAAAAGTAAAATTGATCACAAAATGAAAAAGATTAATTTTTTAAAAACATAATAAAATTGCGAACATATTTGCATTTAGATATGTATTAACAAAGGATAAACACATAAAGAAAAAAAAATAAATTTCGTGTTGTGCAATTCTCGATATAAAGAAATGAATTAATATCGATTGTCAATTCAATCTCATAGCAAGTGGATCAACTTACGCGAGTTTGAAAATGCAGAATGTGTAAACAAATTTTCAACCTCATCTTGCAATTCATATTAAAATGTGAAAAGCTAAAAAAAGCATAAATAAACGATTTATAATTTTAGAAGCCTACAAGTCTTTTTGAAAATTACCCACAAGATCAAAAAATGCTTGATAATTATATTGGATTTTAAATTTCAACTTTGAAATAAAGTTTCCCTCAAATTATTTCATAAAAAACAGACAGTTAATTGGGTATTCATGAGCTGTTATAATTAAAAATTTCTAAAAGCTTTTATAGCTTTTCTAATTAAAAGCATGAGATCATAAATTAAGAAAAATAAACTACTCTTGGAAAAATGATAACATGATATATTATAGAATGATATTTTATAGGGTGTAATTTGACATTTATATTGTGAATTTGATATTTCAAAGGGAAAATAGAAATAAAGGATGTTACGTTGGTTTGATTGATAAAAAAAAGCAGCTTTTTGAAAAGGGAAAAGGGTATTTCGATCTATTGAATGGAAAGAGGAGTGACTTAGCTAAAATGGGAGTGAAAATAGTGCCGCCCATAATAATTCCCCACTTCAAAATGTGAGTAATTAAACAAACAATTCCAAACACCAATATACAAAACAAGAGGTTAGCCAAACACTCCACCCCTTATAACTCTCATCTACAAAACCATTTAACACATGGTTAGGGACTTACCTGGAGCCTATGCTGTCAAACAAAAATGCGATTTTTTTATGAAATATTTTAAGGCTTAAGTCCTCTAGGTTCTTAAGTTTTTCAAAATTAAGAACAATATCCCAGCAAAGTCGCCAAGCTGTCGCGACCTAAAAATTCAGGAATTTTCAGGCTAATGGATTATTAGGTTAGCTATTTAACTAATCTAACTCGGACTCTCCCAAGTTCATACCAAATCAAAACTTATGGTTCAATATGATCAACATGCAAAGATTTTTTTACAATTGGAGTCGTCACTAATTATTTATGGTAGGTCGATTAGAAACCTAAATAAAATAGCGGGAGGGCTATTTTATCTCTACGAACCAGAGATTAAGAGTCCGGGACTTGATTACGCTAGATTACTCTAACGTCCTTTCGGTACCATTTTATTTCATGAAAAATCATTTGAAAAAACAACATTAATTGATTTTAACCTAAGTCACTAACAAAGGTTATCATGCAGGTGCACAATCAATTAAATGAACATCCAAAAATCAATATAATTAAGGGAGCATGCGCCACACAAAATATTGTTTCTTTTAAATTTTCGATTTTTTATATGAATGCATGAACCTATTCTAAATGATGCAATGTCATGAATTAAATGCAAGACTAAACTAGATGACATGCAAATTAAAATAAAAGAGTATGTAAGTGAGACCATGGTTTAATTAAATTAACTACGTGACATGAAAATTAAATAAAATTTGAACACGCAATTTTAAACTAATATATAAAGATATACTTATAGTTTAATTAAATTGATTGGCATGTATGATGCGGCATAGACAACGTGGCAAAGATGATTTTTTTTTTAATTTTCGGATGAATTTATTTTCTAAAATAGAACTATGCCAAAACAATATTTATCTTGCATATTTTAGAGTTCAAATTGATCTAAACCCTAATATATTAAAGATATATTATTTTAAACATAAAATTCTATCTAAGCATGCAATTTCTATCCAAAAATGCAAAGATATGCGATTTTTTACTATGGAAGATGAATGAATGCAATCTTTTTTAGAATTTTCGAGATTTCATCATGCGACGGATATGTTCTAAAACAGATATGAAAATCAAACAATTAAAGTCAAAATAGGAAAATGAATATGCCAATCAATGCAATCAAGAAAGTGGATATATCAATCAAGTTTTGATATATTTCACGAATATTTGGGTCAATATTTAATCCGTAATCCTACGATTAGCAATTAAACCGAAATCCTTACCTAATCAAGTATTCCATCAATAATCTTAAAGATGGACTTTCCTGATCGTATGACAAGTTGCGGATTAGGAAAGAGAATTTTCTTAATCAACATGTATTTTTTTAAAAAAATATCCACTTTGATGCTACGCAAGATATGCTCAAATATGCAAACACAAGATATGAAAATATATTCAGGATAGGCAATAAACATATTTAAAATCGGAATTTTACCTATCTTGCGAATATCTTTCCTAATTCGAATTGGATCGGATTGCTTGAGATTGCTTACAGATTGGACACGGGGCACACATGCACACGGATGATCACGGCGGAGGGCTCTCAATGGGACACTTTGGCATGTACAATAATACCTGCAGATTTAATAACTTAAACCAAACTTAATCCAAAGACAATAATGGAGTTAGTGGACTCCTTGAATGTGGTCGCAAGTCAGAGGATCCCACTGAGAATTAAATAAACAATTAACTAAGATCACAAACGCTTGGGCACGATGAAGGTGTCGTCCTCGCTCCCAATGAACGCACGTAAACCTACATTAAAATAAAGTCCTTGACTAGACCAAGATTAAACTTGCTAGACTCCATACCGAAGGAATCCCAAAATCATCAATCCCTCGCTTGGGATTTACATCGATGCGACAAGGATTGGAACGTCTCTGATGGGTTTTACTTGAGGACGACACGTCCATGATTGGGTGAGGTCGAAGGAGAACCTGCACTGTACTTTGGGTGGCTGTTCTCGTTGGTGAGAGGCACGAGGACGGAGGATTGTCTGGACAGCGAATCTGGTTCCCAACGACCCCTTAAGAGGATGCTCGCTGAGTGACTTTGAAAAATCTGCAAAGAGAAAAGATCAAACGGGACTGCTAGTGTGAGGAAAGCTCAAAAATAACATCTTCTCATGAGGAATGATGGATAGACTCTAGGTAGCTCTTTGGGACAGCTTCGTCGTATGTTTGTCGTGGCTCGAAGTGGAACTCAGAATGAATCCGGAGGACATCAACTTGCTGAAAATTGTTGTGCAATAGATCAGGGATCGAAGGATCACCGAAACGGATTAAGATGCTTTCTGGGTGAGTGAAGACGTCCAAGTTTCGGTTTACTTCTTCCCTTCCCAGGCTGAAAATACAATTTGAATTAAGTCCCAAGAGGCTAAATTGGACCAAATTAATTTATTTATCCCTGAAAATTTTGGCTAAACCCACTATGCTTTAGGTTAACCGAAAGTCATGTATATTTACATGGACTTATTGTGCATTTTCTTGACTTAAATTAGTTTTTTTTTTATGATTAATCAATATTAAAATTAAAGCCTTTTTCTAAATTATAAGATCCAAAACTATTTCAAATTTTCGGCACAAATACTCAAGAATTTGCCTGTCAAACTAAGTCAATCTCACGTCACCAAGGCAGATCGATGCTAAAGCAATGCATACATGACAAAAATAAAATATGTTAAGCATGAATTTTTTTTTTTTTGGTGAGAACTAAAGTTAATTCTCATTTTTATGAAATATGAATGATTAAAAGAAAAATCAAAATTTAGGTGTCAATACCGGTTCCTAAAATTAGAACCGGTGACCAAGCAGTCCAGTTCCTAGTTTCAGAGCCTGGGACCGGACCGGACCGGACCGATTTTTTTTTTTTAAAGTAAACCTAATGTTTATTTGTTTATGCTTAGTTCACTTCAGACGCAGACCTCTTTTTTTTTTTTTTTTTTTTTGCCTCTCTAGTCTCCACTTCTCTCGCGACTCGCGAGTCCCCGTAGCCTATCTGTCTGTGGGCCTCGCCCAAGGAGCCCGACTGCTCAGCTTTAGTCTCTAACGCGTTCGTGCGCCTCTGCTTGTCACTTCCAGCATCGTTTCAATTCGCTCAGTCCCATCTCACATGTGCGCCTCTCCCTCGGCTCGCTCAATCCCTCTTGCCGCGTCGCGTTCCTCTTGCTCAACGCCTCTAGCTCAAGATCTCAGCTCGATTCTAGACTCTCGCCTCCCTCTCTAGCTCTATTTTAGCCGATCGCGGCCGAAATCGCCTCTCGTCAAGGTAATGCTCAATGCTCTCTCTTCTTGGCCCATGCTAGTTTTGTATTGACTTACCAGATCCATACTTCGTTCTTTCTGAAATTTAGTGCTCTGGTGCCAAAAACAGAGCTTTGTATGTCTCGATGGCCTATCTTATTACATATGCAATGTATGGTTCTTGGCAAAAACAGAGCTTTGCAGCAACTTCTTGCAGCTCTTTAGTGATTGACGGATTTGAACAAATACATAGTGGTTTCTTTTTCGTTTTTGGGTTAGAATTTCGTTACTAATTATCATTTGACTTGGCTCATCGTTCTGTTCTTTGAAGGTTTTGCTTATTAGTTGTGGTGTCTTTTAAGGTTTGGAATTAGAAATCGATCTCCCTTGGTGATGCCGAATACAATAGAAAGAAGGCGATGAAGAACAAAATCGATAGATCGAGAACAATCGTTGTTCTCTCAGAAACGATATCAAATCGTATATTCTTAAAATATTCAAAACTGCTCTAAAAAATCTCGAAACGAGCTTATATAGGGTGTTAACCCTAATTACAATAAAATCGCAAAATTACCAAAATACCATTAAAATAAAAGAAATTGCCTAGAAAACAAAAAAGGCTCGAAAACTCATCTAAACGATCCCCTAAAATCCATCGTCAGTCAACCGATGGAAACGACCTCGAATCGCTAAAATTCATCGTTAAACGAGCTTATATAGGGTATTGATCAGACGGCCGTTTCGCTTCAACCAACTGAATTTGAGCCCAATCTGGTGTCGTTGACTGATGAGTCTGCCGGTTCGTCTAGTCGCAAAACAGGTCCGCTAGGCCCCTAGGTGCGTCACTTGGCTTTTGTAACTTATAATTTGTTACATTGAAATGTTATTGAATTGTCCAATGCATCGTTCGGTAATGCGTCCAGTACATTTTGAGCTTGGATTGTGGGCAATGAGGCCACACTTTTGCTTTTTGAGCTTCCAATGGTACTATCCAATGCATTGTCTATAATGCGTCCATCCCCATTAGATATCGTGCACTGTTATTGAATTGCTATTGAGATTTTAACGTTACAGGTGCATAATTTTTCATGAACACAGGTTCCTTGGAACCGCCCAGGAACCGGACCGGATTGGTCGGTTCCCGGTTCTGAGGGAGGTCGGTCCGGTCTACGGTTTCGAAAAATAGGATTCGAGATCTAGGAACCGGATCGGATCAGGAAACGCTCACCTCTAATATCTAATATGTTCCCCGATTGGAGAAGTCATTTTTGGAGGGAAAACTATGTGTTTGCTCTCAAGAAGTTCATGACCGGGAGATTAGCCCTCGAGTGCAAAGTAGAAGTATTTGCATTCACGCCTTTTGGAAACAGCCGCTAAATTACTTGAACCCAAAAGTTAAGAATAGCAAGTTCTTCATTACCCAGAATAAAATAACCACTTAAAATTTTGGTCCATTTACCGTTATTGCTTCTGTGAACATAGTAGCTAAACTATGGGGTCTTGAAGTACAAGGAGATTTTACTCGTCTACCAACTGCACCATAGCGGCATACTCAGTCCCATATTTAGTAATTCCCGAACTCTTTCTTCTGTATCGAGGATAATCGAAATCAATTTTCTTTTCATAAGATCTAAAATCATTTATTTTGGCTCTTTCATCTAAGGCGAAATATGATCGCGAGGGGGGCTGTTATTACCTTAACGGATGATTGAGCAAAAATCTCATAATCGTAAGAAAGTAGGTTTTTAGCTATGGGGAACCTGAGGGTTCCCACGCAAGGTTCGTTCACGGTATAATTATTTACTCTATGGATATAAATTATCGGAATATGAGTACCTTTACACTTGGCAGAAATATGAGGTTGACCTATTCGGGAATCTCCGGATCTACGCTTATTTTAAACTCCCCGAAGCACTGAATCTGTTTTTTTGTACTTTCATTCTAGGGAAAGATCGGAAGTGAATTGTGCAAAGGCTCCTAATTCTGCGAATTGTGCTAATTCTAATTGAAGGAGCATGAAGAAATTAACGATACAAGAGGGAATTGCGCAGCAATGGTAATTTGCGTACCCCCAGTTTGTCAACTTTCTTGGAATCAAATAATGTTGGTGTTGTATTAATGGGTGATGGTTTGATGATACAAAACCTTATATTATTAAGTACATTCGGTGCCCTTTCGATGTGTTTTGATATGCAAGAAGGAAGCTTGAGGTGGATGCAAATGGATAAAATAAATATTTCAGGAGGTATATCTGAAGTAGATGGTGATTGATAGAGTAATTCTGGACGTGCTAAAGAGCGTAGAGATTCAAGTCCTCTTCAAAGCATAATATTGAGAATACTCATTGAATTGGGATTATCCAAAAGGAATTTTTACATAGCATAAAAAGAGTATTTTACCTGAATCTTCTTTGGTAATGGTATGGAACAATCCAAAGAAGGAAGGGAAGAACATATACAAACATAATATTGAGAAGACAAAATTGTTTCAAGCACTGACCCACCCTCCCAGTATATGCTTCAACAGGAAAATCACATAAGGATTAACCTCTGGATTTGAAATCACTGCTTATAAACTTGGTATGAAGTTACTTGACTAAAAGGAGAAAGAGAGAGACGAGGTAGTCTGCTTAGTCGGGATAGCTTAGCTGTTAGAGCAGAGGACTAAAAATCCTCGTGTCCTTCCATATAATATACAAAAAGAAAATTTTTCTAATCAATTGGATTCCGGATCCAGTCATGCTGAAACAAGTGAAATCAAAGGGCATTACTTAAATGCTATTGCAGGTGCATGCGAAGAAATGATCAAAAGGCCTGTATAGGGTTTTTCGTTTTTCTAATTTCTACCCATTAAAAAAAACTTGTTTAACTTGCATATTATTAGCAAAACCACTCTGATCTCCTAGTAAAAAAATTCCCAATTCTCACCGAGGTATTTTTACATATAGGTATAATCCATTAGTCCAAAATTCACGTCTATGAATTGAAAAGTCTGAATGATCAACTTGCACAAAATATACTTTTAAGGAATTGCACATAGATCCTATATCTATCTTTAGGGAAAATTTCAAATGAGGACCCAAAGTGAATCTTTTTTCTCAATTAAGGACCCAAAGTGGACTGTGTCTCAAATAAGGACCTGAAGTGGTTAAATCAGTCTCAAATAAGGACCTCATCTCGCCGGCCGGCCAAATAGTCACCGGCAGACATTTTTCGGCAATTAAAGTGAGGGCAATTTCGTCCAAAATATGTAATTGGCCAAAACAGGGAAGAAAATTCCCAAACTGAATTAGAGATTAGGTTATTTCCTTGAATGCTTACTTTATTTCCTTCGTCTCCCCTGCTGCTCCTCAGCCAAATTTCTGCTCGATCCTCAATGCTCCTCGCTCAATCCTCGACGCTCCTTGCCTTCTCCTCACGGGCATCAGTCTATTGTTCGCCGTCGTCTCTTCTTTCCAAGGTCTGCACCGCTTGGGCAACCACGGCGGCGATGGGTCGTCTCTCTAGGAGGCGCTTTCGCCGGTCGCATTGGTCGGTGGCCAGGTAACTCTGACCGCATTTTGGTAGCATTCTACTGATTGATCTCTGTTGTGGATGCTTTCTTTAATCAGATGGTGTGCTTTCTTGTCTTGGAATTTTAGAGTTTTGGAAAATCTTCGATGCTTAAGAGCAGGTATGGGAGGGACTTTTCTGCGTTGCTTTTCTAGTTTATTTGGCTTCTGTTAGCAATACGCAGATTGTTAGTTCCTTTTAGCGTTTTTCATGGTAATCGATTGCTTTCACATATTTATTCTTCATAAACATGGAATTGCAGGTTCGGTCAAGAACATATTGTGAATCCTGCGGCTTCTGAAATTAAATCTGTTACTTTTAAGTATTATCACAAGGTGGCCGCTGGTATTGCTGGTTCTCTCCATTCACATGTAATGAGCAAAACATGAAAATGACTAGACTTAGCCTGTCTACCACATGGTTCTGTTGGCATGAGCTTGTCTACCAATTTATTCCGGTGTACCTCTGCAATTAACTTATTGAAAGAAAATAATTGATTTGTGAGTTTAGCCTATCTTTAAAACTGCGCTCTTGTCTGTCTAAAGGGCTTATCTTTTCGTGCATTTCAACTTTTGGAACTCACATGACAGGGAGATTGAGCTACACAAGGCGAAAATGAGATATTCTAGTCAATGACCATAAACAAGCCATGGCTTATGGAACTTAGGAAGTGTAGAATCCAAAAATAATTTTCTTTCATCCTCAAATCCTTAATTGCTCCAATTTGTATGAAATAATCTGTGACTTCACATAAAAAAATTAGACATAAATCATTTTTTTAAGTGATCTTACATTTCATGGTTAATGATCAGGAATCGTCTTCTCACATTAGGGTTCTCTATACTTATGAATCAGGCTTATGTGATGCAAGACAACGTATCAATAGCAGCGCTAGCTATGATAGATGCTATTTACTACACAGTTGAGCTACAATTGCTAGACTCCGTGCCAGTATCCGAGAAGAGGGAAAGTGCAAAGACGACAATGAGGAAAATAGGAGTGCAAGATGCCATGGAGAACTGGAGGCTGACTACAAGACTAGGTAGTGGTCAAAAGAGAATTGAAGCTTCTCTTCCTCGACAAACCAACCAGTGAACTTAGTAGCGCAACATCCTATTATGTCTTAAGCATAATAGCTTGGACAAAAGAGCCGGAATCAGAAGAATTATGATCGCATCAATTCATCCGTACAGTAGTGAAACCTTTAAGCTTTTGTTGGCTATTTTAGATTGGTTGTAATAAGATGGGCAGTGATCATTACACATGAATAGTGGGAGGTTGTTTTTTTGTAAACTGATCTCGGTTGCCTTCTCTTTCTTATAGTGTTGCGCGTGTTGGACGCACATATTAAGGTTGTAACTAATATGTTTCTATCTCCTGTTGTAATGGAAATATTGAAGTTCAATTAATTTAAATGTTCAATGATTCAATTAATTTAAGTGTTCAATGATGAGTTAATGATGATACTTTTTAGTACTACAAGCTGTCTTTGGTTTGGTTGTTCTATATTTTGTCTTATACAGGGCTCAAGAAATCTGCTTTAAAATTTGTCTACATGCTTTGACAGAGCCTATTGATGTTCTAAGTTTTTGCTTTGGCCTATACTACAGGGTATTTTTTAGCATGGTGTGCTGTTGGAATGTTGTGCTCATTGCACTTTGCAGGTCATTTTTTTTAATGTTGCTGTTGCAAATTTTATTTTTCCTTGTTGGACTAATGAGCTCATTTAAACTTGTCAGTACCATTATGCTATCATGAAGAATTGGGATATTGCGTAGCAAACTAATAGATTAGATAAACTTGAATTGTTCCATATTATATGATGGCAAAGAGAAACATCCCGAACACAAGAAATCTTCTCAACACAATTTACCTATACATACTTTAAGATACTTCAAAAACAAATCCATCCATATCAACTAGCAATAAAAGAAAAAGAATTTGCATTGTTGGCCTTGTTGCTTTTGCATATAAAAAAAAAAAATCGTTCGTCTTCGACCAGCTTCATATTGAGGTCCTTACATCTTCCTCTTTATCTGCGGTTGAATCACAAAATGTATCATTAGTCAAAACAAAGTCAAGTACAAGTAAGAACGATTTTATGACAAAGTTAAGCACAAATGGATACCTGCATCTTCTCTATAAAAGTTGTTTGTGCTGCTTCTGCTGATTCTACTATATCTTGCGAGCATGAGGCAACTATAAAAGCTTCTGGGGCTGATGTTGTTGTTGCTACTGATGCTACCGATGGGTTCTTACAATGATACCTATTATGGCCTGACTCACCACATTTTCCACAAGTGATTGTGGTATTCCGTCTCTTCAATTTTGTTCCCATAGGCTCTTGTACAACTTTTTTCTTTCTTTTCTTCAAATTCTTATCGGTTGCTTCATCTATTGACTTTGTTCTTTTTTTCTTCTTTCTGCCAATTTGCTTGGGCACATCAGGTGGGAGTAATGGCTCTCTAGCAGGCCACGTGTCCTTAGAATCTACAACATGCATAACATGACTATAAGTCTTCAAGAATGCTTCCTTAGTGAAACTTGTGTGAACCCATTTTTCAGGCTCTTGCCTCATGTATATAAGAGCCGCCACAGCGTGACAGCAAGGAATTCCACTGATGTCCCACCTTCTACAGCTACAAGATTTATGTCGAATATTAACAACTCTCTTGTCTCCATATGGGCCACTCAATTCAAATTCATCCTCTCCATTCCAAGTAGGAATCCATGATGCTGAAAACTGTTTTTGAAGATCTAATATCTTCTGGATATTGGGACAAATTACACCATTATACTTACTCATCCCATCCCTTTGCTTATGAATCCTCTCCATGAGCTGCACTCTTATAGTTTCAAGCATTGTGATGATAGGCTTGTCCCTGGCATCAATGATGCTTTTGTTGAAACTTTCACACCAGTTGTTCAAAGAAATGTCACATTTTGAGTTTGTCCTAAAGTAGGACTTGCTCCATTGCACCGGAGGCCTTTGTGATAACCAATCATGAGCTTTTTCATCGACTGCCTTCAGTTGTACCATTGCCGAGTCAAAATCACATACCCTAGTTGCCATGGCAGCCTTCCAAAGAAGCTTTTTAAGTTCTACCCCTTTATGATGCAGTTTGAAATTTTCATAGAGATGCCTTAAGCAAAATCTATGTTCTGCTTCAGGCATTAGATTTGCTAGTGCTTGCACCAATCCCTTCTGTTTGTCACATAAGAAAGTCCAATACTTTGAATTTGTAGGATCTGTAATTCCCAAGTCTTCTGCAATCAAACTAATAAACCAGTGCCATGTCTTGTATGTTTCTTGTCTGACAACTGCCCATGCAAAAGGATACATCTGATTGTTGCCATCTACACCCACCGCTGCAAGAAGTATACCCTTGTAGCCTGATGACAAATGGCAGCCATCGAATCCCACAAAGCGCCTACATCCTTCTATAAAGCCTCTCCTTAATGCATCTAGACAAATGTAGACTCCCATAAACTTGAATTGATCTTGACATTGCTCGGTCTTGATTATACATGTGGATCCTGGGTTGGCATCAAGAAGTGCTTGACAATAGCTCCTAAGCATACAAAATTGCTCCTCCTCAGTCCCTGTGATCATACTCATTGCTATTTCCCTAGCTCTATAAACCATTGGCCTCGACAACTTCAAAATATTTTCAGACTCCATTGTTTTTTTCATTGAAGCACCCGGCCATGTAGGATTATTTCTCAACCGATCACAATACTTGTTTGCTAGCCATTTTGTGCTTATCTAAGGAAGATGTAAAGCTCTATTACATGTATGTATGGGGTTGAAGGTTTTGACCTGTAAAGTATGCTCTCTTTGCACTTTGGAAGCATATATGAGCCAATCACAGCCCTCCGAACACACTGCCCTCAACTTATTAGGTGTATTCTTAACAAATCTCACATTTCTCCCATTTTTTATGGCATGGTTCCTAACGGCCTCTCTAAACTCCTTCGCATTACTAAAGCACATCCCCAATTTGAAGACAGGATTTTTCATATCTACTTCAGAATTAAATTCAGGATGCGTATGCTCACTTTCGTTGTTCATATCTAAAAAATCTACATTATCACCTAACACATCTACATACAAGCTGATGTCTCCAATCTCCACACTACTATCCATTAAACCATCAATGTCAGCACATCTTACATTTCTTGTGTATGACTCATCAAGATCAATAAAGGCGAACCCATCTTCTTCAGCACCCTCATTAACCTTATCGCATCCCTCAACTGGTGGAAAGTGAAAGCAAAAATAGCATCAGTATATTCCCATGGAAGATGCATACTAGGAAAAAACAAAACAAAAACAGTAAGAAATTACAATGCATATGTACCACACAATGATAAAGAAAAGAAAATTAGTCGCACTAGTGACTACATACCACCCTTTTGTCGAATACTGTTTGCCACAAAAAAATATGTGCATTATGGACTTAAAATATTTGCTATGCTAATTGTTTGGTAAATATACATTCAGCCTCGTGGGGGCACAAAAGTGCTACTGCTATGGTGACAGACCGTATCCTTAGAATGGTCAATTCCCTTCAGTGCATGAGCATCATAAAAAGATTTTCATTGCTATGGCGAGCGGTTTTATCCTTGGTACGGTCAATGTACTACAGCTAAAAAATCATTAAAAATCAACATTTAGATTTCAGGACATGTCACAAGCTCTACCCGTTAACGATAACATGTACACCAGGAAAAAAAAAGAGAGGATAACACTAGAAAATTGCAAAATAGGGATCACTACAAGCAACGCAGGACCATCGTAATAGCATATTCAGTTAAAAGAATGCACAGTGGACACAACTTGTATGCGTTGATTCAGAAAAAAAAAGAGGCATTCACTCATAAATCCATAAAAAACAAGCAAAAAACATCACTATAAAACAAAACTATTCCTCCTACCATCACTGTCATCTCTACCATCCGTGTGATATTCCTCCACTTGCCCACATCTTGTCGACATTTTGCATCAGCGAGCCGCAATCGCTTTTTTGTTTTGGATGAACGAAGGATGGGCTACACCAATTTGAACAAAATTGACCTCAGTTGAACGTGAATGCAGATTGATGAATGCAAATCTGGAAAAAGATGATGGAGAATTTGAGCTTTGTGCACAAGTCGATTGAAAGCGAGTGAGTTCTAAGAGTTAAGAAGATGAGAATTGACCTCGATTGAAGAAAGGAAACTCGGTGGAGCGCAAGAATTTGACTCCAAAAGTTTGGGTCTTCTTGTTGGTTTCCAAATCGTTCCTCCAGGAAACGAAAATTTGAGCGCCCGACTTCGTAGTGAATGAGTACCAAGAAATAGGGAAGAACGTAGAAGAACTAGGGTTTTATTATTATTATTATGTTTTAGCATTTATTAATATTTCTTCAGATTTTGTATGGACAGAATTGCCCTCACTTTAATTGCCGGAAAATGTCTACCGACGACTATTTGGCCGACCGGCAAGATGAGGTCCTTATTTGAGACCGATTTAACCATTTCAGGTCCCTATTTGATACACAGGCCACTTTGGGTCCTTAATTGAGAAAAAGGATTCACTTTGGGTCCTTATTTGAAATTTTCCCCTATCTTTATGAAGAAGCTTTACGCTCAATCATTCCGGATAATGCTTGTATCCTCTGTATTACCGCGGCGATGACTATTCATAGCTTTTAACTTGACACTACAGAAGAGTTCGACCTATTTTTTTTTTTTTATTATCTAGTATCAATCCATTTGATGTTAAAAAAGATCTTTTGCATGAAGGTTGGCTAGCCTTCCCAAGGGTTGAAAAGAATGTTTGATTCATATTCCGTACATGCTGTTCAAATAGGCATATGTTGACTAAACCACTTGACTGGGTGTACGGTTGATTGGAAGAGAACTTTGATTTTGCACTTATACTACTCCAAACATCTGACTGCATTTTCCAATATGTATTTCTACTACTATGAAATTCATAAATGAAGTAGTCCCTTCGATGACCTATGTTGTGTAGAAAGGAATGTCTCGTGTGGTACCAATCTATAGGTCCAAAATATATCATCTTTTTTTACAGAAACCTATTTATTCATCTTTACAAAATTTGAACTATGTATAGTCATAGACTCTCAAGAAAGGGTAGAAGAATGGGACCTATATTTATTCACTGGAGCAATTATGATCTGTACGTCATACAAGGCACATTAGCATGTCGAAGTTCTCCTGTTAAACCTCTCGATACAATAGGCATTGCGTCGATTGCGATGCGAAGAGCTTTGCTTGAGGAAATAAAAGGAACATGTAAATTTACTAACGACTAAGTTTTTAAATTCATTTTAAATTTAAAAATTTTAAAAAGTTTAAAAGTTTAAAAAAACATTTCAAAAAACTATAAAAAAAAATGAAATACGTTTTTGTTCTGGATACGTTCTAATTCTCTAAAAGTCATCTAGGGAACAGAATCAGAAAATATGATTCTAGAATCACTTTTGTGGGACAGAATCGTTGCCAAATAGGCCCTTCGTGGCACAAAATCCATTCTGAGCCTTTTTTTTCCCCAAAAAATAATATATAAAAAAACTCGTTTCATGCCCCTATTTCGATAATTTTCCTTTTTTAACCTCGAGCTTGTCTACGGTTGATGCTTTAATTTACTTGAAATCCCGCGAGCGGAGTTTGAACCCGATCCATGTTGAAACCCACTAACGACACGACAAAAGCAAAGAGACAGGTGGCCACATCAATGACGGGGAATCTTCTACCCTCCTCCTCCTCCTCCTCGTTTCGCTTTGCTTTATGCATCAACGACCTCGTCAGCTCTCAATATCAAACAAAAGTCCAAATCAAATCCGCCCTCTTCAGCACGCGAAGAGAATAAGGAAAAGAACAAAGGCAATCCCTCCTTTTGGGTTCTCTTGTTCAATCATCTCAACTTGCGTCTCTCTTTCTCCATCACATTTCGGATCTACACTTTTGGTTCTCTAGGGGCTTTGGTTGAGAACGTGGCAGGAGGATTCGTGGGTTTTTGCGTTCTTGAATCGGAGCTGACTGTGTGGGTGGGTGGCTTGTTGGGGCTTTTGAGGAGTGAAAATGATGGATAACAATAACCGGAGGCCGACGCCGCGTAGTGGTCACTAAAGCTGCGCTTGACGGGGCGATTGGAGGGCTCAATTGCTGCCCGAATCGCCGGAGAGGATCGTCAACAAGATGTGAGTGCCTCCTTCGTTCGCTTGGTTGAGGGTGGAGCTCATGAGGGATCGTTGTTTAGGAGTGATTTCCAATAGATTCCCCGGGGTTCTTTTTTGACAGTCCTAATCATGTCTTAAGATTTGCAAAGTCAACAGATATCTAACGTACCGTAACAATAATACAACTCTCTTCTTCTTCTTTTTCACCCCTCACAACAAAAGCAAGAGATGGTTCTTACCTGACAAGCCAACTCCCACGTCGGAGACAGAACGAGGCCCGAGGGGGACGCACTTCTTTTCGACGGCAGCTGACTGCTTCTCCCTCTTCACGCCGTCGCGCAGGACCCCGAAGACCATCAGCAACCGAAATTGCGTGATGCCGTGTCGGCGATGGCTTCATGTACCTACCGGCATCGTCGCTTCCCTCAACAACCTCGAGGTCGCCGAATTTGGTAGCTAGGTCAGAGGACCCGCCAAAACCCTTCTTGGGGCTTGATTATGGGTTCGAAATCGAGATGTAATTTCCACAATTAGTAACGATCCACTATGTCACATGACATTATGTCATGTGATCCCCACCCGTAACTATGTCATTAGTAACTATGTCGTTGAGAGACTAACTTTAAATGCACTATTACCACGAGTGGATGCAAAATCTTCCCCTTCCCACCCCACACCACCCCCCGCCCCCCCCGCCCCCCCCCCCCCCCCCCCCCCCCCCCCCCCACCACAAACACATTCTTCGAATCACATATTTTTCCTTTTATATCTATAAAGGATTATTTGTGTTGTTTGCTACTCAATTGACAAAGACAGCGATATATTTTCTTCCCCATAAACTTTAGTCGTCAATCATTTGAATGTCTTGCAACCGAAATTATTCTTTGCATGCATGCATTCTGTTCGGTTGCCACCTTTCACGCTTCATCCTGAAGTTGGTATGCAAAGTCCTGAAGCTCGTCTACAGCACCTTGAAGAAACAGGAGGAGCCGGAGGACCTTTTAGTTTAGTGGCCCTATATCGTTACAAGTGTGTTTGTCCGAGAAGCAGCATGCAATATCATACGCAACTTACAAATCATGCATTCTTCTAAAAGCTTCAACTTACACATTGCCATATTTAACCAAGCGGAAAAAGATGGAGTTTACATTTATAATGGACGAATTTTTTAATTGATTCGAATTGTGGCAATTACCACCAAGGAAAATTTCATATGACGGGGCGTATAAGTGAAATCACCACTCAATTGCATCGTTCTATCTTTATCATCGATGATGTTTGCTAGGACCCACGCCACATACCTTATGCTTAACAAAGGCATTAACATCTTCACATGGCCGCCTTAATTAGGGATCCGCGGAGATGGTGGTCGATAAAATTATAGCTTGTGCCAATTCTTTTATCCTTTTCCGATAGTTCGGTTGGTAGAGATTAATACTTTTTCTTTTAACAAATCTATTGCGTGTGGAAAAAGATATAGATTACACCGGCCTAATATCATCAGCGCAAACTAATGGTACCTAAAGATTAGAGCCGTACCTGAAAATCAACAATTTCTGTTTTCGCCCGTCCTCGCCACTTTACTCGTTGTTTATTTCTTGCCAAGAGAAACAAAGAACAACCAACGAACCGACAACTTATTGATTCAGTTCGGCAATCTTTCCAGGTTTTCATGACCACAACCAACCATCACTCAACCGAGATACGAGGTTGGGGTCACCATCAGAGCAAGATACAAGCAATATTACCACGAGTGGGAGCGGATGCAAAATCTTGACCCGCACACTCTTCGAATCACATCTTTTTCCCTTTATATCTATGAAGAATTATTTGTGTTCTTTGCTACTCTATTGACAAAGACAACCACAAATTTTCATCCACGTAGACTTTAGTCATCAAATGTTAGAATGTCGTGCAACCGAAATCATTCTTTGCATGCATGAATTAATGCAGTGTTTAGGAAATTGGAGGATGCATCTGGGCTCCATTTGGTTTATGTAGATCAAGGTCACGCTTTCCACGTAACCCCATACACCTAAGAAAAACACAGGAACGGTGTTCGGCAAAATTTCCTCAGACATTTTATCTTAACCGATGTTGTCTAAGATTGTGGTACTCTTTGGTGACTACAAATACTTCAGCAGGCATTGCCGAAGGTAGGATCGTCAACTCTTTCTTGCCATCTAATTGTCATTCTTGTAAATTTACCACAAACATGTGCATATGGGTTTGCTGTTTTTCACATTGCTGGGCATGATCTGTTCTCTAAGGTGTAGCATTGAGAAAGATTTGTTCGATCAAGACATTGCTGCAATGAATACGCAATTGTAGTTGAGACACTTGGCTTTTTTTAAAAGCAAAACTTAAAATCCGCATTCCCCCGACTTTTTTTTTTTCAGTGAAAAAGTAGTTAAGACACTCTGCTTAAAACGTGCCGGACTAACTCCTGTTATCCCCTGATCCAAGGGGGAGTTGCCGGTCGGCACCATCCCCGCCCCCACCCCCATGCAAGCGGAGCCAAGCAACTCAAAGGAAGGGAAAGAAAGTGATCAAGAAAGCTTTAGAGAGAGCGAGACAGAGAGTGCGAAAAAAGAAAAAGAAAAAGAAAAAGAAAAAGGAAAGCAGAGATGAGTGCAAGGAGGGGGAGCGTGAGAGAATAGAGAGGTTTTGAACAGAGAGTTAGGAGTGGTGTTTTGAGCGCGAGGGAACCGAGCAGTAAAAAAGAAACACAAAGAGAGGATTTTGAGGGTCAACAACACGAGGAGAGAAGGTGAGTTGAGAGTCCCACAAAGAGAAAGAGGAAAAAAAAAAGAAAAAAAGAAGGAACCCAAAATTACGGGGAGAGATACAGGCGGTTTCGGGAGTCTTTCTTTTATTGGGGCCTCTTCACATACAAGAGTGAGAGAGTCGGAAGCGGACAGCGAGGAACTCCCATGAAGGTACTGAGAGTTGGTGATCATGTTTAAAAGCCGAGCCCAACACGCGACAGTTCCGCGTCCGCTCCCGTCCCCGCATGCTCGTCTTGCATTTTCGCCACTTAAATCCTGTCGAGTTGGCCTTGAACCCGAGATCTTGTCGTGAGCTCGCGTGCTCGTCTCTAGCCAAACCGAGACCGTCATCGCCAAGGCGGCTGAGGATCGACGGACCGACGGTCTCTAACGAGCGACGGCCTACGGTTTGAGTCTGTTGAGGTGAGTTCATATAATCCTTCTGTTGCTTATGGGTGCTAAAAAAAAAAAAAGAATGATGATGATGAAAGCCGGAAGAGTAAACCATAAAAAATTTGTGGTCGACGGAGTTGTTTAGTCCGGTCGTAGTGTTGGTCGGGTGATGTCGGTGTTGGCCGATGTCATCGTTGGGAGTGTTGGCACCAACAATCGACGGCGGCCAATGATGGTTGAAGGTGACGAGGGTTTGGAGCTCACGGAACGTCCAAGGAGGAAGTTGTCGTTGAAAGAAGAGAAACCGAGGAAATAATAAGAAAATGACAAAGAAAATAGAAAAAGAGAGGAAAAGAGTTGTTGGCAACGAAGACTCTGTGGGTTGGGGGGGTGGTGGAGGTGGTGGTGGTGGTGGTGGTAGATGAAGACGTTCATGGAAGAAGACTCTGAGGGGGACAGACGAAGAAGTCCCAACGAAGAGGCTCTGCCGGGCGCCTCTCACGGGCGCCGAGGCCCGTCCGCACGGGATTATTCTGTCACCTGTCGGGCCGTGCGGATCTCTCACTCCCGCACGGGCCCATTCTGATAATTAAAAAAAAAAAAACGATCCTTTTTCGTAAATTTTTTTTTGGGGCATATTTTGGAAAGAAAAAAAAAACCCTTATTTTCCCGGTAACATAGTATTTGAGGTTGTTTTTTTTTTTTTTTTTTTTTTGTCTGATTTACTTGAGGTTTGAATGCCATCAAAACATGTCATTTTGCATCTACATTTTGTTTCCCCTGTAAATATGTTCTCGTTGCCGAGTATGACTGGTTCTGCTCCTGACTAGTTTTAGAATGTCAAGAGCTATTCAATTAAAGAGGTGAAATGTAGGGTATGAAAGTTACTTGAGAAAGCTAGAGCGATGATTATTTTTTTTATTTATTTGTCTTTGATTTGATCACTGGGTGGTCATAAGCTTCCCTCTGTGTGGATACTGCAAATTCATCTGTAACTCTACACTTTTGCAGAGCATTTTCCAAGTTTCCAGGAGCCAAAGATGGAGTCTGAGCTCTACGAAGCCGCAGTTGAAGGTAACGTGCCTTCTTTGCTCGAGCTGCTCAGAAAAGATAGACTGCTTCTGGATAGAATCATGACCGGGAATCGCGCCGAGACTCCCCTCCACATTGCAGCCATGCTCGGGCACTTGGGATTCGTGGAAGAGATCCTAGCCCAGAAGGCTGAGTTGGCAAATGAGCAAGATTCTCAAAGGTCGACCCCTCTTCATCTCGCGGCAGCAAAAGGGTATCTTAACATAGTGGCGAGCTTGTTAAGAGTCGGCCCTGATATATGTTTCTTCCGCGACAAGTACGAAAGAAACCCTCTTCATGTCGCGGCCATGAAAGGGCACGTGGATGTGTTGGAGCTTCTGGTTCGAACGAGACTCGATGCAGCCCTTTGTGTCTTCGAAAATGGCGAGACAATTCTGCATCTATGCGTGAAGCACAACAAACTGGAAGCTTTGAAGCTTCTGATAGATATGTTAGGCGACGATGAGTTTATCAACTCGAGGGACGAGGATGGCAACACCATTTTGCATTTGGCTGCTGCAGATAGACAAACTAAGGTACGTAATAGTTACATTCGATAGCAAATTTGATTTGAAAAAGTATAAGACAGGGGCTTATCTAGTTCAAACTTGACCCCCATTGATACATTCTAGTGTCACTTCTCTGCAGACTATCCTCTTCCTGACCAGTAAAGGAGTTAACCCGAACATTACCAACTCCAGAGGTTTCACAGCACTCGCACTATTAACTCAAAGCGAAAGCGTGGAGAGAGCCTCAGAGATTGCGGAGAGTCACGATCCATCCAGACGAACAGTCCCCGCCTTCCATCCATCTGTAGGAAAAGAAAACAAAAGGGAAAAAAAGAGAAAGCGGCAAAACGATATGCACAAGACACTGATGGTGTTGGCGACATTACTGGCTACCATGACATTCCAAGCAGGTATGAACCCGCCTGGTGGCTTTTGGCAAGATGATTTCGAGGGTGGAAAGAATCGTACAGCACATGCTGCAGGCGACTTGATAATGGCTCAGAGGTACCCGGATGTGTACGAGCTTTTCATGGAATGTAACACGATAAGCTTCGTCGCGTCTCTTAGCATCATTCTGCTTCTCATCAGCGGCTTTCCTTTAAAGCGGAGGGCCTTCACCGGGATTGCGATGCTGATTATGTGGGTTGCGACAACCTTCATGGCGGCGACTTATGCCCTGGCCATATTATTATTCACACCGGACGACAAGGGGATTGCATCCACAACAGTTGGGTTTGCAGTAGGGGCATGGGTTGCATTGGACCTATTAGTGGCTCTTCTGTTCATGTGCCACCTTTTACGCTTCGTCCTGAAGTTGCTAGGCAAAGTCCTGAAATTGGGACGCAAAGTCCTGAAGTTCGTCTACGGCGCCTTGAAGAAACAGAAGGAGCGGGAGGATCATTTAGTTTAGTGGCCGTATATCGACTCCAAGTGTGTTTCTCCAAGAAGAAGCATGCAATATTAGATGCTATATGGTATGTAGTATGTGCAAGTCAGTGCGTATGTGCTTGTGCAAACAAATAAATGTCTTAAACTTGTTTAGTCTTGAGTAAAAAGATGAGGTTTAAATTTATAATGGACAGATGTTTTACTTGATTTGATTTGTGGGCGCTTGGCGATTACCACCAAGGAAAATTTCATGGCTTTTATTGTCAATACTAGAAATTATACACGAACATTTCATATGACGAGGGGCGAAACGAAGTTACCACTCAATTCCAACGTTCTATCTTTATCATCGATCATGTTTGCTAGGGCCCATCCACATATCTTATGCTTAAAATAGGCATAAGCATCTTCACATGGCTACCTTAATTAGGAATATGCAAATGTTATCGTCGATGAATGTTGACATATTTTGGATAAGCCTTTTCCAGTTTATTTATGAAACAATCATAAAAATTTCATAAAATTTGAAAAATTGAAAAATCAACTTTGGTAGCCTTGGCCATTCCTGGGGAACCATTTTTGACCAAAAAATATTTTTTCATATTTTTTGCATTTTTTAGTATTTTTGGAAAATAGGGAAATACATGAAAAATAAAGAAAAATAGTATTTTAGGTCACAAAAATACATAAAAATATTTCATATTTTTATTTTAATTCATTTTTCATTTTTCATTTTTAAATCACAAAAAGTCAAAATTCAAGTTCAATTCTATGTGTTCCTACATTACGCATAAGATTGAATTTGGCAAAAAAAAATGTAATTCGAGTTTTCAATTTTAGAATTTTTAGAGTCTTGACATTCGATTTGATTGCCCTGCATTTCAATTTGGTTCAATTGTGTGCTGATTTGTTCAATTTTTGCTCTAGGGACCTAATTGCATGGAAAATTCTTACATTTTAGTCCATAAGGTGCCAAATACGAAATTAAATCTTTTCAGAGGGTGCCCATGGAATTGTAAGACCCTTACCCTATATTTTTTGACCCTATGAGTCCAATGATGAGTTCAATTTCCACTGATTACTTCATTAAATAGTTCAGTTTTACAAATTGGCATTTCGGATCCTCCTTGATATTTGGCGCTTTTGCATAATTCCAAGTGAACTTTTCATAAATAACACATTTTTAAGGGTAATTTCAGGGTGGGAAATACGATTTTGAAGTCAATTTCGTGATTTTTCGACATTTAGACACTTAATTTGAATAAAAATTCCGAACTGGGTTAACTGGGTCGGGTTGCCCGACCCAGTCAACCCATTGACCGAACCAGTCACAGAAGCCTCCTTTGAGGATCTGTTCTTATCGCGCGCAGGTTACCCGAGGGAGATGAAACACAATTGCACCTCAAGCACGCCCAAGCCATGATCTGGTGCCGGTAGCTCACCCAAGCCGTCCCGACTCCGGCCAGTTGGCGCCGATGCGTGAGTAGCACGCGTCGCTAGCTGGCATAACTAAAAAAATTCTGTTGAAGCTTGGGGAAAACAAAAGAAAAACAGAACAGGGTCGGTTGGGGGGAGAGGTTCCACGACTTGATAGAGAGAGAGAGAGAGAGAGAGAGAGAGAGATATCAGGATCGAGTGGAGCTCATCGCCACCACGCCTCGTCGTGCCTCCATCGTTAACGGCAAGCTCAAGGAATGCTCTGTTCAGCGATAGTCGAAATGGAGCTCATGAAGAAGTTATTACCATCCGAGAACGATTCGGACTAGTTGGAATGCTGAGATCGTTTATTTCAAGTTCCAGAAGGCTTCTGGATCATCGTCGTTGAGCGTCTCCATCGCCGCCAAATAGGTAAGCTCTTCTCGGTGCAAAACATGCTCTGTTTTTGCCCGATCTTGCTTGAATTGCTGATTGAGCTTGATTAGTACAGTTAAGAGCCGTTTCTGGCTTCGATTGATACTGAGAACTCCTTCTAAGCTTTGCCTTGACTTTTTTTTTTTGTGTGCATCGAATGACGATTTCCCCACGTCCGAACCCCTCTCGATCCTCATCAATGTCACGAACGGGAAACTTCGTTGGGCGATTGCCGAGCGACGAGGATGGCTAGGTAAGCTTCCTAAGCCTTTGTTGTTGCTTGATGTGTGTTTAGATCAGAGTTCGAACAATCAAAAATGTGAAACTCGAGCCCGTCGAAATCTGGATTCTAGGTACTGTTTGCCGGCTGTTTGAGTGGTTTATTGGCATTATTTTGATCAAATGTTGGCCTAGGAGGATGGTGCAGGCGATTTAGATAGGTTTAGATGCAAGAACCGCAAGTTTTGACTAGTTTTGGTGATTTTCCGATGAGATTGCCGAGAAATTGGTGTCGGAACAGTGCTTTCGGCATCACTGTTCATCTTCTCCGGTATCTTGACGTGGCGCCCACGTATTGGCCATATGGCGCCACGTCAGCACGGAGGTGTTATAACCAATTTTCTGGATAAAACTCGATCTAACGGTGACGTGAGTGCCACGTGTCAGGATAGTGCCTTTTTGGAATAAAAATCATCTTCTGGAAAATAATTTGACAATGCAAACGTGTGGGATAGGTTTGGCCACGCGTCGCGATCTAGACCGTTCGTCAATTTTCTGAATATTAAAAAAAGGTTAGTACCACAAAAAACCCAAAACTGGTACATTTGTGACAAATTTACCCCAAACTATTTTTTTGACCATCAAAAACCCCAAACTGGTACATTTGTGACAAATTTACCCCAAACTAATTATTTTTACCACGAAAAACCCCAAACTGGTACAATTATTATAGATTTACCCTAAGTTAATTGGATTAATATCACGAAAAACTCCAAGTTGATACACATGTGATAAATATAGGGTTAAAACCCTAAATTGGTACATATGTGAGCTACACTTATCATCCAATTCGATGATTAGATTTAACGAAAATTAACGAAAGGTAAATTTGTCACACGTATATCAGTTTGGGGTAAATTTATCAAAGTGTACCAGTTTAGGGTTTTTCGTGGTCAAAAAAATAATTTAGGGTAAATTTGTCACAAGTGTACTAGTTTAGGGTTTTTCGTGGTATTAAAAAAATTAGGTCTATATCGGATGCTCCTGATCATGACATGTGTCCTAATCTGGTGCGTCCATTTGAAGTTCGAATTCTTGGAGGGAAAAATTGGGAATTAGTTCTGAAATCCCCGAAACTACGTTGTTTTGGGCGAATCCAAAAACTACGTCGTTTCGGTTAAAGCAAATTTGGGTCGGCACGAACTGGGCCGAGTCCCCGCGAGGGCGGACCGGGTCAACCCAACCCGGTTTGGACATTTTCTTTAAAAAAAAAAGATTTTTCAGAAAATAAAAATGGTTTTAAAAATCAAACAATCTAAAAAAAGTTAGAAAATCCTAGAAAATCTCAAAAAATGTAGAAAAATTTGTAAAAAGTTCCTAGACATTCCAGAAATTTCCAAAAAATGAGGAATGGTTACAGATAACTAGCCAATCCTATTCTTGAGATTTCTCATCCGTTCTACCCTATTTTGCACAGACACGTGCTTTTGGAAGTTCTTTGAGTGTCGGACACGCGATCAACGCGTGTCCGAGATTTCGACACGAAGTCAACGACTGGGACACACTAGGACTCGCATGTCTGAGGGCAATCTCAAAAAATGAAAAAAAAATTGAGAGCAAAAACGTAAGCAGAAGCATGATTACCAGAAGCACCAACCTATGTTGCATAGGCAAAAAAAAACTATATGTTGACAGCTACATGATGTTGCTCTTTAGCTTTGCATTTATTATTTGTTATTATCATTGAAATCATAAAAAAATATTATATATATATATATATATATATATATATATATATATATATATATATATATAATATACAACGTGTCCTAGCGTGTCGGAATTCTCTATTTTTAAGAAATCACGTGTCCGGGTGTCGTATCGTGCCGCGTGTCGTGTCGCGTGTCCATGCAACATAGGTTCTACCAATGAATGACGATCTTACCCTTTAGGGGTAAGTTTTCTCTTATATATGTTTGAGGTCTTTGAAAATGCCAAAATTAGGTTTTGGATCAGGTTAGGTGACCAACCCTTCTTTTTGGGTTTTCGAGTCTGAAATCATGCGTAGCGCACACGTGGCTTGCCATATATCCCAATCCGCAATAAGAAAAAGCAAATATATATATATATATATATCACGTGTACTGTTCGGCCTGAATTGACACTTAAATAATCATTTTTTGGCCGGGATTGGCACTTAACTGATCGTTCGTTCTCCGATTTGGCACTTAAGTGTTTAAAAAAAAATAGACACTAAGTGAGAGCTGTACACAAATATTGACACTCTAGGTGTTCTTCTGCCAAAAAAAAATTGTGCCATAAAACACCCTGAACTTGAAATGGAGAGTGGTATGAGTTTCTTCATGACATGGAACAAAGTTGGGGGTACTTGTGTCAGGAGAAGTAAAAAAAAAAAGTCATACACTTATTAAATTGGTGCTAATTCAGCCCTAAACCTTTCAATTGTGTCAATTTAGTCTATTCGGTCAATTTTAGCCGAACATAGCTGATACAAGCGCCGATCGACCTACGTGGCATGATTGGCACTTAAATGGACATTTTTCTTGTAACTTTTGATGTAATTCTTCAATATTTTGTTTGTCTTTTATCTTTTTTTATGTTTTTTGAGGGCCGGCTAGAGTCTTTGGCCGACCATGCCGGTCATGGGCAACGATTGACGACCCTCACCGGTACTAGGCGAAGGCCGCACACCCTCACCGGATCTGGGCATAGTGGCCTCACTCAATCCCAAGCGAGTGCATAGCGCTCTTGCTCAGAACCCGCAAGAGCCACAATACCCTCACCTAGGGTTGGCGAGGGCCATGGCACCCTCGCCGGATCTAGATGTCACGGCCTCGCCAGGCCCTAGGCGCGGGTGTCACAGCCTCTAACACTGCGAGGGCCGCAATGCCCTCTCCTGGGGCTGAGCGAAACCCAGATCCGACGACGATGATTGGACAGAGCTGGAGTTTCTGGTGTGGAAAACCTGCGGGACATGTCTGGTGGCTGGTCTGGTCGCAAGTGCTACAGCAGCAAGGATTATGGGACAATGGAGTTCTCCGGTGACAATCTTGTGCACCAGCTGGTCTAGTTGGCAGCGCGACCATGCCATGCTCTCATGTCATGTCGTGTCAGAGATTGACAATCTTATGCACAAGATACATCGTGTTTTGACACAAATCCAAAGAGGAGTGACAAAGCCAAGATTGATATCTTTTCTTTTGTATTTATATCTCATAATCTGATTCAGGAAATTAGAGAGCAGAGTCAGTTTATCACAATTAGAATTTCATAGGAATGTACTTCACTCGTGGTCAAGAAGATAATTGAAAGGCATTCTTTATTAGTTGAGGCATAAAACCACGAAGGCATTTACATAAATTCAATGACTTTAGTGCAATGATTAGGTCTTCCGACAACCCTGAGAGCATGAATCCGCACAAGCTCCAATCTTCTTCGCGGCTCCTCCAACTTCCTTGGCGTCTACATGAATTCAAATATGAAACAACAGATTGAAAAAGTCACTCACATCAAAATTGAAGTTGATTTTTTTTTACAACAAGAGCATATATATCGAAGTTCAAGGAAATGAAATGACTTTGTATGCAATCGTCCTCTCGTAATTAACATATACCAATGAAACACATATAAAGATACAAGATTATGCAATGAGTTTCTTGATTTGATGGATCTCATAAGAAGCTATGCTATATCTTGATCTCGATGTGAAGATTGTTACTTGGATAGTATTCAAGGCAGGTAGACAAGAAACAATCGATATCGCAGTGCTCTATTGCCGCCGACGTCAAGGACTCTCTGGGAGGCTGATCCGCGATGCATTTGATGAGGCAGTCATGGGGTTTAGGATTATACAGACACCGCAACAAACAAATTATCCCGCGCGAAAAAGATTTGTTCACATCGCCATCAGCATCGGCACCAATAGGTGACCACAGTATCAGAGCTGCCACGAGCATCATCGGCCCCATGCTCTTGGTTGCCGTTACCACCATGGCTATTTCCTTTTATGTACTCGGAGATTCGTTCAAGTTGCTGAATCAGTCGATGACTAGAAAGGTATGTAGAGGAGAAAGAGTATCCTTTTCATTTCATGAGGATATGCTTTATATATCATCTAGTGGAATGACATGGATTTCTTAACAAATTTCAGGGTCGGCAAAAAGGTGACAACAAGTTGCTATCCATCGCGGGAATTTCTTTCTATGGTGAAATTATAATGGCAGAATGTTAATAGAGGGACAAAGTAATTCAAACGTAGACTAATCTCTAACATTCACGATTCCTTAAATTTCTAGCACTTGCCAAACTTACTTGGATTTTTTTTTTATATATTTTTCTTTGTGAGTTAAATAATCTGTTCCTCTATTTTTTGTTTTAAATTTCATTCGAATTTTGAATTTGCGACCCTTACCACACAAATTCTTTAGTCATGGACAACAGAGAGGCCTTGGAACTAGTTATGCATGTAACCAACGTGGAAGAAGGATGCAAATAAATGTCGACCATGCACTCTTTTTAAACCGGCAATCATGCATTGTTTTAAGGAAAAGTTTTAGCATCTCGATGCTCTTTCCAGTCAAACCTCAACTGCCTTTGTCTTTAACGAATAAATTTTCCATTTTGATGTTATATGTACAGACGGTTATCGAGTATGACGTTGGCCTTGGTAATAATTGTACATCGTATGACCATAATAGAATGAGAAAAGTGGCAAACATGCATCAGTCTCTTAAATATTTATCTTTCACCATCTATCTCTCAACTTCGATTTTTTACCTTTTAATTTCTTTTGCTGGATAAGCAACCATTGATCTCTCAATTTCGTCTTTGTTTTATTATGATTTGCTTTTCGATGTTTATGCTCTGTTTTGGAGATGTACGGCAAGTGTGTTCAGTGGCCGTGTTACGACAATGCGGAATCTAAAACAAAATTGAGATAGAGGAGAAGAACGGAACACCAAGATTTACGTGGAAACCATTCGAGAAAAACCACTGGAGAGAGGAGAAGCAAAATCCACTATGAGAATCAGGGATTACAAAAGAGGCACACAAAAGCTTCTCTCTAAGACAGTTTGAGAAAAGAGCAATATTTATAGTATTACCCCTCAAGCCCTAATATTGGCCCAATGCCCTTAACTTAAGCCATTAACTATTCAAGCCATATTAACAAATCTCCACCTTGACTTGAATTCCCAAGTAGACATAAATATTAAGACAATCTTCTCCTCCTACCAGTATAAAATTCAGCAGCTGCAAACATTAACCAAATCCAAGCAGTGCTTGAATTTAGTAAATGGCAATGACTATGTTAGCATATCAGCTGGATTGTTTTCTGTACCAATCTTCAAGACCTTAATATAACCATCAGCAAGAATGTCTCGAATATAATGATACCGCACATCAATGTGCTTTGTTCTCTCATGATACATCTGATCTTTAGTAAGATGTATAGCATTCAGACTATCGCAATGCACAACAGTCACATCATCATCCACATTGAGCTCTCCAAATAAGCCTCTTAACCATATAACTTCTTTGATTGCCTCTGTAATAGCCATATATTCTGTCTCTGTAGTAGACAAAGCAATTGTATGCTGCAAAGAAGCTTTCCAACTGATTGCACAACCCCCAACAGTAAATATGTACCCTGTCAAAGACCTCATTTTATCAAGGTTACTAGCATAATCAGAGTCAACATATCCAATAAGAGTTTCACAAGTTTTTCCAAACTCTAAACCATAATCTGAAGTTCCATTCAAATATCTCAAAATCCACTTCACTGCTTGCCAATAAATTTTACCTGTGCATGATAAATATCTACTTACCACGCTAACAGCATGTGATATGTCAGGTCGAGTGCAAATCATAGCATACATAATGCTACCAACTACACTAGAATATGGAATATGTGACATATATTTTATTTCATCATCTGTATGTGGACATAATTCAACTGATAATCGAAAGTGAGCAGCAAGAGGAGTACTCACTGGTTTGGCATCTTTCATGCCAAAACGATCTAACACCTTCTCAATGTAGCTTTTCTGGGAAAGATACAATTTTTCCCTTTTTCGATCTCGCTGAATTTTCAAGCCAAGAATTTTCTTCGCAGAACCTAAATCCTTCATATCAAATTCAGCGCTCTACTGTGCCTTCAAATTCTGTATATCAACTTTATCTTTTGTTGCAATCAACATGTCATCAACGTATAATAGCAGATAAATATAAGATCCATTTGGAAGCTTGCATAAATATACACAACTATCATATTTGCTTCTACAATAGCCAAGTTGCACCATAAAAGAATCAAATCTTTTATACCACTGTCTAGGTGATTACTTCAAACCATAAATAGATCTTTTCAATAAACATACATGATCTTCCTTACCTTCAGACTGAAAACCCTCAGGTTGACCCATATAGATTTTCTCTTCAAGTTCACCATACAAGAAAGCTGTTTTCACATCGAGTTGTTCCAACTCTAAATCATGCATAGTTACTAACGCAAGAAAGACCCGAATAGAGCTGTGTTTAATGATGGGTGAAAACACATCATTAAAACCAACTCCCTCAATCTGACTATAGCCCTTAGCGACTAGACGTGCTTTAAATCTAATGTCTTCAATTCTGGGAATACATTCCTTTCTTTTGAAAATCCACTTGCAACCCACAATTTTCTTTTCTTTTGGTGGTTTGACAAGCTCCTAAGTTTGATTCTTTTCAAGAGATTCCATCTCTTCATTCATAACAACTAACCACTTTGCTGAATCTTTTGAGGAAATAGCTTCCTTGTACGTTTTAGGCTCAGCATATTCTATCGACTCTGCAGCTGAAAGAGCATAAGCAACAAAATCTGAGTATCCATACATCTATGGAAGTTTCACTGTTCTTCTCGGTCTATCTTTAGCTATGGAATAATTCTCTTCTTCAGATTCTTCAATCTCAATATTATCAGTCATTGACTGAACTGGTTGTGAAGAAGATACTTCAAACTCCACCTTCTTTGGTGCACTTTTCAAATTTTCTTGGCAAATATCTAATGATTTCTTGACAGGATGAAGCATAGCAAACTCATCAAAAGTAACATCTTTGCTAATTATAATCTTAAATGAATCAGAACACCAAAACCTATAACATTTTACCCCAGAAGCATAACCAAGAACTTGAAAGAAGAAACTCGGAAGAAAGTGTTATTGCTCTTTTTACTCTCTACAATTGTGTTACAGATACAACGTATATAAAGACTCTTGGATGAGATACACAATAGTAACAAAATAACAAACAATCCCAAGGGATATTTTCTTCCTTCAACAGTTAAGATATGAAAGATAAAAAAGGACAACAGAATAACAAAATAAAATCTCGAAATATTTGCTGAGTATTTGCTTTCCTTAACATCCCCCCGCAAGCTAATGGTGAGGGTGAACCATTAGCTTAGATCGCAACTGAAGAAACCGACGGGTGGGCAAACCTTTAGTGAAGATATCGGCAGTTTGTTCCTCAGTAGAAATATAGCGGACGACCAATTGTTTCCGAGTAATGCGTTCCCGAATGAAGTGGTAATCAATTTCTACATGTTTGGTGCGAGCATGGAACACAGGATTGGCCGATAAGTAGATGGCGGATAAGTTATCACACCAAAGAATAGGCGGTTCGGGTGGGGGCACATGAAGATCCCGAAATAGATATTCAAGCCACATTAACTCTGCAGTCGTATCCGCAAGACATTTGTATTCGGCTTCAGTGTTTGAGTGAGCGACGTTGCGTTGCTTGCGAGATGACCAAGAGATGAGATTGGGTCCATGATAGATACAGAAGCCACCAACGGAGCGACGATCCGTTCGGTCACCTGCCCAGCTGGCGTTAGAGAATGCATGGAGCTGTATGGCTGCCGTGCGAGTGAAAAGAAGACCATGCGAGACCGTACCAGCCAAATAACGCAGAAGACGTTTCACGGCTTGCCAATGGGCCACAGTGGGAGCGTGAAGATGCTGACAAGCGGTATTCACCGCGTATGCAATATCGGGCCGTGTAAGAGTGAGCTATTGAAGTGCTCCTACAATGCTGCGATACTGAAATGGATCGGCAAGTGGCTCATGAGAAGAAATCGTGTCTGGTTCCACGGAATTTGTAGGATTAGCGGCGGGTTTAGCAGATTGCATATTAGCATTTTTCAGTATTTTCCTCACAAATTGACCCTGATGAAGATGTATCCCATCATTGGTGTGAAGTACCTCAATCCCCAAAAAATAATGAATGTCCCCTAAATCCTTGATAGCAAATTCTGATTGAAGGGATTGCATGAGATCCTGAAGCAGAGCATTCGGGGGACCAGTCAAAATAATGTCGTCAACGTACACCAATAAGTAAATGGTGAAAGTAGTTGTGTGCTTGACAAACAAGGTGGTGTCGGCATTAGATATGGCAAAGCCCAAGTCGCGCAAATAGGAACTCAAGCGAGTATACCAAGCGCGAGGCGCTTGTTTAAGACCATACAAAGAGCGCCGAAGACGACAAACATAGTCAGGCTTATTTGCATCAATGAAACCTTGCAGTTGAGTCATATAAACTTCCTCCTCGAGGAATCCATGTAGGAACGCATTAGAGACATCCAACTGTCGAATGGACCAATGTTGAGAATACGCCAAAGACAAGACTGTGCGTATGGTAACAGGCTTTGCCACCGGGCTAAACGTCTCTGTATAATCGATACCCTCTTGTTGATGGAAACCCTTAGCGACCAATCTTGCTTTATAACGTTCAATAGTTCCATCGGAGCGGAGTTTAATTTTATATACCCACTTACATCCAATGGTCCGAGCATGAGCAGGAAGAGGAACAAGACTTCAGGTGCCATTCTCCAATAATGCGTTGTATTCGGACTGCATTGCAAGTTGTCATTTCTCATCCTTGGCAGCCTTGGAAAAGCAAGTTGGTTCTTCAGGAATATTGGACTGAACCACAAGAGTTGAGGTATGATTTCTTTGAAAAGTAGGACGAGCTATAGTCCCATCGCGAAGACGGGTTATCATAGGATGAGAAGATGATGTCGGTACCATGACTTGAGTTTCTTGGGGTACCTCAACAAGTCCAGGAGCATTGTCGGTGGTGTCAATAGGTGGAACATCCATAGTTGGTGAAGATTCAGGTGGTTCCACAGGTGTCGAGGATGAGAGAGACAAATCGGCAGGCACAAATAGTTCCACATGTGTCGGTGTTGAGGTACTGTGAGAGACGTTTAATTTGGGAGCAAGAGGATAGATGGCCTCATCAAAAGTGGCATCCGCAACAACGTAAATGCGCTTCTCCTTGGGGCAATAGCAACAATATCCTTTATAACCCGGAGGATAGCCCATAAAGATGCAAACCTTAGATCTTGGTGCAAGCTTATGAGGCGAGTAAGGGCGAAGAAATGGATATACTACACAACCAAAAACACGTAAGTGCGTAATATCGGGTTTAGTATGAAATAGAACCTCCTAGGGTGACTTGTTATCAATGACCGGTGTTGGCGTGCGGTTAATCAAGTAAACCGCAGTTTCAAAAGCGAACTCCCAAAATACTGGTGGAGCAGAACCTTGATGAAGAAGGGTCAATCCGGTTTCGACTATATGTCGATGTTTCCGTTCCGCAGTCCCATTATGATAAGGTGCATACGGACAAGAAATCCGTTGGTGGATACCATGCTCTCGAATATATTTTATAAATTCCGCAGATGTGATGAATTCAAGTGCTCCGTCACACTGTATGGACTTAATTTTGCAGTTGAGTTGATTTTCAACAAGTTTGTGAAAGGCTTTAAAAATGGAACAAAATTGACTGCGAGATGTGAAGGAATAGAACCAAGTGAAATGCGAGTAATCGTCAATGAAACAAATATAATATTTATTGCCGTTGAATGAAATAACAGGAGATGGACCCAAAATATCAAAATGAATTAATTCCAAAGGATGTTTGGACCTAGACAAAGTGGGATAATGACTATGGTGGTGATTTTTATTCATAGCACACGCCGTACAGACTGAAGATGAAGAACGACTAAAACTAATGTTTGATGAATTGAGAAGACGCACAAGCCGGTCGACGGTGGCATGTCCCAAGCGGTTATGCCATAGAGTAAGAGAAGCAACAGATGCAGCAGGTGCGGAAGAGGAGCAAGGTGGAAGGATGACACGATAAAGTCCATTGTCAAGTACTCCGCGGAGGATTTCCTAACCATTTTTTTTAGATGTGGCAATAAATGCGTTAGAATCGAATTGGAAGACACATTGGTTATCAAGTGCAAAACGAGACACGGAAAGTAAGTTTTTAGTGATTCCAGGTACAACTAGAATTTGACAAAGTATAAAAGATGGAGAGGAGGACACGAGTGTACCTGTGTGGGTGATGGGTAAGGAAACGCCGTCACCCACAGCAAGCTGAGTCTGACCTGAATACGGGGTGACATTAGAAAGTCCTGCAGGATTGTCCATAACGTGATGTGTAGCACCCGAATCAACAAACCATGCTGAAGATGTGAGGGCAGAGGGCGGACTGGATGGTGGCAAGTATCGCGGCAGTGAATCCGAACCCATCAAGTGTGCTTGTGCAGGCTGCGTTAGTGCCGGTTGGAATGATCCAACAAATCGATAACAGGTGTTGGCCCTATGGCCTTGCTTGCCACAGAGTTGACAGAATGGGCCTCCTCCGTTATGGCGTCTCCCGCGATTTCCAGTTCCATAATGTGAGCCACGGCCATGGGATATTCTAGAAAAATTCCCAGATTGATGGAAATCTGAGTGGATGTTATTGGACCCGCGACGGGTTTGTCGAGAAGGAGACAATACTTGGTTGGTCTGAAATGCCGTCGGTGGAGGATGATTTGTCGCCGATGCTAGCTCTAGCCTTCCCTCGTGATTAAGAATTAAGGCATGAATTTGGTCCTTTGTCAAAGACCCAGTTTGAGTCAAAACAGAGATTGCGGTTTCGAGACCCTGAAATTCAGCACCCAAACCACGAAACAATTGAGTATGATATTCATTAATAGATAAAGGTTCACCAATAGCAGCTAACTGATCTGTGAGGCTAGTGGCTTCTTGTAGGAATTCCGTGACAGATCGATGGCCTTTTGAGAGTGACTGAAGTTGGAGCCGTAAAGCGGACGCGCGAGCAGTTGATTGAGCAGCATACGAATCTGCGAGATACTTCCAAACACTTGCTGCAGACGTGTGATTCGTCAGTTGGGCAACTATTGGAGTAGTCGACGAATTGAGGATCCAAGACAAGGCTATGGACTCTTGAAATTTCCAGTTTTCATAAGCCGAATTCGTCTTCTCCGGTACAGTTTCGGTGCCATCCAGAATGGACAGCAAGCGAGCAGCACGTAAATACGGTGAGATTTGCGTTTTCCAGATTGGAAAGTTTATCCCCGTTAGCTTCTCTCCAATACTTGGTGGAGACATGAGAGTGGGGTTATTCGAGACAGTCGATGATGACGTCAGTGTAGAAGGTGGTGTATCTTTAGACATGGATCGATGAGGCTTTCGCCAAAGAAGCTCTGATACCAACTTGAAAGAAGAAACTCGGAAGAAAATGTTATTGCTCTTTTTACTCTCTACAATTGTGTTACAGATACAACGTATATAAAGACTCTTGGATGAGATACAAAATAGTAAAAAAATAACAAACAATCCAAAAGGATATTTTCTTCCTTCAACAGTTAAGATATGAAAGATAAAAAAAAGGACAACAGAATAACAAAATAAAATCCTGAAATATTTGCTGAGTATTTGCTTTCCTTAACACAAGAAAAATATATTCTTTTCGCTCTAGGCTCTAGTTTTCCTTCACTAACATGTGCATATGTTGGACATCCAAAAACTCGAAGAGAAGAATAATCAGCAGGTTTACTTGACCATATCTCCTCAGGTGTCTTGTTTTCAATAGGTATGCAAGGAGAACGATTTATTAACCAACAAGCAGTATTGACTGCTTTAGCCCAGAATTCCTTAGACAACATGCACCTTGTTCTTTCTAATAAAGTTCTGTTCATACGTTCTGCAATACCATTCTATTGCGGTGTATACACTGTAGTATGATGCCTCACAATTCCTTCGTTCTTGCAAAACTCATTAAATTCGCCTCCACAAAATTCTAGCCCATTATCTATTCTCAGCCACTTGATTTTCTTACTGGTTTGCTTCTCAATTAATGTTTTCCATTGCTTGAATGTAACGAAAACATCACATTTTTCCATGAGAAAAAATACCCAAACTTTTCTTGAAAAATCATCAATAAAAGTGAGTACAAACCTAGAACCAATGCCTTTCGATGGAACTCTAGTAGGCCCTCAGAGATCATAATGAATGTAATCTAGAGTGCCCTTTGTGCTGTGAATTCCTGTTTTGAAACTGACTCTTTTATGTTTCCAAAAACACAATGTTCACAGAAATCCAATTTTTCAATTTTCTGACCACACAAGAGACCTCTTTTACTTAGCTCCTCCATCCCTCTAATACTCATATGGCCTAGTTTCATATGCCATAATTTTGTATTATCCGAATCTGTCATATCAGAAGAGACCGCAGCTCAACCAGTAACAGTAGAGGCTTGCAGCTGATACAAAGTACTAATTTTAAACCCCTTCATCAATAAAAGTGAACCTCTCATAATTTTCATAACTCCACCTTCAGCAGTAAATCTACAACCGTTAACATCAAGTGTCCCCAAAGAAATTAGGTTCTTCTTCAAATCAGGAACATGTCTGACATTATCTAAAGTTCTGATCATGCCATCATGCATCTTAATATTAATAGTACCAATCCCAACAGCTTTGCATTTAGCATTATTACCCATTAGAATAACTCCACCATTATATTCTTTGTACGTAGAGAACCAATCACGATGAGGGCACATGTGGTACGAACAGCCTGAATCAAGAATCCAACTATCACAAAATTTATTTTTATCATCTGCAACCAATAGCCAATCTTCGTCTTCTTCTTTAGCAACATTAGCTTGAGTAGGATTTTCGTTTTCCCGATTCTGTCTATTCTGGTAGTTGCGATTGTTGTGACAATTGCTTGATTTTGCTGATTCAAATTATTTTCTCTTTGCTCCTTTGCCTTCAATTTCAGACAATTTATCTTGATATGCCCTGGAGACTTACAATAATTGTAAATCATATCTTTATGCTTGGATTTTGACCTGCTCCTACCACTATTGCTTCTCTCAACAGATCTTCCTTGAGCAATTAAACCAGCCCCAAAATCAAGTTTCTGCTTATTTAGCTGACTAGTCTTGACATCTTCAAAATCAATAGTTTCTCTACTAACAATCACGGTCTCTCTAAAATTCTTATAAGATGGAGGTAGTAAAACTAACAACAAAAGAGCTTGATCCTCATCTTCAATCTTAACATCAATGCTCCTTAATTCAGCGATAATAACATTGAACTCAGAAATATGAGATTTAAGAGAAGTACCTTCAGCCATGCGAAAAGTGAAGAGCCGTTGCTTGAGCCTCAATCGATCAGTGAGAGACTTTGTCAGAAAAATACTCTCCAATTTTATCCATAAACCTGCAGCTGTTTTTTGATCTAGTACCTCCTACAAAACTTCATTTGTGAGGCACAACTGAATAGTGGACAAAGCTTTTTCATCCAATTCTTCCCATGTTTCATCTGACATGGTTTCCGGTTTCTTCCCTTTACTAATAGAGTTTTCTTCAAACCCTGCTGCATAAGAATAGCTAACATACGAACCTGCCACAGGTTGAAACTGCCGCTCCCATCAAACTTCTCAATATCCAATTTCGTTGTTGAACTTGAAGCCATAACCAGAAGATCGAAAGGATTGAATGCAATTGCTTGGGAGAATCGGCATGGATGGTTTCTGATTCAGTCGCCGACGCTTCGGTGGAGTCTCTGTTGCCTCCTCGTTCTTTAGGGTTTTTGAGATGAAGCCATGAAGAGAAGATAGAAAGGATTGAATGCAATTGCTTGGAGAATCGGCGAGGATGGTTTCTGATTCAGTCGCCGACGCTTCGGTCCCCACCATGATTGCGGTCGATTGCACGACGGCTCTCGCCAGGTCTAGGCGAGGGCCGCCTTGCCCGTGGTCGGCAGGGCTGCGAGGCCCTCGCCCAGATCTGCGAGGGCCTTCTCGGCCTCGCCTGCGGTCGCTGGGGCGGCGACGACAGCCACCCAGGGCCGTCATGGCCACTTCGGTAGCCCTCGCCCCTGGATGGGCCGACCGTGGCCGGCGAGGGCCCTCACGGTAACCCTCGACAGCCATGAGGAGATCCATTTTTTTTCTTTTTTTTCTTTTTCATAAAATATTAAAAAGTCCCCCATAAATTATTAGAATAATAAAAAAAATCTATCTTTTCACTGAATAATAATAATAATAATAATCCACGTCAGACAATTTGTCGGAATTGGCACTCATGTGAACACTTTTAGTCGGAATTGGCACTCATATGAACACTTTTACTCCGATATGGCACTCAAGTGAACGTTTTAAAAGTTATGGCACTTAAGTGAACGCCGTACGAAAGTTATGGCACTTGTAGTGTACTTATTCCGACTTTTTACTAGCTGTTGAGTTTTAAGTTCAAGAAATGGAGATGAAAGATGATTGTTAGGGTGAGGAGGAGGTTTCCGCATATTTGGCCTCGATGAATTGGTTATGTTGGGACTTTTTTATTTTTTTCTGTGTAGCGGTGGCCGGCGTTGAGGTGCCAAAAACTTTTCTTTTATTAACATGAGATGAGTGTTTTACAAAGAGACATCATATAAAAATACATGAGTAAAAGGAAAGTGGCAAAGTGAGAAAAAAGGAAAGCAATTGCAGAATGCTAAAAAAAGGTGGGACTTACAAAGGTTAATATTGTCATAACATTGTAATGAGAGTGTTTTACCCTTAGTCATAGTTGGAGTTGAAAAAGCGTAACCCCAATAAAAAGGATTATATATATAAGCCAAAACTATGTTCACCGTGACACGAATGTCCTCAACTTTTTTTTTCTTGTATAGACAAAAAACCCCCCCAAACTTTCCCATTGTAACACAAATTCCCAAAAACTTTTCTTTGTGTCATAAAACACCCTGGACAATTGTATCAAATATATGCAGGATGAAACTAAAATGGAGGGTATTTATGTCACGCATATATGAGTTTGGGTTTTTTCGTGACATCGAACAAAGTTGAGGGTACTTGTGTAGGGAAAAGTGTAAAAAAAAAGTCATAAACTTATTGCATTAATGTCAATTCAGTCTTAAACCTTTCAATTGTGCCAATTTTTGTACTAAACCTTTGTGCCAATTGAATTCATTGGACCAATTTTAGCCAAAAATTGCTGAAATGAACGTTGATGTCATATATGGCACGACCGAAGCTTACATGGACATTTTTTTAATTAATTTTTAATATAATTCTTAAAAAAATTGTTGGTTTTTTTTTTTTATTTTCCTTTTCTTTTTCTTCGCTTTCTTTTTCATTATTGAAGGCCCACTAGGGTCTGTGGCCGACCCTATCGGCCACGGGCAGCGATCGGCGACCTCATCGGTACTGGGCAAAGGCTGCACGCACTCACCGGATTTGGGCATAATGGACTCACTCGACCCTAGGAGAGAGCATTACGTTCTCGCCCAGACCACGCGAAGGCCGTGACACCCTCGCCTGGGGTTGGTGAGGGCCACGCCACCCTCACCGGATCTAGGTGTTACAGCCTTGCCCAGCCCTAGGCGCGGGAGTCGCAGCCTCGCCCAGACCCTGCGAGGGCCGCAATGCCCTCTCCTGGGGCCGAGCGTAACCCAGATCCGACGAGGAAGGCTGAACAGAGCCGGAGTTTCTGATCTGGAAAACCTGCGGGACATTCTGGTGGCTGGTCTGGTCGAAGGTGCTGCTGCAGCAAGGATTACGGGAGAGTGTTCTCCGGTGACAATCTTATGCACCAACTAGTCCAGTTGGCAGCGCCACCAAATCATGCTCTCATGTCATGTCGTGTCAAAGATTGACAATCTTATGCACAACATACATTGTGTTTTGACACAAATCCAAAGAGGCGTGACAAAGCCAATGCACAACTTATTGCATTAATGTCAATTCAGTCTTAAACCTTTCAATTGTGCCAATTTTTGTACTAAACCTTTGTGCCAATTGAATTCATTGGACCAATTTTAGCCAAAAATTGCTGAAATGAACGTTGATGTCATATATGGCACGACCGAAGCTTACATGGACATTTTTTTAATTAATTTTTAATATAATTCTTAAAAAAATTGTTGGTTTTTTTTTTTTATTTTCCTTTTCTTTTTCTTCGCTTTCTTTTTCATTATTGAAGGCCCACTAGGGTCTGTGGCCGACCCTATCGGCCACGGGCAGCGATCGGCGACCTCATCGGTACTGGGCAAAGGCTGCACGCACTCACCGGATTTGGGCATAATGGACTCACTCGACCCTAGGAGAGAGCATTACGTTCTCGCCCAGACCACGCGAAGGCCGTGACACCCTCGCCTGGGGTTGGTGAGGGCCACGCCACCCTCACCGGATCTAGGTGTTACAGCCTTGCCCAGCCCTAGGCGCGGGAGTCGCAGCCTCGCCCAGACCCTGCGAGGGCCGCAATGCCCTCTCCTGGGGCCGAGCGTAACCCAGATCCGACGAGGAAGGCTGAACAGAGCCGGAGTTTCTGATCTGGAAAACCTGCGGGACATTCTGGTGGCTGGTCTGGTCGAAGGTGCTGCTGCAGCAAGGATTACGGGAGAGTGTTCTCCGGTGACAATCTTATGCACCAACTAGTCCAGTTGGCAGCGCCACCAAATCATGCTCTCATGTCATGTCGTGTCAAAGATTGACAATCTTATGCACAACATACATTGTGTTTTGACACAAATCCAAAGAGGCGTGACAAAGCCAAGGGAAATCAAAGAGCAGAGTCAGTTTATCATAATTAAAATTTCATAGAAATGCACTTCACTCATTGTCAAGCAGAAAATTAAAAAGCACTTTTATTAGGCGAGGAATAAAACCCCAAAGGCATTACATGAGTTCAATGACTTTAGTGCAATGACTAGGTCTTCCGACAACTCTGAGAGCATGAATCAGCACAAGCTCCAATCTTCTTCACGTCTCCTCCAACTTCCTTGGCGTCTATATGAGTTCAAATATGAAACAACAGATTGAAAAAGTCACTCACATCAAAATTGAATTTGAATTTTCTTTAACAATAGTATCTATATCAAAGTTCAAGGAAATGAAATGATTTAATACGCAATCGTCCTCTTGCAATTAAAATATACGAATGAAACACAGATAAAGAAACAAGATTATGCAACGAATTTCTTGATTTTATGGATCTCATAAAAAGCTACTCTGTATCTTTGATCTCGAAGTGAAGATTGTTACTTGTATAGTATTCAAGGCAAGTAGACAAGAAACAATCGACGTCGCAGCGCTCTATTGCCGCGGCCATCAAGGACTCCCTGGACTGATCCCCAGTGCATTTGTTCATGCATTCATCGAATTTAGGTTTTCCCCCACAACGCAATAAGCAGAATAACCCACGCAAAAGAGATCTGTTCACACCAGCGTCGGCGTCGGCACCGATAGATGACCACAGTATCAGAGCTACCACGAGTATCATCGGCCCCATGCTCTTGGTTGTTACCACCATGGCTATTTCCTTTTATGTACTTAGAGATTCATTCAAGTTGCTGAATCAGTTGATCACTAGAAAGGTATGTAGAGGAGAAAGAGTATCCTTTTCATTTCATGAGGATATGCTTTATATATCATCTAGTGGAATGACATGGATTTCTTAACAAATTTCAGGGTCGGCAAAAAGGTGACAACAAGTTGCTATCCATCGCGGGAATTTCTTTCTATGGTGAAATTATAATGGCAGAATGTTAATAGAGGGACAAAGTAATTCAAACGTAGACTAATCTCTAACATTCACGATTCCTTAAATTTCTAGCACTTGCCAAACTTACTTGGATTTTTTTTTTATATATTTTTCTTTGTGAGTTAAATAATCTGTTCCTCTATTTTTTGTTTTAAATTTCATTCGAATTTTGAATTTGCGACCCTTACCACACAAATTCTTTAGTCATGGACAACAGATAGGCCTTAGAACTAGTTATGCATGTAACCAACGTGGAAGGAGGATGCAAATAAATGTCGACCATGCACTCTTTTTAAACCGGCAATCATGCATTGTTTTAAGGAAAAGTTTTAGCATCTCGATGCTCTTTCCAGTCAAACCTCAACTGCCTTTGTCTTTAACGAATAAATTTTCCATTTTGATGTTATATGTACAGACGGTTATCGAGTATGACGTTGGCCTTGGTAATAATTGTACATCGTATGACCATAATAGAATGAGAAAAGTGGCAAACATGCATCAGTCTCTTAAATATTTATCTTTTACCATCTATCTCTCAACTTCGATTTTTTACCTTTTAATTTCTTTTGCTGGATAAGCAACCATTGATCTCTCAATTTCGTCTTTGTTTTATTATGATTTGCTTTTCGATGTTTATGCTCTGTTTTGGAGATGTACGGCAAGTGTGTTCAGTGGCCGTGTTACGACAATGCGGAATCTAAAACGAAATTGAGATAGAGGAGAAGAACGGAACACCAAGATTTACGTGGAAACCTTTCGAGAAAAACCACGGGAGAGAGGAGAAGCAAAATCCACTATGAGAATCAGGGATTACAAAAGAGGCACACAAAAGCTTCTCTCTAAGACAGTTTGAGAAAAGAGCAATATTTATAGTATTACCCCTCAAACCCTAATGTTGGCCCAAGGCACTTACTTAAGCCCTTAACTATTCAAGGTATATTAACAAATCTCCACCTTGACTTGAATTCCCAAGTAGACATAAATATTAAAATAATCTTTTCCTCTCACCAGTATAAAACTCAGTTGCTGCAAACATTAACCAAATCCAAGCAGTGCTTGAATTTAGTAAAGGGCAATGACTTTGTCAACATATCAGCTGGATTGTTTTCTGTACCAATTTTCAAGACCTTAATATAGCCACCAGCAAGAATATCTCGAATATAATGATACCGCACATCAATGTGCTTTGTTCTCTCATGATACATCTGATCTTTAGTAAGATATATAGCATTCTGACTATCGCAATGCACAACAGTCACATCATCATCCACACTAAGCTCTCCAAATAAGCCTCGTAACCAAATAGCTTCTTTGATTGCCTATGTAATAGCCATATATTCTGTCTCTGTAGTAGACAAAGCAATTATATGCTGCAAAGAAGCTTTTCAGCTGACTGCACAACCCCCAACAGTAAAGATGTACCCTGTCAAAGACCTCCTTTTATCAAGGTTACCAGCATAATCAAAGTCAACATATCCAGTAAGAGTTTCACAAGTCTTTCCAAACTCTAAACCATAATCTGAAGTACCTTTCAAATATCTCAAAATTCACTTCACTGCTTGCCAATGAATTTTACCCGGGCATGATAAATATCTACTTACCACGCTAACAGGTCGAGTACAAACCATATCATACATAATGCTACCAACTGCACTAGAATATGGAATATGTGACATATATTTTATTTCATCATCTGTATGTGGACATAATTCAGCTGATAATCGAAAGTGAGCAGCAAGAGGAGTACTCACTGGTTTGGCATCTTTCATGCCAAAACGATCTAACACCTTCTCAATGTAGCTTTTCTGGGGAAGATACAATTTTTCCCTTTTCTGATCTCGCTGAATTTCCATGCCAAGAATTTTCTTCGCAGAACCTAAATCCTTCATATCAAATTCAGCGCTCAACTGTGCCTTCAAATTCTGTATATCAAATTTATCTTTTGCTGCAATCAACATGTCATCAACTTATAACAGCAGATAAATATAAGATCCATTTGGAAACTTGCACAGATATACACAACTATCATATTTGCTTCTACAATAACCAAGTTGCACCATAAAAGAATCAAATCTTTTATACCACTGTTTAGGTGATTGTTTCAAGCAATAAATAGATCTTTTCAATAAACATACATGATCTTCCTTACCTTCAAACTGAAAACCCTCAGGTTGACCCATATAGATTTTCTCTTCAAGTTCACCATACAAGAAAGCTGTTTTCACATCGAGTTGTTCCAACTCTGGATTTCTCCACAGGTCTGAAAAGCTTGGCAAAGTGGAAGAAAGCTGAAGAAGCATAAATAATATGGGTGATAGCTGCCTGATCTTTGATCCGCCGAATCATGCAAAGGAGGACCTCTTTAGGTATAGGAGATAGATGAAGTCTAGTCTATGTACGAAAAGAAGAGGCTCTTGTTTGTACCAAATCGAGCGGAATATTAATGATATCTAAAGTTTGAAATTAATGAGCATTTTGGTTTACATGTTAGCAAACGTGCCGCGCTTTTTCTACTCTTACTATGGCTAGAACACTACATTATAATATTTTGACAATTTTAACATTTGTGCATCCCACCTTTTTTTTTAGCATCTTTTTGTTTGATTGCGGCGTCCCATTTATTTTTCCGCCTTGTCTTTTGTTGTAGGTCCCATTTTCCTCCTCCATTGTACTTCTCTTGGTTCCCTCTTAATTTTGGTCATGGTTCTAGACTAGTCTGCCTCTCTCACTTGTCGTCCAGGGCCATGTCGCACTCATCAGCTTTTGAATCTTGAACGGAATTTGATATCCAGGAATACAATAGACCTAAAGGCTCTTGCATCAAGCTTGTTAACCGCAATCAGAACACGAGGATCCGAACAATCGAAGGGAAACAAGGCCGCTTTACCGCATAAGGACTCGTATATGAGGGTCAAGTTCACAATAACCTCTTCAGCCCTCTCAATTGCCGGCAATGGCGGCTTGTCGGCCGAGATTGGCATTGAAGTAGGAGAGACCCGCGGGGGCGAGGAGGGGAAAATCCTCGCTGGCCTTGAGGATGGGATTGTCGCTCTTGAAGGTGCCATTATGGGTTTGCATAAAAAATTTAGTGAGAGCATGGGTGGATTCGAGTTATGTATTTGGCGGCTGATAGGAGATGGCGAATCGGCGATTACGATGACAATGGAGACTAAGAAGACTAAGATGGAGAAGCAGACATTGCCGATGAGCTTGACGAGAATTTGGGTGAGGACTTCATCACCTGGAGTTGAATCTTTAATGGCAAAATATTGTGTAATTTCAGCAAACCCATAATGCCAAAGCGAGAAAATAGAAAAAAGGAAAGCAATTGAAGAATGCTAAAAAAAGGTGGGAGTAACGAAGGTGATTATTGTCATAACATTGTAATAGAGAGTGTTTTAGTCATAGCAGGAGTGGAAAAAGTGTAACCTTAACAAAAAGTGTAATATCAAAAAAATCCCAATACTATGCTCGCCGTGACACGAATGTCCTCAACATCTTTTTTTCTTGTATCGACAAAAAATTTCTTACTTGCTCATTGTGACATAAATTCCCAAAACTTTTCTTTGTGTGCCATAAAATACCCTGAACTTATACAAGTATCTCAAATATATCCGGATGGAACTGAAATGGAGGGTATATATGTCGCGGATGTATGAGTTTGGGTTTTTTCGTGACATTGAACAAAGTTGGGGTACTCGTGTGGGGAAAAGTGACAAAAAAGTCATAGGCTTATTGCATTGGTGTCAATTCAGTCATAAACCTTTAATTGTGCCAATTTTTGTCCTAAACCTTTGTGTCAATTGAGTTCATTAGACCGATGTTAGCTAGAAATTGCTGAAGTGAACGCCGATGTCCCACATGGCATGGCCGGCGCTTATATGGATATTTTTTTCTATATAAATTTTAATATAATTCTTAAAGATATTGTTGGTTTTTTATTTTCTTTTCCTTTTTCTTTTCTTTATTGAGGGCCGAATAGGGTCTCTGGTTGACCTTTTCGGCCATGGACAACGATCGGCGACCTCACCGGTATTGAGCGAAGGCTACAAGCCCTCACTGGATTTGGCGTAGTGGCCTCACTTGACCCTAGGCGAGAGCATTGTGCTCTCACCCTGACCACTTGAGGGCCGTGACACCGTCGCCTGAGGTTGGTGAGGGCCACGGCACCCTCACCGGATCTGTGTTATGGCCTCGCCCAGCCCTAGGTGTGGGCATCACAGCCTCGCCCAGACCCAGCGGGGCTGCAATGCCCTCTCTTGGGGCCGAGCGTAACCCAGATCCGACAAGGAAGGCTGGACGGAGCTGGAGCTTCTGATCTGGAAAACCTGCAGGACATGTCTGATGGCTGGTCTGGTCGCAGGTGCTACTGCAGCAAGGATTATGGGACTGTGGAGTTCTCCGGTGACAATCTTATGCACCAACTTGATCAGTTGGCAGCGCCACCAAATCATGCTCTCATGTCATGTCGTGTCAAAGATTGAAAATCCTATGCACAACATACATTGCGTTTTGATTCAAATCCAAAGAGGCGTGACAAAGCCAAGTTTGATATATTTTCTTTTGTATTTATATCTCATAATCTGATTCTGGAAATTAGAGAGCAGAGTCAGTTTATCACAATTAAAATTTCATAGAAATGTACTTCCCTCATTGCCAAGCAGATAATTAAAAAGCACTTTTTATTAGATGCCAAAGGCATTACATTAGTGCAATGACTAGGTCTTCCGACAACTCTGAGAGCATGAATCTGCACAAGCTCCGATCTTCTTCACGTCTCCTCCAACTTCCTTGGCGTCTACGTGAGTTCAAATATGGAACAACAGATTGAAAAAGACACTCACATCAAAATTGAAATTGTTTTTTTTTTTTTTAACAATAGCATATACATCAAAGGTCAAGGAAATGAAATGATTTAGTACGCAATCGTCCTTTTGTAATTAAAATATATGAATGGAACACAGATAAAGAAACGACATTATGCAATGAGTTTCTTGATTTTATGGGTCTCAAAAAAAGCTAAGCTATATCTTTGATCTGGATGTGAAGATTGTTACTTGTATAGTAGTCAAGGCAAGTAGACAAGACACAATCGACATCCCAGTGCTCTATTGCCGCGGACATCAAGGACTCTCTGGACTGATCCCCCATGCATTTGTTGAAGCATTCATTGGATTTAGGTAGGCCCACACAATGCAATAAGCAGAATAACCCGCGGAAAAGAGATCTGTTCACATCCGCGTCGGCATCGGCACCGATAGACGACCACAGTATCAGAGCTGCCACGAGCATCATCGACCCCATACTTTTGGTTGCTGTTACAACCATGGCTATTTCCCCTGTACTCAGAGATTCATTCAAGTTGTCGGCTTACCTGGCCTTCAAGAAGTTTCTTTTGGATCCATCTCTACCTGGAAGTACCTTGCGTCATTTATAAATTTTCTCTAGTTTCTTCTTTCGATTTTTTTTTTTTAATTTCACTTGCATTTTGAATTTGCGACAATTACTACACGATACTTTAGTCATGGGCAATAAATAGGCCTTAGAACTAGTTATGCATGTAATGAACGTGGAAGGAGCTTGCAAACAAATGTCTCCCATGCACTCTTTTTAAACCGGCAATATCGTAATAATTACGCATCATATGACCATGATAGAATGAGAAAAGCGGCAAACATGCATTTGGGAAAATTACCAAAAAAATCCTAAATCTATTCCAACTGTGCCAATTTAGTCATAAACCTTTTTTTTGTCCAATTCAGTCCTAAACCTTTTACAATTATACCATTTCAGTCCATCCGACGAATTTTGGCTCGCCTACGACCAAATATTTAAATTTTTTTGATTTTTTAATAATTTTTTTCTTTTTCTTTTTTCTTTTTTTCTTTTTTTACCCATCCCCTTTCCCTCCCCTCCCCTCCTCACCTTGAGCTGGTCGCCATAGTTTGACGACTGACGCTATGGAGGTCGACTCGCCCGGCCATGGCGGTGCTCGACCTCACCCGATCATGGCGAGGGTCAACCTCGCCCAATAACGGCGAGGTCGAGCCCTATGATGGCCGACGACGACGAGGTTGATCCCCTCCATGGCAGGACGAGTCAGCCTCTCCAACCATCCCTCTTGCCGATCGCCGGACTATGGCGACCGGTTGAAGGTGGGGAGGGGAGGGAAAAAATAAAATAAAAAATCATAATTTTTTTTAAAAAAATTATTAAAATATTCGTTCGTCGGCCGGCCGATGTTCATATCAGCGTCGGCCAGTCAAAATTCGCTGATTGGACTAAAATGGAATAATTGTAAAAGGTCTAGGACTGACTCTGCAAAAAAATGGGGGGTTTAGAATTAAATTGGCACAATTACAATATATTTAGGATTTTTTTGATAAATTTCCCCATGCATTATTCAAAGGCTACTTTTATTTTTGACCCCCGTTTTGTATGCGCCAAAATGGTAGTATATACTAAAATACACTAAAAGAACTTTTCCAGCTAAATTTCTTTTTTTTTTTTGGCCGAACAACAAAGTTCGATCAAAAGCCTATGGTGAAATTATAATGGCATGACGTTTAAAGTGACAAAATCGTAATTAGTACTTAAACTGAATCTCTCAATTTCGATTTTTTACCTTTTAATTTATTTATTTATTGGGCTGGATAAGCAACCATTGAATCTCTAAATTTCGTCCTTGTTCAGTTATGATTTTCTTTTCGATGCTTATGCTCTGTTTGGGAGGTACAGGGTAAGGAAATTAGAGAGAAACTTTCTAACTTCCCTTCCTCGTTGCCAAAACAAACCTTGCTTTCGAGGTATGAGAAAAAGATAAGGCGGTGGGGACAGATTCATAGGGGGGCCGCAGCTACTCCTCCATAGAATCCAATTAACATGAGGAAAAAAAGCCCATTTGGCACGGCTTAGTCATCTGATTATATTGTGCAAAGCCCATCAATCAAAGTGTAGGTGCGCCTCAATGATCTTATATCCCGAACAAGGAAGAGTCCACTCACGTTCACTGCTTTTGAGCTTGGTTCGAGTCCTTCGGCCGTTGGCAAATCCTTCTCAGATGCAAATTGCAATTCCACTGCGCCCGGAGTGATTGTCGCGTAAAAATCCTTACCCGAATTTCGTCGAGGGAAGGGCCAGCAATGTCCGATGGATCTCAAGAAATGTCACGTCCGGTCCATGACTCCACGTTCAAAGTCAACTAAATCATTAAAGTTGTGTCAATCTCAACTGTAATCGATCTATCGATAAAGTCTAAAGTTGTAACCAACATGGGCAAAAGTACACTTTTAGTGCCAAAAGTTGTGTACGGAGATTACTTTAGTGCCAAAAATTTCAATCGAATCACTTTACCGCCAAGTTTTTTAAAAAACAATCAATCTAGTGCCAAGTCCGATTTGCTTCGCCGGAATTCTGACATGGCACTTTTTTATTAATATTTTCGGCTAACGCAACTCGCCGGTGTTCCACCGTGGCATTCTTTTTAAATTTTGATTTTTTATTTAATATAATTTAACAAATAAGCTGAAATTTTTTTTAAAAAAAAATTGCAGGCGGCGAGGGTTGCTGGAACCCTCGCCGCCGCCGCCGCCCCACCATCGCTGGTAATGGCCGGTGGGGGTGGGGCATGGCCGACGGGGGTCGCCGACCACCGACCTTAGGTGAGGGCCTGCAAACCCTCGCCCACGCCACTTGACATCTTCTTCATCAATATCATCTATGTCCATCGAAGTAGCATCATTTTCTTCATCACTAACCTCATAATCATCACTGTCATCATTATCATCAGACTCGACGTACCGATTATGGTTGGAATCCTCTTCGTCAACGGATATGGGTCCTACCCCCGAATGGTAATTATTCATCCCCTGATTTTCAGCTACAGTTACATAAAACACCACAAAACCCGTTGGGCCTGCCTGAAGTGCGAACTCCTGGATCATCGTAACGGTAGCATCATCACGCACTTTCATAATATCATATACGACAAAACCTTGTGCTACATTTGGGCATCTATACATAATGTTAAGAATGTATTGATTTTCTGTAATATTCAACTCGGTACCAATCGTAGCACGTAACGCATCAAATGTCCAGAAGTTTGCGAACTCGAACCAGGTTGAATGTCCACTTTCGTAATCCGCTCCATATTCTTTTTGCACTACTCTACCTCCCATGTGCACAACAACAGAAGGTGCAGAAGACATTCTGGTAATGAAATTATAAATTATTTTGTACTTATATTTTAATAAACATTATAACAATGACTATATCGTGATCAAATGGGCGTAACCTCAAACTATTAAATTGAAAATAATAAGTACAATTAAATTGTAAATAATAAAATCACAATGAAAGTAACCTCAAACTATCGATGGACAAGACGTTCGAAATGAAGTGCTGAAACTGCCAACCGAAAGCAACGAGCGGGGAGGCCACCTTTGATTTTGTCTGGAATGCCGAAAATAAGAAAGTCTCAATTTAATTCGAATATGACTACAATAATTTCTAAAAAAAAAACTCACACACTGTAGTATACACATACTCATACAACGGAGAGTCGGAGAATTGTTGTTGGCGAAGACGCTGCGATCGTTTTCGAGGGACGGAGGAACAACGCTAGAGTTTTTGAGGGGCGAGGAAGGGAGGGAGAGTGTGTGAGTTAGAGTTTCTGAAGCGAGAGAAGATAAACTTTGTGAGAGCGAGAGAGTGAATTGAGGGCAAGGGAAAGGGGGGGGCTTCGAGTCTTATTTAAAATACTTCTGAAGCCCCGTTCTGTAGCACCCGTGAAGGTGCTACAGCGGCATAATAATGTCTCTGCAGCACCTTTGCATGTGCGTTGCAGGCTTGTAGCGCCAATAATGGCGCGTTAATGAACGTGGGGGAAAAGTAGAAAAAGACATGAGGACAAAATTTGATGTAACAAGTAATAATTTTACTTTATTTTAAGTTAAAGTTTATTTATTTCCATCCTTATCAAGCTTTTGATTGCTGGGTTAAAAAATTATGAACTATGCAATTGTAAATTTACCTAAAAGTGTAGTGCACGTTCGATTTACTTGGTAGGAGACTACTCCAAGTCTTTAACCGGCCTAAAAGAGTAATAAATGAAGTCAATAATGTGGACGTCTAGACAATGAAGTAGTAAATTGGATGACCCATGAAAGTATAAAAATATAATGGACCCATACAAATATAAAAATATAATGGATTAACACATATTTTACATAAAATTAGTATTAGCGCAATTCGTAGAATTAGAAGCCTTTGCACAATTTGCAATACTTATTGTTGCGACCTAAAAAATAAAATTTTAGGCTAATGGATTATCAGGTTAATTTTAATGATTAACCTAATACGGACTCTCCCAAGCCATACCAAATCGCAACTTAAATTAATTAGAAATGATTTAGAATTTGGGAGTCACCACTAATCATTTTTGGTAGGTTGATTAGAAACCTAAGTAAAACAGTGGGAGAACCATTTTACTTCTACGAACCAGAGATTATGGATTCGGGGACTTGATTACACTAGTTAATTAAAACTAATGCCCTTTCGGTACCTTAATTCCATATGTGATGTCCTAAATTGACGACTCGGATTGAATCATTTTAAAGCTCAAATGAGGTGTTTCTCTTTTTTGGGATTTTCGCTTTTTATAATGCAATGCATGAATGAAAATGAATGCAATAAGCAACAAAAGATGCGATGCAAGGCATGCAGAATTAAGGTCATCTCATTCTATATGCAAAATTAACTACTTAATTAAGACATGCAAAATTATATGACAACAGGGCATAACGCGAGGCCATTAGTCTAAGCATGCAAAGATCTTTCGTGAAGACATAATCAATCATGCAACTGGTTAATTAACATACAAACTATCATGCGATTGGACAAATTAAACGTACGAAAAGTCAAAATTAGACTAAATAGCATGCGACTTATAATTCAAGAAAATCAACCAAGCAATTAGACTCACCTAACATGAATACGCTGAACATGAGACTAATGATATGTAGAATGACATAGCGAAATGACATGGCATAATGACATGGCGAGGATGCGTGACATGGCATAATGACATGGCAAAGATGCATGACATGGCATAATGACGTGTCAAGGATGCATGATATGGGAAAACATAGTAATGCAAGCTAAATTTTATGATATGTAATGCGAACGATATTTTTTGTATTTTTTGTTTATTTTCGGCAATTCATGAAATATGATTTAAGAAATATATATATGTTAGGGGATTTCGAAGATATGGAATACATGAAGTGATATACGAAAATATGAGATGCAAGATATGCAAAAGATGAGATATGCATGAGCTATGACAAGATATACGTGGATATGATTTTCTCCCTTCCCTTTTGGAATTTTCGGCCGTGGTGAGAATTTCCTTAGAGGTTTTGCTATCTTGACTTGATCGCCTAAAGTTTTATGAGACAAGGCTTCTAGGAAACCTCATCTTCCTAAAAAATTAATTAGACAAGATTTCTGGGAAACCATATCTTACTAACGTTTTTTAAGAATTTTCAGAACATGACAAAATTAAGTCAAAAAAGTAATCCATCCACATAGAAAAGGAAAGACAATCGAGACCATATCTCTTTTTATTATTTCTTTCTTAAAAATTCGGCATTACCAATTTGAGATCGGCTTTATGAAGATAGCAAATCGAACCTAAGTGGTGATAGGTCAGACTGACTAAATCCACAATTTATGACAAAAAATTAGGTTTTGACATTTAGATCAAAAAGTGGTATCTCGAACTTCCAAAAAAAGGTTTGCACTTCTCTCAATGTCGGCATCCAAAATCATGCAAAACAATCGCTAGAACATTCCAAGGTTCTTAAGGCATGCGAAAACGTGGTACCTTCGACAAAAACAGCATGCAAATCATGCAAGGGCAACGAGCAAACAATAGCAAAACAGCATAAAAATCATCTAGAAAACATGCTCGAATTAACCTACAAGTATGCTCGGTGTTACCTTGATTCGTAGGTGCCGATTTGATAAAAAAAAAAAAACACTGAACAGCAACGTATTATCTTTGAATAGCGGCGGATATTTTTGGATGTTTGTCTAATTGGCGAGCGGCACCTCTTGTCCTCCTCCTTTGTTTTTTTTTTAAAAAAAAAAAAACGATGCAGCCACTCCAAGGTAGAAGCAACTTGTCGACTTGGTCTGGCGATGTGTCGGATGAGCGGAAACCAAACTCGACTTCTGGGAACGAGGTGGAGCAACGAACGGCGTCGGAAGGACCTAATAGGGGCAGCACGCGATATCGGATGGTTGGGCGCAACACCAAACGGACTGGTGATGCTTCGGTGGTGCGCGGAATGTGGCACAAGACTGAGAGAGAGATCGTGCAAAAAAATTTTGTTCCCCTGCAACTCTTTAGGCAAAGCTTCCTCAATCAAGCTCTCTCTCTCTCTCTCCTTTTTTTTGCACTGCCGCCTTCTCCGTGGACTTCACTGGACGGCACTTTCTCTCTCTATGAATTTTCTGAATATCTTCCTCAATGAAAGAGTCCCCCCCTTTTCTTTTGTGGAATTGCCGCCTCTTTATAGGCATGAGAAGGTTGAGCTACAGGACAAAAAAAAATCAAATCTCCATGCATAATCTCTCTTTTGAAATATAGTCTTGCCTCTTTAAAACAAAAAGAATATACGCTTGTATCTTTGCAATTGAAATCGTACGCATTATCCTCATTCACCCCCCAAATTTGATGCAATCAATCCATGTGCGTATGCATATTTTTTTTTTAGCCATGAAAAGGTGACCTTGTCTCCCCTACGGTGGATTGTGGAATCAGTGAATGACTCTACCAGCAAAGAAAAGATAGGCATCCGTCCATAATGAGTCATTGGTGTCGGTCCGTCCAACTTGTGTCTGCTAGGTCCAATTTAGTTTGTCAATTGAGCTCATGGCAATTCAATTAGGCCTATCCAACACCAATCCGATAAACATGCGAATGTAATGCATGATAATTTAGTACGAAAAATGAGCTAATTATTTTTTTGCGAGAATTAAGATTAACTCTCATTTTATGCTATAATGAATGATTTTCTAAAAATCAAAATTTAGGTGTCAACAGCTGCCCCTCTTTGAGTGTAAGCTCGTAGAGGTTTCACTCAAATATTAAAATTGAAACTTAAATTTTGCAAATGCAAATAATGACGATAAAAAAAAAAAATTACGGCAGTCTAGATCCCATTTTCTGATGCAAATAGAGATGATGCATGAAATGCAATGCTTTAAATAACATGTGCTCAAATTTCTCCTATCACACATCAAAGAAATCCGCACATGGGTCGCATATGAAAATACCTGTTTTAACAAATACCTCATAAGCTAATAATTCCCTTAGCCTCCAGACCTCCAATGGATGCCAAGATGCTATGGTGCTGGCCCATCTGTTGCCAGAAGTTTCTTTCTGACGCGAAACGGCGCAAGATCTGTGTAGAGTTTGAAAATCTGCTCAAGTTATGGTTCGAGCTGGCCATTTGTCTCTCGGGAAGTGACCCTCGTGCACTATCAACCGTGAGTCGGTAATCTGTCTCTTGGAAAGTCGCATTCGTGGACTTCGACCATGAGTCGGTAAGTTGTCTCTTAGGAAGTCACCCTCGCGGACTTCGACTATGAGTCGGTACATTGTCTCTTGGGAAGTCGCCCCCGTGGACTTCAACCATGAGTCGGTAGGTTGTCTCTTAGGAAGTCACCCTCGTGGACTTCAACTATGAGTCGGTAAATTGTCTCTTGGGAAGTCACCCTCGTGGACTTCAACCATGAGTCGGTAGGTTGTCTCTTAGGAAATCGCCCTCGTGGACTTCGACTATGAGTCGGTAAATTGTCTCTTGGGAAGTCACCCTCGTAGACTTCGACCATGAAATTGGCTCTCAGGAGATCACCCTCGTGGATCTCAACATGAGATAGTAAACTAGGAAATCACCCTCGTGGATTTCAACTAGGGATAGGCAAGTTTGTTATTGGGAAATCACCTTCGTGGACTTCAACCAAGTTCGTAAGTTGTCTCTTGCGACCTTCTTCGTATTAGTAGGTCTCTCCGTATCAAGGCAAGAGATGTCTCATCTGAATTGGATCAGTATGAATACAAAATGGTGTGACGCCTGAAAATTGTCAGTGCGACCACAAGAGGGATTACGACTAAGGTCGATCTAAAATGGTTCAGAAAACTTACCTGAATTTTCTGAGCAATGAGCAAGTGATGGCTAGGTTGACCGCATCATACTTGTCCATCCTCTTGAAAAATGATGGTATGCATAAAACCAATGCAAATGCAGCATCATAAAAAATTTGTGAACTTTTGCTTGCATTTAAAAGCTTCGCTGGGAAATTTATCAATAAGGAAACCTGTTTGATCCTCTCGATAAAATTTGATCAAATGGAATGAGGAACCTTTAGTCAGAAAGGACTTTCTCCCACCCTCTTTGAAAAGGTTTTTTAAAGACCCGACCATTAATGCGGGCACTAGAATCACTCGGAGTTATTTTCATCACACTTGACAAGGGTCCGGGTAGTCTTGCAATCAGTATGACCAGACCAATTCATGAGGTCTTTTGAATGACTGTAACTCAGGCTTGGTCAAAGGCTATTCAAGGGGGACTCACATGAGTCTTTAGGCCATGAAATGAAATCTTCATCAGCTGCATTGGGTTTACAAGTCAGGAACCCTGCCAAATGAGATAAAGATGATCTTGCTCGCACTTCTTCGAGCAATGTTTATAAGCATTTGAAACCCTATTTTAACCCAAGTGCCATAATCTGAAGAGACTTTTGGTAAGGGTTGTAATATATGTTCAGGGTAGGCTGAAAATGATAGGCCTATTTTCCACAACAGGGTTCCATAATGATGAGATCAGTGATCATCTATCCTGAGTTTTTGGCATGAGTGTTGCTTTTGAGCCAGCTCTATTAAAAAATGTTTCTTCTTTGAGAGCAAATTCAGCCGAGACCTCGTCTCCTCTTGAGATTTTTTTTGAGAGGGCTCTTTCTTTCTTTTTCTCTATTTTTTTTTTACAGGAGTGGGCCCTTTTCAGGCTGCACTTTTTGGAATGTTCAATTTTTTTTTTTACGCACGAAAGCTTCATTTTTTCTTACTCTCAACTCCCATCTTTTTTTTTTTTTGCATGGTGAGCTCTTTTTAAAAGGGAAGGATGAATCTCGTGTGAAATGTCTACATATTGTACTGGCAGATTTTCAAATTTCAGCTTGCCCCAAGGCACTTGGCCTATCTATCAGATGGTATGAAATGATTTCCTTTCAGGATGATCACCAATTGGGTTTCGAAAAATGAATTCACCGCTCAAATTGGGTTAAGCAAATGGATAAATGTATATGGTATAGAAATGAAATGCTCTTCGTCATGTCTAAGGCACTGGAGCTAACATAGAATTCGCATGCAACAAATACACTCAAAGATTGATACAAGTGAAAGCAAGAAAATTTCATTTGAATTTTCTGAAATTTTCCCCAATGTGGGGTTGTTCCTAACAGGAGTATGAAAACGAAACCACCGTTCAAAGGGGTTTAGCAAAGGGCAACCTGTAGTGTTTGGATAAAGGAAATGAATGCCTCACATCATCTTGGTCGTCATACTTTTCGCAAGATAACCCTTTCACCTTGTAAGCATGGAAATCTTCACACTTACTCACTTGGGATATGATATAGGACGTGTATGGAAATAGCTTGCTTTTCATCGTCCTGACGTTCCTCATTCAAAATGATCAATTCAATTGGATCAAAGAGACTTCCTGATTGAAATCATCTCACAATGTAGATTAGCAAGGCAGGCAAAAATATGATGAGGTTAATTTGATTTGATCATCCATAATATCAGAAAATGAGTGCAGATCAAATATAGTCATGCATAAATCATGCAAGTACATTCAGATGTGAAAGAAATCTCAAGGAATGGGGAACAATGGATTGCCCCAATATATGTGAGTAGATCAACCAAGTCAGGAAGTCTAGTCCTCAGGTTGAGAATCAGCTCATTCCTATATTTGCCCCAGAGCGAGGAACACATGTATGAAGGAGTTGGGTAAGACTTGAGCTGCTCTGCTTGCCCCAATTTAATGGCGATGACCGTTTTGGTTGGTCGTATGTTCCTACAAAAGGAAAGTGTCACCCTTAAAATAATGTGAAATAGAGAGATATACTCCCTTTTCCAAGTTAGGGTCTGCTTGCCCCCATTATCAGTCAGGATGGGTACGAGTATAGCTTTCGTCAAGATATGAGATTGCCCCAAACATGGCTAGTGCTGAGAATTCGACTTCGAGCAATGGCATATGACTTGTTTCCACGTTTAATCCTACATGGAATAAGAACCTCAAGAAAATGAAATGAACAAAAATTCGAGATGTTCTTGATTGTCAATCTGCTTCAGGACATGTTTCCTAGCTTGGCACCCCATCTTTTGACATGGCATGACTAATAGATCAGTCAAGGTTGAGGCATGGATCGGGCTTGCATGATTGATGGAACAATGTTTGAGCTAGCTGATGTGATGCGATTGATGAATTGATCAAGGGATTTGTAGAGGATTGCCCCAATGATTTTCATTAGGCTGATGCATGGTCAGAGTTAAGAATCTGCCCCCTACCCTCGAATTGATTCTGAAACATATAGTAAATGGATCAGTAAGACAAACATGGTTAGACCACATGTTAGTCATTTTTGAAGATTTTTTTTTTGAAAACCTCGAGACAAGAATTCTTGAGAAGCCCAACCCTCAGTGCTTACCATGGATGACAAATTGTTCGATCGTTGGTTATCGTCATCGGGTTAGTTTGGTATGCCTCAACAAGACTTCAAATAATGAAAAAAACTTTTGTAATTTTATTGATCATGAATCAAAAAATTACATCTTATTTGAATTCAAAATGCAGATAACTCCTCGACGGTGAGGAATTTCGACTCTAATCAACCTAAGAAATGAAAATGCAGTCTAGACATCTAAAATGCAGGAAACATCCCACGCAGGGGATTTGATAAAAATAGACATGTTACTGATTTGGGTATGCGCCCAATTTCTCAAAAGATCCTTCAAATCCCCTCGTGATTTGGCAACGGGTTATTTTGTACATTAGGTTGGCCAGCCGCCTGGAATGCAAATGCCCCTGTTTCGAGCAAATCTTGAATTCGATTCTTGAGCACCATACAATCATCAGTTGAATGACCTGGTTCACCCGAGTGATAATCATACTTTGGGTATGATGCATAATTGGGTCGCTGAGGATCCGATGTCAGTAAGTTCTTCTTTCGTAAGATAGCCAAGACCTGAGAAGGAGTTCCTGGGAGAGGTGTAAACTGACGCTTGGGGCGAAATTGCTGACGTTGGTTCTGCTGGCCATAGTTTGTCTGTTGGGTTTCCATCTGTCCCTTTGGAATTTGAATGGGAGCTTTCTGGGCATATGCGACATTTACCTCTGCGGCCACCTCTTTGTCTTTTTTTCCAAAGAATCGCTTCCCAGCGGAACCAAAATCGCCATACCAACCTTTCTTCAATCCACACTCTACTTCTTCAGCCATCGAGACTATCTGGGAAAATGACTGAGCAGACGCACCTACTATATGAGAGCGCATATTTTGAGGAAGCGTGGACACGAACAACTTCATCAATTCCCGCTCTGGTGGCTCTGGCATAAGCTCGGACGCCAAATTCCTCCACCTGGTTGCATATTGTTTGACAGTTTCTCCTTTCTTCATCTCAGCTTGTTCTAGATCTTCCCTAGAAACGGTGAGGTCTATGTTAAATTCAAAATGTTTGACGAACGCTGCAGCTGCCTTTTCCCAAGTCTCAATGTTGTTGACACGGTGGTTGGTATACCATCTCATGGCTGGCCCTTTCAAACTTGCTTGAAAAGTTTGGACCATAAAAAGATCGTTGGTGACATACTTGGTCATCCGAGCTTGGTACATGTGGACATGTTCCTTCGGGTTGGACGTGCCGTCATATTTTTCAAATTTCGGCAATTTGAATTTGTCGGGGACTTGAACCTTCGCATACATAGACAAGTCAATCGGGGAAACATGACGCGTCCCTTCAACTTCACGCAATCGTTGATCAAGCTATGCCCAAAGTTTGGCACTTTCATCATTCGACATGCCAGCTACAACACTGGGTTGTGGAGGGGAAATCATAAACGGCGTGACGATCTGAGCTGTGGGCAAAATGATATTCCCGGGAGGTTGAGTGACGCCTTGGACCCCAGGTGGAGGAACATTTCCAAGAGGTGGATTGTTACCTTGAGCTCCAAGTAAATCATCTTCAAGAGGTGGCATGCCATTCAATGCCTTATCGCCTTGTATGCTCACTTGAGGATCAATAACCGTCGGAGGTTGAATCATGGGTGCCATTGAGGTTTGTCTTTGAGCCATCATAAAATTGGTCATCATTTGAGTCAGCATAGCCATCTGGTCTTTCATATCCTTCATTTCTTCTTTGATCTGCATTTTTACTTGCGCTTCGACACGAGCCGCCATTTCAGCATCATCGGCCATCTTCCTTGCCCTGGATCGAGTAACTATCGGTACACGTGGGGTATCCGTAATAGATTACCTTGAAAGAGAGATCACACGAAGATTAGTACAATGAGCAATGATAATGAGTCGGTCCATGACAACCCTCTAGACTTGACGAACAAAACAACTATGAGCAGAGAACTGAGTCAGGAAATTTGTCAGTTTCGTCGACCTTTACGGTAAAATTCTTCATAATTCACACGTTGATCTAAAAATTCCCATATTTTACTAGCTGATACGGAACATAATTATGAACAACTTTCATGTTTAAACTTTAGGTCAAAAATGGACCGATCAATACAGTTTATTGTATCTTTGAGATATTTTCATCTAAAAAACTGTTTCGACCGGTCTTTGTTAAATGAACGAAGGACCTCCTTAAAATGTGAATTAAAATCTGGAATTTTTCAGGTTATTAGATAAAACCTTAACTTACAACTTTCATGTTCGGTGGTTCAACAAAGGAGGTCATTTAAAAATAGTAATCTGCAGGAAAAAGTGAACATTCAGAAACTGCCGTGATTCCAGCTTACACTGTCCTCAATGAAAATTCGTCCTTAAATGGAAAATACTATGGATCATTCTAAAAATTTTACAAATGATAGCTCAAGATGTTCTGAACATTTTCCGTTTAGATATTAGAGTTCAAGAATGAATGGAAGAAGCTCTAAAAAATCAAGCCGTACAAAGTGTTCGCCTAAAAACAGTCATGGGCCGACCCAAAAATATAAGTAAACAGGAGGAAAAGGGTTGAAGAGAATACCGCCTTTGGACGTCTGAAATGAACAATCACATAGACATGCGGATGAAATGCGACGTGAGGTTCAAATTCTATCTATCAAGGCTTGACAAAAGTGGAGCCCCAAGGATATCCAAATTGAATCACCCTGGTTTGTGATTGAATCAGGATCCCCGTAGACATCCGACTCAGCCAAGTATCGACCCGTATCACATGGCGAATGACAGGGGTGATGAATCATGGCACCGATTTGAAAGAGTTCGGGACTTGAAGAGGGAGACTCAGGCCAGATGGTGATGGCCAGAGTGTCCCTAATCAAATATCATCCTAAGCTTAGCCATTCAGGTCCAATGGCGGGTTGTGTGTATTAAGTGTGAATGCAAAGGTTGTAAAGACATGCACAAGAGTTTATATCAAAACAGCGCTTCAATATAACTCTCAAAACATACGTTCCTACTCCAGCCTGCAAGAAAAGGTTTGCAAACACTCCACCCCTTATCACTCCAAACCTGCAAAAACATCTAACACCTTATAAATGAGATTTAACCAAGATCAATCGAGGCGAGACATCAATGGAATTTTTATCAGGCCTAAGTCCACTAAAACTTTTAATTTTTCGAAAAAATTTCAAGTGAGCCAGTTAAGTCTTAATTTTTTCAAAAAATTAAAGTAAGTCCCCAGCGGAGTCGCCAAGCTGTTGCGACCTAAAAAATAAAATTTTAGGCTAATGGATTATCAGGTTAATTTTAATGATTAACCTAATACGGACTCTCCCAAGCCATACCAAATCGCAACTTAAATTAATTAGAAATGATTTAGAATTTGGGAGTCACCACTAATCATTTTTGGTAGGTTGATTAGAAACCTAAGTAAAACAGTGGGAGAACCATTTTACTTCTACGAACCAGAGATTATGGATTCGGGGACTTGATTACACTAGTTAATTAAAACTAATGCCCTTTCGGTACCTTAATTCCATATGTGATGTCCTAAATTGACGACTCGGATTGAATCATTTTAAAGCTCAAATGAGGTGTTTCTCTTTTTTGGGATTTTCGCTTTTTATAATGCAATGCATGAATGAAAATGAATGCAATAAGCAACAAAAGATGCGATGCAAGGCATGCAGAATTAAGGTCATCTCATTCTATATGCAAAATTAACTACTTAATTAAGACATGCAAAATTATATGACAACAGGGCATAACGTGAGGCCATTAGTCTAAGCATGCAAAGATCTTTCGTGAAGACATAATCAATCATGCAACTGGTTAATTAACATACAAACTATCATGCGATTGGACAAATTAAACGTACGAAAAGTTAAAATTAGACTAAATAGCATGCGACTTATAATTCAAGAAAATCAACCAAGCAATTAGACTCACCTAACATGAATACGCTAAACATGAGACTAATGATATGTAGAATGACATAGCGAAATGACATGGCATAATGACATGGCGAGGATGCGTGACATGGCATAATGACATGGCAAAGATGCATGACATGGCATAATGACGTGTCAAGGATGCATGATATGGGAAAACATAGTAATGCAAGCTAAATTTTATGATATGTAATGCGAACGATATTTTTTGTATTTTTTGTTTATTTTCGGCAATTCATGAAATATGATTTAAGAAATATATATATATATGTTAGGGGATTTCGAAGATATGGAATACATGAAGTGATATACGAAAATATGAGATGCAAGATATGCAAAAGATGAGATATGCATGAGCTATGACAAGATATACGTGGATATGATTTTCTCCCTTCCCTTTTGGAATTTTCGGCCGTGGTGAGAATTTCCTTAGAGGTTTTGCTATCTTGACTTGATCGCCTAAAGTTTTATGAGACAAGGCTTCTAGGAAACCTCATCTTCCTAAAAAATTAATTAGACAAGATTTCTAGGAAACCATATCTTACTAACGTTTTTTAGGAATTTTCAGAACATGACAAAATCAAGTCAAAAAAGTAATAACCACTCACCTGGGTGGCGCTGCTGGAGCGAGCACTCTTCCTTTCGCAAAAGGTTGAGTATTTGAATCCCGGGCGACGCAGGGTGACTTAACCGGTGGCACGTGTGTGGTGGCTAGCACGTGTCGCCCCCAGGGTTTACTTCCCGGATGTCGGCCGTGCGGGGGTTCCCTGGGTTATCAAAAAAAAAAGTCAAAAAAGTAATCCATCCACATAGAAAAGGAAAGACAATCGAGACCATATCTCCTTTTATTATTTCTTTCTTAAAAATTCGGCATTACCAATTTGAGATCGGCTTTATGAAGATAGCAAATCGAACCTAAGCGGTGATAGGTCAGACTGACTAAATCCACAATTTATGACAAAAAAATAGGTTTTGACATTTAGATCAAAAAGTGGTATCTCGAACTTCCGAAAAAAGGTTTGCACTTCTCTCAATGTCGGCATCCAAAATCATGCAAAACAATCGCTAGAACATTCCAAGGTTCTTAAGGCATGCGAAAATGTGGTACCTTCGACAAAAACAGCATGCAAATCATGCAAGGGCAACGAGCAAACAATAGCAAAACAACATAAAAATCATCTAGAAAACATGCTCGAATTAACCTACAAGTATGCTCAGTGTTACCTTGATTCGTAGGTGCCGATTTGATTAAAAAAAACACTGAACAACAACGTATTAACTTTGAATAGCGGCGGATATTTTTGGATGTTTGTCTAATTGGAGAGCGGCACCTCTTGTCCTCCTCCTTTGTTTTTTTTTTTTTTTAAAAAAAAAACGATGCAGCCACTCCAAGGTAGAAGCAACTTGTCGGCTTGGTCTGGCGATGTGTCGGATGAGCGGAAACCAAACTCGACTTCTGGGAACGAGGTGGAGCAACGAACGGCGTCGGAAGGACCTAATAGGGGCAGCACGCGATATCGGATGGTTGGGCGCAACACCAAACGGACTGGTGATGCTTCGGTGGTGCGCGGAATGTGGCACAAGACTGAGAGAGAGATCGTGCAAAAAAATTTTGTTCCCCTGCAACTCTTTAGGCAAAGCTTCCTCAATCAAGCTCTCTCTCTCTCTCTCCTTTTTTTTGCACTGCCGCCTTCTCCGTGGACTTCACTGGACGGCACTTTCTCTCTCTATGAATTTTCTGAATATCTTCCTCAATGAAAGAGTCCCCCCCTTTTCTTTTGTGGAATTGCCGAACCCCCCCTCTTTATAGGCATGAGAAGGTTGAGCTACAGGACAAAAAAAAATCAAATCTCCATGCATAATCTCTCTTTTGAAATATAGTCTTGCCTCTTTAAAACAAAAAGAATATACGTTTGTATCTTTGCATTTGAAATCGTACGCATTATCCTCATTCACCCCCCAAATTTGATGCAATCAATCCATGTGCGTATGCAGATTTTTTTTTTAGCCATGAAAAGGTGACCTTGTCTCCCCTACGGTGGATTGTGGAATCAGTGAATGACTCTACCAGCAAAGAAAAGATAGGCATCCGTCCATAATGAGTCATTGGTGTCGGTCCGTCCAACTTGTGTCTGCTAGGTCCAATTTAGTTTGTCAATTGAGCTCATGACAATTCAATTAGGCCTATCCAACACCAATCCGATAAACATGCGAATGTAATGCATGATAATTTAGTACGAAAAATGAGCTAATTATTTTTTTGCGAGAATTAAGATTAACTCTCATTTTATGCTATAATGAATGATTTTCTAAAAATCAAAATTTAGGTGTCAACAGCTAAACGGGTTGTACAACTCAAAATAAAAGGCGATAACGAAGTTCTTCAAGACAAACTTCCGCCAATGGCGTTCAGGATGTCGAGACAACAACTATCGACATCATCGCCTTTTCATATTATCTGGTCAAAGCGAGCAGCTAATACGAAAAGGCTAACATGGTGATAATTGTTGCCTCCACATCCTAAATGACATTGGTGGGGTCGGCTCGTCTTGAGAATGGCCCGTTTAAACGTCATGTCCTGAGCATTTCTTCTTTCTACCATTCTTCACACGGGTCCACTTCTAGTTCTTGGTTACTCTTTTCCTCTTCCTGTCCACGACGGTCGCAACGGTCGGAACGGGCTTTCGAATTTCGGGTTGACAATCATCGCATAACCAAATCACATCATCCTTAAAAATAACAGTTTGTAGACAGTACCTGAAAAGGAAAAAAAAATAAAAGGCCACGGTCAAGTTTTGAACCATGAGCACTCGCGCATTCATAAATTCTTTCAATGTATTAATAAGTTACGTAATCGTATATGGTCCAAGAGCGAACTTACCGGTGAATCGCATATTGATTACAACCATGACAAAAAAATTAAAGTCTCCTCGAAGCCACGATCTCCACACTGCACGCAAATCGCTGCCTGATGCAATATGTCTACTATTTTTTAAAGTTGCTGGATAGTACGAAAGATGGCTCTGCTTAAAAAAGCAGAGCCCTAAGAAGTTTGGGGGGACCCCCTGCACAATTTGCAGTACCAAATTGTGCAGGGGGGCCCCAAACTTGCGTGGGGCCTCCCCCCACACTATCTTGAATTCATGAATTGTTTAGTATAGCATTTCACCAAACTACCTTGAATTCATTAATGGTTTATTGCGCGTGAGGTTGGTAAGACATTGGTGAAATTCTAAGTTGTCTTGAATGTTCTCTCACATGACACTTTTTTTTTATTTTCTTTGCCCCTTCCTTGCTTCTTATGATGATTTTTTTATTTCATGCCAGAGCTTTTGCTGGCAGAAAGAAAATTGTAGACCGGTGCAATCTCAATATGTTATCGTGTGATCTCCTACACAAAAATGGTTTAGTTACTGGTTAGGTCCTCTAATGAATCTACTTGGTAGTTTGTCCCATGTTTCTCTGTTATGCAAGTACGTTCATGTGTGGTATTGATCATGGCGGATGGGCCGTCCTAAAATCTAGAACCTGTCAATGGTGATCTTTGCTTTTGACGCGATTACTGCTGCAGCGGAAGTCACAGGATCCTTGTGCGAGAGTAAATGGATGCGATTCGTACAAGGGAATGTTGCAGAAGAGTAGAGCTCCCCAGTACCAGTAATAGGAACACTCTCTTTCGAAGGCATTACACACACACACACACACACACACACTCTCTCTCTCTCTCTCTCTCTCTCCTTATTGTCAGCCACCACGTCTGCAAGGCCGTTAGAACAGTTTTGAAAGTATTATTTAAAAAATAAATAAAATGTAAAAACATTATCAGAAATAGAAAATAAATTTTGTACATTCAACTTGCGTTAAATGGGATGATCTTTACAATGGTCTAGGGAGAGACATCTGACAAATTAATGATAACGAATCATTACTAGCGCCAAGGAAAACTTGGGAAGAACTGTACAACTTTGGGACAACCCCAAGCCTTGTCCCCCATAGTGACCTTGTTTCAGGATCCCCACCCGAGCGCGTCACTATGCCCATTGCCCACCATCTCCTCCTCCTGTTCTACTCCATATGGAATACGCTCCGAAACCCTCCTCTTTACCTCATTATCTCCCTCCTATAAAATCGCCTCTCGAACCCCCCCCCCCCCCCCAAACCATTTCATCTCTCTCTCCTCCTCTCTGTCTGTTCAAGAAGATGTAAAAGGAGGAGAAAAGAAAGAGCGAAGCGAACTCGAATCTCCGATAAATAGCGAAAAGTGTCGAGTTTCTTCGAGACGCTATGATGCCAAGGAGTCGGACTCTTCCGTCGAGGATTCACAATGGAGTTGTAAAGTTCAAAACTATATAAACCTCTCTTACTTCGGATGGAAGCGCTGCCTATTGTTAGTCACTTACGATTACTCCTACATAGGTGGAAGAGAGGCATGACATAAGGTCGTATTTTCAAGTGGAAGCCTAGCCTAGGCCCCATGTAGAGAGCGAAGCCATCAACCCTCAGTCCAACTACTCCTAAGTGTTTTGGCGACGATGGCCGGCCTTTAGCCTTAGCTACGTAGTAACAAGCTTTTAGCAACTTAGATTCTGTTTAACACTCCGGTTCGGATTATCTTCTCCTGATGGCAATAATCATACCGTCTGCTGACACAGCTTGAGAAATTTGCAGTTTGGACGGCGATGTCGTACAAAATAACGATAGTGATAGTTTCAGGAGTGTTGTCACTGGCGTGGGCGACAGGGCAACTGGGGTGGGTAGCAGGCCTGGCAGTGATGGTCCTCTTCGCCTTTGTCAATCTGTACACCTCCAATCTTCTCTCTTATTGTTACCGTACCGGCGACCCCATCATCGACCAGAGGAACTACAATTACATGGATGCTGTTAAGGCCACCTTAGGTGAAGCCTTTTCTAACACCATGTACTGCAAATATTTTTCAAGCGTCTCCTTGCTAAAAGAGATGGGATAAGAATGTTTCCTTGAAATTGTTTTGAGTATCAAACGCATCTTGCAGGGGGTAAAAAGGTCATGTTATGCGGGATAATCCAGTATCTCAATCTATTCGGAGTCGCGATCGGGTACACCATCGCTGCATCCATGAGCATGATGTGAGTCTTGTCGTATTTGTCAAGTACTTAGTACAGTTATTTCGATTTAACTTTTGGCACTCTACTGAATGTAAGACACAACATCAATGTGTTACTTGATATGAACTTCATATAATAAACTTCCATTTGCACAGTTGCCTGAAGCTCTACATCGTCGTACTTGTGATACAGAACTTATTGCCGTGCTCCTCTGTCTGATTTTGGGGCGATAAAGAGATAGAACTGCTTCCACAAAAGCCAAGGGAAAGATCCGTGCCACATGTCAAGCAATGGGTTCATGATCGCCTTTGGAGTGATGGAGATTTTAGTATTTTACTATCTCAGATCCCAGAATTTTTATCAAGTGTGGTGGCTCTCCATTGGAGCAGCCATCATATCTTTCACTTACTCCACAGTTGGTCTAGGTCTTGGCATTGATAAGGTTGCAGGTGAGTTAGCTCTCTCATGTTCATACAGTAGAACATACGCACAGTCATGCATATGACACGGTCCGGAAGAAAGAGGATCGTCCATGAGGGTTTTGACACAAAGATCGTGGCGTATTCGCGGAAGAAGTACCTGGCGAGTTCTCGAGTCTTCCAGAGTCGTCCAAGGGCGGGCGATATGGGAAATTCTCGTGTCTGTATTTATTGTGGGTAGTTAGGGAGTTGGTAGATACAATCTCCACCGTTAGATCGAGGAGGGATCTACGGTCTGTAATCCACGAGTCTTTGTATATAAGGGGACCTCCACCCCCTCATTGTATCATCTCATTCTCATGAGTTATAGAAATCCAGAGCTTCTCTCTCTAGTTTCTCTCTCTAGAGTGTGGTGAGTTTGAGTGAGAAGGCTGACTTAGGGAGCGGAGTTCCTAAGTGCCGCGCGAGTCTGATCGAGGATCGAGTCTTGATTCGATCGGTCCGTGACAAGTGGTATCAAAGCGGAGTTTCAACCAGCATAGCCAGGTGTTCATCCAATGAGACGTGATGGATTCCACTGATGCTCGTGTCCAAGGCGAGGAGGTCGTGGACGGGACCAGGGGGAAGAACGCCGACGTGGTGGAGAAGTCAAAGAAAGGCCGTCCCCGTTCCAAGGAGTTGATGGGCAACTTGGAGTCTCACATCGCACGAATGGAGGTGGCGCTTGCGGAAGTCCAAGGCATGGTTGGGGACATGGTCAATGACTCTGACGAAGACGAGCCAGACAAGGTGGTGCTCACGGCTGAAGTCCAGGAGCTAAAGTCCGGCATGGGAGAGCTTCGTGGAGAAATGATGGGGACCCTGACGTGCACTTTTGACGAACTGCGATAGCAAGTAACCGACTTGAGGACCTTGGTGGAAGCTATGCGTAGCGAACTGGATGCGGTCAAGGTGAGACTTGATCGTGCTGAAGCGGCTGCACCCGTGAATGGGGTGATCACGGTGCAACCAGCTCCTCGAGTTGAAGCCCCGAAGCCTAAGGAGTTCAAAGGCACAAGGGTGGCTAAGGATGATGACAATTTCCTGTGGTACTTGAACCAACACTTCAGGGCTATGGCGATCACTGATGAAGCATTGAAGGTAAGTACCGCTGCTATGTACCTTACTGAGAATACAATGGTCTGGTGGCGTCGCAGATGTGATGAACGGGTCGGTGATCCTGTCGCGACCCTCTCGAGGCGCAGTGCCGTCGAGGGCTAATGGGCCGCCCGATCGCTGTCTTTGATCGGACGCGGGCCTCTCCCAAGGTCCGTTACCCAAATCGCAACGGCTGGATATACGTGGTCGACCTTCGGTGTGGTCTAGTGACATGTGATATGTGTACATGCCAAGGAGTCACCACCAATCGTTTCTTAGAGGGTACGATCAGAAACCCCATCGAATAGTTGGGAGCTGTCTATTCGATTCTGCGGAAACCAGATAAATGGGTTCGGGGACTTAGTTACGCCAATTGCTAGAGTTGACGCCCTTTCGGTACCTAAGCTGAATGGTTTATCTGATCCTAGGATTTCATACAGGCGAGTGGGGTACAGATCCTAAATCTAGGAGTTCGTGCAGATGGGAATGACTACCCTATCACTCACAATCAATGAAAATAAATGCGCAAATCAAGGATCCATAACATGCGGATAAATCACATGAAATCAGCATGGCATCCCTAATGAGGCCATATTAGCCTAGAGAAGTCTCAATCAAGGCTTAGGAGTGATTTGACATGATTTGCCCATGAGGGGCAGAATCGTAATTTTGAACAATTCAGGGACAATTCTCCTTGAAAGGGCAAATTTATCATTTTAGATGAATTGGGTAGTCAAAGACAGGGGAAATAGGATTGGCCATCAATCCAACCCATTTCCTATTTTTCGAGAATTTCCAAGATTTTTTTGGAATTTAAAAGTGATTTTACCCTTAGAGGGGTAAAATCGTCATTTTGGACAAAGACGAGGGTTGAAAATCTTAAACTTTAGGATTGGTCGACCACCTGACCCAAATCCTATTTTTAAGCAATTTCCAAAAAAATTCAATTGGAACAGGGAATGCGACTTACCCTTTGAGGGGTAAAATTGTCATTTCAGGGAAAATGATGAGATTTGAAAACCCTCGCAGAAGGACTCGCCACCTTACTGGCCCTATCCTAATCTAGGCAGTTTCGACCTATCTCAAAATACCAAGCATGGACGAATTACCCCTAAAGGGCATAATCGTCGATTATTGGAAGAATGGATAAGAAACCCCCAAAAATAGGATTGACCAGTTGTCTGTGGTCAATCCTCGATTTTTGGGGATTTCTGGAGTGTCTAGGATTTTTCCACATTTTTCCACATTTTTTGGAATTTTCTTTGATTTTCTAGCATTTTTTAGGATTTTCTAGGATTTTTTATTTTTATTTTTTTATTTTTGAAATCATTTTCCGATTTTTTATTTAAAAAATAAATATTTCGGACCGGGTCGACCCGACCCACTAGGGCCCGAACCTGGCCCAGACCCGGACTCGCGAAACCAAACACGCCAAAACGACGCCGTTTCCCATTTTTTGTTTTTTGATTATTCGGATTTAATCCGACGGCCCCTGGTGGACCACGTGGCTAGTCCACGCCCATTGGATCTGATTACTAGAACCTACGGTCTAGATTAAAAGATGACTCTCTTGGGACCGTCTGATTGACTTACTAAATCCACGGCCACGATTAGAACATAGGACTTGATCTGAACCGTCCATTCTCACTAACCCAAAACGATGTCGCCTGGTCCTTTATCAAAACGGCACCGTTTGTTGCTCTGATTGATTTTTCGATTAAAACCATTTTCAGTTAATCCTATTTACTAATCGGACGGCTATTATTTATTAGACTCGATTAACCTAGACCGTCCGATCTAACGCTGACTTGTCCTAACAAACTAACGGTTGAGCTGACTCGACATCCACGTGGACCAATGACCTACTGCCACCTAAGTGTTTGACCGGTTGACCGCACCACGCCAGCTTCGTTTTCAACCTCTCGACCTCGGCGAAATGGACGGCTGAGGAACTTCGGCGATGATCTGACGGTGGATTCTCGATAAAATTATGCGAGACCAACGGCAATCGACTCGCGATCGTCTCTAGTTTAACATATCTAGAAATCGCAGCACCTCATTCGCAAAATCACGGGTATTAGGCCAAATACCGAGTACGGCCATGGAAGTTCGATCGCTCGATTAACACAAAATCATTACAATTCCATCACATGATAGCATCAATTGATGTTCATGAGACTTACCTCGAGCTCCGATTGCGCTCGTACGGCCTAGATTGGGCTAGGCGAGGATGAACAGTGCTCGACAATGGAAGCTGGAGTTGGGAGACTCAATTCGTGGTGTTTAAGCAAGGTCGATGCAAAATAGATATGCAACGATGATCAGTGATGTTCAGGGAGTGAAACGCACACATGAAATGCAAGAATCATTGCCATAAATGAGATCCTCCATTGAAGCTCAATCTAAAATTCGAAGCGCTGACTCACCTTTTTCCACGATTTCAGACTGCGCGACTGTTGCGACCCGTCCGAAAGCGGACGCGGCTAATGGATTACCGATCGCGGGTCTTGGATCGGCGCGGGCCCTCCCAGGCCCATACCAAATCGCGACGGGAGTATTTTTCAAAGGATTCGACGATAAGAGTCGATCGCTTTCGACCTTCAGTGTGGTCGTGATGGCATGTGCAAATTGTGCATGCATTTGGAGTCGCCACCGGTCTTTCTTGAAGGGTAGACCGAAAACATTACTGACCGATTGGGAGAGATCGATCAGTTCTGCGGAACCAGAGATTTTGGGTTCGGGGACTTGGTTACGCTGGTGTCATTACCAACGCCCTTTCGGTACCTAACGCGAGTGATTTTCCTGACTAAGAGTTCATGCAGGCGCAAGTTTGGGTGAGGTAGGTTTGATTCAGGGTTTCATGCAGATTGGACGACTATTCCTATCAATCACAATCAAATTAAATGAAAGCGCAAACAAGTGCATAAATAAATCTCATCGATGCACATCAATTCGAGTCAATGGCTTCCCAGCATAGCCATAAAGGCTTAGGAAAGGTGTGATTTCGGACCGGGGTAAAATGGGAAGACTTGGAGGCGATTTAGCCCGAAGGGCAAAATCGTCAATTTTTTGGAAGATTGGGATACCGAATTACCCAAAATATTCCATGGCCAGTTGATTGTGGCCATTTCCCATTTTGAGAATTTTTTTGGAATTTCTTGATTTTTCTTTAATTTTTGGGAGACGATTCGCCCAAAGGGAGAAATCGTCATTTTAAGAAGAGTCGGGTTCAAAACACCCGGGATGAGACTTGGCCAGTTGTTTATGGCCATTTCCTATTTTTTGGGATTTTCTTGGATTTTTTAGAATTTTTTTGGAAGAAGGTTTGCCGGAAAGGCAAAACCGTCATTTCTGAAAAGATCGGGGGTCAAATGACCCGAAGCAGGTCGTGGCCAGTTGAATGTGGCCATTTCCTATTTTCTGGAATTTTTTAGAATTTTTCTGAATTTTCCGAATATTTTTGAATTTTTTATGATTTTCCATTTTTTATTGATTTTACAAATTTTTATTATTTTTTTATTATTTTCTGAATTTTTTAATATTTTAAAATATTTTCCGGGCCGGGTCAAACCCGGCCCGCGCCTCGCGGGCACCCGGCCCGACCCTACGGGTCGCAACCGGCCTAAGACGACGCCGTTTTTGATTTTTTGAGAATTTTCTAATTTTTTATCATTTTTTTATTATACCCGAAAATCAACGGATCGGACGGCTCTCATCGTGCCACGTGGCAACTCCCGGTGCGTCCGATCTCGAACAAGATCAGACGTTCCACAGCAAGCCACTTGGCACAATCTCAGCCTTCTGATCGATTTTAATTAATTATATGAAAAACATTTTTTTATTTTTCGAAAAATCCAGATCGCGACATGTGGCACGTGCTCCACCGTCCGATCTGATTTTATTTTTGTTCCCGGTCATGGCCCACCACGCTGACGTGGCTGCTGACGTGGCATGCCACGTCAGCGTTGACCCGTTGACCGCCGGCGACTTCGCCGGAGGAGACGATGAACAGTGATTTTTCCGGCGAAAGTCGCCGGAAAACCCGCCGGAGAGCCCAAACCGAAGTAAAACCCACCGCTTTGAGTCCCGATTTTAATACATGTCGATCCCCCTCATACCCCACATCAATATCCAGCTTAAACATGGCTAAATTAACGCCGGGAATCGATCAAATGGATGTCCACCGAACCGGCGCCGGCGAACAAAATTTTGCAGAAATTTTTTTTTTTGTTTAAAGCTTGATCCTGCTCAATCCCTAGCATTTAATGGGGTCAGGGAAACTCACCTGAAGTTCCTCGGAGCTCAGCAACCGCCGCTTGCGCCGATGAAGCTCTCGGCTCGATCCGGGCGCGTTCGAGCTCCGGCCATTGCTTCCGGCGCGGTTTCGATGCGTAATAAACACATAAACGAGCTTAGAGTCGGTGATAGAACAGCTTCTAGGCTAGATTCGCACAAAATGAGGTCTAGCAAGGCGCGGCCGAGGCCCGAAAAATACAAAGCTCACTTGGGCAATTCGTCGAGCAAATGGTGTGCGACGGTGGAATTAGAGTTTAACGGGGATACCGACCTGTCCCGAGCTTGAAGACGGCTTCCGGAGCTCCGGTGAGGCTCTGTTGGTGTCGCTGAAGCTCGAGGATTCCCTCTCTGCCTGCCTCTTGCTCGAACTCTCTCGGTCTCAACTCCCTCTCTCATTCTCGGCGAACTCCCTCTCCCGGCCTCCTTTTGTCCATGGCCGACCGGCTTTTCGCCCACTTCTCCTTGCTTCCCGCTCCTGTCCTCTTTCTTTTCTTTTCTTTCGTTTTACGAACCGACCCCAGCTGCCGCTCTGTCGCCGGTGAGGTCCCCTGCCTTTCTTCTTTTTTTTTTTTTAGCTTTCGGCCGGTGGGTCTGCAACTAAGTTGCAGACCCGGTCGGACCGGGTCGGGTCGGGCCTGACCCGACCGGCCCGGTTCGACCAATTTCGCCCAATTGGGTCCCAAATCGACCCATTTTCATGAAATTGATGGCAAAATCGGACTCCTTGACATGTTTTCTATCAAATATGAGTATTTTCGTGAATCAATTGATTGAAATTTAGTGAAAACCCCAAATTGCCCTTAGGATCCGAAATTGATTGTTGCTTAATCGAGGGTCTAAACGACTGAATTAGTCCAAATTGAGGCCACCAATGGATTAAGCAAGATGAAAACTATAGGGAAGAGGTGTTTGATTTTAATGGGTATGCCCGTGTGAAATTTAATTTCGAGATTTGTGAAACCGGAGACTAAATTGAAAGATTTTTATGCAATTAAGCCCTTTTGGTTAAAATTGATTGAATTGGAGGGCAAATTGACCCAATTGCACTTCGAGACTTTAGAATTCAATGTCATAGCTTATGAAAAGTGAGAATTGAAAATTAAAAGACTCGAAAAGGAATTTTTTTGCTCGGTTCGGGTTTATGTTTGTGAAGGAACATAGTGACCCGAGCCGAATTTTCAAGATTTAAAGTGACACACTTGAAGAGGAAATTAAAACAAAATTATTGAATATTTTTGTGTATTTTTCTGACCACGAATGGTATTTTTCTGATTTTTTGGGTATTTTTATAATTAAATAAATTCGAAAAATATTATAAAATACCAAAAAATATTTTTTGTTCAAAATTGGTTCCCGAGGCTAGGCCAAGGCTTCCAAAGTTGATTTTGTGATTTTATGACCTTTTTTTGATATTTTTAATTAATTTTAAAGAATAAAAACAACAATAATAAATGGTCAAAAATCAGGTGTCAACAGCTGCCCCTCTTTGAGAGGAATCTCGTTTTCTCTCAAAGATAAGGTGGCACCTGATTCTTAACCGACTCAACTGGGAAAATGAGAGAAGAAATGCTACGACATTGAATCCTTAGGGCTCTTGATAAAAGCTCAAATTAATTCCCGGGTTAATCCAACAATTTGAACATGGGCCGAGAAGAGAGAGGCTTACCTGAAACTCACCTGTCGGATGCTGCCGGTTGTGACGACTTTCAAGAAGATGCCTAGGACTCGTCATTCAGAATATCCTAGGGAGATTAAGCTCTGACCTGTATGGTAGGTCATACCATTATGGAATTCCTAACCGGTAGGAACCTAAAGAAGGCGCATCCTTTCTTTGGGAATTTGCCAAGGATTTTGATCCGTATGGTGGATTAGACCATAAGCGGTTCGCCTACAATAAGGCTTACCTAGGAAAACAACTTCTTCAACATCTGGAATTAGTCAAAGTTTCGATCCGTATGGTGGATCGGACCATTGGGTTGATCCTTATGGCGGTATCTACCTTTGAGTTGACCCTTCAGGCGGTTTCTACCTTTGATTTGACCCTTCAGGCGGTTTCTACCTTTGATTTGACCATTCAGGCGGTTTCTACCTTTGAGTTGACCCTTCAGGCGGTTTCTACCTTTGTTTTGACCCTTCAGGCGGTTTCTACCTTTGATTTGACCCTTCGGGCGGTTTCTACCTTTGTTTTGACCCTTCAAGCGGTTTCTACATTTGATTTGACCCTTCAGGCGGTTTCTACCTTCGTTTTGACCCTTCAAGCGGTTTCTACCTTTGATTTGACCCTTCAGGCGGTATCTACCATTGATTTGACCCTTCAGGCGGTATCTACCTTCAGTTTGCTTTAAAAAGGGGTCTCATGACGAGGGTTCTCCACGTCCGATGAGACTGCTTGATTTTTGAGAAGGGGTCTCATGACGAGGGTTCTCCACGTCCGATGAGACTGTTTGATATTTTGAAAATGGGTCTCATGACGAGGGTTCTCCACGTACGATGAGACTGTTTGATATTTTGAAAATGGGTCCTGGGACGAGGGTTCTCCACGTCTGCTGGGACTGTTTGATATTTTGAAAATGGGTCCTGGGACGAGGGTTCTCCACGTCTGATAGGATTTTTTCTTTTAAAAGGGTTTTTCTTCCCCTCTTTTTTTAGAGATCCCGAAGTTTGTCGGGAATTCAGTTTTTGAAGCAGTGAAAGATTTTATTTTGACAAAGCTTCACTTGAGTCTGTTGAGGCGACATTCTAGGAGCTGGGTTCTCCAGGTATCCTGCAGAAGTTTGAGCCTGAAAGATTTTTCTTCACCAAGAAAACGTTAGTAATCTTTGGGAAGACCACGGCTGTCCATTTGACAAAAACCGTATGACTTAAGTTTTAATCGTGAAACGTGCATTTTGATGCTGGAGGTTATCCAAAGCATTCTTGCAGCATGCAGATGTGATCACAAATCCCTTGCACGGAAAATCTGGATCAACAGTTTGAGAATCCCAAAAAGGTTTTGTTCAAAACATCAATTGGAATATTTCTCGACAAGGAGGCCATCTCACCTGTTTTGAGGTAGTGGTTTTTATAGGGGATGCACTCAATTCCCTACTAACCTGTGCCTAGGTTTTAGGCTCATTCGCAACGCATACATTTTGATCGGTCAGGAGGTCTTCCACGGGACCGTAATGTTGGGCTTGGATATTGGCTTTCAAGGGAGGGGACTCGCTTTGGAGTCGAGGCCATTGAATGAAAGTCTTCACCATCTGCTCCGGGTTTACAAGTCAAGAACCCTGCAAAATGAGAAAGAAATAGTCTTGCTCGTACTTCTTCGAGCTAAGCTATATGTTAACCCAAGTGTCCTAGTCAGAGAAGACTGTTTCAGGGTTATGATGTTGGTAGGATTGGGGACCGAAAAATGCTTGTTTTTTGCCCAGAATTTATGAAAGGTTTGACATTGGTGATCATTGCAAATTTACCACCAGCCCTTTCCTCTCTGCACCTTCAGTTTTTGGGATGCGCAATCGATTTTGAGGTGTGCACCAGCTCTTTAGAGAGCGTCTCGTCGCATTAAGAGACTGATGACTCTGTCTGGGTCTCTGCTCCACGCTTGACACCATTTGGGGAGTAGTTTTTTTTTTCTGACTCCTTTAGGGGTCTTTCTCTCTTCCCAACTAGGCTTCATTGGGGATCAAGCAAACAGCTTGCACAAGCATCGGCCTTGCTTTTACCAGACACTTTGCTTTTTCTTAATGCCGTGGATTTTTCTCATTCATTTTTGAAATCCCACTTTTTCTCATCTTCATGGGATCATGTTAGACATATAGTCTAAACATGCTTTAAATATCAGTCCGGGAATTCTCTTCGTAATCCCTGAGTCTTGAACTCTTTCGTTTCTGAAGTGATGCTGCATCCGTCTTGGAATGTGCAATGATCACCAACGGGTTCATGAAATGAATTTGTAGGCTCAACTTGGCTATGCAAAGGATATGGTGTGTGGGATAGAGAAATGAATGCTTCTCGTCATCCTATGGCACTTGGATTACCATATAAACAACACACAAAGATTGATGTTAGTCCGAGCAAGAAAATTTCTAACCATTTTCTCCTGATGTTGCTAGACTCACCTCCATTCTGCCCCAATGTGGGGTGGTTCTTGACAGGGTTGAGAATGAAAACCGCCGTTCAAAGGGGTTGTCAATGGTCACCTATAGTGTTTTGGGATATGAAACGAATGCCTCCGTCATCCCAATCCATGTAATTGCTGCGAACAATCCCTACTTCCGTAGGTCCAGATTTTGTTATCTGCCCACTCCACTCATCTCTCAAGTGTGTGTTGGACGTGTTCGGATTTAGGCTTTGCCTCTCGTCTTTTGAGAAAACATCCTTTTGAAAATTTTGAACCATTTAATCATATTTGGAAAAATTCATTTCCTTCTTTCCCAAAATTTATCCATTGAGGGGATTTTGTGATGTATCGTGCATGTTTTATTCATGCTTTGGGCAACCTCCGGATTTAAATCATGAACATCGATGCATTGGATAATTTTCATGATGGCTGAAAGGATTGTAACATTCTTTATCTCCAGCTAACTGGGAAAGGGATACTTACCTACCTGTCGCGACTGCAGACCCCTGAAAATGTAAGAGAAGCATATCATTGTATATTCACGAATTTTTTTGAAAATCGAAACGATACATCCTACCCTCGGTCATGTACCCTAACAAGTAGTACGTGGGATGTAACAACTTGTTCGTCTCCAAGGCGACTCCCCTGTTAAGGATAAACAATGAGTGTCAATTCATATTCCCAAATTCAAGATAAATTGGGACGATACAACTTTACTCTTGGTTCTCATCCCGTTCTGATGTTGCGCATTGATATGAATAACATCTATCGAATCCGCCTATCCATGCTTGGAGTGTTTGTAACATCAATGTTTCATCTGCCCCCAGTTAGGCAACGTCTGTTCTGTTATTTGAACGCCTGACTCTTTGAGTGCTTTATCCATGTTTATCATCTGAGAAGGAAAAGAAATGAGACATTACTTTGGTATTTGATTGAAGACCGTTTAGGAACGATACATCGTTTTACCAAATGGGTGGCCTCGCGGCCAAACGTATTTCGTACTGAAGGGGTAGATCCCATTATGCTCCGCGGGTGATAGTCATCGTTAGGGGAACTTGCTCCACGGATTAAGCGATTAATCCACGGCCTTCGGCTTGAAGATGTTCAAAGGGTAATATTGACACTCACGCGCAATTAGTTACAAGCGTAAATGAGAAATGCTCCCCTGAGAACCTTACAGATGAGGTTACCAATACATTCATTCAGGGTATTCAACCTCTCTCCCTTGAGCATTTTTTTTTGAACAATCGCGCCTTGAATTAAACACATAATCGTCGACTTTGTATCACCATTACAAGAGTCCGTCCGTCTCAGGCTGATCGAGCCAGAAATTGAGTTCCTCCCCAAGAAAATCGCTCGAATCTCCGAGCCATTGATGCTCAGGTCGGGTGCCACCGATCGCTGGCAATGAATCTCTCTCATCCCTTTCTCCCTGAGCGATCTGATTCCTCGAATTGGAACATCCATTGTTGTCCTGTTGAGGCTGTGGTTCATATTCCTGGGGGGTATTGAGACGGCTCAGGGGGTTGTTCAGCTGATCGATCCAAAAGGAAAGGTCTTCCTCAAGGAAATCGTCAGCTTCCTCGAGCCATTGACGCTCGAGTCGGGCAGAATCGACCGCTGGAGAAGGATTTTTTTCATTGTATTCGGCATGAGCATCTTGATTCCACGAACTAGAACTTACGCTGCTGTTTTGCACAGTTGCATGTGCATCCTCTGTCAGTGCTGGGTCGGTTGTAGGAATAGCATCTCCGACAGGTTGGTGTTCAAATTGGGGAGGCTCTAGTTGCTGGAGCTGCGATACGTGCTCCCGAAAAGTATCATAGTCATGGCCATATCTGTCATTTTGGCTCGAGCCGGCTCCATCTGGGTTTAGTGTTACCAAGCCTTTCTTCATCAAATTTCTGTAGCATTTGAGGTGACTCTTGACATTTTTTTTGGTAACTCCTGTTACGTTCATGACCTTGAGTACGTTCTCTGGGCGCGCCGAGTAGATTCCGAGTTGTTGAACTGCATCCTCAAACTTACGATGAAGCTCTTGGGTCTAGCAAAGCCTCCTTTTTTTTCTTTTTGCTAACCAGAGCAGCGTTAGCAACTCGGTGGCTGCTCTCTTCGTGATATGATTGTGTTGCGAGTTGCTTTGGGAGAAGTTCACCGTCAAGTGGACCCCACTCATTATTATAGAGGCTCCATGTACCAATAGACTCCGCTCTAGTGTTGATCTGCCCCAGTAAACCTTGGACGGTATCCGACTGCTCTGGAGGATGTTGTGGAAGGCTTTGCGACAAGTGAGCATTATCCATCTGCATATATGACCCCTCGAGGAACGTTTCGCTGATTGGGATAGGGTCGCTGCAGTTAAGGCAAGCAGCCGCGTTCAGAGCCTTTTTACACATCGTGTTTTCCATTCGGAGCTGTTCGGTTTTCTCTCTTATGATCTGCAACTCGCGGCGTCTGAGTTTATCCATCCACCGGGCCCGTTTGTTGCGAAACCAAAGCTTGACTCTCGCGGGCTCCATCCCTAGCGTTTGGCCTAGTTCAGCTCTCTGCTCCCCCGTTGGATGGGGGCATTCTTTGAAAAAGACATTAAGCCCTCGGCGTTGGCGTGTAGTGTGGCGTTTTTGGAATTTCCCACTCCAGCGTCGATCATCGTCGCTGACATTCTCGCCGCCGAGGGTTTGGGTTTCTTTGCTGGAAGAGCCAATCTCCATAGCCTTTGTGCCGAATTGAGCTCCAAGATCTTCACATTCTTCTAGCAGTTCAAGCTCAGGGATCTCTAGGTCGGGCGCCTCCAACAGGTAACGATAGCCTCCGGGCATGCTGGATCGAAATATCACCGTTTGATTTTTGTTCGCTCGACTTTCTCCACTCTTTCTGGGATGCTCACCCTCTTCGCAACTCTCTCTTTTTTTTTTAGAGATTAAGCGTGTTCCAAGAATCGCCCTTTTGATTCAGATAAAGGTTGTTTAATGAGCGTTCCTCTCGAGACTTTGTGATTCCCCATTACTCTTTCTACATGAATGGGTCTTGAAAATCTCTCGCGTCAATTTCGCTTTATCGAGCACTACGCTTGTCCCCCTAGCTCAGTCTCCCAAGCAATAGATCTGTCGACCTTTCGGCGCCACTATGTTTTGCTAAGCCCGAGATCATAGGACAATGGTGGATCCGTGACTTACCGAGGATGCATTAATCAAATCTGCTTAGCCCCGCTGAACATAAACAATTATTATAACTTTTCGTTTCTTATTCGAGCGTTGTAAGGTGAGAGATCGATGTCGAGAAGATTGGCGTTTTAGTCTAATCAGATTCAGTCTCTCAAACAATCTTCTGACCTTCATTCTCTTCTCTACCATTCAATCGCACATGGCTTCCTCTCCTGTACCTGTTGCCTTAGCCGAAGCTTCAATCCAATGGGAGAGGTTTTATCACCTCCTGGGTAGAGGTTATGGTTATATAAATACTCATCCTGAAGTTGAGGTTGAAATCCGTACTCTGATTCCTGCCTTGGACACCGCATGTATCGAGGGTACGAGGCTGCAAAGGGAGTTTGTGATCTTCCCAACTCTTTTCACCAATTTCGTGGGGGCTTATGAAGTCGCTAGCCGGGATGTCACTTTAGCCTGCATCGTGCGAGCCCGTTATCAAGACAGAGCTGATTCCTTGGTGTTGGCCATGCTGACGGCCGATAACCAAAAGAGAGTTGTTGAATATGCCAACGCCCAGGTCTCACTGTTAGCCCGTGAGAGGGACAACTTGATAGAGCGTCTGGCTCTCTGTCAAACCGTCTTTGAGCAAGATCAGAACAATCTCATGCTGAGGTTCAGTGCACATGGTTGGAGGAAAGGTTGGACGATCTGACTGTGGATATAGCTCGTGGGAGAGCGCTGGCCTTGGATTTAGGGCATGAATCTGAGTACCACGAGGCCAAGGTGAACGAGCTTAAGGAGAAATGCCGCCTCCTTCTCTTCAAGCTTGAAGAACTTGACTCTCGGAGCGCTGGCTGTAGGCAAGGCATGGATAACATGGAGAGTCAATTGAGCTCTTTCGTGATGCTCATTAGAACTCATTTCGGGTTTACAGTTCCTCCTTAGTAATCCATTTGTAAAGTCTCCTGTCGAGTGAAAATAAATGCGAGTTTTTGTATATGTTCCTTTATCTTACGCATGGTTGCCGAGCCAAGAAAGGTCATCGCTTCCGAACCCACGTAATTTCCCTTTTCACATGTGCCAACAGCTTGGTTACACATTATTTCCATGACTTGACGTTTTTCATTTGAACGATTTGAATGTCTTGTGGGAAATGGATTTGTAGCAGCTCAAAATTTTAAGGTTGCCCTTGATCTTGCGGTCATGGTGTTTGAGGCAGTTAATGATCTCTCACTTTCGAGGTCGTTCATGCTCCGTTCGCCACTTATGCTGTCATTTCTGCCTTCACGTGTTGAGTTGATTCATCTCGAACCTAACACAAGAAGGGATTGACGTATCTAAACATGATGATGCTCGCAGGCAGCATTGTGCAAAATCAACTCTGACTATTAAAGAAGAAAACAAATGCTTCGCTGGGAATTTTACAATGAAAGGAATAAGGGATACATCCCTCTCACGTACATGCCTCTCTGCCTACGGGTATGACCAACTCATCGCGTCTCAACTCAGCTGCGCGGTTACCGTTTGCAGATCATGGCTGCAAACGTTTGATAGCCTCCCATTGATCGAACAAGGCATCAAGTCCTTCATCGAAGAAGTCATTTGATTTTTCGAACGATCGATGCACGGGTTGAGGAACATCACCCGATGGGTTCTTCGAGCCGGAATTTATGTCCTTGTTTGAGAATACAAGAGGAGGGTTGACTGGTTCACCATCAAAGACATTCCCTCCCTGGGAGTTGGGTAAACCAGAATGCTCAAAGCATTCTTCTATTAACTCATCTGAAATCATATGTCCCTCTTGAGTAGACCCTTGGTCACCAACAAAAAGAACACTGGTGGATGGTTGCTGCTCGTGCAGAGGAATGATCATTTGCTGCACTTGTGATACGGACCCTTGATGAATACCGAAATGATTCAGAGAGGTGTCTTGCACAATTTCTGGACAATAGGCAGTAGAACGGCTGGTTTGGTTGGTGTCGAGATTTGGCTGAGCCTCTCTTGGCGCACGACCGTTGTGTTCGCGGTCATGCTTGGTGCTCGAGTTCCGGTCGGGCTCTTTTAGGTTCAGCGAGGCATGACGTCGTCTTAGCACCCTTCGGTAACTATTAAGGTGGTTCGCGACTACCTGTAGAAAAATTCCCGGTTCATTCATGGCATCAAGTACGCGTGCTGCACACGCTGGTTTAAGTCCTGCTTCTCGAACCGCGTCGAGGAACTTGCGATGAAGCCTCGGAGTCCAAGCGAATTTCTTTTTTTGGTGTTTCAGCATGGCGTCGACGACTGGTATCTGTTGTGGAGGAAGTGGATCGGTTTCGCACTGGTCAGGGGCAAAAATAGGCCTATCATCGGGGAAAGTATAGCGACGCATAACCCATTCTCCAGAAGTCGGTTCGAGGGAGTGGGGTTGCGGAAGAGCACTCATGACCTTCATGGAGGGATTGTCATGGAGCAACCCCCGGAGGTCGATAGGGCCACCGTAATTGAGGCAAACGGTAGTGACAAGAGTTCTCTTGTACCATATGTTCTCTGCCCGTAGTTGGTCGTATTCTTCCACCAGAGTGGAAAGCTCTTGACGTCTGCAATGCTCGACCATTCTGGCCCTCCTGTTTTGAAACCAACATCTGACTCTCGTAGCCTTCATCCCCAACCTTTGGCTTAACTCTTCTATTTGCTCTACGCTCGGATGAGGAGATTCTCTGAAAACGGCTTCAAACACCCGGGTCTCCTCCTTACTATGGGGCTGGCGATTTTTTTCTTTTCGAGGTTGGCCATCGTTGCCGTTGTCGTCGTCGTAGTCATGGCAATCTCGAACGTCGTTGCCGGGGAGGTTAGGCTCCATGGCTTCCGTATCAGGCTCGACCTCGGAACCTTCGAGGTCTTCGAATTGGATACTATCTAGGACTTTTGGGTCAGTCATTTCTAACAATTGACGGTGACTCTCAAACATATTTGATTAGGGAGAGGTTGCTCGATCTCTCATTTACTCTTCCTCGTATGTTCACTCTCTCTAAACCTTCTTCTGAGTGATTTTGCATGTTCAGGAGACGCTCTTCGAGCCCGGAAGATGATCACCAAGCAAGCGCTCCCCTCGAGATTTTGAATTTCTCGCTTTGTCGCTTTTCTTCCTTTTCCATTGTGGAGAGATCACGGATCGCTTTTCTTTCCTCGATAGCCGAATTTGTCCCCCACTATCTTTCCCAAAAGACTGAACTATGTTTACCATCCGCTCAGCTTTTCAATACAATGAAACTGTCGAACTTTATCGCGGCTTCTTCGATAGTCGCGTTCGACTCCCGCTCCCCCTCAATAATGATGAAACCGACAGCGCTTTTACAACTTTTCAAACTCGTCAGGCCTGAAATCGCGGATCAAGACAGGTCTGATGATTCACGGGAGGAGCAGCCCCTGCTTTACATTAATTACCCCGGCTCCACAAGCATTATTGCTGCAACTTTTCTCATCTTCGGGTTACTATGAAACGAGGAGTTAATGCAGAGAAGGTTAGTGCTCTCCTTCGACCAGCTTTCACTTTCATTCATTCCATTGCACTCGTTTTTTCCTCCATCTTTCCAACGGGAAATGACTTCATCTTCTGTTTCTTCCTCTGACTCTTCCCATGCTTGCGTTTTTTCAATAGCAGTCTCGGCCCGATGGGAAAAGCTCTATAATCTCTTGGGTCGGGGCTATGCTTATATAGCCGATCATCTGGAGATCGAGGCTGAGATCCGCGTTCTATTCGAGGCCACAGACTCTACTTCCATCGAGGGTACTGAGTTGGAGAAGGAGTATAAAACCTTTCCGGCCCTCTTTGCAAACTTTCTGGAGGCTTACCGTGTTGCTCACCGGGAAGTTCTTGTGGCTCGTGTCTTGCGAGCCCGCTACGAAGACCGCTGTGACTGCCTGACGTTGACTAACTTCGTAGCTGACAGCCACAATAAGGTTATGGAAACTGCCAACGAGCGGGTCTCAACGATGCTTCGTGAACGGGGAAATTTGGTGGAGCGTTTGGCCTTGTGCCTGACCACCTATGAGCACGATCGTCGTAACATCATGTTGAAGTTCCAGAGCGAGTGGCTGGAAGAGCGACTCGATACTGTTACGGCGGATGTATCCCGTGGGAGGGAATTGGTCCGGGACCTGGAACTTGCTGCTGAAGATCACAGGGCCAAGGTTGCTGATCTTAAGAATGAGTGCAAGCGCCTTCTTTTCCAGCTCGCGGATCGTGATATACGGAGCGGCGAGTGTAGGCAGGGAATCAACCATATGGAGGGCCAATTGAGCTATTTCGTGCTGCTCATTAGGACTCACTTCGGCTTTACTTTCCCACCTCGCTGATCTGTATTAATCTGCTTTTGAATCCTTCAATTTGAGCAAGAATGAATGAAAGCTCATGTGTGTGTTTTAGCTTTCATATGGCCCACTTCTTCAAACATCTGAACATCCTCAACTTGGGGTGAGCTGAACCATAATATCGATAAGTCGAGCAAATATTTTCTGATCTTTTAATTCGCTCATGATTGGATGAAAGAATATTCCCCAGATTTATCCACGAAAAGATATCTCTTTACTACATGTTTTTTTTTTTAACCTGCAAATGAAAAGACTGAATCAGAAGGAAGAATTTGAAAAAAAAGAAAGCAAAAACCCCTTTCAATCCTATGCTTGCCCATGATTAATAAGGACAAGAACTTTTACAAGAATTAATCTTGTGCGAAAAGTTTTTATCAATATTCCTCGAAGGGAAGCATATTGTTGAAAGGAATGTAATTCGCGATAATCGCTTTTGATCAATTTCGAGAGGAACGAATTACTCAAAAGTGCAAGACATGATAACGCGTCTTAAATTCAATTGAAGATATGGCGTCCAAATTAAGGCCATTTGCTAAGAACAAGAGTAATTTGGACGTCTATCTCGTCCTTAAATTTGAAACAACGCCGATATTCTTGATCAATTATCGTGAATTACCAGTGGCGTATAATATGCATGAACCAATTCAAGTGTATAATTCCTTCTAGCGAAATTGGGGTTGGATTACCCTATACGACCAAAAAGGTCGTGCAAGATTTCCAATTTTAATTTCCTCTAAAGGAATTATAAATTTGACTTGGGAGTATTCGGATGATTAGAGAAAATGCCACTATCACATTCCCATGACCCGTCAAAAGAAATACAACCAAGTTCCATCTGAATGTATACACCAATAGATCCCTAATACAATCACTCTAAGGGGTGAGATGGAGAAAAACCTCAGTAAAAATAAACCCTATACAAGAGGACTAGTAATGGAAAATGAAACAAAGGAATGTGATCCTAACGTTTAAGGATGCCCCAGTTTCGATCTGTGTCTTCAGGATCATTTGCCCCAACTCGTCATCTTCGTTGGATGGTACCTCAATAATGTCCACAGTATGCTCCTTTATCGCACACTCGGTGTTCGTCGTGGGATATCACCCTCCTCATCTTCTATCAAGGACGTTGAAATGGCATTTAATCTAATCACCGGAATGCATCGAATGAAATGCCTATATTTATATGAACTGTAATAGATTTGAGGGATAGATAGTCTTACCAACCAAACTCGTCGACTTGTGTGCGGTTTTAGGTGTACCAACCGCCCAAAGACATGCGCATGAGACAAGTGATGATGAACTTCTAAAAATCAGGGGGTTTGGTACTTAAGGTCAAGGCTCCCACCTCGAGTTCTAGAAAGAGCCGATTCCATTGCACAACTATCGTTGCATTGGGACTCGATCCATAGTTCGAAGCGAGCGGAATTGAAAAGTGGATTACCCCGTGTTTTTCCTCACGGAGATTCCATTTTCAATTCCTTCTACTGTATTCCCAAAGGCGGCGCCCGGGGTTTTAGGCGCGGTTGTGTGTGTCCATGTGTCGTGATCACCATAATGCAAGTCATGCACAACAGCTTATCAGTCAGCGCTTCAAATCATCCACAAAACATACATTCCTACGCCAACCTGCATAAGACAATGTTAATCACGGACTACACCCCTTATTTCTCCAATCTGCAAAAACATATGACACCTATCATAAGCGGACTTACCTCACCTTCAAGAGCGCCTGCAGGGTTAGAAATATCACTCAGCGTTTTAATTACGGCCTAAGTCCACTTGGGGTCTAGAACCATAGGTTCTAGAACAAAGTTCCCCAGCGGAGTCGCCAGCTGTCGCGACCCGTCCGAAAGCGGACGCGGCTAATGGATTACCGATCGCGGGTCTTGGATCGGCGCGGGCCCTCCCAGGCCCATACCAAATCGCGGCGGGAGTATTTTTCAAAGGATTCGACGATAAGAGTCGATCGCTTTCGACCTTCAGTGTGGTTGTGGTGGCATGTGCAAATTGTGCATGCATTTGGAGTCGCCACCGGTCTTTCTTGGAGGGTAGACCGGAAACCTTACTGACCGATTGGGAGAGATCGATCAGTTCTGCGGAACCAGAGATTTTGGGTTCGGGGACTTGGTTACGCTGGTGTCATTACCAACGCCCTTTCGGTACCTAACGCGAGTGATTTTCCTGACTAAGAGTTCATGCAGGCGCAAGTTTGGGTGAGGTAGGTTTGATTCAGGGTTTCATGCAGATTGGACGACTATTCCTATCAATCACAATCAATTTAAATGAAAGCGCAAACAAGTGCATAAATAAATCTCATCGATGCACATCAAATCGAGTCAATGGCTTTCCAGCATAGCCATAAAGGCTTAGGAAAGGTGTGATTTCGGACCGGGGTAAAATGGGAAGACTTGGAGGCGATTTAGCCCGAAGGGCAAAATCGTCAATTTTTTGGAAGATTGGGATACCGAATTACCCAAAATATTCCATGGCCAGTTGATTGTGGCCATTTCCCATTTTGAGAATTTTTTTGGAATTTCTTGATTTTTCTTTAATTTTTGGGAGACGATTCGCCCAAAGGGCGAAATCGTCATTTTAAGAAGAGTCGGGTTCAAAACACCCGGGATGAGACTTGGCCAGTTGTTTATGGCCATTTCCTATTTTTTGAGATTTTCTTGGATTTTTTAGAATTTTTTTGGAAGAAGGTTTGCCGAAAGGGCAAAACCGTCATTTCTGGAAAGATCGGGGGTCAAATGACCCGAAACAAGTCGTGGCCAGTTGAATGTGGCCATTTCCTATTTTCTGGAATTTTTTAGAATTTTTCTGAATTTTCCGAATATTTTTGAATTTTTTATGATTTTCCATTTTTTATTGATTTTTCAAATTTTTATTATTTTTTTATTATTTTCTGAAGTTTTTAATATTTTAAAATATTTTCCGGGCCGGTTCAAACCCGGCCCGCGCTTCGCGGGCACCCGGCCCGACCCTACGGGTCGCAACCGGCCTAAGACGACGTCGTTTTTGATTTTTTGAGAATTTTCTAATTTTTTATCATTTTTTTATTATACCCGAAAATCAACGGATCGGACGGCTCTCATCGTGCCACATGGCAACTCCTGGTGCGTCCGATCTCGAACAAGATCAGACGTTCCACAGCAAGCCACTTGGCACAATCTCAGCCTTCTGATCGATTTTAATTAATTATCTGAAAAACATTTTTTTATTTTTCGAAAAATCCAGATCGCGACATGTGGCACGTGCTCCACCGTCCGATCTGGTTTTATTTTTGTTCCCGGTCATGGCCCACCACGCTGACGTGGCTGCTGACGTGGCATGCCACGTCAGCGTTGACCTGTTGACCGCCGGCGACTTCGCCGGAGGAGACGATGAACAGTGATTTTTCCGGCGAAAGTCGCCGGAAAACCCGCCGGAGAGCCCAAACCGAAGTAAAACCCACCGCTTTGAGTCCCGATTTTAATACATGTCGATCCCCCTCATACCCCACATCAATATCCAGCTTAAACATGGCTAAATTAACGCCGGGAATCGATCAAATGGACGTCCACCGAACCGGCGCCGGCGAACAAAATTTTGCAGAAATTTTTTTTTAGTTTAAAGCTTGATCCTGCTCAATCCCTAGCATTTAATGGGGTCAGGGAAACTCACCTGAAGTTCCTCGGAGCTCAGCAACCGCCGCTTGCGCCGATGAAGCTCTCGGCTCGATCCGGGCGCGTTCGAGCTCCGGCCATTGCTTCCGGCGCGGTTTCGATGCGTAATAAACACATAAACGAGCTTAGAGTCGGTGATAGAACAGCTTCTAGGCTAGATTCGCACAAAATGAGGTCTAGCAAGGCGCGGCCGAGGCCCGAAAAATACAAAGCTCACTTGGGCAATTCGTCGAGCAAATGGTGTGCGACGGTGGAATTAGAGTTTAACGGGGATACCGACCTGTCCCGAGCTTGAAGACGGCTTCCGGAGCTCCGGTGAGGCTCTGTTGGTGTCGCTGAAGCTCGAGGATTCCCTCTCTGCCTGCCTCTTGCTCGAACTCTCTCGGTCTCAACTCCCTCTCTCATTCTCGGCGAACTCCCTCTCCCGGCCTCCTTTTGTCCATGGCCGACCGGCTTTTCGCCCACTTCTCCTTGCTTCCCGCTCCTGTCCTCTTTCTTTTCTTTTCTTTCTTTTTACGAACCGACCCCAGCTGCCGCTCTGTCGCCGGTGAGGTCCCCTGCCTTTCTTCTTTTTTTTTTTTTAGCTTTCGGCCGGTGGGTCTGCAACTAAGTTGCAGACCCGGTCGGACCGGGTCGGGTCGGGCCTGACCCGACCGGCCCGGTTCGACCAATTTCGCCCAATTGGGTCCCAAATCGACCCATTTTCATGAAATTGATGGCAAAATCGGACTCCTTGACATGTTTTCTATCAAATATGGGTATTTTCGTGAATCAATTGATTGAAATTTAGTGAAAACCCCAAATTGCCCTTAGGATCCGAAATTGATTGTTGCTTAATCGAGGGTCTAAACGACTGAATTAGTCCAAATTGAGGCCACCAATGGATTAAGCAAGATGAAAACTATAGGGAAGAGGTGTTTGATTTTAATGGGTATGCCCGTGTGAAATTTAATTTCGAGATTTGTGAAACCGGAGACTAAATTGAAAGATTTTTATGCAATTAAGCCCTTTTGGTTAAAATTGATTGAATTGGAGGGCAAATTGACCCAATTGCACTTCGAGACTTTAGAATTCAATGTCATAGTTTATGAAAAGTGAGAATTGAAAATTAAAAGACTCGAAAAGGAATTTTTTTGCTCGGTTCGGGTTTATGTTTGTGAAGGAACATAGTGACCCGAGCCGAATTTTCAAGATTTAAAGTGACACACTTGAAGAGGAAATTAAAACAAAATTATTGAATATTTTTGTGTATTTTTCTGACCACGAATGGTATTTTTATAATTAAATAAATTCGAAAAATATTATAAAATACCAAAAAATATTTTTTGTTCAAAATTGGTCCCCGAGGCTAGGCCAAGGCTTCCAAAGTTGATTTTGTGATTTTATGACCTTTTTTTGATATTTTTAATTAATTTTAAATAATAAAAATCACAATAATAAATGGTCAAAAATCAGGTGTCAACAGCGACTGACGGTAATCGCTTCCTGGCGGAGTGGGGGGTCTCCTGAAGGTCTCTCCAAGCTTTGGTCTAGCCTGGAAAGGCCTGCCGACGCTCTGCAATTTCGAGCTTCGCTCTCGACAATGGCGATGGAGAGCGAGCTCTTCCTCTCTCTTTTTCTCTCTCTTCCAATTCTGTTTACCTTCCTCTAACGGAATCCACTTCTCTCTCCCTTCGCGAAGGTCTGTTGGCTTATATATCATTTTCGGTTTTGGCGCCGAATCAGGAAGTTGGGATAGATGACCTTCGCACGTGAAAACGTGTGCGAAATGGTCACCGGCGACCGGCAATTGACGGGCATTAAGTGGCTATTCCGTTCGGGACCTCCGGTGGTTACATTTGGCACGAATTCGACCTGCATTTGGTACTCGTTGACTTTCGCAGGTCTCACGTCTTGACCGGCCGATTACTATCTACTCCGGCGGTCGTTGATCACCATTCTGGTCCGATCGACGGGGAATGGTCTAAAGAATTAAACGCCCAACAATTCCTCTCCGATTATGGTCGATTGGTTGGTCAATTTTGTTGCTGAAATTCAACTTTGTACTATTCATTCACGCGTAGGCCTGAGGAAGACGATGACACTGTTTTGGGCCGATTAGACCGGTCCGACCGGCGGTCAGACCGGTCTGAACCGGTCCCGACTTGCAATTTTCCAAATTAAATCCGAATTAACAGGAAATTTTTGCAATTTAACCTCAGAATCGAATCTAGGGCATGGATTTTATCTAGGAATGTGATTTTGCCCAAAAGTTCACATCAATTTCTAATAAAACCCCAAATTTTCATGTAATTGCAAATTGGGGAATCGTGCAATTGAAGGCTCTAATGATCAAATTGGGCCAAATTACCTATGCCAATTGATTCAAAATGGTGAAAACCATCGGGCAACATGTTTAATTTGCAATGATAGCCCTTGAATGGAAAGTAATTTCAATTATGCCCAATTTTCAAGGATTAAAAAATGCAATTAAGTGTGCAATTTTGCAATTGGGCAATTTGTGCGAACAATTGGGCTAAATTGAAATGGGGGACAATAAGATTGAATGTCAAGATCCTTAAAAATGCCAAAGTTACAAATTAAAAGACTCAATTGGTATTTTTTTCTCAAATTCAATCATATGTGTAACAAAGGAACACCTAAAATTGAATCTGATTTTGGACTTTTTGTAAGGTCAAAAATACAAGGGGTTTAAAATAAAAATATTGACTATTTTTTTCATATTTTTGTGACCTCAAATGCTATTTTTTTTGTCAAAAATGGTTCCTTAGGCTTGGCTAAGGCCACCAAAGTTGATTTTGCAATTTTTTGACTTTTTATGAATTTTTTATGAATTTTCTAAGAAATAACCAAAAAGGGCTGATCCAAAATTAGGTGTCAACAGATCACATCACCACTTGGGAAGTGTTCGAGGCAGAGTTACGGCGCCAGTTCTACCCGGCTTATGCAGAGGAGAAAGCAAGGGATGAACTTCGCCAACTTGAACAGAAATGAGGTGTCCGAGACTATGTGAGACGATTCTCGGAACTGCTGCTCCAAATCCCGTCGATGAATGACCGAGAAGCCAACCATCAATTTGTTGGTGGTCTGAAACCATGGGTAAAGAATGAGATCAGGCGGTCTCATGCGGAAGATCTAGCATCGGCCATGGCTGTGGCCGAAACCATGGTGGAATTTAAGTCAACGGCGACGTCTACAAACAAACCAGACGTTCGTCCAAAGGACAAGGGCATAGTTGGGGGAGATCGTGGCAAACCTCACTATGCTAGTTCTTCAAGCAAGGCGTCTTCAGCTCCTCCTAAAGCGAAGGACGAGTCGAAGGCTGAATCAAGCGAGAAGGATCGCGGAAAGAAGCGGTTCCATGTTAAGTGTTTCATTTGCGACGGCCCACATTTTGCTCACGACTGTGCATCAAAAGGGAAAATTGCTGCTGCTGTCAAAGAATTGGAAGAAACCAAGAAGCGGGAAGAAAAAGAGGAGGCACGACTGGGAGCGTTGCGCATCCTCAATTCGATCAAGTCGAAGAAGGCTGATAAGTCCAAAGGCTTGATGTTCACCGATGTGAAGATCGACGACAAGGTGATTAAAGCCCTGGTGGACACTGGAGCGTCCCACCTTTTCATGTCCGAGGAAACCACGAAGAAACTCAATCTCCGAGTCGAGAAAGGAGGTGGCTTTCTAAAGACGGTGAATTCTAAAGAAGCCCCCATGGCTGGCATAACGAAGGATGTGGAGATCCATATCGGGCCATGGGCGAGCAAGGAAGACATCGAGGTAATCCCTATGGATGACTATGATATGGTAAATGGGTTGCAGTTCCTGGATAGAATTAGTGCATTGGTCATTCCTTTTGCGGATTGTATGTGTATTCTAGCTAATCGAAATCAATGTGTGGTTCCCATTACGCGTGGGTCGAGGAATAAGATGCTCTCGGCCATGCAACTGTCGAAATGGGTTAAGAAGGGAGAAGAAACATTCATAGCCATCCTGAAGGCGGAAGCCCCCAAGTCGATGGAGAAGATGTCCCGATGGAGGTGACTCATGTCCTCGAGTCATTCAAAGATGTGATGCCTCCCGAACTGCCGAAGGTATTGCCACCTCGAAGAGAGGTGGACCACAAGATCGAGCTTGTGTCTGATGCACGACCACCCGCCATGGCTCCGTATCGCATGGCGCCCCCAGAACTGGAAGAATTGAGGAAACAACTAAAGAATCTGCTCGATGCTGGTTACATCCGCCCATCCAAGGCTCCATTTAGTGCCCCAGTGTTGTTCCAAAAGAAGCAAGATGGTTTGCTGCGAATGTGTATCGACTACCGGGCGCTGAACAAACTGACCGTGAAGAACAAATACCCGATTCCTCTGATTGCGGATCTCTTTGACCAACTTGGTGGTGCTCGCTGGTTCACCAAGCAGGATCTTCGATCGGGTTATTATCAAGTAAGGATAGCGGAAGGGGATGAGCCAAAGACATCTGTGTCACGAGATACGGCTCATATGAGTTCTTGGTCATGCCTTTTGGCCTGACAAATGCCCCAGCAACGTTCTGCACGCTGATGAATAAGGTACTCCACCCGTTCCTTGATCAATTTGTTGTGGTGTACCTGGACGACATTGTCATATACAGCAGGACGTTGGAGGAGCACATCGAGCATATCAAGAAGATCTTCCAGGTGTTGCGTGAAAATGAACTCTACGTCAAACGCGAAAAGTGTGCTTTTGCTCAGCCGATGGTGCCTTTCCTTAGGCACATCGTGGGGAAAGGTCGAGTGCGGATGGATTCGGCCAAGATTGAAGCGATCGTGGATTGAGAGCCGCCGAAGAAAGTTCCCGAGCTGCGTTCCTTCCTTGGCTTGACTAACTATTACAGGCGGTTCGTGAAGGGTTACTCAAGCATTACCGCTCCGCTCACCGACATGCTGAAGAAAGACAAACCATGGGAGTGGACGGATCGATGCCAAGGAACGTTCGAGCAATTGAAGAAAGCCATGACGGAAGAGCCCGTGTTGGCGTTGCCCGATCACTCAAAACCATACGAGGTAGAGACCGATGCCTCCGATTTTGCGATTGGTGGTGTCTTGATGCAAGATGGTCATCCCGTGGCTTACGAGTCGCGGAAGCTCAACGAGACCGAGCGAAGATATACCGTCCAAGAGAAGGAAATGACGGCCGTAGTGCATTGTCTACGCACTTGGCGTCATTATTTGCTGGGAACACGATTCGTGGTGCGGACGGACAATGTGGCCACGAGCTATTTCCAGACCCAGAAGAAGTTGAGCCCGAAGCAAGCCCGATGGCAAGACTTCTTGGCAGAGTTCGACTACGTGCTGGAATACAAGCCGGGGAAGTCCAATTCCGTGGCGGATGCGCTAAGTGGAAAGGCGGAGTTGGCCGCCATGAGTCGACTGGAATGCCCATTGGTCGATAGGATTAAAGAGGGATTGATGCAGGATCCCACGGCGAAGGCTCTTCTTGGTTACGCGAAGGAGGGCAAGACCCGAAGATTCTGGTGTGAAGATGGCCTGCTGTACACGAAAGGGTGTCGACTCTATGCCCGCTCCATGGAAAGCTAAGAAAAGAAGTTGTGCGAGAGTGCCATGACTCAAAATGGGCCGGCCATCCAGGTATGCATTGCACCCTTGCTCTAGTCGAGGAGCATTACTTCTGGCCACACATGCGCGACGATGTGGAAGCGTATGTTCGGACGTGTCTGGTGTGCCAACAAGACAAGTTGGAGCAGAAGTCACCAGCTGGTCTTCTGGAGCCACTACCAATTCCGGACCATCCATGGGAGAGTGTCTCCATGGACTTTATCGTGGGATTGCCAAAGTTCGAAGGCTATCGGACGTTGAAGGTCGTGGTGGACAGGTTTTCTAAGTATGCGACGTTCGTGCCTGGGACGGATGACTGCCCAGCCGAGGAAGCGGCCAAGCTGTTCATGAAGCACATCATCAAACTTTGGGGAGTTCCACGCACCATTGTGAGCGATCGAGACCCTCGGTTCACAGGGAGGTTTTGGACCGAGCTGGTCAAGCTACTAGGGACGGACTTGAATTTCTCTACGAGTCTACATCCGCAGACCAACGGTCAAACGGAGCGGGTGAACAACTTGCTAGAGGGATACTTGCGACACTACGTGAGTACGACTCAAAAGGATTGGGTGAAGTTGATCGACGTAGCCCAGTTCTCCTACAACCTACATCGTAGTGAATCGACCGAGAAGAGATCGTTCGAGCTGGTCATGGGGCAACAACCGCTCACACCGAGCGCGATTGCCACAAGTCACAAGGGAAGCAGCCCCGCCGCACACAAATGTGCCATGGAGTGGCACGAGCAAGCTGATCTCGCTCGTACGTGTTTACACAAGGCATCGAAGAGGATGAAAAAGTGGCCAAATCAGAAAAGGCAACATGTGGAGTATGAAGTCGGAGACCTAGTGCTGTGCAAATTGCCATTGCGGTACAAAGATGTTCACAAGGCGCTACTTCGACGATACGAGGGGCCGTTCAAAGTTTTCCAACGGGTGGACAAAGCTGCATACAATTTGGAGCTCCTGGCCAAGTTGAAGGTTCATCCGGTGTTCCATGTGAATATGCTTAAACCTTTCCATGCAGATGAGGAGGATCCGGATCGGAATAAGTCGCAACGAGCACCGCTTAGGGCAAATATATCCTATGATCGAGACGTCGAGTGCATCTTGGCTGATCGAGTGGTTAGGAAGCGGTATTGCGCACCGAAGAAGGAGTATTTGATCCGATGGAAGGGTCTACCCGAGAGCTATGTAGCACGGACATGCCACTCTTCAAGATTTCTGCGTGTCGGACACGGCGGCACGCCGACACGGCTCCGACACGGCCGGACACGGCCGGCCGCAGTCCGGATGGGGAAAAGGAAAAAACAGCCGTGTCCGAGAGAAAATGGGAAAAATCTGACCGAGGGCTTCTCTACAGGCTGTTCCGCGGCTTTAGGGCTGTTGGAGAGGCCGCAAGAGGGTCTAAGGCTCAAGGAGGGCGACGATGTGGTGGTTGACGGTGGTCGAAGGGCGTCGCGATGTTGCAAACCGAAGCTGAGCAGGGGGTTGAAGCAAAACAGAGTAGAGAGGGGGAAGCGGGGGCTGGTTCGGGCTCGGTGGTGGCGCGCGGCGGGCGGAGAACTCACCGCGGAGTCGGAGAGACGGGATGAAGAAACTTGGAGCAAAGTTAGGTTTTTTTTTTTTAAGCGGAGAGGGACTCACCACGGAGTCGGAGGCGTCGGGGTTGGAGGCCGACGGGGCGAGGCGTTTCCTGCTCATGACTTAGCCGCGCTGGGACGAGAGAATCGAACGCCAAGAACAGGTTGGGACTAATTAGGGTTCCGTTCTTCAAAAATAGCAGAGTCGGAGGCGTCGGGGTTGGAGGCCGACGGGGCGAGGCGTTTTCTAATCCCGCTCTGTTCACACCGAAAGTGAAAATGGAAACAGCCAGAGAGAGAGAGAGAGAGAGAGAGAGAGAGAGAGAGAGAGAATTCAACCAAAAAAAAAAGGCAAAAGAAGTGACGAGCTGATCGTGGCCCAAATGAGGTAATGAAGTGAAATTCAATTGGGGCCATGCGGAGAGAGAGGAGAGATGAGAGGGATGTTGACCTGAGGGGAGAAGTGATGGGGCTGGTGGAAATTTTAATTTGTGGGGCCCATTATGTCAACTCACCATTCAAGTCTTTTGTGTATGATTGAGGGGCAAATGAGACTTTTGGTAATCCAGAACTAATCGGGTATTTGACGTACTGAACGGACGTGGCGCTTAAAATTTTCGAAACCTAATTTAACATGACTGATGTCTCAAGAATCGTTCAATAATCGTCACTTAATTCCTTACGATTCAAAATCTTTTATATATATGTCGTGTCCCGTCGTGTCGGAATTCTCTATTTTTTGAGAACTGCCGTGTCGGCGTGTCGTGTCGTATCGTGTCCCCGTGTCCGTGTCGTATCGGTGCTACATAGCCCGAGAGTGAAGCGACATGGGAACTTGTCGAGTCATTGTGGCAGTTCCAAAAGCAGGTCGAGGCGTACTTGGCGGAGAGTGCGACGAGGGCGTCGCCAGATTAGGTGGGGGAGAATGACACGGTCCGGGAGAAAAAGGATCGTCCAGGAGGGTTTTGACACGAAGATCGTGGCGCGTTCGCGGAAGAAGTCCCTGGCGAGTTCTCGAGTCTTCCAAAGTCTTCCAAGGGCGGGCGATATGGGAAATTCTCGTGTCTGTATTTATTGTGGGTAGTTAGGGAGTTGGTAGATACAATCTCCACCGTTAGATCGAGGAGGGATCTACGGTCTGTAATCCACGAGTCTTTGTATATAAGGGGACCTCCACCCCCTCATTGTATCATCTCATTCTCACGAGTTATAGAAATCCAGAGCTTCTCTCTCTAGTTTCTCTCTCTAGAGTGTAGTGAGTTTGAGTGAGAAGGCTGACTTAGGGAGTGGAGTTCCTAAGTGCCGCGCGAGTCTGATCGAGGATCGAGTCTTGATTTGATCGGCCCGTGACACACAGTCATGCATATATCACGGTTCGTTAAATTCTGATAAAAATTCGACCGCGATGCATCCCCGGGATCGACCAGCCAATCGACCCATGGATCATGAGGAATCGTGTCCCAGTGTAGCCGAGCGAACGGATGATCGACCAGGTGATCGATCAAGACATGATCTGGGACGGCCAGCGGATCGACTCATGACCGAGGATGCACGACCGGGTGATCATGCGGGACGGACGGGCGATCGATCCGTGAACGACCCTGCACGACCGAGCGAACGACTCACGGATCATGCAGGGCGGGCAAGCGAACGACCGAATGAACGATCCACGGATCATGGCGCTCGACCAAGCGAACGACCGAATGAACGATCCACGGATCATGGCGCTCGACCAAGCGAACGACCGAACGAACGATCCACGGATCATGGCGCTCGACCAAGCGAGCGGCCGAGGAACGATGCAAGTGAACGAGCGGGACGGCCAGGCGGTCGATCCATGCTCGATACAAGCTCGATCAGCGCTCGACCAGCGCATGAGCGGCGATCGACCATCAACACGCCCAGCGCTCGAACGGGCGATCGAGCGAGGAACACACGGACGGCCAGCGCATATAATCGAACGAGCGGCCGACACGACCGTTGGGCAAGATAGCCGTTGGGACGGCCGAGTAGCCGTTGGAACAAACGGCCAAGTAGCCGTTGGAACAAGCGGGCGACATAGCCGTTGGAGTGGCCGACATGAACAGTGCCATGAACAGTGCTCGGTCAAGAAATAGCCGTTGGGGGTTTTTGTGACCGTTTGCCCGGCTTGTTGTATATATAGGGGCTGAGTCCCCCCATTGTAAACACACTCTGAACATTCTTATTTCCGCATTGAATACAAAGCAAAGCTTCCTTACATTCTCTCCTTCTTGTGTGATCGGTTAAGTGTGTGAGCGAGCTTTGAGCTTCAGAGTCGTGAGAAGGCTGACTTGGGGATCAATTCCTAAGTGCCGCACGGTGTTTCGGCGAACGAAAACAACCGACCCGTGACAAGTGGTATCAGAGCGGTTCGATTCTCGGTGATGGCGAGAAGTCAAGGTGTTGCTGACCCGACGCTCGAGTCTGAGCATCCAGCGGACGAGCGTGCGGGAGCCAACCTTGAGTCATCCCCCGTAAGGGAGAGACGTGATCGTGCTACACAGAGGGCGACAACGTGGGAAATTGAAACCCGCATGAATAGGCTCGAGCAAGCCTTCGATGACCTTCGTGCTGACAGAGAGTTTGACGACGAAGGGGAGGCCACCGATCGAAGGGGGTTGCGAGATGAATTCGACGACCTCAAGGACGAAGTGGCGGAACTCCGTGGTGAGCTGCTCAGTACTCTTACAACTACCACGGACGAAGCTTGTGGTGCCTTGGAAGCCATTATCACGGCCTTACGAACGGAGATGGCCGAGCTAAAGACCAAGGTGGTGGTCTTGGAAGCAGCATGCGCAAATGGAGTGACGTCCGTGCGGGCTGCCCCTCGGGTGGATCCACCCAAGCCAAAGGAGTTCAATGGCTCCCGAGTGGCTAAGGAAGTGGACAACTTCCTCTGGTTTATGAACCAGTACTTCGACACTCAAGGAGTGTCCAATGGCGCTTTGCGGGTGAGCATGGCGCCCATGTACCTGACCGGAAATGCCTTGCTGTGGTGGCGCAACCGGTGCAACGATGGGCAGGCTGGACCCATCACAACATGGGAAGCATTCGAGGCGGAATTTCGGAAGCAATTCTTCCCCGCCTATGCCGAAGAAGAAGCTCGTGATGAACTTCGGCGCCTTGAACAAAAGGCTGGGATCCGGGAGTACGTGAGGAAGTTTTCGGAATTGAAACTTCAAATCCCATCCCTCTCCGAGACCGAGGCATACTACCAATTCATTGGAGGCCTCAAGTCGTGGGTGAAGATGGAGCTCAAACGGCAAAATGCGACGACACTCGCGACGGCCATGACCGCGGCCGAAGGAATCCTCGAGTACAAATCAAGCTCGACGGATAAGGCGGATGTGAAGCCTAGAAGTGGCAGGAGTAATGGTGCGGGAGACCGACCTAGGCCGCAACGCTCGATGGCGAATAGACCACGTCCGGTCTTTGTCAAGAACCGGACGGAATATCGAGCGGAGTCAAGCCAAGCAACGGGGCGGAAGCTTGAGTGTTACAAGTGTTCCGGTCCCCATTTTGCTCGGGATTGTCCAAATCAGGGCAAAGTAGCAGCCCTAAAGAGCACGGACAGGGGTAAAGCCGAGGAGGAAGTTCGGCTAGGATCCCTGAAGATCCTGAACACCATCAGCGTCCAAGACGCACAGCCGTCCAGAGGACTCATGTTCGCGGACGTAGCAATTGATGGAGCAAAGCTGAGTGCTCTCATCGATACCGGCGCATCCGACCTGTTCATGTCAGAGGAAGCGGCCAGGAAACTCAACTTGCGAGTTGAGAAGGGAGACGGTTGGCTCAAAACCGTCAACTCCAAAGAAGTCCCGACGAGAGGACGGGCTCGAGACGTGGACATCCAGTTCGGGCCATTCCGGTGCAAGGAGTCGATCGAGGTAATTCCGATGGACGATTATGAACTTGTGATCGGGTTGGGATTCCTAGATAGGATTAAAGCCTTTCTGGTCCCATGCATGAATTGCATTTGCATACTAGACCCTCGTGGTCAATGTGTTGTTCCGGTTCGACGCGAATCCGGACAGAATCAAAAGACTCTTTCGGCAATACAAGTGTCGAGAGGGGTTCGAAGGGGTGAGACAACCTTCTTGGCGACCTTGGTGTCCGGTGATGCCGAGTGTGCTCTTGAAGAGGTGCCGGGCCAAGTCGATGAGGTGCTGACCTTGTTTGGCGACGTGATGCCCCCGGAACTGCCAAAGAAGTTGCCGCCCAAGAGGGAGGTCGACCACCGAATCGAGCTGATCCCCGATGCTCGACCTCCAGCCATGGTGCCCTATCGCATGGCTCCCCCAGAACTTGAAGAAATGAGGAGACAACTCAAGGAGTTGCTCGAAGCCGGTTATGTCCGACCATCCAAATCTCCATTTGGTGCCCCGGTTTTGTTCCAAAAGAAGCAAGACGGTTCACTCCGGATGTGCATTGATTACCGGGCGTTGAACAAGTTGACGATCAAGAACAAATATCATATTCCACTCATTGCGGACTTGTTCGACCAGCTAGGTGGTGCACGGTGGTTTACCAAGCTGGACTTGCGGTCGGGATATTATCAAGTGAGGATTGCCGAGGGGGACGAGCAAAAGACGGCGTGTGTGACTCGCTATGGCTCGTATGAATTTCTCGTCATGCCATTCGGCTTGACAAACGCCCCGGCAACATTCTGCACATTGATGAACAAGGTACTACGACCCTTCCTTGATCAATTTGTGGTCGTTTACCTAGATGATATTGTAATCTATAGCCGGACACTTGAGGAACACACTGAACACCTCAAGAGAGTGTTCCAAGTTTTGAGGGAAAATGAGCTGTATGTGAAAAGAGAGAAGTGCGTGTTTGCACAACGACAAGTCCCGTTCCTCGGACACATTGTAGGGGAGGGACGTGTACGAATGGACTTGGCCAAGATTCGGGCCATCGTCGAGTGGGAGCCTCCCACGAAGGTGCCGGAACTAAGATCCTTCCTCGGATTGGCGAATTACTATCGTCGATTCGTTCGCAGCTATTCGGAGGTAGCTGTGCCACTCACGGACATGCTGAAGAAGAACAAGCCGTGGGAGTGGACGATGAAGTGCCAAGAGGCGTTCGAGCGGCTGAAGCGAGCAATGATCGAGGAACCGGTGCTGGTGTTGCCCGACTGCTCCAAGCCGTATGAAGTGGAAACGGACGCTTCGGACTTTGCTATTGGTGGTGTTCTGATGCAGGATGGCCACCCCGTGGCGTTCGAGTCTCAAAAGCTAGACGAGACCGAGCGACGATACACGGTCCAAGAAAAGGAGATGACGGCCGTAGTGCATTGTCTTCGCACATGGCGTCATTACCTCCTAGGATCACGATTTGTCGTCCGGACGGACAATGTGGCCACAAGCTACTTCCAAACGCAGAAGAAGCTGAGTCCAAAGCAGGCTCGGTGGCAAGACTTCCTGGCGGAATTCGATTATGTGCTCGAGTACAAGCCTGGGAAGGCCAACTCTGTGGCTGACGCCTTGAGTCGAAAGGCGGAATTGGCGGCTGTAACAAGCCGACCAGATTGCCCGTGGACCGAGCAGATCAAGGAAGGGCTACATCACGATCCAACGGCAAAAGCCCTCCTTGGATACGCGCGAGAGGGCAGGACCCGAAGATTTTGGTGTGAGGACAACCTTCTTTACACCAAAGGACAGCGCTTGTATGTGCCGCTCCACGGGAATTTGAGGCGCGAGGTATTGCGCGAGTGCCACGACACTCCATGGGCGGGACACCCAGGAATCCACCGCACCATGGCACTTGTGGAGGATAGGTATTTCTGGCCTCAACTCCGAGACGATGTGGAAGCTTACGTGCGAACTTGCCTGGTATGTCAACAGGACAAGTTGGAACAACGCACACCGGCCGGATTGTTGGAGCCGTTACCTGTTCCCGAACGTCCTTGGGAGAGCATCTCCATGGACTTCATTGTAGGGTTGCCAAAATCTGATGGCTGCCAAACGATCATAGTGGTGGTCGATCGGTTCTCCAAGTACGCGACGTTCGTGCCGGCCACAAAGGACTGCCCAGCTGGGGAGGCAGCCAAGCTATTCATGAAGCACATCGTCAAATATTGGGGCATACCGCGATCGATCGTAAGTGATCGGGATCCTCGATTCACGGGGAAGTTCTGGTCCGAGTTGTTCAAATTGCTCGGTACAGACCTCAAGTTTTCAACCAGCTTGCATCCACAGACCGACGGCCAAACAGAGCGGGTGAATGCAATTCTGGAAGTATACTTACGGCATTATGTGAATGCCACACAGAGCAATTGGGCGAAGCTGATAGATGTTGCCCAGTTCTCTCACAACTTGCAGCGGAGTGAGTCCACTGGCAAGAGCCCATTCGAGATAGTAATGGGGTAGCAACCGCTCACCCCGAGCACGGTTGCAACAGACTACCATGGAGGTAGCCCAGCAGCGCATAAGAGTACGCAAGAATGGCAAGAACGCGCTGACTTAGCCCGGGCGTGTCTGAATAGGGCGGCCGAGAGGATGAAGAAATGGGCGGACAAGAAGCGTCGACACGTCGAGTACCAGGTTGGTGATCGAGTGTTAGTAAAAATGCACCATGTCCTACGCTATAGGGATGTGCATAAGGCGCTGGTTCGTCGCTATGAGGGGCCATTCCTAGTGATCAAGCGGGTTGGGCCAGTGGGATACAAATTGGAATTACCGGCAAAGTTGAAAGCACACCCGGTGTTCCATGTGAGCATGCTGAAGCCATTCCATGAAGCCATTCCGATCCTAACCGACAGGATTCACTTCGGGCGCCCATTGGGGCAAAGACCTCCTATGAACGGGAGGTTGAAAAGATCGTGGCTGATCGGGTGATCCGGAAGAGGTACCGAGCGCCAAGAAAAGAATACTTGATCCAGTGGCGAGGTTCGACGGAAGAAGAAGCGACCTGGGAGCCGGACGAGGCCCTATGGCAATTCCGAGAAGAGATCAAGGCATTCCACGAACAAGAAGGCAACGAGGGCGTTGCCCGAATTGGTGCGGGAGAGTATCACGGTTCGTTAAATTCTGATAAAAATTCGACCGCGATGCATCCCCGGGATCGACCAGCCAATCGACCCATGGATCATGAGGAATCGTGTCCTAGTGTAGCCGAGCGAACGGATGATCGACCAGGTGATCGATCAAGACATGATCTGGGACGGCCAGCGGATCGACTCATGACCGAGGATGCACGACCGGGTGATCATGCGGGACGGACGGGCGATCGATCCGTGAACGACCCTGCACGACCGAGCGAACGACTCACGGATCATGCAGGGCGGGCAAGCGAACGACCGAATGAACGATCCACGGATCATGGCGCTCGACCAAGCGAACGACCGAACGAACGATCCACGGATCATGGCGCTCGACCAAGCGAGCGGCCGAGGAACGATGCAAGTGAACGAGCGGGACGGCCGGGCGGTCGATCCATGCTCGATACAAGCTCGATCAGCGCTCGACCAGCGCATGAGCGGCGATCGACCATCAACACGCCCAGCGCTCGAACGGGCGATCGAGCGAGGAACACACGGACGGCCAGCACATATAATCGAACGAGCGGCCGACACGACCGTTGGGCAAGATAGCCGTTGGGACGGCCGAGTAGCCGTTGGAACAAACGGCCAAGTAGCCGTTGGAACAAGCGGGCGACATAGCCGTTGGAGTGGCCGACATGAACAGTGCCATGAACAGTGCTCGGTCAAGAAATAGCCGTTGGGGGTTTTTGTGACCGTTTGCCCGGGCTTGTTGTATATATAGGGGCTGAGTCCCCCCATTGTAAACACACTCTGAACATTCTTATTTCCGCATTGAATACAAAGCAAAGCTTCCTTACATTCTCTCCTTCTTGTGTGATCGGTTGAGTGTGTGAGCGAGCTTTGAGCTTCAGAGTCGTGAGAAGGCTGACTTGGGGATCAATTCCTAAGTGCCGCACGGTGTTTCGGCGAACGAAAACAACCGACCCGTGACACATACATGATACACACAAGCTCAAATGGCAGGAATTGCTCTGAACCGTCCTCCTGTATATAGTAGGATTGGTGTATGTAGATGCAAAATCCTAAATCCTTCATAAATTGCAGAAAATGGGAAACTTTAAAGGAAGCCTGATCGGCGTAAAGATAGGGACTCCCACACAGGATGGAGTTGTCACTTCAATACAGAAGTTATGGAGTAGTCTCCAAGCTATGGGAGCTCACTTTCGCATACTCTATCATCCTAATTGAAATCCAGGAACCTGGAAATGTTCCTGGGAAGGTGATGTTTCATTACCTTTCTCTTGATCGTTCGAGCAGCTCTAGAAATTTGACTGAGTAACCACAATCTCCTTATCTTCTATTGTCAGTTTGATTGTGTCGGTGCTTGTGCAGGATACACTCAGGTCACCTCCTGCTGAGCACAAGACCATGAAGAAGGCTACTCTGTTTAGCATCACAGTAACCACTGTCTTCAATTTGCTTTGTGCATGCATGGGCTATGCCGCTTTCGGAGATCTTGCTCCCGGAAACCTCCTGATTGGGTTCAGTTTCTATGACTCTTATTGGCTCCTCGACATTGCTAATGCCGCAATCGTCATCCACCTCGTGGGTGCATATCAGGTAAAATTCCACGGAAACTCTAGTCTCACAATAAATTGTATACATGATTACAAGCTGACATATACAAATTTTTTTGAAACTACTGTTGTGAACAGGTCTATTGCCAACCTTTGTTTGCATTCATAGAGAAATGGAGTGCAAAGAAGTGGTCGAAGAGTGACTTCGTGACCGCGGAGTGCGACATACCGATCCCTTTCTTCGGCGTGTACCAGCTCAACTTCTTCCGACTGGTATGGAGGACATTGTTTGTTATCCTCACCATAGTCTTAGCCGCGTTCATGCCCTTCTTCAATGACGTTGTTGGGATCCTCGGGGCCCTCGGATTCTGGCCTTCGACAGTGTATTTCCCCTTGGAAATATACATGGACGACCACGTGTGTGGGACTGCAGATACTGAGCATGACATGCCTTTGATATCTGTAGCTGCTGCCGTTGGCTCCATGGCCGGAATCGTGCTTGATCTGAAGACATACAAACCTTTCAAGACTACCTATTGAGATTACAGATTAATCTGCATACAATAAAAGCATAAGTTTTGGACTCTTGATGTTGTTAAAATAGGAGAGGACATCAAAATAAATCTCAGATCTTCTTCGAAAGGAATAAAAGATTGGATTTCCTTGCGGTCTTTACACAGCAGTCTTTCGCTGTGCTACCCTTTTTGAGTCTCCCCTGAGATGTCCCTGCAAAAACTGAATTAAAAATATTTTCTTAGATCATGATCAGAGAATTTACGCGACACCAACGTATTAACAAGCAACTGGGCCAGCTCAACAATGATTCAGCTAATAATTACCTAAACTGCAGAGACTAAACCAGATTCTGCGCAAGTTAAACCTTTCCTTGTGTTCATGATTTTACGAGATAAAGGCAGGGAACTGCAGGCACATTCACCAAATACAGCCAAGGAAAAGCAACGAGCAGATTTCAGAACTACTCTATTAACCGTCTCTTAGAGTCACCAAAAAAGATCGTCCCACCAAATATATTACACATAAAAAGGAAACACAGAACTCTTTTATACATGATTATGCAATGTTTCATCCCTCCATCTCTCTCCCTCTCTTCTCCCCTTCCTTTTTCCATACAAATATTCCTGTTTCTCCCTTAGAAGACTGTTGACACCTATTTTTGATTAGTCTTTTTCCTTTATATTTGGAAAAATTCATAAAAAAAAATTCATAAAAATTTAAAAAAATTGAAAAATCAACTTGGCAGCCTTGGCCAATCCTAAAAAACCATTTTTAACCAAAAAATAATAATTTTTCATATTTTTCGTATTTTTTTAATATTTTCGGAAAATATGGAAATACAAGAAAAATAGTTCTTGAGGCCACAAAAATATAGAAAAGAAGACTATTTTTTTTCTAAATGCCTTTTCATTTTGACCTCACAAAAAGTCAAGAATCCAAGTCCAATTTTGTGTGTTCCTTCGTAACGCATAGAGTTGAACTTGGTTAAAAAAATGTCATTTGAGTCTTTAAATTTGTAATTTTGGCATTTTAAGAGTATTGACATTCAATATGATTTCCCTGCATTGCAGTATAGCCCAAATGTTTGCTTAAATTGCACAATTGCACGAATTGGGCAAAATTGCGTACTTTATAGCAATTTAGTCCTTGAGTTTGGGTAAAAATGAAATTACTTTTAACTCAAGGACTCTCATAGCAAATTGAAGCCACTGCCCTATGTTTTCAACCCTCTTAATTTGATTGGTAGGGTTAATTTGGCTTGATTTTCCCAATTAGGGCTTGAACTTGAGGAATTTCTAAATCGAATATTAGGTCAAATTGTGGTTTTTGATAAATTCATGTTAGAATTTTGGGGAAAATCAATTCTTCAGAAAAAAAATGATATTCCTGAATTCAATTTTGAGGTTTAATTTCACTAATTCTCTACAATTTTCGGTCAATTTTGAGATTAAATCTCGACCGGGTCCACGGGTCAAACCGGATCCAGCACTCGATCCAAACATTGCCTTCTTCTTCACAAATTTGGCACCAATTTCCGAGTTTGCAGGTCAAATTTCGGCGACAAATTTGACTATCAATTCAAAGATAATTGATCAACCTCAGGTGGGGCATATTGATCCCCACGTCCGCGTATGACGATCGAGACCAGTGCCCTGGCCAATGGATCATAGCATTTTCAAAAACAAAAAAAATCGTATTTTAGATCTTTAGATTCTTACAAGAGTAAAAATCTATGTCATATATCAGTTTCTTCTGCTAAATTAGATTAAATTTTTAAATTCAACAGTAATAACAGAATGTGTGTGAGTAGTTTGATTCGCCAATTTTTTTTTTTTAGTAATTTCTTATTTGCTGATTTTTTTTCATGTTCAAGTTGTTTTTAATTAGTTAGTCTCTACCAGTATGTTGTTTTCCGCATTTAAGGATTGGAGTTCGAGTTCGGTTGGATACGGATCAGGCAATTGGTCTCTCTAAAATTCTATTACATAAATTCGGCCAATATTAGCTAAATGAGTCAATTTGAATAAAATCCATATTTGATCCACCCAAAACCGACCCGACCCGACCCACATGTTTAATAGGTCGAAGCTGAATGGGCTATAAGAATTTGTACTTTTTTTTTTGTTTTGGTCGAACAATAATTTGTACCGTACTCTCTTGAAAAGTAGGATCCTGTTGTATTACCCAATTTATTCTGAAGCCTGCGGTGGTGAGTAGCTTTCTATATTAGCATAGAAAAAGCTTCATAAGAAAAAGTAATGCAGACCGCACAAATAGCCTTGCTTTCCAATGTACACTCTTTATTCTTAGGAAAATGATTCCAGAGTTAACTTCTCTAGATTTAACATATCCATATCCTTACATCAGCATCAAGGCATAAAGATTGCTTATACCATCTAAGAATCCGAATCGCGAGGTTGGATAAGGGAAAACATATTTTAAATAAACACACAACTTACATGGATTGCTTAAAAAAAAATTAATGATGACATTCATGTTCTTAAGTTTCTCCTTCTTTATTTTAAAAAGAAAAAAAGAAAAAAATTCGAAATTTAGTGGCTGGCCTAAGCCCCACTAAGAGAGTACCTCCACCATCGAGGATCCATGGCCCCGCCATGGGCCCAATGCCGCTGTCCACTTGAGCGCCAGCGTCGGTCACCGCCACGAGCTCCACCACCGTTCACGATCCGAATCATCCATCGGTTTGAATTTGGAAACAAATAGGTAAAGATCCTCATCCAATTCAATTTCAATATGTTGTTGTCTATTTCGGATAAATTGATATCTAACGTCAGTATTTGAGATTGGAGGCATTATCTAAGTTAGATTTGATTGATGAAGGAAATTATCCGCAAGACTTCGGAGCAGTTATCCAAACCCCAAGAACTCCTACTGTCCCCAGGACTCCACGCCTCTTTAAATCACACCAAAGCCAGAAACCCCCCACTATTTGTTGCATTCGTTCGTGATCGACATCGCTCACCAGCTCGTTTTCGGTCGCCACCGCGTGCAGTCGTCGTAACCTCCGCGCCGCCCCACGCCGCCACCAGCATTTTAAACCGGGCCCGGTCTCAAATCCAGAGATTTCACTCAGTCGTTCCTCGAGGAAAACCCACCTCAAAGATCACGCCTTTTTCGACCCCGACATCATGGTCCGTCTAATTAATGTCGTGGGCTTCCTCAGCCTTCTCACCTTCCTCGTCTCGATCATGTTGGCCGGCCTATGGTTCTCCGAATGGGTCATCACCCCCTGCATGAAGTTCCTCGAGCGGCCCATCATCGCCCTCGGCATCTTCCTCATACTCATCTCCCTCGCCGGCCTCGTGTGCGCGTTCTGCGCCACGTCCTGGCTCCTCTGGCTCTGCCTCCTCGTCATGTCCTTGCTCATCGTCCTGTTGTTCGGCTTCACCATCTTCGCCTTGGCCGTGACGAACGAGGGGCCTGGTGAGGCTCTCAGCGAGCGAGGGCATAAGGAGTATCGGGTCGGGGATTACTCGCATTGGTTGCAGAAGGTGGTGAACAGCACCAAGAATTGGAACAAGATCAAGAGCTGCTTGAGCGACAGCAAGGTCTGCTCGAGCTTACAAGACAAGTACTTGAGCGACACGACCGAGCACTTGTCTGCTCTTCAGGTGTGCTGAGATGTGTCCGTCTTTGCTATTGGATAAGTGTTATTCGTTCTGACTTTCGGGTTCTATCGTGAAGATGCGAAAATTGAATGTGTAATTGTGCTGTGGGTTCCTTCCTGTGGGCGGTTTCGTTTTGGCGTCTACTTGGTCGTTTCGATTGAGAAGTGACCTCGTGGACTTAACCCTAGCGAATCGTTGATTGCGATTATCCGTGTTTGATTATGATGAATTATGGTTAAAAGCTTAGACCTTTTTGAACTTATTCCTGTTTCTTTTTCCCTCTTTCATTGATGAAGAATTTCTCATGTATTCTTATGTATTCTTTTTTCTTGATGTGCAGTATGGTTGCTGCAAGCCGTCCAATCACTGCAATTTCACCTACATGAGCCCGACTGTGGGGAACAAGCCTGCCGGCTATGTCTACCCCAACCCTGATTGTAATGCATGGGACAACGACCCAAATGTTGCGTGCTACAATTGCCAGTCGTGCAAGGCCGGGCTGTTGCAGACTGTCAAGAGCTACTGGAAGGAAGTGGCCGTGATCTATGCCCTAGTCCTCCTCGCCCTCGTTGCTGTATACAGTCTTCTGGGTTGCTTTGCCTACCTCAATATTACGGAGGACAGCCGTTCACTATTTGTAATAGGCCTAAGAAGCCCGGATACTAGTATTCAGGCGCCTTGATGCTCTGACGTTCACCGTCCTCCTTTCCTCGTCTTCCTTTTTCTTCAAATCTCTTTCACCCTTTAATACGGCGTCTAGATGAATGAGTGCTTGCTATATTTTTATGGTAAAATGTGGATTAGTTTTTTACTTACTTTTAAATGTTAAATTTAATGGTTGTATGTGGATTTTACGGAGTATTGGAATGGATTGCAGTTGAATTTATCAATTCGAAATGATGAATAACACTGAGAAATGGTGGATTAATGTCATTAGTGTAAATTCATTCTAGACTCTCTTTTTTTAGTGTTTTATATACTTATTTGTGGATTTCAGTCAAATTTAATTGATATCCCTTGAATCACGCAAATTGCTCAACTTTCTCGAGTTCCCCTCCAAAATTCTCCCTCCTCTACTCTTACAGTAACCAGAGACTCCTTTCTCTCCAACAAATTCGCAAAGGTCTTCGTCGCAGCCACCGCGGTCTGGTCATTGCTATTTCGTAATATGAGCATGAAGACGTCGAGCATTTCATGGACTAATATAATTATCGCTAGTTGGCACGTGAACAGTAGTGAATGGCGTTTGATGACCGTGTTTGCAATGTACTTGTGGAAATCACCGGTAACATGCTAATATGATGGTCTGAGGATATTTGTACAAAATTGTTACCTTAGTCCACCGTCCAATTTCGAGGCTAGCTGCTCCATGTACGGAGGTTCAGAAGAGCACAAACAGCAACGACAGTGCTCAAAAAGCTAAACATAGAAGCCATTGGTTTGCCTCGACATTAAGCTAAATTTGAGTGTTGATTGTGTCGTTGTATGCATAATCAGTCATTTTAAATAATAAAAAAAAATCCAGGAGCAAACTATCTTTCAGTGATAAATTAATGGCATTATTCTTTGACCGGAGTTGATAAATGACGGTCTATTGCGACCAGATCAATCTCGAGGTTTCACGTCATGCTAGATAAGAAAATAACATCTAACAAATAAAATATAAAATAAAATAAAAGGTTGTTTTGGAGATTTTCGGCGAGATTTGGTTAATCGAACCGAAATAATCGAACTGAAAAAAAAAAGAAAAAAAGAATGGTTATGTTTCGATATATTGCCTGAACTGAAAACCAAACCGAATCGAAATGCACAAAATTTTTGGTTTGGCTTAGTTCGATTAGCGGTTTAATCCGATTTTGACACCCCTATCGGTAATAATTCTAATCCTAGATTGATTCAGTTAATGGCTCTAGAATGACAAGCATATCTCCAAATATTTATACTACCTCTCGCAATAACAACTAAGTTCGATCAAAAGCCAAATTACAATGGCATGACGTTTAAAGTGACAAAATCGTAATTCAAACTTAAACAGAATCTCTCAATTCCGATTTTTTTTTATCTTTTAATTTCTTTTGCTGGATAAGCAACAATTGAACCGAATCGAATTGAACCGAGTTTTCGACCTTCCCTTCCTCGTTGTCCTTCCCAGAGGAATTTAGATCTTCCACGTTATGTGAATTGGGGGACGAAGGCAAAACCCATTTCGTTTTTCAATCTCCTCCAGTGAGGCTGTGAGCTGCGGAGGATAAAAGCAAAAACGGAAAAAGGAAGAAGAAGGACAATTGAAAACCGAATCGAATTGAACCGAGTTTTCGGTTCAGTTCAGGGTGAGCTTCAGTTCGGTTCGGTTCGGGATGCTTGACGCCCGATCATTCACAAGACAAAGTCTACTTTCCAGAATTTTTAATCACGTGCGAATTTCTCATCTGATTGCCATGGATAATATTGGATGTTTGGTGAAGCCCAAGAAACATAAATCGAAAGAGAGTCCCTGGCCTACAAAACCAATAGTGGGCCTGTCATTACTCCCAAACCTGGAAAAGACCAAAGAATCTATGCCATTGCCTTACGAGGAGCCGTCCAATCTCATGCCCGGCCATGATGCCCCGTCCAAGGGCTAGCAATGTCGAACACGACCCGTTTTACGCGACAAGAGATAAATCATCAATCGCAGAGAGAATTTCGGAATACGATACGACATGCCCGATTTTATATGTTAAAATGAATTGACGCGTTCTTTTTTTTTTTTTTATCGTAGTTCAATTAGTTGACATGTAAAGCCAAAATTAAGATGACTCGAGGCGCTGCGAATCGCGAATCAATCATGCCACGAGAACACGAATTGCTAGCCCGCCAAGACGCTCGGAAGTTCTGTGCGGGAGAAAAGGCATGGGTGTACGGTGCTTCGACGAGAATCAGGCATGGTGGGTCTAATTACTCTTTCCAGCCTTTGATTGTTAATTAGTGGTCTTCCGAATGGGACTGTAGTAGTCCCATCTAGAAAGTTGTTGACGCAGCAATAAAACTACTAATGTCGAATCACCTATACATTTGAAGGTTTGTAAGGAGTTTATTCAATCAAAATCCTTCTCTCATTAAACAAAAATACTTAGTTCACTAAATGCATATGTTCACACATAAACATAAATATGAATGTTTTCATAGTTCTCTGGAATAAGAGAATTTGCTTTATGCTGAAACGAAGAAGCCCTTATTTCTTACTATGACTCGGTGACTGAGCCTGGAGAATTTTTTTTTTTTTTTCCACCTAAACTGGCTACATGAAATTGTTGATGACTGCAGATGATATTTGAGCTAGATGATTCGGTGACATTACGATAATGCTAGCATTTAGATTGATTGAGCAGTTAAGGCTTTTGATTTGGATGTGTCACGCATCCATATCATATTGACTTTCTCGCGTATCGATTTCAGGGGGCACGCTTGCCGCTTCATAGGTGGAACCTCATCCGATGTACGCAAACATGGGGGCAATTTATATTGAAATATTCATAAAATTGATTTTGTAAGACCATGAAGGAGTTAATGCACCATGGAGTAGTTTCATAGGTGCGTAGTTTCATAAGTGTGTTAGAGTAGTTTCATAAGTGTGTTGGAGCAGTTTCATGTTGTCTTCATAGGAGTGTTTAGTTTTTGCTATAAATACTTGAGTGTGTTGTATTGTAAGAAGCAAAAGAGAAGCCAAAGCAAGTGTTCTCCAATATACAGATTTCTCCATCCATTTCGTGCCTCGTTTCTTATATCCGAAAGGTCACCCACATTGTGTTTTCGGTTCCAACATTTGGTATCAGAGCTAGAATGGCATCTACTAGTTCCGTTCAAATGCAGCTTCCAAAGTTGAGCGGAAAGAATTTCAACAACTGGGCTGTCCACATGAAGGTTCTGTTCAAATCGCAAGATTTGTGGAATCTTGTTGAAAGTGGCTACAACGAAGTAGCCGATGCCGAAACATTCGAGGCTTTGAAAAAGGAGGAGAAAGAATCTCTAGTGAAGTCCCGGAAGAAAGATCAGAAAGCATTATATGCGATTTTTCAAGCCGTGGAAGAAACGATATTTGAAAAAATATCGAGTGCCGAGACCGCGAAAGCTGCCTGGGATATCTTGCAGAAATCCTACAAAGGCGATGATCGTGTCCGGCGGGTGCGGCTTCAGACTCTTCGAGGTGATTTCGAGTCTTTACGCATGAATGACTCGGAAACAATATCGGCATATTTTGATCGTGTGCAGGCCATCGTTAACCAATTGAGGGTTAATGGTGAAGAACTTCAAGATGTTCGTGTTGTAGAAAAAATCTTGAGGTCTTTGACCGAAAGATTTGATTATGTCGTCGCAGCGATCGAGGAAGGACAAGATGTATCAACTCTCACGTTGGAGCGGTTGATGGGTTCATTATGCTCCCATGAGCAAAGAATGAACCAGAAGTCTACGGGTTCCGTTCCCGAGCAAGCATTGCAAAGCCAGGTCGCTCAACCAAACCGAGGAGGCTATCAAGGCGGTTGAGGTCGTGGAGGAGCCCGAGGTAGAGGTGAGAATTCAAATTTCACCAGAAAATTTAGAACACCCGACAAATCAAAAGTCAAGTGTTTTAAGTGTAATAAATTCGGACACTACAAATCCGAGTGCCATGCAAAGGCGACGTACGTGCCGGCGGAACATGCATATGCCACAGATGCTGAAGAGTACATGGTACTAGCATGTGCGAAGGACGATTCAACTATCGTGGATACCAACACATGGTATCTAGATACTGGGTGTAGCAACTATATGACCGGAAGAAAGGAGTTATTCTCACAGCTGGATGAGACAAGCCGTGGTGAAGTCAACTTCGGGAATAAATAAAAAAATTCTCGTGATGGGCAAAGGTTACATTAATATCAAATCCAAAGACGGTACTAATGTTGCTATTGCATATGTTTACTTTGTGCCAGGACTTTTTTGGAATTTGCTAAGTGTTGGGCAACTTTCCGAAAGAGGCCACAAAGTTCACATTGAAAATGGAGTTTGCACCATCAGAGGTGTAAACAACAAGTTGATCACGACGGTACAGATTTGGAAGAACCAAATGTTTCCCTTGACTCTTCCGACGAAGAATCTCTTGAGTTTTCAAGCGATGACGAAAGACAGCAGCTGGCTGTGGCATCTTCGATTTGGGCATCTAAATTTTTGTGGAATGAAGCAATTAGTCCAAAAAAGGATGGTAACCGGCATGCCGTTGATTAACGATCCAGGACGTCCTTGCGAAGGATGTCTCGTTGGAAAATAACACCGAGACTCTTTTCCAGTTGGAAAAACCAGAAGAGCAAACCAACCGCTGGAGTTGGTACATACCGACATATGTGGCCCTGTTGAGGTGGAATCGTTTGGACAAAAAAGGTACATGCTGATTTTTGTCAACGATTTTAGCATAAAAATATGGGTACACTTCTTGAGGGAAAAATCTGAAGCTTTTGGCAAGTTTAAAGAATTTAAAGTCTATGTTGAAAAACAAAGTGGCTTTAAATTGAAGACGTTCAGATCGGATAGAGGTGGAGAATTTACCTCAAATGAATTTCACAAATATTGTAAAATTCATGGAATCAAACGTCAGTTGACTGCCAGTTATACTCCTCAGCAAAATGGTATAGCAGAAAGGAAAAACATGACAATTTTTGAAATGGCAAGAAGTATACTGAAAGCTAAGAATTTGCACAATAAATTTTGGGCAGAAGCTGTTACTTGTGCTGTATTTGTACTAAACAGGTGTCCAACAGTGAGTGTTCCTGGAAGAACTCCAGAAGAAGCTTGGAGCAGAAACAAACCAGATGTTTCGTTCCTACGAGTATTTGGGTGCGTGGCATATCCTCATATACCAGACGAGCGAAGAAAGAAGCTGGATGACAAAAGCGAGAAATGCATCTTCATCGACTACAGTGATACAACTAAAGGTTATAAGCTTTATAACTCAGTCACTGAGAAAGTCATTATCAGTAGGGATGTCCATTTTTTAGAAGATAAAGCCTGGGACTGGAACCAGAAGGGTGACCAGAAAAATATCACCATCGAAGATGAACCACTGGCAGGTGAGACAGAAACACCTCCATCATCTTCAACGAGTGATCATCTTCCTCATCATCTTCAACTGGAGGTACATCTTCACCAACAGCAGTTTCAGAACCACAACTACGTCGTTCACAACGACTGAAGGAGACGCCAGTAAAATTCAAAGATTATGTGGTCACAAGAAATAGAGACAGTGATAGCGAAATTACTGATGAAACACTCGTAAATTTTTGTTTATTTGCTGATTGTGACCCTGTAACCTATGATGAAGCAGCTGTAGATGAAAAGTGGATTGAAGCAATGAATGAAGAAATTCACTCCATTGAGAAGAACGACACATGGGTGTTGACTTCTTTACCACCTGGTAAAAAGCCTATTGGTGTCAAGTGGGTGTACAAGACAAAGTACAAACCCGACGGTCAGGTGGACCGTTACAAGGCCAGACTGGTTGTAAAAGGCTACAAGCAGAAGCCAGGTATTGATTATTTTGAAGTATTTGCACCAGTTGCCCGGATGGATACCATTCGTATGGTATTAGCACTTGCAGCTCAAAATCATTGGAGAATCTATCAAATGGATGTGAAATCAGCATTTCTCAATGGTGTCCTTGAAGATGAAGTATATGTGGAGCAACCACAGGGTTATGAGAAGAAAGGGCATGAAAATCAGCTTTACAGATTGAAGAAGTCTCTGTATGGATTAAAACAGGCACCACGTGCTTGGTACACACGTATGGACACATACCTGTTGGAGCATGATTTTCAAAAATGCCCTTATGAGCATACATTGTATATCAAGTCAAATGCTAACGGTGACATCTTAATTGTGTGTATTTATGTTGATGACTTGATATTTACAGGGAACTGTAAAAAAATGTTTGCTGAATTCAGGGAGGCTATGACTAGCCAGTTTGAGATGACTGATTTGGGACCGATGTCCTATTTTCTTGGTCTTGAAGTGAAGCAAACAGATGATGGCATATTTATTTCCCAGCAGAAATATGCTAATGATATTTTGAAGCGATTTAAAATGAAATCGCTGAAGCCAATCCGAACTCCCGTAGTAGAACGATTGAAGCTGAAGAAAGAAGGAACCGGTGAGCTGGTAAATCCCACTTATTTTAAAGGCATTGTTGGCAGCTTGAGATATTTGATTTCTACAAGGCCAGATATTACCTATGGAGTGGGCATTATTAGCAGGTTCATGGAAAAACCCTACCAATCACATTTGCAAGCAGCAAAAAGAATTTTACGGTATGTCAGTGGAACTCGTGATCATGGAATTTTATATTTTCTTCTACTGACAACTTTGGTCTAGTAGGGTACACAGACAGTGATTGGGCAGGTGATACCGAAACTCGAAAGAGTATGTCAGGGTATGCTTTCTTTCTTGGATCAGGAGTATTCTCTTGGTCTTCCAAAAAGCAACAAGTTGTTGCTCTCTCGACAGCTGAAGCGGAATACATGGCATTAGCTTCAGCGGCTTGTCAGGCGATATGGCTTCGTAGGATGCTACATGAATTGATGCATGAACAAACGGGTCCTACTAAAATAATGTGTGACAATAAGTCGACTATTGCATTGTTGACACCTGAATTTTGACTCTTCATTTAAGTGATTCATCATTACATAAAACTGAGAATTAGTCTCAGTCCCCATAAAAAAAAAATAAAAAAATAAAAAAATAATAATAATTAATCTTCATTCATGCACTGCATTTGCATATTGATCGGTGGCGGAGAATTGAGCTTAAACAAACAAGCAGGCACCAGACAAATTGTCGCATTGGAGACAAGATATTCTGCTGAATTGGCTGCGGGAGCCGCCACCTGATGGCATTCCACCATCCTTTTCATCCTCCACTCACCATTATCTTCCACCACTACCATCCCCTGCATGTTTCCGACATTAATGGCCATGGAGTGCACGATCAAAGGAGGCTAGTGGATCTCTTAGTGCTTGATTCTCTGGAAAGTCATGGAAACAATAAAAAAAATATATTATGCAAGGGAGGGCTTGTGAGTGCAGGTGGAGAATAAAAAATGAAAGACTACCTTGCCTTTCGAGGACCATCTCCCCTTTTGATGAGGGGAGTTAGAGAAAAAAAAAAGAGAGAGACCAAGGCCAAAGGGAGAGACAGAGAGAAAGAGAGAGGGGGAGCGCTTAAGACGTTCCAGAACGTACACTTTCGGAACCGGTGAAATTTGCGTAACCATGTCGCCTGAACCGCGACCGCTGGACCGGAACCAGATCGAATGGACCGTCTATATCAACGAGAGTGTCAAGCGCATGCTCGTCGACGAGAAACAGATATGGAAGAAGCGTTGCGTCTACAAAGTCCCCCCTGCGTTACCGACCTCAACAAAAAGCCTACCAGCCGCAGGCTGTCTCCTTCGGGCCCCGCCACCACGGCGAGGACCGCGTCCGCCCCATGGAGGAGCACAAGCAACGGGCGCTCCTCCACTTCCTCGAGCGGTCCGGGAAGCGCCTCGAACCCTTCCTCGAGTCCCTGAGGGAGGGTGGCAGCGAGGGGGCGGGTCGGTTCCTGGAGGTGATGATCATCGACGGCTGCTTCATGCTCGATATCCTGAGGACCGCGACGCACGTGGTGGACTTTGACAACACTGATACTGCCTGGAGAAAGTATGATCCAAGTAAAGATCCAACACATTTGTTAAAAGAAAATCTGTCTATGGATGAACTGCATCACTAGCCAAAGTTCTTAAGACAAATTCGTACGATATATTCAACTGGTAGTTACTGCCAGGGAGCTTTTCAGACAGTTTGGCTGCTCAGAAAAGCTTTATCAGGATTTATTTCATCCAATGCTTCAAGTGGGTCTCTTTGTGCCACCGGAGCAGTGCAGTGCTGCTGCAACTCTGGCAATGCTATATTACCTCATCCTTGCTCACCAGAAAGATTTTGATGCTGTGTGGTGTCGGGGGACAGTCAAAGAAAAGATTTTCAACCCATGGAAGGATTTCATGAGGACTCAAGGTTGTGTGTTTTTGGAGGGTCGAAGCGTGACAGACATAATGTTCGATGAGGTGACAGGCTGCATATCGGGAATAGCTTGTGGGGGAGAGACCCTAAATGCAGATGCATTCATTCTAGCTGTCAGAATCTCTACGATTCGGGATATTATTAAGAGCAGTATTACGCATGAGGAATGAGTTTCTGAAAGTCACGAACTTGGCCGCTGTTGATGCACTCAGTGTTAAGCTTCGACTTGATGGGAAAGTTATCCTTCCCAATGCGATCAATGTTTGCTCTGGGGATGACAAAAGCTTTGGATGGACCTTCTTCGACTTGAATATACTCCATGACGAGCATAAAGGCGATCCTATGCAAGTCATACAATCTGATTTTTATTACGCCAATGAACTGCTTGTGCTCGAGGACGAGCATTTAGTTGGGAAAACTATGTCGTACCTTGCAGATGTTGTGAAGGAGTTTGGGAATTCTACTGTGGTGGATAGGGAAATTAGTAGATTTCCGAAGTCCTTAACTCATTTCTTCCCAGGTTCGTATGGTTACATGTTGCGTGGATCTACATCTTTCCCAAACTTGTTCATGGCGGGAGACTGGATTATCAACCGCCATGGTTCATGGTCACAGGAGAAGTCTTATGTCACGGGGTTCGAAGCCGCCAACTGCGTAGTGGACTATCTCGAATGTGGAGACTTTGCTAAAATCATACCTGTGGAGGAAGATGAGCAGCACATCCAAGCACTTCGCGGCCTCAACCGAAGCTTCGACGAGATCAGAGCTCAACTCCCGCTGCCCAGTAACTTCCTTTGGTGAAGGAATTTCGTTCGCTTTATCAATATGCGCCATATGTTGAAGCGCCACATGTTGAACTCCATCGACAACCGAAGAAGAAAGAGATAACGAATAGGAGTGCTCGAGTGATGCCATGCGGCGCTGACGGCTCCCGAGCTTCGCGAGATTCCGATAAATTAAGCGAGTGATGAAGAAGCTTCGATCCTCCGGTGGGGTGAGTCGCCGGACTCGAAGAGCAAGAGCCAGGTCTCGGAGGCGGCGGTGGTTTCGAGCGACCTAGTCGCTGGCGACGGGACGCAGCGGCTGGGCCCGGATCGTCGAACTCATGTCCCCGCGGCGGCGAGCTTGGTCCGGTTTCTTTTTCATGCGGGAAATGGACGTGAAGATGATGAATAGTACGGTAAGGTTTATTTGCATGTTGGTTTGGATAGGGGGAATATTTGGTCTCGTGGGCTTATTTAGAATTGGGTCTGCGTTGCTGCTGGTGGAAGAAGATTGGGCCTAGGCGAGTTGGGTCTGGCGGGTTCAAACAGGCCCGGTTCGGGTCTTCCTCCTCGGATTGGATCAGGCCTGACAGCCGAATCCGGATCCGGGTTCGAGAAACCCGATCTGGACTCGGCCTTTATTTATTTATTTAAATAAAAAATTTACTTAAAAAAATATAATAATAATAATAAAAAAATAAAAAAATCAATAAAAAATAAAAAATCATAAAAAATTCAGAAAAATTCTAAAAAAATTTCACAAAATAGGAAATGGCCATATTCAACTGGCCTCAATCTGTTTCGGGTCTTTCGGCCCTCGATCCTTTCAAAAATGACGGTTTGGCCATTCCGGCAAACCGTTTTCCAAAAAAATTCTAAAAATTCTAGAAAAATCCCAAAAAATAGGAAATGGCCACAATCAACTGGCCAAGGCTCATCCCGGGTGTTTTGAACCCGATCCTTCTTAAAAATGACGATTTCGCCCTTTGGGAGAATCGTCTCCCAAAAATTGAAGAAAAATCAAGAAATTCCGAAAAATTCTCAAAAATGAGAAATTGCCACAAACAACTGGCCGTGAAATATTTTGGGTAATTCGGTATCCAAATCTTCCAAAATTTGACGATTTTGCCCTTTGGGCTAATCGTTCCCAAATCTTCCCATTTTGCCCCTGGTCCTAAATCACGCCTTCCCTAAGCCCTTATGGCTATACTAGAAGGCCTTTGACTTGAATTGATGTGCATTGATGTGATTTATTTATGCACTTGATTGAGCTTTTCATTAAAATTGATTGTGATTGATAGGAATAGTCTTCCAATCTGCATGAAACCCTGAATCAAACCTACCTCGCCTAAAATTGCGCCTGCATGAACTCTTAGCCAGGAAAATCACTCGCGTTAGGTACCGAAAGGGCGTTGGTAATGACACCGACGTAACCAAGTCTCCGAACCCAAAATCTCTGGTTCTGCAGAACTGATCGATCTCTCCCAATCGATCAGTAAGGTTTCCGGTCTACCCTCCAAGAAAGACCGGTGGCGACTCCAAATGCATGAACAAGTTGCACATGCCACCACGACCACACTGAAGGTCGAAAGCGATCGACTCTTATCGTCGAATCCTTCTAAAAAATACTCCCGCCGCGATTTGGTATGGGCTTGGGAGGGCCCGCGCCGATCCAAAGCCCACGATCCGCACTCCAGTGCGGAGGTAAGGCCCACGATCGGTAATCCATTAGCCGCGTCCGCCTTTCGGACGTTTCGCGACAGCTGGCGACTCCGCTGGGGACTCTTGCTCTAGAACATATGATTCTAGACCTCAAGTGGACTTAGGCCGTAATTAAAACGCTGAGTGATTTTTCTAACCTTGCAGGCGCTCTCGAGGGTGAGGTAAGTCCGCTTATGATAGGTGTTATATGTTTTTGCAGATTGGAGTAATAAGGGGGTAGTCTGTGATTAACTCTGTTTTATGCAGGTTGGGCGTAGGAATGTATGTTGTGTGGATGATTTGAAGTGCTGATTGATAAACTGTTGTGCATGACTTGCATTGTGATGATCACGACACATGGACACACACAACCGCGCCTAAAACCCCAGGCGCCGCCTTTAGGAACACAATAGAAGGAATTGAAAATGGAATCTCCGTGAAGAAAAACACGGGGTAATCCACTTTTCAATTCCGCTCGCTTCGAACTATGGATCGAGTCCCAATGCAACGATAGCTGTGCAATGGAATCGACTCTTTCTAGAACTCGAGGTGGGAACCTTAACCTTAGGTGCCAAACCCTCTGATTTTTAGAAGTTTACCATCACTTGTCTCATGCGCATGTCTTTGGGCGGTTGGTACACCTAAAACCGCACATAAGTCGACGAGTTTGGTTGGTAAGACTCTCTATCCCTCAAATCTATTACAGTTCATATAAATATAGGCATTTCATTCATTGCATTCTGGTGATTAGATTAAATGCCATTTCAAGGATAGATATGTGTGTTTTTCCCAAACGTCCTTGATAGAAGACGAGGAGGATGATATCCCATGGCGAACACCGAGTGAGCAACAAAGGAGCCTACTATGGACATTATTGAGATATCGTCCAATGAAGATGACGAGTTGGGGCAAGTGATCCGGAAGTCACAGATCGAGCTTGGGGCATCCTTGAACGTTAGGATCACATTCCTTTGTTTTATTTTCCATTACTAATCCTCTTGTATAGGGTTTATTTTTATCGAAGTTTTCTCTATCTCACCCCTTAGAGTGATTGTATTAGGGATCTATTGGTGTATACATTCAGATGGAGCTTGGTTGTATTTCTTTTGACGGGTCATGGGAATGTGATAGTGGCATTTTCTCTAATCATCCGAATACTCCCAAGTCAAGTTTATAATTCCTTTAGAGGAAATTAAAATTGGAAGTCTTGCACGACCTTTTGGTCGTATAGGGTAATCCAACCCCAATTTCGCTAGAAGGAATTATACACTTGAATCGGTTCATGCATGTGTTACGCCGCTGGTAATCCACGATAATTGATCAAGAGTACCGGCATTGTTTCGAATTTAATGACGAGATAGATGTCCAAATTGCCCTCGTTCTTAACAAAACGGCTTTGATTTGGATGCCGTATCTTCAATTAAATTTAAAACGCGTCGTTGGTCAAAAGCGATTATCGTGAATTACATTCCTTTCAATAGTATGCTTTCCTTCGAGGAATATTGATAAAAACTTTTCGCACAAGATTAATCCTTGTAAAAGTTTTTGTCTTTATTAATCACGAGCAAGCATGAGATTGAAAGGGGTTTATGCTTTCTTTTTCAAATTATTTCTTCTGATTCAGTCGTTTCATTTGCAGGTGAAAAATAGGCAATAGAGAGAAATCTTCTCCTGGATGAATCTGAGGCTATTCTTTCATCTGATCATGAGCAAGTTAGAAAATCAGGACATATTTGCTCAACTTATTGATATTATAGTTCAGCTCACCCAAGTTGAAGATGTTCGGATGCTCGAAGAAATGGACCATATAAAAAGCTAAAACACACACACATGAGCTTTCATCCACTTTCGCTCAATCGAAAGACTTTCAAAGCAGATTAATACAGATTAGCGAGGCGGAAAAGTAAAGCCGAACTGAGCCCTAATCAGCAGCACGAAGGAGCTCAATTGGCCCTCCATATGGTTGATTCCCTGCCTACACTCACCGCTCCGTATATCATGATCCGCGAGCTGGAGAAGAAGGCGCTTGCACTCATTCTTAAGGTCAGCAACCTTGGCCCTGTGATCTTCAGCAGCAAGTTCCAAGTCCCGGACCAATTCCCTCCCACGGGATACATCCGCCGTAACAGTATCGAGTCGCTCTTCCAGCCAATCGCTCTGAAACTTCAATATGATGTTACGACGATCGTGCTCATAAGTGATCAGGCACAAGGCCAAACGCTCCACCAAATGTCCACGTTCACGAAGCATCGTCGAGACCCGCTCGTTGGCAGTTTCCATAACCTTGTTGTGGCTGTCAGCCACGAAGTTAGTCAACGTCAGGCAGTCACAGCGGTCTTCGTAGCGGGCTCGCAAGACACGAGCCACGAGAACTTCACGGTGAGCAACGCGGTAAGCCTCTAGAAAGTTTGCAAAGAGGGCTGGGAATGTTTTATACTCCTTCTCCAACTCAGTACCCTCGATGGAAGTAGTGTCGGTGGCCGCAAATAGAACGCGGATCTCAGCCTCGATCTCCGGATGATCGGCTATGTAAGCATAGCCCCGACCCAAGAGATTATAGAGTTTTTCCCATCGGGCCGGGACTGCGATTGAAAAGACGCAAGCATGGGAAGAGTTAGAGGAAGAAGCAGAAGACGAAGCCATTTCTTGTTGGAAGGATGGAGAGGAAGACGAGTGCGATGGAATGAATGAAAGTGAAAGCTGGGCAAATGAGAGCACTAACCTTCTCCTCGTTTCATAGTAGCTCAAAAATGGAGAAAAGTTACAGCAATAATGCTTGTGGAGCCGGGGTAGTTAATGTAAAGCAGGGGCTGCTCCTCCCGTGAAGCATCAGACATGTCTCGATCCGCGATTTCAGGCCTGACGAGTTTGAAAAGTTGTAAAAGAGTTGTCTATTTCACCCTTATTGAGATGGAGCGGGAGTCGAGCGCAAATATCGAAGGAGCCGCAATAGGGTTGATAGCTTTGTCATGATGAAAAGCTGAGCGGGTGGTGGACGTAATTTAGTCTTTTGAGAGATAGTGGGGGACAGGTTCGGCTATCGAGGAAAGAAAAGCGATCTGTGATCTCTCCACCATGAAAAGGAAGGAAGACGACAAGACGAGAAACTCAAAATCTCTAGAAGAGCGCTCGCCTGGTGATCGTCTTCCATGCTCGAAGAGCGACTCCTGAGTACGCAAAGTCACTCAAAAGAAAGTTTAGAGAGAGTAAACATAGGAAGAGGATTACAAGATCTTGAGTGAATAAAAGAGGACGAACAAACCTTTTCTTGATCCAGTATGTTTAACAGTCATAGTCATTTGTTGGAGATGACTGACCAAAATGTCCTAGGTAATGTGCAGTTGGGAGACCTTGAAGTCTTTGGGATCGAGCCAGATGTCGAAACCATACTACCCAACCCTGCTGGCAACGAGGTTCAGGATCAGGGCAGCGACGACGACAGTAGCAGCAACAACGACGGCAGCGGCGATGTCCCATCTCATGGAAGAAGACGTCGCCGGCTCTATACTGAGAAGGAAATCCAGATACTCGAAGCCGCCTTCAATAAGTGCCGTTACCCGAATACGAGACGAAGAAGAAAATTAGCCCGGAAATTAGAGATGGAACCCTTAAGGGTCAAGCACTGGTTTCAAAACAGACGGGCCAGATCAGTGGTTCGGGGAAAGTGTCAAGAGCTCGAAACGCTAAAAGAAGAATACGCCAAGCTTCGAGCAGAAAACATGTGGTATAAGGAAGTCCTCATCAACGCCGCTTGCCTTAACTGCGGTGGTTCTATCGACACTCGCGAAATGTTCCGTGATAAGTTTTCTATGAGAATCGCAGGTGGTCGTCCGCCACCCCACTCCCTCAAACCATCTTTGGAAAGAGGGGAGGCGCGTTACTACAATTTCCCTGACAATGGGCTTACTATCACCACAGACCAGTTCGAAGTCAACCAGCTTCCCCTGCAACAACCTCTGGCACAACCAGACCCCGCCGAGAGTGAATCGAGGAATGATCGCCGAGTCACGGATGCTATCCTGAGTCGCCAAAAGAAGTTCATATGGTCTCCAGAGCTTCACAGAAAATTCCTTGATGCGGTTCACCAAATAGGGAATGACTCATTATGTCCAACACGCGTACATGAGGTCATGAATGAACCGGGGCTCGCTAGAAGGTTAGTCGCAAACCACCTTAATGGTTACCGCAGGAAGCTACGACGGCGTCATGCCGCACGGCACCTAGAAGAGCCCGACTCGAACTTGAACATTAGGTACGGCTACGAACGTAACAGCCATGCCTCAAGAAGAGCCCTGCCGAGTCTCGATACCAACCAAGCCGGTAGCTCTACCACCAACTGCTGGAGAATTGGTCAATATAGCCCTATCAGTCATCTTAATGTTCCTCAAGAATACGTGCCACCGGTGCAACAAATATACACTTCCCCGCTCGAGCAGCAGCCGTCCACCGGCACTCTTCCTGCTGCTGATCCACCCACGACGTCTAATGTTCAGGAGTTCGCCCAACTAGGGCATATGATCTCAGATGATCTAGTGGGGGAACACTTCGAACAATTTTGCTTCCCTGATCTCTGAGTGAGACACGCTTTTGATAGGAAAGAGGTCGACCATCCTCTTTTCTTCTCAAACAAAGATGGTGGTCACAGTTCGAAGAATCCATCAGGAGGAGGCTAGCAAACCTTCACGGTCATGATCTGGAGTCGATGACCGCGCACCTGAACCCAGACATGATGGGGTTGTGATCGAACATACCCTAAGAAAAGGGGGGGGCTTGTACACAAGTAGAACTTATTTCTTATTTGCGCATTGTAAAGTTTCAATCGGAGCAGTTCCTTTCTTCTTTAAGGCCTAGGGTTGATTTCACACAATGATGCTTGCTAACATCATCATGTTTAGCTACAACAATCTTTTGTCACAATGGGTTCGAGGTAAATCGACCAAGCGCACGAAGGCAAACGTGACAGCATAGGTTACAAACATAACGTGAGCGGGCTCGAAAGCGGAAAGATCGTCAGTTGCCTCAAACACTATGATTGCGAAACCAAGGGCAATATTGAATCTTGCGAAGGATAAGCGGAAATGTACATACACTCTCATTTATAGCACTTAACAGGAGACTTTACAAACAGACTACTGAGGAGGAACCGTAAATCCGAAGTGAGTTCTAATGAGCATCACAAATGAGCTCAATTGATTCTCCATGCTATCCATGCCTTGCTTACAACCCACACTCTGGGAATCGAGGTCTACAAGCTTGAAGAAAAGGAGGCGACATTTCTCCTTAAGGTCGTTCACCTTGGTCTCATAGTACTCGAACTCAAGCTCTAAGTCCTGAGCCAGCACCCTCCCGCGAGCTATATCCATGCTCAGGTCTTCAAGCCTTTCCTCCAACCAGGCACACTGGAACCTCAGCACGAGGTTGTGCTGATCTTGCTCAAAGGCGGTGTCAAAAAGAGCCAGACGCTCCACCAAGTTGTCCCTCTCACGGACCAACATCGAAACCTGGGCGTGGGCGTATCCAACAGCCCTTTTATGGTTATCGGCCGTCAGCATGGCCAACATCAGGGACTCAGTTCGGTCCTGATAGCGGGCTCGCACGATACCAGCCAAAGTGACCTCCCGGCTAGCAACTTCATAAGCCTGCAGGAAATTGTTGAAGAGAGTTGGGAAGATCACAAACTCCCTTTGAAGTTTCGTACCTTCAATACACACAGTATCCAGGGCCGGAATCAGAGTACGAACTTCAACCTCAGCTTCAGGATGACTGTTTATGTAGCCATAACCTCTACCCAAGAGGTGATAAAACCTCTCCCATTGGGTTGAAGCTTGGCTGAGGCAGCGGGTACAGGAGAGGAAGCCATCTGCGATTCAACGACAGAGAAAAGAAGGAATGATGGAGGAGTGTTTGAGAGGTTAGATCGAAATGTTAATCTCCTCGATGTCAACCTCTCGCCCTTTAACGCTCGAACGAGAAAAGGGAAAGCTGCAATAATTTTTCTATACGCAGCAGGGCTAATCAAGCCTCATTAATACATCCCTGGTGAGTCACAGATCCACCTCTGTCCCGTGATTTCGGGCTTAGAAAAGGTAACAACATCTAAAGGCCGGCGGACCTATTACTTTGGAGACCGAGCTAGGGGGACAGGCGTAATGCTCGATAAAGCAAAAGTCGACACGGGAAATCTGCACGCTCCACTCAGGCAAGAGAGAGTAAGAACGGACGGGGGGAATCACGAAGTCTCGAAAGGAACGCCCGTCAGACGCTCGTTACTCGATTTCAAAGCGACGCTTCTTGGAACACGCCTAATCTCTGATAATTACAGAGAGGGCGAACATCTGAGAAAGGGTGGAGAAGATCAAGCGAACGAAGATCAGGAAAAGACATTTCGACCCAAAATGTTCAAGGGGTACCATCATCTGTTGGAAACGCCTGACCTGAATGTTTCCGAACTTGAACGGCTAGAGGAATTTGAAGACCTCGGAAATGAATTCGTCACGAAGGATATGGAAATCGACTCGACCATCCAGGAGACTCAAGCCCTCAGCGACCAAGACGCCAGCGACGATGATCCGCGCCAGAAAAGAAAGCGTCGCCAGCTCTACACTCCGGATGAGGTCCAGATACTTGAAGCTATCTTCAAGGGATGCCCTTTCCCGGACACAGAACAGAGGAAGAAGTTGGGTCAAAAACTAGGGACGAGCCCTTTGAGGATCTTGAATTGGTTTCAAAATAAACGAACCAAGCTGAGTAAGCAGTACAAACGACGGGAGACCGCATTTCTAAAGGAACAGAACGAGAAGCTTCGAACAAAGAACGTGAGGTATGAAGAAGTTCTTAGCACTATTGTCTGCCCTAACTGCGGTGGCCCTACCACTCTCAGTAGATTGTTTCCCGTTAAGCCTTCTGCTATGATCGAAAATACTGGTGATGTGCATGAACAAATCAATCCCACAAAGATAGTGCCAGTGCCTTCTGAAGGAGGGAATATATGCCACTATGATGAGAGTCACCACGTCAGAGCCCAAGAGTCTTCTCCACAACGGCTTCGGGCAGGATCAGATCCTGCTCGAGAAGGGTTAAAGATCAGCCGTCAAGCTGTCAACGCTATTCTGAACCAAGAGAAGAAGATTTTCGCGTGGCCCCTTGAGCTTCACCGCAAGTTCTTAGACGTGGTTCGGCGAATAGGGCTCGACTATGCACGCCCGAAGAAAGTAATGGAGGCCCTGAATGCACCAGAACTTACCAAGGCTATGGTCTCAAATCACCTCGGTTGTTACAGAAGAGCGCTAAGACAGCGTCATGCTAACCTCGGTTACAAATTCAACACTTATTGGGAAATTGATCAGAATATTCATCTGAGTCATCCCAATTTTCTTCAAGAGTGTGTGCCACAGATGCAGCAGGTGCAGCACCCATCCGTCGCTGTTTTTCCGCTTACTAATGAGCTTTCTGCGCTTAGTGCCCAAGGACTTGCCGAACTAGGGCATGTGGTTTCAAAGGATCTAACAAGGGAATGCGTTGAGCATTTTTGTTTCCCTAATTCCCAAGTAGGAGATGCTTATGGGGGTCAATCGATCAACTCCCCTCTCATGTTCTCGAGAAGAAATGGAGGTTCCAGCTCGAAGAACCAGTCGGGCGATACTACCCAACCCATGCATCAATATTTCGAAGGATCAGATGACTTCTGCGACGATCAGTCAGTGATACTTCGATCCAAAATGTTCCAAGGATACCGTCATTTGTTGGAAACGCCCGACTTGGAAGTCTCCGAGCTTAAACTGCTGGAAGAATTTGAAGATCACGGGACCGAATCCGGCACGATGGTCATGGAGATTGACACTTCCAACGATGAAACTCAAGGTTGTGGTAATGAAAACAATACCCATAGTAGTGATCAGCGTCAGAAAGGAAAACATCCCCTTCACCATACTTCAAGTCAAGACCGGGAGCTTGATTTTTTCTTCGAGGAATGCCCCCATCCAGATGAGAAGCAGAGGGCTGAGCTAGGTCGAGAGTTAGGGTGGGAGCCTGGGAAGGTCAATAAGTGGTTTCGTAACAAACGAGCCCGGCTGGGGAATCTACATAGACAGCAAGAGCTAGCGATTCTGAAAGAAGAAAATGAAAAGCTTCGAACAGAAAGCGCTAGATATGAGGAAGCACTAAGCAGCGCCACTTGCCTTGATTGCAATAACCATATTCTCATCAGTGAAATATTCTCCGAAGAGCCACTTCTAGAGATTGGTAGTGCTCATATGTTACAATGCCTTTCGCAATGTCTTCCGGTGCAGTCAGATACCGTCGAAGGCTTACAAGAACAGTTTCCAACACAATCAGATCTCATAGAGATTAGTCGGCAAGCTGTTCTTGTTGACAAGAAAGCGCGATTTTCTTGGACTGCTGAACTCCATCAGAAATTTGTTGATACAGTTCGACAGTTGGGGATCGACACGGCACGATCAACGCGCATACACGAAATCCTGAACGTGCCGGGACTCTCTAAAGTTAACGTCGCGAGCCACCTTGGATATTTCAAGAGGTTGCTAAAAGAGGGACGGGTGACACTAAGCTCGGATGGAGCTGATTCGAACTTAAATGTTGGTCATAACTGCAACCACGATGATTGTAGAGCCGGGAACACCCAACCATGTTTCGGTGTTGACGAGACCAGCAACCATGTCACCGACTCCTCTAACCCAAATCAGAACGCTCCACCAAGCAGTCTCAATACCCCTCAAGTGTATATACCACAGTTCCCGCAAATAGGAACTCCCCAATTTGAGTACCAACCTGTCGTTAGTGCTCTTCCCATGGCAAATCCAACATTTACATGGGACATGTCTACATATTTGCCGGTCAACAAGGGAGGTTCCAGCTCGAGGAATCAAATCATCCAAGGCGAGAGTGATCTATCGCCAGCGGTCGGTGATACTCGACTTGAGCATCAATGGCTCGGAGATTCGAGCGATTTTCTTGGGGAGGAACTCAATTTCTGGCTCGATCAGCCTAAGACTGACGGACTCTTGCAATGGTGATACAGAGTCGACGATTATGTGTTTAATTCAAGGCGCGATTGTTCAAAAAAAAATGCTCAAGGGAGAGAGGTTGAATACCCTGAATGAATGTATTGGTAACCTCATCTGTAAGGTTCTCATGGGAGCATTTCTCCTTTACGCTTGGAACTAATTGCACGTGAATGTCAATATTACCCTTTGAGCATCTTCAAGCCAAAGGCCGTGGACTAATCGCTTAATCTGTGGAGCAAGTTCCCCTAACAATGACTATCACCCGCGGAGCATAATGGGATCTACCCCTTCAATGCAAAATGCATCTGGCCGCGAGGCCACCCATTTGGTAAAACGATGTATCGTTCCTAAACGATCTTCAATCAAATACCGAAGTAATGTCTCCTTTCTTTTCCTTCTCAGAGGATAAACATGGATAAAGCGCTCAAGGAGCCAGACGTTCAAATAACAGAACGGACGCTGCCCAGCTGGGGGCAGATGAACCATTGATGTTACAAACACTCCAAGCATGGATAGGCGGATTTGATAGATGTTGTTCATATCAATACGCAACATCAGAATGGGATGAAAATCAAGAGTAAAGTTGTATCGTCCCAATTTGTCTTGAATTTGGGAATATGAATTGACACTTATTGTTTATCCTTGACAGGGGAGCCGCCTTGCAGACGAACAGGTTTTTACATCCCATGTACTACTCGTTAGAGTACATGACTAAGGGTAGGATGTATTGTTTCGATTTTTGGAAAATTCGTGAACATACAATGATATACTTCTTTTACAATTTGCAGGGATCCGCAGCCGCGGGGGACAGGTAAGCATCCCTTTCCCCAATCCATTGAAGATGTTAAATAAAAAAGAAAAGCTTTCAGAATCTAATGTCTAGAAAAGACATAGAATTCAAACTTCATTGGCATTCATGTTTTAAAACAGGAGGTTGTCTGAACATGAATAAGAACATGCATGGTGCATCATAAAATCCCATTGACGGGTAAAATTTTTGGAGAAAATGAAAGAGATTTTTTCCAATCAAAAGTTCAAAACTTTCAAAAGGACGTTTTCTCAAAAGACGAGAGGCAAAGCCTAGTCCAAACATGTCCTATACACACTTAAGAGAGAAGTAGAGCGAATCAGACAGCAAAATCTGGACCTACGGAGATAGGGACCATTCGCAGCGATTACATGGGTTGGGATGACGGAGGCATTCGTTTCATATCTCCCAAACACTACAGGTGACCGTTGATAACCCCTTTGAACGGCGGTTTTCATTCTTAACCCTGTCAAGAACCACCCCACACTGGGGCAAAATGGAGGTGAGTCCAGCAGCATCAGGAGAAAATGGTTAGAAATTTTCTTGCTCGGACTAACATTAATCTTTGTGTGTTGTTTATATGGTAATCCAAGTGCCGTTGGATGACGAGAAGCATTCATTCTCTATCCCACACACCGAATCCTTTGCACAGCCAAGTTGAGCCTGCAAATTCGTTTCATAAACCGGTTGGTGATCATTGCACATTTCAAGATGGACGCAGCATCACTTCAGAAACAAAGAAGTTCAAGACTTAGGGTTGGCAAAAAAAATTCCTAAGTTATTGCTTAACCTTGTTAGACCTTTGATCATAGGTCTAACACGATCCCATGAAGATGAGAAAAAGTGGGATTTTAAAAAAATGAATGAGAAAAATCCACGGCATCGAGAAAAAGCAAAGTGCCTGGTAAAAGCAAGGCCGATGCTCGTGTAAGTTGTTTGATTGATCCGCAATGAAGCGGGATGGGAAAAGAGGAAATCCCTGAAGGAGCCAAATCCAAAAGGGCTGCTCCCCAAATGGTGCCGAGCGCAGAATAAAGACATAGAGAGAGTCGGTCTCTGAACGCAACAGGAGACGTTCTCTAAAGGATTTGTACACACCTTAAAAGCGGGCGCACACCTCAAAGACTGAAGATGCATAAAGGCAGGGACAGGTGGCAGATCTGCAATGATCACCAATGTCAAACACCTCATGAATTCTGGGCCAAAAACAAGCCTTTTTCGGTCCCCAATCCTACCAATATCATAACCCTGAAACAGTCTTCTCTGACTAAGACACTTGGGTTAACATATAGCTTAGCTCGAAGAAGTACGAGCAAGACTATTTCTTTCTCATTTTGCAGGGTTCTTGACTTGTAAACCCGGAGCAGATGGTGAAGAATTTCATACAATGGCCTCGACTCCAAAGCGGGTCCCCCTTGAAAACCAATATCCAAGCCCAACATTACGGTCCCGTGGAAGACCTCCCGACCGATCAAAATGTATGCGCTGCGAATGAGCCTAAAACCTAAGCACAGGTCAGTAGGGAATCGAGTGCATCCCCTATAAAAAACCACTATCGCAAAACGGGTGAGAAGACCTCATTGTCGAGAAATATCCCAATTGATGTTTTGAACAAACTCTTTTTGGAATTTTCAAACTGTTGATCCGGATTTTCCACACAAGGGATTTGTGATCACATTTGCATGTTGCAAGAATGCTTTGGATAACCTCCAGCATCAAAATGCTCATCTCATGATTAAAACTTAAATCATACGGGTTTGTCAAAATGGACAGCCGTGATCTTCCCATAGATTACTAACGTTTTCTCGGTAAAAAAAAATAAAAAATAAAAATCTTTCAGGCTCAAACTTCTGCAGGATACCTGGAGAACCCAGCTCCCAGAATGTCGCCTCAACAGACTCAAGTGAAGCTTTGTCAAAATGAAATCTTTCACAGCTTCAAGAACTGAATTCCCGACAAACTTCGGGATCTCTAAAAAAGAGGGGAAGAAAAACCCTTTTAAAAGAAAAAGTCCCAGCAGACGTGGAGAACCCTCGTCCCGGGACCCCTTTCCAAAAAATAAGGCAATCTCATCAGACGTGGAGAACCCTCGTCCCGAGACCCTTTTCAAAAAAATCAAACAGTCCCAACAGACGTGGAGAACCCTCGTCCCGGGACCCATTTTCAAAAATAAGGCAATCTCATCAGACGTGGAGAACCCTCGTCCCGAGACCCTTTTCAAAAAATCAAACAGTCCCAACAGACGTGGAGAACCCTCGTCTCGGGACCCCTTTTCAAAAATAAGGCAATCTCATCAGACGTGGAGAACCCTCGTCATGAGACCCCTTTTCAAATCAAACAAAGGTAGAAACCGCCTAAAGGGTCAAAACAAAGGTAGAAACCGCCTCAAGGGTCAAACAAAGGTAGAAACCGCCTAAAGGGTCAAAACAAAGGTAGAAACCGCCTAAAGGGTCAAAACAAAGGTAGAAACCGCCTAAAGGGTCAAATCCAGGTAGACACCGCCATAAGGGTCAAACTAAACTTGAAGGTAGATACCGCCTAAAGAGTCAAATATGGTAGAAACCGCCACAAGGGTCAACTCATTGGTAAATACCGCCGTAAGGATCAATGCAAAGGTCCGATCCACCATACGGATCAAAATCCTTAGCAAATCCCCCAGCGTGGGATGCGCCCTTCTCAGGTTCCTACCAGTCAGGAACCCCATAATGGTATGACCTACCATACAGGTCAGAGCTTAATCTCCCTAGGATATTCTGAACGAGTCCTAGGTATCTTCTTGAAAGTCTTCACAACCGGCAACATCTGACAGGTGAGCTTCAGGTAAGCCTATCTCATCCCGGCCCATGTTCAAATTGTTTGAGTAAACTTGGGATTAATTTGAGCTTTTATCAAAAGGTTTAAGGATTCAATGTCATAGCATTTCTTTGTACCAGTTAAGTCGATCGAGATTCAGGTGTCATATTATCTTTGAGAGAAACCTCTAACGAGATTCCTCTCAAAGAGGGGCAGCTGTTGACACCTGAATTTTGACTCTTCATTTAAGTGATTCATCATTACATAAAACTGAGAATTAGTCTCAGTCCCCATAAAAAAAAAATAAAAAAATAAAAAAAAATAATAATAATTAATCTTCATTCATGCACTGCATTTGCATATTGATCGGTGGCGGAGAATTGAGCTTAAACAAACAAGCAGGCACCAGACAAATTGTCGCATTGGAGACAAGATATTCTGCTGAATTGGCTGCGGGAGCCGCCACCTGATGGCATTCCACCATCCTTTTCATCCTCCACTCACCATTATCTTCCACCACTACCATCCCCTGCATGTTTCCGACATTAATGGCCATGGAGTGCACGATCAAAGGAGGCTAGTGGATCTCTTAGTGCTTGATTCTCTGGAAAGTCATGGAAACAATAAAAAAAAATATATTATGCAAGGGAGGGCTTGTGAGTGCAGGTGGAGAATAAAAAATGAAAGACTACCTTGCCTTTCGAGGACCATCTCCCCTTTTGATGAGGGGAGTTAGAGAAAAAAAAAAAAGAGAGAGACCAAGGCCAAAGGGAGAGACAGAGAGAAAGAGAGAGGGGGAGCGCTTAAGACGTTCCAGAACGTACACTTTTGGAACCGGTGAAATTTGCGTAACCATGTCGCCTGAACCGCGACCGCTGGACCGGAACCAGATCGAATGGACCGTCTATATCAACGAGAGTGTCAAGCGCATGCTCGTCGACGAGAAACAGATATGGAAGAAGCGTTGCGTCTACAAAGTCCCCCCTGCGTTACCGACCTCAACAAAAAGCCTACCAGCCGCAGGCTGTCTCCTTCGGGCCCCGCCACCACGGCGAGGACCGCGTCCGCCCCATGGAGGAGCACAAGCAACGGGCGCTCCTCCACTTCCTCGAGCGGTCCGGGAAGCGCCTCGAACCCTTCCTCGAGTCCCTGAGGGAGGGTGGCAGCGAGGGGGCGGGTCGGTTCCTGGAGGTGATGATCATCGACGGCTGCTTCATGCTCGATATCCTGAGGACCGCGACGCACGTGGTGGACTTTGACAACACTGATACTGCCTGGAGAAAGTATGATCCAAGTAAAGATCCAACACATTTGTTAAAAGAAAATCTGTCTATGGATGAACTGCATCACTAGCCAAAGTTCTTAAGACAAATTCGTACGATATATTCAACTGGTAGTTACTGCCAGGGAGCTTTTCAGACAGTTTGGCTGCTCAGAAAAGCTTTATCAGGATTTATTTCATCCAATGCTTCAAGTGGGTCTCTTTGTGCCACCGGAGCATGCAGTGCTGCTGCAACTCTGGCAATGCTATATTACCTCATCCTTGCTCACCAGAAAGATTTTGATGCTGTGTGGGGGACAGTCAAAGAAAAGATTTTCAACCCATGGAAGGATTTCATGAGGACTCAAGGTTGTGTGTTTTTGGAGGGTCGAAGCGTGACAGACATAATGTTCGATGAGGTGACAGGCTGCATATCGGGAATAGCTTGTGGGGGAGAGACCCTAAATGCAGATGCATTCATTCTAGCTGTCAGAATCTCTACGATTCGGGATATTATTAAGAGCAGTATTACGCATGAGGAATGAGTTTCTGAAAGTCACGAACTTGGCCGCTGTTGATGCACTCAGTGTTAAGCTTCGACTTGATGGGAAAGTTATCCTTCCCAATGCGATCAATGTTTGCTCTGGGGATGACAAAAGCTTTGGATGGACCTTCTTCGACTTGAATATACTCCATGACGAGCATAAAGGCGATCCTATGCAAGTCATACAATCTGATTTTTATTACGCCAATGAACTGCTTGTGCTCGAGGACGAGCATTTAGTTGGGAAAACTATGTCGTACCTTGCAGATGTTGTGAAGGAGTTTGGGAATTCTACTGTGGTGGATAGGGAAATTAGTAGATTTCCGAAGTCCTTAACTCATTTCTTCCCAGGTTCGTATGGTTACATGTTGCGTGGATCTACATCTTTCCCAAACTTGTTCATGGCGGGAGACTGGATTATCAACCGCCATGGTTCATGGTCACAGGAGAAGTCTTATGTCACGGGGCTCGAAGCCGCCAACTGCGTAGTGGACTATCTCGAATGTGGAGACTTTGCTAAAATCATACCTGTGGAGGAAGATAAGCAGCACATCCAAGCACTTCGCGGCCTCAACCGAAGCTTCGACGAGATCAGAGCTCAACTCCCGCTGCCCAGTAACTTCCTTTGGTGAAGGAATTTCGTTCGCTTTATCAATATGCGCCATATGTTGAAGCGCCACATGTTGAACTCCATCGACAACCGAAGAAGAAAGAGATAACGAAGAGGAGTGCTCGAGTGATGCCATGCGGCGCTGACGGCTCCCGAGCTTCGCGAGATTCCGATAAATTAAGCGAGTGATGAAGAAGCTTCGATCCTCCGGTGGGGTGAGTCGCCGGACTCGAAGAGCAAGAGCCAGGTCTCGGAGGCGGCGGTGGTTTCGAGCGACCTAGTCGCTGGCGACGGGACGCAGCGGCTGGGCCCGGATCGTCGAACTCATGTCCCCGCGGCGGCGAGCTTGGTCCGGTTTCTTTTTCATGCGGGAAATGGACGTGAAGATGATGAATAGTACGGTAAGGTTTATTTGCATGTTGGTTTGGATAGGGGGAATATTTGGTCTCGTGGGCTTATTTAGAATTGGGTCTGCGTTGCTGCTGGTGGAAGAAGATTGGGCCTAGGCGAGTTGGGTCTGGCGGGTTCAAACAGGCCCGGTTCGGGTCTTCCTCCTCGGATTGGATCAGGCCTGACAGCCGAATCCGGATCCGGGTTCGAGAAACCCGATCTGGACTCGGCCTTTATTTATTTATTTAAATAAAAAATTTACTTAAAAAAATATAATAATAATAATAATAAATAAAAAAATCAATAAAAAATAAAAAATCATAAAAAATTCAGAAAAATTCTAAAAAAATTTCACAAAATAGGAAATGGCCATATTCAACTGGCCTCAATCTGTTTCGGGTCTTTCGGCCCTCGATCTTTTCAAAAATGACGGTTTGGCCATTCCGGCAAACCGTTTTCCAAAAAAATTCTAAAAATTCTAGAAAAATCCCAAAAAATAGGAAATGGCCACAATCAACTGGCCAAGGCTCATCCCGGGTTTTTTGAACCCGATCCTTCTTAAAAATGACGATTTCGCCCTTTGGGAGAATCGTCTCCCAAAAATTGAAGAAAAATCAAGAAATTCCGAAAAATTCTCAAAAATGGGAAATTGCCACAAACAACTGGCCGTGAAATATTTTGGGTAATTCGGTATCCAAATCTTCCAAAATTTGACGATTTTGCCCTTTGGGCTAATCGTTCCCAAATCTTCCCATTTTGCCCCTGGTCCTAAATCACGCCTTCCCTAAGCCCTTATGGCTATACTAGAAGGCCTTTGACTTGAATTGATGTGCATTGATGTGATTTATTTATGCACTTGATTGAGCTTTTCATTAAAATTGATTGTGATTGATAGGAATAGTCTTCCAATCTGCATGAAACCCTGAATCAAACCTACCTCGCCTAAAATTGCGCCTGCATGAACTCTTAGCCAGGAAAATCACTCGCGTTAGGTACCGAAAGGGCGTTGGTAATGACACCGACGTAACCAAGTCTCCGAACCCAAAATCTCTGGTTCTGCAGAACTGATCGATCTCTCCCAATCGATCAGTAAGATTTCCGGTCTACCCTCCAAGAAAGACCGGTGGCGACTCCAAATGCATGAACAAGTTGCACATGCCACCACGACCACACTGAAGGTCGAAAGCGATCGACTCTTATCGTCGAATCCTTCTAAAAAATACTCCCGCCGCGATTTGGTATGGGCTTGGGAGGGCCCGCGCCGATCCAAAGCCCACGATCCGCACTCCAGTGCGGAGGTAAGGCCCACGATCGGTAATCCATTAGCCGCGTCCGCCTTTCGGACGGGTCGCGACATGCATTAGCCAAGAATCCTGTATTTCATGGCAGGAGCAAGCACATCGACATCAAGTATCATTATATTCGCGAGCGAGTCAAAGATGGTGAAATTGAACTTAATTTCTGCAGATCAGAAGATCAACTTGCAGATATTTTGACGAAACCATTGAAGGCGGATTCGTTTGAAAAATTGAAGAAGATGCTTGGCATGGAAATCAATTTTAAGGGAGGCTATTGAAATATTCATAAAATTGATTTTGTAAGACCATGAAGGAGTTAATGCACCATGGAGTAGTTTCATAAGTGTGTAGTTTTATTAAGTGTGTTGGAGTAGTTTCATGTTGTCTTCATAGGAGTGTTTAGTTTTTGCTATAAATACTTGAGTGTGTTGTATTGTAAGAAGCAAGAGAGAAGCCAAAGCAAGTGTTCTCCAATATAAAGATTTTCTCCATCCATTTCGGGCCTCGTTTCTTATATCAGAAAGGTCACCCACATTGTGTTTTCGGTTCCAACAATTTATATGTATCGATAAGGTTTAGCCAAGCCGAGTCGAAACATTCCAATCTTCTATATTATTGTTAACACCTAAAATTACCTTAGGAGTCACGTGATGCGCGCATGGAGAAGGAACGATCAGCTGTGGTCAGATGTATGCGAGCAAGATAAAAGTCAAGTTGCAGATCCGCCATGTGTAGAAGGTGATTTTGGTGATATTTATCTCAAAAAGCCAAGGGAAAAGGCGCGGAAAAGAAGGCACGATCAAGGTAGTTACAGAATTAGACGGCAATCCCATCAACAGCGAAAGGCGCGAAAAGTGTTAAAAACCTTATCCATGAAAGTCACCGAAGGAAAACGTGCTTAAAAGGCTGAGGCGACAACTGTCATCGAAGGAAAGCGTACTTGGAGCCCAAGGCAGCAGCTGATTCGACAGTTACCAGAACAGGCCTAGTCATTGAAGAGAATGTACTTGGGGCCCATGGCGGTAGATGATCGACGGTTACCAGGTTACGCCTATAAGTACCAACGGGTATCCAACAGCAAAGCCCCACACACAACACAACACAACAACAAGGGCAGAAGGACACTAGAAGTGCCAATATTTGTGTACGGCACTCACTTTAGTGCCAATATTTTTCGTCAGATCACTTAAGTGCTAAAATTTTGAAAAAATGGTCAGTTTAGTGCTAAGTCCGACGAAACTTATCGAAAATCCTACGTGGCAATTTTTTATCAGTCAAACAGTCTTACGTGGATCACCGGAGATCCATGTCAGCTACGAAATGCAAAAACGACGTCATATTCGCAGATTTCCCCCAAATAAGAACCCTAAACAACCTAAAATCGTTCAATTGACAGCAAAAGCCCCAATTGAAAATCTTACCGGCGATTCGAGCCCTAATTTGGGGATGCTTGTGTTCTTCGCCACAGATCCAAAGTGATATTGCCGCCAGATCCGAAGTGATGGTTCAATCCTCCCTTCTGGTGGTTCAATTGTTTCTTCCGCAAGATCAGAGGTGATGGTCGCGCCCAAATTCGGGATGCTTGGAGAAGCAAACTGCGAGTCTCCATTTGGTCTCTGCGTTTCTCGCCATGGAACCCACTGACTGCGTGATATCCCACGCAAGGTAAAAATCTTCTCTGCTTTCCTCTTTTCGCGCGCTTCACTGAGCTCTCCTTCCTTTTCATCCGGTCTTTACATTTTATTGATCATAGGAGCAAACCAATGGAGGGCGGGAGCTTCAGAAGTGGCTCTAATTCGTTTCGGCAAAGCAAAGAAGAAGGTGAGTGTTACTGTTTTTGTGGGTTCCCAAGCCCAAGAAGAACATCTTGGACTCGATCGAATCCCGGCCGAAGATTCCATGGATGTGGCCGTTATAAAGAAGTGTCGAAGTGCAACTATTTCAAATGGATCGATGCGAAAATCTCTGGTCGACCGAGAGATGTTATATTAGAATTACTTGAAGCACGGCATCAACCTCCACCTATGTTAAAGGACGAGTTGGAGGATGTTGACTCAATGCAAGCTGAGATGAGGGGTTTAGCTTCTCTGGCCAACCATTTGAAGAAGGAAAACTCAAGAATGAAATTTGAAAGGAAGTTTCATCGAGTGGTCATTGTAATGTTGTTGGCTTGTGTAGCCTATTTGGTCATATGTAATGTTAGCGATGAGAAAAAGTTTCTTAATCTACCATAGTTGACGTTTTGTGGAGTATGTATCTGTATGGGCGATTTGTAATCATCGCTCTGTCATTGTTGCAATTGAACGGAACAACAGAGTTGTTGCAATGGTTGGAAATGAAAAGCTAGACTTGGAATTCATTGATTTTGGGCACTTGATATTTGTTTTGTTGGTTTGATCCTACTGGTTTGCTACAAATTTGCTGCAAGCCATCACCCCATTTTGCAGTTCTAACAATATCGTTGACTTACTATCAGTGCTATTAGTAAGAAGATATGATCGTTTCAGTGTCAATATTTATTCAAAGTGATCACTTAAGTGTCATAATTTGTAAAATTTCATCATTTTAGTGTCATAAGTTATAAAAAGTGACGAAAGGTGGTTCGAAAATTTTTATTTACAAAAGCAGTTTCGTTTAGATTAACTAACCAGTTCTTCCGGAAACAGGAACTAAGCATTCTTAAACCGATACAGTATTACATGCTGCTGTCATCCAGGACAGATGCACTTCCGAAACAACAGATTTTTTCCCTTCTTCTCTTGTTATAGTAAAGGAAGCAACTGGCACATACCTTAGCTTGCCGCTTATCTGCTGACAAAGATTTCTCAGCTGCAATGGCTCAAGACTCTCTGGAAGGCATTTTATTAACTTCAACAGAAACCAAAGTAATCTAACTTTATTATAAGGGAAAGAGAACTTCGTTGTTTTCTCATTTTAGGACCAGAGTGATCTAAACCAGAGTGATCAATTAGAACCAACAATCGAGTCAAATAACAGACAATAGTGATATAAACCAGAGTATTACATGCTGCTGGTGCAGCAGCTTGCTGCAAACGCACCAGCAGCTTGCTGCACGCACCAGCACTTGCTGGTGAGCAAGCTGCTGCACGCACCAGCAGCTTGCTGCAAAAGCACCAGCACTTGCTGGTGCAGCAGCTTGCTGCACATGCACCAGCAGCTTGCTGGTGCTGCACATGCACCAGCAGCTTGCACAAAACAGCATGCACATGCACCAGCAAGCTGCGTCCACCCTGCACAAGCATTCAACTACACATTGCATATAATAAGTGCATCATCCCCTTACAAAAAACAATATCATATCCATCAGTGTAGAACTGTCATTACATATCCATGTCCACATAGGTGCACCATCCTCCTACAAAAAATAATAACTACCAACCTCCCATCAGTGAACTGCCATTACATATCCACATATGCACTACCCCTACAAAAAACTAGTTACTCGGAACCTCCCATCAGTGAACTGTCATTACATATCCACATATGTGCACCATCCCCCTACAAAAAATAATAACTACCAACCTCCCATCAGTGAACTGTCATTATATATCCACATATGTGCACTACCCCTACAAAAAACAATAACCACTAGCCCCAGTTTCTTTTCCTCATTTTGATTGTTGATGCTGATTCATTATCTTCGCACTCTTTCTGACTGGTGAGACAGATTCTTCAGCTTGGCTTCTTGTTGAATATACTTTCTTCTTAGGCTCATTAGTGGTGTGAGGATCACTTTGCTTTGATGGAGCTCCCTTCTTAGGACCAACACCTGGTGTCTTCTTAATTGGAGCAGGCTTCTTCGGCGCAGCCGTTGACTCTTGAGTTGACTTCTTAAGAGCAATACCCGCTGCCTTCTTCATTGAAGTAGTCTTCTTTGGCGCAGCCGTTGACTCCTGCGTTGGGCCACCTTCAGAGAGAATAACCTCTGTAGGAAACCCAGGCTACCACAAATATTTGATAAAAAAAAACTGTATTAAGTTATTGCCAATAATTGATAAAATGATTCATGTCGTACGAAACTCACATTTAAAATGATCATTCCAGTGCGTTCATCTGTAAAAATACCATAACCATGTTGCCTTATCGTTTTTCCAATAGCCCATTCGGTTCGGTGTGGTCGGTCACTTTCCGCAACTTCAGCAGCCTCTTCAGTTGGTCTTGTCACCTGATTAAGACAAACCAAGGTCAAACTTAAGCCAATTTAACCCGTAAAACAACATAAATACAAATGTACACAAAAAATAGCCTCACATCTTCTGTAGTTTGTGCGGACCCTTTAGTAACCTGACGAGTTGGTCTTCTTCTAACATGATAATATTAAGACAAAGCGAGGTTAACTTCGCCAAAATCAGCCCACAAAAACTTACACAATTTTAAGGCAAATCAAGCTACAACTTACTGGTATTTTTTCTCTAGTATGTGAAACAGTCGAAGATGGGGTTGCCCCTTCAGCTGGCCCTGGCCCTTCAGCTGGCCCTACACTTGGCTGTTCATGTCCTCCCTGATTCTTCAACATACAACCAGCCTTATTGTGACCTTCCTTCCGACAAAGCGAACAAGTTTTCTTTACACCTCCTTTACCCAACTTAGTTCGCCTCTCCCCATCATGCATTATCCGTCTCCTTTTTGGCCTTCCTAATTGCTTTCTCAATGGCAGAGGGTGAGGCGCTTCATGATTTGTTGGCTCCCAAAATTTGGTACTATGAATAGGCTGCATCATGAACTGGTAAGAAGCAAGGTATGTACTTTTCCTATAACAAGTGTGGAGGTAGTCCTCCGGTTTTTCCTGATTCATGTGGATCGCACAAATTGCATGTGCACAGGGAATCCCGGTAAGTTGCCACCTTCGACATGAGCACTTTTTAGTCTCCAGTTTGACTATGTATTTATCTTCCTTCTCCACGATCTCATATCCTTCATCACCATTCCAATCAGGATGACAGAACCTTACATTGGCCATGTTGTCCTCTAATCTCCTCACAATCCTAGGACCACAATCTGTAGTCCACTTCGTAGCCTGGTCTCTCTGTTTTTGCAGCCTTGTCATGACTATGACTCGAATATCCTCGAGCATGCTGATGATAGGTTTGCATCTGGCCTCCAAGATTCTTCCATTGAATGCTTCAGAAAGATTATTGTCAATGATGTCGCACTTGAACTCTTCACTGAAGAAGGCCCTACACCAATGCTTAGCTTCTGTTTGGAATAATGCATCAAAACCCTCTTTCGTCATGTCATATAAGGCATGTTTGTGAACCCTAAACTCAGCCATGTTGGGGCTCCTCGCTATTAGCCAAAGCTGCTTTTGTAGTTTATCTCCTTTGTACTTTTTTGCCCAATTTGTATAAATGTGCCTTGCACACATTCTATGTTCAGCATATGGCATCAACTCAGCCAATGCTGGAACAAGTCCCTGCAAGACAAGACACAAACAAAACTTGTTAAAAATGGATATTTGGGTTCTTTTTAATGCATCCTGTGGATGTGGATTTCAGCAGGTGCACCAGCTTCCTACTGCACCAGCAAGTTGTTGCCGATGCATCTTGGCAGTGTACAGATTGCAAGTTGCTGCTGGTGCAGCTTGGCAGTGTACCAAGAAGCTGCTGCTGCTGGTCCAGTGAAGCCACTTCGCAGCAGCAACTTCCTGCTACTCCAGCAAGCTGCCAGTGGTGCCAAGCTGCACCACCAGCAGGAACAAGTCCCAGCATAAAATTTGTTTTTTTCAAAGAAATGAAATGACAGCACAATGTTACCTTCTGTTGGTCGCTCATGAATTCCCAACCTCCTCCATTATCAATGTCGAGATCTGCCATCAAATTTTTTAGAAACCATGACCAAGTGTCTTTATTTTTCACTTTCACAACAGCCCAAGCAATAGGAAACATCTAGTTATTAGCATCTCTTCCAACGGCAGCCAACAACTCTCCCTTAACTAAACCCTTTAAAAAGCACCCGTCCAACCCAATGATTCTTCTACAGCCAGCCATGAAACCACTTTTGCATGCAGTGAAGCAAACATACATCCTATCAAACTTCGTCCCAATATCAGGCAAGGGTCTCTCCACAACCTCTACGTACACTCTACTAGATGGGTTCTGAAAATTACATTCGCTTGCGTAATCCCAAACCTGACCATACTCTTCCTTGTACATCCCCAACAGTGTTTTCATTACTTTTTACTTGGCTCGTTTGCATTGATTTCTGGAAACATTTATCCCCACTTGTTCCTTCACCAAAATCTTCAACTGAGGACTCTTTATGTTAGGCATCGCCTTGATAATGTTGAAGAAATGCTTCGATAACCAAGAACTAGTTACCCTTTTATTGTCAAATACCACTGAACAGGTATGCTTCTCCTCGAATGATCTAACTTGGAACGATCCACTCTTCCTAACCAATGCACCATAGATCTTCCATGAACAGTTCGATTGAGAACATATAGCTTTGACAAATTCCTTCGTATTTCTAGTGAATTTAATACTCCTTTGTTCAGAAATGGAGTACTTGATAATAGCTTATTTAAACTCTTTCGCATCACCAAATTTCATTCCAAGGGTCAAAACAGCAGAAGTAGCAGTAGGATCGTAAGAAGGAAACTTACTTTTCCTTCTACGCACAACATATTCATCTTCAAGCTCAGTTCCCGAACTATCAATCTCATCATCGTCGCCCCCACTTTCTTCATATTCAGTGTCTTCACCATCAACTAGAGTTCGCGCACCCCTATTTGCTGGTTCAGCTTCAACTCGCAAAAATTCTCGTTGTTTTTGCCTCGACTCTGCAAGTTCCTCATCGTCGTCATCGTCACTTGGAAAATTGATACTTACCAAGGAGTCATCATCTGAAAAACCAAATTCAGCAACTTCCCAACCCAAACCACTACAAAGACCACCACCTGTGCCTTCACCAGTGGCTACATGCCTATCCTTCCTCCCCTCTTTATCATTTTGTGCCTCGTCTACAATAGAACCATCACCAATCTGAGTAATATGTTCTACACAGTCTCCTACTTCAATGCTTTCATTATCATCATCAATACCCTCAATATACTCGACGTAGACTTGAGCTTCCTCACCATGAAGATAATGGTAAAAGATGTCTCTAACACCATTATCATCATGGAAAAATCTCAAACCGTCGCTCAAATGCTTCCCAGGAACACAATAATGCAGTCTTGCTATTTTGCGGCGTAATTGTTGCACTATATCCCTAAACAAGATAATATATGATGGCCGACTTGCATCCACATACACAGTACCTTCATTCCCACCTACATATTCCCAGTCATCACCTCCAATGACAAATTCCCCACCGTAGTTTACAATGATGCCTAAAGTTGTGTCTCCATCAGCCATGCCGATGCTGCAGCCAAGGAAAGAAAAGAGTTGTTAATTGCTGGGACCACATGCATGACAACATTGAATCAGTAAACCACATCCACGACAGCTTCATGTGGAGGTCCCCATATGAAGGACATACCGGACACAGACAAATTTCTTATAGTGGACAGAGTCCCACATGCACGACAACCCCACTTAGCCATTTCTTTTAATACAACAGATGACCCACTTGCACAACAACGATCGAGGTCCTCACATGGACCACAACCCACGTAGATGACAATAATGACAACACAGAGACAAGGAAAAGGAGAAACAATCGTGGACACCCTTTTTCAACTTTAATCAGTAAGCCCTCCACCAGCAACCCCTACTCATCTTTCGAAAACTAACTTCGTGCAACTCACTCTCAACGCCGAAGAACCTAAGTTCCCTTTCGAACCCTAATTTCTCGTGACCCACAGCAACAACCCCAAAATCTGAGCCCTAGTTTCAATTCAAAGCCCTAACTTCGCGGCCATCGATCGAGGGGAAGGAAACTTACGATTGAGAGCAACGACCATTGATCGATCGACGGGAAGGAAGATTTCGATCGAGTTTGACGGGAAGGAAGACTTCGACGGCCAATGATCGAGCAAAGGGACGGAAACTTGCGACGTCGCGATTGGGTTTGATGAGGAAAGGCTTCGACCGAGAGTATTCGAGAAAGACCCTTGATGAGGAAAGGCTTCATTTGAACGACACAACTTGTTGTCCTTTATTCAAAATGCACGTGTAACTATTTTTTTTTTTAAATATGCCATGTCAGTAAATGTTTTAGTTAAAAATGCCATGTCACCAATTTTTTTAAAATCAAAATGCCACGTATATATATTGGCCGGAATTTCTCGCCGTTGGCACTAAAGTGATCGTTTTTTCTCCGATTTGGCACTTAAGTGAGCCGACGAAAAATATTGACACTAAAGTGAGCGCCGTACACAAATATTAGCACTTCTAGTGTCCTTCTGCCCAACAACAAGTCTTTATCTTTCAACCTAGCTTTAGTCTAGCTGTAGCTTTCAGATTTCCGTCGTCGATTCAATTCCGACGTGTTTCATATCTAGAGTCAGGTGTCGTCGATTAGATTCCGACTTCTGCTCGCCCAGTCCAGTACCGTCGATTAAATTTCGGTACTGTATTGGTTCACTATCCACCTGTACAGTGCCGTTGATTAAATTTCGGTGTTGTGTCCTACATTTTCACCCGTCCAGTGTCGTTGATTAAATTCCGGCATCGTGTCCCACAGTAAAGTCCAGCACCGTCAATTCGATTCCGGTGTTGTATCTCGGTTACAATTTCGTCGAAGCAATTCGACAAGTTTCATCGAAGCCGTCTCCAGGAGGTTTGTCGAAGTCTTGTACAAAGTTGTCGAAAGACACACTCCTATCAATAAAGATATCTTGCATTTGACGTTCTCTGTCCAAAACTTGCCCGGGACCCTTCTTTCTTAACGAATTGCTAACGTTCGATAAAAGGATTTTCTTGCATCAACACCCCTTTTGGGCTTCAGGGCCGAGCCCTGAGAAGATTAAGCAAGTCCAACCGAGGGGAATTTATCAGTTTAGAGTTTTTGATAATATTAACCCTAAATCTTTTTCTTTTGCCAAGTTTATAAAAATTTGTCCTAATAACCCGTTTTACCTACCAGCTGAATCTCGTTGCTTGGCGTGCTCCACTTGTCGACGCGTAGGTCAAACTCGTCGCATCATGGCCGGTTTGACTTTTTAACAGATGCAAATCCAATTTAAAAGGCGATGGCGATGGTGGTGGTGGACCGGTGGTGATGATGATGAGGAGCAATGCATCATCCAGCGGTCTGACCGAGTCAAAGAGCTCGTCCCCGTCCCCCTTTGGTCGGTGTGGAAGAAAGATCTGAAGAGGTAGGGAGATCTTCGTGTGGGTCCCAGGATCCGTTCGTCGTCGTTTTGGTCGGTGGCCGTGGAAAAGGCTTGAGCTTCGTCACATTATCTTTCGCACGTGTCAAATTCGAGGCACGCTTGCCACTCTATACGTGGAACCTCGCCTGATGTGCGCGGACGGAGGGCGATTTACACGTATCCATAAGGTTTGATGGAGGCGAACAATTCGGATACTCTGTATTGTAAAGAAGAAAGAGATGAAGAGATCGTCTGCCCTTTCCTCATAAGGGCAGGCTCTGCCTTTGAAATTCGAACTGTCCGTGTTATGAATAGACGGCTCAGATTATTTCTAAAAAAATATAAAAAAAAAACCCAAAAAGCTACCCTCTAAAAATAAAAGATCCGACGGACGGCCCGAATCTCAATGGTATGCGCTTGCCCTTATAAGGAAAGGGCAAAGGAGAGACTAGTAGCCCAACATATTGTTGCTCTCGCTTTCCTCTTTCATAAACCGTCCGAAATATGTAGTGATGGGAAGTAGACCAGGAGATGTCCTAATATATTCTTTTGCATTTAGTGAAAAAAGTTTAATTCGGTCCAATCCAGAAACTGTTGTGTTCACGTCATGGCTAGACCGGAGCGAGAAATTTTACCCTCGCCCCCGAGGTTCCAATGCTGGCCCGGATCCGGTCTGCGATCTCCAAATTTTTCCTCATCTATGACATTTTCTCTTTGTTTGTCTTAGGTCAAGAATTGTCCTAATAAGGATAGCCGGTCTTACATGCCAGCTGAATATTTTTGCTTGTCGTGGCTAATTTGACTTTTCTTACGGAACAATTGGAAAGAGCTCGTCCCCTTTCACACCCAAGGGAAGGGAATTGTTAGGCGACAATCGACATCGTATCAGGGTTAGGAGGAGGAAAAGATCTGTGACAGTGGGGGATCTCCGTGTGGGTTCCAGGATTCATTCCTCTCTTCTTCTTCGCTCCGGTGAATCTGTTATCGGCATGGAAATGCCACGTTGAGTTGCGATTGCAATTTCGAAAATAGATTAAAAGTTGATAAATTTTCTAGACAAAACAAAATTAGGGGGAAAAATGTGGAATTGGACCTAAAATTTGAAGTTGTCTTGTTATATATATATAGAAAAAACAAAAAATTCGAGTAGAATTGATCCTAGACCTAATGTTGGGATTTCCTAGGGAATTAGGCCCTCAAAACTTTCATACGACGAGAGGCGAATAAAAGAAGGCACCGGTCGGTTCCACGTTCTTTCTCTATCTTCAATGAGGTCTGAGTAGGGCCCGCCCGGACATGCATCATGTGCTTCAAAATGGGCATAAGCATCTTCGCATGGCCTCCTTAATTAGGAATCCACCAAGGACATGGGGGATGAATGTTACATAATATAATTCTTTTCTCATTTTCTCGTTAATTTGATTGGTAAAGTCTAAAGATAAATGCATTTTCCTTTCTTTTCGATAGCCGATTGCGTGCGAGGAAAAAACAAATTACACCAGCGTAACATCATCGTAGCAAATTAATAATAAAGTTTAAACTTAAAGGAACATTGTGCGATTGACACGTCAGCAAAAATAAACGCTAGGATTTTCCAATTTTTTTTGCAAATGATAAAAAAAAAGGAAATAATATGAAAACGTTAATTACTATCAAGTGGTCACGTGAACCAAACCTTTCCCGGCAAATTAGGAGGGGCTCCCTAATCATATTCACAAGCAACGTACAAACCACGCGCTCCCCTCCCCCGTCTTCTTCCCCCATTTTTTGACCTTCGAATCCCGAATCCAAAGCCACCACCTGTTCCCCCAAGAACAACGAAGCGCGCCCAAGCTCGGAGAATCTTCGAAGCACGAGCACCAGCGATATCGCCAATGGGAGCTGCGAACATCTGGAACGCCATGGAGGTCGCCGGGGAAGCCAGGGACAGCTGCGGCCCCGCCATTCCCTCCTCTCCCCTCGCCGTCGACACTTCCCTCTCTTTCCCCGAGATGTTCCCTCGCGTCATGTGCGTCCCCCGCTGGCTCTCTCGCATTCCTGTCGTTCGTCGCGAATTTCGTTAGCTTAGGGTTTGGTTTCGGAGGGATCGGAGTTTCTGAGCCTCGGACTGTGTGCTGTTTTTTTTTTTACTTCGTCGTTTCGGCTGAGCTCTGATGTCTTGTCGCGTGAGATTCGGTTCTCTTCGGACTTGGACGCGTTTCTGTTCCCTTTTTTTCTCTTCTTTTCTCGTTGCGGCAATCGTTGTTTCTTTTTTCTTTTGTGAGCTTGAGGTTGCGTTGATTCGCTTGTGCAGAGAGCTCTGCAAGGATTTGTTTGCGCCGTGGTCGAAGCTCGACGACTCTCGTTTCACCGTGGAGACCGTGTCCGGTGGCATCACGAATCTGTGTGAGTTCTCATCATCAGCTGTGGCGTGGTTGGGTGTATGTTGCGATCGTAGGCGAAGTTTGCTGATAGGGATGGATGGTTAACTGCGACTGGTTTTATTTGAATTTATCCTAGTCGGGATCTTATTGAGAATTTGGTGCAGTGTTGAAGGTGTCTGTGAAAGAAGAAAGTGGAAATGTGGAATCTGTTACTGTCAGATTATACGGCCCTAACACCGAGTATGTCATTGATCGCGGAAGAGAATTCCACGTGAGTCTTTATTCCGAATAACTATGTAGCACGTTAACAATTGTGGGTCGATAATTTCCTGCTTCCTTGTTTTCTAGTTGACTGGACTTGTTTCCCTGAGTGCTTTAATAGAGAATTATGTAATCTCATTTTCCCAGCATGCAGTATTTCCTTTAGTTAAGTTTTTTCCTTCTTGATCTCTTTGGGATTCATAAGATTCTTGACTTCCATAGATGCAATAGTAGAAGTCCGCATCTGTTATGGCAATATATCTCTCGTAAGTTTTCCAAGGACGCAGTTGGATGCACCTCTCCCGAATCCAGACACACTGTAATCATGCAAATATTAGACCAAAAGAAGAAAAATCATGCAAATCCAAGCCGATAGAATCCAGAGCTGAAACTTGTTGAGATAGTGTCGAAAGGACTTTTATGGTTTGAGGGATCCATTTCGTACTTCTACGGTGGTGTCAATAAATAGTTTAAGAAATGTGATGATTATGATGCTAACCTGTGAGAGAAATGTAGATGAATGGATCACCTACAATTCCTTGAACCACTCACACAAGTGATTATTGCTAGACAAACTCCGGACTGCTTCCACAGTGATTTGGCACATTCGTTACCATTTTGTCTTTAGGACTGCTATGACGATTTCCCCTGTTTCTTCGACAGACTTGGATAATGAAAAATGCTTCTAATACTGATGGTGCCCAGTTACTTCTGTGCCTAATGATGGCCTTCAATTCTGTACTCTGCTTTATAATTGCTTAATGGATTTGTTTTAGGCTATCAAGTACCTTTCGGCTGCAGGATTTGGTGCGAAGTTGCTTGCAGTTTTTGGGAATGGCATGGTTCAGTCATTTATAAATGCTCGTACACTCACTCCAGAAGGTACAGATTTGTCATTAAGCATACTCGAGAATTCCACATGATGTTGTAGTTTATCAGAGAATTGCTCTAGAAAGTAACAGTAAGTAAGAGAATGAATGTTGTTGCATAATGTAGAGTACCTTAGGCACTTCAGCTATGAAATGTTCACAGTTCCACAGGTTTGAAATGGTTTCAAAACCCCAACTGACCATCCTTTGATTCAAGGCATTCATAAGGGGATAGTCATCTCGTGCCTTCAGACTAACATGAGAAAGTTGTTGTTTCCTGGTTCATTCTTTCTAATTTGTTTGTTTGCCTATTTGTTTTTTTCCTTTTCCTGAGTTGGGGCCTTTGTTGTAGCCACTTTGAAAACTAATTCAATTGTTAAATCTGTTTGATTTTGTGCAGATTCCTTAAAAAGAGTGGCTAAAAGATTGATAACTCCATTTTATTACAATAAACTTATCAAAACATCTTATCCTGGCGAAAACATATGAGCTCCCATGAAGTCTGATAACATATTACCTGTGTATCTTTAGTGAGTTCCACCTATAGCTTGTTGCTTGAGTTCATGTTCAATTTATATTTTCTGCCTTATGCAACAGATATGAGAAAGCCAAAGGTGGCAGCTGAAATTGCTAAGCAGCTGCACAAATTCCATCAAGTGGAAATTCCAGGTTCTAGAGAACCTCAACTGTGGAATGATATATTCAAGTTTTTCGGGAAAGGTTATTCCTCTTTGCAGTTCATTTTAAATTTTCTTTATCATGTCACAAAAAAGTGAACTCTTATTTCACCTTTGCACACTGTAAAATGTTCCTTTCAACAAAATGCCTTTACCTTAATGATTTTTTCGCGTCATGTTTGTGCCATCTTTTCTGATGTAGCATCTGATCTCAAATTTGATGATAATGAAACGCAAAGGAAGTACGAGACAATATCTTTTAAGGAAATTCATGATGAACTTCTTGAGCTAAAGGTAAATTCCTAACTCTTACATGATATATGCTGTGGGATAACCACTACATCATTGACCTCTGATATTTTCATTCACTCTCTTTTAAAAATGTCTATATGGTACGCCAAGAAGTATGCCTGAATTACCTACCGCTTAATACTGCAAGAATGTACGATGTACAACTTGCTGAGAGGTCTTAGTATGTCATGTCATGGGTTTCTCACTTGCTGTCACACAATACCATGCAGTGTTGACACCTAGAGGAGTAATTGTTTTCTGATAGCACATGTAGATGAAGATTTGTTGATGCACGTCGGTTAAATTGAACAATCTAACTAAATCCTTGGAAAGATGATGTCAGAAAGAGGGATTATTATTGATGTTGCTATATGTCAGTTTGTGCTAGGATGTGAGGTACTCTAATGCTCCAGAATTGTCTCATGAGTTCCTAATATTTCTTGTCCTTTTTATTCTTTTTTGGGGAAAATTGCCTTTTAACAGCAAAAATTTTAGGTGCTAATTCACTTTAACCAAATTGATTAGTATGTTATACATATCTATGTCAAGACTCTTATGCTCTTACGTAATGAAATCTGCTGCTTGATTGTGGAAACAGGAATTAACTGGCCTTCTTAATGCTCCTGTGGTGTTTTCTCACAATGACTTGCTCTGTGGCAATGTTATGCTCAATGATGAGGAAGGTACACTTTGTTTCCTTGGCTGATAAATTCTGTCTCATTCTTCTATCTCTGTTCTTGAGTGGCATGAACCAATCAGTCGTTTTCAGAAGCATTTAGTTTTTCCTCCTATTCCAATATATCTTTTGTTTGCTTCATGTTCTCTTGATCTATCTTAACTCTGTGAGCAATTAGCATGCCCAAGTGGACTGGTCGCATTGAGACACAAGCATTACATGCTCGCTTGTGGCTTGTACTTTCTTATACTTTTCCTTTCTTTTTATGCGTTGTGTTAACTTTTCTGGTCATTTCTGCTCACTTTTCAGGAAAACTTTACTTCATTGATTTTGAGTATGGGTCATATAATTACAGAGGGTTTGACATAGGAAATCACTTCAACGAATATGCGGGCTATGAATGCGACTACAGTTTGTATGTTCCTCAACTTATGCCTTTCCATGTCATAACAATTGTTTGAGTTGATGTTATTATTTTGACTTATGTTGGTACATTTTTCAGGTACCCAAGTAAAGATGAACAGTATCATTTCTTCCGGCACTATCTGATGCCAGACAAACCGCAGGAGGTATCTCAGGATGAGCTTGTGCATTTCATTCTTCATCATTTCCAATAACCGCAATCATGCTTATGATTTGTAGAGGAGCTGGCACGATGATCTCAAATTATGTCAATTAACTTCGTTTGGAATTAACTGTTCTCCAGTTGCACGTGTAATCCCTTGTCATGCCAGAAAAATAGAATAAATGAAACGCCTAGGGATCTTGTTTACTCGGTCATCAAGCAGATCGTGTTGTATACATGTCATGTCGCCAATGCTTCATATCCAATTACTCTCGAATGTGCTTTTAGTCAATTCTCAAGTTAGTCTATAGCAGACGGCATTTTTTTGCTTGCTGAATCAAATACTCAATTTATCATAGCCTCGTAGTTGGTTTTCCTTTAGTCACTGTTCCTGCTCGGTTGTTCCATATTCTAACGTCCACTGCTATAGAATTTGAAATCGGCTTATTACTTATTTATACCTATCAGTTCCTCATTCCGCTATCGCAATCTCAACATTGAAATAATGCGCTTCGTTTTTTGATAGGTGTCTGATAAAGATCTTGGAGCTCTGTACATCGAGACCAACACGTATGTGTTGGCATCACACCTATTTTGGGCATTGTGGGGACTAATCCAGGTACTACCGAATATTTTCATGTGCTGAAATCTTCATCGACGCTGTGCATCATCTCTCGAGTATGCTCACATAAGAGCTGTTGATCCTACAGGCAAAGATGTCGCCCATCGACTTCGATTACATGGAATATTTCTTTCTGCGGTATAACGAGTTCAAAAAGCAGAAGCAGAGTTCCATCTCATTGGCCAAAAGCTACCTTGCAGGATCTTGAGCTGGGGGTGTGTGTTTGTTTGTTTGTCCACACCTAGCCATGTGTCTATAGAAGCTTTTGGATAGATTTTCCCACATTTAGGACTCATACTGTAATGCAGAACACTAGATTCACTTTGAAAGAAAATGCTAGAAAGTTTGGGACGTGGTGTCCTCTGCAGATGTAGCCCCTGCTGTTGTAGCCTTTTTTGTTCACTATTCTTTTTTCACTAGTAAGATGTCGATTGTTCAGCTCAACACCTTCAAGCATAAATAATGATTTACTGTCTTTTGTTCCCTTTCTTTTGAACCGCCGCATGGTTAATGTTACAATAAGCTGCAATTGAAAATGTTTGCTTATGAACTTTTGTTGAATCTGGTAGAATCTGGTAAATCCCTGCCAAAGCAGTTTGTGGAGGAGCAACACTACATCTTTAAACGCGACAATTTACTACGTTGCCTTAGAACCAACGGACATTGCTTCGGGGAAGTGTGGGATAAATACATTAAATAGCATCAAGGAGAAAACATCTTCTCAATGTACATGCATCACAAACTACCGATCCGTCGAACCATATGCCGGATTAAGTCTACAATTGCCAACCGAAAAAAGTAAACATAGAAGGCACTCTGGAATATTGGACAGCTGAGACGGAATATCTTGGGACGTCAAGATAATCACCTAGAAAGTTTTGGCAAAGATCAAAAGTCACTTGATAGGAAGAATTAGGTCCCCAAGCCTCAGAGGCCAAGAGAGCAAGCAGGTGCAATTCTGTTCCGAGACTTTTAAGGCTCTGTTGCTTATTCCACTGGGTAGAGATCTCCAGAATAAACTCCATGAACCATATACACTGGCTCCGGACTGCTTTTGACGATCAGGTGAAACCAGTTCACAACATATTTAATAACCAGTGTGGAACAGGGAACATAAACAAGGTCTACAAAGCAAAACCCGAAAGTCGAACAAGCTATAGATGAGGTTTCATCACTTGATCCTCATCTCTGCCCGAAGCCCCGCCATGTATCTTCCAAAATTTCTTTTCCAAGCCCTGAAAGGTAAACATCCATGCAAATACATAGCGCCTCTACAATGGGACATTTGAGCTTCATTTTGGATCGTGCATCCATTTAACATCGTCAAATCCGATTTTGAAAAAGCTTTTGGCCTCATCTGGATGCAGTTCTATATCGCCGCAGTAAGAAATTTCCGAAAATACATAACCATGGAACTGAGTTTAGCATACGGTGTCTAGGCTTGAAGAACTTGGCAGTGAACAATGTGACTTTTCAGGCGGTTCCTCCCCGCAAGGTTAGACCAGAGATTTGTGACCATGGTCCTTAATTGGCTTTTTCCCGCTATAGTCTCCCACAAATGTTCAGCAGTTGCACCCCTGCCACCATCAGATTTCGAAACATCGACGACCGAAATGCTCATGTTGTTTCTGATAACGCACAGTTTCCCATTGAGGGGAACTAGCGCAGCCGCCTCTAGAGCCTGCGAATTTCCCAAATGCATCTTACTGTCAATGTGCTTACTCCAAGAATCCGTCACTTCATCGTAAACCCTCAATTTGCATCCGTCCTTGCAATCCAAAGCATAGAGGTCCCCATTAAAGGAGACACTGGGGTTTCTCCAGCCGGCAACCATTCCATCGTACACCGGGAACCAGCTATCCGTCTCCGGTTGGTAGACCTCGCTAAGAACCTGCCGGTGTGATCCAAGCCCCTTCAAATACCACTTTCCTTCGTAAACGACGCCAATGAAGGGCACCATGGCCGTGCTCATCTCTGAAATAAAGGACCAACGGTTTCTGTTGGGATCATATACCTCCGCTGACCTCATAGTTCGGTGAACACCCTCGTTCTCACCACCAGCTACGTACAAGCAGTTGTTTATGACGCATGAACCGAAGAAATGCCGTCTCCGAAGCATATCGGGGGCACGGTGCCATTTATTTGTCCTCGCACTGTAAAAAACCACTCGTCTCATCGAGCCTTTCAGTGGGTCTTTGCCACCAAATAAGTAAAGGTGGCACCCACTTAGGACGGCACATCCGAAACCTAATGCTTCCGAGTATTCCTTCGGCACTGGAGGGAGAGGCTGCCAGAGCTGATATATGGGATCAAAAGCATGCCATGAGATCTTCCCATCTCGGTCTCTCTTGATTACGTATACCCATTCTTCTGCAATTCCAACGCTCTTACGCAAGGAGTAGAAGAAGTTACCGGAAAGAAGCTTGTACCATTTTTTGCAGACTAGGCGAAGCTTACAGTGTTCCACTCGTGGTACCCTAATGAGGCACGCAATGGCCAGGTCATCGGGTAGGCCTGGAAGTAGAGGGGATTGATTCCGGCTTCTATCTCCTCGTGCGGGCTTATTCCTTGTTGGATGAATGGATGGTTTGATGTCAGGCTGGAGACAGAGCTTTGTTCCAGGTACAAACCTTTTGGCCCCAGCAACAGTTTTGAGGCTCGCATCAACTCTACATAGACACGCTGTCGAATCAACCTGAAGATATACGAGTCAATAGTCATTAACATGTGCAGCCACTCTAAGAAATAGGACAGAAGTTCTAGATCATTTGTCTATATGCGTTACAAAATGCACACAAAATCTGAAACCAGTATGCATAATCTACTATATCATTTAAGACCAAGTTATTAGAAAAGATGGTAGACATGACATTCCCACAGTTTTCTCAAGAAGATAACCAGAGGTGACTCTTCTGCAATAACCCTTCCCAAATTCTTGTAAAACTAGATAAAACGAGTGTCCAACATATGCAATATATTACCATATACCCTACCTTTATGCTGTCACCAACGTTTGTCAGGAAGCAGTAGCATAGTAATAGTCACCCTTTGAAAGGAGAAAATCGGGCATCTTTCAAAGAGAAGAAAGACAACAGCTCCTAAACGATGAAGCCAGAGTCCAGCAAAACGTGACTATTCTATAAATTGCGGTGACACAAAATATCAGTATCAGATTTAGGAATTATCCCCAAGACAACTTGAAGTTGCTAGATTTACATGAAACTTAATGAACTTCCATTTCAACATCAGTTTCCATCAACAACCAAACTAGGCAAGAAAACGGCACAATCTCCAAGACAAGTTGGACAACGCACAAGCTATTCTCTCAGTCAACAATTTCGATTTAGTTTTCCAAGGACATTCCAGTCAACAGCAGCAGACTGCAACCACTACACATCAGAATCACATTACAAATCATTGCATTGAAATCCACAGTACAACATCTTGAACAACTCCAAGGGCTCAAGTAGCTTCACTCATCGAACTGCTGAACCAACCAGAGACAGAGAGCTTGCGATGAAGCACCCACAGAAATGAGAAAGGGGGATCATTACATCTTGCAAAACACCCCAAAATATATCAAACTGTTTGAAATATGCATGAATTTGTGTTGATACAAGTAACAAAGAAACGATTATGCTTAAAGAACGATCATAATATAGCAGAGAGAATGTTGAAAATATGAAGTTTTGTTCTTACCAAAGGAGGCTGGATCACCCTATCCATTTCTCTTCTCATGATTTGAACTCCCCCTCCTACACCAGAAACTCTCACAATCTTCCCCCTAATATCGAACTCCTTCACAATCCTTCATTCAAACAAAGAACAGGGAGCAATTGCGTTGAAAACAGCTACCCAAGAAACTGAGCTTTCACCATTTCCCCAATTCCACATTTGACTCCAAGTAAAATAAAAGAAGATCAAGACCTTTAAGACCGACGTCGTTGACCTTCTAGAGCACCAAAAGGGCTCCTGATTTTTCCAACATCAACCTTGTAAACTGAAGACCAAGAAACCAACTAAAACCTCTCACGGAATCTATGCTCACTGCCGACGCAGGACACACCAATCCCCGGTCAACAAAAGCCGATTAAAGGGAGAGCGACTAAAACCCACCTCCAAGATTGCAACCCCAGACAGTGATTCAAGAGCAACCGACCAAACCACCGAAACCCTCAAAATCTTATCTTCACGACATAAGAGAAGAGAGGAGAAGGACAGAAACCCAGGAACCGGAATTGGGAGACAGCAAAGAAAATGGGGGTGCAAAGAAAAAGCAGAGAAAATGAGGCAAAGGGATCTCCTTTCACCATTAAAATCCTCTTAGTGGAGTGGAGGGCCCATAAGACACCACGCACCTCCCCAACGGCACAACCTACCAAGCAGAAGAGGGCAAATTTTCCTCAAGAGAACGTAGGAAAAAGAGACGGAGGAGTGAACCTAAACCACTACCCAGAGAGACAGAGACAGAGACAGAGAGAGAGAAGGCGAAAGAGAGAGGACACTTGGGTTGGTGGTTCACTGTACAAATGATGAAGAGCAGATCGCAGGTGTGGATTGCAAGATCAGCTTTTGTTGTGTCGAGGGGAAGAGAAAGTGGAGGAACCTCAAAAATAAAAATAAAGAGGGAGTCAAACGTCAAAACTGCAGATTCCCTTTATCATTTTCTTTCTTTTATTAATTGTGTTGTGGAAAAGAAGGGAAAGATTTAACAAAGCTCAGTTCAACGAAAGGGGAATTTCCAATTTTGCCACTTCTAGCCGTCCTTGCTTCACTTTTGCCCCCTGAAGATTTCTTTTCCTTTCAATTTACCCCCCCTCTCTTCGTTTCGACCCAAAAATAATAATAATAATAATAATAATTAATTACCCTCTTTCAGTTTCTATTTACTGCGGTAAGCTCTGATGCTGTATTTAGCCAAATTGAAAAGAGTTCTTCCCATTGCCATTCGCATTGCAACGAGAAAATTCCTACCATTCACAAAAGGTCGATTTTACCCTTCTACTACAACTCAAAATATATTAGTGAGTAAATGTAGCTGGTCTAACCTATATTTCACCAATCGAGAGAGGTCTTCCACCTATGCCTTCGCCTTTCAAGCAGCTGTCAACCAAGCTAGGTCTGACTGGTCAAATTTAAAAATGATGGGTCGTTCTTTCACAATGTTTAATAGGGAGATGATTAACAATTCAACTCTTGGTCATTTTGCTATGAACATATCAATGGGCATCCCAAAATAGATTGATTGTCCAAAACATTCGAGAGAACCCAATTTCGTGAATTTAAAATTAACGATTTTTTTTTCTAAATTAAGAGATAATGCAAGGCAGTATTGGATTATCTAATTTAGTCTTATTTCTTTCTAGGGTTAATACCACAGAAAAACTCTAAACTGGTAGATATGTGATAAATTCACTCCAAATAATTTTTTTGACCACAAAAAAGTTCAAACTGGTACACTTATGATAAATTTACGCCAAACTAGTACATCATTTACCCTCCATTAATTTTCGTTAAATTAACCATCAAATTGTTGAATTAGATTACATGTGGCAATTCATAGGTGTACTAGTTTAAGGTTTTTATCCTCTGTTTGTCACAACTGTATCAATTTGAAATTTTTCGTGATATTAACCAAATCTAACGAATGATAAATTTGTCACATGTGTACAAGTTTGAGATTTTTCGTGGTAAAAAAATTAGTTTAGGTTAAATTTACCACAAGTATACCAATTTAGAGTTTTTGATGGTTAAAAAAGTAATTTGGGGTAAATTGTCATAAATGTACCGGTTTGAAGTTTTTTGTGGTCAAAAAATAATTTGAAGGTAAATCTATCGCAAATGTACCAAAAAAATAATTTGAAGGTAAATCTATCACAAATGTATCAATTTAAAGTTTTTCGTGATATTAACCCTTCTTCTTAACATGTCTCCACTCACCACATGAAAGTAAGACGGTACTTTTTGCTCAATACAGTAAGAAGGGTATTTTCGTGATTTTATTAGTCGCTATCCGGTCATCGCTAATCTGAGATTAGTGGGGGAGGTCTGTGGGACTTCTTTGTGAAATCAATTGCGGTGATTGGATTATGATAACCACCTGCCCATCCCATCAATTGCTCTTTCCCTCCCCCCCTTTTTTTGGTTCCTCCAATATTTATTGATTTAATCATCACATCAAAGTTGATTTGGATACTATTTTATTGTATTAACGTTGTTGCCATATTATTATTTTATTATGTAGTACAAGGAATATAAGCTCATGATGCAACGTTTTTTTGTCTTGGGAAGTTGGGTAAAACTCATCACAATCTTGAATCATTTTGGTACACAAAGGGGTCGAATAACTTCGATTTGATTCGAGCTAGTTTGACGGGAAACTCAATTGTCCGAGCGACGTAACATACGTAGATTGCTCTCGGAATCGAATATTAGTAATGTGAAATTATCTGGATGGATAGGACAACTTGAACTAGAATGGACATAGTCATGGGGTAAAACTATAATTGGACCATGAATTAGTCGTGGATTTGGCTAGGGGTATCAAAACCGAACCGAACTGCAAATTTCATGCATTTTAGTTCAATTCGATTTTTTATTCAAGTAATTGAAAAGTAACATTTTTTTTTTCAGTTCAGTTCGGTTAACCAAATTGTACTGAAATTTTCTAAAATAATCATTTTTTTTCTTTTTTCTTTTTCTTTCTTTCCTTTTTTTTTTGTGAAGAGCAATCGCGGACGTTGGCCACTGTTGGATGGCCGATAGGGGTCGTTGGCCTCAACCGTGGCTGGCTGGTTGAATCGAAAAAAGAAGAGAAAAGAAAAGAAAAATAAAAAAATAAAAATAAAAATCGAAAATCGAAAATCCAACTGAACCAACCCAAAATTTTGGTTCAGTTTTTATTCAGTTTGGGGCAAGATTGAGTTCAATTCAAGCTTGCATCTTAATGGTTCAGTTCGGTTCAGTTTGATTTTTTACGGACCCATCGACATCCCTAATTGTCATCTTTGGTGAGCATCAAACCTTAAATAGGGTAATGTGCGATTTTTTATTATTATAAATTCATCAATCTTTTTATGTCCATAGTGATTCACGAACATAGTCGCCATAATGTGGAATAGTAATTCCTATTTTTCATTTTTATGAACTTATCCATTTGTTTATGTCCATAGCAATAGGTGGCGAATGGTGGCTCCAATTCGTAGAACGCCCTTTTATTTTTCTTTCTACAATAACTTATCTGATTTTTTTTTTCTTTCAAACATGATCGGGAGGAGTTCTCATCCTATTTCATCAAATCCTATCCTAATCCTTCTCTTAACATATGAAGTGAAAACACAAAAATTAAGTTCGTGGGTCATTAGTTTTTAACTTTAAGTACAAAGTGGAAATTAGCAAGCAATTAAAATTTTCCATCTTTGTGATAGTGAAGTTCCCTGGTCCGAAGTCAATGGAGAAACGTGTGAATTTAGGATTCTAACGCACGCGGTTCGTACTTAGAGACCAAGAAAATAACAATAAAAAAAATGTATTTTATTTCACAACAAAATATTGTAGAAGCACAATTCATTTATTATTTAACCGAAGCGAAAATGAAACTTAACTGAAAATGCATGAAATTTGAGTTCGGTTCGATTTCGATTTCAGTTCTATTCTGACACCCCTAGTTTATATATTCATTGATTTAGGATGAGTTTGTTTTGTGAAAAATAAATAATTTCAAAAATGTTTTCATAAAAATAATTTTGTATCGCTTTCAAAAATGAATGAAAAATAAATATCTTCGTTGTCCGTAAAAATGTTTAGACATAATTGTTGTTAATAACAAAAAAATTCCATTGGTTAATGATTTCAAACTATACAAACAATTATGACAAAAAAAAAGAATACAAACATTTACTTAATCAAAAATATTTTTTTAAATCTTTCATTCTTCGCGAAACAAGCGAGGAGCGTTGTTTATTACAATTTCAGCTCCAATCGAGCAAATTTCAAGCAGAAATCACGTGAGTTAATTATGACAAAATGGGTTATATTTGAATACAATGCTTGTCTGCATGTCAAACGTGAGACTTTTTCTTTCTTTTGCCCCACAAAATAAGCCGCCCACTTTGGACGGCGTTTCAGTCTTTTGGATTCTTCTAATTTTCGTTCTAGTCCTCGCTCGTTCGACTCCAATAGTTGGAAAATATTGCAAATAAGGCCAATTTATTGAGGTAATCGGAAATTGACCCGACAACAACTGTTCTTGACCGCAATTTTAGGGATAGGGCCGACCATACAAAGTACAAACAAAATAAATGTGGCAAGTAAAATCATATTCGACATTGGGTTATTAAAGACAATCTGTACGCAATAATTGACGCAAAAAGGGACATCTGAATATTTCTCTATCACGAATGCGTAGTTCATGTTTTAAATATCTTATTTATTCTATTAAGGCCCCATTCGTTTTTTTTTTTTGCGAAAAACAACTTCCAGAAAAATATTTTATCGATTTTCTGCCGTCCATCTCGCATAAAATAGATGAGTTAAGAAAAATATTTTTCATTCATGAAAAAACACACTCAAAAATGAGGAAAATAATTTGCTCTTCATCTTTCCTCCCCCCTTTTCTTTCTTAAATTTTTAAAAATATCAAAATTTTAATATTTTTATTTATTATAAATATTTACTTTTTTCCTTCTCTTTTTAATAATTTTTTATTGTATTTTTTTTTTCCTTTTTTCTTCTTCCTCAATCTCGGGCGGCGAAGGGCGTAGAAGAAGGGGAAAAAATACAAAATTTTTAAAAAATAAAAAGGAAAAATAAAATAAAATAAAAGATTATTAAAAGGATTGCATGGTGAAAAATAAAACCAATTTTCCTTACTGAACGATGAAAAATATTTTTCAGTTCAATTTTAAGTTTATGTCGAGCATCAGAAAGTATTATTATTTTATTGGAAAAATGATTTTTTGGAAAATACTTTCTGCAGACAACAAATTTTTCGCGAAACAAGCGCAACCTAAATACTCATAATTTCCATGTGTATTACATTTTTTTAGAAGGAAAAATAAATAAAACCAAAAAGGGCATTTGGGTAATTGTTGTTCTATTCTCTTGTGATTTCGCTTAACTACATCGGTTTACTCAGCTAAACAAGCACATCTGAGGGGCCATTTCATTTGAGAGCATCCATGAAAATGCCATTTATCCTCTCCAAAGCAACTCCCTATTTGTAATTGCTCCCCATTTTCACTGTTGAAGAATATTCTTTTTAAATGAACGTCTGAATTTTTCGAAACAATTAGTCAATAAATTACTTTCACTATCGACAACAATTTATGTCTATACATTCTCATGTATGATGAAAATATTATTTATTTATTTTTATAAAATAATACAATCAAATATTTTTTAAAAAATTATTTCAAAATTTATTTTTCACCAAACGAACTTACCGATAAATTTTAGGGTTAATACTACCAAAAACCCCAAATTGGTACACCTGTGACAATTTTACCTCAAATTATTTTTTTGACCATGAAAAACCCCAAACTGGTACATCTATGACAAATTTACCTCAAACTGGTACGACCGTGACAAATTATCCTCATTTAGTTTTCGTTAAATTTTACCGTCAAATTGCTGAGTTGGATGACATGCAACTATTATCGGTGTGCACGTTACCCTATATTTTCTATAGATATATTAATTTGAAACTTTTCGTGGTATTAATTCAATTTAACGAAAATTAACAAAGCGTAAATTTGTCATATGTGTACCAGTTTGGGATTTATGGTAAAAAAAATAGTTTGAGGTAAATTTGTCACAGTTATACCAGTTTATGATTTTTTGTGGTTAAAAAAATAGTTTGGGGTAAATTTGTCACAAATGTACCGGTTTGGGGGTTTTTGTTGGTCAAAAAAATAGTTTGAAGTAAATTTGTCACAAATGTACCAGTTTGGAGTTTTTCGCGGTATTAACCCTAAATTTTATTTGTTTGGCCCGTGTCGTCGACGTTTTTGTGAGTTTGGAACGAATAATTTCCTGGATCAGAGTCGCTTCTAATCCAACCGAAAAAAAAAATACAAACAAAATATAGGAGAACAGAAAAAACAGAAAGGATATTAGGACAAAGTTGATGCCGCTCTGCATTAACTCCTGAAATGAATCTCAAGAAATTCAACTGGTCAGCCGTGATTCATTCCACTTTGAGGTAGACTCAAACAAGATTGATAAACCACACACTTACATTTATTTGCTCTGGCACAAAAATAATACGCTCTATGATAGGATGTCGTTTACATAAATTATTAAAAGTTTCGGGGCTGAATTGACAAAAATGTAAAAATGTAAAGATTATTTTGAATTATTTTTCCCGCACTTATATGGCGGCTATTTTTGCGGAGGAAGTACCAAAACCTTTTCTTGCAACGCCGACAAGACCCTTGTTGCAAAAAAAAAAAAAAAAAAACCACACAATATTAAGTGGCCCACCTAGGGACAAAATTTTAAGGAGACTATGTTATAATGTGTGCTGATAGATATGTCTGGAAATGAAAAATCATTATGACTCGATGAGTGACCTCTAGTAATTAACTTGCGAGATATATATGTGTGTGTGTGTGTCTACAAATATCCAGAATGCATTAAATATTTGTCACGGTAAAGATTGCTATCAGCACCAACTATTTTTTTCCTTTAAAGTCAATCACATGCGGTAGCTGTACATGCAGATGTAAACGTAGGAAGCGGGAAAACGACCTCCTTGATTCCAATGCCGGCCGTGCACTGCCAATCGCCGCTTATCTGCCGGCAGATTGTTCGACGCGAATGAAAGGTATGTCGGCTTTGCTCCATTGGAATCGGAGGTGGGAGCGATGCGAGTGAAAAATATTTTGTAAGTCTGAGGATTTGAGATGGGTGTACAGATTATGATTTCGAGAGCCACACATTAGGGAATACCGGGCAAGTTCAACCTAAATAGCCAAGGCCCGGCAAATTTTCTACCTAATGTTTTGTAGTTTTTTTTTTTTTTTTTTGCCCTTTTTCTTTCAAGGGCATTTAGAAGAACCTCTATCTTCGAAGATAGACCTAGCCCTGCCCCATTCATTAGGTGTATCCTAAAAGATGGACAGTGATAAAATCGTGCAAAATTCACACGCTTAGCTAGGGACTTTAGATTAATGTCAGACTTCTAACGAACATTGGTCAAACTTTGACCGTGGCTTCCATCTTTCCCAGGTTCTTAAAGGACAGGCGCCTCCTGGTGCATGGAAAAATCATAGGATTAATCAAACCCCCTAGCTCTAGATTTTCTATCTAATGGGGGACCAAACCAAACCCCTCGAAGAAAATGGGATAAACGTGGCCATCGTTTATTTCGCTGGAAAAATAAATAATTAAGAAAATATTTTCTTAAAATTTGATCGTTTATATATATATTTTTTAGAAGGAAGCTGCTAGCTTGATAATTTGATAAGTACTGTAAGCTATTTCTAACCACGTGATCTTCCAATCAATGAGTGCTTTACGCAAAAACAAGCGGTAATGGTGTGTGGATTTACAGGTTGAGATTGTACCGTCCCCGACAGTAGGGAAACATTTCCCTTTTTAGAATAATTAGTTAATAGGGAATGTTTTCATCCTCGACGAAATTGTATATATAAATATTCTTGCAGACGACGGACTGTTCGTTCATTCTATGCGTCCTTCCTTCTCAATGCCCGGGCATCCAATCCAATGCATTCCTTTTCGACCTTCTACCCGCTTGCTTCGCATAGACTGCACAAGCTTCGATGCGGCACACTGACTCCTCCTACTTGTTTTGGACAGGTAGCCGAGGGCGAGTAAAAAAAAAAAATCCAAGAGTTCCATTTTCCTTCTTGCTCATCAATCGGAAAATCAAGACACTTCGGATTTTTCGCTGCTCCATTTTTATAAGCGATATAAGCGATCGTTTTCAGAAAAAATACAATCCAGATCATTCGCTCTCCGCGAAACAAACGGAGCCGCCGAAAAGAAACTAACTCATTCGAGGGATCGCGCTTTTTGACCGAGGGTGGTTTAAAAGATGAGCAATTGATGAGCACCGATCCAATGGATTTTCTGTGCTTTTTTGACCAGCCATATAAACATCGGTTGCTTTTTCCCTTTCAAGACCGACGGCCGGATCACGACCTAAAAGCCACCGCGTTGCTTGCATGCCCTACTTCTGCTTGGTCGTGACAATAAATAAAACATTCTCCAGCAGCGCAAACTCTTGCTGTATTCCCAAGACTTGCATATTTCTCAGCCTCGGAATTCCTCTTTCAGGAAGAATCTGCATCGTGCAACTCATTGCCAGTCTAACATTACGCGTCAGTAGATATGAAACTAATACATTTTTTTCCTTCTTTTTTTTTTTATATATGTGGGACTCATTATTCTAGACGATGAACAAAACCCTCGTATCAATAAATAATGAAATATACGAGGAGGTCTACGCTGTATCCGATATGAAATACGGTTCTGAGAAGTATTTCTGTAAGACTTCCACTAGAATTAAACTGGGTCTCGTTACGAAAGGCGGTTGGAAATGAATTAGGTCATGCCAAAGAGGGGAAAAAAAAAAGTGCGAGTCTTTACGTACTTTTGGTAGCGCCATCCACGCGGTTTGTGTGACTTCCTTAGATTAATTTAGGGAGGCATTGTCTGCTTTGGCCCTTCTCATACCAAACTTTATAGCTTTGTGCTTTGGCGTACATGTGGTCACTTTTCTAGGAGGTCACCTATCCTGATAGTGCTCTCATATGAGCATGCTTTAGTATTATCATCACGATCACGTCAAAAGGCGCATCCTTAATTTTAGTTTTCACATGCATATCTCATAATCGCGCAGTTCGGTTCATTCTCGCTCCTTTCGCCATCGACTTGGCGCGAGCCACTCTTTGTCTGGCCCCTCTGGTTCCGATGAGCACTCCTTGCCCTCGCTAGACCGCGTCGTTACAGTCTGCCGGATTATCCGCGGAGACGAATGAATATCCATCGCATGATCGATAGAGAAAGACAGAGAGCATGTTCAAGGGTACGATGTACGTAGATGCGCCAAGCACGTCAGTGAATAAGAACCTGCCTGGGAAGCATGTCGTCCGTTGGTGTGCAATAGCTGTGAGCGGCGATTCATTTTTGTCAATAGCATCACCTCACGAGTGATTCTGAAGCAACGTATTTCGTGTCCGCAACACAATCATCGTACTACGACGAAGTTGTCTCCCACCCCAAGTCCGTCAATGGAAATCCGCCGACGTGGAGCCTACGTGTTACGGATAATATCTCCACGTGCGTGTGTTGTATTGCGCGCGTGCACCTTTTCTCTTCTCTTGTTTTCCATCTCCAAGTCCTTATTTATACCCTCCAACCATGGCCTGAACGCTGATATGTTCTCTCTTAGCTTACAATCTTACTAAGTTCATCACAGGATTAAGCTGTCGAAGCTTTTTCGTGCTTCGGGTTCTCGAGTTCTTGAAGTTTGTTCAGTTCGCATCGCCGTCGTTGCAAAGAGGGGGAAAGGAGAGATGTCTAAGGAAAGGATCAGCGAGAAGAACCCTCTGCATTTGAAGTGCTTGAATCACATATCGATGCAGTGCCGATCGGTCGAGGAGTCTATCGACTTCTATTGCAACGTCCTCGGTTTTGTTCCCATCCAAAGGCCCGGTTCCTTCGACTTCGATGGCGCTTGGTATGAATCCCGACATTGATGCAATAAGAACGTGGCTGCATTGTTTTTTGAAACAAGGGGTCGAATGAGAAGTGAAGAGCAAGCACTGCAATTTTTCTTTGTAACAATGTTGTTGTCTTGGTAGGGTTTAGGATGTGCTAACTGATGTTTTCTTTTCTAATTTTCCACCTTGTAAATGCAGGCTATTCAGCTACGGAATCGGCATTCATCTCATCAAATCTGAGGATCCAGATGGAATGCCGAAAGTCGGTCTGATCGATCCCAAAGACAGGCACATTTCTTTCCAGGTCATCTATCTTTTTCCCTTCAAATCTGGAGTATCCAAAACATTTCTAGTTATCTGTGGAGATGTATAGAACGGAGACGAGCACCGATATGCATAATTATAGAACCGAAGGCTGAGATTTCAACGGGGCAACATTTGCAATATCGTTATGTTTACATCCAAAGTTTTCAGCAGCTGAAAATGAGACGGTAATGTTAACACAGCGAAAATTCTCACCAGTGCTTTTCCATTGGCAGTGCGAGAGCATGGAAACGGTGGAGAATAAGCTGAGGGAGATGAAGATAGAGTACGTGAACGGCCGAGTGGCGGAAGGTGGCATCGCCGTCGATCAACTCTTCTTCCACGACCCCGATGGTTCGATGATCGAGGTCTGCAACTGCGAGAACATCCCGGTGGTGGTACTCGACGGCGGTGGAGATGCCATTCGAGGGTGCTCACTAGCCAGCGGCAACGACGCGGAGCGAGAGCGACAGTACAAACTTGTCGAGCAGCGTCAGCGGCAGATTCATCGAGCTGTGGGCGACACTATATGACAACGTAGAAGAAGCAAGACGGAGAGATCAGAAGTTGTTGTGTTGTAGGATCAATTCGTTCATTCATTTTGTGCTCGCGTGCTTTTGGGTTTTGAACTTTTGTTACATTTGCTGGATTAAGTTTTCCCCTTGTATACAAAGCATGCATGCATTGATTTTCAAAGACTCTGGATGGTGTTTAAATTGACGTAAAGGTGCATCGAATTCTCTAAGAAGAGAAACGCCTCTCATTGCGCAAAAGTTCGTACGAGATCTCAAATGCAATATCATTAATCCAAGGGCTTCTCCAAAGTTGTAGATTTCTTTTCCTTTCTATTTTTTTCCTTTCCCTTTTCTTTTCGCCGGTAACCGGCAACATAGGCCATGGCCGGCGAACAAAAGAGAGAACGGAAAGAAAAAAAGATGAAAAAAATCATTAAAAATTTCCACGTCAGTGCCAACCGTGTCACGTAAGATCGCTGACATTAACGTCACCTATTTTTAGCTTAAATTTGCTGGATGTACTAACTTATTACAAACGTGAAAAGGTCTATGACTAAATTGATCCAATTGAAATGTTATCATTGTAATAGGTTTTGCGACTTTTTTGTTGTTGTTGTAATTTTACCCATTCGTCTTTTTTACCAACGCCTTAAATTTACCAACTCCTATATGAATTTATCAACTTTCGTTTGAGTGACTTGCCAGCTTTTCTCTAATTGAATTACAACTAACTTTGCGTTACCGACTTTAATTTGAATTATTTGCTAACGTTTATTTGGTTATTTTAAACTTATAAACTTTCCTCCATGACATGATTTTTTTTTGGGGGGGATCTGTTCTCTTGCATGAATTCACCAACCCTTATTTATTTATGTGACTTACCAATATTGCTCCCTCAGATACCATAATGCGAGCTTGGGCCTTGCATGGACCAAACTAATCTGACGGGGAGATTGTGAAGCTGTAGGCCAAATTTACGGCCAGAATTCCAATTATCTCCTTTGTTTAAGTAGGAATTAAACGTGCACTTAGCCGTTGAAGCCCATCATATGTCAAATTCAACAGGTGCTATCTAAAGATAGATGGATTAAGGAAAACCGATTAGCAGGTGACCTGAATTTAAAACCATAATCATGAGATTACAAGTTATGTTTTGCTTAAACATCTCATTAAATCACGAATAATCTGATCTCAATGGTTCGTTGAGAACTTCTCCATCGCGTGTTGTCACGACGCTTTTGGCTTAGGAATTACATACAAAATGTATTTGTTCAGAACACGTTACGACGTAATACGACTATTTGGACGTCTCTTCAAACAAGAAAATGGTGATCGATTTTAGGGTGGGTTGGTTTCCACCCTGAAGCTGCCTAGGAAGGGCCGATTCCCGAAAACTAAAAATTGGGAACCGCTCATTATTCCCAGACCCACTCGAGAACCGGCCCAATGGTTCCCAGCTCCCAAGTGGGTCCGGGAACCGGCCATGAACACGCCCGCTCTGCATTGCGGATGGGCAACGATGGCGAAAATAACGATTTGTAACTCTAATGGAAGGTGGTGGCGTGTGGGTCGAACAGACTCGAAGGCAGAGCCTCTGTGAAACAACAGGGTAAGGAGGTGTGACGGTAAAGACTAAGAGTCTAAGACCACCAAAGTGATCTGTTAAAGCACTACAGAGTGTTGGAGCACGCGGGGAACTCGTTTGGATCTCGCCGGGATTGCTACAAAGGGCTGGAGTTTACAGCGACAACGCTTTGGGCATTGGTACTTATTGGAAGTCAACAGAAAACCTGCAAAAAGTAAAGAGCTCGACGTGGTAGTGCTCGCGAACGGATCGTCTGCCCTGTGCACATCAGGGCAGACGGGCCCTGTCAAATTAGGGCCGTCCGTTCAATCACGGACTACCCTGATCTGATGGGCAAAAAATAAAAATAAAAAGCGGCCGCAATTTTGGAAGATCAGGGTCGTCTGTGATTGAACAGACGGCCATGATTTGACTTGGCCCGTCTACCCTGATTTGCACAGGGCAGACGATCTGGTTCCATAATGCTCTGGCTGGTGTGGAGGCATTGGGGGACCACGAGGGTTAAGGATTTCCTACCATAATGGTAGGGAATCCAGGTACGACCACGAGATCGTCACTAGAATTGCCGAACGAAGGTCGAAAGGCGTCGGCCAACCGGTGGAGAAGGTGAGGACTCACTTGAGCGAGTTGGAATGTGCTAGGAGAATTACAAAAAAAAAGTCTTCAACTTATTATAATTGTGTCAATTCAGTCCTAAACTTTTTTCTTACCAATTGAGTTCTAAAAAATTTTGCAATTGTGCCCATTCAGCTCATATTTCCAATTTTTAAATATATTTTTATATTTTTAATTATTTTTTAAATAATTTTTCTGCATTATTTTATTTTATTTTATTTATTTTTGGTTTGGCCTGGTAGGAGGCTGCCGGCCACCGGCCAAAAAAAAAAGAGAATATAAAAAATATTCAAAAATATTTTAAAATTTAAAAATATTATTAAAAATTTGTCACGCCAGCTTCGAGCCGTTGGTTGGCCAAATGGACTGAATTGAGATTTATGACTCAATTAGCATAAAAGAAGAAGAAGTTAGGACTAAATTGAAATAATTTTAATAAATTTAGGATTTTTTTGATAATTTTCTAGGTAATTAGGATTTTAAATACATATTGATTCGCTCCGGACGGGTGGATCCACGTCTGAAACCGAAAACCTAACTAATTCCTAGTCTGATCTGGTCCCTTTTTTGTTGGCCTTTTCCCCCTCAACCCTAGTTGGAGCTTCAAAGAGCTGATGAACTAGATGACACGAATCACGAGCTGACGTTGATGTCATTAAAACGACTCAAACATAAGAGAGAGAGAGAGAGAGAGAGAGAGAGAGAGTAATTATTACAAAAACGACAGCACCGAATGCTTTGTTCTTGACGTTTGTCGGGTTCTTGTCGTCTGTTTTAGTTGGTACCATCGCCATTGACAGTATGTCTAAATGACGATGCGAACTAGAAAGAAGACGATAATGCTAAACTATCGTATGGAATGGTTTTCAGTAACCGTTTGTCATCGATGAGAACGCCAGAATTCTCTCCCGTAGATTTGTGCAGGACATGAAACGGAATATTTTCCTGTTCAAACTAAATCTAAACTCATTCTGGAGCTTGATTCGAGCATGTATGCTTCACCATAAGGATCAATACTTTGTCGGAAAATTAGCAAAAGCGTCCATTAATCATCCCTTGCCTATCCGGAAAACTAATATTTTATGCGAAAGACTGGACTAGCAACTATGATGGCTTTAAGTTGGATTATACAAAATATTTTTAGTGCTTACTTCTTTCGACGGTTGGACAAGATTGATCTCAATCCATATAAGAAGGGAAAACGTTGGGGAGATTTCACCGGTGAACGTGATCGGCGGATGAAGAACACCTCCAACTCCTGAAACTTGAGATTGAATTTGAAGTTTAATGAAAACATCGGCATACACAAATATACAGCCCCGGTCTGAGAGCGAAACCTAGACATATCTCACGTCTTCGCTCGTCACAAAACCTTATGCTTTCCTGTCGATGCTTCATGCTTACGTAGTTATGTCCTAAGGAACTCAAGCACACTCTTGACAAGAACTGCTGAGGTGGAGATGCAAGAAATGCTCACTTATATATGGCTCGGACCCCTTTGCATAGTAATCCTATGATTTCTGCTTCTTGTTTCTCGAGTTTGACTGACGGGCAGTGCCTGGCTTGCCGAAAACGCCGCAAAGCCCGCAGCTGGAGACTCTCGGAGACGGCGGGTCCCGCGGCGGCGACTCGACCCTGACGGCACGGCTCGTGCGGATCGATCCGGTGTTCTTGGATGGTTGTAGCTCTCTGTGGCGGCCGGCTTTCCCGTCGGCTTGTTGTGGGTTAGGCTCCGTTCGGTTGGAGGGGTCTCCGGACGAGAACTTGTCGGCCCACACCAGACCCGATGATCCTTGCCTCCTGAACGATTTCGCAGACCTTTGCAAGCCAGCCATCCCTGCTTGCCTGTGTGTTGATGTGTGAGGTTGAGAGAATTCTTATAGGGAGAGAGGATTTTTAGGGTCAAACTATGGTGATTTGTACTCCTTTTATATTGCATGCATAAAGATGACATAAAAACAAAATGACAAAGATGATAAACATGGAATCTACCTTAAACAAGAAACCAAATTCCAGCTCTGCACGCATTAATTAATGCCCCCATTTGACAATACATTAATAGCAAAAATACTTATTTCGAGTTTTAAGATTCCGCAATCAAAACCTTGCCTTTTCTTTTATTGGGTTAATCGCATTTTACTTTAATGTCTGAGACGATTAGATGTCATCACGGATCTGTCTTTCGTTTCGCGAAGTTAAATAATTATTTTTTTAAAAAAAGAGGGATTTTCCTTTTTTCCTTTTTATCCGACTCTAGGCAATAGGCGCGTCATATAATTCAATTAAGAAATCAAACAGTTCTTTTACATATATTCGAAGCTGTTAGACCACGACTATAAAATGATAAAAGGAAGCATGCAACCATTAAAAAAAAAAAAGTTTGATCACTTGCATTCCGGTACATTGACTTAAGACCCAATTTGCATATATATAACACAATTATCTAGTTGGAGATGGGAGTCTCGGGCTTATTCTTATTTCCTTATTCCTGGCTGACAAAAGATTGAGTAGAAATTTTTAATTGTGAATAAGAGAAGAGTTTGAGAATTAATGTTCGGCTGATGCTAATTCATTGTTTACAGATTACAGTAGCATGGATCTTTTCTGCTTTGCAGTTTCATGCTTCTTCTAGAGGGGGGTGTTCTTGGAGGCCTTGTCATATTGTTCTAACCAGTGTGTCCTAATTTACAGGTGCAAAGAAAAAGCAACTCCACGTGGACAAGCCAAACGATGATATTGTGGTTGATGGATACGCGTCTTTTGATGATTACGATTTCATGTGAGATTTCCATTGAGGGTCTTTTGTACTTGAGATTTGGTTTTTGGATTATTGCATTCCTGTTACAAAGCAAAGATAGAAAGTGGCAATCGGCATATGGCGTCTTATATAGTCAATTTTCGGAGATTGATGTAAGCTACGTAATTAATTCGTATGCAGCGACCCAAGATACATATGTACATATACACAAATCCCTGTTCCATAGAGTTAAAGAATTAACGCACCTTGTTTCGGATTCATCGTTCGTGATGCGGAATTGCGAGAATTCAATGTTCAAGATCTTCTCATCTATGAACCCCCTTTATCACTGGCTTCAATGAGACGGCCCCTCACTGTCGCTTCAGACAAATTCTATATGTGAGGTTATGTGGATATTAGGTTTAGAGGAGGGACTTAAGCACTATTTATAGAGAATGAAGCATATCCCCTCATTAAGGATAATGATATCTCAGCCCACATTATCCAGCACCATATCCTACTTGAATTAGGAAACAATATATCTCTTCATTATTAGACCAATTAAATAATTACAATAACAATTAATAAAGCCCACAATTGAATATCAAAATAAAATATTCCGGCATTCTCCCACTTGAGCTAAATTAATTGACATTGTACTGTATATGCGCATCTTTATATTGGTCTAGAGATAATTCTCAATAGTTAATCCGATCACATAAAGTCTTAAGCACCGGACCATGCTAGTAACTGCATCAGAAGACACAGAGCCATCCATGACCACAAATACTCTGAACTTTACTGATATGGATTTGAAATGGTAGTATAGCAATCAGATAACATCTCAAATAATAGAGACACCTTATATGCTAACCTCCTTGTCAGTTACCATTCTCTCACCTTATGTGTCACGAAACCGGATGTGTCACGAGAGAACATCTTTACGGTTCCAACGAACTAACATATGTCTTACCTTTATAGTTAACTATGCTTTACGTGTAACAAGACATATACCTTTTGGCTAAAATAAATGCCTCAGCCATCACTTAAGGTTTACACAATTCCTTGAGATTTTCAACAGATATGCATTCAATATCACATTCAAAAAACTTCAAAGAATGTAAAAGTTCAATACATATCAAAATCATTACTAAAAGTAATATAACACTATAAACTTTATTAGAGCAAAAACTAGAAAGCTCCCACTAAACAATGGCATCCAATGATGCTTCTAAGCCCATATTAATGACATGTCGTTCAAATACACAAGGGCGTAGACCTTTCGTCAGTGGATCAGTAATCATAGCATCTGTAGTTATATGCTTTACTGCAACGTCACCATTCTGCACGGACTCCTTTATGGTAAAAAACTTGACCTTCATATGCTTAGACCCCTTGAGACCACTATTGTTGATAATGAACAACACTGCATAGTTATTGTCACAATACAACTGTATGAGTCTATCAATAAAGTCAAACATGATCAACTCCCTAATGAGATTCCGGAGCCAAATAGCCTGAGTAGCAGCTGTAAATCATGCTATAAACTTCTCTTGCATAGTGGAGGATGATACTGTTTTCTGTTTCTCACTTTTTTATGATACTGCACCACTTGCTAGCATAAAGATATACCATGTTGTCGACTTTTTGTCATCCTCACAACCAGCATAATCTGAATCTGAATATCCCACTAGCTGCAAATTCTGAACACATTTGTAAATCATCATATAGTCTCTAGTTCTTTTTAAGTACCTCAAAACTTTCTTGGCAGCGATCCAGTTATCATGTCCTGGATTTGACTGATACCTGCCTAGAAGTCCTGTTGCAAAAGCAATGTCTAGCCTAGTACAAACTTGAGCATACATGATACTACCAAGTGCACTAGCATAAGGTACATCCTTCATCTGTGCTTTCTCGATTTCTGAATGAGGATATTGTGAAAGACTCAATTTATCACCTTTGCAGACTGGGGCAATCACTGGTTTGCACTCTTGCATATTGAATCTCTTTAGAACACGATCAATATAAGCCCTCTGAGATAAGCCCAATGTGCGGCGAGAACGATCCCTATGGATCTCAATGCCAAGGACAAAAGATGCTTCACCAAGATCCTTCATATCAAAATTTTGTGACAACATCCTTTTTGTCTCATGCATTAATGCAATATCGCTACTAGCAAGCAAGATGTCATCAACATAAAGAATGAAAAAAATAAACTTTCTCCCACTGACCTTGCAGTATATACATTGATCTAGCTTGTTCTCGACAAAGCCAAAAGAAGTAACAACACTATGAAACTTCAAATACCACTGTCTAGAGGTTTGCTTCAAACAATAGATAGACTTTTTCAATCTACAAACCAGATTACATGTATCATCTGTTGCAAAACCTTCTGGTTGTGCCATATAAACTTGTTCATCAAGATCTCCATTCAGAAAAGCAGTTTTAACATCCATCTGATGAAGGTCCATATTAAAATGAGCTACTAAAGCCATAATTACTCTAAAAGAGTCTTTAGAAGAAACTGGAGAAAATGTTGATTCATAATCAATTCATTCCCTCTGAGTAAATCCCTTAGCTACTAGTCTAGCTTTAAATTTTTCAATCTTTCCTGTGGAGTCCATTTTGGTCTTAAAAACCCATTTACAACCAACAGGTTTGTAACCTTTAGGTAATTCAACAAGCTCCCAGACATCATTATGTTTTATAGATAACATCTCATCTTCCATTGCATCTAACCATAAATCAGATTGCGGACAAGAAATTGCTTCTATATAAGTCACTGGATCAACAACACAACCAATATCATAATCCTGTTCTCCTAGATAAACTATATAGTCTGATGGTATAGCTGATCGTTTCTGTCTAACAGATCTCCTTAGAGGAGCATCTTCTACTTCATTCTGTTCTTGAAAATCTTGAGGAACTTCATCAGGAACTGCTTCAATAATAGGTTCCTGAGCCTCAACAGGTTCAATCTGTGGTACAGGAACTTCCCGAACTGTCTGTATAGGTATAGAAAACGACATAGGAGTACTCACCGTACTGTTATCCTCAATAGTCTGCGAGCAATCACCCTTTTCTGCTACATCAAGCTCTAGAAACATTGCTGTCTGTGAATCCACAATTCTCATTCCTCCATTGGGATTATAAAATCGATGTCTATTAAATGATCTGGATAAAAGACAAAATAACAACGAGTGGTTTTGGGGTCCAACTTGCTCAAAGTTGAATTATACAATTTTACTTCTGCAGGGCATCCCCAAACCTTCAGATGGTTCAAGCTAGGCTTCCGTCCAGTCCACAATTCAAAAGGAGTAAGCGGCGCAGATTTAGTAGGAACACGATTTAATATGTAAAGCGCCGTTTTCAAAGCCTCACCCCATAAAAAATTAGGTAAATGAGATCTGCTAATCATACTTCTTACCATATCCATAAGAGTACGATTACGCCTTTCAGCTACACCATTCTGTTCAGGACTACTGGGCATGGTAAACTGAGCCATAATCCCAGAATCCTCTAAGTACTTGGTGAATGGCCCTTTAAGCTGTCCAGCATTGCCATGTCGGCCATAGTACTCACCACCGCGGTCATATCTGACAATTTTTATGACTTTCCCCAGCTGTTTCTCAACTTCAGTCCAGAAAATCTGGAACTTGTCAAGAAATTCAGACTTTTCCTTAATCAAGTACAGATAACCATATCGGGAATAGTCATATATAAATGTGAAGAAATAAAAATTTCTACACAATGTTGCTGTATAGGGTCCACTTATATCTGTGTGGATGATCTCTAACAAGTGAGAACTATGGACAACGGTTTTCTTCTTTATTTTGGTCGTCTTACCTCTACAGCAGTCTACACATGTGTCTAGGTCACTTATAAGAGTGGGTAGAATGCTAGCCTTTATCAATTTTTCACTATTTCTTTAGAGATGTGACCAAGACGTTTGTGCCATATTGTATATGACTGTTCCTTAGGTAGAGGTCTTTTGGAAACAACCTTTTCAGCTGTATAAGTGACGTATATTTCAATGGGAGACAAACATAATCTGTACAATCCATTGGACATAATGCAATACCCAATTTTATTTGAATTAAAAGAAATAGAAATTACAGAGTTTGAAATCTCAAAAGAGTAACCACACATGTCCAAACTTGATACGGAAATTAAATTCCATCTGAAAGAAGGTATATAAAATGTATTTCTTAACATCAAATTAAAACTAGAATCTAGAATTAAAATGACATCTCCCACGAACTCAACGTCAACTTTATTGCTGTTTCCTACGGTGAGCTTTGATTCATCCTTATTTGGCTTCCTCCGATGTATGAATCCCTGTATGGTAAACACAACATGGTTAGTTGCACCGCTATCTAGCCACCACGAACAATATGGGGCTTCAGACAGATTAGATTCACAAACCAACGCCAAAGAACCATTACCTTTAGGCTCACGCTTAGATAACCAATTCTTATATTTAGCGCATTCTTTCTTTACGTGTCCTCCCTTTTTACAGAAAAAACAAAGACCATCCTTACCAGCATTACCGTCCTTTTTAAAGGTCGGTTTCTTTGGTCCCAAATTATCATGATAACCAGCAGAGGAATGAGTTCCTTTACGATTCTTGTTGCCCTTGCCCTTCTTGGCACCAGAACTTGAAGCAGCATACATAGCCATATGCGTGTTACCTTTCTTCAGCTTGGTCTCTTCTGACACTACCCTTGCAATCAAGTCGTTGATTGTCCATGCCTGATCAGCAGTGTCATATTGTGTTTGGATAATACCAAACTCAGGTGGAAGAGAATTCAGGGCAAAATGTATGATGCAAGCATCAGGAATGGGAACATTAAGCCCCTTGAGCTTTGATTGCAGATCTATCATCCTCATGACATAGTCCCTAACACCAGCAGAACCATCATACTTCAAATTGAATAATCCTGACATATGTGTCCCAACTTCAGCATTAGGGGATTCACGATTTCTAGCCACCAAGGCATCCATCATTTGTCTAGCAGTGATGTCAGCAGCAAAATCACTCCTAAGATGTTTATGTATGGATCGCTTCATCGACAGCAAGCAAATCCTATTGCTATTTTCCCAAGCAGCAAACTGTGCCTTTTGAGCATCTGTACTAGTCTCAGTAAGAGCTGCGGGTCTATCCCCGCTAAGAGCAGCATAAACATCTACCAGTTTCATACCAAACAGAAAATCCTCTCTCCACTTCTTAAAATTGCTACCAGTAAGAATCTCAATAGTTATGGAGTTGCCGTTCACAGAGAAGGTGACTGAAAAATAACTAATATTTTCAATTAGCACAATGTGAAATTTCACCTTGAGAGCTACATACATCATCATATAATCACCTTTGGGCAGAAAACATGACATGTAGTTGTATACTCCTTACATTACAGCGGCCATGAGAATTTATTTCAATATTTGTTAATCACAACCTTTGGGTGTATGACGACACTCAGACTAATCAATCCTCAACCATATGCTGTACATGTAAGCCTCCATGCAAGAATACACAATTACTCCTTTGGGAATATAACTACGTATTAAAACAGGAGACATCCCAATATTATTTAACATATTCTTTATTAAACTCAGCCAAGCGTGCCGCTTTGGCGGTCACAACCCAACTGAATTTACCTGAAATTGGGATATAACTTCATATTTCACATCCACTGTATGCATGCAATTTCAGAAATTGGGGCAATCATCTTCAAAATTACACGCTTTGCTAATTTTCATCGATACCTCAATAATTCACGTCAAACCATAGACATGAAATTGATAAATCATGCTCCACATAATTGCATGTGGTACTTTCATGTAAGCCTGTACCTGTATTTCACAATCCTATATAGAAATATCAGAAATACTTCAAAAATACCCCAAAGTACACTCGTATTTGGCGTTCCATATGTATTTCCATCCATACAAATACCAAACATGAAAAATAAATATATCATCCTATAGAGCATGATCATACGAGCACGTCGATACCTGGATCACCTCCATAGGAGCTCACACGCGCCCTCACACGCCACCCAAAGCTTCGGTGCGTGAGGCCCACGCGCAGACACGTGTCGCGCACGTGTTCCGTATGTCTAGTCGGTTCTGAAACCAGTCCGACCGGCTCGACCGTCGCTCCCTTAAACCGAACTTCACGAATCGGGTCGAGCGGTCTGACCGAACCGATCAACGACTGGTTCGACCGGCTGGTCCGAGTCAACGGTCAACTTATTCGGGTCGGGTCACGGGTCGGTTCGGATTTCGGGTCGGGTCACGGGTTGGGTTGGGTCGGGTTCCGGGTCGGGTCGGGTCTGCACCCGGCTGAACGACGTCAGATAACGTCATCCCGCAAGTGACACGCACGTGCGAGCTGAGGTCGGCACGTGTCACTACGCGCCCGATAGGGCGGATCTTCTGGCTGAGCGTGGCGGCGCGTCCGGCCGTTGCCGGCGATGATTTTTGGACGGTTTTTCTTGTCTCGTCGAGCCCTTTTCGAATATATAATTTTCTTTGAATTTCGATAAAAATAAAATTTCGAAAATATACCGGGAACGTGATTCGTGACCTAATACGCCCAGGCTCTGATACCACATGTAAGCTGCGTAATTGATTCGTATACAGCGACCCAAGATACATACGTACAGATACACAAATCCCTGTTCCATAGAGTTAAAGAATTAACGCACCTTGTTTCGGATTCATCGTTCTTGATGCGGAATTGCGAGAATCCGATGCTCAAAATCTTCTCCTCTATGAACCCATTTATCACTGACTTCAATAAGACGGCCCTCACTATCGCTTCAGACAAAGGTTATGTGGACATTAGGGTTTAGAGGAGGGACTTAAGCATTATTTATAGAGAATGAACCATATCTCCTCATTAAGGATAATGATATCTCAGCACATACTATCCAGCACCATATCCTACTTGAATTAGGAAACAATATATCTCTTCCTTATTAGATCAATTAAATAATTATAATAACAATTAATAAAGCCCACAATTGAATATCAAAATAAAATATTCCAACAATTGATAGTGAGCGCAGCCCCGTGGTATGATGAATAAGAGAACTTGAGGGTGTATCTGAATATAACGTCATAATTTTCAAAGGCATCTTGCCATCTGAACATTCTTGGTTTTGCGATTCTCTTGGGTTGGTTACTGTACAATTGTTGTGAACTGAATTGCGAACATTCTATTCTATGATCACTTCCTTCCATTCTTCTTTTGGGTGATCTTTTCGTGTATCTGCCATTTGGCTGGTGGCTGTGATCGACTTTAATGCTCATGTTGGCGGTGATCTGGCTTCAATGTCTGTGGTTGGATCAAGTGGCTTGCACTTCGAGAAATATTAGTCATAAGAGCTGCGCATGCAAGGAATTTTTATGTACTTGAGGTACACGAGGGTCTGAGTTTCTCAGTTTGTGCGTAGGTTGTTCTTGGATGGCAAGATTTTTACATGCCTTGGATTGAGATTGCTGCCATATCTTCGTTTTTTCTTGGTGAAACTGTGGTTCTTTGCGAGACGACCAAGCGAAACTTCACCCTCATTGGGAAACAGTATCTGTGCGTCAATCGTCACCCTGCTGAGATGTTGAAATCAATTTATTGTATGGACAAGCTGTTGGCCTATATGGTAAGAATCAAGAAATCTCCTGAGCTTTCTGGATCTAAATCTTGTTTGGAGCGTTCCAAGAGTAAAAATTTCGAATGGCGCGAGTAAAATCTTGAATGCATTAGGCGGGCGGACCATCACTTTACCCGCCTCATTTGCTGTTGAAAAGGATTCGGCCATGTGATGTGTTGTTTGTTTTCTTGTTATTGTTCAAAGTTTCTGGCGGAGCTGAACAAGTTGAAACTTTCTTCGACCGCTTTCTTCTTGATGGCTTGTTGATGCCACGGCCCCAAAGAAGGGCCTGTAAAAGGTTTTTGGTGACCAAGATGATTGTACAAGCCGTTATAATGAATCTGGACCCCTTATTGGAACAAATTAAAAGTGTAACTGATGATTCTTTGTTAGAACAAATTTATCTATGAGCAGTTCGCACTAATAAATAAAACTCTGTTTTATTAGTCTTAAGAAAGCTAAGAACAAGAACTGAGAGGTTTGTTAGGTTTTGTTGTCAGTCACATCCCCGGCTGAGATCACAATGGTAATATTCTGCATATTCTCTCCTCGGTAGTTCGTATCCGGACAAAACAATGGAAATGGTTCTTTGGCCTTTTCTCTTGGGGTTACTCCAAATTAGTACACCTCTGACAAATTTACCTTAAATTATTTTTTTGGCTACAACAAAAAAAAAAAAACTCAAAAGAGTACATTTATGACAAATTTACTGTAAACTAGTATATTTATGATAAATTTACCCTCTGTTAGTTTTCACTAAATCTAACGGTCAAATTGCTTAGTTGAATGACACATGAAATTAATGAGTGTACCAGCTTAGGTTTTTTAGGTGTGTCAATTTAAGATTTTTCGTGATATTAACACAATTTAACAAAGGGTAAATTTATCACGTGTATGCTAGTTTAGGGTTTTTCGTGATAAAAAAAAAAAATTACCGTAAATTTGTCATGGATGTATCAGTTTGGATTTCTCGTGATCAAAAAAATAATTTATGGTGAATTTACCACATGTGTATTAGTTTAGATTTTTCCTGATATTAACCCTTTCTCTTATAATATGGACCGTATGTTCTGACTTAAGCAAGTCAAGTATACGAGCAACTTACCAAATGGAAGATAGTTTGACCCCATCAATTCGGTCAAAATTTTGGTAGGGAAATCGTCCAATTTTTTTTAACCTATTGAACTGTTTTCAATTCAATCCTAAACCTTCAATTTTACCAATTGAGTCCTAAATCTTTTCACATTTTGCCAATTGAGTCCGTCCAACCAATTTTGGCCAGAAATTATTGATGTAGACACTGACCGATGCTAACATGGACAATTCTTAATATCATTTTACCTTTTTTTACAAAATTTCCATTTCTTTCTGGGCTTTTTCTCTCATCGACTGAAAAGGCCCGAGGCGAAAGCATAGGAAAAAAAAAGAGAAAAATAAAAATAAATAATTCAAGAACATAAATGAAAAGATTAGGGACTCAATTGGCAAAATTAATAAATTTAGGATTGAACTGACAAAAGCATAACAAGTTCACAATCTTCTTGAAAATGTTCCCAAATTTAACACTAGTGGAGATGGACACAGAGAAACCATCACACTTGCATCGATCTATTAAAGATTTACTGTTCTACAGGTGTTGGTGTCATTCTTTCACATTCACGAACGGCCTTCAGATGCTCATATAGATATCTAAAGTTGGACGATTCACTGAACAATCCCTCACGGTGAAATTCTCATCTGAACTAGCAAACGTTCAGTGGCAAAGCAATATAGGCATCAAAGGAAGTCCGGCATCAACATGTATTCTGTCAATACGAGTCAGGGCAATATATGTATGTTACCTAGAGGCAAATTCTATACAGAGATGAGACACTAGACAGCAAATAAGCGATTCGCGACAAGCGCTGCACGCAAGATCTGGTAAATAACCGGGTTGAGCTGCTGAATGCTTCACCTAAAGACCATTTTCCAACTTTTCACCTACCAAAAAATGAAAAAAGGGTTCTCATTTATCTCCTGCAGCAAACTTGGAATCACAGCAATGCACAGAACATCTAGAACAACCAAAGCAATGCCGTCATCTTCTAATTCCAGTTTATTGTCATAGAGAACCATATAAAAGGAAAAAAAGAATAGTAGGGATCATGCTTGGCATTCTAAAAGACACCTCAAGATGTTCATCTTGTTCCATCAAGCGATTGCAGCTTTCTTTGTTTTCTTTTTCAGGAATGAGCATTATTTCTATGTTACATCTCTGAATTGACGTTTCCTTTGTCCTTGAGAAGTTCACTCAGAGGTTTAGGCCCCTGGAAATCTGCCGCCAACTTTTTACCAGAATACCCACCTGACCGAACTCGAATCTCTTTAGCTCTCCTCTTATCTTCTTTGATCTGTGCAAGAGTCTTGGGACTGGTAAAAGAAGCAGAGTCCACAACAGATTGCCGCCACCTTGAAAGTGGTCTCCTTGGAGCTTTGGCTGTTTGAGACCACCATTTAGGCAGCCTTTTCTCCTTATAGTGTGCCCTAAACTTATACATTTCTCTGTGCCTCACACAACCATGCCTTCTAAAGCCATCAGGAAACTTTTCTTTGTCTTGAAATGATTCGATGGCATTCTTCCCTACTAATGCTAATCTCCCCTGCATCCTCCGACCCAGCACAAACCTCTGTCTATGAACACCCGGATGAAATGAGCCATGCCTTCTCGGTATACGGGAAAATGAATCAATTGGATTGTTTTCCCTAAGGGGCCTACAGAGATCCAAACCATGGCAGTTACCATGTGTGAGTTCCATACGCGGCATCTCTCTTTCGCGCAAGAACATAACATCTGAGGCAGTCTCCCTAAACCGAACAGATAAACTGCGGTCATCATTAGAACGGTCAAAATGTGAGTCATTGTCAGAATGATAAGTTTCATATTCACATGAATTTTCTGCATCGGAGTACATGGGCTCATGCTCAGCTGAAACATCGAAATCATAATCAGAGACATGGCTATCGAAATGCCTATACTGTGGATCAAGTTCCAGGAAACACTTTTGATTACCCTTGACGGCCAAGCTCTTGGGTCCGACATGCGGTTCCCAGTATCCCTCTCTCACAATATGGTCTTCCACTTGTCCCTCTGAATCGTAATCTGGGTACCTATGCAACCTGCTTTGAGTAAGACCGTCTGCAGTAGGCATATATTCAGACCCAGTTTCAGTATCTTCTTCACAATCAGACACGGAATCACGAGGAGAGTGATTCAGCTGTACGCCTTCTTGAATCAATACATTTTGGATTTCTTCCTTACATACACAACTCAAATTCCCTGCTGCTGGAGAAGTTCCCGACAAATTGAGATGTTCCTCCAGTGGTGCTGATGCAGAATCATCTCTATCAGTAATCCTCCGTTCTGATGGTGTCACTTTTGTCATGTTAGGTTCTTTATACGAAGATAAATTGGCATCATGTCCATCCCCAGTGCATGATGCCTTCTTGTCCATGAAAGGAGCTTTGTTTAATTCCAATGTTTCTTTTGAAGATACCGCAGCACATCTACCAGAGTCAGATCCATGAGAATAGGTACAACTGTCGCCTTTGCTGCAGAACCCATTATAATAAAAGTAACAAGGAGTGCTGATCTTATTTGCAGGTGCCATATGTAACTCAGAAGATACTTCAGCAAGTGTATCCAGTGGCTGCAAAAGTATGGACAACCAACAAGATAAGTTACAGTACAAAGTCAAGTACTAAAAGCAGGTTAGGAAATCCTCCTTTAAGTCACCATCATAAACATAATACAGTATACCACAGAACTGCAAGGGAAAAGGAAAGAAAACCATTCATATAATTAAGATAGCATAAAATTAGTGGAGGAGTCGCTGCAGCACTAAAAACATATCTCCGTCCAACCCCATCATTTATTATGGAATTCTAATTCTCCAATATCACAGAAGCAGCAGCCAAAAATACAACATCAGGTACAATACTACTGCAATACCTCAAGGACTCCTTTACTTTCTTCCAGAAGTAAGATAAGAATTTTGGAAACATATAATTTGCTACCTCAATTGGAATTCAGTATCAATTTGGTCCATGTAGTTATTGGGGACCATTTCCTCTGTTATGGTTTCATAACACAATTTAACAATTTGGATTTGGCCAGACCATTTACCTGAGTTTGATATGCCCAAATAGGATATGACTAACACATACGAACAAGTAAATGTGTTAACAAAGTCTAACTCTCTGTTTTTACCTGAAAAGAGAAAATGACAGAAAAGATAGCACTCTGAAAAGCAATCTGTTCACCTGTGATCCCTACATACGAAGAGACGTCCAAGCAAAATATCAACCATTTCAAACTCTCTCTAATGAATCATAGCATCAATCAGAAGGCGAACCTCAGAATGTGTAGCAGATACTTCCCTTCACTTCCACAATACTATAGAAGATGACAAAATGATATCACAAATTTCATAGAGCTAAACTCAACGTATAAAATTGCGCAAAATCGTATTGCTAAATAGAACTGCCAAGAATTTCGAGCATGGTATCTTAAGAGAGGGATGATGACTGTTGTTTAAAAGAACCAAACCGAAAGAAAACGAGCTTACAGGATGTCTGAAGCCACAAGTAGGGTTAAGACAGTTTCCAGCTAACCAATACCAGCAATCCTTTGGGTTCAGCCTCGCGATTTCATTATGACGGAACTCACAATCAAGCCCCTGAAAATAGAAAGCAACATCATATTACTACTGGAACAAACATGAAGAAGTAGCAACCACACCACTCGAAACCAGAGTCCGATCTTCTAAAGACTATGGCACGGTATGCCCAACCCTGCCGGCGCTCATCCTTGTAACAACTAAAAAACCCCTTCGAAAGGAGCTTGCAATGAACGCGCACAATAACAACATCGACTCACTGAGAAGAAAACGGCGAACAGCGAATCAGCAAGCACTCCACACAACACTACGGCGTCATCCACTCCGATTCGAATATCAACTACTCGATTCACGCAAAAGAAACCCTAGAATCAAGCAACATTAACAGTACGGACTCTCGCTAGCGTAGCAACACATCCAAAGCACGCAAAGACGAAGGCAAAAGTCTCGCGTCAATCGGGAGGAGAACCACGAGCACGCGGCAACAATGCGATCAACGAGAGATCACGAAGTGGGACGATCGAGGCGCGTAGGACTAACCTTCTTGCAGGTAAGAGGCGAGGCCAGGTAGAAGACGCAATCGGTGTTCCGCTTCTGCGTCCCGTCGCTCATTCTGGAAGAGGAAAAACGGAATCGGCCGAGAGTCGACCGACGACTCCACCGGTAGGTAGATGTCTACAGAACGTTGATGAAGGTCGCAGTAGCAGTGCGGTCCACCTTCTGATCAGAGAACTTCCATGGAGGATCGGGTAACGACAATGACGCAAGACGAGGGAGAGCAGCAGTTCGGTCGCCGATCATCGACGAGATGAATGGACGTTTTTGCTTTTCTCGGTTTATTATTAGTTTTATTTTGGCCTTTAAATTTATTTTTGTGGCAAAGGGGCATTTTTGTGATTTCTTTTACTATTTTTTTTAAAAAAATCAATTTTCGTTTATTGTTTCCCTTTTTTGGTTATATTTTCTCTTTCGAGGTTTAGCATTGCCAATTTGTAACTAAAAGTTTTTTCACCTTAAAAATGTGTAAATAAAAGTTATTATCTTCTCAATCTACTGTTATTGGTTTAAACTGATCGGTATGCATGGCTATCGTTCACACCAAAAAATGACTGAATATTTGTAATCGATATGTTGCCATTTTATATAAATATAAAGTTCGGTATCAAGTATGGCAAATTATTGGCCAAAAAAGATATGATAAATTTTCGATAACGAAAATACTTGTCAATGACTATGGTATAAAGCCGTCGATGAACGGTCAATGGTTATGTTAGTCACAATCGCCTATGGGTGATGTCCACATGCGATTGTGGAGCCTAAAATTATGGAGACCCAGTGGTAACCATCAATTATATATTAGTTAATGCGTCAATTGTAGAGGGGCATGATCATCAATAAAAGCATATGTATTTTATGAGTTTCAGTTTATTAATATGTTGTAGTTCTTAGTACTTGTCGAGTCCGGCGAAAGCGACTCTCGCCTGTGACCGGCGAGGGCTGCGACACCCTTGTCGGCCATGGCCGAGTACTGGCCACAGGCCAAAGGGAAAGAAAGAAAAATGAAAAAAAAAAGTGAAAGAAGGGAAACAGAGGTGCATAAGAGAGGAGAGAGATAAAGGGAGAGAGGCTTCAAATTTTCAAAAGAGGATCCCCTGCCGAGCCACAAAGGGGGAAGGGTTGCCCCTGTCAATCACGGCCGTCAGTTGATTGAATGGACGGCCGTGATTTGACTTAAAATAATAATAATAATAATAATAATTTTTTAAAGGGGCCGCAATTTGGAAAGATCAGGGCCGTTCGCGATTGAACGGACGGCCCCGATGTGACGGGGGCACCCCTGCCCGGATTTGACATGGGCATGGGATTTTCGGGCACATGGGCCTGCGAGCAACACGTGTCGCATGGTCAATGGACTTATGCACGGACGATGTGGCACATCTTGGGTATCTAATATTTTCTCGTGAAGATCGCCTCTCGCTTTTCCTTTGGTCATTGATCAACACTCTCCTTTCGAGGTTATCTAAGTTTCTATTTCTTAACCCCAGTTGATAATTATATGCGTTAATATGCACACATATGTCGTAATTTTCTTATATTCTAAGCCCTCCATAAGTTAAAGTATACGATATATATGCACAACAACTATACATGAACGCCCTTGATGATACATACGATTGAGATATACTCATCCTCCGATGGTCAAAACTTAGTCAAATTTATCAAATATCTGCCAAGATTTATTTAAATCACTCAAGAATAGTGCGCGTACAAGTACATAATACAATGTGAAAAGCAACATAGAGACCCGGTGTGGTTTATATAGTCAAATGTCCAACTTAAAAGCCATTCCTCGAGGTTGCGTTTGGGATTCGAATTATGAAATGATAGAATAAAGTGAAATGACAAAAATCCTCAGAATATCTTTCGAATTATAAAAAATCTCACCAAACGCTTGGTGCCACTTAAAATAGGATTAAGAATTTTCGGAAAAAACTCCCAATATTCTTTTGATGAGCCGATAAAGTTGAGACAAGACTAAGAGTACCCTGAAGCACATAATAGCATATGAAATGGCAGTCTATTTCCATATGCTTGGTGCGCTCATGGAAAACATCATTATGAGCTATTTGGATAGCACTCTGATTATCGCAATAAAACATTGTTCCATCGGTATGATAGACACCCATGTCTTCTAGTAACCACCGTAACAATAATAACTCTGTTGTTGTATCAACAAGAGCACGCTATTCCGCTTCTGTACTAGATTGAGCAATAACAGTCTGTTTCTTGCTATGCAATGAGATAATTGAGTTACCTAGAAAGAAGCGGTAGCCGGTAGTGGAGCGACGATTAAGAGGGTCTCCTGCCCAAGCATCATCAAAATAAGCCTTCACCTCCAAGGTAGATTGAGCAGAAAAATGAAGACCATGAAATAAGGTGCCCTTGACATAGCGAAAAAAATCAAAGAACATCGGCAAAATGAGTGGTTCGAGGTGCAGTCATGAACTGAATGATAATATGAACAGCATAAGCGATGTCAAGACGAGTGACAGTGAGATATACAAGACTACCAACTAGCCGCCGATAAAGAGAAGGATTGGGAAGAAGAGTCCCATCTTTGTCATTAAATTTGGCATTAGTTTTAATGGGAGTAGTAGCAATCTTGTTATTAGTAAGTCCCACTCGAGAAAGAAGATTAGTGACATATTTAGCTTGAGAAAGATAATACCCCGAGGAATCAGAAGCAACCTCCAAGCCTAAAAGATAATTGAGTTTACCAAGATCTTTCATTTCAAATTGCTGATTGAGATACTGTTGAAGCTTCGTAATGCCAGTATGATCATCACCAGTGATGATCATATCGTCTACATATAAAAGGAGCAAAATATACCCGCGAGATGTTCTTGAACAAAGAGAGCATTATCATGAGGATTGGATTTAAATCCAAGGCGTTCCATGGTGGAACTGAACTTAGAATACCATGCACGAGGAACATGCTTCATTCCATATAATGCTCAACGTAAACGACATACTTTGTCAGAAGCAGTATATCTAGGAGGAGATTCCATATATACTTTCTCAGAAAGAACGCCATTGAAATATGCATTTTTAAAATCAATTTGAAACATATACCATTTCTTAATGGATGCAACAACAATAAGACTTCGAACAGACGTAAGACGTGCAACTGTAGCAAAAGTCTCATCATAATTAATCTCATGCTCTTGAGTAAATCCTTTTGCTACTGATCAAGCTTCATAGCATTCCACTGTTTTTATATTACACACCTATTTATAACATATAGCATACTTTTCAGGAGGCAAATCAACCAGATCCCAAGTATGAGATTTATCTAACGCTTGCAACTCATCCACCATTGCTTGCTGCCAAAGAGGATTAGTACGAGCTTCTCTATATGTGCGAGGCTCGTGAAATGAGGCAATAGTGGAATAACAATGAAAATCATGAAGTCAAATAGAAGTTTGACTTACGCGGGTAGAACGACAAACATGAGAACAATGTAGCACTAAGGATGAAGAATTTGCAGATGGTGCAGACATATCAGGAGAAGCCGAAATGGGATCGCTTGATGTACTTGCATTATGATTAGAAGAAGACAATTCCAAAGAGGAAGATGCAAGCGTGTCATCTTCCGGAAATAGTTCCACTAAAGGATTGGTGAAAAAGTGAACGGTTGGAGATAACTCAAAGGTATGAAGAGATGAGAACATTTTGTGTTCCCAAAAAGTAACATGATGGGAAACACGTAGACGATTAGAGATTGGATCCCAACATCTATACCCTTTGTGCTCAATACCATACCCAAGAAAGCAACATAAGCGAGCACGAGTTTTAATTTCGTACGTTTCTTGGGAAGTAAATGCACAAAACAAGCATTGCCAAAAACTCGAAGAAGATTATAATTAGGAGTATTACTATACAAGCACTTGTAAGGAGATAAGTTAGCTATAGTAGGTGACAGAATACGATTGATAGTGTATACAACAATATGACAAGCTTCTCCCTAAAATTGTTATGCACAATAAGGCTGCGTATGGTAGCGTTTCTGTTCTTGGGAGCATTTTTTGAATAGAAATATTTTTTTGTGTTTCTGTTCCCGGCTACGATTTTTGGGAACAAAAACGCGTTTGGTTAGTAAAAAAAAATATTTTTTCTTCCGCCGTCGGACGGAGACCCGCGGCGGCGGCGGCGGCCAACGAGTGGTGGCCGCGTTGGCGACGATGGATGGTGATTCCAAAAGTGTTCCAAAATCTAGAAGAAAGTTTTTTTTTTTGTTTCTTGAAAAGTGTTCTTTGGTACAAAAGTGTTCCGCGGAACACTTTTGGAACATTTTTGAACCATACGCGTTTCTGTTCCAAAAGTGTTCCGGGAACACTTTTGGAATAGAAGCACTTTCTCTGGTTACGATCCATACGTAGCCAGCTGAGATGGACAAAGTGCACACAATATCTAAGATATGCCTATGCTTACGCTCTGCTCGATCATTTTGTTGGGAAGTTCCTAGACAAGAACGATGAGTGATAGTACTGTTCTGAGAAACAATACGAAGAAATTTAGCATCTCTATACTCCATGGCATTATCGGTACGAAAAATCTTGATTTCTTGAGAAAACTGTGTCTTGATCATGGCAATAAAATTACGATAGATATGAGTAAGTTGAGAGCGGTTTTTCATAAGATGAAGCCATGTGCAATGAGAGTGATGATCAACAAAAATCACAAAATAACGAGATCCTCCCATAGTTGGAGTAGGAGATGGCCCCTAAATATCAGAGTGAATAAGATCAAATGGAGCATGAGAAATAGAATCACTATGATCAAATGGCAAAGCATGATGTTTTTCCAACTTACAAAATAAGCAATCGAAATTTTTATTGTCAATAGAACCTAAACAACCACTGAAAGTTAAAGGACTCGATTTGAAAAAGGAAGCATGACCCAAACGAAAATGCCAAATTTCAGATGAAACTGTGTTAAGATGAAACTGTGGCAGCACTGTTGACACCTGATTTTTTGACCAGGTCTTTTTCAGTTTTATTTTTGAAAAATCACAAAAAATTTATAAAAAGTCAAAAAATTACAAAATCAACTTTGGTGGCCTTGGCCAAGCCCAAGGAACCATTCTTGACCAAAAAATAATTTTTCACATTTTTCATATTTTTTAGTATTTTTGGAAAATAGAAAAATACTTAAAAAATCAAGAAAAATAGCATTTGAGGTCACAAAAATATGGAAAAATATCCAATATTTTTCCTTTTAATCCCTTTTATTTTTGACCTCTCAAAAAAATCAAAATCAGATTCAATTTTAGGTGTTCCTTTGTAACCCGTACTATTGAATTTGAAGAAAAAATAACAATTGAGTCTTTTAATTTGCAATTTTGGCATTTTTTAAGATCTTGACATTCAATCTGACTATCCCCTATTTCAATTTAGCCCAATTGTTTGCACAATATGCTCAATTGCACGGATTTGACAAAATTACATACTAAAATTGCATTTTAGTCCTTGAAATTAAGCATAATTGAAATTACTTTCAATTCAAGGGCTATCATTGCAAATTAAACATGCTACCCAATGGATTTCACCATTTTAAATCGATTGGAACAGGTGGTTTGACTCAATTTCATCATTTGCACCCTCAATTACACGATCCCCAATTTCCAATTAAATGAAAATTTGAGGGTTTTGTAGAAATTGATGAAAACTTTTGGGCAAAACCACATTTCTAGATAGAATTCATGCTCTAGATTCGATTTTGAGGTTCAATTGCAAAATTTTCCCATTAATTTGGGATTAATTTGAAAAATCCTGTTCGGAACCGATTCAGACCGGTCAGACCGCCGGTCAGACCGGTCGAACCGGTCCGCTACAGTGTCGTCTTCCCCAAAGAGCTCGAGCAGATCAATGGTGATCGACTGAGTTTTGAAGACCAAATTGAAGGTCAATTCGCGACTAATTGAAAGGGGAATGGTGGGCATTTCGTTCCTCTCGTCTTCCCCCGTCGATCAACACCAACAGAATCACCCAACGTCGCCGGACGGGAAAGTAATTGGATGGTCAAGGTCGCAGACTCGTAAAAGTCAACAGAAGCAAGCACTGCTCAGATTCTTGCCAAATTCATGCGAAATAAAGCCCGCCGGAGAACCAAAACGGAGTTAAACGTTTTACCCATCTTCCCCGACGCCATTTGGACCTAAAATCACGTGATAGCACGTGCTGTGGAAGTCAGTTGGAACTCCCCAAATCGGCGCCAAAATTCCCAGGAGCTATATAAGCTCGCGATCGCTTTCAGTTGAAAGGGAGAACGGATTCAGTTCGAGGAGAAGAAACTGAATCGAGAGAGAGAAAGAAAGAGAGAGAAAGAGCTCACCTTCCCTCGCGGTGGTCGAAGGTTGGAGCTCAAAATTGCAGAACGCCGGTTGGGCCTTCCGAGGCAAAACCAAAGCTCCACGAGGTCGCTGAGAGATCGCCCAGAGTCCCCTGAAGCGATCGCCGCCGGCCGCGCCCAGTGAAATCGCAAGAACAGGTGAGTTGCAGTCCCGAGTTTTTCTTCAAAGCTTCCATGGCGATTCGCGCATTTCTTAATCATTCATACAATTAATGTGTGCGTTTCATTCCCTGAACATCACTGACCATCTTCACGTATCTTGTTTGCATCGGTTTTGTCTTAACACGCCCAATCGAGTCTTCCAATTAAACCTCCATTGTCGAGTCACTGTTCATCTTTCCCCAGCCAAATCTGGGCCGAGCGAGCTCGATCGGAGCTCGAGGTAAGTCTCCTAAACATTGAATGATGCTTCCCTGTTAATGAGTTGGTTCATTACGCCATGAATCGAGCGATTTGAGTGTATGTGTACGTACTGGTTCATGTTCGATCGTGCTTGGCCCCGTGAATGGATTCGCGTAATCTTGAGATATGTTAGAATAGAGGCGATTGCGAGTCGATTGCCGTTAGTTTCATGAGGTTTCATCGAGAGTTCATCGTCAGATCATCGTCGGAGAGCCACAGCCGTCCATTCTGCCGGAGTCGCGAGGTTGAAGACGAAGCTGACATGGCGCGGTCAACCGGTCAAAGTCCTAGTTGGCATTCGGCCATTGGTCCACGTGGTGTCGAGTCAGCACGGCCGTTGGGTCTGTTATTCAAATAAAAAGGATCGGACGGCTCAAATAAAGCGAACGTAAATTCTAGTGGCCGTCCGATTAGTAATTAGGTTTATCCGAAAATGTTTTAAAATCAGAAAATCAAAAATAAACTGAAACGGTGTCGTGTAGGTTAGTGGTCGTGCGGCGTCGTTTAGGTTAGTGTGAATCGACGGTCTAGATCAAGTCTCCGGATCTAATCATGGCCGTAGGTTCAAGTAATCTGATCAGACGGCTCTGATCGAGTCTTCATCCAATCTGGACCGTAGGTTTTAGTAAACAGATCTAAGCGACACGGACAAGCCACGTGGTCCATCAGGGACCGTCGGATTAAAACCGGAAAATCCAAAAATAAAAAGCGTGATACGGCGTCGTTTTCGATCAAGGTTTTCGCGGGTTCGGGTCTGGACCGGGTTCCGACCCGGTCCAAATAATATTTTTTAAATAAAAAAATTCGAAAACGATTTTAAAAAATAAAAAAAAAATCAGAAAAATCCTAGAAAATCCAAAAAAAATGCTAGAAAATTCCAAAAAAAATGTGAAAAATTTGTGGAAAAATCCTAGACATTCCAGAAATCCCCAAAAATCGAGGGTTGACCACAGACAATTGGTCAACCCTATTTTTGGGGTTTCTTATCCAATTTTCCGAAACTTGACGACATTACCCTTTAGGGGTAAGTCGCCTTTGCTGAGTAAGCAAGATAAGGCCGATAATGCCAAGGTGAGAATTAGGGTCAATTAGACGACCAATTCTTAGGTTTGGGTTTTCGAGTCCCGCCTCTTTTCTCAAAATGACGATTTTGCCCTTTTAGTGGGAAAATCGTCTTTCTTGTCTCAATCGAGTTCTGAAAATTGCTTGAAGTTAGGGTTTGGGTCAGGTGGACGACCAACCCTAATATTTGAGATTTTCAGTTCTCATCTTTGTCCAAAATGACGACTTTACCCCTCCAAGGGTAAAATCATTTTTAAATACCAGAAAAATCCTGGAAATTCCCGAAAAATAGGAAATGGATTGGATTGATGGCCAATCCTATTTCCATTGCCTTTTGACTTCCCAATTCGTCTAAAATGACAGATTTACCCTTTTAAGGGTAAATTTCCCCAAATCATTCAAAATTACGATTCTGCCCCTCATGGGCAAATCATGCCAGAATCATTCCTAAGCCTTGATTGATACTTCTCTAGGCTAATAGGGCCTCATTAGGGACACCCCGCTGATTTCATGTGTTTTATCCGCATGTACTGGATCCTTGATTTGCGCACTTATTTCTATTGATTGTGATTGATAGGGTAGCAATTCCCATCTGCATGAACTCCTAGATTTAGGATCTGTACCCCACTCGTCTGTATGAAATCCTAGGATCAGATAAACCATTCAGCTTAGGTACCGAAAGGGCATCAACTTTGACAGTTGACGTAACTAAGTCCCCGAACCCACTTCTCTGGTTTCCGCAGAATCGAATAGATCACTCCCAACTATTCGATAGGGTCTTCCGATCGTACCCTCCACGAAACGATTGGTGGCGACTCCTTGGCATGTACACTCATCACATGTCACTAGACCACACTGAAGGTCGACCACGTATATCCAGCAGTTGCGATTTGGGTGATGGGTCTTGGGAGAGGCCCGCGTCCGATCAAGCCAGCGATCGGGCGGCCCATTAGCCCGCTCCCGCTCCACAGCTCGGGAGAGGGTCGCGACAGACTGGCGACTCCGCTGGGGAACATTCTAAAACCAGAATCTCTGGTTACGAATTCCAGAGGACTTGAGCCCATTAAAAAATTGTTTGGTTTATCTGACATTGTTTTCTGCAGATGCTCTCGAAGGTGAGGTACGTATGCTAACCATTGTGTTAGATGTTTTTGCAGATTGGAGAAATAAGGGGTGGCGTGATTGTTGACATCTTTTCTGCAGGTTGGAGTTGGGAATGTATGTTTACTTTATGCATTTACTGAAGCGGTGTTTGATACAAACTGCTGTGCATGACTTTGCATTGTGATGATCACGACACATCGCACACACTGGCGGTCAAACCCCGACTGCAACCACCCTTAGGTTACCTTAGATAGGGAAAGGATGCGAAAAGGATCTTGTGTTTGATGGCACTTGAGACTTTCGTATTCCTTCCCGCCTACCATCTGCATTGGCGATATCTAGCCCTCTTGGGGAGGTACCCTTGGGGAGGAATCTGCCTCATGTGGATCGTGGGAGCTTGAGCCGTAGGTTCCTCACCTGATTTTCGATTTTCTTTAGAGTATGCCCACTTGTCTCATGCGCATGTCCATGGATGGTTGGTATACCTAAAACCACCCATTGATACAGGGGGCATTTCACATCCCCCAAAGTGTGGTTGGTAAGATATTTATTTCTAAATGTTCTTTATTTCTTGCTCCATGATATTACTCATACATTGCATACATCCATATGCATTCGCATCATGAAGATTACTCAAGTGACTAATGGAAACAACAATGATTATGGGGTAGGATGTCGCTGTTTCCTAAGAGTTCAACAGAGTTGGTAACTTTCGAGTACTTGAGAAAAGTTACTCGCCCCGGACCAAACACGAAGCTACACTTTACTAGATTCGTGTATGGTCGGGAACTGACTGGACGTAAGCTGGGGTATGCTGAGGACTGTCAAACCCGCTACTACGTTGATAATCTCAGATTCAAGCGACAATCAGACGAAATGATGAAGGATTATCTGGAGATGAAGAGACAACGTCGCAACCAGCTGGCTAGGGAAGCGTACGCTCGCAGGAAGGCTGAATTGCTGGCCAAAGAGAACATACCCATGATTACTTCTTGGGGTAGGAAGAGACGCCCTGCGATCAAGACCAAGCCAAGGCGTATCACGATCAAGAAAGTAGAACCCGAGAAGGCTTCCGAAGTCATCCTACCCTGGACTAGAAAGTGGCCGGAGGAACTACAACCTCTCGACCAAACCACTGAAGATAACTCCCCTACCCTAGATTAAAGGAGAATTTCTGACCGACTGTCATTTGGGTAGACTTCTGAAGGAAGAGTGATCTAGACCCTCACGTTCCATTGTCTTTTATGGCTTTCTTGTTTGAAAAACCTTTCTTTACCGTTCTTCTATTAGACATCTTGACTGTAACAAGAGTACATCCCACTTTGCTCCTTTGATGTGTTGACCAATGGAACGTGACATTGCTGTTCCCTTTAGTCACTGAGTAAACCTGACTAAATTGCATAATTCACTTCCCTGAAATGCAAATTAGGCTTTGAGTCAGGCTTTCAAGACCTGAAAAAGGGTCCTAATCTCCATTTCTTCAAATTGAACTATGCAATCAAGTTAGCTCATGCATGCTTCATGACATCTGCATATTCATACATTTAAAGTAATTTCTGGCGATTGACCTTTTAAAATCATTTGCATATTTTAGACTTGATGGGAAAGAATGATATTCAAGTGTTCAAGATCCCCCGAGCTGAACTCCAATCATGGTGGGATGGCATGGGCGAAGCCAACCAGAAGTATGCGGAGTCACGACTAGGATACCTGTTGGACCTACTGAAGATTGAGTGCCCACCTGCCTTTATTCAAGCCATGGCGCTCTACTGGGATCCTACCACCGCTACATTTTGCATGGAAGGATTAGAGATCACTCCCACTATCGAGGAATACAGCGCTGTCATCGGAGTTGAATTCACCCCTACGCTCGTCCGACCCCCTATAGGACTTGAACCCCTAAGTCAAGTAGCTGAATTCCTGGACACAAACCTAAATGAAGTCAAAGTAGATGCGAAAAGTAATTCTGGAAGAGTTTCCCTATCCTTCCTTATAGACCGATTTTCCCGCCTTCCTGCTTCTAAAGGAACCAAATCTGGTAGAGCCTTTATCTTGGCATTCTTTAGCTTTGTGCTATTCCCAATCTCAACTGTCACCTTCGACCCTATCATGGCTATAGTAGCTAGGCAAGTCTGTTGTGGGTGGGATTACTCAAACATCCTCCTTGCCGAAACCTTCCTCTCCCTAAATCGTTTCAAGAAAAGCAAAAAGGGAATCTTTAGAGCTTCTAGTGATCTACTGTATCTGTGGTTCACATCCCATATCAGACAATTCCACATCCGCATGGGTTTCACTGAAATCAGCCCCAATGCACACCCTCTTAAAACGTTTGCTAGAACCCATACACGTGTTCCTAAGTTTAACTTTGTAGAATGGAAGAACTTCCTCAAAGTCCTAAAACCTGAGCAACTCCGATGGCGGCTAAGGTTGCCGACGCTGAGCAAGGTCAGATTGACCTGCGATGACGGAGGCCCGGTCCCCTTGCTAGGATTCACGGGCGCAACTGCATACTATCCAAGGAGGGTGATTCGATAGTTTGGAGCACTTCAGGAGATCCCTTCTTCACCGCGACCTTGTGTCTTTTCCTTTGACTTACCAAGCCAGACCCTCACGGAGGAGGAGAAGAAACAACTTGAAGCCAAGGTGGCATCCATCATACTCTCCTTGAAGAATTCCCAGGCTGAAGAAATAAGTTGGCCAGAAGACATGACTCGAGAAGAGAACACTCATAGAGCCACCACAGAATACATTCAACATTTCAAAGCGATCCGACGAAGCCTTGTCGAGCCCTACATACCTGAATACATCGTGCCATACGTACCTGGAATAGAGCCCTACATACCCGAAGACATAGGGCCACTGTCGTGTTCAGAAGACGAAGAGCCCCAAGCTGAAGAGGGGAATCTATACTGGGATGATGAGGATACCTTAGGCTTCAAACGTCCTAGACTTGAATAGACTATTCTGTCAAGTGTAAAATAAGCAAGCATTGTGATGCCTTCTCATACATTCTCATTTCTGTGGAATACTATCTTAAACACATGAGCATGAATGTGAACATGTTTTTACAAATGCATAAAAACTATCGTCAGAAATTACGCTTCTTTCAATTCCATGAATTCTTGTCGAGAAATGATTAAAAGAACTACTTACATGAGACTAAGGCTCACAAGGTAGCCATTTTTCTCATCTACTGGCAAGAAGCATGCAACTGAAAGAATTAATTGCTTCTTTTTGCTAAAATGAAAGAAGTACTCACTCGAAATCTTTTTACAGGTACACTCTCATCACGGAATTGCCAACGCATCGTTTCCGTACCCGCCTAAAGACGAGAATGGAACAGCAGGAATTGACTCCGCGCGTAGGCATGTTGGAATCTCAGATGACTGCCCTGGCGACTATGATGGCTGACATTAAGGCCATGCTGGAGACCAACCAAGCTAGACAGACAACCGCCCACAATCAGAACAACTCAGGCCCTTCCATGGTACCTGATGTAACAGATAAAGAAGCAACCAGGGATACCCAACATACAGAGGAAAACGTTCATGAACCAAATAGTCGGGCACAACAAAAAGCCTCGCCTGTTGTCATCAACCTTGAAAAGGAGGAGAAGGGAAAACAAACTGTGAAGACAGAGGCAGAGGCTAAGAGATTGGCCAAGATCGAAGAATGCCTGAGCAGTCAAGGCTATGAGCTGGCCCGCTTCGACAAAATATCTCCTTTTGCTAAAATAGAGACTCCTCCTGACTATAGGGAGCCAGAGTTCGTGAGAAAATACAACGGGACAGGCTGTCCCCGTGCCCACCTCAAGTACTACCTGCGCAAGATGGCGCACTACTCGGATTACATTCCGTTGTTAATGAACACATTCCAAGAGAGTTTGGCTGGCGCCGCTCTGGCTTGGTTTATTGAGCTAGACTTAGAGGATTATGACGGATGGGAGGACCTTGCAGAAGACTTCTTCAGGCAGTACAAATTTAACACGGCTACAGCCCCAACAAGAGAAGACCTCCTACGAACTTCAAAAGCGAGGGGCGAATCGATCAGGACATATGCTCAGAGGTGGCGAGCCTTGGCTACCCAAGTAAAGCCTTCAATCCCAGAAGAGGAGCTGATCGACTTATTCCTAAAAGCACTCCCCTACGAATACTTTGACAGACTGAACACTTCTGGATGTCAGACATTCGCACACCTGATTAAGGTTGCTGAGAGGCTGGAATGGGCCTTGAAAGAAAGAAGGCCTCAGGAAGCTCCTACTAGGAAGCAGTATCCTCTGAGAAAGGAAAGAGAAGCCGGACTGGACATAGCATTTGGCAATTCTAATCAGGCCAAAGGCGGATCATCTTGGTCAGCGCCAAAGGTACAAGAGCCTAGAAGAAAGCAACCCTAGAGACAATTCTCTCAACTCCCGAGACCTTTATCCAAGCTACTCCCGATGCTGCTGGAGCAACACTTGGTGGCAAAAGAACCACCTAGGGCAAACCCCGCAAGATATCCTGGCTTTGATGAGAGCCAGACCTGTGCCTACCATATGGGCGAAAGAGGGCATAATGTGGATAACTGCTATGTCCTGAAGCTGAAAGTGCAAGCCCTAATTGATAGTCAGATTTTGAAATTTGACAATGCAGCCCCAAATGTGCAAGAAAATCCGTTGCCAGATCACCAAACAGTAGGGGCAATATTCACTGAAGAAGAAGAAGACTACCTTAAACTGAAGATAGATGTGCCTAAGCTGGACACCCTGCTAACAATCGCTTCATCATACCCAAAAGAATGGGAGATATCAACCGACCAAAAGAAGTTGTGTATCGACAAGATGAAGAGCTTGGGGATAGTGTCCGATATTACTGATGAAGAATTTGAAGGGATTGAAGCATCTCTATCTTTGAAAGGAAACCACTTCTTGATCACAGCTGAGCATAGTAGCACCTGTGGTACCTCACGTGAGAAATTGGCAAACGATCTGGGGCCGGCCACTCAATCAGAAGAAGAATTTGAAGAAGACGAAATAGAAGCCAGGAGGAGAAGTCTAGCAGACCTCAAGTTTATGGTTGACGCACTTGAGAAGAGCGAAATTATAGACAACCTGGGTCAAGATTCTAGAGGATACAATTTCAAGGTGAAATATTCGGCCCCTCCCAGCTTTTATCAGAAGATTGAAGACATCATACCGGACGGATGGGGAGGTATGGATGATCTCTCTCAACCAGAAACCTCAAACGGTATGGAAGAACTCGACAACACCATATTGATGATCGAAGTAGCCACGGCCGTGGTGATCAGATTGGATGAGCTGGATAGCCTGGGCAAGGTAGAAGATTGCCCAGTGAGGCCTGTCGTAATTCAATTGCCTCAGGAGGAAGAAAGCGACACGTCAGGACCAGAGATACCTCATCAGACAACTGTAACGATAAAAGTCCCCCCAGTAGAAGAGTATGATCCCAAAGCTGTTCATTGGGACTATGGGACCACACAAGTAGATGCAATAATGAGGTCTGGAAGATTTTATGCCCCCAGAGAGGGTGAATCCGAAAAAAAAGATGTCTCAAAGGAAGATGCTGAAAAGCTCGTATCGATCATCAAAACCAGTGAGTTTGAAGTGATAGAGCAGCTGAGGAAGATGCCCGCTCAGATATCCCTGCTAGACCTATTCATCAATTCAGAGAAGCACAAGGACGCACTGCTGAAGGTACTCAATGAAGTACATGTCCCTGAAACAATTAATGAGGTCCAACTAGGGGACTTTGTAGGGGCAATTCTCTTAAAAGACCAATTGAGCTTCTCTGACGAGGACTTCCCCATGGAAGGAAGAGGGCACAACAAAGCTTTATACATCTCTGCCCAATGTAACGGCAAAAGAGTGGCACACGTATTGATCGATAACGGATCAGCCTTTAACATCTGTCCTTTGGCTACCATAAGGAGGCTGGGAATCAATGAAGAGATGGTCAAGGCATCCAAGACAGCTGTAAGAGCATTCGACGGCATGAGGAAGACTGTAGAGGGAGAGATCGAGCTTGACGTATTCATCGGCCCGACAAAGTTCTCTATAAACTTTCAAGTAATGGATCTACCCAGTGCATTTGGATTCCTGCTAGGAAGACCTTGGATCCATACAGCAGGAGCTGTCCCTTCGAGCCTGCACCAAAAAGTACGTTTCGTTGTAGATGGGAAGGTGATTACCGTACATGGGGAAGTCGACCTCCAGGCATACCAGAACAGTGCCATTCCCTATATTGAGCCTGAAGAGAAAACTGAAGCGAGCTATCACTCCCTAGAGTTGGTAGCAACAGTTCATACCCCAGTAGGGTCGAAGTTGAGAACTCCTTACATCTCAGAAGCCAGTCTTCTACCAGCTAAGATGCTGCTGGCATACGGGTTCAATCCTGAAAAAGGCCTAGGCAAACATAATCAGGGTATAAATGCCCCGCTACAGTTGAAGGCTAATCCACATAAAATGGGCTTGGGGTACCAGAAGTATCCCATGAATGATTCTGTCCCGAAAGCAACAGGCCGAGGCCGAAGCAAAAGCCTGGGACGCCGTGGAGGCGAAAACAGCCCGAATAGCTCATTCATCGGTTCTCCAACCTGGAAGGGAAGGTCTCGAATGTTCAAGAATCCCTTAAATACCTACTTCGACCAGAACTCCAAATGGCTATCTGAAGAGGGTATCACTTCGCCGATGGAACCAGATCTGACAAATCCTTTTCTCAAAGATGACTCTGTGAATGTCATCATGGAGTGGTTGGATAGTGAAGCCACTTCTTCTGAGTAAATAGACTCTTCCTTCATCTTTAAATACTGCGTTTAGAACTTTCTGCATTTCACTGTATCTTCTTTCCTTATTGAACGCATAAGAAAACGCCTTTGGATCTCCGGCCGTTGGTCCAAATAGCACATCTTGTAACGCGGCCCATTTCGCATTCAATAAAACCACGCATGTTTTGTTAAGGACATATGGAACCACGAATCAGCCCGATGATGATAATGGTCTTTCATATAGAAGCTTGAGGCCTGATTTTCCATATGATTCCTAATCTTCAAAAGATTTTCAAGGGGCCGGGATATCCAATGACATGAGGATTAGTCCCATCTGTACCTACATCTATTTCGAAAAACTTTTTCAAAAAGACTTTACATAATCATGCATGTCATTTTTACTGAGCACAAACTAACCATACTCATGACATTTCAGGCATTTCATCTCAAACATGCATACCAGGTTGTTACAAAATTCGGATCCCTCCATTAACCACTCCTATAACATTGAGGAAGATGAAGACGAGGATTACGCGTCTATCCGTAGGGATTGGAACACCTTTGAAGAGTCAAAGCCTCCTACCTCAGAAGAACCAATTGTCATTAATTTGGGAGACACCGTGAACGTCAAAGAGGTCAAGATCGGCGGACACCTATCCCGTGATGAAAGGCTCGAGTTCACCAAGCTACTAAAAGAATATCAAGACATCTTCGCATGGTCTTACGCGGATATGCCAGGCCTTGATCCTAAGATTATGGAACATGCATTGCCCACGGATCCTGGCATCAAACCTGTCAAACAAGGCAGTAGGCGGATGAAAGCCGAGTTAGAAGACAAGATTAAGGAAGAAGTCATGAAACTCCTTAGGGTAGGCTTCATTGAAGCTATCCCATATTCAGACTGGGTTGCAAATATAGTCCCCGTCATGAAGAAAGACGGAAAAGTTCGGATCTGCGTAGATTACCGAGATCTGAATAGAGCAAGCCCAAAAGATGATTTTCCACTCCCCCACATTGATGTATTGGTGGATAGTACAGCGGGTTATGAATTATTCTCATTCATGGATGGATTCTCGGGATACAACCAAATCTCCATGAAACAAGAAGACAAACCCAAGACTGCATTTACCACACCATGGGGGAATTTTTGCTACAGAGTCATGCCCTTTGGATTGAAAAACGCCGGGGCTACCTACCAGAAGGCTATGGTCACGTTATTCCATGATATGATCCACAAAGAGATTGAAGTATATGTTGATGACATGATCGCTAAATCCAAGAAAGGACAAGATCACATACAGGTATTAAGAAAATTATTTGAGCGCCTGCGCAAATACAAGTTAAAGCTGAACCCTAACAAATGCGTGTTTGGGGCAAGATCCGGGAAACTCCTTGGGTTCATAGTCAGCAACAGGGGCATTGAGATTGATCCCTCAAAAATCCAGGCCATCCACGATTTATCAACTCCATCCACAGTAAAAGAAGTGAGAAGCCTTCTAGGGAGATTGAACTATATTGCCAGGTTCATCAATCAGCTGTCTGATGTGGCTAAGCCAATCTTCAAATTGCTTAAGAAAGGCGCGAAAATAACGTGGGACGCCGAGTGCAGCAAGGCATTCCAAATGATCAAAAACTATTTGATCACACCACCGGTGCTTGTGCCACCAATTCCCGGTCACCCATTGACCTTATACCTGACCATACGACAAGAGTCCTTGGGAGCCTTACTTGCCCAGACGAGCCCGATAGATGGAAAAGAGAGGGCCATTTATTACCTGAGTAAGAAATTCACGCCATCTGAAGCAAAATATATACCAGTTGAAAGGGCCTGCGTAGCAGCAGTATGGGTACTACGAAGACTAAGGCAGTATACCCTACATCATCACATTCAGCTCATAACAGAGAACGACCCCGTCAAATACCTCCTGGAGAAACCCGCTTTAATTGGGAAACTGGCAAAATGGCAAGTAATGTTATCTGAATTTGACATTAAATGTTCTCCGCAGAAGTCGGTAAAAGGAAGAGCTATAGCAGACATGCTGGCAGAAAACCCATCGAGCACTGAATCCCCTGAAGTAACGAACACAGAAGGCCGAATTCTGAACTTAGCAGAGGATAAGTGGATCATGTATTTCGATGGTGCTGTTAACCTATCAGGGGCAGGCACTGGGGCAGTACTGATATCCCCAGATGGTCAACATTACCCTGTCGCGGCAAAGATAACTTTTCCTTGTACCAACAATATTTCAGAATATGAGGCATGCATTCTGGGCCTACGACTGGCCCTTTCCATGAAGATACCTAGATTGCAGGTCTTTGGAGACTATATGCTCATTATTCTACAGACACAAGGGGAGTGGAAGACGAAAGATGCAAAACTCATCCCCTACCATGAATACCTTGAAGAATTGATACTCAAGTTCGAAGAAGTGTCATTCGAGTACCTATCAAGGTCTCACAACCAATTCGCAGATGCATTAGCCACCCTAGCCTCGATGTTACAAACGACTAAAGGGTTGGATATAGAACCTCTGAGGATCGGCATTGTTGAAAAGCCAGCTTATTGCATGCTAATCGAAGAGGAATGTGATGGAGAGCCATGGTACTATGACATCAAGAATTACCTCTTGAAAAGGGAATTCCCTGAAGGATGCCAGTCAGGAGACCGAAAATACATAACCAAGATGGCCAGCAAGTTCTTCCTCAATGGACAAATTCTATACAAGAGATCGTTTGATTCCACTCTACTGAGATGCGTAGATGCCAAAGAAGCAAATATTCTCATGAAAGAGATTCATGAAGGTGCGTGTGGGCCTCACATGAACGGCCACCTCCTTGCCCGGAAGATCATGCGGCTAGGTTATTATTGGATGACCATCGAATCAGACTGCTGTCAGCATGTCCGGTCATGCCACCAATGCCAAATATACGGGGATAAGATTAACGCACCCCCGAACGAACTACACCAAATGTCTGAAGTTTGGCCTTTCTCTATGTGGGGGATAGACATGATATGGCCTATTAATCTTGTGGCTTCGAATGGTCATCGCTTCATCTTGGTAGCGATTGATTACTTCACCAAATGGGTAGAAGCCAGCTCTTACAAGAATGTCACTGCAAGAAATGTGGCAAGATTTGTCAAAAGAGATATCATATCCCAGTATGGTACCCCTCAAGCGATCATCACAGATAATGGGTCCAACCTAAACAACAAGATTGTCGATGGTCTGCTGGATCACTTTAGCATTCGACATCTGAATTCATCTCCTTACCGCCCACAGATGAATGGGGCAGTGGAAGCAGCCAATAAAAACATCAAGAGGATCTTGGCTAAAACAGCAGAAAACTACAGGGATTGGCACGAAAGGCTGCCCTTCGCCTTGATGGCTTACCGAACGTCGATCAGGACTTCTACAGGGGCAACTCCCTATAGTTTGGTATATGGGACAGAAGCAGTTCTACCAGTAGAAGTTAAGATTCCCTCTTTGAGAATCTTATCCGAAGATAAACTCTCTGAGTCAGAGTATTTCAAGCACAGATATGAACAGCTGAACTTAATAGATGAGAAACGTCTTAAAGCCATTTGCCATGGACAAACTTACCAGAAGAGGGTAGCCAGGGCGTTCAATCGAAAGGTCAAGACCAGAAACTTCGAAGTAAATGACTTGGTAATTAGGAAAGTTTTGCCAAGTACTACCCATCCAGGGGGAAAATTCACTCCAAATTACGAAGGCCCCTACATTGTTAAGAAGATCCTCACGGGAGGAGCATTAATTCTTGTAAACTCCGAGGGAGAAGAATTGGGGCACCCTGTGAATTCAGATGCTGTGAAGAAATATTACCCTTGAAATAAAATCAGATTCCGGTCATATGCCCTGCCTCGAATTGAGCCTACTCTTCATGATAGTCTTTGCATAAGCATGTCATGCATCTATACATACATTAGCATGTGTTCAATATTGCAGGATCCAAGGAAGCAGGGTCGCGATAAGTTGGAACGCATGATCAAGGAGACCTAACGTCATGGTGGTCAGGTGCACGTCTTCTTCTCCAAAGACTGAGAATTTTAAGAAATTTTAGAACAACTTAACCATCTTGTGTTGTTAAGAAAAATGCAGATTTTCGCGAATCTATCCACTTCCATTGGAATGCATGATCAAGGGTAAGGTGTATCGTTCTAATTTTCTGAAATTCGAGAGCATACACTGACATATTCCTTTTATGTTTTTCAGGAATCCCTAGCCGCGCTGGGCAGGTAAGTATTCCTTCCCTAATCTTTTAGGTTTACAAGACTGTCGGAATCCTTATTGATAGAATTTGAAGGCTTCTTGGAATCTAGCATGTATTCAAATCTCATGTCTAGAAAGACGCAAAATTCTCATAGTCATATCATTGGCATTCATGTTTAAACTTGGAGGTTATCCGAACATGATTGAAATATGCATTGTGCATCATAAATCCCCTTGGAGGGTAAGTTTTGGAGAAAGCAAAATGAACTCTTCCAAACAAAAGTTGTTAAATCATTCAAAAGGATGTTTCCTCAGACAAGAGGCAAGCCTGGTCCAAACACGTCCCATACACACTTAAGAGATAAGTGGAATGGTAAGGATAGCGAGACCTTAACCTACGGACGTAAGGGTTATTCGCAATGATTACATGGATTGAGACGACGGAGGCATTCGTTTCTCTATCATAAACACTACAGGTGACCATTGATAACCATTTGAACGACGATTTCATTCTATACCCCTGTCAAGAACCACCCCACAGTGGGGCAAACTGGAGGTACGTCCAGAGGTATCAGGAGGTAAATGGTTAGAAGTTCTCTTGCTCAGACTTGCATCAATCTTCGTGTGTTGCTTGTCATTTTAACTTCTATGGTAATTCAGGTGCTTTAGGATGACGAAAAGCATTCATTTCTCTATCCTATACACTTTTACCCTTCGCACTGCCCAATTGAGCCTATACGTTCATTTCACAAACCCGTTGGTGATCATTGCATATTCCAAGGTGGAAACGACGTCACTTCAAGAGCGGAAGAGTTCAAAACACAGGATTTGTGAAAAATTCCTAGATTGATGTTCGAGTGCTGAGATTCAAGCTATACATCTAGCACATTCATTTGAAAATTCTGATCCCCAAAAGAAAAGAAAAGATGGGGTCTCAAAAAGAAAGAAGAGAGAAAAATTTAATCTTGGGCATCAAGAAAAAGCAAAGTGCCTGGTAAAAGCAAGGCCAATGCCCATCTAAATACTTGTACACTTGTGAATCATGTGTTTGATCTTGTAAATGCCAAAAGGTGGCATGATACCTTTGTATAGGTCACTAGTGAGATCTGATTGTAAAAATTCCAAGGGAACTAGACTGCGAAAGATGCTCCCAAATCATGTCACACTCAGATGACGAAAGTGTAGACAAGATGTTGACGCCGTCTTGACATGAGAGAGACGTTCTCTAAAGACAAATATGCACTTCAAAGACTAAATACGCTATTTGGACGAGAAGGGACAAGATTGGCGGCAAACCTGCAGTGATCACCAATGTTAGACCCTTCGCATATTCTAAGCCAAAAATAAGCCTTTTTTGGTCCTCAATCCTACCTACGTTACAACCCTGAAAGGCCTTTTCTGATTAAGGCACTTGGATTGACATAGGGTTTAATATCTAAGCTTAGCTCGAAGAAGTTCGAGCAAGATTATTTCTTGCTCATTTCGCAGGTTTCTTGACTTGTAAACCTGGAGCAGACGTTGAAGACTTCTCTTCGAAAGCCTTGACTTGCACGCAAGTCCCCCTTTGAAAACCGTTGACCAAGCCCAACATTACGGTCCCTTGGAAGTCCTCCTGATCGATCGAGGTGTATTCACTGCGAATGATCCTGAACCCTAGGCGCAGGTTTGATAGGAAGTTCGAGTGCATTCTTGGTAAAAGACCATTACCTCAAAACGGTGAGAAGTCCTCTTTGATGAGAATACTCCGTTGGACATTTTAACCAAACTCTTTTGATAATTTCAGATTGTTTGATTCAAACTTTCCCCGCAAGGAACTTTTGATCACTCCCGTATGTTGCAAGGTGTTTTGGATAACCTCCAACCTCGTAATACATTCATTGAAATTTTTTTTCATGACTATGATATAAGTCATAAAGTGCTGTCAGTTTGACATCACATATCACTTAAAGACCATTGATGTGCCTTTGGTAAGAAAATTTTCAGGTTGGAGCTTTTGCAAGATTCTTGATGACTTCGGCTCCTAGAATGGCTTGCAGCATTCTTGCTTCTGTAGGACCCCTAGAGCTCCCAGGTCCCAGAATGTCACCTTCGATGTCAAAAGGACAACATTCAAGATAGTCTTTCTGCGAGATCTCAGGTAGCCCCTAGATCCCAGAAGAATCTTATCAAAGTTTTTGCAGGTTTAAGTTGTCTGCAGGATACTTGGAATCCCCAAATCCCAGAATAACGCCTCGCGTGTCGGAAGGACAATTTTCAGAATCTGCTTTCTGTGAGGTTCTAGGTAACCCCTAAACCCAGAATAGCCCATTTAGTAAAGCCTCAAGGTTAGGCACACCTCATTTGCATAAATCCTAGTTAATTCCTTAGAATATAGGATCAAAATGTTCGACAATCCCTAAGAGACTGGGTGCGTCATCCATAGGTTCCTAGCAGAAAGGAATCCTATTCTCGGCCTGATCCACTGACGGATTAAAATGTTTGACAATCCTTAAGAGACTGGGTGCGTCATCCATAGGTTCCTAGCAGAAAGGAATCCTATTCTCGGCCTGATCCACTGACGGATTAAAATGTTTGACAATCCTTAAGAGACTGGGTGCGTCATCCATAGGTTCCTAACAGAAAGGAGTCCTATTCATGGTCTGATCCACCATACGGATCAAAACCCTGACAATCCCTAAGAGACTGGGTGCGTCATCCATATGTTCCTAGCAGAAAGGAGTCCTATTCATGGTCCGATCCACCATACGGATCAAAACCCCGACAATCCCTAAGAGACTGGGTGCGTCATTCACAGGTTCCTGTCAAGTGTAGGAATCCCATTCTGGTACGGCCTACCATACAGGCTAGAGTTTAATCGCCCTAGGATACTCAAAAGACGAGTCCCTAGGTATTCACTAGAACCCGCTATACACCGCGCAGGCCACACGAGCATCAGGCAGGCGATCAACAGGTAAGTAACAGGTGGGTCTCTCTACTTTCTCTCTCACGTCAGCAAAAGAATGAAGAGCAAAGCCTTTACCAGTGGGACAAGAAAGATTGAGTGTCAAGATTCGTTTTTCTTTTCCCCAGTCGAGTCGGTCTAGACTCAGGTGTCACCTGTCTTTGAGCGAAACCTCTCACGAGATTCCTCTCAAAGAGGGGCAGCTGTTGACACCTGATTTTTTGACCAGGTCTTTTTCAGTTTTATTTTTGAAAAATCACAAAAAATTTATAAAAAGTCAAAAAATTACAAAATCAACTTTGGTGGCCTTGGCCAAGCCCAAGGAACCATTCTTGACCAAAAAATAATTTTTCACATTTTTCATATTTTTTAGTATTTTTGGAAAATAGAAAAATACTTAAAAAATCAAGAAAAATAGCATTTGAGGTCACAAAAATATGGAAAAATATCCAATATTTTTCCTTTTAATCCCTTTTATTTTTGACCTCTCAAAAAAATCAAAATCAGATTCAATTTTAGGTGTTCCTTTGTAACCCGTACTATTGAATTTGAAGAAAAAATAACAATTGAGTCTTTTAATTTGCAATTTTGGCATTTTTTAAGATATTGACATTCAATCTGACTATCCCCTATTTCAATTTAGCCCAATTGTTTGCACAATATGCTCAATTGCACGGATTTGACAAAATTACATACTAAATTTGCATTTTAGTCCTTGAAATTAAGCATAATTGAAATTACTTTCAATTCAAGGGCTATCATTGCAAATTAAACATGCAACCCAATGGATTTCACCATTTTAAATCGATTGGAACAGGTGGTTTGACTCAATTTCATCATTTGCACCCTCAATTACACGATCCCCAATTTCCAATTAAATGAAAATTTGGGGGTTTTGTAGAAATTGATGAAAACTTTTGGGCAAAACCACATTTCTAGATAGAATTCATGCTCTAGATTCGATTTTGAGGTTCAATTGCAAAATTTTCCCATTAATTTGGGATTAATTTGAAAAATCCTGTTCGGAACCGATTCAGACCGGTCAGACCGCCGGTCAGACCGGTCGAACCGGTCCGCTACAGTGTTGTCGTCTTCCCCAAAGAGCTCGAGCAGATCAATGGTGATCGACTGAGTTTTGAAGACCAAATTGAAGGTCAATTCGCGACTAATTGAAAGGGGAATGGTGGGCATTTCGTTCCTCTCGTCTTCCCCCGTCGATCAACACCAACAGAATCACCCAACGTCGCCGGACGGGAAAGTAATTGGATGGTCAAGGTCGCAGACTCGTAAAAGTCAACAGAAGCAAGCACTGCTCAGATTCTTGCCAAATTCATGCGAAATAAAGCCCGCCGGAGAACCAAAACGGAGTTAAACGTTTTACCCATCTTCTCCGACGCCATTTGGACCTAAAATCACGTGATAGCACGTGCTGTGGAAGTCAGTTGGAACTCCCCAAATCGACGCCAAAATTCCCAGGAGCTATATAAGCTCGCGATCGCTTTCAGTTGAAAGGGAGAACGGATTCAGTTCGAGGAGAAGAAACTGAATAGAGAGAGAGAAAGAAAGAGAGAGAAAGAGCTCACATTCCCTCGCGGTGGTCGAAGGTTGGAGCTCAAAATTGCAGAACGCCGGTTGGGCCTTCCGAGGCAAAACCAAAGCTCCACGAGGTCGCTGAGAGATCGCCCATAGTCCCCTGAAGCGATCGCCGCCGGCCGCGCCCAGTGAAATCGCAAGAACAGGTGAGTTGCAGTCCCGAGTTTTTCTTCAAAGCTTCCATGGCGATTCGCGCATTTCTTAATCATTCATACAATTAATGTGTGCGTTTCATTCCCTGAACATCACTGACCATCTTAACGTATCTTGTTTGCATCGGTTTTGTCTTAACACGCCCAATCGAGTCTTCCAATTAAACCTCCATTGTCGAGTCACTGTTCATCTTTCCCCAGCCAAATCTGGGCCGAGCGAGCTCGATCGGAGCTCGAGGTAAGTCTCCTAAACATTGAATGATGCTTCCCTGTTAATGAGTTGGTTCATTACGCCATGAATCGAGCGATTTGAGTGTATGTGTACGTACTGGTTCATGTTCGATCGTGCTTGGCCTCGTGAATGGATTCGCGTAATCTTGAGATATGTTAGAATAGAGGCGATTGCGAGTCGATTGCCGTTAGTTTCATGAGGTTTCATCGAGAGTTCATCGTCAGATCATCGTCGGAGAGCCACAGCCGTCCATTCTGCCGGAGTCGCGAGGTTGAAGACGAAGCTGACATGGCGCGGTCAACCGATCAAAGTCCTAGTTGGCATTCGGCCATTGGTCCACGTGGTGTCGAGTCAGCACGGCCGTTGGGTCTGTTATTCAAATAAAAAGGATCGGACGGCTCAAATAAAGCGAACGTAAATTCTAGTGGCCGTCCGATTAGTAATTAGGTTTATCCGAAAATGTTTTAAAATCAGAAAATCAAAAATAAACTGAAACGGTGTCGTGTAGGTTAGTGGTCGTGCGGCGTCGTTTAGGTTAGTGTGAATCGACGGTCTAGATCAAGTCTCCGGATCTAATCATGGCCGTAGGTTCAAGTAATCTGATCAGACGGCTCTGATCGAGTCTTCATCCAATCTGGACCGTAGGTTTTAGTAAACAGATCTAAGCGACACGGACAAGCCACGTGGTCCATCAGGGACCGTCGGATTAAAACCGGAAAATCCAAAAATAAAAAGCGTGATACGGCGTCGTTTTCGATCAAGGTTTTCGCGGGTTCGGGTCTGGACCGGGTTCCGACCCGAGTGGGTCGGGTCGACCCGGTCCAAATAATATTTTTTAAATAAAAAAAAATCGAAAACGATTTTAAAAAATAAAAAAAAAATCAGAAAAATCCTAGAAAATCCAAAAAAAATGCTAGAAAATTCCAAAAAAAATGTGAAAAATTTGTGGAAAAATCCTAGACATTCCAGAAATCCCCAAAAATCGAGGGTTGACCACAGACAACTGGTCAACCCTATTTTTGGGGTTTCTTATCCAATTTTCCGAAACTTGACGACATTACCCTTTAGGGGTAAGTCGCCTTTGCTGAGTAAGCAAGATAAGGCCGATAATGCCAAGGTGAGAATTAGGGTCAATTAGACGACTAATTCTTAGGTTTGGGTTTTCGAGTCACGCCTCTTTTCTCAAAATGACGATTTTGCCCTTTTAGTGGGAAAATCGTCTTTCTTGTCTCAATCGAGTTCTGAAAATTGCTTGAAGTTAGGGTTTGGGTCAGGTGGACGACCAACCCTAATATTTGAGATTTTCAGTTCTCATCTTTGTCCAAAATGACGACTTTACCCCTCCAAGGGTAAAATCATTTTTAAATACCAGAAAAATCCTGGAAATTCCCGAAAAATAGGAAATGGATTGGATTGATGGCCAATCCTATTTCCATTGCCTTTTGACTTCCCAATTCGTCTAAAATGACAGATTTACCCTTTTAAGGGTAAATTTCCCCAAATCATTCAAAATTACGATTCTGCCCCTCATGGGCAAATCATGCCAGAATCATTCCTAAGCCTTGATTGATACTTCTCTAGGCTAATAGGGCCTCATTAGGGACACCCCGCTGATTTCATGTGTTTTATCCGCATGTACTGGATCCTTGATTTGCGCACTTATCTCTATTGATTGTGATTGATAGGGTAGCAATTCCCATCTGCATGAACTCCTAGATTTAGGATCTGTACCCCACTCGTCTGTATGAAATCCTAGGATCAGATAAACCATTTAGCTTAGGTACCGAAAGGGCATCAACTTTGACAGTTGACGTAACTAAGTCCCCGAACCCACTTCTCTGGTTTCCGCAGAATCGAATAGATCACTCCCAACTATTCGATAGGGTCTTCCGATCGTACCCTCCACGAAACGATTGGTGGCGACTCCTTGGCATGTACACTCATCACATGTCACTAGACCACACTGAAGGTCGACCACGTATATCCAGCAGTTGCGATTTGGGTGATGGGCCTTGGGAGAGGCCCGCGTCCGATCAAGCCAGCGATCGGGCGGCCCATTAGCCCGCTCCCGCTCCACAGCTCGGGAGAGGGTCGCGACAAGCACAAGTAAAGAGTTCAGATACTGTAAGGAAACAAGCTCAAATAGACGTCCCACTTTACGACCTGTCCCAATTGTCTATCATGTCCGTGGATCCTGCACACGACAACCATTTGAAGAGAAATGAACCTCAAAATTAAGTTCACATAGTTGTCCCACATATATCAAGTTTAAGGAGAGTTTGGGAACTAAGAACGTGTCAGATAAGGATAATTTGGATGTCAAAATGTTTCATATAGGACTAACTATCATCTGTGAGTTATCAGCTATATGAATAGTAGGTACTTGTGAAGCGAATATTTCTTATTTGAAGACATTTGAATTTGAAGTCATATGATTACAACATGTAGAATCAAAGAATCAAGAATCAGGAGTACATGGAGTAACCGACATAGCGGAAGTGCTAGGAACATAGGAGCGAGAAGTATCAAATTCTTGAAGAATAGAACAAAGATCCTCCAACGATAAAGTACAGATAAATCATTGATGGAACCGTTAATGATGGCAGCAGTGGATTGTCGTGCACGTTCACATGGACCTCCATACCGGGATTGGTTGTTTGTCACTCTAGGTTAATTAGGCCGTCGTTGATAGCCGTTGGATGCAAGATGACTAAATCGATGACAATGTGCACAATAATGCTTGTGCAAAGAGGAAGAACCTGGAGTGGCAAGCACTGTATTTGTGGGTGAATAACGTTGCGCTTTCAAGGCAGCAAATCTAGTCTCCTCAGATAGCAACTCTAAGACAATTGCCTCAAGATATAATGTGTCTCGATGTGGAAGGGAAGCTCGCACAGGCTCAAATTCATCATTAAGTGCCATAAAAAATTGCATAACATGCATGCGATCACGCTATGCAGATGGCATACATGGAGGATAAAAAATCATTAATTGACTGACCTGTCTCCTGGCGCATGCAATGTAGATTTCCTATCAGCTAATATTGATGAGCAATATCCAAAGTATAATATCGATATCAATATCGGCTAGCAAGTAGATCCCATACTTCTTTCGCTGTATTAAGATGGCCAAACTAAAGCCTGATAGAGGGAGTCGAAGTGTTTCGAAACCGCTTAAGAATCTAATGATTCTTGCTATGCCAATCCTTTAGGCGTTCATTAAATTTCTCATCTGTTTCGCGAGCATTCTTTGAAGGTTCAAGAATATTACCAGTGATATAACGCCAAAGCCAGCGTCATCTCAAAAAAATGGATACTTCTTGAGCCATAAAATGTAATTAGATCCATTCAAAATGGTCTGGATAGGAATTGAAACTTTCGATTTCTCCATGATGAAAAACCAGTAGATCTATATGAAATTCTTAAGAAAATTGATACTTGCAGAGCTGATATGGAGAAAATAATGCCAAAAATGGATTCAAAATGTCGGAATACCTCCAGAACTCGTCCAAAGCACCAAGAACCAGTCTAAAATGGGTCGAACAGATCAGAAAAATGAGTGAACCGGTCTGGTCAACGCTAGTCAACGAAAGTCAACACAAGTCAACGAGCGGACAACGCTGGTCAACGAGCGATCAACGAAAGTCAACGCTTCAATGAAATGGTAGACAGCTGGCGGACACGTAGTGGGAAGATGACGTGGAGAACATGTGGCTGTAGGTGGCGCGGATGTCACTTGCAGACATGGCTGGGCACTTGCCGGGCACACTGGCGAGTGAATCTCACTCGCAGGGGTTGTTTCTGGCGCGTGGCTAATCGAACGATGGCGGCATTTGGCTCGTTAGACTCGTATGAAGATGAAGAACCTGGTGGTGGTACTTTATATCGAAAATAACCAGACTAGGGTGTCGTACAAGAACTTAGAGACCACAGACAATTTCCGACGAGTCTGAGACAACGATGCGTGGAGACGCACGGGGTTGCTTCTGGCATCTGATCTGGACTACTATGGTTGATCTGGATTACTATGGTTGAACGGTGCCGCTATGTGGCTACGGTCACCATGAACAAATGCGACCTTTTCGGTAGGCGTTTGTTAGGAACAGATGGTCAGAGACAATTGGCTCTGATACAAAGATAAAGCGAAGCGGAGACTGTAATTGTGAAATTTATGTACATCTTTCATTGACTATACATGAGCCTATTTACAGGTTTTACAAAGCATCTATCTATAATAATGTAATATTACAATATCAATTACAATCAAACCTGATTACGATTCATAGAATAGTAATTGTAATATATCTAAAAGAATCAATCTAATTATTTATCACAATCATAATATATCTAATAAAATCAATCTAATTATTCTAATAGGACTTACTCTTGCTCCGCCCTACCAGCTTCCGCCTAGCCTATACTAGAGCTTTATTTTTTTCAAAATAAGGTTAAAAAAGAATTTATCAATTTAGGAATTTTTTAAAAAAATTTACTGATTCAGGGCATGTGTGCCTCTATTAATGGTCCACCTGCCTTGTGCGCCTTCCATAGAGGCTCACAAAGCCAAGTGTGCCTGCAAAAGGGGCGCACAGCTTGTGTGCCTCTCATGGGAGGCCCTTCCACATTTTTTATTTTCTTTTTTAGCCACATATTTTTGTTTTTTATATTTATAATAACGTTTATTTATAACATGTATATTTATACAACTTTATAAATATAAATTTTTTATAATAACATTTTTTTCTTTTTATATTTATAGCAGCCCCACCCAATGTCACGCCTCGCGCTCCTTTGCGAACTCATGACATCCACCAGGCCAATATATTTCAAAACCCAGGAACAACGCACGGCCTAAGAATGAAATGAAACACGCCTGCGAAAGTAAAACAACAACCCGGACATTTAATACAGAGTGGAATCGAACTAACATAAAAGCACACACATACATATATAACATAAGCATTCAGTTACGTACGACAGAAGGGAAAAGATGTAAGAGAACCGCACACCACGAAGGTTTAAGGAACTAAGGCTAACATCAAAAGGCTAACTTTTAGCTTTGTCAAAACCTAACATCAAAATTGTTCCTATCCCTAAGCACTTCACCACTGCAACCAAACTACTCTGATGAGCTGCTCGTTCCATCACCAGCTTCAGCCTTGTCTTCCTCAGGGTCGTAGTCAGGAAAAGTCTCTGAACGCACCTCATCGGTGTCCTCCTCAATATCTATCTCGTCGGCAGAGATCTTGATGTAATCCAGGTACTCTTCGGTGGTAGGGGACTTTGACTACTCAGGGATGTTCCTCGAACCTACCACAGACGCCTCAATCTCTACCTCGACCTCGGGACGGGATGGATGACACCAACTGGGTACTACACCTAGAGGAACATCAGCAGGCTGTAGGGGTTTCAACATACTACTGTCCCCTAGGCGACGGAACCAAGCTTCAAAGTAATGAGACTGCCACTCTTCTTTTCCCTCGTCCACCCAAACCATCGTACACTTCCTAATATATACAATCCCCTTGCTCTTGGAAAATTCGTCAAAATAGGCGGTCATTTCTTTAGGATCGCCTAATCGGATTGGCAACATGATCATGGCTTGGGGTCTGAAAAACACATCCCACTACGGGGTGAGATTTACATCTCAGCAAGTGGAACTTAAACCTAGACTGGACCACTAGTCCCCCCAGACTAGGCAACAATACAGTAAACAGAAAATCATCAAGGCAATGGCACATGGCATTCATAAAGCATACATCTCAACTTGATTGGCACAAGTAAAAGCCACAATCAAACATATTCAACCTCAGAGGATCAAGCTTCATGCACTAATATATAAATAAACACATGATTCCAAAAGTCATCACATTGACATCTCATGCACTCATCGCCTGGGCTCCCGGGCCGCGATGTAATTCTCAGGGGCACTCTGGCCAATTATTTGCATCAGGGCACTCTGGCCATGCAATCATTGGGGCACTCTGGCCAATTGTTAACACTAGGGCACTCTGGCCATTAAATATCACTGGGGCACTCTGGCCAATTAAGAACACTGGGACACTTTGGCCAATTGAATCTCAATTGTCAATCACAATTTGTAATCACACGATCGCATCAAGCAATTTAAGTCACATGATTCACCAATCAATCAATTCATCCAACTAATTTATCCAGTAGTGTCCTAATGTTCGAGTAAAGATTTAGGGGACATTTACCCTTTGATCGAATAGCAAATTCCGAACCAAATGATCTTCTCAACTCAGCAAGCTCACGGCCCAAGCGAGGATCACGCACAGTCCTAGGAAATTTCACCAATTTCGCCTCAAAACTCATTCGAATCCAAATCCCATTACACCAATACCTCAATAACATTTCAATCAACAACCTATGGTGCCTTAACGATCATTTTAAGACACGGCTACAACTCCACGAACCCCCAAAGTGTTCGGTTCAAGCAGCACATACACGGGGCAGAGTCGATTCTGCTTTAAACCACATTAATCAGTCTACGATTCAATCCTAAACTCCAATTCATTATGAATTTAACTTGCTAGAACCTTAATCCATGTGTTTAAGACGCTCACCAAGAGTTTCGTCACGAAATAACTCTACAAAGCCTTCAAACAGCTCTGTTTCCCACGGTGGTCAAACGGTCAGAATCTGCTCGATAGAAACCACAACAAATCAGCCATAAAAACACCCTATTGAAATCACAACCTTTGCTCGGCCAACTCAAGTACTAAGTGTTATGAAGATCCCACAGAAAGTTTGAAGTTAAATGAAGTCTCTAAGAGAGCGAAAGGAAGCCTTACCCCAGCTTGCTTAGAATCTGTCCTCTTTTCTATTCGGGGCTGGCCGGGGAAAACTACACCACCAAATGACAATCTACTACTTGGAACGTGTAGGGGAGAGGTTGAGCTTGCTGCTGGTGGTCGGCGCACGTCGAGATCATCGCCGGAGGTGGCGGTTGTGAACAGCGAACAGGGCACACAAAACCGGTCGACTGGGCAGTTTTCGGGTGAAAGAAGAAGAAGAAGAAGAAGAAAATGCAGTGGAGAGAGTGAAGAGAGAGAGGTGGTTGCCGGCCAAGAAGGAGGGAGAGAGTGAGAGGCTTCCACACCAATAATTTGAGAGAACAAGTGACTTGATTGGTTGGTGGGGTAATCAATGCTTAAGCTCTCCATGGGTGACACATGTCTTGGCTCCAATAATATCAACCTTTGCCTTGACTTCCTTTGACTCCTTCTCCATCAATTTTCGGTAGCCACAGAGGGAGGTCCAAATGATCATTTTATCCTTCTTTCATCCATAAGGCAAGGGCAAATGGTCGAGGGGCAAAATGGTAATTTTGCACTTTCCGTCCGAAACTTTCCTTTTTCAATTTTAAATTACCATCGACGGGGCAACATCTAATTCTTTTCTAATGTTGGAAATCATCATTTCCAATTGCCAATTTCGAGCTTCCATTTCGTGATCGATCTTTCGTCAATCGTGTCTTCAGTTTATTTCGAACTAATGGGCGGCTTTTGTAGACGTTACGCGTATCGACTCTGTGACTCTCGTTACACTTAGGACGACTCAAGTTACGACTGCTCTGGTTGTCATGTAATTGCAAGGGTTCATGGCTAGCTCCGACGGTCTCGATCGTTATAGTTCCATTTAGGAAAATTTTGCAAATTATACATTGGTTAAACGGCATCACCCGCGCTCCAATCGTATAACGCTAGCAATGGATTCCTTAATCGTTATTTGATCGGCCTTTATTGGTTCTAAATGTTCCCTCGGCAACCCTTATGGTCAAAGCGCCATTTCCTTTTTCGAGCTTCCTAGGTCCACGTACCTTGTCATACGTTAGCCTTTTCCTTTTGGTCAGTTTACTTAGGATTGATCAGATTTGAGTGAAATAAAACTGAAATACATCGATAGACACTCCTCATTCAATAGTCACAAAATGGCAGGAAATTCAGAATGTCACAACTCTTCCCCCATACAGAAATTTTGTCCTCTAAATTTACAATAAACCCAACTATTCAAACTAATGGGGGTACTGACGCCTCATTGATTCTTCGCTTTCCCACGTGGCACCTTCAGTTCCATGGTGCTTCTAGATCACCTTGACTAGCGGGATCGTCTTATTCCTTAAAACTTGTTCTTTCCGATCCTCAATTCTGATTGGTTTTTCCATGTACATAACCTTGTCGTCCACTTAAATAGTCTCATAATCTAAAACGTGAGTCGGATTTGGCTCGTACTTCCTTAACATTGATACATGAAACACATTGTGCACTTACGACAAGTTCGGCGGCAGGGCGAGTCGGTAGGCCAAAGTACCAATTCACTCCAAAATCTCAAAAGGACCTACATACCTCGGACTCAATTTTCCCTTCTTCCCGAATCGTGGCAATCCCTGCATCGGCGATACTTTCAGAAAAACGTGATCACCAACTTGGAATTCCAAAGGCTTGCGTCTCTTATCGGCATAACTTTTCTGGCCACTCTGTGCTGTTCTCAGCCTTTCTCTTATAACTTTAACCGCCTCAACTGATTGTTCTACTAACTCTGGGCCGGTTATGCTCCTTTCTCCCACTTCATCCAAACACACAGGAGTTCTGCAAGCTCTACCATACAAGGCTTCAAACGGTGCCATTCGAATACCCTGCTGGTAGCTGTTATTGTAAGCAAACTCCACTAGATGTAGTTGGTCCTCCCATGCACCTTTAAAATCTATAACACAAGCTCGTAACATATCCTCCAGCGTCTGAATCGTCCTTTATGACTGTCCATCAGTCTGTGGATGGTACGCCACACTAAACTGCAATCTAGTTTCCAAGGCCTCCTGAAGACTCTTCCAAAAATTCGCTGTAAATTTAGGATCCCTGTCAGACATTATCGTAACTGAAACTCCATGCAACCGTACAATCTGACGCATATACAACTCAGCGTACTTATCTATCGCGAAATCTTTTCGCACAGGTATAAAATGTGCAGATTTAGTCAACCTGTCTACAACTACCCAAATCAAATCATGGTCTCTCTGACTCCTCGGCAAACCCATCACAAAGTCCATTGTCACATGCTTCCATTTCTACTCAGGGATTTCCAATGGTTGTAACAGTCCTCCAGGCTTGCAATGCTGAGCCTTCACTTGCTGACAAGTTAAACACTTTGCCACGTACTTAGCCACATCCACTTTCATTCCATTCCACCAATAATGTTGATGCAGATTCTGATACATTTTTGTGCTACCTGGGTGAATACTGTAATTGCTCCTATGAGCTTCCGACAAGATCTTTTCCTTAAGCTCCTCGTCACCAGGTACACATAAGCGTCCGCGAAACTTTAGAATTCCATCTTCTGACACTTGAAATTCAGGTTTCCTTTTCGCCACATCCAATTCGAGAATCTTCTGGATCTCAGGATCTGTAAACTGCAAGGCCTTAACTCGTTCTTGAATTTCAGGGTCGATCCTCAAGATTGCCACGAGACTTGACTGTTGGTAAACTTCCAGCTTAAACTCGGAATCTCTCAATTCCTCTAGTAAGGACCATCCCTTAACCAATAGAAGTGCGATGCTGAATTTCCGACTAAGTGCATCCGCGACCAACCCTATTTGCCTTTCTAAGGTGATATAAAATGTCGCAATCATAATCCTTTAGCAATTCCATCCATCGATGCTATCTCATATTCAATTCTTTCTGCGAAAATAGATACTTCAAACTCTGATGATATGTATAAATTTGAAACATTTCACCACACAAGTAATGTCTCCAAATCTTCAAGGCGTAGATAATGGCAACTAGCTCTAAATCATGAGTCAGGTAGTTCATCTCATGAGGTCTCAACTGTCGCAAAGCATAAGTGACCACTTTTCCATGTTGCATTAACACGCACCCCAATCCCTTTAGCGAAGCATCGCTATATATCTCATTAGCTCTAGGTCCAGAAGGGATAGTTAAAGTTGGTGCGGTCGTCAATCGATGCTTAAGTTCTTGAAGACGTCTTTCACACTTATCAGTCCACTTGAATTTCGTTTCCTTCTTTGTTAACCTCGTCAACGAAGTGGCTAAAGATGAAAACTTCTCCACAAAGCGCCTATAGTAGCCTGCCAACCCCAGAAAACTTCGAACCTTGGTAACTGTCGTGGGTTTAGGCCAATTTCTTACTGCTTCAATCTTTGAAGGGTCCACGGAGATTCCTTCTCCAGATATCACATGACCAAGGAATGCTACTTTATTCAACCAAAATTCGCATTTACTAAATTGGCATAAAGCAAATGCTCCATCAAAGTCTGCAGGACAATCCTTAGGTGCTTCTCATGTTCCTCATTACTCCTCAAGTAAATCAAAATATCGTTAATAAAAACAATGACGAATCGATCCAAATACTCCTTAAATACTCGATGCATCGGGTCCATAAATGCAGCAGGGGCGTTAGTCAAACCGAAAAGCATAACTGTAAACTCATAATGCCCATACGTCGTTCTAAAGGCAGTCTTCGGTATATCCTCCTTTTTGTTCCTCAGCTGATGACAACCAGTCCTCAAATCTATTTTAGAGAGCACGGATGCTCCATGCAGCTGATCAAACAAATCATCAATCCTTGGAAACGGATACTTATTCTTAATGGTCACTTGATTCAACTGCCTGTAATCGATGCACAGACGCAATGATCCATCCTTTTTCGTCATAAACAGCACTGGCGCTCCCCACGGTGACACCCTCGGTCTAATGAACCCTTTGTTTAATAACTCCTACATCTGCACCTTTAACTCTTTCAATTCCGACAAGGACATTCTATACGGTGCCTTCGAGATTGGCTCCGTTCCAGGAGCTAACTCAATCACAAATTCAATTTCTCTCTCAAGTGGTAATCCTAGCAATTCTTTAGGAAAGACATTGGGAAATTCACGCACCACCGCTATACTTTCCAACTTCGGTTCCTCAACCGTTGTGTCAACTACGACAACTAAGTAAGCTTGACACCCTTCACTCAACAGTTTTGTCGCTTCAAGCGACGAGACTAAAGGAATCGAGGTTCCTCCTCGACTTCCTGCAAATTCAAAACTAGGGCGATCATCCGGATAAAAACGGATTAACTTGTTACCACAATCGACTACATCCCTTTGTTTTCCCAACCAATCCATTCCAATAATCACATCAAAGTCATTCATAGGCAGCACAGCCAAATCTATCCTTTCATCACTACCACCAATCACTATCTTACAGTCCGCACAACCTAGCGAGACTAGCACATTATCCTTTAATGATGTAGTAACATGCAACATCACATTCAACGGTTTCAACTCTACACCCACCAAATCAGCAAACTAAGCAGACATAAATGAATGTGACGCTCCAGGATCGAATAAAGCATAAGCAGCTTGATCACATAAGTAGATCATACCTGTGACCACGCCAAGCGCTTCCTCCGCCTCTCTACGTGCCACAACATAAACTCTTCCTTGAGCTGGTGGTCGATTCTGTTCATTCTGTGGAGCCACAGCTAGCTGTCCGGCCTGCGGCATCTCTTCTTGAGCTCGGTTTCCAAGAGCTTGGCCCGGACAATTCCTGATCTGGTGGCCTAACTGGCCACACTTAAAACACGTTCCTGTCTACTTCGGGCAAGGTCCTCTTCCATTCTTTCTCCCACAGAGACGACAATACCAGTTCGATTGAAATGGTGGCTTCCCAATATTCTTTCGTACAGGAGGAACAAAAAGTCTATTGTTCGCCATCGGCCTTTTACCTAGTTGCCGATTGTCTCTCGAGGGAGTAAACCGCAATCCAGAAGCGACGGCTCCTTCCTTTATGTCCCTCTCGATCATCTGGCTCCTTTCATAAATCTCTCTGTACGTCCTCAGGTTCACAGTAATTATTCGACTTCGAATTTTCGGTCTCAAACCATCCCAGAATCTCTGCGCTTTCTCTAGCGGATCCTCCACCGATCTCGATGCATACCTCAACAATCTTGCGAACTCAGCTTCGTACTGATCTACAGTCAGCTGATTTTGTCGTAACTGCTGGAATTCCACTCGTTTCCTCTCACGTGCCGTTTCCGAAAAGTACTTATCATTAAACGCGGCAATGAAGGCAGCCCATGTCAAGGCAGTACCTTCAGGAAACACTCCATCCTTCAAGGCACTCCACCAATCGTTAGCTGTTCCTTCCAACTGATACACAGCTAGTAGTACCTTTTCCTCATCGGTGTACCTCAGCACCCCAAAAGCCTTCTCGAGCTTTTAAATACATCTTGGCGCTAGCTCAAGATCTCTAGTGCCATCAAACTGGGTCGGTTTCAGCTTTATAAGCTACTCAACCAACTGACCCATCTGTATGTTGGCATTAGCATCACCTTGGGCATTACCAGCCTCAGCGCCCTGGACATTGTTTCTATTTGCTATATTCACAGCTGCCACTACAGCTTCAGCAGCCTGAGCTATAATCTCAGCTCTATCTTCAGCCTGTCGAAGAGCCGCAGCAGCCCTATCATGAGCTTCCTTTCCCATTAACTCCCCAATTTGTTCTTGGGCTCTCAAGACTCCATCAACTCTCGGATCCTCGGCCGCTGATGCCATCGATCTAGAAGCTCTTCCTCTCGACCTTCCAGGTTTGTTGCTCATTCTTGCTCGAACTTAGTCTACCTGAGTCACTATAATTTCACCACGGAATTAGAGACCTAAGTCACTTGTTCAAGTCTAGTGATTCTATGCTACACAACAAGGCAGCAATCACAATGCAACAATCAACCACTCAAGCATTCTCATGAGCACATCATCAAGGATTCACAACCATACCTCAAGTCCAGACGCATTTGCAACTTAGTATAATAAGAGGTAATCATAAGCTCATCATGCCATTATACACAATCAATTCACAGTGCTAAGTGTGAAGCTTGATCCTCACAGGTTCATCGCAATCATGCCAATTCGAGATGCCAATCACATGCGCCAATTACATGCCATGCATTTCATGCTTGACTCTAACGAATCCTCCTAGGCTCACACTACCCCATCATCAAATTCCACCACTCTTTATCACTCCAATCCTCAACCTACTTGGATGGAGCTGACCTTGCTCTGATACCACTCAAAAATGGATGTCACGCCCTACGCTCCTTTGCGAACTCATGACATCTACCAGGCCAATATATTTCAAAACCCAAGAATAACGCACGGCCTAAGAATGAAATGAAACACGCATGCGAAAGTAAAACAACAACCCAGACATTTAATACATGGTGGAATCGAACTAACATAAAAGCACACACATACATACATACATAACATAAATATTCGGTTATATACGACGTAAGGGAAAAGATGTAAGGGAACCGCATACCACAAAGGGTTAAGGAACTAAGGCTAACATCAAAAGGCTAACTCTTAGCTTTGTCAAAACCTAACATCAAAATTGTTTCTACCCCCAAGCACTTCACCACTGCAACCAAACAACTCTGATGAGCTGTTCGTTCCATCACCAGCTTCAGCCTTGTCTTTCTCAGGGTAGTAGTCAGAAAAAGTCTTTGAACACACCTCCTCGGTGTCCTCCTCAGTGTCTATCTTGTCGGCAGAGATCTCGATGTATTCCAGGCACTCTTCGATGGTAGGAGACTTTGACTGCTCAGGGATGTTCCTCGAACCTACCACAAATGCCTTAATATCTACATCGACCTCGGGATGAGACGGATGACACCAACTGGGTAATACCCCTAGAGGAACATCAGCAGGCTGTAGTGGTCCCATCATACTACTGTCCCCCAGGCGACGGAACCAAGCTTCAAAACAATGAGATTGCCACTCTTCTTTTTCCTTGTCTACCCAAACCGTCGTACGCTTCCTAACATATACAATCCACTTGCTCACGGGAAATTTATCAAAATAGACGGTCATTTCTTTAGGATCGCCTAATCGGATTGGCAACATGATCACGGCTTGGGATCTGAAAAACACGTCTCACTACGGGGTGTGATTTACATCTCAGCAAGTGGAACCTAAACCTAGACTAGACCACTAGTCCCCCCAGACTAGGCAACAATACAGTAAACAGAAAATCATCAAGGCAATGGCACATGGCAATACATCTCAACGTGATTGGCACAAGTAAGAGCCACAATCAAACATATTCAACCTCAAAGGATCAAGTTTCACGCACTAACATATAAATAAACACATGATTCCAAAAGTCATCACATTGACATCTCATGCACTCATCGCCTGGGCTCCCCGGCCGCGATGTAATTCTCAGGGGCACTCTGGCCAATTATTTATATCAGGGTACTCTGGCCATACAATCATTGGGGCACTCTGGCCATTAAATATCACTGGTGCACTCTGGCCAATTAATAACACTGGGACACTCTGGCAAATTGAATCTCAATTGTCAATCACAATTTAGTCATCACACGATCGCATCAAGCAATTTAAGTCACATGATTCACCAATCAATCAATTTATCCAACTAATTTATCAGTAGTGTCCTAATGTTCGAGTAAAGGTTTAGGGGACACTTACCCTTTGATCGGATAGAAAATTCCAAACCAAATGATCCTCTCAACTCAGCAAGCTCACGGCCCAAGCGAGGATCACGCACGGTCCTAGGAATTTTCACCAATTTCGCATGAAAACTCATTCGAATCCCAATCCCATTACACCAATACCTCAATAACATATCAATCAACAACCTATGTGCCTTAACGATCATTTTAAGACACGGCTACAACTCCACGAACCCCTAAAGTGTTCGATTCAAACAGCACAAACACAGGGCAAAGTCGATTCTGCTCTAAACCACACTAATCAGTCCACGATTCAATCCTAAACTCTAATTCATTACGAATGTAACTTGTTAGAACCTTAATCCATGTATTTAGGACGCTCACTAAGAGTTTCGTCGTGAAATGACACCACAAAGCCTTCGAACAGCTCGGTTTCCCTACGGTGGTCAAGCGGTCAGAATTTGCTCGGTAGAAACCACAATAAATCAGCCATAAAAACACCCTAAACCTCCAATGAAATCACAACCTCTGCTCGGCCAATTCAAGTACTAAGTGTTATGAAGATCCCACAGAAAGTTTGAAGCTAAATGAAGTCTCTAAGAGGGCGAACAGAAGCCTTACCCCAGCTCGCTCAGAATCTATCCTCTTTTCTGTTCGGGGCTTGCTGGGGAAAACTACACCACCAAATGACAATCTATCACTTGGAACGTGTAGGGGAGAGGTTGAGCTTGCTGCTGGTGGTCGGCGCACGGGCGAGACGATCGCTGTAAGTGGCGGTCGTGTTTAGTGAACAGGGCACACAGAACAGGTCGGGTGGGCAGTTTTCGGGTGAAAGAATAAGAAGAAGAAAATGCAGTGGAGAGAGTGAAGAGAGAGATGTGGTCGCCGGCCAAGGAGGGAGAGAGTGAGAGGCTTCTACACCAATAATTTGATAGAACAAGTGACTTGATTGGTTGGTAGAGTAATTAATGCTTAAGCTCTCCGTGGGTGACACATGTCTTGGCTCCAATAATATCAACCTTTACCTTGACTTCCTTTGACTCCTTCTCCATCAATTTTCGCCAGCCACAAGGGTAGGTCCAAATGACCATTTTATCCTTATATCATCCATAAGGCAAGGGCAAATGGTCGAGGGGCAAAATGGTAATTTTTCACTTTCCGTTCGAAACTTTCCTTTTCTAATTTTAAATTACCATTGGCGGGGCGACGTCTAATTCGTTTCTAATGTTGGAATTCTTCATTTCCAATTGCCAATTTCGAGCTTCCATTTCGTGATTGATCTTTCGTCAATCGTATCTTCAGTTTATTTCAAACTAACGGGCGGCTTTTGTAAACGTTACGCATATCGACTTTGTGACTCTCGTTACACTTAGGACGACTCAAGTTACGACGGCTCTGGTTGTCATGTAATTGCGAGTGTTCATTGCTAGTTCCGACGGTCTCGATCGTCATAGTTCGATTTAGGAAAATTTTGCAAATTATACATTGGTTAAACGACATCACTCGCGCTCCAATCGTATAACGCTAGCAATGGATTCTTTAATCATTATTTGATCTGCCTTTCTTGGTTCTAAATGTTCCCTCGACAACCCTTATGGTCAAAGCGTCATTTCCTTTTTCGAGCTTCCTAGGTCCACGTACCTTGTCATACGTTAGCATTTTCCTTTTGGTCAGTTACTCAAGATTGATCAGATCCGAGTGAAATAAAACTGAAATACATCGATAGACACTCCTCATTCAATAGTCTCAAAATGGCAGGAAATTCAGAATGTCACACCCAAGCTCTTGCCGCCGCTCCACCGTGGTGCCGTGTCGTCGTGCCACCCTTCTATTGGATTGCTTGAGCCAATACCGACCCCCCGACCATTCTCGTCGTCGCTACCCAATTGCGAATCACTTGAGGTCCTTCTGCCCATGGGTCGTGCCGACTCGAGATTTGCGGACTCGCAACCGTCTACCCACCGTTCATCCTCCATTCGACTGCTCGACCCAACTTTATAATTTTTTTTTTGTTAATGTTTAAAATTATTTATAGATTTTTGTCCACAAAATATAATGTTGTTGTGTTTTTATGTTATTTATAGGTTGCTATTAGTAAGTTTAAATTCGGATCTTGGGTCAGCCCGGCCAACAGGCGGAAGGATCGCGAGTGATTTACGACTAGGTGACGAGGAGGAGGATGGACGACAGGTCGGCGGTTGGCTCGAACGGTCATATGGAGGGGCGACACAGTGACACGACATTGTGTCGACCCGAGATTCGAATTTGAACATATTAATAGTGTAAGATATATACTCAAGGTTTGAAAATAAATTTCACTTATCCTTAACTCTAGGATAGCGTTTGTATTTATACAGTTTTTCTAAAAGGACTAATTCAAGTATTTTGAATTGTCCGTTACAATATTAATTATAAAATATAAATATATTAATGGACTAATTTAAAATTAGTCCGTTACAGTATTAACTATATACGTTACAATATTAACTATAGAATATTTCTACATTAATGGACTAATTCAAAAATTAAAATTTTGAATTGTTCGTTACATATTAACAACATTCCTTAACATGCCCCTGCAAGTTGAAGGTGGTCTTTTGGATGATATTCAACTTGGATTTGAGCAGATCATGGCGACACTATGTAAGAGGCTTGGTGAAGATATCCACTATTTTGTCTCATGTGGATATGAAGCGAACCTCAAGTTTGCGTTGTGACACTAAATGGAGGACAAAGTGAAAATCAATCTCGATATGTTTTGTTCTAGCATGGAAAATTGGATTCACCGTAAGATACGTTGCTCCTAGGTTGTCGCACCAAATGATAGAGGGTTTTGATTGAGTGGTAGAAGGTTGAAAATTGAAAATCGATTGTGGTTGAATAAGATGGGTGGATGATGGAGGGGTGTAAGTGAAAGCATTCGCCTCTATAGGCATCGTGAAAGACTTCGTTTGAAGCTCATGATTGAGGAACGATCGATGGATTTAGCAAATGTTATCGGATCAGGTTTTGTAGCTAAGGCAGCAACAATGTCAGAAAAATCAGAGCTAAGATTTTGGAAGACAATGAAATTTAATTCTTCATTCCCTATAGGCCGATTGGCAGCAGCTAATTGATTTGAATGTACTTTACCTCGTGGAGATAAGCTGAGATAGATTTGTCACATTTAGATGTATTATGGAGTTGCATATGAAGTTGAAGAATGCTTGTATGCGATAGGGATCCGAAGGCAGTTTGTAGAGCCTTCCAGACATCAGCAGCAGTATCTAATCAAGCCACATATGATAAGACATCAGGTGAAAGAGAAGATATCATCCAACTAAGAACAAGTTGGTCTTGTTGAATCCATTCATCCTATGCAGGGTTTGGTGCTGTAATAGTGGAATCCGTAGGGGTGATGGTTGGATTGGGATAGATAATGGTGCCATCAAGGTATCCATTAACGACTGGCTATGAAGTAATGAAAACAATTGAGTTTTCCACAATAAAAAGTTATCACCGAAAAGTTTGAGGCTAAGGTGATGTTGCACAGTCGGAGTGGAGGTGGAAGATGACATTGTGAGTAGAAGAGGTGGAAAATGGTAGAGAAAGAATAAATATGCCAGTTTTTTTCAAGGATCCGATTGATCGTCTGATACTATGTAAGAAATATACTCAAGGTTTGAGAATGAATTTCACGTATCCTTAACTCTAGGATAGTGTTTGTATTTATAGAGTTTTTCTAGAAGGACTAATTCAAAGAATTTTGAATTGTCCGTTATAATATTAATTACAAAATATAAATACATTAATGGAGTAATTCAAAATTAGTCCATTACAATATTAACTACAAACGTTACAGTATTAACTACAGAACTAACTCAAAAATTAGAATTTTGAATTGTTCGTTACGTATTAACTACATTCCTTAACAAATAGCAACCTATAAATAACATAAAAACACAAAAATATTATAGTTTAGTGACAACAACCGATAAATAATTTAACCGTTATCGAAACATTAACAAAAAAAATAATAATTATAAAGTTGGCTTGAGCGGTTGAACGGATGATGGATGGCGAGTCGGCAGTTGCGGGTCCGCGGATCTCGGGTCGGCATGGTCCACGGACGGAAGGACCGCGAGTGATTCGCGACTAGGTGGCGATGACGAGGATGAACATGGCAGTCAAATGGAAGGGCGGCATGGCGACATGGCACCGCGGTGGAGCGGCGTCAAGAGCTTGGGTGGCGTGGCTATAAATTAAAAAATAAAAAAAATGTTATTATAAAAACATTATACTTATAAAGTTGTATAAATATAAATGTTATAAATAAACGTTATTATAAATAATAAAATAAAAAATTAAATGTGCGGCTAAAAAAGAAAAAAAAAGTAAAAGGAAAAAAAGAAAAAATAAATATGGGAGGGCCTCCTACTTGTGCGCTTGCCATAGAGGCGCACATGCCCTAAATTAGTACTTTTTTTTTAAATACCTTTGGTAAATTCTTTTTTTTACTCTATTTTGAAAAAAAGCCCCCAATACCATCCTAGCCGACAGGTTCGTACACACTCGCGCACACATATGTATGTATGTGTGTGTGTATATATATAGACACACACACACACACATGATTCGTAGGTAATTCGAGAAAATTATCAACAAATGCTACACTTCCAATCCAGTCATAAATCTTTTAATTTGACCAATGTTCTCCTAAATCGTTTTGACAATTTAATAATTTTTTTTATATCAATTTTAGTGGAAAATTGACGACATGGACATTGGCAAATCCATGTAGCATGGCCGATGTTGATGTGGATTTTTTTGAAAATTTTGAAAATATTTTTGACTTCATTGGTTATTTTCTTTTTTCCCTTTTTATTGTTAAGGTGAGGGTTGACAATCCTTGGCCGGTGGCCAGTGGCCCTCCTCAGCCCTTAATAAAAAAAAAATAAGAAAAGACAAGAAAAAAATGAAAAGAAACTCAAATTTTTTTCAAAAACCTTCCATGTTAGTATCGATCGTGCCACGTAAAGTGGTCGATGTCCACGTCATCAATTTAGGTCAGAGTTATCCAAATGGGCTATATTGACAAATTGTTAAAATATTTGAGACTATCTTGACCAAATTAAAAGATTTATGACTGAATTTGCATAAAAATAGTAGGTTTATGGCTTTTCTGATAATTTTTCTTAGGTAATAAAGTCTTGAAACTGCTATAAGCATACTGAGAGAAAATCTCGTGTGCGATTTTCCTAAGCTATAACTAGAGCTGATGAAGTAGGTCTAGAACTCATATTTGATAATGCATGCCATAAATGAGTTGTCTTAAATTTTAAAAATAGGTTATGGGTCATAAATGAGTTGCCTAACAATTAATGAGTCCTAAATGGGTTAAGAACTAAATTAACCCATATGAAAAGTAGAGAACTTTTCTATTAGTCTTCTAGTAGAAATAAAGCGCTAGATGTGTCAAGTGGAGTTGGAGATATCAAGACGAGTTTTATAATTTTTTATTTTGTTTTTTTTTTGCGAAGTCCAGCGAGGGTCGGCGAGAGAGGGCTTGGCCACTTGGCAAGGGTTGGGAAGCCCTCGCCGTCAGCGGGTGAGGATGGCCACCGAGCGAGGGCCTTGCTAGACTTACAAGGGAAAAAAAAAAGGAAATAACGAAAAAACGAAAAAAATAAAAAAAATTCAGATTTTTTTTAGAATTTTATAAAAATAATCCAATAGATTATTATTGTGTGGAAGTGTTTTAATAATATGATCTTTTAAAAAATTTTAGAAACTGTTGGAGAAACATCTCATAAAACATTTTGATGATTTCCAAATATGCTTAGGTATTTTATTTACCGTTGGTGTGCAAATGTTTATTGCCAATGGCTAAGGATCACAAGATGGCCATTGGGTCAAAATCGCATGAAAATCGAAGCAATCTCATGAAAACATTCGTTGAGGCTCTCAAAAGATTTGTCACTGAATGTTTAATATCGCTACTTGAAAGATCATGTGAAATGAGGAGTATAAAATGCCAACATGCCAATGTCTCGAAAAGATTTGTTGAAGTCGCACACACGTGCTGGAAATGGCAATGAGAGGATTTATGCACTCTCAAGAATAGTTCTATGGCGTGTCAGAGGATCTACAGAATTGTCAGCGAGGAACAGTTGGTCAGCGCCTATTTTAGGAAAGTCTCGTCTAACGTTGCAAAGCAATTCCAACGCACTTTGAAGCTGTCCCTTCGTTCTCCAACGACTCTTTGGCTCCTCTAGAGGCACTCCAACGGCTACATTGCTGAGGGTTATATAAGGAGGTCGGGAAGACCAAAAGCAAGTAGAGAGAGAACGTGTATTTATTGTATATCATGTTTAAGTGCTCTAGACGTGTGTTCTAGTTGAAAGACACTTGTGTGAAAGATCTCATGATCTATTGTTGCCTGTAATTATGCATAAACAAGTGTACTTCTGAGAGTAGTGAAGCTGTATTATAGATAGTGTGATCTATTCTGTGAAAGGTCAGCTCACTTGTTATTTGTAACTTGTGAGACAGATTACTAGTGCATTCCAGCTCGAGTTGTGGCTGTTAGTTGTGTGGAGTGGACATAGGCTTGGTGTAAGCCGGGCTGCTATATATTTGGTGTACTGATCTCTTCTTAATCATATCTCTACTTGCATCGTCTCAATTACTCTTTAAGAAAAAAATTTGGTCACCCATTTTTCAAATCACATTTGGCTTTTCGCAAAATCCGAAGAAGTTTTGAAGCAACCCATTCATCCCCTCTAGGTTGCATAGTCAGTCCTAAAAGAAAGAAGTTTTCATATTTGATTACATATATAAGGGAAAAAGGACACTAGGAGTGCTGATATTTATGTACAACGCTCATTTTAATGCCAATATTTTTTTTGGGACCACTTAAGTATCAATTTTTTTGAAAAACGGTTATTTCAGTGTCAATTCTGATGAGGTTGTCGAAATTGACACTAAAGTGATCATTTTTCTTCGATTTAGCACTAAAGTGGTCATTTTTTGGATCACTTAGGTTCTATTTTTTTTTAAATGTTATTTAAGTGCCAATTCCAGCGAGGTCGTCGAAATCTCTTGTCATTAGCATTAAAGTGATCATTTTTTCTTCGATTTAGCACTTAAGTGATCCCAAAAAGATATTGGCATCAAAGTGAGCCCCGTACACAAATATCGGTTCGGCACGTGAGGTGTCCTTATGCCCATATAAAAGTGTTTTAGCAGTATGGATTGAGCATGTGATGCTAAATCTGTATTGTATAAAAATAGATAAAACAGATTAAATGAGTCAATTATAGAATATTTTCGATCCCAACCGACTCATCCCTGCTCCGACAATAGTACAATCATCTCGTGTGTTTCCCTAGTCTAAAGTAAAACACGATCAACGTGTCTTGTCGACAACAAAACAAAGCGTTTTGATGGAAAAAAATCGGAAGTAAAAAAAAAAAGACAAAGAAGGGGTGGATATTCCACGTGAACAGATGTATTGAGCGGCTACTTGTTTCCTCAAATGGAACGACTAAGGGTGCGTATGGTAACCTTTCTGTTCTCAGAACAACTTTTGGAACAGAAATACTTTTTGTGTTTCTGTTCCCGGCTACGATTTTTGGGAATAGAAACGCGTTTGGTAACTGCAAAAAAATTCTGTTCTTAGAACAAAAAAAGAACAGAAACGCGTATGGTAACAGCAAAAAAAAATATGTTCCAATTTTTTTCATTTAATTAAGGTGACTATATATATATTAAAATTAAATTAAATCTCATTCAATTTAGTAAATCAAATTTTATGCACGGTTTATAATTACAATATGGACAAGATCAGCTATAAAATAAATTAAAAGACAAGTCGAATTTGAAATTAAGTAATGAGAATATCAAATATGTTTTCCATTGATAGAAAAAATTACAATTATGAGACATACATAAATGTTCCCAAGTAATTAAAAATATGATTACATGATAGAAAAATACAAAGTCATGGAATTGCAGGCATATTGTAGTCACTTGCCATTTTATTTGCAATGCTTTTCCTAAGCATGTTCATCATCAACAACCTCTTCTTCTGTACACCCATATGCATAGACAAGATCACCATAGTCAGGATTACCATCATCTTCACAATTGTCCTCAGCATCCGACAGTATCAAATTTTGATCACTTCCTATTGCTCGCTCCCCAGTAGCATATATGGTTTTCCTAACTAAGATTTCATGCAGGAGCAATTTTAGGCAAGGTAAGTCTGATTCAGGGTTTCATGCAGATTGGAAGACTAGTCCTATCAATCATAATCAATATAATGAAAGCGCAATCAAGTGCATAAATGAACCATGTCAACGCACATCAATTCGCAATAAGGGTCTCCTAACATAGCCCTACGGGTTTAAAAAACCCGAGATTAAAGGCCAGGGGTAAAATGAGAAGATTTGGGGACGATTTGCTCAAAGGGCAAAATCGTCATTTTTTGGAAGGTTTGGATATCAAATCACCCAAAATATTCCATGGCCAGCTGATTGTGGCCATTTCTCATTTTTGAGAATTTTTTCAGAATTTCTTGATTTTCTTCAATTTTTGGGAGATGATTTGTCGAAATGGCGAAATCGTCATTTTTAAGAAAAATCGGGGATCAAAATACCGGAATAGGTCTTGGCCAGTTGATCGTAGTACGATCATTTCGTATTTTTTGGGATTTTTTTATTTTTTATGAATTTTTTTCGGACGGTTTGCCGGAGGGGCAAAACTGTCATTTCTGAAAAGATTGAGGGTTGAAAGACCCGAAACAGGTCATGGCCAGTTGATTGTGGCCATTTCCTATTTTTTGGAAATTTTTAGAATTTTTTAGAATTTTTCATTTTTTTGATAAAAGTGTTCCAAAACTTTTTCTAAAAAGTGTTCTGGGAACACATAAACAAGTATTTGTTGTTCCTCAATTATGCTTCAAAAGTGTTCCCAGAACATTTTGAGAACATTTTTTTTACCGTACGCGTTTCTGTTCCCAAAGTGTTCCGGAAACACTTTGGGAACAGAATCACTTTTTTGGAGCGTTACCAGACGCACTCTAAGGCCCTCTCCCTCGGCTATCTACCTTTTCGGAATCACATGCTTTTTTGTCTTTTTTTTTTAAAAAAAAAAAGGGCGAAAGACGGTGGTATACAATGAAAGTTTTCGTTCCATTGGGTGTGCTATTTGGTTTTTAACCGTAGATATTCCACATTCGAGCGAACTAATCGTCGCCGATATCATTAGATACGAAATGCAGTAAAGTAAGAGTTAATAACTCTTGTGCCCATATAATTTGATTTGTGCCCATATAATTTTGACTTGTGCCCATACCAATGCCACGGACAAATCAAAGACCTCGACGGACGATCTGCGAATTTGGAATGCCAACGAAGAGAGCTTCCATCAGCAAATTCTGCAATTCGACTTTTCATCCGAATTACCTAAAAGAGGAAGAAGGCAAACACATAATCCAGGTGTCCATGCCAGCCTCATTGAATTACGGGTTGGGATGCTCTGGCTGCGTATGGATGGTAGTCAGGGAAAGTGTTTCTATTCCAAAAATGTTTCGGGAACACATTTGGAAGAGAAACGCGTATGGTTCAAAAATGTTCCAAAAGTGTTGCACTGAACACTTTTGCGCTAGGGAACATTTTGAAGGAACAAAAAAAAACTAGCTTCTGAATTTTGGAACACTTTTGAAACCACCATCCATCATCGCCGACGCGGCCACCACTCGCCGCCTCGCTAGTTGTCGGCCGCCGCCACGGCGCCCGTTGTTGCCGTTCGCCGTCGCCCGTGATTGAAAAAAGTACTTTTTTTTTACTTACCAAACGCGTTTTTTCTCCAAAAATTGTAGCTGGGAACAAAAATACAAAAAAATGTTTCTGTTCAAAAAAACCTCCCAAGAACAGAAACGCTACCATACGCAGCCTCAGCGTAGCTGTTGATGCAGAAGGAGCAGCAACGTAGCAATTTGGGCAAATAGAAAGTAGGGAGTAGAAAGGAAAAGCCTACGAACGTCCTGTTTGACTTGTGCCCATATAATTTGATTTGTCCGCCGAGGTCTTTGACCCGAAACAAGACTCGACCCGACCCGATATCATTTGACTTGTGCCCATACCAATGCCACGGACAAATCAAAGACCTTGACGGACGATCTGGGAATTTGAAATGCTGACGAAGAGAGCTTCCATCAGCAAATTCTGCAATTCGACTTTTCATCCGGATTACCTAAAAGAGGAAGAAGGCAAAGACATAATCCAGGTGTCCATGCCAGCTTCATTGAATTACGGGTTGGGATGCTCTGGCTGCGTATGGATGGTAGTCAGGGAAAGTGTTTCTATTCCAAAAATGTTTCGGGAACACATTTGGAACAGAAACACGTATGGTTCAAAAATGTTCCAAAAGTGTTCCACGGAACACTTTTGCCCTAGGGAAAACTTTTAAAGTAACAAAAAAAAACTTGCTTCTGAATTTTGGAACACTTTTGAAACCACCATCTATCATCGCCGACGCGGCCACCACTCGCCGCCTCGCTAGTCGTCGGCCGCCGCCACGGCGCCCGCTGCCGCCGGTCGCCGTCGCCCGCGATTGAAAAAAGTACTTTTTTTTTTACTTACTAAACGCGTTTTTTCTCCAAAAATTGTAACTGGGAACAGAAATACAAAACAAATGTTTCTGTTCAAAAAATCCTCCCAAGAACAGAAACGCTTCCATATGCAACCTCAGCGTAGCTGTTGATGCAGAAGGAGCACCAACGTAGCAATATGGGCAAATAGAAAGTAGGGAGTAGAAAGGAAAAGCCTACGAACGTCCTGTTTGACTTGTGCCCATATAATTTGATTTGTCCGTCGAGGTCTTTGACCCGAAACAAGACCCGACCCGACCGGACCCGATATCATTTGACTTGTGCCCATACCAATGCCACGGACAAATCAAAGACCTCGACGGACGATCTGGGAATTTGAAATGCTGACGAAGAGAGCTTCCATCAGCAAATTCTGCAATTCGACTTTTCATCCAGATTACCTAAAAGACGAAGAAGGCAAACACATAATCCAGGTGTCCATGCCAGCCTCATTGAATTACGGGTTGGGATGCTCTGGCTGCATATGGATGGTAGTCAGGGAAAGTGTTTCTATTCCAAAAATGTTTCGGGAACACATTTGGAACAGAAACGCGTATGGTTCAAAAATGTTCCAAAAGTGTTCCACGGAACACTTTTGCGCTAGGGAACACTTTTGAAGGAACAAAAAAAAACTTGCTTCTGAATTTTGGAACACTTTTGAAACCACCATCCATCATCGCCGATGCGGCCACCACTCGCCGCCTCGCTAGTTTTCGGCCGCCGCCAGGGCGCCCGCTGCTGCTGGTCGCTTTCGCACGCGATTGAAAAAAGTAATTTTTTTTTACTTAACAAACGCGTTTTTTCTCCAAAAATTGTAGCTGGGAACAGAAATACAAAAAAAAAATGTTTATGTTCAAAAATTCCTCCCAAGAACAGAAACGCTACCATACGCAGCCTCAGCGTAGCTGTTGATGCAGAAGGGGCAGCAACGTAGCAATTTGGGCAAATAGAAAGTAGGGAGTAGAAAGGAAAAGCCTACGAACGTCCTGTTTGACTTGTGCCCGAATAATTTGATTTGTCCGTCGAGGTCATTGACCCGAAACAAGACCCCACCTGACCCGATATCATTTGACTTGTGCCCATACCAATGCCACGGACAAATCAAAGACCTCGACGGACGATATGGGAATTTGAAATGCTGACGAAGAGAGCTTCCATCAGCAAATTCTGCAATTCGACTTTTCAACCAGATTACCTAAAAGAGGAAGAAGGCAAACACATAATCCAGGTGTCCATGCCAGCCTCATTGAATTACGGGTTGGGATGCTCTGGCTGCGTATGGATGGTAGTCAGGGAAAGAGTTTCCATTTCCACAAATGTTTCGGGGACACATTTGGAACAGAAACGCATATGGTTCAAAAATGTTCCAAAAGTGTTCCACGGAACACTTTCACGCTAAGGAACACTTTTGAAGGGACAAAAAAAAAACTTGCTTCTGAATTTTGGAACACTTTTGAAACCACCATCGATCATCGCCGATGCGGCCCCCACTCGCCGCCTCGCTATTCGTCGGCCGCCGCCTCGGCGCCCGCTGCTGCCGGTCGCCGTCGCCCGCGATTGAAAAAAGTACTTTTTTTTTATTTACCAAACGCGTTTATTCTCCAAAAATTGTAGCTGGGAACAGAAATACAAAAAAAATGTTTCTGTTCAAAAAATCCTCCCAAGAACAGAAACGCTACCATACGCAGCCTCAGCGTAGCTGTTGATGCAGAAGGAGCAGCAACGTAGCAATTTGGGCAAATAGAAAGTAGGGAGTAGAAAGGAAAAGCCTACGAACGTCCTGTTTGACTTGTGCCCATGTAATTTGATTTGTCCGTCGAGGTCTTTGACCCGAAACAAGACCCGACCCGACCCGATATCATTTGACTTGTGCCCATACCAATGCCACGGACAAATCAAAGACCTCGACGAACGATCTGGGAATTTGAAATGCTGACGAAGGGAGCTTCCATCAGCAAATTCTGCAATTCGACTTTTCATCCGGATTACCTAAAAGAGGAAGAAGGCAAATACATAATCCAGGTGTCCATGCCAGCCTCATTGAATTACGGGTTGGGATGCTCTGGCTGCGTATGGATGGCAGTCAGGGAAAGTGTTTCTATTCCAAAAATGTTTCGGGAACACATTTGGAACATAAACGCGTATGGTTCAAAAATGTTCCAAAAGTGTTCCACGGAACACTTTTGCGCTAGGGAACACTTTTGAAGGTACAAAAAAAAACTTGCTTCTGAATTTTGGCACATTTTTGAAACCACCATCCATCATCGCCGATGCGGCCACCACTCGCCGCATCGCTAGTCGTCGGCCGCCGCCACGGCGCCCGCTGCTGCCGGTTGCCGTCGTCCGCGATTGAAAAAAGTACTTTTTTTTTTACTTACCAAACGCGTTTTTTCTCCAAAAATTGTTGCTGGGAACAGAAATTAAAAAAAAAATGTTTCTGTTCAAAAAATCCTCCCAAGAACAGAAACGCTACTATACGCAGCCTCAGCGTAGCTGTTGATGCAGAAGGAGCAGCAACGTAGCAATTTGGGCAAATAGAAAGTAGGGAGTAGAAAGGAAAAGCCTACGACCGTCCTGTTTGACTTGTGGCCATATAATTTGATTCGTCCGTCGAGGTCTTTGACCTGAAACAAGACCCGACCCGACCCGATATCATTTGACTTGTGCCCATACTAAAGCCATGGACAAATCAAAGACCTCGACGGACGATCTGGGAATTTGAAATGCTGACGAAGAGAGCTTCCACCAGCAAATTCTGCAATTCCACTTTTCATCCGGATTACCTAAAAGAGGAAGAAGGCAAACACATAATCCAGGTGTCCATGCCAGCCTCATTGAATTACGGGTTGGGATGCTCTGGCTGCGTATGGATGGTAGTCAGGGAAAGTGTTTCTATTCCAAAAATGTTTCGGGAACACATTTGGAACAAAAACGCGTATGGTTAAAAAATGTTGCAAAAGTGTTCCACGGAACACTTTTGCGCTAGGGAACACTTTTGATGGAACAAAAAAAAACTTGCTTCTGAATTTTGGAACACTTTTGAAACCACCATCCATCATCGCCGACGCGGCCACCACTCCCCGCCTCGCTATTTGTCGGCCGCCGCCTCGGTGCCCGCTGCTGCCGGTCACCGTCGCCCGCGAATGAAAAAAGTATTTTTTTTTTTACTTACCAAACGCGTTTTTTCTCCAAAAATTGTAGCTGGGAACAGAAATACAAAAAAAATCTTTATGTTCAAAAAATCCTCCCAAGAACAGAAACGCTACCATACGTAGCCTCAGCGTAGCTGTTGATGCAGAAGGAGCAGCAACGTAGCAATTTGGGCAAATAGAAAGTAGGGAGTAGAAAGGAAAAGCCTACGAATGTCCTGTTTGACTTGTGCCCTTATAATTTGATTTGTCCGTCGAGGTCTTTGACCCGAAACAAGACCCGACCCGACCCGACCCGATATCATTTGACTTGTGCCCATACCAATGCCTCGGACAAATCAAAGACCTCGACGAACGATCTGGGAATTTGAAATGCTAACGAAGAGAGCTTCCATCAGCAAATTCTGCAATTCGACTTTTCATCCGGATTACCTAAAAGAGGAAGAAGGCAAACACATAATCCAGGTGTCCATACCAACCTCATTGAATTACCGGTTGGGATGCTCTGGCTGCGTATGGATGGTAGTCAAGGAAAGTGTTTCTATTCCAAAAATGTTTCGGGAACACATTTGGAACAGAAACGCGTATGGTTCAAAAATTTTCCAAAAGTGTTCCACGGTATACTTTTGCGCTAGGGAACACTTTTGAAGGAACAAAAAAAAAACTTGCTTCTAAGTTTTGGAACACTTTTGAAACCCTCATCTATCATCGCCGACGCGGCCACCACACGCCGCCTCGCTTGTCGTCGGCCGCCGCCAGGGCGCCCGCTGCTGCCGGTCGCCGTCGCCGGTGATTGAGAAAAGTACTTTTTTTTTACTTACCAAACGCGTTTTTTCTACAAAAATTGTAGCTGGGAACAGAAATACAAAAAAAATGTTTCTGTTCAAAAAATCCTCCCAAGAACAGAAACATTACCATACGCAGCCTCAGCGTAGCTGTTGATGCAGAAGGAGCAGCAACGTAGCAATTTGGGCAAATATAAATTAGGGAGTAGAAAGGAAAAGCCTACGAACGTCCTGTTTGACTTGTGCCCATATAATTTGATTTTTTCGTCGAGGTCATTGACCCGAAACAAGACCCGACCCGACCCGATATCATTTGACTTGTGCCCATACCAATGCCACGGACAAATTAAAGACCTCGACGAACGATCTGGGAATTTGAAATGCTGACGAAGAGAGCTTCCATCAGCAAATTCTGCAATTCGACTTTTCATCCAGATTAGCTAAAAGAGGAAGAAGGCAAACACATAATCCAGGTGTCCATACCAGCCTCATTGAATTACGGGTTGGGATGCTCTGGCTGCGTATGGATGGCAGTCAGGGAAAGTGTTTCTATTCCAAAAATGTTTCGGGAACACATTTGGAACAAAAACGCGTATGGTTCAAAAATGTTCCAAAAGTGTTCCACGGAACACTTTTACGCTAGGGAACACTTTTGAAGGCACAAAAAAAAACTTACTTCTGAATTTTGGAACATTTTTGAAACTACCATCCATCATCGCCGATGTGGCCACCACTCGCCGCCTCGCTATTCGTCGGCCGCCGCCACGGCGCCCGCTGCTGCCGGTCGCCGTCGCCCGCGATTGAAAAAAGTACTTTTTTGTTACTTACCAAACGCGTTTTTTCTCCAAAAATTGTAGCTGGGAACAGAAATACAAAAAAAAATGTTTCTATTCAAAAAATCCTCTCAAGAACAGAAACGCTACCATACGCAGCCTCAGCGTAGCTGTTGATGCAGAGGGGGCGGCAACGTAGCAATTTGGGCAAATAGAAAGTAGGGAGTAGAAAGGAAAAGCCCACGAACGTCCTGTTTGACTTGTGGCCATATAATTTGATTTGTCCGTCGAGGTCTTTGACCCGAAACAAGACCCGACCCGACCCGATATCATTTGACTTGTTCCCATACCAATGCCACGGACAAATCAAAGACCTCGACGGACGATCTGGGAATTTGAAATGCTGACGAAGAGAGCTTCCACCAGCAAATTCGGCAATTAGACTTTTCATCCGGATTACCTAAAAAAGGAAGAAGGCAAACACATAATCCAGGTGTCCATGCCAGCCTCATTGAATTACGGGTTGGGATGCTCTGGCTGCGTATGGATGGTAGTCAGGGAAAATGTTTCTATTCCAAAAATGTTTCGGTAACACCTTTGGAACAAAAACGCGTATGGTTCAAAAATATTCCAAAAGTGTTCCACGGAACACTTTTGCGCTAGGGAACACTTTTGAAGGAACAAAAAAAAACTTGCTTCTGAATTTTGGAACACTTTTGAAACCACCATCCATCATCGCCGACGCGGCCACCACTCGACGCCTCGCTAGTCGTCAGCCGCCGCCCCGGCGCCCGCTGCTGCCGGTCGCCGTCGCCCGCGATTGAAAAAAGTACTTTTTTTTTACTTACCAAACGCGTTTTTTCTCCAAAAATTGGAGCTGGGAACAGAAATACAAAAAAAATGTTTCTGTTCAAAAAATCCTCCCAAGAACAGAAACGCTACCATACGCAGCCTCAGCGTAGCTGTTGATGCAGAAGGAGCAACAACGTAGCAATTTGGGCAAATAGAAAGTAGGGAGTAGAAAGGAAAAGCCTACGAACGTCCTGTTTGACTTGTGCCCATATAATTTGATTTGTCCGTCGAGGTCTTTGACCCGAAACAAGACCCGACAAGACCCGATATCATTTGACTTGTGCCCATACCAATGCCACGGACAAATCAAAGACCTCGACGGACGATCTGGGAATTTGAAATGCTGACGAAGAGAGCTTCCACCAGCAAATTCTGCAATTCGACTTTTCATCCGGATTACCTAAAAGAGGAAGAAGGCAAACACATAATCCAGGTGTCCATGCCAGCCTCATTGAATTACGGGTTGGGATGCTTTGGCTGCGTATGGATGGAAGTCAGGGAAAGTGTTTCTATTCCAAAAATGTTTCGGGAACACATTTGGAACATAAGTGCGTATGGTTCAAAAATGTTCCAAAAGTGTTCCACGGAACCCTTTTACGCTAGGGAACACTTTTGAAGGGACAAAAAAAAACTTGCTTCTGAATTTTGGAACACTTTTGAAACAACCATCGATCGTCGCCGAAGCAGCCACCACTCGACGCCTCGCTAGTCGTCGGCCGCCGCCCCAGCGCCCGCTGCTGCCGGTCGCCATCGCCCGCGATTGAAAAAAGAACTTTTTTTTTACTTACCAAACGCGTTTTTTCTCCAAAAATTGTAGCTGGGAACAGAAATACAAAAAAATTATTTCTGTTCAAAAAATCCTCCCAAGAACAGAAACGGTACCATACGCAGGCTCAACGTAGCTGTTGATGCAGAAGGAGCAGCAACGTAGCAATTTGGGCAAATAGAAAGTAGGGAGTAGAAAGGAAAAGCCTACGAACGTCCTGTTTGACTTGTGCCCATATAATTTGATTTGTCCGTCGAGGTCTTTGACCCGAAACAAGACCCGACCCGACCCGATATCATTTGACTTGTGCCCATACCAATGCCACGGACAAATCAAAGACCTCGACGGACGATCTGGGAATTTGAAATGCTGACGAAGAGAGCTTCCACCAGCAAATTCTGCAATTCGACTCTTCATCCGGATTACCTAAAAGAGGAAGAAGGCAAACACATAATCCAGGTGTCGATGCCAGCCTCATTGAATTACGGGTTGGGATGCTCTGGCTGCGTATGGATGGCAGTCATGGATAGTGTTTCTATTCCAAAAATGTTTCGGGAACACATTTGGAACAGAAACGCGTATGGTTCAAAAATGTTCCAAAAGTGTTCCATGGAACACTTTTGCGCTAGGGAACACATTTGAAGGAACAAAAAAAAACTTGCTTCTGAATTGTGGAACACTTTTGAAACCAACAACTATCATCGCCGACGCGGCCACCACTCGCCGCCTCGCTAGTCGTCGGTCGCCGCCACGGCTCCCGCTGCTGCCGGTCGCCGTCGCCCGTGATTGAAAAAGTACTTTTTTTTTTACTTACCAAACGCGTTTTTTCTCCAAAAATTGTAGCTGGGAACAGAAATACAAAAAAAATGTTTCTGTTCAAAAACTCCTCCCAAGAACAGAAACGTTACCATACGCAGGCTTAGCGTAGCTGTTGATGCTGAAGGAGCAGCAACGTAGCAATTTGGGCAAATAGAAAGTAGGGAGTAGAAAGGAAAAGCCTACGAACGTCCTGTTTGACTTGTGCCCATATAATTTGATTTGTCCGTCGAGGTCTTTGACCCGAAACAAGACACGACCCGACCCGATATCTTTTGACTTGTGCCCATACCAATGCCACGGACAAATCAAAGACCTCGACGGACGATCTGGGAATTTGAAATGCTGACGAAGAGAGCTTCCATCAGCAAATTCTGCAATTCGACTTTTCATCCGGATTCCCTAAAAGAGGAAGAAGGCAAACACATAATCCAGGTGTCCACGCCAGCCTCTTTGAATTACGGGATGGGATGCTCTGGCTGCGTATGGATGGTAGTCAGGGAAAGTGTTTCTATTCCAAAAATGTTTCGGGAACACATTTGGAACAGAAACGCGTATGGTTCAAAAATGTTCCAAAAGTGTTCCACGGAACACTTTTACGCTAGGGAACACTTTTGAAGGGACAAAAAAAACTTGCTTCTGAATTTTGGAGCACTTTTGAAACAACCATCGATCGTCGCCGACGCGGCCACCACTCGACGCCTCGCTAGTCTTCGGCCGCCGCCCCGGCGCCCGCTGCTTCCGGTCGCCGTCGCCCGCGATTGAAAAAAGTACTTTTTTTTTACTTACCAAACGCGTTTTTTCTCCAAAAATTGTAGTTGGGAACAGAAATACAAAAAAATTGTTTCTGTTCAAAAAATCCTCCCAAGAACAGAAACGGTACCATACGCAGCCTCAGCGTAGCTGTTGATGCAGAAGGAGCAGCAACGTAGCAATTTGGGCAAATAGAAAGTAGGGAGTAGAAAGGAAAAGCCTACGAACGTCCTGTTTGACTTGTGCCCATATAATTTGATTTGTCCGTCGAGGTCTTTGACCCGAAACAAGACCCGACCCGACCCGATATCATTTGACTTGTGCCCATACCAATGCCACGGACAAATCAAAAACCTCGACGAACGATCTGGGAATTTGAAATGCTAACGAAGAGAGCTTCCACCAGCAAATTCTGCAATTCGACTTTTCATCCGGATTACCTAAAAGAGGAAGAAGGCAAACACATAATCCAGGTGTCCATGCCAGCCTCATTGAATTACGGGTTGGGATGCTCTGGCTGCGTATGGATGGTAGTCAGGGAAAATGTTTCTATTCCAAAAATGTTTCGGGAACACCTTTGGAACAAAAACGCGTATGGCTCAAAAATGTTCCAAAAGTGTTCCACGGAACACTTTTGCTCTAAGGAACACTTTTGAAGGAACAAAAAAAAACTTGCTTCTGAATTTTGTAACCCTTTTGAAACCACCATCCATCATCGCCGACACGGCCACCACTCGACGCCTCGCTAGCAGTCGGCCGCCGCCTCGGCGCCCGCTGCTGGCGGTCGCTGTCGCCCGCGATTGAAAAAAGTACTTTTTTTTTACTTACCAAACGCGTTTTTTCTCGAAATATTGTAGCTGGGAACAGAAATACAAAAAAAGTGTTTCTGTTCAAAAACTCCTCCCAAGAACAGAAACGTTACCATACGCAGCCTTAGCGTAGCTGTTGATGCTGAAGGAGCAGCAACGTAGCAATTTGGGCAAATAGAAAGTAGGGAGTAGAAAGGAAAAGCCTACGAACGTCCTGTTTGACTTGTGCCCATATAATTTGATTTGTCCGTCGAGGTTTTTGACCCGAAACAAGACACGACCCGACCCGATATCATTTGACTTGTGCCCATACCAATGCCACGGACAAATCAAAGACCTCGACGGACGATCTGGGAATTTGAAATGCTGACGAAGAGAGCTTCCATCAGCAAATTCTGCAATTCGACTTTTCATCTGGATTCCCTAAAAGAGGAAGAAGGCAAACACATAATCCAGGTGTCCACGCCAGCCTCTTTGAATTACGGGATGGGATGCTCTGGCTGCGTATGGATGGTAGTCAGGGAAAGTGTTTCTATTCCAAAAATGTTTCGGGAACACATTTGGAACAGAAACGCGTATGGTTCAAAAATGTTCCAAAAGTGTTCCACGGAACACTTTTACGCTAGGGAACACTTTTGAAGGGACAAAAAAAAACTTGCTTCTGAATTTTGGAGCACTTTTGAAACAACCATCGATCGTCGCCGACGCGGCCACCACTCGACGCCTCGCTAGTCGTCGGCCACCGCCCCGGCGCCCGCTGCTGCCGGTCGCCGTCGCCCGCTGCTGCCGGTCGCCGTCGCCCGCGATTGAAAAAAGTACTTTTTTTTTACTTAGCAAACGCGTTTTTTCTCCAAAAATTGTAGCTGGGAACAGAAATACAAAAAAAATATTTCTGTTCAAAAAATCCTCCCAAGAACAGAAACGGTACCATACGCAGCCTCAGCGTAGCTGTTGATGCAGAAGGAGCAGCAACGTAGCAATTTGGGCAAATAGAAAGTAGGGAGTAGAAAGGAAAAGCCTACGAACGTCCTGTTTGACTTGTGCCCATATAATTTGATTTGTCCGTCGAGGTCTTTGACCCGAAACAAGACCCGACCCGACCCGATATCATTTGACTTGTGCCCATACCAATGCCACGGACAAATCAAAAACCTCGACGAACGATCTGGGAATTTGAAATGCTGACGAAGAGAGCTTCCACCAGCAAATTCTGCAATTCGACTTTTCATCCGGATTACCTAAAAGAGGAAGAAGGCAAACACATAATCCAGGTGTCCATGCCAGCCTCATTGAATTACGGGTTGGGATGCTCTGGCTGCGTATGGATGGTAGTCAGGGAAAAGGTTTCTATTCCAAAAATGTTTCGGGAACACCTTTGGAACAAAAACGCGTATGGCTCAAAAATGTTCCAAAAGTGTTCCACGGAACACTTTTGCGCTAAGGAACACTTTTGAAGGAACAAAAAAAAACTTGCTTCTGAATTTTGGAACACTTTCGAAACCACCATCCATCATCGCCGACACGGCCAGCACTCGACGCCTCGCTAGTAGTCGGCCGCCGCCTCGGCGCCCGCTGCTGGCGGTCGCTGTCGCCCGCGATTGAAAGAAGAACTTTTTTTTTTACTTACCAAACGCGTTTTCTCTCCAAAAATTGTAGCTGGGAACAGAAATACAAAAAAAATATTTCTGTTCAAAAAATCCTCCCAAGAACAGAAAAGCTACCATACGCAGCCTCAGCGTAGCTGTTGATGTAGAAGGAGCAGCAACGTAGCAATTTGGGCAAATAGAAAGTACGGAGTAGAAAGGAAAAGCCTACGAACGTCCTATTTGACTTGTGCCCATATAATTTGATTTGTCTGTCGAGGTCTTTGACCCGAAACAAGACCCAACCCCACCCGATATCATTTGACTTGTGCCCATACCAATGCCACGGACAAATCAAAGACCTCGACGAACGATCTGGGAATTTGAAATGCTGACGAAGAGAGCTTCCATCAGCAAATTCTGCAATTCGACTTTTCATCCGGATAACCTAAAAGAGGAAAAAGGCAAACACATAATCCAGGTGTCCATGCCAACCTCCTTGAATTACGGGTTGGGATGCTCTGGCTGCGTATGGATGGTAGTCAGGGAAAGTGTTTCTATTCCAAAAATGTTTCGGGAACACATTTGGAACAGAAACGCGTATGGTTCAAAAATGTTCCAAAAGTGTTCCACGGATCACTTTTGCGCTAGGGAACACTTTTGAAGGAACAAAAAAAAATTTGCTTCTGAATTTTGGAACACTTTTGAAACCCCCATCTATCATCTCCGACGCGGCCACCACTCGCCGCCTCGCTTGTCGTCGGCCGCCGCCACGGCGTCCGCTGCTGCCGGTCGCCGTCGCCCGCGATTGAAAAAAGAACTTTTTTTTTACTTACCAAACGCGTTTTTTCTCCAAAAATTGTTGCTGGGAACAGAAATACAAAAAAAATATTTCTGTTCAAAAAATCCTCCCAAGAACAGAAACATTACCATACGCAGCCTCAGCGTAGCTGTTGATGCAGAAGGAGCAGCAACATAGCAATTTGGGCAAATAGAAAGTAGGGAGTAGGAAGGAAAAGCCTACGAACGTTCTGTTTGACTTGTGCCCATATAATTTGATTTGTCCGTCGAGGTCATTGACCCGAAACAAGACCCGACCCGACCCGATATCATTTGACTTGTGCCCATACCAATGCCACAGACAAATCAAAGACCTCGACGGACGATCTGGGAATTTGAAATGCTGACGAAGAGAGCTTCCATCAGTAAATTCTGCAATTCGACTTTTCATCCGGATTAGCTAAAAGAGGAAGACGGCAAACACATAATCCAGGTGTCCATGCCAGCCTCATTGAATTACGGGGTGGGATGCTCTGGCTGCGTATGGATGGCAGTCAGGGAAAGTGTTTCTGTTCCAAAAATGTTTCGGGAACACATTTGGAACATAACCGCGTTTGGTTCAAAAATGTTCCAAAAGTGTTCCACGGAACACTTTTACGCTAGGGAACACTTTTGAAGGCACAAAAAAAAACTTGCTTCTGAATTTTGGAACATTTTTGAAACCACCATCCATCATCACCGATGCGGCCACCACTCGCCGCCTCGCTAGTCGTCGGCCGCCGCCACGGCGCCCGCTGCTGCCGGTCGCCGTCGCCCGCGATTGAAAAAAGTCCTTTTTTTTTTACTTACCAAACGCGTTTTTTCTCCAAAAATTGTAGCTGGGAACAGAAATACAAAAAAAAATATTTCTGTTCAAAAAATCCTCCCAAGTACAGAAACGCTACCATACGCAGCCTCAGCGTAGCTGTTGATGCAGAAGGAGCAGCAACGTAGCAATTTGGGCAAATAGAAAGTAGGGAGTAGAAAGGAAAAGCCTACGAACGTCCTGATTGACTTGTGCCCATATAATTTGATTTGTCCGTCGAGGTCTTTGACCCGAAACAAGAACCGACCCGACCCGATATCATTTGACTTGTGCCCATACCAACGCCACGGACAAATCAAAGGCCTCGACGAACGATCTGGGAATTTGAAATGCTGACGAAGAGAGCTACCATCAGCAAATTCTGCAATTCGACTTTTCATCCGGATTACCTAAAAGAGGAAGAAGGCAAACACATAATCCAGGTGTCCATGCCAACCTCCTTGAATTACGGGTTGGGATGCTCTGGCTGCGTATGGATGGTAGTCAGGGAAAGTGTTTCTATTCCAAAAATGTTTCGGGAACACATTTGGAACAGAAACGCGTATGGTTCAAAAATGTTCCAAAAGTGTTCCACGGAACACTTTTGCGCTAGGGAACACTTTTGAAGGAACAAAAAAAAACTTGCTTCTGAATTTTGGAACACTTTTGAAACCACCATCCATCATCGCCGACGCGGCCGACACTCGCCGCCTCGCTAGTCGTCGGCCACCGCCACGGCGCCCGCTGCTGACGGTCGCCGTCGCCCGTGATTGAAAAAAGTACTTTTTTTTTATTTACCAAACGCATTTTTTCTCCAAAAATTGTAGCTGGGAACAGAAATACAAAAAAAATATTTCTGTATAAAAAATCCTCCCAAGAACAGAAACGCTACCATACGCAGCCTCAGCGTAGCTGTTGATGCAGAAGGAGCAGCAACGTAGCAATTTGGGCAAATAGAAAGTAGGGAGTAGAAAGGAAAAGCCTACGAACGTCCTGTTTGACTTGTGCCCATATAATTTGATTCGTCCGTCGAGGTCTTTGACCCGAAACAAGACCCGACCCGACCCGATATCATTTGACTTGTGCCCATACCAATGCCACGGACAAATCAAAGACCTCGACGGATGATCTGGGAATTTGAAATGCTAACGAAGAGAGATTCCATCAGCAAATTCTGCAATTCGACTTTTCATCCGGATTACCTAAAAGAGGAAGAAGGCAAACACATAATCCAGGTGTCCATGCCCGCCTCATTGAATTGCGGGTTGGGATGCTCTGGCTGCGTATGGATGGTAGTCAGGGAAAGTGTTTCTATTCCAAAAATGTTTCGGGAACACATTTGGAATAGAAATGCTAATGGTTCAAAAATGTTCCAAAAGTGTTCCATGGAACACTTTTGCGCTAGGGAACACATTTGAAGGAACAAAAAAAAACTTGCTTCTGAATTTTGGAACACTTTTGAAACCACCATCTATCATCGCCGACGCGGCCACCACTCGCCGCCTCGCTAGTCGTCGGCCACCGCCACAGCTCCCGCTGCTGCCGGTCGCCGTCGCCCGTGATTGAAAAAGTACTTTTTTTTTACTTACCAAACGCGTTTTTTCTCCAAAAATTGTAGCTGGGAACAGAAATACAAAAAGAATGTTTCTGTTCAAAAAATCCTCCCAAGAACAGAAACGTTACCATACGCAGCCTCAGCGTAGCTATTGATGCAGAAGGAGCAGCAACATAGCAATTTGGGCAAATAGAAAGTAGGGAGTAGAAAGGAAAAGCCTACGAACGTCCTGTTTGACTTGTGCCCATATAATTTGATTCGTCCGTCGAGGTCTTTGACCCGAAACAAGACCCGACCCGACCCGATATCATTTGACTTGTGCCCATACCAATGCCACGGACAAATCAAAGACCTCGACGGATGATCTGGGAATTTGAAATGCTAACGAAGAGAGATTCCATCAGCAAATTCTGCAATTCGACTTTTCATCCGGATTACCTAAAAGAGGAAGAAGGCAAACACATAATCCAGGTGTCCATGCCAGCCTCATTGAATTACGGGTTGGGATGCTCTGGTTGCGTATGGATGGTAGTCAGGGAAAGTGTTTCTATTCCAAAAATGTTTCGGGAACACATTTGGAACAGAAACGCGTATGGTTCAAAAATGTCCCAAAAGTGTTCCATGGAAAACTTTTGCGCTAGGGAACACATTTGAAGGAACAAAAAAAAACTTGCTTATGAATATTTGAACACTTTTGAAACCACCATCTATCATCGCCGACGCGGCCGCCACTCGCCGCCTCGCTAGTCGTCGACCGCCGCCCCGGCTCCCGCTGCTGCCGGTCGGCGTCGCCCGTGATTGAAAAAGTACTTCTTTTTTTACTTACCAAACGCGTTTTTTCTCCAAAAATTGTGGCTGGGAACAGAAATACAGAAAAAATGTTTCTGTTCAAAAACTCCTCCCAAGAACAGAAACGTTACCATACGCAGCCTCAGCGTAGCTGTTGATGTAGAAGGAGCCGCAACGTAGCAATTTGGGCAAATAGAAAGTAGGGAGTAGAAAGGAAAAGCCTACGAACGTCCTGTTTGACTTGTGCCCATTTAATTTGATTTGTCCATCGAGGTCTTTGACCCGAAACAAGACCCGACCCGACCCGATATCATTTGACTTATGCCCATAACAATGCCACGGACAAATGAAAGACCTCGACGGACGATCTGGGAATTTGAAATGCTGACGAAGAGAGCTTCCATCAGCAAATTCTGCAATTCGACTTTTATCCGGATTACCTAATAGAGGAAGAAGGCAAACACATAATCCAGGTGTCCATGCGAGCCTCATTGAATTACGGGTTGGGATGCTCTGGCTGCGTATGGATGGTAGTCAGGGAAAGTGTTTCTATTCCAAAAATGTTTCGGGAACACATTTGGAACAAAAACGCGTATGGTTCAAAAATGTTCCAAAAGTGTTCCACGGAACACTTTTACGCTAGGGAACACTTTTGAAGGAACAAAAAAAAAACTTGCTTCTGAATTTTGGAACACTTTTGAAACCACCATATATCATTGCCGACGCGGCCACCACTGGCCGCCTCGCTAGTCGTCGGCCGCCGCCACAGCGCCCGCTGCTGCCGGTCGCCGTCGCCCGCGATTGTTAAAAGTACTTTTTTTATTTACTTACCAAACGAGTTTTTTCTCCAAAAATTGTAGCTGGGAACAGGAATACAAAAAAAATGTTTCTGTTAAAAAACTCCTCGCAAGAACAGAAACGCTACCATACGCAGCCTCAGCGTAGCTGTTGATGCAGAAGGAGCAGCAACGTAGCAATTTGGGCAAATAGAAAGGAGGGAGTAGAAAGGAAAAGCCTACGAACGTACTGTTTGACTTGTGCCCATATAATTTGATTCGTCCGTCGAGGTCTTTGACCCGAAACAAGACCTGACCCGACCCGATATCATTTGACTTGTGCGCACACCAATGCCACGGACAAATCAAAGACCCCGACGGATGATCTGGGAATTTGAAATGCTGACGAAGAGAGATTCCATCAGCAAATTCTGCAATTCGACTTTTCATCCGGATTACCTAAAAGAGGAAGAAGGAAAACACATAATCCCGGTGTCCATGCCAGCCTCATTGAATTACGGGTTGGGATGCTCTGGCTGCGTATGGATGGCAGTCATGGATAGTGTTTCTATTCCAAAAATGTTTCGGGAACACATTTGGAACAGAAACGCGTATGGTTCAAAAATGTTCCAAAAGTGTTTCATGGAACACTTTTCCGCTAGGGAACACATTTGAAGGAACAAAAAAAAACTTGCTTCTGAATTTTGGAACACTTTTGAAACCACCATCTATCATCGCCGACGCGACCACCACTCCCCGCCTCGCTAGTCGTCGGCCGCCGCCACGGCTCCCGCTGCACCCGGTCGCCGTCGCCCGTGATTGAAAAAGTACTTTTTTTTTACTTACCAAACGCGTTTTTTCTCCAAAAATTGTAGCTGGGAACAGAAATACAAAAAAAATGTTTCTGTTCAAAAACTCCTCCCAAGAACAGAAACGTTACCATACGCAGCCTCAGCGTAGCTGTTGATGCAGAAGGAGCAGCAACGTAGCAATTTGGGCAAATAGAAAGTAGGGAGTAGAAAGGAAAAGCCTACGAACGTCCTGTTTGACTTGTGCCCATATAATTTGATTTGTCCGTCGAGGTCTTTGACCCGAAACAAGACCCGACCCGACCCGATATCATTTGACTTGTGCCCATACCAATGCCACGGACAAATCAAAGACCTCGACGGACGATCTGGGAATTTGAAATGCTGACGAAGAGAGCTTCCATCAGCAAATTCTGCAATTCGACTTTTCATTCGGATTACCTAAAAGAGGAAGAAGGCAAACACATAATCCAGGTGTCCATGCCAGTCTCATTGAATTACGGGTTGGGATGCTCTGGCTGCATATTGATGGTAGTCAGGGAAAGTGTTTCTATTCCAAAAATGTTTCGGGAACACATTTGGAACAAAAACGCGTATGGTTCAAAAATGTTCCAAAAGTGTTCCACGGAACACTTTTACGCTAGGGAACACTTTTGAAGGAACAAAAAAAAACTTGCTTCTGAATTTTGGAACACTTTTGAAACCACCATCCATCATCGCCGACGCGGCCACCACTCGCCGCCTCGCTAGTCGTCGGCCGCCGCCACGGCGCTCGCTGCTGCCGGTCGCCGTTGCCCGCGATTGGAAAAAGCACTTTTTTTTTACGTACCAAACGCGTTTTTTCTCCAAAAATTGTAGCTGGGAACAGAAATACAAAAAAAATGTTTCTGTTCAAAAACTCCTCCCAAGAACAGAATCGTTACCATACGCAGCCTCAGCGTAGCTGTTGATGCAGAAGGAGCAGCAACGTAGCAATTTGGGCAAATAGAAAGTAGGGAGTAGAAAGGAAAAGCCTACGAACGTCCTGTTTGACTTGTGCCCATATAATTTGATTTGTCCTTCGAGGTCTTTGACCCGAAACAAGACCCGACCCAACCCGATATCATTTGACTTGTGCCCATACCAATGCCACGGACAAATCAAAGGCCTCGACGGACGATCTGGGAATTTGAAATGCTGACGAAGCGAGCTTCCATCAGCAAATTCTGCAATTCGACTTTTCATCCGGATTAGCTAAAAGAGGAAGAAGGCAAACACATAATCCAGGTGTCCATGCCAGCCTCATTGAATTACGGGTTGGGATGCTCTGGCTGCGTATGGATGGTACTCAGGGAAAGTGTTTCTATTCGAAAAATGTTTCGGGAACACATTTGGAACAGAAACGCGTATGGTTCAAAAATGTTCCAAAAGTGTTCCACATAACACTTTTGCGCTAGGGAACACTTTAGAAGGACAAAAAAAAAACTTGCTTCTGAATTTTGGAGCACTTTTGAAACCACCATCCATCATCGCCGTCGCGGCCACCACTCGCCGCCTCGCTAGTCGTCTGCCGCCGCCACGGCGCCCGCTGCTGCCGGTCGCCGTCGCCCGCGAATGAAAATAGTACTTTTTTTTACTTATCAAACGCGTTTTTTCTGCAAAAATTGTAGCTGGGAACAGAAATACAAAAAAAAAATGTTTCTGTTCAAAAAATCCTCCCAAGAACAGAAATGCTACCATACACAGCCTCAGCGTAGCTGTTGATGCAGAAGGAGCAGCAACGTAGCAATTTGGGCAAATAGAAAGTAGGGAGTAGAAAACAAAAGCCTACGAACGTCCTGTTTGACTTGTGCCCATATAATTTGATTTGTCCGTCGAGGTCTTTGACCCGAAACAAGACCCGACCCGACCCGATATCATTTGACTTGTGCCCATACCAATGCCACGGACAAATCAAAGACCTCGACGGACGATCTGGGAATTTGAAATGCTGACGAAGAGAGCTTCCATGAGCAAATTCTGCAATTCGACTTTTCATCCGGATTACCTAAAAGAGGAAGAAGGCAAACACATAATCCTGGTGTCCATGCGAGCCTCATTGATTTACGGGTTGGGATGCTCTGGCTGCGTATGGATGGTAGTCAGGGAAAGTGTTTCTATTCCAAAAATGTTTCGGGAACACATTTGGAACAGAAACGCGTATGGCTCAAAAATATTCCAAAAGTGTTCCACGGAACACTTTTGCGCTAGGGAACACTTTTGAAGGACAAAAAAAAAATTGCTTCTGAATTTTGGAACACTTTTGAAACCACCATCCATCATCGCCGACGCGGCCACCACTCGCCGCCTCGCTAGTCGTCGGCCGTCGCCACAGCGCCCGCTGCTGCCGGTCGCCGTCGCCCGCGATTGAGAAAAGTACTTTTTTTTTTACTTACCAAACGCGTTTTTTCTCCAAAAATTGTAGCTGGGATCAGAAATACAAAAAAAATGTTTCTGTACAAAAACTCCTCCCAAGAACAGAAACATACGCAGCCTCAGCGTAGCTGTTGATGCAGAAGGAGCAGCAACGTAGCAATTTGGGCAAATAGAAAGTATGGACTAGAAAGGAAAAGCCTACGAACGTCCTGTTTGACTTGTGCCCATATAATTTGATTTGTCCGTCGAGGTCTTTGACCCGAAACAAGACCCGACCCGACCCGATATCATTTGACTTGTGCCCATACCAATGCCACGGACAAATCAAAGACCTCGACGGACGATCTTGGAATTTGAAATGCTGACGAAGAGAGCTTCCATCAACAAATTCTGCAATTCGACTTTTCATCCGGATTGCCTAAAAGAGGAAGAAGGCAAACACATAATCCAGGTGTCCATGCCAGCCTCATTGAATTACGGGTTGGGATGCTCTGGCTGCGTATGGATGGTAGTCAAGGAAAGTGTTTCTATTCCAAAAATGTTTCGGGAACACATTTGGAACAGAAACGCGTATGGTTCAAAAATGTTCCAAAAGTGTTCCACGGAACACTTTTACGCTAGGGAACAGTTTTGAAGGAACAAAAAAAAACTTGCTTCTGAATTTTGGAACACTTTTCAAACCACCATCCATCATCGCCGACGCGGCCACCACTCGCCGCCTCGCTAGTCGTAGGCCGGCGCCACGGCGCCCGTTGCTGCCGGACGCCGTCGCCCGCGATTGAAAAAAGAACTTTTTGTTTACTTACCAAACGGGTTTTTTCTCCAAAAATTGTAGCTGGGAACTGAAATACAAAAAAAATGTTTCTGTTCAAAAAATCCTCCCAAGAACAGAAACGCTACCATACGCAGCCTCAGCGTAGCTGTTGATGCAGAAGGAGCAGCAACGTAGCAATTTGGGTAAATAGAAAGTAGGGAGTAGAAAGGAAAAGCCTACGAACGTGTTGTTTGACTTGTGCTCATATAATTTGATTTGTCCGTCGAGGTCTTTGACCCGAAACAAGACCTGACCCGACCCGATATCATTTGACTTGTGCCCATACCAATGCCACGGACAAATCAAAGACCTCGACGACGATCTGGGAATTTGAAATGCTGACGAAGAGAGCTTCCATCAGCAAATTCTGCAATTCGACTTTTCATCTGGATTACCTAAAAGAGGAAGAAGGCAAACACATAATCCAGGTGTCCATGCCAGCCTCATTGAATTACGGGTTGGGATGCTCTGGCTGCGTATGGATGGCAGTCATGGATAGTGTTTCTATTCCAAAAATGTTTCGGGAACACATTTGGAACAGAAACGCGTATGGTTCAAAAATGTTCCAAAAGTGTTTCATGGAACACTTTTCCGCTAGGGAACACATTTGAAGGAACAAAAAAAAACTTGCTTCTGAATTTTGGAACACTTTTGAAACCACCATCTATCATCGCCGACGCGACCACCACTCCCCGCCTCGCTAGTCGTCGGCCGCCGCCACGGCTCCCGCTGCTGCCGGTCGCCGTCGCCCGTGATTGAAAAAGTACTTTTTTTTTACTTACCAAACGCGTTTTTTCACCAAAAATTGTAGCTGGGAACAGAAATACAAAAAAAATGTTTCTGTTCAAAAACTCCTCCCAAGAACAGAAACGTTACCACACGCAGCCTCAGCGTAGCTGTTGATGCAGAAGGAGCAGCAACGTAGCAATTTGGGCAAATAGAAAGTAGGGAGTAGAAAGGAAAAGCCTACGAACGTCCTGTTTGACTTGTGCCCATATAATTTGATTTGTCCGTCGAGGTCTTTGACCCGAAACAAGACCCGACCCGACCCGATATCATTTGACTTGTGCCCATACCAATGCCACGGACAAATAAAAGACCTCGACGGACGATCTGGGAATTTGAAATGCTGACGAAGAGAGCTTCCATCAGCAAATTCTGCAATTCGACTTTTCATCCGGATTCCCTAAAAGAGGAAGAAGGCAAACACAAAATCCAGGTGTCCATGCCAGCCTCATTGAATTACGGGATGGGATGCTCTGGCTGCGTATGGATGGTAGTCAGGGAAGGTGTTTCTATTCCAAAAATGTTTCGGGAACACATTTGGAACAGAAACGCGTATGGTTCAAAAATGTTCCAAAAGTGTTCCACGGAACACTTTTATGCTAGGGAACACTTTTGAAGGAACAAAAAAAAACTTGCTTCTGAATTTTGGAACACTTTTGAAACATCCATCGATCGTCGCCGACGCGGCCACCACTCGACGCCTCGCTAGTCGTCGGCCGCCGCCCCGGCGCCCGCTACTGCCGGTCGCCGTCGCCCGCGATTGAAAAAAGTACTTTTTTTTTACTTACCAAACGCGTTTTTTCTCCAAAAATTGTAGCTGGGAGCAGAAATATAAAAAAAATGTTTCTGTTCAAAAAATCCTCCCAAGAACAGAAACGGTACCATACGCAGCCTCAGCATAGCTGTGGATGCAGATGGAGAAGCAACGTAGCAATTTGGGCAAATAGAAAGTAGGGAGTAGAAAGGAAAAGCCTACGAACGTCCTGTTTGACTTGTGCCCATATAATTTGATTTGTCCGTCGAGGTCTTTGACCCGAAACAAGACCCGACCCGACCCGATATCATTTGACTTGTGCCCATACCAATGCCACGGACAAATCAAAGACCTCGACGGACGATCTGGGAATTTGAAATGCTGACGAAGAGAGCTTCCATCAGCAAATTCTGCAATTCGACTTTTCATCCGGATTCCCTAAAAGTGGAAGAAGGCAAACACAAAATCCAGGTGTCCATGCCAGCCTCATTGAATTACGGGGTGGGATGCTCTGGCTGCGTATGGATGGCAGTCAGGGAAAGTGTTTCTATTCCAAAAATGTTTCGGGAACACATTTGGAACATAAACGCGTATGGTTCAAAAATGTTCCAAAAGTGTTCCACGGAACACTTTTACGCTAGGGAACACTTTTGAAGGCACAAAAAAAAACTTGCTTCTGAATTTTGGAACATTTTTGAAACCACCATCCATCATCACCGATGCGGCCACCACTCGCCGCCTCGCTAGTCGTCGGCCGCCGCCACGGCGCCCGCTGCTGACGGTCGCCATCGCCCGCGATTGAAAAAAGTACTTTTTTTTTTACTTACCAAATGCATTTTTTCTCCAAAAATTGTAGCTGGGAACAGAAATACAAAAAAAAATGTTTCTGTTCAAAAAATCCTCCAAAGTACAGAAACGCTACCATACGCAGCCTCAGCGTAGCTGTTGATGCAGAAGGAGTAGCAACGTAGCAATTTGGGCAAATAGAAAGTAGGGAGTAGAAAGGAAAAGCCTACGAACGTCCTGATTGACTTGTGCCAATATAATTTGATTTGTCCGTCGAGGTCTTTGACCCGAAACAAGACCCGACCCGACCCGATATCATTTGACTTGTGCCCATACCAATGCCACGGACAAATGAAAGGCCTCGACGAACGATCTGGGAATTTGAAATGCTGACGAAGAGAGCTTCCATCAGCAAATTCTGCAATTCGACTTTTCATCCGGATTACCTAAAAGAGGAAGAAGGCAAACACAAAATCCAGGTGTCCATGCCAACCTCATTGAATTACGGGTTGGGATGCTCTGGCTGCGTATGGAAGGTAGTCAGGGAAAGTGTTTCTATTCCAAAAATGTTTCGGGAACACATTTGGAACAGAAACGCGTATGGTTCAAAAATGTTCCAAAAGTGTTCCACGGAACACTTTTGCGCTAGGGAACACTTTTGAAGGAACAAAAAAAAAACTTGCTTCTGAATTTTGGAACACTTTTGAAACCACCATCCATCATCGCCGACGCGGCCGCCACTCGCCGCCTCGCTAGTCGTCGGCCGCCGCCACGGCGCCCGCTGCTGACGGTCGCCGTCGCCCGCGATTGAAAAAAGTACTTTTTTTTTACTTACCAAACGCATTTTTTCTCCAAAAATTGTAGCTGGGAACAGAAATACAAAAAAAAATGTTTCTGTTCAAAAAATCCTCCCAAGAACAGAAACGCTACCATACGCAGCCTCAGCGTAGCTGTTGATGCAGAAGGAGCAGCAACGTAGCAATTTGGGCAAATAGAAAGTAGGGAGTAGAAAGGAAAAGCCTACGAACGTCCTGATTGACTTGTGCCCATATAATTTGATTTGTCCGTCGAGGTCTTTGACCCGAAACAAGACCCGACCCGACCCGATATCATTTGACTTGTGCCCATACCAATGCCACGGACAAATCAAAGACCTCGACGGACGATCTGGGAATTTGAAATGCTGACGAAGAGAGCTTCCATCAGCAAATTCTGCAATTCGACTTTTCATCCGGATTCCCTAAAAGTGGAAGAAGGCAAACACAAAATCCAGGTGTCCATGCCAGCCTCATTGAATTACGGGGTGGGATGCTCTGGCTGCGTATGGATGGCAGTCAGGGAAAGTGTTTCTATTCCAAAAATGTTTCGGGAACACATTTGGAACATAAACGCGTATGGTTCAAAAATGTTCCAAAAGTGTTCCACGGAACACTTTTACGCTAGGGAACACTTTTGAAGGCACAAAAAAAAACTTGCTTCTGAATTTTGGAACATTTTTGAAACCACCATCCATCATCACCGATGCGGCCACCACTCGCCGCCTCGCTAGTCGTTGGCCGCCGCCACGGCGCCCGCTGCTGACGGTCGCCATCGCCCGCGATTGAAAAAAGTACTTTTTTTTTTACTTACCAAACGCATTTTTTCTCCAAAAATTGTAGCTGGGAACAGAAATACAAAAAAAAATGTTTCTGTTCAAAAAATCCTCCAAAGTACAGAAACGCTACCATACGCAGCCTCAGCGTAGCTGTTGATGCAGAAGGAGTAGCAACGTAGCAATTTGGGCAAATAGAAAGTAGGGAGTAGAAAGGAAAAGCCTACGAACGTCCTGATTGACTTGTGCCAATATAATTTGATTTGTCCGTCGAGGTCTTTGACCCGAAACAAGACCCGACCCGACCCGATATCATTTGACTTGTGCCCATACCAATGCCACGGACAAATGAAAGGCCTCGACGAACGATCTGGGAATTTGAAATGCTGACGAAGAGAGCTTCCATCAGCAAATTCTGCAATTCGACTTTTCATCCGGATTACCTAAAAGAGGAAGAAGGCAAACACAAAATCCAGGTGTCCATGCCAACCTCATTGAATTACGGGTTGGGATGCTCTGGCTGCGTATGGAAGGTAGTCAGGGAAAGTGTTTCTATTCCAAAAATGTTTCGGGAACACATTTGGAACAGAAACGCGTATGGTTCAAAAATGTTCCAAAAGTGTTCCACGGAACACTTTTGCGCTAGGGAACACTTTTGAAGGAACAAAAAAAAAACTTGCTTCTGAATTTTGGAACACTTTTGAAACCACCATCCATCATCGCCGACGCGGCCGCCACTCGCCGCCTCGCTAGTCGTCGGCCGCCGCCACGGCGCCCGCTGCTGACGGTCGCCGTCGCCCGCGATTGAAAAAAGTACTTTTTTTTTTACTTACCAAACGCATTTTTTCTCCAAAAATTGTAGCTGGGAACAGAAATACAAAAAAAAATGTTTCTGTTCAAAAAATCCTCCCAAGAACAGAAACGCTACCATACGCAGCCTCAGCGTAGCTGTTGATGCAGAAGGAGCAGCAACGTAGCAATTTGGGCAAATAGAAAGTAGGGAGTAGAAAGGAAAAGCCTACGAACGTCCTGATTGACTTGTGCCCATATAATTTGATTTGTCCGTCGAGGTCTTTGACCCGAAACAAGACCCGACCCGACCCGATATCATTTGACTTGTGCCCATACCAATGCCACGGACAAATCAAAGGCCTCGACGAACGATCTGGGAATTTGAAATGCTGACGAAGAGAGCTTCCATCAGCAAATTCTGCAATTCGACTTTTCATCCGGATTACCTAAAAGAGGAAGAAGGCAAACACATAATCCAGGTGTCCATGCCAGCCTCATTGAATTACGGGTTGCGATGCTCTGGCTGCGTATGGATGGTAGTCAGGGAAAATGTTTCTATTCCAAAAATGTTTCGGGAACACCTTTGGAATAAAAATGCGCATGGCTCAAAAATGTTCCAAAAGTGTTCCACGGAACACTTTTGCGCTAGGGAACACTTTTGAAGGAACAAAAAAAAAACTTGCTTCTGAATTTTGGAACACTTTTGAAACCACCATCCATCATCGCCGACGCGGCCACCACTCGATGCCTCGCTAGTTGTCGGCCGCCGCCTCGGCGCCCGCTGCTGCCGGTCGCTCTCGCCCGCGATTGAAAAAACTACTTTTTTTTTACTTACCAAACGCGTTTTTTCTCCAAAAATTGTAGCTGGGAACAGAAATACAAAAAAAAATATTTCTGTTCAAAAAATCCTCCAAAGTACAGAAACGCTACCATACGCAGCCTCAGCGTAGCTGTTGATGCAGAAGGAGCAGCAACGTAGCAATTTGGGCAAATAGAAAGTAGGGAGTAGAAAGGAAAAGCCTACGAACGTCCTGATTGACTTGTGCCCATATAATTTGATTTGTCCGTCGAGGTCTTTGACCCGAAACAAGACCCGACCCGACCCGATATCATTTGACTTGTGCCCATACCAATGCCACGGACAAATCAAAGGCCTCGACGAACGATCTGGGAGTTTCAAATGCTGACGAAGAGAGCTTCCATCAGCAAATTCTGCAATTCGACTTTTCATCCGGATTACCTAAAAGAGGAAGAAGGCAAACACAAAATCCAGGTGTCCATGCCAACCTCCTTGAATTACGGGTTGGGATGCTCTGGCTGCGTATGAATGGTAGTCAGGGAAAGTGTTTCTATTCCAAAAATGTTTCGGGAACACATTTGGAACAGAAACGCGTATGGTTCAAAAATGTTCCAAAAGTGTTCCACGGAACACTTTTGCGCTAGGGAACACTTTTGAAGGAACAAAAAAAAACTTGCTTCTGAATTTTGGAACACTTTTGAAACCACCATCCATCATTGCCGACGCGGCCGCCACTCGCCGCCTCGCTAGTCGTCGGCCGCCGCCACGGCGCCCGCTGCTGACGGTCGCCGTCCCCCGCGATTGAAAAAACTACTTTTTTTTTACTTACCAAATGCATTTTTTCTCCAAAAATTGTAGCTGGGAACAGAAATACAAAAAAAAAATATTTCTGTTCAAAAAATCCTCCAAAGTACAGAAACGCTACCATACGCAGCCTCAGCGTAGCTATTGATGCAGAAGGAGTAGCAACGTAGCAATTTGGGCAAATAGAAAGTAGGGAGTAGAAAGGAAAAGCCTACGAACGTCCTGATTGACTTGTGCCCATATAATTTGATTTGTCCGTCGAGGTCTTTGACCCGAAACAAGACCCGACCCGACCCGATATCATTTGACTTGTGCCCATACCAATGCCACGAACAAATGAAAGGCCTCGACGAACGATCTGGGAATTTGAAATGCTGACGAAGAGAGCTTCCATCAGCAAATTCTGCAATTCGACTTTTCATCCGGATTAACTAAAAGAGGAAGAAGGCAAACACAAAATCCAGGTTTGCATGCCAACCTCCTTGAATTACGGGTTGGGATGCTCTGGCTGCGTAAGGATGGTAGTCAGGGAAAGTGTTTCTATTCCAAAAAATGTTTCGGGAACACATTTGGAACAGAAACGCGTATGGTTCAAAAATGTTCCAAAAGTGTTCCACGGAACACTTTTGCGCTAGGGAACACTTTTGAAGGAACAAAAAAAAACTTGCTTCTTAATTTTGGAACACTTTTGAAACCACCATCCATCATCGCCGACGCGGCCGCCACTCGCCGCCTCGCTAGTCGTCGGCCGCCGCCACGGAGCCCGCTGCTGACGGTCGCCGTCCCCCGCGATTGAAAAAAGTACTTTTTTTTTACTTACCAAACGCGTTTTTTCTCCAAAAATTGTAGCTGGGAACAGAAATACAAAAAAAAAAATATTTCTGTTCAAAAAATCCTCCCAAGTACAGAAACGCTACCATACGCAGCCTCAGCGTAGCTGTTGATGCAGAAGGAGCAGCAACGTAGCAATTTGGGCAAATAGAAAGTGGGGAGTAGAAAGGAAAAGCCTACGAACGTCCTGATTGACTTGTGCCCATATAATTTGATTTATCCGTCGAGGTCTTTGACCCGAAACAAGACCCGACCCGACCCGATATCATTTGACTTGTGCCCATACCAATGCCACGGACAAATCAAAGGCCTCGACGAACGATCTGGGAATTTGAAATGCTGACGAAGAGAGCTTCCATCAGCAAATTTTGCAATTCGACTTTTCATCCGGATTACCTAAAAGAGGAAGAAGGCAAACACAAAATCCAGGTGTCCATCCCAACATCCTTGAATTACGGGATGGGATGCTCTGGCTGCGTATGGATGGTAGTCAGGGAAAGTGTTTCTATTCCAAAAATGTTTCGGGAACACATTTGGAACAGAAACGCGTATGGTTCAAAAATGTTCCAAAAGTGTTCCACGGAACACTTTTGCGCTAGGGAACACTTTTGAAGGAACAAAAAAAAACTTGCTTCTGAATTTTGGAACACTTTTGAAACCACCATCCATCGTCGCCCACGCGGCCGTCACTCCCCGCCTCGCTAGTCATCGGCCGCCGCCACGGCGCCCGCTGCTGACGGTCGCCGTCCCCCGCGATTGAAAAAAGTACTTTTTTTTAACTTACCAAACGCGTTTTTTCTCCAAAAATTGTAGCTGGGAACAGAAATACAAAAAAAAATATTTCTGTTCAAAAAATCCTCCCAAGTACAGAAACGCTACCATACGCAGCCTCAGCGTAGCTGTTGATGCAGAAGGAGCAGCAACGTAGCAATTTGGGCAAATAGAAAGTAGGGAGTAGAAAGGAAAAGCCTACGAACGTCCTGATTGACTTGAGCCCATATAATTTGATTTGTCCGTCGAGGTCTTTGACCCGAAACAAGACCTGACCCGACCCGATATCATTTGACTTGTGCCCATACCAATGCCACGGACAAATGAAAGGCCTCGACGAACGATCTGGGAATTTGAAATGCTGACAAAGAGAGCTTCCACCAGCAAATTCTGCAATTCAACTTTTCATCCGGATTACCTAAAAGAGGAAGAAGGCAAACACATAATCCCGGTGTCCATGCCAGCCTCATTGAATTACGGGTTGGGATGCTCTGGCTGCGTATGGATGGTAGTCAGGGAAAATGTTTCTATTCCAAAAATGTTTCGGGAACACCTTTGGAACAAAAACGCGTATGGCTCAAAAATGTTACAAAAGTGTTCCACGGAACACTTTTGCGCTAGGGAACACTTTTGAAGGAACAAAAAAAAAACTTGCTTCTGAATTTTGGAACACTTTTGAAACAACCATCCATCATCGCCGACGCGGCCACCACTCGATGCCTCGCTAGTTGTCGGCCGCCGCCTCGGCGCCCGCTGCTGCCGGTCGCTGTCGCCCGCGATTGAAAAAAAACTTTTTCTTTACTTACCAAACACGTTTTCTCTCCAAAAATTGTAGCTGGGAACAGAAATACAAAAAAATGTTTCTGTTCAAAAAATCCTCGCTAGAACAGAAACACTACCATACGCAGCCTCAGCGTAGCTGTTGATGCAGAAGGAGCAGCAACGTAGCAATTTGGGCAAATAGAAAGTAGGGAGTAGAAAGGAAAAGCCTACGAACGTCCTGTTTGACTTGTGCCCATATAATTTGATTTGTCCGTCGAGGTCATTGACCCGAAACAAGACCCGACGCGACCCGATATCATTTGACTTGTGCCCATACCAATGCCACAGACAAATCAAAGACCTCGACGGACGATCTGGGAATTTGAATTGCTGACGAAGAGAGCTTCCATCCGCAAATTCTGCAATTCGACTTTTCATCCGGATTAGCTAAAAGAGGAAGACGGCAAACACATAATCTAGGTGTCCATGCCAGCCTCATTGAATTACGGGGTGGGATGCTCTGGCTGCGTATGGATGGCAGTTAGGGAAAGTGTTTCTATTCCAAAAATGTTTCGGGAACACATATGGAACATAAACGCGTACGGAACACTTTTACCCTAGGGAACACTTTTGAAGGCACAAAAAAAAACTTGCATCTGAATTTTGGAATATTTTTTAAACCACCATCCATCATCACAGATGCGGCCACCACTCGCCGCCTCGCTAGTCGTCGGCCGCCGCCACGGCCCCCGCTGCTACCGTTCGCCGTCCCCCGCGATTTAAAAAAGTATTTTTTTTTTACTTACCAAACGCGTTTTTTCTCCAAAAATTGTAGCTGGGAACAGAAATACAAAAAAAAATATTTCTGTTCAAAAAATCCTCCAAAGTACAGAAACGTTACCATACGCAGCCTCAGCGTAGCTGTTGATGCAGAAGGAGTAGCAACGTAGCAATTTGGGTAAATAGAAAGTAGGGAGTAGAAAGGAAAAGCCTACGAACGTCCTGATTGACTTGTGCCCATATAATTTGATTTGTCCGTCGAGGTCTTTGACCCGAAACAAGACCCGACCCGACCCGATATCATTTGACTTGTGCCCATACCAATGCCACGGACAAATCAATGGCCTCGACGAACGATCTGGGAATTTGAAATGCTGACGAAGAGAGCTTCCATCAGCAAATTCTGCAATTCGACTTTTCATCCGGATTACCTAAAAGAGGGAGAAGGCAAACACAAAATCCAGGTGTGCATGCCAACCTCCTTGAATTACGGGTTGGGATGCTCTGGCTGCGTATGGATAGTAGTCAGGGAAAGTGTTTCTATTCCAAAAATGTTTCGGGAACACATTTGGAACAGAAACGCGTATGGTTCAAAAATGTTCCAAAAGTGTTCCACGGAACACTTTTGCGCTAGGGAACACTTTTGAAGGAACAAAAAAAAACTTGCCTCTGAATTTTGGAACACTTTTGAAACCACCATCCATCATTGCCAACGCGGCCGCCACTCGCCGCCTCGCTAGTCGTCGGCCGCCGCCACGGCGCCCGCTGCTGACGGTCGCTGTCCCCCGCGATTGAAAAAACTACTTTTTTTTTACTTACCAAACGCGTTTTTTCTCCAAAAATTGTAGCTGGGAACAGAAATACAAAAAAAAATATTTCTGTTCAAAAAATTCTCCAAAGTACAGAAACGCTACCATACGCATCCTCAGCGTAGCTGTTGATGCAGAAGGAGTAGCAACGTAGCAATTTGGGCAAATAGAAAGTAGGGAGTAGAAAGGAAAAGCCTACGAACGTCCTGATTGACTTGTGCCCATATAATTTGATTTGTCCGTCGAGGTCTTTTACCCGAAACAAGACCCGACCCGACCCGATATCATTTGACTTGTGCCCATACCAATGCCACGGACAAATGAAAGGCCTCGACGAACGATCTGGGAATTTGAAATGCTGACGAAGAGAGCTTCCATCACCAAATTCTGCAATTCGACTTTTCATCCGGATTACCTAAAGAGGAAGAAGGCAAACACAAAATCCAGGTGTCCATGCCAACCTCCTTGAATTACGGGTTGGGATGCTCTGGCTGCGTATGGATGGTAGTCAGGGAAAGTGTTTCTATTCCAAAAATGTTTCAGGAACACATTTGGAACAGAAACACGTATGGTTCAAAAATGTTCCAAAAGTGTTCCACGGAACACTTTTGCGCTAGGGAACACTTTTGAAGGAACAAAAAAAAACTTGCTTCTGAATTTTGGAACACTTTTGAAACCACCATCCATCATCGCCGACGTGGCCGCCACTCGCTGCCTCGCTAGTCGTCGGCCGCCGCCACGGCGCCCGCTGCTGACGGTCGCCGTCTCCCGCGATTGAAAAAAGTACCTTTTTTTTTACTTACCAAACGCATTTTTTCTCCAAAAATTGTAGCTGGGAACAGAAATACAGAAAAAATGTTTCTGTTCAAAAAATCCTCCCAAGAATAGAAACGCTACCATACGAGCCTCAGCGTAGCTGTTGATGCTGAAGGAGCAGCAACGTAGCATTTTGGGCAAATAGAAAGTAGGGATTAGAAAGGAAAATCCTACGAACGTCCTGTTTGACTTGTGCCCATATAATTTGATTCGTCCGTCGAGGTCTTTGACCCGAAACAAGACCCGACCCGACCCGATATCATTTGACTTGTGCCCATACCAATGCCACGGACAAATCAAAGACCTCGACGGATGATCGGGGAATTTGAAATGCTAACGAAGAGATATTCCATCAGCAAATTCTGCAATTTGACTTTTCATCCGGATTACCTAAAAGAGGAAGAAGGCAAACACATAATCCAGGTGTCCATGCCAGCCTCATTGAATTACGGGGTGGGATGCACTGGCTGCGTATGGATGGCAGTCAGGGAAAGTGTTTCTATTCCAAAAATGTTTCGGGAACACATTTGGAACATAAACGCGTATGGTTCAAAAATGTTCCAAAAGTGTTCCACGGAACACTTTTACGCTAGGGAACACTTTTGAAGGCACAAAAAAAAAATTGCTTCTGAATTTTGGAATATTTTTGAAACCACCATCCATCATCAACGATGCGGCAACCACTCGCCGCCTCGCTAGTCGTCGGCCGCCGCCACGGCGCCCGCTGCTGCCGTTCGCCGTCGCCCGCGATTGAAAAAAGTACTTTTTTTTTACTTACCAAACGCGTTTTTTCTCCAAAAATTGTAGCTGGGAACAGAAATACAAAAAAAATATTTCTGTTCAAAAAATCCTCCAAAGTACAGAAACGCTACCATACGCAGCCTCAGCGTAGCTGTTGATGCAGAAGGAGCAGCAACGTAGCAATTTGGGCAAATAGAAAGTAGGGAGTAGAAAGGAAAAGCCTACGAACGTCCTCATAGACTTGTGCCCATATAATTTGATTTGTCCGTCGAGGTCTTTGACCCGAAACAAGACCCGACCCGACCCGATATCATTTGACTTGTGCCCATACCAATGCCACGGACAAATCAAAGGCCTCGACGAACGATCTGGGAATTTGAAATGCTGACGAAGAGAGCTTCCATCAGCAAATTATGCAATTCGACTTTTCATCCGGATTACCTAAAAGAGGAAGAAGGCAAACACAAAATCCAGGTGTCCATGCCAACCTCCTTGAATTACGGGTTGGGATGCTCTGGCTGCGTATGGATGGTAGTCAGGGAAAGTGTTTATATTCCAAAAATGTTTCGGGAACACATTTGGAACAGAAACGCGTATGGTTCAAAAATGTTCCAAAAGTGTTCCACGGAAAACTTTTGCGCTAGGGAACACGTTTGAAGGAACAAAAAAAAACTTGCTTCTGAATTTTGGAATACTTTTGAAACCACCATCCACCATCGCCGACGCGGCCGTCACTCGCCGCCTCGCTAGCCGTCGGCCGCCGCCACGGCGCCCGCTGCTGACGGTCGCCGTCCCCCGCGATTGAAAAAAGTACTTTTTTTTTACTTACCAAACGCGTTTTTTCTCCAAAAATTGTAGCTGGGAACAGAAATACAAAAAAAAATATTTCTGTTCAAAAAATCCTCCCAAGTACAGAAACGCTAGCATACGCAGCCTCAGCGTAGCTGTTGATGCAGAAGGAGCAACAACGTAGCAATTTGGGCAAATAGAAAGTAGGGAGTAGAAAGGTAAAGCCTACGAACGTCCTGATTGACTTTTGCCCACATAATTTGATTTGTCCGTCGAGGTCTTTGACCCGAAACAAGACCCGACCCGACCCGATATCATTTGACTTGTGCCCATACCAATGCCACGGACAAATCAAAGGCCTCGACGAACGATCTGGGAATTTGAAATGCTGACGAAGAGAGCTTCCATCAGCAAATTCTGCAATTCGACTTTTCATCCGGATTACCTAAAAGGGGAAGAAGGCAAACACATAATCTAGGTGTCCATGCCAGCCTCATTGAATTACGGGTTGGGATGCTCTGGCTGCGTATGGATGGTAGTCAGGGAAAGTGTTTCTATTCCAAAAATGTTTCGGGAACACATTTGGAACAGAAACGTATATGGTTCAAAAATGTTCCAAAAGTGTTCCACGGAACACTTTTGCGCTAGGGAACACTTTTGAAGGAACAAAAAAAATCTTGCTTCTGAATTTTGGAACACTTTTGAAACCACCATCCATCATCGCCGACGCGGCCGCCACACGCCGCCTCGCTAGTCGTCGGCCGCCGCCACGGCGCCCGCTGCTGACGGTCGCCGTCGCCCGCGATTGAAAAAAGTACTTTTTTTTTTACTTACCAAACACATTTTTTTTCAAAAAATTGTAGCTGGGAACAGCAATACAAAAAAAAATGTTTCTGTTCAAAAAATCCTCCCAAGAATAGAAACGCTACCATACACAGCCTCAGCGTAGCTGTTGATGCAGAAGGAGCAGCAACGTAGCATTTTGGGCAAATAGAAAGTAGGCAGTAGAAAGGAAAAGCCTACGAACGTCCTGTTTGACTTGTGCCCATATAATTTGATTCGTCCGTCGAGGTCTTTGACCCGAAACAAGACCCGACCCGACCCGATATCATTTGACTTGTGCCCATACCAATGCCACGGACAAATCAAAGACCTCAACGGATGATCGGGGAATTTGAAATGCTGACGAAGAGAGATTCCATCAGCAAATTCTGCAATTCGACTTTTCATCCGGATTACCTAAAAGAGGAAGAAGGCAAACACATAATCCAGGTGTCCATGCCAGCCTCATTGAATTACAGGTTGGGATGCTCTGGCTGCGTATGGATGGTACTCAGGGAAAGTGTTTCTATTCCAAAAATGTTACGGGAACATATTTGGAATAGAAACGCGTATGGTTCAAAAATGTTCCAAAAGTGTTCCATGCGCTAGGGAACACATTTGAAGGAAAAAAAAAACTTACATCTGAATTTTGGAACACTTTTGAAACCACCATCTATCATCGCCGACGCGGCCACCACTCGCCGCCTCGCTAGTCGTCGGCCACCGCCACGGCTCCGGCTGCTGCCGGTCGCCGTCGCCAGAGATTGAAAAAGTACTTTTTTTTTTACTTACCAAACGCGTTTTTTCTCCAAAAATTGTAGCTGGGAACAGAAATACAAAAAAAATGTTTCTGTTTAAAAACTCCTCCCAAGAACAGAAACGTTACCATACGCAGCCTCAGCGTAGCTGTTGATGCAGAAGGAGCAGCAACGTAGCAATTTGGGCAAATAGAAAGTAGGGAGTAGAAAGGAAAAGCCTACGAACGTCCTGTTTGACTTGTGCCCATATAATTTGATTTGTCCGTCGAGGTCTTTGACCCGAAACAAGACCCGACCCGACCCGATATCATTTGACTTGAGCCCATACCAATGCCACGGACAAATGAAAGACCTCGACGGACGATCTGGGAATTTGAAATGCTGACGAAGCGAGCTTCGATCAGCAAATTCTGCAATTCGACTTTTCATCCGGATTACCTAAAAGAGGAAGAAGGCAAACACATAATCCAGGTGTCCATGCCAGCCTCATTGAATTACTGGTTGGGATGCTCTGGCTGCGTATGGATGGTAGTCAGGGAAAGTGTTTCTATTCCAAAAATGTTTCGGGAACACATTTGGAATAGAAACGCGTATGGTTCAAAAATGTTCCAAAAGTGTTCCATGGAACACTTTTGCGCTAGGGAACACATTTGAAGGAAAAAAAAAATTGCTTCTGAATTTTGGAACATTTTTGAAACCACCATCCATCATCACCGATGCGGCCACCACTCGCCGCCTCGCTAGTCGTCGGCCGCCGCCACGGCTCCCGCTGCTGCCGGTCGGCGTCGCCCGTGATTGAAAAAGTACTTTTTTTTTTACTTACCAAACGCGTTTTTTCTCCAAAAATTGTAGCTGGGAACAGAAATACAAAAAAATGTTTCTGTTCAAAAACTCCTCCCAAGAACAGAAACGTTACCATACGCAGCCTCAGCGTAGCTCTTGACGCAGAAGGAGCAGCAACGTAGCAATTTGGGCAAATAGAAAGTAGGGAGTAGAAAGGAAAAGCCTACGAACGTCCTGTTTGACTTGTGCCCATATAATTTGATTCGTCCGTCGAGGTCTTTGACCCGAAACAAGACCCGACCCGACCCGATATCATTTGACTTGTGCCCATACCAATGCCACGGACAAATCAAAGACCTCGACGGATGATCGGGGAATTTGAAATGCTAACGAAGAGAGATTCCATCAGCAAAATCTGCAATTCGACTTTTCATCCGGATTACCTAAAAGAGGAAGAAGGCAAACACATAATCCAGGTGTCCATGCGAGCCTCATTGAATTACGGGTTGGGATGCTCTGGCTGCGTATGGATGGTAGTCAGGGAAAGTGTTTCTATTCCAAAAATGTTTCGGGAACACATTTGGAACAAAAACGCGTATGGTTCAAAAATGTTCCAAAAGTGTTCCACGGAACACTTTTACGCTAGGGAACACTTTTGAAGGAACAAAAAAAAACGTACATCTGAATTTTGGAACACTTTTGAAACCACCATCCATCATCGCCGACGCGGCCACCACTCGCCGCCTCGCTAGTCGTCGGCCGCCGCCACAGCGCCCGCTGCTGCCGGTCGCCGTCGCCCGCGATTGAGAAAAGTACTTTTTTTTTTACTTACCAAACGCGTTTTTTCTCCAAAAATTGTAGCTGGGAACAGGAATACAAAAAAAATATTTCTGTTAAAAAACTCCTCCCAAGAACAGAAACGGAACCATACGCAGCGTCAGCGTAGCTGTTCATGGAGAAGGAGCAGCAACGTAGCAATTTGGGCAAATAGAAAGTAGGGAGTAGAAAGGAAAAGCCTACGAACGTCCTGTTTGACTTGTGCCCATATAATTTGATTCGTCCGTCGAGGTCTTTGACCCGAAACAAGACCCGACCCGACCCGATATCATTTGACTTGTGCCCATACCAATGCCACGGACAAATCAAAGACCTCAACGGATGATCTGGGAATTTGAAATGCTGACGAAGAGAGATTCCATCAGCAAATTCTGCAATTCGACTTTTCATCCGGATTACCTAAAAGAGGAAGAAGGCAAACACATAATCCAGGTGTCCATGCCAGCCTCATTGAATTACTGGTTGGGATGCTCTGGCTGCGTATGGATGGTAGTCAGGGAAAGTGTTTCTATTCCAAAAATGTTTCGGGAACATATTTGGAATAGAAACGCGTATGGTTCAAAAATGTTCCAAAAGTGTTCCATGCGCTAGGGAACACATTTGAAGGAAAAAAAAAACTTACATCTGAATTTTGGAACACTTTTGAAACCACCATCTATCATCGCCGACGCGGCCACCACTCGCCGCCTCGCTAGTCGTCGGCCACCGCCACGGCTCCCGCTGCTGCCGGTCGCCGTCGCCCGAGATTGAAAAAGTACTTTTTTTTTTACTTACCAAACGCGTTTTTTCTCCAAAAATTGTAGCTGGGAACAGAAATACAAAAAAAATGTTTCTGTTTAAAAACTCCTCCCAAGAACAGAAACGTTACCATACGCAGCCTCAGCGTAGCTGTTGATGCAGAAGGAGCAGCAACGTAGCAATTTGGGCAAATAGAAAGTAGGGAGTAGAAAGGAAAAGCCTACGAACGTCTTGTTTGACTTGTGCCCATATAATTTGATTTGTCCGTCGAGGTCTTTGACCCGAAACAAGACCCGACCCGACCCGATATCATTTGACTTGAGCCCATACCAATGCCACGGACAAATGAAAGACCTCGACGGACGATCTGGGAATTTGAAATGCTGACGAAGCGAGCTTCGATCAGCAAAGTCTGCAATTCGACTTTTCATCCGGATTACCTAAAAGAGGAAGAAGGCAAACACATAATCCAGGTGTCCATGCCAGCCTCATTGAATTACGGGTTGGGATGCTCTGGCTGCGTATGGATGGTAGTCAGGGAAAGTGTTTCTTTTCCAAAAATGTTTCGGGAACACATTTGGAACAGAAACGCGTATGGTTCAAAAATGTTCCAAAAGTGTTCCACGGAACACTTTTGCGCTAGGGAACACTTTTGAAGGAACAAAAAAAATCTTGCTTCTGAATTTTGAATCACTTTTGAAACCACCATCCGTCATCGCCGACGCGGCCGCCACACGCCGCCTCGATAGTCGTCGGCCGCCGCCACGGCGCCCGCTGCTGACGGTCGCCGTCGCCCGCGATTGAAAAAAGTACTTTTTTTTTTACTTACCAAACGCATTTTTTCTCAAAAAATTGTAGCTGGGAACAGAAATACAAAAAAAAATGTTTCTGTTCAAAAAATCCTCCCAAGAACAGAAACGCTACCATACACAGCCTCAGCGTAGCTGTTGATGCAGAAGGAGCAGCAACGTAGCATTTTGGGCAAATAGAAAGTAGGCAGTAGAAAGGAAAAGCCTACGAACGTCCTGTTTGACTTGTGCCCATATAATTTGATTCGTCCGTCGAGGTCTTTGACCCGAAACAAGACCCGACCCGACCCGATATCATTTGACTTGTGCCCATACCAATGCCACGGACAAATCAAAGACCTCGACGGATGATCGGGGAATTTGAAATGCTAACGAAGAGAGATTCCATCAGCAAATTCTGCAATTCGACTTTTCATCCGGATTACCTAAAAGAGGAAGAAGGCAAACACATAATCCAGGTGTCCATGCCAGCCTCATTGAATTACGGGTTGGGATGCTCTGGCTGCGTATGGATGGTAGTCAGGGAAAGTGTTTCTATTCCAAAAATGTTTCGGGAACACATTTGGAACAAAAACGAGTATGGTTCAAAAATGTTTCAAAAGTGTTCCACGGAACACTTTTACGCTAGGGAACACTTTTGAAGGAACAAAAAAAAACTTACATATGAATTTTGGAACACTTTTGAAACCACCATCCATCATCGCCGACGCGGCCACCACTCGCCGCCTCGCTAGTCGTCGGCCGCCGCCACAGCGCCCGCTGCTGCCGGTCGCCGTCGCCCACGATTGAGAAAAGTACTTTTTTTTTTTACTTACCAAACGCTTTTTTTCTCCAAAAATTGTAGCTGGGAACAGGAATACAAAAAAAATATTTTTGTTAAAAAACTCCTCCCAAGAACAGAAACGCAACCATACGCAGCCTCAGCGTAGCTGTTGATGCAGAAGGAGCAGCAACGTACCAATTTGGGCAAATAGAAAGTAGGGAGTAGAAAGGAAAAGCCTACGAACGTCCTGTTTGACTTGTGCCCATATAATTTGATTCGTCCGTCGAGGTCTTTGACCCGAAACAAGACCCGACCCGACCCGATATCATTTGACTTGTGCCCATACCAATGCCACGGACAAATCAAAGACCTCCACGGATGATCTGGGAATTTGAAATGCTGACGAAGAGAGATTCCATCAGCAAAATTCTGCAATTCGACTTTTCATCTGGATTACCTAAAAGAGGAAGAAGGCAAACACATAATCCATGTGTCCATGCCAGCCTCATTGAATTACTGGTTGGGATGCTCTGGCTGCGTATGGATGGTAGTCAGGGAAAGTGTTTCTATTCCAAAAATGCTTCGGGAACACATTTGGAATAGAAACGCGTATGGTTCAAAAATGTTCCAAAAGTGTTCCATGGAACACTTTTGCGCTAGGGAACACATTTGAAGGAAAAAAAATTGCTTCTGAATTTTGGAACACTTTTGAAACCACCATCCATCATCGCCGACGCGGCCACCATTCGCCGCCTCGCTAGTCGTCGGCCGCCGCCACGGAGCCCGCTGCTGCCGGTCGCCGTTGCCCGCGATTGAAAAACTACTTTTTTTTTTTACTTACCAAACACGTTTTTTCTCCAAAAATTGTAGCTGGGAACGGAAATACAAAAAAAATGTTTCTGTTCAAAAAATCCTCCCAAGAACAGAAACATTACCATACGCAGCCTCAGCGTAGCTGTTGATGCAGAAGGAGAAGCAACGTAGCAATTTGGGCAAATAGAAAGTAGGGAGTAGAAAGGAGAAGCCTACGAACGTCCTGTTTGACTTGTGCCCATATAATTGGATTTGTCCGTCGAGGTCATTGACCCGAAACAAGACCCGACCCGACCCGATATCATTTGACTTGTGCCCATACCAATGCCACGGACAAATCAAAGACCTCGACGGACGATCTGGGAATTTGAAATGCTGACGAAGAGAGATTCCATCAGCAAATTCTGTAATTCGACTTTTCATACGGATTACCTAAAAGAGGAAGAAGGCAAACACATAATCCAGGTGTCCATGCCAGTCTCATTGAATTACGGGTTGGGATGCTCTGGCTGCGTATGGATGGTAGTCAGGGAAAGTGTTTCTATTCCAAAAATGTTTCGGGAACACATGTGGAATAGAAACGCGTATGGTTCAAAAATGTTCCAAAAGTGTTCCATGGAACACTTTTGCGCTAGGGAAGACATTTGAAGGAAAAAAAAAACTTACATCTGAATTTTGGAACACTTTTGAAACCACCATCTATCATCGCCGACGCGGCCACCACTCGCCGCCTCGCTAGTCGTCGGCCACCGCCACGGCTCCCGCTGCTGCCGGTCGCCGTCGCCCGAGATTGAAAAAGTACTTTTTTTTTTACTTACCAAACGCGTTTTTTCTCCAAAAATTGTAGCTGGGAACAGAAATACAAAAAAAATGTTTCTGTTTAAAAACTCCTCCCAAGAACAGAAACGTTACCATACGCAGCCTCAGCGTAGCTGTTGATGCAGAAGGAGCAGCAACGTAGCAATTTGGGCAAATAGAAAGTATGGAGTAGAAAGGAAAAGCCTACGAACGTCCTGTTTGACTTGTGCCCATATAATTTGATTTGTCCGTCGAGGTCTTTGACCCGAAACAAGACCCGACCCGACCCGATATCATTTGACTTGAGCCCATACCAATGCCACAGACAAATCAAAGACCTCGACGGACGATCTGGGAATTTGAAATGCTGACGAAGAGAGCTTCGATCAGCAAATTCTGCAATTCGACTTTTCATCCGGGTTACCTAAAAGAGGAAGAAGGCAAACACATAATCCAGGTGTCCATGCCAGTCTCATTGAATTACGGGTTGGGATGCTCTGGCTGCGTATTGATGGTAGTCAGGGAAAGTGTTTCTATTCCAAAAATGTTTCGGGAACACATTTGGAACAAAAACTCGTATGGTTCAAAAATGTTCCAAAAGTGTTCCACGGTACACTTTTACGCTAGGGAACACTTTTGAAGGAACAAAAAAAAAACTTGCTTCTGAATTTTGGAACACTTTTGAAACCACCATCCATCATCGCCGACGCGGCCACCACTCGCCGCCTCGCTAGTCGTCGGCCGCCGCCACGGCGCCCGCTGCTGCCGGTCGCCGTTGCCCGCGATTGAAAAAAGTACCTTTTTTTTTTACTTACCAAACACGTTTTTTCTCCAAAAATTGTAGCTGGGAACTGAAATACAAAAAAAATGTTTCTGTTCAAAAAATCCTCCCAAGAACAGAAAAATTACCACACGCAGCCTCAGCGTAGCCGTTTATGCAGAAGGAGAAGCAACGTAGCAATTTGGGCAAATAGAAAGTAGGGAGTAGAAAGGAAAAGCCTACGAACGTCCTGTTTGACTTATGCTCATATAATTTGATTTGTCCGTCGAGGTCATTGACCCGAAACAAGACCCGACCCGACCAGATATCATTTGACTTGTGCCCATACCAATGCCACGGACAAATCAAAGACCTCGACGGACGATCTGGGAATTTGTAATGCTGACGAAGAGAGCTTCCATCAGCAAATTCTGCAATTCTACTTTTCATCCGGATTAGCTAAAAGAGGAAGACGGCAAACACATAATCCAGGTGTCCATGCCAACCTCCTTGAATTACGGGTTGGGATGCTCTGGCTGCGTATGAATGGTAGTCAGGGAATGTGTTTCTATTCCAAAAATGTTTCGGGAACACATTTGGAACAGAAACGCGTATGGTTCAAAAATGTTCCAAAAGTGTTCCACGGAACACTTTTGCGCTAGGGAACACTTTTGAAGGAACAAAAAAAAACTTGCTTCTGAATTTTGGAACACTTTTGAAACCACCATCCATCATCGCCGAAGCGGCCGCCACTCGCCGCCTCGCTAGTCGTCGGCCCCGCCACGGCGCCCGCTGCTGACTGTCGCCATCGCCCGCGATTGAAAAAAGTACTTTTTTTTTTCTTACCAATCGCATTTTTTCTCCAAAAATTGTAGCTGGGAACAGAAATAAAAAAAAAATGTTTCTGTTCAAAAAATCCTCCCAAGAACAGAAACGCTACCATACGCAGCCTTAGCGTAGCTGTTGATGCAGAAGGAGCAGCAACGTAGCAATTTGGGCAAATAGAAAGTAGGGAGTGGAAAGGAAAAGCCTACGAACGTCCTGTTTGACTTGTGCCAATATAATTTGATTCGTCCGTCGAGGTCTTTGACCCGAAACAAGACCCGACCCGACCCGATATCATTTGACTTGTGCCCATACCAATGCCACGGACAAATCAAAGACCTCGACGAACGATCTGGGAATTTGAAATGCTGACGAAGAGAGCTTCCATCAGCAAATTCTGCAATTCGACTTTTCATCCGGATTACCTAAAAGAGGAAGAAGGCAAACACATAATCCAGGTGTCCATGCCAGCCTCATTGAATTACGGGTTGGGATGCTCTGGCTGCGTATGGATGGTACTCAGGGAAAGTGTTTCTATTCGAAAAATGTTTCGGGAACACTTTTGGAACAGAAACGCGTATGGTTCAAAAATGTTCCAAAAGTGTTCCACAGAACACTTTTGCGCTAGGGAACACTTTTGAAGGACAAAAAAAAAACTTGCTTTTGAATTTTGGAACACTTTTGAAACCACCATCCATCATCGCCGACGCGGCCACCACTCGCCGCCTCGCTAGTCGTCGGCCGACGCCACGGCGCCCGCTGGTGCCGGTCGCCGTCGCCCGCGATTGAAAAGAGTACTTTTTTTTTACTTATCAAACCCGTTTTTCTGCAAAAATTGTAGCTGGGAACAGAAATACAAAAAAAAAATGTTTCTGTTCAAAAAATCCTCCCAAGAAAGAAACGCTACCATACACAGCCTCAGCGTAGCTGTTGATGCAGAAGGAGCTGCAACGTAGCAATTTGGGCAAATAGAAAGTAGGGAGTAGAAAAGAAAAGCCTACGAACGTCCTGTTTGACTTGTGCCCATATAATTTGATTTGTCCGTCGAGGTCTTTGACCCGAAACAAGACCCGACCCGACCCGATATCATTTGACTTGTGCCCATACCAATGCCACAGACAAATCAAAGACCTCGACGGACGATCTGGGAATTTGAAATGCTAACGAAGAGAGCTTCCATGAGCAAATTCTGCAATTCGACTTTTCATCCGGATTACCTAAAAGAGGAAGAAGGCAAACACATAATCTAGGTGTCCATGCCAGCCTCATTGAATTACGGGTTGGGATGCTCTGGCTGCGTATGGATGGCAGTCATGGATAGTGTTTCTATTCCAAAAATGTTTCGGGAACACATTTGGAACAGAAACGCGTATGGTTCATAAATGTTCCAAAAGTGCGCTAGGGAACACATTTGAAGGAACAAAAAAAAACTTGCTTCTGAATTTTGGAACACTTTTGAAACCACCATCTATCATCGCCGACGCGGCCACCACTCGCCGCCTCGCTAGTCGTCGGCCGCCGCCACGGCTCCCGCTGCTGCCGGTCGCCGTCGCCCGTGATTGAAAAAGTACTTTTTTTTTACTTACCAAACGCGTTTTTTCTCCAAAAATTGTAGCTGGGAAAAGAAATACAAAAAAAATGTTTCCGTTCAAAAACTCCTCCCAAGAACAGAAACGTTACCATACGCAGCCTCAGCGTAGCTGTTGATGCAGAAGGAGCAGCAACGTAGCAATTTGGGCAAATAGAAAGTAGGGAGTAGAAAGGAAAAGCCTACGAACGTCCTGTTTGACTTGTGCCCATATAATTTGATTTATCCGTCGAGGTCTTTGACCCAGAACAAGACCCGACCCGACTCGATATCATTTGACTTGTGCCCATACCAATGCCATGGACAAATCAAAGACCTCGACGGACGATCTGGGAATTTGAAATGCTGACGAAGAGAGCTTCCATCAGCAAATTCTGCAATTCGACTTTTCATCCGGATTCCCTAAAAGAGGAAGAAGGCAAACACATAATCCAGGTGTCCGTGCCAGCCTCATTGAATTACGGGATGGGATGCTCTGGCTGCGTTTCGATGGTAGTCAGGGAAAGTGTTTCTATTTCAAAAATGTTTCGGGAACACATTTGGAACAGAAACGCGTATGGTTCAAAAATGTTCCAAAAGTGTTCCACGGAACACTTTTACGCTAAGGAACACTTTTGAAGGGACAAAAAAAAACTTGCTTCTGAATTTTGGAACAATTTTGAAACAACCATCGATCGTCGCCGACGCGGCCACCACTCGCCGCCTCGCTAGTCGTCGGCCGCCGCCACGGCTCCCGCTGCTGCCGGTCGCCGTCGCCCGTGATTGAAAAAGTACTTTTTTTTTACTTACCAAACGCGTTTTTTCTCCAAAAATTTAGCTGGGAGCAGAAATACAAAAAACATGTTTCTGTTCTAAAAATCCTCCCAAGAACAGAAACGGTACCATACGCAGGCTCAGCGTAGCTGTTGATGCAGAAGGAGCAGCAACGTAGCAATTTGGGCAAATAGAAAGTAGGGAGTAGAAAGGAAAAGCCTACGAACGTCCTATTTGACTTGTGCCCATATAATTTGATTTGTCCGTCGAGGTCTTTGACCCGAAACAATACCCGACCCAACCCGATATCATTTGACTTGTGCCCATACCAATGCCACGGACAAATCAAAGACCTCGACGGACGATCTGGGAATTTGAAATGCTGACGAAGAGAGCTTCCACCAGCAAATTCTGCAATTCGACTTTTCATCCGGATTACCTAAGAGAGGAAGAAGGCAAGCACATAATCCAGGTGTCCATGCCAGTCTCATTGAATTACGGGTTGGGATGCTCTGGCTGCGTATGGATGGTAGTCAGGGAAAATGTTTCTATTCCAAAACTGTTTCGGGAAAACCTTTGGAACAAAAACGCGTATGGCTCAAAAATGTTCCAAAAGTGTTCCACGGAACACTTTTGCGCTAGGGAACACTTTTGAAGGAACAAAAAAAAACATGCTTCTGAATTTTGGAACACTTTTGAAACGACCATCCGGCATCGCCGACGCGGCCACCACTCGACGCCTCGCTAGTTGTGGACCGCCGCCTCGGCGCCCGCTGCTGCCGGTCGCTGTCGCCTGCGATTGAAAAAAGAACTTTTTTTTTACTTACCAAACGCGTTTTCTCTCCAAAAATTGTAGCTGGGAACAGAAATACAAAAAAAAATGTTTCTGTTCAAAAAATCCTCCCAAGAAAAGAAACGCTACCATACGCAGCCTCAACATAGCTGTTGATGTAGAAGGAGCAGCAACGTAGCAATTTGGGCAAATAGAAAGTAGGGAGTAGAAAGGAAAAGCCTACGAACGTCCTGTTTGACTTGTGCCCATATAATTTGATTTGTCCGTCGAGGTCATTGACCCGAAAAAAGACCCGACCCGACCCGATATCATTTGACTTGTGCCCATACCAATGCCACGGACAAATCAAAGACCTCGACGAACGATCTTGGAATTTGAAATGCTGACGAAGAGAGCTTCCATCAGCAAATTCTACAATTCGACTTTTCATCCGGATTACCTAAAAGAGGAAGAAGGCAAACACATAATCCAGGTGTCCATGCCAACCTCCTTGAATTACGGGTTGGGATGCTCTGGCTGCGTATGGATGGTAGTCAGGGAAAGTGTTTCTATTCCAAAAATGCTTCGGGAACACATTTGGAACAGAAACGCGTATGGTTCAAAAATGTTCCAAAAGTGTTCCACGGATCACTTTTGCGCTAGGGAACACTTTTGAAGGAACAAAAAAAAATTTGCTTCTAAATTTTGAAACACTTTTGAAACCCCCATCTATCATCGCCGACGCGGCCACCACTCGCCGCCTCGCTTGTCGTCGGCCGCCGCCACGGCGCCCGCTGCTGCCGGTCGCCGTCGCCCGCGATTGAAAAAAGTACTTTTTTTCTCCAAAAATTGTAGCTGGGAACAGAAATACAAAACAAATGTTTCTGTTCAAAAAATCCCCCCAAGAACAGAAACATTACCATACGCAGCCTGAGCGTAGCTGTTGATGCAGAAGGAGCTGCAACGTAGTAATTTGGGCAAATAGAAAGTAGGGAGTAGAAAGGAAAAGCCTACGAACGTCCTGTTTGACTTGTGCCCATATAATTTGATTTGTCCGTCGAGGTCATTGACCCGAAACAAGACCCGACCCGACCCGATATAATTTGACTTGTGCCCATACCAATGCCACGGACAAATCAAAGACCTCGACGGACGATCTGGGAATTTGAAATGCTGACGAAGAGAGCTTCCATCAGCAAATTCTGCAATTCGACTTTTCATCCGGATTAGCTAAAAGAGGAAGACGGCAAACACATAATCCAGGTGTCCATGCCAGCCTCATTGAATTACGGGGTGGGATGCTTTGGCTGCGTATGGATGGCAGTCAGGGAAAGTGTTTCTATTCCAAAAATGTTTCGGGAACACATTTAGAACATAAACGTGTATGGTTCAAAAATGTTCCAAAAGTGTTCCACGGAACACTTTTACGCTAGGGAACACTTTTGAAGGCACAAAAAAAAACTTGCTTCTGAATTTTGGAATATTTTTGAAACCACCATCCATCATCACCGATGCGGCCACCACTCGCCGCCTCACTAGTCGTCGGCCGCCGCCACGGCGCCCGCTGCTGCATGTCGCCGTCGCCCGCGATTGAAAAAAGTACTTTTTTTTACTTACCAAACGCGTTTTTTCTCCAAAAATTGTAGCTGGGAACAGAAATACAAAAAAAAAAAATTTCTGTTCAAAAAATCCACCCAAGTACAGAAACGCTACCATACGCAGCCTCAGCGTAGCTGTTGATGCAGAAGGAGCAGCAACGTAGCAATTTGGGCGAATAGAAAGTAGGGAGTAGAAAAGAAAAGCCTACGAACGTCCTGTTTGACTTGTGCCCATATAATTTGATTTGTCCGTCGAGGTCATTGACCCGAAAAAAGACCCGACCCGACCCGATATCATTTGACTTGTGCCCATACCAATGCCACGGACAAATCAAAGACCTCGACGAACGATCTTGGAATTTGAAATGCTGACGAAGAGAGCTTCCATCAGCAAATTCTACAATTCGACTTTTCATCCGGATTACCTAAAAGAGGAAGAAGGCAAACACATAATCCAGGTGTCCATGCCAACCTCCTTGAATTACGGGTTGGGATGCTCTGGCTGCGTATGGATGGAAGTCAGGGAAAGTGTTTCTATTCCAAAAATGTTTCGGGAACACATTTGGAACAGAAACGCGTATGGTTCAAAAATATTCCAAAAGTGTTCCACGGAACACTTTTGCGCTAGGGAACACTTTTGAAGGACTAAAAAAAAACTTGCTTCTGAATTTTGGAACACTTTTGAAACCACCATCCATCATCGCCGACGCAGCCACCACTCCCCGCCTCGCTAGTCGTCGGCCGCCGCCACGCGCCCGCTGCTGCCGGTCACCGTCGCCCGCGATTGAGAAAAGTACTTTTTTTTTTACTTACCAAACGCGTTTTTTCTCCAAAAATTGTAGCTGGGAACAGAAACACAAAAAAATGTTTCTATCAAAAACTCCTCCTAAGAACAGAAACGCTACCATACGCAGCCTCAGCGTAGCTGTTGATGCAGAAGGAGCAGCAACGTAGCAATTTGGGCAAATAGAAAGTATGGAGTAGAAAGGAAAAGCCTACGAACGTCCTGTATGACTTGTGCCCATATAATTTGATTTGTCCGTCGAGGTCTTTGACCCGAAACAAGACCCGACCCGACCCGATAACATTTCACTTGTGCCCATACCAATGCCACGGACAAATCAAATACCTCGACGGACGATCTGGGAATATGAAATGCTGACGAAGAGAGCTTCCATCAACAAATTCTGCAATTCGACTTTTCACCCGGATTGCCTAAAAGAGGAAGAAGGCAAACACATAATACAGGTGTCCATGCCAGCCTCATTGAATTACGGGTTGGGATGCTCTGGCTGCGTATGGATGGTAGTCAAGGAAAGTGTTTCTATTCCAAAAATGTTTCGGGAACACATTTCGAACAGAAACGCGTATGGTTCAAAAATGTTCCAAATGTGTTCCACGGAACACTCTTGCGCTAGGGAACACTTTATAAGCAACAAAAAAAAACTTGCTTCTCAATTTTGGAATACTTTTGAAACCACCATCTATCATCGCCGACGCGGCCACCACTCGCCGCTAGTCGTCGGCCGCCGCCACGGCGCCCGCTGCTGCCGAACGCCGTCGCCCCCGATTGAAAAAAGTACTTTTTGCTTACTTACCAAACGCGTTTTTTCTCCCAAAATTGTAGCTGGGACCAGAATTACAAAAAAAAATGTTTATGTTCAAAAAATCCTCCCAAGAACAGAAACGCTACCATACGCAGCCTCAGCGTAGCTGTTGATGGAGAAGGAGCAGCAACGTAGCAAATTGGGCAAATAGAAAGTAGGTAGTAGAAAGGAAAAGCCTACGAACATCCTGTTTGACTTGTGCCCATATAATTTGATTTGTCCGTCGAGGTCTTTGACCCGAAACAAGACCCGACCCGACCCGATATCATTTGACTTGTGCCCATACCAATGCCACGGACAAATCAAAGACCTCGACGGACGATCTGGGAATTTGAAATGCTGACGAAGAGAGCTTCCATGAGCAAATTCTGCAATTCGACTTTTCATCCGGATTACCTAAAAGAGGAAGAAGGCAAACACATAATCCAGGTGTCCATGCGAGCCTCATTGAATTACGGGTTGGGATGCTCTGGCTGCGTATGGATGGTAGTCAGGGAAAGTGTTTCTATTCCAAAAATGTTTCGGGAACACATTTGGAACAGAAACGCGTATGGTTCAAAAATATTCCAAAAGTGTTCCACGGAACACTTTTGCGCTAGGGAACACTTTTGAAGGACCAAAAAAAAACTTGCTTCTGAATTTTGGAACACTTTTGAAACCACCATCCATCATCGCCGACGCGGCCACCACTCCCCGCCACGCTAGTCGTCGGCCGCCGCCACAGCTCCCGCTGCTGCCGTTCGCCGTCGCCTGCGATTGAGAAAAGTACTTTTTTTTTTTACTTACCAAACGCGTTTTTTCTCCAAAAATTGTAGCTCGGAACAGAAATACAAAAACAATGTTTCTGTTCAAAAACTAATCCCATGAACAGAAACGATACCATACGCAGCCTCAGCGTAGCTGTTGATGCAGAAGGAGCAGCAACGTAGCAATTTGGGCAAATAGAAAGTAGGGAGTAGAAAGGAAAAGCCTACGAACGTCCTCTTTGACTTGTGCCCATGTAATTTGATTCGTCCGTCGAGGTCTTTGACCCGAAACAAGACCCGACCCGACCCGATAACATTTGACTTGTGCCCATACCAATGCCACGGAAAAATCAAAGACCTCGACGGACGATCTGGGAATTTGAAATGCGGACGAAGAGAGCTTCCATCAACAAATTCTGCAATTCGACTTTTCATCCGGATTGCCTAAAAGAGGAAGAAGGCAAACACATAATCCAGGTGTTCATGCCAGCCTCATTGAATTACGGGTTGGGATGCGCTGGCTGCGTATGGATGGTAGTCAAGGAAAGTGTTTCTATTCCAAAAATATTTCGGGAACACATTTGGAACAGAAACGCGTATGGTTCAAAAATGTTCCAAAAGTGTTGCACGGAACACTTTTGCGCTAGGGAAAACTTTTGAAGGAACAAAAAAAAACTTGCTTCTGAATTTTGGAACACTTTTGAAACCACCATCTATCATCGCCGACGCGGCCACCACTTGCCGCCTCGCTTGCCGGTCGCCGTCGCCCGCGATTGAAAAAAGTACTTTTGTTTACTTACCAAACGCGTTTTTTCTCCAAAAATTATAGCTGGGAACAGAAATACAAAAAAAATGTTTCTGTTCAAAAAATCCTCCCAAGAACAGAAACGCTACCACACGCAGCCTCAGCGTAGCTGTTGATGTAGAAGGAGCAGCAACGTAGCAAATTGGGCAAATAGAAAGTAAGGAGTAGAAAGGAAAAGCCTACGAACATCCTGTTTGACTTGTGCCCATATAATTTGATTTGTCCGTCGAGGTCTTTGACCCGAAACAAGACCCGACCCGACCCGATATCATTTGACTTGTGCCCATACCAATGCCACGGACAAATCAAAGACCTCGACGGACGATCTGGGAATTTGAAATGCTGACGAAGAGAGCTTCCATGAGCAAATTCTGCAATTCGACTTTTCATCCGGATTACCTAAAAGAGGAAGAAGGCAAACACATAATCCAGGTGTCCATGCGAGCCTCATTGAATTACGGGTTGGGATGCTCTGGCTGCGTATGGATGGTAGTCAGGGAAAGTGTTTCTATTCCAAAAATGTTTCGGGAACACATTTGGAACAGAAACGCGTGTGGTTCAAAAATATTCCAAAAGTGTTCCACGGAACACTTTTGCGCTAGGGAACACTTTTGAAGGACCAAAAAAAAACTTGCTTCTGAATTTTGGAACACTTTTGAAACCACCATCCATCATCGCCGACGCGGCCACCACTCCCCGCCACGCTAGTCGTCGGCCGCCGCCACAGCTCCCGCTGCTGCCGTTCGCCGTCGCCCGCGATTGAGAAAAGTACTTTTTTTTTTTACTTACCAAACGCGTTTTTTCTCCAAAAATTGTAGCTCGGAACAGAAATACAAAAACAATGTTTCTGTTCAAAAACTAATCCCATGAACAGAAACGATACCATACGCAGCCTCAGCGTAGCTGTTGATGCAGAAGGAGCAGCAACGTAGCAATTTGGGCAAATAGAAAGTAGGGAGTAGAAAGGAAAAGCCTACGAACGTCCTCTTTGACTTGTGACCATATAATTTGATTTGTCCGTCGAGTTCTTTGACCCGAAACAAGACCCGACCCGACCCGATATCATTTGACTTGTGCCCATACCAATGCCACGGACAAATCAAAGACCTCGACGGACGATCTGGGAATTTGAAATGCTGACGAAGAGAGCTTCCATGAGCAAATTCTGCAATTCGACTTTTCATCCGGATTACCTAAAAGAGGAAGAAGGCAAACACATAATCCAGGTGTCCATGCGAGCCTCATTGAATTACGGGTTGGGATGCTCTGGCTGCGTATGGATGGTAGTCAGGGAAAGTGTTTCTATTCCAAAAATGTTTCGGGAACACATTTGGAACAGAAACGCGTATGGTTCAAAAATATTCCAAAAGTGTTCCACGGAACACTTTTGCGCTAGGGAACACTTTTGAAGGACCAAAAAAAAACTTGCTTCTGAATTTTGGAACACTTTTGAAACCACCATCCATCATCGCCGACGCGGCCACCACTCCCCGCCACGCTAGTCGTCGGCCGCCGCCACAGCTCCCGCTGCTGCCGTTCGCCGTCGCCCGCGATTGAGAAAAGTACTTTTTTTTTTTTACTTACCAAACGCGTTTTTTCTCCAAAAATTGTAGCTCGGAACAGAAATACAAAAACAATGTTTCTGTTCAAAAACTAATCCCATGAACAGAAACGATACCATAGGCAGCCTCAGCGTAGCTGTTGATGCAGAAGGAGCAGCAAAGTAGCAATTTGGGCAAATAGAAAGTAGGGAGTAGAAAGGAAAAGCCTACGAACGTCCTCTTTGACTTGTGCCCATATAATTTGATTTGTCCGTCGAGGTCTTTGACCCGAAACAAGACCCGACCCGACCCGATAACATTTGACTTGTGCCCATACCAATGCCACGGAAAAATCAAAGACCTCGACGGACGATCTGGGAATTTGAAATGCGGACGAAGAGAGCTTCCATCAACAAATTCTGCAATTCGACTTTTCATCCGGATTGCCTAAAAGAGGAAGAAGGCAAACACATAATCCAGGTGTTCATGCCAGCCTCATTGAATTACGGGTTGGGATGCGCTGGCTGCGTATGGATGGTAGTCAAGGAAAGTGTTTCTATTCCAAAAATGTTTCGGGAACACATTTGGAACAGAAACGCGTATGGTTCAAAAATGTTCCAAAAGTGTTGCACGGAACACTTTTGCGCTAGGAAAAACTTTTGAAGGAACAAAAAAAAACTTGCTTCTGAATTTTGGAACACTTTTGAAACCACCATCTATCATCGCCGACGCGGCCACCACTTGCCGCCTCGCTTGCCGGTCGCCGTCGCCCGCGATTGAAAAAAGTACTTTTGTTTACTTACCAAACGCGTTTTTTCTCCAAAAATTATAGCTGGGAACAGAAATACAAAAAAAATGTTTCTGTTCAAAAAATCCTCCCAAGAACAGAAACGCTACCACACGCAGCCTCAGCGTAGCTGTTGATGTAGAAGGAGCAGCAACGTAGCAAATTGGGCAAATAGAAAGTAAGGAGTAGAAAGGAAAAGCCTACGAACATCCTGTTTGACTTGTGCCCATATAATTTGATTTGTCCGTCGAGGTCTTTGACCCGAAACAAGACCCGACCCGACCCGATATCATTTGACTTGTGCCCATACCAATGCCACGGACAAATCAAAGACCTCGACGGACGATCTGGGAATTTGAAATGCTGACGAAGAGAGCTTCCATCAGCAAATTCTGCAATTCGAGTTTCATCCGGATTACCTAAAAGAGGAAGAAGGCAAACACATAATCCAGGTGTCCATGCCAGCCTCATTGAATTACGGGTTGGGATGCTCTGGCTGCGTATGGATGGTAGTCAGGGAAAGTGTTTCTATTCCAAAAATTTTTCGGGAACACATTTGGAACAAAAACGCGTATGGTTCAAAAATGTTCCAAAAGTGTTCAACGGAACACTTTTACGCTAGGGAACACTTTTGAAGGAACAAAAAAAAACTTGCTTCTGAATTTTGGAACACTTTTGAAACCACCATCCATCATCGCCGACGCGGCCATCACTCGCCGCCTCGATAGTCGTCGGCCGCCGCCACGGCGCCCGCTGCTCGCCGGTCGCCGTCGCCCGCGTTTGAAAAAAGTACTTTTTTTTTCTTACCAAACGCGCTTTTTCTCCAAAAATTGCAGCTGGGAACAGAAATACAAAAAAAATGTTTCTGTTCAAAAAATCCTCCCAAGAACTGAAACGCTACCATACGCAGCCTCAGCGTAGCTGTTGATGCAGAAGGAGCAGCAACGTAGCAATTTGGGCAAATAGAAAGTAGGGAGTAGAAAGGAAAAGCCTACGAACGTCCTGTTTGACTTGTGCCACTATAATTTGATTTGTCTGTCGAGGTCTTTGACCCGAAACAAGACCCGACCCGACCCAATATCATTTGACTTGTGCCCATACCAATGTCACGGACAAATCAAAGACCTCGACGGACGATCTGGGAATTTGAAATGCTGACGAAGAGAGCTTCCATCAGCAAATTTTGCAATTCGACTTTTTATCCGGATTATCCAAAAGAGGAAGAAGGCAAACACATAATCCAGGTGTCCATGCGAGCCTCATTGAATTACGGGTTGGGATGCTCTAGCTGCGTATGGATGGTAGTCAGGGAAAGTGTTTTCTATTCAAAAAATGTTTCGGGAACACATTTGGAACAGAAAACGCGTATGGTTCAAAAATGTTCCAAAAGTGTTCCACGGAACACTTTTGCGCTAGGGAACACTTTTGAAGGAACAAAAAAAAAACTTGCTTCTGAATTTTGGAACACTTTTGAAACCACCATCCATCATCGCCGACGCGGCCACCACTCTCCGCCACGCTAGTCGTCGGCCGCCGCCACGGCGCCCGCTGCAGCCGGTCGCCGTCGCCCGCGATTGAAAAAAGTACTTTTTTTTCTTACCGAAGGCGTTTTTTCTCCAAAAATTGTAGCTAGGAACAGAAATACAAAAAAAAATGTTTCTGTTCAAAAAATCCTCCCAAGAACAGAAACGCTACCATATGCAGCCTCAGCGTAGCTGTTGATGCAGAAGGAGCAGCAACGTAGCAATTTGGGCAAATAGAAAGTAGGGAGTAGAAAGGAAAAGCCTACGAACGTCCTGTTTGACTTGTGCCCATATAATTTGATTTGTCCGTCGAGGTCTTTGACCTGAAACAAGGCCCGACCCGACCCGATATCATTTGACTTGTGCCCATACCAATGCCACGGACAAATCAAAGACCTCGACGGACGATCTGGGAATTAGAAATGCTGACGAAGAGTGCTTCTATCAGCAAATTCTGCAATTCGACATTTCATCCGGATTGCCTAAAAGAGGAAGAAGGCAAACACATAATCCAGGTGTCCATGCCAGCCTCATTGAATTACGGGTTGGGATGCTCTGGCTGCGTATGGATGGTAGTCAGGGAAATTGTTTCTATTTAAAATATGTTTCGGGAACACATTTGGAACAGAAACGCGTATGGTTCAAAAATGTTCCGAAAGTGTTCCACGGAACACTTTTGCGCTAGGGAACAATTTTGAAGGAACAAAAAAAAAACTTGCTTCTGAATTTTGGAACAATTTTGAAACCACCATCCACAATCGCCGACGCGGCCACCAATTTTTTTCCAAAAATTGTAGCTGGGAACAGAAATACAAAAAAATGTTTATGTTCAAAAAATCCTCGCAAGAACAGTAACGCTACCATACGCAGCCTCAGCGTAGCTGTTGATGCCGAATGACCAGCAACGTAGCAATTTGGGCAAATAGAAAGTGGGGAGTAGAATGGAAAAACCTACGAACGTCCTGTTTGACTTGTGCCCATATAATTTGATTTGTCCGTCGAGGTCTTTGACCCGAAACAAGACCCGACCCGACCCGATATCATTTGAGTTGTGCCCAAACCAATGCCACGGACAAATCAAAGACCTCGACGGACGATCTGGGAATTTGAAATGCTGATGAAGAGAGCTTCCATCAGCAAATTCTGCAATTCGACTTTTCATCCGGATTACCTAAAAGAGGAAGAAGGCAAACACATAATCCATGTGTCCATGCCAGCCTCATTGAATTACGGGTTGGGATGCTCTGGCTGCGTATGGATGGTAGTCAGGGAAAGTTTTTCTATTCCAAAAATGTTTCGGGAACACAATTGGAACAGAAACGCGTATGGTTCAAAGATGTTCCAAAAGTGTTCCACGGAACACTTTTGCGCTAGGGAACACTTTTGAAGGACAAAAAAAAACTTGCTTCTGAATTTTGGAACACTTTTGAAACCACCATCCATAATCGCCGACGCGGCCACCACTCGTCGCTTCGCTAGCCGTCGGCCGCCCGCCACGGCGCCCGCTGCTGCCCCGGTCGCCATCCGCCCGTGATTGAAAAAAGTACTTTTTTTTTACTTACCAAACGCATTTTTTCTCCAAAAATTGTAGCTGTGAACAGAAATATAAAAAAAAAAATGTTTCTGTACAAAAACTCCTCCCAAGAACAGAAACGCTACCATACGCAGCCTCAGCGTAGCTGTTGATGTAGAAGGAGTAGCAACGTAGCAATTTGGGCAAATAGAAAGTAGGGAGTAGAAAAGGAAAAGCCTACGAACGTCCTGTTTGACTTGTGCCCATATAATTTGATTTGTCCGTCGAGGTCTTTGACCCGAAACAAGACCCGACATCATTTGACTTGTGCCCATACCAATGCCACGGACAAATCAAAGACCTCCGGACGATCTGGGAATTTGAAATGCTGACGAAGAGAGCTTCCATCAGCAAATTCTGCAATTCAATTTTCATCTGGATTACCTAAAAGAGGAAGAAGGCAAACACATAATCCAGGTGTCCACGCCAGCCTCATTGAATTACGGGTTGGGATGCTCTGGCTGTGTACGGATGGTAGTCAGGGAAAGTGTTTCTACTTCAAAAATGTTTCGGGAACACATTTGGAACCGAAACGCGTATGGTTCAAAAATGTTACAAAAGTGTTCCACGGAACACTTTTGCGCAAGGGAACACTTTTGAAGGACCAAAAAAAAAACTTGCTTCTGAATTTTGGAACATTTTTTAAACCACCATCCATCATCGCCGACGCGGCCACCACTCGTCGCCTCGCCAGTCGTCGGCCGCCGCCCACGGCGCCCGCTGCTGCCGGTCGCCGTCGCCCGCGATTGAAAAAAGTACTTTTTTTTTCTTACCCAAACGTCTTTTTTTCTAAAAAAAATTGTTGCTGGGAACAGAAATACAAAAAAAAAAATGTTTCTGTTCAAAAACTCCTCCCAAGAACAGAAACGCTACCATACGCAGCCTCAGCGTAGCTGTTGATGTAGAAGGAGCAGTAACGTAGTAATTTGGGCAAATAGAAAGTAGCGGAGTAGAAAGGAAAAGCCTACGAATGTCCTGTTTGACATGTGCCCGTATAAATTGATTTGTCCGTCGAGATCTTTGACCCGAAACAAGACCCGACCCGACCCCATATCATTTGACTTGTGCCCATACCAATGCTACGGACAAATCAAAGACCTCGAAGGACGATCGGGGGAATTTGAAATGCTGACGAAGAGAGCTTCCATCAGCAAATTATGCAATTCGACTTTTCATCCGGATTACCCAAAAGAGTAAGAAGGCAAACACATAATCCAGGTGTCCACGCCAGCCTCATTGAATTACGGGTTGGGATGCTCTGGCTGCGTATGGATAGTAGTCAGGGAAAGTGTTTCTATTCCAAAAATGTTTCGGGAACACTTTTGGAACAGAAACGCGTATGGTTTAAAAAATGTTCCAAAAGTGTTCCACGGGACACTTTTGCGCTAGGGAACACTTTTGAAGGACAAAAAAAAAAAACTTGCTTCTGAATTTTGGAACACTTTTGAAACCACCATCCATCATCGCCGACGCGGCCACCACTCGCCGCCTCGCTAGTCGCCGGCCGCCGCCACGGCGCCCGCTGCTCGCCGGTCGCCGTCGCCCGCAAATGAAAAAAGTAATTTTTTTTTACTTACCAGACGCGTTTTTTCTCCAAAAATTGTAGCTGGGAACTGAAATATAAAAAAAATCATTCTGTTAAAAATCATCCCAAGAATAGAAACGCTACCCATACGCAGCCTCAGCGTAGCTGTTGATGTAGAAGGGGCTGCAACGTAGCAATTTGGGCAAATAGAAAGTAGGGAGTAGAAAGGAAAAGCCTACGAACGTCCTGTTTGACTTGTGCCCATATAATTTGATTTGTCCGTCGAGGTCTTTTACCCGAAACAAGACCCGACCCGACCTGATATCATTTGATTTGTGCCCATACCAATGCCACGGACAAATCAAAGACCTCGACGGACGATCTGGGAATTTGAAATGCTAACGAAGAGAGCTTCCATCAGCAAATTCTACAATTCGACTTTCCATCTGGATTACCTAAAAGAGGAAGAAGGCAAACGCATAATCCAGGTCTCCATGCCAGCCTCATTGAATTACGGGTTGGGATGCTATGGCTGCGTATGGATGGTAGTCAGGGAAAGTTTTTCTATTCAAAAAATGTTTCGGGAACACATTTGGAACAGAAACGCGTGTGGTTCAAAAATGTTCCAAAAGTGTTCCACGGAACACTTTTGCGCTAGGGAACACTTTTGAAGGACAAAAAAAAAACTTGCTTCTAAATTTTGGAACACTTTTGAAACCACCATCCATCATCGCCGACGCGGCCACCACTCGTCGCCTCGCTAGTCGTCGGCCGCCGCCACGGCGCCCGCTGCTGCCAAACGCCGTCGCCCGCGATTGGAAAAAGTACTTTTTTCTTACTTACCAAACGCATGTTTTCTCCAAAAATTGTAGCTGGGAACAGAAATACAAAAAAAAAAAAAGTTTCTGTTCAAAAACTCCTCCCAAGAACAGAAACGCTACCATACGCAGCCTCAGCGTAGCTGTTGATGCAGAAGGAGCAGCAACGTAGCAATTTGGGCAAATAGAAAGTAGGGAGTAGAAAGGAAAAGCCTACGAACGTCCTGTTTGACTTGTGCCCATATAATTTGATTTGTCCGTCGAGGTCTTTGACCCCGAAACAAGACCCGACCCGACCCGATATCATTTGACTTGTGCCCATACCAATGCCACGGACAAATCAAAGACCTCGACGGACGATCTGGGAATTTGAAATTCGGACAGGGATAGTGTTGGTTGTGCCCATACCAATTCCACGGAACACTTTTGCGCAAGGGAACACTTTTGAAGGACCAAAAATAAACTTGCTTCTGAATTTTGGAACACTTTTGAAACCACCATCCATCATCGCCGACGCGGCCACCACTCGCCGCCTCTCTAGTCGTCGGCCCGCCCGCCACGGGGCCCGCAGTTGCCAGTCGCCGTCGGCCGCTATTGGAAAATGTAATTTTTTTTTACTTACCAAACGCGTTTTTTCTCCAAAAATTGTAGCTGGGAACAGAAATACAAAAAAAATGTTTCTGTTCAAAAAATCCTCCCAAGAACAGAAACGCGATCATACGTAGCACCAGCGTAGCTGTTGATGCAGAAGGGACAGCAACGTAGCAATTTGGGCAAATAGAAAGTGGGGAGTAGAATGGAAAAGCCTACGAACGTCCTGTTTGACTTGTGCCCATATAATTTGATTTATCCGTCGAGGTCTTTGACCCGAAACAAGACCCAACCCGACCCGATATCATTTGACTTGTGCCCATACCAATGCCATGGACAAATCAAAGACCTCGACGGACGATCTGGGAATTTGAAATGCTGACGAAGAGTGCTTCCATCAGCAAATTCTGCAATTCGACTTTTCATCCGGATTACCTAAAAGAGGAAGAAGGCAAACACATAATCCAGGTGTCCATGCCAGCCTCATTGAATTACGGGTTGGGATGCTCTGGCTGCGTATGGATGGTAGTAAGGGAAAGTGTTTCTATTCCAAAAATGTTTCGGGAACACATTCGGAACAGAAACGCGTATGTTTCAAAAATGTTACAAAAGTGTTCCACGGAACACTTTTGCGCTTGGGAACACTTTTGAAGGACAAAAAAAAAATTGCTTCTGAATTTTGGAACACTTTTGAAACCACCATCCATCATCGCCGACGCGGCCACCACTCGCCGCCTCTCTAGTCGTCGGCCGCCGCCACGGCGCCCGCAGCTGCCGGTCGCCGTCGCCCGCGATTGGAAAATGTAATTTTTTTTTTACTTACCAAACGCGTTTTTTCTCCAAAAATTGTAGCTGGGAACAGAAATACAAAAAAAAATGTTTCTGTTCTAAAAATCCTCCCAAGAACAGAAACGCTACCATACGCAGCCCCAGCGTAGCTGTTGATGCAGAAGGAGCAGCAACGTAACAATTTGGGCAAATAGAAAGTAGGGAGTAGAAAGGAAAAGCCTACGAACGTCCTGTTTGACTTGTGCCCATATAATTTGATTTGTCCGTCGAGGTCTTTGACACGAAACAAGACCCGACCCGACCCGATATCATTTGATTTGTGCCCATACCAATGCCACGGACAAATCAAAGGCCTCGACGGACGATCTGGGAATATGAAATTCTGACGAAGAGAGCTTCCATCAGCAAATTTTTCAATTCGACTTTTCATCCGGATTACCTAAAAGAGGAAGAAGGCAAACACATAATCCAGGTGTCCATGCCAGCCTCATTCAAGTACGGGTTGGGATGCTCTGGCTGCGTATGGATGGTAGTCAGGGAAAGTATTTCTATTCCAAAAATGTTTCGAGAACACATTTGGAACAGAAACGCGTATGGTTCAAAAATGTTCCAAAAGTGTTCCACGGAACACTTTTGCACTAGGGAACACTTTTGAAGGACAACAAAAAAACTTGCTTCTGAATTTTGGAACACTTTTGAAACCACCATCCATCATTGCCGACGCGGCCACCACTCGCCGCCTCGCTAGTCGTCGGCCGCCGCCACGGCGCCCGCTGCTGCCGGTCGCCGTCGCCCGCGATTGAAAAAAGTACTTTTTTTTTACTTACCAAACGCATTTCTTCTCCAATAATTGCAGCTGGGAACAGAAATACAAAAATAAAATCTATTCAAAAACTCCTCCCAAGAACAGAAACGCTCCCATACGCAGCCTCAGCGTAGCTGTTGATGCAGAAGGAGCAGCAACGTAGCAATTTGGGCAAATAGAAAGTAGGAAGTAGAAAGGAAAAGCCTACGAACGTCCTGTTTGACTTTTGCCCATATAATTTGATTTGTCCGTCGAGGTCTTTGACCCGAAACAAGACCCAACCCGACCCGATATCATTTGACTTGTGCCCATACCAATGCCACGGACAAATCAAAGACCTCGACGGACGATCTGGGAATTTGAAATGCTGACGAAGAGTGCTTCCATCAGCAAATTCTGCAATTCGACTTTTCATCCGGATTACCTAAAAGAGGAAGAAGGCAAACACATAATCCAGGTGTCCATGCCAGCCTCATGGAATTACGGGTTGGGATGCTCTGGCTGCGTATGGATGGTAGTCAGGGAAAGTGTTTCTATTCCAAAAATTTCGGGAACACATTCGGAACAGAAACGCGTATGGTTCAAAAATGTTCCAAAAGTGTTCCACGAAACACTTTTGCGCTTGGGAACACTTTTGAAGGTCAAAAAAAAAACTTACTTCTGAATTTTGGTACACTTTTGAAACCACCATCCATCATTGCCGACGCGGCCACCACACGCCGCCTCGCTAGTCGTCGGCCGCCGCCACGGCGCCCGCTGCTGGCGGTCGCCGTCGCCCGCGATTGAAAAAGGTACTTTTTTTTTACTTACCAAGCACATTTTTTCTCCAAAAATTGTAGCTTGGAACAGAAATACAAAAAAAAAATGTTTCTGTTCAAAAACTCCTCCCAAGAACAGAGACGCTACCATACGCAGCCTCACTGTAGCTGTTGATGCAGAAGGAGCAGCAACGTAGCAATTTGGGCAAACAGAAAGTATGGAGTAGAAAGGAAAAGCCTACGAACGTCCTGTTTGACTTGTGCCCATATAATTTGATTTGTTCGTCGAGATCTTTGACCCGAAATAAGACCCGACCCGACCCGATATCATTTGACTTGTGCCCATGCCAATGCCACGGACAAATCAAAGACCTCGACGGACGATCTGGGAATATGAAATTCTGACGAAGAGAGCTTCCATCAGCAAATTCTGCAATTCGACTTCTCATCCGGATTACCTAAAGAGGAAGAAGGCAAACACATAATCCAGGTGTCCATGCCAGCCTCATTCAAGTACGGGTTGGGATGCTCTGGCTGCGTATGGATGGAAGTCAGGGAAAGTGTTTCTATTCCAAAAATGTTTCGAGAACACATTTGGAACAGAAACGCGTATGGTTCAAAAATGTTCCAAAAGTGTTCCACGGAATACTTTTGTGCAAGGGAACACTTTTGAAGGACAAAAAAAAAAACTTGCATCTGAATTTTGGAACACTTTTGAAACCACCATCCATCATTGCCGACGCGGCCCCCACTCGCCGCCTCGCTAGTCGTCGGCCGCCGCCACGGCGCCCGCTGCTGCCGGTCGCCATCTCCCGCGATTGAAAAAAGTACTTTTTTTTTACATACCAAACGCATTTTTTCTCCAATAATTGTAGCTGGGAACAGAAATACAAAAAAAAATTGTTTCTGTTCAAAAACTCCTCCCAAGAACAGAAACGCTACCATACGCAGCCTCAGCGTAGCTATTGATGCAGAAGGAGCAGCAACGTAGCAATTTGGGCAAATAGAAAGTATGGAGTAGAAAGGAAAAGCCTACGAACGTCCTGTTTGACTTGTGCCCATATAATTTGATTTGTCCGTCGAGGTCTTTGACCCGAAATAAGACCCGACCCGACCCGATATCATTTGACTTGTGCCCATGCCAATGCCACGGACAAATCAAAGACCTCGATGGACGATCTGGGAATATGAAATTCTGACGAAGAGAGCTTCCATCAGCAAATTCTGCAAATCGACTTTTCATCCGGATTACCTAAAAGAGGAAGAAGGCAAACACATAATCCAGGTGTCCATGCCAGCCTCATTCAAGTACGGGTTGGGATGCTCTGGCTGCGTATGGATGGTAGTCAGGGAAAGTGTTTCTATTCCAAAAATGTTTCGAGAACACATTTGGAACAGAAACGCGTATGGTTCAAAAATGTTCCAAAAGTGTTCCACGGAACACTTTTGTGCATGGGAACACTTTTGAAGGACAAAAAAAAAACTTGCATCTGAATTTTGGAACACTTTTGAAACCACCATCCATCATTGCCGACGCGGCCACCACTCGCCGCCTCGCTAGTCGTCGGCCGCCGCCACGGCGCCCGCTGCTGCCGGTCGCCGTCTCCCGCGATTGAAAAAAGTACTTTTTTTTTACTTACCAAACGCATTTTTTTCTCCAATAATTGTAGCTGGGAACAGAAATACAAAAAAAAATTGTTTCTGTTCAAAAACTCCTCCCAAGAACAGAAACGCTACCATACGCAGCCTCAGCGTAGCTATTGATGCAGAAGGAGCAGCAACGTAGCAATTTGGGCAAATAGAAAGTATGGAGTAGAAAGGAAAAGCCTACGAACGTCTTGTTTGACTTGTGCCCATATAATTTGATTTGTCCGTCGAGGTCTTTGACCCGAAATAAGACCCGACCCGACCTGATATCATTTGACTTGTGCCCATACCAATGCCACGGACAAATCAAAGACCTCGACGGACGATCTGGGAATATGAAATTCTGACGAAGAGAGCTTCCATCAGCAAATTCTGCAAATCGACTTTTCATCCGGATTACCTAAAAGAGGAAGAAGGCAAACACATAATCCAGGTGTCCATGCCAGCCTCATTCAAGTACGGGTTGGGATGCTCTGGCTGCGTATGGATGGTAGTCAGGGAAAGTGTTTCTATTCCAAAAATGTTTCGAGAACACATTTGGAACAGAAACGCGTATGGTTCAAAAATGTTCCAAAAGTGTTCCACGGAACACTTTTGTGCAAGGGAACACTTTTGAAGGACAAAAAAAAAACTTGCATCTGAATTTTGGAACACTTTTGAAACCACCATCCATCATTGCCGACGCGGCCACCACTCGCCGCCTCGCTAGTCGTCGGCCGCCGCCACGGCGCCCGCTGCTGCCGGTCGCCGTCTCCCGCGATTGAAAAAAGTACTTTTTTTTTACTTACCAAACGCATTTTTTCTCCAATAATTGTAGCTGGGAACAGAAATACAAAAAAAAATTGTTTCTGTTCAAAAACCCCTCCCAAGAACAGAAACGCTACCATACGCAGCCTCAGCGTAGCTATTGATGCAGAAGGAGCAGCAACGTAGCAATTTGGGCAAATAGAAAGTATGGAGTAGAAAGGAAATGCCTACGAACGTCCTGTTTGACTTGTGCCCATATAATTTGATTTGTCCGTCGAGGTCTTTGACCCGAAATAAGATCCGACCCGACCTGATATCATTTGACTTGTGCCCATACCAATGCCACGGACAAATCAAAGACCTCGACGGACGATCTGGGAATTTGAAATGCTGACGAAGAGAGCTTCCACTAGCAAATTCTGCAATTCGACTTTTCATTCGGATTACCTAAAAGAGGAAGAAGGCAAACACATAATCCTGGTGTCCATGCCAGCCTCATTGAATTACGGGTTGGGATGCTCTGGCTGCGTATGGATGGTAGTCAGGGAAAGTGTTTCTATTCCAAAAATGTTTCGGGAACACATTCGGAACAAAAACGCGTATGGTTAAAAAATGTACCAAAAGTGTTCCACGGAACACTTTTGCGCTAGGGAACACTTTTGAAACCACCATCCATCATCGCCGACGCGGCCACCACTCGCCGCCTCTCTAGTCGTCGGCCGCCGCCACGGCGCCCGCAGCTGCCGGTCGCCGTCGCCCGCGATTGGAAAATGTAATTTTTTTTTACTAACCAAACGCGTTTTTTCTCCAAAAATTGTAGCTGGGAACAGAAATACAAAAAAAAAATGTTTCTGTTCAAATAATCCTCCCAAGAACAGAAACGCTACCATACGCAGCCCCAGCGTAGCTGTTGATGCAGAAGGAGCAGCAACGTAACAATTTGGGCAAATAGAAAGTAGGGAGTAGAAAAGAAAAGCCTACGAACGTCCTGTTTGACTTGTGCCCATATAATTTGATTTGTCCGTCGAGGTCTTTGACCCGAAACAAGACCCAACCCGACCCGATATCATTTGACTTGTGCCCATACCAATGCCACGGACAAATCAAAGACCTCGACGGACGATCTGGGAATTTGAAATGCTGACGAAGAGTGCTTCCATCAGCAAATTCTGCAATTCGACTTTTCATCCGGATTACCTAAAAGAGGAAGAAGGCAAACACATAATCCAGGTGTCCATGCCAGCCTCATTGAATTACGGGTTGGGATGCTCTGGCTGCGTATGGATGGTAGTCAGGGAAAGTGTTTCTATTCCAAAAATGTTTCGGGAACACATTCGGAACAGAAACGCGTATGGTTCAAAAATGTTTCAAAAGTGTTCCACGGAACACTTTTGCGCTTGGGAACACTTTTGAAGGTCAAAAAAAAAACTTGCTTCTGAATTTTGGTACACTTTTGAAACCACCATCCATCATTGCCGACGCGGCCACCACTCGCCGCCTCGCTAGTCGTCGGCCGTCGCCACGGCGCCCGCTGCTGGCGGTCGCCGTCGCCCGCGATTGAAAAAAGTACTTTTTTTTTACTTACCAAGCACATTTTTTCTCCAAAAATTGTAGCTTGGAACAGAAATACAAAAAAAAAATGTTTCTGTTCAAAAACTCCTCCCAAGAACAGAAACGCTACCATACGCAGCCTCAGCGTAGCTGTTGATGCAGAAGGAGCAGCAACGTAGCAATTTGGGCAAACAGAAAGTATGGAGTAGAAAGGAAAAGCCTACGAACGTCCTGTTTGACTTGTGCCCATATAATTTGATTTGTCCGTCGAGGTCTTTGACCCGAAATAAGACCCGACCCGACCCGATATCATTTGACTTGTGCCCATGCCAATGCCACGGACAAATCAAAGACCTCGACGGACGATCTGGGAATATGAAATTCTGACGAAGAGAGCTTCCATCAGCAAATTCTGCAAATCGACTTTTCATCCGGATTACCTAAAAGAGGAAGAAGGCAAACACATAATCCAGGTGTCCATGCCAGCCTCATTCAAGTACGGGTTGGGATGCTCTGGCTGCGTATGGATGGTAGTCAGGGAAAGTGTTTCTATTCCAAAAATGTTTCGAGAACACATTTGGAACAGAAACGCGTATGGTTCAAAAATGTTCCAAAAGTGTTCCACGGAACACTTTTGTGCATGGGAACACTTTTGAAGGACAAAAAAAAAAACTTGCATCTGAATTTTGGAACACTTTTGAAACCACCATCCATCATTGCCGACGCGGCCACCACTCGCCGCCTCGCTAGTCGTCGGCCGCCGCCACGGCGCCCGCTGCTGCCGGTCGCCGTCTCCCGCGATTGAAAAAAGTACTTTTTTTTTACTTACCAAACGCATTTTTTTCTCCAATAATTGTAGCTGGGAACAGAAATACAAAAAAAAATTGTTTCTGTTCAAAAACTCCTCCCAAGAACAGAAACGCTACCATACGCAGCCTCAGCGTAGCTATTGATGCAGAAGGAGCAGCAACGTAGCAATTTGGGCAAATAGAAAGTATGGAGTAGAAAGGAAAAGCCTACGAACGTCTTGTTTGACTTGTGCCCATATAATTTGATTTGTCCGTCGAGGTCTTTGACCCGAAATAAGACCCGACCCGACCTGATATCATTTGACTTGTGCCCATACCAATGCCACGGACAAATCAAAGACCTCGACGGACGATCTGGGATTTTGAAATGCTGACGAAGAGAGCTTCCACTTGCAAATTCTGCAATTCGACTTTTCATTCGGATTACCTAAAAGAGGAAGAAGGCAAACACATAATCCTGGTGTCCATGCCAGCCTCATTGAATTACGGGTTGGGATGCTCTGGCTGCGTATGGATGGTAGTCAGGGAAAGTGTTTCTATTCCAAAAATGTTTCGGGAACACATTCGGAACAAAAACGCGTATGGTTAAAAAATGTTCCAAAAGTGTTCCACGGAACACTTTTGCGCTAGGGAACACTTTTGAAACCACCATCCATCATCGCCGACGCGGCCACCACTCGCCGCCTCTCTAGTCGTCGGCCGCCGCCACGGCGCCCGCAGCTGCCGGTCGCCGTCGCCCGCGATTGGAAAATGTAATTTTTTTTTACTAACCAAACGCGTTTTTTCTCCAAAAATTGTAGCTGGGAACAGAAATACAAAAAAAAAAATTTCTGTTCAAAAAATCCTCCCAAGAACAGAAACGCTACCATACGCAGCCCCAGCGTAGCTGTTGATGCAGAAGGAGCAGCAACGTAACAATTTGGGCAAATAGAAAGTAGGGAGTAGAAAAGAAAAGCCTACGAACGTCCTGTTTGACTTGTGCCCATATAATTTGATTTGTCCGTCGAGGTCTTTGACACGAAACAAGACCCGACCCGACCCGATATCATTTGACTTGTGCCCATACCAATGCCACGGACAAATCAAAGACCTCGACGGACGATCTGGGAAAATGAAATTCGGACGAAGAGAGCTTCCATCAGCAAATTCTGCAATTCGACTTTTCATCCGGATTACCTAAAAGAGGAAGAAGGCAAACACATAATCCAGGTGTCCATGCCAGCCTCATTCAAGTACGGGTTGGGATGCTCTGGCTGCGTATAGATGGTAGTCAGGGAAAGTGTTTCTATTCAAAAAAATTTTCGAGAACAAATTTGGAACAGAAACGCGTAGGGTTCAAAAATGTTCCAAAAGTGTTCCACGGAACACTTTTGCGCTAGGGAACACTTTTGAAGGACAAAAAAAAAACTTGCTTCTGAATTTTGGAACACTTTTGAAACCACCATCCATCATTGCCGACGCGGCCACCACTCGCCGCCTCGCTAGTCGTCGGCCGCCGCCACGGCGCCCGCTGCTGCCGGTCGCCGTCGCCCGCGATTGAAAAAAGTACTTTTTTTTTACTTACCAAACGCATTTCTTCTCCAATAATTGCAGCTGGGAACAGAAATACAAAAAAAAAATCTGTTCAAAAACTCCTCCCAAGAACAGAAACGCTCCCATACGCAGCCTCAGCGTAGCTGTTGATGTAGAAGGAGCAGCAACGTAGCAATTTGGGCAAATAGAAAGTAGGAAGTAGAAAGGAAAAGCCTACGAACGTCCTGTTTGACTTGTGCCCATATAATTTGATTTGTCCGTCGAGGTCTTTGACCCGAAACAAGACCCAACCCGACCCGATATCATTTGACTTGTGCCCATACCAATGCCACGGACAAATCAAAGACCTCGACGGACGATCTGGGAATTTGAAATGCTGACGAAGAGTGCTTCCATCAGCAAATTCTGCAATTCGACTTTTCATCCGGATTACCTAAAAGAGGAAGAAGGCAAACACATAATCCAGGTGTCCATGCCAGCCTCATTGAATTACGGGTTGGGATGCTCTGGCTGCGTATGGATGGTAGTCAGGGAAAGTGTTTCTATTCCAAAAATGTTTCGGGAACACATTCGGAACAGAAACGCGTATGGTTCAAAAATGTTTCAAAAGTGTTCCACGGAACACTTTTGCGCTTGGGAACACTTTTGAAGGTCAAAAAAAAAACTTGCTTCTGAATTTTGGTACACTTTTGAAACCACCATCCATCATTGCCGACGCGGCCACCACTCGCCGCCTCGCTAGTCGTCGGCCGTCGCCACGGCGCCCGCTGCTGGCGGTCGCCGTCGCCCGCGATTGAAAAAAGTACTTTTTTTTTACTTACCAAGCACATTTTTTCTCCAAAAATTGTAGCTTGGAACAGAAATACAAAAAAAAATTGTTTCTGTTCAAAAACTCCTCCCAAGAACAGAAACGCTACCATACGCAGCCTAAGCGTAGCTATTGATGCAGAAGGAGCAGCAACGTAGCAATTTGGGCAAATAGAAAGTATGGAGTAGAAAGGAAAAGCCTACGAACGTCCTGTTTGACTTGTGCCCATATAATTTGATTTGTCCGTCGAGGTCTTTGACCCGAAATAAGACCCGACCCGACCCGATATCATTTGACTTGTGCCCATGCCAATGCCACGGACAAATCAAAGACCTCGACGGACGATCTGGGAATATGAAATTCTGACGAAGAGAGCTTCCATCAGCAAATTCTGCAAATCGACTTTTCATCCGGATTACCTAAAAGAGGAAGAAGGCAAACACATAATCCAGGTGTCCATGCCAGCCTCATTCAAGTACGGGTTGGGATGCTCTGGCTGCGTATGGATGGTAGTCAGGGAAAGTGTTTCTATTCCAAAAATGTTTCGAGAACACATTTGGAAAAGAAACGCGTATGGTTCAAAAATGTTCCAAAAGTGTTCCACGGAACACTTTTGTGCAAGGGAACACTTTTGAAGGACAAAAAAAAAAACTTGCATCTGAATTTTGGAACACTTTTGAAACCACCATCCATCATTGCCGACGCGGCCACCACTCGCCGCCTCGCTAGTCGTCGGCCGCCGCCACGGCGCCCGCTGCTGCCGGTCGCCGTCTCCCGCGATTGAAAAAAGTACTTTTTTTTTACTTACCAAACGCATTTTTTCTCCAATAATTGTAGCTGGGAACAGAAATACAAAAAAAAATTGTTTCTGTTCAAAAACCCCTCCCAAGAACAGAAACGCTACCATACGCAGCCTCAGCGTAGCTATTGATGCAGAAGGAGCAGCAACGTAGCAATTTGGGCAAATAGAAAGTATGGAGTAGAAAGGAAATGCCTACGAACGTCCTGTTTGACTTGTGCCCATATAATTTGATTTGTCCGTCGAGGTCTTTGACCCGAAATAAGACCCGACCCGACCTGATATCATTTGACTTGTGCCCATACCAATGCCACGGACAAATCAAAGACCTCGACGGACGATCTGGGAATTTGAAATGCTGACGAAGAGAGCTTCCACTAGCAAATTCTGCAATTCGACTTTTCATTCGGATTACCTAAAAGAGGAAGAAGGCAAACACATAATCCTGGTGTCCATGCCAGCCTCATTGAATTACGGGTTGGGATGCTCTGGCTGCGTATGGATGGTAGTCAGGGAAAGTGTTTCTATTCCAAAAATGTTTCGGGAACACATTCGGAACAAAAACGCGTATGGTTAAAAAATGTTCCAAAAGTGTTCCACGGAACACTTTTGCGCTAGGGAACACTTTTGAAACCACCATCCATCATCGCCGACGCGGCCACCACTCGCCGCCTCTCTAGTCATCGGCCGCCGCCACGGCGCCCGCAGCTGCCGGTCGCCGTCGCCCGCGATTGGAAAATGTAATTTTTTTTTTACTAACCAAACGCGTTTTTTCTCCAAAAATTGTAGCTGGGAACAGAAATACAAAAAAAAAATGTTTCTGTTCAAATAATCCTCCCAAGAACAGAAACGCTACCATACGCAGCCCCAGCGTAGCTGTTGATGCAGAAGGAGCAGCAACGTAACAATTTGGGCAAATAGAAAGTAGGGAGTAGAAAAGAAAAGCCTACGAACGTCCTGTTTGACTTGTGCCCATATAATTTGATTTGTCCGTCGAGGTCTTTGACCCGAAACAAGACCCAACCCGACCCGATATCATTTGACTTGTGCCCATACCAATGCCACGGACAAATCAAAGACCTCGACGGACGATCTGGGAATTTGAAATGCTGACGAAGAGTGCTTCCATCAGCAAATTCTGCAATTCGACTTTTCATCCGGATTACCTAAAAGAGGAAGAAGGCAAACACATAATCCAGGTGTCCATGCCAGCCTCATTGAATTACGGGTTGGGATGCTCTGGCTGCGTATGGATGGTAGTCAGGGAAAGTGTTTCTATTCCAAAAATGTTTCGGGAACACATTCGGAACAGAAACGCGTATGGTTCAAAAATGTTTCAAAAGTGTTCCACGGAACACTTTTGCGCTTGGGAACACTTTTGAAGGTCAAAAAAAAAACTTGCTTCTGAATTTTGGTACACTTTTGAAACCACCATCCATCATTGCCGACGCGGCCACCACTCGCCGCCTCGCTAGTCGTCGGCCGTCGCCACGGCGCCCGCTGCTGGCGGTCGCCGTCGCCCGCGATTGAAAAAAGTACTTTTTTTTTACTTACCAAGCACATTTTTTCTCCAAAAATTGTAGCTTGGAACAGAAATACAAAAAAAAAATGTTTCTGTTCAAAAACTCCTCCCAAGAACAGAAACGCTACCATACGCAGCCTCAGCGTAGCTGTTGATGCAGAAGGAGCAGCAACGTAGCAATTTGGGCAAACAGAAAGTATGGAGTAGAAAGGAAAAGCCTACGAACGTCCTGTTTGACTTGTGCCCATATAATTTGATTTGTCCGTCGAGGTCTTTGACCCGAAATAAGACCCGACCCGACCCGATATCATTTGACTTGTGCCCATGCCAATGCCACGGACAAATCAAAGACCTCGACGGACGATCTGGGAATATGAAATTCTGACGAAGAGAGCTTCCATCAGCAAATTCTGCAATTCGACTTTTCATCCGGATTACCTAAAAGAGGAAGAAGGCAAACACATAATCCAGGTGTCCATGCCAGCCTCATTGAATTACGGGTTGGGATGCTCTGGCTGCGTATGGATGGTAGTCAGGGAAAGTGTTTCTATTCCAAAAATGTTTCGGGAACACATTCGGAACAAAAACGCGTATGGTTCAAAAATGTTCCAAAAGTGTTCCACGGAACACTTTTGCGCTAGGGAACACTTTTGAAACCACCATCCATCATCGCCGACGCGGCCACCACTCGCCGCCTCTCTAGTCGTCGGCCGCCGCCACGGCGCCCGCAGCTGCCGGTCGCCGTCGCCCGCGATTGGAAAATGTAATTTTTTTTTACTAACCAAACGCGTTTTTTTTCCAAAAATTGTAGCTGGGAACAGAAATACAAAAAAAAAATGTTTCTGTTCAAAAAATCCTCCCAAGAACAGAAACGCTACCATACGCAGCCCCAGCGTAGCTGTTGATGCAGAAGGAGCAGCAACGTAACAATTTGGGCAAATAGAAAGTAGGGAGTAGAAAAGAAAAGCCTACGAACGTCCTGTTTGACTTGTGCCCATATAATTTGATTTGTCCATCGAGGTCTTTGACACGAAACAAGACCCGACCCGACGCGATATCATTTGACTTGTGCCCATACCAATGCCACGGACAAATCAAAGACCTCGACGGACGATCTGGGAAAATGAAATTCGGACGAAGAGAGCTTCCATCAGCAAATTCTGCAATTCGACTTTTCATCCGGATTACCTAAAAGAGGAAGAAGGCAAACACATAATCCAGGTGTCCATGCCAGCCTCATTCAAGTACGGGTTGGGATGCTCTGGCTGCGTATAGATGGTAGTCAGGGAAAGTGTTTCTATTCCAAAAATGTTTCGAGAACACATTTGGAACAGAAACGCGTAGGGTTCAAAAATGTTCCAAAAGTATTCCACGGAACACTTTTGCGCTAGGGAACACTTTTGAAGGACAAAAAAAAAACTTGCTTCTGAATTTTGGAACACTTTTGAAACCACCATCCATCATTGCCGACGCGGCCACCACTCGCCGCCTCGCTAGTCGTCGGCCGCCGCCACGGCGCCCGCTGCTGCCGGTCGCCGTCGCCCGCGATTGAAAAAAGTACTTTTTTTTACTTACCAAGCGCATTTTAACTCCAAAAATTGTAGCTGGGAACAGAAATACAAAAAAATGTTTCTGTTCAAAAAATCCTCCCAAGAACAGAAACGTGACCATACGTAGCCCCAGCGTAGCTGTTGATGCAGAAGGGGCAGCAACGTAGCAATTTGGGCAAATAGAAAGTGGGGAGTAGAATGGAAAAGCCCACGAACGTCCTGTTTGACTTGTGCCCATATAATTTGATTTGTCAGTCGAGGTCTTTGACTCGAAACAAGACCCAACCCGACCCGATATCATTTGACTTGTTCCCATACCAATGCCACGGACAAATCAAAGACCTCGACGGACGATCTGGGAATTTGAAATGCAGACGAAGAGTGCTTCCATCAGCAAATTCTGCAATTCGACTTTTCATCCGGATTACCTAAAAGAGGAAGAAGGCAAACACATAATCCAGGTGTCCATGCCAGCCTCATTGAATTACGGGTTGGGATGCTCTGGCTGCGTATGGATGGTAGTCAGGGAAAGTGTTTCTATTCCAAAAATGTTTCGGGAATACATTTGGAACAGAAACGCGTATGGTTAAAAAATGTTCCAAAAGTGTTCCACGGAACACTTTTGCGCTTGGGAACACTTTTGAAGGACAAAAAAAAAACTTGCTTCTGAATTTTGGAACACTTTTGAAACCACCATCCATCATCGCCGACGCGGCCACCACTCGCCGCCTCTCTAATCGTCGGCCGCCGCCACGGCGCCCGCAGCTGCCGGTCGCCGTCGCCCGCAATTGGAAAGTGTAATTTTTTTTTACTTACCAAACGCGTTTTTTCTCCAAAAATTGTAGCTGGGAACAGAAATACAAAAAAAAAATGTTTCTGTTCAAAAAATCCTCCCAAGAACAGAAACGCTACAATACGCAGCCCCAGCGTAGCTGTTGATGCAGATGGAGCAGCAACGTAGCAATTTGGGCAAATAAAAAGTAGGGAGTAGAAAGGAAAAGCCTACGAACGTCCTGTTTGACTTGTGCCCATATAATTTGATTTGTCCTTCGAGGTCTTTGACAGGAAACAAGACCCGACCCGACCCGATATCATTTGACTTGTGCCCATACCAATGCCACGGACAAATCAAAGACCTCGACGGACGATCTGGGAATATGAAATTCTGACGAAGAGAGCTTCCATCAGCAAATTCTGCAATTCGACTTTTCATCCGGATTACCTAAAAGAGGAAGAAGGAAAACACATAATCCAGGTGTCCATGCCAGCCTCATTCAAGTATGGGTTGGGATGCTCTGGCTGCGTATGGATGGTAGTCAGGGAAAGTGTTTCTATTCCAAAAATGTTTGGAGAACACATTTGGAACAGAAACGCGTATGGTTCAAAAATGTTCCAAAAGTGTTCCACGGAACACTTTTGCGCTAGGGAACACTTTTGAAGGACAAAAAAAAAACTTGCTTCTGAATTTTGGAACACTTTTGAAACCACCATCCATCACCGCCGACGCGGCCACCACTCGCCGCCTCGCTAGTCGTCGGCCGCCGCCACGGCGCCCGCAGCTGCCGGTCGCCGTCGCCCGCGATTGAAAAAAGTACTTTTTTTTTACTTACCAAAAGCATTTTTCTCGAATAATTGTAGCTTGGAACAGAAATACAAAAATAAAATGTTTCTGTTCAAAAACTCCTCCCAAGAACAGAAACGCTACCATACGCAGCCTCAGCGTAGCTGTTGATGCAGAAGGAGCAGCAACGTAGCAATTTGGGCAAATAGAAAGTATGGAGTAGAAAGGAAAAGCCTACGAACGTCCTATTTGACTTGTGCCCATATAATTTGATTTGTCTGTCGAGGTCTTTGACCCAAAATAAGACCCGACCCGACCCGATATCATTTGACATGTGCCCATACCAATGCCACGGACAAATCAAAGACCTCGACGGAAGATCTGGGATTTTGAAATGCTGACAAAGAGAGCTTCCATCAGCAAATTCAGCAATTCGACTTTTCATTCGGATTACCTAAAAGAGGAATAAGGCAAACACATAATCCAGGTGTCCAGGCCAGCCTCATTGAATTACGGGTTGGGATGCTCTGGCTGCGTACGGATGGTAGTCAGGGAAAGTGTTTCTATTCCAAAAATATTTCGGGAACACATTTGGAACAGAAACGGGTATGGTTCAAAAATGTTCCAAAAGTGTTCCACGGAACACTTTTGTGCTAGGGAACCCTTTTGAAGGACAAAAAAAAAAATTGCTTCTGAATTTTGGAACACATTTGAAACCACCACCCATCATCGCCGTTGCGACCATCACTCATCGCCTCGCTAGTCGTCGACCGCCGCCACGGCGCCCGCTGCTGCCGGTCGCCGTCGCCCGCGATTGAAAAAAGTACTTTTTTTTTACTTACCAAACACATTTTTTCTCCAAAAATTGTAGCTGGGAACAAAAATACAAAAAAAAATGTTTCTGTTCAAAAACTCCTCCCAAGAACAGAAACGCTACCATACGCAGCCTCAGCGTAGCTGTTGATGCAGAAGGAGCAGCAACGTAGCAATTTGGGCAAATATAAAGTAGGGAGTAGAAAGGAAAAGCCTACGAACGTCCTGTTTGACTTGTGCCCATATAATTTGATTTGTCCGTCGAGGTCTTTGACCCGAAACAAGACCCGACCCGACCCGATATCATTTGACTTGTGCCCATACCAATGCCACGGACAAATCAAAGACCTCGACGGACGATCTGGGAATTTGAAATGCTAACGAAGAGAGCTTCCATCAGCAAATTCAGCAATTCAACTTTTCATCCGGATTACCTAAAAGTGGAAGAAGGCAAACACATAATCCAGGTGTCCATGCCAGCCTCATTCAAGTACGGGTTGGGATGCTCTGGCTGCATATGGATGGTAGTCAGGGAAAGTGTTTCTATTCCAAAAATGTTTCGAGAACACATTTGGAACAGAAACGCGTATGGTTCAAAAATGTTCCAAAAGTGTTCCACGGAACACTTTTGCGCTATGGAACACTTTTGAAGGACAAAAAAAAAACTTGCTTCTGAATTTTGGAACACTTTTGAAACCACCATCCATCATCGCCGACGCGACTACCACTCGTCGCCTCTCTAGTCGTCGGCCGCCGCCACGGCGCCCGCTGCTGTTGGTCGCTGTCGCCCGCGATTGAAAAATGAAATTTTTTTTTACTTACCAAACGTGTTTTTTCTCCAAAAATTGTAGCTGGGAACAGAAATACAAAAAAAATGTTTCTGTTCAAAAAATCCTCCCAAGAACAGAAACGCTACCATACGCAGCCTCAGCGTAGCTGTTGATGCAGAAGGGGCAGCAACGTAGCAATTTGGGCAAATAGAAAGTGGGGAGTAGAAAGGAAAAGCCTACGAACGTCCTGTTTGACTTGTGCCCATATAATATGATTTGTCCGTCGAGGTCTTTTACCCGAAACAAGACCCGACCCGACCCGATATCAATTGACAAGTGCCCATACCAATGCCACGGACAAATCAAAGACCTCGACGGACGATATGGAAATTTGAAATGTTGACGAAGAGTGCTTCCATCGGCAAATTCTGCAATTCGACTTTTCATCCGGAATACCTAAAAGAGGAAGAAGGCAAACACATAATCCAGGTGTCCATGCCAGCCTCGTTGAATTACGGGTTGGGATGCTCTGGCTGCGTATGGATGGTAGTCTGGGAAAGTTTTTCTATTCCAAAAATGTTTCGGGAACACATTTGTAACAGAAACGCGTATGGTTCAAAAATGTTCCAAAAGTGTTCCACGGAACACTTTTGCCCTAGGGAACAATTTAGAAGGACAAAAAAAAAACTTGCTTCTGAATTTTGGAACATTTTTGAAACCACCATCCATCATCGCCGACGCGGCCACCACTCGCCGCCTCGGTAGTCGTCGGCCGCCGCCACGGCGCCCGCTGCTGCCGGTCGTTGTCGCCCGCTATTGAAAAAAGAACTTTTTTTTTACTTACCAAACGCGTTGTTTCTTCAAAAATTGTAGCTGGGAACAGAAATAAAAAAAAAATGTTTCTGTTCAAAAAATCCTCCCAAGAATAGAAACGCTACCATACGCAGCCTCAGCGTAGCTGTTGATGCAGAAGGAGCAGCAACGTAGCAATTTGGGCAAATAGAAAGTAGGGAGTAGAAAGGAAAAGCCCACGAACGTCCTGTTTGACTTGTAGCCATATAATTTGATTTGTCCGTCGAGGTCTTTGACCCGAAACAAGACCCGACCCGACCCGATATCATTTGACTTGTGCCCATACCAATGCCACGGACAAATCAAAGACCTCGACGAACGATCTGGGAATTTGAAATGCTGACGAAGACAGCTTCCATCAGCAAATTCTGCAATTCGACTTTTCATCCGGATTACCTAAAATGGGAAGAAGGCAAACACATAATCCAGGTGTCCATGCCAGCCTCATTGAATTACGGGTTGGGATGCTTTGGCTGCGTGTGGATGGTAGTCAGGGAAAGTGTTTTTATTACAAAAATGTTTCGAGAACACATTTGGAACAGAAACACGTATGGTTCAAAAATGTTCCAAAAGTGTTCCACGGAAAACTTTTGTGCTAGGGAACACTTTTGAAGGACAAAAAAAAAACTTGCTTCTGAATTTTGGAACACTTTTGAAACCACCATCCATCATCGCCGACGCGGCCACCACTCGCCGCCTCGCGAGTCGTCGGCCGCCCCCACGGAGCCCGCTGCTGCCGGTCGCCGTCGCTCGCGATGGAAAAAAGTACTTTTTTTTAATTAGCAAACGCATTTTTTCTCCAAAAATTGTAGCTGGGAACAGAAATACAAAAAAAAAAGGTTTCTGTTCAAAAACTCCTCCCAAGAACAGAAACGCTACCATACGCAGCCTCAACGTAGTTGTTGATGCAGAAGGAGCAGCAACGTAGCAATTTGGGCAAATAGAAAGTAGGGAGTCGAAAGGAAAAGCCTATGAACGTCCTGTTTGACTTGTGCCCATATAATTTGATTTGTCCGTCAAGGTCTTTGACCCGAAACAAGACCCGACCCGACCCGATATCATTTGACTTGTGCCCATACCAATGCCACGGACAAATCAAAGACCTCGACGGACGATCTGGGAATTTGAAATGCTGACGACGAGAGCTTCAATCAGCAAATTCTGTAATTCGACTTTTCATCCGGATTACCTAAAAGAGGAAGAAGGCAAACACATAATCCAGGTGTCCATGCCAGCCTCATTGAATTACGGGTTGGGATGCTCTGGTTGCGTGTGGATGGTAGTCAGGGAAAGTGTTTCTATTCCAAAAATATTTCAGGAACACATTTGGAAGAGAAACGCGTATGGTTCAAAAACTTGCTTCTGAATTTTTTAACACTTTTGAAACCACCATCCATCATCGCCGACGCGGCCGACACTCGCCGCCTCGCTAGTCGTCGGCCGCCGCCACGGCGCCCGTTGCTGCCGGTCGCCGTCGCCTGCGATTGAAAAAGTACTTTTTTTTTACTTACCAAACACGTTTTCTCTCCAAAAATTGTAGCTGGGAACAGAAATACAAAAAAAAAAAATTCTGTTCAAAAAATCCTCCCATGAACAGAAACGCTACCATACGCAGCCTCAGCGTTGCTGTTGATTGAGAAGGAGCAGCAACGTAGCAATTTGGGCAAATAGAAATTACGGAGTAGAAAGGAAAACCTACGAACGTTCTGTTTGACATGTGCCCATATAATTTGATTTGTCCGTCGAGGTCTTTGACCCGAAACAAGACCCGACCCGACCCGATATCATTTGACTTATGCCCATACCACTGCCACGGACAAATCAAAAACCTTATTGAATTGCGTGTTGCGATGCTCTGGCTGCGTAGGGATGGTAGTCAGGGAATGTGTTTCTATTCCAAAAATGTTTCGGGAGCACATTTGGAACAGAAACACGTATGGTTCAAAAATGTTCCAAAAGTGTTCCACGAAACACTTTTGCGCTAGGAAACACTTTTGAAGGAACAAAAAAAAACTTTCTTCTGAATTTTGGAACACTTTTGAAACCACCATCCATCATCGCCGACGCGGCCACCACTCGCCGCCTCTCTAGTCGTCGGCCGCCGCCACGACGCCCGCTGCTGCAGGTCGCCGTCGCCCGCGATTGAAAAATGTAATTTTTTTTCTTACCAAACGCGTTTTTTCTCCAAAAATTGTAGCTGGGAACAGAAATACAAAAAAAATGTTTATGTTCAAAAAATCCTCCCAAGAACAGAAACGCTACCATACGCAGCCTCAGCGTAGCTGTTGATGCAGAAGGGGCAGCAACGTAGCAATTTGGGCAAATAGAAAGTGGGGAGTAGAAAGGAAAAGCCTACGAACGTCATGTTTGACTTGCGCCCATATAATATGATTTGTCCGTCGAGGTCTTTGACCCGACCCGACCCGATATCATTTGACTTGTGCCCATACCAATGCCACGGACAAATAAAAGACCTCGACGGACGATCTGGAAATTTGAAATGCTGACGAAGAGTGCTTCCATCGGCAAATTCTCCAATTTGACTTTTCACCCGGATTACCTAAAAGAGGAAGAAGGCAAACTCATAATCCAGGTGTCCATGCCAGCCTCGTTGAATTACGGGTTGAGATGCTCTAGCTGCGTATGGATGGTAGTCAGGGAAAGTTTTTCTATTTCAAAAATGTTTCGGGAACACATTTGGAACATAAACGCGTATGGTTCAAAAATGTTCCAAAAGTGTTCCACGGAACACTTTTGCGCTAGGGAAAACTTTTGAAGGACAAAAAAAAAACTTGCTTCTGAATTTTGGAACACTTTTGAAACCACCATCCATCATCGCCGACGCGGCCACCACTCGCCGCCTCGCTAATCGTCGGCCGCCGCCACTGCGCCCGCTGCTGCCGGTCGCCGTCGCCCGCGATTGAAAAAAGTACTTTTTTTTTCTTACCAAACGCGTTTTTTCTCCAAAAATTGTAGCTGGGAACAGAAATACAAAAAAAAAATGTTTCTGTTCAAAAAATCCTCCCAAGAACAGAAACGCTACCATACGCAGCCTCAGCGTAGCTGTTGATGCAGAAGGAGCAGCAACGTAGCAATTTGGGCAAATAGAAAGTAGGGAGTGGAAAGGAAAAGCCTACGAATGTCCTGTTTGACTTGTGCCCATATAATTTGATTTGTCCGTCGAGGTCTTTGACCCGAAACAAGACCCGACCCGACCCGATATCATTTGACTTGTGCCCATACCAATGCCATGGACAAATCAAAGACCTGGACGGACGATCTGGGAATTTGAAATGCTGACGAAGAGAGCTTCCATCAGCAAATTCTGCAATTCGACTTTTCATCCGGATTACCTAAAAGAGGAACAAGGCAAACACATAATCCAGGTGTCCATGCCAGCCTCATTGAATTACGGGTTGGGATGCTCTGGCTGCGTATGGATGGTAGTCATGGAAAGTGTTTCTATTCCAAAAATGTTTCGGGAACACATTTGGAACATAAACGGGTATGGTTAAAAAATGTTCAAAAAATGTTCCACGGAATATTTTTGCGCTAGGGAACTCTTTTGAAGGAACAAAAAAAAACTTGCTTCTGAATTTTGGAACACTTTTGAAACCACCATCCATCGTCGCCGACGCAACCACCACTCGCCGCCTCGCTAGTCGTCGGCCGCCGCCACGGCGCCCGCTGCTGCCGGTCGCCGTCGCTCGCGATTGAAAAAACTACTTTTTTTTTTACTCAGCAAACGTATTTTTTCTCCAAAAATTGTAGCTGGGAACAGAAATACAAAAATAAAATGTTTCTGTTCAAAAACTCCTCCCAAGAACAGAAACGCTACCATACGCAGCCTCAGCGTAGCTGTTGATGCAGAAGGGGCAGCAACGTAGCAATTTGGGCAAATAGAAAGTAGGGAGTAGAAAGGAAAAGCCTACGAACGTCCTGTTTGACTTGTGCCCATATAATTTGATTTGTCCTTCGAGGTCTTTGACAGGAAACAAGACCCGACCCGACCCGATATCATTTGACTTGTGCCCATACCAATGCCACGGACAAATCAAAGACCTCGACGGACGATCTGGGAATATGAAATTCTGACGAAGAGAGCTTCCATCAGCAAATTTTTCAATTCGACTTTTCATCCGGATTACCTAAAAGAGGAAGAAGGCAAACACATAATCCAGGTGTCCATGCCAGCCTCATTGAGTTACGGGTTGGGATGCTCTGGCTGCGTATGGATGGTAGTCAGGGAATGTGTTTTTATTCCAAAAATGTTTCGGGAACACATTTGGAAGAGAAACGCGTATGGTTCAAAAATGTTCCAAAAGTGTTCCACGGAAAACTTTTACGCTAGGGAACACTTTTGAAGGACAAAAAAAAAACTTGCTTCTGAATTTTTTAACACTTTTGAAACCACCATCCATCATCGCCGACGCGGCCACCACTCGCCGCGTCGCTAGTCGTCGGCCGCCGCCACAGCGCCCGTTGCTGCCGGTCGCCGTCGCCCGCGATTGAAAAAAGTACTTTTTTTTTACTTACCAAACGCGTTTTTCTCCAAAAATTGTAGCTGGGAACAGAAATACAAAAAACAAATTTTCTGTTCAAAAAATCCTCCCAAGAACAGAAACGCTACCATACGCAGCCTCAGCGTAGCTGTTGTTGCAGAAGGAGCAGCAACGTAGCAATTTGGGCAAATAGAAAGTACGGAGTAGAAAGGAAAACCTACGAACGTCCTGTTTGACATGTGCCCATATAATTTGATTTGTCCGTCGAGGTCTTTGACCCGAAACAAGACCCGACCCGACCCGATATCATTTGACTTGTGCCCATACCAATGCCACGGACAAATCAAAAACCTCGACGGACGATCTGGGAATTTGAAATCCTGACGAAGAGAGCTTCCATCAGCAAATTCTGCAATTCGACTTTTCATCCGGATTACCTAAAAGAGGAAGAACGCAAACACATAATCCAAGTGTCCATGCCAGCCTCATTGAATTACGGGTTTGGATGCTCTGGCTGCGTATGGATGGTAGTCAAGGAAAGTGTTTCTATTCCAAAAATGTTTCGGGAACACATTTGGAAGAGAAACGCGTATGGTTCAAAAATGTTCCAAAAGTGTTCCACGGAACACTTTTGCGCTAGGGAACACTTTTGAAGGAACAAAAAAAAACTTGCTTCTGAATTTTGGAACACTTTTGAAACCACCATCTATCATCACCGACGCGGCCACCACTCGCCGCCTCGCTAGTCGTCGGCCGCCGTCACGGCGCCCGTTGCTGCCGGTCGCCGTCGCCCGCGATTGAAAAAAGTACTTTTTTTAGTTGCCAAACGCGTTTTTTCTCCAAAAATTGTAGCTGGGAACAGAAATACAAAAAAAATGTTTCTGTTCAAAAAATCCTCCCAAGAACAGAAACGCTACCATACGCAGCCTCAGCGTAGCTGTTGATGCAGAAGGAGCAGCAACGTAGAAATTTGGGAAAATAGAAAGTAGGGAGTAGAAAGGAAAAGCCTACGAACGTCCTGTTTGACTTGTGCCCATATAATTTGATTTGTCCGTCGAGGTCTTTGACCCGAAACAAGACCCGACCCGACCCGATATCATTTGACTTGTGCCCATACCAATGCCACGGACAAATCAAAGACCTCGACGAACGATCTGGGAATTTGAAATGCTGACGAAGAGAGCTGCCTTCAGCAAATTCTGCAATTCGACTTTTCATCCGGATTACCTAAAAGAGGAACAAGGCAAACACATAATCCAGGTGTCCATGCCAGCCTCATTGAATTACGGGTTGGGATGCTCTGGCTGCGTATGGATGGTAGTCAGGGAAAGTGTTTCTATTCCAAAAATGTTTCGGGAACACATTTGGAACATAAACGGGTATGGTTCAAAAATGTTCCAAAAATGTTCAACGGAATATTTTTGCGCTAGGGAACTCTTTTGAAGGAACAAAAAAAAACTTGCTTCTGAATTTTGGAACACTTTTGAAACCACCATCCATCATCGCCGACGCGGCCACCACTCGCCGCCTCGCTAATCGTCGGCCGCCGCCACTGCGCCCGCTGCTGCCGGTCGCCGTCGCCCGCGATTGAAAAAAGTACTTTTTTTTTCTTACCAAACGCGTTTTTTCTCCAAAAATTGTAGCTGGGAACAGAAATACAAAAAAAAAATGTTTCTGTTCAAAAAATCCTCCCAAGAACAGAAACGCTACCATACACAGCCTCAGCGTAGCTGTTGATGCAGAAGGAGCAGCAACGTAGCAATTTGGGCAAATAGAAAGTAGGGAGTGGAAAGGAAAAGCCTACGAACGTCCTGTTTGACTTGTGCCCATATAATTTGATTTGTCCGTCGAGGTCTTTGACCCGAAACAAGACCCGACCCGACCCGATATCATTTGACTTGTGCCCATACCAATGCCACGGACAAATCAAAGACCTCGACGGACGATCTGGGAATTTGAAATGCTGACGAAGAGAGCTTCCATCAGCAAATTCTACAATTCGACTTTTCATCCGGATTACCTAAAAGAGGAACAAGGCAAACACATAATCCAGGTGTCCATGCCAGCCTCATTGAATTACGTGTTGGGATGCTCTGGCTGCGTATGGATGGTAGTCAGGGAAAGTGTTTCTATTCCAAAAATGTTTCGGGAACACATTTGGAACATAAACGGGTATGGTTCAAAAATGTTCCAAAAATGTTCCACGGAATATTTTTGCGCTAGGGAACTCTTTTGAAGGAACAAAAAAAAAACTTGCTTCTGAATTTTGGAACACTTTTGAAACCACCATCCATCGTCGCCGTCGCAACCACCACTCGCCGCCTCGCTAGTCGTCGGCCGCCGCCACGGCGCCCGCTGCTGCCGGTCGCCGTCGCTCGCGATTGAAAGAACTACTTTTTTTTTTACTCAGCAAACGTATTTTTTCTCCAAAAATTGTAGCTGGGAACAGAAATACAAAAATAAAATGTTTCTGTTCAAAAACTCCTCCCAAGAACAGAAACGCTACCATACGCAGCCTCAGCGTAGCTGTTGATGCAGAAGGGGCAGCAACGTAGCAATTTGGGCAAATAGAAAGTAGGGAGTAGAAAGGAAAAGCCTACGAACGTCCTGTTTGACTTGTGCCCATATAATTTGATTTGTCCGTCGAGGTCTTTGACCCGAAACAAGACCCGACCCGACCCGATATCATTTGACTTGTGCCCATACCAATGCCACGGACAAATCAAAGACCTCGACGGACGATCTGGGAATATGAAATTCTGACGAAGAGAGCTTCCATCAGCAAATTTTTCAATTCGACTTTTCATCCGGATTACCTAAAAGAGGAAGAAGGCAAACACATAATCCAGGTGTCCATGCCAGCCTCATTGAGTTACGGGTTGGGATGCTCTGGCTGCGTATGGATGGTAGTCAGGGAATGTGTTTCTATTCCAAAAATGTTTCGGGAACACATTTGGAAGAGAAACGCGTATGGTTCAAAAATGTTCCAAAAGTGTTCCACGGAACACTTTTACGCTAGGGAACACTTTTGAAGGACAAAAAAAAACCTTACTTCTGAATTTTTTAACACTTTTGAAACCACCATCCATCATCGCCGACGCGGCCACCACTCGCCGCGTCGCTAGTCGTCGGCCGCCGCCACAGCGCCCGTTGCTGCCGGTCGCCGTCGCCCGCGATTGAAAAAAGTACTTTTTTTTTTCTTACCAAACGCGTTTTTCTCCAAAAATTGTAGCTGGGAACAGAAATACAAAAAACAAATTTTCTGTTCAAAAAATCCTCCCAAGAACAGAAACGCTACCATACGCAGCCTCAGCGTAGCTGTTGTTGCAGAAGGAGCAGCAACGTACCAATTTGGGCAAATAGAAAGTACGGAGTAGAAAGGAAAACCTACGAACGTCCTGTTTGACATGTGCCCATATAATTTGATTTGTCCGTCGAGGTCTTTGACCCGAAACAAGACCCGACCCGACCCGATATCATTTGACTTGTGCCCATACCAATGCCACGGACAAATCAAAGACCTCGACGGACGATCTGGGAATTTGAAATGCTGACGAAGAGAGCTTCCATCAGCAAATTCTGCAATTCGACTTTTCATCCGAATTACCTAAAAGAGGAAGAAGGCAAACACATAATCCAGGTGTCCATGCCAGCCTCATTGAATTACGGGTTGGGATGCTCTGGCTGCGTATGGATGGTAGTCAGGGAAAGTGTTTCTATTCTAAAAATGTTTCGGAAACACATTTGGAAGTGAAACGCGTATGGTTCAAAAATGTTCCAAAAGTGTTCCACGGAACACTTTTGCGCTAGGGAACACTTTTAAAGAAACAAAAAAAAACTTGCTTCTGAATTTTGGAACACTTTTGAAACCCCCATCCATCATCGCCGACGCGGCCACCACTCGCCTGTTTTGGGCACACAAAACTTGAACACTCCAGAGAAGTGGAAAGTCCGACCAAAAAACTACTACCATCCTTTTGATTTTCATTGGCCTAATTCTGTTTAAAAAAAAACTCTCAACTTTAAGTCCAATCTCAAATCTATACTAAACTCTTTGTTTGGTCTCTGAAAAAACCCCAAACTTTATGTCAAGTCCCAAATCTACCTTTTCTTTTTTTTTTACTTACCAAAAGCGTTTTTCTCCAAAAATTGTAGCTGGGAACAGAAATAAAAAAAAAATTATGTTCAAAAAATCATCCCAAGAACAGAAACGCTACCATACGCAGCCTCAGCGTAGCTGTTGATGCAGAAGGAGCAGCAACGTAGCAATTTGGGCAAATAGAAAGTACGGAGTAGAAAGGAAAACCTACGAACGTCCTGTTTGACATGTGCCCATATAATTTGATTTGTCCGTCGAGGTCTTTGACCCGAAACAAGACCCGACCCGACCCGATATCATTTGACTTGTGCCCATACCAATGCCACGGACAAATCAAAAACCTCGACGGACGATCTGGGAATTTGAAATGCTGACGAAGAGAGCTTCCATCAGCAAATTCTGCAATTCGACTTTTCATCCGGATTACCTAAAAGAGGAAGAAGGCAAACACATAATCCAAGTGTCCATGCCAGCCTCATTGAATTACGGGTTGGGATGCTCTGGCTGCGTAGGGATGGTAGTCAAGGAAAGTGTTTCTATTCCAAAAATGTTTCGGGAACACATTTGGAAGAGAAACGCGTATGGTTCAAAAATGTTCCAAAAGTGTTCCACGGAACACTTTTGCGCTAGGGAACACTTTTGAAGGAACAAAAAAAAACTTGCTTCTGAATTTTGGAACACTTTTGAAACCACCATCCATCATCGCCGACGCGGCCACCACTCGCCGCCTCGCTAGTCGTCGGCCGCCGCCACGGCGCCCGTTGCTGCCGGTCGCCGTCGTCCGCGATTGAAAAAAGTACTTTTTTTAGTTGCCAAACGCGTTTTTTCTCCAAAAATTGTAGCTGGGAACAGAAATACAAAAAAAATGTTTCTGTTCAAAAAATCCTCCCAAGAACAGAAACGCTACCATACGCAGCCTCAGCGTAGCTGTTGATGCAGAAGGAGCAGCAACGTAGCAATTTGGGCAAATAGAAAGTAGGGAGTAGAAAGGAAAAGCCTACGAACGTCCTGTTTGACTTGTGCCCATATAATTTGATTTGTCCGTCGAGGTCTTTGTCCCAAAACAAGACCCGACCCGACCCGATATCATTTGACTTGTGCCCATACCAATGCCATGGACAAATCAAAGACCTGGACGGACGATCTGGGAATTTGAAATGCTGACGAAGAGAGCTTCCATCAGCAAATTCTGCAATTCGACTTTTCATCCGGATTACCTAAAAGAGGAACAAGGCAAACACATAATCCAGGTGTCCATGCCAGCCTCATTGAATTACGGGTTGGGATGCTCTGGCTGCGTATGGATGGTAGTCATGGAAAGTGTTTCTATTCCAAAAATGTTTCGGGAACACATTTGGAACATAAACGGGTATGGTTAAAAAATGTTCCAAAAATGTTCCACGGAATATTTTTGCGCTAGGGAACTCTTTTGAAGGAACAAAAAAAAACTTGCTTCTGAATTTTGGAACACTTTTGAAACCACCATCCATCGTCGCCGACGCAACCACCACTCGCCGCCTCGCTAGTCGTCGGCCGCCGCCACGGCGCCCGCTGCTGCCGGTCGCCGTCGCTCGCGATTGAAAAAACTACTTTTTTTTTTACTCAGCAAACGTATTTTTTCTCCAAAAATTGTAGCTGGGAACAGAAATACAAAAATAAAATGTTTCTGTTCAAAAACTCCTCCCAAGAACAGAAACGCTACCATACGCAGCCTCAGCGTAGCTGTTGATGCAGAAGGGGCAGCAACGTAGCAATTTGGGCAAATAGAAAGTAGGGAGTAGAAAGGAAAAGCCTACGAACGTCCTGTTTGACTTGTGCCCATATAATTTGATTTGTCCGTCGAGGTCTTTGACCCGAAACAAGACCCGACCCGACCCGATATCATTTGACTTGTGCCCATACCAATGCCACGGACAAATCAAAGACCTCGACGGACGATCTGGGAATATGAAATTCTGACGAAGAGAGCTTCCATCAGCAAATTTTTCAATTCGACTTTTCATCCGGATTACCTAAAAGAGGAAGAAGGCAAACACATAATCCAGGTGTCCATGCCAGCCTCATTGAGTTACGGGTTGGGATGCTCTGGCTGCGTATGGATGGTAGTCAGGGAATGTGTTTTTATTCCAAAAATGTTTCGGGAACACATTTGGAAGAGAAACGCGTATGGTTCAAAAATGTTCCAAAAGTGTTCCACGGAACACTTTTACGCTAGGGAACACTTTTGAAGGACAAAAAAAAAACTTGCTTCTGAATTTTTTAACACTTTTGAAACCACCATCCATCATCGCCGACGCGGCCACCACTCGCCGCGTCGCTAGTCGTCGGCCGCCGCCACAGCGCCCGTTGCTGCCGGTCGCCGTCGCCCGCGATTGAAAAAAGTACTTTTTTTTTACTTACCAAACGCGTTTTTCTCCAAAAATTGTAGCTGGGAACAGAAATACAAAAAACAAATTTTCTGTTCAAAAAATCCTCCCAAGAACAGAAACGCTACCATACGCAGCCTCAGCGTAGCTGTTGTTGCAGAAGGAGCAGCAACGTAGCAATTTGGGCAAATAGAAAGTACGGAGTAGAAAGGAAAACCTACGAACGTCCTGTTTGACATGTGCCCATATAATTTGATTTGTCCGTCGAGGTCTTTGACCCGAAACAAGACCCGACCCGACCCGATATCATTTGACTTGTGCCCATACCAATGCCACGGACAAATCAAAAACCTCGACGGACGATCTGGGAATTTGAAATCCTGACGAAGAGAGCTTCCATCAGCAAATTCTGCAATTCGACTTTTCATCCGGATTACCTAAAAGAGGAAGAACGCAAACACATAATCCAAGTGTCCATGCCAGCCTCATTGAATTACGGGTTTGGATGCTCTGGCTGCGTATGGATGGTAGTCAAGGAAAGTGTTTCTATTCCAAAAATGTTTCGGGAACACATTTGGAAGAGAAACGCGTATGGTTCAAAAATGTTCCAAAAGTGTTCCACGGAACACTTTTGCGCTAGGGAACACTTTTGAAGGAACAAAAAAAAACTTGCTTCTGAATTTTGGAACACTTTTGAAACCACCATCTATCATCACCGACGCGGCCACCACTCGCCGCCTCGCTAGTCGTCGGCCGCCGTCACGGCGCCCGTTGCTGCCGGTCGCCGTCGCCCGCGATTGAAAAAAGTACTTTTTTTAGTTGCCAAACGCGTTTTTTCTCCAAAAATTGTAGCTGGGAACAGAAATACAAAAAAAATGTTTCTGTTCAAAAAATCCTCCCAAGAACAGAAACGCTACCATACGCAGCCTCAGCGTAGCTGTTGATGCAGAAGGAGCAGCAACGTAGAAATTTGGGCAAATAGAAAGTAGGGAGTAGAAAGGAAAAGCCTACGAACGTCCTGTTTGACTTGTGCCCATATAATTTGATTTGTCCGTCGAGGTCTTTGACCCGAAACAAGACCCGACCCGACCCGATATCATTTGACTTGTGCCCATACCAATGCCACGGACAAATCAAAGACCTCGACGAACGATCTGGGAATTTGAAATGCTGACGAAGAGAGCTTCCTTCAGCAAATTCTGCAATTCGACTTTTCATCCGGATTACCTAAAAGAGGAACACGGCAAACACATAATCCAGGTGTCCATGCCAGCCTCATTGAATTACGGGTTGGGATGCTCTGGCTGCGTATGGATGGTAGTCAGGGAAAGTGTTTCTATTCCAAAAATGTTTCGGGAACACATTTGGAACATAAACGGGTATGGTTCAAAAATGTTCCAAAAATGTTCAACGGAATATTTTTGCGCTAGGGAACTCTTTTGAAGGAACAAAAAAAAACTTGCTTCTGAATTTTGGAACACTTTTGAAACCACCATCCATCATCGCCGACGCGGCCACCACTCGCCGCCTCGCTAATCGTCGGCCGCCGCCACTGCGCCCGCTGCTGCCGGTCGCCGTCGCCCGCGATTGAAAAAAGTACTTTTTTTTCTTACCAAACGCGTTTTTTCTCCAAAAATTGTAGCTGGGAACAGAAATACAAAAAAAAAAATGTTTCTGTTCAAAAAATCCTCCCAAGAACAGAAACGCTACCATACACAGCCTCAGCGTAGCTGTTGATGCAGAAGGAGCAGCAACGTAGCAATTTGGGCAAATAGAAAGTAGGGAGTGGAAAGGAAAAGCCTACGAACGTCCTGTTTGACTTGTGCCCATATAATTTGATTTGTCCGTCGAGGTCTTTGACCCGAAACAAGACCCGACCCGACCCGATATCATTTGACTTGTGGCCATACCAATGCCACGGACAAATCAAAGACCTCGACGGACGATCTGGGAATTTGAAATGCTGACGAAGAGAGCTTCCATCAGCAAATTCTACAATTCGACTTTTCATCCGGATTACCTAAAAGAGGAACAAGGCAAACACATAATCCAGGTGTCCATGCCAGCCTCATTGAATTACGTGTTGGGATGCTCTGGCTGCGTATGGATGGTAGTCAGGGAAAGTGTTTCTATTCCAAAAATGTTTCGGGAACACATTTGGAACATAAACGGGTATGGTTCAAAAATGTTCCAAAAATGTTCCACGGAATATTTTTGCGCTAGGGAACTCTTTTGAAGGAACAAAAAAAAAACTTGCTTCTGAATTTTGGAACACTTTTGAAACCACCATCCATCGTCGCCGTCGCAACCACCACTCGCCGCCTCGCTAGTCGTCGGCCGCCGCCACGGCGCCCGCTGCTGCCGGTCGCCGTCGCTCGCGATTGAAAGAACTACTTTTTTTTTTACTCAGCAAACGTATTTTTTCTCCAAAAATTGTAGCTGGGAACAGAAATACAAAAATAAAATGTTTCTGTTCAAAAACTCCTCCCAAGAACAGAAACGCTACCATACGCAGCCTCAGCGTAGCTGTTGATGCAGAAGGGGCAGCAACGTAGCAATTTGGGCAAATAGAAAGTAGGGAGTAGAAAGGAAAAGCCTACGAACGTCCTGTTTGACTTGTGCCCATATAATTTGATTTGTCCGTCGAGGTCTTAGACCCGAAACAAGACCCGACCCGACCCGATATCATTTGACTTGTGCCCATACCAATGCCACGGACAAATCAAAGACCTCGACGGACGATCTGGGAATATGAAATTCTGACGAAGAGAGCTTCCATCAGCAAATTTTTCAATTCGACTTTTCATCCGGATTACCTAAAAGAGGAAGAAGGCAAACACATAATCCAGGTGTCCATGCCAGCCTCATTGAGTTACGGGTTGGGATGCTCTGGCTGCGTATGGATGGTAGTCAGGGAATGTGTTTCTATTCCAAAAATGTTTCGGGAACACATTTGGAAGAGAAACGCGTATGGTTCAAAAATGTTCCAAAAGTGTTCCACGGAACACTTTTACGCTAGGGAACACTTTTGAAGGACAAAAAAAAACCTTACTTCTGAATTTTTTAACACTTTTGAAACCACCATCCATCATCGCCGACGCGGCCACCACTCGCCGCGTCGCTAGTCGTCGGCCGCCGCCACAGCGCCCGTTGCTGCCGGTCGCCGTCGCCCGCGATTGAAAAAAGTACTTTTTTTTTTCTTACCAAACGCGTTTTTCTCCAAAAATTGTAGCTGGGAACAGAAATACAAAAAACAAATTTTCTGTTCAAAAAATCCTCCCAAGAACAGAAACGCTACCATACGCAGCCTCAGCGTAGCTGTTGTTGCAGAAGGAGCAGCAACGTACCAATTTGGGCAAATAGAAAGTACGGAGTAGAAAGGAAAACCTACGAACGTCCTGTTTGACATGTGCCCATATAATTTGATTTGTCCGTCGAGGTCTTTGACCCGAAACAAGACCCGACCCGACCCGATATCATTTGACTTGTGCCCATACCAATGCCACGGACAAATCAAAGACCTCGACGGACGATCTGGGAATTTGAAATGCTGACGAAGAGAGCTTCCATCAGCAAATTCTGCAATTCGACTTTTCATCCGAATTACCTAAAAGAGGAAGAAGGCAAACACATAATCCAGGTGTCCATGCCAGCCTCATTGAATTACGGGTTGGGATGCTCTGGCTGCGTATGGATGGTAGTCAGGGAAAGTGTTTCTATTCTAAAAATGTTTCGGAAACACATTTGGAAGTGAAACGCGTATGGTTCAAAAATGTTCCAAAAGTGTTCCACGGAACACTTTTGCGCTAGGGAACACTTTTAAAGAAACAAAAAAAAACTTGCTTCTGAATTTTGGAACACTTTTGAAACCCCCATCCATCATCGCCGACGCGGCCACCACTCGCCTGTTTTGGGCACACAAAACTTGAACACTCCAGAGAAGTGGAAAGTCCGACCAAAAAACTACTACCATCCTTTTGATTTTCATTGGCCTAATTCTGTTTAAAAAAAAACTCTCAACTTTAAGTCCAATCTCAAATCTATACTAAACTCTTTGTTTGGTCTCTGAAAAAACCCCAAACTTTATGTCAAGTCCCAAATCTACCTTTTCTTTTTTTTTTACTTACCAAAAGCGTTTTTCTCCAAAAATTGTAGCTGGGAACAGAAATAAAAAAAAAATTATGTTCAAAAAATCATCCCAAGAACAGAAACGCTACCATACGCAGCCTCAGCGTAGCTGTTGATGCAGAAGGAGCAGCAACGTAGCAATTTGGGCAAATAGAAAGTACGGAGTAGAAAGGAAAACCTACGAACGTCCTGTTTGACATGTGCCCATATAATTTGATTTGTCCGTCGAGGTCTTTGACCCGAAACAAGACCCGACCCGACCCGATATCATTTGACTTGTGCCCATACCAATGCCACGGACAAATCAAAAACCTCGACGGACGATCTGGGAATTTGAAATGCTGACGAAGAGAGCTTCCATCAGCAAATTCTGCAATTCGACTTTTCATCCGGATTACCTAAAAGAGGAAGAAGGCAAACACATAATCCAAGTGTCCATGCCAGCCTCATTGAATTACGGGTTGGGATGCTCTGGCTGCGTAGGGATGGTAGTCAAGGAAAGTGTTTCTATTCCAAAAATGTTTCGGGAACACATTTGGAAGAGAAACGCGTATGGTTCAAAAATGTTCCAAAAGTGTTCCACGGAACACTTTTGCGCTAGGGAACACTTTTGAAGGAACAAAAAAAAACTTGCTTCTGAATTTTGGAACACTTTTGAAACCACCATCCATCATCGCCGACGCGGCCACCACTCGCCGCCTCGCTAGTCGTCGGCCGCCGCCACGGCGCCCGTTGCTGCCGGTCGCCGTCGTCCGCGATTGAAAAAAGTACTTTTTTTAGTTGCCAAACGCGTTTTTTCTCCAAAAATTGTAGCTGGGAACAGAAATACAAAAAAAATGTTTCTGTTCAAAAAATCCTCCCAAGAACAGAAACGCTACCATACGCAGCCTCAGCGTAGCTGTTGATGCAGAAGGAGCAGCAACGTAGCAATTTGGGCAAATAGAAAGTAGGGAGTAGAAAGGAAAAGCCTACGAACGTCCTGTTTGACTTGTGCCCATATAATTTGATTTGTCCGTCGAGGTCTTTGACCCAAAACAAGACCCGACCCGACCCGATATCATTTGACTTGTGCCCATACCAATGCCACGGACAAATCAAAGACCTCGACGGACGATCTGGGAATTTGAAATGCTGACGTAGAGAGCTTCCATCTGCAAATTCTGCAATTCGACTTTTCATCCGGATTACCTAAAAGAGGAAGAAGGCAAACACATAATCCAGGTGTCCATGCCAACCTCACTGAATTACGGGTTGGGATGCTCTGGCTGCGTATGGATGGTAGTCAGGGAAAGTGTTTCTATTCCAAAAATGTTTCGGGAACACATTTGAAACAGAAACGCGTATGGTTCAAAAATGTTCCAAAAGTGTTCCACGGAACACTTTTGCGCTAGGGAACACTTTTGAAGGACAAAAAAAAACTTGCTTCTGAATTTTGGAACACTTTTGAAACCACCATCCATCATCGCCGACGCGGCCACCACTCGCCGCCTCGCTAGTCGTCGGCTGCCGCCACGGCGCCCGCTACTGCCGGTCGCCGTCGCCCGCGATTGAAAAAAGTACTTTTTTTTACTTACCAAACGCTTTTTTTCTCCAAAAATTGTAGCTGGGAACAGAAATACAAAAAAAATGTTTCTGTTCAAAAAATCCTCCCAAGAACAGAAACGCTACCATACGCAGCCTCAGCGTAGCTGTTGATGCAGAAGGAGCAGCAACGTAGCAATTTGGGCAAATAGAAAGTAGGGAGTAGAAAGGAAAAGCCTACGAACGTCCTGTTTGACTTGTGCCCATATAATTTGATTTGTCCGTCGAGGTCTTTGACCCGAAACAAGACCCGACCCGACCCGATATCATTTGACTTGTGCCCATACCAATGCCACGGACAAATCAAAGACCTCGACGGACGATCTGGGAATTTGAAATGCTGACGAAGAGAGCTTCCATCAGCAAATTCTGCAATTCGACTTTTCATCCGAATTACCTAAAAGAGGAAGAAGGCAAACACATAATCCAAGTGTCCTTGCCAGCCTCATTGAATTACGGGTTGGGATGCTCTGGCTGCGTATGGATGGTAGTCAGGGAAAGTGTTTCTATTCCAAAAATGTTTCGGAAACACATTTGGAAGAGAAACGCGTATGGTTCAAAAATGTTCCAAAAGTGTTCCACGGAACACTTTTGCGCTAGGGAACACTTTTAAAGAAACAAAAAAAAAAACTTGCTTCTGAATTTTGGAACACTTTTGAAACCCCCATCCATCATCGCCGACGCGGCCACCACTCGCCTGTTTTGGGCACACAAAACTTGAACACTCCAGAGAAGTGGAAAGTCCGACCAAAAAACTACTACCATCCTTTTGATTTTCATTGGCCTAATTCTGTTTTAAAAAAAAACTCTCAACTTTAAGTCCAATCTCAAATCTATACTAAACTCTTTGTTTGGTCTCTGAAAAAACCCCAAACTTTATGTGAAGTCCCAAATCTACCTTTTCTTTTTTTTTTTTGGTCTAAAAAGAAAAAAACCCAACTTTAGGTTCAACAGCAAATCTACCTCGAATATTTTTTGTCTTGAAAAAAATCCTCAACATTAAGCCTAGTCCCAAATGTGCCCCAAATTATGTTGTCTAAAAAAATCACAAAAATTCAATCTATTCTCAAATCTAACTCATGGTCTAGTCCTGACTCCTAACTTGACATGACATTTCCAAGTAGATAACAAAACCGCATCAACAAAATAATAGGGTGACCAATACGGACTAACATGGTATTTCCATGTGGATAACAAATACACCTCAATAAAAATTGCTGAAATTCTCCGAAACGAAACCATTGTAAGATATGAAAATTGGAAGCAATAACAGCGATTTTTGTCTGAATAGCTAATAGAGGCAGGTTTGTATTAGAATAAAAATTGGTGAATTTTTTCTCACACAAAAAAAAAAAATCAGGATACATTTGGGACTAGGCCTAAAGTTTGTGCTTTTTTCTTAAAACAAAAAAGTTCAGAGTGGATTTGAGTAATTTTTTTTTATACCACTACCGCTCATATCAGAGAAAAGTTGAGGCATGCTAAACTCCTCATAAAAGATGAAGGGTCATGTATCTTCCATGCTATGATATGACGGATTCTGCTACCTAAGCACCAAGCGGTAAATAACAAAAGCTTTTGTCCTTATTTCAGCATGCATCATATCAGTACCACATTTGCACCCAAAAACTGAAGTCTACTGAAAATTTCGCCAATATCATTAGACGGATTGAAATGTATCTGGTACCTCTGTCGGAAAAATTTACACTCCGGAAGCACAGTAAAAGTGCGTGCTTCATTTTATTTCATCAGTTGCCGTGAATGTGCATTTCTGTTAAGGGTAACCCTGCTTCCTAAAATCAGCAGAAGCTGTTGCCACGAGGCATTTAGTATTTCCCATGCAGATGATATCCAATCTCATGTTCAGTCTATACTAAGGGGAAATTATTAATTACACATAATCTTCTTGCACATAGAGGATTATTGACATGCAAAATTGTCAGGAGCGCTAAAACTTGTACACCATCTGCTCAGTATAACCAAGTTCCTTCAATATCCCAGAGAGCTGAAAACAGAAAACATTAGCAGAAAAATTATGAATGGAAGTAAATAAAATCCTATACCATGAGGAAATGGGAGAAAGTGTTGTTACCTCGCCTTGTGAATAATCTTTGGCCTTATCACCAGATATGTGTTTCATCATTCCAGGAGGACCACAGACCTGATAAAGTACAATCAAATCATTAAGAAACTAGACTTTCTCTACCAATCTTATCAGCAGATAATGACAAAATCCCGACAAATTCAGGCTAAACTATTCATTTATCCAATGTACAGATAACCCATTTCCTAGCTAGAGTCAATACATCAACATCAACAACACCTTTATGCCAAACTAGTTGGGGTCGGCGGTAAATGAACCCCAAAGGTTCACAAAATAAAAGCAAGACCAATCGAGGAAAAAGTGATAAACACAGAGAAACGCACGCGCGCGCGCACACATACAAATATAGAAATGACTAAAAAAGACAGTCATGAATATGGGAATTCTGCTCCTTCACAATACTAATAGCATTCCTCTACTCCGTCCTAAGACAAACCGTACGCCAATCTACTTCTCACTCCATTAAATCTTGTTTTACTACTTTCTCCCAAGTAAGTTTCGATCGACCTCTTCCTTTCTTCGTGTTATGTTCTCGGTAGCAAACTTCTGTTTTTACCGGAGCATCTAGGGACCTTCGAAGAATATGCCCAAACCATCTCAATCTATGTTCTCTCATCTTTTCTGCCACCGGTTCTACTCCAACTTTTCGTCAAATATCTTCATTCCTTATCTTTATCTTTTCCTAACTAGAGTCAATGCATATAGAAATTTACTTGTGGCAAACCTTGGTGAACAAAACATGTAAAGGATCGGCAAATAACAACCACACTGAGATAAGACGCAATAGCAAAAAGTCCTGCCTAAGTACTTGACTTAAGATAGATGTTCCCATAATCAGAGAGTCCAAGAACAGAAGCATTAGATAGCCAATCTAATCCATTTCTAAGCTCAAATACACAACATTCCTATCAACTCATGCAGAAAAAAATGGAGAGAATACTTTGGTGACATGAGTACGAGAGTGGTTTTAGCAAACTCATGTCAACCATATGATCCTGTTTCAATTCCATTCACACCTTGATCTTAACAATTGTCATAATGCAATGTTAAAGACAAAGTGTATCCAGCTGATGGACTAATGCCGCTAAATGGAAATTTCACAAACAGCAAGTCATCATAAAAACGACCAACTAAATTTCAAAGTACGGCACATTCAAACACTGGCATGGTAATCCACATATCAACGTATCAGTTGAGGGCGCATGTGTGTGGTGTCACTAGGTAACTCAGAAAACTATAAATTCTATGTAGAGAGCTGCAGTTGGGCACATCTTTGGCTTTGCAAAAAGTTGGACTCAAGACGGTAAACTGAACTCTTACAAGTATAAGAGCGTCCTCACTTGGAGCTGGCAAGCCCTTGACGACCATATCCTTTGATATGTATCCTTTACCTCCTTTCCAATTCTTTGTAGGATTATCCACCATATAGTATACCTGAAATTAGTCACCAAAACAGACAGTTTATGAGTGGAGTTGCAGAATAAAGCGGCTATGACAGCATCACAGTAAAATAAGTTGAGATCCAACACCTTTAGATTTGGGTGGCTGGCTGCAAGTATGTCTAGTTTCTGTTTCAGCAATATGTCATCTGGAGAGACATTAGCATATAGCAGAGACACCTATTGCAACAAAGAGGCTGGACAAGTTGGACTTTGCACATGTTCCCCAAGAGGATTAAAAAAAAAATTATTGAAACTGTCCAATATGCAGGAGCACACACATCTCATTCATAAGACACTTCAAAAGGAGAACATGCAGCCTAAGCCACTCAGATGTCCCATATATACATTACAAGGGAATCATTTTTACAGGATATGCAGATGTATCGAACATTGTTTGGTGAATAGCAAAACTATTTTGAGACGTAAAGGACTTATTTCTTTTTGAGGAATAAAATTATCTCATATGTACATTGCAAAATCTTGCAATAGTAAGTTTTTATATGAAGCACCAATGAAGGATCTTGAACGAATATACAAATCACTTCGCACATAGTGACTAACAAACAGCAATATACTTGCTACTAGGTCATCTCATATATGAAGAAAATGCTAGAATTATGTAATTGTTAGCAGCATCAAGAGAATAAGCAGATATCAAAGACAATAAGAAAACAGACATGCAACAAAAAAGAAGACAATTCTCACCTGAGTATTGTCGTCAGGGTTCTTCAGTATGGCATCAATTACCTGAAGCATCGGTGTTATGCCAGTGCCTCCTGCAATCTAAAAAGTAAGGAGCATCAAACACCGATCTTTTACTGGTCCAAAAACTACAAAAATAATGAACCTTCAGATGCATCAATTGTACAATGCTGCTCCATGCAAGTTAGTACTAAGCTACGAAATGCACATGGGTATATTCATATTTATGATCTCAAGTACAAGGACAAAAGGGTGCACCTAACCATATCTTACCATTCCGATGTCTTTCTTCATGTTGGGGGTATATTTAAACTTTTCAAGGGGCCTGCAGCAAATGGAATCTGGTGATGAATATGTTATCAAATGGTTGTTAGGAACTTTTAAAGCAGTCTAAGCAGTCTTTACCCTTTAACTTCAACTACATCACCAGGCTTTAATATAGCAAAATGTTGGCTCATTTTACCTTCTGGATAAACCTGAAACAGTTTATTGTACATATTATACTTGTACATAGGGGAAATAGAAACCAAGGAAGCAAGGTTAGATAACAAAGTTGAGAGACAAAAAGCTAACTTTACCTTAATCAATAAGTCAAAGTATCCCTTAGCATCAGGATCTGATATAGGCGTATACCTATACATAAGCAAATTCAAATACGTATACTAGGTCAATACGGGAATAAAGAGGAAATGCCGAGCCCGCAGGGTTACGAAGTCACTGGTGAAAATTTACAGTTCTCCCTTGCTTCTGTCAATCATAAGAAAAAGGTTTCTTCTAGAAAAGAAGGATTGCTTAGCAAGAAGAAACAGAAGCCATTCACTCTAGGGAAAAAGAAGTATAAATATATATATGGCTACCCACAGACTTGACCATGCATCCCAGCCAATTGTATCATACAAATGAAAATAGTTCATTGAACATGAATGGAAAAAAAAAAACTAAAAGACAGAGATCTAAGTCCACCAGAAGATGCAACCAAAGTTCTTTTTTGATCCCAAACCACCTTCAGTTTTCAAATGAGTAGCATTTTGAGTTGATGCAATATTCATACACGTCAATCTTTTATGTCTATGAAGTCCTATCGAGCAACTAATGGACCACAAAAAACTACGAAAACTGAGGAGTTCTATCATAGGCTATAATGAAAGTTTTCAGAGGGTCCCCTTTCATATGTACTAAAAAGTACCACATGATCTACAATAAAATATTTCCAAAGTATAGACACACCAGCATAAATTATTGAGATTAGTCAAAGCTGACAGTTATGAGAAAATAGTGTATGGATACATACATTCCTCATTCTTCAAAAAATGGGTTGCTCACGCACAAAAGAATATGAAACCAAAAATAATCATTAGCTTGTTCCACACGTGTGTTTACATATCAGTAACGAAACCAGCCGAGAGAGTACTGTTGCTGTACTATGAAGTCAACTGTAAAGTAAAAAGATATTCAAGAATACGTAAGTTTGAGCACTTTGATTTGAGCATAAAATCAATCAAAATTAGTAATAGGAAGGACATCGCACAACTCGTTCTTTGTAACATAGAATTGCCCATCAAGAACATGGCTTGATTGAAAGCATTGTCTGTACATAATTTTTAGCAAGGAGATATATGCCATTCCTATGCAAAGGGTAATCGAGGGATTGATGAAAAGAACCATGCTTAGGTCTTTTTAATCAAACAAGAATACTCACGGGCGAACAACATATTTTGTCTTCCCTTCAGCATCTTGTCCTATTGGAGCTCTGTAATCATGAAAACACCATCAAGATGATGAATGAGAAGTACCATGTGGAGGGAGGTATCTTTCAACTTTGAAGAGCAACCTCCTTGAAAAAGTTCATAGTTCATGCATACAAGATCACTTCTTATGGACATCAGAAGTACCTTGTCAAGATGCACGAAGCGACATGTAAACCTAACTTGGCATTCGGATCAAAAGAAAACCTGCATCATGAAAACAAATTGTATTTGCTATCTCCAGTAAATATTGGAACGTTGCAGTGAGATATCACGGGCAATTTTAGTGCAATTTTAGTGATCCATGGGAGCATCTAACAAAACAATAAGGATACTTGTGTACTATGCCCATATCATTTTCTCCAAAGCAAAGTCATGGAATCACCCACTTAAATGGAAATAATTGCATGCAACGGAAGTATAAAATCCATGTTTCTTCAACTAATGACAAATAGAAAGAAAACCCGAAGTACAAGTACCTAAATAGCTGAGTGTTGTGGCTAACCCTCGCTGTGTCTTGCAATTTAAATTCAATCCATTTATCTGGATTAAGAGCTGAAATATATTGGAAAGAAGTCCCAGTAAGTGCAAAATGAAGTATATCTAAGAAAGTCAGCTTCTTGAGCGTCTGAACTTCTACACCAATAAAGTAAACAAGGAAATTCAGGATGAACGAGACTGACATAACCAAGAAAGTCTAATTTAGCATCTTGGTCATTATTTGAAAGTCAGGCCAGAAATCATACACATGAATGAGTTACTAAATGGTTTTTCAGAAAGGGTCAGATAGACTCACCAATTTTTGAGCCCGTGACTTCATTTATTTGGTCTAGATGAGCCTGTGACAGAGAGAAACATAAAATACCAAGCACCAAGGAAAAGTATATAAAGTACATAAATGGCCACAATGGATAAGTGATTGGTCAAGACCTCAAGGAAAAAGGTTCAAACATTGTACAGCCAACGGTTCGTGCCATCGATCCATGTAGCATGCCTAAGCCCCAATACAATCTTATATGCAGCATCTCCCATGAAATGGTGAATGCTAGAGATTGAGATAAGATACTGAAAATCAAAGTATGCATGACCCTACACTAGCTACTGCAGGAAACAATTAAGCCGATTGCCAAACTAACGTCGCATCCATGAAAAACTGGACCAACTCGATATCCACCTCGTAAAATCTCACATAGAGGTCCCAGTTGCCAACATCTGCTCAATTGTCAGCAATAAAATTACTCTGCCGCAACAGAATACAAAGCCAAAAAACTGATACAGCTACACATCATGTTGGCAACACCTCAAATGCTTCTCTTAATCCCTCAAACCAACAATTGATGCAATTTTCCACATCACAGACTCAAAAGCACACACATTATTCCAGCAACTGATTAACATGAAAAGAAACCCCAGATAATCAGCAGGAGCAGGAACAAATTACCACGTGCGGAGACGAGGCGAAGTAGAAGCAGGACAAGCCACCGGAGACAGCGGCGATCGCCCCGAGGGGAATGCGGAAGCCGTCGAAGCTCGACTTCGAGCGGCGCCGATACGAGTCGGCGACCGCGATTGGCGCGGACCGAGCAAGTTTCTTGAGGAAAACCGAAGCCATTTCTCCGCTCTTCGAGCTCGGGAGGAAGGGAGGAAAAAAAAAAAGCGAAGTGCAGAACCGAACTGGAGTTGTTCTTGTTCTGAGTCAGGGTTTTGGAATTTTCCGATGGAGTCGAACTTGACTAGGTTCGGCCACGCGGTGGTGATTCATTAGTTGCGCTTTGTGGGCCTAATCATGTAATTCAGGGGAATTTCTAGTTTGGGCCTGATCTAACTGGATTTGGGCCTGTTAGCCCAATTGAAGGCCCATGGACGATTCCACGTGGGCAAGTCCAAAAGAGCTGGTGAATAAGGCCGCATATGGTAACATTTCTGTTCCTTAGAATATTTTTGTAACAGAAATGCTTTTTTGTACTTCTGCTCCTAGTTATGATTTTTGGGAACAAAAACGCGTTTGGTAACTACATAAAGTTTCTGTTCTTGAAATAAAAAAAAAAGAAACTTATTTGGTAACTATAAAAAAAGTGTTCCTTTTATTTTCGTTTAATTAAGGCGATTATATATATTAAAATTAAGATGTCTTCATTTTTTTAACTTACTAAATCAAATTAAATCTCATTTGTTCAATTTATTAAATCAAATTATACCAATATATGTATAATTAATTTATGCACAATTTATCAAATTACAATATGGACGAGATCAATTATAAAAAAATAACATGAAAGAGAACGCAAATTGCAATTAGACAAAGAGAACATCAAATATGTTTTCTATAGATAGAAAAAATTACAATTGTAAGTCATACATAAATATTCTTGAATAGTTAAAAATATGATTACCTTGAAGCGGGGACCTATAGAAAAACATTAATTGCACTTTGAGTGAAACCAGAGACTAAAATAAAAAATATTTGTGCATTTAGGCACTTTTAGTCCAATTGTGCAATTTTTCAAACATGAGGACCGAAATGAGATGCAGGGTATCAAAGTCTCATGTTATAATTCTAAAGTACAAATTTTTTCCTAAAATGATTTAACATGAAAATTTTAGTCAATTTAGGATTATATTCAATGAAAAGGCATGTGGTTCCAAACTGAATTTTTAAAATTTTAAGAGGCCAAAATGAAAAGTGAATTAAAATAAAAATATAGATTATTTTTGCTCATTTTTCTGACAACGAATACTATTTTTTCTAGTTTTTGGCTATTTTTATAATTAAAATAAATCCGAAAAATGTCAAAAATTAAGAAAAAAATTTGTTTAAAATTGGTTCCTAAAGATTGATTTTGTAAATTATGAATTATTTTGACATTTTTAATTATTTTTTAAAATAAAATGATCAAAAATTGGGTGTCAATATCGTGCAAGAACAAAAGAGAAGAAAGTGTGTTCAAAAATAATTTTTTTTCCAATTGTTTCTAAAAAGTTCCTAATGTGTTTCTAAAAAGTGTTCCAGATATACATAAGTAAGTTTTTTTTTTCTGCTTTAAAAGTGTTTCTGTTTCTCAAAAGTGTTCCCGGAACATTTTTAGAATAGAAACACTTTCCAGAGAGTGTTACCATACAGACCCTAATAGGCTGCAAGGAGTTTCTGTATGAAATAACATTATTTTTCATATTACAAGTTTTGCTGAACTAGCACCAAACACACACTTGGCCAGATTAATGTGTAATTTGAACTTTGGAAGCCTATCAAATAGCTTCGTCAAGGTCTCCACTATATATATAAGATTCGCACTTCTTGTTAGAAAACGGTAGCGTGTAACTGGAGGAGCTACGTACGCGCACCGCAAAATTCGGCAACAATGAGTTGTGACTATCAAGTTAGCAAAAATGAAATTGAGAGAGAGAAATCTATATTTCGAAAACCTAAGAGTTCGTTCACAAGATTCTTCCATGATGGAAAGCAGTCTAAATAAGATTTTTGACCGGTTTTGAGTCATGTAAATAGTAAGGTTGTATGGACTTTTTCCCCAAGCAACTAGATGAAAGAAATTTCACGTGTCTAGCAGAGTCGAGAATTCAGGTCAAGTCCTGTAATTACAAACGTTATATGCTTATGTTGAATATGATATAAAAAAAAAAAACGACGCATTTCGAATGAGTATTATTCCGTATTATTTCAGAGTTTTCCGGTACTCAAATATATTAATTTGTATTAGAAATTGTCAGGGGGTATCACTCATTGTCATGTTAGTAAGGTCAACTTCTTATGTTGTCATGATAGAAGGCATCAACTTATATGTTGACTTCTATGTCACTCGTTCGACCGCAAGACTTCTATGTTGTCCAGGCCAAACATTCTTATTTTGATGCCTTCTTTGTTGCATTGTGTGGCATGTCGCGAGAGGCCAAGTAATTTGGCTGTCGCTTATCAATAGATTAAAGAACTTTATCAGCTTATGATGGGACAACTGAGCCACTCCTAGAAACATCATTTACCACTGGAAAAAAAGAAAAAAGAAAAAGATACTACTAGGAGGCTGTAGAAGCGGCAAGATGCCATTTTCTTTCATTGTGGGATTCAGGATTGTTGAATCCAAGAGGTAGTTGGGGAAAATGTTCGCAAAGACTCCGTCCAAGATGAATCGTGTCGATATAGCCATCGATCATATAGATCCTAAAAGAAGGCTGATAATTGTAATGATATTCGATTCATGAGTCGTGAACTCCTTATCCGTGTAAGAGATTTTCAATATTTGGTGTCCAATTTAGCAAGTCAAAGTACTAGAGGTTGTAATCACCAATAGACCGACCACTCTCGTTGTATGATTATTGGTTTGTGCGGAGTCACTAAATCTTTATTTAGTAATAAAGGAATCCTTCACGCTAAATGTCAACACGAGATCTCATTCGTCTTGAGACGCGAATCTCCACGAACCCTTTTGTGAATTTTGAGGATGAGAAGAAAATGCCACTCCTTGAAACTATTGTTTATGAGGACATCGACCTTTTTATTTTTATTTTTTTGGTCGAAGAGGTCATCGACCTTACGAAGCTGTCAAAGGTCGAATAAAGGATTACCATTTTCCCCTTTAATCAAGAAAATGAAGGTTTGTGCTAAGAATGCCATGTTCAAGCATGCTAGCATAGGTGGGGTTGGCCACTACACACATGGTGCTAATTATTATCACGAATACAAAACAAAGAAGCTGACTTGGAGCCCAATCTAGCCAAGTCACCAAACAATATGTCTCAAATATTAGTCTTGAGATGTTGAATGGAGCGACCTGTGTGCCCCTGCCTTATTGGCTGGTGTTCCCATCTCTTCTTGAAGATGGAAGCAGATTCCCCCAATAATTTTAGTACGAACCAATGGGCTTGAGTTGTGGAGCCTAGTAGATACCCACCACTTGTCGCGTATTAAATCGCCGGCTGATCGCACTTGTCGGGTCTGGTTGTGGTGATAATGATGAGTTTCACTTTGGATCAAACAGCATCAGCGTCAATCAGAGTGAGGAAACAGCAACAAAACCAAGCAACGGCTGTTTTGAAAGATTACAGTTGCCTTTGGAAAAAGCAAAGAAATGAGGTCGAGTAACCGTTGTATGAAGGCGTGGTTTAATATTTAATTACTCTAATACTTCTTATGTCAACGAGGCCCCGGAAGATTCGGACTCAGGAACTCCTGATATGATATCATGTGAGATTTTCTGAGACTACCACCAACTGTTCTAAAGCCTTAAGCTGTTAGATGAAAACGTGGTTTGAATATTTAATCACTCTAACACATAGAATCAACCGTTTTTTTTTTTTAAATCTATTTGGTTCACATGGACCTAGGTCTGGAGAAGAAAAATTCCTGTTTTTTTTTTTTTTTTTCTTCCGAGATTTTGAACCCTGGTGGCGTCCGAGGTGTGTGGCATCTGATTAGACAAAATCCAGCATGTCTTGGCAATATGCTAAGTTGGTAACTGGTGATTTCTAATACAAGAGTAGTGTAAAAGAGCTAAAGAAGTCCATATAATTTGTTCTTTTGAAGCTTGTGAACCGTAGCAAAGTTCTTGCTTTGTTTTTTGATCTTCTGGAGGCTAATGCAACCTGGAAATCTTACCCTTCTATTCTCAATTCCTGTCTACTTCCTATCTCCTGCTTTGGGGAAGTCCTTATCAATGTGCAAGACAAGGATTTAACAATTTAGGCCAGCCTCATAAAACACTGGATGTCATTGTGTATAAGCCAAAGTATCAAGGGTCGTCAACGGTGTGCTGGCAAAATCTTATAGGGTGCTGCCCGATCACTCCGATATCCGTGTCGCCTGATAATTCAAAGACTGGACATATACCTGGCTCTTCACCTCCTTTCTCCAACATAATTTCTGGTGTTGGAATGGACATATACCTAGCCAATATATATTGGAGAGCTTTTCGAGCATTGCACGAGTTCTTTCAACCCCACAAGCGTTTGATGACCAGAGCTTTCTGGGTGGATGGTTTGGAGTTCAGAGTGACTTTAGCTTATTCAGATAGGAAATTTTTCTGAGCAGAAAGCCGCCGACCAAGTAGTCGGTTAACTTCATGTGGTCATTGGAGATGTTAGAAGGAAGCTTAGGAATGTCCTTCCCCAGCACAAATGGTTGGCCAATCTGTACAGACAATGTGAACAAGATTAGGACTCGGTGCAGAACGAGGGCTAATCACTCTGAAGGTATCAAATTGTTGTCGGTTCAGGCGCCAACAGATGCCGGAGGAAATCCATCCGAAGCAAGAAATTTCTCAGGGTCAGGGTCCAGGTCAGCTCCACGAAGACACACACTCCCAAATCCTCTCCTTGGCCGCGGAGATACTGTCGGCATAATTGGAGGAACATCTGTGCTTTCTACGCTGGTTTTCTTGAAGAAGCTTGTCTTGTGGAGCTCCAAGGGCGGGGAAGAAAGCGTCCCATTCGTGGTCTGCAGCGACCCGGTATTAAACAAACACCTTTCCCTTTGCCGTCCATTCCACTCGTTGCACGGAAGAAATGTTCGGACAGAGTTAAATGAAGAAGCAATCGTTGAAAACTTGCGGGGAAAGAGAGCATTTCTTGAGGATGCAGGAGCCGGGTGTGTGGTCATGCCGTGTCACCTGTGTCATGTGTGGCACGAGGAGGTATCCAGAGGGTGTCCCTTGGCATTTCTTCACGTGGCCGAATGCGTCGCGAGGGAGCTCAAGAGGGCCAATTTGAAGCCGCTTGAAGCTGGAAGTGATGTGCGAATCGGGCTGCTAGGGACCAACGCTGTCTTGAGGAGCGGCTTTTATCAGGAGCAGCTTCAGGGGCAGGTATGACAGCATTCTTAACTTGCCTCTCATGCTGAATGTGTTGGAAAATGGCTTTTAAGTAGGAAAATTCTCTTTGAGCAGCATCCAAGGAGGAGTGTCTTAGCGCAAATGCAACTGATAACCGTCACTTAATGCTAACGACTCGAGAAATAAAAAGCTGCACTAGATCTTTGTCTGCATAATCTCATACGAGATGCAGTTACGGCAAACAGTCAGATCATTAGCCTTACATTTTCCTTATTGGCACAGCTAATTTTCGCTTCAGTCGGCATATATTCTGTGTTAGTCCTAGGACTCGACACTTATAATAGCATTCTGCTGATCTGGATTCTGGTTCTTGTTGAGGTTTGAAGTTGGAGATGTTCAGGTATTTGATCGACTAGAAAAATGTTCGATTGGGGATATAATTTGGCTCTTGCGGGTGATTGAGTTTCTACTGATTCTGTGGAGATTCAATTGATGAATGCATCACCTACTCTTTTCCTATGTTTAAGGGCTTCGAAGTCGTGCTGCCTGACAAAGCAACCATGGACCACATTTACATTCCAGCAATCGAGGCGTTGCACAGCAAGGACATCGAAGGGGCGAGGAATCTCTTGAGAATAGCGATTCAAGTTCTCCTAATCAGAGCTGTAAACACCGTAGTCCTCGCTTCCGACGAATTGCAGGGTCTTCTGCCTCGTGACGATCCTCTTCGGAAGAAGTTCATCGACCCCATGGACGCGTTGGCAAGGTCGGCTATTGAATGGGCCAAATCTAAACGGAAAAAAACTGCATAACCGAGGTGAAGCTTAATCTTTCTAGGAAACATATGAAACCATAGCTCTCGGCTAAAAAAATTGTGCAATGGTAGAGGAATTCCGCTCGTCACATGCAAAATCATTGTCTTTCAACAATTCTGTTAATATTTCTTGTTCTGAACAAATATGTTAAGCAAAGTAACGGATTTAGGCACATAAACCGGACCGATGATCAAGCTTTTGATGCATATTCAGTGATGGTTTTGATGTGTTCATCATTTCCACTGACATAGAGAGCAAATATATATTCAGCATCTGGAAACAATATTCTGCAGCAGCAGAACGAAAATTCGTACTTAACGCCCCGATATAATTTTAAAGACAATTCCATGATGTAGCAATCAGTTAGAAGCGACGGCGATGGCGACGGCGACGGCGACAGCTTGACAAGAAAAAATCTCCAGCAATTGTCAGTCCCGCGAGATAAAAGAACTTTAGCATGCTCTCAAAATCACTTCATGAGCAACCCATTAGTGGAATTTTGCAACTACACAGCTTTGAGATGACTGTGTGTCGATAAATTCCAGTTAAATCATTGAGAGATAGTTATTTGTCATGATTCACTTCATAGACAATGCAGAATTCTTAGAGCAAAACATGGCAAAGAATTCACCATTCAGTGATTAGAACTGCCACAGGAAAAGAACATGATGACTTGAAATCAAATGCTTGAAATAATATTTTTTTTTTCTTGGGTTTCCATGTCTAATAATTTTCTGTAACTGGAGAGTGGATCTGGAGGGAACACTTTGGTATGGTACAATCCCCAATTTGATGTAACTTAAAGACTTTTTTTAGATCATGTTTATTGAATGATAAGCCAAATTTTGATTAGCTGTTTGAACAAATTGGACCCATACAATTCAAGATTGACTTACTCATACTGACAAACAGAATGTGACATATCATATACTACACATAAATTAGTAAGAAGTCTTAGTATCTCTAACATTACCAGTTACCTGTAGCTACCATATATCAAGTCAATCTCCAACGTACAGTAGTTTCATATTTGATGAAGAGTATCATGACAGTCTTGGGGAATTCACTTTTGGTCCGTACACTTTGTTCGATTATAATTCTATACGCCGTGCTATTCTCAGGCAACAATCTAAGAGAAGTCAGCCAAATTCTATGGCAGTCCATCAGATAACCTCCATTGCGACCGATTGTTTTAGCAGCAACCTGCGTTAAAAAAAAAGAAAAAAAGAAAAAATCGAAGGCACAGTCAACCAAATTCTATGGAAGATTATTGGGATTTTGCAAGAAGATGTACAATCTATGACCAAGAACAATTCAAAGATGGCAACCGAAGAAAATAGAGAAGAAGACGCAATTTAATGAGGTTCGGCAAAGGAATTTGCCTATGTCCTCGGGTAAACCTCTCTCGAGCACTTTTTTTTTTTTTTTAGAGAGGGTGGCTGCTCAGTTTTATTGATGGAGTACATGAAAGGAAGAAAATAAAAAACCTAATGCAAAAGGAAACTCCAGAAATTACAGAAATCAAATCAAATCTGCATAATCTCCTTCCCGATTAAAAGGATCAGCAGAAATCACGCTAACACTCCCCCTCAAGTTGGAGCGAAGATATCGTCGGAGGTCAACTTGCTTACTATCTCTTGAAATGGCCCTTTAGAAAGAGCTTTGGTGAACACATCCGCCAATTGTTCTCCACTCCGGATATAAGTTGCCTCAATGGTTTTGTCTTGAACCTTTTCTCGTACGAAATGGCAGTCCACCTCATTATGTTTAGTTCTTTCATGAAACACTGGGTTCGAGGCGATGTGAGTAGCAGCCTGATTGTCACAAAATAATTTCGTAGGTGAATTTAAATATCCACAACCCAGTTCTTGAAGGAGCAATCGCAACCAAACGATTTCACTTGTAGCAGAAGCCATTGCTCGATATTCTGCTTTAGCACTTGATCGGGCAACCACAGTTTGTTTCTTACTTTTCCATGTGACAACATTACCTCCTACGAACATACAGAACCCAGTAGTGGACTTTCGTTCATGAGGGCTTCCAGCCCAATCTGCATCCGTATATCCAACTATTTCTATATGACCATTATTCTTCATCAATAAACCTCTCCCTGGTGTGGCTTTTAAGTATCTCAGCAAATAATCAATTAAACACATATGTCCTTGTGTAGGAATTTGCATGAACTGACTCAAGAAACTAACAACATAAGTAATATCGGGTCTAGTAATGGTTAAGTAGATCAGTCTGCCAATAAGACGCTGAAATCGACCTACATCCTTCAAAGGAGAGTCATCTGAAACCATTTTCTTATTGTAGTCCATAGGAACACTAGTTGGTTTTGCATCTATCTTTCTAGTCCCCTTCAATAGATCCAAAATATATTTTCGCTTCGAAAGAAACAAGCATTTGCTAGAATTTGCCACCTCAATGCCCAAAAAATATTTCAGCCGTCCAAGATCCTTAATATCAAACTCTTGGTGCAATTGAGTTTTGAGCGCATCAATTCCTGACTGATTACTCCCAGTGATGACAATATCGTCGACATATACAAGTAGAACTACAAGACCATTTTCATCAGTCTTGGTAAACATAGAGGAATCTACTGCTCCTCGTTTATATCCAAACTTAAGTAGAGAAGTGCTAAGTTTTCCATACCAAGCCCGAGGAGACTGCTTGAGTCCATATATAGACTTCCTGAGCCTACACACCATCCCTTCTTCTCTTTGTAGGTAGTGACCAGGTGGAAGGTCCATGTAAACCTCATCTTCGAGATCACCATGAAGGAATGCATTCTTCACGTCCATTTGAAATCAGGGCCATTCGCAATTGACTGCAATCGACATAAGAACCCTTACAATATTCATTTTTACAACAGGAGCAAAAGTTTCCTTATAGTCAATACCATAAGTCTAGGTGTATCCCTTAGCAACTAACTTGGCTTTATACCTCTCTACTGAGCCATCACTGTTATATTTAATTTTATAAATCCAACGACACCCAACTATGCCCTTTCCATTAGGCAAGAGAACTACATCTCAAGTATTATTCTTGTCAAGAGCATGTAGTTCATCTTTCATGGCTTTAACCCATACAGTTTGCTTACTAGCTTCCTCAAAATTATTAGGTTTTGTTGTCTCTTCAAGAACAGATAAAAAATCAACAAAACTGGAGGACAACTTGTCATAGCCAATGTGATTCTAAATGGGATATCGTACCGTCTGATAAGTTATGAAGTCCTTAAGTTGTGATGGGGGCCTAGTCACACGGGTAGATTTTCGAATCAGAGCTGGGGCTGCTGGAACTAATTCGGAAGTAGTGGGAACCAATTCAGCAATTGTCCCTGGTATAGGCATTGCTTCATGGCTATCATTGCAAATTACTTCTTCATTCTCATCTATTTCTTCGAGATTATTCTGCTGGTTACTCACAATTTCAGGGACATTGGTCAACTAATCCACCATAGGAGTAGGAGTCAATTCAAATGTCAACTCATTGTACTCCCCCTGAATTGGATTCCTGGAGTGAAAAAACATAGTAGATTCATCAAATGTAACATCACGCGATATATACATCCGCCTAGTAGTTGTATCAAAGCACTTATACCCCTTTTTTTGTTGATGAATACCCCATAAACACGCACTTCTTGGCCCGCGGGTCAAGCTTACTACCACTTCGAGAGTGCACATAACATACACACCCAAAAACTCTCAAATGCAGGATATTAAGTTTGCGTCCATAAAGGATTTCCATAGGCATCTTGTAACCCAAAACGCGACTAAGTAGTCGATAAATAAGATAACAGCTAGTTAAAACAGCATCACTCTAATAAGTCTTCAGCATGCCTCCAAAAAATAGCAAAGCTTGAGTCACCTCAAGAAGGTGTCGATTCTTTTGTTCGGCCACCCCATTTTGCTGGGGGTTATCTACACATGAAGTTTGATTAATAATGTCCAAGATGCTCAAATAAGATTGAAAGGCCTGATTAGAATATTCTATGCCATTATCAGTGCGTAAGATCTTTATGCAATTTTTGAACTGATTTTGGATCATGCTACAAAATTCTCGAAAAACAGTGATCACATCGCTTTTAGCCTTGAGAAGGTATAGCCAAGTAGCACAAGATTTGTCATCAATAAATGAAACAAAATACTTAAACCCATCTCTTGAGTTAATTGGAGCACTCCAAACATCTGAATGTACTAAATCAAATACCTCAGAAGCTAAAACAAAGCCTTGAGGAAAAGGCAATCTATGTTGTTTTGCATAATGGCAAGAGTCACAACTACTGCAATTATGAAATAAAGTTCTATCAATAACTTACAACACGCGGTCAGAAGGATGACCCATACGCATGTGCCACAGTTTTGAGGCTTCCATTGTGTTTTTCCTTGCCACCAAGGCATTCGTATGATAGTCAATGACATAGAGGCCATTATGCAGTCGTTCTTCACCAATCATCTTCTTGGTGGTGTTGCAATCTTGAAACAACACCTTTGAAGGAGAAAAGACAACATTGCAATTTAACTCTTTGGTGCACTTGCTCACAGAAAGTAAATTGGAAGATAAATTAGGTACAACCAGAACATCAGAATTATGTGAGAACAACTTAAGATGTCATGTTCCTTGCGTTGGAACCTGCATTCGATTAGCCACAGTAATTGGTGGATACGACGTACTTGAGGAAACATTAAAAAGTAAATTTGCAGAATTGCACATGTGATCGGTAGTTCCCGAATCGATGATGAATTGAGTACTAGATTGACATAAAAAAGCAGTACCCGATGTCTTAACCATGTTAGCCGAATCTAATGAAGGACTAGAAGATCCCGAACTAGTCACTCCTTGTCCTTGCATTGGAAGCAATTGTTGCAACCGTTGTGCCAATGACTCCAATTTCGACTGGAACTCTGTAGAGTCTCTTGGAATAGCAAGTTTTGCTTCTTGAACCTTGTCTTTGTTGGCACGAAGATGAGGATGAAGCACCCAACACATATCTTTGGTGTGACCATCTTTATCGCAGTGATTACAAAGAAAACAAATGGGCTTTTTATTTTTTCCCTTCGCCAATTTCGCCATATATTCATTGCGTTGAGTATTCATCACAACATCATGAGTAGAATTTTCAGAGATTGATTTACCAAGATTAGGCGAGACATTCATCACTCGACGCCTTGTCTCTTCTCCTTGAATTAGGCTACAGACTTCATCAAACGTAGGCAAGTTTGGACTCATCAGAATTTGTCTTCTCACGTCTTCGTATTCAGGCTGAATGCTGTCCAATAACTGAAAGACGCGATGTTGCTCTTCCTATCGAATACAATTAGTCACACTTTGGGTTGCTGGCCTATACAGACAAAGCTCATCCCACATTCTCTTCATACTTCCGAGATGTTTGATGAAAGATTGAGAGGGTTCTTGCTTATAATTAGCAATCCCTTGCCGCAATTCGAAAGCCCGCGATAGATTCTGAGCCTGTCCATACATCTGATTCAACGATTCCCACAAGATTCGAGCTGTAGGACAATAAGCAAAAATCTCATACACTTGAGATTCCATAGAATTAAAAATCCAAGACATAACCAAACTATCGTTGGCTTGCCATTCATCAAATTTTGCATCCTTCTCAAGAGGTGCTTTAATTTGGCCATTGATATGACTAAGCTTCAACCTGCCCCCAAGGGCCACTATAATAGCACGAGACCATGGAAGGAAGTTCTTCTCATTCAGCAATATGTTGGTGAGTCATTGGCCAGTGGCGACCGAGTAGGGTTCGAAATTGTTCGAACTTGAAGCCATGATTTGAATAACAACTGTGTATACACCAAGAAGAAGGACACAGATGGATCAAACACACAAACAGGTACAAACCTGCTCTGATACCATGAGAAAATAGACAAGAAGAGGCAATTTAACGAGGTTCGGCAAAGGAATTTACCTATGTCCTCGGGTAAACCTCGCTCGAGCACTTTTTTTTTAGAAAGGGTGGCTGCTTAGTTTTATTGATGGAGTACAGGAAAGGAAGAAAATAAAAAAACCTAATGCAAAAGGCAACTCCCGAAATTACAGAAATCAAATCAAATCTTCATAAATCAAATATGCATAATCTTCTTCCCAATTAGAAGGATTAGCAGAAATCACGCCAACAGCACCTGAATTTGGAAATTTCTGAGATTTTTTTTTTAATCTTCTTGAGTGGCATTAAGAAGGCTTGACTGCATAGGATCATGTGATGACAGAATTAATAAGTACCAGCAGATTTTCCTTAGAGCTTGCATCATAAGGATTCACAGAATGAACTGTTATGCCTTGAAAGACTTAGTGAAGTTCTCATAAGAAAGAGCTTCACCAGTATCCGTCGCTCAGGGTTTCCCTTCACCGGTGGAATCTCACATATGCTCTTATAGCTGAAGAGAAAGAAAACTCCGCTCTTTATTCAATGAATATTTTTTTTCTGTATATTTATAATACTTAATCCTGTCATATATATAGGACAACAGACAACCCTAATTAGAAGATACACAATAGGAATGATTCTATACTCGGAAAAAATATATACAATAAAATTTCCTAACAAATAGGCTAAAATAGCTCACGACCACACTCCCCCTTAAGTGGGTGCAAAGTGTCTTTGATACCCAACTTGATAAGTGAGCTATGAAACTCTCTACTTGACACAACCTTTGTCAATAAATTAGCTAACTGGTCTTCAGACTTCACAAATGGTAACTGGATCACTTTTGCATCCAAATTCTCTTTGATGAAATGTTTGTCAATCTCCACATGTTTGGTTCTATCATGCTGAACTGGATTATGAGCAATGTTTACAGCTGCTTTATTATCACAAAACAATTTGATTTCTAAACCTGGTGGATACCCAAGCTCGGTTAGCAGCTTTCGAAGCCATAGAAGTTCGCATAACCCATTTGCTACACCTCTAAATTCAGCTTCTGCACTAGACGTAGCTACAACCTTTTGTTTCTTACTTCTCCATGTAACAAGGTTACCTCCCACAAATGTAAGGTACCATGATGTAGACCTCATGTCTGTCACACTTCCAGCCCAATCTGCATCTATGTAACCCTCTACTTCAAGATGACCATTTTTTGCAAATAGTAGTCCCTTTTCTAGGGCTGACTTCAAATATCAAATGATGTGCAACACAGCACTCATATGATCCTTACTAGGTGCATGCATGAACTGACTCACCACACTTACTGCATGAGCAATATCAGGACGTGTATGTGATAAGTAAATCAATCGGCCTACTAACCTTTGGTATTTTTCTTTATTAGTAGGCGTCTGATCAGGGTACTCTCCAAGCTTATAGTTTTGTACCATAGGAGTGTCTGCAGGCTTGCAATCTAGCATGCCAACTTCAGTCAAAAGATCAATAACATACTTCCGCTGAGACAAGTAAATCCCTTCCTTCGACCTGGCAACCTCGATTCCTAAGAAATATTTCAAATCTCCCACCAATGTCTGGTTCTACATTTAGTCTCCCCCTGAACAGGACACTGGGGGGAAGAAAAATAGGATTCCGTCTCGATAAATGTTACATCCATAGTGACATACGTGTGCTTTTCGGCAAGATCATAGCACCGTTACCCTTTCTGAGAAGGGCCATAACCAAGAAACACACACTTGACTGCACAAGGATCAAGTTTGGTCGGCTGATTTTTGTGAAGATGGACATAAGAGACACACCCAAACACCTTAGGAGGTAATGTAAGAACCGAAGGAAGAGACACATGGGTGGCAAGTGCTTGCATTGGCGTTCGATAGCGCAGAATGCGGGAAGGCATGCGATTCAACAAATAAGCAGCTGTAACTACGACAGAATCCCAAAAACGATGGGGAACATGGCAACCCTCCAACAGTGCTTGAGTAGTTTCAAGTAGATGGCGATTCTTGCGCTCAGCAACACCATTCTGCTGGGGAGTATGAGGGCAAGAAGTTTCATGTATCAAACCATGTTCCTGAAAATAAGCTGCAAGAGGTTTACTTAAGTATTGGCCACCATTATCAGACCGAAGAACCTGAAGTTTGGCCCCAAATTGAGTTTGAATCATACGGTGGAAAATCCAAAAGATAGCTTGAGCCTCATTCTTATGTTTAATTAAATATAGCCAAGTTATACGTGTGCAATCGTCAATAAAGACGATAAACCATCGAAACCCAGATACAGTAGTAATAGGAGACGCACCCCATACATCAGAATGAATTAAGGAAAAAAGGAGTAGAACTGATATTCAAACTAGGAGGAAAACATGTGCGATGGCTCTTTGCCAAAATACAAGTATCACACTGAAAACTAGAGTTCGATAGACCATGAAATAACCTGGGAAACAAATGCCGTAAATACCAAAAGGATGGGTGACCTAAACGACGGTGCCATAACCAAAGTTCCTTCTCTTGAGCTAATTGTCCACGAGAATGATAGGTCCGTCCAGAAGTAATGTCATCCACCAAATACATGACATCCCTCTTAGTACCACGCCCAATAATCTCCTTCATGAGAATGTCCTGGAATAAGCAAAAATCAGGGTACATAAGTACAGCATAGTTTAACTCGCTGGTAAGCTGTCCAACTGATAACAAACGATTAGACAATGTAGGAACAAGTAAAGTATGAGATAGAGAGAGAGAGAAGGCGTGATAGACACACGCCCCGCAGCTGTCACAGGAAAGCTATGCCCATTGGCATTGTAAATATGATCTCGACGTGGTGCAGTAGATGTAAGAAGGTCACCAGATTCCGGAGTCATATGATTAGTAGTGCCAGAATCGATTATCCACCCATGATGACCATCACCACGTCCATTAGCAAAGACAAACCCATAATTACCTTCAAGAGATTCGGCATTAGCAGATTCAAGTTCCATAGGAATTAATGACAAGCTGCTAGTCACTAAGGAGGCTTGCCCTCCATTCCGCCCCTTCTGTGAGCCCGGTTTCTTCTTCTTGATTTGAAAATCATCCTACCAATCTGGATAACCATGTAGTTTAAAACAAGATGCTGCTGTATGTTTAGGATTCCCACAGTGAGAGTACCCCTTAGATTGAATAGGCATACTAGGTCTAGGGCGAGCTCCCGGGGCAGAAGGCACTAACTGGAGGTGCGAATCACCCTTGCCCCGCTGTGACATCATGGCGGAACGAGAGGTAACCCCAACGGGAGTGGAGAGTATGACAGATTGTCGCATATCCTCTCGCCTGACCCGAGCATAAGCTTGCTCAATAGTGGGAAATGGATCCATCTTCAGAACATCATCACGAACATTGTCCAGGCGGTCATCGAGACCGTCCAAAAAGGTATAAACTCGATCTTCATGGACAATAGCATTGTACTTCTAAATATCGACCGGAAATTGCATAGGATTAGGATGTCGAAAAATAATTTCACGCCAGAGCCCTTGAAGATCATTGTAATATTTCTCGATGGGTCCATCGCCTTGCTTCAATCGAGAAACCTGCCTCTTAAGATCATAGATTTGGGAGGTGTCAGATCCATAAAAAAAAGTCATTACCACAGCATCCCATATGGCTTTGGTAGTAGGAAACCGAATAAAGCTTGGTATCAAGGCTGGGTCCATAGAATTGATAAGCCAACCTTTCACCGTCGAATCATCAGTCTTCCATTGTCGAAAAAACGGATCAATCGGAAGGGGCTCAGGAGAACCACCATTCAAATAGCCCGGTTTGTCTTTGCTCGAGACATACATCTTAACAACCTGGGACCATACGCCATAATTTTTGCCATCAAGCTTGACAGCAAGAAGTTCAACGCGTGGCGGTGCAGCCTACTGGGTTAAGAGCTGCTTCATCGTAGCGGTCAAGTCTGCCAGAATGAGAGTAGCAGAGGCACTAGCATCTGCTTGGTCAGTTGCAACAATTGACTGATCGTCGGCCATGAGATCAGGTCCGCAGAATGAATCGCTCGGATAGGACGAAGTCGATCGGCGCGAGACGACGGCGCTGTGACGAAAACGACAAAAAAAAAAAACTGCCGTAGTCGATGATTGGCGTACAGTACCCTAAGGATCAAACCCTATGGTTCTGATACCATGAAGAGAAAGAAAACTTTCATATTTATTCAATGAATATTTTTTTCTGTATATTTACAATACTCAATCCTGTCATATATATAGGACAACAGACAATCCTAATTAGGAGATACACAATAAGAAAGATTATATACTATAAAGAAATATATACAATAAAACTTCCTAACAAATAGGCTAAAATAGCTCACGACCACAATAGTCTCGACCAATCTCGACGTAATCATTGTTATGCGAGTAATTCTCTACATAGTTAACAATGTGAATGTGCGAGGTAAACTTAGATGTGTGTTCAAATCTATTAAGTACGACTTAAAACTTTAGAATTTTGCGATAAAGCTAGAAAGGAAGAAGAGTATGTGCCAGATAAACAAAGCCATACAAGTTCTTGGTTTGAACCACAACCTAAATCCCAGGTGAACAAAATTTAGTCAAGAGATAGTGGAGACAACATTGGAAAAAGCAAAACACTAAACTTGAGTTCAGAGTATGTCCGTTTCAACTCCAGGAGGGACGAAATGTCAGCTGGCGCCTCTTCCACAATATTTTCTCCTCCTTTGGGCTTCTTCTTCTCTTTGGATCAAACACTCAGGAGCTGATCTTCCTGGAAACGATCCGTGCAATCCCGCCAATCCAAGCCAAAATCAAACCAGCGAAATCCATCGATCAGAAAGACGATCATAGTAATAACATATAGAACAGCCAAAGCAATACAAGAAACTCGATACTTTGTTCAAGGATAAACGCGATTTTCTCCATCTTTGCCATTGCTCCAAAACTTCTACCTGCCATTCAAAGCCATCACAAGATGTTGGACAAGAAAACAAACCAATCACAAGATCAGCGACCATAGAGGTCAACTTCTAGTTACCGCAATTTATCGCATCAAATCAGCAACTTCTGCTATGAGACCATGTTCTTCCTTTATTTTCGCAAGTTTCTTGATCAGCCGCGCTCTCTCGATTTCGACATATGTCTGCATAACAAAACTAGCTATAGAAAGCACAAAATAATAATAAAAAAAAAACAGATGGCTCCCGTTCATGACTTTCATACATTAGGTAGCTTACGGTTATGAATCTGTGATCAGCACAGCAAAGTTTCTTGAAAAGATGCTGTTTATACAAAACTTGAATTTGTCAACATCAGGAACTTCCGAGCTAGTTTTCACCTAAACTAGAATGACTAGTGACTTATTAAGGATGTGTAGCCATGTTTAAGAATTTTGTGATGTGTTGTCAGTGGCTAGGGTCCTGCCAGCATGACACTACGACAAAATGTTAGACATAAGATCAGATGTGGGTCCTAATGATTGCTAAATATTTTTTGCTATTCATAACACTTGTGATTGAAATTATACCGTTATACAGTTGCATTGTAGCTTTTCACATTCCCATTCTCTAACATAATCACTTTTATATCGGACATGTAGATGAATTCAGTTACATAACTACATACGTGTCATTCGACGAATGATAAATGTGTTTGAAAAACTCTTACACCGGTAATGGACCTAATATTAATACAAAATACAGTAATTTGCAGTGGTTTTTTCTATCGTGCTCGTGCAAGGGCACATCCTTTAGTTTTTAATTATCGTTCTTTGGATAAGTTTCTATCTTAGGTGCATTTGTTTTGGGAAAAGTATTTTCAGGGAAAGTGTTTTCGCGACTTTCGTCTGTTTGGTTAGCGAAAAATGATTTGGTCAACGAAAAGTACTTTCCAGTCAACAAAGATTTTATTCATTAAAATAGGAAAGTGAATTCCCCAAAATAAAAAGGTGAAAACACTTTTTCAAATTTGAGTATCTCATTTTCTTTGAAAACGGGACTGAGGCCGATCCCGGGACCGGGGCGGGGGCTAGGGATCGGGATCGGGGCCGGGGATTGGACCTGGGTCGGGGACTCGGGTCGGGGCCCGGACCGGAGTCGAGGGCCGAGGCCGGGGACCGGGGTCGGGACAGGGGTCAGGGACTCGGGTAGGGGCCCGGGCCGAGGTCAGGGCCCGGGCCGGGACCGGGGCCAGGACTGGGGTCGGGGACTCGGGTCAGGGCCCGGGCCGGGACCAGGGCCGAGGTTGGGGATCGGGGACTGGACCGGGGTCGGGGACTCGGGTCGGGGCCGGGGCCGGAAACCGAGGATCCGGGGTCCCCGAGGTCGGGGCCGGGGCCGGGGCGGGACTAGAGACCGAAGACCGGAGACCAGGGACCCGGGGCCAGGGCTGGGACCGAGGACAATGGCCGGGGCCGGGAGAGGACTAGGGCCGGACCTGGGCCGGGGCCGGAGACAGGACCGGGGCCGGGGCCGGGGCCGGAGACAGGACCGGGGCCGGGGCCGGGACCGGAGATCGGAGACGAGGGACCCGGGGCCGGGGCTGGGACGGGGGACAATGGCCGGGGCCGGGACTGGGGACAATGGCCGGGGCCGGGGCCGGGCAAGGATCGAGGCCGGGCTTGGGCTAGGCCGGGGCCGGGCCGGGAACCGGGGCCTGGACCGGGACCGGGACCGGGGACCCGGGGAGCAGTGGGCCGGGGCTGGGGCCGGACCGGGGTCGGGGACAGGATAGGGGCCGGGGCCGGGCGAGGACCGGGGCCGGGCGAGGACCGGGGCCGGGCAGGGGACCGGGGCCTCGGACGGGGCCGCGGAAGGGGCCGGGCGAGGGCTGGGGCAGGGACCGGTGCCGCGGCTGGAGCAGGGACCGGGGCCGCGGCCGGAACCGGGGCCTAGCTGGGTCAGTTCACGTCAGCTCTCTCGACCATTTGCCTCTCTTCGGTATCAATGACAGTCCCTTTGATGAGATTGAAATCGTTTTCCAAATGAGAACCAAACACCGAAAAATATTTTCGGTAATATATTACCAAACAAAGGAAAACAAATCGTTTTCCGAGAAAGTGATTTTCGGGAAACCACTTTCCAGAAAACATATTCCTGAATACTACTTTCCTTGAAACAAACACACCCTTAATTGATGTCTTTAATACTAGTAATTATAACATCCACCAGTCTAAAAGATAATTACCAAAGTGCCCTTATACGCTACTCATTTGAGAGAATGAGCAGTTATAATCCTCAAATTAAGAATGGATAAGATTGTCTGCGTAAAATTTTCGTAGACTGATGACGCTGTAATTTTCCTTTTAACATGAGTGTAATTATGTGTGAAGCTATAATTCTCAAATTAAGAATGGATAAGATTGTTTACGTAAAATTTTCGTAGACTGATGACGCTGTAATTTTCCTTTTAACACTAGTGTAATTATGTGTGCATGGTAATTACGAGACACATGTAAATTTGTGTTCCCATACATTTCACGCCAATTGTCGAGTAGTAACGTGATGGATTTTTTTTTGCTTACTCTGATTATTGACTTCGGGACAATTCGAATAGAAGGAAGCATCAATACCAGAAAATCTAAAATGATGACCTTACTTCAGGATCTACGGGTCAAGGGACAATTTTAGCCGATCGGCTATGCATCCTCTAGTAAAAAGAGCTTACCCATGACCAGATCTGGATCGAACTTGTTGAGTGGCCTAGTCGCCCCGTCCCGCCGGTTGGAATCCATAGTACCCCGAAGGGCCCGACCATATAATGATGTTTCTAACAAGGAATTTTATGATATCCCATAAACATATTTCGGCACATTTCTGTAGTAATATATACATCTCTATTAGTATTTATTTTTCATATCAATGGAGGGTTTGGGGTTCTTAGGAATTTTAAGATGAGTTTTGCTAGGTAGTCTATATGTTGGTTCTATTTCCATTTTTTAAAGAACGGCTTAATTATTGCTTTTGATGAATTGAAAATGTGAAATTTCTTCATCTATTGCGCTTCATGCGTGAGTGCCTCCGTGCGTGTTGCGAGTATTTCCGAAGTGCGATTTGGGTTATCACCGGATTTCCACTTCACGTGATTACGTGTTTGCTCGCTAACTAGAATTAATTAGCATCATTAATACCGTGGGATGGTGGCAGCTAATCCTAACTCATCCCAGATTGGGCTCCAATGAAAAAAGAGAAGAAAAGAAAAGAAAAGAAAAGAAAAGAAAGATTTATAAAAAAGAGTCCTAAATCTATTACAATTGTGCCAATTCAGTCATAAACTTTTTTTCTTTTTGCTAATTGAGTTCTAAAACTTTTGTAATTGTGTCGATTCAATCCATTCGATAATTTTGGCCGGAAATTACTGATATGGACGCCTACCATCTTATGTAGTGCGGTCGGCGCTTTATTTATTTTTTTCTTTTAGCTTTTTCTTTTCTTTTCTTTCTCTTTATTTTTTTCCTTCACTTCTTCCTCCAGTCGGTCGCCGGGCCTTGGCAATCAGCCAGAGCAAGGTCGGCTAGGTCGACCTTGCCGGCCACTAGCGAGAGTGAGCCTCGATCTTGCTGTCGCTGGGCTAGGTTGGCTTCGCCAAATTATTTACTTGACGGCGAGGTTGAGCCTCGCTAGGGGTGGAGAGGCTGACCTTTCCCAACCATGATGAGGTCGAGCCCTTGCTATTGGCCGGCAAGGTTCGGTGACCCGCTAGAGGAAAAATGAAGGAAAAAAGGGAAAAAAAAAAGGAAAAGCAAAAAGCAAAATAAAAAATTGAAAAAAAGTTTATGACTGAAACTGACACAAATGCCAAAATTTTAAAACTTAATTGGCAAAAAAAAAAAAAAGAGGCTTAAGACTGAATTGACGCAATTGCAATAAGTTTAGGATTTTTTTGGTAATTCCATACTCAATCTCATGGATACATAAGGAATTCTATGGAAAGCCAAATTTCTCGATATCTTACACGACTAGTTATAATCTACAGAACATTCAGCGTAGGTAATCTTCTTTTCCTTTTTCTTCTTTTCATTTTGGATATGGTGATGAATCTTTGGGGATGGTGCAAATGATTCCATGCAAATTTTCCTAGCAAAAATCATCTGGCTTAGTGGCCAAAGAAGGTGCAACCACAGTAGCATTCGAAAGTTAATGAGCTTTGGACATTTTTATATTTTGTACAGCATGATGTGCCAAGAGACGTGAATGACCGCCAAGAAATAAAAGCTGAGGTTTGACTCGACTCACAGTTTGAACTTATGTGATGCGCATTGGGCATTGCATCTACTTACATACATCCATCCATCCATCCATGCAAACCCTAAAGGAAAGAGAGAGCATCAGGTTCTTATCTGCATCATCCTCTCTCAATTCATTTCTCTTTCGGATTTGATGCCTAAAGGTATCACAAAATTATTGCTGCAAAGGCAAGCCCCTCCCCTTTGAACTTTCAAGTGAACTTACCCATAGAAATCCTGTGCATCTTTTTTTATATTTATTTTCGGGGTCCCTTCCTTTTCAGTAATTTTCCAGTTCCTTGTATTGGCCCAACTGTATCAAAAATTTGTGTTGTAGTTACATTTGTTATTTTCTTTTCCCTCTTTGGCTCACCAACATCGTCGGTCTCTGTAGTTACGCATTCAATGATCTATCTGAGAACGATTCCCTTGGACCACCCATTTCAATGGCCTCTTGAATGATAGATGTTCCCCACATCCACAATGTGCTGTGAGAGAGAGAGAGAGAGATATTCTGAACAATGCATGCATAATGTAAATGAAGCTAAGAAAAACCCTTGAGGGGGGAAGTAGACAGCATTGATTGATTTGTGCCGAAATGGACATTAAGTGACGACTAATACGAAAGATACATTTATTTGCTCCCTTTCTTGGGAAAACTTAAAGCAAAAATGTGGCATTCTGTGGAGAAATCAAAAGGGGGTTCTTGAAGCCTTTCTCCCCTTACATTGCAGCATCTGAAAAGGAAAGACAATCTGCATTATTGACTGACGTTATAAGGGCGAGTACACCTTGTAATCCATATTTAATTGATGGCGACGGAAGAAAAGGGGAACATAAGATGATAGATTCGATTAGCCTTACCATAGTCCCTTGGCGTCTTGCATTTGTAGCATTCTGTCCTGCTGGCATAGTTGTGCACTCCACATCCATATCTGTGAAACCCAAATCACATTCCCTTAGATGATGTTAATTATAGAGTTGAGAAAAACTTGGGGATTAAATGGAAGACCAGTAGAAGATACATGACATTGTTGGATAATAGAAAATTTTTGTTCTTCTAATAAATTTCTAAGGGAAGGGTTCTCAAAATAATTTGCTATGGCTCATGAGCTACAGAAGGATATGATCTTAATTAACGCAACAGCACTAGAGAGCGTTGGACTCACCTATTGCAAATCCAGTCACCGGTTTTCCACCCCGGAGGAACACCTGCCTCTGGTGCGTATCCTCCACCACAACTGCCGACGTAATCACTCTTGAGCGCACCGCACCTGTAACAATTCGATCGGCTCGCGTAGTTGTGAGCTCCACAGTTCATTGCATTGCAATACCAGTCTCCGGCCAAGGCTTCTGGTCGGTGGTACATGAGGTATGTTGAGACGTCGGGACCTCCGAACTTGGGATACCCGCATCGCTGGCATGCCTCCCGCTTCTTGAAGTTCTGGTGCTGGCAAGCTCCGCACATCCAGTCTCCTCCGGACCAGCTCATTCTCTGTCTTCATTAAGAAATAGGAAACAAATTCAGCTTCAGCAATTTGATGTTATGAGCTACGATGGACACTAAGAAGATAATGATGAAATGAACACTTCTATTTGGGTGGAGGTTTTTCTCCTTCCTTTAAGATAAGCTGGGAATTAAGTAACTCAGAGTATCTCCAATTTTATAAAATATATGTATTGCTGATGAGAAAACATCCTGAAACTGCATTTTCTTGCAGACTATCCTCTTTATTTTCTAGACAAGGTCATGTTGATGTTCATCCTGGCGTTCTTGTCTTCTATTCTATATGGTTTACTACCGTTTCTTTCCAAACCCACCACAGTTCCTAACATGGAAGCTAAAGCTAGTAGATGATGAGTTGTTTGCAAAATATTTCTGAGTCCTAAAAATGACTCCAAAACTAAAAAATGAAACAATGTGGAACAAAAGTAATTACTGGATAGTGAAGCCAACCTTGATGGAAATTGCAGAGTTTTGGAGCAAGAAACCAACAAAGAACAGCAAAATACTGCTTATGTTCTGCTGTGTCTGAGTACAAGAGATGCAAGTTGGTGGTTTTGAAGTTTGGGCTTGGGGACCCTATATATACTCTTTGTGATTGGCCTCACGTGGGTCCCCCATGTATTTCTCTTTGGCCTTCTCTTTTTTTTTTTCTTTTTTCTTTTTCCAATGTCGGGAATGGATTTCTTCTCCGATGGTTCCCTAAAGATGATAGGATTCCAAAAGTAGCAAAAAAGAAGAAAAACTTCTGCAACTCCTAGATATGGCCTGCTCTTGACTGCTAATGTTCCTTTCATTGTTCTTGGGAAGGTTTGTTTCAATCTGTAAGCTAAGTGCATGCATGCATGCATGACATATCCTTATCCCAAGCGAAATTCCTCCCATGCCCTTTCTTGTTTACATGATTCCCTCATGCATTAGGCAACGAGCTAGCTGATACTATAGAACATCGCGCACTAATCAAATCGCATTCGCTTCTAACAAGACGCATCAAAAGAGAATCCACCCCAGAGAGAAGTGATCGATGGTGGTGGTGGTCGGCGGAGGTGTGGTATTGACACCTGTGCCGGGGCTCACGCCATAGAGTTAGCCGATAAAGAGAGATATGCGAGGTTTTGTCAATATGATCAATCTAAAGTCAATGTCACGAGTGGAAAATATAATTTGGAACACATATGGGTCGAAGCAGAATTGGGTTGTCACAACTCTCTGCCCATGCATGGGGTTGAGCTATTAGAGCACATTTCCTCTTACTTAATCATGTTGCAAGAAGTTTGAGGGAGCAAAACTTCGACAGAAAATATCTCGTCGCTCAGACATTTTTCACGGGCGATATTATTTTTGATTTCACATAATTTTTAGAGAGGAATCTCCCGAGAGCATCAAGCGAAGATAATATTCCCTCCTCTGATTATCCAGTTCCAGCAAGGTGTTATGAGGGGACGATGTTATTTACCCAAGTTGGTCGGACAAAAGAATATTAATCTGTTACTTTCCCCCCTCTTTTTTTGCCTTTCGTTTTCTGTTTTCTTTTGCTTCTATTTATCTCTCATTGACATTAACATTGGGCCCAGGGTGGAAAGGGCAAAGATGGATGTTCACATGCTTAGGTCATGCCCAGAAATTCTTCCCATGCAACCTTCTCCATCATCATCAACGAGGGAGGATTCCATTCTCAAGTTTTTGAGATCATGGCAAGTTAACCCCCCGGCATTTCAAATTTTTTTTTTTTCAATTTGCCCCCTAGCTTTTTGCAATTGATGGCGATGTTTCCCCTAGCGATTTCTCCAGCTGATTTTTGGTCACACATTTTACCATATTGACTACACGTAATTAGCTATGGAAGGAAAATAAATTAAATATCTTCTATATAATAGAGGGACCACTCAAGATCATATTTCAAAACTATTTGTAATGTGCATTTGGTGTTGATTCTGGTCAAATTATCATCAGTACTTTAGTCAAAAGCCCTCACGTATAGTATACTTATGATTTATTCTTCTACTTTTTTGGAATTGTATAAACTTATATGACAAATTTGTCCTCATTAGTCATTTGTCTGTCACACGGTCAAAGGTTCAAGTAAGATTAGATCCGAGTCAATGCCAGGACACAAACGGTGATCGAGTTCGAAAATTCAGGGGGCGAATCGCAACAATACTAAAACCTTGAGGGGCGACATGTAATTATCCCTCATCAACAGCAACATATCAACTTGATGTGCAGATATACCTTCCCTGAGTAAGTTCTTGAGGGGTGTGTGTCTTCATTTTTTTGTGGTGGGTCAGGTTGAAAAGGTTTGAACAAGTGAAATTTTACACAACTTTGGGGAGGAGGGGAATAAATTCCTCATAATGCACATCCATTGCCAAATTCTTTTCGTCCATCTTTTAATAACTTTTGCCGCAATAATTCAAATTCCATTCTCAGATTCATATCCAGGATAGGCAATATCTCTCTCTTTTTTTAACTTGCCTGATCACTTGCCTGAGCATATAGTGATCGTGAATATAATCATTGTTTTGCATTTTGGACTCCCCCAGTAAAATGTGGCGAATCATGATAAATTGCGATTACTAGGATTGGTGATGCGGACTGTCTTGCTCTCCGAAAGGCTGACAAGTGTAATAAAAATCTTTGGGGACAAGTGGAGAGGCGCCTCCCTTTAAAATTCCCTAGGGGCCCACCAGTTGGTGCCACGTGTAGAACAAGATTATGTGTGTCGACGTTTCATGATAGGAAAAATCAAACAAAAGTTGGGGATTTGACCGGCAAATCCAAAGTCCAATCTTTCCTTATTCTTTTCGAAAAAACAAAACAAAAATTGTAAGAAGCGAATTTTATATCCCGACAGAGAATGCGGCGGACCGACGCGGAGCATATGGTATTCTTTGAAGCTAGCAGCCAATCTTTCTGTTGGAGCAACCATCGTTAGTCCACTTTTGATTGTATATTGCCAATTAAAAGTCGAAAAAAATTGACGCAAGTGATTATAGTTTATTATTTGCGAAGATCCTGTTAAATCAACTTGACCTGGCAAGTTGCTAATTATGGGCTAGGAGTGATGCTGGCAAATTGTCCATTGTAATGATAAACTGGATTAGCTGAGTTGGGGTTTATATCGATGTTATTATAAGGTGTCCCAATGAATTTAAACCGTTTATCCCCACAAAGGTTATGTGTCTTAGTGTGTCATATAAGGTCATGTACGTTTTTGTTTGGGACCGATCAAATATGATTCCATATAGTATATGCCAATTAGTGTCCGATGACAAGTTACAATTTTTGTAATTCGGTGATGTCTTTGAAGCGGCTTCTATATAGGGTCATCTAGGGTCCACAATTGCTGACGTGGCGAGTCCAGTCGAGTCCACGTAAGCACATGGAAAGAGAAGATGCTGGCGTTTTGACTAGGGTTTGATAAGGCGGAATCCCGCTCCTCATTCTCACAATTTCCAGCCAAACACCGTGGATATTCCACGTGAAAAACCTCAGACATGAGGCTCTTCCCCTTTATTCTCCACATGTGTGACCATTCGCAAAAGAGAAGGCAAGCTCCTCCCACATCTCTCCTCAATTATACAGCGAGAATCCACATCTCAGAGCACGAGGAAAATGGCCATTGCTTTTGAATATTCCTCCTTTTGCCCTTCACGATCTCGAATGGATTTCATTTGAGCACCCACCTAGGAACCTTAAATCATTCGTGATTTCCGCAGGGTTGATGTCTTAACAGGGATTGAAGGTGCCCGAAACCTTAAGCGTTGAGCATGAGAATTTTCATGACAAGGGCAAGTCACGTTTTTATTAATTTCGCTTTCATTGGAAGCTGAGCTTTCATTTGGTGGCATATTCCCCTCGAGATAGATCTTCTTTTCCTAATTTTTGTTTACCTTGTGCACCTCGAAAGCAATAGAGAATTAATTCTAAGTTCCCATGCATCTGCCCAACTTGTCCATGTTTGAACTAAAATGTCAACCAATTAGCCAAAAACCTTTAAAAAGAAGAGAGAGACAGAGAGAGAGAGAGAGAGAGAGAGAGAGAGAATTAAGGATTTATATGTCATCCGATTGGTTTATCATTGTTGGGATGAACATGTGAGTTGTGTTAAAAATGTTCCGCATTAGAGAATTGATGTGGTGTGAAATAATTAATATATTTTAATTGGCACATAACTCAGTGACTTAAGCTTTGAGTACATGTGAGTTCAACTGGAAATGTTAAAGCCAATGGTTGCTTGGTGTTTGGTGAATATTTCAAAGAAAGAATCTCGTTACCGACACAATTCCTAGGTAGCCTTCCTTGTTCGGTCTAGCGAAAGAGACATGGGGTGAAGCTGCATGTTCCTCTCGTTGCGGTTCTCACGTGAGAGGCAAATTATAGATTCTACAAGAATTTTTATGGAAGCCTTTTATTTGCCTCTTTTCGATAGAAGTTATGAATAAATTATGTTAAAAGAAAGTCTCACATTAGAGAAGTAGCGTGGTGTGAAGTAATTAGTATATTCTAATTGATTCATAACTAATTGGTTCAACTTTTTCAGTGAATGTGAGTCCAACTGGATATGTTGACGAGTTCGAATCCAGGCTTCTTTCTAGTGATCTCCAATATGAAGATATCGGATTTCTACTATGTATTCCCAACAATCCTTGTAATGTTTAATTGGCCAACATAGTTAGAGAAGTAACTTTGTAAGCCCTCTCTCGATGGTGGGGCTTAGATATTCCTCCACCAGTTCGGACTTTTAGGAGCTCTTTTGACATTGGATGGGTAGAAAACCGAATCTTTCTTTCCTTCTTCGACATTTTTTCTCTTCAAAAGGGTTGTGATCAAATTGAGGATGGGCCAAACAATAAATAAAAAGTGGGAGCCTACAGAATCGTTATGGAGTGTATGTCACACTTACGAAATAGGGCCAGGTCAGCAGTATCTTACTGCCAAATCATGCCAGATATCACCTTCCCATGCTAGCTAGACTTGGAAGCATCTGCATGGCACATGCCATGCAATGGGACAAGGTCCCGTAGAAGGAGCTCTGTCATGTGGAGGATTGTCTAGACTCTCGACCTTAGACAATCGTCGATTTTATGTGGTATGAGAATTTTACATAAGAGTAAGAATGTAATCCTACACCAATTAGAGCCACATCGATGGGATTACGCCCTAAAAATTTAAACTGTCAGACGAATGTATGATTTAACACTTAATTATTTTATCACTCCCCCTCACATTTAATATGGTCTTTCTACCTAGTACTAAGCGTGGACATATTTTATTGGAGAGGCGAATAGGGCTTGGACAGGTGTGAACTGGACCTCCTAGCTTTGATATCATGTAAGATTTAGTGGGATCATCGCCAACTGATCTAAAAGTTTAAATCGTTAGATTAATGCGTGGTCTAACATTTAATTATTTTATCAGCGCTAGAGTCCCAGTCATTCATTTCTCTGATGCTACTTCTTTTATGGATGCAGATACTTTGCGATGTGATCCTTGAAGAAAGACCCAGTAGTTCCTTAGAAAAGCTGTGTCACCTCATTTGAGAGTGAATAACAAGATTATGTTTTGTGTGTGCGCACGTACACTTATCTTGTTTGGCATGTGTTAGAATCGTATGAGTCACGCTCACATCACATATACAATTCAAAACTGTCAGGTGTGTGTACATATATAGAAAATTTCAAAAAAATGCGTCAAGTATCTTCATTTTATCAAATAAGAGCTTGAAGTTGATATTGTTTCAAATAAGGGCTTAAAGTGACTGGCTATAGGCAGGAGGGCTGCCTTCCGCCTCTGCCTGTATTTTTTTTTTAAAATTTTTAATCTGATTTATAAAAATTAGGTTAATGTTGTATTTTGACAAAAATACCATTGATTGGTCAGAATATTTAGCCGGCTAGCATGCCGACAAGGTCATGTCCTTATTTGAAATAGTCATGGCCACTTCACGGCCTTGTTTAAGATAACGAAGACACTTCGGGCTCTTTTTTTTTTTTTGAAAAAATGAGATCATTTAGGGGCCTTATTTGAAAATTTCCCATATACATGCGGGCGGGTATATATATAATGTGTCATATAACATTCATATACATCGAGTAAGTATGTTCAAATGTGTAGTTCAAACTTTATTGATGACGAGGAACCAAGACGGAGCCTAAAATATTAGGTTCAGGAGCATGTTGGGAATTTTAGCAAATAGGATTAACAATAGAATCTGACTCTTGCCCTACAACGTTACCAATGGTTACCGGCAAAAATTCTCCAGGATATAACAAAGTCTCAAGCGAGAATATTAGATATCAATTCTAATATTTCTCCAGGAAATCTCTAGGGAACAATCAGAAAAAAAAGGTTGTATCTCTTTTGGAAAGAAATGAAAATTTGAAAAATTAAAGAAGTATCTCGCGCGCCGTGACTCAAGTGAGGGTCGCGGCTGGTGGTTGTCGTGTTAGTCCCCCCGAGGAATAATCGAGGTGCGCGCAAGCTGGCCCGGACACCTCAGTCATAAAAAAAAATTAAAGAAGTTAAGTTCTAAAACTGAACAAAATAGTTAAATATATAATAAGAAAAGAACACAAATTTCGTATTCGAAAAGCAGTTAATTCCCATACAACTCTTCATGTCCAAAAATAGTTTATTCGGACACACCTTTTCATTGTCCGAAAAACAATTTATTCGGACACAACTATTTATTGTCTAAAAACTATTATGTCTGAAAGATTGCAATATTTCGAAGGTCATAAGGAATTAATATAAAATTCAAAATTAAAAATAACAATAAAAAGTTAATTTCAATTCCTACGTGAACAGTCGTACTGTTTCAGTAGGGCTTAACAATAAAAAAATATTTAAAAAATTGCTGCATAGTGCCAATTTATGATAGTTAATTATTATTATAATTTTCAAAAATAAAAAAAAATAAGTGCTAAGTTTGCCTAATAATAGCACAATTACTCGCGCACGTGCGTTTGCGTATATTAAGGTATAGCTCATTTGCCCATTTCTTTATTCGAAAAGCTATAATAACCTTTTAACTAATAAAATGACTTGCACTCTTCCATCTCTCTTATGTGGGACAAGAGAAAATGCACTTTAGTTTGTTTTACAAACAAACTTCAACACATCCTAAGCACGAGAATATCTGGTCACGAATGAATCGAAAGTCATATTTACGTCATTAGCATTTAAACCTCCCCATGTGATCCACGAACCAAAGTCGAGAGGACACATAAGTTGTCACATTATTAGTATGAATCGCTTAGTAAAAGTTACATATGATACGATTGTCTTGACTTTATGGATCAAACAAGAAGTAATATGGGCACGCCAAAGAGTGATCTAAGCACAAGGTATCTTTGATGGGATGAGAACATTATGAGTGTCATAACTTTCGTACGGTGCTCACTTGAGGGTTATAATTTTTTTTTCCTCACTTAAGTGTCATATCGGAGTAAAATCGAACATTTAAGTGCCATTTTCGACAAATCATCCCACATGTTTTTTTTTTTACTTAATTATCCATTGCGACGTGGAACTTTTAAAATTTAACGGAAGTCCTATATCGAAATTTTTGTCCAACAAAAAGATGACGTTTTTCTTTGCTTTTTCTTTCTGTGCTTGTGAGAGTCATTGGCGATCGTCGCTGGTTGTGAAGGCCTCACCCAGATTTGAGGAGGGCCGCCTCGCCACACTCCGACTATGAGTAAGGCAGCCCTCGCCTGCGGTTGGCAAGGCCGAAAAGGCCTTGGCGGCTTCATCGGTCGAGGGCGAGGGTGTGATGACCTCACCTAGTCTAGGCAAAGTCTTTTCGGCTGTCGAGGGTTGCCGGTGACCCTTGCCGGCCCAAAAAAAAAATCCATGGAAAAAGAAAAATATAAAATATAAAAATTACAAAAATTGTCCACCTTAGCGTCAATGGTGTGGATGACCAATGTCTTAGTCAAATTTTCCTACGAGGTAAATTCCTGATGGTACATTAATCAATTTTTCAAATTTGTGGTACTTAAGTAAGCGAAAAAAAAGTAGTGGCAAACAACAGTCCTACAGTTCTTATCCGTGTCTCTGCTCATGCAAGATGTCAAAGGTCAAATTTACGTCTTAAGATATTATAATTAACCACAAACCCTTGTTATCCTTGGCCTGTTAGAATATATTTTTAATATTCAATATGGGCTTTATTAATTGTTATTGTAAATATTAATTGGTATAATAAAGAAAGATATATACAGTTTCCTATTTAGTCTAATATTGTGCTGGATAGTGTGGGCCGAGATAAACCTTATCTTTAATGAGGGGATATGTTTCAATATCTATAAATAGAGCTCACGTCCCTCCTCTAAATCATGAAGTCCACATAACCTCACATTTAGAATAGTTTGAAGCGATACGTGATGGGCTGTCTCATTGAAGCCAGTGATAAATGGGGTTCAAAGAGGAGAAGCTCTTAAGCACAGTATCGTCGCAATTCCACATCAAGAACGATGGATCCAAAACAAGTGCATCAATTTTTTTTAACTCCATAGATTAGTGATTCGTGTATCTATACGTGTGAATCTTGGGTCGCTGCATACGGATTAAATTCGCAGCTTACATGTGGTATCAGAGCCTACACGTTCTTAGATTCGAATCACGTTTTTGGCTATTTTCAAAATTTTGTTTTCGGTAAAAGTTAATTATTACTTTTAATCGCTCGAAACAAGACGAGCGAGCTCGTGTCCATGGCCGCCAGGCTGCAGATCGTTCTATCGTGGCTTGAAAGTCATGTGCTGTTGTGGGGAAAGCATTGATGGAAGGGCTTCATTATTGACTCAAGGACCTTTTTTGTTTTTGGCATTTTCTGCACGCTAAATACAACACAAGTGAGCATGATGCAGCTAATCCTATTTTTAAGGCTTATCTTTTGATTTAGTCAAAGTCTACACAAAACAAGACTTCTTTTCATATCAAAAGGTGATAATGCGTTGGAAAATTCTCTTTCGGCCATGAGAACAAGAAAAATATTATTGCGCAATTGAATGGAGGACCAGCATGTTGGGATTTTTTGAGCACGGTTCCCGAGTCAGTTAAATTAACCCTTCGTCTGAAATAGTTCAAATCTCAACGAAATCATATTGTTATTTCATTCCAAGCTATATTATGACTTGATGCTTATCCGATTGCTTGGTTTCTGACTCGGTTAAATTGAGGAAATTCCTTTGGTGACCACATGCATGAAGAAGAACCACGCTTGCTAGACCTGGGGGACCCTCGTGTGCTCGGCATGTGTAGGTTGACGTCACGTGACGTCACTGAAGCCCGGGTGACTCAACTCAACTTGGTGACCCGATCCAACTTGTGAACCCGACTTGACCAGTTGACTATTGACTCGGGCCATCCGATCGAAACAGTCGTTGACCGTTCCGGGCAGATCGCATGACCTAGTTCGTTGGTCGACTAAAGGAGTAGCGGTTGGATCGGATAAACCAGTCGGATCGATTTTCAGTACCGGCTGAGACCGAACACGTGCAATGCATGTGTCAGCGCGTGGGGACTACGCGCAGAAAAAGAAAGGTGCACGCGAGATATTTCAAGTATTGACGTGCTGCTTGTGCTCTACCAGGTATTTCTATATAGTTTCTCGAAATACAGGTACAAGCTTACATGTAAGTACCGCATACAGATATGTGGAGCATGATTTATCAATTACATGTTTATGGTTTGACATGTATTATTGACTGTATCGATGAAAATTAGCGGCGTGTAATTTTGTGGATGATTGCCCTTAATTTTAGAAATTACATGCATACAGTAAATGTGAAATATAAAGTTATATCCCTATTTCAAGTAAATTCAATTGGGTTGTGACCACCAAAGTAGCACACTTGGTTGAGTTTAATAAAGAACAGATTATAATTTTTTTTTTTGATGTCTCCTGTTTTAATGAGTACTTATACTCCCAAAGGAGGTAATTGCGTATTGTTTTATGGAGGGTTATATGTACATCATATGGTTGAGAATTGATTAGTCTAGGTGCTTTCATACACCCAAAGGTAGTGATTAACGAAGATTGAAATAAATTCTCATGGCCGCTGTAGTGTGGGGAGTATACAACTGCATGTCATGTTTTCTTCCCAAAGGTGATTATATGATGATATATGTATCTTTCAACGTGAAATTTTCACATTATGCTAATTACAGACATTGATTGTTTTTCCAATCACCGTTTATATGAACAACAACTCTGTTAAAAATGAGAATTGAGATTTATCTAGGTTCAAGTTTTGAGAACTCAATGAGGATTTTCTGTTTACACATGACTGGCAAATATTTGTATCGCTCTTGTCAAGAAAGACCCCGTAGTTCTCAGTTTTATTAGTGAGAACTTCCAAGGGCAATATGTGCTTATTGGGTAAAAAGCAATTTGATTTGCTTATTTGATATAAAGCGATCTATTAAAGAACACTTGAAAAGTATTTTTGTCAGTTAACTGCACTGTTAAATAAATGAAGGAAGCCTTTGGGGCTTGAAATTAAATCTCATCTAATACTAAGAGTGATACAACCTGCAATGACTCCTCAACATCAGGTGTGATGGTTCTAGTAAGATTATAGATTACGTCTTAGAGATGATAGAATTGCACATTAAAATATTTAGAAATTATACTCATAGAAGAATACATAAGCCACCAGTCATTCTGACAATAGTCTATCGAAAGCATCATTTAAGAAAGATGGTGATCGCTACTTCTTTTATAAGAAGAACAGTCACATAAAGGAAGACTACAATAATGCAATTATTATTTCTTTTCATTCAAATAAAGTTGAGTGCTACATTATGTCCAATGGATTGTACATATTATGATTATCTCTCTCAATGAATTATACGTCGCTTATAGAGCCGAAAAGTTATTTATAAAATACCTCAACCTAAGGTATAGTCATACGCATTATAGAATAAACTTCTTGGTCACATTAGTAAAGAAAAAGTGAAAAGACTGATAAAGGCAAACATTCTGCTCACCCTTAAAAGTGACCTAGACACATGCGTAGATTGTAGCAGAGGTAAGATAACTAAGATAAAGAATGAAACTGTAGTCGACAACTGTGATCTATCTGAGGTCATTGATAGTGGAATAAGTGGATCATATTTGACAAAATTATGTAGAAATTTTCTATTTCATAACATTTATTGAAGATTATTCCATATATGGTTATATGTTCTTGATTAAGGAAAAGTTTGGATTTCTTGACAAGTTTAACTCGAACTAAAGTCAGGAAATAGTTGGGAAAAATCATAAATGTTGTTAGTTTTGATCGTGATGGCGAGTATTATGGTCGATATGGCAATGTTGGATAACTTAAAGAACCATTTACCGAATACTTAAAAAGATTCTGGAATTGTGGCTTTATGCCAGGTAGTCCTGAATAGAGAGGTGTGGGCAAAACATAAAATGACACCCTAATGATATGATGAAGAGTATGATTTGTAAAATCGACTTATATGATTTTTCATGGGGTGAAATTTGAAAGTAACCCATCATGTTTCTACCAAAAATACTGGACGTTAATCTAATTAGAACCGTATTAAGATTTGAGGTGTTCATGCAAAAATAAGGTTAAATAATCCAACATTAGATAAGTTGGATTCCAAAACTACTTAGTTTTACTTCGTACTTTACCCAGATCATCTAAAGGGGTATTGATTTATCATCCCAAAAGAGGAATAAAAATTGTTGAATTATATATAGCTAAATTGCTGGAGTTTGATATAGCCGAATAAGGGTATTTGCTCACAAACTATTAAAGATAATGGTGCGGTAGAGACCACTGTGTCATTTTTTTCTGTCTATACAAATTATCATGGAGCATTCTAAATTACGGTTTGATTCTGTTGGGGTTTAGCATCTTGTTATTAAGATAATTCCTAATGAAGTTTATCAGATCGCACAAGCGCAGAATAAAGGTTAAAGTAGAGCCTCTTAAAAGATCTATCAAGCAGAGGCGATCAGTTGTATCAAGTCATATTGTATTGTCTATCCGGAAGAGCATGGCTGCAAAATAGACTATATAATTAATCTAGTAATTTATACAGTTGATATTTCTTGTTCTTAATGAGAGCTGTGGTTAGGTGCATTCATAGACGAAATACAGATTATGAAACATCCGGTGTTTGAAAGCTTATTAGCATGTCTTAAGGTCATAAGTCTATCTGTTATAATTGGGTGTACAAAACTTAAAAGGACTCCAAATAAAAGTTTTTAAGCTATTATATCCGATTACTTTTTTATTAGTGTTTTATTTAAAAAGTTTAAAGACCGACTGGTAGCCAAATTTTTCACTCTTAAAGAATGAGTAGACTTAAAATAATTTTTATTTAGTCTCTCATAAAGATTTTTCAGAGTGATTACAATATTGATAGCTCGTTATGATAAGAAGCTTTACCATATGGATATTAAAACTTCTTTTCTGATTGGAGATTTTAATATTAATGCCTTTTTTACGTAACCCGAAATTTTTGCAGCATATAATTCAGGTAAACTTGTGCATAAAGAAAGAGAAATCCCATATAATGCCATGGAGTAAAATTTGAACATATTCATGGGTGTTCTAGACTGAAAGGTCTGTTTATGGTTTTAACTAGGCTTTTAGACAATTATTGCTTGAAGTTTCATGGTATTGTTGTTATATTCTGTTCTGTCAAGAACGAAGTAAATTAGTATATATACTACAAGATCAGTGGGAGGAATTTATTTTCCTTGTGTCTTAAACAGACGATATCTTGCTTAAATGTGGTTTTCTTGAATTACCGCATAAGGTGAAGTAAATATTGTCAAAGTATTTTGATATGATTGATTTTAATAATGATAGTTTGTTGTAGGCATTGAGATCCGTATGGATCGTTCTCGCCACATGTTGGGTTAATTCTAGAGAGCACATGTTGATCGTATTCAGTATTGCAAATCAGGAATTGGTCCTATCATTAAGGGCAATAGAATGAGTCTGTCATAGTGTCTTCATAAAGTTATTAAGAAAACCCAAATAAAGAATGTATCATATCAGAGTGCACTTAAAAGTATCATGTATGCTCAAGCTTGCACTAGACCAGATGTTGCTTTTGCAACGAGACTACTAAGCAAATATCGGTTAAATCCAGGACACGTTCACTGGATTATTGTTAAGAAAGTTTTAAGGTACTTAAAGAGGAAAAAAAGCCTACATGCTAATTTACAGACATATTCAGGACCTGCATCTAGTATGGCATTCAGGTTCAGACTTTGCTGGCTATGAGGATGATGTCAGGTTGACAACTACATATATTTATATGTTTAAAGAGAAGTGCAATATTATAGAAAAACGTAACCAGAAATTTATATCATCCTCTATCAGGAAAGAGGAGTTTATAGTATGCTTTTCAGCTGCTATTCAGGTTATTTAGCTCCGAAATCTCATTAAAGAGTTGACCGTACTTAATTTTATGGATATACCCATATAGTTATATTGTGACTATAACTCTGCATTATTGTTCATTAACAACAACAGAGGTCTCAGTGGTCTAAGAATTTGGCAGTTAAGTTTTGACTATAAAGGTAACAGATGAATAAGGTGACACCACATTAGATCTTATTACACAGATGATAAGGCTGCAGACTTACTAACTTAAGGTCTTTGCCCATACATATTTGGATGACATGTCATAGACATAAAAGTATCGTGGGATGTTGATATGACATGTTAATTGATGGGTTGAGTAAGCATCATGAGATGTTGTTCAGTGGGAGCTGTTTTCGATATTTACTCTAATAAAGTTCACATCTGTATTTGTTATATTTTGTAATATCTAGATATGTATCAACTCTATTGCATGCAATAAAGTGTTATGATTAAGATAATGTTGAATACATTTATCAGTGGAAAATCTCAAGGTATCGTGCAAACCTTGAGTGATGGCTTGGGCATTTATTTTTAGCCAAAAGCATATGTCTTATTACACGTAAAGTATAGTTAACTATAAAGTTAAGACATATGTTGGTTCGTTGGAACCATAAGGATATTCTCTGGTGGTACATCTGATTTTGTGACTCTTAAAGTAAGAGAATGGTGACTAACATAGAGGAAAACGTATAAAGTGTCTCTATTATTTGAGATGTTATCCGTTTGCCACATTACCATATTAAATCCATATCAGTAAAGTTAAAAGCATTTGTGACCATGGATGGTTCTGTGTCTTTTGATACAGTTACTGGCATGATTCGGTGCTTAAGACTTTATGAAATCGGATTGACTATTGGGAATTATCTCTAGACCAATATAAAGATACGCATATACAGTACGATTTCAATTAATCTAGCCCAGGTGGGAGAATGTTAGAATATATTTTGAATATTCAATGTGGGCTTTATTAATTGTTATTATAAATATTAATTGGTCTAATAAAGAAAGATATATACAGTTTCTTATTTAGTCTAATATGGTGCTGGATAGTGTGGGTCGAGATAAACCTTATCTTTAATGAGGGGATATGTTTCAATCTCTATAAATAGAGCTCAAGTCCCTCCTCTAAACCATGATGTTCTCATAACCTCACATCTAGAGTCGTCTGAAGCGGTCGTCTCATTGAAGCCAGTGATAAAGGAGGTTCATATAGGAGAAGCTCTTGAGCACATGATCGTCGCAATTTCGCATCAAGAACGATGAATCCGAAACAGATGCGTCAATTCTTTAACTCTATGAATTAGCGATTCGTGTATCTATACGTGTGAATCTTGGGTCGCTGCATACGAATTAAATTCGCAGCTTGCACTGACTACTAAAAAAATTGTTATTTTTATTTTTCTATTTTCTATGTGATTGTTCTGATTCAGTTTATGATATAACCCATCAAGAAACTCATCCATGGTATAGAAATAGAAAAATCTATTTTTCAGCCAAATTTTTTTCTCAAGAACAGAATGGTTATCATTCGTGCGCTCGGTGCTAATGATTGCTTTAGTTCGCTTGTATGAATTGGAATTGCGATTATTGAGTCATTAAGTTTGGGCATTTCTTCCCCTTTCCTCTGTCATTTATCTGATTTCCTCCCCTTTTTTGCTATTCCGTTCATCTCCCCTTTCTATGGTTCTCGCTACCCGCTTCCGTCCTGCCTCAGTTTGCTCCCATCTTTCTTCCCTTTCTACGATTCCAAACCTATCTTAATCATCTTGCACTTTCCGTTTTGCATGGAAAATGATCTTGTCCAGTCATGGGGTCTTAGATTTCGGCTTCGATTAGAATGTTCGATCTCAGTTATGTTTATAATTAATCAGCTTTTAGCCCTCAGCCGGTGGCTTTTCAATTCGGCATAGCAAAAAACATGGTACTCGGAATCCGGTTCTCCTCGAGCAAATTTCGCTTTAACCTTTCCGGTTATGACAAAATTTATTGTCTTTTCATACGGGAGGATTAAAAAAACCCAAAAAAAGGACCAAAAAGCAGAAACGAAATCGACTTGGGTCCGGCCAGAATTTTCGGACCAATGAAGTGAGGTCTGAAAAAACATTTTTTTGACTAGTACTAAACAATATTAATTGCACCAGATAGGACCTCGATCGGAACGCATTTAAAGGTCACGAAGAAAAGGGATAACAACAAATTTGACCCATAATTAAGAAAACAGCATATCGATGGTCACTTTTGTAACATTCCAACATGTGACTTGAACATTAAACGTGTGAGTGAAGCAGCCAAAATGAATCTTGCACTTGATTCGTGCATTGGGAATATTGTGTTAGGTTGAGTAATTCATGCGCTCTATGAAAAAAAAAATGTTATTGATGTGACATTTTCATTCCTATCGAAATTGAATTCATTTTTTTCCCCTTGCTTTCACTATTGGTATTGTTAAGCCGGTTTACGCTCTAGTGACATTATGTGAAATAATTATACCTGCAATAAAATATAAGATGGTTTTGAAATGGCATATTTCTTTTTGGACAAGCAATCGAATAGATGGGAGTATTATGAATATAGGAAATGAAGTCATGAATAAGAGTCGGATATAATCCTCCAGGGAAAGCAAATAAGGAAAAAAAAAAAAAACCATGTCTCACCTTTTACCCAATGACCACTTGCACGCCTCTACTTTGCCAAATACATGCTCGTGCTTTACCTTAAAAACGACTTTATACCATCACATAAATTCTCTTTGTCTCTTTGTTTACAAAAATCTCATTTTCTTTCCAAAAATGTCAATCCCCAAATTCCAAATTCTCATACCCAACCAATACGCAAAACCAACTAAAAACCGAAGCACCTAAATCTTAAGGCTGCATTTGATCGTTCGAATAAAATTCAGGATATGATATATTTTATCATATCTTATGTTTGGTAGCTATCTATAATATGATAAAAGAGGGATATGGGGGATAAAACTATCTTAGGGTGAGTGATGTGATAAAGAGGGATATGATTTATCTTATCCATAACACCATAAATTACACGTTCAAGCCACCCCCCCTCCGCCATTGCCCCAATCGCCGCCTCTCCAGCGGCGGGCCGTCTCTCCGGGTGCGGCGGGCAGCTTCTTCGGAGGCCTTTATGGTTATGGAGAGCAGCTTCTTCGACAGCCGTGGCCGGAACAATTCTCTCTATATCAATATATATGATTTTTTAGCTTCTCCAGCAATGGCGGCAAAGCCGGGCTCGCCGTTCAAGATCGCTCTGCTCTCCCATTTGCACTTTGGAGAGGATGCGTGGACCGACTGGGGGCCCTGCCAGGTTGTGAACTTCGTCAATGTCAGTCCACTGTGCTCGACGACGAAGTTCATGGTGAATGCTTGTTTGAGTTGTGTTCGTTTTCTTCTAGTGTGTTTTGCTTTGCCCTTGACTAGCGCTGGTGGTTTGGCGAATGTGTTGGACCTCCCAGATCCCTGGAAATTGCAAGAATAGTCTGTTGTACTTGTGCCTTGAGAATGTGAGTGTGCTCTGGTGGGCGAGCTCGAGTTAGTAAAATGCTGGTCGTGAGGGGATCGAATGTTGAAGAAGAGGGCATTATTGGGTGAATCGGAAAAGAAGTTGGATGAGATAGAGAGGGGGGAAATAGTTTTCGGCCTTTTGAAGAAAACTCGGACTCTGCTAACAATTCATAGGCCTTGAGGTCTTCCTAATTTATCTTATGCTGCTGGAACTTGCTAAGTTTAGTGCATGGTAATAGGGCTGTCAATTTGGCCCGCGCCGGACGGGACGGGCCGGCCCGGCCCGAAAATTTTCTGCATTTTTGGGCCTTTTCGGGCCGGGTCTAGTACTCGGGCCGGGCCGGGCCGACGCCAAAATTTTGTAAATACCTATTTTTTCTTTTAAATTTAATTTATTTTTATATTTTTTCATTTGATGGTTTGTTAATTAATTTTAATTCAAAAAAATTTTTAAAAAGGAAAGAAAAAAATATTTTCGGCCCAAATCCGGCCCGATTCGGGCCGGCCCGAGGATGATACTGCTCAATTCGGGCCGGCTCGGGCCGGCCCGAGACCCGCCCTGGGCCGGCCCGGCCCATTGACACCCCTACAAGGCAATTAATTTGTATGTTTTCAACCCTAACGGCCACCCCCTCGAGCTCCGACCTGATGGCCCCAGTGAGCGACGAGAGATCCGCCGTGTCGACCTAGAGAAGAGCCTCCGGATGGTACAAGAAAAGAATCATTATATCGATATCCAATTTCTATCAAACAATGGATAGGATATAAAGGGCAAAAGTAAACTAGAAGTGCTAATATTTATGTACGGCGCTCGCTTTAGTGCCAATAATTTTTTGGATTACTTAAGTACCAAATCGGAGAAATGATCATTTAAAGTGTCAATTCTAGTAAAAAACCGATCACTTAAGTGCTAATTTCGGCCAAATAGTACACGTGGCATTTTAAATAAATTTTTAATATTACGTGGAAATTATTTAAAATAAAATCAACCCACGTGGATTACTCAACTTTAATATAATTAATTTTTTAAAATTAAAATCAAACAGAAAAATAACTTAAAAAATAATAAACAATAAAAAAAAAGAAATAAGTAGAAGATGCAGCGGTGAGGGGTCATAACCCTCGCCGCCGCTGCCGCCCTACCATCTTCGGTCGTTGCCCGCGAGGGTGGGGAATGGCCGAGAGAGGTCACCGGGGCTTGGCCATCCCCCATCCCTTGCCAGTCATTGCCGACGATGGTGGGGTGGCGACGATGAGGGTTGTCAGCCCTCGCCACTGCAACTGTTGTTTTTTTTTTAAAGTTTTTTAATATAATGTGAATTTTTTTATTGATTTTTAATTTATTTTTTTAGCTGACTTGAAAGCTCTGGCGAGCCATGTAGATGCCACGTCAAATTTCGAACGAAATTCACCGGAGTTGGCACTCAAATAACCATTTAAAAAAAAAAATTAGTACTAAGTGATTTAAAAAAAAAATACTGGCACTAAAGCGAGCGCCGTACACAAATACTGACACTCCTAGTGTCCTTTTGCCAAAATCAAGATATCCGACATTAAGTCCGAAGTTCACCAAGCGGCAAATTGGATACGATTAAATCCCTAAATTTCTTATCCTATTCTATCTAGTCTTATCCTGGCTAGAAATCCAGACGGTTAAATGCAGTCTAAGGATCTCATCACTCTGCAGCAATGGCCAACAATAATGTCAATGGGTCTCTCCTTGAGAAAACCATCTTGAATGCGCTCGACCAGAGGCTGGCCATGGCGAAATGTTGCTCTAGCGGCACGCAACGTTCCATACATCGACATTCCATGAATTAAATTTGCTTTTGTTGTTGTTGTTGTTGTTGCAAAATTACTATTCTTCTTCCTTCTTTTGTGCGAAATGGATTAACATTAGATTTCTGATGTGCATAAAAAACGGAGGGTGCAAAAGCCGGAGCTAAGGCGGCTGTTCTGGCGGGAATAGTAACAGCAATCCCAATCGCGAGTCTTTGCTTTGTCCGTTTTGTCGGGGTTCCTTTCTTCTTGAGATATCTCATCTAAATTTTGTTCAGTTCCTTTGACAAAAACTTTTGTTCAATTCAAGGGCATCTCCATATGGTACTTTTTCTCAAAATGTACGTGCCTAACTATGCAGTTGGCTAGTGCAAGGATGCTGTCCTGGGCAGGAGCAAAAACATCAAACACATAGCTGAAGCACTCATTATCTCAACAGATCATCAGACTCAGCTAGATATTTGATCAGACCGATAATGATCAATAACTGTGTCTCACAAATGTTCATGTAACGTCGGACAAAAAAATGTGTACATAATAGTGTTGGCCGTGAGAAACTTTACCACGGCACTCCCCGGATCACCATAGCAGAGAGTTGGATGCCGTACAGCGAAAGAGACGAGCTTGTGTACCTGTTTTGGATTCGCCGGTCTTTAGGCGGAACTCCGGCGATTCCTCAGCTTAGGCGCATCACCTCTATCACCCTCCGGAATCCTGGCGTCGATGAGACCACCACCCTCATCTTCACTTGACTTTATAGGAGGAAACAACCTCCTTAGTGAAGCAACTTCTCAAGGAAGTTGAGTGTGTGGAATTATGGAGAGTTAGGGTTAGAGGGGGGTTGCCTTAGCCTATTTATAGAGTCATTTGGCCGGGCCCTCTCATCACAGGCCGGGCCGAACTCGGCCCACACCAGCCAGGTCCATATTAGGCTAATTAAGAATCCTTATATCTCACTTTATTAGACCAACCCCGTTAACGGTAAATTAATACCGTATAATGGTAATTATAATCTCAATTAATATAAGCCCACACTTAGGAAAACTCTAACATTCTCCCACTTGGGCGAATATTAATTGAAACTGTACTATATATGCGCATCTCTATGTTGGTCTAGAGATTATTCTTAATAGCCAATCCGATCCCATAGAATCTTAAACACCGAATCATGGCAGTAACTACATAAAAGGTATGCAGAGCCATCCATGGTCACGAATGTCCTTAACTCTACTGATATGGATTCAATATGGTAGTGTGGCAGTTGGATAACACCTCATAGAATAGATATTTAGACAGAAACTTTATGTGTTATCCCCTTTTGTCAGGCAACATTCTCTCTCCTTAAGTGACACGAAACTTGATGTGCACCAGAGAATCTATATATGGCTCCAATGAACCTACATATGTCTTATCTTTATAGTCAACTGTACTTTATGTGTAACAAGACATATCTTCAAGACTAGTATCTCAATGCCCCTAGCCTTATATTCAAGGTTTACACATACCTTGAGATTTTCAATTGATCAACTCAACTCAAAAAACTTTATTGCACGCAATAGAGTTGATCCATATCAAGATGTTACAAATGTAACAATCACAGATGCAAACTTTATTGGAGCAAAAATTGACAACAGCTCCCACTGAACAACCGCATCCAAAGATGCTGCTAGGCCCATCTTAATGGCGTCATTTCAAACACAAAAGGGCAAACAACTTTAGTCAGTGGAACTTCAACCATATCATCTGTGAAACTATGCTCCACTTTAATGTCACCATTTTGATCTGGTTCTTTATGGTCAAACACTTGACCGCCAGATGTTTGGACCCTTTAAAACCTCTGTTGTTGTATATAATCAACAATGCAGAGCCATCATCATACTATAACTGTATGGGTCCATATAAAAATAAATACGATCAACTCCCTAGTGAGGTTCTGGAGCTAAATAACCTGAGTAGCAGCCAAAAGCTTGCTATAAACTCCGCTTGAATGCTAGAGGACAATACAGATCTGTGTTTTTCTCTATTATGTCGCACTGCCTGCTAATTCAAAGATGCATTATGTTGTCAACTTCTCGTCATCCAAATAGTTAGTAAGGTCTTAATCCGAATGCCTCACTAGCTGCAAGTAATCAATCTGTATGTGAATCAATATGTAGTCTTTTGTCCTCTTTATGTACCTTAAAACTTTCTTGACAGCAATCCAGTGATCGTTTTCTGGATTTTACAGATATCTGCCTCATGTTCTCAAAACAACATTTGGGTTCTCTCCACATCCGTATAAGGACATGACAATAGATTCAGTTTATTACCCTTAATGTCAGGATCAATTCCTGACTTACAGTGCTGTATACTGAATCTTTCACAATACGATCAACACATGTCCTATGAGACAGGCCCAATATGCAATAAGAACGATCCCAACAGATCTCAATGCCCACGACAAAAGACACCTTATCAAAGTCCTTTATGGCAATATGTGCTTTGCTTCATGCAGTAATTCAACATCACCACTTGTAACATATTGTTCAAAAGAAGATAAAATTTCCTCCCACTGATCTTGTAGTGTATACACTAATTCACTTCACTTTCAACATCACTGAATAAAGTGACAACATATATGAAACTCCTGATGTCATTATCTGAGAGCTGTTGCATGAGGCCTTAAGTAAACTATTTTAGTCTACTGATAAGTTTATCTGAATCACCAGCTATAAAACCTTCGGGTTATACCATATAGACTTTCCTCATCAAGGTCTCTGTTTGAGAAGATAGATATCAATATCCAGCTGGCGTAACTCTAAAACAAGATGAGTTACAAATGTCATGATCACTCTGAAAGAACCTTTATGAGAGACTAGAGAAAGAGTTACTTTATAGTCTTCACCTCCTCTCAGAGTGAAATCTTGGCAACCAGTCTAGCTTTAAACTTCTCTGACTTTTCTTTTAAAGACCTTTTGTCTTATTCATCCACTTGTAACTGATGAACTTATAACCCTCAACTATCCATTATGCTCTCAAAAACCATTATGTTTCATAGACCATGTCTCGTCTTTTATCACATCCAACTCCAGATCTCACTGATTACAAGAAACAGCATCTGTATAAGTTTCTGGATCAACCATATGGCCTATATTATAATGATGCTCTCCAAATAGACTATAAGTCTGGCAGTATAATTGGTCGTCTCTACCTTAGGGATCTTCCAAATGGAGCCTCTTTAATCTCATCATACACCTATGGGGCTTGAAGAGTTTCATCAGAATCTGTGTTAATAACACTGTCCTAAACCCCAATAGGCTTAGATTGTGATGTGGTAGGCTTCACGATCGTCTATATAGGCAGAGAAAACGACACAACACATGTATCGTACCTTTAACCTTAATAGCCTAAGCATCTTTTGGCCTCATTAAAATTCAGAAACTTCATTGTCTGTTATTCCATAATTCTCGTACTTCTGTTGGGATCATTAACCAAATATCCCTTCAAATGATCTGGACTTACCTAATGCTGGACAATACATCTTCACCTCTGCAGGATAACTTCAAATCTTTAGATGGTTTATCTAGATTTACGTCTAATCCATAACTCAAAAGGGTCAATAGAATAACCTTAGTGGAAACACCAATCAAAGTATGAAGACAACTCAAAGGCTATCCATACACAGAATCTTGTAGGTTCATTCCATTAATCATACTCCTCATTACAACTTTCAGGCATAGTAGACTTAACTACTATCCCAGAATCCTTTTAGGTATATGGTAAATGACCTTTAAAGCTTTCCAGCATGGTCATGTACACCATAATACTCACCATATTGGTCTGATCTGACAATCTTTATGACTTTTCCCAACTATTCCTTGACTTCAGCCTAAAGACCTTGAACTCGTCAAGAGAGTCAGACTTTTCCTTAATCAAGTACATATAACCATATGGGGAACAGTCGTTAGTAAATGTGTCGAAATAAAATTTTCAACACAGAGTTGTCATATAGGTCCATTGACACAAAACTGTATGACCTCCAAAAGGTCGAAACTTTGGACTATAATATTTCTTCTTTATCTCGGTCATCTTATTTCCACATCAGTTTACGCAATTCTCCAGGTCACATTTAAGAGTAGTTAGGATGTTAAGCTTTATCAGCCTCCCACTCTTTCCCTAGATAAGTGGCCAGATCTTTATGCCACAATGCGTAAAACTGTTCTTTAACTGGAAATTTCTTGGAAAACAACCTTTCACTGTATAAGTGATGTAGATATCATCGGGAGTTAAGCATAATCTAATTCATTTGACACATTGCAGCACTCATCCTTATTCGACTTGAGAACACAGAAATTCCGTTGTTCTTTCAGTTCGAAAGAGTAGCTGCTCACGTCCAAATATGATACGGAAATCAAGTTCCGTCTAAAGGTAGATACAAAAAATGCATTCCTTCATGTCAGATCAAAACCAGAGAATGGAATTAAAATGACACATCTCCCACGAATTTAATGTCAACTTTATTGTTGTTTCCTGATGTGAGCTTTTGATTCATCTTGATTTGGTTTCTTGTGATTCATGAATCCTTGTACTGTGAACACAATATAATTGGTTACACCTTTATAAAGTCTCCATAAACTGGATGAGACTTCTGCTAGATTAGATTCGTGAATCAAAACCAAAGAATCATCACCTACATGCCCACACTTAGATGACCAAGCCTTATTACAATAGCAGTCCCACTTTATGTGACATTTCTTTATAAAAGAAGTCGTAGTCACAGTCTTTCTCAAAAGATGCCATTTTTGGACCCAAACTGTCTGAATGACCAGTGGTTTCAAGAGTTCCTTTATGAGTACGATCTTTAAACCTTTTGCTCAATGTGTCCACCATCCTTATGACGTAATCTCTAACTTCATAAAAACCATCAAACCTTATATTGAAGAGTTCTCGCTGATGTATCATAATATCAGTAGTGAACGAGACACAGACCCAGGCTACTTGGGCTTCCATCATCCATATAGCAGTGTAGTCAGCTGGCCATCTACTTTCACAGCAGTACTGAATGGATTACTTCAGAAATCACAAGCAAATCCAATTGCTCTTTTTAATCCAGGCAATAAAATGTCCCTTCTCAAGTTCCATATGTTAACAGTAAAATCTGTCAACTTATCCTCATAAAGAGCAATATAAACTTCTGCCAGCCATATCACAAAACTTAATATCCTCCAGCTATTTCACAAAGTCTGAACCAGTATGAACCTCAATCTTAATGGAGTTACCGTTTACTGGGAAGGTGACTACTTTAAAAAGCAATGTATAATAATGGCACCATGTGAGTACTGTGTAACTTGATCCTTAAAAATACACATCTTGAGGATCAGATGCACCATCATGTAATCACCTTTGGGTAGAATACATAATGTGCACTTTATATGTGACAGCCTATAAAGAGAATAAATCCAATCTTTATGAATCACCACCTTTGGGTGGATGAAACACTAGGATCAGTTACTTCTCAAACTTTATGCTGCACATGTGATACCTCATGAACCAATATTGTGTAACTTTAAAAACTGTTTGAGTACACATCCAGAGAGCTGCATACATCATCACAAAATTACCTTTGGGCAGAAGATGTGACATGCAGTTGCAAACACTCCACATGATAGCGGCCATGAGAATCTATTTCAATCTTCGTGAATCACCACCTTTGGGTGTATGACTTACTAGAATCGATCAATCCCCAACCATATGCTATACATGTATCCCTCCATAATCAATACACAATCACCTCCTTTGGGAGTATGACCATGCATCAAAACAGGAGACATCCTTCCACAATACGAGACTGATATTTCTCAAACCCAACCAAGTGTGCCACTTTGGCGGTCACTACCTGACTGAATCCTTGAAACTCTCTCATACCAGGGATATAAGCTTTATGCCTCACATTTACCATATCCAAATGATTTCAAATTTCACTATGGGGCACTTTATTCTGAAATCATAGGCGATGCCAATAACATTGCTGTATACATTGATGCATGTGGAACTTTATACATGCTAAAACTCTACACATCCTGTGTGTGGTCATATACATGTAAGCTTATCATGGTATTTCCGAAACCATATAGAAATACATGAAAAATGCTCAAAATACCTCTAAAAACATACGTACATAAGGGTCTTTATGCATTTTTCTATTTTTAAAAGCTTCAAACATGTCAAATAAATATACCACAATGTAGAGAATTTCCATATGAGCACGCCGGTACCAAGATCGCCCCTAACGGACGTCTCACGCGCCGGCCAAAGCCTCGGCGCGTGGGGCTCACGCGCCGCACGTGCGGGGCGTGCTCACCGGTCCAATGACCGGTCCGACCGGCGACCGGTCCCACTGTTCATCCGGTCCAACCGTTGACCGGTCGGACCGGTCAACGGTCAACGGTCAACTCGGGTCGGAGTCGGGTCGGGTTGACCCGGTCAAACCGGGTCAGTCAACGGGTCGACCCGGTCAATTCGGGTCGGGTTGACCCGAAACCGAACCCCGGGTGACGTCAGCCTGCCACGTGGCGCAGTCACAACGCGCCACGTGGCACGCATAGGACGCGGCCCGCGCTGGGCGCGTGCCAGCGCGTGCGCGCGTGGGATACCACGCGCAGCCACCGTGGTGGCGCGTGCGGCCGCTCCCGGCCTCCTCCGGCGACGATCTACCCATCAAAATGCTCGTCTCGACGAGCCCGTTCCAAATATATGAACAAAAATCATTTTCATCCGTAAAAAGTTTTCGAAAACGGGAAAACATAGTACGGTCCCGATCTTCGCTATGGCGGCTCTAATACCACAATGTTGGCCGTGAGAAACTTTACCACGGCACTCCCCGGATCACCATAGCAGAGAGTCGGATGCCGTACAGCGAAAGAGACGAGCTTGTGTACCTGTTTTGGATTCGCCGGTCTTTAGGCGGAACTCCGGCGATTCCTCAGCTTAGGCGCATCACCTCTATCACCCTCCGGAATCCTGGCGTCGATGAGACCACCACCCTCATCTTCACTTGACTTTATAGGAGGAAACAACCTCCTTAGTGAAGCAACTTCTCAAGGAAGTTGAGTGTGTGGAATTATGGAGAGTTAGGGTTAGAGGGGGGTTGCCTTAGCCTATTTATAGAGTCATTTGGCCGGGCCCTCTCATCACAGGCCGGGCCGAACTCGGCCCACACCAGCCAGGTCCATATTAGGCTAATTAAGAATCCTTATATCTCACTTTATTAGACCAACCCCGTTAACGGTAAATTAATACCGTATAATGGTAATTATAATCTCAATTAATATAAGCCCACACTTAGGAAAACTCTAACAAATAGACCATATGTTGCGATTATCTGACAGGACTACTTAAGTCCTTATGGCAGTTGGTGGGGCAGCTTATTTCATGGTTGCCGACAATACTGTCTTGGCCACGGCTAGGCGGAACTCCTTCAAACAAGTCTCCAACATTGAAGCGTGAACTCAAAAAACTAGACAAGAAGCTAATATGGTTTCCATTTCGACCCAACTTGTGTCTGAGCGAACTAGAAAGCAGAGCACCATCTTGTGTCACCTCAAAAAATAAGGATGGGTTATTCTGCTTCTTCCTGAAGATGGATCTAGCTCACATTTTATATGAGAATGGAGAGTATCCGTATGAACTCAGCAATTTACTGCAATTTACAATTACCAAATGTCATCCCTATTTCCCGACGTGCTCATTACCAACAATCCTTACATGAGCAATTACCATCTCTAAAATGGTGGAAGCGGTTACTGTCCGTGCAATTATCTCCCTATTGAAAATCTTCGAAATGAGCTTTGTCGCCGAATGGCAGTTTCTGCAGACTCGAAGGTTCTTGGTGATCCTGATGGTTGTCAGGGCTTAGTGCTGATCAGCCCAAACGCAATCGCCAGCCTCTCGCTGTGGTGACTTAGTGTGCACTCCTTCCACTCTTCATCCATGTCGTAAAGCACCTCCGTTGTGTCTGGCACAAACCCAGTCATTTCCAAAAGCTTGTCTATTTCGTCCAACATCATCTATCTGTCTTTGCTCTGAGGATGTGTTTTGTCGCCCACGAGGAACTCATGAACCACTATCTACTTCTATAGATGTAGACCCAGGAACCTTCTTCATTCCCTCATCATTCAGGTTTGTTCTTATTCTCGCCACATCGTCCCACCTACCAGCTTTTGCATAAATGTTAGATAAGAGCACGTAAGTACCGGGATTATCGGCTTCCATTTCGAAAAGATGCTGAGCAAAAATTTCACCCAACTCGACTTGTCCATAAGCTCAGCAAGCTTCTAGCGGAGAACCCGAAATAGCAACATCTAGTTTCACATTCATCGATTCTATGAGGGCCTCTCTTTGGAACGGAGAGAAGAGGTTCTCAGAAATAAGACTATTCCTTTGGTAAAAGTCTTGTGGCAGTATCACAACATGAAAGAAGCAACATGGGAAAGCGAAGATGAGATGAAACGCAAGTATCCATAGTTGTTTGACCGTACAGGTAAATCCTAATTTCGAGGACGAAATTCTTTAAGAGCGGAAGAGTTGTGACATCCGAATTTTATTCGTAGTTTATAAGATTTTTTTTTAGAATATTAAGTTAGCGAGAATTATTAAGGAATAAAATTTGTTTAGTAAATGTCAATGGGGATCGATACGCTCCTGATACGTATCGAATAATTTTCAATTGTTAAAATTTTATTGAGTTTAGATGTCTCTAGTATTCTATATTTTTTGTTAATAACTTTAGTGGTTTCTAAATAATTTTCCGATTTATCGACTTCTTAAACGGATACCGATTTCCCTATTTATTTATCATAGTGTGAATTATCTACCGCAAATGGCCTGATAGCTCAATCTTTTACCCTAAATTATGACATTTGTCACCTCTCTAGTCTTCCAAATGGCATAATTTTCACCAAGTTAATTATCACATGACTTAACTGAATTCATTGAACCTAGCCTTAATGACATCATGCATGACATATGTTTTTAACCCCAGTTACTTGTTATCTATTATTAACCCAAGTTAAAAGTCATGATTATTTTTAACTCTAGACAATTAATGTGACTTCAATTCACTCATCAATATACAACAATTGAATAAGACAAGAGATAAATGGGTATTCTCCTCTTCATTTCATACGTGAACCTCCCCTCTTCAAAGTCAAATTTTTTTTACCTCACAGCTCTCTCAAGACAAGTTCAAAATCCTCACTTCTACTCTTGTATCTCATGAGGTATATCAAAGAACCTTATTTTCCAAGTTATCTTTGTTGCTTTCTTAAGAATAAGTGTTGTTAATTTTAGTACTTATTTGATTTTAAAGTGATTAAGAGCTTGCTTTGTTGAAGATTAGCTCAAAGGTAAGTGAAAACCCTAAGAACTAAGTTAGAATGATCTTCTTGGTACTCTTTAACTTGCTTGATTGATTGTGTGTTTATTATGCTCGCTTTTGTTCTATATGTGATTTAGTTTTAAACGTCGTACGTTAATTCCTTGTGATTGTAGACTTGAACTTTAAAGCTTTCTACTGGTCTTGGACGTTTTGTGATGTATTTGCGAAATTGTTACATGGTTTTGTTATATCTTGAAAGAGAAAGGCATGAAAACGGTGGAACTAGAAAAAAAATAAGGGTATTTTGGTCAATTTTAGAAAATTACAGGGGTAATTTCGAAATTTACAGAATAAGAGTGAGCTGTTAACATGGTAATTTAATAAGTTTTAGTGTTAAATAGTAGGTTATTAACTAATATTAACTAGAGGAAACAAAACCAGTAAAAGAAAAATGATTTTAGAAGCTCTAAGGGCAAATCTGTAATTTTTCCAAGATGGAGAACGAATCTGTAAATTCTAAGTGTTCTGGGACTGTTCAAGGCCTAAGGAAACTCATCATGATGGGTGATTAAATTAATTTTTAGAGACAATTGATTTATTAAAAGTAGTGTGATCGATTACGCTAGTTTGGGGAAAATGGTTTAATTAATTAAAGGTGGGCTGTTCTGAGTAGTTTTATAAAATATATATGGTGCATTTAGAGTGTAAATAATACGTTAATAGGTCTTAGATAAAGAAGAAATAATCTTGGTAACCAATTTATTTTTATAGCTTGAAGGCATAAAAAAAAAATTGAACTCTAGGAATAGTAAGATAAAACAAGAGGTTTCTTCAAGGAAAAATGTTTTAATTCTAAAAGTTCGGAATCGTAGATGATGATTCTTTGTATTTGTGGTAAAAGTGAGCATGATCAATGAAAATTTAAAATATATAGTAATACATACGTGAATTATAGATTAGTAGTACCAAATTCTAGATACGTATTTAGGTTTAAAGACTTAAAACAAATAGATATTAGCTTGGAGAAAAGAAAAGAAAAGAAAGAATTGCATAAATTGTACGTGACTAATCAATTTTCATACGGGAAATGCCAAGAGATTAATATCATATCATTTGTAATTATAGCTACTAAAATATGTGTAGCATTTATGATATTATCGTTAATCATTGTTATGTTAACATACGATAAAGACCTTTGCCACGACCTATTCGCCATCAAGCGAATTCCCTTGTATGAGTATATGTATGAGACTCTGGAATTAGCCAGATCTTCTACCGTATGTTACGGTTCTCTACAAGGTTGAGATGACACGAAATTTTTATGATGACATGGCTCGTGTAGTCATGGTATGACATGATTCGTATAACCATGGTATGATGTTAAAAAAAATGGCTATCTTCACGAGGATGTATAGTGGCGTATTCATCCTCGCTAATGTAGAGGACACCCATGATGAATAGGCAAAAGGCGTGGCAAATGGGTATGTATAATTCCGTTTCCCAAGAGTTGGCGGCAACGATGTCTCATGAATCAAGACAGTCCTGGCAAGTGACGTATATGAATTCATTTGTGTTGATCGACGTGATATTTTTTTGATATATTATATATATAAAACATTATCCGCTTACACTTGAATGATTGATCTTGTGTAATATTGTTGTTTATTTTTTAATGATATATGTCATGATACGAAATATTATTCATGTCCTCACCATAAATTAATTATTTGCATTGTCCGAAGCTTGTGTTGTTACAATTGCAGGTTGAGTGGCAACATGATTTTCTATTTTAGTATTGGGGATTTCATTTACTGGGCCTCGGCTCATCCCTTTATTTTTTAGACGTGTAGGATGGGTGTTCCCCGACCACCATAGTTTGGAGCTGCTGTGCATGTTGAGTACATTTATGATGATGTGAATATCCCTAGGTCAGCTATAGTGTATACAAGGTGTACTTCCATAGTATGGATATGTTGGATTAGCCGAATGGATTCTGCATTTGTACGTCGCCTGGTATCAAAACATTGAGGGCGGGTCAGTTGGACCAATTAGGGACTTTGATGGTCCTCCTGGTTTTGATGGCAATGATGGGTCGATGGGTGAAGTTATTAACCCATAGGTATAGTTTGGTACGCACTAGTAGACTTTTATTGAAGGGGGTGTAGTAAACGGAGATAAGTGATCCGAACCCTCTTCCTAGTACTGTGTTCTTTTGTGTGTAGTGTGCTAGCTATGATGTAATATAAAGATCGTATCATGTATATTTGGTAAACCAGTGGTACAAATAAATGATACATATATATATATATATATATATATATATATATAATTGTATGTTGTGCTTATTGTTCTTTACTTCCGTATGCTCATTATAATTAAATAAATAAAAATGCACGTGTCACGCGTGACGTTCTGGGGCGTCACATCTCCTCCCATAAACTTTCATCGGTAGGCACAACTAAACGTCATCTGAACTTCAGTATCCCATCCTCGGCTACTTGGAAATCGACCCTTCGCTTAGCTAAGTCCTCTTGAAGGATCTTCTGAATGACGGGGTCCATAGATTACAGGCCCGTTCGATCCTCAAAGTAGCCACGAGACTCGACAAGCGACTTACCTCCATCTTAAAGTCTGAGTCTCTCACTTGATCAAGCAAACGCCACTCATGCACCTGTAATTGAGCAATCACTGATTTTCTACTCAGGGCATCGGCAACCTTATTCGCCTTACTTGGATGATATATGATCTCGCAGTCATAATCCTTAAGCAACTCTATCCATCGCGATGCCTTATGTTCAACTCCTTCTGAGAGAACAGAAACTTTAGACTTTGGTGATCGGTAGACATCAGAAAACTTTCCCTAATCAGATAATGTCTCCAGATCTTCAAAGCAAATACGACCGCATCCAACTCCAGGTCGTGCGTCGGATAGTTCGATTCATGTGGCCTCAACTAATGATATGCATACGCTATTACTCTACCATGCTGCATCAAAACACAGCCCAATCCTCGAAGCAAAGCATCGCTATAACTTTCATAACCTCCAGGACTAGACGGAATTGTTAGAACATGAGCCGTAGTTAGTTTATGCTTAAGCTCTTGAAAACTACGCTCGCACTTGTCTGTCCATTCGAACCTTACATCCTTCTTCAGCAGCTTAGTCAAAGGCAAGGCTATAACTGAAAACATCTCCACGAAATGCCTATAATAGACTGCCAATCCTAAGAAGCTTGTGATCTCCGTTGCGGTCGTCGGTCTTGGCCAATCCATAACGGCCTCAATCTTAGACGGATCCACAGCTATCCCTTCACTAGAAATAAGATGGCCTAGAAATGCCACGTGAGCTAGCCAAAACCCGCACTTGCTAAACTTGTCATACAACTGATGCACTCCTAGAGTTTTCAACACAATCCTCAAATGTTGCTAATGATCCTCAGAACTCTTCAAGTAAACCAGGATGTCGTCTATAAAAAATATCACGAAGCGATCCAAGAACTCTCTGAACACTCTGTTCATCAGATCCATAAAAGCAACATGTTGTCCAACCAAACGGCATCACAGTGAACTCATAATATCCATAACGCGCCTTGAACGTCTATTTCGGTATATCATCTTTCTTGATCCCCAATTGATGGTATTCCGTCCGTAGATAGATATTAGAGAATACTAATGCTCTCTGCAACTGGTCGAACAAATTATCAATCCTCAGCAGTGGGTATTTATTCTTGATTGTCACTTGATTCAGCTGCCTGTAGTCGATACACAATCTTAGAGACCCATCCTTCTTCTTAACAAACAATATAGGCACTTCCCAAGGCGATACACTAGGGCGGATGAACCATTTATTCAACAACTCCTACATCTGCACCTTGTGTTCCTTCAGTTCAGACAACACCATCCTATATGACGCCTTAGAGATTGGCTTCGTCCTAGGAGCTAACTCTGTCACAAACTCAATTTCCATTTCTGGTGGCAAGCTCGGTAAGTCCTGAGGGAAAACATCTGAGAACTCACACACAATAGCAATATCTTCCAACTAAAGTTCCTCAATAGACGTATCAACCACAGAAGCCAAATAACATTGGCAACCACTCTCCAACAGTCGGGTCGCCTCTAACGATGAGATCATCACAGTCGAGGTTCCTCATCGATTACCCACACACTAAAAGCTAGTCCCATCCAACGAATTAAACCGAGTCACTTTAGTATAGCAATCTATCGTGGTCTTTGCTTCGTCAGCCAATCCATTCCCACGATCAGATCAAAATCATACATCTCCAGCACAATCATATCTATTTTACTTTCATGACCATCTACCACAAGTCTACAGTCAGGACAGCTTATTGCATCTACTACACTATCCTTTAAAGGCGTAGATACTTTAAACACAACATCTAAGGATACCAAGCTCAACTCAGACCACTTAACAAACTGGTCCGCAACAAAAGAATGCATAGCACCCAGATCAAACAAAGCATAAGTTACTTGGTTATGCAAGATAACCGTACCTGTAACGGTCGGCGAATCCTTCGCCACTTCTCGGGTGACAGCAAGCACTCTTCTCAGCCTAGGTGGACGATTATGAAAGTTTTGCGGTGCAACTCCTCTTGGTGGTCCTCCTTGATGTGGCGGCATCTGCCTTCCTTGCTGCCTCTATGGACAGTTCCTCACTAGATGGTCAAACTGACCACATCCAAAGCAAGCACCTCCTGTAAATGGGCACGGACCAGGCCCATGCCTCTGACGGCACAGATTGCACACCTCACTTGGGTGGAAAGCATGCTTATTGATCGCCCTTTGGCGATTGGGTGGAATGTGGTGCTTGTTGCCATACATCAGGTTCTTCCCTTGCCTCTTTTCAAATCTAGTTGAGGGCGTAAATCGCGATCCAAATGCGACGGTTCTCTCAGCCAAATCCCGCTCCACTATCTACGCCCTTTCATAGAGGTCATTATAGTCCTTGCGATTGAAATGCACCATCACATTTCGAAACTCGGGCCTTAGCTCTTCTTTGAACCTCTCGCCTTATCTATGGGTCCTTTATCAGTTTTGGAGCATACTTAGACAGCTCAGCAAATCTAGCCTCGTACTAGTTAACTAACATTTGGTTCTGACTGAGGTGGAAGAACTTATCCATCTTTTGCTCTCTGGTTGTATCCGAAAACTACTTGTTGTTAAACGCCTCGACGAAGATGCCCCACACTGAGGCCGTACCTTCAGGGAAGGTTCTATCTCTGGTAGCTCTCCACCAAGTACTAGCATTCCCTTAAAGTGGATACACTGCCAGGACAACATTGTCCTCATTCGTACATCTCATCTTATCAAAGGTTTTCCCTAGCTCCTCGATCCATGAGGTGATAGCCTCCGGTTCTCCGCTCCTAGTGAACTTAGGTGGCTTCAGCTTGAGGAATTGTTCCGTCAGCGTATGAACTCTATGCTCCTCAACTATAACTACAGGTGGCAAGTGGGACTTCAACAGCCGCGGCGGCAGCAGCATTTTGATTCTTTACTTGCTGCCCCATCAAATCCCCGATGGCTCTCAATGCTTGCATCACTTCAGCCAAAGTCGGCTCTTGCCTGGCAGGTCCAGAAGCACGAGGTGCTCTCACTTCATCATCCACGATCTCATCAATCGGCCTAACAGATTTGGCTCGAGGCACTCGGGGCGCTCTTCTGCCGCGTTCGCTCATTTAGCAGATGTGATACAAAATCCTGCTTACCCCAAAGCAAAATGCGGTCAGACGGCAACCCCAAACTTACTCCACAATCAGCAATCACATACACAAAGCTTATAAACGTACTAACTATCTCATTTCCCAACGCTCCTTATAACTCCAGGCCAATGACCAGATAGATCAGGCTAACCTTGCTCTGATACCACCTTGGGCGGGGATGTAACTTCGCAACTCTCTTGAGCCCGCGACATCCCTACCAATACCACCACGAGGCCATAGAGATAGCATCCTAAGCACACTATCGACCTATTACTTACTTATGCATGCGAAAATATTTTAACTCCCTGACAACAAATCAACATGGGATAGAGAAGTAGGAAACCACAACAGTTACATAACATTAATAAAAGCAGATGAGTTTTAACCCTATAGAGTTAACAACAGCAAAGTACAACCCCACACTTCGGGGCGACTCTCTAGGACCTAAAAAGGGAATACGGTTAGTTGAGGTTAAACTATCATCTACTTCAAAAGACTACTCCAACAGCCAAGCCTTGGTATCAATAGGGATTCATAACTTAGGACTTGAAAATATTATCTCACGACGGGATGACAATAAATCTCAGTGAATCAGGCCTAAGCTTAGTTAGGGCACTGATTCACCTAGAACATCATAAGCACAAGGATCATGGAATCACCAAACCTCATATCCACATAATCAACTAAGTAGCCACAAAACGATGATCATCCACATGCATACTTACCAGTCTTCAGCCACACATAAAGCAAATGCTCTACTCGACTCAGCAGTCATATCAGTCAATTACTCAAACAAAGCATCGCATATATAAGTATGCACAGGACACCACACGAGTTCATTTATTAACGATGAACTACGCCATTGGCGCAAATTGATGAAAGGATCTACGCGATTGGCGTGATCGACTCTCACAATTAGTAAGATATCACACTCATTCGGCAGAACCAGGCTACGCTTCTTTTCCCTCGGGCAGAGGCTACTACAAGCGGTGTATCTAATGCACCCGTTGCACGGCACGGCGAGTAGGCATTCCTATACGGACCGTCGGTCCATCACAAGTTGCGACTGGCATCCGACAATCCATGAATCCATACTAGCTGGCACAGGACATGAATTGTCGTACTTCTAGCAAATCGTGTGGTTCTATAAGATTGGTACAGTACAAACTTGCCAGAAAAGCCCATTATCGTTCCATTATATGACCATACAGCACACTCGGTAATCAATTAGTTTTATTCTATTTGATTTAAATCGGATGCTCACACAGACGTACTCAAAGACTCGGCCCAAGGCTCTTTTCATGCTAAAATATGTCTTTTATTTTCGCATTCGGTCATACGCATATGCAGACTATCCACTAGTCACCACAATCACAAATGAGGTAATTAACTTCCAAACGAACACTCAACTAACCAATGAACATTTCAAAACACTAAATCAGCCATTCCAACGAGAGCAATCAAGATCCATTAGGCCACATAAAGGCTCAATTTCATGCAATGGTCATTCATTAGTTAATTTGATTTAAAAATCGTCGATCGCTCGCTCGTCTTTAATGTATCGCTTAGACATGGCCAAATGGAACCGCGGATCCAGAACCGGCCCGTTGACAGGCCCGGAACTGATCCGTTGACCGGGCCCGCGATTTCGAACCACCATATTTAAAAAAAAAACATGTGGGCGGCTCTTCCCCCGTGGGCCTTCGAACCGTTGCAATTTTCTTTTTTAAAAAAATAAGAAATAAAAAAATATATAAAAACCTCTCAATCCCTTTTTATTTTTCTCACAATTTCTCACAATTCTCTCCAATACTCTCAAGTCTCAATCACTCAAATTCTCTCAATCCGCTATTATCTCTCAATTCCGTCTTAATTCTTTGAATCAACTTTTCGATCAATTCTCTCAAAAAATGGCAAGTGGAAGCAGAAATACTGGAAATGGAAAGAACCCGATAGGAGAATCCGATAATCCTGTTCGTGAATATGATCCTCGTGAATATGCATGTTGGGAAGACGGCGATGTTTCCAATCCCAACGCCGAGCACGTCCCAACGCAAAAAAGTCTTTATCCTCCTACTAGTGTCGAAGAATCGTCGACAACAAAGGAGCCAGGACGGAAGAGCCGATAATCCGAGTTATGGCCACACTTGTAAGGTAAGTTTGATACAAGTTGTAAATATTGTCCTCAAACATACAAACTTGGTAAAGGAGATGGCTATTGAACATTTCGTTGGCATCTGACGAAAAAACATCCAACGTAAGCGAGGATCGATACTAGCCAACAACAAATTTTCGGGTTCGCCAATCCTAACCTCTCATCCTTTATTCTGTTTCACTAATGCACTTTATAAATAAACATTAGTTGAATATGTTGCCCTTAAGCATACTCCGTTTAATACTGGTGAAAATTTTAATTTTAGATATTTGGTAAACACCGCGCCGGCTCTGCAAGTACCATCTATTCCAAAAACTACCCTTAGATGAGAACTTAAACAAGTTTATATAAAACGAAAAAATGAATTGACAAATTTTTTTGGAGAATTCAAGGGACGAGTTGTCACGCCCCGAACCCGTCTAGTTCGCGAACATCCCACCAAGGCCTTATCATTCACTTGAAGCTGCCCAGGACTCATCGGCCTTCAATCATAACTAACCATTAAAACTATGGAAGCGCGAAACAATTTCCCTCATCAATACAACAAGATGACTTGGGACAGGATCATGGTACACTTCTAATATGAATAAAGGTACATCAAGGGTTACAGTAGTCAAGAACCAAGTGTTCAGTTCCTAATCCACAAATAAAAACAATTATAATCCCTAAGTTCACCAAATGCCTTATGTTCAACCATCAACTACTTCCTCGAATGCCACTCTTGGCAAACTTGGTGCTCCGTCATCTAGGACCTGAAAAATATTTATCCCCAACGGGGTGAGATATAAATCTCAGTAAGCTAGCCTAATTCTACCTAGGCCATCCGTCCCACCAGATCGAAACAATCATAATAACAAACAAACAGTGGTAAAACTTCAAGAGACATATATATCCAAGGCATCAAGTCATGTTTTCACACGTACTTCAATCAAGGCAAATTGGCATAGAGTGACCAACCTTTCGTACTAGCTTAAAATCATTTTTATCATCACGTGAAATAAAAGAAATCCACTTCCACTTTCAAACTTCCAGAGACTAGCCCGCGTTTAGACGCCTCAGGCTATCTCGTTCAATAAACCCGCGTTCAGACGCATCAGGTTTATCAGCTTATCACCAAGCTCATGTCAACATGTCAATCTCTCATCCCGCGTTCAGACGCATCATGATGTACTTTCAATCACAACCCCGCGATGAAATCGCCTCAGGGTGTGTCTCATCATGTAACCCCGTGATAAAATCGCCTCAGGGTGCCTCCGGCGTCAAGCCTTCATCTCGTCAAGATACTTGCCACCAAACATGTTTTCTCAGGGCTCAACAGCCCATTTCCTCAAGCAACTCAACTCAAATCAAGAATCATCACCACAAGCATTTCACCACATTTTCATCATGAGGAAATTTCAGTCACACGATCATAAATCAATTTCTTGCCAAACATACGTGCTTTGCCACAAAAACAACAATTCAAGAGTCGGATGTCACACGATTACATAAGCAAGCAAAGCATTCCATCAAGCACATTTCCAATGCAATCATGAAGACAACAATTTTTATGCCAACAAGCACACAAGGCTCAGTCCTCATCAATTTCACTTGGCTTTCAATCAATCACGCATAATAAATCAACCAATTCATCGATTTCCCAACAGAAATCGTACAGTCGCGTCCAAATGTCCTCAAATAGGTTTAGGGGTCACTTACCTTCGCTTACGCTAGCAATTTCCATCGAAATTCCCTTGTCACACTCGACTTCAAGTCCAATTCTCCGCTGTCCAAAACAGGGTAGCAAGACAACTCAGCGACAATCCAACATTTCAATCAATTTATATTTCCTAACGCCAATTCCATCAACCATGCACTTTATTACCATCTCAAATGACATTCTAGTATGTCCTAATAACAAAATTAGAGCACGGCGACACCTCAAATAGCCCCCAACAGAACCGGTTTGCACAAATCCAAAATAGAGCAGAACCAGTTCTGCTTCTTCATGCAATACCAGCCACTAATCAACCTTAAGCTCCAATTTATCACTCAATTCCTCTTTCTAAAACCTCAATCAACATGTTATATAGCCCCACGATGAATTTCAAAGCTAAATAACACTCCTAAGACCTCCGAGCAGCTCACTTCATCTCAGTCCGTCCGGCGGTCAGAATCTACCCTTAAAAACCACCTCAATTAAACTATCGAAGTTTAATCGAAACGTAACCAAATCAACGGCCCCAACTCAGTAAACTTAGTACTACATGTCATGTAACTTTCATAAAAATTTCGGAGCCAAATGAAGTCTCTAAGAGGTTGAACCATGGCCCTCTCTTAGTTAGCTCAGAATCTGTCCACTTTTTTTTTTTCCAAAAATCACCATAAATTAACCAGACCTCCAACATTCACGAAACCAAGAGAACTTGTTAAGGACATCTTAAAATAACCTGTGGTGGTCAGCAGCTTGCCAAGAAGTCACCGAATGTGGCGCTCGTACGGACCAAACGGGGCGAGCAGAACTAGTCGAGTAAAGCAGTTTTCTGTTCTTGGTGAAAATGCACAAAATGAAGGGAATGAAGGGCTAGGCCACGAAATTTTGAGGTGATCAGCTGATGAAGATGAAGTCCACTCAAGCTTGGTCAAAGTTCTAGAAGATTAGGCTTAGTGGATAATTAATTACTTCATCACATGCTTGACACTTGTCCATATATCAATAATATCAAAGCTCCAATGACTAAATTGCCCCTCCTAAATTGGGCAGCCTCCTTAGGGAAGAAGGAAATGTCAAATGACCAAAATACCATTCTCAAATCATTAAGGCAAGGTTAACTCTCCAAGGGCAAAATGGTCTTTTCACACATTTCGTTCGAAATTTCAGTTTTTCGATATTTTCGTCCTCAATAAAATGACGTCTAATCCATATCAATTGTTGAAATTCTTCATTTTCAATTGCCAATTTCGAACTTCCAATCCATATCATTAGCCCCGAGGGGCCGAAAATTCAGAATGTCACAATTCTTCCCCCCTTAAAGAAATTTTGTCCTCGAAATTTGCAACCTTCTATCCACTCGGTCTCTTGGGGCACTGATGCCTCCTCGCTACCTTACCTTTTCAGATAACCTCTTCCTTGACTTGTCGTACTCGCTTATCCTTTCCGAGAAAAGTCATCATTCCTCAGGACGTGTTTCCTTCAGTCCTCAATCTGCGCTCACCTTTCTTTGTTCTCTTTTGGCATTCATAAAATCTGCTGGTAGTATATGCTCAAGCATTCAAATCACCTTTTCAATTGTCTATTGATCCGAGGGCAATTTGAAGTCATACTACGATTCAGCTTTCCTAATTCTTGACAGAAGGCTTTCTCAAGACGTCGTATTAAACTCAAGATCTTTACTTATCACTGTCATTACTAAACCATCGCCACAATATACTATTCGGTGTTCACACCAATTGGCGTATCATTTTCTTCAAAGTCCTCCCGTACCATCAAGGATTCATGGGCCATGTAAACTTGACATCTATTATCCAAATCGAATAATAATCCTCTCGATTTCTTAAACAATCTCATGATTACTTCCGTAATAATCAGTTCTCGATTCCATTCGAAAGTCCTCTTGAATCAAAGTGATCCATCAACCTTCATGGTCACGTCTCTTTCTCTTATCGGCGTGTTTGATGCTCGACCATGTAATAGACTAGTCCAATTTTCAGTCCTTATCACCGATAGTACTAAAGAAAATCTTGGCACATCCTCATGCCATCCTAAGGAACACCATAATTCTCTCCCTTCAATACTGGACTCATACTTTCGTCCATAAGACCTCAAGGGTTCTATTCTTTCCCATAACCCTTTGAGTATCAGGGTTCAATCATGACAATACCTCAATTCCCTTCTGGCCTTCAGGCTAGGTGCTTCCAGTAGCCAATAACTAGTCAATTGACAAACTCCCAATTTAGAAGTTGAATCTCTCATTTCTCAAGGGAAGATCTGTCCCTCCACCATCAATTACTCAATGCTCAACTCTCAATTACAATTATCAGTTAATCAATCCATCCTTCTCTGGTGATATGAGTATCGCAGTAATAACATTTGGATAATCTCTTTGCTCCACGAGACCTTCCTTCAATTCCCCTTAGGTAGTCAATGCTTTCAACCTCTCATGGCTCACATAACGTCGAGGTCTTTCTTTGTACCAGCAACGCTTGTATAACCATAAGCAATTCATACATTAGCGTTGCTTCTACTTCAATTCCCTTCGAAAAACTACTACCTTATACTCTTGCGGTAGCTATAGGCTCAAAGTCTTCTTCCACCCAAACACTGTTTCCTAACGTTATCACAAGGACATTCGTACACTAATTCCAATCATGCTCTAAGCATTCTAACCCATATGGCATTATTGTCACGGCGCATTCGTGCAGTTCATATCAATTTTCCATACAAGGGCTCAAATTCCTTTCTCACGCCACGTCATTATGATTCTCTGGACTCTCTTGATTCCAAACAGGAACGCCATTACCAGCGTAGTCATCAACTTGACTCAAGTCCTCAGAAACTCTTTTCACCATCCATTCCTCCACTCGCGTCACATCTCGTCCTTAGTTCATTTTACTAGCAAAATAATTATTGCGGGGAATCTTCGCACGTTCCATCTATAACAATCCATCAATCCCAGGAAACTTCAAGTTTTAGTAACTCACATCAACCCTAGTCGATTCGTCACTTATTCCAATCCTCAAAGATTCCACATGAGTTTGATTTCCCATAAATCTCACGATGGAGGAATCTTACTTCATCAGGCACATGGCTCACGCTCTTCACATTTAGCATACCATGAGCACCTTCTTAGTGTCCACATGATATTCTCAAAAGCTGTTCATATTCCTCACGACTTCTTCAATGAGTCCGACCATCGTCCCTCGAGACGGTAACAATCAATCTACTTATTCCTTGGATACTCAATCCGACTGTTATCCACTTCATTGCTACCAAGTGTTGAATCAGTACAACTGTTCTTGGTATCATTCACTTGAGAGCTCGTCTCTTTGCTCTCTGGTTTCATGGATCTCCACTTGTACCAAACAACATTTTTGTTCATTTTTGTCACTCTTCCTTAAGGAAGCATTCTTATCTCAACCGCTGGTTTCTCCATAACCAGTTGATGCGACTTTATTCCACTCGTACATTCCACTGAACGTCGACATTATCTTGGAATTCAACGTTGTTTACAGGATAATTCCTCCGATTTACTTTCTAGAGATCATTTGAGCCCCGCGTCTTCTTTCTCAGCTCAGATGCTCAATCTCAAGACCAAGGCGATTAGGATTTTCTCTCCATTTCACACTAGGGTCTCTTACCCTATGAGGGAAACTATACACTTCAGTGGCATTCTCTTACTTCGAATCTACCTCGTCCTTTCTATTCAATAGGTCGTCGATCTTGGAGTTTATGTCAACAGCAGTGTTTGTACTCCAGCGTCCAACTATCATCATACTTGACATTCTCCTTCCAATGACTCAGTCACCTCAAGTGACAAGGTTCCAAGGAGTCGGGGTTCTTTCTTTGTACCAAAATCCACGTATCGATTATTCAATTCGATTACCTCAAGTCAATTTGTAAGTACACTCTAAGCGCTCTTTTCACTTACTCAACCATTCATTAAAAACCGAGTGGCTAGGACTATCAAGTCCATTCACTTTTCCTTCCATCAATGTCCATTTCATGATCCAAACACCATTAAGAACAACACCCTATTCTTTAGAGAACAACAACTCATGATTCCATTTCTAATGGTTCTAGTGCAACCAACCAATCCCAGGGAATCATTAATTCTAGGCAAACTAGCATGCCGATTTTTTTTCCTCGACTCCTTTCAAAACAGAAGAGACGGGCTACCCATTTCCCACCATGTGTCTTACGCCCAAGAAATCAACCATTTCTCGTAGGCACGTTCCCTATTCCATAATGAACATCTCCTTGCTCGTAATTCATGAGCAGGAGTTCTATTATTCATAAGTCTTCCAATCCTTCTCTTCTTTGACTGAGTTCCATTACCACTTCTCAAAATCAGAAATAACAATCAGCCATAAGGCTTTCAAATTCCAATCCACTCAGGGGTTTACTTACCTTATTCAAGGGTCCTTGATCACCTTTACCATATGTTTAAACAACCTTGAGAACTCTGTCTCACGTTGGTCGATCGTCCTCGGATCCTTTCAAGATTATTAGGATCCAAACAACCTTTGCTCTCGAGCAATCCCAAGAGGATATTTTCATCGAACAACTCAACATGGGTAGTCCAAGCAGATATCATGCCTTCGAGGAAACCCTTCCACTGGTGACCTTTCACCAACTATCAACAGCCTCTTAAGGCTAAAACTGCCAGGGTCACTTCCTTTCCTCAGTGTACCCAAAACCTCTAAGGCTTCTTTACCAAGATCCCCAATCTAGAGGGAGACAATTTCAAATCTCATCCCTCCTTCAAACTCAGTCAATCTCAACTTCATACATAGTTTCATAAGCTTTTCAAAACTCTCGTGGTTCTTCCCACACACTCATTTTAGAAAGAATTAACTCAGAGTCACCTTTCAACAGGCATCGGTTCAATGGGTATAAACTCCACATGCCGTCTAATCTCTCAGTTAGACCTTGACTACAGCAATCACATGATGCCAATTACAAAACATGCCAACTAGGCCAATCATGAACATAAGTTTTCTTTTTCAAATGGCACTTACTGCCAAATACAGGACTCTCAGCCATGCCTATCATAGGCGCCATTATAAATGTCATGCCACTTTCAAATATTTTCTTTAAGAATCACTCCAGTGCCATACATCTCTTAACCACAATCAGACTTAACCTGATACCTAGGCTTTCCCTTTCAATTTATGACTTGGGTCATCCCTGCCTCATCGATATCTTAGAAGCCTGCCAGGAGCCGCTCCTTGTCCGGACCTCTCTGTCCCAGCGACCACTCCCCGCTCTTGTCAGACCTGGTTGTTACAGGTTATCCCAAGTCATACATCTACGGAGGAAGCCCCGTTCCACACGCCCCATGACATGCTTCATTACGGTTTATAGGTATCCCATCAACTCGTTCCATACCAAGCGACAGTTTATTAAGTCTGATAGCGATAAGCTCATGCATGCACCCTCATCAACTTTCATTTCGTAACCACAAGCACATACACAACATGTTCGTTTTCACTACCTGTCACACCACAATCGCCTTCATATTAATTCTTATCCATCGAAGGTTTTTAATTCCACCAATGACCGTCACATCATATAGATCAATTTTCTATATTCAATCTTATCCCTCAAGTCTAGTTGCCATTCAAGTCAAATCCATATGCATTCAATCACAATTGGACTTTAATCAAAATATTCCTTATCCGCTCCCCTGTATGCATCTCGTCTCATACCATCCAAGGTTGTCATTAATAATCGACAACTAAAATCATCAAGATATAACACCATTCAAGCCTGAATCCCCTAATACCGGTCATCTCTTTATAACTCATACTCCTCAAATTGGATCATTGACAAACCACAATCACAATCATTTACTCCAATTGACCCTTCATTCATAAGCTATTCTCTAGTAACCTCAAGTCCAGGCTTATGACTCTTCAATCTCTACTCACTTCATCGTGAACCTTATCTATAAAATCACTCAAGATCATCCATCAAATCGACACTAGGACCATTAGAATATCTCACAAGTTCAAGCCTATAGTCCTCAAGAGTCAGCAATTCATGCTGAACCCTAAAGGTCTCACTACCTAATTGTCTCCAAGTCATCACTCCTTATCACTCCAAGCCTCAATCACATTGGATCGTGCTGACCTTGCTCTGATACCACGTAAACGAGGGTGCCACGCCCCGAACCCGTATGGTCTGCGAACATCCTACCAAGGCCTTACCATTCACTTGAAGCTTCCCAGGACTCATCGGCCTTCAATCATAACTAACCATTAAAACTATGGAAGCGCGAAACAACTCCCTTCATCAATACAACAAGATGACTTGGGACATGATCATGGTACACTTCTAATATGAATAAAGGTACATCAGGAGTTACAGTAGTCAAGAACCAAGTGTTCAGTTCCTAATCCACAAATAAAAATAATTATAATCCCTAAGTTCACAAAATGCCTTATGTTCAACCATCAACTACTTCCTCGAATGCCACTCTTGGCAAACTTGGTGCTCCGTCATCTAGGACCTGAAAAATATTTATCCCCAACGGGGTGAGATATAAATCTCAGTAAGCTAGCCTAATTCTACCTAGGCCATCCGTCCTACCAGACCGAAACAATCATAATAACAAACAAACAGTGGTAAAACTTCAAGAGACATATATATCCAAGGCATCAAGTCATGTTTTCACACGTACTTCAATCAAGGCAAACTGGCATAGAGTGACCAAGTTTTCGTACTAGCTTACAATCATTTTTATCATCACGTGAAACAAAAGAAATCCACTTCCACTTTCAAACTTCCAGAGACTAGCCCGCGTTCAGACGCATCAGGTTTAGTAGCTTATCACCAAGCTCATGTCGACATGTCAATCTCTCATCCCGCGTTCAGACGCATCAGGATGTACTTTCAATCACAACCCCGTGATAAAATTGCCTCAGGGTGTACATAACTCACAACCCCGCGTTCAGACGCATCAAGGTGTACTTTCAATCATAACCCCGCGATGAAATCGCCTTACGGTGTGTCTCATCATGCAACCGTGCGATAAAATCGCCTCAGGGTGCCTCCGGCGTCAAGCCCTCATCTCGTCAAGGTACTTGCCACCAAACATGTTTTCTCACGGCTCAACAGCCCATTTCCTCAAGCAACTCAATTCAAATCAAGAATCATCACCACAAGCATTTCACCACATTTTCATCATGAGAAAATTTCAATCACACGATCATAAATCAATTTCTTGCCAAACAAACGTGTTTTGCCACAAAAATAATAATTCAAGAGTCGGATGTCACACGACTACATAAGCAAGCAAAGCATTCCATCAAGCACATTTCCAATGCAATCATGAAGACAACAATTTTTATGACAACAAGCACACAAGGCTCAGTCCTCATCAATTTCACTTGGCTTTCAATCAATCACGCATAATAAATCAACCAATTCATCAATTTCCAAATAGAAATCGTCCAGTCGCGTCTAAATGTCCTCAAATAGGTTTAGGGGTCACTTACCTTTGCTTACGCTAGCAATTTCCATCGCAATTCCCTTGTCACACTCGACTTCAAGTCCAATTCTCTGTTGTCCAAAACAGGGCAGCAAGACAACTCAGCGACAATCCAACATTTTAATCAATTTATCTTTCCTAATGCCAATTCCATCAACCGTGCACTTCATTACCATCTCAAATGACATTCTAGTATGTCCTAATAACAAAATTAGAGCACAGCAAAACCTCAAATAGCCCCCAACAGAATCGATTTGCACCAATTCAAAACAGAGTAGAACCGGTTCTGCTTCCTCATGCAATACCAGCCCACTAATCAACCTTAAGCTCCAATTTATCACTCAATTCCTCTTGCTAAAACCTCAATCAACATGTTATATAGCCCCACGATGAATTTCAAAGCTAAATAACACTCCTAAGACCTCCGAACAGCTCACTTCATCTCAGTCCGTCCGGCGGTTAGAATCTGCCCTTAAAAATCACCTCAATTAAACTATCGAAACGTAACCAAATCAACGGCTCCAACCCAGTAAACTTAGTACTACATTTCATGTAACTTTCATAAAAAATTCGGAGCCAAATGAAGTCTGTAAGTGGTTGAACCAAGGCCCTCTCTCAGTTAGCTTAGAATCTGTCCACTTTTCTTTCAAAAATCGCCATAAATTAATCAGACCTCCAAAATTCACGAAACCAACGAGAACTTGTTAAGGACATCTTAAAATATGCTGTGGTGGTCGGTGGCCAGCCAAAAGGTCACCGGAGGTGGCGCTCGTACCTACCGAACAAGGCTGACAAAACTGGTCGAGTAGAGAAGTTTTCTGTTCTTGGTAAAAATGCACAAAATGAAGTGAATGAAGGGCTAGGCCACGAAATTTTGAGGTGATTAGCTGATGAAGATGAAGTCCACTCAAGCTTGGTCAAAGTTCTAGAAGATTAGGCTTAGTGGATAGTTAATTATTTCATCCCATGCTTGACACTTGTCCATATATCAATAATATCAAAGCTCCAATGACTAAATTGCCCCTCCTAAATTCGGCAACCTCCTTGGGGAAGAAGGAAATGTCAAATGACCAAAATACCATTCTCAAATCTTTAAGGCAAGGTTAACTCCCTAAGGGTAAAATGGTCTTTTCACACCTTTCGTCCGAAATTTCAGTTTTTCGATATTTTCATCCTCGATAAAATGACATCTAATCCATATCAATTGTTGAAATTCTTCATTTTCAATTGCCAATTTCGAACTTCCAATCATGTGATTAGCCCCGAGGGGTCGAAAATTCAGAATGTCACACGTGTACATATAGGTTGTGATATTTGGAGTGATTCTTGAAATATTAATTCTTTTATGAGTGTCACATGCCATTGGATAGGTGATGATTGTGTTATTCAAAAAGACTTCTTGCATTTCAAGTTTTTCCTAAAAGGCATACGTCCCATAATATTTATAGACTAATTAGGGGGTAAGAACAGTAGGAGTGCCACAACTTTTGTGTAGGGATCACTTGAATGCCATAACTTTTTTTTGGATCACCTGAGTACCAAATCGGAGCAAAAGGGATCACTTGAGTGCCACTTCCGGCCAGACATCATACGTAGACTTTCTATTGAATTTTTTATTATGATGTGGAAAATAAAAAAAAAAGACTGAGGCATCCACCGTGGAAATTATTATCCAACGTGTCCCTCTTAAAGAGAAAACAACTCCACTTTAAAGTCTGGTGTCTTATAGCCAGAAGAGGGAGAGAACGATCAAAGAGCGGAACAAAATTAGGGCTCGAAACCTCTCTCCCAAATCAATCTCTGTCCGACTCTCGCCAAATCAAATTAGGGCTCCGATCTTCATCAACTTGTAGTATCTCAAGAAAATCAATCTTCGGCCCTATGATTCTCGTCGGAGTCTCTGAAGGCAGAGGAAGTTTTTGTCGCGTGACGAACTAGGGTCGACCCAAGCCGGTAAGTGATTAGTTGTTTGTGTGAGTGATTAATAAAGGACACGCAAGTTTATTCGTTTTGGTGTTTGTGAAAGCGAGTGAAAGTGAAAGAAAAAGGCGATCTGTTGGAGGGAAAAAGGGTCCGAGACTGGCATATTTTATGGCGAGCTTCATTTTTTGAGTTGTACCTTATGTCGTTTCGTGTCTACTAGCCGACAACGAGATTATTTTTTTACAGAATGTGATGGGGTAGTGGGGACTAAGTGTTGAAGTTATCGTACGTTTGTTGTGGTCCTTGTCTGCAATGAAAAAAATTATTCTTTCTTTGGTGCAATGTTGAGGGTTGTGGTCCCCATTATAAAAAAGATTATTTTTTGTATAATTGCATTGTTCAAAATGCCTGTTGGTCTGGTCCATGTGATGAGGAAAAATTGATAGTAATTGCGTGCAAAGGCTAATAAAATTGAACTTGGCTGATGATAGAGAATGGTAGAAAAATTATTGCTTTTATAACTGCTCTATTAACATGTTTTATGTTGTGATCGCTGTTATAGAAATAATTATTTTCTGAATGAACAGTGTAACTATGGGCGATACGGCTGTGCCGGTCAAAGTTTGCTACGGTGGAAAGTTTGTAATTGGAGATAATGAGACTAAATATGTTGGTGGAGATGTGGCTTTTGTCCTCATTAGTGTGAGTAGACTGTCTTATAATGACTTTAAGAAGGATATGGTGGAACAGTTGCGATGCAAAATTTCTAAGCTATATTATCTAATACCTGGTCAGAGTCTGAAGGATGAACTGAGATACATGCATGATGATAGTGGTGTTAGGGATGTTGTTTACTATTTTATGCATGGTCAAGAGGTGTCGGTGTATGTTGATGGCGATGGAGGTGAGGAAGCAACTTTGGAAGCTCCTGTGGAAACCCAAGATGATACTGCATCTGTTTTAGAAGAAAATGTGCGAGCAGAGGACAATCAGGCTTTCCATACAGCTCGTGTGTTAGAGCTATGTCAACAACTTCAAAGAATTGGTGGCATGTCTTATGGTGAAGAGACTGTGGCTGAAGAATCGACTCGAATAGATGTGAGCACTTGGGAAGTTGCATTATTTAGTGATGAAGATGAGGAAATATTGCTGCATACATAATGCCCAAGTGATGTTGATGATGAAGACATTGCACATGCAAGAGAAGAAGTAAGAACATTTCGGCAAAGGAAAGAAGGACAAATTGAGATAGTTGATGAGGGCACTTCTGTGCGCAGGGAAGATGGAGCTGCTAGAGCTGCTATCAATGATGCTAATGATGCAGACAATTAGGAAAGTAGTGAGGATGATGAGGATGACCGCGGCAGCTTAGACAACAATGAAGATGCAGCGCGTCAAAGTGGGAAAAGGTCAAGTAAGTACCCTCGTTACGATTCAAATTCTGCAAGCCCTTTGTTTTGCTTATCAATGAGGTTTGATAATGCAAAACAATTTAGAGAGGCTATCATAAAGCATTCAATCACTCAGCAGAGGAATCTCAAGTTCACTCGAAATACGAAGAATTATATTAGGGTGAAGTGTGCTCAAGATAATTGCCCATGGATGATATATGCTCGATTGGATAGAAGAATTGGCTCATTTCAAATCCGATCGCTCCAGGAAGAGCATAATTATGGTATCGATTTCCATCATAGCAGAGTAACAAGTGTGTGGTTGGCCAAGCATTTTTTTCAACACCATTAAGGCCATGCCAGAGCTAAATAGTACTCGGTTGAAGCAACTAGTCAGAGAGGAAGTAGGTGTGAACGTGTCTAAAAACCAATGCAAAAGAGCTAAGCACAAGCTGATGAGTGAATTGATGGGCATGTACAAGCAAGAGTATGCACAAATTTGGGACTATGCTAGAGAGTGTAGGTTTCAAAATCCACCTAGTAGAATTCATGTCGAGGTTGAGGAGCTGTCACTGGAGGAGCATGAGACACGGTTTCACAGGATGCACATATGCTTTGAGGCATGCAAAAGGGGGTTTTTAGCTGGCTGTAGAAAAGTGATAGGGTTAGATGGTTGTTTCTTGAAGGGTTTATGCAAAGGAGAGGTATTGACAGCCATTGGAAGAGATGGAAACAACCAAATGTTTCCAATAGCTTGGGCTGTTGTGAAGTCGAAGAACAAGGACACTTGGTCATGGTTTCTGAAAAATTTAATGGCTAATCTTGACATAACCGACGGAAGTGGTTGGGCATTTATGAGCGATCAACAAAAGGTGAGATACTATGATTGAACTGCTGTCTTTCTAATGATACTCATTTCGTGTATGTTCATAATGTTTGCTAGTTTTGTAGGGACTTGCTCCAGCTATAGTTGAATTGATGAAATATGCTGAGCACAGAATGTGCGCTCGGCACATATACGTAAATTGGGCGAAGAAGTACAGAGGTGATGAGCTACAAAAGCAATTTTGGCTGATTGCAAAGAGCACTAACATGGCAGACTTCAGAGTTCACAAGCGAGGCCTATATAAGTTGTCTGCCGAAGCCTTTGATGTCTTGTTCCGCATTGAAGCAAAACATTGGTGTATGGCCTTTTTTAGCGAATAATTCAAGTACGACATCGTTGATAACAATCTTTGTGAGGCATTCAACGGCACGATTCTAGGAGACAGGTGCAAATCAATCATTAGTATGCTTGAATACATTAGAGTGATGGTCATGACTAGATTATACAGGCAGAGAGATGAATGTGCAAGGTGGCCTAGACAGATTAGGCCTAGAATTGTGAAAAAAATGGAGGAGAGCATACGAGATAGTAGGTTTTGCGAGCCGTTTTGGAATGGGGACGATGTATTCGAGATCAAGAATAATGGTGACACCTATGTTGTCCACTTGGATAGGAATAAATGTTCTTGCCGAGCATGCCAATTGACTGGAATACCATGTTCACATGCCATGTAAGCCATTCAGCTGAAGAACCTCAATGCAGAAGATTATGTTGATGACTGTTATAAGAAAAATCAGTATGTTGCTGCATATCAGTTCATGATGCAGCCACTGAGGAGCAGTAAATTTTGGGAGGAAACAAACCATCAACCCCCAAAGCCTCTACCATTGAAGAAGCAAATTGGCAGGAATAAAAAGAAAAGGAGATTGGAGGAAATTGAGATCAGTGGTAACAGAATGAGTAGGGCTAGTGGAAGAATTCGATGTTCATTTTGCCATAAGGAAGGGCGCAATAAGGCTGGTTGTCGAGCTAAGAAGCAGCACCAACAAGAACAACAACTAGAGACAACACAAGACAATTATGCAAGGACACTGGGCAACACAAGCAGCCTCACAGTTCCAACTCCAGACCCAATTCAGTCCACAAGTGTACAGTAGAGGAACAAATATCCGGTAAGCTGTTTCTTATTCTATTTTCTTTTGACAGTAAATCTTTCATGCATTAAGGTTATTACTTTCTCTCTTTTTTACAGGTCAGAAGGAGACCGGCTGAAGACCCTCATGAAACTCATGCAGAGGCACCGTAGGGCAACATTAGCAGTCCCACAATTCCAACTCCAGACCTAATTCTATCCACAATTGTACAGTAGATGAAGAAATATCCAGTAAGCTGTTTGTCATTGCCTTTGCTTTTCACAGTAAATGCTTGATGCATTAACTTCATTGCTTTTTGTCTTTTTTGCAGGGTAGAAGGAGGCCAGCTGAAGACGCTTCTCAAACTTGTGCACCATAACGTACATACGATGCAATCGGAAAAAGGATAAGGGACCATGGCTACGGCTTGTTCACAGACATGAATATCGGGATGACGATTTTGCATGTTAGTTTTAAAGTGTTATACATTTAAGATATGTTATTTGATTGATATAGTAACTGTAGGTTATGTGATTGTAGCCTGGGAGAAATTCAGAGGTCTTGATATCCCAAGGCAGACCAACTGAAGAATCGACTGCACCATCAAGAACAAGCCAAGAGGAGGTGATGAAGCAACCAATGGTTACTCGAGCACAAGCAAAAAAGAAAAAATCAATGCCACCTCCAAAGCAGAATGTACAAAGGCCAGCTGGAAAACAAGCTACTGCCCCAACCTCAATTTCATCTCAGTCTGCAAATGTCACTGCACAACCTGCTGCCACAGTGCCAACATCTAGGACAGAGAGTTCGATAGGAGATAACACCAAAATGCCTGAACATTCAAGTCTAATAGCTCCTTCAAAAGATATGACAGTGCAAAAGGAGACAGTAATGTAGGGTGTGAATGTAGTTCCAGTTTGGAAGAGTGCTAGGATCATGAATCAAGTGCAGCCTTTAAAGAGAAAAAAAGGAAGTGACAAGGTTATTCAGCATGATTGATGGGAGGATCTGAAGGAGATTGTTGTCTTTTAGAATTTTGAAGTTGTTAGACTTGTGTTTGATATTAATGCTGCAACTTGGTTTGATAAATGATGCACAGCAACGTGTTGTGGGGGCATTTTGGCTCAAAATACATCTGCAGTAATAGCTGCATTTTTGTTGTTTATGTGTTTCAGCAGCATGTGTAACTGCTGCATTTTGGTGTTGATGTATGCTGGTGTCATAGTTGTTGATGTAAGAACATGCAGCAAGTAACAAATGATTGTGTTATTAGTACAATTGATCATCTTGCCTTCTTGTATCTAGTATCTAGTATTTGCTTATTAATGCTGAAACAGGTTAAAAAACATATCTGTGATTGATATCAAAAGATGAACCTAAGTGATCACTTTTCCAAAATTGAGGAACCTAACTGATCACTTTTCAAAAATTGAGGAACCTAAGTAGTCACTTTTTAAAAAATATGGTACTTATGTGGCCATTTTTTAAAAGTTGAGTAACCTGAGTGGTCGATTTAACTACATCTTGGCACTCAAACGATCATTCGTAAAGTTATTTTTCCATTTCAATCTTGCACACAATGTGCAAAAATCAATACCTGAAAATGCAAAAAAGTATCTTCTGTGCTCTTGCTGCACATGAACATTGCATTTGCATTATTTTAGAAAATTTCCACAAGTTGGCATACATTTCATATGTCAATGTTCAGTGCGACATTATCTATCATTGTGCTATTACGGTAGACTCAGAAAAACCTTCTTTTTAGTAGAGTTACATAGCCAGAACAAGCCCACCAACAATAACACCATAAGAATCACTTGATAAATATCTCTTTGATTTTTCGTCCTTGAAAATTCCTTCTTCCAGTAGTTCAGCAAATATTGCAGACCCTTTATCTCTGCTTCCATTGAGTCGCCATTATCTAACTCATCTGTCAATGCATGTCGACGTTGATCTCGTTCTTAAAGTAGCTCCAAGATAACATCAGTTGCTCGGTTTGAGACAAGAAAGTTGACAACAGTATAATGAGTTACCAAGACAATTTCGTTTATGCTTGTTGCATTAGCAGGGCAAACCACCATAACACAACCACAAAATTGGGCAAAGTTTTGGCAAACCACCATAACATGTACCACAAAATGAGCAAAGTTTCCCTAAATCCAAACATGTTCAAGGCTAAAGTCATCCAAAAATTTGATAAGCATCAGGGGTGGATAAAAAAAAGAGTAAAACAGAGAATTGAGCACCTAAAATAACCATAATTGAAGTCTTCTCTATAATTGGCGCACCCATGGAACCTTCTCCCAGGATTATCTCTCGTCCAAGCCGTTCTTATTGGACTTTGAAGCCCGCAATAGCAAAAACATGGAGTTGCATCTTGGCTTTGCTCGTACACCCGGGAGCCACTTGCCCTGCTTCTGATCCCCATCGCGAGTTTGACGATTTGATTTTGGGCAATTGGCAGATTTCTCTTTCGTTGAGTGCGGCTCGGTAGGATTAGGGTTCTTCAGATTCCATTTTGCGGGAATTTGATTTTCCCCCAAATTGTTGAAAGAGCTCGTAGGGTTAGGGTTCTTATGATTTTGCCCCTTTTATTGAATCAATTGAATTGTTCTTTAATAAGAGGAGCGTGCGACGTCGTTTGCCATTTATTTGCTGATTCAGCTTTCCGGCGAGCCACATAGGCTAGTTTTACATTATTTTAATGCAACGTAGGATTTTCCGATCACCCAAATCGCCGATGGAACTCAAGTGGTCCATATTTAAAAGTTGCGGTACTCAGGTAATTCAAAAAAAAGTTATGGCACTCAAGTGATTCCTATGCAAAAGTTGTGGCACTCCTACTGTTCTTACCTCGACTAATTAGGGAAGTTTTAGAAGAATATGATTTAACTAATAAAGTTTTTTCAATTAGTTTTGATAATGCCATCGCAAATATTGCTTCCATTCCCGAGTTAGAAAAAATTTGTAAACCCTCTTTTGGCGGATAATTTTTTCACATTAGATGTGCATGCCATGTTTTGAATTTATGTGTACAAGATGGTTTACGAGTTCTTGTGACTTCTCTCCACCCAATAAATAGTGCAATTAGATTTTTATGGAACCGCCCTCATCTTATGAAAGCGTAGGAAAAATTTTGTACACAAAATGGGAGAAAGGCAAAAAGGTTTCCAAAAGATATTCCGACTCGTTGGAATTCTAACTACGAGATGCTTCTACAAACTTTTAATGACAAAGATTTATTATGTTCCTTTATTTTGAATATTGTTCCCGATATTGCTTCACTCCCGCAACATTGGGACGTTGGCAAAATTTTTTTAGATTTTTTTTGAAAGTTTTTAATGATGCTACTAATACTTTATTTGGTATTTATTATCTTACTACGCATTTATTTTTAATAGAGTGTGTTAATATTGCTAGTATTTTTAATGAATATGAAACAAATACTGAATTAGTTTCGAGTATTTTAGTAATGCGAAAAAAAATGATTGCATTATTATTTGAACATTCCTCTTGTCTATTTAGTTGGTATTATTTTTGATCCACGAACTAAATTATATGGTTTATTAGATTATCTGAATGCTTATTATTATGATTGTTTACATTTGGATGAAGCAATAAATATTTCAATTATACAAGTAGAGGTTAAACAAGCTATAGTAGCATTATATAATAGATTTTGTAGTAGATATGGCTTAAGTGACAATGGATGTGGATCTGCCCAATATAGTGTCTCACAAAGCGATGTGGGTATTTCACTTAGTAGAGGGTATAAAATGCTCATGAGTAGGCAAAAAAAAAAATAGAAAGGGACATCAACATGTAGTATTTCTGAATTAGAAAATTATTCAACAATTGCTTTTGAGTTTAGTGATTCCGAATACAGCGCAGATTTCAAAATTCTTGAGTGATGGAAGAACCATTCAACCCAATTTTCAGTTCTCTCCCTCGTCGCGAAACAAATATTAGTGACCCCTTCTTCAACAGTGGTAGTTGAACAAGCATTTAGCGCTGGAGGATTAATTTTGGACTCCCGTCGTTCAAGATTAAGTCCGGAAAGTGTAGAGATTCAAGCTTGTGTCGCTGATTGGACAAAGGCTAAATTTCGACAATAAGAGCTAGATCGAGGCAAACAAAAAAGTGATGAGCGCAAGAAAGTGGCAGTACTTGAAGAAAGTCCTAAGCTGAAACTGTAGATATGGTTCCACAAGGTACATTAGTGGAGTCTGATTCTGATTTGAAGTAATAGGACTTGGTTAATGAAGTCGAGGAGGTACATTCGAATAAAAGGCCTGGATACATATAGCATGCCAGCTCTCAGGATATCAATGCAGGAAAGGCGGGTATCACTTTAGTACTCGCTTAGTGCATTGAGTACATTACATGCCTTAAGAATTACCAGAGATGATCCTAATTTTATAAAAGAGGCGAGATCCATGGATGACGCGAATTAGTGGGAGCTCGCAATGACAGATGAGTGTCGCGACCCGTCCGAAAGCGGACGCGGCTAATGGATTACCGATCGCGGGCCTTGGATCGGCGCGGGCCCTCCCAGGCCCATACCAAATCGCGGCGGGAGTATTTTTTAGAAGGATTCGACGATAAGAGTCGATCGCTTTCGACCTTAGTGTGGTCGTGGTGGCATGTGCAACTTGTGCATGCATTTGGAGTCGCCACCGGTCTTTCTTGGAGGGTAGACCGGAAACCTTACTGACCGATTGGGAGAGATCGATCAGTTCTGCGGAACCAGAGATTTTGGGTTCGGGGACTTGGTTACGTCGGTGTCATTACCAACGCCCTTTCGGTACCTAACGCGAGTGATTTTCCTAGCTAAGAATTCATGCAGGCGCAATTTTGGGTGATGTAGGTTTGATTCAGGGTTTCATGCAGATTGGACGACTATTCCTATCAATCACAATCAATTTAAATGAAAGCGCAATCAAGTACATAAATAAATCACTTCAATGCACATCAATTCAGATCAATGGCTTCCTAATATAGCCATAAGGGCTTAGGGAAGATGTGATTTCGGACCAGGGGTAAAATGGGAAGATTTGGAGGCGATTTAGCCCGAAGGGCAAAATCGTCAATTTTTGGAAAGATCAGGGGTCAAAAGACCCGAAACAGGTCGTAGCCAGTTAAATGTGGCCATTTCCTATTTTCTGGAATTTTTTAGAATTTTTCTGAATTTTTGAATTTTTTTTTTAAATAAAGGTCGGGTCCAGGTCGAGTTTTCAGATCCAGACCCGCATTAGGCTACCGGGCTTGATCCAATCCGTGAGGTAGGACCTGAAACGGGCCAGGTTTGCTCAAGGAAACCAGGCCCATTTTCCTTTCTTTAAACCTACCGAACCAAAACGCCTAAGCCCAGTCTTCTTCCGCCCAACACTAACGTCGGCCCAGCTCAAAATAAACTACACAACCAAAATACACTAAACAACAAAGCCCAACATGAGAATAGATCTCACCTACTGTTCATCATCTTCACGTCCGCTTCCTGCATGAAAACCAGACCGAGCTTGCCGCCACCAAGGACCTGAGCTCCACGATCCGGATGCTTCGTGATCCTCTCTGCGTCAGGGCCCAGCCGCTTCGTCCCGTCACCGGCGACCAGGTCGCTCGACGCCGCCGCTGCCTCCGAGACCTGGCTCCTCGAGTCCAGCGACTTCCCTCCCGCCGGAGAATCGTGATCTTTTCCATCACAAGGTCGGAGGATCTCTCCTGTCTGAGGTCGTCGGAGCTGGACCTCGAGATTGACGGCTCCGACTGGTCGCGGACGAACCGCCTCCGCTGAGGCTTAAAGCCGTTCGTCATCCATCGACGAGTTGCACAAACTTTGGGAACAGAGGAGATTCAGCACTAGCACCAGGTTTCTGCTTGCTTGGTGTCGCGACCTAACAGCAACTACTAGTGACAATAGCAACAGTGTGGCTTCCGGATGGCACAACGATGGTCCCTCGCTCGGCGGATGGGTGGCCGCTCATGATGCTCTCGAAGGATGGATCGTCAGCGCAAGGCTAGTCGGGTGGTGGCTGACTTCGACGAACTCGTAGTGGCTATCAATGACGGTGAAGACTACTCGGTGATAGACTCGGTAGTCAAAGTCTCAGTGGACTTCTCAGCAAGGCGGCTTGATCAGCGTTGGGTTGTCTTGGTCTCTACTGTGATGAAGGCTCTCTGAACAGAAAGATGACCGGGAAGGGAGAGGTCCGCCTGGCATGAGGCCGATGAAGTACCATCGCAATGGTTCGAGCTCGGTTGTCGAATCGTTGTGGATGCAAGGAGTTGATGCGGAAACGTCAAAGAGCTGCAGGGACGCCGAGAGGTATAATGGCTATGGAGGCGTCTGATGCGGTGGTCTCCCATGCAGCTGGAGGCGTCCATCCGAAAGCCTTCTCGGACAGCCCTCGACCACCCCCTTCTCAGATTTCGCGTAGCCCTCTCCCTCTCCCGAGCGCTAGAATGGCCGTCGTACCGTTCACCATTTTTCACTTCGCGATGTCAGGCTCCATCAGATCGCGGCCAACCCTGTTCGCTTGGGTCCCGGTGGACGCTATCCTCGCCTGACCATTCTCGAAGCCCTCGGTTCTATTCGCCCATGATGATTTTTTTAGCCATCCCCTGCCGAATGGTCCTCTGGTTTTCTTTTTTTTTTTTATCAACCCCCCCACCAAGTTGTCTCAAGGACTTTTTCTCTTTCGGCTCTCCTTCCCTTTTTTTAATGTTTCTTTTCTTCATGAACTCCACCCAATCCCACGAGCATTCTCCATTGTCTATTCTTTTGTTCATTTTACTATTTTTAATGCCCTTAGCCTTTCCGCGCCACTCAAAATCCCTTAGTGGAATCCAATTGTGGATGTCCTTTTATATTATTCTTCTATTATTTTATTTATTATTACTTACTGTTGTCTTTCGGGAGATGCCACGAATCGCAGATTTACTTTCCAAATTGGTATATAGCACTAGCAAAAATAAATTTTTCAAAAATGAATTAAAAAAAAAAACTATCAGAATTGAGGTGTCAACAGCTGCCCCTCTTTGAGAGGAATCTCGTTAGAGGTTTCTTTCAAAGATAAGATGGCACCTGATTCCTAACCGACTCAACTGAGAAAAATGAGAGAAGAAATGCTATGACATCGAATCCTTAAGGCTCTTAATAAAAACTCAAATTAATCCCCAATTTATTCCAACAATTTGAATATGGGCTGGGATGAGAGAGGCTTACCTGAGGCTCACCTGCCGGATGCTGCCGGTTGCGACAACTTTCAAAAAGATGCCTAGGACTCGTCATTCAGAAAATCCTAGGGAGATTAAGCTCTGACCTGTATGGTAGGTCATACCATTATGGAATTCCTAACTGGTAAGAACCTAAGGAAGGCGCATCTCACGCTTTGGGATTTGCCAAGGATTTTGATCCGTATGGCGGATCGGACCTTTGTGTCGATCCTTATGGTGGTATTTACTAATGAGTTGACCCTTCAGGCGGTTTCTACCATGTGTTGACCCTTCAGGCGGTATCTACCTTTGAGTTGACCCTTCAGGCGGTATCTACCTTGTGTTGACCCTTCAGGCGGTATCTACCTTTGAGTTGACCCTTCAGGCGGTATCTACCTTGATTTGACCCTTCAGGCGGTATCTACCTTGAGTTGACCCTTCAGGCGGTTTCTACCTTGAGTTGACCCTTCAGGCGGTATCTACCTCTGTTTGACCCTTCAGGCGGTATCTACCATTGTGTTGACCCTTCAGGCGGTTTCTACCATTGTTTTGATTTGAAAAGGGGTCTCATGACGAGGGTTCTCCACGTCCGATGAGACTGCCTAAATTTGAAAAGGGGTCTCATGACGAGGGTTCTCCACGTCCGATGAGGCTGCCTGAATTTGAAAATGGGTCTCATGACGAGGGTTCTCCACGTCCGATGAGACTGCCTAAATTTGAAAATGGGGTCTCATGACGAGGGTTCTTCACGTCCGATGAGACTGCCTGAATTTGAAAAGGGGTCTCATGACGAGGGTTCTCCACGTCCGATGAGACTGCCTAAGTTTTGAAAAGGGTGTCCTAGGACGAGGATTCTCCACGTCCTGCTGGGACAGTTTGCTGACTTCTTTTGAAAAAGGGTTCTATCCTCACCCCTTCTTTTGCAAGATCTCGAAATTTGCCGGGAATTCAATTTTGAAGCAGTGAAAGATTTTATCTTGACAAAGCTTCACTTGGGTCCGTTGAGGCGACATTCTGGGAGCTGGGTTCTCCAGGTATCCTGCAGAAGTTTGAGCCTGAAAGATTTTTCTTCACCAAGAAAACGTTAGTAATCTTTGGGAAGACCACGGCTGTCCATTTTGACAAAACCGTATGATTTAAGTTTTAATCATGAAATGTGCATTTTGCTGCTGGAGGTTATCCAAAGCATTCTTGCAACATGCAAATGTGATCACAAATCCCTTGCGCGGAAAATCTGGATCCAACAATTTGAAACTTCCAAAAAGAGTTTGTTCAAAACATCAATTGGAATATTTCTCGACAAGGATGTCTTCTCACCTGTTTTGCGATAGTGGTTTTTTTATAGGGGATGCACTCAATTCCCTACTAACATGTGCCTAGGTTTTAGGCTCATTCGCAGCGCATACATTTTGATCGGTCGGGAGGTCTTCCACGGGACCGTAATGTTAGGCTTGGATATTGGTTTTCAAAGGGGACCCGCTTTGGAGTCGAGGCCATTGAATGAAAGTCTTCACCATCTACTCCGGGTTTACAAGTCAAGAACCCTGCAAAATAAGAAAGAAATAGTCTTGCTCGTACTTCTTCGAGCTAAGCAATATGTTAACCCAAGTGTCTTAGTCAGAGAAGACTGTTTCAGGGTTGTAGCATTGGTAGGATTGGGGACCGAAAAAGGCTTATTTTTGGCCCAGAAATTATGAAGGGTTTGACATTGGTGATCATTGCGAATTTACCACCTGCCCTTTTCCTCTCTGCGCCTTCAGTTTTTGGGATGCGCAACCGATTTTGAGGTGTGCACCAGCTCTTCAGAGAGCGTTTCGTCGCATTAAGAGACTGATGACTCTGTCTGCGTCTCTGCTCCACGCTTGACATCATTTGGGGAGTAGTCCTTTTGATCTGACTCCTTTAGGGATTTCTTCTTTTCCCATTCGGCTTCATTGTGGATCAAACAAACAACTTACACGAGCATCGGCCTTGCTTTTACCAGGCACTTTGCTTTTTCTTTTCTGATGCTGGGGATTTCTTTAATCCCTTGTCGCAAGTGGGATGCTTGGCAATTGTGCTAGATATATGACTTGGCTCTTAGCACGCTTGAGTATCGACTTAGTAGCTTTTTCGTAAACCCAAGGTCTTGAACTCCCTCGTTTCTGAAGTGATGCTGCATCCGTCTTGGAATGTGCAATGATCACCAACGGGTTTATGAAATGATTTTGCAGGCTCAACTTGGCTATGCAAAAGGATTCAGTGTGTGGGATAGAGAAATGAATGCTTCTCATCATCCTATGGCACTTGGATTATCATATAAACAACACATAAAGATTAATGTTAGTCCGAGCAAGAAAATTTCTAACCATTTTCTCTTGATGCTGCTGGACTCACCTCCATTTTGCCCCGATGTGGGGTGGTTCTTGACAGGGTTAAGAATGAAAACCGCCGTTCAAAGGGGTTATCAACGGTCACCTGTAGTGTTTGGGGGATATGAAACGAATGCCTCCGTCGTCCCAACCCATGTAATCGCTGCAAATGGTCCCTACCTCCGTAGACCCAGATTTTGCTTTCTGCCCACTCCACTCATCTCTCAAGTGTGTGTTGGACGTGTTTGGATTTAGGCTTTGCCTCTCGTTTTTTTTTAGAAAACATCCTTTTGAAAATTTTGAACCATCTTGTTTGGAAAAATTCATTTCATTTTCTCCAAAATTTATCCATCAATGGGATTTTGTGATGTACCATGCATGTTCTTATTCATGTTCAGACAACCTCCTGTTTTAAAACATGGATGCCACTGAAGTTAGAATTCTATATCTTTTCTAGACATCAGATTTTGAAAGTTTTTCTTTTTCTCCCTGTTTTTTTTGTTTAACATCTTCAATGGATTGGGAAAAGTGATACTTACCTGTCCCCCGCGGCTGGAGATCCCTGAAAATGCAGAAGAAACATGTTATTGTACGTTCACGAATTTTTCAAAAAATTAGAACGATACATCTTACCCTTGGTCGTGTGCCCATGCGAGTGCACACAGGTTGTGAAAATCTGTCCTCCTTGATGGCGAGTCCCTATCAAGGATAAATAACAAGTGTTAACTCATATTCCCAAATTGAAGACAAATTGGGACGATACAACTTTCCTCTTGGTTCTCATCCCGTTCTGACGTCGCGTATTGATATGAACCACGTCTATCGAATCCGCTTATCCATGCTTGGAATATTTGCAATATCAATGGTTCAGCTGCCCCCGGTTGGGCAACGTCTGTTTTGTTATTTGAACAGATGGCTCCTTGAGTGATTTATCCACGTTTATCACCAAATGGGAGGCTTCGTGACCAAACGCATTTCGTGCTGAATGGGGTAGATCCCATTATGCTCCGCGGGTGATAGTCATCGTTCATGGAACTTGCTCCACGGATTAAGTGATTAATTCACGGCCCTTGGCTCGAAGATGTTCAAAGGGTAATGTTGACACTCAGAGCGGCTAGTTTTAAGCGTTAATTAAAATGTTCCCGCGGGAACTTTACAATGAGATCCGTAACACATTCATTCGACGTATTCACCTCTCACTCTCCTGAGCCTTCTAATGATTTAGCACACGAGCTTCGAACCAGATGTCCGGTCGCCGGTACCGGTCACGACTGCGAAGATGCACTTGTTCCAAAATGCTTGACTCATAGGCTGAGTTGCTCATTCAGGAGATCGTCTGACTGTTCGAGTCGTTCAAGTTGAGCATCCTTAATTGCGGGTGACGGACTTCTCTCATTTTCGGCATGAACAACCCGGTTCATCGGTTTATGCGTGATCCACACGCCGAGTTGCTCACTGAGGGACTCACTTGAAATTTCAAGCCATTGACGCCCAAGTCGGGCATCCTCAACCGTTGGCGATGGATTCTTCACACTACTTTCGGCATGAACAACCTCACTTCTCGAGTTGGTATTTTCATCGTTGTCCAGTAGGTTTGTATCCAATGCTGGATTCGCCGTAGGAATAACACTAACGATCGGTTGGTGCTCAAATTGGGGAGTCCATACCTGCTGAAATTGTTGTACATACTCTTGAGGAGTACCGGGGTAACTCAGGGGGGAATTCAGCTGATCGAACCAAGAATAGATGTTTTCAAGGAGATCGTCTGAACCATCGAGCGACTGACACTCAGGTTGAGTATTGTCGACTACTGGAGAAGGAATCTTTTCGCCATTTTCGTCATGGATCACCTGATTCTTCGAGCCGGAATCTCCGTAATTGTCTCGCAAGATTGTATGTGCATCTCCTGCCAATGTTAGATCCGCTGTAGGACTAGCATTAACGGCCAGTCGGTGCTTAGACTGGGGAGTCCCGATTTGCTGAAATTGCGGTATATACTCCTGAGGAGTACTAGGATAACCCAGGGGAGTGCTCTGATTGATGCCTGAACAATCGACCGTGTAATTGCCAGTCCCATCGGTGTTAAGAAGTGATTGGATGCTTCCTGCTTCATGAGGATTGCGATCACAGCCATGCTCATCGTTTAAACTTGAACCGCCTCTATCTTGGTCTAGCGCCACTCGTCCATTTCTCAGTAGTCTTTTGTAGCACCAAAGGTGGTTCCTGACTTTATTTCTATCCAGTTCCGGCATGTTCATGATCTTGAGTATGCGCGATGGGCGAGCCAAACTGATCCCTAACTGTTGAACTGCATCAACAAATTTGCTATGAAGCTCCGAGGTCCAATAAAACCTTGTTTTCTTGCTAGCCGAAGTAGTTTTGGCAACTCGGCGGCTACTCCTCGCGGAATGTGGTCGTGTTGAACCGCCTCTATCTTGGTCTAGCGACGCTCGTCCATCTCTCAGTAGTTTCTTGTAGCGCCAAAGGTGATTCTTGACCATATTTTTAGCCAGTCCCGGCACGTTCATGATTTCGAGTATGCGCGATGGGCGAGCAAAACTGATCCCTAACTGTTGAACTGCATCAACAAATTTGCTATGAAACTCCGGGGTCCAACGAAATCTTATTTTCTTGCTAGCCGGAGTAGTGTCAGCAACTTGGCGGTCACTCTTCTCGGAATCTGGTCGTGTTGGAGGTTGCTCTGGAGGGGATTTAGTGGTCTCAGATCGGCTGGTCATGATGGTGAGTTCATCATTGAGCGGACCCGACTTGTCATGACGCATGTTCCCTTCCACAATGGGCGTCGACTTTGACCTTATAGCACTAGTTTCCTCTTGTAGATCCTCGGCGGTACCCGCCTGTTCCGAAAGATGTTGCGAAGGGCATTGCAACAAATGAGCATTATAAACCCCCAGATCTGGCTCTTCAGTGAATACTCCGTCCGTGGGAACAGGGTTACCGTACTCAAGGCAAATAGCGATGCTTAGAGCTTTTTTGTACTGAATGTTTTTTATTCGAAGCTTTTCATTTTCCTCCCTCACAATCGCTAACTCGTGCCGATCGTGTTGCTGCTTCATCCGGGTTCGTTTGTTTTCAAACCAACACTTGACCTTCCGAGGCTCCCACCCTATCTCTTGGCCCATTTTGATTCTCTGTTCCATGTCCGGATAGGGGTATTCCCTGAAAAACAATTCGAGTTTATGGACTTGACCTGAAGTGTTGCGTTGGAGACATTCCCCTTTCTGACGCTGATCACCGTCGCGGGTACTGTTCTCGTTAACCAAGTCGCGGGTTTCATCCTTAGAAGGATCGGTCTCCATGGCCCTCGTGTCAGGTTCGGTCCTGAGATCTTCAAATTCTTCCAGCAGCTCAAGCTCGGAGACCTCCAAGTCTGGCGCTTCCAGTAAATGACAGAACCCCTTGAACATTTTGATCGAAATATCACTGCTTGATTTTCCGTTAACTCAGCTTTCTTTGTTCCTCCTTGGATCCTCACTTTCTCTGCAAATTCTGAAAGGTTAAAGGAGTCGGATCACCGTTCTTTGATCAAAGGTGATGGCTACCCGACGAGCGCTCTTCTCAATGCTTCGAGATTCCCACTTCGTCCTTTTGTGATGGCTACCTGACGAGCGTTCTTCTCAAGGCTTCGTAATTCCCACTTTGTCCTTTTTTGCTCTTTTCTACGTGAACGGAGCATGAAGATCTCTTGCGTTGATTTCGCTCTGTCGAGCACTACGCTTGTCCCCCTGGCCCAGTCTCTAGAGCAACAAGCCTGCCCACCTTTCGGCGCCATTATGTTTCGTAAAACCCGAGATCACAGGACGGTGGTGGATTCGTGACTCATCGGGGATGCATTAACGAAACCCGCTTGGCTCTACTGCACCTAAACTATTATTACCACTTCTCCCTGCTTACTCGAGCATTTATAAGGTGATAGATTGACGTCAAGAAGATTAACACTTTAGCCTTATCAGACTCAGCCTCTCAAACACTCTTCACATTTCCACCCTCCTCTCCGTCATTCCATCGCATATGGATTCCTCCTCTGTGCCTGCTGCCTTAGCTGAAGCTTCGACCCAATGGGAGAGATTTTACCACCTCTTGGGTAGAGGTTATGGCTACATAAACAATCATCCTGAAGCTGAGGTTGAAGTTCGTACTCTGATTCCGGCCCTGGATACTGTGTGTATTGAAGGTACGAAACTGCAAAGGGAGTTTGTGATCTTCCCAACTCTCTTCAACAATTTCCTGCAGGCTTACGAAGTTGCTAGTCGGGAGGTCACTTTGGCTGGTATCGTGCGAGCCCGTTATCAGGACCGAACTGAGTCCCTGATGTTGGCCATGCTGACGGCCGATAACCATAAAAGGGCTGTTGAATACGCCCACGCCCAGGTTTCGATGCTGGTCCGTGAGAGGGACAACTTGGTGGAGCGTCTGGCTCTTTTTGACACCGCTTTTGAGCAAGACCAGCACAACTTCGTGCTAAGGTTCCAGTGTGCCTGGTTGGAGGAAAGGCTTGAAGACTTGAGCATGGATATAGCTCGCGGGAGGGTGCTGGTTCAGGACTTAGAGCTTGAGTTCGAGTACTATGAGACCAAGGTGAACGAACTTAAGGAGAAATGTCGTCTCCTTTTCTTCAAGCTTGTAGACCTCGATTCCCGGAGTGTGGGTTGTAAGCAAGGCATGGATAGCATGGAGAGTCAATTAAGCTTTTTTGTGATGCTTGTCAGAACTCATTTTGGGTTTACTGCTCCCCCTCAGTGATCCACTTGTAAACTTTCCTGCTGAATGAAATAAATGCGAGTTTGTTTATATATGCTCTTTCATTCTGCATTGTTGACTAGCCAAGAAAGGTTTTTGCTTTCGGATCTACGCGACTCCTTTTTCGCATGTGTCAACAGCTTGACTACGCATCATTCTCACAGCCCGACGCTTTATATTTGATTGACTTGAATGCCTCGTGAGAAATAGATTTGTAGTTGCTCGAAACTTAAAGATTGCCCCTGATTTTGTGGTCATAGCGTTTGGGGTCGCTAGCAATCTTTCACTTTCGAGCTTGATCACATTCTGCTAGTAACTCATGCTATCAATTCTGCCTTCATGCGTCAGGGCTGATTTTACCTTGAACTTAATAACAAGGAATTACCTTATACACACGAGATGACGTTCGCAGAAAACATTATGCAAAATCAACTCTATCTATTGAAGAAACAAACGCATGCACCGATGAGAACTTTACAACAGGAGATACATCCTTCTCGCGTACATCCCCTTCTTTCTTTGGGCATGTCCAATGACTAACCAATCTGGCCTTGGTTTAGGTGTGCCATTACCGACTGCAGATCATGGTTGCCAACCTTTAATAGCTTCCAACTGATCGAACCAGGTATCAAGTCCTTCATCGAAGAAATCATCTGACCCCTCGAACGATTGATGTGTAGGTTGAGCTGCATCGCCCGACAGGTTCTTCGAACTGGAACCCCCATCCTTGTCTGGGATTATAAGAGGAGATTTGATCGATTGACTACCACAAGCATCTCCCACTTGGGAATTAGGGAAATAAAAATGCTCCAAGCATTCTCCCATTGGATCATCTGAAGCCACATGCTCCGATTGGGCAAACCCTCGAGCACTGGGCGTGATGGGCTGATCCGCAACAGGAAGAACGCTGGCTAGCTGCTGCTCGGACGGAGGAGTGCTTACTCATTGCACTTGTGATGCGTGTTCTTGAGGAATATTGAAATGACTCGCGAGGATATCCTGATCAAATCCCCAATAGTCGTCCAGATTCGACCGGGCCTCCTTTGTCATAAGGGTGCTGGGTTCGCAGCCGAGTCTACTGCTCGGATTCAGTTCTGCATAACGCTGTCCTAACGCCCTTCTGTAGCAACCAAGGTGATTCGCGACTAATTGCTTGGTAAGTCCCGGTACGTTCATGACCCTAAGTATGCTTGTCGGACCTATGAAGTCGAGTCCTATCTGTCGAACTGCGTCTAAGAACTTGAGATGAAGCTCCGGGGGCCAAATGAATTTCTTCTTCTCGTCGTCCAGAGTGGCGTTGATAGCCTGCCGACTAATCTCTAACTCCTCTTGAACCGTATCTGATCTTACCGGAAGCTGTTGTGGAGGAGATTCATGGGCTTCGATGAGGTGACTCCGATCATAACGACACGTATCTTCTTCCTCCGAAGACACTGGTATAATTTCTGTAGGATCGATCTGCTCATGCGCGCCATTAGCATGATCTGATTGTACCGGAGATGGCTCAAGGGAGCAGGGGGATAAATGAGCACCTTCCATCCTCGTAGAAGGCTTACCGGGGAACAATTTACTGAGGGTGGTAGGGCCACCGCAGTCAGGGCAGGTAATAGTACTGAGGATTTTCTCATACCACATGTTTTCCATTTGAAGGTTTTGGTTCTGCTCTTTTAGGGCCGTGATCTCCTTACGCCTGTGTTGGACACCTAGTCTAAAACGTTTATTCTGAAACCAAAAATGAATTCTCATAGGATTCATTCCCAGCTTCCGGCCCAATTCAATTTTTTGTTCCTCGCTTGGGCAAGGGCATTCATCGAAGAAAGCTTCAAGCTCCTGGATTTCTTTCCGAGCGTAGCGTTGGCGACTTTTTCTTTTCCGGGGTTGAGCGTCGTGGCCACTGCCGTCATCACCACTGCGATCTTGATGTTCGTCACCGGCAATATTGAGTTCCATGGCCTCGATATCGAATTTGATTCTAGAGGATTTGAGGTCTTCCACGAACTCGTCACTCGGGGTTCTTTGTTCTCCTTTGTATACTTGCTCTTTCGATTTGTTGCCTCCTTTTCCTCGAAAGCTAGGTCTGTTCAGCGTTCCGTTTTTGAAACGACGGAACTGTTTACCTCCTGCTCAGCTTTCCGACACGAAGGGGTAACCAAATCCTTCCGCGACTTCTTCGATAGTAGCGCTCGCCTTTCACTTTTCCTCAATAGTCATGCATGTTCAGCACTGTCTTCCCTTTTTTAAGTGGCAGAGCTGTTCACTCGCCGCCCAGCTTTATGCGTGATGGAACAACCCAATCCTTTCGCGGCTTCTTCGATAGTTGCGCTCGCCTCTCACCTAAAATCAATAATGGTGAGACCAAAGGATCTTTTGCAGCTTTCATTTGGCTAGCCTGAAATCACGGACCAGGACATGTCTGATGCTTCACGGGAGGAGCAGCCCCCGCTTTACATTAATTAACCCGGCTCCACAAGCATTATTGCTGCAACTTTTCTCCACTCTCGAGACGCTATAAAATGCGGAGTTGGTGTTTGGGAGGTTAACGCTCTCATATAATTTGCTTCCATCTTCTAATCGCTCCATTACACACCTCCCCGTTGAAAATGGCATCTTCCCATGTTCACACTTTCTCAGCAGAAGCTTTGGCTCGATGGGAAGAGTTCTATAACCTCTTGGGTCGAGGCTATGCTCACATAGCTGATCATCCCAAAACCGAGGATGAAATCCGAGTCATGTTCGGGGACCTGGACATCACCTCCCTCGAGGGTACTGCGCTGGGGAGGGAATACAGAATTTTTCCAACGCTCTTTACAAACTCTTTGGAGGTCTACCGCGCTGCTCACCGGGGACTTACCGTGGCTCGTGTCCTGCGAGCCCGTTATGAGGATCAGTCCGACCGCCTAGCGCTGGCTGACTACCTGGCCGCCAGTCACAAAAAGGCTGTTGAGTTCGCCAAAGAGCGGGTTTCGACATTGCTTTGCGAGAGGAGGAATCTGGTGGAGGACTTAGCTCTATCCCTGGCTACCTATGAGCGCGATCGTCGTAATGCCTTGCTAAGGAATCGAAGCGAGTGGCTGGAAGAAAGGCTCAACGCCATAAATGAGGATATAACTCGTGAGAATGGACTTGTTCGGGACTTGGAAGTAGTCGCCGCAGATCACGAGACTCAGGTTGTTGCAGTCAATGATGAACGCAAACGCCTTCACCTCAGGCTTGCGGACCATGATACGCGGAGTGGTGCGTATAAACAAAGCATCCATAACCTGGAGGGTCAGCTGGGCTCCTTTGTGTCGTTGATTAGGGCTCACTTCTGCTTTACTTTTCCACCCCAAGGAACTATATGATCTGGTTTTAGAATTCTTCAATTTGGGCAAGAATGAATGAAAGCTCCCGTGTGTTTGTTTTAACTTCCGCATGGTTCCTTTCTTCGAGCATTCGAACATCTTCAACTTGGGTGAGCCGAACCATAATATCAATAAGTCGAGCAAATATGTCCTGATTTTATAACTCGCTCATGATCAGATGAAAGAATAACATCAGACTTATCCAGGAAAAGATTTCTCTCTATTACCTATTTTTTACCTGCAAATGAAAAGACAGAATCAGAAGGAATAATTTGAAAAAGAAAACAAAAACCCCTTTCAATCTTATGCTTACCCATGATTAATAAGGACAAGAACTTTTACAAGGGTTTTAATCTTGCGCGAAAAGTTTTTATCACTATTCCTCGAAAGAAAGCATACTATTGAAAGGAATGTAATTCACAATAATCGCTTTTGATCAATTTCGAGAGGAACGAATTACTCAAAAGTGCGAGGCATAATAACGTGTTTTAAATTTAATTGAAGATACGGGATCCAAATCAAGGCCGTTTTGTTAAGAACGAGAGTAATTTGGACATCTATCTCGTCATTAAATTCAAAACAACGCCGATATTCTCGGTCAATTATCGTGGATTACCAGCGACGTAAAACATGCACGAAACAATTCAAGTGTATAATTCCTTCTAGAGAAATTGAGATTGGACTACTCTATACGACCAAAAGGTCGTGTAAGACTTCCAATTTTAATTTCCTCTAAAGGAATTATAAACTTGACCTGGGAGTATTCGGATGATTAGAGAAAATGCCACTATCACATTCCAATGGCCCGTTAAAAGAAATACAACCAAGTTCCATCTGAATGTATACACCAATAGATCCCTAATACAATCGCTCTAAGGGGTGAGATAGAGAAAACCTCAGTAAAAATAAACCCTATACAAGAGGACTAGTAATGGAAAATGAAATAAAGGAATGTGATCATAACGTTTAAGGATGCCCCAGTTTCAATCTGTGTCTTCGGGATCACTTGCCCCAACTCATCATCTTCATTGGATGATACCTCAATAATGTCCATAGTATGCTCCTTTATCGCACACTCGGTGTTCGTCGTGGGATATCACCCTCCTCGTCTTCTATTAAGGACGTTGGGGACAAACGCACATATCTATCCTCGAAATGGCATTTAATCTAATCACCAGAATGCAATGAATGAAATGCCTATATTTATATGAACAGTGATAGATTTGGGGGCATAGAGAGTCTTACCAACCCAACTCGTCGACTTATGTGCGGTTTTAGGTGTACCAACCGCCCAAAGACATGCGCATGAGACAAGTGATGGTAAATTGCTAAAAATCAGAGGGTTTGGCACCTAAGGTTAAGGTTCTCACCTCGAGTTCTAGAAAGAGCCGATTCCATTGCACAGCTATCGTTGCATTGGGACTCGATCCATAATTCGAAGCGAGCGGAATTGAAAAGTGGATTACCCCGTGTTTTTCCTCACGGAGATTCCATTTTCAATTCCTTCTATTGTGTTCCTAAAGGAGGCGCCCGGGGTTTTAGGCGCGGTTGTGTGTGTCCATGTGTCGTGATCATCACAATGCAAGTCATGCACAACAATTTATCAATCAGCGCTTCAAATCATTCACACAACATACATTCCTACGCCAACCTGCATAAGACAATGTTAATCACGGACTACATCCCTTATTTCTCCAATCTGCAAAAACATATAACACCTATCGTAAGCGGACTTACCTCACCTTCAAGAGCGCCTGCATGGTTAGAAAAATCACTCAGCGTTTTAATTACGGCCTAAGTCCACTTGAGGTCTAGAACCATAGGTTCTAGAACAAATTCCCCAGCGGAGTCGCCAGCTGTCGCGACCCGTCCGAAAGCGGACGCGGCTAATGGATTACCGATCGCGGGCCTTGGATCGGCGTGGGCCCTCCCAGGCCCATACCAAATCGCGGCGGAAGTATTTTTTAGAAGGATTCGACGATAAGAGTCGATCACTTTCGACCTTAGTGTGGTCGTGGTGGCATGTGCAACTTGTGCATGCATTTGGAGTCGCCACCGGTCTTTCTTGGAGGGTAGACCGGAAACCTTACTGACCGATTGGGAGAGATCGATCAGTTCTGCGGAACCATAGATTTTGGGTTCGGGGACTTGGTTACGTCGGTGTCATTACCAACGCCCTTTCGGTACCTAACGCGAGTGATTTTCCTAGCTAAGAATTCATGCAGGCGCAATTTTGGGTGATGTAGGTTTGATTCAGGGTTTCATGCAGATTGGACGACTATTCCTATCAATCACAATCAATTTAAATGAAAGCGCAATCAAGTACATAAATAAATCACTTCAATGCACATCAATTCAGATCAATGGCTTCCTAATATAGCCATAAGGGCTTAGGGAAGATGTGATTTCGGACCAGGGGTAAAATGGGAAGATTTGGAGGCGACTTAGCCCGAAGGGCAAAATCGTCAATTTTTGGAAAGATCAGGGGTCAAAAGACCCGAAACAGGTCGTAGCCAGTTAAATGTGGCCATTTCCTATTTTCTGGAATTTTTTAGAATTTTTCTGAATTTTTGAATTTTTTTTTTTAAATAAAGGTCGGGTCCAGGTCGAGTTTTCAGATCCAGACCCGCATTAGGCTACCGGGCTTGATCCAATCCGTGAGGTAGGACCTGAAACGGGCCAGGTTTGCTCAAGGAAACCAGGCCCATTTTCCTTTCTTTAAACCTACCGAACCAAAACGCCTAAGCCCAGTTTTCTTCCGCCCAACACTAACGTCGGCCCAGCTCAAAATAAACTACACAACCAAAATACACTAAACAACAAAGCCCAACATGAGAATAGATCTCACCTACTGTTCATCATCTTCACGTTCGCTTCCTGCATGAAAACCAGACCGAGCTTGCCGCCACCAAGGACCTGAGCTCCACGATCCGGATGCTTCGGGATCCTCTCTGCGTCAGGGCCCAGCCGCTTCGTCCCGTCACCGGCGACCAGGTTGCTCGACGCCGCCGCTGCCTCCGAGACCTGGCTCCTCGATTCCAGCGACTTCCCTCCCGCCGGAGAATCGTGATCTTTTCCATCACAAGGTCGGAGGATCTCTCCTGTCTGAGGTCGTCGGAGCTGGACCTCGAGATTGACGGCTCCGACTGGTCACGGACGAACCGCCTCCGCTGAGGCTTAAAGCCGTTCGTCATCCATCGACGAGTTGCACAAACTTTGGGAACATAGGAGATTCAGCACTAGCACCAGGTTTCTGCTTGCTTGGTGTCGCGACCTAACAGCAACTACTAGTGACAATAGCAACGGTGTGGCTTCCGGATGGCACAACGATGGTCCCTCGCTCGGCGGATGGGTGGCCGCTCATGATGCTCTCGAAGGATGGATCGTCAGCGCAAGGCTAGTCGGGTGGTGGCTGACTTCGACGAACTCGTAGTGGCTATCAATGACGGTGAAGACTACTCGGTGATAGACTCGGTAGTCAAAGTCTCAGTGGACTTCTCAGCAAGGCGGCTTGATCAGCGTTGGGTCGTCTCGGTCTCTACTGTGATGAAGGCTCTCTGAACAGAAAGATGACCGGGAAGGGAGAGGTCCGCCTGGCATGAGGCCGACGAAGTACCATCGCAATGGTTCGAGCTCGGTTGTCGAATCGCTGTGGATGCAAGGAGTTGGAGCGGAAACGTCAAAGAGCTGCAGGGACGCCGAGAGGTATAATGGCTATGGAGGCGTCTGATGCGGTGGTCTCCCATGCAGCTGGAGGCGTCCATCCGAAAGCCTTCTCGGACAGCCCTCGACTACCCCCTTCTCAGATTTCGCGTAGCCCTCTCCCTCTCCCGAGCGCTAGAATGGCCGTCGTACCGTTCACCATTTTTCACTTCGCGATGTCAGGCTCCATCAGATCGCGGCCAACCCTGTTCGCTTGGGTCCCGGTGGACGCTATCCTCGCCTGACCATTCTCGAAGCCCTCGGTTCTATTCGCCCATGATGATTTTTTTAGCCATCCCCTGCCGAATGGTCCTCTGGTTTTTTTTTTTTTTTATCAACCCCCCCACCAAGTTGTCTCAAGGACTTTTTCTCTTTCGGCTCTCCTTCCCCTTTTTTAATGTTTCTTTTCTTCATGCACTCCACCCAATCCCACGAGCATTCTCCATTGTCTATTCTTTTGTTCATTTTACTATTTTTAATGCCCTTAGCCTTTCCGCGCCACTCAAAATCCCTTAGTGGAATCCAATTGTGGATGTCCTTTTATATTATTCTGCTATTATTTTATTTATTATTACTTACCGTTGTCTTTCGGGAGATGCCACGAATCGCAGATTTACTTTCCAAATTGGTATATAGCACTAGCAAAAATAAATTTTTCAAAAATGAATTAAAAAAAAAGACTATCAGAATTGAGGTGTCAACAATGAGATGCAGTCGCTTGATCGAAACGAGACATGGAGCCTATGTAAATTGCCTAAGGATAGAAAGGCAAGGTGCAAATGGGTGTTCAAGCAAAAGCTGAAATCGGATGGAACTGTGGAGAAGTACAATGCAAGGCTCGTAGCCAAGGGGTATTCTTAGATCGAGGGAGTTGAATATGGCGAGATTTTTTCTCCCGTGGAAAAATTGACTTCGATATAGTTCGTTTTGTCCGTAGCAGCTCATATGATCTTGAGGTGGAACAGATGGACGTAAAGACGACTTTCCTTCATGGGGACTTGGAGGAGGAGATTTATATGAGGCAACTACAAGACTTTGAAGTAAAAGAAAAAGAGAATCTGGTGTGCTAGCTGAAAAAATCTTTATATGAGCTAAAGTAGTCACCGAGGATGTGATACTAGAAGTTTGACACATACATGCTCCAGCTTGATTTTGTGCGATCAAATTCTGACCACTGTTTTCATGTGAAAAGGGCGCGCGATCAGTTTGTCATTCTCACGCTATACGTGGACGATATGCTATTAATCGGGAATAGCGTGAAGATGGTGAAGTTCGTGAAAAATTTACTAGCTAGAAAGTTCGAGATGAAAGATTTGAGGCCTGCAAATTTTATTTTGGGCATGCAGATTACGAGGGACCATAGGAAACAGAAGCTATAGCTAGGACAGGAGAAATACATCAAAGAAGTATTGAAGAAATTCAATATGACGGACTGCAAGCCTGTTGGTACCCTTATACCTTTAAGGACCAAGGTATCTGCGGAACAGTGCCTTATTACGGATGAGAAGGCTGAGGAGATTTCCCGAGTTCCATACACAATTGTAGTGGGTAGCTTGATGTATGCTATGGTGTGCATGCGTCCGAATATAATCCAAGCATTGGGAGTCTTGAGTCGATATATGTCCAGCCCGAGCAAAGAACATTGGAATGTAATTAAAAGAGTTTTCAGGTATCTTCGTGGAACTTGAAATTTTTCTTTATGTTTTGAAGGTAGAGGGAATGGAAACATTATTGATATCGTAGGCCATGTAGATACAGATTGTGGTGGGGATATTGATAGTAGAAGGTCCACTAGTGGGTATGTTTTCACATTATTTGGGGCCGCGTTGAGTTGGATGAGTAGGAGTCAAAGCGTGGTAGCGCTCTCTTCTACGGAGACTGAGTATATGGCTCTTACTCATGACAAAAAAAGAGATCGTATGGTTATGACGGGTGTGCTTAGAGCTCGGTTCTGAGCAAGGTGTCGTAGAGGTGAGACGTGACAATCAAGTGGCTATTTATTTAGCTAAGAATCCAGCGTTTCACTCACGTACAAAGCTCATCGATATACAATATAATTTTACTCAAGAGAAAGTAGAGAAGAAGGTGGTTTGGCTTGTAAAGGTCAATATGGTGGAAAATAGTTCAGACTTCCTTACTAAAGCTGTCACGGGTGTGAAGTTTGAATGGTGCTCTACTACGATTGGATTGAAGAAGAATGATATGGGAAGGCTATCATTCGCAAGAAGTATCCATCAAGTGGGAGAATGTTGGAGTTGACAAATACTTCGAGGACCCTTGTTTCTCATACCGAGCACGCCCACGTGAACTTATAAAAACTGAAGTATGATCCGATGACATATAACATCTGCCCATCGGGGGGCAGCGCCCTCGAAAAGGGGGCCCCAATGATCGGTCAACAGACGTGGGTTCGTAGGTAACGCCCCCGAAACAACAACGGGTTTGGGCTTGTATTTAAGTTGGTCCATTTGTTGTAGGATCAAAGGGATTAGAATAGATTTAGGTTTTGAGGCCTATTTTAGGTCATATATATAGTGCTCATATGAGATATCATTGTACCTAGTTGTGTAGCTGTAAACCTAAATCATAGTGAAATCTCTTTGCAGGACGTAGGCATATTCTGTGAAATCGTCTGATTCAATTTGCGATATATCCCTTCATAAACAACAGAGGAAGAGTATTTCCAAATAATAGTGGAGAAACCTAGAAGAATTAGATTTGAGATTGTACCGACTGGACATTTGACATGTGATCTCATGAAATTCATAGATACATAACGTCATTAGCAGATTCGGCAAGAAAAAAAAAACATTGATGTCATTGTTTGTGTGTATATATGCATGTGAGCATGGGAGAGGGGGATAGTATATGTTGATTTGAAGAAAGAGTGCTTTGCCTTGTAGCCTCCATAGATGGTATCTTAAGCAAGGATCTAGCACTCATCAATGTTGGAAAAATGAGATATTTTGATGGGTAAGTGAATCAGAAATTGTTTCTCAAAAGAACACTCTTGAGTAACAGCATGTTAATGGCATTAAATACGACAGTTACAGAATTAAATACTGTAACGGTGGAGCCATTATTACTGTAACGGGCAGAGCAATTACTACTGTAACGGCAAAGCCATCATAACTGTAACGGGCAGAGCCATTACTACTGTAACGGCAGAGCCACTGTTATTTTGCTGTTACGAGATTAGTGCTATAACGACATATTTAATCAGTCGTTACTACTTGTATTTCTGAAATACCTCACTTGACCTATATAGGTGACCTCCCATTCTAGATTGAGTAGAAAAAGAGAAGTAAGAGAAGTTAGAGGAGTCAGAGGACATAGATCTGCATATGCATTGTGTTTTGATGGTGTTCGCGTTTGGTTCAAGTTCGCCGAAAGTTATGGAGTGTTGTGATTGCCTCTGTAGCTGTTTTACCGTTGTATCCTGGGAGATAGACGCCCATGAAACCTCAAAGCACATACGGGAGAGGGCGAATCTATCTTAAGGAGACTATGTAGACAGGCCTCGGTATATGTGTCAATTTCATTCTTTTAGATTGTTCAGTTCTAATTTTGATTTCGGTGTCAGTTCGTATACTGTTCACAATGTTTAAGCCTCTGCCAACTCATCGAACATGCTTCTGCCAATGGAGAGTTTATGCCTCTGCCAACTCAACGATGATGCCTCTATCAGTTCAGCGTTTGTGCCTCTGTCAACCTTGAACTGAAGTTTGTGCCATCAATCTGGTTTCAGAGATTTTAGTGTTTATGTCATTCATTTGAAGTGCATAATGTTTATACCAATGCCATCTTGTAATTCGCTCTACAATCTTAAGATAGGATTGTTTCTTTAAGACTGTTTGCCTACTTTTACCAGTGCCATTGTGATTTCTGCACAACAAGCTTTAGACAGAATATAGAATATATGTATCTTGTCTAACAATCTTAAGACAGATGCCTTGGGTGTTTGTATCATCCTTTTGAAGTTAATAGTGGTTCTATTAATGCCATATTGAATTCTTCCAACAATCAAATCTTCTTTTGTTACTCAAAGAATGAGTATTGTTCCTATGGGGTAAGGCTCCCTCAACCCAGATCTTCCTGATTTTGTATTTGTAGAAGTTTGCATAGGCTAGTGACATGTAGATTCGGCTCTATCTACAAAAAAAAAAAAAAAAAGGTTATTGAACTATCAAGGAGACCATTCCACCTAAATGATGCAACATTGGTTTGCATATTTATCAGTTGACTCAAGAAAAAATGATAAATATTGCCTGAACCTTATGATTGTTCAGTAATGAATGATCAAGTGCCAGTTATTTGTTAATATCAACACAGTCAATTGTGTCTCCTTCTTTAGTCTGGATAAAATCAAACACAGTTAATCATTCATTGAGCAACAATTGCATTTCGAAGATTAATCGGATAAACTGCAGCATCTCCATGAAATATAAATGGGACAATCGCAAGAAATAGGGTTTGGAGGAAAATTACCATAAAAAGTCTTGATGGATGGCTTGTTCATTGTTCTAACCTGTCTTTCCAAGTCTAAATCACCCTCGTCGGAAATGTTTTCCATCTCACATAGAGAAATACTGAAAAATAGGAGCAGCAACAGCATAAGTTCCCAAGTCAGTTTCATGGTGATAAAGAGAAGCGTAAAGTAAGGCTTTCTAGTGGTTAGGTACACTTGTTTAGTATATTCAGAGAATTTCTCGGTCTTTGTCCATGATATACTACCGAGCGTGTTGGCCCTATTTTCCGACAAGATCGTAAGTCTGAGCACCGCAGTAAGCAAATCGTTACTCTGCAAAATGAATATTATTTATTGTGGGATGTGAGAGGGATCAACTTATTGAAAACACCCATTTACCATTTACATGTATGCAAGAAACTGATGTTTAAAAGATGGTCAAAGATAAATGTTTTCTTTTTCCAAGCATAGTAAAATAAAAATCACTCATGTTATTGTATGTATGTAGATATGCACGTGAGCATGGAGAGAGAGGGATAACACATGTTGATTTGAAGAAAGAGTACTTTGTCTCATGGCTGCGACAGATGGTATCTTCGGCAAGGATCTTGCACTCACTAAATCTTCTTTAATTACTCGACGAACGGGTACTGTTCTGATGGTGCAAGGCTCTCTCGACCCAAATCTCACTAATTTTGCATTTGGAGAAGTTTTGCGCAGCCTAATGACATGTAGATTCGGCTATGTCTATGAGAAGAAAAGAATGATTACCATTTCATCTAAATTAAGAGAAAATGATAAATTTTTACTTGAATCTTATGATTTTTCAATAGAGGATGATCAAGTGCCGGTTGTCTGTTAATATTGACGCATTCAGTTGTCTCTCCTTCTTTAGTCATGAGAAAATCAAACACAGTTAATGGTTCATCAAGCTGCAATTGTATCACGAAGATTAACCGGATAAATTGCAATATTTCTAAGAAATTTAAATGGGACTATTGCGGAAAAAAAAAAGGGTTTGAAGGAAAATTACCGCAAAAGTACTGATGGATGGCTTGTTCATTGTTCTATCCTGCCTTTCCAAGTCTAAATCATCCTCGGTTGAAATAGGAAAAATTTCAAAAAAGGGCCCAAAGTGTCATCGTTTTTTCAAATAAGAGCCCGAAGTGAATTTTGTTTCAATTAAGGGGATGAAGTGCTCAAATCGTTTCAAAAGAGAGCCAGGGCATTTTTTATCTTTTATTTTTTTTTATTAATTTTTAATATATATTTTTCCCATTCCCCCCTCCTCCCCTCATCATCTTCCCCCTGCCCCGCACGTCTTCTTCAACGCTCTTTGTCTCTCTCCACACGACAACCAAGCACAGCTCTGCAATGTCCGACTCTCCATCGTCGCTGACCACCATCAACTCCCTCTCCACTGACCTCATCGACCTCATCCTCTCCCTCCTCCTCGTCCCCTCCCTCCTCTGCGCATCCTCCATCTGCAGGCTCTGGCGCTCTGTCGTTTCCTCCTCCGGTTCTCGTCCCCATCCTTCCCCCTGGTTCTTCCTCTACAGCATCCACAATACCTCCCCTCGCAACAACCAATCCTTCGCCTTTTAACCCCTCTTTGATTCCTGGTTCCACCTTCCCACCCTCACCCATCGCGACGACCCTTCCTTCTCCTTCATCGCCTCCTCTGGCTTCCTCTTCACTACCAACCCGACCTTCTCCTTCACCCGCATCTTCCGCAACTCCTAGCGCTCCCCGCTCCATTTCTCCCGAATCAACCCCCTCCTTGCCGTCTTCGGCGACGACGCCAGACCCTGGTTGAGATTCCTCGTGCTCAGGGGCAACGGGTTTATCGGTAATTTAGTCGACATCGAGGATCGGTTGGCCATCGAGATTTACGATCCCCGGTCAAATTGTTGGGACCTTTGCCCTCCCTTGCTCGCGGACTTCCGCCCATCGCAGTCCCTGTCGTCAGCCTTCTTCCGCGTTGAAGAAGTTGTGCGGGGCAAGGGGGGAAAGATGATGAACATGAGGGGAGGAAGGGAGGGTAAAAAAGAAAAGGTAAAAGAAAAATATTTAAAAATATAACAAAAAAATAAAAGACAAAAATGCCCTTCGATTAGGCCCTCTTTTGAAACAATTTATGCATTTCAGACCCTTATTTGACATAAAGTTCACTTCATGCCCTTATTTGAAAAAAAAAAAAAACGAGGGCACTTCGGGTCTTTTTTTGAAAATTTCCCGTTGAAATATTTACCATCTCACATAGAGAAAGACTGAAAGATAGGAGAAGGAGCAGCAACAGCACAAGTTTCACGTTGATTCTCCTTCCAAATTGATTTCGCTGGTATGAACACACCCGTCGCTTTGTTTGATGCTTGGAATGAAGGTCACTCGATGTGACTATCCAAATTCAATCCCATTGTCGGACGAATCATTTTTGCAAACTGGGCTATGTTTGATCCCTTTTCATATTGATTATACCCATGAAAGTACCGTACAAACCAGGAATTATAACTTTTTCCATACGCGGAACCGAAACAACCCTCATCATCATTATTATGTACATCAAATGTTTTGGTGCGAGCCTTATCACCTAAAGGAGGTGAATACGTGATTACAATAACTTGTTCATAAATATCACAGAATTAAAACGAACAGGAAGAGAACACTAAAAGTGTCAATATTTTTGTACAGCACTCACTTTAGTGTCAATTTTTTTCGTTGGTTCACTTAAGTGCCAATTTTTTTGAAAAACGGTTATTTGAGTGACAACTCCGGCGAACATCGGTGGAAATCTAATGTGGCGTCTACGTGGCTCGTTGGAGCATCCTAATCAGCAAAATAAAAAAATCAAAATTTTTTAAAAAAATCCAAGTCATATTAAACAAATAAAAAATGAATTAAAAATATAAAAAAAATTAAAAAGGTGAAAAGGCAGAGGAGGAGTGTGCCGTCGCCGCCCCACCGCCGCCGACAATGGCCGGCGAGGGTGGGGGATGGACCAACGGGGGTCGCCAAGCGTTGGCCAGTGGCCGGCGACCCCCGCCGGTAGCTGGCGAGGTCGAGCCCCGTCAGGGCTGGGCGACGGCAGGTATTCCTCTCAGAGTACGAGTACCTGAAATCAAAGGGAAGGTCCGGCTAGGCTGCGCGTTTGGAGTCGCTCGGGCTTGATTTCGGGGGCGTCTTTTGGGTTTTTCTCTTCTGGGGTTGCGGGGTTCTGTCGGGGTTTGGGGGAGAACGGAGGGTCGTAAGCGGCGTCGAAGAGAGACCATTCGAGGAGGGAATACGAACTTTAGGCAGGCTTGAGCTTGACCATCTCATTCTCTCTCACCCCGATAAACAAACAATTAGCAGGCGTGCCAGTTGTAGAGACTAAAAGAGATCTTCAAAGCATCTTCTTCAATGGCGAACCTCCCTTCTCTACGCCATGTCGCTCTCAAAACCCTAGCTTTACGCCTCGGAAACTCGGCCTCGCCTGGCCGTCGCTGGGCGAGGCCGGTCGGCACTCGCCACGGCGAGGCTGACCTCGCCCAAATCCGGCGAGGCCGGGCCTCGCCCACTCCGGCGAGCCTGCGGTGGGGGTCGTTCGACCTCGGCAATGCCCATGGGCCATCCCCCACCCCTCGCCGACCATTGCCGGAGATGGTGGGGGCGGCAACGGCGAGGGCTCGCAGCCCTCGCCGACCCTTCAGTTTTCTTTTTCATTTTTTTTTTCTATTTTTAGGCGGCAGAAGGACAGCAAAAGTGCCAATATTTGTGTACGGCGCTCACTTTAGTGCCAATTTTTTTCGTCGGCTCACTTAAGTGCCAATATTTATCTTCGGCGATCACTTTAGTGTCAATTCCGGCCAAAAACGATTAGTTTAGTGCCAATTCCGACCAAACAATACACGTGTCATTTTTTATTAATTTTTTAATATTACGTGTCAATTTTAAAAAAAAATATAAATACGCGTGGCTGCCACATGGATTTTCAACGCCATTACAAGAGTTATTATTTTTTAAATTAAACTTAAACTGTAAAATACCCTACAAATTAAAAAAAAAAAAAGCTTATGTTGCAGCGGCGAGGGCGTAACCCTCGCCGCCCCCGCCATCGCCGGCAATGGCCCGCGAGGGGTGGGGGATGGCCGAGGGGGGTCGCCAGGGCCGGGCGACCCCCGTCGAGGCCTCGCCTGGGTAGGCGACGGCGCAGCTGGGTGGGGCGATGCGCAGATCTAGTGGGGTCGTCACTGGCTGAGGTGGAGGATTGCGAGACCTCAACTGGTTGCGGCTGTGTAGCCCGAGGCACACGGGTCGAGGTCGCGGTGGTCGGGGTGGAGTGGAGGAGCGTCGAGGCGACAATCGGCTCGTGGGTGGCTGGTGAAACGCTGTCCAACTGAAACAGAGAAGGGTAGAGCTTGCAGATTTCAGAGCTCTCGAGCTCGGATCTGGCGATGACGGGAATATGGGTAGCCACGGGGCTGAGCTCAGGTCGACGCTGTAGAGAACAGCGGGCCGACGGCGAGAACGGCTGGCAGCGGCGGTGGCTTGAGTCGGCGTCGAGGCTCGACAACAACTAGACAAAGGAGGCCGAGCTGCGGATCGGGGTCCTTGGGTCTCGTAGATCCCGAGTCAAGGAAGCCGACGACGACTCAGGCTGGTGGTGGCGACGGCTGAGACCTGGTGGATGGGCGGACGGCACAGAACAGAGGTCGTGGTCGCGTGGTGTGGGTTTCGGCCACTAGATCCTCGCGACTTACAGCTGGAAAGGAACGACGAGCGGCGGAAGCTCAGGAACAGCTAGGTGGTGGTCGTGCCGGGTCTGGTGCAGGCGTCGGGCTCGGCTCGGATCTGTGGGTTTCGGCCAGCGGCGACTCGGGCTGACGGGCGGAGCTCGAGCGACTGGGCTGGCGAAGCTGGGGTCTCGGGTCCGTCGAGGCTCGGGAAAGAGACAGGCGACGACTCTACTAGGACGGCGGCTGGCGCGGCTGAGCTGCGAGGTGGCTGCAGATCAGACAAGAGGGCTGCTTGGCAAAAGCAAAGAAGAAAAGAGAAGAAAGGAGGAAGAAGATGATGAATAGGAAGTGGAGCGTGGGAGATAAGGGGCCCCACAACATTATTAAAGATCCACTACATATTTTAAGCTTAATATTAAGTATTTTAATATTAAGTATTTCACTGATTTTTTATTTATTTATTTTTTTCTGACGTGAAAGCTCCGGCGAGCCACGTAGGCGCCACATATGCTTTCCGGAAAGCCACGTCGGACTTGGCACTTAAGTGAGCCGACGAAAAAAAATTAGCAGTAAAGTGAGCGCCGTACACAAATATTGGCACTTATGTTGTCCTTCTGCCATTTTTAGGCTATTTTTAGTTTAATTTTAACTTTTTTGAAAAAATTAACTATTTTAATGTTAAAACGTCCACGTGGCGTTGATGTGGATTGAATTTCAAAAGGAAAATTGCCACGTGGACGCCATCTGGACACAGAAATTTTAAAAAAATGCCACGTATATTGTTTGGCCGGAATTGACACTTAACTAATCATTTTTGGCCGGAATTGGCACTAATGTGATCGCCGTACACAAATATTGGCACTTAAGTGAGCCGGCAAAAAAAATTAGCACTAAAGTGAGCGCCGTACACAAATATTGACACTTCAAGTGTCCTTTTGCCCAAGTTCATAGGTTAATTCAGAAGTGGTCAAGAGCAACATCAAAGATGACATCAGAATGTAATTGTGCACAATTCAACTAATCCCAAATAAGGCACAAAGAGATTAAGGGATATAGAATTTTGCATAGAGAGTTTACACTGGTTCGGTATTTTTAAGCTTACATCCACTTCTTCACACTGATAACTAATCAATTTTTGAGTCAATAGACTTCCCATCTAACACTATCTCACTTGGATATGAACCTCTAAATATTACAGTATTTGGATCAAGAACATATGAAGGATGTTGAGACCTTCTTGACTTAGGAATTGTAGATTCTGAACTCTCTTATTCTCTACAGCCTTGAGGTATTTCATACTCTTCAACCTTCAAACTAGTCGTTGCAAAGTATCTAGAGGATCACTCTCCAAGCTTCCCGTTTCGATAAGATTGTATACAAATGATTTCGTAACCCGTTGAAAAGAAATAATCTCCTTTTAGATCTGATCGCCCATAGAATCATGATCTGGGTTTCTAAAGATGAAATACTTCGTAGATAAGTCATCTTTCAAGATGAGATTGTATACAAATGATTTCGTAACCTGTTGAGAAGAAAGAATCTCCTTTTAGATATGATCGCCCATAGAATCATGATCTGGATTTCTAAAGATGAAAATACTTCGTAGATAAGGCATTTTTGTCTCCCTTAATCCCTGTTGAATGATCTTTATGATAGGTAATCTCCAAGAACGAATCTAGCTCGATTTGCTAGTCATTGTGATAATTTAATACCTCATATAAATTATCTCAAAGATATATTCTAATAATCTGGTCGTTGCACTTTGAAATACTCCTCCAAAGCTTAAGCTTTGCGACAGCATCTGAGCTCCTTAAAGTAGCCTCCAAGCTTCCCAAACATATTCAATCTTGTGTAACTATTCTTTAACTATTGAATATACTTTAGGATAATCTCCAAAATAATATTTCATTGCATTAACTCAGATATTATATAATGTAAAATTATTTTGTCAACTTCAAAATCAAATAAGGTTTTTCTCAATAGGATGAGCTGTTGAACAACAACCTACATTGATGGCGGTCTCAATAACCGATCACTTGTGAGGTTTCGAAGTACCACACCCGCACGCCCGGAGCTTGGTCTCTGATTAGCTTTTGCTCGGCAAAAATGTATCAGAAGGATAAATTAAGCTTACTCAGAAAGTGCTCTCTCCTTCCACCAGAACAAGACTAAGACTAGACAATACTAACTTATTGGCGGTACATACGTGGCGGCAGTCCGACAAATGACGGTCGCCCATGCGAAGCGGTAAAGTTCACCCAGAAGCGCAAGTTACATTTCGTAACTCAAAGGAGCATTATGGCCCAAAAAGATGTGATGCAATCTCATAACAAAAAATATTCAGCAGAAAGAAAAGTAGGTGCTAGCTGACCAATTCTACTTCCTTGCCGTACACGAAAACAGTGGAAAACGTCGTAGTAGGCGTTTACTTTCCGGTTGAAACAAATGCAAACGACACCCTTGTTGACCACTCCTAGTCCTAGGTCAGTTTGACTGTGAGTTTTTTCCTTTTTGTGTTGACCATTAGTTTTTCTCATCGGAATTGCTAATACCACAGCCTTCTGCGTTTCTCTCTCTCCCTCTCTCTCTGAGAATTTTCTTTTCGATGTCCGCAACAGCTTTGTCTTCCCTCTCCAAGAAGTTAATCAAGTCCTCTGTTCTTCTCATAATCTTCAGCTGTTTGTTGCGGCAATCCGAGGCGACCAACATTCTTGTGCGTGGTCTGGACCTGAGGGACAACAAGACTTTGGTCTCGACCAATGAAGTGTTTGAGCTAGGATTCTTCAGGACTGGCGGTTCTTCCTCAAGCAACTACTACTTGGGCATTTGGATCAAGGATGATCCTTACAAGAAGCCGGTCTGGGTCGCGAATCGAGAATATCCGCTTCTTGATTCTTCTCGTTTTCTGTCCATCAGCTACGATGGGAACTTGGTGATTTCTGATAGAAGGCAGTTTCAGTATTTAGTCAATGCACTGATGTTATCTACTAGTAATAGTACAAGCGCCATATTGCTTGATTCAGGCAATTTTGTTCTGATGGAAGGCAATAACAGGGTTTGGGAAAGCTTTCACTGTCCATCAGACATATTCCTACCCGGCATGAAACTTGGGTTTTTCGATATAGGCACTGATAAGGTGAGAAACCCCTACCTAGTTTCGTGGCAGAGCCCATCTGTTCCCTCCACCGGTTCGTTTGTTCTCACTCTACTCGGAAAGAATAAGACCCAATTCGGAGTTTGGCACCGCGACGAGGTTTTTCGACAGATCGGTTACTATGATGGTCGGAGATTCAGATTCCTATTAACATCTCGCTCAATGACTACAATTTCACTTATGTGTCTAGCATTTCTGAGATTTACGTAAGTTTTGCTACTAGGGGAAATGACAGTTTTTCCTGGTTCGTTATATCCCCATCAGGCGAAATTCAGGCTTTCTCAAAGATTGGGAAGGAAATTTCATTAGTGTATAGTACGATATGTGCAAATACTTCATCTAATAATGCTACTGACTGTTATATCGAGAAGCCGCCCTTGTGTGCAGATGGTAATAACTTTTCGAGGACAGAAGGGTTCATGCTAAATTCTAATGTTTTCAATGAATTCGATGGTCTGGGCATAAGTGACTGCGAAATAATGTGTCGGAGTAATTGCTCCTGCACTGCTTTCGCTTCGTATAATGATGACGGCACCGGATGTCAGTTTTACTACAGAGATATAGAGTTCACTATGGGTGAAACTGGCCAAGGAAACAGAACCATGTTTTCTCGTGGCAATTTCACTAAAACAACTTATCTGCTTCCAAGGGATTCTGGTAGGTTTGGTAACTTATTCAATAATTTTCATCTGCATGGATCCTCAGATTTTATCTAAAACATCAAGTAACCCCGTTGACTTCTAAAACAAGGATTACAAGATTATTATGTGCGATTGCGTTGAATAGCTTAGCCTAAATAAGTAAGTGAGTGATGAAATGTTGATGCTTACATCCCGTACTTTCGGCCTCCATTAGTCACACATATCTACTGAAGTTCACAACTATATTGATCCGTCAATTGCAATAGAATCAAACCTTACACAAAAAAAGGTTCGAATCAGAGTATGTCGCATGAATTTTTCCTTGAACATGTGATAATTCAGTTTTATTTTCAGGTCATCGCAGAAAGAGGCTGCTGTGGCTGACACTAACCATTTCCCTAGTTGTATTCATCATTTCAGCTTTAGTTGTTATCTCAAGATGGAAAAGTCTCACCTGCATAGGTACTGATCTAATCATAAGTAAAAATATTGGTTCTTTTCTGTTTTCGAATCATTTCTCACTGAATAGCTTGATTCTTGAAGCGGCATGGAATGAGAAAGGAAAAAACATGAAAAGGAGCCTGGAGTTGTTCCTGATGCAACTGGAGTCTGATTCATTGGATAATCGAGACAGCCACACTAGTAAACTAAAATCTATCAGAAAGAGAGATCGTGAGCTACCGATTCTTGGCTTTTCGTGTGTGTCAGTGGCCACAAATAATTTTTCCCCAGCAAATGAATTGGGTGAGGGTGGTTTTGGGCCCGTTTACAAGGTTATTCGTCAGTCAGTAATGCAATGCTGTTACGACAATGCGGAAACTAAAACGAAATTGAGACAGATGAGAAGAACGGAACACCAAGATTTACGTGGAAACCCTTGCGGGAAAAACCACGGGAGAGAGGAGAAGCAAAATCCACTATGAGAATTAGGGATTACAAAAGAGGCAACGTAAACTTCTCTATCTGACAGTTTGAGAAAAGAGCAATATTTATAGTATTACCCATCAAACCCTAATGTTGGCCCATGGCCCATAACTTAAGCCTATTACCTATTCAAGGCATACATAACAAATCTCCACCTTGACTTGAATTCCCAAGTAGACATAAGTATTAAGTCAATCTTCTCCTCCCACCAGTATAGAACTTAGCTGCTGCAAACATTAACCAAATCCAAGCAGTGCTTGAATTTAGTGAAGGGCAATGACTTTGTCAACATATCAGCTGGGTTGTCTTCTGTACCAATCTTCAAGTCCTTAATGTAGCCATCAGCAAGAACGTCTCGAATATAATGATACCGCACATCAATGTGCTTTGTTCTCTCATGATACATCTGATCTTTAGTAAGATGTATAGCACTCTAACTATCGCAATGCACAACAATCACATCATCATCCACACTGAGCTCTCGAAATAAGCATCTTAACCATATAGCATCCTTGATTGCCTCTATAATAGCCATATATTCTGCCTCTGTAGTAAACAAAGCAATTGTATGCTGCAAAGAAGCTTTCCAACTGACTGCACAACCCCCAACAGTAAATATGTACCATGTCAAAAACCTCCTTTTATCAAGGTCGCCAGCATAATCAAAGTCAACATATCCAGTAAGAGTATAACAAGTTTTCTCAAACTCTAAACCATAATCTGAAGTACTCTTCGGATATCTCAAAATCCACTTCATTGCTTGCCAATGAATTTTACCTGGGCATGATAAATATCTGCTTACCATGCTAACATCATGTGATATATCAGGTCGAGTGCAAACCATAGCATACATAATGCTACCAACTGCACTAGAATATGAATATGTGACATATATTTTATTTCATCATCTGTATGTGGACATAATTCAGCTGATAATCGAAAGTAAGCAACAAGAGGAGTACTCACTGGTTTGGCATCTTTCATGCCAAAACGATCTAACACCTTCTCAATGTAGCTTTTCTGGGAAAGATACAATTTACCTCTTTTCCGATCTCGCTGAATTTCCATGCCAAGAATTGTCTTCGCAGAACCTAAATCCTTCATATCAAATTCAGCGCCCAACCGTGCCTTCAAATTATGTATATCAAATTTATCTTTTGCTGCAATCGACATGTCATCAACGTATAACAGCAGATAAATATAAGATCCATTTAGAAGTTTGCACAGATATACACAACTGTCATATTTGCTTCTATAATAGCCAAGTTGCACCATAAAAGAATCAAATCTTTTATACCACTGTCTAGGTGATTGCTTCAAGCCATATATAGATCTTTTCAATAAACATACATGATCTTCCTTACCTTCAAACTGAAAACCCTATGGTTAACCCATATAGATTTTCTCTTCAAGTTCACCATGCAAGAAAGCTGTTTTCACATCGAGTTGTTCCAACTCTAAATCATGCATAGTAACTAACGCAAGAAAAACCCGAATAGAGCTGTGTTTAACGACGGGTGAAAACACATCATTAAAATCAACTCCCTCAATCTGATTATAGCCCTTAGCGACTAGACGTGCTTTAAATCTAATATCTTCAACTTTAGGAATACCTTCCTTTCTTTTGAAAACCCACTTGCAACACACAATCTTCTTTCCTTTTGGTGGTTTGACAAGCTCCCAAGTTTGATTCTTTTCAAGAGATTACATCTCTTCATTCATAGCAACTAACCACTTTGATGAATCTTTGTAGGAAATAGCTTCCTTGTACGTTTTAGGCTCAGCATATTCTATCGACTCTGCAGCTGAAAGAGCATAAACAACAAAATCTAAGTATTCATACATCTGTGGAGGTTTCACTGTTCTTCTCGGTCTATCTTTGGCTATGGACTAACTCTCTTCTTCAGATTCTTCATTCTCAATATTATCAGTCACTGACTGAACTGGTTGTGAAGAAGATATTTCAAACTCCACATTCTTTGGTGCACTTTGCAGATTTTCCTGGCAAGTATCTAATGATTTCTTGACAGGATGAAGCATAGCAGACTCATCAAAAGTAACATCTCTGCTAATCATAATCTTAGATGAATCAAAACACCAAAACCTATAACCTTTTACACCAGAAGCATAACCAAGAAAAATGCATTTTTTCGCTCTAGGATCTAGTTTTCCTTCACTAACATGTGCATATGCTGGATATCTAAAAATTCTAAGAGAAGAATAATCAACAGGTTTACCTGACCATACCTCCTCAGGTGTCTTGTTCTTAATATGTATGCAAGGAGAACGATTTATTAACCAACAAGCAGTATTGACTGCTTCAGCCTAGAATTCCTTGCCCAAACCAGCTTTAGACAACATGCACCTTGTTCTTTTTAATAGGGTTCTGTTGATACGTTCTGCAATACCATTCTGCTGCGGTGTATACACTGTAGTATGATGCCTCACAATTCCTTCGTTCCTGTAAAACTCCTTAAATTTACCTCCACAAAATTCTAGCCCATTATATGTTCTCAGCCGCTTGATTTTCTTACCGCTCTGCTTCTCAATTAATGTTTTTCATTGCTTAAAAGTAACAAAAACATCACTTTTTGCCTTGAGAAAAAATACCCAAACTTTTCTTGAAAAATCATCAATAAAAGTGAGTACATACCTGGAACCAAAGCCTTTCGATGGAACTCTAGCAGGCCCCCAAAGGTCAGAATGAATGTAATCCAGAGTACCCTTTGTGCTGTGAATTCCTGTTTTGAAACTGACTCTTTTCTATTTCCCAAAAACACAATGTTCACAGAAATCCAGTTTTTCAATTTTCTGACTACACAAGAGACCTCTTTTACTTAGCTCCTTCATCCCTCTAATACTCATATGGCCTAGTCTCATATGCCATAATTTTGTATTATCCGAATCGTCATATCAGAAGAGACCGCAGCTGAACCAGTAACAGTAGAGACTTGCAGCTGATACAAGTACCAATTTTAAGCCATTTCATCAACAAAAGTGAGCCTCTCATAATTTTCAGAACTCCACCCTCAACAGTAAATCTACAATCATTCGCGTCAAGTGTACCCAGAGAGATTAGATTTTTCCTCAAATCAGGCACATGTCTGACATTATCTAAAGTTCTGATCATGCCATCATGCATCTTAATATTAACAGTGCCAATCCCAATAGCTTTGCATCTAGCATTATTGCCCATGAGAATAACTCCATCATCATATTATTTATACGTAGAGAACCAATCTCGACAAGGACACGTATGATATGAGCAGCTTGAATCAAGAATCCAACTATCACAGAATTTATCTTTATTATCTGCAAGCAATAGTCAATCTTCATTTTCTTCTTTAGCAACATCAGCTCGAGTAGGATTTTCGTTTCGCCTATGCTGTCTATTCTGATAGTTGCGATTGTTATGACGATTGACATTCCCGTGATTTTGTTTATTCGAATTATTTTCTCTCTGCTCATTTGCCTTCTATTTTAGGCAATTTATCTTGATATGCCCTGGAGACTTACAATAGTTGCAAATCATATCTCTATGCTTAGACTTTGACCTGCTCCTGCCACTATTTCTTCTCTCAATAGATCTTCCTCGAGCGACTAAACCAGCCCCATGATTATTACCACCATCAGAAGTCAATTCTGTATCGAGTTTCTGCTTGTTTAGCAGACTAATCTTGACATCTTCAAAATCAATAGTTTCTCTACTAACAATCATGGTCTCTCTAAAATTCTTATAAGAGGGAGGAAGTGAAATTAGCAACAAAAGAGCTTGATCCCCATCTTCAATCTTAACATCAATGCTTCTTAATTCAGCGATAAGAGCATTGAACTCAGAAATATGTGATTTGAGAGAAGTACATTTAGCCATGTGAAAAGTGAAGAGTCATTGCTTGAGCCTCAATCGATTAGTGAGAGACTTTGTCAGGAAAATACTCTCCAATTTCATCCATAAACCTGCAGCTGTTTTTTGATTTAGTACCCCCTGCAAAAATTCGTTCGTGAGGCACAACTGAATAGTGGACAAAGCTTTCTGATCCAATTCTTCCCATGCTTCATCTGACGGTTCCGGCTTTTTCCCTTTAGTAAACAAAGTTTTATTCAAACCCTGCTGCGTAAGAATGGCTAACATACGAACCTGCCATAGGTTGAAATTGCCGCTCCCATCAAACTTTTCAATATCGAATTTCGTTGATGAACTCGAAGCCATAACTTATTCCAAGTCGAAGAATGGGGGCTGGTTTGATGCGGAGAATTTGGTGAGGTCAAAACAGCACATTGGTGAGTCTTGTCCAAATTGGCAGTAGCGAATTCACGTCCCAAGTCAGAGAAGTGGAAGCTCCAATAATTGAACGGGATGAATTCTTTCTTGAGAAAAAGAAAGCTGTTCACCAATATTGCTGTTGTTGTGAAGGTAGGGTAGCAACGTGTCACAGTGTAGCCTTGAAGATAGTGGTCCAAAATTCGATAGTGCTTCAAAATTTGATTTGCTCCTGAAGAAGACTCCAATTCTGATCTGCGTGGGCCTGATCGTTATCTGCTCCAAATTCGATCGAGAAGCTCTAATTGGATGGTGATGCAACGTGGCACAATGCAGCTCCAAATCTGATAGTGCTCGAAAGAAAGAAAAAAAAAGGTGCAGCCTTGAAGAATTGAGAAGCTGGGACGATCAATTGTCTCGTGACAAGGACTGCACGTGATGTTGACCGAGAAGCTCTCAGGGACGTGGACGATTCGTCCAAAAAATCGAAGAAGGTGACTGAAGTCAGCTGGGATGTCCGCCGAATTCACAGAATTCACCGACATCCAAATCGATGAAATCCAAATTGACGAAATCCAAATTCCCGAACTCTCGTGTCTCTCTTTCGTCGACGGATGAATCTTGCGCTCTGATACCAGTTTGTTACGACAATGCGGAAACTAAAACGAAATTGAGATAGATGAGAAGAACGGAACACCAAGATTTATGTGGAAACCCTTGCGAGAAAAATCACGGGAGAGAAGAGAAAGAAAATCCACTATGAGAATTAGGGATTACAAAAGAGGCAACGTAAGCTTCTCTATCTGATAGTTTGAAAAAAGAGCAATATTTATAGTATTACTCCTCAAACCCCAATGTTGGCCCCATAACTTAAGCATATTACATATTCAAGGCATACATAACAAATGCAAATGCTTTTTCTTCTCATTGTTTTGATCCTAGTCTTCTCGAGTATAAACATGAAAATGTCCTAATTCAAGTTGTTGCAGTTTCCTACATACAATATCTCAGACTAAATCGCCCTAGTTTCTAATGCAGGGTACGTTGTTGGGGCATGAAATTGCTGTCAAGCGACTTTCTAGGAAGTCTGGACAAGGACCAGAGGAGTTCAAGAATGAGGTTCAGTTAGTTTCTAAGCTCCAGCACAGGAACCTTGTCAGGTTGCTGGGTTGTTGCATCGAGAGAGAAGAGAAAATCTTGATTTACGAGTACATGGCTAACAAAAGCTTGGATTCCTTTCTTTTTGGTATGTCATAAATTTTCTGATTGATTGGTGGTATAAATCATGCATCCTTTGTGATTTAGACTGAATAATATCGGCGCAGATCCTCAAAAGAAGCCGCTTCTAGAATGGAAGAGACGCTTGTTTATCATCCAAGGAGTAGCTCAAGGACTTCTTTATCTGCACCAGTATTCTAGATTAAGGATAATCCTTCGTGATCTGAAGACCAGCAACATTTTGTTAGATAAAGATATGAACCCTAAAATAGCTGACTTTGGGATGGCAAGAATTTTCGGAGAAAATCAGGTGCGGGCAAAGACAACTAGGGTCGTTGGGACATAGTAAGTGTCTTAAGACACCACAAACATGTTCCTCATGTACTTTTTCCTAAATGGCTAATCAACTGTTCTGCTGCAGTGGTTATATGTCTCCAGAGTATGCCGTGCACGGCCTTTTCTCTACTAAGTCTGATGTATTCAGCTTTGGAGTGATTATGCTGGAGATCATTAGCGGAAGAAAGAACACAACCTTCACTCATTTGGATCGCTCTCTAAACATGCTAGGATACGTAAGTTGCAATGTTTTTAGCCTGGCATTATGAAATACATACGCAAATAGCCTAAAATTTTTTTGTACACAATCCATGAGCTGACTTCAAGATGTTGTATTTTATTTTTTAGGCTTGGGAATCGTGAAAATCTGGACAAGGGAGGGAGTTAATGGATCTTGTATCAGCCGAGCCGCCTTTCTTGAGAGAATTTTCTCTGTGCCTACACATTGCGCTGTTGTGCGTACAAGAGCGTCCAAAAGATAGACCAGACATGTCGAATGTTGTTTCAATGCTGAGTAATGGGAGTTCCAATATGCCTTCACCGAAACAAGCAACGTTTTCTTCACAAGTAGGGTATCGTGGTTCGCAAGAGCACCAAGATTGCTTGTCTAGCGAGATAAACTATTCCACGGTGGAAGCAAGGTAGCAGTCAAATTCGAAGACAAGATTCTTGTACAGAAAATTGTGTATACAGCATGATGCGGAATCTATTAGTAATACGTTTTTGGACCGATTGGACCGGCAAAAATTCAATCGTAAGGTGAAACGATGATGCGACTAGAACCGGCGGATTCGAAAACGGCATCGAATTGAGCTCAAATTCGGTCGGCTGAAGCGAAACAGCATGATGATCAATACTCACTGCCTATGGCTGTGAACTGCGATGTATTTCGGCAATTCAGGGTCGTTTAGATGGGTTTTTTTAATTATTTTAGTATTTTTGAATTTAATTTTATTTTAGTGGTATTTTGTAATTTTGCGATTTAGATGTCATTAGAGTTGACACCTTATATAAGCTTGTTTTAAGGATTTTTGGTAGACAAAATATATTTTTTTGATATTGAATTTCGAGATTTCTTTCTCAAGCAAGATTTGCTTGTTCTTTCTTCGTTGAACGCTGCATCAGGTGGTATCAAAGCCTATGGTGACTGGCGGTGGTCTTCGTGACGATGATCAGGAGACTGGAGCCCCAATCCTTGGGGACAACGCGCTGCAACGTTTGGAGCATTGTTTAATGGAGTGGCTGAATCAACGATTCGATCAAAGATTTCGACGCATCGAAGAACTATTTGATGCATTGGCAGATCGATTTGAAGGTTTCGGCGTTGATGTGAATCGAAATCAGCAGAATGACAGAAGGTCGGGTGTAGATCTTGCTTGCGGTGACCCTGTCGATAGGCTTGTTTCTTTCACTCGATTATGAGCAGATTATGTTCCAGCAATACCAACGTTGCCAGCAAGGCAATCGGACTGGATATGAGTATACGGAGAAATTTATGAGATTCGGTCCGTAGCGTCTACCAATTTCGCCATATCCCCTTTATTTATGCTGAAATCCTGCGGAGCAGAATAATCTGTCGGAAACGGAGGGACATCAAGTATCCAGATATCTCGATGGCTTGAAGCCCTTCATTCGAGATAAAATTGGGGTACAATTTTTATGAAATATGTATGAAGCCAATAATATGGCAATGAAGTCAGAATTGATGTAGCAAGAGAAGGGAAAAAGAGGCTACGATAATTACAGAGGTAGCAGTTCGAGTTGTTCGATGGAGAAGAACGGCTTCAACAATCGCTATAATTCAGGGCGAAATCAATGATAAGATAGTATAAAGGCGCCCTATAAATGAGGCTAGGGATAAGGGGTCGCAACCACAGAAAACTGTGAACCAGAATCCTTATCCTAAACCAGCGGCGATTAAGTGCTACAGGTGTAATCAGCATGGGCACTGCTTTAATGAACGCCCCCTAAGGAAGACAGTTAAATGTAGCTGCTAGAGAAGAGGAGGAAGATGGATATTGCTGTGAGCCAGATGGAGAGGAAGGATGTTTTGAAGATGATGAAGATGAGGAGATAAACTGTGTGGTGCGTAGGATGATGTTAACCCCAAAATTGGAGGATGATTCGTAGCGCCATCAGTTATTCCGAACTAGATGCACCATTCTGGAAAGATCTTCACTATGATCATTGATAGTGGGAGCTTGGAAAACATTATCGAGAATGAGGTAGTGAAGAAGCTGGGAATACCTGTGGAGAAACATCATAATCCCTATACGTTGGGATGGATTAAGTTTGGAGCTGAAAACATTCAGGTGACGGAGCGATGCAAGATTCCATTCTCCATCGGTACGTATCACGATGAGCTGTATTGTGATGTGGTAGATATGGATGTATGCCACGTGTTGTTTGGGAGGCCGTGGCAATTTGATATGGATGCTCAAAATTCGAGAAGGAGCAACCAGTATAATCTGGTGAAAGATGGCATGAAGTATACGTTGTTGCCCTTGAAGAACAAAGGAAAACAAGCTGCATGTAATAATTTCCTTACTCTTACAAGAAAATTTGAATCTGAAATTAAGGAGATCAGGGAAATTCATGTGCTGGTAGTGAAACAAGCAATTGAGACAGAGGCTGAATTACAAGTGGAGGAGCAGCCTGAAGCAGTTAGGCCTTTATTGAAGGAATTTAGTGAGTTGATGCCTGACGACATTCTAGATGGGTTACGTCCTATGCGCGATATTCAGCACCATATAAATTTAATTCCTAGTGCTAGTCTACCTAATCTTCCACACTACAGGATGCGTCCTAAGGAGAGTGAGGTTCTACAGGAGAAGGTGAAAAAGTTGTTGCGTAAGGGGCATATTCAAGATAGCATGAGCCCATATAATATTCTTGCTTTATTAACACCTAAAAAAGATGGGAGTTGGAGGATGTGTGTGGATAGCATAGCTATTAATAAGATAACAATGGGTTATAAGTTTACAATTCCGAGATTGAATGACATGCTGGATAGGTTGCATGGAGCGAAGTGGTTTACGAAGCTTGATTTGAAGAACGGGTATCATCAAATTCATATTCGTCTTGGAGATGAGTAGAAGATAGCTTTCAAAATAAAAGATGGACTGTACGAGTGGTTAGTTATGCCATTTGGGCTTTCTAATGCTCCGAGCACTTTCAAGCGGCTTATGAATCAGGTTATGAAATCTTGTATTGGCAAATTCGTCGTAGTTTATTTCGATGATATTCTGATTTATAGTAAGACTGAGGAGGATCGTTTGATGCACTTGAGAGAAGTGTTGACAGCTTTGAAGACTAGTAAGCTGTATGTTAATTTTAAGAAATGTAGTTTTCTAACTAATAAGCTGTTATTCTTGGGATTTATTATCATTGCTAAGGGAATAGAGGTGGATGAGGCGAAGGTGAAAGCCATCAGAGAGTGGCCTACTCCTAAAACAGTTTCTAAAATTAGGAGTTTTCATGGGTTGTCAACCTTTTATAGGAGATTTATTAAGAATTTTAGTACTATCGCAGCCCCGATTACATAATGTATGAAGAAATGTAGATTTCTGTGGGGAGAAGAAGCCGAGAATAGTTTTACTAGTCTAAAGAAAAAATTATGTACTGCGCATGTTCTTGCTTTATCTAACTTTGATAAGCTGTTTGAGCTAGATTGTGATGCCAATGGAGTGGGTACAAAAGCTGTTTTGTCTCGGGAGCGCATGGCAATTTGCTTTTTCAGTGAGAAGCTTAGTGATGCGAGACAGAAGTAGAGCACTTATGACAAAGAATTTACTCTGTTGTAAGAGCTTTGAAGACATGGAAGCATTATCTGATTGGGAAAGAATTCATGTTTTATTTTGACCATGGAGTTTTGAAGTACTTGAATAGTCAGAAGAGGATCAGTAAAGATATGCATGCGTATTGGTGTCAGTTTTTACAAAAATTTCCTTTCAGGTTGCAGCACAAATCTGGTGTGCATAATGTTATAGTAGATGCGTTGAGAAAGAGAGCTGGCTTGCTGGTTACATTGAGCCAGGACATTCTGGGGTTCGAACAATTGAGAGACTATTATGCAAGCGATGAAGATTTTGGGCAGATTTGGGAGACATGTGTTGCTGGTCAACCCGTACAATAGTTCTATATTTTGGATGGTTATCTAATGCATGGCAATCAACTTTGCCTTCCTCAGACCTCATTACGAGAGAAAGTAATTCGTGATTTGCATGATGGTGGGTTGGCTGCACATCTGAGTCGAGATAAAACTATTGCTGCAGTCCGGGAGCGATTTTACTGGCCCCAATTTCGTAAAGATATTAGCAGTTGTGTGCAGAAATGTTATGTTTGCCAAACTGCTAAGGGGTAATCTAAGAATACATGTTTATATATGCCTTTATCTGTTCTTGGCAATATATGGGAAGATCTGTCAATAGATTTTGTGCTTGGCTTGCCACGAACGCAAAGAGGCGTGGATTCTGTTTTTGTTGTAGTTGACATATTTTCCAAAATGGCACACTTCATTCCTTGTTGGAAGACTTTTGATGCCTAGCACAACTCATCCTCAAACTGATAGCCAGATAGATGTGGTCAATAGAACTATAAGCAACTTAATTCGAAGTCTTTGCGGAGATAAGCCGAAGCAGTGGGATGTTGCTTTATCGCAGGCGGAGTTTGCTTATAATAATGCAGTTCATAGTTTTATTAGTAGGTTGCCTTTTCTATCGTCTATACAAAGGCGCCTCAACATACTTTGGATTTGATTCAATTGCCCAGGCAAGCAGACAAGAGTGTTGCTACGGACCATATGGCTAAGCAGATTGTCAAGGTGGATCAGGAAGTGAAGCAGAAGTTGGAAGCGGCTAATCAGAAGTACAAGGCTGCGGCAGATAAACACAGGCGTAAGCAGATGTTTATAGTAGGCGATCAAGTCATGGTCTTTCTTCGTAAAGAGCGGTTACCAGCTAGATCTTATAACAAATTGCAGCAGAAGAAATACGGGCCTTATTCTGTCAGCAGAAAGATCAACGATAATGCCTATGTTATTGATCTTCCACCAAGCATTGGCATATCCAACACCTTCAATGTTGCTGATTTATCACTATTACATGAGTCCACGGAGCCGTTGTATTCAGATTCTGATTCTCACTCGAGGATGAGTTCTTCTTAAGTGGAGGAGAATGATGCAGAATCTATTAGTAATGCGTTTTTAGACCGATTGGACAGGCGAAAATCCAATCGGAAGGCGAAACGATGATCTGACTAGAACCGGCGGACTAGAAAACGGCATTAGATCAGCTCAAATTCGATCGACTGAAGCGAAACAGGGTGCTGATTAATATTCATTACCTTTGGCTATGAACTGCGATGGATTTCTGCAATTCAGGGTCGTTTAGATGGGTTTTTCAATTATTTTAGTTTTTTTGGATTTAATTTTATTTGTGGTATTTTCGTAATTGTTGCAATTGTTTTTTTACTGACCAACTTTTCTTACTTTGTCGTGCTAGGAAATAGTAGGAAATCACATTTAGGGCGCAAATGACAATCATTTTGTTCCCGAGAACATTTGATTATTATTATTATTATTATTATTATTATTATTATTATTATTATTTAAAATAAAAAAAATAAGTTCTAAGTGCGCCTAATAATCGCGCAATTGCTTGCCCACCCGCACGAGGGTATATTAAGGTATTGCCCACTTGCCCATTTCTTTATTCGAAAAACTATAATAGTCTTTTAATTAATAAAATGACTCCCATTCTTCCATCTCTTATGTGAGATAAAAGAAAAAACACTTTAGTTTGTTAAAAAAAAAATCAACACATCTTAAGCACAAGAATATCAGCTTACGAATGAATCGAAGGTCATACTTACGCCATTAGCATTTAAACCTCAAACCCATGTGATCCTTGAACCACTAAAAGTCGACATGACACACAAGTTGTCACGTTATTTAGTATGAATCGCTTACTAAAACTTACATATGACACGATTATCTTGACTTTATGGATCAAACAATAAGTAATAAGGGCACGCCAAAGTATGAACTGAACACAAGGTATCTTCGTTAGGATAAGAATATTATGAGTATCATAACTTTCATACAGTGCTCACTCGAGGGTTATGATTTTATTTTTGCTCACTTAAATGACACGTCGAGTAAAATCGATCATTTGAATGCCATCTTTGGCAAATCATCCCACGTGAATTTTTTTACTTAGTTATTCGTTCCGTCGTGGAACTTTTAAAATTTAACGAAAGTCCTATGTCGAAATTTTTGTCCAACAGAAAGATGACATTTTTTCTTTGCTTTTTCTTTCGGTGTTGACGAGGGTCATCGGCGACCATCACCGACCATGAAGGCCTCACCCAGACTGGATGAGGGCTGCCTTGCCCCCTACTGGCTATGGGCGAGGTGGCCCTCGCTTATAGCTGGCGAGGCTGCAAAGGCCTTTGCGGCCTCTCCGGTCACGGGCGAGGGAGTAATGGCCTTGCCCAGTTTGGGCAAGGCCTTTTCGAATGGCGAGGGTCGTTGGTGACCCTTGCCAGTCCAGGAAAGAAAGTGATGCGAAAAAGGAAAAAAATTACAAAAATTGTTCACCTTAGTGTTAGTGGTGCCATATAGAATGACCAACATCTAAGTCGAATTTTCTTGCGACGCAAATCCCCAATGGCACATTGATCAGTTTTTCAAATTTGTGGCACTTAACTTAGTGAAAAAAAGTAATGGCACTCAATCCAACCCCCTATAAAATAGACACTCCTACTGTTCTTATCCGTGTCTCTGCTCATGCAAGATGTCAAAGGTCAAATTTATGTCTCAAGCTATTTCAATTAACCTCATACCCTTGTTATCCTCGGACCACTGAAAGTTGCTGTGAAGACCTTGTCTTTTTTTTAGTAGTCTGTCCAATTTTGAGAATCGATGAACAAGTAGAATTACATCGAGATTACACTTTTAAGTAGTTTTCTTATCTTTAGGTTTATCTCCAGCTCATTAAGATTTTAGTTGATAATATTTCTTTTCTAGTAGTTATCCGATTGAGAAAACAAGGGCGCGCATGATAACAAGGAATAGGTCTGGAATAGAAATCCACTTGATAACGCAATTTCATTTTTTAAAAAAAATTTCGACCAAATGTTTACCCTATAAATATATTTGGAACATAAATGAGAAGTACTTTTCTATTTCTGGAACAGAAGAAGAAATAAACACTCTTCTCCTTGTCGGTCCTGGGCTAGCTTCCACCATTCGCTGGCTGCTGGTCGTGAGGAGATCGAATGTTGAAGAAGAGGGCATTGTTGGGTGAATCGGAAATGAAGTTGGATGAGATAGAGAGGAGGGAAATATTTTTTTCGCCTTTTGAAAAAACTCGGACTTTGCTAACAATTCATAGGCCTTGAGGTCTTCCAAATTTAGCTCATGTTGCTGTTATTTCTGTGAATCGGCTTCGAACTTGCTAAGTTTAGTGCATGGCAATTAATTTGTGTGTTTTCAACCCTGACTGCTTCCCCTAGAGCTCCGACCTGATGGCCCCAGTGAACGGCCAGAGACCCGCCGCGTCAGCCAAGAGTCATTATATTAATATCCAGTTTCTACCAAATAATAGATATGATATAAAGATATCCGACATTAAATCCAAAGTTTATCAAATGGCAGATTGGGTATGATTAAATGTCTGGATTTCTTATCTTATTCTATCAAGTCCTATCCTGACTATAAATTCGGGCGACCAAATGCAGCCTAAGGATCCCATCACATTGCAGCAATGGCCAACAATTATGTCAATGGGTCTCCCATTGAGAAAACCAGCTTGGTTGTGCCCGACCATAGGCTGGCGATGGCGAAATGTTGCTCTCGCAGAACGAAACGTTCCATACATTGACATTTTTTTTTCTTTTTTGCAAAACTACTATTCTTCTTCCTTGTTTTCTGCGAAATGGATTAAGATTAGATTTCAGATATGCATCAAACAGAGGGTGCAAAAGCCGGAGCTAAGGCGGCTGTTCTGGTGGGAATATTAACAGCCATCCCAACCGTGAGTCTTTGCTTTGTTCGTTTTGTCGGGGTTCCTTTCTTGATAAGATATCTGATCTAAATTTTGCTCGATTTCTTTGACAGAAACTTTTATCCAATTCAAGGGAGTCTTCATGGTACTTGTTGTCAATATGTACGTGCTTAACCATGCAGTTGGCTAGTGCAAAGATGCTTCCTTGGGCAAGAGCAAATCTCAAACACACAGCTCAAGCACTCATTATCTCAACAGGTGATTAGACTCAGCTAGGTATTTGACAGACCGATAATGATCAATAACTGTGTCTCGTAAATGTTCATGTAATATTAGACAAAAACATGTGTATATAATAGACCATATGTGGCGATTATCTGACAGGACTGCTTAAGTTCTAATGGCAGTTGCTGGAGCAGCTTATTTCATAGCTGCTGACAACACTGTCTTGGCCACGGCTAGGCGGAACTCCTTCAAGCAACTCTCTAACATTGAAGCGTGAACTCAAAAAACTAGACAAGAAGCTAATATGGCTTCCATTTCGACCCAACTTGTATCTGAGTGAACTAGAAAGCACAGCACCATCTTGTCTCACCTCAAAAAATAAGGATGGGTTCTTCTGCTTCTTCCTGAAAATGGATCTAGTTCACATTTTATATAAGAATGGAGAGTATCAGTATGAACTCAGCAATTTACTAAAATTTACAATTACCAAATGTTATCCCTATCCCAATGTGCTCATTACCAACAATCCTTACATGAGCAATTACCATCTCTAAAATGGTGGAAGCGGTTACGGTCCCGTGCAATTATCTCCCTATTGAAAATCTTCGAAATGAGCTTTGTCGCCGAATGGCAGTTTCTGCAGACTCGAAGGTTCTTGGTGATCCTGATGGTTGTCCGTGGCTTAGTGCTGATCAGCCCAAACGCAATCGCCAGCTTCTCGCTGTGGTGACTTAGTGCGCACTCCTTCCACTCTTCATCCATGTCGTAAAGCACCTCCTTTGTGTCTGGCACAAACCCAGTCATTTCCAAAAGCTTGTCTATTTCGTCCAACATCATGTATATGTCTTTGCTCTGAGGATGTGTTTTGTCGCCCACGAGGAACTCATGAACCACACTATCTACTTCTATAGATGTAGATCCAGGAACCTTCTTCATTCCCTCATCATTCAGTTTGGTTCTTATTCTCGCCACATCGTCCCACCTACCAGCTTTTGCATAAACGTTAGATGAGAGCACGTAAGCACCAGGATTATCGGGCTCCAGTTCGAAAAGATGCTGAGCAAAAATTTCACCCAACTTGACTTGTCCATGAGCTCGGCAAGCTTCTAGCAGAGAACCCCAAATAGCACCATCTGGTTTCACATTCATCGATTCTATGAGGGCCTCCACTTCATCAAACAATCCATTTCTACCCAAGAGATCTACGACACATCCATAATGCTGCAATTTAGGGGTTATTTTATAGTCTTGGATCATCGAACTAAAATAACTCCTTCCAAGTTCAAACGAACCTGCATGATTACAGGCAGATAAAACACCAACAAATGTGATATCATCTGGCTTGAGCCCTTCACTGACCATTCTCGAGAAAAGGCCGAGGGCCTTCTCTACTTCCCCATGGATGGCCAATCCAGAGATCATAGCGTTCCAAGAAGACAAGCTTTTACTATCCATGCCATTAAAAACTTGTTCTGCTGCCTTCACGTTTCCGCACTTTGCATACATGTCAATGAGACTGGTAAATAGAGCGGTGCTTATTGAACTATTGAAGTTCTTGTTTATGTAAGTGTGAATCCATTTTCCAAGATCGAGTGCGCATAAGCAAGCACAAGATGGGAGAACATTTAAGAATGTGACATCATTAGGCTCCACATTAGATTTTAACATTTCCCTAAACAGAACCAATGACTCTTCGTAACGATTCATATGAGTGTGACCACCAATCATAACATTCCACGAAATCACATCCTTCTGCGGCATACCATCAAACAACCCTTGAGCTGTTTCTACATCCCCACACTTCAAGTACATGTCAACAAGGGCATTGACAAGCCGTAAATTCGACCCCATCCCATGATCCTCTACCCAATGATGGATCCACTTCCCTAATTCGACTGAACCTGACTGAGCACAAGCAGAGAGAACAGTAACCATTGTACTCTCATTCGGCATCACACTTGCCTCCTGCATTCCCCTAAATGTTTCTATCGCCTCCTCAAATTGGCCACGTTCACTATACCCTGCAATCATAGCATTCCATGACACCACATCTCTCACCGGAATATCCTCAAACAGCTCCTTGGCTTCATTCATTTGACCACTAGATGCATAACCAGTCAACAAAGCTGTATAAGACACGGCGTCTCTGTACGAGCTTTTCTCGAACACCAGACGGGCACTGTCCAATTCACCGCTTTGAGCATACATACTAATAAGCGAAGTGTGCACAAAGGCATCAGACTCAAGTCCTAGCTTTAAAACATGCGAATGAATCTGTTTCCCTTCATGGATCAGCCCAGCTTTCGCGCAAGACTTCAACAGGAAAGGGAAAGTATAAGAATTTGGCATCGCCCGACTTAACAACATTCGAACATAAAATTCTACCGCTAAACCCGGGGTATCGCTCAAACAATGCCCTCTGATTATAGTGTTCCAAATCAACTGATTCGGCTCCTCGATGGATTCAAAGAGCGATACGGCATACGACAGGTCCCCGGAGGGCGAGACAGCGCAAAACTCGACGAGCTTGCTGAGCGCGAACTGGGTATTGTGGAGGCCGGATTTTATGATTCGGGAGTGGATTTGCCGGAGCTGTTGGAGGCTCTTGCACTTGGAGAGCAGTGACAGAGATGGGTGTGTTTGGAGGAGCTTGTACGGTGGATCAGAAGAAGGTAGGACATGGAAGTTGAATGGCGAAGCTGAGGGAGCGATAGGCGAAGCGAGCATTTTCTCGGTCTTCTGGACTGTGACGGAGGAGGACAAGAGGATGAAAAAGGAGATAGATATTTTGAATAACAGTTGGTGAATTATCGAGTTAACGTCTAGTACCCGTCAGAATTTTGCGGGCCTGGGGATTTCGGCCCGACTACAGGCCCGATCCTCATGAGAGAATTTTGGCCCGAGTCAGATTGGATCGGTTTGATCTGTTCAATTGAAGTCGCCACCACTAACTTTCATGTTGTGATTTCTTTTTGGGTGGAAAAAAGGGAAAAAGTCACATTTTCATACGATGATGACCCGATATTTGCCAATTGGACCATTAGCAGCAACATCTCAAAAAATCACCCGCAACACCACAATTGTGCCCAATATATGATTTCATCTATAAAATCATGATCCATGCCTCTTTTTATGTTAAAGTCCATTCGTACTAAAATCGACCGCTAGTAATTGTAATGTCGAGATAGGAAAAGAAAATGCGAGAGGCGAAGGAGTAAATAAAAAAAAATTAAAATAGACGGTTTTGCTTATTAAGTTTCGTAAGGTAACCAATTTTCTGTCGCGCTTCTATTTCCTGCAACAATTTGCCGGGTCTCTATAATGAATTCATTAGTAGTTCATTTGTCATTGTTTAGCATAGTGATCTTCAAACCGTAGATGTTGGATTTGGTTGAAAGAGCTGGCTGGCAATTACCAAATTCGGAAATTCTGTGAAGCCGTCGAAAGAACTTGACATTAAGATTGCCATTGAGGTCGCATCACATGTGATTGACACCGATCGCCGCGCCTCGACCGCGAGAGAAAGGAAATCGAAACGAAAATCTCATTACAAACAGCAGAGTCGTGAAATAGAAAATTAGTAGCTTTGTTATTTGAATCGCTCAAGATAGCTTCTTCATGTGGATTTTTCTATCCCATGCAATACCCTCCTGGACCTCCAAAACTGATGGTGTAGCCAAATCCAATGTATTTCTTAACGCGGCGATGGTTTTTCAAGCTATAAACATTGGATTTATCCACCCATTCTGTCGTTTTATCCGACGGACGCAGAGATTTGCCATCCGATCGAATCCAATGAAGTCATCGAAAGAAGGTGGCATGCCTGAAATTACCATCTGGCCGGTGGCCACTTCCCATCGGTGGACAGATCCCGTCGCTTCCGGCTAATCCAATTCCTCCCCAAGCTGTGTGTAGTGAGCCATTGCGCAGATATAAAAATAGTTCCTTCGGCCAGTAGCCTACTTTAATCGATGCCGGGAGCACAACCAACCACCAATTCCCAGTGTTTCGATCCTGCTTAAAAAGAAATATTGATAATAAGTGCCAATGGAAAAAAATGCAAAGATTAATTTCACTAGTTTAATTCAATAGACTTTGTGATATCGCTAAAATTATCTAACATGGATGCAATGATTGATCATATGCTTACATGGACAACTTTCAGTGGGGTAGAATGATAGCGAAAATTTTAACTTTAAGAACTAAACTATTAGTGGCTAAATATCTTAGCAAAAAATCATTGTCTTAAGCACCTTGAAGAAGATCAAACATACCTGTTCAATATCGATTGCAAGCTCATGTTGAGCTCCCCCATAAGTTGAAGTGGGTTCTAATGGAAAGCCGGGGGTTACATCCCTACTGACCTGGACGAAGCCTGGACATAGTGTTGGGAAAATAACTTCGTATGGGATTAACAACAGAATCAGACTTTGAGGCGTGTAAGACACTTTCTTTAAGGATTTATTTGCCCCACAAGGTTGCTAATGGTCTCGGCAAATATCCTTCAGGATACAACAAAGTCTCACGAGAATAGCAGATAGCAATTCTGATAAATCTCCAGGATCTCTCAAGGGAAACAATCGGAAACGATGGCTGTGTATCTTTTGAGAAAACGAAAAAACTTGAAGTTCAGAAGCAATATCAGAAAATTGAACAAATCACTCAATATATAAAACTTGAAAGAAGACAACACTTCATGTCTCAAAAAGTACCATTCAATCACAACTATTCGTTTCCAAAAGTTGTTAATTTCAGACACCACTTCATGTCTGAAGTGCAGTTGATTTGGACACAACTCTTCGTTGTCCAAAATTAGTTTATTCGGACACAACTTTTCATTGTCCGAAAAACTGCCACTTCTGAAAAATTGCAACTCTTGGACATAAACAGTTAATTGAATTTCGAAAAAATTAAATTCAATAATTGCAACGTCTACGTGAAACAGTCGCACTGTTTCGGTTGTAATCAAAAAATTATTTTAATTATAAATTCGAAAAGTAAAATAAATTGATCGTTGATTAGTGCCATTAATTACTCGCGACCGCGCAAGCGTGCAAAGTGCTAAGTGCGCCAAATAATCGCGCCAAAATCGCGCAATTACACGCGCACCCGCACGCGGGTATGGTGGGGACTAGCCCATTTACCCATTTCTCTTTATTTGAAAAGCTATAACAGCCTTCCAATTAATAAAGAGACTTTCTCTCTCCCTTGCATCCTATGTGGGATACAAAAAAGGCACTATTTTGTTTTGTTTTTCAAACAAACAACAACAATCCCCCACTTTGTTTGTAAAACAAATTTGTAAAATAAAATTTCTCAAAAATACAGCCAAAATTTCCATGAGATCAATATACATACGTGAAGGTCTCTTTCGAGTTAAACCTTCATTTAGTGCAAGTATCTCAAAACTCTATCAGAGTGACAAATAGCTGTTGGCTTTAAATTTGCTACTCTATATAATAGAATCGGACATACCGCACATATACGAATCTCTTGTCTCAACGAGAAGTTCATATTTACTCAGCACTATTATGGCCTTGTGCTTGTACCTGTTTCATGAGCTCTCTAGAAAGCAACCCCAACTTTCGTAAGAAGCGGCACCACTTCTAAGCCCATATAGGTGAAGTATTACCACGTGTTTCTGTTACTAACAAACACGTTACTAAATCGTATTATACTTCATTAAGAGTATAACTCAGCCTCTTAACTGTAACAGACAATACTGACTTCTCATGTCCGGGCTAATGCCAGTATAAAACAATCACTTTCAGTAATTTGTTTTTACCCATTAAACCTTGTAACTAGTGATATGCTAGTATTAGGTCGGGTTACCATTACTGGTGATTTTAAGTAAAGGGTTTCAGCCCCATTTCATTTGAAGTCACCTTTACCACATCTCTTGATAGAGCCTTTGTAAAGGGATCGGCTAGATTCTTACTTGACCTCACGTAAACAATTGTTAGGGTACCATTCTGAATCAATTGTTTCACGTACTCATGTCTAAGACTGATATGTCTAGACTTTCCATTATAAGTGCTACTATAAGCTCTTGCTAACGTAGCCTGACTATCACAATGAATAGAAATAGGAGGCATAGGATTGGGCCATAGTTTAATGTCCAACAACAAATTTCTAATCCACTCAGCCTCTTTTCCAGTTGCCGCTAAAGCAATAAATTCCGATTCCATAGTTGAGTGAGTTATGCATGTCTGTTTCTTGCTCGCCCAAGATACAGCACATCCACCTAAAGTAAAGATCCATCCAGAAGTGGAATATTTATCTCCCACACTAGAAATCCAACTGGCATCGGTGTATCCTTCTAATACAGCCGGATAATTATTATAGAACAATCCCAAATTTTTAGTTCTCTTAAGATAACCAAAAATTCTGGTAATGGCATTCCAATGTTCTATACTTGGATTACTAGTATATCTACTCAACTTACATACGGAAAAGGCAATATCAGGTCTAGTACAATGCATCGCATACATTAAAGACCCTATAGCACTAGCATATTCAAGTTGTGCTATTGCTCTACCAGTATTGTAATTTAATTTATTACTGGGATCAAACGGAGTAGTTACTTCTTTGAAACCAAGATGTTTAAATTTACTTAACATTTTCTCAATATAATGACATTGGTTCAAAGAATAACCCCCACTATGTTTTTTAACTTTGATACCTAAGATAGTATCTACTTCTCCCAAATCTTTCATTTTAAAATTTGAAGTTAGATACTTCTTAGTCTCAGTGATTCCAGTCATATTAGTTCCAAAGATAAGCATATCATCAACGTATAGACAAACTAGAACACCATAGTCTTTAGTGAATTTAGAATAAATACACTTATCAGCACTATTATGCTTGAAACCATTGGATAATATGACTGAATCAAATTTCTCATGCCACTGCTTCGGTGCTTGCTTAAGCCCATAAAGAGATTTAATCAATTTACATACTTTCTCCTCATTTCGAGGAAGAACAAAACCCTCTGGTTGTTCCATGTAAATTTCCTCATTTAAATCTCCATTTAAGAAGGCAGTTTTGACATCCATTTGATGAACACAGAGATCGTAAATGGATGCTAGAGCAAAAAGAATTCGAATAGATGTTATACGTGCTACAGGAGCATAAGTATCAAAATAATCTATTCCTTCTTTTTGTCTATATCCCTTAGCCACTAACCTAGCCTTAAAGGCTTGGATGGTACCATCAGAATTGTATTTTCTTCTAAATACCCATTTGCACCCAATTGGTTTAGATCCTCTTGGTAAGTCTGCTAATACCCAAGTATTGTTGGACATGATCGAGTCCATTTCATCATCTATAGCTTCTTTCCAAAAAGAAGCATCTCTAGAAGACATAGCATCACTAAAACTTTTAGGATCGTCTTCTAAATTTAATACTAAAGGGTATTTATTTACCACTTTATTGTCTCTGTCTCCTTCAACGAGGAAAACATGGGTAATAAAGTTTGGACCAAAATCCTTTGATTTTCTTGCTCTAGTACTTCTCCTTGGTCCAATCACGTCATCAGAATCATTTGTTATTTTCTTATGAGAATCTACGTATGTTTCTATAGGTTCTGAATTATTCGTATCTTGCGTTTGAGCATTATTCTCAAAATTTTCAGAATCCGTAGAACATTTATTCTCAAAGAACTCGACATCTCTTGATTCTACAATGACATTTGAATCTAAATCAAGAAGCCTATATGCTTTGCTATTTTCAGCATACCCAAGAAATACACTTTTCATGGCTCTAGGACCAAGTTTTGTTCTCTTAGGATCTGGTACTCGGTAGTATGCCAAACACCCCCACACTTTAAGATGTGACAAGTTCGGTTTTCTACCTTTCCAAACTTCATATGGACTAATGTTATTTTTCTTGGATGGTATTCTGTTATGAATATAACATGCAGCAAGCAATGCTTCACCCCATAAATTAATTGGTAGCTTTGAATTAGAAAGCATACAATTAATCATTTCTCCAAGAGATCTATTTTTTCTTTCAGCCAAACCATTCTGCTGTGGAGTATATGGTGCTGAAGTTTGATGAATAATACCATGTTCTTCACAAAAGGCTGAAAAATCATTTAGGAAATATTCTCCGCCTCTATCTGAACGTAGAACTTTAATTTTCCTTTCTAATTGATTTTCCACTTCAGCCTTATATTTCTTAAACATAGTAAACGCCTCATCTTTTGATCTTAGGAGGTAGACATATAAATATCTACTGCAGTCATCCACAAAGGTAATGAAATACCTTTTACCACCACGTGTTAACATGCCATTGAATTCACATATATCGCTATGTACCAAATCTAATAAATTCGAATTTCTATTAACACTAGGAAATGGTCTTTTTGTCAACTTGGACTTAGCACAGATTTCACATTTGTCTAATTCACCATCAAAACTTATCAAATCTGATTTTTTCATATTCTTTAAATAACGAAAATTTAAATGTGCTAATCTACTATGCCATAAATGAGGGGTATCAACAACATAAGCAGAAGAGACGATATTATTATTGATACTTAGTTGATACATGCCTTCATTGGAGTAACCCTTTCCCACAAACAGTCCATTCTTCGACAGGATAACCTTGTCGGACTCAAATAAAACCCGAAATCCCCTCTTACAAAGCAAATCAACAGAAATCAGATTTCTCTTGATTTCGGGTACAAATAGTACATTAACAAGGTAAACCTTCTTTCCAGAAGTAAAGTCTAAAGCAACTGTGCCTTTGCCAGCGACCTTTGCAAGAACTTTATTTGCCATCTCGACCTCTTGGAGATGAGCTTCAACAGTTTCTTCGAAGTGTCTGAACATTGATCGATCCTTGCATATGTGCACTGTTGCACCAGAATCTATCCACCAAGAAGATTCGATAGAAGCAGAATTAATCTCAGAAATCATGGCCACAGAATCCTTAATTTCATCAGAAATGTCCAAGTTCGAAAACTTGGTTGAAACCATGGCCACGTAGTTCTCTTCAACCATATTTGCATCTGCCTTAACTGTTGAAGTGTTCTTGTCCTTGAATGTACTCTTGCGGTGCCTGCACTCCTTTGCATAGTGACCCTCCTTGCCACAAACAAAGCAACTACCCTTTTTCTTCTTCTGTGGCTTCTTAAAATTCTGCCCTCTCTTGCGTTTCAAATTCTGGTGGGTTTTGGATTGAAATCCATTTCCCTCCACAGCATTTACTTTGGTATCATACGAAACAGATTTATCACGTAAACGTGACTCTTCCTCAATGCGAAGATGTTTCTGAATTTGTTCCAAAGTGATATCCTCAGATTTATGCAGCATCCTTTTTCCATAATCTTTCCAACTCGGAGGCAATTTTGCTATAATTTCCCCAACTTGAAAAGATTCAGGAATTTCTATCTTGAGAGCACGAATTTTATTGACCAGTACTTGTAATTCGTGGACTTGCTCCAACAGGGGTTTAGAATCAATGAACTTGAAGTCAAAATACTTAGCGATCAGATATTTGTTCGTACCTTGCTCTTCTGCTTTATACTTGAAGTCGAGCGCGTTCCATATTTCTCTAGCAGATTTCATCTCAGTGAACAAGTCATAGAGACGATCGGATAACGTGTTCAATATGTGGCCTCGACAAAGCAATTCGTCCTCTTCACGTTTCTTCCTCTCCTTGTTGACTCTCTCAACATCTTGTGCACTAGGCTCTCCTCCTGCAGTGGTAGGCACTGGATCCTCTATGGGCATCAAATCGGGGTCGAGGATATAGGATATCTTCAGGGCAGTGAGGAGAAACATCATCTTGTCTTTCCAACGAGCGAAGTTGTTGCCATCGAATCGGTCCAGTTTCACCATGTCCTGGTTCATGACTTTGATGGATTCTGACTCCATTGTTGTGCGAATAAATCCTTAAAATTGTTGGGAAAATAACTTCGTATGGGATTAACAACAGAATCAGACTTTGAGGCGTGTAAGACACTTTCTTTAAGGATTTATTTGCCCCACAAGGTTGCTAATGGTCTCGGCAAATATCCTTCAGGATACAACAAAGTCTCACGAGAATAGCAAATAGCAATTCTGATAAATCTCCAGGATCTCTCAAGGGAAACAATCGGAAACGATGGCTGTGTATCTTTTGAGAAAACGAAAAAACTTGAAGTTCAGAAGCAATATCAGAAAATTGAACAAATCACTCAATATATAAAACTTGAAAGAAGACAACACTTCATGTCTCAAAAAGTACCATTCAATCACAACTATTCGTTTCCAAAAGTTGTTAATTTCAGACACCACTTCATGTCTGAAGTGCAGTTGATTTGGACACAACTCTTCGTTGTCCAAAATTAGTTTATTCGGACACAACTTTTCATTGTCCGAAAAACTGCCACTTCTGAAAAATTGCAACTCTTGGACATAAACAGTTAATTGAATTTCGAAAAAATTAAATTCAATAATTGCAACGTCTACGTGAAACAGTCGCACTGTTTCGGTTGTAATCAAAAAATTATTTTAATTATAAATTCGAAAAGTAAAATAAATTGATCGTTGATTAGTGCCATTAATTACTCGCGACCGCGCAAGCGTGCAAAGTGCTAAGTGCGCCAAATAATCGCGCCAAAATCGCGCAATTACACGCGCACCCGCACGCGGGTATGGTGGGGACTAGCCCATTTACCCATTTCTCTTTATTTGAAAAGCTATAACAGCCTTCCAATTAATAAAGAGACTTTCTCTCTCCCTTGCATCCTATGTGGGATACAAAAAAGGCACTATTTTGTTTTGTTTTTCAAACAAACAACAACAATCCCCCACTTTGTTTGTAAAACAAATTTGTAAAATAAAATTTCTCAAAAATACAGCCAAAATTTCCATGAGATCAATATACATACGTGAAGGTCTCTTTCGAGTTAAACCTTCATTTAGTGCAAGTATCTCAAAACTCTATCAGAGTGACAAATAGCTGTTGGCTTTAAATTTGCTACTCTATATAATAGAATCGGACATACCGCACATATACGAATCTCTTGTCTCAACGAGAAGTTCATATTTACTCAGCACTATTATGGCCTTGTGCTTGTACCTGTTTCATGAGCTCTCTAGAAAGCAACCCCAACTTTCGTAAGAAGCGGCACCACTTCTAAGCCCATATAGGTGAAGTATTACCACGTGTTTCTGTTACTAACAAACACGTTACTAAATCGTATTATACTTCATTAAGAGTATAACTCAGCCTCTTAACTGTAACAGACAATACTGACTTCTCATGTCCGGGCTAATGCCAGTATAAAACAATCACTTTCAGTAATTTGTTTTTACCCATTAAACCTTGTAACTAGTGATATGCTAGTATTAGGTCGGGTTACCATTACTGGTGATTTTAAGTAAAGGGTTTCAGCCCCATTTCATTTGAAGTCACCTTTACCACATCTCTTGATAGAGCCTTTGTAAAGGGATCGGCTAGATTCTTACTTGACCTCACGTAAACAATTGTTAGGGTACCATTCTGAATCAATTGTTTCACGTACTCATGTCTAAGACTGATATGTCTAGACTTTCCATTATAAGTGCTACTATAAGCTCTTGCTAACGTAGCCTGACTATCACAATGAATAGAAATAGGAGGCATAGGATTGGGCCATAGTTTAATGTCCAACAACAAATTTCTAATCCACTCAGCCTCTTTTCCAGTTGCCGCTAAAGCAATAAATTCCGATTCCATAGTTGAGTGAGTTATGCATGTCTGTTTCTTGCTCGCCCAAGATACAGCACATCCACCTAAAGTAAAGATCCATCCAGAAGTGGAATATTTATCTCCCACACTAGAAATCCAACTGGCATCGGTGTATCCTTCTAATACAGCCGGATAATTATTATAGAACAATCCCAAATTTTTAGTTCTCTTAAGATAACCAAAAATTCTGGTAATGGCATTCCAATGTTCTATACTTGGATTACTAGTATATCTACTCAACTTACATACGGAAAAGGCAATATCAGGTCTAGTACAATGCATCGCATACATTAAAGACCCTATAGCACTAGCATATTCAAGTTGTGCTATTGCTCTACCAGTATTGTAATTTAATTTATTACTGGGATCAAACGGAGTAGTTACTTCTTTGAAACCAAGATGTTTAAATTTACTTAACATTTTCTCAATATAATGACATTGGTTCAAAGAATAACCCCCACTATGTTTTTTAACTTTGATACCTAAGATAGTATCTACTTCTCCCAAATCTTTCATTTTAAAATTTGAAGTTAGATACTTCTTAGTCCCAGTGATTCCAGTCATATTAGTTCCAAAGATAAGCATATCATCAACGTATAGACAAACTAGAACACCATAGTCTTTAGTGAATTTAGAATAAATACACTTATCAGCACTATTATGCTTGAAACCATTGGATAATATGACTGAATCAAATTTCTCATGCCACTGCTTCGGTGCTTGCTTAAGCCCATAAAGAGATTTAATCAATTTACATACTTTCTCCTCATTTCGAGGAAGAACAAAACCCTCTGGTTGTTCCATGTAAATTTCCTCATTTAAATCTCCATTTAAGAAGGCAGTTTTGACATCCATTTGATGAACACAGAGATCGTAAATGGATGCTAGAGCAAAAAGAATTCGAATAGATGTTATACGTGCTACAGGAGCATAAGTATCAAAATAATCTATTCCTTCTTTTTGTCTATATCCCTTAGCCACTAACCTAGCCTTAAAGGCTTGGATGGTACCATCAGAATTGTATTTTCTTCTAAATACCCATTTGCACCCAATTGGTTTAGATCCTCTTGGTAAGTCTGCTAATACCCAAGTATTGTTGGACATGATCGAGTCCATTTCATCATCTATAGCTTCTTTCCAAAAAGAAGCATCTCTAGAAGACATAGCATCACTAAAACTTTTAGGATCGTCTTCTAAATTTAATACTAAAGGGTATTTATTTACCACTTTATTGTCTCTGTCTCCTTCAACGAGGAAAACATGGGTAATAAAGTTTGGACCAAAATCCTTTGATTTTCTTGCTCTAGTACTTCTCCTTGGTCCAATCACGTCATCAGAATCATTTGTTATTTTCTTATGAGAATCTACGTATGTTTCTATAGGTTCTGAATTATTCGTATCTTGCGTTTGAGCATTATTCTCAAAATTTTCAGAATCCGTAGAACATTTATTCTCAAAGAACTCGACATCTCTTGATTCTACAATGACATTTGAATCTAAATCAAGAAGCCTATATGCTTTGCTATTTTCAGCATACCCAAGAAATACACTTTTCATGGCTCTAGGACCAAGTTTTGTTCTCTTAGGATCTGGTACTCGGTAGTATGCCAAACACCCCCACACTTTAAGATGTGACAAGTTCGGTTTTCTACCTTTCCAAACTTCATATGGACTAATGTTATTTTTCTTGGATGGTATTCTGTTATGAATATAACATGCAGCAAGCAATGCTTCACCCCATAAATTAATTGGTAGCTTTGAATTAGAAAGCATACAATTAATCATTTCTCCAAGAGATCTATTTTTTCTTTCAGCCAAACCATTCTGCTGTGGAGTATATGGTGCTGAAGTTTGATGAATAATACCATGTTCTTCACAAAAGGCTGAAAAATCATTTAGGAAATATTCTCCGCCTCTATCTGAACGTAGAACTTTAATTTTCCTTTCTAATTGATTTTCCACTTCAGCCTTATATTTCTTAAACATAGTAAACGCCTCATCTTTTGATCTTAGGAGGTAGACATATAAATATCTACTGCAGTCATCCACAAAGGTAATGAAATACCTTTTACCACCACGTGTTAACATGCCATTGAATTCACATATATCGCTATGTACCAAATCTAATAAATTCGAATTTCTATTAACACTAGGAAATGGTCTTTTTGTCAACTTGGACTTAGCACAGATTTCACATTTGTCTAATTCACCATCAAAACTTATCAAATCTGATTTTTTCATATTCTTTAAATAACGAAAATTTAAATGTGCTAATCTACTATGCCATAAATGAGGGGTATCAACAACATAAGCAGAAGAGACGATATTATTATTGATACTTAGTTCATACATGCCTTCATTGGAGTAACCCTTTCCCACAAACAGTCCATTCTTCGACAGGATAACCTTGTCGGACTCAAATAAAACCCGAAATCCCCTCTTACAAAGCAAATCAACAGAAATCAGATTTCTCTTGATTTCGGGTACAAATAGTACATTAACAAGGTAAACCTTCTTTCCAGAAGTAAAGTCTAAAGCAACTGTGCCTTTGCCAGCGACCTTTGCAAGAACTTTATTTGCCATCTCGACCTCTTGGAGATGAGCTTCAACAGTTTCTTCGAAGTGTCTGAACATTGATCGATCCTTGCATATGTGCACTGTTGCACCAGAATCTATCCACCAAGAAGATTCGATAGAAGCAGAATTAATCTCAGAAATCATGGCCACAGAATCCTTAATTTCATCAGAAATGTCCAAGTTCGAAAACTTGGTTGAAACCATGGCCACGTAGTTCTCTTCAACCATATTTGCATCTGCCTTAACTGTTGAAGTGTTCTTGTCCTTGAATGTACTCTTGCGGTGCCTGCACTCCTTTGCATAGTGACCCTCCTTGCCACAAACAAAGCAACTACCCTTTTTCTTCTTCTGTGGCTTCTTAAAATTCTGCCCTCTCTTGCGTTTCAAATTCTGGTGGGTTTTGGATTGAAATCCATTTCCCTCCACAGCATTTACTTTGGTATCATACGAAACAGATTTATCACGTAAACGTGACTCTTCCTCAATGCGAAGATGTTTCTGAATTTGTTCCAAAGTGATATCCTCAGATTTATGCAGCATCCTTTTTCCATAATCTTTCCAACTCGGAGGCAATTTTGCTATAATTGCCCCAACTTGAAAAGATTCAGGAATTTCTATCTTGAGAGCACGAATTTTATTGACCAGTACTTGTAATTCGTGGACTTGCTCCAACAGGGGTTTAGAATCAATGAACTTGAAGTCAAAATACTTAGCGATCAGATATTTGTTCGTACCTTGCTCTTCTGCTTTATACTTGAAGTCGAGCGCGTTCCATATTTCTCTAGCAGATTTCATCTCAGTGAACAAGTCATAGAGACGATCGGATAACGTGTTCAATATGTGGCCTCGACAAAGCAATTCGTCCTCTTCACGTTTCTTCCTCTCCTTGTTGACTCTCTCAACATCTTGTGCACTAGGCTCTCCTCCTGCAGTGGTAGGCACTGGATCCTCTATGGGCATCAAATCGGGGTCGAGGATATAGGATATCTTCAGGGCAGTGAGGAGAAACATCATCTTGACTTTCCAACGAGCGAAGTTGTTGCCATCGAATCGGTCCAGTTTCACCATGTCCTGGTTCATGACTTTGATGGATTCTGACTCCATTGTTGTGCGAATAAATCCTTAAAATTGTTGGGAAAATAACTTCGTATGGGATTAACAACAGAATCAGACTTTGAGGCGTGTAAGACACTTTCTTTAAGGATTTATTTGCCCCACAAGGTTGCTAATGGTCTCGGCAAATATCCTTCAGGATACAACAAAGTCTCACGAGAATAGCAAATAGCAATTCTGATAAATCTCCAGGATCTCTCAAGGGAAACAATCGGAAACGATGGCTGTGTATCTTTTGAGAAAACGAAAAAACTTGAAGTTCAGAAGCAATATCAGAAAATTGAACAAATCACTCAATATATAAAACTTGAAAGAAGACAACACTTCATGTCTCAAAAAGTACCATTCAATCACAACTATTCGTTTCCAAAAGTTGTTAATTTCAGACACCACTTCATGTCTGAAGTGCAGTTGATTTGGACACAACTCTTCGTTGTCCAAAATTAGTTTATTCGGACACAACTTTTCATTGTCCGAAAAACTGCCACTTCTGAAAAATTGCAACTCTTGGACATAAACAGTTAATTGAATTTCGAAAAAATTAAATTCAATAATTGCAACGTCTACGTGAAACAGTCGCACTGTTTCGGTTGTAATCAAAAAATTATTTTAATTATAAATTCGAAAAGTAAAATAAATTGATCGTTGATTAGTGCCATTAATTACTCGCGACCGCGCAAGCGTGCAAAGTGCTAAGTGCGCCAAATAATCGCGCCAAAATCGCGCAATTACACGCGCACCCGCACGCGGGTATGGTGGGGACTAGCCCATTTACCCATTTCTCTTTATTTGAAAAGCTATAACAGCCTTCCAATTAATAAAGAGACTTTCTCTCTCCCTTGCATCCTATGTGGGATACAAAAAAGGCACTATTTTGTTTTGTTTTTCAAACAAACAACAACAATCCCCCACTTTGTTTGTAAAACAAATTTGTAAAATAAAATTTCTCAAAAATACAGCCAAAATTTCCATGAGATCAATATACATACGTGAAGGTCTCTTTCGAGTTAAACCTTCATTTAGTGCAAGTATCTCAAAACTCTATCAGAGTGACAAATAGCTGTTGGCTTTAAATTTGCTACTCTATATAATAGAATCGGACATACCGCACATATACGAATCTCTTGTCTCAACGAGAAGTTCATATTTACTCAGCACTATTATGGCCTTGTGCTTGTACCTGTTTCATGAGCTCTCTAGAAAGCAACCCCAACTTTCGTAAGAAGCGGCACCACTTCTAAGCCCATATAGGTGAAGTATTACCACGTGTTTCTGTTACTAACAAACACGTTACTAAATCGTATTATACTTCATTAAGAGTATAACTCAGCCTCTTAACTGTAACAGACAATACTGACTTCTCATGTCCGGGCTAATGCCAGTATAAAACAATCACTTTCAGTAATTTGTTTTTACCCATTAAACCTTGTAACTAGTGATATGCTAGTATTAGGTCGGGTTACCATTACTGGTGATTTTAAGTAAAGGGTTTCAGCCCCATTTCATTTGAAGTCACCTTTACCACATCTCTTGATAGAGCCTTTGTAAAGGGATCGGCTAGATTCTTACTTGACCTCACGTAAACAATTGTTAGGGTACCATTCTGAATCAATTGTTTCACGTACTCATGTCTAAGACTGATATGTCTAGACTTTCCATTATAAGTGCTACTATAAGCTCTTGCTAACGTAGCCTGACTATCACAATGAATAGAAATAGGAGGCATAGGATTGGGCCATAGTTTAATGTCCAACAACAAATTTCTAATCCACTCAGCCTCTTTTCCAGTTGCCGCTAAAGCAATAAATTCCGATTCCATAGTTGAGTGAGTTATGCATGTCTGTTTCTTGCTCGCCCAAGATACAGCACATCCACCTAAAGTAAAGATCCATCCAGAAGTGGAATATTTATCTCCCACACTAGAAATCCAACTGGCATCGGTGTATCCTTCTAATACAGCCGGATAATTATTATAGAACAATCCCAAATTTTTAGTTCTCTTAAGATAACCAAAAATTCTGGTAATGGCATTCCAATGTTCTATACTTGGATTACTAGTATATCTACTCAACTTACATACGGAAAAGGCAATATCAGGTCTAGTACAATGCATCGCATACATTAAAGACCCTATAGCACTAGCATATTCAAGTTGTGCTATTGCTCTACCAGTATTGTAATTTAATTTATTACTGGGATCAAACGGAGTAGTTACTTCTTTGAAACCAAGATGTTTAAATTTACTTAACATTTTCTCAATATAATGACATTGGTTCAAAGAATAACCCCCACTATGTTTTTTAACTTTGATACCTAAGATAGTATCTACTTCTCCCAAATCTTTCATTTTAAAATTTGAAGTTAGATACTTCTTAGTCCCAGTGATTCCAGTCATATTAGTTCCAAAGATAAGCATATCATCAACGTATAGACAAACTAGAACACCATAGTCTTTAGTGAATTTAGAATAAATACACTTATCAGCACTATTATGCTTGAAACCATTGGATAATATGACTGAATCAAATTTCTCATGCCACTGCTTCGGTGCTTGCTTAAGCCCATAAAGAGATTTAATCAATTTACATACTTTCTCCTCATTTCGAGGAAGAACAAAACCCTCTGGTTGTTCCATGTAAATTTCCTCATTTAAATCTCCATTTAAGAAGGCAGTTTTGACATCCATTTGATGAACACAGAGATCGTAAATGGATGCTAGAGCAAAAAGAATTCGAATAGATGTTATACGTGCTACAGGAGCATAAGTATCAAAATAATCTATTCCTTCTTTTTGTCTATATCCCTTAGCCACTAACCTAGCCTTAAAGGCTTGGATGGTACCATCAGAATTGTATTTTCTTCTAAATACCCATTTGCACCCAATTGGTTTAGATCCTCTTGGTAAGTCTGCTAATACCCAAGTATTGTTGGACATGATCGAGTCCATTTCATCATCTATAGCTTCTTTCCAAAAAGAAGCATCTCTAGAAGACATAGCATCACTAAAACTTTTAGGATCGTCTTCTAAATTTAATACTAAAGGGTATTTATTTACCACTTTATTGTCTCTGTCTCCTTCAACGAGGAAAACATGGGTAATAAAGTTTGGACCAAAATCCTTTGATTTTCTTGCTCTAGTACTTCTCCTTGGTCCAATCACGTCATCAGAATCATTTGTTATTTTCTTATGAGAATCTACGTATGTTTCTATAGGTTCTGAATTATTCGTATCTTGCGTTTGAGCATTATTCTCAAAATTTTCAGAATCCGTAGAACATTTATTCTCAAAGAACTCGACATCTCTTGATTCTACAATGACATTTGAATCTAAATCAAGAAGCCTATATGCTTTGCTATTTTCAGCATACCCAAGAAATACACTTTTCATGGCTCTAGGACCAAGTTTTGTTCTCTTAGGATCTGGTACTCGGTAGTATGCCAAACACCCCCACACTTTAAGATGTGACAAGTTCGGTTTTCTACCTTTCCAAACTTCATATGGACTAATGTTATTTTTCTTGGATGGTATTCTGTTATGAATATAACATGCAGCAAGCAATGCTTCACCCCATAAATTAATTGGTAGCTTTGAATTAGAAAGCATACAATTAATCATTTCTCCAAGAGATCTATTTTTTCTTTCAGCCAAACCATTCTGCTGTGGAGTATATGGTGCTGAAGTTTGATGAATAATACCATGTTCTTCACAAAAGGCTGAAAAATCATTTAGGAAATATTCTCCGCCTCTATCTGAACGTAGAACTTTAATTTTCCTTTCTAATTGATTTTCCACTTCAGCCTTATATTTCTTAAACATAGTAAACGCCTCATCTTTTGATCTTAGGAGGTAGACATATAAATATCTACTGCAGTCATCCACAAAGGTAATGAAATACCTTTTACCACCACGTGTTAACATGCCATTGAATTCACATATATCGCTATGTACCAAATCTAATAAATTCGAATTTCTATTAACACTAGGAAATGGTCTTTTTGTCAACTTGGACTTAGCACAGATTTCACATTTGTCTAATTCACCATCAAAACTTATCAAATCTGATTTTTTCATATTCTTTAAATAACGAAAATTTAAATGTGCTAATCTACTATGCCATAAATGAGGGGTATCAACAACATAAGCAGAAGAGACGATATTATTATTGATACTTAGTTCATACATGCCTTCATTGGAGTAACCCTTTCCCACAAACAGTCCATTCTTCGACAGGATAACCTTGTCGGACTCAAATAAAACCCGAAATCCCCTCTTACAAAGCAAATCAACAGAAATCAGATTTCTCTTGATTTCGGGTACAAATAGTACATTAACAAGGTAAACCTTCTTTCCAGAAGTAAAGTCTAAAGCAACTGTGCCTTTGCCAGCGACCTTTGCAAGAACTTTATTTGCCATCTCGACCTCTTGGAGATGAGCTTCAACAGTTTCTTCGAAGTGTCTGAACATTGATCGATCCTTGCATATGTGCACTGTTGCACCAGAATCTATCCACCAAGAAGATTCGATAGAAGCAGAATTAATCTCAGAAATCATGGCCACAGAATCCTTAATTTCATCAGAAATGTCCAAGTTCGAAAACTTGGTTGAAACCATGGCCACGTAGTTCTCTTCAACCATATTTGCATCTGCCTTAACTGTTGAAGTGTTCTTGTCCTTGAATGTACTCTTGCGGTGCCTGCACTCCTTTGCATAGTGACCCTCCTTGCCACAAACAAAGCAACTACCCTTTTTCTTCTTCTGTGGCTTCTTAAAATTCTGCCCTCTCTTGCGTTTCAAATTCTGGTGGGTTTTGGATTGAAATCCATTTCCCTCCACAGCATTTACTTTGGTATCATACGAAACAGATTTATCACGTAAACGTGACTCTTCCTCAATGCGAAGATGTTTCTGAATTTGTTCCAAAGTGATATCCTCAGATTTATGCAGCATCCTTTTTCCATAATCTTTCCAACTCGGAGGCAATTTTGCTATAATTGCCCCAACTTGAAAAGATTCAGGAATTTCTATCTTGAGAGCACGAATTTTATTGACCAGTACTTGTAATTCGTGGACTTGCTCCAACAGGGGTTTAGAATCAATGAACTTGAAGTCAAAATACTTAGCGATCAGATATTTGTTCGTACCTTGCTCTTCTGCTTTATACTTGAAGTCGAGCGCGTTCCATATTTCTCTAGCAGATTTCATCTCAGTGAACAAGTCATAGAGACGATCGGATAACGTGTTCAATATGTGGCCTCGACAAAGCAATTCGTCCTCTTCACGTTTCTTCCTCTCCTTGTTGACTCTCTCAACATCTTGTGCACTAGGCTCTCCTCCTGCAGTGGTAGGCACTGGATCCTCTATGGGCATCAAATCGGGGTCGAGGATATAGGATATCTTCAGGGCAGTGAGGAGAAACATCATCTTGTCTTTCCAACGAGCGAAGTTGTTGCCATCGAATCGGTCCAGTTTCACCATGTCCTGGTTCATGACTTTGATGGATTCTGACTCCATTGTTGTGCGAATAAATCCTTAAAATTGTTGGGAAAATAACTTCGTATGGGATTAACAACAGAATCAGACTTTGAGGCGTGTAAGACACTTTCTTTAAGGATTTATTTGCCCCACAAGGTTGCTAATGGTCTCGGCAAATATCCTTCAGGATACAACAAAGTCTCACGAGAATAGCAAATAGCAATTCTGATAAATCTCCAGGATCTCTCAAGGGAAACAATCGGAAACGATGGCTGTGTATCTTTTGAGAAAACGAAAAAACTTGAAGTTCAGAAGCAATATCAGAAAATTGAACAAATCACTCAATATATAAAACTTGAAAGAAGACAACACTTCATGTCTCAAAAAGTACCATTCAATCACAACTATTCGTTTCCAAAAGTTGTTAATTTCAGACACCACTTCATGTCTGAAGTGCAGTTGATTTGGACACAACTCTTCGTTGTCCAAAATTAGTTTATTCGGACACAACTTTTCATTGTCCGAAAAACTGCCACTTCTGAAAAATTGCAACTCTTGGACATAAACAGTTAATTGAATTTCGAAAAAATTAAATTCAATAATTGCAACGTCTACGTGAAACAGTCGCACTGTTTCGGTTGTAATCAAAAAATTATTTTAATTATAAATTCGAAAAGTAAAATAAATTGATCGTTGATTAGTGCCATTAATTACTCGCGACCGCGCAAGCGTGCAAAGTGCTAAGTGCGCCAAATAATCGCGCCAAAATCGCGCAATTACACGCGCACCCGCACGCGGGTATGGTGGGGACTAGCCCATTTACCCATTTCTCTTTATTTGAAAAGCTATAACAGCCTTCCAATTAATAAAGAGACTTTCTCTCTCCCTTGCATCCTATGTGGGATACAAAAAAGGCACTATTTTGTTTTGTTTTTCAAACAAACAACAACAATCCCCCACTTTGTTTGTAAAACAAATTTGTAAAATAAAATTTCTCAAAAATACAGCCAAAATTTCCATGAGATCAATATACATACGTGAAGGTCTCTTTCGAGTTAAACCTTCATTTAGTGCAAGTATCTCAAAACTCTATCAGAGTGACAAATAGCTGTTGGCTTTAAATTTGCTACTCTATATAATAGAATCGGACATACCGCACATATACGAATCTCTTGTCTCAACGAGAAGTTCATATTTACTCAGCACTATTATGGCCTTGTGCTTGTACCTGTTTCATGAGCTCTCTAGAAAGCAACCCCAACTTTCGTAAGAAGCGGCACCACTTCTAAGCCCATATAGGTGAAGTATTACCACGTGTTTCTGTTACTAACAAACACGTTACTAAATCGTATTATACTTCATTAAGAGTATAACTCAGCCTCTTAACTGTAACAGACAATACTGACTTCTCATGTCCGGGCTAATGCCAGTATAAAACAATCACTTTCAGTAATTTGTTTTTACCCATTAAACCTTGTAACTAGTGATATGCTAGTATTAGGTCGGGTTACCATTACTGGTGATTTTAAGTAAAGGGTTTCAGCCCCATTTCATTTGAAGTCACCTTTACCACATCTCTTGATAGAGCCTTTGTAAAGGGATCGGCTAGATTCTTACTTGACCTCACGTAAACAATTGTTAGGGTACCATTCTGAATCAATTGTTTCACGTACTCATGTCTAAGACTGATATGTCTAGACTTTCCATTATAAGTGCTACTATAAGCTCTTGCTAACGTAGCCTGACTATCACAATGAATAGAAATAGGAGGCATAGGATTGGGCCATAGTTTAATGTCCAACAACAAATTTCTAATCCACTCAGCCTCTTTTCCAGTTGCCGCTAAAGCAATAAATTCCGATTCCATAGTTGAGTGAGTTATGCATGTCTGTTTCTTGCTCGCCCAAGATACAGCACATCCACCTAAAGTAAAGATCCATCCAGAAGTGGAATATTTATCTCCCACACTAGAAATCCAACTGGCATCGGTGTATCCTTCTAATACAGCCGGATAATTATTATAGAACAATCCCAAATTTTTAGTTCTCTTAAGATAACCAAAAATTCTGGTAATGGCATTCCAATGTTCTATACTTGGATTACTAGTATATCTACTCAACTTACATACGGAAAAGGCAATATCAGGTCTAGTACAATGCATCGCATACATTAAAGACCCTATAGCACTAGCATATTCAAGTTGTGCTATTGCTCTACCAGTATTGTAATTTAATTTATTACTGGGATCAAACGGAGTAGTTACTTCTTTGAAACCAAGATGTTTAAATTTACTTAACATTTTCTCAATATAATGACATTGGTTCAAAGAATAACCCCCACTATGTTTTTTAACTTTGATACCTAAGATAGTATCTACTTCTCCCAAATCTTTCATTTTAAAATTTGAAGTTAGATACTTCTTAGTCCCAGTGATTCCAGTCATATTAGTTCCAAAGATAAGCATATCATCAACGTATAGACAAACTAGAACACCATAGTCTTTAGTGAATTTAGAATAAATACACTTATCAGCACTATTATGCTTGAAACCATTGGATAATATGACTGAATCAAATTTCTCATGCCACTGCTTCGGTGCTTGCTTAAGCCCATAAAGAGATTTAATCAATTTACATACTTTCTCCTCATTTCGAGGAAGAACAAAACCCTCTGGTTGTTCCATGTAAATTTCCTCATTTAAATCTCCATTTAAGAAGGCAGTTTTGACATCCATTTGATGAACACAGAGATCGTAAATGGATGCTAGAGCAAAAAGAATTCGAATAGATGTTATACGTGCTACAGGAGCATAAGTATCAAAATAATCTATTCCTTCTTTTTGTCTATATCCCTTAGCCACTAACCTAGCCTTAAAGGCTTGGATGGTACCATCAGAATTGTATTTTCTTCTAAATACCCATTTGCACCCAATTGGTTTAGATCCTCTTGGTAAGTCTGCTAATACCCAAGTATTGTTGGACATGATCGAGTCCATTTCATCATCTATAGCTTCTTTCCAAAAAGAAGCATCTCTAGAAGACATAGCATCACTAAAACTTTTAGGATCGTCTTCTAAATTTAATACTAAAGGGTATTTATTTACCACTTTATTGTCTCTGTCTCCTTCAACGAGGAAAACATGGGTAATAAAGTTTGGACCAAAATCCTTTGATTTTCTTGCTCTAGTACTTCTCCTTGGTCCAATCACGTCATCAGAATCATTTGTTATTTTCTTATGAGAATCTACGTATGTTTCTATAGGTTCTGAATTATTCGTATCTTGCGTTTGAGCATTATTCTCAAAATTTTCAGAATCCGTAGAACATTTATTCTCAAAGAACTCGACATCTCTTGATTCTACAATGACATTTGAATCTAAATCAAGAAGCCTATATGCTTTGCTATTTTCAGCATACCCAAGAAATACACTTTTCATGGCTCTAGGACCAAGTTTTGTTCTCTTAGGATCTGGTACTCGGTAGTATGCCAAACACCCCCACACTTTAAGATGTGACAAGTTCGGTTTTCTACCTTTCCAAACTTCATATGGACTAATGTTATTTTTCTTGGATGGTATTCTGTTATGAATATAACATGCAGCAAGCAATGCTTCACCCCATAAATTAATTGGTAGCTTTGAATTAGAAAGCATACAATTAATCATTTCTCCAAGAGATCTATTTTTTCTTTCAGCCAAACCATTCTGCTGTGGAGTATATGGTGCTGAAGTTTGATGAATAATACCATGTTCTTCACAAAAGGCTGAAAAATCATTTAGGAAATATTCTCCGCCTCTATCTGAACGTAGAACTTTAATTTTCCTTTCTAATTGATTTTCCACTTCAGCCTTATATTTCTTAAACATAGTAAACGCCTCATCTTTTGATCTTAGGAGGTAGACATATAAATATCTACTGCAGTCATCCACAAAGGTAATGAAATACCTTTTACCACCACGTGTTAACATGCCATTGAATTCACATATATCGCTATGTACCAAATCTAATAAATTCGAATTTCTATTAACACTAGGAAATGGTCTTTTTGTCAACTTGGACTTAGCACAGATTTCACATTTGTCTAATTCACCATCAAAACTTATCAAATCTGATTTTTTCATATTCTTTAAATAACGAAAATTTAAATGTGCTAATCTACTATGCCATAAATGAGGGGTATCAACAACATAAGCAGAAGAGACGATATTATTATTGATACTTAGTTCATACATGCCTTCATTGGAGTAACCCTTTCCCACAAACAGTCCATTCTTCGACAGGATAACCTTGTCGGACTCAAATAAAACCCGAAATCCCCTCTTACAAAGCAAATCAACAGAAATCAGATTTCTCTTGATTTCGGGTACAAATAGTACATTAACAAGGTAAACCTTCTTTCCAGAAGTAAAGTCTAAAGCAACTGTGCCTTTGCCAGCGACCTTTGCAAGAACTTTATTTGCCATCTCGACCTCTTGGAGATGAGCTTCAACAGTTTCTTCGAAGTGTCTGAACATTGATCGATCCTTGCATATGTGCACTGTTGCACCAGAATCTATCCACCAAGAAGATTCGATAGAAGCAGAATTAATCTCAGAAATCATGGCCACAGAATCCTTAATTTCATCAGAAATGTCCAAGTTCGAAAACTTGGTTGAAACCATGGCCACGTAGTTCTCTTCAACCATATTTGCATCTGCCTTAACTGTTGAAGTGTTCTTGTCCTTGAATGTACTCTTGCGGTGCCTGCACTCCTTTGCATAGTGACCCTCCTTGCCACAAACAAAGCAACTACCCTTTTTCTTCTTCTGTGGCTTCTTAAAATTCTGCCCTCTCTTGCGTTTCAAATTCTGGTGGGTTTTGGATTGAAATCCATTTCCCTCCACAGCATTTACTTTGGTATCATACGAAACAGATTTATCACGTAAACGTGACTCTTCCTCAATGCGAAGATGTTTCTGAATTTGTTCCAAAGTGATATCCTCAGATTTATGCAGCATCCTTTTTCCATAATCTTTCCAACTCGGAGGCAATTTTGCTATAATTGCCCCAACTTGAAAAGATTCAGGAATTTCTATCTTGAGAGCACGAATTTTATTGACCAGTACTTGTAATTCGTGGACTTGCTCCAACAGGGGTTTAGAATCAATGAACTTGAAGTCAAAATACTTAGCGATCAGATATTTGTTCGTACCTTGCTCTTCTGCTTTATACTTGAAGTCGAGCGCGTTCCATATTTCTCTAGCAGATTTCATCTCAGTGAACAAGTCATAGAGACGATCGGATAACGTGTTCAATATGTGGCCTCGACAAAGCAATTCGTCCTCTTCACGTTTCTTCCTCTCCTTGTTGACTCTCTCAACATCTTGTGCACTAGGCTCTCCTCCTGCAGTGGTAGGCACTGGATCCTCTATGGGCATCAAATCGGGGTCGAGGATATAGGATATCTTCAGGGCAGTGAGGAGAAACATCATCTTGTCTTTCCAACGAGCGAAGTTGTTGCCATCGAATCGGTCCAGTTTCACCATGTCCTGGTTCATGACTTTGATGGATTCTGACTCCATTGTTGTGCGAATAAATCCTTAAAATTGTTGGGAAAATAACTTCGTATGGGATTAACAACAGAATCAGACTTTGAGGCGTGTAAGACACTTTCTTTAAGGATTTATTTGCCCCACAAGGTTGCTAATGGTCTCGGCAAATATCCTTCAGGATACAACAAAGTCTCACGAGAATAGCAAATAGCAATTCTGATAAATCTCCAGGATCTCTCAAGGGAAACAATCGGAAACGATGGCTGTGTATCTTTTGAGAAAACGAAAAAACTTGAAGTTCAGAAGCAATATCAGAAAATTGAACAAATCACTCAATATATAAAACTTGAAAGAAGACAACACTTCATGTCTCAAAAAGTACCATTCAATCACAACTATTCGTTTCCAAAAGTTGTTAATTTCAGACACCACTTCATGTCTGAAGTGCAGTTGATTTGGACACAACTCTTCGTTGTCCAAAATTAGTTTATTCGGACACAACTTTTCATTGTCCGAAAAACTGCCACTTCTGAAAAATTGCAACTCTTGGACATAAACAGTTAATTGAATTTCGAAAAAATTAAATTCAATAATTGCAACGTCTACGTGAAACAGTCGCACTGTTTCGGTTGTAATCAAAAAATTATTTTAATTATAAATTCGAAAAGTAAAATAAATTGATCGTTGATTAGTGCCATTAATTACTCGCGACCGCGCAAGCGTGCAAAGTGCTAAGTGCGCCAAATAATCGCGCCAAAATCGCGCAATTACACGCGCACCCGCACCCGCACCCGGGTATGGTGGGGACTAGCCCATTTACCCATTTCTCTTTATTTGAAAAGCTATAACAGCCTTCCAATTAATAAAGAGACTTTCTCTCTCCCTTGCATCCTATGTGGGATACAAAAAAGACACTATTTTGTTTTGTTTTTCAAACAAACAACAACACATAGTACGTTGTAGCACCCATTGCGGTAGCCATCACCTTATGAGGACAATGTTTAGTCAATGAGATTCGAACTATCTCCAAATTTAAGTTTGGACATAGAAAATTAGTGAAAAAGTTGATTCAATTAAGAATTAACAATATCTTCACAACTCACCCGTCCAATATGTGAACAACCGAGGAAGAGTATCACCAAATAATTGTGGAGAAACCTAGAAAAATTAGAGATTTTTCTCTCAAATCATTGTACCATAGATTGAACTTCTTGTGCCAAAAAATTAATGACATTGAACTTACTTAAAAAATCACTTACCATCCAACCAGCTACAATCATGCTAATATGATCTGGAGGACCAGTTTCAATCCACATATGATGTGCACTGAGTTGGTCATGAGCAACAGTAAGATTATAGACCGTCACACGTCCACCTCCTCCTTACTTAATATTTTCTACCATGTTGTCTGTCAGAGAAACCACCTACAAATGACAATTTGTGACTTAAACCACCTACAAATGATAAATAATCTTTAATTCACCTGTGCCTACCGGTCTTACTTTAAAAGATGTATTGATTTTCTTTTTTCCATCCAAATCATGGAAAGAATAGGTTTTGAGATTGTACGAAGTGGACATTTGACATGTGGTCTCATGAAATTCATAGAAACATAACCTCATTAGTAGATTTGACAAGAAAAAAAAAACATTGATGTCATTGTTTGTGTGTAGTTATGCATGTGAGCATGGGAGAGAGGGGTGGTACATGTTGATTTGAAGAAAGAGTGCTTTGCCTAGTAGCCGCGATAGATGGTATCTTGAGCATGGATCTAGCGTTCAGCAAATCTTCTTTTGTTACTCGAAGAATGGGTATTGTTCCGATGGGGCAAGGCTCTCTCAACCCAGATCTTCCCGATTTTGTGTTCGTAGAAGTTTTGCGAAGGCTAGTGACATGTAGATTCGGCTCTATCTACAAGAAGAAAAAAATGATTATTGAACTATCAAGTAGACAATTTCACCTAAATGATCCAACGTTGGTTTGCATATCTATCAGTACACTTCAGAGAAATAGATAAATATTACCTGAACCTTATGATTCTTCAGTAGTGAATGATCGAGTGCTGGTTGTTTGTTAATATCAACACAGTCAATTATGTCTCCTTCTTTAGTCTGGATAAAATCAAACACAGTTAATCATTGGTTGAGCAGCAATCGCATTTCGAAGATTAATCTGATAAACTGCAGTATCTCCGTGAAATTTAAATGGGACAATTGCAAGAAATAGGGTTTGGAGGGAAATTACCGTAAAAGTCTTGATGGATGGCTTCTTCGTTGTTCTAACCTGTCTTTCCAAGTCTAAATCATCCTCGTCGGAAATGTTTTCCATCTCACATAGAGAAAGACTGAAAAATAGGAGCAGCAACAGCATAAGTTCCCCATTCAGTTTCATGGTGATAAAGGGAACTGTAAAGTAAGGCTCTCTAGTGGTTAGCTACACTTGTTTGACATATTCTGAGAATTTCAGAGTCTTTGTCCATGATATACTGCCGAGCGTGTTGGCCCTATTTTCCTACAAGATCATAGGCCTGAGCACTGCAGTGAGTAAATCGTCACTCTGCAAAATGAATATTATTTATTGTGGGATTTGAGAGGGATTAAAAACATCCATTTACCATTTACGTGTATGCAAGAAACTGATATTTGAAAGATGGTCAAAGATAAATGTTTTCTTATCCCAAGCATAGTAAAATATATATGTAAGAGACAAAAAGCTGCCTTTGAATAGTGCATGTCTTCCACTTGTCTCATTCTTTCACGGTAATAGCATGCATAATTATTGCCATGGTCAATGTTGTACACGACAACCGAATGCATATATAAACTTACAAAACCATAAATTTATTTATTAAAAAGAAAGGCAGTTGAGGTTTGAATAGAAATTAAAGCATCGAGATGCTAAAAATTTTCTCTAAGGTAATGCTTGGTTGCCGGTTTAAAAAGAGTACATGTTAGACATTTGCTTTCAAACTCCTTCCACGTTCGTTACATGCATAACTCGTCCTAAAGGCTTATAGGAAATTAGAGAAAAGTTATATATGATGCAAGGCACTTCGAGATAGAGATGGATTTAAATGAAACTTCTTGGGGGTGGCGGTCTAGGCCGACAATACGTAATGAAAAGTTATTTTTTAATGAAAGTATATAAATTTCGAGTATTTAGAGAAAAGGATTTAATGATTCGATCTATTGAGAAAGTGAATTTAATGTTGTGAATTAACGAACTATTTAACATAGAAAGAAAAATAACAATATCCGAGTAAGTTTGGAAAGTTGTAGAAATTTAAGTAATCATGAATGTTAGAGATTTATTCTGCGTTTGAATAGGATTTTGTTCCTCAATTAACATTATGCCATTATCATTTCACGATATTCTTTTGGCTGAACTTATTAGGAAAGTTTTTTGAGTTTACTTTATTAACGTGTATGCAAGAAACTGACATTTGGAGACGGTCAATGGTGATTTTTTTTTTAAAATTTCAAACATAGTAAAAGATCAATGTTTAAGTGACTAAACACTGTCTTTGAATAATGCATGTTGCCACTTGTCTCGCTATTTATGGTCATATATGCATAATTATTTCCACAGACGACATTATTTTCGACGACTAAATATGCATATGAACTTCAAAACGAAAAAAAAGTTCATTAAAAAAGAAAGCAGTAGAGCAACGAGATACCAAAGTTTTTCCGTAAAACAATGCATGGTGGCCATTTTAAAAAGAGTAAACTCCTTCCATGTCCATCACTTGCATAACTTGTTCCAAGGCTTATCTATTGTACAAGACCAAAGTGTTATGTAGTAAAGGTTGCAAATTCAAAATGCAAATGAAACTAAAAGAAAAAAAAATTGGAGAAACCGAAATTGACAGAAGAAAGTAGAGAAAAGCAATATATGAAGCAAGGTAATTTTAGGCATAGATAGATCCAAAAGAAAATTTTTGGGGCCGCCGGTAATGGCCTCCAATATATGAGAAAAATATTTTCTTGAATCGAATGTATATAAATTTCAAGTACTTAGAGAATTTTTTTTTTTTTTAAGATTTGATCTACTTGATAAAGTGAATTTTAAATTTTTTTTTCAAATAACAGCTTATGTAGCTAGAAAATAAAAATATTCAAAAACGTTTGGCAAGTCGCAGAAATTTAAGGAGTCATGAATGTTAGAAATTCATTTTAGTTTGAATGAAAATATTGTCCCTCTATTAAAGCTATACCATTATAGTTTGATGGCTTTGGCAAAAGTACGATGTGTACGGAGATTACTTTGATACCAAAAGTTTCAATCGGATCACTCTACTACCAAGTCAGAGAAAAAAGAATCATTTGGTGCCTTCGGCAGAAAATTCCGGCCAAAATTGCCACATGACATTTTTAATTAATTTTTAAAAATTTTTAATTGGCAATTTTTTTTAAAAAAATGAAGTCCATGTTGGTTCCACGTGGACTTCAAAATTCATAATAAAATAAAATAAATAAATAAACTAATAGAAAAATTTTAAAATAAAAAATTTATTTAAAATAAATTAAAATAAGTTGAAAAATAAGAAGCATAAACTGGGAAAAAAAAAAGGCAGACAGCGAGCACCCCAACATCATCGGCAATGGCCAAGGTTGGTGGGGCAAAGGCGAGGGCCTGCAAGCCCCCGCCTGAGGTAGGCCGCCAGCCCTTGTTTGAGGCTCGGCGACCCCCACCGGCCATGCCCCACCCTCGCCGGTCATTGTCGGTGATGGTGGGGCAGCGGTGGCGAGGGTCACAGCAACCTTCACTGCTTGCTTTTTTTTTCTTGAATTTTTAGCATTTTTAAAATTTTTCAGCTTATTTATCAAATTATGTTAAATAAAAAAATTCAAATTTTAAAAATAATGCCACGGTGGACCGCCGATGAGTCATGTTAGCTGAAAATATTAATAAAAAGGTGTCATGTCAGAATTTCGACTGAGCAAATCGGGCTTAGCATCAAAGTGATCGTTTTTCAAAAAACTTGACACTAAAGTGATTTGATTTAAAATTTTGAGACTAAAGTGATCTCTATACATAACTTTTAGCACTAAAAGTGCACTTTTCCCGTTGGCTTTTGATGGAATTTACTGTGAAAAGTTCTTGGAGTTTATTTTAGTATATACTAGCATATGATCACTCACATTACGCGTGTGCAAGAAACTGACATTTGAAAGCTGGTCAATATTCGACCCAAAAAAAAAAAAGCTGGTCAATAATTCCGACAAAAAAAAGCTGGTCAATAATAAATGTTTTTAATTTCAAACATGGTAAAAGATAATGATTAAGAGACTAAAGATTATATTTACGTGATGAATGCTTGCCACAATAAAAATGCATGTTTATAGTATTTAGAGAAAGAACTTTTAAAGATCTGATTTAATAGAGAAAGCGAACTTTAACATTTGTGACATAACATATGATCTAACTTACAAAGAAAAATAAAAATATTCAAGTAAGTTTGGGAAGTTCTAGATGTTTAAGGAATCATGAATGTTAGATATATTATTTATGTTTGAGTCACGATTTTGTCCCTCTATTATCTGTTGGGTGATCTTGGATCTATCTCATTCCAAAAGCTAGTTCAAAGGTTGAGTTGTATAAACTGATCACCAGTCCCTTCCACAATCGATGTGTAACAACCCCAACAATCTCCCCCTCACACATCAGGCCATGAGTCGGATAAAGCGACAACCCGTAACTCTCTCATGTGACTGCTGGGTTCAGACTTGTTGATAACCTGGATTCTGATACCAGTGTTGGGAGTACATAGCAGAAGTTCGATACCTTTCGCATGGGAGATCACCAAGAGGGAGCTCAAGTTCGAGCCTGTCAATATATATAATTAGATCCACCTTCACTCAAAAGTTTAAGCATTTGAATTATGAGCCAACTTGGATATATTAACTGTTCCACATCATATTAATTCTCCAATGTGGGACTTCTCTAACACAACTCATATGTGCATCCTAACAATCTCCCCCTCACGTGTGAGCTCTAGTGTTAGGTTTGCCCCCCCTTAATCTAAGTATCTTCTGCACCAACTTATTTCAATTTGAATCTTCATCAACGTCCATCGGGCCCGCATTGTTACACCACAACATCCACCGGCCCGGAAATCGAGTTGGCCACCGGAGTCCTTCTTTGAGATACATCTCAACTTGAATATTCATAAATGCCCATCGGGCCCACACTGCTACACCACAACGCTCCTCGGCCCGAAAACTGCATTGACCACGAGATTCTTTCCTTGAGATTCACTAAACACCGATACATATTGGAAGTGGACCACCAATCAACTATCGATTTTGATACCATTTATTGGGAGCACGCAGTGAAAGTCTGATACTTTCACTTAAGGAGATCGTCAAGAAAGAACCCAAGTTCGAGCCCGTCAACATATCTAGTTGGACCCACCTTTATTCAAAAGCTTAAACCAATGAGTTATGAGCCAACTTGAATATATTAACTGCTCCATATTACATTAATTCTCCAATGTATAATTTCTCTAACACAACTCACACATACATCATAAAAATCTTCTCATCACATGTAAGCTCCAGTGTTAAGTTTGCTCCCCCTTAATCTAAGTATTCTTCCTCACCAACTTATCTTAATTTGAATCTTCATCAACATCTATCGGGCCCGCATTGCTACATCACAACGTCCACCGGCCCGAAAATCGCATTCGCCACCAGATTCCTTCTTTAAGATCCATCTCAACTTGAATCTCCATCAACGTTCATCGGGCCCGCGCTGCTACACCACAACGCCCACCGACCCGAAAACCGCATTGACCACCAGATTCCTTCGTTGATATGTCCACCAAATACTGATACATAATGTTAAGTTTGTTCCCCCTTAATTTAGGTATCATTTCGTGTGACTGTTGGCTCCAAACTTATTGGTAATCTAGGCTCTGACACCATTTGTTGAGAGCACACAACAGAAGTCCGATACCTTTAGAGGCGTCAAATGGGTGGGTCGGGTCGGGTATAGGTCGGGTCGAATATGGTCCGACCCATATTGACCCATTTAACCCGTTTTGACCCATATTCATCCAATGCAAATTTAGTGACCCATACCCGACCCAACCCATACCCGACCCATACCCTACCCATACCCGACCCATACCCGACCCGTATTACTTAAATACTTATATATTTAGCTAAATTATGAAATATTTATTTCTTATAATTTATTAAGAAAAATTATATTGCTAAAACATGCAATTGAATTTTTCTGAAAAAGTTTAAATTTTTTCTTTATAAAATAATTTTTTATTATAATCGGCCACCTGCGACATCTGCTCGCCACTGTTGACCGTTGCCTGCTTCCTGCCATCGTCGTCCCCTCAAACTGCTGCTCGCCACCTCCGTCGCCGAAGTTGTAGCTCTCCCCGCACGGGCTGCCACTTCTGAAGGCGTAGGGGGCGTAATCGGACCTCGGGAAGGGAGGTGCTCCGGTAGGTTTCGACGCTGACTCGTACTCGATTCTGGTTTATCTTGCCGAGTTAAGTTAAAAGACTTCAATACTAATTGACTCGTACACGCACTGTGGCGGCGGTCGACGGCCGGCGGCGGCGGAGGGTGGTGGTTGGTGATGGTGACCGGAGGTGGGCAGCGGTGACCATTGGCGGCCAAAGTAGAGCGACGGCCAAGGCAGGAGAAAAAAGAAAATAGAAAAGAAAAAAAATTATATAAAAAACAAATTATTAAAATATTAAAAAATTAGATTTTTAAAAAAATATTCACAAAACTTATTTATGATTGCCTTAAGATAGTTTTCTTAGCTAACCCATTTATGGCCCATTTGAAACCCATTTATGACCCATAAAGTTTTTAAGCAACCCATTTATGACCCATTTAAGTACTTAAGCTAACTCATTTTTGACCCACCACCATCAAATATGGGCCAAATGTGGGTTCTAGACCCATTTTGCCACCTCTAGATACCTTCCTCAAGAGAGATCGATAAGAGAGAGCCCAAGTCCGAGCTAATCAGTATATCCAGTTTGACCTACCTTTACTCAAAATCTTAAGCTTGTAAGTTATGGTCTAATTTGGATATATTAAATGTTTCACTCCACATTAATTCTCCAATGTGGAAACTTTCTAATACAACTTACACGTGCATTATCAATATATCCAATTGGACACACCTTTATTCAAAAGCTTTAGCCTATGAGTTATTGACCAACTTGTATATATTAAATGCTCAACTTCACATTAATTTTTCAATGTGGGACTTTTCTAACACAACTTACACGTGCATCCTAACGATCTCACATTCACGTGTGAGCTCCAATGTTAGGTTTGTTCCGTCTTAATCCAAGTATCCTGTCGCATCAACTTATCTCGACTTGAATCTCTATCAACGCTCATCGGGTCCTAGTTGCTATACCACAACGTCCACCAGCCCGGAAATCGCGTTGGCCGCTGGATTCCTTTTTTGAGATCCATCTCAACTTAAATCTCCATCAATGCCCATCGGGCCCGCGCTGCTACACCACAACGCCTACGGCTTGGAAACCGCATTGACCATCAGATTCCTTCTTTGAGTTGTTTACAAAACACCAATACATATTGAGAGTGGGTCACTAATTAACCATCGGTTCTGATACCATTTGTTTAGAGTACATAGTAGAAGTTCGATATTTTTCGCAGAGGAGATCACCAAGAGAGAGACCAAGTCCGAGCCCATCAATATATCCAGTTAGATCCACTTTCACCCAAAAACTTAAACATATGAGTTATAGACCAACTTAGATATATTAACTGCTTCACAGCACATTAATTCTTCCATGTGAGACTTCTTTGACACAACTTACACGTGCATCCTAACATTATCGTCATGCCATTAAAATTCAGCATAGGCTTTTGATGGAATTTGTTGGGAAAAGTTCTTCGAGTTTATTTTAGTATACACTTGTAAATGGGTGTATGCGATAAACTGACATTTGAAAGATGGTCAAAGATAAATGTTTTGATTCCAAACATGATAAAAGGTGAATGTTTAAGAAAAACATGCATCCAAAAGATTCCAATTTTTCTGGAAGGTCGTGACACCAATTTAAAAGTTAATAACTGAATTGGTGTCAATATAATAGGTTTAAGAATTTTTTTTTTGTACTTTTCCCGTAATTTGGAATTCAAGACAAAAAATATGTCTCCTACACACCCGACCAAATTCCGAGAGCCATATGAGAGAGTGAAAGTTGTGTTCTTTCTGCCAATAATGATCTCGAGCATAATCACTCCGAAATTATACATTTCCCACGTCTAACTGCTAGTTATTTTTTTAATACTAAATTTACTTTTCACTCATCAACTGTGCATATTGGTGAACATATTAACTAATTAAGGTAAAAAAAAGAGATCAAGTTTTAAAAGTTATATCAAAATATAAAAGAGCGCACTGCATTAGATTAATCATCGTATACATATTTGAAAATAAAGTTGAAAAGGAGAAAATGGAAGTTGGACAATTATGGGAAGTTTTAACACAACGCATATTAACAAACTAAATGAAATCATACCATATATTGTTTTACCGTAAACCTATCACTTACAAGAAGAATTTTGATTTAAAAATATAAAATAAAAATTGCAACTTCAGGATAATTTGGGAAATAAGACGAAGCATGTAACAATGTATTTTCATAGACCAAGAACTATGATATCCCCCCTTTTATTTTGGGATGACAGAGGGATCGTACCATTCGAGCTAAAAAGATAAAAAAAAAAAATTACTGTCAACACTATGCGAAAAGCCAATGTCGCGCCAGCTTAAAAATTAACAGAATTTTGAACTTTGAAAAAAATTAATAAAAAATAAAAATAAAGTCAGAAAATAATTAAAAAGAAAGTAGATGTGAAAGAGAGGATGAAGGAAAGATGAGGAATTTGCTTTCATCTTCTAAAAAGTAAAAAAAAAAAAAAACATTTTCGCCACTTTTCAAGGAGTGTTTTTCATAGGAAGAAAATGTTTTCTTGAACTAATTAACTAATTTTTCGCGAACTACCGAAAAAGGTTTTTTGAGAAATTATTTTCCACGAAAATAATGAAGCCTTAAGAGCAAAACTATTAGTAACTAATTATATTTTAGCAAAAAATAATTATCTGGAGCACCTTGAAAAAGATGAAAAATACCTGTTCGATATTGCACCTATTGCGGAACCAGGAGTCACGTGTCTATCCACCTGGGCGAAACCCGGACATCACCTATTGCGGTAGCCATCACCTTATGAGAACAATGCTTTTAGTCAATAAGATTCAAATTGTCTCCAACCTCTAGTTGGATTTCCAAAATCCGTGAAAAAGTTGATTCAATCAATAATTAACAATTATTTTCACAGACCCGTCCAATAGGTGAACAGTCGAGGAAGAGTATCGCCAAGTAACCGTGGACAAACCTAGAAAAATAAGATACGTTTCTCTAACATCATTTTACCATCCATTGAACTTCTTGTGTCCAAAAAAAAAAAAAAAATTACGACATTGACTTACTTAGAAAATCACTTACCATCCAACCAGCTGCAATCATGCTAATATGCTCTGGGGGACCAGATTCAATCCACAGATTATGCGCATTGAACTAGTCAGGAGCCACAGCAGATAGAAGACCGTCACACGTCCACCTCCTCTGTATTTAATATTTTCTACCTTACTGATAATTGTAACTTAAACCGCATATAAATGACAAATGTTTGGATGCACGTGTGAGTTGTGTTAGAGAGGTCCCACATTAGAGAATTAATGTGGTGTTGAGCAGATAATATATCCAAGTTGGTCCATAACTCATTAGTTTAAGCTTTTGAGTGAAGGTGGGTCCAACTGGATATATTGATATGCTCGGACTTGGGCTCCCTCTTGGGTATCTCCCCAAGTAAAAATATCGTACTTCTGTTGCGTGCAAGTTCCTTCCACGTTCATTACATGCATAATTAGTTTTATGGCCTATCTATTGTCGATGACTAAAGTGTTATGTAATAAAGGTTACAAATTAAAAAGGAAAAGGAAATTAAAAGACAAATTAGAGAAACTGAAAATTGAAAGAAGAAACTAGAGAAAAGTTATATATGACATAAGAGGGATGGATCCAAAAGAAAATTTTCTGTAGAATAATACATCTAATTTTTCTCCTTTTTAAATTGACACAGTTCTTAATACATGGAAAATTCATAGATTCTTCTTTTGAAAGATTGAGAAGTCCTTGGGCCCATATATTTCGGACAAATGCTTGCGAGCAACAATATTCAAACGTATTTTCAAACCGGCAAGATCACGGGTCAAATTTAGTTTTGGTTAAATAATAAAGTAGGTTACATAGGGCCTACATGGTAACCATTCTCATTTTCTGATTCTGATTTTGGGAACAAAAAATGATGACAACTATATTTGGTAACGTAAATAATTCTGATTCTGATTCTGTTCTTAGACTCAGTTTTAGAGCAAAATTCAGAAAAAAAAAATAGTTTTGGAAAAAAAATCACTTTTGAGAATTATAGAACAAAAGTTCTCTCGTCACTTTTCCCTCAACTTAATAAAAATAAAAAAATTAAATTTTAAAAAAAATCACAAAAAATTAGAAAATCCCTAAAAATGGAGGAAGCTTAGATTAGGCTACTTTGACTCATTTTCATAAATTTGACCGTAAATTTTCTAGATTTCATAGTTTAAACTCTTTTGCAAAAAAAACATCGCAGAAGATGAGAGCATTCAACATGCGAATGATAACATGTATATTAGTAGCGGTGCATCACAAAATGTGACAATCTACACATGGAGCTGGAGTCAAACACCCACTTGGATTTAGGACATAAGCTACAAAATGATAGTGAAGGACTGTACTTCATATCAATGATGATAATTTGGTTTTTTTTTTATCAGTGGATAATTTGGTTATTTGACTGCTATGTTTATATGTATTTTGGACAAAGTAACATTTAAAGAAGAAAAATGAGTTCTTAATGTGGGAATTGTCCCATGCTTCAATCAAGCTTCAAACATCATATATTAAAATTTGTGTTTCATTTATGACACGCTAAAAAAATTATTTTAAATTATTTTATTGTGCATTGGAAATTAGTCTTCAATTTTGGATGAAATTTTACAAAGTAACTACATAATTATTTGACTTAAATGAAAAAAAAAATTAGGAAGAAGAAACAATTTTTCGAAATAGGAATTTTGTATAGTTATCAAACGTGTGTTTCTATTTCGGGAACAAAATTAAAAAAAAAGTCATTTTAATCAGAATCAGTTTTCCCAAACATAATGATTACCATGCACAGCCTTAGTATGCTTCACGCATAGTGGTGACCCAAAATTTGCTTATCTATACCAGCACTTTTGTTTTACGTATTTATCCCCAGTAAAAAATGGCCACGTCTCTATAATGAATTCATGTAGTTTTTTTTTTTTCTGCAGTAGTTCATGTAGTTCATTTGTCATTGTTTAGCATAGTGATCTTCAAACCATTGACGTTGGATTTCGTTGAAAGAGATGGCGGTCATTTACCATATTCGAAAATTCCGTGAAGCCGTCGAAGGAATACCTCAACCACGAAAGAAAGGGAACGGAAATAAAAATCACTAAATAAAAAGGTGCATATTAGAAAATTGCTAGCTTTGTTATTTGAATCGCTCAAGATAGCTTCTTCATAGTTAATTTTCTATCCCCTGCAATATCCTCCAGACCTCCAAAGCAAATTGTGTAGCCACTTCGATATTTTTTAACATAGTGATGGTTCACCAAACCATAAACATTGGATCTATCCACCCACTCCGTCGTGTTATCCGAAGGAGATAAGGATTTGCCATCCGATCGAATCCAATGGAGCCGTCGAAAGATGGCGGCATGCTTGAAATTACCATCAGGCATGTGACCACTTCCCATCGGTGGACAGATCCCGTCGCTTCCGGCTAAGCCAATTCCTCCCCATGCTGTGTGTAGGGAGCCATCACGCAAATGTAGAAATAGTTCCTTTGGCCAGTAACCTACTTTAATCGATGCACGGAGCACAACCAACCACCAATTCCCAGTAGTTCTATCCTGATTAAAAAGAGATATTGATAATGAGTCCTAATGGAAAACGATGCAAAAAAATATTAACACGAGTTCATTTCGATAGACTCTATGATATTGCAAAAATTATATAACATGGACGCAATGATTGGTTATTCGCTTACATGGATCTTTCGGTAGGGTAGAATTATAGCGAAAATTTTAGCTTTAAGAACAAAACTATTAGTAGCTAAATATCTTAGCAAAAAATCATTATCTTAAGCAACTTGAAGAAGATCAAACATACCTGTTCGATATCGATAGCAAGCTCATACTGATCTCCCCCATAAGTAGAAGTGGGTTGTAATGGAAAACCAGGGGTTACTTCCCTACTGACCTGGACGAAGCCCGGACATAGTACGTTATAGCACCCATTGCGGTAACCATCACCTTATGAGGACAATATTTAGTCAATAAGATTCGAATTATCTCCAACTTCAAGTTTGGATATAGAAAATTAGCGAAAAAGTTTATTCGATTAAGAATTAACAATATCTTCACAGCTCACCTGTCCAATATGTGAACAATCGAGAAAGAGTGTCGCCAAATAACTTAGTCAATAAGATTTGAATTATCTTCAACTTCTAGTTTGGATAGAAAATCAGCGAAAAAGTTTATTCGATTAATAATTAACAATATCTTCATAGTTCAGTACATACTTACTTTACCCAAAAAAATAATATCTTCATAGCTCACCTGTCCAATATGTGAACAACCGAGAACGCGTGTCGCCAAATAAGTGTGGAGCAACCTAGAAAAGTAAGATTTTTTTTCTCAAATCATTTTACCATATATTGAACTTCTTGTGTAAAAAAAAAAAACAATTATGGCGTTGACTTACTTAAAAATCGCTTACCATCCAACCAGCTGCGATCACGCTAATATGATCTGGGGGACCAGATTCAATCCACATATTTTGTGCACTGAAATGGTCATGAGCAACAGTTAGATTGTAGACCGTCAAACATCCACCTCCTCTATAGTTAACATTTTCTACCATGTTGTCTGTTAGAGAAACCACCTACAAATGATAATTTGTAGCTTAAACCACATACAAATGATAAATACTCTCTTGTTCACCCATGCCTATCGGTCTTACTTTAAAAGATGTATTGACTTGTACCCAAATAATGGAAAGAACATATTTTGAAATTGTGCTAAGGGGACAATTGTCATGTGGTCTCATGAAATTAATGTTATTGTATGCATGTAGGTAGATATGCATGTGAGCATGGAGAGAGGGATAATACATGTTGATTTGAAGAAAGAGTACTTTGCCTCATGGCTGCGACAGATGGTATCTTCGGCAAGGATCTTGCTCTCACTAACTCTTCTTTTGTTACTCGACGAACGGGTACTGTTCCGATGGGGCAAGGCTCTCGCAACCTAGATCTTACTAATTTTGCATTTGGAGAAGCTTTGCGCAGCCTAGTGACATGTAGTTTTTTTTTTTTTTGATAACCGAGGTGTCCGAGCTCACGGCGAACCGGGTCTCAACCCGGCGGGATCAACCGGCGAACCGGGTCTCAAACCGGGGGGATCAACCGGGTGGAGTCCGAATAATCCTCGGGGCGACACGTGCTAGCCACCACACATCGTGCACCGATTAAGTCACCCTTTTGAGTGACGCCCTGGGATTCGAACACGCAACCTGCCGTATGCAGAAGCGTGCTCAAACCAGCAGCGCCACCCGGGTGGGTGGTAGTGACATGTAGTTTCGTCTCTGTCTATAAGAAGAAAAAAAAATTGATTATAAAAGTACCAAGTAGACCATTTCCTCTAAATTAAGCGAAAACGATAAATTTTTACCTGAACCTCATGATTTTTCAATAGAGGATGATCGAGTGCCGGTTGCTTGTTAATATCAACACAATCAATTGTCTCTCCTTCTTTAGTCTTGAGAAAATCGAACACAGTTAATGGTTCGTCGAGCAGCAATCATATCACGAAGATCAACCGAATAAATTGCAATATTTCCATGAAATTTAAATGGGACTGCTGCAAAAAAAAAAAAAGGGTTTGAAGGAAAATTACCATAAAAGTCTTGATGGATGGCTTGCTCATTGTTCTAACCTGTCTTTCCAAGTCTAAATCATCCTCAGTTGAAATATTTACCATCTCACATAGAGAAAAACTGAAAAATAGGAGCAGCAGCAGCACAAGTTCCCCGTTGAGTTTCATGGTGATAAACAGGAGGGTAAAGAAAGGCCCTATTTCCCTACAAGGTCGTAAATCTGAGCACTGTAGTGAGCAAATCGTTATTCTGCAAAATGAGTATGTCTACTGTGGGATGCGAGAGGGATAGACTTTCTAAAACTCCCATTCAAGAGACTACAGAATTGTCTTTCAATAATGCATGTTTGCCACTTGTCTCATTCTTTAATGGTCACACATGCATGATTATTTCCACAACCAACATTATTTACGACGACCCACTATACATATAAACTTCAAAACTACAAATTTATTCATCAAAGAGAAAGGCACTTGAGGTTTGACCGGGAACTAGAGCATCGAGATGCTAAAACTTTTGCCCTGAATTAACGCATGGTTGCCGTTTAGAAAGAGCACATGTTAGACATTTGTTTGTAAACTCCTTCCACGTTCATTACATGCAGAACTAGTGCTAAGGCCTATCTGTTGTCCGTGACTAAATTGTTCTGTAATCAAGTTTACAAACTGAAAAAGGCAAATTAAACTAAGAAAATAGAGAGAAAGTGAACTTGAAGGAAGAAACTAGAGAGATGTGAAAAATGACGCAAGGTTCTTCCGGGTAGGAATGGATCCAAAAGAAATTTTTTGGGAGCGGCCGGATAGGCGGACGATATATAATGAAAGAGTTCTTTCTTTAAACCAAATATATGAATTCTAAGTATATACAGAAGAAGTTTTTAATGGTTTGATCTATTCGAGAAAGGGCATTTTGATTTTTATGAAGTAGTGGATTATTTTGGAAACAAAAAGTACGTAATGGACTGTCTAACTTACGGTGAAAGATAAAAATATCCAAGTAAATTTGGAAGGTGCTATAAATTTTAAGGATATCGATCGAAGGCAAGGATATCGAGCACGGTGGAGTAGCCTATTGGCATTGGAAGTTATAAGCGATTATAGATGAAATCGCCATGTGAATAGGAGGCTTGAAATGTCGCGAATGCGGTTGTAACCGTACTTAGAGTAATAACTGTTAGGGAACAATTTTAATTAGGGGTCGGACAGAATTAATTCCAGTACAAATCACCACGGAATCCATTATATAAAAATGGAAAATTCGACTTTAGATAAACTATTGTTCGCTGTTTGGGTGAAAGACCCCGTGTTCGGTGAAACAACGACATATTTACCGGGATCCTCAACATTCCGTCGGTCACGAACCGATTGATCACAACTCATTGATTGTTATGTGGGATTTACATAAGTTGGAATCGTGTTGATATGCTATGAAAACGCCCTTATATGTCGATATGTCCCAAGTCTAGCACAGGCCCAAAAGAGGCCCAAGGAATGCAACTCTGCAATGAGGCCCATTTGCAGCTCACGATAGAATCTCCTTCCAATTTGATTTAGCTGGTCTGAACACGCCCGTCGCAAACTGGGCTGCGTTTGATCCCTAGTCATATTGATTATTATACCCATGAAAGTGCCATACAAACCGGGGACAATAACTTTTGCCATCAGTGGAACCGAAATATTCCTCATCATCGTTGGACACTGTAAAGCAATATTATGTACGTCGGATGTGTTGGTGCAGGCCCTATCACCTAGAGAAGGTGAATAGGTGATTATAAGAACTTGTTCATAGATATGAGGTTAATTCAAAGTGTGATCAGTAAGAGCAAGATCAGAGATGACATCAGAATCCGATTGTGGACAATTCAACTATCACAAATAAAACACAAAGAGATTAAGTGATATGGAATTTTGTACAGAGTTTATAGTAGTTCGGTTTTGTTTAAGCTTATATCAACTTCTTCACACCGATAGTCAAACGAATTTTGAGTCATAGACTTTTCGTCTAGCTCTCTCGCCTGGATATTGAACCTCTAAGCATTATAGTATTTGGATCAATACTATTTGAAGGACGTTGAAGTTTTCTTGAACTTTGGAACCATAGATTCTAGACTCTCTCTTATTCTCTGCAGCTTTGAAGTCTCTTTTTTATACTCCTCAACCTTCAAACTAGCCGTTGCAAGGTCCCTAGAGGATCACTTTCTAAGCTTCCCTTTTGGACGAGATTGTACACAAAGGGTTTTGTAACCCGTTGAGAATAATAAAAGAAAGAATCTCCCTTTAAATCGGATCTCCCATACAATCAGGATCTGGGTTTCTATAGATGAAATACTTCGTTTGGTAAGTCATCTTTGTCTCCCTTAATCCGTGCTCTTGAATTATCTTTGTGATTGATAATCTCCAAAAACGATTCCATCTCAATTTGCTAACTATTGTGATAATTTAATATCTAATATAAATTATCTCAAAGATATGTCCTAATAATCTGGTCGTTGTATCTTTGAAATACTCCCCCAGAGCTTAAGTTTTTCGACAACGTCTGAGCTCCTTAGAACAACGTTTGAGCTTCCCAAACAGATTCAATCTTGTGTAACTATTCTTTAACAGTTGAATATACTTTAGGACATCTCCAAAACAATATTTCATTGTAAGAATTATTTTGTCAATTTCAAAATCAAGTAGGGTTTTTCTCAACAGGATGAGCTGCTGAACAAGAACGTGCGTTCACTGCTGTCTCAATAACCGATCACTCGTAAGTTTTCGGAGTACCACACCTGCACGCCCAGAGCTTAGTATCACGGTCCGGGAGTTTCGTATCCCAATGGGCTAGTTCTCCTCGTGCTCGGGTGACGCTTGGGGTGTCATGGTGAGGAGTAGGCGTTGTAGAGGGCAATAGGACAACTGGGTCAGGGGGTAGGATCAGATTGGTTTGTATTAGGAGTTCTAGGATCGAACATGATATATTCCTTAGGAGCTCTGAAGGCGGGTTTGGCCTCCCGTGTACAAATTGGTCGGGAACTGATGCCGCTCTCCTGATGATGGCCATGGCAGGCCGAAACCAGTTGTTGTGCTTAAAGAGATCTACTCGGCTTACTCGATGTACGGACGCCCAAGCTTGGCGAAGCGTGGTATGATCGGACGTGCTTTAAAGGCGAAAGGCTGGCTTGGCGTGGCTTGCCAAGCGCCGCACGGGCTATTCCGCGATAGAAATCTGTCGGCCCGTGACAATTTGGTATCAGAGCGGGATCCCTCCAGTAGGTGGGTGATTCGGGGAAATCCTGTGGTCTTCCCGGTCCTTTGAGGGCGGAGAGTGATCGCCGGGGCCAGGGGCTCGGACAAGGTGCGGCTCTCGTCTAGCTTCGGGGATGCCAATGGGGGCATAGGAAGGAACTGGATTTGCTCACTGAATGGGGAATAACGATCCTGTATTTAGGAAGGGTCCGCTATCACGTTTCAAAGGTGGAACCTCTATTGGTTTGCCATGATCCAGAGCTGCATGGAAGACGAACGTGGGTACTGCCGAGGAGTGCAGTTGGCCAGGGATGCCACACTTGTCAGGATGCACAAGTGACCGTTCGTGAACAGCTTGGATCGATGGAGCAACCAATAGAGTGTCGTTGTTTTGTTGGGCGAGCGTACAACGCAGGGAAGCGACAAAACGTCCCGGAAGCTGCAAGGACAACTTGGACTGGAGGAGGCAACTAGACCGTTGCTGTTTTGTTGGGCGAGCATGTGACGCGAGGAAGCGACAGAACAACCCGCAACGAGGGCGTTTGCGGAATGAGTGGGGGAGAATATCACGGTCCGGGAGTTTCGTATCCCAATGGGCTAGTTCTCCTCGTGCTCGGGTGACGCTTGGGGTGTCATGGTGAGGAGTAGGCGTTGTAGAGGGCAATAGGACAACTGGGTCAGGGGGTAGGATCAGATTGGTTTGTATTAGGAGTTCTAGGATCGAACATGATATATTCCTTAGGAGCTCTGAAGGCGGGTTTGGCCTCCCGTGTACAAACTGGTCGGGAGCTGATGCCGCTCTCCTGATGATGGCCATGGCAGGCCGAAACCAGTTGTTGTGCTTAAAGAGATCTACTCGGCTTACTCGATGTACGGACGCCCAAGCTTGGCGAAGCGTGGTATGATCGGACGTGCTTTAAAGGCGAAAGGCTGGCTTGGCGTGGCTTGCCAAGCGCCGCACGGGCTATTCCGCGATAGAAATCTGTCGGCCCGTGACATTAGTCTCTGATTAGTTTTTCCTTGGCAAAAACGTATCAGATGGATAAATTAAGCTTACTCAGAAAGCGTTCTCTCCTTCCACCGGAACAAAACTAAGACCAGACAATACTAGCTCATTGGCGGTACATACGTAGCGGCAGTCCGCCAAATGACGGTGGCCGAAGCGAAGCGGTAAATTTCAAAGGAGGCATTATGGCCCAAGAAGATGTGATGCAATCTCATAACAAAGTTATCCAACAGAAAGAAAAGTAGGTGCTAGCTGACCAATTCTACTTACCTTGCCATACCAGAAAACAGGGGAAAACATCGTTGTAGGCGTATACTTTTCGGTTGAAACATATGCGTACAGCACTCTTGGTAACCGCTCCTCGGTCAGTTTGATTGTCATTTTTTTTCTTTTTTTGCGTCGACTATCAGTTTTTCTCATCGGAATTGCTAATAACATAGCCTACTGATTCTCTCTCTCTCTGAGAATTTTCTTTTCGATGGCCACAACAACTTTGTCTTCCCTCTACAAGAAGTTAATTAAGTCCTCTGTTCTTCTCATAATCTTCAGCTGTTTGTTGCGGCAATCCGAGGCGACCAACATTCTTGTGCCTGGTCTGGACCTGAGGGACAACAAGACTTTGGTCTCGACCAATGAAGTGTTCGAGCTAGGATTCTTCAGGACTGGTGGGTCTTCCTCAAGCAACTACTACTTGGGTCTTTGGATCAAGGATGATCCTCACAAGAAGCCGGTCTGGGTCGCGAATCGAGAATATCCACTACTTGATTCTTCTTGTGTTCTCTCCATCAGGTACGATGGGAACTTGGTGATTTCTGATAAAAGGCAGTTTCAGTACTTAGTCAATGCTCTGATGTTATCTACTAGTAATAGCACAAGCGCCATATTGCTTGATTCAGGCAATTTTGTTCTGATGGAAGGCAATAGCACGGTTTGGGAAAGCTTTTACTATCCATCAGACACATTCTTACCCGGCATGAAACTTGGGTTTTTCGATATAGGAACTGATAAGATGAGAAACCTGTACCTAGTTTCGTGGCGGAGCCCATCTGTTCCCTCCACCAGTTCTTTTGTTCTCTGCCTACTCAAAAAGAATAAGACCCAACTCGGAGTGTGGCACCATGGTGAGGTTTTTCGACAGATCGGTTACTATGATGGTCGGAGATTCAGATTCCTATTCAACAGCTCGCTCGATGACTGCAATTTCACTTATGTGTCTAGCATTAATGAGATTTATATAAGTTTTGCTACTAAGAGAAATGACAGTTTTTCCTGGTTCGTTATATCCCCATCAGGCGAAATTCAGGCTTTCTCAAAGATTGGGAAGGAAATTTCAGTAGTGTATAGTCCAATATGTGCAAATACTTCATCTAACAATGCTGCTGACTGTTATATCGAGAAGCCGCCCTTGTGTGCAGATGGCAGTAACTTTTCCAGGACAGAAGGGATCATGCCAAATCCTAATGTTATCAACGAATCCGATGGTCTGGGCATAAGTGACTGCGAAATAACATGTCGGAGTAATTGCTCCTGCACTGCTTTCGCTTCGTATCACGATGACGGCACTGGATGTCAGTTTTACTACAGAGATAGAGAGTTTACTATGGGTGAAACCGGCCAAGGAAACAGAACCATGTTTGTTCGTGGGAATTTCACAAAAACAACTCATCTGCTCCCAAGGAATTCTGGTAGGTTCGCTAACTAATTCAACAATTTTCATCTGCATGGATCGTCAGATTTTATCTTAAACATCAAGTAACCATGTTGACTCCTAAAACAAGGATTACAAGATTCTTATGTGCGATTTCGTTGAATAGCTTAGCCTAAGTAAGTAAGTGAGTGATGAAATGTTGATGCAGCATACATCCCGTACTTTCAGCCTCCATTAGTCACACGTATCCACTGAAGGTCACAACTAGACTGATCCACCAATTGCAATAGAATCAAACCTTAAACAAAAAAGGTTCAAATCAGAGTATGTCGCATGAATTTTGCCTTGAACATGTGATAATTCAGTTTCATTTTCAGGTCATCGCAGAAAGAGGCTGCTCTGGCTGATACTAACCATTTCCCTAGTTGTATTCATCATTTCAGCTTTAGTTGTTATCTCAAGATGGAAAAGTCACTCCTGCATAGGTACTGATCTAATCATAAGTAAAAATATTGGTTCTTTCGTCTTCTTTTTTAACTCATTTCTCACTGAATAGCTTGATTCTTGAAGCAGCATGGAATGAGAAAGGAAAAAACGCGAAAAGGAGCCTGGAGTTGTTCCTGATGCAACTGGAGTCTGATGTCTCATGGGACAATCGGGACAGCCACACTAGTAAACTAGAATCTGTCAGAAAGAGAGATCATGAGCTACCGATTCTCGGCTTTTCTTGTTTGTCAGTGGCCACGAATAATTTTTCTCCAGCAAATGAACTGGGCGAGGGTGGTTTCGGGACCATTTACAAGGTTATTCGTCAGTCAGTTATCCAATGCAGATACTTTTTCTTCTCATTGTTTTGATCCTAGTCTTCTCGAGTATAAAACATGAAAATGTCTTAATTCAAGTAGTGGCAGTTTCCTACATGCAAAATCTTAGACTAAATCACCCTACTTTCTAATGCAGGGTATGTTGTTGGGGCATGAAATTGCTATCAAGCGACTTTCTAGGAACTCTGGACAAGGACCAGAGGAGTTCAAGAATGAGGTTCAGTTAGTTTCGAAGCTCCAGCACAGGAACCTTGTCAGGCTGCTGGGTTGTTGCATCGAGAGAGAAGAGAAAATCTTGATCTACGAGTACATGGCCAACAGAAGCTTGGATTCCTTTCTTTTTGGTATGATTGATCGGTGCTATCAATCAAGCGTCCTTTGTGATTTGGACTGAAAAATATCGGCGCAGATCCTCACAAGAAGCTGCTTCTAGAATGGACGAGACGCGTGTTTATCATCCAAGGAATAGCTCAATGACTTCTTTATCTGCACCAGTATTCTAGATTAAGGATCATCCATCGCAATCTGAAGACCAGAAACATTTTGTTGGATAAAGACAAGAACCCTAAAATAGCTGACTTTGGGATGGCGAGAATTTTCGGAGAAAATCAGGTGCGGGCAAAGACAACTAGGGTCGTCGGGACATAGTAAGTCTCTTAAGACACAACAAACATGTTGCTCTTGTATTTTTACCAAATGGCTAATTAATTGTTATGATGCAGTGGTTATATGTCTCCCGAGTATGCCGTGCATGGCCTTTTCTCTACTAAGTCTGATGTATTCAGCTTCGGAGTGATTATGCTGGAGATCATTAGCGGAAGAAAGAATACAAACTTCACTCATTTGGATCGCTCTCTAAACCTGCTAGGATACGTAAGTTGCAATGTTTTTAGGCTGGCATTATGAAATACATATGCAAATAGCCTAAAACTTTCTTGTCCACAATCCATGAGCTGATTTCAAGATGTTGTATTTTATTTTAGGCTTGGGAATTGTGGAAATCTGGACAAGGGAGTGAGTTAATGGACCTGGTATCAGCTGAACCGCCTTTCTTGAGAGAATTTTCTCTGTGCTTGCACATAGCACTGTTGTGCGTACAAGAGTGTCCCGAAGATAGACCAGACATGTCGGATGTTGTTTCAATGCTGAGTAATGGGAGTTCCAATCTGCCATCACCGAAACAAGCGGCGTTTTCTTCGCAAGCAGGATATCATGGTTCACAAGAGCACCAAGATTGCTTGTCAGGCGAGATAACCTATTCCACGGTGGAAGCAAGGTAGCGGTCAAATTCGAAGACAAGATCCCTGTACAGGAAAATGTGTATACAGCACCATCATTCAGCTAGTTGTTGCAATATTTTGTTCTGTTCTGATGTTTGTCGGTGTGGTTAATCAGTAGATAGAAACAAACTCCTGATTCTTTTTATGCTGTGAATCGGAACGGGGGCTCTTTGAGGCATTGTTCATGTGGCAGAGACTTTCTTATGAAGGCAACAAGGGTGTTGAAACTGACTGTCACCTTCATGGTTTGCTGAACTTGATGGCAAGACTTTGGCAACCATCTTAAATTTCAAACAACTGACCAAGGCAATTCAAATAATTCCATGGATTGGTATGAATTTGAGACAAATGCCAGTTTTTCTGTCTTTTTCTTTTTCGGAATATTTATATCGTCTTTGACTCTAACCTACTGGATTTCATAAACGTGGAAAAAGCAAATACAATGGTAACGGTGCTATCTCCTTCTTGTTGGGAATGTCTCGAGTTTGAGTTATATATATATATACACACACACACACACGAGACCCGACACGGATTGGAAAACTTGGATCGGAATCCTTGACTGAATACTTATCGGCACTCATGGATTTCAACCAAGATAAGGGTTGTTACTTTATCTATTTTCTTTGAAGTAGTGGCAAATATGTAAATATCCAAGATAAATCAACCAAGAGATTGCCTCCTGACTGGCGTGCAAGTGACGCTTCTGTTGATGGGTTGAGAAGGGTTTATGTCTCTTGTTTCAGCCCTATTGAAGAAATATAAAAAGAAAAGAAGATAATTTGTGGGTCTTTTTTAGCTTGGGCAGAAGAAGTCAGAGAACAAAAAGCGGCGTGTATTCTGAGTGCTTGAGAAGAGAGGTCTAGCGGTCCTCAGCATTTGCTTAGCTTTGTTCGTGGGTGGGACTTCTTCGAGCGACATGTGTGGGTTCTTGGTGCCGCACAAGCCGAGAGAGAAAACGCACGAGAACAAAGAAACGGAGGTGAATGTCGTCTTCTTTGGGTTAGTGGTTTTTCTATAGCAAACAAGACAAGTACAATATTTCTCTATGAGTCTTTCTGAGTGAGAGTTCTGTGAGTGATTGTGAGATATTACTTGTGGGTTCGCTTTGGGTTTAATCTAAGTGCAGGAAACACTCGAGTGCATGAGTAATTGTAAATCTAACTCTCTCCGATTATAGTGGATTATATTGATGGCTCTTTCCGTGGACGTAGGTACCGATATTCGGACCGAACCACGTAAATATCTGATGTCCTTTATTTGTAAGATCCGTTGGCGTTTCCGCATTTTTTTAATCTCAACAATTGGTATCAGAGCTACGGTTAGAATTTCAGCGGTTGATTTGGGGCTTTTTGCTTGTCTGATCATTGTTTGGAAATTTTGTTGTCGCAATTATGTTTGGAGCGAAATTTGAGATTGAGAAATTTACTAGGATGAATAACTTTGAGTTATGGAGTCTCAAGATGGAGGCGTTATTAACAACTCAAGGTTTGGCCTAGGCATTGGAGGGCAAGGATAAGTTGCCCGAAATAATGGAAGATGCCGAAAAGGACAGGTTAATCATAAAGGCGAGAAGTATAATCAAGTCACACTTATCGGATGAAGTGTCAATAGAGATAACCGAGGAGAAGGAGGCCGCAACATTATGGGCTCTTCAGGCACTCTATGGTATGAAAGATTTGAAGAATCGTTTGTATATGCTGAAGAGGATGTTTCAGTTGCGGATGGTTGAAGGCACATCTATCAGAGCCCACTTAGATGAGTTTGATAAACTCATGATAGACTTGAAGAACGTCAACGAGGCCTTGCCTGATGAGAAACAATGTATGATATTGTTAGCATCTCTACCAGATTCTTTTGAGCACTTTATAGATTCGTTACTGTAGATGCGTACTGCGATTACCTTGGAAGAGGTAAAGTCCGCTTTATTATCTAAGGAGTGGAAAAAGAAGTTAGGAGAATATAACTTGGCGCAAGGTAGTACGCAAGATTTGTTAGTCCATGGTAGAGATGAACAGAGAGAGTCTGGAGGTAACAGATGGAAGTATCGTTCTAAATCGAGGTCCAATGTTAGGAACAGACGATGTTATCACTGTAATTTGGTAGGCCATTACATGAGAGATTGTCCGAAGTATAAGGGTAAAGGAGTTAAGGTGGAGTCTGCAGGTGATAGTAATATTGTTACTACAGCAAATAATAGTTCTAGTGATGCTGGTAAAGTGTTAACGGTTGCCACGAGTTCATCGGGTGATGAATGGGTGCTTGATTCTAGATGTTCTTATCATGTGACTTCTCATAGACACTGGTTTACTACTTATCATTACATGGAGGGTGGTAAGGTCTTCATGGGAAACGGTGCTACTTGTGAAGTAGTGGGGATCGGAACAGTTTAGATTAAGATGCACAATGGAATGGTGCGAACGTTGACTGATGTGAGGCATGTACCAAAACTTAGAAAGAACATTATCTCGTTGAGTGCTCTTGACAGGTTCGGATACCGGATTTCCATTGTATGTGGAGTTATAAAGGTCTCTCAAGGTGTGCTTACTGTAATGTGAGGGAAGATAGACTACGGGTTATATCTCCTCCAGGGAAAGACAGTGATTGGCTCATTTGGTAGATTCTCTGATACTTCAGGTAAAGATAAAACAAGGTTATGCCATATGAGACTTGGACACATGGGTGAGAGGAAGATGATTGCTCTGGGTCAGAGGGGTCTACTGGGAGGTCATCGAATTGAGAAGCTGGACTTTTGTGGTCACTGCGACATAGGTAGTCAGCGGAGAGTGAAGTTCAGTACGGCAGTTCACCGGACCTCAAAGATTATAGATTGCATACACTCAAACTTATGGGGGACCCTCTCCAGTTCCGTCCAAGGGAGGTGCCAGGTATGTTTTGTCTTTTGTTGATGACATTTCAAGAAAAGTCTGGATTTGTCTTCTTAAGCACAAGAGCGAGGTGCTTGGTCGGTTCGAGTCATGGAAGGCGATGATTGAAAAGCAGATAGGAAGAAAGATCATGGGCCTGAGAACCGATAAAGGGTTAGAATTCTGTTTTGATGAACTTGGTCAATTTTGCGTAGAGAAAGGCATGGTGAGACACCGCACTGTTGCCGAGTCACCACGGTTGAATGGAGTTGCAGAACTGATGAACATGAATTTATTGGAGAGAGCTCACATTTTACTCTCTAATGCTGAATTAGATGAAGATTTTTAGGCTAAAGCAGTTAATACCGCTTGTTGGTTAGTGAACAGATCACCATCACCAGAAATTGACTGGAAAACTCCTGAGGAAACGTTGTCAGGTAAGTCTGCTGCATACACCAAACTGAGAGTGTTTGGTTGCCCTGCTTATGCTCGTGTGAGTGATGGCGCGCTAGAATCGAGGGCAAGGAAGTGCATATTCCTAGGCTATGCACATGGGCTGGAGGGATACAGGCTGTGGTGCACAGAGGATGATTCACCTGGTTTTATGTTCAGCAGTGACATTACCTTTGACGAGTCTGCTCTGTTTCAGAAAATGAGTGAGGGGTTAGTTAAGGAAAAACATCTGGACGGTATTCAGAAACAGGTGGAGCTTCAGGTAAAACCTATAGCTGTTTAGAGTATAGTAGATGTGACAGAGTCTACAGAGTTGCTAGATTCTAGAGCAATTGACAGTTGTTCCAAGGTCATAGATGATGAAGCTTCGAGGTGGTCAGCGGAGGTGGATGAAATAGAGCGACTGTTGTATGCAAATATTAAAACAGATGATTTGAGTACAGCATAGATAGCTTCAGTTATGAAGATACATAGAGAGACGGCTGGAAGAAATTCTATAACTATCTCGTTTTCTGCATATTATAAATTATCTAGTCTGTCACGGTGTACTTGGATGGAGGTGGAGCAATTGTCCCATGGTTCACATGCTAGTACTGTTGGTTGTCTGAGTTATGCCATGGATAGTACTAGGCTTGATCTATCACATGCAGACAGGAAAATGTATATAATTAATCCAAGTATACATTGTGATGATGTGAAGTGGATCCTCCTGATTTTATTAGGGACGACAGGCGTTGGGTTATATTTTGGAGAATGTTGTTCTGGTAGTGTGACGGTAACTAGGTTAGTGAACCTGAGTCACGCATGGAGCCTGAAAGATAGTCAATTTCTGAGCAATTATGCCTTTACTTTTGTTAGTCGTACTATGAGTTGGAAAGCGTCATTGGGAGACACTATGTTCTCGTTGGCGACTGATTGGTGATGTTGACATAGAACATTCGGTTGATTGGTGTTCAGTAAAAGTCGAAGATATCACAGGAGAATCGAGTTCATTAGTGATCGAAAATTTTGTGTCAGATATAGCATGTCAAGAGAGGATGTAGCTGCAACTAAGTTTTTTGCGATGAAGAATACTGCGGACATGTGGACCGACTTCATTTCTCTAAATAAATTCAAGCTCTATTTGAGCTTGATAGACATCTGTGGAAGTTGAGCGCCCGCGGAGGGCATAGAGAGAGCAGCATGGATAACGAGCACTATGACTTGGCTCAAACGTCGAGCCAAGGTGGAGATTGTTGGGAATGTCTCGAGTTTTAGTTTTATATATATACATATACACACGAGACCCAACACGGATTGGAAAACTTGGATCGGAATCCTTGACTGAATACTTATCGGCACTCGTGGATTTCAACCAAGATAAGGGTTGTTACTTTATCTATTTTCTTTGAAGTAGTGACAAATATGTAAATATCCAAGATAAATCAACCAAGAGATTGCCTCTTGACTGGCGTGCAAGTGAAGCTTCTGTTGATGGGTTGAGAAGGGTTTATGTCTCTTGTTTCAGCCCTATTGAAGAAATATAAAAAGAAAAGAAGATAATTCGTGGGTCTTTTTTAGCTTGGGCAGAAGAAGTCAGAGAACAAAAAGCGGCGTGTATTCTGAGTGCTAGAGAAGAGAGGTCTAGCGGTCCTCAGCGTTTTCTTAGCTTTGTTCGTGGGTGGGACTTCTTCGAGCAACAAGTGTGGGTTCTTGGTGCCGTACAAGCCAAGAGAGAAAACGCATGAGAACAAAGAAACGGAGGTGAATGTCGTCTTCTTCAGGTTAGCGATTTTTTTATAGCAAACAAGACAAGTACAATATTTCTCTGTGAGTCTTTCTGAGTAAGAGTTCTGTGAGTGATTGTGAGATATTACTTGTGGGTTTTCTTTGGGTTTAATCTAAGTGCGGGAAACACTCGAGTGCGATTGTAAATCTAACTCTTTCCAATTATAGTGGATTATATTGCTGGCTCTCTCCGTAGACGTAGATATCGATATTCGGACCGAACCACGTAAATATTTGGTGTCCTTTATCGTTTCTCGTAATTTCTCTAGTAATTTCGTCTCGACTTATTCGCAAGATCCGTTGACATTTCCGTATTTTTTTAATCTCAACACTTCTGACGGAGCGAAATTCGGACGAGACAATCATGTTCTGGGTGTACTCTTTCGAACAGAACTTGTCCGATTCGAGAGAGATTAGTTAACCCGATTTAAGCCCAGGAAGGCGACGAGGCACCACTTAATTGATCTAGCTGGTACGAAGAACACACATAAAAGCTGGCCCATTCAACCTGATCAAGTTTTCTTTGATGCTTGTAATGAAGGTCAATTAATGGTACTACACAAAGTCAAGTCAAGTAATCATGACTTCTGCCCTTGTGAAACCAATGTTAGAATATTCCGTTTTAATATTCAATTATGGGCTTTATTAATTGTTACTGTAATTATTATTTGGTCTAATAAGAAAGAGATATATTATTTCCTAATTCATGTAGGCTGCGTATTAATCCTGTATGCAGCGACCCAAGATACACACGTACAGATACACAAATCCCTGTTTCATCCATAGAGTCAAAGAGTTAACGCACCTTGTTTTGGATTCATCGTTCTTGATGCGGAATTGCGAGAATCCGACGCTTAAGAGCTTCTCCTCTATGAACTCCCTTGATCACTGGCTTCAATGAGACGGCCCCTCACTGTCGTTTCTGACGATTTCTATATGTGAGGTTATGTGGACATTAAGGTTTAGAGGAGGGACTTAAGCACTATTTATAGAGAATGAACCCTACCCCCTCATCAAGGATAAGGATATCTCGGCCCATACTATCCAGCACCATATCCTACTTGAATTAGGAAATAATATATCTCTTTCTTATTAGACCAAATAATAATTACAGTAACAATTAATAAAGCCCACAATTGAATATTAAAACGGAATATTCTAACATTCTCCCACTTGGGCTAAATTAATTGAAACTGTACTGTATATGCGCATCTTTATATTGGTCTAGAGATAATTCCCAACAGTCAATCCGATCCCATAAAGTCTTAAGCACCGGACCATGCTAGTAACTGCATCAGAAGACACAGAGCCGACCCCCGACCGCATGTGTGGACTAAACCTTGAGGGCGGGCAGTCGCGGCCGGGATCGGGCGATTGTGACCCAAAAGCGGGTGAGGTGCGGGTACAACGAGGACGTTGTGTCCGAAGGGGGGGGAGATTGTGACATCCCTCCCCCTAGTCCCACATTGCTTAGGGGGGAGACCTTGGGCTAGTATATAAGCTAGGGCCACCCTTGCAAGACGCGTTTTCCGGGCTGAGTGCTCGGAAAGCAAAACCGTACGGGTTGCAAAGCCCAAAGAGGACAATATCTTGCAAAGTGGGGCAGCGGTGCGCGGTGGGCCCAGGCTGTTACATGTGGTATCAGAGCCTGCACGTATTAGGTCACGAATCGCGTTCCCGGTGTATTTTCGAAATTTTATTTTTATCAAAATTCAAAGAAAATTATATATTCGGAAAGGGCTCGACGAGACGAGCAAAACCATATAAAGATCGCCGCCAGAAGCCGCCGGACGCGCCGCCACTCGCCGGTGGCTATCGGGCGCGTGGCGGCCACGCGCCCCACGCGCATCACGCGCTGACTCGGGCCCCGCACGTGCGCGGCACGTGGGGGCTGACGTCAGCTGACGTCATCTTAGCCGGGCAGGCCCGACCCGACTCGTTGACCCGACCCGACCCGCAGACTCGACCCGGATGGTTGACCGTTGACTCGGACTGTCCGGTTGGACCGGTCGTTGACCGGTTCGACCGGATCCGCTCGACCCGGTTCGCTAAACCGGTTTAAGGTAGCGGTCGGACCGGTTAGACCGGTCGGACCGGTTCGAAGACCGGCTGAGGCACTGAACACGTGCGATGCACGTGTCAGCGCGTGAAGCTCACGCGCCGAAGCTTTAAGCGGCGCGTGAGGGCGCGTGAGAGCTCCGATGGAGGTGTTCCAGGTACCGGCGTACTCGTATGCTCATGCTCTACAGGATGGTACATTTATTTTTCATGTTTGGTATTTTCATGGATGGAAATACGTACGGAACGCCAAATACAAGGGTATTTTGGGGTATTTTTGAGGTATTTTCTGGTATTTCTGTAAGAATTTGTGAAGTACAGGTACATGCTTACATGAAAGTATCACGTGGAATTATGTGGAAATTTTTTGATCAATTTTCATGTTTATGGTTTGACATGAATTATTGAGGTATCGATGTAAATTAGCGGCGTGTAATTTTGTGAATGATTGCCCCTAATTTCTGAAATTACATGCATACGGTAAATGTGAAATATAAAGTTATATCTCAATTTTAGGTAAATTCAGTTGGGTTGTGACCGCCAAAGCGGCACACTTAGTTGAGTTTAATAAAGTACATTTTACATAGTATTGGGATGTCTCATGTTTTAATGCGCAGTTATACTCCCAAAGGAGTAATTGCGTATTTTTGCATGGAGGGTTACATGTACAGCATATGGTTGAGGATTGATTAGTCTAAGTGATGTCATACACCCAAAGGTGGTGATTAACGAAGATTGAAATAAGTTCTCATGGCCGCTGTAATGTAGGGAGTATACAACTGCATGTCATGTTTTCTGCCCAAAGGTGATTATGTGATGATGTATGTATCTCTCAAGGTGAAATTTCACATTATGCTAATTAAAAATATTGATTATTTTTAGTCACCATTTTTGTGAATGGCAACTCTGTTAGAATTAAGACTTATTGAGAACTGAATGAGAATTATCTGTTTACAAAGAACTAGCAAATACTTATATTACTCTTGTCAAGAAAGACCCGTAGTTCTCACCTTCATTGGTGAGAACTTTCAAGAGCATTATGTGCTTATTGGGTAAAGAGTGATTGGATTCGCTTATTTGATATGAAGCGGTCCATTAAAGAACACTTGAAAAGTATTTTCTGCCAGTTAACTGCACTGCTAAGTAAGTAAAGGAAGCCTTGGAGGGTTTGAAATTATATCTCATTTATTATTAAGAGTGGTAAATATCTGCAATGACTCCTCAACATCAAGTGTAATGGTTCTATTAAGATTAAGGATTACGTCTTAAAGTTGATGAAATTATATTTTGAACAGTTCTAAAATCATACTCATGAAGTATTATATTAAACCACCGGTCATTTTGATGATTTGAATCCATGAAAAGCATCCTTTGAAAAAGATGGTGATTGCTACTTCTTTTACAAGAGAAAAGATCACATAAAGAAAGACTACAGTTAATACAAAGGCTTGGTTATCTAAGTATGAGCATAAAGTAATGATTTTTTGGTATTGGTTGAGAATTCATTATGTCTTAGGCCTCATCTGGTTATGTGATGGCTAGATAGTGGTGCGACATATTGTGTTGCGTTTACCATATAGGAATTCATAAACTGAAAGGTACCAAATCAGGTTAAATCAAGCTCATTATGGAAACAACTATAAAGTTGACGTTAAATTGATGGGAATGTCATTCCGGATTCTGGTTTTATTGTGACATTATGAAACATATTTTATGTACTCTTCTTAAAGACGGAATTTATTTTCCGTATCAAGTATGGACATGTGTAGTTACTCATTTTTTTGAGATTTCAAATAAAATAATTACTATTTCTTTTAAAATAAAGTTGGTTACTACTCCATGTCCAATGGATTGTACAGATTATGTTTATCTCTCAATGAATTATACGTCACTTATACAGCTGAAAAGTTGTTTACAAAATTTATCTGCCTAAGGAACAATCATGCGTATTGTGGAATAAATTTCTTGGTCACATCAGTAAAGAAAGAGTGAAAAGACAGATAAAGGCAAGCATTCTGCTCACTCTTAAAAGTGACCTAGACACATGCGTAGATTGAAGCAGATATAAGATAACTAAGATAAAAGGTGAAACTGTAGTCGATAGTTATGACCTATTGAAGGTCATTTATACTGGTATAAGTGGATCTTATATGGTAATATTGTGTAGAGTTTTTATCACATTTAAATGATGATTTTTCTCTATGTGTTTTTCATACTTGGTTAAAGAAAAAGTTTATTTCCGTGACAAGTTCAACATATTTTTGACTATAGTCGATAAATTTATTATAAAAAAAAAGTCATTTTTGACTAAGGTGGTGAGTATCATGGTTGACATGGCAATGCTGGATAGCTTAAAGAGCCATTTGCCAAATATTTGAGAGGATTTTGGGTTGTGATTTTGTACCCGATACTCCTCAATAGAAAGGTGTGACTGAAAGACAAAATCACACCATACGGATATGATGACGAGTATGATATGTAAAATCAATTTATATGTTTTTTCTATGGGGTAAAACTTTTAAAAATAACACATTATGTTTTTATCAAAATATTTCATTGACTTCTTTTGAGTCATGGACTGGACGTTAATATAGTTTGAACCATATTAAAGTTTGAGGTGTTCATGCAGAAATAAAGTTACATAATCCAACATTAGATAAATTGGACTCCAGAACCACTCGGTTTTACTTCGTGCCTTACCCATATCATCTAAAGGGGTATTGATTTATCATCCCAAAAGAGGAACAAGAATTATGGAATTACATATAGCTAAATTGCTGGAGCTTGATATAGCCGAATAATGGTAGTTGCTCACAGACTATTAAAGGTAACAGTATGGTAGGGACAATTGTATTATTTTTCTCTGTCTATACAGATGATCATGGAGCATTCTACATTACAGTATGATTCTGTTGGGGTTCAGGTTCTTGTTATTAAGATAATACCTGATGAAGTTTATCAAACCCTACAAGTGCAGAATAAAGGTTAAAGTAGCTCTACCTAAGAGATCTATCAGGCATAGACGATCAGTTGTATCAAGTCACATTGTATAGTCTATCCGGAAGAGCATGACTACAAAATCGACTATGTAAATAATCTAGTAATTTATACAGTTGCTATTTCTTGTTCTTAATTATAATTGTGATTGGGTGCATAGTAGATGAGATATAGACTATAAAACATGCGGTGTTTGAAAGCTTATTAGTATGCCTCAAGGTCACAAGTCCATCTGCTGCAATTGGGTGTGCATAACTTAAGGGACTCCAGATGAAAGTTTTTTGTCTACTTTATTATATCAAATTATATTTTGATCAATGTTTTTATTTAAGAAGTTTAAAGACAGATTGGTAGCGAAATTTTTCACTCATAAAAAATGAGCAGACTTAAAATAATTTTTATTCAGTCTCTCATAAAGAGTTTTTCAGAGTGATTAAGGAATTAATAGCTCATATTGTAAGGAGCTTTATCATACAGATATTAAAACTTCTTTTTTATTGGAGTTCTTAATATAAAAGTTTTTTTTTATGTAACCCGAAGGTTATACAGCAGATGATCAGATAAACTTGTGCGTAAAGAGAGAGGAATATCATTTAAATATCATGGAATAAAGTTTGATCATATTTATGGAGATTCTAGACTGAAAAGTCTATTTTATGGGATCAAGTAAGCTTTTAGACAATTGTGGCTTGAAGTTTCATAGTATTGTAGCTTTATCATGTTTTGTCAAGAGCAAAGTAAATTAGTATATATATACTACAAGATCAGTGGGAGGAATTTATTTTCCTTGTGTTCTATGCAGACGATATCTTGCTTGAAAGGAATTTTCTTGAATTATTGCATAAGATGAAGCAGATATTGCCGAAGCATTTTTTACGTGATTGATCTTGATATAGAGTGTTTTGTCCTAGGCATTGAGATTCGTATGGATCATTCTTGTAATGTATTGGTTAAATCCAGGACACGTTCACTAGGTGATTACTAAGAAAGTTTTGAGGTACTTAAAGAGGACAAAAGACTATATGCTAATTTACAAACATATTCAGGACCTGCATTAGTAAAGTATTCAGATTCAGGCTTTGTTAGCTGTCAGGACAATGTGAAGTTGACAACTACAAACATTTATATGTCAAAAGAAAAGTGCAGTATTACAGAAAAGCGTAAACATAAATCTATGTAATCCTCAATCAAGAAAGCGGAGTTTGTAGTATGCTTGTCAGCTGCTATTCAGGTTATTTGGCTCCGGAATCTCATTAAAGAGTTGACCGTATTTACTTTGTGGATAGACCCATACAGTTGCATTGTGACTATAATTCTGCAGTGTTGTTCATTAACAACAGCATGAGTCGCAAGGGGTCTAAACATCTAGCGGTCAAGTTTTTGACCATAAAGGTAACAGATGAAAGGGTGACACTACAGTAGAGCTTATTACACAGATGATAAGACTGCAGACTCACTAACTTGAGGTCTCTTCCCATATACATTTAGATGACATGTCGCAAATATAAAAGCATCGTGGGATGCTGATATGACGTGTTAATTGATGGGTTGAGTAAGCATCATGAGATGCTGTTGTTCAGTGGGAGCTGCATTCGATATTTGTTCTAATAAAGTTTACAATGTTATATTACTTTTAGTAATGATTTTGATATGTATTGAACTTCTACATTCTTTGAAGTTTTTTGAATGTGATATTGAATGCATATCTGTTAAAAATCTCAAGGAATTGTGTAAACCTTGAGTGATGGCTGGGGCATTTATTTTAGCCAAAAGGCATATGTCTTGTTACACGTAAAGCATAATTAACTATAAAGGTGAGACATATGTTGGTTCGTTGGAACCGTAAAGATGTTCTCTCGTGACACATCCAGTTTCGTGACACATAAAGTGAGAGAATGGTGACTGACAAGAAGGATAACATATAAGGTGTCTCTATTGTTTGAGATGTTATCCGATTGCCATACTACCATATCAAATCCATATCAGTAAAGTTAAGAGTATTTGTGATCGTGGATGGCTTTGTGTCTTCTGATGCAGTTACTGGCATGGTCCGGTGCTTAAGACTTTATGGGATCGGATTGACTGTTGGGAATTATCTCTAGACCAATATAAAGATGCGCATATACAGTACAGTTTCAATTAATTTAGCCCAAGTGGGAGAATGTTAGAATATTCCGTTTTAATATTCAATTGTGGGCTTTATTAATTGTTACTGTAATTATTATTTGGTCTAATAAGAAAGAGATATATTATTTCCTAATTCAAGTAGGATATGGTGCTGGATAGTATAGGCCGAGATATCCTTATCCTTGATGAGGGGGTAGGGTTCATTCTCTATAAATAGTGCTTAAGTCCCTCCTCTAAACCCTAATGTCCACATAACCTCACATATAGAAACCGTCAGAAACGACAGTGAGGGGCCGTCTCATTGAAGCCAGTGATCAAGGGGGTTCATAGAGGAGAAGCTCTTAAGCGTCGAATTCTCGCAATTCCGCATCAAGAACGATGAATCCAAAACAATGTGCGTTAACTCTTTGACTCTATGGATGAAACAGGGATTTGTGTATCTGTACGTGTGTATCTTGGGTCGCTGCATACTGGATTAATACGCAGCCTACAACCAAGTCAATGTCAACTCGTGTTTTGAATGTAACTCATGAAGAAAATTGCATTTTTGAACACTTCCTTCTTTGTCTTTTTGTAAACAATTTGAATGACAGATTACCTTGAAAAAAAAAAGATGTATGGTCCAATCGACCGCCACCTCACATCAATAGTGAAACGCGGGCTCTTTGAAGCGTTGTTCATCTCAGAGAGACCTTGCTTATAAAGGAAACAATGGCGTTGAAACTAACTTGGTTTCTGAGGCACAAGAGCCATGGTAATGCGATCACTCCTTTTCTTCTTCAGCGTCACCTTCATGGTTTGTCGAACTTGGTGGCAAGTCTTTGGCAACCATCTTAAATCTCAATCAACTGAAACAGGGCAATATGAAAAGTATTGACATCGCTCTCGACTCAAACTTACTGCATTCGATATGCAAGGAAATAGTGAATATTATGGGAACAACGCTCTCTACTTCAGACAGAACAAAATTAAAACTAGACAATAATGTTCTGCGTGTTCTCTTTTCAGAAATCAAGATTAGACAAGGACTCTTCTACAAGCTCGTTGGTGGTTAAAACTAGAGTTCATTTATTCAGCATTCTAAATCGATGTTTGACAAGCCCAACACAAGGGCATCACAACACAAAAGATCCCTTAGGATTTGAGGGGGTTACACAACCATGTAGAAGGGGGGTGATTTAAACATAAAGCCTTGGAGATCCAATCAGCTACATGACTTACTGTTCTACTGCAATGGGTCACGGTGAGGTTTGGATATCTTTGAAGTTGGGCTTGGGCCTCCAGGATTACAGCTTCAGCTTCACACTGCACAGGTACACGAGCGTGAACTACTTTAACTAAAGTTGCACAATCTGACTCCAAGTACAGGACTTCTTCGCTTCTAGATCTGAAATGCTCCAAGGCTTCCACAAGAGCTTGCGCTTCGGCATGAAGAGGGGATAAAGCTCGAATCTTTTTAGCGAAACCATCAAGCAGGGTCCCAGATCGGTCTCGAAGTACTCCAGCTATTGTCGCTTCTCTGGTTTCAGAGTTGAAGGAGCCGTCAATATTTATCTTCAAGGAATGACCTTTCGGCGGAAACCAAACGAGTCGCGCGTAAGTGAAACTCTTTCCGACTCCCTCACCCACTTTGTTCCACCGGAAGTGACTATGGAGTGTCGCTTTTGCTGTGTCAATTAGGGATTTTGGATCCAGGTTTTTTCCTCTGAAGATCCGATCGTTTCGAGTTCTCCAAATTGACCATAAGACTGATGCGATCTTCTCAAACTGAAGGGGGTTTTCCGTCGATGTGAGCTGCTCTTCTAACCATCTATCAATTCGTGAGGTATCCATATATGATATTATAAGGTTGATTGCAGGGTGGTTCCAGACAGTAGTCGTCCAGGGGCAGTGGAGGAAGAGATGTTCAACAGTTTCAAGCTGACGTTCACAGAAAGGGCATAGAGCTTCATCAATAATTTTCCTCTTGAGAAGATTTTCTCTGGTGGGGATTGCATTTTGGCACACCCTCCATAGAAAGATTTTGATTTTGGGAGGGCCTTGCATATGCCAGATCCGGTTCTACAGCTTACTTGATGGGCTAAAGGAGGTAGAGTCTTGATCAGGACTCTAATTGTTATTCTTTTTGCATAGCGTATTATAGGCACTTTTGACTAAAAAGGCTCCAGACTGTGTTGCTGTCCAAACCAATTTTTCATTTGTCTCTTGGGAACTAAGTGGGATCGCTAAAATCTCATTTACAATGTGATCCTCAAAGAGTCTTCTTAGAGTCTGTACATCCCAGTGAGGGTATCCTCGCATCATCAGTTCATTTACCTTCGTGGGATCATCTCGGTTAGCCGGTCCTCCGATGATTCCCTGCTTCAGCCATTTATCTTCCCAAACGTTGATCCTCTTTCCAGTTTCAACTGACCACCTGACTTCATCTTTTATCGTTTCTCTGCCTGTCAAGATACTCTGCCACCCCTAGGAGGGGCGAGATCCCTTATTTGCCTGCCAGAAGTTTCGATTAGGAAAATAAAGACCTTTAAGTACTCTGCTCCACAAGGAGTTGTAGTTTTGAGCAAGATGCCATGCTTGTTTTCCCAGCATAGCTCTGTTGAAGGATACAAGGTCTCTAAATCACATTCCTCCTTCGTCTTTTCTCCTTTTGAGAACCTCCCATTTTTTCCAATGAAGCCCAGCCTTTGAATTGCAATTTTTCCACCAGAAAGCAGCGATTCTACTCTCAATTGATCTGCAGATAGATATTGGAATCTTGAATATAGACATAGCGTATTGAGGGAGAGCTTGAACCACATATTTGATTAGGATCTCCTTTTCGGCCTTCGATATTAAATTTTATTTCCAACCCTCAAGTTTTGAGTTCACTTTTGCCAACAGCCAAGCGAACATCTCTTTTATGGAACTCCCCCAGTCATATGGGATACCTAGGTATTTACTAGTCTTTTCCATAATAGGAACTCTCAACTCTACTGCCATATTTCTCTTGAGACTCGAGGGGCAATCTGCACTAAAAGAGACTCCCAATTTGTTAAGATTTATAGCCTGCCCTGAGACATAGCAGTATTGGTTCAATATCATCATCAGGTTTTGACATTCGGTAATCCTACCATCCAGGAAAAATATAGAGTCATCCACAAATAATAGGTGAGAGAGGGTTAGACAATACCTGTTAAGCTTGATCCCTATTATGGTTCCCTCATCTACTGCTTTCCTCATTAATACCGAAAGAGAGTTTGCCATAATGATAAATAGGTAGGGAGAGATGGGATCACCTTGCCTAATTCCTCTCGAAGGTTTAAAATAAGGAAGAGGTTCACCATTCAGTTTAATGCTCATTGAGGCTGAGGTAACACACATCATGACTCTATCCACCCACTAATCACAAAAGCCCATATTCCTCATGCAAGCTTCCAGGAAGTCCCAGTCAACTCTATCATATGCTTTCTTCATATCAAGCTTTAGGATAGCCTGAAATTTTTTCTTTCTTTTCCGCACTCTTAGATGGTGGAACACTTCTTGGACCACCAGAATGTTGTCCTGAATCTGCATGCTCCCCACGAAAGCACTTTGTTCCTCCTCTATTAGAGAATTCAGCCAAGGTTTAAGTCTATTTGTAAGAACTTTTGATATGATCTTATAGGCAAAATTGCATAGACTTATGGGTTTTTAACTTTTGGAATGAGAGTAATTTGAGTCTTGTTAATCTCGGGGTTTAAGACTCCTGTTTCAAAGAAGTGTTGTACCTCCCCCAGAACTTGCAGCTTGATTTCCCCCCATTTTTGATGAAAAAAGAGGCCATTTAACCCATCGGGTCTAGGGGCTTTGAGGGAACCCAACTGAAAAACAGCAGCCTGCACTTCTTGCATAGAGATCCCTGCGGATAGAGCTTCATTCATCTCATTAGTAACCAGAGCAGGGCAGTTTTGCAGCACTGGGCTAAAATTTTAGGGGCCAACTAAGCTATAGAGACCCTCAAAGAAACTTGCTGTCATTTCCTTTAAGTTCGTGGGGTCTTGGATCCATATGTCATCGTCATTCTTCAACATTGAGATTCTATTCCGTTGTCTTCGCTGAATTGTTGTTGCATGGAAAAATTTCGTATTTTTATCACCCCATCTGAGCCAATTAATTCTTGACCTCAAGCCCCAGTACATCTCTTCCCTTCTCCACGAGCTCTCGATATTCGCCATAATTTCTCGCTGTTTTCCTCTATCTTGGGACAAATTGTAGTCATTTGTTATATCCTAGAGCTCGGCCAAAAGGTAATTTATCTGGTTCTAGTTGTTTCCAAAAGTCTTTTTACTCCACTGAGCCAAAGAAGAAGTGACAGCTGTGATTCTCTGGACTAAATCTATTGCTTCGAGGTTGGGTGAATTCCAGGTCGTTTTAATAATCCTCCCACATTCCTCATGTTCCTGCCAAAAAGCCTCAAATCTGAAAGTCTTCTTCCTCTTTACTGGGTCACTGGTTAAGATCATCAATAAGGGACAGCGATCTGGGCCTACCGCTAGAAGGGCAATCACTTCGGCTTCTGAGAACTCCACCCTCCATTTTATAGTACATACAGCTCGATCAAGCCTTTTCTTTACAAACTCTTGACCTTCTCGGTTATTTACCCATGTAAATGCACAACCCTTGCTATCTATATCCATCAAACTACAGTTGTTTAGAAAGTCTTGAAATGCCTGCATGCGGTAACACTCAGAGTCCCTCTTGTCAACCTTCTCCAAAAAATATAGAGTTTCGTTGAAATCACCAACACATACCTAAGGAAGGTTGTTACAATCTTTTATTTGCTGCAACTGTTCCCAAGTTTGTAGTCTTTTCTGATAGCTGGCTAGGGCATGTATAAAAGTAATTCTAAAAGGAGTCTTGAGTTGTGTGTCCACATATTGGATGTCAATAAAGTCCTCATTAGCTGATAGTATTGTCATCGAGGCTTCTTCCTTCCAAAATAGTGCTAAACCACCCCCAATCCCAATTGGATTTACAGCAAAATGAAACTGGAATTTTAGTCTCTTGCGGATTCGGGTGAGTAGTCCATCTTGGTTCTTAGTCTCACTAAGGAAGAATAAATTAGGCTGATCACGAGCCACGATGGCCCTTAAGGCCTGAACTGTCAAGGGATTGCTCAACCCTTGACAATTCCAACATAGTAGCGTCATTTGTAACCCGATGGCTTATTAGGGCCAGCCACCATAGCCCGTAGGGTTGTGTCTTCTACTTCAAGAACTTGAGTTTCTAACAGCTTGGAATCATCAAAGAGCTGACTGCTCGAGCTTTGTTTTTCATATGGACTATATCTTTTAATTTTTTTCACGTCCCTGCCTTTACCAGTGCCTTTGGCTTGAGGAACATAACCATCCAGCGTTGAAGGGAGCTCTAACATCAGTATGGGGTGTTGGTCCCCCATGGCCTCATCCTCAATGAGTGAGTGGTTCATCAGATTCAGAGTTGTACTTTCAGTCATCTTTCTCTTGCTCCTTTCTCCTTGTTGACTGAAGGTCACCAATTGAAGTTGGTTATGCTGCTCCGGCATCAGTGGAGTTTCAGGGATGCTCTCTTCCTCCGGATTCAGTAGAGTTTTAGGGATGCTTTCTTCCTCCACCTGCTCCTCCTATGGTGGTTCGTAAAAAGACTTCCAAAAAGGGCTAAAGGTATTGAACTCAGTCTTCAGCCAAGAGCCATAGAGTAAGTTTTCATCCTTCAAGAAAAATTCCTCCACATAAGGTACCTCTTTACAATTTTGGGCATAATGCCCCATTTTTCCACACGAATAATAGTAAACTAGTAGTCTTTCGTAATGAAAGTCCAGCCAGTGTTCCCTTCCTTTAAAACTATAGAGTAATCCAGAATCCAGAGAGTTAAGACATTAGTATCACCTTAGCTTTTCCCACCGATAGAGTAGAAAAGCATTTTTGATCAATTTAAACAACAACCAGTTTTCCCACCTTTTTAGCAATACTCCTAATTACTTCCTCTTTTCTTCCCTCTGTAGGTAGCCCATTGTCGCGACCCTCTCGAGATTCGCCATGGGCTCTCGAGGGCTAATGGGCCGTCCAGTCTGGTCGGACGCGGGCCTCTCCCAAGGCCCGTTACCCAAATCGCAACGGAGGTATACGTAGTCGACCTTCAGTGTGGTCTAGTGACATGTGCTAAGTGTGCATGCCATGGAGTCGCCACCAATCATTTTTTGGAGGGTATGATTGGACCACCCTATTGAATAGTCGGGAGTTTCTATTCAATTCTACGATAACCAGAGAAATGGGTTCGGGGACTTAGTTACGTCAACTGTCAGAGTTGACGCCCTTTCGGTACCTAAGTTGATTGAATTTTCTGCAATTTTTCTCAATTTTTTTTTGAATTTTTCCTTAATAATTCACTTTTTTTTATTTGATTTTTTTTTAATTTCCTGAAAATAAGTCCCAACTGAACGGTCCCTAACTCGCCACGTGGCGTCTTGGTGACAATCGAATCATTTTAATTTTTGTAAAATTTGAAATTCATTTCTTTTAATGTTAAAAATATTTTTTATTTTGAAAATCATCGGATCACGACACGTGGCTCATCTGCAACCATCCAATCTAGCATTTTTTTGTTTTTGTTTTTATAGGACGCAACACAATGCAAAAAATAAAGAAGATATTAAGTCATTATACAACATAAACATAAGCAAAGGAGATGGGATCCGGTGAATTTTACGACGTCGGAGTCCGTCGGTGCTCGTGCAACAATGTGTGGGGGGTATATACCACCAGCAGGAGGCTCGGCCTTCCGATTCTGGGGTAGCACAATATAATTTACAGAAAATAAATAAATAAAACACCTTGGACACCAATAGGAGGCTTAGCCTTCCGATTCTGGGTCTTTTATGCGAAATATAGAAATGCTATGACATAAAGTAAATACACAGCAAACATTTAGACACCAACAGGAGGCTCGGCCTTCCGATTCTGGGTCTTTTATGCGAAATATAGAAATGCTATGACATAAAGTAAATACACAGCAAATATTTAGACACCAACAGGAGGCTCGGCCTTCCGATTCTGGGTCTTTTATGCGAAATATAGAAATGCTATGACATAAAGTAAATACACAGCAAATATTTAGACACCAACAGGAGGCTCGGCCTTCCGATTCTGGGTCTAATAGGTAAAATGTAAGGAGTGAAAGGTGGTCTTACCAAGATTGAACCCAAAACAAGCTCGAAAATCCAATTTGGCACTCGCGGACTCAAGTGTGATCAGTCTGACCTTTGCTCCTTCAAACAGCTCTACGGGACAAATGGCTCGGCCAAATTGGACTCACGATATGTCATTAGAACGGCAAGAGAATAAGCTTTCTAACAGTATATGGCTCGTTCCAATACGATTCCTAACGAAAGAGTTATGGCCGAAACACCGGATGGTTTTCAATCGCCCAATGACCAGAATCTGTCCCAGAAAACTCCTTCAATTCAACCATTAAAACCCATCCAAAACTCAACTAGACTACAATCTCAGCTTGCTAGATTCCTAATTTAGGTGCTAGAGACATCTTATCGAATTTTGGAAGCAAGGCAAGCCCTTGAATCACTCACAATGTTCATGGCACCACCTTGACAGAATCGGTTCAGATTTTTCGAACAAAACAATAAGGGATCAGCCCTTAAATCCAAATATAATCCATCTTCAAACCATAGAACACAATAATATATGTCTTAACAAGGAGTGAGAGGTGGTCTTACCAAGATTGAACCCAAAACAGACCCGAAAATCCAATTTGGCACCCGCGGACTCAAGTCTGATCAGTCTGACCTTTGCTCCTTCAAACAGCTCTACGGGACAAACGGCTGGTCCAAATTGGGCTCACGATATGTCATTAGAATGGCAAGAGAATAAGCTTTCCAATGGTATATGGATCGTTCGCATATGATGTCTAACGAAAGAGTTATGGCCGAAAAACCGGACGGTTTTTGATCTGGGCGGTGAACCGAGCGAGAGAAAAAAAACGAAAATGAAAGAGAGAGAGTTGAGGGAGAAGAAGAGTCGGGAGATGATGAGGGGGAGGAGATAAATAGGCAGCGGGAAGGAGAGAGGGAGTGGGGGAGAGAGAGAGAGAGAGAAAGAAAGAAAAAAAATATAATAATAATAATAATAATAATAATAAAATAATAAAATAATAAAATAATAAAAGTAAAAATAAAATAAAATAACAAAAAAAGAAGACAAAATCATTAGTCCCCTTTTCCTTTTAAATGATGATGTTTCCCTCCTTTTCCTTTTAATCATTACTAATATTTTTGTCAAATTCAATTTTATGGTGATCAGAGAACACCTAAAATCGAACCTGAATTTTACTATTTATGAGGTTAGAAAATAGATAAAATAAAAATAAAAATACCGACTATTTTTATATATCTTTGTGACCTCAAATATTATTTTTCTTGATTTTCTTGATTTTCTTTTTCTTTTTTTCTTTTTTTTGTATTTTTCGAAAATATATATAAAAAAATGAAAATTATGAAAATTATTTTATTGGTCAAAATGGTTCATTTAGCTTGGCTAAGGTCACCAAAATTGATTTTTCAATTTTTTCAACTTTTTATGGATTTTCTATGAATTTTCAAAATAAAAATAAAAATAAAAAAAAGTTGATCAAAATTTAGGTGTCAACACCCATGGATATGCATCCAGAAAGCACAAGTGTTGAACTTAATGCATTGTGGCAGAAGGCCAAGTTCCCAAGGCTTTAGAACAAGCACATGGCGGGCAAAAGGCGAAGGTTCGGTTTCCAGAATTCTGAACTTCTCCTCCTTTGTAGGGAAAACAAATTGGAAAAGACCAAGAAGTAAGTGTTCACATACAACTCTCTCACATTTCCATGCTTTCCTCATTGTTGTTTGAAAAGCTTGAAAGTTCACTTCCGGGCTACCATGTAATTTGCCAAATACTATTTTTACACCTTCCCGTAAACTTTTATCTGTTATGAAATCATCCACAACAGCAGTTTTTCATTTTGGCCAAAGGTGTTTCAATCTTTTACTAAGAGCTGCCATACGCATTTCATGTTCTGCCTCCATGATTCTAAAGACAAACAGGATAGAGCCAGAAAAACTTACTGTGTGTCCTGAGAAAACAGGTTCAAATGGGGAGACAAGGTGGGCCAATAACTTGTGTCAACCGCCTACTGTAGAGGCTTGAGTGAGGATTTAGGTTGTCAGTACTAGGGGGTCCAGATCTGGTTTTTCGTTTGTGGACTTGACGAGATATTTCCATAGTGACAGGAAATATTTAGGGTTTTCGGCAGGGAAAGGGAAAGCTAAGGGGAGGAGAAAGATTCAGGGGAATTATTAAGGAAGAAAACTTCCATGGCAACAGCTAAGGGTAGGGTTTTAAGGGGTAAAGGGTGAAGCTACCCAGAAAAACGGGTAGAGAGAGCTCTGCAAATGAGAGAGAAAAATCTGCCAATATGGCGAAGAGTAATCTCCATTCTAGACGCCCACCTTCCTAGACTTGCATCGAGTGGCCGAACCAAAAGGATCGGGAGTTAAGGTGGCCACAATTTGAGCTCGATTACCCCGATGGGAGACTTGAACTATCATAATTGCCCAAAAAAGAATGTTTGTATAATCACCATTATAAAAAATGGCTTTTTCGCCGACCGATCTTGCTTAGTTTGTTGTACCAGAAAAACATACGAAATCAATTTTATAGACATGAGAAAAGTACATTGAAAGTCATAAAACTTGTCACGTAAATGCAATTGGGTTCTAAAACTTTCAAAGAAATGCAGTTAAGCCCTAAAGTTTGTCACGAAGGTGTATTCGAGTCCTAAAACTTTCAAAAAATACAATCAAGTCCTAAAACTTATCATATTAGTCCAATCAGGTCTTTCCATTGATTGCAATTGATGGATCTAGCAATATCTCCTATAGGGGGGTGAATAGGTGATTCTGAATAAAATTAAAATTTCTTGCGGAATAAATAAAATTCAGTGTACAATTAGAAACATGAACAGTATAACAGTGTGCATAAAATCTAAACGTAAAAGTAAGAGTTTAGAGTGGAGAATATTGCACACGACGATTATAGTGCTTCGGCTTAGATCAAGCCTACGTCCACTCTCCCACGATGACAGCCGATCGGCTGGATTTCACTATGAAGAATCAAGAGAATTACAACCACTCAAGCACTTGGTTTTTCTCTCTTACAGATTTTCACAATGAAGGATTTTGGGTACACAGAATATTTTCGGATAAAACTCAGATTATGCTTGCACTTTGGATTGTTGTTCGCCCTCACCCCTTAGTCCATCATGATTCTTCTTTTATACTCCCCTGCCTCCGAACTAGCCGTTGGATTCCAGCCAAGGGATCGCTCTTTAATCCTTGATTGGACGTCATCAATCGTGATTGAACGAGACTGTATCTTTAGAAGATATGTAGACCGTTGGGTAAGACGTTGAACCATTCTAATTCAGTCGCCCATACAACTGAATCTCCAGCTTCCATAAGTGTGATAAGTTTGAGTTGGTTCCCGAAGATATATTCCTTAGAAGATGATATCCCATTGTAGAAAGTCCCTTAATTGATTGGAAGGGATATCAGGACAATCGAATATCACAAGCTTTACGTAGGAAACTTGCCTTGATCGGAAACCTGCCATACGTGGGTCTTCGTGTTTTGCAAATGCAAAGACTGATCTTTCTTCAGATTCGTCTAAAAGAAGATTTGTTTCTTACTAGATCAGTTGACACTGAATGGTAATACGGAGATTTGATGTGATCCATCCGTCACTGTTTAGATCGTCAGAAGCACTTCCATCTGACCCTCAGTCAGAAGCATTCCATCTGACCCTTCGTCAGAAGAACTTCCATTTGACTCTTCGTCAGAAGCACTTCCATCTAACCCTTCGTCAGAAGCATTCCATCTGACCCTTCGTCAGGAGCACTTCCATCTGACCCTTCGTCAGAAGTACTTCCATCTGATCCTTCGTCAATGCGACAGAATTGGAATCACTTAACCTGCTGCTTACACATTCTTCCTACATCACATAACATTAAATAATTTCTTTTGAAAGTTTTGTCAAAATCAAAATACAGGAGAATTTCCACAATAATCTCCCCCTTTTATGGTGACAAAACTCCTCTTGTTGCAAATACAAATAAGTGAATCAAAATTTTAACCAGTGATAAAATCATAAAAGCGAGTAATCATCACATTCGCTCCTGCACAAAACTAAACTCCACGATGAGAGTATACTAGGTGTATACTAAGTGTACTATCAGAATATGGTTATCTTGCACACAAAATAGATTATCATGCAATGATCCTGCACAAAAGCAAACTTCACGATGAGAGTATACTGAGTGTACTATCAGAATATGGTTATTTTGCACACAAAATAGATTATCCTGCACAAAAGTAAAATCTTCTCCCCCTTTCTAAATTGGAGTATAATCAGAGGTAATCTAATGATTCTCATAGGAGAACATGATCAGAGTATACATCCTGCACAAAAAGCTCCTGCACAAAGCACAAAAATCAGTTCTTCTCCCCCTTTTTGTCAACATCAGAAAGAGTCTATATAAAATTTAATCTAATCAATGTTAAATGAATGACGTAAGAATTATTGCATAACAAAAAACAACGTTTACCAAGAAACATAGAAAATGAAATTAGGAAGATGTGGGTGGAGGCATTTTTGAAGAAGATGGATGATCTTCTAGCTCATTATCAGCCTCCACTCGGGAAGGTCCGTCATAGCTACTTCCCATCCTCTGAGCATGGCCTCTTACAGCTTGAGATGTGGGCATGTTTGAAGCTGTTCTGTCCGTTCTGACCAGTGTGTAGGTAGGCATGTTGGCGACCTCAGCACAAAACATTCTCCCATAGAGATCAATGGACTTTTCCAGCTTAGTCACCTGACTAGTCATATCCTGAAGCTTCCTATCTATCTTCTGTTCAAAGGTCTGTATTTTCTGATCAATCCTTGTTTCCATTGCAGCCAGAGTCTGAAGAAGAATATTTTGAAAATTTTCAAAATGTGCTTGAAGTTCCATTTGTGGTTATGAAGGTGCAGGTTCTTGAGAAGAGGTGTCAATCCCTTTTGTACTTATATTCTCCCCCTCAGTTCGTGCCTTGGGAAAGGCTTGAGAGGCAAGTACTTCAGTGAGAAAGACATTCGATGTAGTAGGCAAAGACTCTCCCTCCCCCTGAGTTATAGCCCTTTTCCCTTTTGCTTTTGAGCTTGGCACAGATACTATTTCCTCATCAATGTCCATTGGTATAGACTGTGCACTCGACAGTTGATCTTCTCGTGCAATTGCTGAAGCCAGACTTGTAGCATCTTTGTGAATAGTTCGTCTGGTGGAGGATACAGAATAAGCTTCAATGTCATCTTGTTCTTCCTCCTGTTCTTTTGAAGGCAACTTTGCTAGAACTTGTGCTAGCAACTGCTCATGATCACAGTTTACAAGTGTGTTGCCATACTCTATGTCATCTTCAATTCTGGCAGCTTGCTCCTCATTCCACATTGTGAGGAATTCTTCCTCAGTCAGATCACAAGGAAACACAACTTTTTCTTGTGGTTGTGTTCCTGCTTCATGTCCTTCTTCCTCATTTCTTTCAGCACTATGATTTCCAAACTTACCTTCTTCATCTGATCCACCTTGAGATTGTGTAGCTTCAGAATCATATTCCCATGTTCCTTCTTCACTTGCTTCTGAGTCCTTATCAGTGGGACTGCCTTTCTGTTACTCCTTATCAGTAGAACTGTCTTTTTGTTGCCCCTTGATAGCCGTAACTTTTCTCTTCTTTGGAGATTTCTGCTTGGACTCATCCTCGAAGTCCACAATGACTGGTTCATTGTTCTTTGTTCTCCATCCAGCAGGAGTCATTTTGTATCACATCTTTGTTACCATAGTCTCTCCAGCAGTCATCAGATGAATTTCTTGATTGATAAAGGCGCTCGCTCAGGCCACCAATCTTGAAATGATATATTATTATGTAGATCAAGGCGGCATAAGGAAGTTGTCCGTTTGGCTTGAGAGCTGATCTGTACATGTGTAATAGGATTGTGTGAGCAAAAGAAATCCTCTTTCCTGTCAAGATGCCCCATAACAGCTTTGCCTCATACTTCGATATATCTGTCTTTGATGCTGCCTTGGGTCTAAGACATTCGATGATCACTTTGTGCATCATGATGTGTTTTAAAGGAAAATCACTGTAGGCAATATGTGACTTTGATTCCCTTGAGAAGTTCGATTTGCCTGTTAGGAAGCAAAAAGCTTCTCCTGCAGTGACATCTAGGGGTTTGAAATCTCCCTTTCTGGTTCTCATGATAGAAGCCAATTCATCAACAGTCAGAATATACTGCTTTCTTTTCATCGTGAAAGCCAGAGAGTTGAAGTTGACAAACTGAAGATTTGAGTAGAAGTAGGCTACCAGGTCAGGAAAAGTGTAGCCTCTCTTCGTTATGAAATGATCTATCTTCAACTTTTGTAGATGCTTCCTCAGATAGATACCATTACTATCAAAGTACTTTAACTCAAATACTCTGTGAGGTATAACACCTCTCTGTTTCATGACTTCAAACCTTTCTTTGTGAGCATGATTCTGGAACAAAGGATCAGGAAAGCTTTTATCCAAAATAAACCCAATATTTTTCACAAAGTCATTGAACAGAATGTCATCATCATCTTCGACCTTTGCCTTAGTGCCGCCAGGTCTAATTGGAGAGGATTTTCGTTTCGAGCTTGTCTCTGCCACTTTCTCCTTTCCTTTTCTAGAGGTAGATTCAGGTTTTTCTATAGCAATTGGTTCAACGATTTTTTCAGGCAAGCTAAGAAACTCCAATAGTTCGCCTTCACTATCGAAATTATGAGTGCTCAGCAGTTTTCTAAGTTCATTACCAAAATCCCTTGCTGCCTTAATCCTATCATACATTGGCTTAATAGAATGTGCCATAGCTTCTTTTCCTTCAAAGGTGGATAGAGACAGACCTTTTGCCAAGTGGAGTGCTTCTCGCTGTTCGTTGATTTGGGTTTCTGTAGGTTCAGCGCCGCTTGCTGTTGAGGCGGAGAGCTTTCTCTTCAACTGAGACGTCTTTTTCGAGTCAGAGGCTGATTTCGGAGCCATTGATGCGTAGAAAGTTTAAAACTTTGAGTGAAAGAGTGTTGTTTTGAGGAGGAAATCGAGAGCTAGAGATTTTGGATACGGTTTTAGGGTTTTGATTTGAGAAAAATTTGAAAGTGAGAGAACAGAGGTGACGGTTCGGTGTTTTATAAAAGAGGCGGTTATTTTTGGAAACAAAAGAGAGAATTTTGATTTTCTAAAGGGAAATAAAAAGTTTATTTACTAAATCAATTAATCACCGTCAATCAGATATTCAGATATATCTATTCATATGAGGAAATTACCAAAAAAAAAAGTTTTTAGAGATAACTGACCTCGATTTATGACCTTTTTAAAAGAAAGTGTGAATTTCTTCTTACGCGCCTTTCTGACGTTCCTTCTGATGTTCCTTCTGACTCTCCTTCCGACTCTCCTTCTGTCGTTCCTTCTGACTCTCCTTCTGACTCTCCTTCTGTCGTTCCTTCTGACTCTCCTTCTGATGCTCCCTGTTCTAAGGTATACTTAAGAAAGGAGGTTAATGATAGATAATTCATTTTTAATAAAATTAAAAGTCAGTTTATCCAATGGTTTAGTGAAAATATCTGCAAGTTGATTTTTTGTATCAATGTATTGAATGTTAACATCACCGTTCTGAACATGATCACGTATGAAGTGATGCTTGATCTCAATATGCTTTGTTCTTGAGTGAAGTATGGGATTCTTTGTAAGATTTATGGCACTCGTGTTGTCACATATGATTTCCACAGTTGATTCTTCAACACCATAGTCTTTGAGCTGCTGTTTTAGCCAAAGTATTTGAGTACAGCAACTTCCAAGAGATACGTATTCTGCTTCAGCTGTACTGAGTGCCACTGTATTTTGCTTCTTTGAATACCATGAGACAAGCATGTTTCCCATGAGCTGACAAGTTCCAGATGTACTCTTTCTATCAGTTTTGCAACCTGCAAGATCTGCATCTGAATATCCCTTTAGTATAAAATCAGAAGATTTAGAGTACCACAAACCATAGTTGGGATAAGTCCCTATGTATTTGATTATTCTTTTGACGGTTGATAGTTGTAATTCTCTTGGGCTTGATTGAAATCTTGCACATAAGCAGACACTATATAGGATGTCCGGTCTTGAAACTGTGAGATAGAGTAATGATCCAATCATACTACGATATAGTTTGGGATCAACTTCCATTCCATCTTCATCTTTATCTAATTTGGAGGAGTGAGACATAGGAGTTTCTGTCTTCTTGCCATTCTCCAGATCAATTTCTTCACTATTTCCAGTGCATACTTTTCTTGAATTATGAAAGTTCCTTTCTGATATTGATGAATTTGAAGACCAAGAAAGAACCGTAATTCTCCCATCATACTCATCTCAAATTTATCCTGCATTACTTTAGAAAATTTCTTGCAGAGTAGCTTATTAGAGGAACCAAATATAATATCATCAACATAGATTTGAACTAAAAGAATATCTTTACCTTTTCTTTGAATAAAAAGAATGGTGTCTACATTACCTTTAGTGAAGTTGTGTTGAGATAGAAAGTTACTTAACCTTTCATACCAAGCACGAGGTGCTTGTTTCAATCCGTAGATTGCCTTTTTTAAGACATATACCAAATCATTTTCTCTAGGTTCTTCGAAGCTAGGAGGTTGTTCAACATATACCTCTTCTTTGATGTAGCCATTTAGGAAGGCACTTTTCACGTCCATCTGAAAAAGTTTGAAATCATTGTAACACGCATAAGCAAGAAGTAGCCTAATGGCTTCTAACTTGGCAACCGGTGCGTAGGTTTCATCGTAGTCTATTCCTTCTTCTTGAGAATAGCCTTTTGCTACAAGTCTTGCTTTGTTTCTTACAACTTTTCCTTTGTCATCAAGTTTGTTTTTGAATACCCATTTTGTTCCAATTACTGGACGATTTTTGGGTCGATTGACCAGTTCCCAAACATTGTTGACCTTGAACTGATGTAGCTCTTCCTGCATTGCATTTATCCAGTTCTCATCTGCTAATGCATCTTCAATCCTTTTTGGCTCCAATTCAGATACCAATGCGATGTTGCTCATTGCTTGCTTGAACTTAGATCTTGTCTTTATGCCATCGCTTATGCTTCCTATGATAAGTTCCTTTGGATGACTTGACTTATGTTTCCAGTTCTTGTCAAGGCAGTCATTTGAGGATGTTGTGGGTTCATTCTGTTCATCTTCTGGTCTTTCTTCAACAGAGGAAGTTTCCTTCTGAACATTCTCCGAACCAATATTCACATCTGAGACTTGCTTTGCATCTGAGTCTACCCGTGGGTTTGTGACTTGATGAAGTGTATGCATTTGAATGGATTCAGGTTCATCATTCTAGTAGCTTTCATCGAACTTGATGTTCACTGATTCTTCAACAACACGAGTGTTCTTGTTGTAGACTCTGTAGGTTTTGCTTGTTGTTGAATATCCCAAAAAAATTCCTTCATCTGATCTCTCATCAAACTTTCCAATTCGATCATTAGCATTCTTTAGAATAAAGCATTTGCAACCAAATACATGAAAGTATGAAACGTCAGGCTTTCTTCCTTTGAAAATTTCATAGGGGGTTTTCTCAGAAAAAGGTCTGAGAGAAGTTCGATTTAAGATATAACAAGCTGTTGAAACGGCCTCAGCCCAAAAATTAGAGGTAATTTTACTCTCAATAAGAAGAGTTCTGGCCATTTCTTGCAAGGATCTGTTTTTCCTTTCTACTACCCCATTTTGTTGAGGAGTATAAGGTGCAGAGAAGTTATGCTGAATTCCGAAATCAGTGCAAAAATCTGAGAAACTTTGATTTTCAAATTCTCCCTTATGATCCGTTCTCAAACTGGAGATAGTGTAACCCTTTTCATTTTGAATTCTTTTAGCAAGCTTGGAGAAGGACATAAAAGCTTCATGTTTGTGAGCTAGAAATAAAACCCATGTAAATCTAGAGAAGTCATCAACTATGACAAGACAATATTTCTTACCTCCAAGGCTTAGGGTTCTATTTGGTCCAAAGATATCCATATGAAGTTGCTGCAGACAATGCTTAGTGGAAACTTGATTTAAGAACTTAAACGAACTTCTTACCTGCTTACCCAGTGTGCATGCATGACATAGTCCACTTTTCTCAAATTTCGTTTGAGGTAACCCTCGAACAAGTCCCTTCTTGGAAAGCTTTGAGATATGTTTTACACTAATATGACCTAACTTTTTGTGCCAAAGATCAGATTCATCCTTAACAGAAATAAGACATTTTGCACTTTCACAGTCAGCATCAATATCTAAAAGATAAATGTTCCCATGCCTTCGTCCCGTGAAGGATTGCTTCTTATCCTTGCTCATACCTGTGCATTTTAGATCTTGGAACCAAATATCATATCCAGAGCCACAGAGTTGACTTACAGAAATTAAGTTGTAGTTCAATCCTCTGACTAGAGAGACATCTTTAACAGTCAGATTTCCAATCTTTACATTTCATTTCCCAATGACCTTTCCCTTGTTCTTTCCTCCAAAAGACACGCTTCTTCCATCACAATCTGAGAAGGATATAAATACATCTGGATTTCCAGTCATGTGACTTGAACAACCACTATCCAGAAACCACTTGTTCTTCCTTCTCTTTGGTACCTGCAATAAATAAACAACTTACTGTTTCTTTGGTACCCATGCTTTCTTGGGTCCTTCTGTGTTAGTAGGTTTTGACCTTTCAATAGGTCTCCAAATTTTCTTGCAGTAATCCTTAGTATGGCTAGGATCACCACAGTTCACATAGGATTGTCGAATGCAGGATCTAGTAAAATGCTTATGAAAATGATGCCTGTAATCGAAAAATGTTGGTTTTCGAAATTCAGTTTTAAAGGAATTTTTTAGGCTACTTTCCTTTTTAAAACCTAACCCAGATCAGTCATTAAAGGGTATTTGTTTTGAAATAATGCTATTCAGAGTTTCTGAGCTTTGTGAAAACCTTTTTGATATATCGAAAACCTTTTCTTTCAAGGAAGCATTTTCTTTTGAAATCAAATCATGATTTTCTTTCATCTGGTGAAACTCTTGTTGTAGAAAATCAATTTTTTCTTTTTGGGACAAATTCTGTTGTTTTAAGGAAGCATTTTCCTTTTTCAAACTAGAAACTTTTTTCAAGAGTTTCTTTGTAATTCCTACACAATTCATCAATATATTCAATAACTTCATCAGGGAGTTCAGATGAACATACCTTAGTTTCTGAATCTGAACTTGAATCTGATTCGGCCATGAGACAGATGTTTGCATAATCATTTTCACTTTCATCAGAATCACTTAAAGTTTCTGCCTTTAGAGCCTTCTTGTACTTCTCATACTTGAGTTTGTCCTTCTTCAAATTTGGACAGTTCGGTTTGATATGTCATGCCTTCTTACAGTGAAAGCAGATCACGTCTTTGTTGTCTTGTGAGTCGTTGCTTGATATTTTCACATCATTCTTCTTCCAAGGTTTCTTCCCTTTGATGTTCCTGCCTTTCCGAGCCATCTTCCTAAATTTCTTGACCATGAGGGCTAATTCTTCATCATCCTCATCTTCATCATCTGTATCAGAAAAAAATTGATTAATTTCAGTTTTTAAGGCAATAGATTTTTTACCTTTTTTTTCTCCCTTCTTGTTTGCTCGTTCTGTTTCATAAGATTGCAAAGTCCCGACTAACTCATCTACCGAGAGTGGTCTGATTGTTTGGCATTCTTGAATTGATGGTTTGATGTAATTCCAATCATCTGTGAGTCCACGCAGTATCTTCCTGACTTGCATTGGTTCAGCAATAGGTGCGCCTTGTCTTGCAAATCCACTTGCCAAAGTCTGAAACCTGTCTATCATATCTGCAATAGATTCATCAAGTTTCATTTCAAATGCTTCATAGTCACTCAGTAAAATGCTGAGCTTTGTTTCTTTTACAAGATTTGTTCCTTGAAAGGTAATATGAAGTCTATCCCATATTGCCTTAGATGATTCCTCCTCTGAGACACGATTATAGAGAGGGGTAGATAAGGCACAAAAGAGAGCATTGACAGCTTTAGAATCAAGGCCTCTTCTTTTAGTCTTTTCAGCATCGGTCATTGTTGTGATAGGATTTACTCCGTCAGCAGTGATTGGATTTGTAGCAGTTGCAGGAACTACTCCATTTGTAACGACATCCCACATCAGATCATCATAGGCTTTGAAGAACCACTTCATCTTGTTGCTCCACATATTGTAGTCCTTTCCATCAAAGTATGGTGGTTTGTTGGCAAAGTGCGAATCGCTTGTTCCTGAAGAGTGATTGCTAGACATAGTAGATCGTTAACTCTGAAGTCAATAAACACTTCGTAAAAATGAGCAACCTGCTCTGATACCAATTGGTGGATCTAGCAATATCTCCTAGAGGGGGGTGAATTGGTGATTCTGAATAAAATTGAAATTTCTTGCGGAATAAATAAAATTCAGTGTACAATTAGAAACATGAATAGTATAACAGTGTGCAGAAAATCTAAACGCAAAAGTAAGAGTTTAGAGTAGAAAATATTGCACACGACGATTATAGTGGTTCGGCTTAGATCAAGCCTACGTCCACTCTCCCACGATGACAGCCGATCGGCTGGATTTCACTATGAAGAATCAAGAGAATTACAACCACTCAAGCACTTGGTTTTTCTCTCTCACAGATTTTCACAATGAATGATTTTGGGTACACAGAATATTTTCGGATAAAACTCAGATTATGCTTGCACTTTGGATTGTTGTTCGCCCTCACCCCTTAGTCCATCATGATTCTTCTTTTATACTCCCCTGACTCCGAACTAGCCGTTGGATTCCAGCCAAGGGATCGCTCTTCAATCCTTGATTGGACATCATCAATCGTGATTGAACGAGACTGTATCTTCAGAAGATATATAGACCGTTGGGTAAGACGTTGAACCATTCTAATTCAGTCGCCCATACAACTGAATCTCCAGTTTCCATAAGTGTGATAAGTTTGAGTTGGTTCCCGAAGAAATATTCCTTAGAAGATGATATCCCATTGTAGAAAGTCCCTTAATTGATTGGAAGGGATATCAGGACAATCGAATATCATAAGCTTTACGTAGGAAACTTGCCTTGATCGGAAACCTGCCATATGTGGGTCTTCGTGTTTTGCACATGCAGAGACTGATCTTTCTTCAGATTCGTCTAAAAGAAGATTTGTTTCTTACTAGATCAGTTGACACGGAATGATAATACGGAGATTTGATGTGATCCATCCGTTACTGTTTAGATCGTCAGAAGCACTTCCATCAGACCCTCAGTCAGAAGCATTCCATCTGACCCTTCGTCAGAAGCACTTCCATCTGACTCTTTGTCAGAAGCACTTCCATCTGATCCTTCGTCAGAAGCATTCCATCTGACCCTTCGTCAGCATTTCCATCTGACCCTTCGTCAGAAGTACTTCCATCTGACCCTTCGTCAATGCGACAGACTTGGAATCACTCAACCTGCTGCTTACACATTCTTCCTGCATCACATAACATTAAACAATTTCTTTAGAAAGTTTTGTCAGAATCAAAATACAGGAGAATTTCTACAACAGCAATTTTTGAAAATATTAGGGCTTGATTGCAATTTAGTGACAAGTTTATGGACTTCATTACACTTAATGAAAGTTTAGGACTCGAATGCACTTTTGTAACAAGTTTTAAGATTTGATTGTACTTTTTAAAAATTTTAGGAATCATTTGCACTTTAATAAAAAGTTTTAAGACTTTCAGTGCACTTATCCCTATAGACATTTACTCTCAGGCTAAAACACAAGCATATGACGCTCTTCTTGACCACGCTTCGGTCTACAAAAGTGAAAAATGGTTTCTAATTGGCAGCTCGCACCGTGATCATAACTTCTCATTCATGTCTAATGCTACCAAGACCTACTTAACTTTTGCTAGAAAGAAAAATAATAGTTGGTCCTAGTTCGTAATGGCCCCGATCAGGAGAAATTCAGGTTTTCATGATAATTGGAAATGAAACTTCGTTAGCTTATATATGTTAGATGTATTGTATATATTAAGACTAGACTTTTTCCTTTAGTGTATGTATTTACGTTTATATCCTTTCTTGTATGTATATTTATATCGGCATTGTGTCTAATTGTAATTGAATCATTCCATTATCTACTTTTCTAAATCTATCATGGTATCCAACAGAAATACATAACTAACATTCTCGCTCATGCTGAGTTATCTGATACTCGTACTATGGCTACTCCTATTGAACTTCATTTACAGTTTCATCCGGATGATGGTGAACCTCTGTATGATGTCACGAGCTACCGAGCTCTTGTTAGCAGTCTTGTCTATCTTACAACCACTCGTCCTAATATCGCCTATGATGTTCATCTTGTCAGTCAAATTGTAGCGGCTCCTCATACAATTCGTTATATTTCTATGCTCCGGAATCTACGATATTTTCATGGTACTTTGACACGCTCAGTTTTTCTCCCATCGACTTCTTCACTTGCTCTTCATGCTTGCTCTGATGCTGACTAAGCAACGGATGTTACTGACAGTAGGTTTATTATAGGATTTTGTGTCTTTCTAGGTAGTTATCTGATTTCTTGACATGCCAAGAAGCAGCATGTCATGTCTCGCTCTTTTACTGAGTCTGAGTATCGTGTTGTGGCTAACACTACAGTTGAGATTATTTGCTTCGTCATCTCCTTGCCGATCTTCGTGTTACCTTCTCTACTCTCATTCATCTTCATTGTGATAACAAGAGTGCTATTCACATTGCAACAAATTCATTCTTTCATGAACATATCAAGCACATCAACATTGATTGTCACATCACGTGTCATCAACTCCAAGCACACATAATTTCTCTTCCATTTGTGGCATCTGCAAGCCAGCTTTCTGATTTATTTGCCAAATCTATTGCATTATAATGATTTGTTGCTCTTTTTTCCAAACTCTTGTTGGTTGACCCACCTTGAGTTCGAGAAGAGTGTTAGATATATTGTATATATTAGTAATATGGTTTTCCCTTCAATATATGTATTTATGTTTATACCTTTCCTTGTATGTATAGCTATATCCGTTTATGCCTAGTTGTAATTGAATCATTCCATTATCTACTTCTCTAAATCTACCAACATAGTTCGATTTGTGCAAATACTTCCTTTAAGAGTGCAGCCGGCTTCTAAATCGGGAAGCCACCATTTTGCGCAGTTCTGAATAACTTTTTTAAGTATAGAAAGATCCATGCCAAGTCTTAACACTTTCGGTGAATCTGATGGCCTTAGCATTAGTGACAGCAAAATAATATGCAGCAAATTGCTCTTCTACTGCTTTTGCTTCTTATCGTGATGACGGTAGTGGATGTCAATTTAAATCACAACCATAGATTGCTACATCATATTTTATTTTTTATTTTTGGTCGAAAACTACTTTTATTTTATCAAAAAGTACTTAAACAAGAGAGCCCATTGAAGGTGCATCAAGACAGAGTAAATTCCAAAGATCTAGAAGAGGACTAGTCACCCAATTTGAAGAAATGCCCTTAAACTTTGATATGGCCTACGTCCAATATGGGCCCACTTGGAGCTCACATTGGAATCTCCTCCCCAAAGCCCAACCCTAAAATTTGTCGGACTCGAGAGAGATTAATTGACCTCACTCAAGCCCAAGTGACTCGGCCCCAGTGTGTTTGGGAACCACTTTCCCAATTGGCTTTGGATACCCAAAATCCTTTGAGCCAATGATAAAGTGTTTGGCAAGCTTTTTGAAAGCCTCTTTAGGTCAAAGTGGAGCCTTCACAAGGTTGAAAGTCAAGGCTGCCTAGGCATTTCAGCATTCTCGGCAAGCTCAAGGTACTGTTTAAGTACAAAATATTCATCTGAAACTACCCTTATCTATTTTTTTATTTTTCGGTTTTGGCCTCATGTTCTTTCTTCACGCTGCAACCCAAGACCAGAGGGTCGTTATTGATGTTCCTCATCTACTGTTCACTATCTTCTTCGCTTGCATCTCGGCCGTGTGGCCGTGAGGGGATGGTGACCGGCTGGAAGGGAGCCGGCGTTGTCGTGCAACCCAGCGACCGTCGCATGGGCTCGTACGACCGCCACAAGGGGTCACACGTCCTCAGGCGAGCGCAGCCCGCGCGGAACCCAAGCGAGGTGACCCTCGTCAGTGGTCAGATCTGGGTCGCCGGTGCCAAACCCAGACGAGGTAGCCCTCTGTGCTTTTTGGGAGACGGATCTTCTGGCACAACCATCATCGTCAGCGGCGGAGAGGGTTTGTCGGGGTGGAGGGAGGAGCGGGGTGAGGGGGCAATTCCTCTGTTTCGTCGTCGTCGTCGTCGTCGTCGTCTCGAGAGAGAGAGAGAGAGAGAGAGAGAGAGAGAGAGAGAGAGAGAGAGAGAGAGAGAGAGAGGATTGAATTGCAGTGGAGAGTGGATGAGGGAAGGCAACTGCGACTGTGAGGGGCAGATGAGCATGGCGCTTGATGCGAAGGACTGCAACTACGATTGTGAGGCCCGATTTCAGGAGGAGCTTGTCGCGACCCTCTCGAGATTCGCCATGGGCTCTCGAGGGCTAATGGGCCGTCCAGTCTGGTCGGACGCGGGCCTCTCCCAAGGCCCGTTACCCAAATCGCAACGGAGGTATACGTAGTCGACCTTCAATGTGGTCTAGTGATATGTGCTAAGTGTGCATGCCATGGAGTCGCCACCAATCATTTTTTTGGAGGGTATGATTGGACCACCCTATTGAATAGTCGGGAGTTTCTATTCAATTCTGCGATAACCAGGGAAATGGGTTCGGGGACTTAGTTACGTCAACTATCAGAGTTGACGCCCTTTCGGTACCTAAGTTGACCGAGTTTTCTGACTTAAGATTTCATACAGATGAGTGGGGTACGAGTCCTAAATCTAGGAGTTCATGCAGATAGGAATGACTATCCTAGCAATCACAATCAATAATAAAGCGCACAAATCAATGAATTCAAATGTACAAATAAATCACATGGCATTCCTAATAAGGCCATATTGGCCTAGAGAAGCATCAATCAGGCTTAGGAATGATTTAGACATGATTTTGCCCATCAGGGGCAAAATCGTAATTTTGAGACAAAGGGGACAATTTGCCCAAAAAGGACAAAATCATCATTTCGGAATGAATCCGGAGTCAAAACAGGTTTGGTCACTCAATTGACCCATTTCCTATTTTTTGGCAATTTTCGTGATTTTCGGGAATTTTAGAAACCGATTTACCATTCGAAGGGTAAAATCGTCATTTTCTAAAAATGAAAATGAAATGTGGAAATCTTAGACATAAGGTTTAACCACCCATCTGGCCCATCACCAAATTCTAAGCAATTTCCACAATTCATCAGAATATCAAAGACGATTTACCCTTTGAGGGGTGAAATCGCCATTTTGGATTAAATGGGAGAAAATCCCAAAAATGAAAACAAATCAATTTTTTGTCATTTTCAGCCTTGGACAATTTTTAGAATTTTTCTGCAATTTTTTCTCAATTTTTTTGTTTTTCTTTAATTTTTCCATTTTTTTGGCATTTTTGATTTATTAATATTTTTTTATATTTTCAGAAAATATTTTAACAAAAAGCATGTCTTTGACAATAGATAACACTCAACCAGATAAATAAGCTAACCACTAGACTGAAACAAATACATACAAATCAAGTCTATAAATGCAATATTTTAGAAAAATAATCCTGATATACAGATCGGGTACGTAAAACATACCGGATTGGACACCGGCCTTCAATCGCCCAGCCTCAGCCTGCGACCATCCCCATGCCCGTTACCTGTCGATCGCCATTAGAATGTCGATAGTCAATTTCACAAATTAAGACTAAAAAATTAAAAAAAATTAAAAAATTGGACACTGTTCATGCACTGTTCCGACACTGTTCATGCACTGTTCCGACACCGAAGTTGATTTTGTAATTTTTCAGCTTTTTATGGATTTTCTATGAATTTTCGAAAAATAAAGGAAAAAAAGTTGATCAAAATTTAGGTGTCAACAGCTGCCCCTCTTTGAGAGGAATCTCGTCAGAGGAATCCCCTCAGAGGTTTCTCTCAAAGACAAGGTGACACCTGAGTCCTGATCGACTCGACTCGTGAAACTAAAGGAAAAGGAGTCATGACATCCAGTTTTTCATGCTTGTCGATGTATGCTCTTTCTTGAAGGGGGAAACATTTATTTGACATGAGAGAGTGAGATAATAGAGAGACATACCTGCCACTTACCTGTTCGATGTTTGTGCGATTTTCGCGGTGTTTGATGGATTCAAGAGAATTTCTAGAAACTCGTTACTAGAGTATTCTAGAGAGGTTAAGCTCTGACCCGTATGGTAGGTCAAACCATAATGGGATTCCTAACTGATAGGAATCTAAGGAAGACGCATCCCACATTTGGGAATTTGCCAAGGGTTTTGATTCGTATGGTGGATCGGACCATTGAGTTGACCATTTAAGTGATTTTTACTATTGGGTTGACCCTTCAGGCGGTTTCTACCGTTGTGTTAACCCTTTAGGCGGTTTCTACCATTGGTTGACCCTTCAGGCAGTTTCTACCTTTGGTTTGACCCTTCAGGCGGTTTCTACCTTTGGTTGACCCTTCAGGCGGTATCTACCTTTGGTTGACCCTTCAGGTGGTTTCTACCTTTGAGTTGACCCTTCAGGCGGTTTCTACCTTGGTTTGACCATTTAGGCGGTTTCTACCTTGGTTTGACCCTTCAGGCGGTTTCTACCATAAGCTGACCCTTCAGGCGGTTTCTACCATTGGTTGACCCTTCAGGCGGTTTCTACCATTGGTTGATCCTTCAGGCGGTTTCTACCTTGAGTTGACCCTTCAGGTGGTTTCTACCTTGATTTGACCCTTCAGGCGGTTTCTACCTTGTGTTGACCCTTCAGGCGGTTTCTACCTCGTGTTGACCCTTCAGGCGGTTTCTACCTTTGATTTGACCCTTCAGGCGGTATCTACCTTCATTTGACCCTTCAGGCGGTATCTACCTTTATTTGACCATTCAGGCGGTTTCTACCTTGTGTTGACCCTTCAGGCGGTATCTACCTTTGATTTGACCCTTCAGGCGGTATCTACCTTCATTTGACCCTTCAGGCGGTATCTACCTTTGTTTTGGTTTGAAAAGGGGTCTCATGACGAGGGTTCTCCACGTCCGATGAGACTGTTTGATATTTGAAAAGAGGTCCTAGGACGAGGGTTCTCCACGTCATGCCAGGACTGTTTGATATTTTTGAAAAAGGGATCCTAGGACGAGGGTTCTCCACGTCAAGCTAGGACTGCTTGATTTTTGAAAAGGGGTCTCATGACGAGGGTTCTCCACATCCGATGAGACCGCCTAAATTTTTGAAATGGGATCACATCCTCACCCCTTCTTTTGAAAGATCCCGAAATTTGTCGGGAATTCAGTTTTGAAGCAGTGAAAGATTTTATTTTGACAAAACTTCAGTTGAGTCTGTTGAGACGACATTCTGGAAGCTGTGTTCTCCAGGTATCCTGTAGAAAGTTCAAACCTGCGTGCTCCACTCCACGGAGCAAATGTTTTTCTGGGATTTGGGATTTCCAAGAATCCTGCAGAAGCTCGAGCCTGGAAGATTTTTCTTCACCAAGAAAACGTTAGTAATCTTTGGGAAGGCCACGGCTGTCCATTTGACAAAACCGTATGTTTTAAGTTTTAATCATGAAATGTGCATTTTGATGCTGGAGGTTATCCAAAGCATTCTTGCAATATGCAAATGTGATCACAAATCCCTTGGACGGAAAATCTGGATCAACAGTTTGAAAATTCCAAAAAGAGTTTGTTCAAAACATCAATTGGAATATTTCTCGACAATGAGGTCTTCTCACCTGTTTTGCGATAGTGGTTTTTTTTTTTTTTTTGTAGGCGATGCACTCAATTCCCTACTAACCTGTGCCTAGGTTTTAGGCTCATTCGCAGCGCATACATTTTGATCGGTCGGGAGGTCTTCCACCGGACCGTAATGTTGGGCTTGGTTCTTGATCTTCAAGGGGGACTCACTTTTGAGTCAAGGCCATTGAACAAAAATTTTCACCATCTGCTCCGGGTTTACAAGTCAAGAACCCTGCAAAATGAGAAAGAAATAATCTTGCTCGTACTTCTTCGAGCTAAGCTATATGTTAACCCAAGTGTCTTAGTCAGAGAAGACTGTTTCGGGGTTGTAACATTGGTAGGATTGGGGACCGAAACAGGCTTATTTTTGGCCCAGAATTCGTGACGGGTTTGACATTGGTGATCATTGCTGATTTGCCACTTGTCCTTTCTTTTCTGCATCTTTAGCCTTTGAGGCGCGCAACCTATCTCGCGATGTGCACCAGCTCTTTAAAGAGCGTCTCTTGTTGCATTCAGAGACTGACTCTTTCTATGTCTTTGTTCTGCGCTTGATAGCATTTGGGGAGCAGTCCTTTTGGATTTGGCTCCTTCAGGGATTTCCCCTTTTCCCATCCAGCTTCATTGCGGACCAATTAAACAACTAGCACGAGCATCGGCCTTGCTTTTACTAGGCACTTTGCTTTTTCTTGATGCCGGGGATTTTTCTCATTTTCATTTTTGAAATCCCCCTTTTTCTCATCTTCATGGGATCATGTTAGACATATAGTCTAAACATGCTTTAAATATCATTCCGAGAATTCTCTTCGTAATCCCTGAGTCTTGAACTCTTCCATTTTTGAAGTGGTGCGACATCCGTCTTGGAATGATCACCAATGGGTTCATGAAATGAATTTGCAGGCTCAACTTGGCTGTGCAAATGATACAGTGTATGGGATAAAGAATGAATGCTTCTCGTCATCCTATGGCACTTGGATTACCATATAAACAACACACAAAGATTAATTAGTCCGAGCAAGAAAATTTCTAACCATTTTCTCCTGACGCTGCTGGACTTACTTCCTTTTTGCCCCGGTGTGGGGTGGTTCTTGACAGGGTTAAGAATGAGAACCGCCGTTCAAATGGGTTATCAACGGTCACCTGTAGTGTTTGGGGGATATGAAACGAATGCCTCCGTCGTCCCAACCCATGTAATCGCTGCAAATTGTTCTTACCCCCGTAGACCCAGATTTTGTTATCTGCTCACTTCACTCATCTCTCAAGTGTGTATTGGACATGTTTGGAATAGGATTCGCCTCTCGTCTGAGAAAACACCCTTAAACGGTTTGAACAATTTTTATTGGAAAAATTCTTTTTGTTTTCTCCGAAAAATTTCCTCCCAATGGGGCTTTATGATGCACATGCATGTTTCATTCATGTTCAGACAACCTCCCAACTTCAACTGTGGATGTCTATGAGTTTAAAAATTCGATGCCTCTTTTCAGACATAATGATTGAAAGAGTCCTAACACTTTTTTTTATCTTCAACGACTTGGGGAAAAGGGATACTTACCTACCCGCCGCGGCTGGAGATCCCTGAAAATGCGGAAGAAACATGTTATTGTACGTTCATGAATTTTTCAATAAATTAGAACGATACATCTTACCCTTGGTCATGTGTTCCATTGGGTAATACACGGGATGTGAAAACCTGTTTCGCCTTGATGGCGAGCCCCTGTCAAAGAAGGGAATTAGGTGTCAGTTTGCGTTCCAAAATTCAAGACAAATTGGAACGATACCGCCTTGTTCTTGTTTTGTGTTTCCGTTTGAACACAAACGCGCGGCTTGCATAATTTGGCCCTCTATCTTGTGTCCTTGATCTCCCATCTGGTTGGGCGACGAATCTTTCTCAAGAATTTGCCCCCGAGAAGATCCATTTGTGTTTTTGGGCGCACTCCAGCGCCATTCTTCAAGGTTCCTTTTATTCAAGGAAAAAAAGAAGATTTTATCAAAATGCATGTCAAAGCATGTGACGTAGGAGCGATACTTTTTACCATCCACTAGGTCTTATAATCAAAGACCATCTCCTGGAATCCTGACTTCTAAGGCCAATGATTCTATTCGCCTCCCTGTTAGCGCGCTATTTTCATTTGAGGCTTTCAGCGCCAACAACTTCCTGTAAAATGAGTAAAAACTCACGTTAGGCATGTGGTCTTGGAAGACCAAATTGGAACGATACAAGGTTACCGTTCACCCAAATTCGTATCTTGGGGTTTGATTCTGATGCGGACGACTCTGTTATTGTGTCTATTGACTTTGTCAGAGGAGAGACGTCCTGAGATAAAAAGAATGGAGAAAAACTTATCCCCAGATCTGATTAAAAATCAATTAGGAACGATACGTCCTTTCACCAAACGAGTGGCTCTGCGGCCCAATGTGTTTTGCACTGAAGGGACGAATTCCACTATGCTCCACGGGTTTGGGGAATTTGCCCCCATTTTCGATAGAAATGAGCCTTATCAAGATGTATACAATACAAATAGATCCCTAATACAATCAATCTACGGGACGAGATATAGAGGATCTCAGCAAAATTAATTTTATACAAGAGGACTAAGAATGTCAAATCAATCAAAGGAATGTGGCCCGAACACTTGGAGATGCCCCAGTTCCAATCTTCGAGATGTGACTCCAAGATCACCGATTTTTTTTTTTTAGGTGGTTTTAGATATACCAACCATCTAAAGACATGCACATGAGACAAGGGAGGATAAAACTTCTAAAAATCAAAGGATTTGGCACCTAAGGTCAAGGTTCCCACCTCGAGTTCTAGAAAGAGCCGATTCCATTGCACAGCTATCGTTGCATTGGGACTCGATCCATAGTTCGAAGTGAACGGAATTGAAAAGTGGATTACCCCGTGTTTTTCCTCACGGAGATTCCATTTTCAATCCCTTCTATTGTTTTCCTATAGGTGGCGCCCGGGGTTTTAGGCGCGGTTGTGTGTATTTTCGGTGTCGTGCTAAAGCGATAAACATGCATCTTATTTAACAATCACCGCTTCAATATAAAACATACACACAATCATTCATTCCTACGCCCAACCTGCATAAAACAGAGTTAACAAGTACTCCACCCCTTATTTCTCCAATCTGCAAAAACATTTAACACCTTAAGGGTTAAAGTACGTACCTCACCTAGAAGAGCATCTACATAAAACATGTTAGAAAAATCAATCACCTTTTTAATCGGCTCAAGTTCTCTAAAGTCCCCAGCGGAGTCGCCAGTCTGTCGCGACCCTCTCGAGATTCGCCATGGGCTCTCGAGGGCTAATGGGCCGTCCAGTCTGGTCGGACGCGGGCCTCTCCCAAGGCCCGTTACCCAAATCGCAACGGAGGTATACGTAGTCGACCTTCAGTGTGGTCTAGTGATATGTGCTAAGTGTGCATGCCATGGAGTCGCCACCAATCATTTTTTTGGAGGGTATGATTGGACCACCCTATTGAATAGTCGGGAGTTTCTATTCAATTCTGCGATAACCAGGGAAATGGGTTCGGGGACTTAGTTACATCAACTATCAGAGTTGACGCCCTTTCGGTACCTAAGTTGACCGAGTTTTCTGACTTAAGATTTCATACAGATGAGTGGGGTACGAGTCCTAAATCTAGGAGTTCATGCAGATAGGAATGACTATCCTGGCAATCACAATCAATAATAAAGCGCACAAATCAATGAATTCAAATGTACAAATAAATCACATGGCATTCCTAATAAGGCCATATTGGCCTAGAGAAGCATCAATCAGGCTTAGGAATGATTTAGACATGATTTTGCCCATCAGGGGCAAAATCGTAATTTTGAGACAAAGGGGACAATTTGCCCAAAAAGGACAAAATCATCATTTCGGAATGAATCCGGAGTCAAAACAGGTTTGGTCACTCAATTGACCCATTTCCTATTTTTTGGCAATTTTCGTGATTTTCGGGAATTTTAGAAACCGATTTACCATTCGAAGGGTAAAATCGTCATTTTCTAAAAATGGAAATGAAATGTGGAAATCTTAGACATAAGGTTTAACCACCCATCTGGCCCATCACCAAATTCTAAGCAATTTCCACAAATTCATCAGAATATCAAAGACGATTTACCCTTTGAGGGGTGAAATCGCCATTTTGGATTAAATGGGAGAAAATCCCAAAAATGAAAACAAATCAATTTTTTGTCATTTTCAGCCTTGGACAATTTTTAGAATTTTTCTGCAATTTTTTCTCAATTTTTTTGTTTTTCTTTAATTTTTCCATTTTTTTGGCATTTTTGATTTATCAATATTTTTTTATATTTTCAGAAAATATTTTAACAAAAAGCATGTCTTTGATAATAGATAACACTCAACCAGATAAATAAGCTAACCACTAGACTGAAACAAATACATACAAATCAAGTCTATAAATGCAATATTTTAGAAAAATAATCCTGATATACAGATCGGGTACGTAAAACATACCGGATTGGACACCGGCCTTCAATCGCCCAGCCTCAGCCTGCGACCATCCCCATGCCCGTTACCTGTCGATCGCCATTAGAATGTCGATAGTCAATTTCACAAATTAAGACTAAAAAATTAAAAAATAAATTAAAAAAATAAAAAATTGGACACTGTTCATGCACTGTTCCGACACTGTTCATGCACTGTTCCGACACTGTTCGGACACTGTTCGGACACGGCTCCGACACGTCCGACACGCCCTGACACGCTCCGACACGTCCGACACGCCCGGACACGCTCCGACACGTCCGGACACGTTCCGACGCGTCCGGACACGTTCCGACGACGGGGTGGTGACCCGAGGCTGTTTCTGGGCTCCACCAGCGGCGCGTAGGCTCCATAAGCTCCGAGGGAGGAGGTAGGACTCCGGGGCTGTCGCCGGAGGCGATAGCGCGCTTTGGCGATGACGGATTTGGCCCGATCCGAAACAATCCCGAACCAAACTCCGAAACGGGTGGAGGCCGGAGGTCTTGGGTTGTTCACGGCGACTTTGAGGTACGACGGCTAGCGACGACGGCGGAAGGGGGGGTTCCATTTTAGGCGTCCACGAAGAAGAAGAAAAGAAAAGGAAGAAGAAGCTACGGGAGAGGAAGGAGAAGAAGAAGAAAAAGAAGAAGCTAGAAGGAAGAAGAGGAGGCGACGGATGATGAGGGGGAGGGGGGAAGAGTAAAATAATAATAAAAATAAAATAATAATAAAAAAATAATATAATAATAATATAATAAAATACTAAAAAGTAAAAATAATAATAAAATAATCAAAAGCGAAGACAAAATGATTAGTCCCCTTTTCCTTTTAAATGATGATGTTTTCACTCCTTTTCCTTTTCATCATTATTAATATTTTTGCCAAATTCAATTTTATGGTGATCAGAGAACACCTAAAATCGAACCTAAATTTTACTATTTTATGAGGTCCTAAAGTAAAGAAAATTAAAAATAAAAATACCGACTATTTGTATATATTTTTGTGACCTCGAATACTACTTTTTTTTTATTTTCTTTTTATTTTTATATTTTTCGAAAATAATAATAATAAAAAATATGAAAAAATATTTTTTTATCCAAAATGGTCCCTTTAGCTTGGCCAAGGCTACCGAAGTTGATTTTGTAATTTTTCAGCTTTTTATGGATTTTCTATGAATTTTCGAAAAATAAAGAAAAAAAAGTTGATCAAAATTTAGGTGTCAACAGAGCTCAATCTGCGCAATCACTCTCGGCGAGAGAAGCGTTCAATTCAAAGTGAGGGAATGGCAAGAAGAGATGAAGTGGAGCGAGGGGTAAACGGGGACAAAGTGAAAGAAAATTGTGGGAGCGGGGGTTGAATTTTCTCGAGAATCCTGGAGGTGAGAAAGAATTTGGAGCGACGAGCACGACCCACGGAGGGAAAATTCTAGTGAAAAAGTACTCTGCAAGTATAATTTTTCAAAACACTTCATCCAAAGTTACTTTGCAATGAATTTTTAAGTTACAACTTACAACTTACCAAACATAATTTGTATTTTGAAAAATCCCTTCAACCTAATTGTTTCCAAACGCAGCAGCACCTATGCAGGTATGAATTTTCCATCTTGAGATAACGACGAAAGATGGAACGACGAGCACAACTAGGGAATCATGACATGTTCAAGGCAAAGCCCTTGGCGACCAGATTGATTTAGCTGGTATGAACACACATAAAAGCTGGCCCATCCCATGCAACCTGATCAAGTCGTCTTCTTTGATGCTTGTAATGAAGGTCAATGAATGGCAATACACAAAGTACTATGCCTCGTGCGCACGCACAGGGGGGTGCAAATCCCGGACCCCGACGGAGGCCCGACAAGCCCAAACTTGGGCGCGAGCGCACGATCTGCTTACGCGAATGCAAGACTGGAAAGTGGGCCTCGCGACAAGCCCATTTTTGCCTTCTGATTTAATTTTTTCCAACTCAAACAGTTAACCATTCTTAAGTTATTTACCGGTGTGTTAATGGTATTAACTAAGTAACGGCTGTTATAATTATGTGGTTACATAATTAAATACATAACAGCTCTAAACGGCATAATTTATTTAGCCGTTATTCTTTATTTCTGCAATGCCCCGCAATGCCTATAAATAGGTGGCTTCCTGTTCTGTTTCAGACACACATAGACACAAGAACTACGGACTACGAAAATCACTTCTCCCTCTTTTGAATTATCTACATGTGCATTGTTTTCGATAGTGTTCTCGTGTTGTTCAAGTTCGCCGGAAGCTTTGGAGTGTTATGCTTGCCTTTATCGCTGCTTAACCGTTGTATCATGGGAGACAGACGTTCACGAAACCTCAAAGCACGTACTGAGGGGACGAATCTGTTTTAAGGAAACTGTGTCGGACACGGGCCTCGGTATTCTTTATTAATTCAATTTCTTTTTATACTGTTGTATTTCAGTGAATATTTTGCTCTTTTAAAGGTTGAGCTTTTATCCTCAAGAAGGGTCAGATTCACTGCTTCTAATGAGTTCAGATTCAGTGCTTCTGAAGCTGCTTCTGGAGGTTCAGAAGGAACTGCTTCTGACCGGGTTCAGAAGGAACTGCTTCTGACGGGTCCAGAAGGAACTGCATCTGACGGGTGCATCTGAGTTGCATCTGATGGGTTCAAATGCAGTTGCATCTGACGAGTTTTGAATAGTACACCTGACGGGTTCAGATGCAGTTGCATCTGACGAGTTTTGAACAGTGCATCTGATGGTTCAATTTTTCTGCTTCTGACCTACTGCATCTGATGGTTCAGTTTTTCTGCTTCTGACCTGCATCTGATGGTTCAGTCTTTTCTGCTTCTGACCTGCATCTGATGGTTCAGTCTTTTCTGCTTCTGACTTGCTTCTGACCTCCTTCTGAAGGCTCAGATTCTATGCTTCTACCAACTTAGTGTTTTCATATTTGAGTCAGTTTGCTTACGTTTATTATTGTCATTCGAATTGTAAGTATCCTCCATATCTATAAAACAATATTGTTCAATTTTAACACTGTTTTATCAAACAATCTTAAAATAGATTCTATTCGACACTTACAATTTGAATGGCTACTAAAAAAGACGTTGTTGATGTGCCTGCTGATGACATCACCAAAAGCTCTACTTCTGCTGTCCATCAACCTGGATCATCTTCTCTTCTGCTGCGCCTTCTTTCCACCATGGTGGGAAACCTGAAAAGTTCAACGGATCGAACTTTAAAAGGTGGCAGCAGAAGATGTAGTTTTATTTAACAACACTGAATCTTGCGAGATTCTTGACTGAGGAACCTTCTAAGGTATCCGATGGAGAAACTGATAAGTAAGCCTTCAATGCTGTTGAGGCTTGGAAACATTCTGACTTCCTATGTAGGAATTATGTCATGAATGGATTACATGACTCATTGTACAATGTTTATTGTGCAATAAAGACGGCAAAGGAGTTATGGGAATCCTTAGACCGGAAATATAAAACAAAGGATGCCGGAGCAAAGAAATTTATTGTTGATCGATTCCTTGATTATAAAATGGTGGATTCTAAGGCTGTAATCAGTCAAGTGCAAGAAATTCAGGTGATCTTACATGAGATTCAGGCTGAAGGAATGAACTTGAGTGAAACCTTCTAAGTGGCTGCGATTATTGAGAAGCTACCTCCTGGGTGGATGGATTTCAAGAACTACCTCAAGCACAAGCGAAAGGAAATGAATCTGGAGGAGCTGATTGTTAGACTTCGAATTGAAGAAGACAACAGAAGCTCTGAAGGCAAATGATTCAATCATGCTACAGCTAAGGCAAATGTTGTGGAGGCAAATGTTGTGGAGCATAAGTATGGTCACAAGAACAAGAAAGTCGCCAAGCCGAAGTTGGGACCAAAAGGAGGAGTTTCCAAGAACAAGTTTCTAGGGAAATGCTTCAACTGTGGCAAGACGGGTCACAGATCTGTGGATTGCAGACTTTTAAAGAGGAAGAATCATGAGACAAATATGGTGAATGACATGATAAAAGACATGTCAGACATAAACCTATCTGCAATGATTTTTGAAGTAAACTTTATTGGGTCCAATTCAAAGGAATGGTGGATTGACACTGGGGCAACTAGGCACGTGTGCTCCAATAAGGACATGTTCACAACTTTCGAACCAATTGATGGGGAGAAAGTGTTCATGGGAAACTCTTCCTCTTCTGCAATTGAAGGTCAAGGGAAGGTGCTTCTGAAGATGACTTCTGGGAAAGAGCTGACTCTGAATAATATGTTGTATGTGCCGAAAATTCGAAAGAATCTGGTCTCCAGATCACTGTTGAACAAGCATGGATTTCGCATGGTGTTCGAGTCAGATAAAGTTATTTTGTCTAAATCTGGAATGTAAGTGGGGAAGGGATATGTAACTGATGGGCTGTTTAAGCTTAATGTTTTGACAATTATCAATAAAGATAATAAGCCTTCCGTTTATTTGCTTGAGTCCTCCAATCTATGGCATGGTAGACTCGGACATGTTAATTATGATACATTGCGTAGATTAATTAACTTGGAACATATACCCTCATTCCAAATTGATTCAAAACACAAATGTGAAATTTGTGTTGAGACAAAATTAACGAAATCATCGTTTCAATCGATTGACAGAAATACCGTACCTCTTGAATTGATTCATAGTGATGTTTGTGATTTGAAATTCATACAAACAAGAGGTGGTAATAAATATTTTATTACCTTTATCGATGATAGCACTAAATAATGCTATGTGTATTTGCTTAAAAGCAAAGATGAAGCTTTAGAGAAATTTATTTTCTATAAGAATGAAGTAGAAAATCAACTTGATAAGAAAATCAAGAGATTGAGAAGTGATAGAGGCGGTGAGTATGAAGTACCAATTGGTGAATTCTGTGCACAACACGGAATTATACATGAGGTAACTGCGCCCTATTCACATCAATCAAATGGTGTTGCTGAACGTAAAAATCACACTTTGAAAGAAATGATGAACGCGATGTTACTAAGTTCAGGCTTACCTCAAAATATGTGGGGTGAAGCTATTTTGTCAAGAAATTATCTTTTAAATAAGGTACCTCGAAAGAAAAATGATAAAACCACTTATGAGCTATGGAAATGTATGAGATCATCCTACAATTGCTTACGAGTGTGGGGGTGTCTTGCTAAAGTAATTGTTCCAACACCAAAGAAAACTAAGATAGGTCCTAAAACGGTGGACTGTATCTTTATATGCTATGCACATAACATAATGCATATCGATTTCTTGTGCATGAATCTAATATTCCAGATATACACAAGAATACGATCATGGAGTCAAGGAATGCTTCATTCTTTGAAGATGTATTTCATTATAAATTCAATGATGGTTCAAGTTCGTTTAAACGAACGAATGAAACTATGAATGATGAAAGTCATTATTCAAATCATGAACTAAGACGTAGCAAAAGAGCAAGAGTGGAAAAATCATTTGGAAATGATTTTCTAACTTATTTGTTAGAAAAAGAACCACTAACGTATACAGAAGCTGTGAGTTCTTCTGAGGGACCTCTATGGAAAGAGGCAATAAAAAGTGAAGTTGATTCTATTTTGCAGAATCATACTTAGGAGCTAGTGGACCTTCCTCCTGGTTGTAAACTTGGTCCAAATGGATCTTTAAAAGGAATATGAAAGCAGATGGCTCCATTGATAAGTATAAAGCCAGACTTGTAATCAAAGAATACAGGCAACAAGAAGGCTTAGATTACTTTGATACTTATTCTCTTTTGACGAGAATAAACTCCATTAGAATGATACTTGCAATTGCAGCATTGCGAAATCTAGAAGTACATCAAATGGATATAAAAACAGCTTTCCTAAATGGTGATTTGGATGAAGAAATCTATATGGAACAATCTGAAGGTTTTGTAGTTCCAGGACAAGAAAGGAAAGTCTGTAAATTGGTAAAATCATTGTATGGTCTAAAATAAGCGCCAAAGCAGTGGCATGAAAAGTTTGATAATGCAATGATTACCAATGGTTTTAAAATCAATGAATGTGATAAATGTGTCTATATTAAAGAGACGGAGAATGGATATGTCATTCTATGTCTGTATGTGGATGACATACTCATTGTTGGTAGTGATGACAGAATGATCAAATCTACCAAGAATATATTGAATTCAAGATTTGACATGAAAGATATGAGACTTGCTGATGTGATTTTAGGGATTAAGATCATAAGAACGTCAGAAAGTTTAGTTTTAAACCAGTCACACTATGTGGGCAAAATTCTTCAAAAATTCAGCAAGAATGATTCTGGTATTGCTAGAACACCATTAGACAATAGTCTTCATCTATCAAAGATTAGAGGAGATGGTATTTCTCAAGTAGAATACTCCAGAATTATTGGAAGTCTAATGTACTTAATGGATTGTACTGGACCAGATATTGCCTATACGGTTAGTAGATTGAGTAGATATACGAGCAATCCGAGTGCTGACCATTGGAAAGCAATAGTGAGAGTACTCAGGTACCTACGGTATACTCGGAATCATGGCCTGCACTATACCCTGTATCCATCTGTATTAGAAGGATATAGTAATGCAAACTGGATATCTGATATAAAAGACCCAAAATCTACTAGTGGATATGTTTTCACACTGGCAGGTGCGGCTGTATCTTGGAAATCCTGTAAACAAACTGTTATAGCCAGATCCACAATGAAATCCAAGTTTATAGCTTTGGATAAATGTGGTGAAGAGGCTGAATGGCTACGCCATTTCCTAGAGGATATTCCAAAATGCAAAATCCTATGCCACCAATCTGTATACATTGCGATAGTCAATCTGCGATTGAAAGAGCACATAGTAACATGTATAATGGTAAGTCTAGACATATACGTCGTAGACACAATACCATTAGACAACTACTCTCAACTGGAATTATTTCTATTGACTACGTAAAGTCAAAGGATAATATTGCGGATCCGCTAACCAAAGGGTTAAACAGATAGTTAGTTGAAAAGTCAACAATAGGAATGGGACTGAAGCCCATTACAGAAAAATTGATATAAAGGAAAACCCAACCTAGCTGACTGAAGATCCCAAGATCTAGGTTCAAAGGGACAACCTAATTATATGAACTGAATGATATCACTGTGGGGGTCTATCCCTCAAACCATTCCTATAAAAGAAACAGTGATTTGATATCCCCCACATATGTGGAGGAAAACCAATTATTGTGGGGGTTTATCAAGAAAAGGATAGCACTTATTCTTTAATGATTCTTAAGTGGAGTAAACCAATTACTCAAGATTAAGTAATCACCTATGTGAGAGAGAAGTGGGGCCGCTTCAAAGGAGAATTATTGAGGGCTGAATTCTTTAGAAACTCTCGCAGAACCAGGACGATGTTCATGGCCAAAACGAACATACTCATGAGAACTGAACAAACGTTTAGATGATTCCTGTGTGAAGTATATGGGTCATTTACTAAGAAAGCAGGACAGTTCAAGGACATCATGTCTACTAGACAGCTGGTAAATTAAATATACTTTCACAAGGGAATGTTCAAAGGGTGATACCTATCTATCCTATGCAGGTTTTCATTTGTTGAACACTATCACAGACTTAAAACCAAAATAATTTTCATTCATGTGGGGGATTGTTGGAAAATATGAGGTATTTTGATGGGTGAGTGAATGAGGAATTGTTTCTCAAAGAACACCATTGAGTTGGAAGTGGGAAGTGACAAAGCACTAGTCCCACATAGGAAAGGAAGAAGGCCTTGAAGTGCTTTATATGTGGTTACACTCATTTTGAGTGGTAACTATTGTAACAAGTACTATGCCTCGCGCACACGCGCAGGGGGGGTGAAAATCCCGGACCCTTGACGGAGGCCCGACAAGTTCAAACTTGGGCGCGAGCGCACGACCTGCGTACGCGAATACAGAACCGGAAAGTGGGCCTCGCGACAAGCCCATTTTTGCCTTCTGTTTTAATTTTTCCAACTGAAGCCGTTAACCGTTCTTAAGTTATTTACCGGTGTGTTAATGGTATTAACTAAGTAACGGCTGTTATAATTATGTGGTTACAGAATTAAATACACAACGGCTCTAAACGGCAGAATTTATTTAACCGTTATTCTTTATTTCCGCAATGCCCCGCAATGCCTATAAATAGGTGGCTTCCCGTTCTGTTTCAGACACACAGAGACACAAGAACTACGGACTACGAAAATCACTTCTCCCTCTTTTGAATTATCTGCATGTGCATTGTTTTCGATAGTGTCTCGTATTGTTCAAGTTTGCCGGAAGCTTTGGAGTGCTGTGCTTGCCTCTATCGCTGCTTAACCGTTGTATCCTGGGAGACAGACGTTCACGAAACCTCAAAGCACGTATTGGAGGGGACGAATCTGTTTTAAGGAAACTATGTCGGACACGGGCCTCGGTATTCTTTATTAATTCAATTTCGTTTTATACTGTTGTATTTCAGTGAAGATTTTGTTCTTTTGAAGGTTGAGCTTTTATCCTCATGGAGAGTCAGATTCACTTCTTCTGACGAGTTTAGATTCAATGCTTCTGAAGCTGCTTCTGGAGGTTCAGAAGGAACTGCTTCTGAAGGGTCCAGAAGGAACTGCTTCTGACGGGTCCAGAAGGAACTGCATCTGACGGGTGCATCTGAGTTGCATCTGACGGGTTCAAATGCAATTGCATCTGACGAGTTTTGAACAGTGCATCTGACGGGTTCAGATGCAGTTGCATCTGACGAGTTTTGAACAGTGCATCTGATGGTTCAGTTTTTCTGCTTCTGACCTGCTTCTGACCTACATCTGATGGTTCAGTTTTTCTGCTTCTGACCTGCATCTGATGGTTCAGTCTTTTCTGCTTCTGACCTGCATCTGATGGTTCAGTCTTTTCTGCTTCCAACTTGCTTCTGACCTTCTTCTGAAGGCTCAGATTCTATGCTTCTACCAACTTAGTGTTTTCATATTTGAGGCAGTTTGCTTACGTTTATTATTGTCATTCGAATTGTAAGTATCATCCATATCTATAAAACAATATTGTTCAATTTTAACACTGTTTTATCCAACAAAAAATACTAACGTGGCTCTTTTTCATTATTTTTTCCATCTTACGTGGCGCTGATTGGCTAAGACAACGTTATTTTGGTCCAAATCTTTTTTTATGCAAAATTTTTAGGTCGTATTAAAAAATTTATTTTAAAAAAAACTACAAAAAGGAAAAAAGAAATAAAAGGAGTAGGAGGAGGGGGATGATGCATGCAACGAGGGCTGTTGCCGCTGGCCCTTCCCAGCTGGGCTCTTTCTTTTTTTTTTATACTGAGATTCACTTAACTTTTGCTGCCAAGAAAAAGAATAGTTGGTTCTAGTTGGTAATGAGAAAATTGGTTAGTCAGGAGAAATTCAGGTTCTTCACAATGATTGGGAGGGAAACTTGGTTACCTTGTAGTCAGATTTGTGCAAATACAAAGACGTGGCCATTCGGAACCATGGATTCGGAACTGACCGGTTGATCGGGCCCACGTTCCAAACCGAAACCATTATTAGCCTTGAAGGGCCAGTTCCGGATCCTTATTTTTCGGAACCAGATTTTATTTTTAAAAAAAGGTGGGAAGAGCCATGGCCAGGCGGGCCCCACGTGGGGCCCACCGCCCTCTTTGAACAGTTGTAATTCTCTTTTTTAAAATAAAAAATTCTATAAATACCTCTCCCCTTCTTTTCATTTTTCTCACAATTCTCTCCAATACTCTCAATCTCTCAAATTCGCTCAATCCGCTATTCTATCTCAATTCCATCCTAATTCTTTCAATCAACTTTTCGATCAATTCTCTCAAAAAATGGCAAGTGGAAGCAAAAATACTAGAAAAGGAAAGAGCCCGATGGGAGAATCCGATTATCCTGTTCGTGAATACGATCCTAGTGAATATACATGTTGAGCAGACGACGATGATAATATCAACTATATTCCCAATCCCAACGCCAAGCACATCCCCACGCAAGAAAGTCTTCATCCTCCTATTGGTGTCAAAGAAACGTTGATAGCAAAGGAGCCGGGACAGAAAAGCCGAGAGGGTACTTCCGACATATGGTTACACTTCAACAAGGTATGAAATGAAAACGAAGGCAAGTTTGATAAAAGCTGCAAATATTGTCCGCAAACATACAAACTTGGTAAAAGAGATGGCTATGAAACATTTCGTCGACATCTGACGAAAAAACATCCAACGCAAGTGGGGATCGACACTAGCTAACAACAAATTTTCGGGTACGCCAATCCTAACCATCATCCTTTATTTCGTTACACTCATGCACTTTATAAACAAACATTAGCTGAATATATTGCCCTTGATCATGCTCCGTTTAATACTGATGAAAGTTTTAATTTTAGATATTTGGTAAACACTACGTTGGTTCCGCAAGCACCATTTGTTCCGAAAACTACTCTTAAACACGAACTTGACCATGTTTATAGAAAACAAAAAAAAGAAATTGACAAATTTTTTTGGAGAATTCAATGGACGTGTACATATAGGTAGTGATATTTGGACTGATTCTTGGAATATTAATTTTTATATGGGTGTCACATGCCATTGGATATGTGATGATTATGTTATTCAAAAAAGACTTCTTGCATTTCGAGCTTTTCGTGAAAGGTATACGTCCCATAATATTTATAGAATAATTAGACAAGTTTTAGAAGAATATGATTTGATTAATAAAGTTTTTTCAATTGGTTTTGATAATGCCGCCGCAAATATTGTTTCCATTCCCGAGTTAGAAAAAATTTGTAAACCCTCTTTTGGCGGACAATTTTTTCACATTAGATGTGCTTGCCATGTTTTGAATTTTTATGTACAAGATGGTTTACGAGTTCTTGTGGCTTCTCTCGACTCAATAAAGAGTGCAATTAGATTTTTATGGAGCCGTTCTCATTTTATGAAAGCATGGGGTAAATCTTATAAACAAAATGGGAGAAAGGCAAAAAAGGTTTCCAAAAGATATTCCGAATCATTGGAATTCTATCTACGATATGCTTTCAAACTTCTGATTACAAAGATTTCTTATGTTCCTTATTTCAAATATTGTTCCCGAAATTACTTTACTCCCGCAACATTTGAACGTTTGCAAAAAAAAAATATTTTTTGAAAGTTTTTAACGATGTTACTAATACTTTATATGGTATTTATTATCCTACTACATATTTATTTTTAATAGAGTGTGTTAATATTGCTGGTGTTTTTAATGAATATGAAAAAGATATTGAATTAACTTCGAGTATTTTAGTAATGCGAGAAAATAATTGCATTATTATTTCAACATTCCTCTTGTCTATTTAGTTGGTATTATTTTTGATCCACGTGCTAAATTAAATGGTTTATTAGATTATCTTAGGGATTATTATTATTATTGTTTACATTTGGATGAAGCAATAGATATTTCAATTATACAAGTAGAGGTTAAAGAAGCTATAGTAGCATTATATAATGAATTTTGTAGTAGATATGGTTTAAGTGACAGTGGATCTGCCCAACATAGTGTCTCGCGAAGTGATGCGGGTGTTTCACTTAGTAGAGGGTATAAAATGTTCATGAGTAGGAAAAAAAAAATAGAATGGGACAACATGTAGTATTTTCGAATTAGAAAACTATTTAACAATTATTTTTTTGTTTCGTGATTCCGAACACAGCGCAGATTTCAAGATTCTTGAGTGGTGGAAAAATCATTTAACTCAATTTTCAATTATCTCCCTCATCGCAAGACAGATGTTAGCTACTCATTCTTCAACAATGGCAGTTGAACAAGCATTTAGCATTGGAGGATTAATTTTGGACTCCCGCCGTTCAAGATTAAGTCCGAAAAGTGTGGAGATTCAAGCTTGTGTCGATGATTGGACAAAGGCTAGATTCCAACAACAAGAGCTGGATCAAGAAAATGAATTCTTCAGTAAAGAATATGGAAATACTACCACCATAACAACAACGGGTAATAACGATTGACGACCAAAGGTAAGAGAACTACATGAGTTTTGATTCTTCTATCCCCAAGAAGATATGTAGGCGTTTAATGATAATTCATTAAATTCAAGGCCATTCCTCCTCTCTCTCTCTTTTTCCAAATTTTATTACAATGTATAATTTGATTATAATTTATAATTAATAACTTATTAATTATTTTAAAAAATAAAATTAAAAGTTTGGAACCGGAATCGCAACCAGGAACCGGCCTGGAACCATTGATTCCGCTTTTTGTGGAATCGGAACCGTCGATTTCTGAATCGGAACCGGTTACGTCTAAAATACATCCTCTAACGGTGTGATCGACCGCTCAATCGAGAAGTCAAATCATTTTGCGTAGTTGGGAATAACTTTTCAAGGACAGAAGGGTCCATTAAAAATCCTAGCATTTTCGACGAATTGGATGGTCTGGGGCATTAATGACGGGGGAAATAATCGACCAGGCACCATTTAATTGATTTAGCTGGTTTGAACACACAGAGGAGCTGGCCCATACAAGCCACAATCGAGTCTGCTTCCTTTGATTCTTGTAACGAAGGTCAATTAACGGTGCTAAAGTCAAGTCGGTTACCATGACTTTTGCCCATGTTTTAAAATTGCATTTCGACATGAACATATAGTTTTAAATGCAATTTTCTTCTCTCTCTCTCTCTCTCTCTCTCATAAAAAAAAAACTCTCTACCTTAACCAATTCATTATTGATCTCATCTCCAGTATATTTCTTACGGCCTTCAAACGTCTCCTACGCCTAGTAAATTGATTTTCTTGTTTTACTGTTTGTAAGGTTAATGAGTTGCTGTTTTCAGCATTTCAATTTGGCGAAAAGTATTAGAAAACTTTTTCTTGCCCGTCCCTTTCCCTCTCTCCCTCTCGCACTTTCAAAGATTAAATGATAAACATTACATTCCGGTTTTCGAAACTCGATCTTCACCCGACTTTTCAGAGAATGAGAATTCTCTCTCCGATGACAACTGCTGCTTTGTCTTCTCTCTCGGAGAAGTTGAGCAAGTCCTATGTTCTTCTTCTCATGATCTTCTTTAGCTGTTTGTTGCGGCTATCGGAGGCAGCGAACATTCTTGTGCCTGGTCAGGACTTGAGGGACAACAAGACTTTGGTCTCATCCAATGAAGTGTTCGGGCTGGGATTCTTCAAGAATGGTGGGTCTTCCTCAAGCAACCGCTACTTGGGCATTTGGTTCAGGGACGATCCTTACAAGAAACCGGTCTGGGTCGCGAATCGAGACTACCCGCTTATTGATTCTTCCTGTGTACTCTCCATCAGGTACGACGGGAACTTGGTGATTTCTGATAAAAGACGGATTCAGAATGTACTCAATGATGAGATGCTATCTCCTAGTAATGGCACAAGCGCTATATTGCTTGATTCTGGCAATTTTGTTCTGATGGAAGGCAATAGCACGGTTTGGGAAAGCTTTTACTATCCATCGGACACATTCCTGCCCGGCATGAAAATTGGGTTTTTGGACATGGGCACTGGGAAGTTGAGGAACCAGTTCCTTGTTTCGTGGCAGAGTCCCTCTGTTCCATCTACCGGTTCATTCGTTCTCGCTGTACTCGAAGATAATAAGACCCAACTCGGAGTGTGGCACCGCGATGCGGTGGTTCCGAGACTGATCGGGTACTACGATGGTCGGAGATTCAGGTTCTTGTTCAACAGCTCACTCGAAGTCTACGAGTTCACTTTTGTATCCAGTACAACTGAGAGTTACTTAAATTTTGATACTAAGGGAAATGATAGCTTTTCCTGGTTCGTTATGGCCCCATCAGGGGAAATTCAGATTTTCTCGATGATTAGGAAGAAAATTTCAGTAGTGTATAGTCCGATATGTGCAAATACTTCATCTAACAATGCTGCTGACTGTTATATCGAGAAGCCGCCCTTGTGTGCAGATGGTAATAACTTTTCGTTGACGGAAGGGTTCATGCCAAATCCTAATGTTTTGAATGAATCCATTGGTCTGGGCATAAGTGACTGTGAAATAATGTGTGGGAGTAATTGCTCCTGTGCTGCTTTTGCTTCATATCGTGATGACGGCACCGGATGTCAGTTTTACTACCGAGACGCAGAGTTTACTTTGGGTGAAACCGGCCAAGGAAACGGAACCATGTTTGTTCGTGGGAATTTCACCACAACAGCATATCGACTTCCAAGGAATTCCGGTAGGTTCGGTAACTCATTTCATAATGTTAATCTGCATGGATCTTCAGATTGTATCTTAGGCTTCAAATAACCATGTCAACTTCTAAAACAAGAACTGCTATATCATTATTTGCAGTTTCGTTGAATGGCTTGGCCTAAATAAGTGAATCACTGATAACACATTGATGCCTACCTACTTCCCATACTTGGCTTTCGTTAGTCACATATATCTATCAAAATCAATCTGCCTAATTCTAACGGGATCGAACCTTTGAAACAAGGGCTTTGCCTGGAACATGTCATGATTCCGTTTCATTTTCAGGTCATCGGAAAAAGAGGCTGCTCTGGCCGATGGTAATCATTTCCCTAGTTGTACTCGCCGTTCCATCTTTCGTCGTTATGTCAAGATGGAAAATTCATACCTGCATAGGTACTAAATCTACTCATAAGCAAAAATATTGATCTTTTACCTTTTTTGGATTCATTTCTCACTGGATTGCTTGATTCTCGAAGCAGTGTGCAATGAGAAAGAAACAAGCACAGAAAGGAACCTGGAGTTGTTCCTGTTCCAACTGGGGTCTGATGTCTCAGTGGAAAGCCAAGGCAGCCGCACTGGTAAACTCAAATCTGTCAGAAAGAGAGATCATGAGCTACCAATTCTCAGCTTTTCTTGTGTCTCAGAGGCCACGAATAATTTTTCTCCAGAAAATGAACTAGGCAAGGGTGGTTTTGGGCCAGTTTATAAGGTTATTCCTCAATCAGTAATTCAGTGCTAATGCTGTTCCTTTTCATGGTTTTAATCCTTTTGCTCTCGAGCACAAACATGAAATTTCCTGAAATTCATGTTGCAGTGTCCGACATGCAATGTCTCAGACTCAATAGCCTTGGTGTTTAACGCAGGGCATGTTGTTGGGGCATGAAATTGCTGTGAAGAGGCTTTGTAGGAAGTCTCGACAAGGGCTAGAGGAGTTCAAGAATGAGGTTCGGTTAATTTCGAAGCTCCAGCACAGGCACCTTGTCAGGTTGCTGGGTTGTTGCATGGAGAGAGAAGAAAAAATCTTGATCTACGAGTACATGGCTAACAAAAGCTTGGATTCCTTTCTTTTCGGTATGGTGTTTACCTTTTCTGTTTATTCGATGCAATCAACCCTGTACATGTCTCATTAAGAATGAATGATACCGGTACAGATCCTCACAAGAAGCCGCTTCTGGAATGGAAGAGACGTGTGTTTATCATCGAAGGAATAGCTCAAGGACTTCTTTACCTGCACCAGTATTCTAGATTAAAGATCATCCATAGGGATCTGAAGACCAGCAACATTTTGTTGGATAAAGACATGAACCCGAAAATATCGGACTTCGGGATGGCGATAATTTTCGGAGAGAATGAAGTGCGGGCAAGGACCACTCGGGTTGTCGGGACATAGTAAGTCTCTTAAGACACGAATAAACACATGTTCCTGATGTATTTGCTCAGATTGGCTAATTATTTGTTTTGATGCAGTGGTTATATGCCCCCAGAGTATGCAGTGCATGGCCTTTTCTCTGCTAAGTCTGATGTATTCAGCTTCGGAGTGATTATGCTGGAGATCATTAGTGGCAGGAAGAACACAACCTTCATTCATTCGGATCGCTCTCTAAACCTACTAGAATATGTAAGTTGCAGTGTTTATCCCAGCATTACGAAGTACAAACACAAAATAGCCTAGAACTCTTTTTTGCACAATCCATGAGCTGATTACAAAATGGTGCGTCCATTTAGGCTTGGGAATCGTGGAAATCTGGACAAGGGGTCGAGTTAATGGATCTTGTATCAGCTGATCCGCCTTCCGTTAGAGAATTTTCTCTGTGCCTACACATTGCGCTGTTGTGCGTGGAAGAGCGTCCAGAAGACAGACCAAACATGTCGGACGTCGTTTCAATGCTAAATAATGGGAGTTCCCATCTGCCGTCACCCAAACAGCCAGCGTTTTCTTCACATGCAGAGTATTGTGGTTCACAAAAGCAGCAAGATTGCTCGGCAACAGAGATAACTTGTTCCGAGGTGGAAGGGAGGTAGCAGTCGGGTTCGAAGATACAATTCTTGGGATTAAGTATACCTCAAGTGCCATAAGTTGTGTACGGCGCTCACTTTAGTACCAAAACTTTCAAATCAATCACTTTAGTGCTAAGTTTTTGTAACTTCGATCACTTAAGTACCAAATTGTAACTTCGATCACTTAAGTGCCAACTTCTTTTAAAAACGATCACTTCAGTGCCAAGTCCGATGAACCATACCAGCTCAAATAATAATAATAAAAATACATGTGTCGGATTTTCGGCAAGCCACGTCAGCTTAAATCGGAGTTGGCACTAAAGTAGTCGTTTTTAAAAGAAGTTGACAATTAAGTTATCGCAGTTACAAAAGCTTAGCACTAAAGTGATCGATTTGAAAGTTTTGGCACTAAAGTGAGTGTTGTATATAACTTATGGCACTTGGGGTGTACTTAAGCCCAATTCTTGTTATACATAAAACTGAAGTGTCATTGAACTGTTTAAAGAGCAATTGTTCAGCTAATTGTTCCAATATTGTGTTATGTTCCTCGGTGTGGTTAATCAGTAGTAAGAAACAAACTCCCAATTTATCTTGGGACACCATGGATTTTAGTTTTAACTAACTCTAGGTATTGTTCGCTTTGGTCAGTCCCATGTCGAGCCTCACAGCTTTGTCTTTTGGCTTATAGATGGGCACTTTCTTAGGAGATCACCCATTCTAGTAATGCTCCCAATCCCACCTGATCATGCTTAACTTTGGAGTTTCAAAGTTAAGCATTGTCATTACGTCAAAAAGCATCTCTGTAAGTTAATTCTAATTTTCACATATATAAGAAATCTCTACTCGTTTGGTATACAGTTCGGTTCATTCCTACCCATTTTGTCATCCTAAAAGCTTGCCAGGAGCCGCTCCTTATTCAGGCCTTCATGCTCTAACGATCACTTCTCACTCTTGTTGGACCGGGTCGATACCCATTTACTCTAAACTGAAAAATGGTTTCCTTGAAGCATAGTTCTTTTGACAGGGACCTTTATAGTTAAAGACTTTGGCAACCATCTTAAATCTCCAACAAATGAAAAGGGCAATGTGGATAGTGTTGGAAAATATGGATATTTTGATGGGTGAGTGAATGAGAAATTGTTACTCATTTAACACCCTCAAACTGTTACAAATTATTCTTTGTAACAGCTACTGAATTGATTTAGTAACAGCAAGTTAATAGCATTAAATTCGGCTATTACAAAATTAATACTGTAACAACAGAATCACTGGTAGAACCATTACTACTGTAACGATAGAACAACTGGCAGAGCCATTAATAATGTAACGGCAGATCATTACTTTTGTAACGGTAGAGCCACTGTTATATTGTTGTTACAAAATTAATCAATCATTATTAATTTCGAAATACCCCAATTACCCTATAAATAGATGGCTTCTCATTCTATTTTGAGGGGGAAGAGAAGGAGAAGAAGAAGAAAACTCCATCCACTCTTTGCACTTGCATTGTTTTCGATAGTGTTCACATTTATTCAAGTTCGCTGCAAGCTTTGGAGTGTTGTACTTGCCTCTATCACTGCCAACCGTTGTATCTTGGGAGACAGACGTTCACGAAATCTCAAAGCACATATGAGAGGGGACGAGTCTGTTTTGAGTAAGCTGTGTCAAACACATGCCTCGGTATTTGTATCAATTCCATTTCTTTTCAATACTAATTATGGTTCTATTCACAATGGTGTGCTTCTGCCAATTCAGTGTTATGCTTCTACTAATTCAGTATATGTGCTTCTGCCAATTCAGTGTTTGTGCTTCTACCAATTCAACATTTGCGTCTCTGCCAATTGAATATATTTCTGGTCCAACAATCTTAAAACAAGAAGATTGTGAAGCCAAAGCTTGGACCAATATGAGGAGTTTCCAAGAACAAGTTTCAAGGAAATGCTTCAAATGTGGCAATGGGTCATAGATATGTGGATTGCACATTTTCGAAGAATAAGATTTATGTGACATATATGGTGAGTGACATAACCTGAGACGTGTCAGATATAAACCTCTATGTCATTTCAGTGTTTATGCCTCTGCTATTTTAGATCTGTCATTGCATGTATTATATTTTTCTAACAATCTTAAAGCAGAATAGTCTTCTCTTAAAACAGATTAATCACATACACGACAGATTTGGTGAAGAAGAGAAGTCTTCCCTTCCTTCTTCTGCACATTCGGCAGATTTGAGGAGAGCATTGACGATATAAAAACCACGATGAGGAGCTTCGGGAGAGGTCCACTGGGGATTGAAGATGGTGATGGAGCGATGATATCTGAATTTTTCCTCATAAGTGCAGTTTGATTACTTTCTGGATCAAACGTCTTTTGCAGGAGCATAGAAGAAATGGACGAAAAGCGAGATGCCTTGTATCACGTTCATGAAGTTTTCTGGCTTTCCAGGTGAAATCTCAGTGCACGTAGCACTCTTCTTCATACCGATCATGGCTTGTCGTTAGTCAATAACACCAACAGGTCATGCAAATCTCATCTTTTATTTGTTAGGTGTCTTTTGCAGATTCTTTGGTGGACACCTTACCACGACCAGCCCTATTTGTAGCATACCAAGTAGTATCAATGTGCTCATTTCCATACGACCTATCTCACCAGGAGTCACAAACCAGTTGAGAGCCTATGCCTATGAGTCATCGCAAGTCTGAAGCGTTGCCATTGATTCATAATGAACTTTTGTTCGTAACCTCAACGGTATAATCTTAGGCTGAAGCCAAGTTGTATTAATCATGACTTTGACGTGGTGCTTTGCCCTATCATCGAACCTAACGCAGTCTAATGATAGATTTGCTTTCTTATGGATTTTGTCCAGATTCACCATTGTATTTTCGTATTGTCAATTCATGTAAACAAAGAGAATACATATTTAGTATTCAGATTGCTATTGGAAACGAAGTTGTTGATGTGGCTGCTGATGACATCACCAAACGCTCTACTTCTGTCGTCCAACTGCATCTGTCTGGATTTGTCTCTGCTTCTGCTGTCCAACTGCTTTTGTCCGGATCATTCTCTATCTCTGCTGCGGATTCTGTCTACCATGGTAAGTAACTTGAAAAGTTCAACGGATCGAGCTTTAAAAGGTGGCAACAAAAAAAAAATTATTTTTAACAATTTTGAATCTTGCGAGATTCTTGAGTGAGGATATTCCAAAATGGCCGCACCATTTCTTCGATGATATTCCAAAGTGGCAAAAATTTGTGCCACCAATTTGTATACATTATGCGATTGGAAGAGCACAGAGTTTTATGTATAATGGTGAGTCTGGACATATATGGCCTAGACATAATACCATTAGACAACTACTCTCAATTGGAATTATCTCTATTGACTACAAAAAATCAAAGGATAATATTGCGGATCCGCTAACCAAAGGGTTAAATAGAGAGTTAGTTGGAAAATCGATAATAGGAATAGGACTGCACCCATTACAGGAAAGTTTGTATAACGGAAAACCCAACCTAATTGACTGGAGATCCCAAGATCTAGGTTCAAAATGGGACAACCTACATATACAAACTTAAGATATCATTGTGGGGGTCTATCCCTCAAATCATTCCTATAAAAGAAACAGTGATTTGATATCCTCTACATATGTGGAGAAAAATCAATTACAGTGGGGATTTATCAGGAAAAATGATAGCAATTGTTGCTTTAATGATTCTTAAGTGGAGTAAATCAATTACTCAAGATTAAGTAATCACTTATGTGAGAGAGAAGTGGGGCCGCTTCAAAGGAACATTATTGAAGGCTAAATTCCTTAGAAACTCTCGCAGAACCAGGACAATGTTCATGGCCAAAACGAACATACTCATGAGAACTGAACAAACGTTTAGATGATTCCTGTGTGAAGTGTATGGGTCATTACTAAGAAAGCAGGACAGTTCAAGGACATCATGTCTATTGGACAGCTGGTAAATTAAATATACTTTCACAAGGGAAGGTTCAAAGGGTGACACTTACCTATCCTATGTAGGTTTAACTTGTCGAACACTATCACAAAGTCAAAACCAAAATAATTTTCATTCTTGTGAGGGATTGTTGGAAAATATGGATATTTTGATGGGTGAGTGAATGAGAAATTGTTGTTCATTTAACACCCTCAAGCTATTATAAATTATTCTTTGTAACAGCTACTGAATTGATTTAGTAATAGCAAGTTAATGGCATTAAATTCGGCTATTACAAAATTAATACTGTAACAGCATAACCACAGATAGAACCATTACTACTGTAACAGTAGAACCACTGGCAAAGCCATTAATAATGTAACGGTAGAAACTTGAACTGAAGAAGAAATTTCGGTAGGGAAAAAATTCAAGAATTAGCTTTATTACTTTTGTAACGATAGAGCCACTGTTATATTGCTGTTACAAAATTAATCAACCATTATTAATTCCGAAATATCCCAATTACCCTATAAATAGATGGCTTCATATTCTATTTTGAGGGGGAAGAAGAGGAGAATAAGAAGAAAACTCCATCCTTTCTTTGCACTTGCATTGTTTTCGATAGTGTTCACGTTTGTTCAAGTTCGCCAAAAGCTTTAGAGTGTTGTGCGCCTCTATTGCTGTCAACTGTTGTATCCTGAAAGATAGACGTTCGCGAAACCTCAAAGCACATACGGGAGGGGACGAATCTTTTTTAAGGAAACTGTGTCAAACACATGTCTCGGTATTTGTATCAATTTCATTTCTTTTCAATACTAATTATGGTTCTATTCACACTGTTGTGCTTCTGCCAATTCAGTGTTGTGCTTATGCTAATTCAGTATTTGTGCTTCTGCCGATTCAGTATTTGTGTTTCTGCCAATTTAACATTTGTGCCTCTGCCAATTGAATATATTTCTGGTCCAATAATCTTAAAACCAGAAAATTGCGAAGCCAAAGTTAGGACCAATAGGAAGAGTTTCCAATAACAAGTTTCAAGGAAATGCTTCAACTGTGGCAATGGGTCATAGATCTGTGGATTGCAGATTTTCGAGGAAGAAGATTTATGTGACATAAATGGTAAATGACATAGCCCGAGATGTGTCAGATATAAATCTCTCTGTCAATTTAGTGTTTATGCCTATGCTATTTTAGATCTGTCATTGTATGTATTATATTTTTCTAACATATAGCATTGTCAGACTCGAGACTCATACTTACTGGATTTGATATACGCAGAAATAGTGATTATCATGAGAACAGTGCTCTTCTACAAGCTTATTGGTGGTTAGGACTAGGAGGTGGCCATCTGCAGGATACAGCGGTTGATGCGAAATTTAAGGTTTGCTGAGAAGTGAAAGTTAATTTTTCATAACTCAAAGTATGCATAATTTCCCGAAAAAGAATATATGTATACTCACCATTAAAAAGAAATGGTTTTTTTACTGACCAATTTTTCTTACTTTATCCTACCAAAAAATCGTAAGAAATCGATTTTATGGACATTTAGGGAGGATGATAATCATTATATTCTTGAAAAGAATTTCTAGCTTGACTCTGGATGAATTTCTGAGCAGAGAAATGTCGTTGATCACGGCACAAAATTTATATTCCTCATTTGATAACAGCATAAAATTTTTATTCTTGGAACATAATCCCGTTTGATGGCAAATGGATTTCTCTACGGATGAAATCATAAGGAATGCACATATTCAATGATCCAAAGACGGCTATTATTAGTGAAAGACCACTACGAATGTTTAGCTAACCATTTCACCACAGTCATTCTTTTTTTTTTCTGGTGGAAAGACAAGTTCTTATTCGACAATTATCGAAAGAGAATGTAAAAATATTACACCGAGCTTGCGCTGTAGTAGCGCGGAAGCTTTATGTGCTATAAAGACCGGAATCCAACACCAAAGACAAGCGCCTTTCTCTCTATAATAAGGGTGCGCTCCCAGGAATTCACTTTTCTTTTCTTTTTCTAACAGACAAAAAAAAAATGAAATAGTAGAAAAATATTCGAATCGAGGCCCAGAACATAGTCAAAATCGAAAAGACCGGAGTTATCATCAAGGAGAGAAGAATTTGTTGTGGAAATTCTCCTTGTATTTTGATTCTGACAAAACCATCATCAAGATATATATAGTGTTTTGATTTGCAGAAAGAATGAGTAAGCAGCAGCTTGGTTGGATCTAAATCTGTCACTAAGTCTCGAGGAGAGAGTGGTCATATAGTTGCTTCTGACGAGTCAGATGGAAGTGCTTCTGGCGTTGGTCAGATGGAAGTGCTTCTAGAGTTGGTCAGATGGAAGTGCTTCTAACGGAGTCAGATTGAAGTGCTTCTGATGATGGTCAGATGGAGTGCATCTGAAGACCTTCGGATGGGGTTGCTTCTGAGGGTCAGATTCAACATGTTCTCTTATTTGGGGGTTTCGTGCAAAGAACTATATGCAGTGTCAGATGGATTTTTTCAAAGCTCAGAATTTGTATCTGATCAGACTCGTGAATATTTTTTTGAAGACGACGTTTGAATGGTCAGATTATGCTTTTCTAAAACTGAAGACCCACAAATGGCAGGCTTCCGATCAAGGCAAGTCTCTTTTTGGAAGTTTGTGATATTTGATTGACTTGATATCTCTTCTATTCAATTAAGGGAAATTCTACGATTGGATATTACCTTCCAAGAGTATTTTTGGCGATCGATTTGAATTTGCTCTACTTATGGAAACTGAAGATTCGGTTGTATGGGCGACTGAATAAGAAGGGTTCAACATCTACTTCAACGGTTATCATATCTTCTCTGATACAGTCTCGTTCAATCACGATTGTTGACATCCAATCAAGGATTGAAGAGCGATCCCTTAATCATGTATCCAATGGCTAGCTTGGAGGCAATGGAGTATAAAAGAAGAACCATGGCGATCTATGAAGGAAGGCGAACAACAATCCAAAGTACAAGAGTTATTCAAATTTCACCAAAGCATACTGTTAGATCTAGCAATGTCACCTAGAGGAGAGGTGAATAGGTGAATCCACGACCTAATTGAAATTACTTGTGATATTTTAAAAATAATTTCAATTCAGGATCTGGGAACAGTACGCAATATGTGCTAATCACAGAGATAGAGATCAGGGAAGAGAAATATGCACGCAATTTTTATAGTGGTTCGGCTTATCAAGCCTACGTCCACTCTCCCACGATGACAGCCGATCGGCTGGATTTCACTATGAAGAATCAAGAGAATTACAAACACTCAACCACTTGGTTTTTCTCTCTCACAGATTCTCACAATGAATGAATTATGAATGTTCAGAATACTTTTGGGTAACACTCAGTATACGCTTGCACTTTGGATCGTTGTTCGCACTTTTCTTCAATCCATCGTGGTTCTTCTTTTATACTCCACTGCCTCCAAACTAGCCATTGGATACCCGGCCAAGGGATCGCTCTTCAATCCTTGATTGGACGCCATCAATCGTGATTGAACGAGATTGTATCTCCAGAAGATATGTAGACCGTTGAGGAAGATATTGAACCCTTTCGATTCAGTCGCCCATACAACTAAATATCCAGTTTCCATAAGTGTGGTAAGTCTGAGTTGGTTCCCGAAAGAATATTCTTTAGAAGATAATATCCCATTGTAGAAAGTCCTTTAATTGATTAGAAAGGACATCCGGGCAATCGAATATCACAAACTTTCCATAGGAATCTTGCCTTGATCGGAAACCTGCCATACGTGGGTCTTCATGTTTTGGAGATGCAGAAACTGACTCAATTCAAGTTTCGTCTTCATAAAGAATTTCATGAATTAGATCAGTGTTCATGGAATAGTAATTCGGAGATTTGACAAGGTCTATATGTCATTGTATATAGATCGTCAAATGATAGAAGGTCATCTTGAACCTGACCCTCAGAAGCAGCTCCATCTGAAGGTCCTCAGATGCACTCCATCTAACCCCGTCATAAGCTCTTCCATCTGACGCTTCGTCAGAAGCACTTCCATCTGACCCTTCGTCAGAATGACAGATTTAGATCCATACAACCTGCAGCTTACTCATTCTTTCTGCATCGTAAAGCATTATACAATCTCTTCTGATAGTTTTGTCAGAATCAAAATATAGGAGAATTTCCACAACAATCTCCCCCTTTTTGATGGTGACAAAACTACAACAAAATGAGACAATGTAAACATACATATGTGAATAATAAAAAATAGTAATTAATCACTTGATATGCTCCTGCAGGTAATCACAATTAGAAATCCTACACTAAAATAATCCTGTAAGCAAACATGATCAGAGTATACATGTGTGATCAGAGAATAATCAGAGTATAGATATTCTGCACAGAATTAAGCTGTTCTCCCCCTGTAGTCAAACATGAACAGAATATATTGCACAAAATAATCCTGCTATTCTCCCCCTTTTTGTCAACAGTAAAAAAAAATGTATAAAACTAAGAAATTTAAGAAGAAGAAGGAGGCATTTTAGAAGAGGAAGGAATATCTTCAGGCTCTGCATCAACCTCCACTAGGGAAGGTCCTTCATATCTGCTTCCCATTCTCTGAGCATGGCCCCTTACAGCTTGAGTTGACGGCAGTTCTGAAGCTGTTCGGTCAGTCCTGACCAGCTTGTAAGTAGGCATATGTGCAACCTCAGCACAAAACATTCTTCCATATAAATCAATGGACTTTTCTAGATTGTTCACCTGACTTGCCATACCCGCCAATTTCCCATCAATTTTTTGTTCAAAGGTCTGCAGTTTCTGTGCTAGCATGGTTTCCATTGCAACTAGATTATGGATAAGGAGTTGTTGAAGGTTCTCCATTTGCTTCTGAATATCAATATGTTGAACTGGAGAGGATTGTTCATGAGTTCCAATGCCAATCTTTTTCTCCCCCTCAGTCGGAGCTTTGGTAAAATCTTGAGAGGCAAGGACTTATGTCAGAAATACATCAAAGGTGGCAAGTAAAGGCTCCCCCTTGAGTTATAGCCCTTTTTCCTTTAGCTTTTGGACTAGGCACCTATCGTATTTCCTCATCTATATCCATTGGTATGGACTGGGCACTTGAGAGTTTGTCCTCTCGTGCAGTTGTTGAAGCCAAGCTTGGAGAAGCTCTGTGAATTGTGAGTCTGGTGGAGGATACAAAATAAGCCTCAATGTCATCTGGCTCTACTTCCTGTTCTTCTGACACCAACTGAGTTAGGACTTGTACTAACAACAGCTCATGATTAAAATTAACAAGAGTATGATCATACTCTATTTCATTCTCATTTCTGGCAGCATCTTCCTCAGTCCACATAGTGAGGAATTCTTCCTCAGTCAGATCACAAGTGTACACAACTTTCTCTTTTGGTTGTGTTTCAATTTCATCTCATCCTTCGTCAATGCTATCAGCACCTGGATCCTCAGTCTCACGTTCTTCATCTGAGGCACCTTGAGATTGAGTAGCTTCAGAATCAGACTTCCCTGTTCCTTCTTCACTTTCCTCTGAGTGCTCATCATCTGAGCTGTCTTCTTGTTGTCCCTTTACAGCCACAATCTTTCTCCTTTTTGGAGATTTCTGCATTGATTCATCCTCGAAATCCACAATGACTGGTTCATTGTTCTTGGTCCTCTATCCAGTAGGAGTCATCTTGTATCCCATCTTGGTCACCATAGTTTCACCAGCAATCATCAGGGGGATTTGTTGTTTGACAAAAGAGCCTACACCCCCGATCTTGAAATGATCTATTATTCTGTAGATCAGAGCAGCATAAGATAGTTGTCCCTTTGGCTTGAGAACTGATCTGTACATGTGAAGTAGAACTGTGTGGGCAAAGGAAATTTTCTTTCCCTGCAAGATGCCCCACAATAGTTTTGCTTCGTACTTCGAGATGTCTGTCTTAGAAGCTACCTTGGGTCTAATACATTCAATGATTACCTTGTGCATCATGATGTGTTTCAAGGGAAAGTCAATGTAGGCAATGTACGACTTTGATTCCCTTGAGAAGCTTGATTTGCTAGTTAGGAAATAAAAAGCTTCTTCTGCAGTAACATCCAAAGGTGTGAAGGCCCTTTTTCTAGTTCCCATTATGGATGCTAAATCATCAATATGCAGTACATATTGCACTCTTTTCATAGTGAAAGCTAAGGAGTTGAAGTTGACAAACTGAAGATTTGAGTAAAAGTAGGCTACCAGATCAGGAAAGGTGTAGCCCCTATATGTTATGAATTGATCTATCTTTGCCTTATGAAGATGCTTCCTCAGATAAATGACATTCTTATCAAAGTACTTTAGCTCAAACACCCTATGAGGTATAACACCTCTCTGTTTCAGGGACTCAAACTTGTCTTTGGGAGCTTGATTCTAGAACATAGGATCAGGAAATTTTTTATCCAAATTAAACCCAATATTCTTCACAAAATTATTGAACAGAATATCATCATCATCTTCGACCTTTGCCTTAGTACCGCCAGGCCTTATAGGAGAAGGTTTTCTTGACTTCGAACTAGGCTCTGCCACTTGCTCCTTTCCCTTTCTAAAGGCAGATTCAGGTTCTTGAACAGCAATTGGTTCAACGATCTTTCCAGGCAAACTAAGAAACTCTAGCAGTTCACCTTCACTATCGAACTGGTGAACATTCAGCAATTTTCTAAGTTCATTGCCAAAATCCACTGCTGCCTTAATACTATCGTACATTGGCTTAATAGAATGTGCCATGGATTCTTTTCCCTCAAAAGCAGATAAAGACAAACCTTTTGCCAAACGGAATGCCTCGCGCTGTTCGTTGATTTTAGTTTCCGTAGGTTCGGCGGTGCTTGCTGTTGAGGCGGAAAACTTTCTCTTCATCTGAGGAGTCTTCTTCGAGTCAGAGGCTAATTTCGGAGCCATTGAGACGTAGAAAGTTTGAAAATTTGAAAGAGAGAGTATTGTTTTGAGGAAGAAATCGAGAGCGAGAGATCTTGAATACGGTTTAGGGTTTCGATTTGAGAAAGATTTGAAAGTGAGAGAACAGAGGTGACGGTTCGGTGTTTTATAAAAGAGGCGGTTATTTTTGGAAACAAAATCAATTTAAAAAGAAATAAAAGCATTTCTTTAATAAATCAATTAGTCACTGTCAATCAAATGTTTGCTGATATATATTCATATAAGGAACTTACCTTAAAGGTAATTTTAGGAGTTTGATTTATGAACTTTCCAAAAAGATATGAATTTCTTCTTACGCGCCTTTTAGCGTATCTTCTGACGCTCCTTCTGACGCTCCTTCTGACACTCCTTCTGATGTACCTTCTGACGCTCCTTCTAGCGTTCCTTCTAGGCCTCCTTCTGAGTTTCCTTCTGACGTTCCTTCTGGCCTCCTTCTGAGTTTCCTTCTGACGTTCCTTCTGGCCTTCTTCTGACGTTCCTTTTGACGTTCCTTCTGAGTCTCCCTATTCTAAAATATATTTAAGAAAGAGGGTTAACGATGGCTAATTCATTTCTAATAAAATTAAAATTTTTCTCATCCAAAGGTTTAGTGAGAATGTTAACATCACCGTTCTGAACATGATCACGTATGAAGTGATGTTTGATCTCAATGTGCTTTGCTCTTGAGTGAAGTATGGGATTCTTTGTAAGATTTATGGCACTTGTGTTGTCATATTTGATTTCCACATTTGTATCTTCAACACCATAATCTTTGAGTTGTTGTTTCAGCCAAAGAATCTGGGCGCAACAACTTCCGAGTGACACGTATTCTGCTTCAGCTGTACTGAGTGCCACTGTACTTTGTTTCTTGGAATACCATGAGACAATCATGTTTCCCATGAGCTGACAAGTTCCAGATGTACTTTTCTTATCAATTTTCCAACCTACAAGATCTGCATCTGAATAATCCTTTAGTATAAAATCAGAAGATTTAGAATACCATAAACCATAGTTGGGATAAGTCCCAATGTATTTAATTATTCTTTTGACGGCTGAAAGCTGTGATTCCCTTGGGCTTGACTGAAATCTTGCGCACAAACAGACGCTATATAGGATGTCTGGTCTTGAAGCTGTGAGATAGAGTAGTGATCCAATCATACTTCGATATAGTTTGGGATCAACTTCCTTTCCATCTTCATCTTTGTCTAATTTGGAGGAGTGAGACATGGGAGTTTCTGTCTTCTTGCCGTTCTCTAGACCAAACTTCTTCACTATTTCCAGTGCATACGTTTCTTGATATATGAAAGTTCCTTTCTGAGATTAATGAATTTGAAGATCAAGAAAGAATCGCAATTCTCCCATCATACTCATCTCGAATTCATCCTACATCACTTTAGAAAATTTATTGCAGAGAAGCTCATTAGAGGAACCAAATATAATATCATCAACATAGATTTGAACTAGAAAAATATCCTTACCTTGTCTTTGAATAAAAAGGGTAGTGTCTGCATTACCATTTGTGAAGTTATTTTGAGAAAGAAAGTTACTCAACCTTTCATACCAAGCACGATGTGCTTGTTTTAAACCATATAAAGCCTTTTTAAATATATATATACCAAATCTTTTCCTCTAGGCTCTTCGAATCCGAGGGGTTGTTCAACATAGACCTCTTCTTTGCTGTTGCCATTTAGGAAAGCACTTTTCACGTCCATCTGAAAAAGTTTGAAATCATTGTAACAAGCATAAGCAAGGAGTAGCCTTATGGCTTCTAACCTGGCAACTGGTGTATAGGTCTCATCGTAGTCTATTCCTTCTTCCTGAGAATAGCCTTTTGCTACGAGTCTTGCTTTGTTTCTTACAACTTTTCCTTTGTCATCTAGTTTGTTTCTGAATACCCATTTTGATCCAATTACTGGACGATTTTTGGGTCGATTGACTAGTTCCCAAACATTGTTGACCTTGAACTGATGTAGCTCTTCCTGCATTGCATTTATCCAGTTTTCATCTGCTAATGCATCTTCAATCCTTTTTTGCTCCAATTCAGATACCAATGCTATGTTGCTCATTGCTTACTTGAACTTAGATCTTGTCTTTATGCCATCACTTATGCTTCCTATGATAAGTTCTTTTGGATGACTTGACTTGTGTTTTCAGTTTTTGTCGAAGCAATCACTTGAAGATGTTGTAGGTTGATTCTGTTCATCTTCTGGCCTTTCTTCAACTGAGAGAGTTTCCTTCTGAACATTCTCCGAACCAACATTCACATATGAGTCTTGCTTTTCTCCTGATTCTTCCTGTGAGTCTGAGACTTGAGGAAGTATATGAACTTGATTGGATTGAGGTTCATCATTCTGATAGCTTTCATCGAACTTGATGTTCACAGATTCTTCAACAATACGAGTATTCTTGTTGTAGACTCTGTAGGCTTTGCTCGTTGTTGAGTATCCCAAGAAAATTCCTTCATCTGATCTCTCATTAAACTTTCCAATTCGGTCATTAGCATTCTTTAGAATAAAGCATTTACAACCGAATACATGAAAATATGCAACATCAGGCTTTCTTTCTTTGAAGATTTCATAGGGGGTTTTCTCAATAAAAGGTCTGAGAGAAATTCGATTTAAAATATAACAGGCTGTGGAAACGGCAGCCCAAAAATGAGATGCAATTTTACTTTCAATCAAAAGACTTCTGGCCATTTCTTACAAGGATCTATTTTTCCTTTCTACTATCCTATTTTGTTGAGGAGTATAAGGTGCAGAGAAATTATGCTGAATCCTGAAGTCATTGTAAAAATCTGAAAAACTTTGATTTTCAAATTCTCCCCATGATCCGTTCTCAAACTAGAAATGGTGTAACCCTTTCCATTTTGAATCCTTTTTGCTAGTTTTGAAAAGGATATAAAAGCCTCACTTTTGTGAGCTAGAAATAAAATCCATGTGAATCTAGAAAAATAATCAACTATAACAAGACAATATTTCTTACCTCCAAGACTTAAGGTTCTGTTTGGTCCAGAAATATCCATATGAAGTAGCTGCAAGCTTTGCTTAGAGGAAACTTGATTTAAAGGCTTAAAAGAACTTCTTACCTGTTTGCCTAGTGTGCATGCATGACATAGTCCTCCTTTCTCAAACTTCGTTTGAGGTAGTCCTCGAACAAGTCCCTTTTTGGAAAGCTTTAAGATATGTTTTACGCTAACATGACCTAACTTTCTGTGCCAAAGATCAGATTCATCCTTAACAGAGATAAGACATTTGCACTATCACGGTTAGAATCAATATCCAAAAGGTAAATATTCCCATGCCTTCGTCCCGTGAAGGATTGCTTCTTGTTCTTGCTCATCCCTGTGCATTTTAGATCTTGGTAGTGATATTTGGAGTGATTCTTGGAATATTAATTCTTATATGGGTGTCACGTGCCATTGGATAGATGATGATTGGGTTATTCAAAAAAAACTTCTTGCATTTCGAGTTTTTCCTGAAAGGCATACGGCCCATAATATTTATAGAATAATTAAGCAAGTTTTAGAAGAATATGGTTTGATTAATAAAGTTTTTTCAATTGGTTTTGATAATGCCGCCGCAAATACTTCTTTCATTCCCGAGTTAGAAACAATGTGTAAACTCACTTTTGGCGGATAATTTTTTCACATTAGATGTGCTTGTCATGTTTTGAATTTATGTGTTCAAGATGGTTTACGAATTCTTGTAACTTCTCTTCACCCAATAAATAGTGCAATTAGATTTTTATGGAGCTGCCCTCAACTTATGAAAGCGTGGGGAAAATTTTGTAAAGAAAATAGGAGAACGGCAAGAAGGTTTCCAAAAGATGTTCCGACTCGTTGTAATTCTACCTACGAGATGCTCCTACAAACTTTTGATTACAAAGATTTATTATGTTTATTTATTTCAAATACTGGTCCTGATATTGCTTTACTCCCGCAACATTGGGACGTTTGTAAAAAAAAATTAGATTGTTTGAAAATTTTTAATGATGCTACTAAAATTTTATCTGGTATTTATTATCCTACTACGCATTTATTTTTAATAGAGTGTGTTAATATTGCTAATGTTTTTAATGCTTATGAAAAAGATACTGACTTAGCTTCGAGTATTTTAGTAATGCGAGAAAAATGGTTGCATTATTATTTGAACATTCCTTTTGTCTATTTAGTTGGTATTGTTTTCGGTCCACGTACTAAATTAGATGGTTTATTAGATTATCTGAGTGCTTATTATTATGATTATTTGCATTTGGATGAAGTAATAAATATTTCAATTATACAAGTAGATGTTAAAGAAGCTATAGTAGCATTATATAATGAATTTTGTAATAGATATGATTTAAGCGACAGTGGATATGAATCTGCCCAGCATATTGTCTCAGAAAAAACATAAAGGGACATCAACAGGTAGTATTTCCGAATTAGAAAAGTATTTAACAATTTCTTTTGAGTTTAGCGATTCAGAAAACAACGCAGATTTCAATATTCTTGAGTGGTGGAAGAATCATTCAACTCAATTTTCAGTTCTCTCCCTCATCGCGAAATAAATATTAGCGACCTCTTCTTCAACAGTGGCGGTTGAACAAGCATTTAATGCTGGAGGATTAATTTTGGACCCCCGCCGTTCAAGATTAAGTCTTGAAAGTGTGGAGTGTCAAGCTTGTGTCGATGATTGGACAAAGGCTAAATTTCGCCAACAAGAGCTGGATCGAGAACACGAATTCTTCAGTGATGACTATGGAGATACTACCACCACCACAACGGGTAGCGACGATTGACGATGAGGTAAGTTGGGGGTTACCAAAGGTAAGAGAACTACATGGGCTTTGATTCTTCTATCCCCAAGAAGATATGTAGGCGCTTAATGATAATTCATTAAGTTCAAGCCCATTCATTCTCTCTCTCTTTTTTCCAAATTTTATTACAATGTATAATTTGATTATAATTTGTAATTTATTAATTTTATTTTATCATTTTAAAATTAAAATTAAAAGTTCGAAACCGGAATCAGAACCGACCATGTCTACTTCTACCATCACATTCTGAAAATGATATAAATACATCTGGATTTCCAGTCATGTGACTTGAACATCCACTATCCAGAAACCACTTGCTCTTCCTTCTCTTTGGTACCTGCAAGAAGTGAACAACTCACTGTTTCTTTGGTACCCATGCTTTCTTGGGTCCTTCTGTGTTAGTAGGATTTGACTTTTTAACGGGTCTCTAGACTTTCTTGCAATAATCCTTAGTATGACTAGGATCACCACAGTTTACACAAAATTGTCGAATGTAAGATCTAGTAAAATGTTTGTGAAAGTGATGCCTGTAATCAGAGAATGTTGATTTTCAAAATTCAGTTTTAATAAATGAATTTTTTAGATTACTCTCCTTTTTAAAACCTAACCCAGATCGGTCATTGAAGGGTATTTGTTTTGAAATAATATTATTCAGAGTTTCTGAACTTTGTGAAAACCTTTTTGAGATATCACAAATCTTTTCTTTTAGAGAAACATTCTCTTTTGAAACAAAATCATGATTTTCTTTCAACTGGTGAAACTCTTGTTGTAGAAAATCGATTTTTTCTTTTTGAGACAGGTTTTGCTGTTTTAAGAGCGAGTTTTCCTTTTTCAAAGAAGAAACTTTTTCAAGAGCTTCTTTATAACTTCTACACATTTCATCAATATATTCAGTAACTTCATCAGGGAGTTCAGATGAACATACCTCAGTTTCTGAATCTGAACTTGAATCTGATTCAGCCATGAGACAGATGTTTGCATAATCATTTTCACTTTCATCAGAATCACTTAGAGTATCTGCCTTTAGGGCCTTCTTGTACTTCTCGTACTTGAGTTTGTCCTTCTTCAAAATTGGACAGTTCGGTTTGATATGTCCTGCCTTCTTACAGTGAAAGCAAATCACGTCTTTGCTATCTTGAGAATCGTTGTTTGATACTTTCATATCATTTCTCTTCCAAGGTTTCTTCCCTTTGATATTCCTGACTTTCCGAGCCATTTTTCTAAACTTTTTCACCATGAGGGCTAGTTCTTCATCATCCTCATCTTCATCATTTGTATTAGACAAACATTGAGAAACTTCAGTTTTTAAAGCAATTAATCTTTTACCTTTTTGTTCTCCCTTCTTGTTTGCTCGTTCGGTTTCATAAGATTGTAATGTCCCGACTAGCTCATCCACTGAGAGTGGTCTGATAGTTTGGAATTCTTGAATCGATGGTTTTATGTAGTTCCAATCATCTGTGAGTCCATGTAGTATCTTCCTGACTTGCATTGGTTCAGCAATGGGTGCGCCTTGTCTTGCAAGTCCACTTACCAGAGTCTGAAACCTGTCTATCATATTTGCAATAGATTCATCAGATTTCATTTGAAATGCTTCATAATCACTCAGTAAAATACTGAGCTTTGTTTCTTTCACACGATTTGTTCCTTGAAAGGTAATATGAAGCCTATCTCATATTGCCTTAGAGGATTCTTCCTCTGAAACGCAATTGTAGAGAGGAGTAGATAAGGCACAAAAAAGAGAATTAACAGCTTTGGAATCAAGGCCTCGTCTTTTAGCCTTTTCAGCGTCGGTCATCGTTGTGACAGGATTTTCTCCATCAGCAGAGGTTGGATTTGTAGCAGTTACGGGAACTACTCCATTCGTAACGACATCCCACATCAGATTGTCATAGGCTTTGAAGAATCATTTCATCTTGTTGCTCCACATATAGTAGTCCTTCCCATCAAAGTATGGTGGCTTATTGGCAAAGTGTGAATCGCTTGTTCCTGAAGAGTGATTGCTAGACATAGTAGATCGTTAGCTCTGAAGTCAATAAACACTTCTTAAATATGAGCAACCTGCTCTGATACCAATTGTTGGATCTAGCAATGTCACCTCGAGGGGGGGTGAATAGGTGAATCTACGACCTAATTGAAATTACTTGCGAAATTTTAAAAATAATTTCAATTCAGGAACTGGGAACAATACGCAATATGAGCTAATCACAGAGATATAGATCAAGGAAGAGAAATATGGACGCAATGTTTATAGTGGTTCGGCTTATCAAGCCTACGTCCACTCTCCCACGATGACAGCCGATCGGCTGGATTTCATTATGAAGAATCAAGAGAATTACAAACACTCAACCACTTGGTTTTTCTCTCTCACAAATTCTCACAATGAATGAATTTTGAATGTTCAGAATACTTTTGGGTAACACTCAGTATACGCTTGCACTTTGGATCGTTGTTCGCACTTTTCTTCAATCCATCATGGTTCTTCTTTTATACTCCCCTGCCTCCAAACTAGCCGTTGGATACCCGGCCAAGGGATCTCTCTTCAATCCTTGATTGGACGCCATCAATCGTGACTGAACGAGACTGTATCTCCAGAAGATATGTAGACCGTTGAGGAAGATATTGAACCATTTCGATTCAGTCGCTCATACAACTAAATCTCCAGTTTCTATAAGTGTGGTAAGTCTGAGTTGGTTCCCGAAAGGATATTCTTTAGAAGATAATATCCCATTGTAGAAAGTCCCTTAATTGATTAGAAGGGACATCCGAGCAATCGAATATCACAAACTTTCCATAGGAATCTTGCCTTGATCGGAAACCTGCCATACGTGGGTCTTCATGTTTTGGAGATGCAGAAACTGACTCAATTCAAGTTTCGTCTTCATAAAGAATTTCCTGAATTAGATCAGTGTTCATGGAATGGTAATTCGGAGATTTGATAAGGTCTATCTGCCATTGTATATAGATCGTCAAATGATAGAAGGTCATCTTGAACCTGACCCTCAGAAGCAGCTCCATCTGAAGGTCCTCAGATGCACTCCATCTAACCCCGTCAGAAACTCTTCCATCTGACCCTTCGTCAGAAGCACTTCCATCTGACCCTTCGTCAGAATGACAAATTTAGATCCATACAACCTGCAGCTTACTCATTCTTTCTGCATCGTAAAGCATTATACAATCCCTTTTGATAGTTTTTTCAGAATCAAAATATAGGAGAATTTCCACAACACATACTGTGTGCTCAAAAATCTCATTCATTGTGAGAATTTGTGAGAAAGAAAAACTGGGTGATTGATCGATTGTAATTCTCTTTGACTTTTCATAGTGAAATCCAGCCGATCGGTTGTCATCGTGGGAGAGTGGACATAGGCTTGATAAGACAAACCACTATAAACTCAGCGTGCAAATTTCTCTTCCCTAAACTCCATCACTGTGTTTAGTTTTCCATTGCACGTTGTTCTTGTTCCTAGATCGCATATTGAAATTGTGTTTAATTCTGTAAGAAATTTCGATTTAGATTTCGATTTACCTATTCACCCCCCCTCTAGGTGATATTGCTAGATTCAACAATTGGCATCAGAGCTTTGTTACTCATATTTGAGAAGTGTTTATAACTTCTGAATTAACGATCTACTATGTCTAGCAATCACTCTTCAGGAACAAGTGACTCGCACTTCGCCAACAAGCTACCCTACTTTGATGGAAATAATTACAATATGAGGAGCAACAAAATGAAATGGTTCTTCAAGGCTTATGATGATTTGATGTGGGATGTTGTCACAAATGGTGTCGTACCTATTGTTGCTGCAAGTGCAACCTCTGGAAATGGAACGAATCCTACTCCAACCATGACTGAGACTGAAAAAGCCAAAAGGCGATGCTTGGATTCCAAAGCTGTCAATTCATTACTTTGTGCTTTATCAACTCCTCTTTACAATCGTGTCTCAGAGGAAGAATCTGCTAAAACAATATGGGATAGGCTTCATATTACTTTTCAAGGAACAAACAGAGTTAAAGAAACAAAGCTCGGTATTTTACTGAGTGATTATGAAGCATTTCAAATGAAATCTGATGAGTCTATTGCAGATATGATAGACAGGTTTCAAACTCTGGCAAGTGGACTTGTAAGACAAGGTGCACCCATTGCTGAGACGATGCAAGTCAGGAAAATACTTAGAGGACTCATAGATGAATGGAACTACATCAAACCGTCTATACAAGAATGTCAAACAATCGGACCACTTTCAGTAGATGAGCTAGTTGGGACACTACAATCCTATGAAACAGAACGAGCCAACAAAAAGGGAGATAAAAAAGGTAAGAAATCAATTGCCTTAAAAACTGAAGTTGTTCAATATTTGTTTGATACAGATGATGAAGATGAGGATGATGAAGAACTAGCATTTATGGTGAAGAAATTTAGAAAAATGGCTCGAAAAGCCAGAAACTTCAAAGGAAAGAAACCTTTGAGGAAAAGTGATCAAAAATTTTCTCTCAATAAGTCTCAAGAAAGCAAAGATGTGATATGCTTCCATTGCAAGAAAGCATGACATATCAAGCCAAATTGTCCAACTTTGAAGAAAGATAAAATCAAGTATGAGAAGTACAAGAAGGCTCTAAAAGCATAAACATTAGGTGATCCTGATGACAGTGAAAATGACTATGCAAACATTTGCTTGATGGCTAAGTTAGATTCATAATCAAATTCAAGCTCAGATTTAGAAACTTAGGTATGTCTATCTGAACTCCCTGATGAAGTTACGGAGTATATTGATGAGCTTTGCAAAAATTACAAAGAAACTCTTGAAAAAGTCTCTGTTTTGAAAAAGAAAAACTCCTCTTTAAAACAGCAAAATATTTCTCAAAAATAGAAAATTGAGTTTCTACAACAAGAATTTCATCAGTTGAAAGAAAGCCATGATCTCATTTCAAAAGAGAATGGTTCTCTAAAAGAGAAAATTAATGACACTTCAAAAAAGTTTTCACAAAGTTCAAGGACTTTGGACAATATCATTTCTAAACAAATACCTTTTAATGATAGATTAGGTTTGGGTTTTAAAAATGAAGGTGTTCTCAAAAACTGTTTTTCTAAAATAAATTTTCATAAACCTACTATTACTGTTTATAGAAAGCATTTTTACAAACAGTTTACCAAGTCTCACATACGCCAGCCTTGTGTAAATTGTGGTGATCCTAGCCACACTAAGGACTACTGCAAGAAAGTCTGGAGACGAGTTGACAAAAGGTCAACAAGCTTTACTAACAAAGAATGACCCAAGAAGATATGGGTACCAAAGAAACAGTGAGTTATTCATTTCTTGCAGGTACCAAGGAGAAAGAAGAACAAATGGTTTTTGGATAGTGGATGCTCAAGCCACATGACTGGTAATCCAGATATATTTGTATCTTTATCAAAATGCAATGGTATAAGTGTGTCTTTTGGATGAAGAAACAAAGGAAAAGTTATTGGAAAAGGAGATGTCAAGATTGGAAGTCTGATTGTTAAATATGTTGCTCTAGTCAAAGGACTGAATTACAATCTGATCTCTGTAAGTCAACTCTGTGACTCTGGTTATAAAATTTGCTTTCAAGATATAAAATGTACAGGTATGAGCAAGGACAAGAAGCAAAGCTTTACTGGACAAAGGCATGGAAATATTTATCTTCTTGACATTGATTCTGACTCTGAATATGCAAAATGTCTTATTTCTGTTAAAGATGAATCTGAGTTGTGGCATAGAAAATTAGGGCATATTAGCATAAAGCATATTTCAAAGCTCTCTAAAAAGGGACTTGTTCGAGGTTTACCTCAAACAAAGTTTGAAAAAGGATGACTCTGTCATGCATGTACACTAGGCAAGCAGGTAAGAAGTACTTTCAAGTCTTTAAATCAAGTTTCTTCTAAGCAAAGTTTGCAGCTGCTTCATATGGATATCTTTGGTTCAAACAGAACCTTAAGTCTTGGAGGTAAGAAATACTGTCTTGTTATAGTTGATGATTTTTTTAGATTTACATGGGTATTATTTCTTGTTCACAAAAGTGATGCCTTTATATCTTTTTCAAGGTTTGCAAAAAGAATTCAAAGTGAAAAAGGTTATATCATTTCCTGCTTGAAAACAAATCATGGGGGAGAATTTGAAAATCAAAGTTTTTCTGACTTTTGTGATGAATTTGGAATTCAACACAATTTTTCTACACCTTATACTCCTCAACAGAACGGGGTAGTTGAAAGGAAAAATCATTCTTTGCAAGAAATTGCTAGAACTCTTTTGATTGAGAGTAAGATTGCTTCTCATTTTTAGGCTGAAACTGTTTCCACAGCTTGTTACATTTTAAATCGTATTTCTCTCAAGCCCCTTTTTGAGAAAACTCCCTATGAACTGTTTAAAGAAAGAAAGCCTGATGTTGCATATTTTCGTATATTTAGTTGTAAATGTTTTATCTTGAAGAATGCTAATGATCGCATTGGAAAGTTTGACGAAAAATCAGATGAAGAAATTTTCCTAGGATATTCAACAACAAGCAAGGCCTATAGAGTCTACAACAAGAACACTCATGTTGTTGAAGAGTCAATGAACATCAAGTTTGATGAACGTTATCAGAATGATGAATCTGAATCTAGTCATGCTTCTATACTTCTTCAAGTCCAAGATTCACAGAAAGAATCTGAAGAGAAGCAAGACTTAGATGCCAATAATGATCCTGAAACTACTCAAACTAAGATACATTCAAATGAAGAAAGTTTAGAAGCTGTGCAGAATGAGCCTACAGAATCTTCAGATGACTGCTTCAACAAAAACTGGAAGCACAAGTCAAGTCACCCAAAAGATCTCAGCATGGGTAACATAGGTGATGGCATCAAGACAAGATCCAAGTTCAAGCAAGCAATGAGTAACATAACATTGGTGTCTGAAATGGAGCCAAAAGGAATTGAAGAAGCACTAGCAGATGAGAACTGGATAAATGCAAAGCAGTAGGAGTTACATAAATTCAAAGTCAATAATGTCTGAAAATTAGTCAACAGACCCAAAAATCGTCTAGTAATTAGAACAAAGTGGGTATTCAGGAATAAACTGGATGACAAAGGAAAGGTTGTAAGAAACAAAGCAAGACTTGTAACAAAAGGCTATTCTCAAGAAGAAGGAATAGACTATGATCAGACCTACGCATTTGTTGCTAGATTAGAAGCTATCAGGCTACTACTTGCTTATGCTTGTTACAATGACTTTAAACTTTTTCAGATGGATGTGAAAAGTGTATTCCTAAATGGCTATATCAAAGAAGAAGTCTATGTTGAGCAACCCCCCTGTTTCGAAGAACCTAGAGGAAAGGACTTGGTCTATGCTTTAAGAAAAGCACTTTATGGACTGAAACAAGCACCTCGTGCCTGGTATGAAAGGTTAAGCAACTTTCTATCCAAACAAAACTTCATAAAAGGTAATGTGGATACTACCCTTTTCATTCAAAAACAAGGTAAGGATATTCTTCTAGCTCAAATTTATGTTGATGATATAATCTTTGGTTCGTCTAATGAGCTACTTTGCAAGAACTTCTCTAAAGTGATGCAGGATGAATTCGAAATGAGTATAATGGGAGAATTGTGATTCTTTCTTGGACTTCAAATTCATCAATCTCAGAAAGGAACATTCATATATCAGGAGAAGTATGCACTGAAAATAGTGAAGAAGTTTGGTTCGGAGAATTGCAAGAAGACAAAAACACCTGTCTCACTCCTCCAAACTTGATAAATATGAAGATGGAAAAGAAGTGGATCCCAAGCTATATCGAAGCATGATTGGATCATTACTTTATCTTACAGCTTCAAGGCCAAACATCTTATACAGTGTCTGCTTATGTGCAAGATTTCAGTCAAGTCCAAAAGAATCACACCTCTCAGCCATAAAAAGGATAATCAAATACATTGGGACTTATCCCAGCTATGGTTTATGGTATTCTAAAAATTCTTATTTTACTCTAAGAGGTTATTCATATGCAGATCTTGCAGGTTGCATAAATTGATAGGAAGAGCACATCTGGAACTTGTCAGCTCATGGGAAACATGCTTATCTCATGGTACTCTAAGAAACAAAGTACAGTAGCTCTCAGCACATCTGAAGCAGAATATGTATCGCTTGGAAGTTGTTGTGCTCAGATTCTTTGGTTAGAACAGTAGCTCAGAGAATATGGTATTGAAGATACAAATGTAGAAATCCAGTGTGGCAACACAAGCGCCATAAATCTTACAAAGAATCTCATACTTCACTCAAGAGCAAAGGACATTGAGATCAAACATCATTTCATACGTGATCATGTTCAGAACGGTGATGTTAACATTCAGTATATTTATACAAAAAATCAGCTTGCATACATTTTTACAAAACCCTTAGATAAGTAATCTTTTAACTTTATTAGAAATGAATTAGCCATCATTAACCCTTTGTCTTAAGTATATTTTAGAACAGGAGACTCAGAAGGAGACTTAGAAGGTGCGTCAGAAGAAGCACCAGAAGGAAGCTCAGAAGGAACGTCAGAAGGAGACTCAAAAGAAGACTCAGAAAGAACGTCAGAAGAAGCACCAGAAGGAAGCTCAGAAGGAGTGTCAGAAGGAGAGTCAGAAGGAAAGTCAAAAGCAAATCATCACAAATTTTAAAAGGAAAGTTCACAAATCAAAGGTCGGCCTTTTTTATTTAAAATTCTTTTTAAGGTAAGTCTCTCATATCTCTCTACGAATATTTGATTGATGGTAATTGATTTATTTACTAGAAGAGTTCTTTCCTATTTTTTTCAAAAATTAATTTTGTTTCTAAATCTCTCTCGAACCGTCACCCCTGTCTCTCACATTCACATCGATTTCACTTGAAACCCTAACCTTGTTCAAATTCTCTCTCGTTCTCAATTTTTCCCTCGACACCACACATTCTCTTTCAAAATTCCAATTTTTTTCATTTCCATGGCTCCGAAATCAGACTCCACCTCAAGGAAGCCCACTCAGACGAAGAGAACGCTTTCCTCTCCGGATGCGAGTACCACCGGGCCGTCGGTAGCAGAAATCAACGAGCAACGTGAGGCCTTTCGACATGCAAAAGGTTTGTCTTTATCTACTTTTGAAGAGAAAGAGGCAACGACACATACAATTAAGCCCATGTTTGATAGCATTAAGGCAGCCGAGGATTTTGGTGATGAACTGAGAAAGCTGTTAGAAATTAACAATTTCTCCAGTGAGGGCGAACCGCTAGAATTCTTTAATTTTCCTGGAAAGATTGTTGAACCGATTGCCGTTGAAGTACCTGAATCTGTTTCTAGAAAGGGGAAAGAGAAAGTAGCAGGATCTAGTTCGAAGTCAACTCCAAGAAAATCCTCTTCAAAAGGGCTGGCAGCACTAAGGGAAAGGTTGAAGATGATGATGATGTGTTGTTCAATGATTTTGAGAAAATCATTGGATTTCACAAAGATGTAAATTTTTCTGATCCTCTATTCCAAAGTCAAGCACACAAGGACAGGTTTGAGTCCTTGAAACAGAGGGGAATTATACCTCACAGGGTGTTTGAACTAAAATACTTTGATAGGGTTGGCATCCCTCTTCGGAAGCATCTTAAAAAGGTCAATCTAGAGAATTTCGTGACTCAAAGGAGATACACCTTTCTTGATCTGGTTGCTTACTTTTACTCCAACCTTCACTTTGTCAACTTCAATTCTCTGTACTTCACTTTCGCAAGAAAAAAATATCAATTGCATGTTCATGAACTGGCTTTCCTGATGGGAACTGACAAAAGGGACTTTCAACCGTCGGATATTACTGCTGAAGAAGCTTTTTGCTTTCTAACTGGGAAAATAAACTTCTCCAGAGAGTCAAAGTCTCACATTGCCTACACAGACTTCCCTCTGAAGCACACATTGATACATAAAATTGTCATTGAGTGTCTTAGGCCAAAGGCAGCTTCAAAGACTGACATATCAAAATATGAGGCAAAATTGTTGTGGGGAATATTGCAGGGAAAGAAAATTTCTTTCGCCCACACTATTTTACTTCACATGTACAGGATAGTCCTAAAGCTCAAGGGACAACTACCTTATGCTAGTCTGATCTATAGAATAATGGCTTATCTACATATCCAAATTCCTGGAGCTTTTATTTCTCAGGAAATTTCATTAATGACTGCTGGTGAAAACATGATAGGAAAGATGGGGTTTAAAATGACTCATAGAGGCTGGAGGAACAAGAATTCTGAGCCAATTCTTGTGGAGTTTAAAGGCAAATCAAAACAGAGGTCTCTAAAGAGGAGAAAGGTTATGGCCACCAAAGGACAACAAGAAGACACCTCAGATGCTGAGAATTCCAGAGAAGGTGTAGAAGCAACTGAGAAATCTGACTTTGAAGCTACACAGTCACCTCTTTCTCAAGGCGAATCAGATGGAGTAAGCAAAATTGGAGAAACTGAAGGTACTGAAGAAGGAGGAGATTCCCATGAAACACAGTCTCTAGATACTGAGATATATGAAGTTGAAATATCTTATGAAGAATTTCTTCAAATATGGACTGAGACTTCGTCCAAAGAAGTAGAGCTAGAACAAGAGTATGAAGGAACTCTACTCAATTAGTATGAGAATTGGAGCCCTCCAATAATTTCAACTGAACAGCGGGAAGAGTCTGCAGAAAATGAAGTATATTCCATATCATCTACCAGATTGACTGTTAACAAACCAGCCTCAAGGTTAGAAGCAGCAATTGCTCAAGAGGATCAACTTTCAAGTGCTTATTCAGTGCCAATGGATATTGATGAAGAAACAACACCTGCGCCTAGTACAAAGCCTAAAGGGAAAAGAGTTATAACTCAGGGGGAGCATCTACCTGCAACCTCTGATATTTTTCTAACAGAAGTTCTAACATCACAAGCTTTTCCCAGGGCTAAATCTGAGGGGGAGATTTGCCCAAAGAAATACATAGTTCTGCGAGCCAAGGAAAACCCTCCATTGCACCTCAGGTTGACACTCAAAAGTTGCTGGATAATCTTCAATGGATCCTTCTTCAAAGTTTGGAGACCTTGATGGATCAAAAACTGACCAATTTTGAAAAGAAGATCGATAGGAAACTACAGGGCATTGCACAGAAGGTGGACAATCTAGAGAATTCCATTGACATATATGGCCGAATGTTCTGTGCTGAGGTTGCTAAAATGACAACATATACTCTCGTTCGAGATGACAAACCATCTCAAGGACTTCCTACATCTCAGGCGGTCAGGGATCATGCAGTTGTTGTAGGAGTTGACTTTGTCCAAGATTCTCATGTGGAGACTGACGCAGAGCATGAAGACATACCTTCCTCTTCCAAAATTCCCCCACCTTCCAATAATTCTTGAATTTTTTAAGGCACAAGTTTTTTTAAACACTTTGTCTTACTTTATAATTCTTTATTGACAATGGTTCATCTCTATGAATGATTTCTTTTTGTTGCTGACAAAAAGGGGGAGAGCAGTTCTATATCTTATTCTATATCTTATTTGTGCAGGAATTTCTCTTTATCATATTTGATTTGCAGGAGTTACCCTTATACCCTTATAGCAAATTTCTACTAATCGAGTGATAATAATCACCAATCTGTATACTTCTTGATCTACAAGTGTTATTATTTTTAAAGTTTTGTCATCATCAAAAAGGGGGAGATTGTTGTGGAAATTCTCATTGTATTTTGATTCTGACAAAACCATCATCAAGATATATGTAGTGTTTTGATTTGCAGAAAAAATGAGTAAGCAGCAGCTTGCTTGGATCTAAATCTGTCACTAAGTCTCGAGGAGAGAGTGGTCATATAGTTGCTTCTGACAAGGTCGGATGGAAGTGCTTCTGACGTTGGTCAAATGGAAGTGCTTCTGGAGTTGGTCAGATGGAAGTGCTTCTGGCGTTGGTCAGATGGAAGTGCTTCTGACGGAGTCAGATGGAAGTGCTTCTGATGATGGTCAGATGGAGTGCATCTGAAGACCTTCAGATAGAGTTGCTTCTGAGGGTCAGATTCAACATGTTCTCTTATTTGGGGGTTTCGTGCAAAGAACTATATGCGGTGTTAGATGGATTTTTTCAAAGCTCAGAATTACCATTCCATTGTATCTGATCAGACTCATGAAGATTTTTTTGAAGACGACGTTTGAATGGTCAAATTCTACTTCTCTAAAACTGAAGACCCACGAATGGCAGGTTTCCGATCAAGGCAAGTCTCTTTATGGAAGTTTGTGATATTTGATTGAGTTGATATCTCTTCTATTCAATTAAGGGAAATTCTACGATTGGATATTACCTTCCAAGAGTATTTTTGGCGACCGATTTGAATTTGCTCCACTTATGAAAACTGAAGATTCGATTGTATGGGCGACTAAATAAGAAGGGTTCAACATCTACTTCAACGGTTATCATATCTTCTCTGATACAGTCTCGTTCAACACGATTGTTGACATCCAATCAAAGATTGAAGAGCGATCCCTTGATCGTGTATCCAACGGCTAGCTTGGAGGCAAAGGAGTATAAAAGAAGAACCATGGTGATCTATGAAGAAAGGCGAACAACAATCCAAAGTGCAAGAGTTATTCAAATTTCACCAAAGCATACTGTGTGCTCAGAAATCTCATTCCTTGTGAGAATCTGTGAGAGAGAAAAACTGAGTGATTGATCGATTGTAATTCTCTTTGACTTTTCATAGTGAAATCCAGCCGATCGGCTGTCATCGTGGGAGAGTGGACGTAGGCTTGATAAGCCGAACCACTATAAACTCAGCGTGCAAATTTCTCTTCCCTAAACTATATCACTGTGTTTAGTTTTCCATTGCACGTTGTTCTTGTTCCTAGATCGCATATTGAAATTGTGTTTAATTCCGCAAGAAATTTCGATTTACCTATTTACCCCCCCTCTATGTGATATTTCTAGATCCAACAGAATTTATCGCTCTGAGTTTCCCAAAAGTCCTCTCGTCGGAGACGGAGCTCCTCCATCTTCGCGCCGTCCTGGGGTGATGCATCCACATCGTCCCGTCCATGAACTCCAGGCCGTTCGCGACACAAGCCTTCACGATCTTATCGAACTTGGTGACATTCAGGGCCACCGACTTCTTCTCCAAGAGCAGGTGCTTCTTCTTTCGGGTGGCCAGGATGGGCCACTTGGAGTGGAGGCTGGTAGGAAGGCGCGTAGACAGCATCCACCTTCCGAGTCATCGAGGATGGCATCATACGAGCGATAAACCCGCGTCCCTAGGGGGAAGCCGTTGTCGGCAAGAAAATTGGCAGCCTTATCGGAGGAGCGGCTGCCAACGGCGACGATGGTGGCGTCAGGGTGGGATATGTTGGAGGGTATTCGCAATGGCACTGGCTTGTAGAACTTACATTCAAATGGTAAAGGCACAAAAATAAATTAGGCAGAAGCAGAAACGCTGAGTCGGCAGAAGTAGAAACACTGAGTCAGCAGAAGCACTAGCTTGATGAACAGTACATGAGCTGGTTTTAAATCAGAACTAAAAATACTGAAATTAAAATAACAAATCTTAAAAAAAATGAAATTGACACAAATACTGAGGCCTGTCTACACAGTTTCCTTAAGACAGATTCGTCCCATCCCGTACGTGCTTTGAGATTTCGTGAATGTCTGTCTCCCAAGATGCAATGGTAAAACAGCAGCAGAGGCGAGCACATCACTCCAGAGCTTTCGATGAACTTGACCAAACGCGAACATTATCAAAACCGATGCAGATGCATAGAATAGAAAGAGATGGAAGTTTTTCTTGTTCCGTCGTTTTCCAATCTCAGAATGGGAGGTCATACATTTACATATATATGATTAGTGGGGCATTTCGAAAATAAGGAATAACGGCTGAATAAATCTGTCATTATAATTTAATTCTGTAACAGCAAAGCCGTTATGCTTTTAAACTTGTAACGACAAAGCCATAATGACAGAACCGTTATGCATTCAATTCTATAATGGCAGAGTCACGACAGTTACGCATTTAATTCTGTAACAACAGAATCATAGTAGTCGTTACTTAGTTAATGCTATTAACATACCGTACATGCTGTTTAATTAACTCAGCAGCTGTTACATAAAATTTGTAACTATTTGAGTTGGACAAAATTAAAACAGAAGGCAAAAATGGGCTTGTCGCGGGGCCCATTACCGATCCTGCATTCGCGTACGTGCGCTTGTGCCCAAGTTTCAACTTGTCGAGCATTCTTTAGAGTATGTGATTTGCACCCCATGCACGTGCGCGCGAGGCATAGCGCATGTATTATAAAAGTTACCACTCTAAAGGAGTGTAACTCTATATAAAGCACTCACAAGCCTTCTTTCTTTCCTATGTGGGACTAGCATACTTTTACTTCCAACTCAAGAGTGTTCTTTGAGAAACAATTTCTCATTCACTCTCTCATCAAAATATCTCAATTTTCCAACAATCCCCACATGAATGAAAATTATTTTGGTTTTGACTTTGTGATAGTATTCACCAAATGAAACTTGCATAGGATAGGTTGGTGTCACCCTTTGAACCTTCCCTTGTGAAAGTGCACTTAATTTACCGGCTGTCCACTAGACTTGATGTCATTGAACTGTCTTGCTTTCTTAGTAAATAACCCATACACTTCACACAAGAATCATCTGAACGTTTGTTCAGTTCTCATTGGTATGTTCGTTTTGGCCCTAAACAATGTCCTAGTTCTGCGAGAGTTTCTAGAAAATTCAGCCCTCAATAATTCTCCTTTGAAGCGGCCCATCGCCTCTCTCACATAGGTGATCACTTAATTCTGAGTAATTGGCTTACTCCACTTAAGGATCATTAAAGAAAAATTGCTATCCTTTTCTTGATAAGCCTCCACAGTAATTGATTTTCTCCATATATGTATCACTATTTCTCTTATAGGAATGGTTTGAGGGATAGACCCCCACAATGATATCATTCAGTTCATATAATTAGGTTGTCCCTTTGAACCTAGATCTTGGGATCTCCAGTCAACTAGGTTGGGTTTTTCTTTATACAAATTTTTCTGTAATGGGCTTCAGTCCCATTCTTATTATTGATTTTTCAACTAACTTTCTGTTTAACCCTTTGGTTAGTGGATCCGCAATATTATCCTTTGACTTTACGTAGTCAATAGAGATAATTCCAGTTAAGAGTAGTTGTCTAATGATATTATGTCTATGACGTATATGTTTAGACTTACCATTATATATTACTCTATGCTCTTCTAATCGCAGATTGACTGTCATAATGTATACAGATTGGTGGCACAGTTTTTTGCCATTTTGGAATATCCTCTAAGAAATGACGTAGCCATTCAACCTCTTCACCACATTTATCTAAAGCTATCAGTTCAGATTCCATTGTGGATCTGGCTATACCAGTTTGTTTACAGGATTTCCAAGATACAGCTCTTCCTGCTAGTGTGAATACATATCTACTAGTAGATTTTGAGTCTTTTATATCATATATTCAGTTCGCATCACTATATCCTTCTAGAACATATGGATACCTAGTATAGTGCAGGCCAAGATTCCGAGTATACCGTAAGTACCTAAGCACTCTCACTATTGCTTTCCAATGGTTCGCACTCGGATTGCTCGTATAACTACTCAATCTACTCACCGTATATGCAATGTCTGGTCTAGTACAACTCATTAAGTACATTAAAATTCCAATAACTCTAGAGTATTCTACTTGAGAAATACCTTCTCCTTTGTTCTTGGACAGACGCAGATCATTGTCTAACGGTGTTCTAGCTATATCAGAATCATTCAGGTTGAATTTTTCAAGAATCTTGTCTACATAGTGTGACTAACTTAATATAAGGCATTCTGGCGTTCTTGTGTTTTTAATTCCTAAAATCACATCAGCAAGTCCCAAGTCTTTCATGTCAAATCTTGAATTCAACATATTCTTGTTAGATTTGATCATTTTATCATTACTACCAACAATGAGCATGTCGTCTATATAGAGACACAGAATGACATAGCCAATTTCTGTCTCTTTAATGTAGACACATTTATCACATTCATTAATTTTGAATCCATTTTTAATAATTGCATTATCAAACTTTTCATGCCAACGCTTTGGCGCTTGTTTTAGACCATATAATGATTTTACCAAATTACAAAGTTTCATTTCTTGTCCTAGTACTATAAAATCTTCAGGTTGTTCCATATAGATTTTTTCATCCAAATGACCATTTAAGAAAGCTGTTTTTATATCCATTTGATGTACTTCTAGATTTCGTAATGCTGCAATTGCAAGTATCATTCTAATGAAGTTTATTCTCGTCACAGGAGAATAAGTATCAAAATAATCTAAGCCTTCTCGTTGTCTGTATCATTTGATTACAAGTCTGGCTTTATACTTATCAATAGAGCCATATGCTTTCATTTTTCTTTTAAAGATCCATTTGGACCCTAAAGGTTTACAACCAGGAAGAAGATCCACTAGCTCGCAAGTATGATTCTGCGAAATAGAATTAACTTCAATTTTTGTTGCCTCCTTCCATAGAGGTCCCTCAGAAGAATTCACAGCTTATGCAAAATTTAGAGGTTCCTTTTCTAACAAATAAGTTATAAAATCATTTCCAAATGATTTTTTCACTCTTGTTCTTTTGCTACGTATAATTCCGTGTTGAGCACAGAATTCACCAATTGGTACTTCATACTCACCGCCTCTATCACTTCTCAATCTTTTGATTTTCTTATCAAGTTGATTTTCAATTTCATTCTTATAGAGAACAAAATTCTCTAAGACTTCATCTTTGCTTTTAAGCAAATACACATAGCAGTATTTAGTGCTATCATCGATAAAGGTAATAAAATATTTATTACCACCTCTTGTTTGTATGAATTTCAAATCACAAACATCACTATGAATCAATTCAAAGGATACGGTGCTTCTGTCAATCGATTGAAACAATGATTTCGTTAATTTTATCTCAACACAAATATTACATTTATGTCTTGAATCAATTTGGAATGAGGGTATATGTTCCAAGTTAATTAATCTACGCAATGTATCATAATTAACATGTCTGAGTCTGCCATGCCACAAATTGGAAGACTCAAGCATATAGACGGAAGACTTATTATCTTTATTGATAATTGTCATTACATTGAGGTTAAAAAGCCCATCAGATACATATCCCTTTTCCCACATATATTCCATATTTAGACAAGATAACTTTGTCCGAATCGAACACCATGCGAAATCCATGCTTGTTTCACAGGGACCCGGAGATTAGGTTCTTTCGGATTTTCGGCACATATAGAACATTGTTCAGAGTCAGTTCTTTTCCAGAAGTCATTTTCAGCAGCACCTGCCCTTGCCCCTCAACAGCAAAAGAGGCAGAGTTTCCCATGAAAACTTTCTTCCCATTAATTGGTTCAAAAGATGTGAACATGTCCTTATTAGAACATGCGTGCCTAGTAGCACCAATGTCAATCCACCATTCCTTTAGATTGGACCCAACTAGATTCACTTCAGAAACCATTGTAGAGAGGTTTATGTCTGACACGTTTTTTGCGATGTCATTCATCATATTTATCTCACAACTCTTCCTTTTCTAAAGTTTGCAATCCACAGATTTGTAACCCGTCTTGCTACAGTTGAAGCATTTTCCTAGAAACTTGATCTTGGAAACTCCTCCTTTTGGGCCAAATTTTGGCTTGGCAAACTTCTTGATCTTGTGACCTTGCCTCTGCTCTACAATATTTGCCTTAGTTTCGGTAGGATTGGACCCTTTGCGTTCAGATCCTCTGTTGTCTTTTTCGATTCGAAGTCTAGCAATCAGCTCCTCCAGGTTCATTTCCTTTCGCTTGTGCTTGAGATAGTTCTGGAAATCCTTCCAGCTATGAGGTAGCTTCTCAATAATAGCAGCTACTTACAAAGTTTCACTCAAGTTCATTCCTTCAACCTGAATCTCATGCAAGATCACTTGAATTTCTTGCACTTGATTGATCACAGTCTTGGAATCCACCATCTTATAATCAAGGAATCGACCGACAACAAATTTCTTTTCTCCGGCATCCTCTGTTTATATTTCCGGTCCAAGGATTCCCATAATTCATTTGACGTCCTTATTGCACAATAGACATTGTACAATGAGTCATGTAAGCCATTCATGACATAATTCCTAGGGGTGTGCAACCGGACCGGGTTCACCCGGTACCCGGATCGGCCCACCCGAAAAACAGGGTCGGGAACCGGGTCCGGCTCAAACCGGTCCGGGTTCCGGGTCCAAACTTTGGGAACCGGTTGAAACCGGTCCGGGTTCCGGGTCTAAGTAAATACCCACCCGGACCGGTTTTTAGAACCGGTTTTTTAGTTGCTATTTAAAGAAAAAAACGAAACCCTAGTTCTCTGTTGTCTCTTCCCAATCAGAAGCTCGCGACCATATCGTCCTCTGCAATCTTTCTCGTTTTCCATTTTCTTCTTCTTCACAGATCTTCTAACCTCTCTCTCTCGGCTCTGCGATTGGTTTCGCTTTGGGTTTGGTTCTCCGTCGAACTTTCTAGAGCTTGCGGTCTGCGAGGGAGACGGGACTCTCTCTCTCTCTCTCTCTCTCTCTCTCTCTCTCTCTCTCTCTCTCTCTCTCTCTCTCTCTCTCTCTCTCTCTCTCTCTCTCTCTCTCTGTTCCTGTGGATTTGGAGTGAAATCTGATTCTGTAGGAGCTTTTGGCAGTTCGTGGACGCAGTCGCTCGTTCCGCTCCCTTTTTCCCCTTTGGGAGAAAATCGACTCGGAGGACTTTTTGCGCTCGGGCACAGATCATCTTCAACAACATCGCCACTGATGCCTTCGACGTCGCTACCTCGCGACTCTCTGCAATCTATCTCCAACAATATCACCACCAGATCGTCGCGGAAATCCAAAACCAGAGGCCGCCTCCACGGCAAATCAACGGCGACAACACCTCCGGCCGGACTCCGCCTCTGCCGAGCAAGAGCCTGACCTTGATCGGCGATCTCAAGGACTTTGTTTCCTCACATCTCGACGATCTCAAGCGCCGCCTCGACCGCTCGTATTCCGGGATCTCCAAGGATGTCGAAGCCTCTCACTCCCTACTCCACAAGCGCTTCAAGGTTATTTCGTTTATGCGGCTCCGATTATTTGCTCCATTTATTTTAATGGAGCAAATTAGATGTAATATGCAAACCAGGCATACATTTAGCTGTGATTAGGGATTTTCAATTGGATGATGTGAATTAGCATGTCTTTCAGTAACTCGTGATTCATCCTTAGGTCTGTTGTTGTCTATTTCTACTTCCTATCACAAAGGTTTTCCGTCAATATTGGCCAAAACAGGGTAAACAGGGTGAACCCGGAAACCGGACCGAAAAACAGGATCGGTTCCACAACAGGTTCCAAGATAAACAGGGTCGGGTATCGGTTCCAAAAAGTGGGAACCGGTTATAACAGGGTCGGGTACAGGGTCTAGGGCTGGAACCGGCCCACCCGGCCCATGCTCACCCCTAATAATTCCTACATAGGAAGTCAGAATGCTTCCAAGCATCAACAGCGTTGAAGGCATGCTTATCTGTTTCTCCATCGGATACCTTAAGAGGTTCCTCAGTCAAGAACCTTGCAAGATTCAAAATTGTTAAATAAAACAGCATCTTTTGCTGCTACCCTTTAAAGTTCGATCTGTTGAATTTCTCAAGTTTCTCACCATGGTGAACAGAAATGACGGCAGAGGTAGCGGATGATCCAGGCAGAGGCATCTGGACAGTAGAGGCAGAGATAGTTCCAGGCAGAGGCAGTTGCACAGCAGTGATAGAGCCTTTGGTAGTCTCTTTAGCAGACACATCAAGAACTTCTTTTCCAGTAGCAATCGAATTCGAGATACGAATCTGTCTTAAGATTGTTTGATAATTTATTGTTGGAAAATTGATATATTTTGATGGGAGAATGAGTAAGACATTGTTTCTCAAAGAACACTCTTGAGTTAGAAGTGGGAAGTGAAAGTATGCTAGTCCCACATAGGAAAGAAAAAAGGCTTGTGAGTGCTTTATATAGAGTTACACTCCTTTAGAGTGACAACTTTCATAATACATGCGTTATGCCTTGCGCGCATGCGTAAGGGGGGTGCAAATCTCAAACTCTAACGAAGGCTCGATAAGTTGAAACTTGAGCGCGAGTGCACGACCTGTGTACGCGAATGCAGGACTGGTAATGCGCCCCGCGACAAGCCCATTTTTGCCTTCTGTTTTAATTCTTTTTTCCAACTCAAACCGTTACAAATTTTATGTAACAACTGCTGAGTTAATTAAACGGCATGTACGGTATGTTAACGGCTACTATGATTCTGTTGTTACAGAATTTAATGCGTAATTGTCGTAACTCTGCCGTTACAGAATTGAATGCATAATGGTTCTGTCGTTGTGGCTCTGCCGTTACATGTTTAAAAGCACCGTTATGGCTCTGCTGTTACAGAATTAAGTTATAATGGCAGATTTATTCAGCTATTATTCCTTATCTCTGAAATGCCCCACTGACCTTATATATATATATATGTATATGTATGACCTCCATTTCTGAGATTGGAAAACGATGGAACAAGAAAAACTACCATATCTTTCTATTCTATGCATCTGCATCGATTTTGATAGTGTTCGCGTTTGGTCAAGTTCGTCGAAAGCTCCGGAGTGTTATGCTTGCGTCTACTACTATTTTACCATTGTACCTTGGAAGACAGACGTTCACGAAATCTCAAAGCACGTACAAGAGAGAACGAATCTGTCTTAAGAAAACTGTGTAGACAAACCTCAAAGCACGTACGGAAGGAGACCAGCATTGAGCTTTCAACATTTGACCAAATGCTAAGCCATGATTTTTTCTTCCAAATCTACCCTTACTAATTTTGTCAAATTCCAATTTTGCCTCTCATTTTTTTGTTATTTTATTTTTAAATAAAAATTCAAAAACCATAGTTGTGGCCGCCGGCCAACCAGATCTGCAGCCGGTGGCCGTCGGCCGAGGCCCCCAAGGATGGGCCACCCTCGGCAGCCGTCCCTTGGGCTACGTGAGCCCAGGCGAGGGTCGTTGTAGGTCGCTCGACCTCCACGAGGGCCGCTATAGGTCGCACGACCCTGGCGAGGGCCGCCGTTGGGGTGGCGCAACCCCAGTGACTCTCGTCGCGGTCGCGCGACCCTAGGGCAACCATTTCCTGAGCTCACGCGGCTCAGGCGACAGCCGCCAGGGGTCGGCCGTCGTGGGTCGCGCGACCCGGTGAGGGCCCCCAAGGGTCGTACGACACAGGGGAGGGCCACCGGGGGTCGCCCCATCCCTGGCAGCCTCGATTGACGGCCGCCGGCCACAGATCTAGTCTGCCGGTGGCCACAACTAGGGTTTTGAATTTTTATTTATTTTTTATTTTAATAAATATGGTAAAAGTTACTTTGAAAATATGTTTTTCCAAACACTAAGTAGACTCAAAGCTGTTTTTGAAAGGAGATTTTACCAAATGTCATTAACATTTTCCCAAAGCCCCTCAAGCAAAATGTATTTGCATTCCCCCAAAGCCATTTGGAAATGTTGAACCAAACCCACCCTTAATAGGCATCTAATGTCAAAACATACAACGCAAGCAGGGATCGACACCAGCCAACATCAAATTTTCGAGTGTGACAATCCTAACACTTCTCCTTTATTTTGTTATAATGAAAAAGTTTACAAAGAAATATTAGCACAATATGTTGCCATTGATCATTTACTGTTTAATGTTGGTGAAAATTTTGATTTTAAATTTTTTTATAAACGCTGCATGTACTTCGTAAGCAAAATCTGTTTCGAGAAATACTCTTAAATGCGAACTTTTTTTTCTTTATAGAAAAGGAAAAAAATATTTGATTTTTTTTTTTACAAATTTCAATGGAAGTGTGCATATAGGTAGCACATTTAGAGTGATCCTTGGCAAACTCATTCATATATGGGTATCGCATGCCATTAGATAGGTGACGATTGGAATATTCAAAAAAGAGTTATTGCATTTTGATTGTTTGATGATAAGCGTACGGCCAATAATATTTATAGAGTAATTAGGCAAGTTTTAGAAGAATATAATTTGATTAATAAAATTTTTTCAGTTGGTTTTGATAATGCCGCGGTAAATACCACTTCCATTCTTGATTTAGAAAAGATTTGTAAACTAGCTTTTGAGGGACAGTTTTTCCACATTAGATGCGCTTATCATGTTTTAAATTTATGTGTACAAGATGATTTATGAACTATTGATGTTTTTCTCAGCCCAATAAAGCCAGCAATTCGATTTTTATAAAGTCATCCCCAAATTAAGAAAAAATGGGGCAAATTTTGTAAATCACATAGAAGAATACCAAAAAAAATTTAAAAAATGTTTCAACTTGTTGGAATTCTATATACAAGTTACTTAATCAATCTTTTGAATATAAAGATTTATTATGTTCGTTTATTTCGGATAATATTTCTCAAATTGAGTTATTCCCACAATCGTGGGATATTTGTAAAAGAATTTTATATTTTTTAAAAGTTTTAAATGATGCAACTTATACTTTATTATGTGTTTATTATCCTACCACGCATTTATTTTTAATAGAGTCTGTTAATATTACTGGTATTTTTGTAGAATATGAAAAAGATGATGAATTAGCTACGATTGTTATAGAAATGCGAGCAAAATGGCTGCATTATTATACCAACATTCCTCTTATTTATTTGGTTGTTTTTTATCCACATACCAAATTAGATGGTTTAGGTGATTATTTGAATATGTATTATGAATATTTACATTTGAATGCAATAAGAAATGTTAAACCTATATAAAAAGCGGTTAAAAATGTTATAGTAGAATTATAGAATTAATTTTGTAGTAGATATGGCTGGATCTTCCCAACCTATGGTGTACAAAGCGGGGAGAGTAGTAGAATTAGTATATGGCACAAAATACTCATTAGTAGGCAAAAAAGACAAAAGAAAATAATAGGTAATATTTCTGAATTAGATGGATGTTTAACTATTTCTTTTGAGTTTGGTGATTCTAAAGGCAGCACAGAGTTCAAAATTCTAGAGAGAAAAGCCATTCAACTCAATTCCCGATTCTCGCTCTTATCGCAAGACAGATTTTAGCAACCCATTTGTTCACAATTGCGGTTGAACAAGCATTTAGTACTGGAGGATTAATTTCGGATGATCAACGTTCAAAATTATATCCGAATTTGGTGGAGGAGCTGGAATGAAGCATTAAAACCGAATTCTTCGATGATGATGATGATGATGATGATGATGATGATGATGATGATGATGGAGATACCACCGCCACGGATACCGGAACGGGTAGCGATGATTGACGATGAGGTAAATTGGGGTTATCAAAAATAAAAGAACTACGTGAGTTTTGATTCTTCCATCTCCGAGAAGATAAGTAGGCGCTTAATGATTATTCATTAAGTCCAAGCCCCTTCTCCCTCCCTTTTTCCCCCATAAATTTGATTGTAATGTACAATTTGATTATAATTTATATTTGATAATTTATAATTTGATAATTAATTATTTACAAATTAAATTTAAAAATCGAAGCCGGAACCGGAACCGCCCCTTAAGGGGCAGGTTCCGATTCAGGTGTGGCTATGAACTGGAAGTGCCGGTTCATGAACCGGAACCGGCCAGTTCCGAACTGTGGCCACGTCTTTATGGACTATCCCTTTTTTATTTTGTTTTATTTCCTTTTATTCTTTCTCCTGCTGGCCAAGTAAAAAATTCAAAATCTAATTTTCCTTTTGTTATTATCCTTGATCGACTCCACTGACTAAAAGGAATAGCGCTCCTCTTCCTTTTTCTTTTCGATTCACAAATAACATTTAATCTCCGAGGTGTAAAAAAAGCCTGCGCTGGTTTGGCCAGAAAATTTACCTAATTTTCGTGCCTTTTCGGGCCGAGTTTGGTACTATTCGCGGCCGGGTCAGGCTGGCTAGATTTCGGCTTTTTTTTTTGTATCCATGTTTTCTTCCTAGTTTTTTTTTATATTCTTTCATTTAACAAGCTTGTCAAGTTATTTTGATTCAAAAAAAGAAAAAAAAAATCGACCCGGCCCGAAGAGTTTGGTCATTTATAATTCGGGTCGGGCCGGGCCGAGCTAGATATTGTTCAGTTTCGGGTCGACCCAAGACCCGGCCCGTTGACATCCTTACTTAGAAGGATTTCGTTCGATGGCTCATACTTGAGACATATTTTAACATTCTCCACCTTAGTTCGACGTTTGACCGAAGTCCCAATCGCTTCGCTAGTAATCCAAACTTCATCGTTACTACTCTTCCAACAGCCCCGATGGGTTCAACCACCATAGACATCAAACAAGCCTAAGCCACACTTGAACTTCGCCATAATCGAGAATCTCATAAGAACATTAACTCCACATGCACCATTAATTGCTATACAAGGATTTTTCGATACATGCTCCTTTATTACAGATAAAGCAAAACCAATATTACATCCATATCTATCGGGAGACCGAATACGTACCTTGTCAATATCAGTAGTTATAGCAACTGTTGGCTCCATAGGCTCCACCTCGCTACAAGCATTATCTGTCTCAATTACTACATTAGCATATGTTACCTCAGGAGTTTCTGGTTGTAACTCTACCTCAAGCTGAACACCGTCCAAATTCATATGAACATTGTTATAATCACTCATATCTAGAAGTACTGGAGACTCGTTAAATGTAACTTCTCTGCTGATAACAAATGATTTAATTCTAGGCTCCACAATCAATAACCATGTTCACCTTGTGCATAACCTAAGAATATTTACTTTCTTGCCCTCCCATCGAGCTTATCATCACTAATTCGAACATAACATGGGCAACCAAATATTCTAAGAACATAATAATTAGCAATGTTATATGACCACACTCTTTCGGGAGTCCGACATCCAATCACAGTCGATGAGGGTCTATTCATCAGTAGCTTGCCATGTTAAGCACATCCGTTAGAAATCTTTTAGCCATACCAACACTAGAGAGCATTTTATGAGCCGTCTCTAGTAATGTTCTATTCATCAACTCTGCAACATGCTGTGATTCATCGGCACTAGTGCAGTATCTCACTATACCTTCATTCATGCAGAATTCATTTAATAGCTCCGATCAAAACTTCTAGCTTTTGTCAGTCCGCACCTGTTTGATCTTTTTACCAGTCTTCTTTTATATCAAAGCTATCACCTGCCACATCCTGATAATAGTATCAAACTTGTGCCTAAGCACAAACGCTTAAGTCCTTCTCGGGTAGTTATCAACAACTGTTAGCATAAATCTAGCACTCTTCCTTGAAGGAAATCGCGACAACCTACAAATATCAAAGTGAAGTAATCTGCAACTTTCGTGGTTTTTCTAATAGTCGCACTAAACTACACTTTCCGCCGTTGATCTAAATCACAGCACCTGCATACATTCAGTTCGTTAACAAAATAACCACACAATAAATTTCTTTCACTTAGAATCTTCAGGCTTCTCTCGCTAATGTGCCCCAAACGCATATGCCACAATTCAGACTCTCGAATAGATGCATCTGACATCTCTGCAGCGAATTGTCTCACCTTGAAGTTTATACAAGTTATTATGCTTGAATCCTTTCATTATCACCAAGGCACGTCAAACAATTTTCAGAATTCCATATTTTGACGAATAGCGACATCCAGCTGAATTTAAGGCACTCAAGGAAATTAGATTTCTCTTCAACTCTGAAACTTGGATCACTCTAGTCAATGTCCAACAATACCATCATGCATTCTGATTCTGACATGGTCAACACCCACAATATCGCATTCAGCATTGTTCGCCAACTTCACTTTATTACTATCCGTGCACTGATAAGTAGTAAACTAGTTTTTATTTGGTGTAATATGAAATGAACTACCAGAATTCATAATCCATTCGTCAAACGATGAATTCTCAATGAAAAAAAAAACACTATGGACACCATCAGAATTTTCAGCTACATATGCAACATCATATGCAGATTCGACTCTAATTTTTTTACTCGTTTCGTTTTTTAGCTTAAAACAATTCCTTCTAAGATGCCTCATCTTACCACAATTCTAACAGATAGTACCACAAATTCTATACTGACTACGTCCATTCGAGTTCATATTACTTCTACTAACATAAGTAACAGTCCTTCCTCTATTTTTACTTACTAAAGCAATAGATACAGATTCGCCAGATTTAGATGTCCCCACTCAAAATTAAATCTCGAATCTCATCAAAAGTTAAACTTGTTAATCTAGAAGAACTATTAACATCTGTAATAGTAGTATTCCAACTATCAAGCAATGAGGATAATAGAATCAAAACATGTACCTCATCTTCAAAATCAATATCAACTGAACTCAATTGATTAACGATCACATTGAATTCATTGATATGATTAGCAAATGACGCGCATTTGTTCATCTTCAAATTAAATAGACGTCGCAACAAATAGACCTTGTTGATCATAGAGGACTTCTCGTACATTTCCGACAAGACTTTCATTAAACCCGCAGTGGTCTTCTCTTTAACAATATTAAACGCGACGTTACGAGCCAACGTCAGCCGAATAACACCCAACGCTCGCCTATCCACAAATTTCTAGTCAGCCTGCTTCATCGTATCTAGTTTCTCCCCAGACAAGGGCTGATGCAGCTTTATCTGATACAGATAATCCTCAATCTGCATCTTCTAGATATCAAAATCATCTCCATCAAATCTATCGATTTTCACTTTACCTTCTTTTATCGCTATTGATTCGCTTTAACTCAAGCAAGCCTAGCTCTGATACCAATTATTACGCGGAACCAAACGATCGAACAATAAAAGATAGAACAAGAAAATAAATCGGACATCAAATGTACGTGGTTCGATCGTAGAAACATACGTCTATGGAGAGAGCAACAACGAATTTAAATATAGGTCAAGCGATACACGAAAATTAAAAAAACCACACTCGAGTCACTAAAATACTCTCAGTGTTTCCCAAGTCTCCAATTACATTCAATAACGCATACAGTATTTAGCCCCAAAATTTCTCGCGGAAAAATCTCTTAATCTCATAAATGAATTAAAATGCAAATTCTTATCACAAGAATTTCTCAACTAGAACATAAGAATTATTGATGTAATTTCACAAAAAAAATCTTTGCTGCTTGAAGACCCTCTGCCAAGCATTCGGAATGGCGTTTCTTCGAACAACAAGAAGACCCACGCTATTCACTTCTTTCGTCTGACGAGAGACACATATACGTGACGTGCAAGGAGATCTTGGTCAAAGTCAGAACCCAAGATTCCTATACCTTCTCGCACTCGGAGTCCAATAAAGAAATCTGTATTGGAACATTATGGATATGTTTTTTATTTTGTTTTATTTCCTTTTATTCTGACCAAGAGAAAAATCCAAAATCTAACTTTCCTTTTGTTATTATCCTCCACAGTTGACCGACTTCCACTGACTAAAAGGAATAGCCCCCTCTTCGTTTTTCTTTTTGGTCAAAGTCCAGAAGGGTTTTGTTCTGACGTGTTTGAACTGGGATTCTTTACGACTGGGGGGTGCTTCCTCGAGCAACTGCTACTTGGCCATCTGGTTCAAGGATGATCCTTACAAGAAACCGGTCTGGGTCGGGAATCAAGATTACCCGCTTCTTGATTCTTCCTGTGTTCTCTCCATCAGGTATGATGGGAACTTGGTAATTTCCGACAGGAGGAACATACAGTTCTTGTGGTCAATTCTGTGATGTTGGCTACTGGTCCGAACAAGTTTTTGTTCCTTTTTTAATAGACGATGGCTTTGCTTTAGCTTGATTGAGATCCTTTTCGTGTTGACCATCAATTTTGCATACTCCGTCCCTGTTACTCTCTCCCTCTCGCACTTTCAGAGCCTAATGATAGATGTTACGCCTCCAATTTTCGGAATTCAATCCTCACCCAACTTTTCAGACAATGAGATTTTTCTCTTCGATGGCCACAACTACTTTGTCTTCCCTCTCCAAGAAGTTAAGCAAGTCCTATGTTCTTCTCATGATCTTCTTTAGCTGTTTGTTGCGGCTGTCGGAGGCAACGGACATTCTTGTGCCTGGTCAGAACTTGAGGGAAAACGAGTCTTTGGTCTCATCCAATGAAGTGTTCGAGCTGGGATTCTTCAAGACTGGTGGGTCTTCCTCAAGCAACTACTACTTGGGCATTTGGTTCAGGGATGATCCTTACAAGAAACCGGTCTGGGTCGCGAATCGAGAGTACCCACTTCTTGATTCTTCTAGTGTACTCTCCATCAGCTACGATGGGAACTTGGTGATTTTTGATAAAAGGCTGATTCCGTATTTAGTTAATGCTCTGATGCTATCTACTAGTAATAGCACAAGCGCCAGATTGCTTGATTCTGGCAATTTTGTTCTGATGGAAGGCAATAGCACGGTTTGGGAAAGCTTTTATTATCCGTCAGACACATTCCTACCCGGCATGAAACTTGGGTTTTTTGATATAGGCACTGATAAGGTGAGGCAACAGTTCCTTGTTTCATGGCAGAGTCCATCTGTTCCATCCACCGGTTCCTTCGTTCTCGCTGTACTCGGAAAGAATAGTACCCAACTCAGAGTGTGGCACCGCGACGGGGTTTCGAAATTGATCGGGTACTATGATGGTCGGAGATTCAGGTTCTTGTTCAACAGCTCGCTCGATGACTACAAGTTCACTTTTGCGTCTAGCACTTCTGAGAATTACTTAACTTTTACTACTAAGGGAAATGATAGTTTTTCCTGGTTCGTTATGGCCCCATCAGGGGAAATTCAGGCTTTCACGATGATTGGGAAGGAAATTTCAGTAGTGTATAGTCCGATATGTGCAAATACTTCATCTAACAATGCTGCTGACTGTTATATCGAGAAGCCGCCCTTGTGTGCAGATGGTAATAACTTTTCGAGGACAGAAGGGTTCTTGCCAAATCCTAATGTTTTCAATGAATCCAATGGTCTGGGCATAAGTGACTGCGAAATAATGTGTCGGAGTAATTGCTCCTGCACTGCTTTCGCTTCGAATCGTGATGACGGCACCGGATGTCAGTTTTACTACAGAGATACAGATTTCACCGTGGGTCAAACTGGCCAAGGAAACAGAACCATGTTTGTTCGTGGGAATTTCACTAAAACAACTTATCCGCTTCCAAGGAATTCTGGTAGGTTCAGCAACTTGTTTCATAATGTTTTTTTTTTTTTTGGGTAAAGTACTTGTTTTAAAATGTTTTTTTTTTTTGGGTAAGGGTTGTTTCATAATGTTAATCTGCAAGGATCTTCAGATTTTATCCTAGACTAAAGTAACCATGTTGACTTCTAAGACAAGAATTACTAGATCATTATTTGCAGTTTCGTTGAATGGCTTGGCCTAAATAAGTAAATGCTTGATAACATATGGATGCCTACGCTACATCCCATACTTTTTGGGTTTTGGCCTCCATTAGTTACATATTGACATATATCTTTTGAAATCAACGACTAGATTAATCCGCCAATTTTAATGGGATCGAACCTTTGAAACAAGGGCTTTGCCTGGAACATGTCATGATTCCGTTTCATTTTCAGGTCATTGGAAAAAGAGGCTGCTCTGGCCGATGGTAATCATTTCCCTAGTTGTACTCGTCGTTCCATCTTTCGTCGTTATCTCAAGATGGAAAATTCATACCTGCATAGGTACTAAATCTACTCATAAGCAAAAATATTGATCTTTTACCTTTTTTGGATTCATTTCTCACTGAATTGCTTGATTCTCGAAGCAGTGTGCAATGAGAAAGAAACAAGCACAGAAAGGAACCTGGAGTTGTTCCAGTTCCAACTGGGGTCTGATGTCTCAGTGGAAAGCCAAGGCAGCCGCACTGGTAAACTCAAATCTGTCAGAAAGAGAGATCATGAGCTACCAATTCTCAGCTTTTCTTGTGTCTCAGAGGCCACGAATAATTTTTCTCCAGAAAATGAACTAGGCAAGGGTGGTTTTGGGCCTGTTTATAAGGTTATTCCTCAATCAGTAATTCAGTGCTAATGCTGTTCCCTTTCATGGTTTTAATCCTTTTGCTCTCGAGCACAAACATGAAATTTCCTGAAATTCATGTTGCAGTGTCCGACATGCAATGTCTCAGACTCAATGGCCTTGGTGTTTAACGCAGGGCATGTTGTTGGGGCATGAAATTGCTGTGAAGAGGCTTTCTAGGAAGTCTCGACAAGGGCTAGAGGAGTTCAAGAATGAGGTTCGGTTAATTTCGAAGCTCCAGCACAGGAACCTTGTCAGGTTGCTGGGTTGTTGCATGGAGAGAGAAGAAAAAATCTTGATCTACGAGTACATGGCTAACAAAAGCTTGGATTCCTTTCTTTTCGGTATGGTGTTTACCTTTTCTGTTTATTCGATGCAATCAACCCTGTACACATCTCATTAAGAATGAATGATACCGGTACAGATCCTCACAAGAAGCCGCTTCTGGAATGGAAGAGACGTGTGTTTATCATCGAAGAAATAGCTCAAGGACTTCTTTACCTGCACCAGTATTCTAGATTAAAGATCATCCATAGGGATCTGAAGACCAGCAACATTTTGTTGGATAAAGACATGAACCCGAAAATTTCGGACTTCGGGATGGCGATAATTTTCAGAGAGAATGAAGTGCGGGCAAGGACCACTCGGGTTGTCGGGACATAGTAAGTCTCTTAAGACACGAATAAACACATGTTCCTGATGTATTTGCTCAGATTGGCTAATTATTTGTTTTGATGCAGTGGTTATATGTCCCCAGAGTATGCAGTGCATGGCCTTTTCTCTGTTAAGTCTGATGTATTCAGCTTCGGAGTGATTATGCTGGAGATCATTAGTGGCTGGAAGAACACAACCTTCATTCATTCGGATCGCTCTCTAAACCTACTAGAATATGTAAGTTGCAGTGTTTATCCCAGCATTACGAAGTACAAACACAAAATAGCCTAACTCTTTTTTGCACAATCCATGAGCTGATTACAAAATGGTGCGTCCATTTAGGCTTGGGAATCGTGGAAATCTGGACAAGGGGTCGAGTTAATGGATCTTGTATCAGCTGATCCGCCTTCCGTTGGAGAATTTTCTCTGTGCCTACACATTGCGCTGTTGTGCGTAGAAGAGCGTCCAGAAGATAGACCAAACATGTCGGACGTTGTTTCAATGCTAAGTAATGGGACTTCCAATCTGCCGTCACCCAAACAGCCAGCGTTTTCTTCAAATGCAAAGTGTTATGGTCCACAAGAGCAGCAAGATTGTTCAGCAACTGAGATAACCTGTTCCGTGGTGGAAGGGAGGTAGCAGTCAGGTTCGAAGATACAATTCTTTTTGTACATAAAACTTATGTGTCATTGAACTGTTTATAGAGCACAATTGTTCAGCTAATCGTTCCAATTCTTCGTGCGGTTCCGATTTTCCTCTGGGTGGTTGATCTTATAGTAAGAAACAGACTCCTTATTCATTTTGTGATGCCATGGATTTAACTAACTCGAGATATTGTCTGCTTTGCCCGTCTCATTAGTCATTTCGCATATATAGATGGGTATTTTCTCAGGAGGTCACCATCCTCTCTCACAATTCGATTCGTTCATGCCCCCTTCATCATTGTAGAAACATGTTAGGAGTTTCTCCTTGTCCAAACCCTCGTGCCCCGGCGTACACTCCCCGCCCTCATTGGATAGGGTTGCTGCATATTTTATGCTCTGAACTGAAACGTGGGGTCCTTGAAGAATTGTTTTTCTCGTAGAGACCTTTACAGTGTCTAGGGTGCGCATGATGACATTTCGAAAAATGAATTTCTGCTCCATAAGTGCTTTTAGAGCAGAAATTCGTTTGATAATGTAACTTCTGAAGCAGAAATTCGTTTTGTAAAAAATTTTACTTCTGAAAGAATTTCCACTTCTAAAGTTGTTTTTCTCCCAATTTGAGAAGTTAAAAAAAAGAGTTTCTCCAACTCAATGGGTATTTTTTTTACCAAAAAAAAAACTCAAGAAATTCCTCTCGGCTCACCCTATTTTTATTATGCCATCACCCTCTTTTCGATTATACCGGCCTCCGCCGACCTTCGCGACCACCGACCTTCGCCGCCGCCGCTCATCGTCGACTGCCGCCCATTGCTGACCTCCACCAGCCGCCACCCGCCGACTGTCCCCGGCAGCCAACCACCGTCCACCGCTGACCTCCATCGATCGCCACTTGTGACCGTCGCTAACAACCGTTGTCAACTGCTGACCACCGCCTCCACCAACCACCGCCTCCACCAACCACCGCCAATCGTCGCCCACCATCGACCTTCGTCAGCCATGACCACCGGTAACTGCTGCCAACCATCAACCACAGCGCCAGCCGTTGCTGTCGAGTTGTCGTCTCTGGCCGCCAGAGTAAAAAAAAAATAATATATTTTTATTTTTAAAAATTTATTTTTTAAAGAAATTTAAAAAGTTTAAAAATGAAATAGAAATTTTTCGGCCGCTGATAATAAATTTTCATAGAATGTTAATAATGTTTTAGAAGAATAAATTTTCAACCTTGCTAAACGAATTTCTCTGATCAGAAATAACTTCTAGAACAGAATAAGAAAAATCAACTTCTGCTCAGAAATTGATTTCTGAAGCAGAAGTGTAACCATGCGCGCCCTTGGAAGCCAGCAGGGTGTGGCCCTTTGAAGCCAGCAAGGGCGTGGAAACAGACTTGGCTTCTGAGGCACAAAACCATGGTAATGCGATCCCTTCTTCTTCAGCGTCACCATCATGGTTTGCCGAGCTTGGTGGCAAGACTTGGCAACCATCTTAAATCTCAATCAACAGAACAAGGCACGGTGAAGAGCATTGTCATCGCTCTCGACTCAAACATACTGCATTCAATAGTGATACTATTGGGACACTGCTCTCTCCTTCCGACAGAACAAAATTAAGACTAGACAATCATGTTCTGTGTGCGCTCTTTTGAGAAATCAAGATTAGACAAGCGCTCTTCTGCTAGCCTGTTGGTGGTTAGGAGGAGGCCCTCTGCAGGATACAGCGGCCAATGCAAAGTTTAAGGTATAATGAAAAGTGCAAGTTAATTTTTCGTAACTCAAAGTATGCATAATTGCCCAAAAATCAAAAAAAGAATGTACGTATATTCACCATTAGAAAGATTCGGTTTTTCGCCGGCAGAAGCACAAGCATGTGACCCCCTTCTTGACCATGCTTTGGTTCACAAAAGTGAAAGATAATGTTATTGGACCATTATAAATTTATAATTTGACTCTTCAACTCCGTTCTCTCTTTTAACGTTACATTCCAGAGAATTTTACAAAACTGAACTATCGCCCCACACACAGAGTTGCAAAGACTAGTGACAAATGATACATTCCAATTTACCAAACTAAATCATCACCCAACTTTTCAGAGTGTTGAAATATATAAATATTAAACCATGCCTTCTTCTAACAATTTAAGCTTTTAGAACAGTTGACAAGTGGTCCCACCAAATCTCACATGGTATCAGAGCAGGAGGTCCTGAGTTCAAATCTTTCCAGGCCCCTACTCCCCAATTAATTTGTCCATGTAAAAGACCAAACTAAGCGTGAGGTTTGTCCACGCAAAAGATGATTAATTTGTATGATCCAATTAATTTGTCCACGCAAAAGACCAGACTAAGCATGAGGGGGTCTCAGCGTGAGGGGAGCACTTGGCACCAAATCTCACACACAGAATTAGAGTTCTCTTCATGGCCACCACAAGGTCCACAACTTCCTCTTCCTTTTCAGAGAAATTAAGCAAGTCCTGCGCTCTTCTCAACTTCATTAGCTGTTTGTTGTGGCTGTCTTAAGGCGACAAAGATTCTTGTGCCGGGTCAGGACTTGACAGACAACAAGACCTTAGTGTCATCTAATGAGGTGTTTGAACTAGGGCTCTTTAGGACAGGTGGGTCTTCCTCGAACAACTACTACTTGGCCCTCTGGTTCAAGGATGACCCTTACAAGAAACCGGTCTGGGTCACGAATAGAGATTACCCGGCTTCTTGATTCTTCCTGTGTTCTTTCCATCAGGTATGATGGAAACTTGGTGATTTGCGATAGGAGGAACATACAGTTCTTGGTCAATGCTGTGATGTTGGCTACTAGTAATAACACAAATGCCACATTACTTGATTCTGGCAATTTTGTCTTTGTAGAAGGAGGGAGCACTGTCTGGGAAAGCTTTTATTATCCATCAGACACATTCCTGCCAGGCATGAAACTGGGGTTTCTCGATATAGGCACAGATAAATTGAGGGACCAATATCTTGTTTCGTGGCAGAGTCCATCTGTTCCAGCAACCTGTTCCTTCTCCCTTGCTCTGTTCAGACAAAACAAGACCCCACTCAAAGTGTGGCACTGCGACGAGGTATCGAGACTAATCGGGTATTTTGATGGTCGGACATTCAGGTTCTTGTTCAACATCTCGCTCGAAGATTACAATCACTTTCCTGTCTAGCGCTACTGAGATTTACTTAACTTTTGCTACTAAGAAAAAGAATAGTTGGTCCTGGTTCGTAATGGCTCCGTCGGGAGAAATTCAGGTTTCCAGGATGATTGGCAAGGAAATTTCGTTAGCTTATAGTCCGATTTGTGCAATACTTTCTCTAACATTGTGACCTACTGCTATATCGAGAAGCCACCATTTTGCGCAGTTGGGAATAACTTCTCAAGGATAGAAGGGTCCATGCCAAATCCTAGTGCTTTCGATTAATCTGATAGTCTGGGCATGAGTGACTGCGAAATAATATGCAGGAGTAATTGCTCCGGTACTGCTTTTGCTTCTTATCACGATGACGGTAGTGGATGTCAATTTTACTATGGAGATGTACAGTTCACTGGGGATGAAACTGGCCAAGGAAATACCACCACCAAAACGGCTCATCGGTTTCCAAGGACTGGCGGTAGGATCTGTAACTTATTTCATGACGTTAATCTGGACAATTCTTCTGCTTCATCCTGAACTTCAAGATGCCATATTAACCTCTTAAACAAGAACTATAAGCTCATTACTTGCACTTTTATTGTTAGGTTGGCCTAAATTAGTAAATGACTTATAGAATATTGATGCTGACATACCCCTATTTTTTTGCCTCCATTAGTTACACATGTCTATCAAGCATTAGAATCTACAACTAGCTTGATCTGCCAATTGTAATAGAACCAACCTCTGAAAAAAAGTGACTTCAACACACTAATGTATGAGCATCGTTTTGAACATTGAATGATTCAATTTCATTTCAGGTCATTGGAAAAGGAGGCTGCTCTGGCTGATAATAACCATTCCCCTAGTCGTATTTAACTATTTATCGCTTCAGCTTTTGGCGTTATCTCAAGATGGAAGAGTCACACCTGCTTGGGTACTGAATCTACTCAAAAGCTAAAACAAATTGGCTCTGTTTTTTGTTTGGACTCGTTTCTCACTGGATTGCTTGATTCCTGAGAGCAGCATGGCATGAGGAAGAAACAAATGCAAAAAAGAAGCCTGGAGTTTTTCCTGAACCAAATGGGTACTGATGTCTCAGCAAAATCTCGAGACAGCCTCTCTGGTAATCTCAACTTTGTCAGAAAGAGATAATGTGCTGCCAATTCTCAGCTTTTCTTGTGTGTCAGCGGCCACAGATGATTTTTCTCCTGCCAAAAAACTAGGCGAGGGTGGTTTTGGGCCTGTTTATGAGGTTATTCGTCAATCATGGATCAATGCCAGTACTTTTTCTTCTCATTGTTTCCATCCTTCTTCTCTAGTAAAAACCTTGAATTTAAGATGATGTGGTTGCAGTATCCAACATGCGATATGCTATACTAAATGGAACAGATGCTGGATGCAGGGTATGTTTTTGGGCCTTGAAATTGCAGTGAAGCGACTTTCTAGGAAGTCCAGACAAGGGCTAGAGGAGTTAAAAAATGAGGTTCAGTTAATTTCCAAGCTCCAGCACCGGAACCTTGTGAGGGTGCTCAGTTGTTGCATCGAAAGAGAAGAAAATATCTTGATTCATGAGTACATGGCTAGCAAATGCTTGGATTCCTTTCTTTTCAGTATGCAATGATCTAACTTCTTTAGATTAGTTGATGCTATATGTCAAGTGCCCTTTGTTATTTAACTAAACAACTATACATATCCTAACAAGAAGCCACTGCTGAAGTGGAAGACAAGCATCTATAATCCAAGGAATAGCTTGAGGACTTATTTATCTGCACCAACATTCCAGATTAAAGATCATCCACCGCAATCTGAAAAGCAGTAACATTTTGTTGGATAAGGACATGAACCCGAAAATATCAGACTTTGGGTTGGCAAGAATTATCGGGGAGAATGAAGTGCGGCCAAAGACCACAAGGGTAGTCGGGACATAGTAAGTCTCTTAAGATACGAAATAAACATCGATTCCTCACGTATTTCCTCCAAATGGCTAATTAACTGTTCTGATGCAGTGGTTGTATGTCTCCGGAGTATGCTGTTCACGGCCTTTTCTCTACTAAGTCTGATGTATTCAGCTTTGGAGTAATCATGCTGGAGATCACCAGTGGCAGAAAGAATACGACGTTCACTCATTCGGATTGCTCTCTAAACCCACTAGGATATGTAAGCTTTTTGCCTAGGATCACGAAATTACATGCATATATAGCCTAATATCTTTCTTACATTATCCGGGAGCTGACCAAGAAAAGTTGATTGTGTAGGCTTGAGAATTGTGGTCCTCTGGTTGGGGCATTGAGTTTAATGGACCCTGCATCAGCTGATCCATCTTCTGCAAGAGAATTCTCCGTGTCTCTACACATTGTGCTACTTTGCATACAAGAGCAACCAGAAGACAGACCAAACATGTCGCACGTTGTTTCAATGCTAACTAATGAGAGTGCCAATCTGCCTTCACCAAAACAGGCAGCGTTTTCTTCACGCGAGAAGTATTGCGAGGGGCAAGAGCAGCGAGGTTGCTCTTTGAATGATGTAACCTATTCCATCATGGAAGCGAGGTAGCAAGGCAATTCTTTTCCCACGTAGGATTTATCTGCAATCAAACTGTTTCTAGATCACAAAATTTTGCTTCGTCATTCACAGAGGGGGGAGGAAAAACAGAAGCACAGCTCTTTTTTCTTTCTTTTGTGTTTTTTATTAGAAGGCAGCATCTTTAAGCTAATTGTTCCATTTCATTTTTGTCACTATGGTAATGAGTACAAGGACAAAACTCCTCATTTAGTTCATGATGTGAATACTAGTGTGGGTTGGTGTATTATAGAGCCAACGGGGGTTGAAAATGACTTGGTTTCTGAGGCAAGTGCAATCAGTCCTTTCATTGTCGGCATCACCTTCACTGTTCGCTGAACTTGGTGGCATTACTTTTTGTGACCTTTGCGATTCTCGAAGAGGGAAACTTGATTAGCATGCTTCTGCTTAAATGATTATCTCCAATTAGAATGTATGATAGTCTTTGAAGGAGGATCAAAAAGCACAATGTATGCATGCACACATAACTCAGGTAGAAGAAGCCAAATGACAGCCTGCGCTTCTTCGAACTTATCAGACACAGCATGCTTATCGCCAAGAAAGCATCCTTCAAAAGAGATTATCTTCCGAAAACTTATGCAGGGGACATATGGAGCTGGGTCGACTGCCAAAGCAGCAAAAGTAAGCAGGTAATACCATGGGGATTATTTTAGCTTTCACAAACGTGGTGTTATCTGTAGGAATGGCCAGTCAATCCAAAGAAGATTCCAAATTTTAGAAGCAATCTGACTTCGAGCCTGTTGGATTTTATGGGGGTGCACGGTAAGTACCGTGGTTCGCCCATGTAGGGTATCCCACCCCTTGGCGGTTACCAACTTTGAACGTGATAAAAGATCACGTCTCTTCGTCCTGTTAAAATGTATCTGTCAGACGTCATTTTCAACGACGCTCTTCCAACGAAGAAAACAGAAGACAGAGACGACGACAACGACGATGACGATTCTCCCTATGCTCTCCCGAACGTGATAACGAACTCGAATCTCTCGTTGCATTGGTAACTCTTAATCTGTGAAATACGAGGTATGTCCGTTTTGTGATATGTTTCTCCGATCAGTGACTCAAGATCGATCCTAGGGTTGTTAATCTATGGTAATTTCGCTGTGCGTAATAGGGATCGGTTCCCTTCATTGGTATCAGAGCATCGGTTATTGTTTCCTGATCTTGTAAGAAATTTGATGAATTTCGTGTTTTCATTTTGGGTAATCGTTTTTGGGACTTTTCTGGCCGTGGAAAAAACTACCGATTCCAGCCAAATTCCGGCATGTCATGGGCTGTCTTCGGAACAGTAGGGTCGCCTCACCATGGGGAACAAAAGCCCTAAAGTTTCCCGCCATTTGGTTGTTCACCGGAGACGAATTTTGCGAAGGAAATTCGAGGGCTAGGGTTTCGAGTCTGAGCGGTTTTGGCTCGATTCCGGAAACATTCCTTCATCGTTTTCCTCGATTCTTAGACCTATGTGGTCGCGCCGACGTAATGTTCAATACCCACTATTTATTTCTCTTGATTGTGGGTTGTCGAAGAAGAATCGGCATCGCAACTAGCGGCGGTATCCAGCGGAGGTTACTGCTCTTGCGCAAGGGAAAAGCCAGAAAACTTCTCATGTTCATGTACAAGAAGGAGAAGAGCACGTGCAAGACGTGCGCGGGCAGCGGCAATTTTTCCCCCAAAAAAAAAATAAATAAAATTGGTGGGCAGCCGCGCATGCCCACGTGGGGCTTTGAACTAATGCACGCGTGGGATACGTGCTCCACACGCAAGGGCAGCGCTGGACAGTTTAACATTTCAAAAAAAAAAAAAAAAATTTGGCGAGAATGGGATTTGAACCCATGCCCGGAGGCTATACGAAGCCTCTTTTGACCACTGGAGCAAGCGTTCGTCGCTTGTCTAAGTTTATTTCTTTTAAGGAAAATATATTTCACGACTCAAGAGGGCGACGTATGGGCCAAAGCGGCCCGGCCCGCGAAGCAAAGAATGGACCCGGTTTCGTACCGACCAGTTGACTGTCAACGTTGACCGTTGACCGCCGAGCCAAATTTTTCAGAAATTACGTTTTGGTTCCTGAGCTTTCTGAAAATTACAATTTGATCCTCTAACTTTCGTAAAATTATAATTTGGTCCTCGGACTTTCAAAAAAATTTTAATTTGGTCCTTAAACGTTTTAAAAATTATAATTTGGTCCTCGATCTTTTCATAAATTGCAATTTGATCCCTGATCTTTATCGAAATTGCATTTTGGTCCCTCAAGTCAACTTTGACCGTTGACCACGCGTTGACCGAATGGGCTGAAACTTTGACCAGCTCGTACGGGCTCGTTTGAGCTCCGATTGGGGCATGCGAGGTACCATTACGTTCGTATCGAAATTGTCTTCGATTTGATATGTTATATGAGCATGTTTGACGAATGTCAAAAAATTATAAAATACGTATGAACCCTCTTGATATACGTATGTTGCTTATTTTTTTTTCGAGTATTTTTCATTCGTATTGTTTCTAATATAGAGGATGATTTACATGCTTATAATGATTGATGATAGCATAATCCATATCTTGTATATGAAATTAGAGTATGATTTGATGCATATGTTATTGGTGCTTTAGTTCAAATCATGCCATGTCATTTTGCTATGATTACAAGATATCGAGATCATAGTATGAATTATGATCTTTATATGAGTGGGGGGTTCTAGAAAATTTTAGTAATTTTAGTGAACTCGATTTTACATAAATGGTTATGTTAATAGTAATTTCAAGCGAGGATTCTCAGACGATGATTGGGAACATAGTGAACTTTCGACTTTGAGACCTTATGTGAAATTATTAATTAACATAATTAGTTAGTGTAAAATGAGTGCATAAATGTTAGGCATCAATAGTATGTGAATACATGTCTATAGAACTTTGTGTTCAGATGTTATGGCTTTAGCTTCTTGGAATATCGTAACTAAGCCTAATTAGAATAGAAATTAGACGGCAAGAATTATGAAAACTAGAATGTGAGAATCCAGTATGTGCAAGAAGAGCAAGAAGCACTAAAAGCTCTTAACTTAATTCTGAAAGTACCTGAAGATGAAAAATATTGCATAGTATAGAAGGAAAAAGAGGCATTTGCTATATTGAACAAGATGTACTCTAATACTCGCATTATGTTGCCGAGTCGCATGAAAATAGCTTTATGCATGAGTTCAGACATTTATGAAAATGCTATAGTCAAGTGGGGGATGGTAAAAAGTAAGTTTGGTTAGATATTGTTCACCAACTTGGGACAATCACTTTAAGATTTGACGTCTATATGATGCCTTATGGGCAGAATATGAAACAACATTTTGAGGTGTATGTCAAACATGAGAAGTGAACTGTAAGATGCAGACCACATTTTGACTTGATGAGTAGCAAATGCAAACAGTAAACTGTTCTTTATCTCATAGCTATGTGTTTATGAAAATCCACAATAAAGAGTAAAGACTCTTGAGGATGCTATGTGCCATCTTGAACTAGAGTACTGGTTATAACTTTATTGGGGCTTCGTGCTGCTGGCAATAGCGTCAATGTGGATTCGAGAAGTGAAAAGTAAGGAAACAGATCTTCAGAAAAGAAATCAAAGTTTAACCGACATGGAAAAGGAAAATGTCCTTTTAAGAAAAACATTTCAAAAGTGAAGTGTTTTATCTGTGGCAAAAATGGTCACTTTACTCACAATTGTGATGGGTTAAAGAAGTTATAATCCCTTTGTACACTTAAGAGTGTACATATGTCTGTAGTTCAGTTTTGGTAACTGAATTTTATCATTTGTGGATTATAGATATAAGGGCCACAGACCATGTAGTAGTGGAATTTTAATAAGTTCCACATTGAGCAAATTTAATAAATGTGAGAAATATTTTCTAAGTGAAAATCAAAGTAATTGGCACTTGCCAATTAAATATGTGTGATAGTCGCACTTTATTCTTACTAATGTTTATATGCTCCAAAACACGACGGAATTTAGTTTCGTGTTAGTTTGGTTAAACTTGGTTTCAATTTGAACTTTCATAACGATGGTGATGACTTGTCGTTAGAAGCAAGTTATTAGAATTCTAGATGGTTTCAATGTAAAGATTGTTGAGTACAATTATGTGAATGATAGTTATTCCCTATTTTCATCTTTTGTGATGATATGAATATGTGGCATGCTAGGGTAGGTAAAGTAAGCTAAAGAGGGCTTATTTGACAATATTAATAGTGTCAATTTGCCCATTTGTAAGCATTGCCTAGTGGAAATAATAGTGAGGAAACCATTTAGAAAATAAATAAGAGCTAAGTTTCTTTTGCATTAATCCATTTAGACATATGTGGTTCAATAAATGTGAGAGCAAGGCATGAGATTGTTTATTTCATCACACCAATCGAAGTCAAGAAAATATATCTGATTAGTTCAGATATTTATGTGATGAAAAAGGAATAAAAAAAAAGTTTTCTATTTCGGCGATTCCTTAATAGAATTGGAGTTGCAAAGAAAATATATTCCAATAGATATGGTTAAGTCTTTGATGGCACATCCTATTGTGAGTATTACCTTTTGTGGTGATATTTTATTGATGGCTGTCTAGATACTTAACTGTGTGCCTTGTAAATCAGTTACTCCTACTCCATATGAGTTGTGGACAGGGTCGAATATGAGATTTGAGTTTGCTCAAATCTTAATATGCTTCCTATACACATGAGTCCTCCCATAGGTATGGGAAATTGGGCCCTAGAGGCAAAAAGAGTATCTTCGTGAAATACTAAGAGCACTTGAAAGGGCAAGTGCTATAGGTGAGCAAGAAAGTGGGAAGAGTAACTGAATTTGAATCATAATATGTCGCATTCTTAGTGAATGTACTTCCAAAAAATGGCGAGATAAGTTGTTTGAATCTTGGATAGTGATAATGGTTTTATTGAGACATCTTATCCAAGTGGGAGCAATGTGAGAAGTGAGGAATTTGTTTCGAATAAGTCTCAATTGCAACCACTTGATGTGAAGAAGATGTCGTCGTTGTCTGATCCGAGTGGGAGCGTAATGGAGAATGATGTACTAAGTGTGAAATCTCTAATTTGGCGAATAAGAGAGCCAAGAAATGTAAATGAGACTCGGACTTGCCCTAGTTAAAAAAAAATGGATATGAGCAATGGAAAAAGAGATGGAGTCGATGAGATCAAACCAAGTATGAGAACATGTTGATCTTTCGAATGGACGCAAAGCCATTGGGAGCAAGTGTGTTCTCAAAATAAAGCGTAAAGCTAATGGCTCGATTAAGAAATATAAAGCTCGCCTTATGGTGAATTAGTATGATCAGTTCACCTTATTCTGAAAGTGATTGGTATGGATCTTGGATTACATCAAATGGATGTAAAGACTGCGATTCTCAATGGAGAATTAAAAGAAGAATTTTTGCATGAAACAACCTATTAGGTTTGTTATAGAAGGCCAAGAACAAAAGGTATATCGACTTTTGAGATCGATATATGGGCTTAAGCAGTCTTCATGATAATGATATATGCTTTTTCGTAATGCCATTGTGGCATATGTTTTTCTAATGATTGATGAGGATCATTGTGTATATATCAAAAGATCCAAAGATCAATTTGTGATCTTATCATTATATGTTGATGATATGTTAATTGCTTGGAGCAGTATGGAGTTAATTGATACAGTCAGAATTGGTTATGTTCCAATTTTTGATATATGGATGAATCTGCATATGGTTAAAGAGATTATGATCTCTTTCACAAGAGACTTATTTGGATAAAGTCCTTGAGTGATTCCATATGTAAGATTGTAAAATAAAAGATACTCCTATTGTAAGAGGTGAAGGTCTGAGCCGAAGATGTGTCCTAAGACTCCACAAGCAAAATAAAGAAATGGAAAGTTTTTCATGTTCTAGTGTTATTCGAAGCTTAATATACACTATGTGTGTAAAAGACCTGATATTAATTATGTAGCTGGAATGGTGTGTAGATACCTATTCACTACAGGTCAAGTGCTTTGAATTGCCGTCAAGAAAATTCTGAGATATTTGAAAAGTACTGCTGATTTTTTATTGAGTTATCAAGGTAGGGATTTACACCTTGAAGGCTATGCTGATGTTGACTGAGGAAAATGTTTAACTTTGCATTCTTACTTAGAAATGGCGCCTTGTGTTAGAATAGTAAGAAGCAAAGATGTATAGCCTTATCCACGATGAAAATTGATCTCGTGATGTTATCAATAGCAGTATAAGAGAATGTTTGGCTTTAGAGACGTTTGGATCAGTGAGGTGTTGCTAAGGGTGCTGCAAATACAATTATTAGTTCATTGTGACAGCCAAGGAACAAAAGCTTACACTAAGGATCCATTGCCAGACCAAGCAAATAGACATGTGATATATTTTTTGAAAAACATTGATGCAAGAAAAGATGTGAACATACAGTACACATACATGCACAGAATGATAGCAGATCTTCTATGAAGCGAGTACCTAGAGATATTGCTCCTCAGTCATGTGTTAGCAAAGGGATTAGTTCCATATATTGAAATCTCTAGAAGTGCATAAAAGTGGAAGTACTGGACATTTATATTTCCCAATGTTCACAGTTAATGGTAGTTGTTATCATTATTGATGCCTATGAGTTAGTATGACATTTATGCATATCAATGCTTGGTGCATTATGTTGAGAAAGTATGTCGGACAGATGAGATTAGCCTACTCACACAGGTAATCGCCTCTATTTACTGCTTGATGAATAGAGATGAGACGATTTCAAGCTTATTATCTAGGTGATAATTGAGAGCTGAAGCTTGGAAATTTTAAGATCGCCTTAACGGAATGTTAAGATGAGGTCATAATATTTATTATGTCCGAAAGTGAAATACTTAAAGTGATATAGCCCACATATTTCACTTTATCTGTCTTAATGCCAGATGTGAGTTCTGAAAGTTTCTATTACAGAGAGTAGATTTGTGAACTCAAGCTAGACATTGAGTATGTCTGAGCTACCATCTGTACGGTATTAAAAGAAAAGACATACGCTCCATGGGAAAGGAGAGAATACCGTAATACGTACTTCATATTACGTATGCATAAATCGGCCAAGTAGAGTTGGCAAGAGTTTTGATCTCAACTCTATAGCCGTGTGAGACTCTTGATGATAAAAGTTCCTCAAATTAAGTCTCCTCACGACTCTTACTTATTCTCAAGATTTCTTTTTGGTGTTCGCTATCTTAGGATGTTACCAATGGTCATGAGATTGATTCGACCTAATGAGACATTTCTAGAAAAGCGAGCTGGACTGAGATTGAGAGGTTTAAAGGAAGAGCAAGATCAAATTTGTTTGGATGTCACATTCAATCTTTGTGTTCACAGGTGACCAATTGTGATTATTTGAGTTAATCATGATTGTGAATACAATGTATTGCATTTGAGCGCTCAAAGAGATCGAAGAGATCAAGAGAGATATGATGTAAATGTGACAGATTGATCTAGGGTACTGCATACTGAATCTACTCTAAGTTAACATGCCATTTAAGAGCTGCTATATATTCCCAACGGATGTATAGTAACGAGTTCTCGCAGTATGCTGGTCGCACGGATTATTTGTCGATATGAACTTTGCAGAAAAGAGAGAGAATTATATTTAACCCTTCGTGGGTGAGTGGGAGTTATTGATCCTTCGTGGACAAGTGAGATATGAATAGCCCTTCATGGGCGAGTGGGAGATGTTGGATTTTATGGGGGTGCACGGTAAGTACCGTGGTTCGCCCATGTAGGGTATCCCACCCCTTGGCGGTTACCAACTTTGAACGTGATAAAAGATCACGCCCCTTCGTCCTGTTAAAATGTATCTGTCAGACGTCGTTTTCAACGAGGCTCTTCCAACGAAGAAAACAGAAGACAGAGACGACGACGACGACGATTCTCCCTATGCTCTCCCGAACGTGATAACGAACTCGAATCTCTCGTTGCATTGGTGACTCTTAATCTGTGAAATACGAGGTATGTCCGTTTTGTGATATGCTTCTCCGATCAGTGACTCAAGATCGATCATAGGGCTGTTAATCTAGGGTAATTCCGCTGTGCGTAATAGGGATCGGTTCCCTTCAGAGCCAAAAGGGGCAGGACTTGCCTCTTCCCTCGATATAACGTACTTTCCAATACCAAACCACCCAAATTGGTGCTAATATAGATTGACGAAGACTGAAATATCCTCAACTAAGATTGCATTGAGAGGTCTTAAATTGCAGCTTGCAGTTTAAAAACCAGAACTGAAAACTTAAAACTGTCAGCCTAAGTGTAGCCATAACCACTAACTACTGGGTAAAAGAAGAATAAATCAACTGTTGTTTCTAACTTTGCCAGTCTCTCTCTCTCCACAAAACCTCCTCTTTTTCTCCTGCTGTGTTCTCAGTAAACTTCTATTGCTAGGTTCCTTGAAAGCTTGCCCTCTATTTCCTTGTCTTGGACAGTACTGAATCCAAGTTCAATGCAGTTTGAGGACTGTTTGAACTTGCATCAATTGGCAGACTTGCCCAACAACACTGTTGTTGGATAATTGACAGTTCTTACCTAGTACGGGTTCGCAGTCATTCAATCGACATGGGAATCCACAGAAATGCTTACCCTATTACAGCTTTTTCTATTGCAGCTCGTATTTCAGATGTACATCCTATGGCTTTTCAAGATTTGATGCTCAGTATGATAAATTGACCTCGTTGTAGCAAAATGCTGGCATCTTTTGGAAAAACAGGAGTACACCTTATGAGAGAAAAGCTTCTAATTCCGATAAATGAGCAGTGGTAGAAGTAATCAAATTTCATAATTTGTATCATGATTTAGTCGGTTATCAGAACTCAGGGATGAGTAGCAGATACATAAGAAATGATCACCGGATGAAAGCCGCAAGTGAGGAACCAAAATGTCCAAAGCGGAGCAGCTGCAGTACTTTTAGAAAAGGTACTAATCTTGAATAAACTCTGTATCAGCGATACAAGGCTTTTGCATTGAAAGAACTGAGAAGCTCTAATGCTCATCAGACAGAAATTCAGCTTTACAGTACAGATGGATTCCAAACTCAGGCACCACCATCAGTAGAACCAGATCATTGTCTGAGACGATATCAATGACGGAAGACTATTCTTTCGAGAATTAACTTTTCTTTCCACAATTGGGAAACCAAATGTCTAGGAGAACTTATTCCTTCCAGAAACGTTTAGATTTACCTCCAAGTGATTGACTGAAGAGATTCCACAATCACTAAAGCATAGTACTGGATAGAAACTCGACTCTCTTTAATTTTACTATTTTGTGATTCACTCAAAGATTTTAAGATCCAGTTTGCTGTTTATGCAAAATGAACATCACTAGCATATTAAGCCCAAATTCATGGATTATTCAATCAAATTCATGATATCTGAAGGCTGAAGGAATAACTCATCCACTATGAGTCTGAGAAGAAGCTAATGAAATTCAGGATCACTGTGCAAAACAATCAGGACTGTCTAGCTGGCAGATAAAAGAATCTTCAGAGAATTTAGCTGAGATGTTTAAATGAATGATCTAATCTCACTTTACATGTGAATTCTTGACTGAATATTCACAAATGAATAGACCATAATAGCTGCGAGACATTTTGATGCCGTATCTACAGTTCCTATCTAGCTTCTATGACAGAATAGCTTATATCATTAGTTGAACAATCTTGCTGATGAAGTGAAATAGAATAATCAACATGGGCCGAGAATGCTGGCTTCTTTGGCGGGGGCAAACCCACATTTTCGTTGCTTAATAAAGTAACAACATCTGACACCGAGGGTCTATCTTCAGGGCGTTCTTGCACGCACAGCAAAGCAATGTGGAGGCATAGTAACAGTTTGCCAATCGACGATGTGCCGGCCACCACTGGATCAATTAACTCTATGCCTCGTTCGCTACTCCAGAGCTCCCAAGCCTATATCCAGAGAGTTTTTAAGGACTAGTTCAGTACTTCGCTCGGGAAGCTAAGTAATAGGAGATTTGGATAAGAAACCTATAAGAAGAATGCCATCACTTACATATCCAAGCAGGTTCAGAGAGTGATCTAGATTGGTGAAAGTTGTGTTTCTTTGGCCACTAATAATTTCGAGCATGATGACACCAAAGCTGAATATATCAGACTTCGTAGAGAAAAGCCCATGCACAGCATACTCTGGCGACATATAACCGCTGCTTGCAAAAAAAAAAAAAACAGCAAAAACATATCAGAGAACATGTGGCATCGAATTTACATGCGTAATCGTATGCAAGACACTTACTAGGTTCCCACAACTTTGTTTGTCCTCGCCCTCGCTTCGTTCTCCCCAAAAATTCTTGCCATCCCGAAATCTGATATTTTTGGGTTCATGTCATCATCTAGCAATATGTTGCTAGTTTTCAAATCTCGATGTATGATCCTTAACCTAGAATACTTGTGTAAGTAAAGAAGCCCTTGAGCTATCCCCTCGATTATAGAAACTCGTCTCCACCAGTCCAGCAGTTGCTTCTTGTTACGATCTGTAATTTATCTCACGAGTGACCAAAAAAATGAATGTGGGACTATAAAGCGATAAAGGCAATCCCAAGATCCGGTAACATACCGAAAAGAAAGGAATCCAAGCTTTTGTTCACCATGTACTCGTAGATCAAAATCTTTTCCTCCCTTTCTATGCAACAGCCCAACAACTTAACGAGATTCCTGTGTTGAAGACTGGATATTAATTGAACCTCATTTTTGAACTCCTCTATTCCTTGTCCGGATTTCCTAGAAAGTCTTTTTACTGCAAATTCATGGCCCAGTAACATGCCCTGCAAAAGTTTTTCAAGGAATGTTGGAGAATCAAGTTTCCCATCATAACGAGTCAGGACTTCATAACTCTGCTTCTAATGAAGAGAGGCAAAATGAACCAAAAACGAAAGATAAACCAGTGTTCTTTGGCGGGCAAACTACCTTGTAAACAGGCCCAAAACCACCCTCTCCAAGTACATTTGCGGGGGAGAAATTATTTGTAGATGTTGAGACACATGAGAAACTGAGAATCGGGAGCTTGTGATCCCTCTTTCTGACAGAATCGAGTCTACTGGTGCTGTTGCTGGGACCTCGTGCTGAGCCCAGTTGTTGTAGAAACAGCTCCAAACTTCGATTTGTGTTGGTCCGATTCTCCTTCCACGCTGCTACTGGGGAATCAAACAAACTATTTAGGCTAAGAAGACAACTATCTTGTGAATCTGTTCGGGCTTAAATCTTAATAAGTACCGAGACAGGTGGAACATTTCTTTCTTGAGATGAACATTGCCACAGAAATTAGCAATATAACCACAGCAATGATTCCAATCACCCAGAGCAGCATCTTGTGCCCAGAACCTGAAAATAGAACCATCTCATTTTTCTGCACCAGGAGTGATATGAACAAATAAGGGGGTGTGCCATAATATCCTTCAAACAGAAAGATGAACGCTGAATGATGTATAAATGAGAAAAATTTAATGCCAATATGCAAACATTAAAATCTAATTCAGCCAGGTAAATTGAAAATTATGGGTCAGAATCATGTGTCGATTTCTCGGCGCGACTTTGAGATTCAACACTATTCCAAGAACTAAGATGAGGCCTACCTGATCTCCTAGGATTCTGGTCAGCAGTTTTGGTAGCACTCCCGCGGATGAATATAGTGGCATTCCCTTGGCCAATTTTGTCTAAGATAGAGCCAGTGTCCTCATAATAAAACACGCATCCAGTCCCGTCATCACGGTAAGTAGCAAAACCATTGCAAGAGCAATTGCTTCTGCACATGATATCGCAGTCGCTAATACCCAAACGATCTGATTCATTGAACACATTTGGATTCGGCGCCCCTCTTATCTTAGAAAACTTACTCCCGTCGCGGCAAGACAGTGGCTGCTCGATGAAGCAGTCAGCCGCACTGGAAGAGGAAGTATTATTGCAAATCGGTGTATACACCATCGATATCTCCTTCCCGATCATAGTGAAAGCTTGAATTTCCCCCGACGGCGTCAACACAAACCAGGAGATGCTATCATTCCGCCTATTAGCAACAGTAAAATATACCTCATCCTTGCCGGTCACATAACTGACATTGTAGTCATCGAGCGAGCTGTTGTAGAGGAACCTGAATCTGCGGCCGTCCCAATACCCGATCTCCTGCGAGACCTGGTAGTGCCACACCCGGAGCTCGGTCAGGTTATTCTTATTCAGGCCGAGAGCAAAAGAACCAGTGGAAGGAACAGATGGGGTCTGCCACGAGACCAGGTATGGCTCCTTCAACTTGGCTGTCCCTAGATTGAAAAACCCAAGTCTCATCCCAGGCAACAACGTGTCACAGGGATAAAGGAAGCTCTCCCAGACAACGCTCTCGCTCTCTCCCTCCACAAGAACGAAATTGCCAGAATCAAGTAGCCTGGAACGCGTGCTGCTATTAGTGGCAAGCATCTCAGGATTGACCAACATCGGAATCTGCCTCCTGTCGTTGATCACCAAATTCCCATCGTACCTGATGGCGAGAACGCCCGAGGAATCCGGAATCGGGGACTCTCTGTTGGCGGCCCAGATGGGTTTGTGGTACGGGTCGTCCCGGAACCAGATGCCTAGGTAGTAGTTGGAGGAGGAGGACCCCCCGGTCTTGAAGAATCCGAGCTCGAACACTTGGTTGTTCGATATTAAGGTCTTGTTGCCACTGATGTCCTGACCAGGCAAGAGTGTGTCGGTTGCTGTCGCAGACAAAAAGAGCGAGAAGGAACAAAAGAAGAGGAAAGAATGGAGCTTCCCCGAGTTTCTTGGGAGAGAGAGCGAGGCCGTGGCCATGGCCATGGCTGAAAAAGCTTCAGTGTTTGAGAAAGATGGCACAGCTCCAGTTCTAGACAATTTACATTAGAGAGAGAGAGAGAGAGAGAGAGAGAGAGAGAAAAGTCATATCTTGATTGGTTATGAAAGGCAACGGGGCAGAGCCGCAGAGCCGTTCAACGTCAGCGGACAAACAAGAAGAGTTGCCAGAAGAGAAGCTTCCGTCTTCTCTTTTCCCTCCCGAAAGGGACAATGGGTGTCCTACTTGAGGTTTTCCAAGCTGGAATCATGTCGACTATTGAAGCTTCTGCATTCTTTCCATGAAGAAAAGAACAACGAGGTCACCAGTTCAAAACTTCGGGATCAAACATCTTGAATGTGGGAGTTGCGTTGCCCAATCAAGAACTTGGGATCAAACATCCCTACGGAATCACAAGGAGATTAGGCGACACTGCTACTTTTCTTAATCACTGTTGACTCAATAACCCCGTTGAATAATATATGCTTCTCGAAATTCCTTCCTGACGTAGATCACACTGCTCGTTTCGCTCTCGTGGCATCCCACGTTCTGACGTTCATCAGACAGCTATGTCATGGCTTTGTTGAAATTATGGGCTAAGCACGTGACAAGTGCCAAAAGATTCGTACGACACTCATTTAAGTATCATAATTTTTTTTTTGCTCACTTGAGTGTTATAAATTTCAAAAATTGACCACTTAAGTGTCATGTTTACGTGAACGCCGAAAAATCTGATGTGGATGCTGGAAAAACTGACGCGGCACCGGCAAAATGATTTTTTTGAATATTTTAATGTACACGTAGAATTTTTCATATATTTTTTTATTTTGCAAATTTCTCTTTTTTATGTTCTTTCTTGGTTTGCCACCACCAATCGGCCTAGGGGCAAGAGCCGGCTCCCCCCCGTCACAGCCCTGCCAGTCGCTAGTGAGGGCCTCATGACCCCACCTACAATGGGTGAGGCGGCGGCCGCGACAGGGGGAGGCGGTCCTCGGCTGGACCTGGCAACGGCCGTCGCGGCCGCAGTCTCACCCATCGTTGGCAGGGTCGCAAAGCCCTTGCTCAGATCTAGCGAGGGCCTTCACACCCTCATCCGCGATCTCGACAACCGTCGCAGCCTCGCCGGCCTAAGGCGAGCCAACTCTGGCCCTTGGACCGGCCGGTGGTGGCCAGTGAGGGTCGCCGATGACCCTCACCATATAAGACGGAAAAAAGAAACAAAAATAAAAGAAAAATATCAAAAATAAAATATAAGAAAAATGTCCAAAAAATATTTAATTTTTTTTTTAAAATATTTAAATTTTTTTAAAAAAATTACCTATCACTAAAATAATAATAATAATAATAATAATAATAATAATAATAATAATAAGTCCACATAGAACAATTTGCTGGGAAGTGGCACTCATGTGAATAATTTTCACTGGAAGTGGCACTCAAATGAACGATTTTCGTCGGGACTTGGAAGTGGCACTTAAGTGAGCGAAAAAAAAAATTATGGCACTCAAGTGAGGCCGTACGAAAGTTATGACACTCATAATGTACTTACCCCTTGAAATTATGGATTATCGATTTCAAGGTGGGTCCATTCTCGGTCTAGTTCGCTCCAGGTGACTAGAGACCTCAGCAGGGACGCGTTGGATGGGTGCTCGAAGACGGACTGAGCATAGGTGGTTGTTGACACATGATTTTTGACCATTTATTATTGTGATTTTTATTCTTTAAAATTAATTAAAAATATCAAAAAAGGTCATAAAATCACAAAATCAACTTTGGAAGCCTTGGCCTAGCCTCGGGAACCAATTTTGAACAAAAAATATTTTTTGGTATTTTATAATATTTTTCGAATTTATTTAATTATAAAAATACTCAAAAAATCATAAAAATACCATTAGTGGTCAGCAAAATACACAAAAATATTCAATAATTTTGTTTTAATTTCCTCTTCAAGTGTGTCACCTTAAATCTTGAAAATTCGGCTCGGGTTAATATGTTTCTTCACAAACATAAACCCGAACCGAACAAAAAAATTCATTTTCAAATCTTTTAATTTTCAATTTCCACTTTTTATAAGCTATGACATTGGATTCTAAAGTCTTGAAGTGCCATTAGGTCAATTTGCCCTCCAATTTGATCAATTTTAAACAAAAGGGCTTAATTGCATAAAAATCTTTCAATTTAGTCCCCGGTTTCACAATTCTTGAAATTAAATTTCATACGGGCATACCCATTGAAATTAAACACTTTAACCCTATGTTTTTCATCATGCAGAATCCATTGGTGGCCTCAATTTGGGCTAATTCGATCATTTGGATCGTCAATTAAGCAGAAATCAATTTCGGATCCTAAGGACAATTTGGGGTTTTCACTAAATTTCAATCAATTGATTCACGAAAATACCCCTATTTGATGGAAAACATGTCAAGGAGTCCGATTATGGCATCAATTTCACAAAAATAGGCCGATTTGGGGCCCAATTTGAGATAATTGGTCGAACCGGGCCGATCGGGTCAGACCCGACCTGGCCCGGTCCGACCGGGTCTGCAACTCTCAGTTGCAGACCCACCGCGGCTTAAAGAATGTGAAAACAGAGGCGTGGGGCGCCGGTTGATTTGTTTTACAAAAAGAAAGTTGAGAGTGGGGGACAAAAGGGAGAATGATTCTCGCGACGAGGGCGGCGAGAGGGCAGACCGGTCGGCCATGAAAGAAAAAGAAAAAAAAAAAGAGAGAGAAGAGGAAGAGGAAATCGGCCGCGGGGAAAAAAGGAGGGGAAGACCGAGAGAGATCAGAGGAGAAGGGACGAAAAGGAAAAAAAAGGAGAGCGAGGAGGAGGTCGGAGACTGGATAAAATCGCCGCCGCATCGACATCTCGCCGTCATAGCCCTCGGCGAGCACAGGTCGGTATTGCCCTGTTCTTGCTCTGTTTTTCATACCGTTGAACAGGGCTCGTCAGTCCGGCTCGATTTCAATCGAGTCGGGCCAAATCCGATAGCACCCGATCTTCATGGAGATGCGTAGGGTAAGTTTATATGGTTGGTATAGCACGGTATCCCTTGCCGGGCTTCGACGAAACCGTTTAAACATGTTTCAGTATATGCCTATCGTGTGTTCGACAAAATGACTAGAGGTGCGTCTCGATTCATCGTTCTCGGCCGAACCTGTTTGTCATCTTTTTATGCGAATCTAGCTTCGAGAATTCACTGGGATTATTCCTAAGTTCGAATTGCCCTTGTTTTTGGCATTGTGACGCAACAAAACCGAGCTCGGGGATATCGTCGGCCATAGTGCGGGTCGGGGTGCGTTGGAATGTTTCCGAAGGTCGCCGAGGTCTAAACAACCTCTGATAAGTTTCCCCATCTCTATGAAATGCTATGTGGACGTTCAGAATCGAGTTTGAAGGATAAAATTTTTTTACACATACCTCGCTGGAGTCGGGTTCGGAGGCGTTCGGTTCACAGGTTTTCGGACGTGCACCGTGCTTGTTTTTGTTTGTATTTTGGTCCCGAGGCGTCGTAGAGCCGAATGGTAAATTCAGGCAGTCAAACCAAAGGTTTTTAAGAGTTTTCGCAATTTTCCGGCGAACTCGCCGGAATTTACACTGTTCCGGCGAGTCGCCGGTCGTCTTCTCCGGCGACTATCGCCGGCAGTCAACCAGTCAAATGCTGACGTGGCATGCCACGTCGGCAGCCACGTCAGCGGTGGCGGGCCCCGGCCGTAAATAAAATAAAAAAGATCGGACGGTGGAGAACGCGCCACGTGGCTGGATCTGGGGTGTCCTTTCTCTTTCGGCGAAGCGACGCCGTTTTGGTCGCTAGGGAAGCGGGCCGGGCCGGGTTCGTGGGCCGGGGTTGTGGGCCGGGTCCAACCCGGCCCGGAAAATATTTTAAAATAATAAATAAATAATAAAAAATTCAGAAAAATTCTAAAAAATTCCAGAAAATAGGAAATGGCCACATTCAACTGGCCACGACCTGTTTCGGGTCTTTTGACCCCCGAACCTTCCAGAAATGACGGTTTTGCCCTTCCGGCAAACCGTCTTCCAAAAAAATTCTAAAAAATCCAGGAAAATCCCAAAAAATAGGAAATGGCCACAGACAACTGGCCAAGACTCATTCCGGGTGTTTTGAACCCCGAACCTTCTTTAAATGACGATTTCGCCCTTTGGGCGAATCGTCTTCCAAAAATTGATTGTGATTGATAGGAATAGTCGTCCAATCTGCATGAAACCCTGAATCAAACCTACCTCACCCAAACTTGCGCCTGCATGAACTCTTAGTCAGGAAAATCACTCGCGTTAGGTACCGAAAGGGCGTTGGTAATGACACCAGCGTAACCAAGTCCCCGAACCCAAAATCTCTGGTTCCGTAGAACTGATCGATCTCTCCCAATCGGTTGGTAAGGTTTCCGGTCTACCCTCCGAGAAAGACCGGTGGCGACTCCAAATGCATACACAAGTTGCACATGCCACCACGACCACACTGTAGGTCGAAAGCGATCGACTCTTATCGTCGAATCCTTTGAAAATACTCCCGCCGCGATTTGGTATGGGCCTGGGAGGGCCCGCGCCGATCCAAAGCCCGCGATCTGCACCCTTGTGCGGGGGAAGGCCCGCGATCGGTAATCCATTAGCCGCGTCCGCTTTCGGACGGGTCGCGACAGCTGGCGACTCCGCTGGGGACTTTGTTCTAGAACCTATGGTTCTAGACCTCAAGTGGACTTAGGCCGTAATTAAAACGCTGAGTGATTTTTCTAACCCTGCAAGCGCTCTTGAAGGTGAGGTAAGTCCGCTTATGATAGGTGTTATATGTTTTTGCAGATTGGAGTGATAAGGGGGGTAGTCTGTGATTAACATTGTCTTATGCAGGTTGGCGTAGGAATGTATGTTGTGTAGGTGATTTGAAGCGCTGATTGATAAACTGTCGTGCATGACTTGCATTGTGATACTCACAACACATGAACACACACGATCGCGGCTAAAACCCCGGGCGCCGCCTATAGGAAAACAATAGAAGGGATTGAAAATGGAATCTCCGTGAGGAAAGACACGGGGTAATCCACTTTTCAATTCCACTCATTTCGAACTGTGGATCGAGCCCCAATGCAACGATAGTTCTGCAATGGAATCGGCTCTTTCTAGAACTCGAGGTGGGAACCTTGACCCTAGGTGCCAAAACCTCTGATTTTTAGAAGTTTCCCATCACTTGTCTCATGCGCATGTCTTTGGGCGGTTGGTACACCTAAAACCGCACATAAGTCGACGAGTTTGGTTGGTAAAACTCTCTATTCCCCCCAAATCTATCGCAGTTCATATAAATGTAGGCATTTCATTCATTACATTCTGGTGATTAGATTAAATGCCATTTCGAGGATAGATATGTGCGTTTGTTCCCAACGCCCTTGATAGAAGACGAGGAGGGTGGTATCCCACGACGAACACCGGGTGTACGGTAAAAGGGCATACTATGGACATTATTGAGGTACATCATTGAGGTATCATCCAATAAAGATGAAGAGTTGGGGCAAATGATCCTGAAGACACAGATCGAAACTGGGGCATCCTTAAGCGTTAGGATCACATTCCTTTGTTTCATTTTTCCATTACTAGTCCTCTTGTATAGGGTTTATTTTTATCGAAGTTTTCTCTATCTCACCCCTTAGAGTGATTGTATTAGGGATCTATTGGTGTATACATTCAGATGGAGCTTGGTTGTATTTCTTTTGACGGGTCATGGGAATGTGATAGTGGCATTTTCTCTAATCATCCGAATACTCCCAAGTCAAGTTTATAATTCCTTTAGAGGAAATTAAAATTGGAAGTCTTGCACGACCTTTTGGTCGTATAGGGTAATCCAACCCTAATTTCGCTAGAAGGAATTATACACTTGAATCGGTTCATGCATGTGTTACGCCACTGGTAATCCACGATAATTGATCAAGAGTACCGGCATTGTTTTGAATTTAATGACGAGATAGATGTCCAAATTGCCCTCGTTCTTAACAAAACGGCTTTGATTTGGATGCCGTATCTTCAATTAAATTTAAAACGCGTCGTTGGTCAAAAGCGATTATCGTGAATTACATTCCTTTCAATAGTATGCTTTCCTTCGAGGAATATTGATAAAAACTTTTCGCACAAGATTATCCTTGTAAAAGTTTTAGTCTTTATTAATCACGAGCAAGCATAAGATTGAAAGGGGTTTATGCTTTCTTTTTCAAATTATTCCTTCTGATTCGGTCGTTTCATTTGCAGGTAAAAAATAGGTAATAGAGAGAAATCTTTTCCTGGATAAGTCTGAGGCTATTCTTTCATCTGATCATGAGCGAGTTAGAAAATCAGAACACATCTACTCGACTTATTATGGATCAGCTCATCCAAGTCTAAGATGTCCGGATGCTCGAAGAAATGGATCATATAAAAGCTAAAACAAACACGGGGGCTTTCATTCATTCTTGCCCAAACCAGATCATACAATTCATTGGGGTGGAAAAGTAAAGCAGAAGTGAGCCCTAATCAACGACACAAAGGAGCCCAGCTGGCCCTCTAGGTTATGGATGCTTTGTTTATACGCACCACTCCGCATATCATGGTCCGCAAGCCTGAGGTGAAGGCGTTTGCGTTCATCATTGACTGCAACAACCTGAGTCTCGTGATCTTCGGCGACTGCTTCCAAGTCCCGAACAAGTCCATTCTCACGAGTTATATCCTCATTTATGCCGTTGAGCCTTTCTTCCAGCCACTCGCTTCGGTTCCTTAGCAGGGCGTTACGTCAATCGCGCTCATAGGTAGCCAGAGATAGGGCTAAGTCCTCCACCAGATTCCTCCTCTCGCGTAGCAATGTCGAAACCCGCTCTTTGGCGAACTCAACAGCCTTTTTGTGACTATCGGCCAGGTAGTCAGCCAACGCTAGGCGGTCGGACTGATCCTTATAACGGGCTCGCAGGACACGAGCCACGGTAAGTCCCCGGTGAGCAGCGCGATAGACCTCCAAAGAGTTTGTAAAGAGCGTTGGAAAAATTCTGTATTCCCTCCCCAGCGCAGTACCCTCGAGGGAGGTGATGTCCAGGTCCCCGAACATGACTCGGATTTCATCCTCGGTTTCGGGATGATCAGCTATGTGAGCGTAGCCTCGACCCAAGAGGTTATAGAACTCTTCCCATCGAGCCAAAGCTTCGGCTGGGAAAGTGGGAACATGGGAAGAGGCCATTTTCGACGGAGAGGTGTGTAATGGAGCGATTTGAAGATGGAAGCAAATTATATGAGAGCGTTAATCCCCCAAACACCAACTCCGCATTTTATAGCGTCTCGAGAGTGGAGAAAAGTTGCAGCAATAATGCTTGTGGAGCCGGGTTAATTAATGTAAAGCGAGGGCTGCTCCTCCCGTGAATCATCAGACATGTCCTGGTCCGCAATTTCAGGCCTGACAAATTCGGTCTCGCCATTATTAAAGCTGGAAGGGAGGCGAGCGCAACTATCGAAGAAGCTGCGAAAGGATTGTGTTGTTCCATCACGCATAAAGCTGGGCGGCGAGTGAACAGCTCGGCCACTTAAAAAGAGAAGACAGTGCTGAACAGGCATGACTATTGAGGAAAAGAGAAAGGCGAGCGCAACTATCGAAGAAGCCGCGAAAGGGTTGTGTTGTTCCATCACGCATAAAGCTGGGCGGCGAGTGAACAGCTCTGCCACTTAAAAAGAGAAGACAGTGCTGAACAGGCATGACTATCGAGGAAAAGTGAAAGGCGAGCGCTACTATCGAAGAAGCCGCGGAAGGATTTGGTTACCCCTTCGTGTCGGAAAGCTGAGCAAGAGGCAAACAGTTCCGTCGTTTCAAAAACAGAACGCTGAACAGACCTAGCTTTCGAGGAAAAGGAGGCAACAAATCGAAAGAGCGAGTATACAAAAGAGAACAGAGAACCCCGAGTGACGAGTTCGTTGAAAGACCTCAAATTCTCTAGAATCAAATTCGACATCAAAGCCATGGAACTCAACATTGCCCGTGACGAACATCAAGATCGCAGTGGTGACGACGGCAGTGGCCACGACGCTCAACCCCAGAAAAGAAAAAGTCGCCAGCGCTACGCTCGGAAAGAAATCCAGGAGCTTAAAGCTTTCTTTGATGAATGCCCTTGCCCAGGCGAGGAACAAAAGATTGAATTGGGCCGGAAGCTGGGAATGAATCCTATGAGAATCCATTTTTGGTTTCAGAATAAACGTTTCAGACTAGGTGTCCAACACAGGCGTAAGGAGATCACGGCCCTAAAAGAGCATAACCAAAACCTTCGAATGGAAAACATGTGGTATGAGAAAATCCTCAGTACTATTACCTGCCCTGACTGTGGTGGCCCTACCACCCTCAGTAAATTGTTCCCCGGTAAGCCTTCTACGAGGATGGAGGGTGCTCATTTATCCCCCTGCTCCCTTGAGCCATCTCCGGTACAATCAGATCCTGCTAATGGCGCGCATAAGCAGGTCGATCCTACAGAAATTATATCAGTGTCTTCGGAGGAAGAAGATACGTGTCGTTATGATTTGGGTCACAATAGCGAAACCCATGAATCTCCTTCACAACAACTTCTAGTAAGATCAGATACGATTCAAGAGGGGCTAGAGATTAGTCAGCAGGCTATTGACGCTATTCCGGACAATGAGAAGAAGAAATTCATTTGGCCCCCGGAGCTTCATCTCAAGTTCTTAGACGCAGTTCGACAGATAGGACTCGACTTCATAGGTCCGACAAGCATACTTAGGGTCATGAACGTACCGGGACTTACCAAGCAATTAGTCGCGAATCACCTTGGTTGCTACAGAAGGGCGTTAGGACAGCGTTATGCAGAACTGAATCCGAGCAATAGACTCGGCTGCGAACCCAGCACCCTTATGACAAATGAGGCCCGGTCGAATCTGGACGACTATTGGGGATTTGAGGATATTCTCGCGAGTCATTTCAATATTCCTCAAGAACACGCATCACAAGTGCAACGAGTAAGCACTCCTCCGTCCGAGCAGCAGCTAGTCAGTGTTCATCCTGTCGCAGATCAGCCCACCACGCCCAGTGCTCAAGGGTTTGCCCAATCAGAGCATGTGGCTTCAGATGATCTAATGGGAGAATGCTTGGAGCATTCTTATTTCCCTAATCCCCAAGTGGGAGATGCTTGTGGTAGTCAATCGATCAAATCTCCTCTTATAATCCCAGACAAAGATGGAGGTTCCAGTTCGAAGAACCCGTCGGGCGATGCAGCTCAACCTACACATCAATCGTTCGAGGGGTCGGGTGATTTCTTCGATGAAGGACTTGATACCTGGTTCGATCAGTTGGAAGCTATTAAAGGTTGGCAACCATGATCTGCAGTTGGTAATGGCACACCTAAGCCAAGGCCAAATTGGTTGGTCATTGCACATGCCCAAAGAAAGAAGGGGATGTACGCGAGAAGGATGTCTTTCCTATTGTAAAGTCCTCATCGGTGCATGCGTTTGTTTCTTCAATAGCTAGAGTTGATTTTGCATAATGTTTTCTGCGAACGTCATCTCGCGTGTATACGGTAATTCCTTGTTATTAAGTTCAAGGTAAAATCAGCCCCGACGCGTGAAGGCAGAATTGATGGCATGAGTTACTAGTAGAATGTGATCGAGCTCGAAAATGAAAGATTGCTAGCGGCCCCAAACGCTATGACCACAAAATCAGGGGCAATATTTAAGTTTCGAGCAACTACAAATCTATTTCTCACGAGGCATTCAAGTCAATCAAATATAAAGCGTCGGGCTGTGAGAATGATGCGTAGTCAAGCTGTTGACACATGCGGAAAAGGAGTCGCGTAGATCCGAAAGCAAAAACCTTTCTTGGCTAGTCAACAATGCAGAATGAAAGAGCGTATATAAACAAACTCGCATTTATTTCATTCAGCGGGAAAGTTTACAAGTGGATCACTGAGGGGGAACAGTAAACCCAAAATGAGTTCTGACAAGCATCACAAAAAAGCTTAACTGACTCTCCATGCTATCCATGCCTTGCTTACAACCCACACTCTGGGAATCGAGGTCTACAAGCTTGAAGAAAAGGAGACGACATTTCTCCTTAAGTTCGTTCACCTTGGTCTCATAGTACTCGAACTCAAGCTCTAAGTCCTGAGCCAACACCCTCCCGCGAGCTATATCCATGCTCAGGTCTTCAAGCCTTTCCTCCAACCAGGCACACTGGAACCTCAGCACGAGGTTGTGCCGGTCTTGCTCAAAGGCGGTGTCAAAAAGAGCCAGACGCTCCACCAAGTTGTCCCTCTCACGGACCAGCATCGAAACCTGGGCGTGGGCGTATTCAACAGCCCTTTTATGGTTATCGGCCGTCAGCATGGCCAACATCAGGGACTCAGCTCGGTCTTGATAACGGGCTCGCACGATACCAGCCAAAGTGACCTCCCGGCTAGCAACTTCATAAGCCTGCAGGAAATTGTTGAAGAGAGTTGGGAAGATCACAAACTCCCTTTGCAGTTTCGTACCTTCAATACACACAGTATCCAGGGCCGGAATCAGAGTACGAACTTCAACCGCAGCTTCAGGATGATTGTTTATGTAGCCATAACCTCTACCCAAGAGGTGGTAAAATCTCTCCCATTGGGTCGAAGTTTCAGCTAAGGCAGCAGGCACAGAGGAGGAATCCATATGCGATGGAATGATGGAGAGGAGAGTGGGAATGTGAAGAGTGTTTGAGAGGCTGAGTCTGATAAGGCTAAAGTGTTAATCTTCTTGACATCAATCTATCACCTTATAAATGCTCGAGTAAACAGGGAGAAGTGGTAATAATGTTTTATGTGCAGTAGAGCCAAGCGGGTTTCGTTAATGCATCCCCGATGAGTCACGAATCCACCATCGTCCTGTGATCTCGGGTTTTACGAAACATAATGGCGCCGAAAGGTGGGCAGGCTTGTTACTCTAGAGACTGGGCCAGGGGGACAAGCGTAGTGCTCGACAAAGCGAAATCAACGCAAGAGATCTTCAGGCTCCGTTCACGTAGAAAAGAGCAAAAAAGGACAAAGTGGGAATTACGAAGCCTTGAGAAGAACGCTCGTCAGGTAGCCATCACAAAAGACGAAGTGGGAATTACGAAGCCTTGAGAAGAGCGCTCGTCAGGTAGCCATCACAAAAGGACGAAGTGGGAATCTCGAAACATTGAGAAGAGCACTCGTCGGGTAGCCATCACCTTTGATCAAAGAACGGTGATCCGGCTCCTTTAACCTTTCAGAATTTGCAGAGAAAGTGAGGATCCAAGGAGGAACAAAGAAAGCTGAGTTAACGGAAAATCAAACAGTGATATTCCGGTTAAAATGTTCAAGGGATTCTGTCATTTACTGGAAGCGCCAGACATGGAGGTCTCCGAGCTTGAGCTGCTGGAAGAATTTGAAGATCTCAGGACCGAACCTGACACGAGGGCCATGGAGACCGATCCTTCTAAAGATGAAACCCGCGGCTTGGTTAACGAGAACAGTACCCGCGACGGTGATCAGCGTCAGAAAGGGGAATGTCTCCAACGCAACACTTCAGGTCAAGTCCATAAACTCGAATTGTTTTTCAGGGAATACCCCTATCCGGACATGGAACAGAAAATCAAAATGGGCCAGGAGATAGGGTGGGAGCCTCGGAAGGTCAAGTGTTGGTTTGAAAACAAACGAACCCGGCTGAAGCAGCAACACGATCGGCACGAGTTAGCGATTGTGAGGGAGGAAAATGAAAAGCTTCGAATAAAAAACATTCAGTACAAAAAAGCTCTAAGCATCGCTATTTGCCTTGAGTGCGGTAACCCTGTTCCCACGGACGGAGTATTCACTAAAGAGCCAGATTTGGGGGTTTATAATGCTCATTTGTTGCAATGCCCTTCGCAGCATCTTTCGGAACAGGCGGGTACCGCCGAGGATCTACAAGAGGAAACTAGTGCTATAAGGTCAAAGTCTACGCCCATTGTGGAAGGGAACATGCGTCATGACAAGTCGGGTCCGCTCAATGATGAACTCACCATCATGACCAGCCGATCTGAGACCACTAAATCCCCTCCAGAGCAACCTCCAACACGACCAGATTCCGAGAAGAGTAACCGCCAAGTTGCTGACACCACTTCGGCTAGCAAGAAAATAAGATTTCGTTGGACCCCGGAGTTTCATAGCAAATTTGTTGATGCAGTTCAACAGTTGGGGATCAGTTTTGCTTGCCCATCGCGCATACTCGAAATCATGAACGTGCCGGGACTGACTAAAAATATGGTCAAGAATCACCTTTGGCGCTACAAGAAACTACCGAGAGATGGACGAGCGTCGCTAGACCAAGATAGAGGCGGTTCAACACGACCAGATTCCGCGAAGAGTAGCCGCCGAGTTGCCAACCCTACTTCGGCTAGCAAGAAAACAAGGTTTTATTGGACCTCGGAGCTTCATAGCAAATTTGTTGATGCAGTTCAACAGTTAGGGATCAGTTTGGCTCGCCCATCGCGCATACTCGAGATCATGAACATGCCGGAACTGGATAGAAATAAAGTCAGGAACCACCTTTGGTGCTACAAAAGACTACTGAGAGATGGACGAGTGGCGCTAGACCAAGATAAAGGCAGTTCAAGTTTAAACGATGAGCATGGCTGTGACCGCAGTCCTCATGAAGCAGGAAGCATCCAATCACCTCTTAACACCGATGGGACTACAATTACACGGTCGATTGTTCAGGCATCAATCAGAGTACTCCCCTGGGTTATCCTAGTACTCCTCAGGAGTATGTACCGCAATTTCAGCAAATCGGGACTCCCCAGTCTGAGCACCGACTGGCCGTTAATGCTAGTCCTACAGCGGATCTAACATTGGCAGGAGATGCACGTACAATCTTGCGAGACGATTACGGAGATTCCGGCTCGAAGAATCAGGTGGTCCATGACGAAAATGGCGAAAAGATTCCTTCTCCAGTAGTCGACAATACTCAACCTGAGTGTCAGTCGCTCGATGGTTCAGACGATCTCCTTGAAAACATCTATTCTTGGTTCGATCGGCTGAATTCCCCCCTGAGTTACCCTGGTATTCCTCAAGAGTATGTACAACAATTTCAGCAGGTATGGACTCCCCAATTTGAGCACCAACCGATCGTTAGTGTTATTCCTACGGCGAATTCAGCATTAGGTACAAACCTACTGGACAACGATGAAAATACCAACTCGAGAAGTGAGGTTGTTCATGTCGAAAGTAGTGTGAGGAACCCATCGCCAACGGTTGAGGATGCCCGACTTGGGCGTCAATGGCTTGAAATTTCAAGTGAGTCCCTCAGTGAGCAACTCGGCGCGTGGATCACGCATAAACCGAGGAACCAGGTTGTTCATGCCGAAAATGGGAGAAGTCCGTCACCAGCAATTAAGGATGCTCAACTTGAACGACTCGAGCGGTCGGACGATCTCCTGAATGAGCAACTCAGCCTATGGGTCAAGCATTTTGGAACAAGTGCATCTTCGCAGTCGTGACCGGTACCGGCGACCGGACATCTGGTTCGAAGCTCGTGTGCTAAATCATTAGAAGGCTCAGGAGAGTGAGAGGTGAATACGTCGAATGAATGTGTTACGGATCTCGTTGTAAAGTTCCCGCAGGAACATTTTAATTAACGCTGAAAACTAACCGCTCTGAGTGTCAACATTACCCTTTGAACGTCTTCGAGCCAAGGGCCATGGATTAATCACTTAATCCGTGGAGCAAATTCCATGAACGATGACTATCACCCGCGGAGCATAATGGGATCTACCCCATTCAGCACGAAATCCGTTTGGTCACGAAGCCTCCCATTTGGTAAAACGATGTATCGTTCCTAAACGATCTTCAACCGAATACCAAAGTAATGTCTCATTTCTTTCCCTTCTCAGGTGATAAACGTGGATAAATCACTCAAGGAGCCATCTGTTCAAATAACAAAACAGACGTTGCCCAACCAGGGGCAGCTGAACCATTGATATTGCAAATATTCCAAGCATGGATAAGCAGATTTGATAGACGTGGTTCATATCAATACGCGACGTCAGAACGGGATGAGAACCAAGAGTAAAGTTGTATCGTCCCAATTTGTCTTCAATTTGGGAATATGAGTTAACACTTGTTATTTATCCTTGATAGGGACTCACCATCAAGGAGGACAGATTTTCACAACCTGTGTGCACTCGTAGGGGCACACGACCAAGGGTAAGATGTATCGTTCTAATTTTTTGAAAAATGCGTGAACGTACAATAATATGTTTCTTCCATATTTTCAGGGATCTCCAGCCGCGGGGGACAGGTAAGTATCACTTTCCCCAATCCATTGAAGATGTTGAATAAAAAACAGAGAAGAAAAGAAAAGCTTTCAGAATCTGATGTCTAGAAAAGACATATAATTCTAACTTCATTGGCATTCATGTTTTGAAACAGGAGGTTGTCTGAACATGAATAAGAACATGCATGGTGCATCCTAAAATCCCCTTAACGGGTAGAATTTTTGGAGAAAATGAAAAAGATTTTTCCAATCAAAAGTTGTTCAAAACTTTCAAAAGGACGTTTCCTCGAAAGACGAGAGGCAAAGCCTAAATTCAAACACGTCCTATACACACTTAAGAGAGAAGTGAAGCGAATCAGACAGCAAAATCTGGACCTACGGAGGTAGGGACCATTCGCAGCGATTACATGGATTGGGACGACGGAGGCGTTCGTTTCATATCATAAACACTACAGGTGACCGTTGATAACCCCTTCGAACGGCGGTTTTCATTCTTAACCCTGTCAAGAATCACCCTACATCGGGGCAAAATGGAGGTGAGTCCAACAGCATCAGGAGAAAATGGTTAGAAATTTTCTTGCTCGGACTAACATCAATCTTTGTGTGTTGTTTATATGGTAATCCAAGTGCCATAGGATGACGAGAAGCGTTCATTTCTCTATCCCACACATGTTTATCATTTGCACAGCCAAGTTGAGCCTGCAAATTCATTTCATAAACCCGTTGGTGATCATTGCAAATTTCAAGACAAAGCAGATCACTTCAGAAACGAGGGAGTTCAAGACCTAGGGTTTACGAAAAAGCTACTAAGTCGATACTCAAGCGTGCTAAGAGCCAAGTCATATATCTAGCACAATTGCCAAGCATCCCACTTGTGACAAGGGATTAAAGAAATCCCAGCATCAGAAAAGAAAAAGCAAAGTGCCTGGTAAAAGCAAGGCCGATGCTCGCATAAACTATTTGATTGATCCCCAATGAAACCTAGTTGGGAAGAGAAAATTTCTAAAGGAGTCAGATCAAAAAGACCGCTCCTCCAAATGATGTCAAGCGTGGAAGAAAGACGCAGACAGAGTTGTCAAAAGCGGTTGCATGCCTCAAAAATTGAAGATGCAGAATGGAAAAGACATGTGACAAGTTTGCAATGATCACCAATGTCAATCCCCTCATAAATTCTGGGCAAAAAAAAACAAGCCTTTTCTCGGTCCCCAATCCTACCAACATCATAACCCTGAAACAGTCTTATTTGACTAAGACACTTGGGTTAACATATAGCTTAGCTCGAAGAAGTACGAGCAAGACTATTTCTTTCTCATTTTGCAGGGTTCTTGACTTGTAAACCCGAAGCAGATGATGAAAATTTTTATTCAATGGCCTCGACTCCAAGGCGGGTCCCCCTTGAAGATCAATAACCAAGCCCAACATTACGATCCCGTGGAAGACCTCCCGACCGATCAAAATGTATGCGCTGCGAATGAGCCTAAAACCTAGGCACAGGTTAGTAGGGAATTGAGTGCATCCCCTATAAAAACCACTATCTCAAAACAGGTGAGAAGACCTCCTTGTCGAGAAATATTCCAATTGATGTTTTGAACAAACTCTTTTTGGAATTTTCAAACTGTTGATCCAAATTTTCCATGCAAGGAATTTGTGATCACATTTGCATGTTGCAAGAATGCTTTGGATAACCTCCAGCATCAAAATGCACATTTCACGATTAAAACTTAAGTCATACGGTTTTTGTCAAATGGACAGCCGTGGTCTTCCCAAAGATTACTAACGTTTTCTTGGTGAAGAAAATTTTTCAGGCTCAAACTTCTACAGGATACCTGGAGAACCCAGCTCCCAGAATGTCGCCTCAACAGACTAAAGCGAGGCTTTGTCAAAATAAAATCTTTCACTGCTTCAAAACTAAATTCCCGACAAATTTCGGGATCTTTCAAAAGAAGGGGTGAGGATATGACCCCTTTTCAAAATTTAGGCAGTCTCATCGGACGTGGAGAACCCTCGTCATGAGACCCCTTTTCAAAGTCAAAAACAATGGTAGAAACCGCCTGAAGGGTCAACATAATGGTAGAAACCGCCTGAAGGGTCAATGTAAGGTAGAAACCGCCTGAAGGGTCAACCAATGGTAGATACCGCCTGAAGGGTCAAACAAAGGTAGAAACCGCCTAAATGGTCAAATCAAGGTAGATACCGCCTGAAGGGTCAAATCAAAGGTAGATACCGCCTGAAGGGTCAAATCATGGTAGAAACCGCCTGAAGGGTCAACTCAAAGGTAGAAACCGCCTGAAGGGTCAACCAATGGTAGATACCGCCTGAAGGGTCAAACAAAGGTAGAAACCGCCTAAAGGGTCAAACAAAGGTAGAAACCGCCTGAAGGGTCAACCAATGGTAGATACCGCCTGAAGGGTCAAACAAAGGTAGAAACCGCCTAAAGGGTTAAATCAAGGTAGATACCGCCTGAAGGGTCAAATCAAAGGTAGATACCGCCTCAAAGGTCAAATCATGGTAGAAACCGCCTGAAGGGTCAACCAATGGTAGATACCGCCTGAAGGGTCAAACAAAGGTAGAAACCGCCTAAAGGGTCAAACAAAGGTAGAAACCGCCTGAAGGGTCAACCAATGGTAGACACCGCCTGAAGGGTCAAACAAAGGTAGAAACCGCCTAAAGGGTCAAATCAAGGTAGATACCGCCTGAAGGGTCAAATCAAAGGTAGATACCGCCTGAAGGGTCAAATCATGGTAGAAACCGCCTGAAGGGTCAACTCAAAGGAAGATACCGCCATAAGGATCAACCCAATGGTCCGATCCCCCATACGGATCAAAACTTTGACTAATTCCAAATGTTGAAGAAGTTCTTTTCCTAGGTAAGCCTTACTGTAGGCGAACCGCTTATGGTCTAATCCACCATACGGATCAAAATCCTTGGCAAAATCCCAAAGTGTGGGATGCGCCTTTCTTAGGTTCCTACCAGTTAGGAATCGCATAATGGTATGACCTACCATACAGGTCAGAACTTAATCTCCCTAGGATATTCTGAATGACGAGTCCTAGGCATCTTCTTGAAAGTCGTCGCAACCGGCAGCATCCGACAAGTGAGCTTCAGGTAAGCCTCTCTCACTCCGGCCCATGTTCAAAATGATAGAGCGAACCGGGGATTAATTTGAGCTTTCATCAAAAGGCTTAATGATCCGATGTCATAGCATTTCTTCTTTCAGTTTCCCAGTTGAGTCGTTTAGAAATCAGGTGCCACCTTATCTTTGAGAGAAACCTCTAACGAGATTCCTCTCAAAGAGGGGCAGCTGTTGACACCTGATTTTTGACCATTTATTATTGTGATTTTTATTCTTTAAAATTAATTAAAAATATCAAAAAAGGTCATAAAATCACAAAATCAACTTTGGAAGCCTTGGCCTAGCCTCGGGAACCAATTTTGAACAAAAAATATTTTTTGGTATTTTATAATATTTTTCGAATTTATTTAATTATAAAAATACTCAAAAAATCATAAAAATACCATTAGTGGTCAGACAAATACACAAAAATATTCCATAATTTTGTTTTAATTTCCTCTTCAAGTGTGTCACCTTAAATCTTGAAAATTCGGCTCGGGTTAATATGTTTCTTCACAAACATAAACCCGAACCGAACAAAAAAATTCATTTTCAAATCTTTTAATTTTCAATTTCCACTTTTTATAAGCTATGACATTGGATTCTAAAGTCTTGAAGTGCCATTAGGTCAATTTGCCCTCCAATTTGATCAATTTTAAACAAAAGGGCTTAATTGCATAAAAATCTTTCAATTTAGTCCCCGGTTTCACAATTCTTGAAATTAAATTTCATACGGGCATACCCATTGAAATTAAACACTTTAACCCTATGTTTTTCATCATGCGGAATCCATTGGTGGCCTCAATTTGGGCTAATTCGATCATTTGGATCGTCAATTAAGCAGAAATCAATTTCGGATCCTAAGGACAATTTGGGGTTTTCACTAAATTTCAATCAATTGATTCACGAAAATACCCCTATTTGATGGAAAACATGTCAAGGAGTCCGATTATGGCATCAATTTCACAAAAATAGGCTGATTTGGGGCCCAATTTGAGATAATTGGTCGAACCGGGCCGGTCGGGTCAGACCCGACCCGGCCCGGTCCGACCGGGTCTGCAACTCTCAGTTGCAGACCCACCGCGGCTTAAAGAATGTGAAAACAGAGGCGTAGGGCGCCGGTTGATTTGTTTTACAAAAAGAAAGTTGAGAGTGGGGGACAAAAGGGAGAATGATTCTCACGACGAGGGCGGCGAGAGGGCAGACCGGTCGGCCATGAAAGAAAAAGAAAAAAAAAAGAGAGAGAAGAGGAAGAGGAAATCGGCCGGGGGGAAAAAAGGAGGGGAAGACCGAGAGAGATCAGAGGAGAAGGGACGAAAAGGAAAAAAAAAAGGAGAGCGAGGAGGAGGTCGGAGACTGGATAAAATCGCCGCCGCATCGACATCTCGCCGTCATAGCCCTCGGCGAGCACAGGTCGGTATTGCCCTGTTCTTGCTCTGTTTTTCATACCGTTGAACAGGGCTCGTCAGTCCGGCTCGATTTCAATCGAGTCGGGCCAAATCCGATAGCACCCGATCTTCATGGAGATGCGTAGGGTAAGTTTATATGGTTGGTATAGCACGGTATCCCTTGCCGGGCTTCGACGAAACCGTTTAAACATGTTTCAGTATATGCCTATCGTGTGTTCGACAAAATGACTAGAGGTGCGTCTCGATTCATCGTTCTCGGCCGGACCTGTTTGTCATCTTTTTATGCGAATCTAGCTTCGAGAATTCACTGGGATTATTCCTAAGTTCGAATTGCCCTTGTTTTTGGCATTGTGACGCAACAAAACCGAGCTCGGGGATATCGTCGGCCATAGTGTGGGTCGGGGTGCGTTGGAATGTTTCCGAAGGTCGCCGAGGTCTAAACGACCTCTGATAAGTTTCCCCATCTCTATGAAATGCTATGTGGACGTTCAGAATCGAGTTTGAAGGATAAAATTTTTTTACACATACCTCGCCGGAGTCGGGTTCGGAGGCGTTCGGTTCACAGGTTTTCGGACGTGCACCGTGCTTGTTTTTGTTTGTATTTTGGTCCCGAGGCGTCGTAGAGCCGAATGGTAAATTCAGGCAGTCAAACCAAAGGTTTTTAAGAGTTTTCGCAATTTTCCGGCGAACTCGCCGGAATTTACACTGTTCCGGCGAGTCGCCGGTCGTCTTCTCCGGCGACTATCGCCGGCAGTCAACCAGTCAAATGCTGACGTGGCATGCCACGTCGGCAGCCACGTCAGCGGTGGCGGGCCCCGGCCGTAAATAAAATAAAAAAGATCGGACGGTGGAGAACGCGCCACGTGGCTGGATCTGGGGTGTCCTTTCTCTTTCGGCGAAGCGACGCTAGGGAAGCGGGCCGGGCCGGGTTCGTGGGCCGGGGTTGTGGGCCGGGTCCAACCCGGCCCGGAAAATATTTTAAAATAATAAATAAATAATAAAAAATTCAGAAAAATTCTAAAAAATTCCAGAAAATAGGAAATGGCCACATTCAACTGGCCACGACCTGTTTCGGGTCTTTTGACCCCCGAACCTTCCAGAAATGACGGTTTTGCCCTTCCGACAAACCATCTTCCAAAAAAATTCTAAAAAATCCAGGAAAATCCCAAAAAATAGGAAATGGCCACATACAACTGGCCAAGACTCATTCCGGGTGTTTTGAACCCCGAACCTTCTTAAAATAACGATTTCGCCCTTTGGGCGAATCGTCTTCCAAAAATTGATTGTGATTGATAGGAATAGTCGTCCAATCTGCATGAAACCCTGAATCAAACCTACCTCACCCAAACTTGCGCCTGCATGAACTCTTAGTCAGGAAAATCACTCACGTTAGGTACCGAAAGGGCGTTGGTAATGACACCAGCGTAACCAAGTCCCCGAACCCAAAATCTCTAGTTCCGCAGAACTGATCGATCTCTCCCAATCGGTCAGTAAGGTTTCCGGTCTACCCTCCAAGAAAGACCGGTGGCAACTCCAAATGCATGCACAATTTGCACATGCCACCACGACCACACTGTAGGTCGAAAGCGATCGACTCTTATCGTCGAATCCTTTGAAAATACTCCCGCCGCGATTTGGTATGGGCCTGGGAGGGCCCGCGCCGATCCAAAGCCCGCGATCTGCACCCTTGTGCGGGGGAAGACCCGCGATCGGTAATCCATTAGCCGCGTCCGCTTTCGGACGGGTCGCGACAGTGGTGAAGCTGACGATGGGGAGCATCTAGGACAGATGATCGGCCTATTTGCCCATCTTTAGTTTAGATGAAGGGATTAGTGCATTGGAAGTCCTAAAACTTGTCATGAAAGTGCATTTGAGTCTTTAAACTTGCAAAGAGAGCAATTAAGTCCAAAACTTGTTAGTCGAGTCCTTCCGAACGTAGTTGATGGAATATGCATATAGGGCTTATTTTATTCTCTATCCCGCATGGCAATGACATGAATAAAATGAAGTTGTTTTGGTCCAGATTCGATTTTTAGTTCAATTAAGTTGAAAAAATAAGGTAAATTAAATAAAAGGTGCTAACCAAGCGACTGAGGGCTGCAAGCCCTCAACACCACCACCCCCACCCCACCATCATCGGGAAGGGCGGCCCAGTGTGGGGGATGGCTAGCTAGGGTCATCAGGCCTCAACCAATGGCTGATGACTTCGTCAAACGTGGCTGAGGGCCTTCTTGAAGGACTGGGTGAGGGTTGCAGCCTACCTCAGATTGGACCACCAACCCTTGCCTAGGTTTGGCTAAAGGCTGCCAGTGGCGAGGGTCCTCAACCAAACTTGGTCAAGAACCCGGTGATGGTGGCGTGGTTTTTTGTATAAATTTTCTTTTTAAACATGATTTAGATACAATTTGAATGGATCAAAACGACAAGGTTTTAACCTCGTGTTTCATGTTTTAGTGTCGTCGTCACCACGTAAGAGAATATTAAAAAAAAACTTCCATATAAGCGTTTTCCGTCAATCAAGTTGAACGGAGTTAAAGAAAGGACTTAGCTGTACCAATCTGACAAGTTCTATAACTTGATTACACTTTTGTGATAAGTTTTAGAATTTTCAGTGCACTTATCCCTTATTTGAATAATGAAGGAAGAGGGACTGTGCGTGTAATGTCTATCTTTGTTTATGGATGTTAGCATTTATATTTTCTATAAAACAATGATTCAATTGGGGAATCGGATCAGGAGCTGGTTCTCGGGTAAAACAAGTTCCAACCTTGGAATCAGGAAACAAATTGGACCTGCAGCGGTTCTAGGTTCCAAAATCGGGAACCAAACCATTTCTCCCTTGAACCGGTCTTGAACTTGTCGATCCAGGTCAGTTCGATTCCTTCTCGATTTAAACCGCTCAAATGACTTAGGAACCTTGAAGTAGGGACATTGACCCGACAATCCATTAGCCACAGATGGCCACGTTTTAGTTACATTTCATGGTTGACTAACTTGACTTTGCTAGACTTTACTGATTGCATTAGCTCGAGATTTATAGAAGGGCAATATCTACTCCTCAATGATCTCATCAAACGGATGAGTCGGGTTGGATTTGAGTCGCGTTGGTCCAATCCAAATTGGACCCATTTAACCATATGAACCCAATTTTAGATAGTGCAATTTTTGTGACCTATATGCGACCCAACACGGGCACCAATAATTATCAATTTTTCTCCTTAAATTGTTATCTTTTTTTTTTTTTGGTAAGGAAAAATTTAATGAAATTTTTTTTAGTAAGGTTAAATTGTTATCTTTGAAGAATACTTAATCCAAAAATTGGCTCACCAAGTTGGTGAGGGAGCTCAGGTGCTCAATCCGTCTATGGATCTAGCACTGGCATCGTTGAACTCGGGCATGGGAACCGAGGACCTAGGCCTAACCTCCTGTGCTAGTGACTTGGGCGCGAAAGTCTTGTATCCAAGCATGCCGTTGAGGACCTAGGCATGAGCACCGAGGTCTCGAGTCCATCCTTGAGGGACCTAGGCCCAGTCAATGTGGACCTAGGCCGACTGCCGAGGGACCAGGCCCGACAATGATGGACTTGGGTTGGGCTCCCAACAATAGGCAAGAGCAAAGGGTTCCGAGCCTAATCTCAAGGGACCCGTGCCGACCTCTATGGACCCGAACTCGACTGCCGAGAAACTAGGATATGCCTCGTTGTACCCGGAGGTGGGGCAGGTGCCAATGCTTGGGCAAGGGAGAAGAGTGCCCAATCATGGCCACCGGGGACGCGAACACGAGGCCTCAAGGGCCAGGTCCCAGCCTGGAGGGACCCAAGCCTGACATTTGTAGAGTCGAGCCCAATCTCTGTGAACCAGGGCTCAGCCTAACTTGAAGCACGAACTAAATGGACCCAAGTCGGTTGCTAGTGACTTGGCCAGTGAGTCAAGTACTAGGCATGACCACCAAGGACCAAGGCCCGCATTGCGTGGACCTGGACACAGGGATCGAGTCTCGAGTTTGGCCTTGAGCGATTGGGCCCAATCTTTGTGGACCTGGACTGGGCGCAATCTTGATTGATACGGGCAAGGGGTTAGCGATTTGGGTGCGAGAGCCCGATAGCCATGCATGACTAATGAAGACACCGGCACTGGCGCTAGAGGGCATTGATCTTCAATTAAATGGGTTGAAGTTGTGTTCTTTGCAAGCCCCTTAGAAGCCATTCTTAATTGGGATTTGATTTGTTAACTCATTTTAACTCATATTTTAAGTCGCGGAACCATAAATATGAGTCTAAACATATGGGTTCACGGCTCATTTGGCTACCTCTATTAGGTAGTAGGTACAGACCGTATTAGTAATTTGGGCATGGCCCGTGATATCACCTTCTTTTAGGGTAGTAAACACCTAAACGCATCGAAGAGACCGCTACACAATTAAGTCCTCATATGAAGAAAATGAGAGTGTTAGTTTGACTATCGCTTGATCGATGCCCTCTCTAATCGATTAAGTCGTGTTTGACCTGATTAGTCGGAATGAGGTATCTAAATTTTTAAAAAAAAAACATAGTTAGTAGGAAATGTTTCTTTTGCAACTTATTCCTTTCTTGACCACTTAATAGCTTGGAAAAATGAGAGCTGACTCGAACAGATTGCGTTGACGCCAACTGTTCTCCACGGCGTCGTGATCAAGATCGGTATTTGACAGCTCCTCTATCCTAGTAAACATGAGAATAGATTAAGCATGACATTTGATGTCGTCAACGTGGCGGGATTATTCGAAAACTTCGATCGCAACTAGGTCTTGGGATTGGACGACTATCTGAGCTGGACTCGATTCTCTATCAGGAGCGAGGGAAGCTTGAGTCATGTTTCATGTCGAATTCGGCTCAAACTTTGACGAGTGTTGCGTCAAGCTCGAAGAATCTAGAGCTCACAAGGGTTTCACATCTATCTACTATGAGACTCGCATAAGATTTTAACATGCATGCACGAACTTTCAGAATTCAAACCAAACGGCTCTAGAATTGAAATGTCAAGTACCACCCCACGACACTGACAAATCAAATAAGTGCTACTTCATCACTTAAATTTTGATCTAGCTTTTATAGATTGTGACATTAAAATTGCTATCGTGCAAATAAATTTTTCAGGTGAAGAACCGCATTAATACTTTAAAAAAACATATTTATAAAAATGTGACTAAATGGCTTGTATGTAACCCTTATAAAAATGTAACTAATGGTGCGTTTGTTTTAAGGAAAACTCAAGATTTGAAAAATGTTTGCATGTATCGCTTATAATAATAAATGAATAGGTACAAATTGTTGTTAGTTGACAACATTTTCCATTGACTATTTTTTTTAAGAAATATAAGCAGTTATTTTTTGAAAAAAAAAATCAAATCTTGAGCTTTTTGTGGAAAAAAAAAATGCATCCTAAATAGCCTATAAGCAAGGTAACCCATAGGGACGCTATGGTTAAATTAATAAGAATACGTAATGAATCTAGTGCTAATAACGTGTTCCCGACCCAGGTCAGAGACTCCTCTCGTGGAGCTTTTCAAACTTTTCTAAACACGACCAACTTTTCTTCGCCCGGTTTTATTTTGTGGCAAATATAACCTAGGACGCATGGATACTCTCCGACGGATATAACCTAGGACGCATGGATACTCTCCGACGGCCTCCCTGTACGCATGTCGGGGACCAACACAGGTCAGCGCTTCGAACAATCCAGCGACACGCGAGTCCAGCATCCCGACACGCATGGATTGAATTTTAGATATTTTTAATAAATTAGGGATCAAAACATAAATATACCAAAAATATATAAATTAAGCCATATACTGAACCACCCCAAAATTAATACACCCAGCCACCCTCAAAAGCCTAATTGTCAATCCCTAATAAAAGAATAAGAAGAAGAAACTCATCGCTGATATATATACATGATCATTTATCTTGTATATATAAAAATATACATTTAATATACAACGTATCCTGATGTATCGAAATTCTCTATTTTTTTAGAAATGACGTGTCCGCGTGTCGTGTGTCAGTGTCGGTGTCGTGTGTCGTGTGTCGGTATCGGTGCTACTTAGGATATAGCAGGGAAAACTACTTACTTTCGAATTTGGACTATTTAAATGGTTGAGATCATCGATCCATGCCCGACTCGACTCGAGCCGACTCGAATAAACCTGTACCAAATAGCCATAATTCGAGCTAGGATAAAATATGGAGTCTACAAGGAAAAAATTAGGCAAAATTTGGATGCAAGAGTAACATCCCGGTTACTAATGATTAGGGTTTGAAAGCCGATGTGTTGGGTCCCATGGAAGAGTGTTTTTTTTTTTTTTGGGGGGGGGGGGGGGGGGTGGTGTTTCTGGAGGATCTATTTGGTGGTAAATTTCGTAGGCAATCGCTAAACTTAACTAGATTATGTAATCGAGTCATTGAACTTTCAGCCTAACCACTCAATACCTTGAACTTCTGGCCTTTCTGCGATTGATGCACCATCACTCTGAGAAGATGCTAATGAAGTTCAGGACAACAGTCCAAGATAATCAGGAATCTATCCATTTGACAGATAAAAGAATCTTGAGAAAATTTTAGCTGAGATGTTTAAAAGGATGATCTAATGTCTCTGTACATTCAAATTCTTGACTATCACAAATAACTAGAATATCATAGCTGCGGGAGCTTTGACATGGTATCTACAGTGTGCTATCTAGCTTCTATGACAGAATAGCTCATATCATCAGCCGAAGCCGAACGATCTTGCTTGACGAAGTGAATTACAGTAATCAACATGGGCCGAGAATGCCGGCTTCTTTGGCAGAGGCAGATCGACATTTTCGTTGCTTAATGCATTGACGATATCCGACACCAAGGATTTATCTTCCGGGCGTTCTTGCACGCACAGCAAAGCAATGTGGAGGCATAGCAAACTGTTTGCCATTCAACGATGCGTCGGCCACCATGGGATCAATGAACTCTATGTCTCGGTCGCTACTCCAGAGCTTCCAAGCCTAAATGCAGACAGTTTTTAAGGACTAGTACAGTACTACCATTGGAAAGCTAAATAATAGGAGATTCGCAGACGAGATTGCAAGAAGAATGCAATCGCTTATGTTGTTCCTGGCTAGGCTATACACCTAAAGGGGGTGAATAGGTGTATCAATCGAATTTCAACAAATAATGCGGAATTGATAAAATAATCGAAATCGAGATAACACAAGTGATAGCAAAGTGTTGCAGTACTTCTACCAGATAGTTAATAGATGCAGTTGATAGAGGCAGGAGAAGTAGGAAAGCGATGCACACGAGATTATAGTGGTTCGGCTTTTGAGGGCCTACGTCCACTCTCCTACACTAACAGTCTACTTGCTGGATTTCACTAAGTATCCGAATAAGAGATTACAGGAACAAGAGTGATTGCTTGAACTTCTAGCGCTTCAATAGAAGCGAACTATGCCTCTACCGAGATCTTTCACTCAACACTCTTTTTTCTGCTTCACTATCTCTTACAGGATTCACGGAAGTGCTTTTAGACGGCAATGAAGCTCTCTTTGAATAAGGTCGATTATCTCTTGGTCCCTCCCGTTCTTTGATCTTCATGCTTTTTATAGTCCTCGTCCTCCAAGCTCCCCGCTGACAGATCCACTCAGATGATTAATCACCAATACTAGCCGTTGGTTGATTGATAAAAGAACACTAGTCGTTTACGGTAAGATTCACTAGAAATTTGGAAAGATATATTCGCCCATACAAACATATCGTAACACCGTTAGACAAAGAATGTAAATAAGGTATTTGCCTAACATTAGGAAGACAATCAATATATCCTATAAAAGGAAAACCCTTATGAAATCATTTTGATTGACACAATAATAATATGACTTAGCATCGAAATCTTTTCCAGATCATTGACCGTTAGTGGGGAAGTTTGATCTGCTAAGAGCTATAGAATAAGATTAGTCAAATAGATAGACTTTACTTTCAAAGTGTACGAATGTCGAACCAGTGTGCCTCTGCCATATGGTTTGCCTGCTTCTATCAAAGATGGATGTGTTAGAGATCAAAAACAGTGAAGTGCAAATCCTTTAAATTCAACCAAATTCTTTTAACCAAAGCATGAATGGTTTTGTGTACTTCAAAATTAACTATAATATTCCTAACAATCTCCCCATATTTTGATGGAGACAAAACCAGTTCCTTAAAAGAGGAAATCATTTTTGTAAAGTAAACTTACGATCCAGGATGAACTTTCCATAATAATCATATGGCTGTGGCGTCTCTCTCCCCATTTTTGTCAGAATCAAAATATAAGAGATAAATATAAAGCAAGAGAAATAGCAATTGATTTAAACATGCAATATATAGTACAGTAGTACATTGCATGAGTCTAGCAAGCATAGCCATGAGAGCAAACGAAAATGCAACTTAACATGATGACTCGAGAATCATTTAGGAGGTTGTGAAGAGGATGATGGTTTGGATGTGGCAAGGTCGAAAGGGACATGAACAAGGTCGAAAGTTGTCAAGTCACGCAGCCTCATATCGAACACCTCTGTCAGATTCTTCATTTCTCTGGCCAACAAAACTTGATTTTGTGCAAACATGACTAGATCTCCTGACACTTGGTCCTGTGCCTTCTTGACCTCTACTTGAAGGCAGTTTTCGATTGATTTCATTCGCAGGTGAAGGGCTTCAGTCTGCTTGAATAGTTCTGCCCAGAGAATATTAACCTGATGCTGCATCTTCTCTTGTCCCTGCTGAAGATTTGAGAGATGCTGTGTAAATGTTTCAAGTACTTTGGTCAATTTCTCCCCCTGAACACCAGCTCCTTCTGCAAGTCCTGTAAGATCAAGTTCATCAACGAGAACAGTGTTGTCCTCAGTACGTTGAGCTCTGTCACTTCTAAGAGCCTCAAAGTATTCCTCTCGAAGTTTTTGCTTTTTCTCCTCCTTTTTTTGTTCTCTGTGCCTCTTCTGCAGCTAGTTCTGCAGCCTTCCTTTTCTTTTCATCTTCAATTACTTTCGTAACAGCTGCGGTGGCTGCTAGTTGTGCTTCGGCGATGCTTTCCTTCTCAGATAAGGCATCTGCTTCTGCCTTGGCCTTTGCAGCTGCTTCTACTTCAGCTTTTGCCTCTTCAAGTAATCTCGCATGATCCGCAGCTTCCAACTGAGCCTGTGCTGCTGCTTCTGTTCCAGCTGTCTCACGAGCCTGAGTATCCAAGGCTCGGATTTTGTCTTCAGTTTGCTGAATTGCCTGCTCCTTTGCTGCAGACAAAGCTGTGGCACTCTCCGCCAATTGAGTACTCTTGTCCATGAGAGTAGTTTCTCCCTTGTCCATCTCTTCGGCAATTTGTGCGTCTATCGCAGCTTGATGAAACTTGTTGCTGAGAGGTAATACATCTCCAGATATAGTGTTTTCAGAGTCAGATGAGACAGAGTCCTTCTTGACTATTTTTCCTTTCTTCTTGGACACAGTGGCTTTCATCAATACTTTCCTCTTGGGTCTTCCTTTCAACTTCATCAGTGTTTCACCAATGATCTTCTTTGCAGTATCATCAAGATCACAGCCTATCTTAATGACTTGGCCATCCTTATCTATCCAACCATCAGGTGTAACAGAAAAATGCATCTTAAACAGAGTATCAGCCCCAACTGTCATACCTAGCAGAATCTCATTCTTCATTTTCGAGGGAGATTTAACTTCCAATGCTCGAAATAGCTTAGTGATGAGGGCTCCATAAGAAAATTGGCCAGCTTTCTTTGTGACAGTTCGATACATCTGAAAGATGATGGTATGTGCCAAAGAAAAGGATTTACCTTGTAGCCAATAATCGAGCTTCATATCTAGATACATCTATAGTGGATGAGACTTTAGGACGAATACACCCAATGAGAATTTTATGTACAATTCTGTATAGCAGAGGCATTACAGCATAGTTGATGTGTGTCCCTATGCTTCGTCGATAATCAGTATCTTCTGTGATCAACCTGTAAGCTTCATTAGAGGATATCTCAATTTTCACAAAATCAGAAGCTCTTACCCCGATAAGAGAGGCTATGAGTTCAGCAGACACAACGTACCAAAACTCACCAACAGTAAAAGTCATCCTATTTGGGTTCTTCGTGAAATGCAGGGTAGAATAGAATAGGGCCACCAACTCAGGATACACAACTTCAGAGTCAGTACAAAAATTTAACGGGTCCAGCTTCTCAAACATATCAGAAACTAGAATGCCATGACTATCAAGATAGTCAAAATCGACTGTCTTATGTGGCATTACCTTTCTTGTCAGAAAACTTTGGAAAGAGACATGATGTTGTTGACTCTTGAAAAGTTTAGGCCGAAATTTGGTATCTTTGGCAAACCCACCAAATGCTCAAAAATTTTCAAATAGCAAGTCATCGTCATCAGTAGCCCTCACCCTTGATTCAGTGTCTTCTCCTCCTTCCGTAGAGTCATAGGTTTCCTATACTTCGACACTTATCTTTTCCTTACCCTTCGATGTACCAACACTCTTTTTCTCAACACTAGCAGACCCAAAAGGACTTTCGAATTTATTAACTTCAGTTTCAACATCCGACTCAGAATCAAACCCAAAATTCTTCAGAAATTTCTCCACAGCACAATCATCCATGCCAGATTCATGCATGAGGGTTATTGATTTTTGAATCCCTTCAAGAGTTTGTAACGAAGAGGGGGTCGAAATAGTCGAACCTGGACTCGGACGAGTGTCAGGAGTGTGAAACACTTATAAAGTTCCCTCCTTTGGCGGTGAGTTAGCAGACCCACTCGATCCTCGCTCTTCAGAGGATATCTCCATGCTATTTGATTCTTCGTCCACCAAAGTAATCTGTGAAGGTTCTTGCTTTGAGAATCGAGCGGTTTGGGCGGAGGTTCTTTGGGACTGGCGAACAGAGGTGGAGATTTTCTTTGGTTTGAGGGAGATGGCTTTGCGAGGCATTATGGAGAAGATGAACGATTTTCTTGTGAAAAGTTTGAATCTTTGAGAAGATACGAGAAAGTTTAAAGCTTTTCGAAGGGCGGTTGTGTTTGTAGAGAGTAAGAAACTGTTCCTTTTATAGAGAGTGTAAGGAGCGGTTATTAAAGGTAACTTTCCAAGCGATTTTCCGAGATGGCCGAGAAAATAGGGATTTGTGAAAATTGGTAACGGGTAGTTTTTCTTGAAAAGTGGATATGCATGATAATATTCAATCAATCAATCACAACATATGCGAATAAACTCATAAAAGATTTGAGATCATACCTTCGCTTCTTAACCTTTTTGGAAAGGATTTTATTTCCTTTCTTTCAACCCTTGTTTCTTGCATCTGCTTAAGATTTTATAGGGAAGTTAGTAATTCCAAGCCTCTCTTTTATGAAATTGAAACTACCCTTTTCAAGAGGCTTCGTAAAGATGTCAGCCAATTGATTTTTAGAATCAACAAACTGAATATGAACATAGTTGTTTTGCACATAATCTCTTGTGAAATGATGCTTGATCTCTATGTGCTTGGCTCTTGAGTGAAGAACATGATTTTTTGTCAAGCTGATGGAGCTTGTGTTGTCACACTTAAGCTCAACGTTGGATTCCTCAATATCAAAATCTTGAAGTTGTTGCTTCATCCACAAGATTTGTGCGCAACAGCTTCCCAGAGCAACATATTCTGTCTCTGCCTTGGATAGAGCTACTGTACTCTGTTTCTTAGATAACCACGATACCAGCATGTTTCCTATTAATTGGCATGTCCCTGATGTGCTCTTTCTATCAATTCGACACCCAGCATAGTCAGCATCAGAATATCCAATAAGAGAGAAATCTGAGTTTCTACGATACCATAATCCAAGTGAAGAACAAGTGCTGACGTATCTAATGATTCTCTTGACAGCAGAGAGATGTGATTCTTTTGGATCAGATTGAAAACGAGCACACATGCACACACTGAAAAGAATATCTGGTCGAGAAGTAGTAAAATAAAGTAGAGATCCAATCATGCTTCTATAGAATTTTTGATCAACCTTTTTCTCAGTATCATCTTTTTCAAACTTTGAAGAATGAGACATAGGTGTTTCAATCTTTTTGCATATATCAAGCCCAAATCTTTTTACAAGTTCCTTTGCATATTTTTCTTGACAGATGAACGTACCTTCATTTTCTTGCTTGATTTGTAGTCCAAGAAAAAAATTTAACTCGTCCATCATACTCATTTCAAACTCATTTGTCATAATCTGCGAAAAATTCTTGCACAGAATTTCATTAGTAGAACCAAAAATGATGTCATCAACGTATATTTGAACTAGAAGAATGTTCTCACCTTCCCTTTGAATAAACAGAGTAGTGTCTACTTTACTTTTTTCGAAACCATTTGAAATGAGAAAAGTACTTAGCCTCTCATACCAAGTACGTGGTGCTTATTTTAGACCATATAAGGCTTTGTTCAGCTTGTAAACATAATCAGATCTGTTCGGGTCTTCGAAACCTGGTGGTTGATATACATATACCTCTTCTTTGATATAGTTGTTCAAGAACGCGCTTTTGACATCCATCTGAAAAAGCTTGAAGCCATAATAACATGCATATGCTAATAATAATCTTATAGCTTCTAACCTGGCTACCGGCGCATAGGTCTCATCGTAGTCAATTCCTTCCTCTTGTGAGTATCCTTTTGCAACTAACCTTGCTTTGTTTCTTGTGACTCTTCCTTTGTCATCAAGCTTATTTCGGAATACCCATTTTGCACCGACAACTGGTCGATCTTTTGATTTTGGAACCAAATCCCAGACTTGATTTGCTTTGAATTGTAATAGCTCTTCTTGCATTGCCTCTATCCAACTTTCATTCGAGAGTGCTTCTGTCAAATCTTTTGGTTCAATTTTAGAAATAAGAGCAAAAGTACATATCACTTCCTTGATAGAGGCTCGAGTTTTGATTCCATCTCGTACATCTCCAGTAACAAGTTGTAGTGGATGACTGGACTTATGCTTCCAATTGTGATCAAGCTTCTCTTTTTGCGTTTCATCTATAGAGGCATATTGATCTTCGATAGATCCAGATTGAGTAGAGTCTCCGTGCAAGTTGGTCTGTTCCCCTTTTTGAAACGAATGTTCTATATCTTCTTCCATTTGAGTGACATAGAGAGTGTTCTTCTCATCAAACTTCACGTTCATTGATTCTTCCACAATGCGCGAGTTATTATTGAAAATCCTAAAGGTTTTGCTTGTTGTGGAGTAACCAAGAAAGATTGCTTCATCGGACTTCTCATCAAACTTACCAACTCTGTCATTTGCATTTTTAAGCACGAAACATTTGCAACCAAATACTTTGAAGTATGAGATATTTGGTTTTCTACCTTTAAAGAGTTCACAAGGAGTTTTATCAAGAAGTGGTCTGAGATAAACACAATTTGAAATATAACAAGTAGTTGAGACTGACTCTACCCAAAAGTATGAAGGAATTTTACTCTCAATCAAGAGTGTTCTTACCATTTCTTGTAAAGAACGATTTTTCCTCTCTACAACCCCGTTCTGTTCTGGAGTGTAAGGAGTCGAGAAATTGTGTTGTAAACCCTTTTCAATGCAATAAGAAGAGAAATTTTGATTTACAAATTCTCCACTGTGATCTGTTTTAATGCAAGAAATTGTGTAACCCTTTTCGTTTTGGACGAGTTTTGCAAAGCTTGAGAAATATGAAAATACTTCATTTTTTTGAGCGAGAAAATATACCCATGTAAAGCGAGTATAGTCATCTACTATCACTAGACAGTATCTCTTACCACCAAGGTTTTGACTTCAGGTAGGTCCAAATATGTCCATATGTAGAACCTGCAATGCTCGATTAGTAGAGACACAATTGATTGGTTTGAAGGAACTTCTTACATGCTTTCCGAGAGTGCAGGCTGTACATAATTCAGCTTGGTCAAACCTGACTTTGGGTAGTCCTTTCACAAGCCTTTTGGAAGATAGATTGATTAATTGTTTATGACTAATGTGCCCGAGTTTCTTGTGTCATAGATCAGACTCTTCTTTGATTGTGATCAGACATTTTTCTTCTTGTGAGTCTACATCTAATAGATAGATGTTCCCATATCTTCTACCAGTGAAGATTTGAGTTTTGTCAATGCTTTAACCTGTGCATTTATTCTCTTGAAAGCATATCTTATAACCAATATCACAAAGTTGACTTACGCTTAAGAGATTGCAGTTGAGTCCTTCAACAAGTGAAACATTGCTTATCGTTACCTTTCCAATTCTGACAGCTCCTCAGCCTGTTATCTTTCCTTTGCTTCCTCCGAAAGACACACTTCTACCATTTACTTTGGAAATTTCCATAAATTTGCTTGCATCACCTGCCATATATCTTGAGCAGCCACTATCAAGGTACCACTTGTTCTTCTTTTTTGGTACCTACAAACAATAGACGGATTCATGGTTTCTTTGGTACCCAAATCTTTTTGGGTCCTTTTGTGTTAGTAGACTCCATCAATTTGATAAAAGGTCCTCTGATAGGTTTCCAGATTTTAGAGCACTCATTTTTCAAATGAGTCTTATCTCCATAGTTGGAACAGAAAAATTCGTGACCAACAAGTTTTATAAAATGTCTTTGAAAATGTCCTTTGTAAGCTTTCTTCGAAGGTTTTTATTTTCGTCTTTCTTCATATCTTGGAAATGTATTTTGTAAAACTGTTTTCTTTTCCATTCCAAGACATTTTTTGTCATAATAAGGAATCTGAATGGAGAGAATATGCTCCAAAATTTTTAAACCTGTCGAAAAATTATTTTTTATGTTTGAAATATCTTGTTTGATTAAAACATTCTCTTTTGAGAGAGAATCGTATCTTTCTTGTAAATCTGAGAGATCCTTTTTGAAAAAATCATATTTTTCGGATAAGTTAATATTTTCCTTTTTGAGAAGATCACAATCTTGAAGAATCACATAATATTCTTTTTGAAGAAAATCAATCTTTTCATTTTTAGAAATATCATGTTTTCTTAACTTTGAATTTTCCTTTTTCAAATCAGAGATCCTTTTAAGATCATTTTTCAGATCCGAACATAACTCATTAAAGTAATCAGATACTTCATCAGGGATATCAAAAAAATTTACCTCTTCTTCATCCTCTGAATCTGAAGTTGCCATAAGACAAATATTTGCGCAATCTTCATCATCACTTTCTTCACACTCGGTATCGCTCCATGTCTCGGCCTTTAGCGCTTTCTTTTTCTTTTCAAATTTTCTTCGAATCTTCTTCAAAGAGGGATAGTTTGGTTTGATGTGTCCACGTTTACCATATTCAAAGCAAGTTACCTCCTTGCTTTCATCTCTTTCAGCAGAAGATTTTTCAGATTGTCTGAATGGGCGTTTTCCTTTGAAGTTTCTCCCTCTTCTAGTCATCTTTCTAAATTTTTTAACCATTAGTGCCAATTCTTCATCGTCATCCTCTGCCTCTGATTCGGAATCGCTCGAATCGATCATCTTTGATCTCAGGGCAATTTCCTTTCTTCCTTTTGTTTCATCTTCATCATTCTGACGCTCAGATTCATAGGATGTTAATGTACCTACAAGTTCATCAACAGTCAAATGTGAGATTCTCGAAGTTTCACGAATGATGGTTTTGATGTTGTTCCACTCCTTTGTCAATCCTCTCAGAATTTTGTTGACCCTTTCTGATTGAGAGATCTGCTTGCCATAATAGGTTAATCCATTCACAATATCTGTAAATCTGTTGATCATATCAGAAACAGATTCGTCAGGTTTCATCTTAAAATATTCATATTTTCCAAGCAGAATATTCGTCTTTGTTTCCTTGACTCTATCAGTCCCTTCATGGGTAAGTTGCAGACTTTCTCAGATTTCCTTTGCTGTTTCACAAGAGCATATACGGTTATATTGAGATGGAGATAGAGCACAATAGAAGAATAAATTGCTTTTGAATCCAAAGCTTCTCTTTTGGAGATTTCTGTAATACTAAGCTTTGATTCTTCTTTACTATTTTCTTTTGACGAAGAGATTGTTGGATTTTCTCCTTTTTGTACGACATCTCACATCAGTGGATCTGTAGATTTGATTAATGCTTTCATCTTGTTCTTCCAGATGTTGCAATCTCTTCCATCAAAGTATGGAGGTCGTGTGTTGCTTTGGCCTTCCACAATACTTGCTCCAAGGATGCTAGCCATTAAAGATCGTTAGCTTAGAAGCATACACTTCCAAAAATAAGAATTAGGCTCTGATACCAATTGTTGTTCCTAGCTAGGCTATACACCTAGAGGGGGTGAATAGGTGTATTAATCGAATTTCGACAAATAATGCGGAATTGATAAAATAATCGAAATCGAAATCGAGATAACATAAGTGATAGCAAAGTGTTGCAGTGCTTCTACTAGATAGTTAATAGATGTAGTTGATAGAGGCAGAAGAAGTAGGAAAGCGATGCACACGAGATTATCGTGGTTCGACTTTTGAGGGCCTATGTCCACTCTCCCACACTAACATCCTACTGGCTGGATTTCACTAAGTATCCGAATAAGAGATTACAAGAATAAGAGTGATTGCTTGAACTTCTAGCGCTTCAACAGAAGCGAACTATGCCTCTACCGAGATCTTTCACTCAACACTCTTTTTTCTGCTTCACTATCTCTTACAGGATTCACGGAAGTGCTTTTAGACAGCAAAGAAGCTCTCTTTGAATAAGGTCGATTATCTCTTGGTCCATCTCGTTCTTTGATCTTCGTGCTCTTTATAGTCCTCATCCTCCAAGCTCCCCGCTTGACAGATCCACTCCGAGGATCAATCACCAATATTAGCCGTTGGTTGATTGATAAAAGAACACTAGTCGTTTACGGTAAGATTCGCCATAAATTTGGAAAGATATATTCGCCCATACAAACATATCGTAAGACCGTTAGACAAAGAATGTAAATAAGGTATTTGCCTAACATTAGGAAGAAAATCAAGATATCCTATAAAAGGAAAAACCTTTAGGAAATCATTTTGATTGACACAATAATAATATGACTTAGCATCGAAATCTTTTCCAGATCATTGACCGTTAGTAGGGAAATTTGATCTGCTAAGAGCTAGAGAATAAGATTAGTCAAATAGATAGACTTTACTTTCAAAGTGTACGAATGTCGAACCAGTGTGCCTCTGCCATATGGTTTGCCTGCTTCTATCAAAAATGGATGTGTTAGAGATCAAAAACAGTGAAGTGCAAATCATTTAAATTCAACCAAATTCTTTTCACCAAAGCATGAATGGTTTTGTGTACTTCAAAATTAACTATAATATTCCTAACAGCTTACATATCCAAGCAGGTTTAGAGAGTGATCTGGATTGGCGAAAGTTGTGTTGCTTCGTCCTTTAACAATTTTGAGCATGTCGCAACCCTCAAGAGCGGGGGGGCTTGGGGGTCATCACCGTGTCTAAGGATCAATGGTCATTCTTAGGTCGGTTTGGACTCTTCCAAGTCTTCACCTCACGCGACGGCTGGATTTAAAGCGGTTTCGACCTTTGATATGATCGTGTGACATGTGCATAAGTGTACATGCTTTAGAGTCACCATCGACCTTTGATACGATCGTTTTGAACATTGAATGATTCAATTTCATTTCAGGTCATTGGAAAAGGAGGCTGCTCTGGCTGATAATAACCATTCCCCTAGTCGTATTTAACTATTTATCCTTTCAGCTTTTGGCGTTATCTCAAGATGGAAGAGTCACACCTGCCTGGGTACTGAATCTACTCAAAAGCTAAAACAAATTGGCTCTGTTTTTTGTTTGGACTCGTTTCACACTTGATTGCTTGATTCTTGGGAGCAGCGTGGCATGAGGAAGAAACAAATGCAAAAAAGAAGCCTGGAGTTTTTCCTGAACCAAATGGGTACTGATGTCTCAGCAAAATCTCGAGACAGCCTCTCTGGTAATCTCAACTCTGTCTGAAAGAGATAATGAGCAGCCAATTCTCAGCTTTTCTTGTGTGTCAGCAGCCACAGATGATTTTTCTCCTGCCAAAAAACTAGGCGAGGGTGGTTTTGGACCTGTTTATGAGGTTATTCGTCAATCATGGATCAATGCCAGTACTTTTTCTTCTCATTGTTTCCATCCTTCTTCTCTAGTAAAAACCTTGAATTTAAGATGATGTGGTTGCAGTATCCAACATGCGACATGCTATACTAAATGGAACATATGCTGGATGCATGGTATGTTTTTGGGCCATGCAATTGCAGTGAAGCGACTTCCTAGGAAGTCCAGACAAGGGCTAGAGGAGTTAAAAAAATGAGGTTCAGTTAATTTCCAAGCTCCAGCACCGGATCCTTGTAAGGGTGCTCAGTTGTTGCATCAAAAGAGAAGAAAATATCTTGATTCATGAGTACATGGCTAACAAATGCTTGGATTCCTTTCTTTTCAGTATGCGAAGATCTAACTTCTTTAGATTAGTTGATGATATATGTCAAGTGCCCTTTGTTATTTAACTAAACAAATGTACAGATCCTAACAAGAAGCCACTGCTGAAGTGGAAGACAAGCATCTATAATCCAAGCAATAGCTTGAGGACTTCTTTATTTGCACCAACATTCCAGATTAAAGATCATCCACCGCAATCTGAAAAGCAGTAACATTTTGTTGGATAAGGACATGAACCCGAAAATATCAGACTTTGGGTTGGCAAGAATTATCGGGGAGAATGAAGTGCGGCCAAAGACCACAAGGGTAGTCAGGACATAGTAAGTCTCTTAAGATACGAAATAAACATCGATTCCTCATGTATTTCCTCCAAATGGCTAATTAACTGTTCTGATGCAATGGTTGTATGTCTCCGGAGTATGCTGTTCACGGCCTTTTCCCTACTAAGTCTGATGTATTCAGCTTTGGAGTGATCATGCTGGAGATCACTGTCGCGACCCGTCCGAAAGGCGGACGCGGCTAATGGATTACCGATCGCGGGTCTCCGATCGGCGCGAGCCCTCCCAGGCCCATACCAAATCGCGGCGGGAGTATTTTTCAAAAGATTCGACGATAAGAGTCGATCGCTTTCGACCTTCAGTGTGGTCGTGGTGGCATGTGCAACTTGTGCATGCATTTGGAGTCGCCACCGGTCTTTCTTGGAGGGTAGACCGGAAACCTTACTGACCGATTGGGAGAGATCGATCAGTTCTGCGGAACGAGAGATTTTTGGGTTCGGGGACTTGGTTACGCTGGTGTCATTACCAACGCCCTTTCGGTACCTAACGAGAGTGATTTCCCTGACTAAAAGTTCATGCAGGCGCAAGTTTGGGTGAGGTAGGTTTGATTCATGGTTTCATGCAGATTGGAAGACTATTCCTATCAACCACAATCAATTTAAATAAAAGCGCAATCAAATGCATAAATAAACCTCATCGATTCACATCAATCCAAATCAATGACTTCCTAATATAGCCATAAGGGCTTAGGGAAGGTGTGATTTCGGACCGGGATAAAATGGGAGGATCTGGAGGCGATTTAGCCCGAAGGGCAAAATCGTCAATTTTTGGAAGATTTGGACACCGAATTACCCAAAATATTCCATGGCCAGTTGATTGTGGCCATTTCCCATTTTTGAGAATTTTTTTGGAATTTTCTGAATTTTCCGAATTTTTTGAATTTTTATGATTTTTTATTTATTTTTTTATTGAATTTTTGAATTTTTTTATTTTTTAATTAAAGGGAGCCGGGTCCGGGTCGGTTTCCCGGACCTGGACCGGACCCAACGACCCGAACCGGTCTGGGAGGCAGAACCGGAACCGGGCCTAGTCCCCAAACCCAGCCCGTCCAGTCCAAATAGGGCTAAAACAACATAAACATCTTCAGCCATTTTCGCCCAGGCCCACCCATTTCCTTTCATACTCCAACAAGCCCCAAATGGGCAAACCAACGTGAATTAACACAAAAGCCCAATATGGCATTGTTCAATCATCTTCTTCACGTGACACCCCTGTACTTCCGACACCAACGGTCCGAATGCTTCGCCGCCGTGCCGCTCGGAATTGCTCGTCGCACCGCCGCCGGGCCTCGCTCGGACGGAGCTTCTCACCACAGATTCGAGGTCAGCTTACCCAGCGCCGAAGAGACGTTACCATGACTTGCCCGACACGCCGCTACCTCACGTTCGGCCTCTCAGTCCACTACGTCGAAGCACCACTTCTGAGCCCCCCAATGATATTCAGGCCGGTGGAGGAGGGAGAGAGACAGGTTCGAGAACAGGAGGGCGAGGTGTCGGGGCCAACCCGACTCGAACACCGAGAAGATCTTCTCCGAGTAGTTGATGCAGAGAGTCGGGAAGGCGGCGATGAGGATGACGCCGCTGAGGAACTTCCAGGTGCCCACGAAGGAGCCGAAGAAGGGGCCAAAGGCGTGGTCGGCCCGGATGACGAAACCAACGTTGCCGGGGTGTAGCGTCCAGTTGGGTCAATGCCATGTCCATCACAGACAACTTCCCAGAACATGGATCTGGTTCCCACATCCCCCTTTGAATGTGCAGGATTTAGAGAAAAAAAGAAAAAAAAGATGCCCGCATGGAAGGGACCATTCCAAGGAAGCATGCAAAGCATTTCCTTACCATTGATCAACATTCATCCATCAGGAGTCGGGACAACCACGCAACGAAAATAGACGAAGAAGTGGGCACGCATGGGCTGGCATTTCCACATAGGGGAAGCAACCCCATTCGAGATTCAGATTCGCACTCAACGCAGAGGAGTCTACGAGTCCAGTTTATCGAAAACGGCTCGCTCTATACCTATATACGCATGAACCAGATGGAACAAATCCCAGCACCGAGTCTGACAGAGACATAGCAGAATATAGGTTTGAGGCTTACCTCGACCTTCAAGCATCACGATCAACTCGGAACCATTGCCCGATTCACCCACAGTGGGCATCCGGGCGGTAGCGAGCTCGGCGGAGGCTACTGGTGCGCAGATCCAGAGCTAGGCTCGAACTCACGAAGTGCGGCCTTAGCGGATCGGCACGGCGGGATGGCAACGGTTCGCTCGCGACTCGGGCCGGGGCTGGTGGCAGTGGTTGGTGACGTGAGGCCGCCGTCGATGGGTCACGACGGCGGCCGAGCTTCCTCGCTGTCCAACTCTCTCTGGCCTCCTGCTCCTCTTTTTTTTTTACGTCTCCCTCTGAAATCAACGTTCCACAAAAGAACATGCAGCAAATCAAAGCAGCCTCTGTGCTAATTTGCGATAAATATATATATATATATATATATATATATATAGGGAAGAGAAGTAACACTCAGCTTCGAATCATTATCATCCTCTTCTTCAAATCAGAGAATCGGCGATTTAGCTTCCGCGGCCCCCGAGCACCCTTGCAGGAGCATGGCCTTGTCTCTTCAACTCATAAGAGATACCCCCCATTTTTTTAATCTTCATGGGTGGTCTTCTTTTCCCATCACCAAGAAAAATTTCCAGCCCCCTTGTCCCTTTCCTCTTTTCTGTTGTTTTAGTGGTGTCTCCTTTTTCTTTCCCTGTTGGTTGCTATTTTTTATTCGACAATGTCCCCCAGTATCATTCGTCTTCTCCCAACCACTCAATAAATGTCGTGTGACTAGTTTAGCTACACATTCCTTACTTATGGTGATCAGTGCTTCATTTTCGACGGAAGGCAATCAAACTGAACATCAAGACCCTAAGATGCAAACTGCGTAGATTAAAAGATCGGATAGTAACTTATGGACGAATTCGATTTTATGCTTTATGAATGAATATATGCAATTGAACTTGAAATTTCTCTTTTTGTGAGGTCAAAATGAAAAGATGATTAAAAAAAAAAAAAAAAAAATATAGACCATTCTTCTACATTTTGGCGACCTCAAATTCTATTCTTATAGATTTTCTTTGTATTTTTCGAAAATAAATAAAAAATAATAATAAATAATAAACTATGAAAGACTGATCAAAAATCACATGTCAACAGCTGCCCCTCTTTGAGAGGAATCTCGTTAGAGGTTTCTCTCAAAGATAAGGTGACACCTGAGTCCTGATCGACTCGACTCGGGAAACTAAAGGAAAAGGAGTCATGACATCCAATCTTCATGTTTGTCCATGTATGCTCTTTCTTGAAGGGGGAAACGTTCATTTGACATGAGAGAGTGAGATAGTAGAGAGACATACCTGCCACTTACATGTTCGATGTTTGTGCGATTTTCGCGGTGTCTGATGGATTCAAGAGAATCTCTAGGGACTCGTTTCTAGAGTGTCCTAGAGAGGTTAAGCTATGACCCGTATGGTAAGTCAAACCATAATGGGATTCCTAACTGGTAGGAACCTAAGGAGGGCGCATCCTACACTTTGGGATTTGCCAAGGATTTTGATCCGTATGGTGGATCGGACCTTTATGTCGATCCTTATGGCGGTATTTACTAATGTGTTGATCCTTATGGCGGTATCTACCATCGTTTGACCCTTCGGGCGGTTTCTACCTTGAGTTGACCCTTCAGGCGGTTTCTACCTTGAGTTGACCCTTCAGGCGGTATCTACCATTGAGTTTAGTTTCGACCCTTATGGCGGTATCTACCTTTGATTTTGACCCTTCAGGCGGTATCTACCAATGAGTTTGCTTTGAAAAGGGGTCTCATGACGAGGGTTCTCCACGTCCGATGAGATTGCCTAAATTCTGAAAAGGGTTCACATCCTCACCCCTTCTTTTGAAAGATCCCGAAATTTGTCGGGAATTCAGTTTTTTCATTTTTCATTTTTTCATTTTTTTTTGGAGCAGTGAAAGACTTTATTTTGACAAAGTTTCACTTGAGTCTGTTGAGGCGACATTCTGGTAGCTGGGTTCTCCAGGTATCCTGCAGAAAGTTCAAACCTGCGTGCTCCACTTCACGGAGCAAATGTTTTTGTGGGATTTGGGGTTTCCAAGAATCCTGAAGAAGTTTGAGCCTGAAAGATTTTTCTTCACCAAGAAAACGTTAGTAATCTTTGGGAAGACCGCGGCAGTCCATTTGACAAAACCGTATGATTTAAGTTTTAATCATGAAATGTGCATTTTGATGTTGGAGGTTATCCAAAGCATTCTTGCGACATGCAAATGTGATCACAAATTCCTTGCATGGAAAATTTGGGATCAACAGTTTGAAAATTCCAAAAAGAGTTTGTTCAAAACATCAATTGGAATATTTCTCGACAAGGAGGTCCTCTAACCTGTTTTGAGATAGTGGTTTTTATAGGGGATGCACTCAATTCCCTACTAACCTGTGCCTAGGTTTTAGGCTCATTCGCAGCGCATACATTTTGATCGGTCGGGAGGTCTTCCACGGGATCTTAATGTTGGGCTTGGATATTGGTTTTCAAGGGGGACCCGCTTTGGAGTCGAGGCCATTGTATGAAAGTCTTCACCATCTGCTCCGGGTTTACAAGTCAAGAACCCTGCAAAATGAGAAAGAAATAGTCTTGCTTGTACTTCTTCGAGCTAAGCAATATGTTAACCCAAGTGTCTTAGTCAGAGAAGACTGTTTCAGGGTTGTAACATTGGTAGGATTAGGGACCGAAAAAGGCTTGTTTTTTTTTTTTTTTTGCCCAGAAATTAGGAAGGGTTTGGCATTGGTGATCATTGCAAATTTACCACCTGCCCTTTCCTCTCTGCACCTTCAGTTTTTGGGACGCGCAACCGATTTTGAGGTGTGCACCAGCTCTTCAGAGAGCGTTTTGTCGCATTAAGAGACTGATGACTCTGTCTGCGTCTCTGCTCCATGCTTGACACCATTTGGAGAGTAGTCTTTTTGATCTGACTCCTTTAGGGATTTCCTCTTTTCCCATCCGGCTTCATTGCGGATCAATCAAACAACTTACACGAGCATCGGCCTTGCTTTTACCAGGCACTTTGCTTTTTCTCGATGCCGTGGATTTTTCTCATTCATTTTTGAAATCCCACTTTTTCTCATCTTCATGGGATCGTGTTAGACCTATGATCAAAGGTTTAACAAGGTTAAGCATTAACTTAGGAATTTTTTTGCAAACCCTAAGTCTTGAACTCCTTCGTTTCTGAAGTGATGCTGCATCCGTTTTGGAATGTGCAATGATCACCAACGGGTTTATGAAATGATTTTGCAGGCTCAACTTGGCTGTGCAAAGGATTCGGTGTGTGGGATAGAGAAATGAATGATTCTCATCATCCTATGGCACTTGGATTACCATATAAACAACACACAAAGATTAATGTTAGTCCGAGCAAGAAAATTTCTAACCATTTTCTCCTGATGCTGCTGGACTCACCTCCATTTTGCCCCGATGTGGGGTGGTTCTTGACAGGGTTAAGAATGAAAACCGCCGTTCAAATGGGTTGTCAACGGTCACCTGTAGTGTTTGGGGATATGAAACGAATGCCTCTGTCATCCCAATCCATGTAATTGTTGCGAATAATCCCTACTTCCGTAGGTCCAGATTTTACTATCTAATCCGCTCCACTTCTCTCCAGTGTGTGTAGGACGTGTTTGGGCTAGGCTTTGCCTCTTGTCTTTTGAGAAAACGTCCTTTTGAAAGTTTTGAACTTTTGATTGGAAAAAATCTCTTTCATTTTCTCCAAAAATTTTACCCGTCAAGGGGATTTTATGATGCACCATGCATGTTCTTATTCATGTTCAGACAACCTCTCGTTTTAAAAACATGAAAGCCAATGAATTTTGAATTCTATGTCTTTTATAGACATTAGATTCTGAAAGCTTTTCTTTTCTCCTCAGTTTTTATTCAACATCTTTAATGGATCGGGGAAAGGGATACTTATCTGTCCCCCGCGGCTGGAGATCCCTGAAAATATGGAAGAAACATGTTATTGTACGTTCACGCATTTTTCAAAAAATTAGAACGATACACCTTACCATTGGTCGTGTGCCCCTACGAGTGCACACAGGTTGTGAAAATCTGTCCTCCTTGATGGTGAGTCCCTATCAAGGATAAATAACAAGTGTTAACTCATATTCCCAAATTGAAGACAAATTGGGACGATACAACTTTACTCTTGGTTCTCATCCCGTTCTGACGTCGCGTATTGATATGAACCACGTCTATCAAATCTGCTTATCCATGCTTGGAATATTTGCAATATCAATGGTTCAGCTGCCCCTGGTTGGGCAACGTCTGTTTTGTTATTTGAACAGATGGCTCCTTGAGTGATTTATCCACGTTTATCACCTGAGAAGGGAAAGAAATGAGACATTACTTTGGTATTCGGTTGAAGATCGTTTAGGAACGATACATCGTTTTACCAAATGGGAGGCTTCGTGACCAAACGTATTTCGTGCTGAATGGGGGTAGATCCCATTATGCTCCGCGGGTGATAGTCATCGTTCATGGAATTTGCTCCACGGATTAAGTGATTAATCCATGGCCCTTGGCTCGAAGACGTTCAAAGGGTAATGTTGACACTCAGAGCGGTTAGTTTTCAGCGTTAATTAAAATGTTCCCGCGGGAACTTTACAACGAGATCCGTAACACATTCATTCGACGTATTCACCTCTCACTCTCCTGAGCCTTCTAATGATTTAGCACACGAGCTTCGAACCAGATGTCCGGTCGCCGGTACCGGTCACGACTGCGAAGATGCACTTGTTCCAAAATGCTTGACCCATAGGCTGAGTTGCTCATTCAGGAGATCGTCCGACCGCTCGAGTCGTCCAAGTTGAGCATCCTTAATTGCTGGTGACGGACTTCTCCCATTTTCGGCATGAACAACCTGGTTCCTCGGTTTATGCGTGATCCACACGCCGAGTTGCTCACTGAGGGACTCGCTTGAAATTTCAAGCCATTGACGCCCAAGTCGGGCATCCTCAACCGTTGGCGATGGGTTCCTCACACTACTTTCGACATGAACAACCTCACTTCTCGAGTTGGTACTTTCATCGTTGTCCAGTAGGTTTGTATCCAATGCTGGATTCGCCATAGGAATGACACTAACGATCGGTTGGTGCTCAAATTGGGGAGTCCATACCTGCTGAAATTGTTGTATATACTCTTGAGGAGTACCAGGGTAACTCAGGGGGGAATTCAGCCGATCGAACCAAGAATAGATGTTTTCAAGGAGATCGTCTGAACCATCGAGCGACTGACACTCAGGTTGAGTATTGTCGACTACTGGAGAAGGAATCTTTTCGCCATTTTCGTCATGGACCACCTGATTCTTCGAGCCGGAATCTCCGTAATCGTCTCGCAAGATTGTACGTGCATCTCCTGCCAATGTTAGATCCGCTGTAGGACTAGCATTAACGGCCAGTCGGTGCTCAGACTGGGGAGTCCCGATTTGCTGAAATTGCGGTACATACTCCTGAGGAGTACTAGGATAACTCAGGGGAGTACTCTGATTGATGCCTGAACAATCGACCGTGTAATTGTCAGTCCCATCGGTGTTAAGAGGTGATTGGATGCTTCCTGCTGCATAAGGATTGCGATCACAGCCATGCTCATCGTTTAAACTTGAACTGCCTCTATCTTGGTCTAGTGCCACTCGTCCATCTCTCAGTAGTCTTTTGTAGCACCAAAGGTGGTTCCTGACTTTATTTCTATCCAGTTCCGGCATGTTCATGATCTTGAGTATGCGCGATGGGCGAGCCAAACTGATCCCTAACTGTTGAACTGCATCAACAAATTTGCTATGAAGCTCCGAGGTCCAATAAAACCTTGTTTTCTTGCTAGCCGAAGTAGGGTTGGCAACTCGGCGGCTACTCTTCGCGGGATCTGGTCGTGTTGAACCGCCTCTATCTTGATCTAGCGACGCTCGTCCATCTCTCAGTAGTTTCTTGTAGCGCCAAAGGTGATTCTTGACCATATTTTTAGTCAGTCCCGGCACGTTCATGATTTCGAGTATGCGCAATGGGCAAGCAAAACTGATCCCTAACTGTTGAACTGCATCAACAAATTTGCTATGAAACTCCGGGGTCCAACGAAATCTTATTTTCTTGCTAGCCGAAGTGGTGTCAGCAACTTGGCGGTTACTCTTCTCGGAATCTAGTCGTGTTGGAGGTTGCTCTGGAGGGGATTTAGTGGTCTCAGATCGGCTGGTCATGATGGTGAGTTCATCATTGAGCGGACCCGACTTGTCATGACGCATGTTCCCTTCCACAATGGGCGTCGACTTTGACCTTATAGCACTAGTTTCCTCTTGTAGATCCTCGGCGGTACCCGCCTGTTCCGAAAGATGTTGTGAAGGGCATTGCAACAGATGAGCATTATAAACCCCCAGATCTGGCTCTTCAGTGAATACTCCGTCCGTGGGAATAGGGTTACCGCACTCAAGGCAAATAGCGATGCTTAGAGCTTTTTTGTACTGAATGTTTTTTATTCGAAGCTTTTCATTTTCCTCCCTTACAATCGCTAACTCGTGCCGATCGCGTTGCTGCTTCAGCCGGGTTCGTTTGTTTTCAAACCAGCACTTGACCTTCCGAGGCTCCCACCCTATCTCCTGGCCCATTTTGATTTTCTGTTCCATGTCCGGATAGGGGTATTCCCTGAAAAACAATTCGAGTTTATGGACTTGACCTGAAGTGTTGCGTTGGAGATATTCCCCTTTCTGACGCTGATCACCGTCGCGGGTACTGTTCTCGTTAACCAAGCCGCGGGTTTCATCATTAGAAGGATCGGTCTCCATGGCCCTCGTGTCAGGTTCGGTCCTGAGATCTTCAAACTCTTTCAGCAACTCAAGCTCGGAGACCTCCAAGTCTGGCGCTTCCAGTAAATGACAGAATCCCTTGAACATTTTGACCGGAATATCACTGTTTGATTTTCCGTTAACTCAGCTTTCTTTGTTCCTCCTTGGATCTTCACTTCCTCTGCAAATTCTGAGAGGTTAAAGGAGCCGGATCACCGTTCTTCGATCAAAGGTGATGGCTACCCGACGAGCGCTCTTCTCAATGTTTCGAGATTCCCACTTCGTCCTTTTGTGATGGCTACCTAACGAGCGCTCTTCTCAAGGCTTCGTAATTCCCACTTCGTCTTTTGTGATGGCTACTTGACGAGCGTTCTTCTCAAGGCTTCGTAATTCCCACTTTGTCCTTTTTTGCTCTTTTCTACGTGAACGGAGCCTGAAGATCTCTTGCGTTGATTTCGCTTTGTCGAGCACTACGCTTGTCCCCCTGGCCTAGTCTCTAGAGTAACAAGCCTGCCCACCTTTCGGCGCCATTATGTTTCGTAAAACCCGAGATCACAGGACGGTGGTGGATTCGTGACTCATCGGGGATGCATTAACGAAACCCGCTTGGCTCTACTGCACATAAAATATTATTACCACTTTTCCCTGTTTACTCGAGCATTTATAAGGTGATAGATTGATGTCAAGAAGATTAACACTTTAGCCTTATCAGACTCAGCCTCTCAAACACTCTTCACATTCTCACTCTCCTCTCCGTCATTCCATCGCATATGGATTCCTCCTCTGTGCCTGCTACCTTAACTGAAACTTCGACCCAATGGGAGAGATTTTACCATCTCTTGGGTAGAGGTTATGGCTACATAAACAATCATCCTGAAGCTGCGGTTGAAGTTCGTACTCTGATTCCGGCCCTGGATACTGTGTGTATTGAAGGTACGAAACTGCAAAGGGAGTTCGTGATCTTCCCAACTCTCTTCAACAATTTCCTGCAGGCTTATGAAGTTGCTAGCCGGGAGGTCACTTTGGCTGGTATCGTGCGAGCCCGTTATCAGGACCGAGCTGAGTCCCTGATGTTGGCCGTGCTGACGGCCGATAACCATAAAAGGGCTGTTGAATACGCCCACGCCCAGGTTTCGATGCTGGTCCGTGAGAGGGACAACTTGGTGGAGCGTCTGGCTCTTTTTGACACCGCCTTTGAGCAAGACCAGCACAACTTCGTGCTGAGGTTCCAGTGTGCCTGGTTGGAGGAAAGGATTGAAGACCTGAGCATGGATATAGCTCGCGGGAGGGTGCTGGCTCATGACTTAGAGCTTGAGTTCGAGTACTATGACACCAAGGTGAACGAACTTAAGGAGAAATGTCGTCTCCTTTTCTTCAAGCTTGTAGACCTCGATTCCCGGAGTGTGGGTTGTAAGCAAGGCATGGATAGCATGGAGAGTCAGTTAAGCTTTTTTGTGATGCTTGTCAGAACTCATTTTGGGTTTACTGCTCCCCCTCAGTGATCCACTTGTAAACTTTCCTGCTGAATGAAATAAATGCGAGTTTGTTTATATATGCTCTTTCATTCTGCATTGTTGACTAGCCAAGAAAGGTTTTTGCTTTCGGATCTACGCGACTCCTTTTTCGCCTGTGTCAACAGATTGACTACGCATCATTCTCACAGCCCGACGCTTTATATTTGATTGACTTGAATGCCTCGTGAGAAATAGATTTGTAATTGCTCGAAACTTAAAGATTGCCCCTGATTTTGCGGTCATTGCGTTTGGGGCCGCTAGTAATCTTTCACTTTCGAGCTCGATCCCATTCTGCTAGTAACTCATGCTATCAATTCTGCCTTCACGCGTCGGGGCTGATTTTACCTTGAACTTAATAACAAGGAATTACCGTATACACACGAGATGACGTTTGCGAAAAACATTATGCAAAATCAACTCTAGCTATTGAAGAAACAAACGCATGCACCGATGAGAACTTTACAATAGGAGATACATCCTTCTCGCGTACATCCCCTTCTTTCTTTGGGCATGTCCAATGACTAACCAGTCTGGCCTCAGCTTAGGTGTGCCATTACCAACTGCAGATCATGGTTGCCAACCTTTAATAGCTTCCAACTGATCGAACCAGGTATCAAGTCCTTCATCGAAGAAATCACCCGACCCCTCGAACGATTGATGTGTAGGTTGAGCTGCATCGCCCGACGGGTTCTTCGAACTGGAACCTCCATCTTTGTCTGGGATTATAAGAGGAGATTTGATCGATTGACTACCACAAGCATCTCCCACTTGGGGATTAGGGAAATAAGAATGCTCCAAGCATTCTCCCATTAGATCATCTGAAGCCATATGCTCTGATTGGGCAAACCCTTGAGCACTGGGCGTGGTGGGCTGATCTGCGATAGGATGAACACTGACTAGCTGCTGCTCGGACGGAGGAGTGCTTACTCGTTGCACTTGTGATGCGTGCTCTTGAGGAATATTGAAATGACTCGCGAGAATATCCTGATCAAATCCCCAATAGTCGTCCAGATTCGACCGGGCCTCATTTGTCATAAGGGTGCTGGGTTCGCAGCCGAGTCTATTGCTCGGATTCAGTTCTGCATAACGCTGTCCTAACGCCCTTCTGTAGCAACCAAGGTGATTCGCGACTAATTGCTTGGTAAGTCCCGGTACGTTCATGACCCTAAGTATGTTTGTCGGACCTATGAAGTCGAGTCCTATCTGTCGAACTGCGTCCAAGAACTTGAGATGCAGCTCCGGGGGCCAAGTGAATTTCTTCTTCTCGTCGTCCAGAGTGGCGTAGATAGCCTGCCGACTAACCTCTAACTCCTCTTGAACCGTATCTGATCTTACCGGAAGCTGTTGTGGAGGAGATTCATGGGCTTCGATGAGATGACTCCGATCATAACGACACGTATATTCTTCCTCCGAAGACACTGGTATAATTTCTGTAGGATCGATCTGCTCATGCGCGCCATTAGCAGGATCTGATTGTACCGGAGATGGCTCAAGGGAGCAGGGGGATAAATGAGCACCTTCCATCTTCGTAGAAGGCTTACCGGGGAACAATTTACTGAGGGAGGTAGGGCCACCGCAGTCAGGGCAGGTAATAGTACTGAGGATTTTCTCATACCACATGTTTTCCATTTGAAGGTTTTGGTTCTGCTCTTTTAGGGCCGTGATCTCCTTACGCCTGTGTTGAACACCTAGTCTGAAACGTCTATTCTGAAACCAAAAATGGATTCTCATAGGATTCATTCCCAGCTTCCGGCCCAATTCAATCTTTTGTTCCTCGCCTGGGCAAGGGCATTCATCAAAGAAAGCTTCAAGCTCCTGGATTTCTTTCCGAGCGTAGCGCTGACGACTTTTTCTTTTCCGGGGTTGAGCGTCGTGGCCACTGCCGTCGTCACCACTGCGATCTTGATGTTCGTCACGGGCAATGTTGAGTTCCATGGCTTTGATGTCGAATTTGACTCTAGAGAATTTGAGGTCTTTCAACGAACTCGTCACTCGGGGTTCTCTGTTCTCTTTTGTATACTCGCTCTTTCGATTTGTTGCCTCCTTTTCCTCGAAAGCTAGGTCTGTTCAGCGTTCTGTTTTTGAAACGACGGAACTGTTTGCCTCTTGCTCAGCTTTCCGACACGAAGGGGTAACCAAATCCTTCCGCGGCTTCTTCGATAGTAGCGCTCGCCTTTCACTTTTCCTCAATAGTAATGCCTGTTCAGCACTGTCTTCTCTTTTTAAGTGGCAGAGCTGTTCACTCGCCGCCCAGCTTTATGCGTAAAGGAACAACACAATCCTTTCGCGGCTTCTTCGATAGTTGCGCTCGCCTTTCACTTTTCCTCAATAGTCATGCCTGTTCAGCACTGTCTTCTCTTTTTAAGTGGCAGAGCTGTTCACTCGCCGCCCAGCTTTATGCGTGATGGAACAACACAATCCTTTCGCGGCTTCTTCGATAGCTGCGCTCGCCTCCCTCCCCGCTTTAATAATGGCGAGACCGAATTTGTCAGGCCTGAAATTGCGGACCAGGACATGTCTGATGATTCACGGGAGGAGCAGCCCTCGCTTTACATTAACCCGGCTCCACAAGCATTATTGCTGCAACTTTTCTCCACTCTCGAGACGCTATAAAATGCGGAGTTGGTGTTTGGGGGATTAATGCTCTCATATAATTTGCTTCCATCTTCAAATCGCTCCATTACACACCTCTCCGTCGAAAATGGCCTCTTCCCATGTTCCCACTTTCCCAGCCGAAGCTTTGGCTCGATGGGAAGAGTTCTATAACCTCTTGGGTCGAGGCTACGCTCACATATCTGATCATCCCGAAACCGAGGATGAAATCCGAGTCATGTTCGGGGACCTGGACATCATCTCCCTCGAGGGTACTGCGCTGGGGAGGGAATACAGAATTTTTCCAACGCTCTTTACAAACTCTTTGGAGGCCTACCGCGCTGCTCACTGGGGACTTACCGTGGCTCGTGTCCTGCGAGCCCGTTATGAGGATCAGTCCGACCGCCTAGCGCTGGCTGACTACCTGGTTGACAGCCACAAAAAGGCTGTTGAGTTCGCCAAAGAGCGGGTTTCGACATTGCTACGCGAGAGGAGGAATCTGGTGGAGGACTTAGCCCTATCTCTGGCTACCTATGAGCGCGATCGACGTAACGCCCTGCTAAGGAACCGAAGCGAGTGGCTGGAAGAAAGGCTCAACGGCATAAATGAGGATATAACTCGTGAGAATGGACTTGTTCGGGACTTGGAAGCAGTCGCCGAAGATCACGAGACTCAGGTTGTTGCAGTCAATGATGAACGCAAACGCCTTCACCTCAGGCTTGCGGACCATGATACGCGGAGTGGTGCGTATAAACAAAGCATCCATAACCTGGAGGGACAGCTGGGCTCCTTTGTGTCGTTGATTAGGGCTCACTTCTGCTTTACTTTTCCACCCCAATGAATTGTATGATCTGGTTTGGGCAAGAATGAATGAAAGCCCCCGTGTTTGTTTTAGCTTTTATATGATCCATTTCTTCGAGCATCCGGACATCTTAGACTTGGATGAGCTGGTCCATAATAAGTCGAGTAGATGTGTTCTGATTTTCTAACTCGCTCATGATCAGATGAAATAATAGCCTCAGACTTATCCGGGAAAAGATTTCTCTCTATTACCTATTTTTTTACCTGCAAATGAAACGACCGAATCAGAAGGAATAATTTGAAAAAGAAAGCATAAACCCCTTTCAATCCTATGCTTGCTCGTGATTAATAAAGACAAAAACTTTTACAAGGATAATCTTGTGCGAAAAGTTTTTATCAATATTCCTCGAAGGAAAGCATACTATTGAAAGGAATGTAATTCACGATAATCGCTTTTGACCAACGACGCGTTTTAAATTTAATTGAAGATACGGCATCCAAATCAAAGCCGTTTTGTTAAGAACGAGGGCAATTTGAACATCTATCTCGTCATTAAATTCGAAACAATGCCGGTACTCTTGATCAATTATCGTGGATTACCAGCGGCGTAACACATGCATGAACCGATTCAAGTGTATAATTCCTTCTAGCGAAATTGGGGTTGGATTACCCTATACGACCAAAAGGTCGTGCAAGACTTCCAATTAATTTCCTCTAAAGGAATTATAAACTTGACTTGGGAGTATTCGGATGATTAGAGAAAATGCCACTATCACATTCCCATGACCCGTCAAAAGAAATACAACCAAGCTCCATCTGAATGTATACACCAATAGATCCCTAATACAATCACTCTAAGGGGTGAGATAGAGAAAACTTCGATAAAAATAAACCCTATACAAGAGGATTAGTAATGGAAAATAAAACAATGGAATGTGATCCTAACGTTCAAGGATGCCCCAAGCTCGATCTGTGACTCCCGGATCACTTGCCCCAACTCGTCATCTTCATTGGACGATATCTCAATAATGTCCATAGTAGGCTCCTTTGTTGCTCACTCGGTGTTCGCCATGGGATATCATCCTCCTCGTCTTCTATCAATGACGTTTGGGAAAAACACACATATCTATCCTTGAAATGGCATTTAATCTAATCACCAGAATGCAATGAATGAAATGCCTATATTTATATGAACTGTAATAGATTTGAGGGATAGAGAGTCTTACCAACCAAACTCGTCGACTTATGTGCGGTTTTAGGTGTACCAACCGCCCAAAGACATGCGCATGAGACAAGTGATGGTAAACTTCTAAAAATCAGAGGGTTTGGCACCTAAGGTTAAGGTTCCCACCTCGAGTTCTAGAAAGAGCCGATTCCATTGCACAGCTATCGTTGCATTGGGACTCGATCCATAGTTCGAAGCGAGCGGAATTGAAAAGTGGATTACCCCGTGTTTTACCTCACGGAGATTCCATTTTCAATTCCTTATATTGTGTTCCTAAAGGCGGCGCCTGGGGTTTTAGGCGTGGTTGTGTGTGTCCATGTGTCGTGATCATCACAATGCAAGTCATGCACAACAGTTTATCAATCAGCACTTCAAATCATCCACACAACATGCATTCCTACGCCCAACCTGCATAAAACAAAGTTAATCACAGACTACCCCCTTGTTACTCCAATCTGCAAAAACATATAACACATATCATAAGCGGACTTACCTCACCTTCAAGAGCGCCTGCAAGGTTAGAAAAATCACTCAGCGTTTAAATTACGGCCTAAGTCCACTTGAGGTCTAGATTAATAAGTTCTAGAACAAAGTTCCCCAGCGGAGTCGCCAGCTGTCGCGACCCTCTCGAGGTTGCATGTGGGCTCTCGAGGGCTAATGGGCCGTCCAGTCTGGTCGGACGCGGGCATCTCCCAAGGCCCGTTACCCAAATCGCAACGGAGGTATGCGTAGTCGACCTTCAGTGTGGTCTGGTGACATGTGCTAAGTGTGCATGCCATGGAGTCGCCACCAATCATTTTTTGGAGGGTATGATTGGACCACCCTATTGAATAGTCGGGAGTTTCTATTCAATTCTGCGATAACCAGAGATTTTTGGGTTCGGGGACTTGGTTACGCTGGTGTCATTACCAACGCCCTTTCGGTACCTAACGAGAGTGATTTCCCTGACTAAAAGTTCATGCAGGCGCAAGTTTGGGTGAGGTAGGTTTGATTCATGGTTTCATGCAGATTGGAAGACTATTCCTATCAACCACAATCAATTTAAATAAAAGCGCAATCAAATGCATAAATAAACCTCATCGATTCACATCAATCCAAATCAATGACTTCCTAATATAGCCATAAGGGCTTAGGGAAGATGTGATTTCGGACCGGGATAAAATGGGAGAATCTGGAGGCGATTTAGCCCGAAGGGCAAAATCGTCAATTTTTGGAAGATTTGGACACCGAATTACCCAAAATATTCCATGACCAGTTGATTGTGGCCATTTCCCATTTTTGAGAATTTTTTTGGAATTTTCTGAATTTTCCGAATTTTTTGAATTTTTATGATTTTTTATTTATTTTTTTATTGAATTTTTGAATTTTTTTATTTTTTAATTAAAGGGAGCCGGGTCCGGGTCGGTTTCCCGGACCTGGACCGGACCCAACGACCCGAACCGGTCTGGGAGGCAGAACCGGAACCGGGCCTAGTCCCCAAACCCAGCCCGTCCAGTCCAAATAGGGCTAAAACAACATAAACATCTTCAGCCATTTTCGCCCAGGCCCACCCATTTCCTTTCATACTCCAACAAGCCCCAAATGGGCAAACCAACGTGAATTAACACAAAAGCCCAATATGGCATTGTTCAATCATCTTCTTCACGTGACACCCCTGTACTTCCGACACCAACGGTCCGAATGCTTCGCCGCCGTGCCGCTCGGAATTGCTCGTCGCACCGCCGCCGGGCCTCGCTCGGACGGAGCTTCTCACCACAGATTCGAGGTCAGCTTACCCAGCGCCGAAGAGACGTTACCATGACTTGCCCGACACGCCGCTACCTCACGTTCGGCCTCTCAGTCCACTACGTCGAAGCACCACTTCTGAGCCCCCCAACGATATTCAGGCCGGTGGAGGAGGGAGAGAGACAGGTTCGAGAACAGGAGGGCGAGGTGTCGGGGCCAACCCGACTCGAACACCGAGAAGATCTTCTCCGAGTAGTTGATGCAGAGAGTCGGGAAGGCGGCGATGAGGATGACGCCGCTGAGGAACTTCCAGGTGCCCACGAAGGAGCCGAAGAAGGGGCCAAAGGCGTGGTCGGCCCGGATGACGAAACCAACGTTGCCGGGGTGTAGCGTCCAGTTGGGTCAATGCCATGTCCATCACAGACAACTTCCCAGAACATGGATCCGGTTCCCACATCCCCCTTTGAATGTGCAGGATTTAGAGAAAAAAAGAAAAAAAAGATGTCCGCATGGAAGGGACCATTCCAAGGAAGCATGCAAAGCATTTCCTTACCATTGATCAACATTCATCCATCAGGAGTCGGGACAACCACGCAACGAAAATAGACGAAGAAGTGGGCACGCATGGGCTGGCATTTCCACATAGGGGAAGCAACCCCATTCGAGATTCAGATTCGCACTCAACGCAGAGGAGTCTACGAGTCCAGTTTATCGAAAACGGCTCGCTCTATACCTATATACGCATGAACCAGATGGAACAAATCCCAGCACCGAGTCTGACAGAGACATAGCAGAATATAGGTTTGAGGCTTACCTCGACCTTCAAGCATCACGATCAACTCGGAACCATTGCCCGATTCACCCACAGTGGGCATCCGGGCGGTAGCGAGCTCGGCGGAGGCTACTGGTGCGCAGATCCAGAGCTAGGCTCGAACTCACGAAGTGCGGCCTTAGCGGATCGGCACGGCGGGATGGCAACGGTTCGCTCGCGACTCGGGCCGGGGCTGGTGGCAGTGGTTGGTGACGTGAGGCCGCCGTCGATGGGTCACGACGGCGGCCGAGCTTCCTCGCTGTCCAACTCTCTCTGGCCTCCTGCTCCTCTTTTTTTTTTACGTCTCCCTCTGAAATCAACGTTCCACAAAAGAACATGCAGCAAATCAAAGCAGCCTCTGTGCTAATTTGCGATAAATATATATATATATATAGGGAAGAGAAGTAACACTCAGCTTCGAATCATTATCATCCTCTTCTTCAAATCAGAGAATCGGCGATTTAGCTTCCGCGGCCCCCGAGCACCCTTGCAGGAGCATGGCCTTGTCTCTTCAACTCATAAGAGATACCCCCCATTTTGTTAATCTTCATGGGTGGTCTTCTTTTCCCATCACCAAGAAAAATTTCCAGCCCCCTTGTCCCTTTCCTCTTTTCTGTTGTTTTAGTGGTGTCTCCTTTTTCTTTCCCTGTTGGTTGCTATTTTTTATTCGACAATGTCCCCCAGTATCATTCGTCTTCTCCCAACCACTCAATAAATGTCGTGTGACTAGTTTAGCTACACATTCCTTACTTATGGTGATCAGTGCTTCATTTTCGACGGAAGGCAATCAAACTGAACATCAAGACCCTAAGATGCAAACTGCGTAGATTAAAAGATCGGATAGTAACTTATGGACGAATTCGATTTTATGCTTTATGAATGAATATATGCAATTGAACTTGAAATTTCTCTTTTTGTGAGGTCAAAATGAAAAGATGATTAAAATAAAATAAAATAAAAATATAGACCATTCTTCTACATTTTGGCGACCTCAAATTCTATTCTTATAGATTTTCTTTGTATTTTTCGAAAATAAATAAAAAATAATAATAAATAATAAACTATGAAAGACTGATCAAAAATCACATGTCAACAATCACCAGTGGCAGAAAGAATACGACGTTCACTCATTCGGATTGCTCTATAAACCTACTAGGATATGTAAGCTTTTTTCCTAGGATCACGAAATTACATGCGTATATAGCCTAATATCTTTCTTACATTATCTGGGAGTTGACCAAGAAAAGTTGATTGTGTAGGCTTGAGAAATGTGGTCCTATGGTTGGCGCATGGAGTTTAATGGACCCTGCATCAACTAATCCATCTTCTGCAAGAGAATTCTCCGTGTCTCTACACATTGTGCTACTTTGCATACAAGAGCAACGCGAAGACAGACCAGACATGTCGCACGTTGTTTCAATGCTAACTAATGAGAGTGCCAATCTGCCTTCACCAAAACAGGCAGCGTTTTCTTCACGTGAGAAGTATTGCGAGGGGCAAGAGCGGCGAGGTTGCTCGTTGAATGATGTAACCTATTCCATCATGGAAGCGAGGCAGCAAGGCAATTCTTTTCCCACGTAGGATTTATCTGCAATCAAACTGTTTCTAGATCACAAAATTTTGTTTCGTCATTCACAGAGAGGGGAGGAAAAATAGAAGCACAGCTCTTTTTTCTTTCTTTTGTGTATTTTATTAGAAGGCATCATCTTTAAGCTAATTGTTCCATTTCATTTTTGTTACTATGGTTGTCACACCCCAAATTTTACAGTGACATGGGAAATGACACGGCCGTCCTTGTACCTAAAGGACGCAGCCTCAAATAGAAACTAACATAAACATGTTATCAAATATATGTATATCCTACTATGTATACATATAGACATCTGACTAAACATAAAGTTAGTTCCTTCATCAGAATTTCTACAATCATCAAAGATATTTACATCTCACCGTTCAGCTAAACTCGACAACTAAAAACATACATATTTACAATCCCTTCTCAGATCATACTCAAAATCCAACTCCCAAAAGTCCCCAACGTTTGCGCTCTCGTTCTACTTGCCGACGACTGAAGAACCTGAAAGGATTAGGAAGGAAAGTGGGGTGAGAAACCACAACTCAATGAGTATTACATATCTCTTCTAAGCAGATCGGGCATTCACTATGTACATATAATAATAACATATGTCACAGAAATATTCTGTTAATCAATAAAAAAAATCATAACAAAAATCAATGGTCAAGTCCATTGATTAATCTCAAATCATAAATCGATGGTCCATCCATCGACAAATCTCAAATCACATGTCAATGGTCCATTCCATTGACCAAACTCGTATCACATGTCAATGGTCCCTTCCATTGACCAATCTCATGCTCAAATATCTAACCATGGTCACGTATAACGCCTCATGACAAGACAACCAAGATTCCCCCCTTGGCAAGGTCTCCATCTATATCAGCCGGTGGTTCGGCCCCAAAGGATATCCTAACCAGTATGCGCATACCCAAAAACCCTTCATTGGGTTCACAACGATATTGAGCATTAAAACCAACATATGCGAATAATCCATAAATCCAATCTAGAAATCATTTTGCGAACTAGAATATATTCCACAACCATTTCTGATAAACCAGGTTCAGAAATCGATCACATATTTCACAATTCATTTCGTAACATATTTCTCAAATAGTTCGCAAGTATCAAAACGCAGTAATTGTCCGATCCAGATTTTGATGCAACAAATATGCCTTTGACATTCATAGTATATCAAATATGTATTGTTTTCAAGATATGACTTTATAAATTCATAGAAGAGATAACCACTCACTTGATATAGCCTAACTCAGATCTCGATAACTAATTCATGCCATCGAACTCAAGTCCTATCAACTTAGCGAAAATCGATATCACAGTCAAATAAAAACGCTATCGTAACTACGAATCCACTAAGATAAGCTTATTCGCTAGTCAAACTATTTCTACGAATTAACAAAATGCTAATCCCAATCACATAATCTAAACTATCCGTAACGCGGAGCCTAAATGTAGCGTAACTTCGAAAACTATTCCGGCGATATGAACGAGGGGCTTGAATTCTTACTAAACACTGAAGAACGCACTTGATTCGTCTTGATTCTTGACTCCGACGGATTTCTTTTTATCTTTCTCCTTCTTCTCGCGTTCTCGCGTCTCTGATATAGAGAGTAAATGAAGCACACTCTCCCTTTTATATCTGTGGCCGTCCACGAAAGCTTGAGGCGGTGATTTCTCTTGTTTCTTTTTTTTATTTAATTTTTGACTAGTCAAAGAGCCAACAGAACCATGTGTCATCGTGAGACCATAGTGCGAGGCCATATTGCAAGGCCACGCATGTCATCACATATTACATTCTACCCTACTTAAAAGAAATTTCGTCCTCGAAATTTGAACTCACCTCAACTATTGAACAAGTTAGGGTACTTGCGTCTTACTTCTTCCTCGAGTTCCCAAGTAACTTCTCTTTTAGTATGGTTTTCCCATTGTATCTTTACATAGGGAATAGTCCAATGTCGTAATACTTGATCCTTCCCATCGACAATACGAATAGGTCTCTCCTCATAAGTCAAGTTCTCCTTCAATCTCAAAGGTGTAAAATCCAATACGTGTTCCAGATTCGGCACATATTTTCGTAATAGAGATATGTGAAACACATCATGCACTCCTGATAACGCTGGTGGCAAGGCTAATCTGTAAGCAACTTCGCCAACCCTTTCTAAGATAATGAATAGTCCTACATATCTTGGACTCAACTTGCCACGCATGCCAAATCTCATAACACCTTTCATGGGAGAAACCTTGAGGAATACATGGTCCCCTGTATCAAATTCCACATTACTCCTTTTAAGATTTGCATAACCTTTCTAACGACTTTGAGCCGTTTTGATGTGCTCCTTGATCAACCTGACTTTCTCTTCTGATTGCTGAATAAATTCTGGGCTAGTTAGTCTCTTTTCACCAACAACATCCCAACAAATAGGAGTGCTACACTTTCGACCATATAAAGCCTCAAAAGGTGCTATCTTAATGCTGAAATGATAACTGTTATTACAAGAAAACTCTGCCAAATGTAGGTGTTCATCCCAAGAACCACCAAAGTCAACAACACATGATCTCAACATATCCTCTAATGTCTGAATAGTTCTCTTTGACTGCCCATCTGTCTATGGGTGAAAAGCTGTACTAAAGTTGAGTTTAGTACCCATGGCTCCTTGTAAGCTTTTTTAAAAGTTGGCTACAAATCTATGATCTCTGTCAGAAACAATACTCACTGGAACTCCGTGAAGCTTCACTATCTCATTGACATATTGCTTTGCTAAGTTTTCCAATGAAAGACCAAACCGATAAGATAAAAAGTGAGTAGATTCAGTCAATCGATCAACAATCACCCATATAGCATTCTTACCACTTGGTGTTCTCGGTAAACCAACAACAAAATCCATGGTGATATGCTCCCACTTTCATTTGGGTACTTCAAGTGGGTGTAATTGTCCACCAAGTTTCTGATGTTCAATTTTTACTTGTTGGCAGATTAGACATTGATCGACAAATTTCATGACATCCTTCTTCATATTAATCCACCAAAAATTCTCTCTCAAATCTCGATACATTTTAGTGCTTCCCGAATGGATTGAGAATCTAGTACTGTGAGCTTGTTGTAATATCTCCCTTTTCAATTCTGAATCATCAGGAACACATAATCGTCCACGAAACCTCAAAGATCCATCTACGTGAACGTTAAAATCTATTTGACCATTAGCCTCCACGCCTTCTTTAATTTTCTACAGTTGAGGGTCCTCATTCTGTTTAGATTTGATTCTGTCAATCAATGTTGGCTGCACTCGAATATTAGCCAATCGAGAACCAAGCTGATGTATCAATACTTTCAGGTCCAATTTTCTCATATCTTCAAGGACAAACCTTTTAGTAGTGAGCAGCACGGCCATATTTCGAGAAGATTTACGACTTAAGACATCTGCTACTACATTAGCCTTACCTGGATGGTAATTGATAGATATATCGTAATCTTTCAAAAGTTATAACAATCTCCTATGCCTCATGTTTAGTTCCCTCTGAGTGAAAATATACTTCAGGCTTTTGTGATCCGTAAATACTTCATATTTCTCCCCATATAAGTAGTGCCGCCATATTTTTAAGGCAAAAATAACTGCTGCTAATTCTAGATCATGAGTGGGGTAATTCTTCTCATGCGGCTTTAACTGTCTAGAGGCATAGGCAATAACTTTATCACTTTGCATAAGAACACAACCTAAACCTTCTTTAGAAGCATCACAATAAATTGTGAAGCCACCAATTCCTGAAGGCAACGTCAATATAGGAGCTGATACCAATCGCCTCTTTAACTCTTGGAAACTATGTTCACACTGATCAGACCACATAAATTTAACTCCCTTCTGAGTTAACCTAGTAAGTGGACTGGCAATTTTGGAGAATTCCTCCACAAATCGTCTGTAATAGCCAGCCAGCCCAAGGAAACTTCTCACTTCTACAACATTAGTAGGATGATTCCATTGAACAACGACTTCAACTTTCTTTGGGTCAACTGATATGCCATCTTTCGAAATTACATGACCCAAAAACTCTATATGGTCAAGCCAGAAGTCGCATTTACTAAACTTAGCATACAACTTCTTTTCGCATAGGGTCTGCAAGACAAACCTCAAGTGTCGCTCATGTTCTTCCAAATTCCTTGAATACACCACTATAAATCTGTCTAGATTCTCCTTGAATATCCTATTCATCATATCCATAAAAGCAGCAAGTGCATTCGTTAATCCAAAAGGCATGACAAGAAATTCATAATGGCCATATCTTGTTCTAAAATCAGTTTTAGGCACATCACTCGTTTTTATCTTTAACTGATGATACCCAGAACGAAGGTCGATCTTAGAGAATACCTTTGATCCCTGAAGCTGGTCAAACAAATCATCAATTCGAGGTAAAGGATATTTATTTTTTATCGTCACCTTGTTAAGTTCTTGGTAGTCTATGCAAAGTCTCATGCTACCATCTTTCTTTTTCACAAATAAGACTGGAGCTCCCCAAGGTGAAACACTAGGTCTGATGAAACCCTTATCCAAAAGCTCTTGAAGTTGGGTTTTCAACTCTTTCAATTCGGTAGGTGTCATTCGGTATGGTGCCTTAGAAATAGGTGTTGTACCAGGCATCAATTCTACACAGAATTCAATTTCTCTCTCAGGAGGTAGGCCTGATAAATCCTCAGGAAATACATCTGGAAACTCTCTGACCACATGAACGTCTTCCAATTTTATAGTATCCACTCTTGTATCTTTTACATATGCCAAATAACCACAACAACCCTTTCTTAAAAGTTTCCTCGCTTGCATGGATGAAATTAATGCAGGAAAAGTACCCTTACAACTTCCCGAAAAATAGAATTCAGGCTGATTCAGAATTCGAAAGAACACTTTCTTCAAAAATAATATACCGTAGCATGATATGTAGATAACCAATCCATTCCTAGTATAACATCAAAATCCCGCATATTCAATTCCACTAAATCTATAGGCAATACAGCACTGTTTATCTGGAGTTCACAACTATTGAACACATGATCGGCAATCATGAAACTACCAGTAAGAGTATTAACACATAGTTCACATTCGAAAGACTCAGGCAACACATCAAGCTTTCTTGCAAATTCAATAGAAATAAAGGAATGTGTAGCGCCTGGATCAAATAACGCATATGCATATTGCGAGGCAACAAAAATAGTACCTGCAACAACTGCATTAGATGCCACTGCATCTTCCTCCGTCATAGCAAAAACCTTTCTTGTTGTCCTTTGTTTTTGCTGATTTTCCAGTAGTTTATTAACTGAAAGGGCATCCCTCCGCATGGAACAACTGCTTGCTATGTGTCCCAATTTTCCACACAGATAACATGATCTACTGTCAACTGTAGCATCCCTTTGTGCACGATAATCTCGCTGCATGTGTCCCACCTTCCCTCATAAAAAGCATGCTCCGATTTTTCTGTAACACTCACGCCTGTGATATTTTCCACGGGTATTACAAGGTTTCTGAGTTCTAAACTTCCCCGATTGACTACTATCACTTCGCATATTACTGCCACTTGTACGGCTTTCTTGAGTAACGCTAAACTTGGACCTCTTTTGTTGGTGAACACCAGTTGTGTCACGCTCCAAATGGTCCTGTTCTACCATGCTTGCTCGCTCTAAGACATCATTGTATGTCGTCAATGCAAGAGGTGTAAGCTTAGATGGAATATCAGGTCGAAGCCCCCTTTGAAAATGTTTAGCTCGTACTTTTTCATCAACTATAAGAGTTTTGGTAAATCTACTCAATTGATTAAAGTGACCTGCGTACTTCATAACAGTAGAATCGCCCTGAGATATTTGCATAAAATCACTCATCATCTTCATTTGGAAGGACTTCGGAAAGAATTGAGCAAAGAATTTCTCAATGAAGTCTTTCCACGATACTATAGCATTATCATCCCCTAAAGTTGGTCGTGTCCCCTCCCACCAATACTGAGCTTCACCTATCAGACACTGACTAGCAAAATCAACCTTTCGATTTTCATGAACTCTATCAGCTTTGAAAATACCTTCCATCCTTCAGCTACAAAAGGATCAAGCTTTCCATCATAGGTGGGTGGATTTGTCTTCCTAAACTGAGCATATGTACATTCTTTATCATCTTCAGATTTAACTGTTCCACTTTTGGAGTTCTTGAAATCACGTTGCAATTCAAGCACTACTTGACAAACCCTAGATAAATCCTTTTCAGTAATAGGTCGATAAGGCTCATCCCTTACTTTCTGCAAGTCTGAACTTCTATAAGAATCATCCTCTTGTCTATTCGTTGATGCCACACTTCGAGAATCTTCTAACATATCCTTGATATCATAGGTGCCACCTCGCTTACCCTTAAGGTTCTTACGAAATGAAACTAGCGTTTCTGAGCCAAAACCCATGATTACCTGAACCTACAGTAAAATATAATCTTAACTAGTGGAAAATTATTTTACTAGAAACTATCACACAATCTCACCACGTCCCCGAAAATCTACCCCCAAGCATATCATAACCTAAGATCTGATACCATCATTTGTCACACCCTAAATCTTACAGTGACATGGGAAATGACACGGCCGTCCTTGTACCTAAAGGACGCAACCTCAAATAGAAATCAACATAAACATGTTATCAAATATATGTATATCCTACTATGTATACATATAGACATCTGACTAAACATAAAGTTGGTTCCTTCATCAGAGTTTCTACAATCCTCAAAGATATTTACATCTCACCGTTCAGCTAAACTCGATAACTAAAAATATACATATTTACAATCCATTCTCAGATCATACCCAAAATCCAACTCACAGAAGTCCCTGACGTTTGCGCTCTCGTTCTACTTGCCGACGACTGAAGAACCCGAAAGGATTGGGAAGGAAAGTGGGGTGAGCAACCACAGCTCAGTGAGTAATACATATCTCATCTAAGCAGTCAAGCATTCACTATGCACATATAATAATAACATATGTCATAGAAATATTCTGTTAATCAATAAAAAAAATCATAACAAAAATCAATGGTCAAGTCCATTGATTAATCTCAAATCACATATAGATGGTACATCCATCGACAAATCTCAAATCACATGTCAATGGTCAATTCCACTGACCAAACTCGTATCACATGTCAATGGTCCCTTCTATTGACCAATCTCATGCTCAAATATCTAACCATGGTCACGTATAACGCCTCGTGACAAGACGACCAAGATTCCCCCCTTGGCAAGGTCTCCACCTATATCAGCCGGTGGTTCGGCCCTAAATGATATCCTAACCAATATGCGCATACCCAAAACCCCTTTGTTGGGTTCACAGCGATATTGAGCATCAAAACCAACATCTGCGAATAATCCATAAATCCAATCCAGAAATCATTTTGCGAACTAGAATATATTCCACAACCATTTCTGATAAACCAAGTTCAGAAATCGATCACATATTTCACAATTCATTTCATAACATATTTCTCAAATAGTTCGCAAGTATCAAAATGCAGTAATTGTCCGATCCAGATTTTGATGCAACAAATATGCATTTGGCATTCATAGTATATCAAATCTGTACTGTTTTCAAGATATGACTTTATAAATTCATAGAAGAGATAAGCACCACTCACCTGATATAGCCTAACTCATATCTCGATAACTAATTCAGGCCCTCGAACTCAAGTCCTATCAATTTAGCGAAAATCGATATTACAGTCAAATAAAAACGCTATCGTAACTACGAATCCACTAAGATAAGCTTATTCGCTAGTCAAACTATTTCTACGAATTAACAAAATGCTAATCCGAATCGCATAATCTAAACTATCCGTAACACGGAAGCTAAATGTAGCATAACTTCGAAAGCTATTCCGGCGATATAAACAAGGGGCTTGAATTCTTACTAAACGCTGAAGAACGCACTTGATTCGGCTTGATTCTTGACTCCGACGAATTTTTTTTTATCTTTCTCCTTCTTCTTCTCGCGCTCTCGCATCTCTGATATGGAGAGTGAATGAAGCACACTCTCCCTTTTATATCTGTGGCCGTGCACGAAGCTTGAGGTAGTGATTTCTCTTTTTCTTTTTTTTTATTTAATTTTTGACTAGTCAAAGAGCCAACAGAATCAGGTGTCATCGTGAGGCCATAGTGCAAGGCCACGCTATGTCATCACATATTACAATGGTAATGAGTACATGGAACAAACTCCTCATTTAGTTCATGCTGTGAATACTAGTGTGGGTTGGTGTATTATAGAGCCAACGGGGGTTGAAAATGACTTGGTTTCGGAGGCAAGTGCAATCAGTCCTTTCATTGTCGGCATCACCTTCACTGTTCGCTGAACTTGGTGGCAGTACTTCTTGTGACCTTTACGATTCTCGAAGAGGGAAACTTGATTAGCATGCTTCTGCTTAAATGATTATCTCCAATTAGAATGTATGATAGTCTTTGAAGGAGGATCAAAAAGCACAATGTATGCATGCACACATAACTCAGGTAGAAGAAGCCAAATGACAGCCTGCGCTTCTTCGAACTTATCAGACACAGCATGCTTATCGCCAAGAAAGCATCCTTCAAAAGAGATTATCTTCCGAAAATTTATGCAGGGGATATATGGAGCTGGGTCAACTGCCAAAGCAGCAAAAGTAAGCAGGTAATACCATGGGGATTATTTTAGCTTTCACACATGTGGTGTTATCTGTAGGAATGGCCAAGTCAATCCAAAGAAAATTCCAAATTTTAGAAGCAATCTGACTTCGAGCCAAAAGGGGCAGGACTTGCCTCTTCCCTCTATATAACGTACTTTCCAAGACCAAACTACCCAAATTGGTGCTAATATATAGATTGACGAAGACTGAAATATCCTCAACTAAGTTTGCATTGAGAGGTCTTAAATTCCAGCTTGCAGTTTAAAAACCAGAACTGAAAACTGTCAGCCTAAGTGTAGCGATAACCACCAACTACTGGGTAAAAGAAGAATAAATCAACTGTCGTTTCTAACTTTGCCAGTCTCTATCTCTCCACAAAAACTCTTCTTTTTCTCCTGCTGTGTTCTCAGTAAAACTTCCATTGCTAGGTTCCTTGAAAGCTTGCCCACTATTTCCTTGTCTGGGAGTTTACTTAATCCAAGTTCAATGCAGTTTGAGGACTGTTTGAACTTGCATCAATTGGCAGACTTGCCCAACAACACTGTTGTTGGATAATTGACAGTTCTTACCTAGTATGGGTTCGCAGTCATTCAATCGACATGGGAATCCACGGAAATGCTTACCCTATTACAGCTTTTTCTATTGCAGCTCGTATTTCAGATGTACATCCTATGGCTTTTCAAGATTTGATGCTCAGTATGATAAATTGACCTCGTAGTAGCAAAATGCTGGCATCTTTTGGAAAAACAGGAGTACACCTTTTGAGAGAAAAGCTTCTAATTCCGATAAATGAGCAGTGGAAGAAGTAATCAAATTTCATAATTTGCATCATGATTTAGTCGGTTATCAGAACTCAGGGATGAGCAGCAGATACTTAAGAAATGATCACCGGATGAAAGCCGCAAGTGAGGAACCAAAATGTCCAAAGCGGAGCAGCTGCAGTACTTTTAGAAAAGGTACTAATCTTGAATAAACTCTGTGTCAGCGATACAAGGCTTTTGCATTGAAAGAACTGAGAAGCTCTAGTGCTCGTCAGACAGAAATTCAGTTTTACAGTACAGATGGATTCCAAACTCAGGCACCACCATCAGTAGAACCAGATCATTGTCTGAGACGATATCAATGACGGAAGACTATTCTTTCGAGAATTAACTTTTCTTTCCACAATTGGGAAACTAAATATCTAGGAGAACTTATTCCTTCCAGAAACGTTTAGATTTACCTCCAAGTGATTGACTGAAGAGATTCCACAATCACTAAAGCATAGTACTGGTTAGAAACTCGACTCTCTTTAATTTACTATTTTGTGATTCACTCAAAGATTTTAAGATCCAGTTTGCTGTTTATGCAAAATGAACATCACTAGCATATTAAGCCCAAATTCATGGATTATTCAATCAAATTCATGGTCTCTGAAGGCTGAAGGAATAACTCATCCACTATAAGGCTGAGAAGAAGCTAATGAAATTCAGGATCACTGTGCAAAATAATCAGGACTCTGTCTAGCTGGCAGATAAAAGAATCTTCAGAAAATTTAGCCGAGATATTTAAATGAATGATCTAATGTCAATTCTTGGCTGAATATTCACAAATGAATGGACTATAATAGCTGCGAGACATGTTGACATCATATCTACAGTTCCTATCTAGCTTCTATGACAGAATAGCTTATATCATTAGTTGAACGATCTTGCTGATGAAGTGAATTAGGATAATCAATATGGGCCGAGAATGCTGGCTTCTTTGGTGGGGGCAGATCCGCATTTTCGTTGCTTAATACAGTAACAACATCTGACACCGAGGGTCTATCTTCTGGGCGTTCTTGCACGCACAGCAAAGCAATGTGGAGGCATAGTAACAGTTTGCCAATCGACGATGTGCCGGCCACCACTGGATCAATTAACTCTATGCCTCGGTCGCTACTCCAGAGCTCCCAAGCCTATATCCAGAGAGTTTTTAAGGACTAGTTCAGTACTTCGCTCGGGAAGTAAGTAATAGCAGATTTGGATAAGAAACCTATAAGAAGAATGCCATCACTTACATATCCAAGCAGGTTCAGAGAGTGATCTAGATTGGCGAAAGTTGTGTTTCTTTGGCCACTAATAATTTCGAGCATGATGACACCAAAGCTGAATATATCAGACTTCGTAGAGAAAAGCCCATGCACAGCATACTCTGGCGACATATAACCGCTGCTCGCAAAAAAAAAAAAAACAGCTAAAACATATCAGAGAACATGTGGCATCGAATTTACATGCGTAATCTTATGCAAGACACTTACTATGTTCCCACAACTTTGTTCGTCCTCGCCCTCGCTTCGTTCTCCCCAAAAATTCTTGCCATCCCGAAATCTGATATTTTTGGGTTCATGTCATCATCTAGCAATATGTTGCTGGTTTTCAAATCTCGATGTATGATCCTTAACCTAGAATACTTGTGTAAGTAAAGAAGCCCTTGAGCTATCCCCTCAATTATAGAAACTCGTCTCCTCCAGTCCAGCAGTTGCTTCTTGTTACGATCTGTAATTTATCTCATGAGTGACCAAAAAAATGAATGTGGGACTATAAAGCGATAAAGGCAATCCCAAGATCCGGTAACATACCGAAAAGAAAGGAATCCAAGCTTTTGTTCGCCATGTACTCGTAGATCAAAATCTTTTCCTCCCTTTCTATGCAACAGCCCAACAACTTAACGAGATTCCTGTGTTGAAGCCTGGATATTAATTGAACCTCATTTTTGAACTCCTCTATTCCTTGTCCGGATTTCCTAGAAAGTCTTTTTACTGCAAATTCATGGCCCAGCAACATGCCCTGCAAAAGTTTTTCAAGGAATGTTGGAGAATCAAGCTTCCCATCATAACGAGTCTGGACATCGAAACTCTGCTTCTAATGAAGAGAGGCAAAATGAACCGAAAACAAAAGATAAACCAGTGTTCTTTGGCAGGCAAACTACCTTGTAAACAGGCCCAAAACCACCCTCTCCAAGTACATTCGCGGGGGAGAAATTATTTGTAGATGTTGAGACACATGAGAAACTGAGAATCGGGAGCTTGTGATCCCTCTTTCTGACAGAATCGAGTCTACTGGTGCTGTTGCTGGGACCTCGTGCTGAGCCCAGTTGTTGTAGAAACAGCTCCAAACTTCGATTTGTGTTGGTCCGATTCTCCTTCCACACTGCTACTGGGGAATCAAACAAACTATTTAGGCTAAGAAGACAACTATCATGTGAATCTGTTCGGGCTTAAATCTTAATAAGTACCGAGACAGGTGGAACATTTCTTTCTTGAGATGAACATTGCCACAGAAATTAGCAATATAACCACAGCAATGATTCCAATCACCCAGAGCAGCATCTTGTGCCTAGAACCTGAAAATAGAACCATCTCATTTTTCTGCACCAGGAGTGACATGAACAAATAAGAGGGTGTGCTATAATATCCTTCAAACAGAAAGACGAACGCTCAATGATGTATATACGAGAAAAATTTAATGCCAATATGCAAACATTAAAATCTACTTCAGCCAGGTAAATTGAAAATTATGGGTCAGAATCATTTGTCGATTTCTCGGCGTGACTTTGAGATTCAACACTATTCCAAGAACTAAGATGAGGCCTACCTGATCTCCTAGGATTCTGGTCAGCAGTTTTGGTAGCACTCCCGCGGATGAATATAGTGGCATTCCCTTGGCCAATTTTGTCTAAGATAGAGCCAGTGTCCTCATAATAAAACACGCATCCAGTCCCGTCATCACGGTAAGTAGCAAAACCATTGCAAGAGCAATTGCTTCTGCACATGATATCGCAGTCGCTAATACCCAAACGATCTGATTCATTGAACACATTTGGATTCGGCGCCCCATCTATCTTAGCAAACTTACTCCCGTCGCGGCAAGACGGTGGCTGCTCGACGAAGCAGTCAGCCGCACTGGAAGAGGAAGTATTATTGCAAATCGGTGTATACACCATCGATATCTCCTTCCCGATCATAGTGAAAGCTTGAATTTCCCCCGAAGGCGTCAACACAAACCAGGAGATGCTATCATTCCGCCTATTAGCAAAAGTAAAATATACCTCATCCTTGCCGGTCACATAACTGACATTGTAGTCATCGAGCGAGCTGTTGTAGAGGAACCTGAATCTGCGGCCGTCCCAATACCCGATCTCCTGCGAGACCTGGTAGTGCCACACCCGGAGCTCGGTCAGGTTATTCTTATTCAGGCCGAGAGCAAAAGAACCAGTGGAAGGAACAGATGGGGTCTGCCACGAGACCAGGTATTGATCCTTCAACTTGTCTGACCCTAGATTGAACCAACCAAGTCTCATCCCAGGCAACAACGTGTCACAGGGATAAAGGAAGCTCTCCCAGACAACGCTCTCGCTCTCTCCCTCCACAAGAACGAAACTGCCAGAATCAAGTAGCCTGGAACGCGTGCTGCTATTAGTGGCAAGCATATCAATATTGACCAACATCGGAATCTGCCTCCTGTCGTTGATCACCAAATTCCCATCGTACCTGATGGCGAGAACGCCCGAGGAATCCGGAATCGGGGACTCTCTGTTGGCGGCCCAGATGGGTTTGTGGTACGGGTCGTCCCGGAACCAGATGCCTAGGTAGTAGTTGGAGGAGGAGGACCCCCCGGTCTTGAAGAATCCGAGCTCGAACACTTGGTTGTTCGATATTAAGGTCTTGTTGCCACTGATGTCCTGACCAGGCAAGAGTGTGTCGGTTGCTGTCGCAGACAAGAAGAGCGAGAAGGAACAAAAGAAGAGGAAAGAATGGAGCTTCCCCGAGTTTCTTGGGAGAGAGAGCGAGGCCGTGGCCATGGCCATGGCTGAAAAAGCTTCAGTGTTTGAGAAAGATGGCACAGTCCTAGGAGAAAATATTGGGTAGGTGAGACATTCCAAGTCAGCAAAATAATATTCCATTCAGTGAACGACAAGTGTCCGCTGGGTCCCACATTCCAGACTTTTCGCAAACCCTTCTGTCGCTCAACTGATTTCTTCAGAAAACACCCCCCATCTCTTGGCTTCATCTTCCTCGTTTGTCCATGGCTGCCGCTTCACCTTCAACGCTTCGCCATGGCCGGAACGCATGGTGGCTCGCCAGATCTGGCCGTCAACAGCCGTTGGCGTCGCTATGGGTGGCTCTGTCTTACTCTGTCGTCGGCTCGTGGCCGACCTCATCGATGGCCGAGCCACCCTTCCATCGTCACGGCTCGCAGTCGTTTTCCGTCCAGATCTGGCCGTCAACGACCGTCGGCGTCTTCATGGGAGGCCATGTCTGCCTCTGTCGGCGGCCGAGCCACCCCTCCTTCGTCAAAGCTCGCAGTCGTTTTCCGTCCAGATCTGGACTCGAATCGTGCCCCCAGATTTGATTTCATCTGTGGCGACGGGCGAGGTCGAGATTTCGAATGCCATGGAAAGATTTAACGGCAGATGAAAAGAGACGGAGAGAGAAGAGAACAGAGGAGAGAGAAGGTTGACGGAGAAGATGGGGCTGTTTTCGGAAGAAAGAAAATGAGTGAGAGAGGGATTTGTGGAAGATCTAGGATGCGGGCCCCACCGGACACATGTCATTCACTGAGTGGAATGTTATTTTGCTGACTTGGAATATCTCACCTACCCAATATTTTCTCCAGTCGTAGACAATTTACATTAGAGAGAGAGAGAGATATATATATATATATATATGGAGAGGACGAGCGAAAAGTCATATCTTGATTGGTTACGACAGTCAACGGGGCAGAACCGCAGAGCAGTTCAACGTCAGCGGACAAACAAGAAGAGTCGCCAGAAGAGAAGCTTCCGTCTCCCCTTTTCGGGTTTTTTTTCAATTTAATACCAAAAAAAAAATATTTACAAATTTAGTCACTGTTCGAAAGTATTAACTAATTTAGGTCTTATGCGTTGAAGGCGTTAGCGAGCGAGACCCGCAACCTGAAGGCGGCAGCTGGCAGCGAGCGACAGTCACGCGCTGCCGCCTTCGGGTCGCGAGTCTCGCCCGCTGGAACGACCAGCGCACGATCGGTCGGCCTCGCTGCCCTACAGTCGCGCGACGCCACGCGTCGCGCGATTGCGGTAGAGCCTTAAAAGGCTCTACTAGGCAGCTCAGTAGAGCCTTTTCAGGCTCTGCAGGCCTCTTTCCTGCCTTGCATTTAGTACCGTGAAGGGCTTCTGTTCTTCTTTCATTTTCTTTTCCGTTGCCTTCTTCCTCTTCTATTCTTGCTTTCATTCGCCCTCTTCTGTTCGTGCTCTCGTTCGCCTTTTCTTATGTTCTTGCTCTCGTTCGCCTTTTCTTATGTTCTTGCTCTCGTTCGGCTCCTCTTCTGTTGTCTCGTGTTAATTCATTTTTCCTCGCCATCGTTCTATCTTCAGGTATTATTTCGACGCTAGTGTTGTATGTTTTGTCCGTTAGTTAATATTTTTATAATGTTTCAATTAATTCCTGAATTTTTTACTTTGCATAATTTCATATAAAAGCAAAATCAATCGGCCACCTCACACCGTGAGTGCTCTCCGTTAGCAGTTTGAGGTAAAAAAAATGTCATTTATTTCATTTGTTATACAAATAATATTTTTGGAAATGTTTCAAATAATTTGTGAATTTTTTACTTTGTTAAAGCACTTTCTTGTTGAGTACCAGAGGCACTTTGTCCTAGTTATTATTATTATTTTCGTGGTGTTCATCATTCTTTTGAATGTGAGTGATAGGTTTGTTATCATGTTCTGACTTGGTAGCTGCTAATAAAAGGATGGAAAGATATGGAAAGGGGTATATATATATATATATATATATTTCTTTGTGTCCTTTGTGGCACATATTTGTTATTTTGGGTGATTTGGATCGAAATGATTTTGTTTTTTAGCTTTTGACTCCCTAGAGATTTCGCATTTTGACTTTTATTTAACACAAACTGACCTTTCAACCTTACCAAAAAAAATTTGACTTTTATTTAACACAAACTGACCTTTCAACCTTACCAAAAAAAAAAACACTGACCTTTCAATACAAAAAAAAAAAAATTGGAGGCCACAAAGATTGTGCGAGATAATATTGCCTTGTAGAAGAGTGCACAGGGAAAACCATATAAGCATGGCCACTTAGTGTTGCTTACTCTATAGGACTTATTCCCTAGGAGCTCTACTAACTATACTTATTTTTGGAATTTGGTTCTTTATCTTGAATGGGGAGCCAATGGGGAACAACCTCAATGCCAGGTCTGGAAGTGAAGTTTTTTGTTGAAATATGTTACTAGTGACTGTTCTTATGCACTAATCATTTATCTTTAACTTCCCATTTTTTTACTTTGTTATACAAAAATGTCAAACTGAGCTTTAAAAAATCATTACCTATGCTATTGAATATACGTCAAACTCATTAATTATTTCGTTGCTCTCGTTAGCAGTTTGAGGTAAAAAAATGTCCTTTATTTCATTTGTTATGCAAATAATATTTTTGGAAATGTTTCAAATAATTTGTGAATTTTTTACTTTGTAGAATTTGAGATAAAAAAAATCCAATCGGCGTCCTCACTCTGCGCGTACATTCCGTCAGCAGTTTGAGGTAAATTCCTACGTAGTAATTTTTTTCAATTTGTTGGGTATAGACAGATATTTATTTTTATTATTCATAGATGAATAAAAAAAATTTTACGTTTGTTATAGTATTGTTGCTATTATTATTTACGAATTTACAAAATTATTTAAAAAATCTACGAATTTATAAACAAGAAAGGACTATTTAAAACCAATAAAATAGGAAAATAGGACTATTTATGCACGATCACGCTGCAGGATATTTCGGTGCTGACAGGCCTTCCCATTGATGGACAGGCAGTTGCCGGCCCTACTAATAGGAATTGGGGCGCTCTCTGTAACGAGCTACTGGGTGCTCGTCCAGACAATCTACGTGGCACACAGTTGAGGTTGGCCTGGCTGAAAGAACACTTTGCTCAGATTCCAGACGATGCCGATAAAGTCACCGTGCAGCAACATGCTAGAGCATTCATTCTCCGATTGCTTGGAGAATCTATTTTTGCTGACAAATCATCCTCCGGGATTAGTTTGCTATTTCTTCCATTACTGGAGAACCTTAACAACCCTACCCCGTACAGTTGGGGTTCAACCGCACTTGCATGGCTGTATCGAGAACTATGCAATGCAACTGATCCAGACACAAAGCAGATCGGCGGTGCCCTACATGTTTTGTAGATTTGGGCGTGGGAGCGTTTCAAATGTATCTCTCCATCCCTGAGGAACCGTGATCCTTTTCCAGATAGACCTCTCGGTAGCCGGTATGTAAGTTAATGCTTCTTTAGTTCGAGAGTCATTAAATCTTTCTAGTACGGATACTATAGTAAGATCTCATTTTTCCCTGCAGATGGAGTCGGGCAAGACAGACAACGGAGGTGCCCACACGTACTTTGCTACATTTGCGCTACTTACTTGATAGAATGTCATCTGAAGATGTAAGTAATTATAGCAACAAACGACTTTATTATAATGTTAACTTTTACATTAATTCTTTGTTTAATTTGATATGTTCTATTGCGATAACATATTACTTGGCTACCCTACACCAATGAAATTATGCTGCAATTACCAAATTACTGCCGGCAGGGACAGCATATTTGGACGGCTCGTGTCCTACTCATATGTTACTGGATAGTTGAGTGGCATTATCCAGATCGAGTATTACGACAGTTTTCTATGCATCAGCCAATACTGATAGCTCCTGTCGATCATACGGCCTTACATGATATTGAGTTAAGGCCAGTTGGAAGAGATTGGGTAGCCACGCACAGACAGCTCATCGACATATGGGATGATCGTGCCAGATATATAGTCTAAGAAGCTCATGAAGGGGAGCCACTTCACTTTCATTCAGCATATATGGAGTGGTTCTGTAGACATAGACGGAGATGGATTTCCGTTCCGGGAGCCGGAATGGATTCATCGGTTAGTGCAAACACTTTCAATTTAAATCGTTACTTTTTTTTATTAACATAAGTTATTGACATTTATAAAATTTTGTGATTTTTAATATCATTACCAGAGTAGTGATGGCGTCGAGCGTGCCTTACATATTTTGAACCTCTGTTACACTGTGCCTTACATATTTTGAACCTCTGTTACACTGAACCTCTGTAACACGGACACGCCCAACCTACTGTAGGCTATGCATAGTCTGGGCATGGCATATTTTCGAACTTTGATGATGCGGTTCTATTACAGATTCATGAGCCATCACAACATATGCCTTCGTCGTCCACACGTCCTGCTCCTCCGAATGCTCGTTCTCATCGTTACAACACCAGACCCGCCCATCGACGGAGAGCACCTGATTGCGGAATAGGAGGCCATGTAGGAGGACGACATCATTATGCAATTAAGGTAAATTAAGGTTGAGGATTGTTATCTATCATTATAAACTTTCATGGCTAGATGATTTTTTTCATTTTGAGTATGTAGTATTTTATCATAATGTTATGCATATTTTTATTTAATAACTTACATATTAAATAAATATGTTCGCATGATTTTGGTTCGCATAATTCACATATTTTACCTTCTCTTTCTTCTTTCTTTCTTTGTTCGCAGGATTTTGGTTCTTGACATGCTTTGGTTGCTGAGAATCTAGAAATTGGGATTTTGACATTGGTTCACATGTGGGGTTGGGTAGGTCTCCTGAGCTAGAGAAATATGATGCTATCTTTTGAATTGCTCTGTGTCGATTGCTTCTTTGTTGTGGTCATGAACTACAAAACCGGTTGCTGTTTAGTACTTCAAACTATTTATGGCTCATGGAAATGTTTCTTCTGTGCTGATTTGGTGATGTTGGTGGGGGTGGCACGACGGCGGCCGGGCGCAGGGATTGCGCTGGACATCGCGCGCAGGGGTAAACAGCGCGCGACCGTCACGCGCTGGCGCCATCCGGTCGCGGGTCTCGAGCGCTGAATCTCCCAGCGCGCGAGACCTAAATTCGTAATTACTTTGAAACAGTGACTAAATTTGTAAATATTTTTTTTTAAGTATTAAATTGGGAAAAAAAAAACCCCTCCCTTTTCCCTCCCGAAAGGGACAATGGGTGTCCTACTTGAGGTTTTCCAAGCTAGAATCATGTCGACTATTGAAGCTTCTGCGTTCTTTCCATGAAGAAAAGAACAACGAGGTCACCAGTTCAAAACTTCGGGATCAAACATCTTGAATGTGGGAGTTGCATTGCCCAGTCAAGAACTTGGGATCAAACATCCCTACGGAATCACGAGGAGATTAGGTGACACTGCTACTTTTCTTAATCACTCTTGACTCAATAACCCCGTTGAATAGTATATGCTTCTCGAAATTCCTTCCTGACCTAGATCACACTACTCGTTTCGCTCTCGTATCACCAAGGGAAGCCAGCCTTGGCCCTTGGACCGGCCGTTGGTGGCCAGTGAGGGTCGTTGTTGACCCTCGCCATATAAGACGGAAAAATATCAAAATAAATAAAATATAAGAAAAATTTCCAAAAAATATTTAGTTTTTTTTTAAAAAAATTCACCTATCACTAAAAAAATAAATAATAATAATAATAAAAGCCCACATAAAACAATTTAATGGGAAGTGCACTCATGTGAACAATTTTCACTTGAAGTGGCACTCAAGTGAAAGATTTTCGTCGGGACTCGGAAGTGGCACTTAAGTGAGCGAAAAAAAAAATTATGGCACTCAAGTGAGGCCATACAAAAGTTATGACACTCATAGTATACTTACCCCTTGAAATTATGGATTATCGATTTCAAGGTGGGTCCATTCTCGGTCTAGTTCGCACTAGGTGACTAGAGACCTCAGTGGGGACACATTGGACGGGTGCTCGAAGACAGACTGAGCATAGGTGGTGAAGCGGACGATGGGGAGCATCTAGGACAGATGGTCAGCCTATTTGCCCATCTTTAGTTTGGGTGAAGGGATTAGTGCATTGGAAGTCCCAAAACTTGTCACGAAAGTGCATTTGAGTCTTAAAACTTGCAAAGAGAGCAATTAAGTCCAAAACTTGTCAATCGAGTGCTTGCGAACTTAGTTGATGGAATATGCATACGGGGCTTATTTTATTCTCTATCCTGCATGGCAATGACATGAATAAAACGAAGTTGTTTTGGTCCAGATTCGATTTTTAGTTCAATTAAGTTGAAAAAATAAGGTAAATTAAGGTGCTAACCAAGCGACTGAGGGCTGCAAGCCCTCAACACCACCACCCCCCACCCCACCATCACCGGGAAGGGCAGCCCAGGGTGGGGGATGACTAGCAAGGGTCATTAGGCCTCAACCAATGGCTGATGACTTCGCCAAATGCAGCTGAGGGCCTTCTTGAAGGACTGGGTGAAGGTTGCGGCCTACCTCAGATTGGACCACCAACCCTTGCCTAGGTTTGGCTAAAGGCTGCCAGTGGCGAAGGTCCTCAACCAAACTTGGTGAAGAACCCGGTGATGGTGGGGTGGTTTTTTGTATAAATTTTCTTTTTAAATATGATTTAGATAAAATTTGAATGGATCAAAACGATAAGGTTTTAACCTCGTGTTTCATGTTTTAGTGTCATCGTCACCACGTAAGAGAATATTAAAAAAAAAAAGAAACTTCCATATAAGCGTTTTCCGTCAATCAAGTTGAACGGAGTTAAAGAAAGGACTCAGCTGTACCAATCTGACAAGTTCTATAACTTGATTACACTTTTGTGATAAGTTTTAGAATTTTCAGTGCACTTATCCTTTATTTGAATAATGAAGGAAGAGGGACTGTGCGTGTAATGTCTATCTTTGTTTATGGATGTTAGCATTTATATTTTCTGTAAAACAACGATTCAATTTGGGAATCGGATCAGGAGCTGGTTCTCGGGTAAAACAAGTTCCAACCTTGGAATCAGGAAACAAATTGGACCTGCAGCGGTTCTAGGTTCCCAAAATCGGGAACCAAACCATTTCTCCCTTGAACCGGTCTTGAACTTGTCGATCCAGGTCAGTTCGATTCCTTCTCGATTTAAACCGCTCAAATGACTTAGGAACCTTGAAGTAGGGGCATTGACCCGACAATCCATTAGCCACAGATGGCCACGTTTTAGTTACATTTCATGGTTGACTAACTTGACTTTGCTAGACTTTACTGATTGCATTAGCTCGAGATTTAAAGAAGGGCAATATCTACTCCTCAATGATCTCATCAAACGGATGAGTCGGGTTGGATTTGAGTCGCGTTGGTCCAATCCAAATTGGACCCATTTAACCATATGAACCCAATTTTAGATAGTACAATTTTTGTGACCTATAAGCGACCCACCACGGGCACCAATACTTAGCAATTTTTTTCCTTAAATTGTTATCTTTTTTTTTTTTGGTAAAGAAAAATTTAATGAATTTTTTTTAAAATTGTTACTTTTTTTTTTGGTAAGGAAAAATTTAATGAAATTTTTTTTAGTAAGGTTAAATTGTTATCTTTGAAGAATACTTAATCCAAAAATCGGCTCACCAAGTTGGTGAGGGAGCTCAGGTGCTCGATCCGTCTATGGACCTAGCACTGGCATCGTTGGACTCGGGCATGGGAACCGCGGACCTAGGCCTAACCTCCTGTGCTAGTGACTTGGGCGCGACAGTCTTGTATCCAAGCATGCCGTTGAGGACCTAGGCATGAGCACCAAGGTCTCGAGTCCGACCTTGAGGGACCTAGGCCCAGTCAATGTGGACCTAGGCTGACTACCGAGGGACCAAGCCCGACAATGATGGACTTGGGTTGGGCTCCCAACAATAGGCAAGAGCAAAGGGTTCCGAGCCTAATCTCAAGGGACCCGTGCCGACCTCTATGGACTCGAACTCGACTGCCGAGAAACTGGGATATGCCTCTGTTAATATGCCTTGAATAGTTAATGGCTTAAGTTATGAGCCTTGGGCTAACATTAGGGTTTGAGGGGTAATACTATAAATATTGCTCTTTGCTCATTATGTCTGATAGAGAAGCTTACGTTGCCTCTTTTGTAATCCCTAATTCTCATAGTGGATTTTGCTTCTCCTCTCTCCCGTGATTTTTCCCGCAAGGGTTTCCACGTAAATCTTGATATTCCATTCTTCTCATATGTCTCAATTTCGTTTTAATTTTCGCATTGTCGTAACAGTCTCGTTGTACCCGGAGGTGGGGCAAGTGCCAATGCTTGGGCAAGGGAGAAGAGTGCCCAATCATGGCCACCAGGGACGCGAACACAAGGCCTCAAGGGCCAGGTCCCAACCTCGAGGGACCTAAGCTTGACATTTGTAGAGTCGAGCCCAATCTCTGTGAACTAGGGCTCAGCCTAACTTGAAGCACGAACTAAATGGACCCAAGTCGGTTGCTAGTGACTTGGCCAGTGAGTCAAGTACTAGGCATGACCACCAAGGACCAAGGCCGGCGTTGCGTGGACCTGGACACAGGGATCGGGTCGCGAGTTTGGCCTTGAGAGATTGGGCCCAATCTTTGTGGACCTGGACTGGGCGCAATCTTGATTGATACGGGCAAGGGGTTAGTGTCTTGGGTGCGAGAGCCAGATAGCCATGCATGACCAATGAAGACATCGGCACCGGCACAAGAGGGCATTAATCTTCAATTAAATGGGTTGAAGTTGTGTTCTTTGCAAGCCCCTTAGAAGCCATACTTAAATGGGATTTGATTTGTTAACTCATTTTAACTCATATTTTAAATCGCGGAACCATAAATATGAGTCTAAACATATGGGTTCACGACTCATTTGGCTACCTCTATTAGGTAGTAGGTACGGACTGTATTAGTAATTTGGGCATGGCCCGTGACATCACCTTCTTGTAGCTAGTAAACACCCAAATGCATCCAAAAGACCGCTACACAATTAAGTCCTTATATGAAGAAAATGAGAGTTTCAGTTTGACTATCGCTTGATCGATGCTCTCTCTAATCGATTAAGTCGTGTTTGACCTGATTAGTCGGAATGAGATGTCTAAATTAAAAAAAAAAAAAAACCATAGTTGGTGGGAAATGTTTCTTTTGAAACTTATTCCTTTCTTGACCACTTAATAGCTTGGAAAAATGAGAGCTGACTCGAGCAGATTGCGTTGACGCCAATTGTTCTCCACGGAGTCGTGATCAAGATCGGTATTTGACTACTCCTCTATCCTAGTAACTTCTCGGAAGAACATGAGAATAGATTAAGCATGACATTTGATGTCGTCAACGTGGCGGGATTATTCGAAAACTTCGATCGCAACTAGGTCTTGGGATTGGACGCGACTATCTGAGCTCGACTCGATTTCTCTATCAGGAGCGAGGGAAGCTTGAGTCATGTTTCATGTCGAATTCGGCTCAAACTTTGACGAGTGTTGCGTCAAGCTCGAAGAATCTAGAGCTCACAAGGGTTTCGCTTAAGCCATTACATCTATCTACTATGAGACTCGCATAAGATTTTAATATGCATGCACGAACTTTCAGAATTCAAACCAAACGGCTCTAGAATTGAAATGTCAAGTACCACCCCACGACACTGACAAATCAAATAAGTGCTACTTATTCATCACTTAAATTTTGATCTAGCTTTTATAGATTGTGACATTAAAATTGCTATCGTGCAAATAAATTTTTCAGGTGAAGAACTGCATTTATACTTTAAAAAAAACATATTTATAAAATGGTGACTAAATGGCTTGTAAGTAACCCTTATAAAAGTCTAACTAATGGTGCGTTTGTTTTAAGGAAACTCAAGATTTGAAAAATGTTTGCTTGTATCGCTTATAATAATAAATGAATAGGTATAAATTGTTGTTAGTTGACAACATTTTCCGTTGACTATTTCTTTTTAAGAAATATAAGCAATTATTTTTTTGAAAAAAAAAACAAATCTTGAGCTTTTTGTGGAAAAAAAAAAACGCATCCTAAATAGCCTATAAGTTATGGTTAAATTAATAAGATTATGTAGTGAATCCAGTGCTAATAACGTGTTCCCGACCCAGGTCTGAGACTCCTCTCGTGGAGCTTCTCAAACTTTTCTAAACATGACCAACTTTTCTTCGCCCGGTTTTATTTTGTGGCAAATATAACCTAGGAGTCATGGACACTCTCCGACGGCCACCCTGTACGCATGTCGAGGACCAACACAGGTCAGCGCTTCGGACAATCTATTGACACGCGAGTCCAGCATCCCGACACGCATGGATTGAATTTTAGATATTTTTAATAAATTAGGGATCAAAACATAAATCTACCAAAAATATATAAATTAAGCCATTTACCGAACCACCCCAAAATTAATACACCCAGCCACCCTCAAAAGCCTAATTGTCAATCCCTAATAGAAGAATAAGAAGAAGAAACTCATCGCTGATATATATACATGATCATTTATCTTGTATATATAAAAATATACATTTAATATACAACGTATCCTGATGTATCGAAATTTTCTATTTTTTTTTAGAAATAACGTGTCCGCGTGTCATGTCGTGTCGTGTGTCGGTGTCGGTTCTACTTAGGATATAACAGGGAAAACTACTTACCTTCGACTTTGGGCTATTTAAATGGTTGAGATCATCGATCCATGCTCGACTCGACTCGACTCGAGCCGACTTGAATAAACCTGTACCAAATAGCCATAATTCGAGCTAGGAGAAAATATGGAGTCTACAAGGAAAAAAGTAGGCAAAATGTGGATGCAAGAGTAACATCCTGGCTACTAATGATTAGGGTTTGAAAACCGATGTGTTGGATCCCATGGAAGAGGGGGTTTGGTTTTGTGTTTCTGGAGGATCTATTTGGTGGTAAATTTCGTAGGCAGCCGCTAAACTTAACTAGATTCTGTAATCGAGTCATTGAACTTTCAACTTAACCACTCAATGCCTTGAACTTCTGGTCTTTCTGCGATTGATGCGTTTGGATACAGCATTCCCAAGGGGCTTTGGGTGTCCAAAGCTCCTTGGGCTAAAGTTTTGCTGTTTGGGAAGTTTTTTTGAAAGCACGGTAGGCCAAATATTGGCATTCTAAAGGCTGAAAGCCCAAGGCAGCCTCAAGGCTGCCTTGGGCTTTTAGCTTTCTCGGCATGCAAGTTGCGGAACACTGTTCATACTTTTTATTTTGCCATTATTGACCTTACATATCTTTTATTATTCCAAGTTTGCCCTTCCAATAGAAACCCTACATTTCTTCTGATTCTCTTCTTCGTTGCCTCCTTACCGCCCAACGCTCGCGCTCGCTCTCACTCTCCTCCTCTCAGATGGCAACCCACACCCTCGCGGTGATCCTCCGGAGCTCGTCCAGCGGCCATCAATTCCTTCTCGCGAAGCAGCGGCGGCCTCCGAAATTCGGCGACAAGAGTACGATGCCTACGTCGATTCCGATCTCTGGGACTTGCCCTCTTCTCGGCTGAGCCCCCTCGCTGGACGGCCGGGCGACCTCCTCATTCGCATCGGACGCGCGGCTGCGTGGTCGAAGAAGGTTGGCTTGGGGCGATTCGATGTCGCTGGCTAGCCCGGAGCCGATGATAACTCGCTGCCTTCCCTGAAAGTGAGATGCCGCTCGGAGCAGCTGAACTGCATCGACGCGTCTCCTGCCCGGCAAGGTTTCTTTGTTCTCCTTCGTTCTCTCTCTCTCTCTCGATCGATCGATCGAAATTCCATGTCTGCTACAGGAAAAAAAAAAAAGAAGAAGAAAACTTTGATGGATTCCTTGTGTTATGATTGATTCATTGTTGAAGGGGATGCCGATAATTGAGTTTAATTTGCTTTTGTGGTTCTTGCAGCTGTAGATTCTGAGGGAGTTTGGAGGGTACGAACCACGCTTGCCATTTCATAGTTACCAATCTAAAGTCCATGTGAGGGTCCTTGAATCTTAATCCTATTTCGAGATGGATTTGCATTTAGTTGCTTTGCTGTCACTTTGGGGTCCGAGTTTCGCTTGGTCTGATTAATGTGTTGGACAATTACGTAGTGAACACTGAACAACCTGTGTGTTTTTTTTTTAGCGCTAGCTTTTCAACTCGAAGTGGTTTATTTATTTTGTAAGGAAAAACTGAATGTGGATGCATGTCGATGGAGTAATTCACTGGAAGTCTCAACTTTTGTGTACGAAATGCAATTGTTGGTTGGATCTTGCCATTAATTTTTTCAAAATGGTGCACTGGAATCTCTAGAGTTGGAGATTACCACAGAAAAGAAGCTAGAAAAGTGACAAATAGAAGACTTTATTCCGCTTTTTCAAAAAAAATTAGGACTCGATTGCGATGGGTAGCAATGGGCTTCTTGTATACTTTTCCCCTTGTTGATGTGAAGCTCTAATATGATGCTGTATGTGTTTGAACACTGTTATTCTCTTGAGTTGGAAACTCAACGTGTTTGGGATTTTGCTGGTGATAACTATGTACATCGGCTCATCCAATCCAAAGCTGATGGGAAATTAGTTGAGTTGAATTCCCACTGTATGCACTCTAGAGATGATTGTGGAAGCTATAATTATGCCAATTCTGGACTCAGTGATGCTTTTCTTAAGAGCAAAGTGGATGTTGTAATGATCTCTAAACTCTGGTTCAGTTTATCCTTTTGATGTTTTATTTGTTGTTAATTCATCTTATTTCAACTTTGTTTACAGATTATTAAAGAGTATAACGATTTGCTTGCTACTCAACTTGAGAACCAAAAACTAGTGAGTGTTCGTCAGAAAATTTTTTCTTTTGACAGAATTTATCCACTGGTTTCTGAGTATTGTCTTTTAGCCTCCTGTTGTTTTTTTTTTTTTTTCTTTTACTTGGCTTATATATCCTCGAAAAGCCATGATGATATCGTTTTCATTTCATCCTATTGCAGGTGCATATCACATGACGTGAAAAGGCAAAGGAATGATCTCGATGGTGCTCCAGTTTGGTGCAGGCTTCAATGGTGTGAGGCTGATATTGGGTGGGGGAAGCCAAATATGGGTGAACTTGACGGGTGCAGAGGTTGAACACTGAGGTTTTCATAGAGGCTAGAGATGGTCGCGGAATGGAGGGAAGCTTGACGCTGAACAAATAGGACTGGCATTGTTGAGTCATGACCAAGAACTGTTGGTGCTTGTACCCTTTGTCATGGAATGGTCACCGGAATATTTATGTCAGATTGAGTATCTATAAAAACTTTGGCCGCATGATGTTTGCTTTTGTTGATCAATTTTTGGTTTGTGATCAAGTTGGTGACCCTACTAGTGATCACTGGTTTTCAATTGCGGTTTTATGTAAATTACTCGCGAGACTTCCGGTAGAATTACATGTGCAATCTTTATTTGTGCTTGTTTCGATCGATTCTAGTCGAACTTTTGGTTATTATATACTTATTATAAGAGCGTAGCATATCATCACTTGATTAAAATTTTCATACGGGTTATCAAGAAGTGTTCAACTGTGCTCATCTCTCCCGTCGTTTAGAAATTGAGCGGCCTTTGGCGTCTTAAAAAAAATTGGAAGATTCTAACTAATTTGTTAATAGTTTGACCAAAACAATAAAAATTAATTTGTTGCATTACTTTCAAAATGAAAATATAAAAGTTACGGTTATTGTTTTTTATTTCAATTTTAAACAAGCAAAATTTAAAAAAAAAACTTAAATGGATTACTTTTCACAAATATGTTTACCAAACAACATTTTCTCAAAGTTGCTTTTCAAAGCAACTTTCAATTACAATTTACCAAACAGTTTTTGCATTTCAGCAAACCCTTTTGGGCCAAAGGCCTTTGCCTTTTTTCAATGGCTTTTGGGGAAAGTTAATCCAAACACACCATACTCTGAGAAGATGCTAATGATGTTCAGGACTACAGTGCAAAATAATCAGGAATCTATCCATTTGATAGATAAAAGAATCTTGAGAAAATTTTAGCTGAGATGTTTAAAAGGATGATCTAATGTCTCTGTACATTCAAATTCTTGACTGAATATTCACAAATAACTAGAATATCCTAGCTATGGGGGTGGGGATCACCTGCCTTAAAGGTAGGTGATTTACCCCCATCCCCACCCTTGATATGCTCTCCCCCCCCTATATCAAGGGTGGGGATTCCCCTACCTTGGTTTTTCCAAGGTAGGGGATTCGGGTCCAGCTGCGAGAGCTGTTGACATGGTATCTACATTTTGCTATCTAGCTTCTATGACAGAATAGCGCATATATAACATCAGCCGAAGCCGAACGATCTTGCTGATGAAGTGAGTTACAGTAATCAACATGGGCCTCGGTCCCGGTCCCGGTTCCTGACCCGGCCCCAGTCCTCGGTTCCCGGCCCTGGTCCCGACCTCGGTCCCGATCCCCGGCCCCGATCGCTGACTCCGACCCCAGCCCTAGCCCCGCTCTTGATCCCTGGTCCCGATCGCCGGCCCCGGCCCGAGTTGCCAGCCTCGGCCCCAGGATCGGCCTCAGTCCCATTTTCAAAGAAAGTGAGAGACTCAAATTTGAGAAAATATTTTCACCTTTTTATTTTAGGGAATTCACTTTTCTATTTTAATGAATAAAATCTTTGTTGACTGGAAAGTACTTTTCGTTGATCAAATCATTTTTCGCGAACCAAACAGACGAAAGTCCAAAAAACACTTTCCCTGAAAATACTTTCCCCAAAACAAATGCACCCTAAGGATCAGTGGTGATTCTTAGGTCAGTTTGGACTATTCCAAGTCCTCACCTCACGCGACGGCTGGATTTAAAGCGGTTTCGACCTTTGATACGTTCGTGTGACATGTGCGTAAGTGTACATGCTTTGGTGTCACCACCGATTTTTTAGGAAGGTATATCGTAAAGCTCATCGGGTGTGGGAGGAACCGTACAACTCAAACGGAACTAGAGATTTGGGATCTGTGACTTAATTACACCAATGTCACATCGACGCCCTTTTGGTACCTAAGTTGACGAATTTTCCTAACTTGATTTCATATAAGTTCAATTTTGGATCAAGAAAGTCCTAAAATCTAGGGTTTCATGTAGATGGGAAAAATTAATCCTACCAAAAATCTAGGATTTCATGCAGATGAGAGAAATTAATCCTAACAATCAAAATCAATAAAGGAAGTGCACAAATCAAGGAGTCAATGACGTGCAGATAAAATGCATCAACTGAATGCATGGCTTCTCTAGTATAGCCCTACAGGCTTAGAGAAGGTTCAGTTTAAGTTCGAAAAGAGTTTGGGAAGATTTGAGATAATCTGTCCAAAGGAACAAAATTGTGATTTTTTGGAAAGATTTGGAGTCAAAATATCAAAATAGGATTTGCCAGTTGGAAGGACCAATTTCCTAATTTTTGAGATTTTTTTTGAATTTTTCGATTTTTTCCAAAAAAAAAAAATTAGATTTTTTTATCAATTTTCTAAATTCTTTTGAATTTTTAATCATTTTCTGATTTTTTTTATTATTTTCCAAATTTTTTATTGATTTTATTTTATTTCGAAAAATTATATGGACTAGGTCAACCTGTTCCGCGTCTCTCGGGCGCCCAAATCAAACCGAAAGGGTCCCGGATCGGCCTAAAATGGCGTAGTTTAGGCGCAAGATTTGAATTTTTTATTCAATTTTCTGATTTTTTTTTCCACCATTTTTAAATTGGACGTCCTCGAGTGTGCAACGTGGTCTAATGCCAACCATCAGATCAGAAATTCTATTTTTAATTCCGAAAATTCATTTATTATTCAAAAAATGATTTAGTTTTTGGAAAATCCTAGACTGACACATGGCATGACCACGGCCGTCCGATCTAGGTTTTATTTTTCTATTTTTGAAAAATGATTTTTAAATTTTCCTAAAATTCTATGGAAATGATTTTTTTATTTTTTTGAAAATTCCAAATCTCGCCACATGGTAAAATCGTGGCCGTGGATCCTGGATTTTATTGTTTTGTTCACTTAATTTTCATTAAAAAAAAAGAGATTTATAGCCCTATGTGCTAATGTGGACGCCATGTGGCGAGACATTAGCGTCACATCGCTGTCGTCTAGTCAACGGCCATAGTTAAGAAGACGACTGATGAACTGTCGTCATTTCTCCGACAACGATGGTTGGCGAAATCATTACCTCTGGCCCTGATATTTCTACCATTCGAATCTTAATCGCTTCTCGATTAACATACATAGATTTCAGCTAAAGCTAATGTAATCGAAGCTCCACAATGCAACAATGGCAAATTTTCAATCGAGCACAATCAAGCATATCAAGCCAATCTAAGCAAATAGCAAGCATCTAGGAGGTACACAGTACTTACCTGCAAGTCTGATTGATTCGGTTTAGGCTAGTATGAGCTAGGGAACTCAAAACAGGTTCAGGATATGGTGATGTTCGACTTGAAGTTTTATGCAAGGATCGAGACAAAGCATGTATAGGACAGCAATCGGTGGAGCTTTAGAAGTAAAGCGCACAAGAAATCAGGAAGAACGAACGACTCTGCGAAGATCGGCCATTGACTGGCCTTCGAGAACTCAAGCATGATGTTCACCGTTTTTGAAGTTGTGGCGGCACTGGGAGGAGTTCGACGCGCTCCTTGGATCACGGTGAAGCTCCGAGGTCCGGTGGCGAAGTTCAATTTCGCTCCATGAGCTCTACGAAGCATGTGGAACTTGAGTATCATTTTGTTTGTGATTTAATCAGTAAGAAGCAGTTGGAAGTTCACGTCATTCCAACACACAGGCAACACACAGGCAAACGGCTGATAGCATGACAAAACCTCAATCAATATCCAGGTTTCTCATTATGCACGACAAGCTCAGAGTGACACCGCCACTATTTCTCTTGAGGGGGTGTGATAAAGCAAATCCTCCATGATTTGTGCTGATTTCGTTGATAGAACCAATCTTCCATGATTTGCGCCGATTCCGGTTGATAGAGCAAATCTTCCATGATCTGTGTTGATGTTGTGTATTCTTCCACTTTTGTAAAATCTTATTGTACAAGTGATAAACATAATACAAATCGCCACGCCAATAGTGTGCGCGAACAAATTCACGTTCATGGATACTACTGAAATGACTTAAGCACCTTGAAGCAGAGTCTATCGACACGGCGAACCACTGGTCTGGAGTGGCACTCATTCTGCAACGATCCTGCAGGTACTGATAATATCAGCGATCCGCGCCAATGATACTTGCCTTGCTTTGTAGGCTAGGGAGCGCCGGAATGCAAGAAAATGCTTAGCTAAGCCGGTTCCCCCGTGCAGCTAAATCTGGAGCTATCGTGAAAAGGAAAGGACTGATGAGAAGTTTTTCTATGCTTCGGACGATGAAAATGAGAACTGCCCTCTCAAATCCATGATGAGAAATCTGAATAGGGAGCAAAGTCAGTGGGAAATGGTTCTTCTGAAACTTTTATTGCTTTCTTGATCTGAGTTTCGTATTCGACTGACCAACTAATCAAACGGCGAAACGGAGAATTGGTTTCCTGGTAACTTCGGGGAAGGATCTGAGCATAACATGAGAACGACAGTTGACGCCATCAATGAAGAGATTACATTAGTAATTTGGGGAGGCTAGTACACACTAATTTCACATAAAAGTGTTTAGACAAGCCAGCCTGGATGATGAAATTTGAAAGTGTCCATCTGACTGTCGCTTCATCAACGCATTGAGACGGCTGCATTTGCTTGGTCTTTTAGAGAAATGAAAAAAAAAAAAGATGAAATGGGTATCTCGAAATCGAAATTGTGTTTGGCAAAGTATAATCTAAAAGCACATTGGCAAGCAACTTCTATTTAAATAGCGATGTAAAAATCACACTTGTAAAATGACTTTTGTAATCAAGTTGGGTCGAGGCATAAAGCAGAGCTTTTTCCTAAGCCCATCCGATGTAATCACTTATTAACTTTGAAGCTAACCCATGCTGCAGCCCATTTGTATGAGGGTGGCTCATCGAGCAGCCCAACCCACAAATATAGGAATGTGAATTCATGTCTGCGTATCGTGTTCGTGTCAACTAGTCTTATCGTTTCATGTTGTTATACAAATGGTTCGCCATAATTGCCTGATAGTTTTCATTAAAAATGAGTGAATGTGTCGTCGGGAATGGTCACCCTTGCGCCATCAAGCCTGATAAGGGCTAAGCTGCTCATTTGGAAAAGAAAAAGAGAAATTTAAAGGGCGAGAATGGCACAATTTGATATGTCATTGCTAGCAATTAGCAAGTTAAGTACAAATAGTAAGATAAAGATCTATCACGCATACCCTAGGAAACATAAAGTATAAATTTTCATTTCTCAATAACCTATGTTGATGAGGTCGGTTGGCGATCGAAGTCCTAAAATTTTATTTGAGAAGAAAGGCAAGCTTTTCTTGTCTCGACTAAGTAATCAACAATGGTATTTCGGACGAATGACTTTGATGCTCGTTAACTTTTGAATATGCCTTGAAAATCAAACGATAATTGAGATCCGAGGTGTATTGCAATGGGATAAATTATCATAGGCAAGATCGGATACTTTTTGAGATAAGTAACCTCACACTTTTGAAATATTTAAAAATTAATTTACTATCTAACTTTGGGATAATTCAATATCTACCATACTTATAATATTTTTTTTTCTCATTTAGGACAAGAACAACATGTCTCCATCACTCTGACCCCCAAAAAAAAAAGAGATGTCTCCATCACAAATCTTTTTTTTTTTATTTTTTTTCATTGTCTACATCAAAAATAGACAAACCAAATAAAACGTGGAACTTTTGTCCCTGGATGCAATGCAAAATGCTTGAGTAACTTCCGAATTGATGTACGATCCATCCATCATCCCATCACTCCCATTCTCCCAACACGTGGCTGCTCCAAACCGGGCCACCCGGCTGGCTTCCACGAGCCGACTCTGACCCCGGGACCCGCGGCTTGACGCGGTGGTGGTGTCATGGTACACGTGTCGCAGCGTTTGTGGTCAGTAGTGGGCCCGGCATCACGTGGGCCCCCTAAGGGCACAAATCCCCAACCAACCAACCAAAGGGACTCACCTGCATCAGCTTCTGTGGTTTTCAGGTGGAAAATTTAGTGGTCCACGTCAGCACGAGAATACAGGACAAAACTTGATTGTGAAGTTATCTGCTGTTTTGAACACAAAAAAGAAAAAGGAAGAAGTTATCTGCTATTCTCCTTTTTGACTCGAATGCAAAAAGGCGCGCCTAACATTGCCAACCTTAAAATGCACTTTCTTTTTTTCTTTAATTTATCACTGGCAAAGAAAATATTTCAAGAAGATAATTAATTATATTATGCGCGTCAGCATTCGACAAAATCATCTCGAATATTATCTGTAATTGAGTAAAAAACATAAAAAAAAAATTGGGTCGTGATAATCACATTCACATGTGATACCGATGACGTTTATTGAAGTTTAAATGAAAAAGTTCACGTGCAAATATAATAGGAGTTCTCAAAAGGAACATGTGGCATTTTTCTTAGCACCGTCTGCGAGGAATGATACTCTATAGCCGATAATGGACATAATAGAACCTCTTCTCATGGTTTGAATCTCCATCGATGGCTTCACGCCCTTCAACTTATACAAGAAGTTGATAGTCTTAGACGTATTTGTTTCGAATTATTTCTAAGCATAGAGTTGCTGGTGGACTTTTTTCTGTTGAAATTCAAAATATTGTTTGCATTTACAATCTTTATGAAATCTATTGCCTATTATTCTTTCATTGCCAGATATATGAAATCCTAGGAGAAACCTGACAAATTATGCAAACATTTTCCTTGATTTTTTTTTTGGGTCAAACCCTGGTTTTTCAGTGCATAAAAAAATTATTCAAATTTTTAAAAAGATGTATGTACAAAGCACTTTTCTTGATTTTGAACCGATAATTCTACCGCTCCACCAAACAAGCATCACACACACACACATATGTATTGAGATATTAATCGAGCGTAAAGCTACGTAAATTCGCGAATACCTAACATATATAACACAACAAAGAAGATCTATCAGAAAATCACATGAATTCTTATTTTATAATTTACCGGATATCTCGCGGGAAAAGTGTCAAGAAGTCTATTTTCCCTCTCTTTGGTTTGATGTTCTTGCATGGAACTTAGGCGCGCAAGTTAGGATGTGCTTGTCAAAACCACAAAAAAAAGGGGGTTAGGATGTGCTTTTAGTTAATGATTAGTGACGCCACTCCATCATATATTATAATATTTGCACGCATTTAGATGGTGTTTTTTTTAGGGGGGGGGGGGGGGGGGGGGGACATAATGGACTAAAGGACAAAAAAGAGTTTTGTTTAAGGTTCTACGCCTAATGAACTACTATAAACGTATATAACGCGCGGGATTTTACACGGACGATTGCAACCATACCCGAATAATTTAAATAATTCCAAGTATGTAACCTTTAATTATATTCAATAACTCATGCAGTACTAAATTCTGTAATTTCACACGAAATCAACACTTAACCTCACAATGAGCTACCCAATCGCCCCACGAGATTTATATAGTGTCAACGCTCTCGAATTATTTCGAGATGTGATCTCGCGAAAAAAGTTTCCTCGGGCAAATATTTTTCATAAAAAAAAAAAAAAACTTAGCTTTTGAAACATGCTGGAATTAGGAAATTTCCTATTTTGCATCGATTTCTCTTTGGGGGGATATATTTTGCTGCAGGAGACGTTGCATGGCGACGTGATCGTGCAACGGAGCAAAGGGAAATCATCTCGTCGAGAATAGATTGGTTCGTAAAATTTCATCGTTCTGGAGGGCAATTCAGACAAATCCCCTCATAAACCCCCCTGAAACTTCTCGTCACTACCCCCCTCTGCTCGCAACTACAAACTCTTACTCCTCTCTCTCTCTTGCCACCACCCAAGACACTTTCCTTCTCTCTCTCTCTCTCTCTCTCTCTCTCTCCATGAAAGAACCTCCGTCTCTCTCTCGCCTCCGGAAGAAACCCTCCGCCGCCGCCGCCACCGCCGTCCCGTCAAGAAATCTCAAGCTCGTGTGCAGCTTCAATGGCGCCCTCCAACCCCGCCCGCCCTCCGGCAACCTCCGCTACGTCGGGGGCGAGACCCGCATCGTCTCCGTCGATCGCAACGTCTCCTTCTCCCGGCTCTTGTCCAAGATCGCCGATCTTTGCCCCCGCATTCCCTCTGGCTTCTCCCTCAAGTACCAGCTCCCCGACGCCGGGGGCGTCGCGCCCCTGGTCTCCGTCGCCTCCGACGACGACGTCAGGTGCATGATCGAGGCACACGACAAGCTCGAGGCGCACGGTAAGTACGCGAGGCTCTGGGTCTTTGTTTTTAGCGACGGTAGTGATGGTAGAGGTCGTGAAGACGGTGGGCTCGGGAAGGATCGCGATGCGCGCTGGGATGTGTATGGAGAGAATGAGTTTTCGGTGAGGAGAGGGTTGGAGGGTTTCAGTAGTTGTGGATTCGAGGGCCAAAAAGATCAGGAGGGCCGATTTCGCGGCAGTTGGGTTGGTTGCGCGGTTGTTAAGAATCCAGTGACTGGCGTTGGGGGGACGGGAGTTCGTGATGATCCTGTTAGGAATATGGGGTGGAACGAGCCAATTCTCGTGAAACAAATAGCAATTTACAATAATGTTCGAGATGTTTCAGAAACAAAGATGGAATTTTCTGCTCGCGGGGATCGTGCAAAGTACCATCAGCCACATGTTGATTTGGCTTCTGGAAACCGAGCTGCAATGGACATGTTAGACCGTATAAAAGTGGGCACGCATTGTCCGGGGAGTGAGAGTCGTTATAATGTTGTTCAATTTCAAATAGCACGCCCACGCCCTCTAACTCCAAGAAACGGGAATCTTCCGGTGCAAACGTATCTACCTGCAAGGATTTTGTCACGGAAATACAGCCATGAGTTGGGGATCTGCAAAGGATGCTCGAGTCACTCTATCACAGTACCTCAGGATCCAACACAACGGGGCAATCCCACAGTGGTCTTGAAGGGTGATGGTGTTGATGCTCCGAAAAACTTGAGAAGGATCGAGGCCGGCTTGCACAGTCATTTGAACAGGGAAAACATTGTACCATCACCTTTCACCAATCCACTCGCCGGAAGAAGTAATGCTCAAGAGCCTTCAGCCATGGCTGGCAGGGCACTGGGAGTGATGCAGAGCAGTAATCGCAGCCACAGATCTGGTGCATCTGATGCAAGATATCAGAGGGTTCATCCATATCATCTCCGAAATCATCGCTACGATCCAGCTGAGATGGAGAGCCACCTAGCCATTAAAGCTGAACGGAGGCTCTCACTTGGAAAGAGTTATCCTGGTCTCAGGCCTCTTTCTAATATGTCAAACCAGGAGCAGTTAATGAGAACAGATCAGGCAGGGCACAAGGCATGGACTGGATTTTATAACTGTTTGTCGAATGGTAGTGTGAGTTTGATGAACTGCTATTCGAATTGTGAAAATTCTTGCATTTATGCTCAAGGTGATTATCCGACCTTACTATGTGCAAATGCAAAGTTTATAGAATGCAATCCAGCTTGTCGGGGCATCTCTGCAGGTGTGGATGGGAAACCAGCAGTGCATCATGATTCCATTTGTCCATCAACATGCCTACAGGTGATAAATGCTCAAGAAGATGTCAAATCCGCATTAAATGAGTATAAGAACACCGTAATACATCAAACCTCCCCTGAAAATATCCTTAATAGGTCAAGATGCGATTCTAACATATACAAGAAACCACTTCCTATGGATCTTTTGGAGAATTCCGATCTATGTCTCTTACCAAGCAACAGCAAATGTAGTGACAGCACAGACATGAGATGCAATGGCAAGTTTCCCAGTAGATCAATGGGGATTAGCTTGTCAAGCTATAATAGTAACATTTCATCATCAGTTGATCTGTCGTTACATAACCTCTCATTGTCACCACATAACCTCTCATTATCGTCATCCAAAGAATTGGAACTATCCGCACATTCTTCTCATGCAACTAGTGGCATTTCTAATGCTTTGACCAAGCCACAAACCAAGTCTATGGATCTGATGGAGTTTAGCACGGGTCCACAACTTGACGAATCAAATGGAGTTCAATCTGATTTGTCGTCAGAGGCTGTCCTTACGGTGGAAAAAAATCATGTGTGTGAAGGTAATCTGGAGGAACTTTCATCAGGCTTAAGCATTGATGGCAAGGTAATACTCGACGATACTTTCCCATTTGCTCAAGGAATTAGCGAGTGAGAGTTTCTTTAGCATATGATATTTTCCATTGACTTAATTCACCATGAGCCTTTCCTTTGACAGGACGAGTTTAAAGGAAGTCCCAAGTCCTCTAAGGCAATCGGTGCCATCTCAACGGACTTGACTGCATTTTATGCACACCTTGCTTCTCAAGGGCTGCAGGTAATTTTTCAATGCTGCTTTGGTGCCTTCCCTTCCAATGTCAGGAGGATTAAAGGTTTCCATTTTCTCTGCAGACTATTAAAACTACAGATATAGAATGTATAAAAGAACTTGGATCAGGTACATATGGAACTGTATACCATGGGAAATGGAAGGGATCAGATGTTGCGATTAAGAGGCTAAAATCTTGTTGCTTCACAGACGGTGCTGCTCGGGAAGATCGTCTGGTAATTTCTCCCAGTTGCGACATTCAAATGTCACACCCTAAATGTTTGGTTACTTGGTAGAATTGCAGATTCAGTGTAGTTACCAAACTTTTTATCGTCCACCTAACCTAACAGTTAGAGAATTCCATGTGTGGTTTCCTTTTTATTTCAACTGTCTGCTCTGTCATAATGAGATCGCCTAACTGATGTCTTGTCAAAATATCTGCTTTTCGTATGAAATGGGGCCTAAGTCCTACAGAATGTACTCTTGTTTCCCAATGATTAACTAAATGCTTATTTTGAGGTACTACTGACGAAAAGAATGCTCATTTGAGGTAGGACAACTATTTGATTGAATTCTTTTCCATGATCATTAGACTCCATTGAAGTGGTTCTTTCCTGGCTGCTACCCTTACTGTTATTGTCTCTCGTTTATAACTTTTGCAACTTCAGTCATTATTGCACCCTTGCTTGCTTAAGTATGGAAACACATCAGTTGTATCAGCTTATAAAGCAACACAGAAAGGCACGAAGACAGTATAGGTTATATGAATCACTTTTGCATGTCAGGATAGTACACAGTTCAACACGCATAACTCAAGATTGACCTGTGTAACCTGTTTGACTTTGTGAGTCATGGAGTGTATCCTAGTCAATGATCTAAAACTTGATTTAATTGAGTCCATTTTTTAGGTATTTACTTTTTACTGGCAAGAGATCATAGATGTGTTATAGTGCATCCATAATTGTGCTTCAACTTTCTGTTGTAATTTTAAATTTCTATCTAGGTACCTTGCAATTCCTGCAAGTTGTCAAAATGTGATGTAGAACCTGTAATTTGTTTTCATTTGTAAATGCTTCAGGATGCTCTATATATCCCCATTCTTTGCTGTCGATAAGATACATTTCATTTATTGTTCATCATCTTTTCCACCCAATCTGCAGCAGCATTCAAACCTCTTCCTATACTGGAGAACAACGTTTCGTAGCCTCTTAGCTAAATCAACACACGTTAGAAAGGTTGGATACACTTCTCATGCAAAGCACGTGTACCTTTTTCCATTTGCATTCTGGGCATCTGCTTGCCCCAGTGCTCATCCTCCTCTATCATCAGGCTACTATTAGCTGTCCCTTCACATTGAGTGCATATTATTCACAGAGCATATCTACATTTAAGACTCTGTCCCAAAAGTTAATTGATGTTATATGGGTGTTGTTCTGGTTGCAGTGATCCAACCTTCTTGTCTGAAAGCTTTTTCCCTACCCCATTCCTTTCCTCGCCACTGGGGCAACCTCTTTAGTAGACAGATTAGTTAACTCACGCTGTTCTTATTTTATAATCATTCTGATTCAGCTTCATGGTCTGAAATGATAAATGAACTTATACGTGGAAAACAACAGGCTATTAGATGAAAATATCTTCTCTAATTTGTCAATGTCATTATCATAATGTCCAGGTTGCTGACTTTTGGAAGGAAGCTCACTTGCTGGGCCAGCTTCACCATCCAAATATAGTGGCGTTTTATGGAGTAGTTTCAGATGGGCCGGTAACAAGTTTGGCAACTGTAACAGAGTATATGGTCAATGGCTCCCTCAAACAAGCCTTGCGAAAGAAAGACAGGTATACATTTGTATGAATTGTAGACATGGAACTTAATATCATAAGCAGATAAACCAATAAGTTAGTCAATCATTTGAAGTTGGAAACTACCTTGTGCTTTCTTGGATTCCCATATAATCAATATTAAAACCAGTTGGTGTGGTTTAGTTGACTTAACACCCTGGAATTTTGAACTTTGTGAATCATTACCAAGATCATAAGGGTTTTAAGTATTGTTGCAGGGAGCATATGCCTACTGAATACTGACTAAAATAAAGAAGTCGGTCCAACTATGCTCATTAAGAGAGATGAAACAAAATATGTGATTAAGAACGTTGGCAGGAAAGGAAAAAGCAACTCACCTCCCTGCAAGGTCTTCAGTCTGAAATTCAGAAATTGAAGTAGTAGACATATTCTGTAAAGTGATATGAGCTGTGGCTAGTTGTACCTCAGAAATCTCCTCAACTTAAAGCCAATTGTGAAATATCAATGTTCACATGACCATTTCATATTTGTTGTGTGGACAAAGTCCTATTTAGCCGGTTATGGAATTTAATACTTAAGGCCAAAATTATGCTTGATTATATTTCTACTGGATAACAGGACAATTGATCGTCGGAAGAGGCTGATTATAGCAATGGATGCAGCCTTCGGAATGGAATACTTACACGAGAAGAATATTGTTCACTTCGATTTGAAATCTCATAATTTCCTCGTGAACATGAGGGACCCACAGAGACCAGTCTGTAAGGTGATTAATCAATGACCTTAGATGTCCTGCCTTTCATAATGCGATCGAATTGTAGATTCCCTCTTTTTAAGTGCGTGAGCCTTTATTTGCAAATCCTCCATTGTATTTGAGTAATGTGTAACTGTGAGTGTGAACCTTCCGCAGATTGGTGATCTTGGCTTATCAAAAATCAAGCAGAAAACACTCGTCTCTGGTGGAGTACGAGGGACAATACCATGGATGGCTCCTGAACTTTTCAACAATAAGAATAACATGGTGACGGAGAAGGTATCTTTACTAATTGGACTATATTACAATTTACAACTCCAATGCCGACAATTTCCTTGCCCCATACATAACATTGTAATTTTTGGAAATTGTACTGACAATGTAGGTTGATGTCTACTCATTCGGAATAGTCATGTGGGAACTTTTGACTGGGGAAGAACCCTATGCAAACTTGCGTTCAGAGGATATAATAGGTATGATCCCAGACTAAGAATTCTGATCTGTTATAAATCATGTGTTGTACTTTTACATCTTCAAAAGTGCACCTAAACATTAGTTCCAGAATGCCACTTGTTTTGTTTGGTCTTCTAGGCTTTTTAAATATTTTTTAGCAAAACTGAGACAGCAACTTTTTCTTGTTGGCACTCTCTATTCTTTGCACTTCCTCATGTTGAATCGATATCATGCTAAAGCTTGTGTTGCAGAATTGGAGACTGAATGCTCTGTGAATTTCGCTTTATTTTCGCTAACTTGGTTTTTCTAAGTTCCCTTCTTGTATGTTTCTTAAGGGTATTGAATCAGAGTAAGCATTGTCAAAGGAAAGCCTTTTCTGACTTTGTTTCTCTCCTAATGATGATTCAGCCAGTATCATCAAGGGAACTCTGCGACCTGAAATCCCAGGTTGGTGTGACCCAGCATGGAGATCGCTAATGGAGAGATGTTGGTCCACGGATGTGAACTCAAGGCCCCCCTTCTCAGACATTGCGAAGGAGCTAAGAGCCATGTCAGCTGCAATGAACATAAAATGATGATATATATAGGTCTTCCAGTTCTGTTGTAACTAAGTAACCTTAGGAACACCGAGAACAGGGCATGTTGGGACGTTGAGTTAGTTTTTGCCGTCCACTGTCTTAGAGGTACTGTTATGAAAATAGAGACCCTTGTTAGGATCCGTCGACAACGGCATATTAATTTTTGCAGTCACCGCTGTGATGCGATGATCCATGCTTCAGGAGCCATATGTTGTGAGATGAACATGTGCAGGACCTTCGAGTCGAACTGTTATTTTTCTTGCTGAAATTGCAATTGACGAGTATTGACTCAAATCATTTTTATCATCTTCACTCAACTGATTTAAAAGTTTTGTACTTTTGACGTTGAATTTCGAGGACATTTTCATAAAGATATGTGATTGAATGTTATGGATCCATGGAGCAATTGAAAACAAAATGTAGGTCTTGATTCTACAGCTATGGATCCAAAATAACAGATTTTTTTTTCTTTTGTCAGTCGATTTGTGGAGTTGTAAGTCTAAAAAATTGTTGGCAAAATTTTGTTGATGTTGTTTACCAAATGACCAACTCTCGTCGCAAGTTTACAAATTACCACTTTTTTTGTCTTTCTCATCAGTGTCTTAATTTATTTATTTATTTTGGTTGAAAAATTCCTTTATTGAGATCAACCAAAACAAAGTTGAAGATCCCAACAGTTTGGCTTCGTTATGATTGTGTGTGTCTTAAATTTAAAAAGGTTGCTAAGTTAAAGTTTGAAGTGCTCAATAAGTCTTGCACAATAAAAGTTGGTAAGTCACATAAAAATTTCTAATTTACAAGTTATAAGAAAGGAATTCATAATATTGCCTAGAAAAAAACATCATCAGTCATTCATCTTGGGGTTAATACTACGAAAACTCCAAAGATGGTATATCTATAATAAAGTTATCTCAAACTAATTTTTTTTACCAGAAAACCTCAAACTAGTACATCTATGATAAATTTACTCCAAACTTAAATCTTGGCTACCAAATAAATTTTGTACGTCTGCAAAAAATTTACCTTCCATTAGTTTCCGTAAATTTGAGTTAATACCACAAAAAATCCCAAACCGATACACTTACGACAAATTGAGAGTAAAAACCGTAGGTATGCCTGTCAACTGTCATCTAACTTAGCAATTTGGCAAATAAAATTTAACAGAAATTAATAAAGGGTGAACTTGTCCCATGTATACAGTTTGGAATTTTTTTTATGGTATTGACCCTTCTTTTTAACAACACTAGCTTGATATTTACCGACAATTCAAATTTACCGGTGCGAAGTAGATATCCTACTTTTTGGACCAAGATAAGTAGAAGTCTACCTATTTCAAAGATCAGTTTTTGCACAAAAAAAAAAAAAGATGTGGGTATGCATAGTAACAAATGAAACGGGCGAATGTTGACAATTTTTTGTGTTTTTTTTTTTTGTTAGGGCCGGTAGGAGGTTGCCAAGCGAGGGCAGCAATCCTCGTCGGGACTGGCGAGGGCTCGCGGCCTCCACCGGCCATCAGGTTGAGGGTCGCAAGCCCTCACCAGTGACCGATAAGGGCTCGCAAAATCTCACCCAGTGGTCTATGGCCGGCGGCCTTCTAATGGCCCTAACCCAAAAAAAGAAAAGAAAAAGACAGAAAAAATTATTTAAAAAATAATCACAAATATTTAAATTTTTAATATATTGAAGATATTGTTAAAAATTACCCACATTTGCATCTGCCGGAAAAATAGATTGAATTGGCACAATTGCAAAAGGTTTAGGACTCAATTTCCAAAAAAAAAAAATAAGATTGGATTTGACACGATTGTAATAGGCTTATAATTTTTTCGATAATTTTTCATTAATAATTAAACAAGATCCGAGAACATGGAATTTATATATTTAATAATTTTTATGGTAGCAAAAATAAAATAAATTATACGTTGGTTGACCAGTCTTAAAATTCGATAAATTACTAAAAAAATTCTTAAATATATTATATTAGTGTAAATTTAATCATAAAATAATTTGATCAATTTAGTCCTATACCTTTTCACAATTCGTCAATTCAATCCTAAATATTTCAATTGAGCCAATTTACTCCTGAACATTTTGACGATTTATCGATTTAGTCATTCCGGCCAATTTTGGCTAAAAACAACTGGCGTGGCAATCTAGTCAGCACCGACTATCTATATGGCACGATCGGCACTAACATGAATAACTTTTATAAATTTATTTATTTTTTCTTTTCTTTATTTTTAACCTTAGGTCGTCCATTCTCGCCTGGTCTGGGCGAGGGCGTCGCACCCTTCACTGGCCTCGGGCGACGGCCTCCACGCCCTCCTTGGCCATAGGCAAGGGCATTAGGCACTTGCCCTGATCTATGCAAGGGCCGCACAATCTAGCCGGCCTAGGGTTTGTGGAAAAAGAAAAGAAAAGAAAAGAAGAAGAAAATAATAATAAGTAAAAAAACTAAAGGAATTTAAAAAATTATTGCCGTCACGCTTGTTGTGCCACGTTGGACGGTTGGCTCTGACTAGATCATCACGTTATAATTTTAAGACTGAATTGACAAATCGTCAAAAAGGTTTAGGACTAAATTGACAAATCGTCAAAATGTTCAGAACTAAATTGACACATCGTCAAAGTTTTAGTATTAAATTGACACAATTAAAATGTTTAGAATTGAATTGACAGAAGTACAATCACCACGATTGCATTTGTGCCAATTCAGACCAAATGAAATTTGTCAACATTCTAATATGCAACTTTATAAGTATCATATTTCTCTCTACTCCAATGGATTTTGTCAGCATTTATCCATTTCATTTGATTATATGCACTCCAACATCTTTTGAGCAAAAACGTGATCTTTGAAATAGGCATACTTCTTCGACCAAAAAAGATATAGGCATACTTCCACTTATCTGGGTCCAAAAAGTACGGATATCTAATTAGCACAGGTAAATTTGAATTGTTGGTAAATATCAAACTACTTTTTTTTTCCAGGTAATTTGTCGTTGACATTCTAACATTAATTAATTTCTTACAACTTGTGAATTAGAAATTTTCATGTGACTTACCAACTTTTTTATTTTGCAAGACGTATTGAACACTTCAAATTTACTAACTTTAGGCCACGTTTGGTTCAGTGGTGAATGAGCTTTGGCGCTCTAAAATTCTTGGGACGAATACAAATTGCGTTTGGTTCATTTTTTACTCAACTTTAGGGAAATGCAACTGTATCTCCAAAGGCATCTAAAAGGCATTAGTCCAAAGTAGCTGCAGAGGTACTTTAGAATGTTGCATTTCTGAAATGCGAATAGACTTTTTTTTTCCTTTCAATTTTACCTTCGCTATACTTTCTTAATTACAAAAATTTCTTTGGAAACCCTAATTCCGGCGAAGCCCTCAACCATCGATGGGCGGTTGGCGAACAACCGCCAACCTCACTTGAGGTGGGCAGCTAGGGTCGCGTGACCTAGGCCACCTTGCTGAGGTCCGGCAACCTCAGGTGAGGCTAGTGGCGGCTCATCGATCACTTGTCGGAGGCCCAATTGCTGTCAGTCCTTCGCCAGTTTTGATTTTTTTTTTCTTTTAAATAAAAATAAAAAATGTTTTGCAAAGTGTGATCTTTTCAAACACCATTTTAACCAAAGCTGTATCCAAATGTATTTTGAAATAAATTTCACCAAACACTATTTGCATTTTGAAAAACTCATTTAGCCCAAATGTCTTTTCATTTTCCCAAATATATTCTTCCAAAGATTAGCCAAGCATGCCCTTAGCAACTTTTTGAATTTAAGACACTGCATGTCTTTAAGGGCGCGATGGTAACACTTTGGGAAATAAATTTCTACTCCAGAAGTGCTTCTGAAGCATAGATATGTTTGATAATGCAACTTATGAAGCAGAAATCTATTTGGTTACATAACATTACATTTCTACTTCTGAAATTATTTTTAAGCCAATTTCAGAAGTTAAAAAAAGTTACTTCTCTTTCAGGTGTATAAATCTTTCAATATCAATATCTCTCTTATTTCAACCTCTTTTAATTTTCATCTCACCCCTAATCCCACCTCCACCGTCATCAGTCATTACTGCCAAACGTCACATCCCGTCGCCCACCACCGACCTCCACTGGCCGCCGCCACTCAACTTCCATTGACCGCTGCTAGCTACCCCCACGACATAATTGGTCATCGCTGCCCACAGCCCACAGTCACCGCCCGCCTTCGCCAAGTTGATGTCTATGGCCACCGGAGTAAAAAATAAATAATAACTTCTTATTTATAAATATTAAAATAATTTTTAGTAAAAAAATATTTTTAAAGAAATTTGTAAAAAAATTTCGACCGCCGAAAATAATTTTTCGTAGAAGATTTTGTGTTAATAATATTTCACAAGTATAAATTTTTAACTATTACTAGGCGAATTTCTATTCCATAAGCATAGATTTTATTTGATTAAAAATAAATTTCTGAAGCAAAAGTATAAAATTTACTTCTACTTTAGAAGTTGATTTCTAATAAGCGAAAAACGTTTGATAACATGACAAAATTTCTGCTTCTAGGATAGAAATTCGTTCGGTAACGATTAAAAATTTCTATGTCTAAAATATTATTAACACAAAATATTCTTCAAAAAATTATTTTCGACGACCAATAAAATTTTACTTCATTTTTATTTTTTAAAAATTTTTTACTTCATTTTTAAATTTTTATTAAAAATAGTACTTACTTTTTAAAATTAAAAAAATTAGTATTTACTCCGACGATCGGAGACGACGACCCTATGGAAGTTGTGGGCGATGGTCAGCGATGGCCGGGAGGAGGGGGCGACAGCGGCGGCATGGTTGGGAGAGAAAAGCATTGAAAATAAAAATAAGCCGAAATGAGAAAGATATTAATGAGATATTTCTATTTTTGAAAGAGAAGTAACTTTTTTTTTTTAACTTTTGAAATTGGCTAAAAAACAACTAAAAAAAGTAGAAATTTGCTTCAAAAGTAGAAATGTAATGTTACGTAACCAAAGGTATTTCTATTTCAGAAGTTGTATTACTAAACGGATTTCTTCTTCCGAAGTACTTTTGGAACATAAATTCATTTCCTAAAGTGTTACTATGCGCGTTCTAAGACACTGAACATAATGATGATATGAGCATGCCACTACGACAGAAGTTCCGTTTAGCCCATTGGTTTATTTGGCTAATCATTACCGGCTTTGCAAACGAGAAAGATGCCGAACAGGGTGTCCACTTGTGCCCACTTTTATCCATGTGCTCAATCTCTACGACATAGGTTTTACAGTTTAATAACAGATGTGGTCCATAGGTTTTTTTTTTTTTTTTGCAAGGAATGATGTGGTCCATAGGTTTGATCGGTTTTAACTTCATGTACGGCTGAGATAAGTTTATTCGATAAATCGAATTAGTTCTCTCATGGCAGTTGAAGGAAGTTAGGATTTCTTTTTGTGCCGAAAGAACAAATTCCCTCAAATGGAAATGAATGAAAACGTCGACGGGATTCCGCAGATATGTTCATACGACAAATTCCATCTAAATGATAATTGAAAGATTGTACACGAAACAAACTTATCCCGTGAAAGCAGGATGTCCAAAATTGAGTTGGTTGAAAAGTAAGAGGACTAAAGGAAAATTTCACACAAATAAGGAGCTGAAAGCAATCTCTTCGTTATAGACAAGAAATAGTTAGTGACTAATCATGTCTTGATTAGAGTTAATCCTCCTACGCTGCCCAATTATTACTACTTGTCTACTACCCCTTGTAATTGTATGTTTCATTCCTCTTCAACCGGAAGGTCAAACTGTCGGAGACAGGGAGAGCCACCCACCCGTGTTTCTGTATACGACTCCTCCCTCATCATATTCGGTTTTATTCCCTTTCTGCTTAAGATTCTTCTTCTCTTTTGTTCCTTCAAGAATCCAAAACCTCTCCCTCTCTCGGCGGCCGGAAGAGAGATCTTGGAGGCTGTGAATCTTTGTTTCTTTCCTTCCTTTTTGGTTAACGGATCAAATAACACCCATCTAGGGTTCTTGGTTTTTGTGGGTGCCTTTTGAATTTGATAAGAGGAAATCCCGAGAGACAAAATGGGAGCGGAGACCACGTCCGGATCGGGCTCGGAATGTGAGACGCAGGTGGTGTTGAATGTCTACGATCTCACGCCCATTAACAATTACACCTGCTGGTTCGGCTTCGGCATCTTCCATTCGGGAATTGAAGGTGAGTTTGCTTGAGCTGATGGCTTTCTTGCTTTTTAAGTTCGAGTTGTTTGTTTTGCCTTCGTTGGGTTGTTTTTGTGATCTGGGTGTTTGTGATTTTGCGGGCATTAGCTCTGTGGAGTTGAAAGCTCGGTTTTTGTTGTTGATGAAAGTGCCACGGGGGTTGCATTTGTGCTCTCTATTGATATGAGTTTCAAAGTTGGGAGAGATTTGGTGTGATGTTCGCTGATATGATCTGATGCTGACTGAAAATGCGGTGTGTAAATACTCATGATGAAGTTGGATGTTCCTTAATTCCTAGACTTGTGTACATCGTGAACTACTGAATGCAACTGAATTTGGTTGCTTGAGGAATGCTTGTTGATTGTTCACTCAGAGTTCGTTCCTTGTGACCTTGTGGTTGGACGTCGGACAAATTAACCTCAAGGTCAAAAGGTCAAGGCACGGTGAGATGGAGAAGACTGTCGAAAGTTATGACCTTATCGTCTCTGGTTAACGTGTATGTCATTGAGTGGTTCGGTTTCTTTTGCAATTTCTTGGAGATGATCCTAGAGGACTTTACTCTCTGTTAATGAGACATATGCAAATAGCCAATAGTAGGTCATCAGGTGTTACTATGCAACTTGCGCTGTTTAATGGGCCACATTGTTCGTATCAATTGAATGCTGAAACCACTGCAGATGTACTTATTAATCGTTAAGCTGATTCAAGAAGTCTCTTACAGAAGTTCTCTTCTATTTCCCTTTTCTGTTCCTAAATACTTATTTCTTCATTTGTCATGATAACCTGAAACACCCAACTGATTATGCGTGAACAGTTCATGGCAAAGAGTATGGGTTTGGTGCCCATGACTTCCCAGTTAGTGGGGTTTTTGAAGTGGAACCAAGGAGCTGCCCGGGATTCTTATATAGGTCTTCCATATCGTTGGGACGCATTAACATGTCTCCCTCAGAATTTCGAACATTTATTGAGAATATGGCATCCGAATACCACGGAGATACGTATCACCTCATCTCCAAGAACTGTAATCATTTCACAGACAATGTCTCATTCAGATTGACGGGCAGACGGATCCCTGGGTGGGTAAATAGGCTTGCTCGGTTAGGTAAGTTCATGAAATTTCTTTTGTATACGTCTTCTCAATCTTTTCAGCTTGTTTGTTTTTGTTTCCCGTCGTAATCACCTTCATGCAAGATTGAAATATAAGTTGACTTGACCTTTTATAAGATGGGCAAGTCAGAAAAATGAAGTGAAGCTTGATTGCTTAAGTCCATTTCCTCTCCATGTTAAGTGAAATGAAATTTACGAATATATGGTTATCTTGATGTCAGTGTAAACACGCTAGCTATATCTATTGCACAGGGGTAGACATATTTTTTACATGCTAATTCTTCTAGCTTTCTCTATGACTATTCAGGACAAAGAGCTAACGTGATTTATAGTTGTTAGCATTTTGTGCATCTTATCGTGTATTTTAGTGGCATATCCAATATGTGAAATGACATGTATGGAAAAACTTAGATGTATTGATGGGTATAGCCTTAAATGTATGAAGTTTTCTTTTGCTACCATTATTCATATATGGAACCACTCTAGAAACTGTCGTATTTCCTAAATGGAACCACTGTAAAGTGTTGATGATCACCGCCTTGCATTATATCTGCAGGCGCTCTATGCAGTTGTCTGCTTCCAGAAAGCTTACAAGTAACTACAGTTAAACAGCTGCCAGATTACCGTGAATGTTCCGGTAATGATTCTCTGTATTTTTCGCTCACTCATTAACGAATATCATTTTGCACGCCGGCCATTAACACCTGGATGTGATTTCTGTTCATGCTTTTTAATCTCCAGAGGATGAAATAACGGAATCTTTATCAAATGCCACGCCTTGCGAGTCGACTGAAATAGATGAAAGTGAACAAGAAAAGCACTTGTTGTCACCTGCAATGGGAAGCGGAGAAGTAGTATTTGTTAAAGAGATGCAGAAGTGAACCCGAGTGCCTTCTCAATGAAGGGCGGACAAGATGCTTCCCTGCAACTGGGCTTGTAACATTGTTAAAAGTGCTTAATCAAAGAGAAAATGATATTGCCAATTCATCATTTGCTATTTTCCATTGGTTTGGAACTCACAACTTCTGATTTGTACTTGCAATTGGAATCGTCCTTAATTTTTTCACCTTCCAACGTGTATGATTGACTTCAAATTTTCTGATATTTTTTTTTTTTTGGTCCATCTTGCCAGAAATTGTGATTAATGATTGCTTGATTGGAGGCAGGGGGCTGTTGATGTACATGCTCTCAGACAAGCATTTGCTGCTCTCTCTCTCTCTCTCTCTCTCTCTCTCTCTCTCTGGAGTCTGGATTGTAAAGTCGACAGACCAAGCATACATGAGAACAATGCTGTCAAATGTCGCTAGAAACAATGGAACGGACAAAGTGGACAGCGCAGTTTGAACGTGACTATGCTCTGAGCCATTTCAAAAGATGGCAGGTCTTTGATTCGATATTGAAGGAATCATTTGTCTGAAGAAATATTGTTTTCGAAGAATTATTTTTCAATTTTTTTTTTGTGTTTAAATGACGAAAAATCAATCGATTTATGGAAATATTTTTCATGGACTAAAGAATAAATTTAGAATAAGAAGGAAATCACTATTCATAAATCACTATAGGCTAAAACTCTGTAAGGCTAGCAGCTTTCCTAAACTCTCCTTGGTACATCGAGTGACTTCGGGTCTTTTAGAGATTTTCCCAATAAAGGTTTTTCCTTTTCCATCTTCCTTCTGGGTATGGTTTTTATGAGCTTTCCCATCCCTTACTCTAGGTAGGCTTGTATAACATCACCTGCGTGCAGCAACTTTGAATCAATCATGACCACCCTTGGCTTAGCCGAGGGAGCAAATAAGCACTAAGGAGAAATGGTTTACCACCCTATTCAGTCGGTATGCATAATCTGGATTCCAGTGCAGATGGCCAAACACATTCCATACGTGCTGGTTCGCTGGGGCAAACAAAGACCCCAACCCTATCCCTAGTAGACAACCCCCTCCAAGTGCGTACTTGGACTCCGAGATCGATCAGATCAACGGCACTTCATCATTAAATCTCGCTCTTACCTTGTGTCCTATCTTTCGTACTTGCAAGTTCAACTATCTGCTCGGAAAAGTCTAATCTAGGATTGCCCTAGCAAAATGACAACTTGGAACCAATCAGCTTAAAAGACCAGGTCAAATGTGCACTTAAGCAAACATGAAAATAAGATTTCCAGAATCCTGGTATGGCCACCCCAAACTGTATGTCCACATGAGACCCCATGAATCACCATTGTAAATCCATGAGGTTCCAATTCCATATCTGCCAAATAATAGGAAAAAAAGACAGCAGGAGAACCAAATTCATAGCCAACGTACGTATACCATTGAAACCACCAGCACACACTAGTTGCCCGATTAAATTATCCCAACCATTAACAAATCTCCTTCGACACTGGCTTCTCCTTGGTTGTCATTTCTCGAAACTTGTCTTGTCACCTTATGATGAGCCATCGAGCCCCAAATTTGAAGATAACCATGCACACACCTGATCCATTTCTTCAGGAATTGTGAAGTGCCCGAGCCTGCACAGACGAGGAAATTATAATGAGATAGTCACACATTCAATCTCAGAATCAGTTCCTCCTAAGTAGCGCTGTTAAGTGGTTGCCGCAACATACCCACTGTAGGATTTGAATGTCACATTTTGGAATCCAGCAGATCTCAAGGTTGTTGAGGATTTCTCACCAAATTTGTAAGGCACCACATCGTCACCTATCACAGCATATCATGATAAGTTACTTCTGCTGGTCAGATTGTGATCAGCACTGATTCGTCAAGCAAGACGTGTTTCAGAAAAATGGCTGTTTTATCATTTTTTTACTCTGATAGATAACAGAATTCATCTTGACCAGCAGTAAAGTCGCATGACAATCGTTGTCAGCCTTGTAACAATAAGAATAGCAATAACAGGAAACAAGCCATAGAATTACTACTCAGATCAGATGTCTCACGGTGAAAAAGTGAATGATAAAGATGGTCAAAGAAAGAATTGAGTTTCACAAGTTATGGCAAAGTTTGTCAATCATTCATGCAGCTAAACTAAGACCCTGGGAAACTAAACTCTGCTTTTCTGCAGTCATCACTTGAAAATTGGTTGAGATGACAAGAAAGGTTGGCAAGCTTTCTTCGAATGAAGTGGCCATGGTGAGTAAGAAAGATGCGAGTTACCAATTAACTAGCTAGTTTACAGCTAAGCATCAGTGTCTCATCAGGTCAGAAGGGATTAACCTTCAATCAACATGTAGAAAGGAAAATTAGCAGTGTGCAAACAAGATATAAAAACATAAACCTACATTTCTATTTTTCATTGTTCCACATACCGAGAACTTATCAAAGTGAGGAAGCCGTCTAACTGTTTATGCAGGTCATTCTAATCCATAGCACCACACAACAGGCATATGCGAAAGTTCACATGGCTTAGTATCGATTAGTCATACAGCTGAAGATAGAAGAGATATGTTAAGAAAACACTGAACAGTGCATTCTCATGCAAAGGTAGTTTCCATACTTGTGCCATGGCAGAGAAGTATGGGCAATGAAGCAGCATGTGTAACAGCTTCATTTTCCCCTTCTAACTTGCTTTTCAAAGTCCTGTTGAAGAAAAGAACTAGTTATCTTAGCACCAAGGCCCCACCAATTCAGATAAGACAAAACATAATGAAAGTAGCCAAACTTTGAACATGGAAGCCAGCCACTGAGCCCAACGACTGTACTTATTTTTGCTGGGTAAGGATTGCCATTCCCGTATTTCCCCAACACACAGCATGATGCAGAGTACAGGGCAGTTGCTGCCCCCATGCTGAAGCCTCCAACACCAAGTTTGACTGCCAAAGGTGAAGAAAGTAACAATTACTGGATTTCTCTTTCCTTTTTCAAAATGCTCAAACCACTTATTGAATTAACCTACTGAGAAAATAAAAGCCAAAAACCAAAAGACGGGATAGGGAAACTTTTTCATCATTAAAGGAAAGGAGTCACCCCTTCCAAGACTTCTTCAATATGGCATCAGAAAAGGCTTTGCCATCACATCAGCATTACGAAACTTACTATCAGCTGGTTCCGTTGACAACAAATTTGCAACATGTGCAGCTGAAGCATCCAAACCCTCTAAATCATCAGCAGCATTCTCAGAAAAGTCTCCAATGTCAAACCCTGAATTAAATTGTATTAGTATATACACGATGATAGTCAACACTATCTACCTTCTCCAAAAGGCCGTGTCTCAATTACCTTCTTTGAAACAAGCATAAATATCCTAACCAGGAGCAATAACTATAGTTTTTCCACGATGCTTAGTAAGGATATCTTAATTGTTTTCATACAATGAGGTGCTTATTGTCTCCTTCTAATATATGTATTTATAGTAAAGATAAGCTGTTTTTTTATATATAATACAATTCTACTTCCTTATGGTACGAATGTTTCTTGCAAGGCAATGGACGTACAAGCAGTAGAAGGGAAGCCCCCAAAAATGCTGACTGGTCGTGTAGGAGAAGTTGGGCATATCCATTTTATCTGAGATGTCAGGAGTGAAAAGTTATGAAATCGTATAAGGAGAAGAAAGAAACCACACGACACACAATAAAGTGTGCCTTCACTATAAAGTCTATTTCTTACATTTGGAAGAGGCAGAGTCTCCAACAGCTGTGACCAGCTGCCAAAAAATATCATAGTGTAAACAAGAAATCTACAATAACCCATTAGTAAGAGGTATTTGACAACACACTAAGAAGCTAAGTGTTATATGTGCGGATAAGAACTTGAAATAGACAACTCGAGCTTGGTGCTTGACATGAAGAACCAACACAACTATTTTCTTGTGACAGTGAGCGAAAATTGCATATCAGATAAACTCTGCTAGACTGAAAATGTCGTCATTAAAGAAACTGGCTGTCAAACAGGTCAATAAGTATTGCTAGGCCAATGTTGATGTCAAATATTACCTTGAACCATTATCACCAAGGCCATGCAGCCAAACAACAGTTGCTTGGTGTTTACCCTTGGGCCTGACCACGTACGTCCTTCCAAAGTTAACTGCCTTTCTAGCTGCTGACCCACCTATAATAAAGCAACAACCACAGATAGGATATTGATATCACCGAATAGAATTCAAAGGAATTTAGCCAAATCATAAAGGACCGTTTGATAGATTTCAGCATCAAGTGCACTAGAAAATTGCTCGATAAAACATACTTACAACAAGGAGAAAAAGGGAAAAGAAGATCAAACAGACCAGAACTCATCGAAGGCCCTGTAAAGCTCATTTGGCTCCTCAAGAGATAAACCCAAACAAGATTTTCTGCACCGTGCGTAAGAGCAGACACCCTGACAGAAACAAACACCAAAGTTACATAATCCATCAGAATCCAGCTCCGACAACAGATATTGCAGGTTCAAATCCTACTCCGGCTAATTCCCACTCTAGGTATGGCTTAACAAACAGCATGAAAGAGAGATCTTGATGTCAGAGCGGTCACCAAAGTTAATATGTATGAACTTCTGTCTACATCTCGAGCAGTTCATCCTAAATTGCTAGTCAACGCTATTTGTATGGACACACGGCACAAGCCTAGTACATCATGATTGCTACGAGAATGTTGGGTCCTGCTACGATGCCACTAGTGCAAAACACTTAAGTTACTCTCCGACAAGGTGAGCAATGATGCTTACAAGAGGCTGACTTGGGACGACACTGCATAGCAACGTTCCACGATTTACAACACCTTGAAAGTAACCGCAACTTGGACGCCAAATGCATCTATACATGATAAATCTCAAAACATCCATCAAAAGAGGGGGAAAGCGAAGATGAGCAGCAAAAGCCAAGACTTGCACAGTTCGGAGTTCCTAAAATGGGCAGGAGGACTCGCAATTGACCAAAATTTAACACGAAATCAAGAGCCAGAAAGGCTAACACATGTCATTCCGCAGAACCAAAAATCAACAAAAACATCCTCCGTTACCTCAACACATCGAAAACAACACAATGCACAGAACTACTGCAAACAACGACCCAAGTCAAGAGCGTAATGAACGCAAACGATTCAATCCCCGACGCCGCGAAACTCAAAACGAAGACCGAGCTCGTCGCGAAGAAGCACGACGACCCAGGATGCGCGGAAGAGGGGGGGGGGGGGGGGGGGGGGGAGAGGAAATCAGGCGAGATTCTAGGTTTGGGAGTAGAGTCGAGCATCAGTGCTGCGTACCTCGATCGAATCAGTGGAGATTACAAGGGCGAACCACCACACACACACTCTCTCTCTCTCTCTCTCTCTTCTGCGTCTCTGTTTCACCTAAGTTTTTTTATCTGAGCTTATGCGTTTCGTCGTTACGTGCGCCAGTTTTGGTGGCCGTTCAGAACTTTCATGAGGGAGATTGGTGAATCGGCTTAAGAATTTGATTTTGCACTTAGATTGACATTTATCAACAAAGTTTAAGTCATATGAGATAAATAATTTGCTGAATTTTGAATCATAGCCCACAAAACGGGTCAAGAACCCATTTATCAACCCACATTGCATAAATGAGTTTCTTAACAAACCTAAATGGGTCGTAAACGGGTAACTGAATAACGAATAACTCAATGTGTCTTGAATGAATTTTCAATGAGTCATAACTAAATTACCTTATTATTTTAAGCGAGTCATAAAAATATGTTTTCGTTTTTTCTTTTTCTTTTTTTTTTCCTTTCTTTTTCTTTCTTTCTTTTATTTTTTTTCTACCCGACAAGTCCGACGAGGGTCAACATACCACTACCGTCAGCCATTGACCGCCGCCATTTCCTCCGGCGCCCGCCACGGTCAACCACGGGTCGCCTATGCAGCCTTACGCTCTTTCTATGCAACTCCGAATCGCAACGTCATCCCTCGCTCTCGTTCGACTTTGCTTCAATTTGCCACACCTAACGTGCAGGTTGAGCTGTTGTCGGGCCATTATGCACCTACGCTTGTGCAGCTGGGAATTTCAATTTCAGTCCCTTGTCTCATTCAACAAAAACAACAAAAGCGAGGAGAGGGAGCAGCTCATTTCCGTCAAGTATTCCATCCCCTTCCGCCGCTGCCGATCACCTCTCGCTATCGCTGCCGACAACCTTCCGCCTCTGTCAGCCGCCACGGGCTGCCATCCGTCGCAGCCTCCCACAGCCAACCGTCGTTCGCTGCCACTGCCCTCTAGCGCCGTCCGCCTCTAACGTAGAAATAGGACAAAAAAATAGAAAAAAGTACTTTTAAAAAAATAATAGTAAATCATTAAATTGTTTTTTACTTTTTTTAGAAAATATAAAAAAATTAAAAATTAAAAGAAATGATTAAATTTGCATTGCATGAAAGTGTTTTAGTAATATCATTTTTTTAACGAATTATAAGAAACAAATATTCCATGATTTGGATAAACATAGAAGTGTTTAAGTAATACGGGTCGGGTCGGGCCGGGTATGGGTTGGGTTTGGTACGAGTCGGATCGGGTTGGGTATGGGTCATTAGATTTATACTTCATGAAAATGGGTCAAACGAGTTAAATTTATTAATATGGGTCGGACCATATTCGACTCGACCCGATCCACCTATTTGACACCTTTAATTTTGATCCCACATATAATACAATCACTCAACTTTTGATTTGTTCAATATGCTCTCTGAACATTAATTCGATGTGCACTGTCATCCCTGATCTTTTAAACTATCTAATCTTATCCTTGGATTTCTGGTGCACATTTAATTTAGTTCTTGAACTATATAAAAAGTCCAATGTCGCTTCTCAACTCGAATTAATGGAAGAAAATATTGAATATTTTCATATAATTCAAGGATAAATGTCAGAGACCATTTTGGGAATTATCCATGCCTTTTATCCCTCTCTTATTTTCTTTTTATAACTGAAATTCATAATTCATGAGTGCCAATAATGATCTCAAGTTTGGCCTCATTTGGTTCAGCATTTGAAAAGGGCTCTGGGGTTCTAAAGGGGTTTGTCTTTCACATTTTGGTTTCTATTCTTACTTAAGCTCTATGGGTCTGTTTGGTTCAGCATTCCAAATGAGCATTTGGGCTCTAAAGTCCCTTGGCCAAATGCAAATGTTGTTTGGTTCAATTTTTTTCTCACTTTGGCAAGATGCACTTGCATCTGAAATACTCCCTCAAGGGCCTTTTGCTCAAAGTCCCTCGCAAGCTATTTTGAGAACTTGCATTCTCGGGATGCAACTTGTACAGTTAAATGAAAATATCAAAACTTCCGTTTTTACCCCCGTTCGCCAAAATAACTCCCGTTTTGCCCCTTATGAAAAAGAAAACCTACCCTTCGTCTATCTAAAAGGATGAGAGGCTTCCAGTTTGCTCTCGACAGAAGGTGAGCTCCCTCGCGACACCTCTCGATTCTCTCTCTGTCGACGCATCTCTTACCTCACGGCGTCTGCTCCATCTTTCCCCTGCACGCCCACCGTCAGATTCTCTTTCCTCACGCCCTCCTTCACGCTGGCCGTCAGGAACTCTTTTCTCACGCCGGCCGTCAGGATCTCTTTTCTCACGCCTCGCGCCCTCCTTCACGCCCGCCGTCGGGTCTCTTCCCTCACGCCCTACCTCACGCCTACTGTCAGATCTCTTGCCTCACGCCCAAAGCTCCCCCTTTTCCCAAGTTAGATCTATTCGTTCATGTTGAGCATCAATGTTGTTAGTAGAAGTTTGTGTTGGTAATTGTAGATCTGGCTTATTTAAGCTAAATTGACACTCTTCGTTTCTAATTTGCATTTTATGTTAACAATTTGGGAATTTATATAACAAAATCAGAAGTGAAAGCGCTAGGTATTTTGAGTTTTCTCAAAAGAGGGTTTTTTTGCGTTGTGTTACCTATGCGAAGAGGATGGTCTTGCAATTACCGCAAGCTGTTCTGGATGATCTGTTCATACCTTCTTATTCTTTTACAGGGGATACCTTGTTTGATTTTGATACTCTGCAGCGGATCATGATGAACTACTTAGAGTATGAAATGGATGGGAGACGTTTCGGATCTAATGTGGATGAAGAGTATATGTTTCTCCTCCTCCTAGTGATACGGAGTGGGTCGGGAAGCTTATGGTGGTTACAATGCTCTGTATTGTTAGGTGCAACTAAAGTTGTGCATGCTTTGTTCTACACATCATGTCGGCTGGAATTCGGTGTGCGTTTGCTATTGTTTTCCGTAGAACCACCTTGCAGTTTGCTTGTTATTAGCCTTTATCTTCCCCCTTTGGTCTTTATATTTCTTGAATAAGGCTGGGATGATTTCATTTGACCTCTGATTTTCAATTTGTCCTTTTAAGATAGATGTACGGAGCAATTTGTTTTTCTGCTCCCTATTAATATATGTCCGAGCTGTGATAAAATGTCCTTGATAGTCTTCGTATTGCAACCTCTCCGTTCTGTAATAGGTGTTGTTGCTTACTTACTAAATATGCGTTGTATTGCAGCCTCTCTGTTTTGTAATTGGTGGTCCATCTTGTTGCTATATCTTATTTGTTTTGCTGGTTTCATATATTTTCTTTTGTGCCTCTCAATTGTGTTTATGTTCACAACATTACAAGATGGCGAGTTCATCAAAGGAAAAAGCAATTTGGACTGCTGAAGATGTGAACATATTTTGTAAATTGTGCATTGAGGAAATTGAAAAAGGCAACCGTCCTACAACCAACAAGAGAGATGGATGGGCAGTCATAATTAACAAGTTCGAAGAACTAACGGGTAAAAAGTATAACAAAATTCAAATGAAGAGCAAGTGGGATAATCTCAAGGAAGAATGGAAAAGATGGAGGACACTGATTTACAGCGAAACAGGACTAGGATGGGATGACAAGAAGAAAACCATTGCTGCACCTGATAAATGGTGGGACGATAAAATTAAGGTTCGCGTCGCTTCCTTTTTTTTTTATTTTTTTTTGCTAAATTGAAGGTCATTGACACAACTTATTGAAATACTCTTATCATTATAACAGGCTGATAATAGGTTTAAGCCTTTTAGGACGAAAGGCATACATCTTGATCTTGAATATGACGTTAGCTAGAATGTTCAGTAGTACAATTGCTACCGCGGGGGGGGGGGGGGTCACTTGGAATCCTGGTCAAGGTTTACGTATTGAGGAGGATGTTGATGCCACACAACCTAATATCGCTGATGTTGATCTATCTGCTGATGATATTTTGGAGACTGAAGGTTGTGAAACTGTTGAACAAAATGCAACGCAAACCCGTAAAAGAGTGACGCGGGCTTCAATGGGGCAAGCTCAGGGAAAGAAAGAAAAGAGAATGATGCCACAACAAGAGATTGGAAACCAAATTGAAAGGATGGTTTCGGCTGTTGAAAGTAGGAGCATTGCCACATGTCAACCAGATTATGGATTAGGTCCTTACAAGGACCTCATGCAATTGGTGGATTCCATTCTTGAGATTGTGCAAGATGAAAAGTTGTACTTTTTCGCAATAAAACATTTCTAGGAAAAGAAAGATAATTGGCAAGTCTTCATGAGCTTGAATAGTGATGCACTACTAGTCAAGTATCTCAAGTTTCAAATGGACGAGCTCAATCATATCTAGGATGTTGTAGCGTCTTATTTGTACTCTTGACTTCTACTATTTTATTTTGTTGTGAGATTTTTATTTGGCTTACGTGTGAACCCAATGTGTATTGTTTGTTTTTATGTGAGAACTGTTTCCAGTTTATATATCACTGCTACTGGACGAGTGAACCTGGAAATTTATGTGCTTCACCATTTCTTTGGATGGTGTATAAGACGATGCCTTTAACCAATGTTTCTTTGATTTTATTTGCAGCCAAGGATTTACTGTTCTGCAGAAGAAAATGATTTGTATATGTTTTTCATAATGCTTGAGAACTTAAAGATTGAATCGTGAATTCGTACAGATGGAAGGAAATGTTGCGCAAGGCACTGCATGCTGTTGAAGTTATCACCTTTGACTACCCATGTATGTAAAGCTGACATAAAGATTTGTATATGTTTTTCATAATGCTTGAGAATTAATGATCTAAAGCAGTTTTTTTTCCTTTTTTGCCCTTTTTTCCTTTTAATCTCTTGTGGTCGTTTTTCATAATGCAGATTTGTATACATAAAGATATTCTGTATGTGGCTTTTTATACTGAGAATTCTTTACCTTTCTTTGCAGTCATTGCTGAAAAGTATACTGGAGAAAAGAGCTTACTAGTGCAAATCTATTTTGGTTTTCCTTAGTGACATGCAAATCAATGATGCGAGGAAGGGCGCCGAAAGGCGCTTCGTCATCTTGCAGCCGAGCTTCTTGGGGTTCTATTCGAAATGGAGAACACTGCCCTATAATTGATTGACTTTGTCCTGACTGTAGAATAGCATTAAAGATGAGTCAGGTTCAAAGAAAAGCAGTAGAAACTCGGCAGTTGAAGATGTCATAAATAGCGGTGCTTCCTCTTTTGTCCCTTTTATTCTTTGGGAATGTTACAAAATCTTATGTTTGCTGAAGATCTTTTCTTTTGGTACAACTACTCTGTTTGATGAACGGATGTATGTTTCCCAGAATAATAAATAACTGGAGGAGTTGTTGCTATGTGATCTTATCTGCATTTAAAGTTGTGTTAAATATCAGGTTTGATAGTTATCAACTCAAGACCGTGGTGAAGCATTAGTAGCGTTTATTATCGCACTGCTCAAAGCCAAGCTACCCCCTTAATCTCCTCTCCCCCACACCATATCTTTCTCTCTCCCATTGCATTTGCTCACTTGCCCTTTCGCGTGCTCCGATCACTAGAAACGAGGAAACTGAAAGAGAAAATTTTTTGTGAAAAGAGAAAATTTTTTGTGAAGACGACGACGCGAGGTGAGTCGGAAACGCCTCTGATTGATTTGCGTTCAGTTGCAACCATTTTTCTTCATTTTTTTTTTGCGCATACCCATTTGATCTTTATTTTGTTTTCATGCCATTTAGAATTGGTTGGTTGTTCACTTGCGTGTGTGTTGGTTGTTCTTAAAGTGGTTGATGAGGGTCTTGGCATTTTGATATGGTTTATCGGATAATGCCCTGAATTGGGTTGTTCTTTTTCCTTTCCTAAGGAGTGGTACTCAACGTACCAACGTAATAATTTCATCAACTTATCCTGCTTAAGGATTGGCTCATTGATTATAACATGTTTTTTTCATTTCTTTGTCGCTTCCCTATCCGTTATGAGAACTGGGAAAATTTGTCTAATTTCGCAGTTATGGATTCTCTTGAAAGGCAAAAACGTAAAGAGGAGGAAGACAATTACTTGGATCTTCTCGCAATCACTCAAGCTGCTATTGCTTGTCAAGCGATGTATCTTTGCAAACAACCTTGCATGACTTCATCATATACATGTTATGCATGGTTAAAAGAGTTGATGGCAGAAGATGCTAATCCGATTAGGTGCTATAATATGTTTCGAATGCATAGGGCCGTATTTAGCAATTTGACGCATGACTTAGCGACACGCTATGGCTTGAAAGGATCTAGGAATATTGTTGTTACAGAAATGGTTGGAATGTTTCTTTATATATTGGGACACGGTGTGGATAATAGGTTAGCACGAGAGCGCTTTCAACGCTCGGGAGAAACCATTAGTAGGCACTTTAGCTTAGTTTTAGATAAAGTATGTGATATGGCAAAAGATTTGATCCAACCAACCAATCGACAATTCCGAGAAGTTCCAGAGACGATCAAGAAAGATCGAAGATTTTATCCATATTTTAAGGTAATTTAATATTTTACAATTAAAAAAATCAAATCTTAATGTAAATCAAGTAATTTATACTCCCTCCGGCTCCATTTGAAGCGCACACGGCTTCACTGCATAGGCTTTCACCTTTTTTCACCATTTTGTCTAATTTAAATGTTGCATTTTGCCTTTCCCGTATACCTTGTGGAGGCACCCAAAGATCCATTAATATATATATGTGTGTGTGTGTGTGTGTGTGTGTGTGGTCTTTGTTCTAGGATTGCATTGGAGCTATAGATGGTACTCATATCCCGGCGGTGATACCTACGTACGATCAAATTCGTTTTATTGGGCGAAAAGGAACGACAACGCAAAACGTGTTGGCCGTATGTAATTTTAACATGGAATTTATCTATGTTTTTGCCGGTTGGGAAGGACAATCTCATGATACCCGTGTCTTCCATGAAGCCGTTGGAAGACGTGATGCACACTTTCCCCATCCTCCTCCAGGTTCATTAGTCAATCGTATATCAACTTTATGCAGCGTCAACTTATTATCTATGCGACATATTAATTAAATCTACATTATATTTGTGTAGGTAAATATTATTTAGTGGATGCAGGTTATCCAAATCCCACGGGTTATTTGGGGCCATATAGGCAAGTGAGATATCATTTGCCAGAGTTTCAACAAGGTCCTTCACCTACTGGTTATCAAGAAGTGTTCAACCGTGCCCATTCATCGTTACGATCAGAAATTGAGAGAGCCTTTGGCGTATTAAAGATGAAGTGGCATATTCTAAAAAAAATGCCAAGTTATCCGTATGAAAAGCAAGTGCAAATTGTCATAGCGACAATGGCTTTGCACAATTATATACGGAGAAATGCCGTAAGGGATATGGATTTTGAAGATGCAGATTTGGATCTCGAGTATGGATATTCAGTTGATTGTGATACTGTGGATGATGGGGCTAGTGCTTCAAATACTAATGCATCCTCTGACATGGCACGTTTACGTGATGAAATAGCAATGAGTTTAGTTAATAATTAAGCAGGTTTGTAATTTTTGGAGGAAACCTGTTATTTATATCCTCAATGACTTATGTAATCATATTTATTATAACGATCTTTTGCTTTGCACACAATATATTTTGACTTTTTAACTTATGAATTTTCTAACATGTCTTTATGTTAATGTGAATGAAAAAATATATAAATTGTAGTCTTTTTTCCTAATTTTAAAAAAATAAAGTTAAAAAAATTAAATTAGAACACCAAAGGACTTTCCAGATTTAAAAGTTTACCAAACAGCATTTTCTCCAAAGTTACATCCAAATGCATTTTTCAATTACAGTTTACCAAACAATATTTGCATCTCACAAAACCCCTTTAGGTCAAAGGTGTTTGCATTTTGCCAAACCCCTTTTGCCCAAAGCTGAACCAAACAGGCCCTATTATATCTCGTGAAAAATTTCAAGAATCATCGATGAAATTATGGATGTTCGAGGTGAGCAATGGAAACATTATTCTAAAAGAGAAAATATGGGAAACTTATGTGTATTACCCTCTTTTCTAGGGTTTTTCCTCTCAACCACCACCCCCAAGCCTCATCCACTAAGTAGCACCGACATTATCACTGACATGTGGACACGACACGACACGACACGATACGCTGACACGTCATTTCTCAAAAAATAGAAAAATCCGACACATCGGGGACACATTGTATTAAATATATATATTTTAAATATAAAAAATAAATAAAGCCAAAACAAGTGTCATATGCTGGAAATCAATGAAAGCAACAATTTATTGGCTTTGTTATCATTTACACTTTGAATCATAAGCCTATAATTGATCTACATTGGTAATGAGGGAGAGAAAGACAAGCATGAAATCTTTTTAAAAAGCTAAAGTTGACAATTTGAGGTTTATCTCTTGAAAAAAACAGTCCCATATTGGTTGTCTAATGAAAATAATAAGTGAGATGGCTTTTTAAAATGCTAATAAATGGGCATGGAGGCTTATTTCTCTTGGCTTTTTGGCTAAATTAATATGTAGTTAAAATTTAGTTTTTAGTGAAAAGGCCCATCATTATAGTTGGGCACTTTCAAATGTCGCCCTAGACCGACTCGAGTGTCGGTTCGGACACGCGAGCGTTGACCACGTGTCGGACACATGTCCAAGTCTGACACGTGTCGGACATCGACACGGAGGCTAAACCCACGTGTCAGTGCTACATGGCTCCTTCATTGCAAGTCGTCCTTTGGGAGAGGGAGACTTTTTCTCTCTCCCTCCCTTTTGACTCTTCCTTCTTCCTCTCTATATTCTTACTTGTTTCCCTTTTTCTATGTTTTTTTAGAGTTTTCAAGACTTCTTTGCTGATTTTGTGGACGTCGTTCGAGCGCTCTGCAAGTCTCTAAAGCTCCTCTCTCATCTGAAAGTGTTTTGATCGAATGTAGCTATTTTGCAGCTCTTCTTTCTTGATTTAATATTAGATCTAAATTTGGGAGTTCTTCTACCCTAATCAAGATATAGATTTGGGATTTTCAAGACGTTATTTGTGTTTTTTCAACCTATTAGTTTTGTTGTGATCTCCGTATAGTGATGATGCTGGGGACACCGAACCGACGCACGTCGCCGTATGACAAAACAATGGTCTCTGTAGAGAAAGATTTTGGCTTGTGCTCATCACTGATGATGATGCCAATTTTAGTGATCGATCGTTGATTTGTACCATGAAACAAAGACAAATTAGTTTTTATGGAAGGAAGAAGTTATTGCAGATTCTATCAAGTTGATCTATTTTTTAGATTTGCATGGGATTGCAACGCTTTGTTATTGAATTTGTCTTGAAGTTATGTACCTATTTTTTATTGAAAAAAATATTAGATATATTCAAATCGCAGAGGCAGAAAAACTAAAATGGAAGAGACATAAACGCTGAAATGGTAGAGAGGTTTATGTCTGACACGTCTTGAGCAATTTCTTTCATCATATATGTCTCATAATTCTTTTTCTTCGGAAATCTACAATCCACAGATCTATGACAGCATTTTCCTTGAAACTTGTTCTTGGAAACTCCTCCTTTTGGTCCCAACTTTGGCTTCGCATTCTTCTTGTCCTATTTTATGATTGTTGGCAAAACAGTCTTAAATATCTATTGTGCTTTGAGATTGTTGAAGGAATTCAAAATGACATTAGTATAAACACTATGAACAGAGCCACAATAATATTGAAAGGAAAGAAATTACGATAACAAAACCACAGTTATAACAGAACCGCAATTAGAACAGAACCATAATGATATAAAACCGGACAAATAACATCGAGGCATGTATTTGACACGGTTTTCTTAAGACAGATTTGTCTTTTCTCGTATGTATTTTGAGGTTTCGTAGACGTCCGTCTCCCAGAATATAACGGTTGGCAGCGATAGAGGCAAGCACAACACTCCAAAACTTTTGACAAACTTGAACACTATCAAAACACAATGCGCATGTAGAGAGTAAAAGAGAGGGAGAAGAGTTTTTCGATGCTCTCTAACTTGTTCTATCTCTCACTCTAGTTCTAGTGAAAATAGAATGAGATTCCATCTATTTATAAGGTAAGTGGGGGTATTGCGAAAATATAAATAGTAACGGCTGATTAAATTTGCCGTTATATCATTAATTTTGTAACAACAAAATAATAGTGGCTCTGCCATTACAGTGGTAATAGCTCTGTCGTTACAGTATTAATTTTGTAACAGCTGATTTTAATGCCATTAACCTACTATTACTCAATTGATCCGGTAGCTATTTCAAAGAATAATTCGTAACAATTTGAGAGTGTTTTTTGAGCAATTTCTCATTCACTCATCTATCAAAATATCCACATTTTCCAACAATTCCTCACACGAATGAAAATTATTTTAGTTTTGACTACGTGATAGTGTTCAACAAATGAAACCTGCATAGGATAGGTAGGTGTCACCCTTTGAACCTTCCCTTGTGAAAATATATTTAATTTACTAACTGTCCAGTAAACATGATGACATTGAACTGTCCTACTTTCTTATGTAAATGACCCATACATTTTACACATGAATCATCTAAACGTTTGTTCAGTTCTCATGATTATGTTCATTTGGACCATGAATATCAACTTGGTTTTGCGAGAGTTTCTAAAGAATTCAGCCCAATAATTCTCCTTTGAAATGACCCCACTTCTCTCTCACATAAGTAATTACTTAATGTTTGAGTAATTTGTTTACTCCACTTAAGAATCATTAAAGTAAAAATTGCTATCATTTCCCTTACAACATGACTGATATTTTATAGAAATAGTCTTAGGTATAAATCCCCACAGTGACATCACTAAGTTCATATAATTAGGTTGTCCTTTTGAACTTGGATCTTTGAATCTCCAGTCAACTAGGTTGAGTTTCCTTTATATCAACTTTGCTTTATGGGCTTCATCCCCATTCCTCTTGTCGATTTTTCAATTAACTCTCTATTTAACCCTTTGATTAGCGAATCCGCAATATTATCCTTTGACTTTACATAATCAATAGAGATAATTCCAGATGAAAGTAATTGTCTAATGGTATTATGTCTACGACGTATATGTCTAGATTTACCATTATAAATGTTACTATGTACTCTTCTAATCGCACAATGTATATAGATTGGCGGCATAGATTTTTGCCATTTTGAAATATCCTCTAAGAAATGGCGTAGTCATTCGGCATCTTCACCATATTTATCCAAGGCTATAAATTTAGATTCCATTGTGGATCTGACTAGAACAGTTTGTTTATAAGATTTCAAAGATACAACTACACCTGCTAGTATGAATACATATCCACAAGTAGATTTTGGAACAGCTACTTTTGTAAGTCACCCCCACACTCGTAAGTATTTGTAGGATGGTTTCCTACCTTTCCATAACTCATAAGAGGTTTTATCATCTTTCTTTCAATGTACCTTATTTAAAAGGTAATTGCTTGACAAAATAGCTTTACCCCATATATTTTGAGGTAAACCTGAACTTAGTAATATTGCGTTCATCATTTCTTTCAATGTGCATTTTTTACGTTTAGCGACACCATTTGATTGAGGTGAGTAAGGCACAGTTACTTCATGCATAATTCCGTGTTATGCACAGAATTCACCAATTGGTACTTCATACTCACTGCATCTATCACTTCTCAATCTTTTGATTTTCTTATAAAATTGATTTTCAACTTCATTCTTATAGAGAACAAATTTCTCTAAGGCTTCATCTTTACTTTTAAGCAAATACACATAGCAGTATTTAGTGCTATCATTGATAAAGGTAATACAATATTTAGTACCACATCTTATTTGTATGATTTTCAAATTACAAACATCACTATGAATCAATTCAAAGGATTCGATGTTTCTTTCACGCACAGAGCCTATGTTGACTCATTCCTTTCACGCGCAGAGCCTCTGTAAACTCATTCATTTTGCGCGCAAAGTCTCTGTTAACTCATTCCTTTCGCGCGTGGAGTCTCTATTAAACCATTTGCGTTCAGAGCCTCTGTTGAACCCTTTGTGCTCAAAGCCTCCCTAGAACTCTTTGCGCTCAGAGCCTCTGTCGAATATTTATTGTCTAAGGATTCCCATAACTCCTTTGCCGTCTTTATTGCACAATAAACATTGTTCAATGAGTCACGTAAGCCATTCATGACATAGTTCCTACCTAGGAAGTCAGAATGCTTCTAAGCCTTGAAAGCTTGCTTATCCGTTTTTCCTTCAAATACCTTAGGAGGTTCCCCACTCAAGAATCTCGCAAGATTCAAAGTTGTTAAAAACAACATTTTTTTGCTGCCACTTTTTAAAGTTCGATCTATTGAACTTTTCAGGTTTCTCGCCATGGTAGACAGAAACCGTAGCAGAGGCATAGGATGATCCAGACAGAGGCAGTTAGACAGCAGAGGTAAAGACAGATCCAGTCAGAGGCAGTTGCACAGTAGAAGTAGAGCCTTTGGTGATGTCGTCAATAGCCACATCAACAACTTTGTTTATAGTAGCAATCTAAATACTAAATATGTATTCTCTTTGTCTTCATGAATCAACGGTACAAAAACCACAATGGTGAATCTAGATAAAATCCATAAGAAAGCAAATCTATCATTAGACTGTGTTGGGTTAGATTCAATGATAGGGAAAAGCACCACGTCAAAGCCATGAATAATAAAACTTTGCGTCAGCCACGGATTAGATCGTTGTGGTCATGAACGAAAGTTCATTATGAGTCGATGGCAACGCTTTGGACTTGCGATGGCTCATAGGCTCTCGACTTGTTTGTGGCTCCTAGTGAGGTAGGCTGTATGGAAATGGGCACATTGATACTACTTGGTATGCCACAAACAGTGCTGGTCGTGGTAAAAAGTCCACCAACGAATTTGCAAAAGACACCTAACAAACAAAATATGAGATTTGCATGACCTGTTGGTGTTATTGACTAATGACAAGCCTTGACCAGTACGAAGAAGAATTCTACGTGCACTGAGATTTCTCCTGGAAAGCCAGAAGACTTTATGAACGTGCTATGAGTCTTCTCATTTTTCGTCCTTTTCTTTTATTCTCCTGTTCTTAGCATAATGGCCAAATGTCAGGATCAGGAGATTCGCCATGTTGTAAAGGCGATGATGACTTTGCTTTAGTTGAATTTTCCTACAAAAGACGTTTGATCCCAGAATGTAATCAAACTGCACTTATGAGGAGAAATTCATATATCATCGCTCCATCACCATATTCAATCCCTAAGGGACCCCCAAAGCTTCTCCTCATGGTTTTTTATATCGTCAGTGCTCTCCTTAAATCTGTCAAATGTGCAGAAGAAGGAAGAAAAGACTTCTCTCATTCACCAAATCTATCATGTATGTGATTAATCTGTCTTAATATTGTTGAAAAAGTATTATATATATTCAAATGACAGAGGCAGAAACACCAAAATAGCAGAGACATAAATGCTAAAATGGCAAAGAGGTTTATGTCTGACACGTCTTGAGCGATGTCATTCACTATATATGTCTCATAATTTTTATCCTACGAAAATTTGCAGTCCACAAAGTTGAACAGAAAGATAAAAATGATAGTAGGAAGATAGATTGAAGCTTTTGTATTGATGTTTCTCTATATACAATATTACAAAGATGGGGGTAAGAACAGTAGGAGTGCCACAACTTTTGCGTAAGGATCACTTGAGTGCCTTAACTTTTTTTTGGATCACCTGAGTACCTCAACTTTTAAATATGGATCACTTGAGTGCCATCGCTTATGTGGCGATCGGAAAAGCTTATGTGGCGATCAGAAAAGTTGAGGTAGCGGTCGGAAATGCTTATGTGGCACCGACGATCAAATTTTTTGAATATATTGATATACATGTGTAATTTTTCATAATTTTTTTTATTTAATTTTTTTTTCTTATTTCATGGGCTTTGCCCATAGGCCGACGGGTCCTCGGCGACCCCCGCCGGCCCCCGGCCGACCGGCCACCCTCTCCTCCGCCCACCTCTGCCCCATTCAGCTGTACCTCTCCGTCCTCTTTCTCCTCGTCGCCCACCTCCGCCTCCGTCCTCTTCCTCCTTCTCTCCCTCTCCCTTCTTCTTACAATCATGCTCTGTTTTGGAGCACCAAAAACAGAGGCCATCCACAGCAGCCTCAAATCTACACCAAGCTCGTCTTCAACGCGTCCGAAGCACCAGCAGCCTCAAAGAAGCCATGCAAGGCGACGCCGAGGGTCGCGCGACCTCGGCCACCCACAGATGCACAAACCCTAGATCCCTTGGCCCAAGCGACTAGACCCGCGATTGTTGGCTGAGACCGTCGGCAACCATGGGGCATTAGACATACGACTAGATCTAAAACGAACGATGCCAGGTGCAGTCGACAACTCCTCGCCCGTGGTTGATAGGGCCGTGAAGGCCCTCGTTCAGATCTGGTGAGGGCCTTCGTGCCCTCGACCACGGCCACAGAGGCCACGACGGCCATCGCTGAGGATCGTCGCGACCTTGCTGGCCCAGGGCGAGCCGACCGATGCCCGTGGGTTGGCCAATCATCGCCGGTGAGGGTTGCCGGAATCCCTCTTCTTCAAACCGACGAGAATGCCCCAGAAGACCATTTGCCATGTCCCTAGAACTGGCGATGAAGACTGTCTAGTGAGAACGATAAAAATGACGTGTTGCTAAAAAATAAATAAAATAATGATAAAAAAATTCCACGTATGATGATTTGCCGGAATTGACACTCAAGTGATCCACTTTCGCCGGAAGTGGTACTCAAGTGATCCATATTTAAAAGTTGAGGCACTCAGGTGATCGAAAAAAAAGTTAAGGCACTCAAGTGATCCCTACGCAAAAGTTGTGGCACTTCTACTGTTCTTACCCCTACAAAGATTAATCTCTTTATATTCACTTCAAGAGACATGGTAAAGAAAATGAAAAGATCAAGATCAAATATTGCTTCCATCTATAATACGATAAGATCCGGAAGATGAGGAAAGGATCGTGTATGATCAACATCATATCTCGTATCATGTAGAAAGAATCAGGACAATATCTTTGATTTATTTAACATCCCCTCGCAAGCGAATGGTGCGGAACAAACCGTGAGCTTGGACTTCAAAAATTTGAAGCGTGTGGAAGAGAGACCCTTAGTGAAAATATCAGCGGTTGATCGACAATTTAAATGAAATGGATATTGATCTGTCCATGGGCTAGGCGTTCACGGATGAAATGATAATCGATTTCCACATGCTTTGTTCGAGCATGAAATACAAGATTCACAGTGAGGTATAAAGATGATAAATTGCCATACCAAAGGGTTGGTGGATGTTGCGGAAGAGCTCGAAGATCTTTCAATAGATATCCAATCCACATAACTTCTGTCGTTGTGTCAGCTAAACATTTATATTCAGCTTCCGTGCTCGAACGAGCCACAGTTGCTTGCGAGAATACCAGGAAATAAGATTGCGATCAAGAAATACACAATATCCTCCAATTGAGCGCCGATCATCTTTGTCACCAGCCCATCCAGCATCAGAAAACGCATGAAGATCCGTGCAAGGACCACGAGTGAAAAGAATACCAAGACGAGGGGTATCTGCCAAATAACGTAGTACACGCTGGACGAATTGCCAGTGAACTATTGTAGGGGTATGAAGAAATTGACATGCTGTATTAACGGAATATGCAATGTCAAGTCTAGTAAGGGTCAAATATTGAAGGGCCCCGACTATACTGCGATAAAGTAAAGGATCCGGTAAAGGATTGCCGTGTTTGCGAGATAAAGGTTCATTAGTTGTACATGGTGTAGAAACTCCACGGGCATTTGTCATTTTTGATCCTTGAGGGAAGTCTATTTATCAGAAAAGTTGCAGTCTCGAAAGCATATTCCTAGAAATTGAATGGAATTCCGGCTTGATTCATGAGAGCTAGTCCAGTTTCGACTATGTGACGATGCTTGCATTCTGCAGTGCCATTTTGAAATGGGGAATAGGGACATGATATCCGTTGATGGATCCCATGTTGTCGCAGGTGAGTTTTAAATGCCGAAGAGAGAAACTCAGGTGCATCATCACATTGTATTTCCTGCACTTTGCATTGAAGTTGATTTTTCGCAAATTTATGAAACGCAATAAAGGTGTTTAAGAATTGCGCACGAGTACTCAAAGGATAGAACCAAGAGAAACGAGAGAAGTCATCAATAAAATAAACATAGTATCTATATCCACTCAGAGACGTTACAGGAGAAGGACTCCAGATATCAAAGTGAACAAGTTGGGGTGGAGAAGATGCTCGGGAATTAGTGGATGAATGGTGATGGCGATGACTCTTGCTAAGAGCGCACGCCGTACAAAAACTATAAGGTGATCTGGTGAAGTTTATTTGAGTAGATTGTAGTAGAGTAGTAATGGCATCAGAGGAGGCATGGCCGAGTCGATGGTGCCACAGATTAAATGAAACGATAGGAGACGTAGTAAATGCTGATAGAGACGCCATGGAACTGAATTGCAAAACACGGTAGAGGCCATTTTCAAGCTTGCCTTGGAGTAGAATCTGATCGGTTTCAAGAGAAATAGCACGAAAGTGAGTACCATAGAACATGAAGACAGAGTTATTTTCAATGGCAAACTGAGAGACAGATAACAAATTTTTAGTGATAGAAGGGACAACTAAAACATTGGAAAGGCAAAAAGGAGAGGACGGAGTAGATTCAAAAGAACCTGTTTGGGTGATGGGAAGAGAGACTCCATCACCCACAGTGAGCTGTTGAGGACCCACATATGGAGTGGCATTAGACAAAACAGCAGCATTGTCAGTGACATGGTGGGATGCATCAGAATCAGGGTACCACGATGCAGTAACAAGAGCAAATGGCGGCGGAGCTAAAGAGGTATAGTGGCTAATAGGTGGGGAAAGCGAATTGTAATATGCTTGAGGAGATGATCCAAGTTGATGAGGCTGAGTTTGTGTCTGGGTTGCAAGTGGGTAATACGTATGCTAAGTTGGGTGGGCATATTAAGTGTGATTGGAATTTGGTGGAGGTGCAAAATGTAGGTTGTACCTTTCCCGACACGTAGCGACTTTATGGCTTGGGCGTTCACATAATTGATAGTAGATAGTATTGCGGCGGCCACGACCACGACCACCTGGCGCCAAATTAGGAGTGGGTAAAATTCCACTTTGTTGTCCTGTATAGAAACCTGAAGAGTTGTGTCGGCCGGCACAGGACAAATTTCTTGAATTGGTTGAGGATTGTGTTGTTCTGATGTACGTTGCAAAGGTCACAGGTGGTGGCTGTGCTATATTGAAATTAGATAGTTCAATTCGGCCTTCATGAGATAAGAGGAGACTATGAAAGTCTTCACGGGAGAGTGGAATGACTCGAGTTTGCACCGAAATTGCAGTAGCAAGTTGATCATACTCACTGTCAAGGCCACGAAATAGATGAGTTTGATATTCATTTTCAGAAATAATCTCACCTATGGCTGAGAGTTTATCACAGATTTCAATCATTTGTTGTATGTATTTTGTGATTGATCTTCCGCCTTTGTTAATTGTTTGCAGTTGCATTCGGAGAGATGAAGCCCAGGCTAAAGATTGAGCCTCATGTGACGACAAAAGATATGCCCATGCCGAAGCCAAGGTGCGATGTCTAGATAATTGAGTGACGATTGCTGTAGTGGAGGTGGCCATTATCCACCCAAGGGCTGTCTAGTCTCTAATTAACCAGTTTGTGAATGCTGGATTTTGAATTGGCGTTGTGGTACCATTGCTCTCCCGTTGGATGTACTGCGATGGAGCTTGTTCTGTGCCTTCCACAGTGGAAAGGAGTTGGAAAGCCAAGAGGAAGGGAGTCAGACGAGTTTTCCAACTCACAAAATTCGTTCCGTCGAACCTCTCACCGATTGAGGGAGTGGAGGTCACATTTGGAGTAATTGGAGTTGGGAGAACGAATGAAACATTAGTAGCATGAGTGTAAACTGGGATAACAAAAGAAGTAGAAGGGGCTGATGAAGAAGCCATTAATTTTTCTGAAAGGAGGGCTTTCGCCGGAGATGGCTCTGATACCAAGTTGAACAGAAACATAAAAAATGATAGTAGGAAGATAGATAAAAAATGATAGTAGGAAGATAGATTGAAGCTTTTGTATTGATGTTTCTCTATATACAGTATTACAAAGATGAATCTCTTTATATACACTTCAAGATACATGCTAAAGAAAAGTAAAAGATCAAGATCAAATATTGCTTCTATCTATAATACGATAAGATTCAGAAGATGAGGAAATGATCGTATATGATCAACATCATATCTCGTATCATGTAGAAAGAATCAGGACAATATCTTTGATTTATTTAACTCACATATCTATGACCCATCTTGTCACAATTGAAGCTTTTCCTTGAAATTTGTTCTTGGAAACTTCTCTTTTTGGTCCCAACTTTGGCTTCGCAATCTTCTTGTCCTATTTTAAGATTGTTGGCAAAACAGTCTTAAATATTGATTGTGCTATGAGATTGTGGAGAAATTCAAAATGACATTAGTACAAACACTATGAACAGAGCCACAACAATGTTGAAAGAAAATTGAATTGCGATAACATAACCACAATTATAACAGAATCGCAATTAAAACAGAACCACAATTATATAAAATCGATACAAATAACACTGAAGCCTATGTCCGACATAGTTTCCTTAAGACAGATTCGTCCCCTCCTATATGTGCTTTAAGGTTTCGTAGATGTCTGTCTCCTAGGATACAACGGTTGGCAGCGATAGAGGCAAACACAACACTCCAAAGCTTTCGACGAACTTGAACATTATTAAAACACAATGCGCATGCAGAAAATAAAAGAGAGGGAGAAGAGTTTTTCAGTGCTCTCTAACTTGTTCTATCTCTCGTTCTAGTTCTAGTGAAAATAGAATGGGAGGCCACCTATTTATAAGGTAAGTGGGGGTATTGCGGAAATACAAATAGTAACGGTTGATTAAATCCGCCGTTATAGCATTAATTTTGTAACAACAAAATAATAGTGGCTCTTCCGTTACAGTATTCATGGCTCTGCCGTTACAGTATTAATTCTGTAACAGTCGATTTTAATGTCATTAACCTGCTGTTACTCAATTAATCCAGTAATTGTTACAAAGAATAATTCGTAACAGTTTGAGGATATTTTTTTAGCAACAATTTCTCATTCACTCGCCCATCAAAATATTCATATTTTCCAACATTTTTTTTTTCAAGTGAATGGAAATTTCTTTTTGACCAAAGGAAAAAACTATGTTTCTATAAAATTGAATCGAGAATGGTGAAGATGCCTCTGATCGTGAGTTTTCAATATAGAAGACCCGTAAGCCAATCCTCATCCTAAAGAGTGTTCCTCACGCTAAAGATCTCTTTAGGGTTAAGGTAGTCCGGCCGGACTATAGTTATGGCTTAAACTGGATACTTAGATCAAGTGTGATACTTTTGCGATGAAGTTTTAAAAGCCCTTGAAGGATTAATACTACGAAAATTCTTAAACTGATATATCTATGGCAAATTTAATCTAAATTAACTTTTGGATCATCAAAGACTTTATACTGGTACCCACATGATACATTCATCTTTCGTTAACTTCCGTCAAATCTTATGGTGAACTTGTTGAGCTGGATAATACATAACAAAACCTCAATTGACCTGATAAATAGAAAGGTACATCTATGTATTCAACAGTGTTGTTGACGAAGATAGATAAACAGTCTTCCAATCATTAGACTCTATAAACTAAACTCCACCACCGGCAGAAGGTCTCCTCAGATATGCCCGATAATCTATATGTTCAGTTTTCGGATTTCCACATGGACTTACCAGGCCAACTCAGTTATTGTCGCGTGCCATCCAACTCAATAATTTCACTGGAGAATTGATGGAAGCTAAAGGAGGATGAATGCGCCATGCATATATCAATTTGGGATTTTTGATAATCAAAAAATAATTTTTGGGTATGCTTATCACAAGCATACTGGATTGAGATTTTTGGTGACAAAAAAATTAGTTCAAGTAAATTCATCACAGATGTACTAGTCTGGAAATTTTCATGATATCAACTCTATTTGTAATTCGTTCATGGATTAATCGCTTAAGAGTGCATCTTTGTAGTTTGCTCTAGAGGGAACTATACTAGAAAAGGTACTATAACCAATATGCGACAATACTTTGAATACTTTCTTTTACTAGCCTATAGTCTAAATAAGGAATTCATAGTTAAATGTGGATATGCGTCGTGCAAAAATTCAGTCGAGATATGGAAAAATTACCAAAAAAAGTCCTAAACCTATTGCAATTTGAAATTATGTCAATCCAGCTCTTCATTTTTTTGTCAATTGAGTTCTAAATCTTTTGCAATTGTTTCAATTTAGTCCATTCAATGGACGCTGACGTGGCAAATTTTTTACAACAAATTTAACATTTATTTAATTTAATTTTTTTTAATTTTTAATTAAAAATTTCAATTTTTTTCCATTGGGTTCGCATCCTCCTGTCGGCCATTAGCTGAGGGCCATCGACCTCTGCCAACCCCTAGAGGCCCTCATCGGTAGCGACCCTCTCCAGCTACCATTAAGGGCTTGTAGATCCTCGCCCAGGGACCGACAAAGGTCGCCAGTAGCTTCTTGCCAGCCCTAACAAAAAAAAAAGGAAGAGAAAAAAAATTAAATAAATATAATTCCAAAATTATTAAGATATTATTAAAAATTCATCACGTCAGCACCGGTAGTACTACCTCAGCATTGGCCGGCCTAATAGACTGAATTAGCATATTTGCAAAATGTTTAGGACTCGATTGGTAAAAAAATTAAGAATGAGTTGATACAATTTTACTAAAATTTATGACTTTTTTTTTGTTATAATTCGTCGCTAGAGATATAATTGGATTGCAATTTTTATTAGGTGCTGGGCCTCAAAGCCTGCAGAATTAGTGGACAGAGTCTAAATTCAAATGCTTCACAAGTTCAACTTTGTGCCAACGAAGTGGAAAGGTATTCACAAGTTCTTGTGTATAATACACGGTATATAAGGATCGGAAGACGGAACGTGGAAGTCAACTCAAGTACGCGTCCTAAGATCCATGAAAAAACGACAGTTGCGGTCTCAGGAGTTTACGAAAGAGCAGTTTCAAAGGAAATTCGATCAGATGTTTACGGTCTTATAAATCATCGTGTGCTTATCGCTTGAAGGTCGGCATTTAGTACGGTGTTTCCGAGTCGAACCCACACCGCGACTACGGAGACAAGCTTCGAGCGGTCGAGAAAGTTGCACGAATCCAGCACTCCATATTAAATTTTGACAGCTGAGAGAGTGCATTTGTAGACCCCCTCGGCCATGAACCATAAGTCTTGTAGGACCAGTGAAAGGCAACTTGGAAAATGACTTACCAAAAAATATCACCCCCTGGAAAAGACCCTCTCCTGGAAAATTCATCTGGAAATTGCCAGGAATTTGTCAAATTGGTAAGAAGGGACATGATCTTCCCCTTGTTCTAATGTTCGCATGAGCTTTGCTTTCTTGCTGTTAAGGATTTCCGCAGAATGCACAAAGATAATGACAATTGCTCAGATCAAAACCTCAATTCATCTTTTTAGAGAGAGAGATTGACAGTTGAATGGTTTGAAAATAATTGACGGAAACAGGCCAAAAGAATCAGGAGTTCCGACCAAAAAGCAACCAAACCTGTTTTTGATGATGGTACATTTCACTGGGGCTATCTGGGTGAGAGAACAGACAATGCAAATGAATGTGAAGAACTAGGAACGTTGGACTCCACAGTATGTGCTGTTAATCCAGCAACTTTGCGGCGATTCGGATCGTCTTGCTCCTCCTCGTCGACCGATAAGAGGTCCACCACGATCATTGCCGTAGCGGGGGGCTCGTCAAACGCCACGCGGCCCTCGAGCATCTCAACCACCCGGGCCATGCTCGGCCTGAGTCCCGCCCTCTCCTGGATGCACCACAGGGCCACGAAAACCAGCCTCCTCACTTCCCTCTCGTCGACGCCCCCGTCTTCCAATAGCCGGTGATCGACCGCCTCCATGAGCCTCCCTTCCCTCAATTTCTCGGTCACGATCTTGGGGTAGTACCGCCACTTCTTCCCTGCCCGGCTGTTGCCTTTCTCGATCAAGCACACGTTCCTTTGCCCTCCGATCATCTCAAGCAGGACCATCCCGTAGCTATAGATGTCCGACTTCTCGGAGATTCCGTGCTCCAATAGCCACTCTGGGGCCAAGTACCCTCTTGTCCCTCTAATAGTAGTGACGACCCGGCTTTCGTCTTTCCCCATCAGTTTCGATAGGCCGAAATCGGTGACGACAGCCCGGTAATTCTCATCGATGAGTATGTTCTCAGGCTTGACATCGAGGTGTAGGATGCGAGACCGGCAATCGTGGTGGAGGTACGAAAGTGCCTTGGCCACATCGAGAGCCACCCTATACCTCTGTTCCCATGACAAGCAGCCTCCAGGCCGCCTCCGCCGACCCAACTTGGGGAAAATCCAGCAATCCAGCGAGCCATTCTGGATGAACTCGTAGATCAAGAAGCGCGGCCCAGCAGGGACGCAGCAATAGCCAATCAGTCGCACGAGGTTCACATGCTGCACGCTCGCGATGGCGGACACTTCCGAACGGAACTCCCTCTCGCCACGCTCTTGGCCATCAAGACGCTTGACCGCCACGGCCGTGCCGTCGCTCAGGATCCCTTTGAAGACCGTCGCAGAAGCGCCCCGGCCCAGCAGGGCCTGGAAGCCGTCGGTGGCTTCCTCGATCTCCTTGTACCGGAACTTGGTCGGGACGCCGGCGACTTTGCGGAGGAAACTGTACTCGATCCTGAGCTCACGGCCCTCGGCCAAGTGCGACTCGAGCAGTACCCGCCGGCGGTTGTAGTGCCTCCTTACCACAAGCCAGACGAAGACCGAGAGGATCAACGCAACGTCCACACCGAGAACGAGGTAAAAGGCCTTGGAAAGCCGGAGGGTCGCACGGGCGACGGCGATCACGATGATCAGAGCGAGAACCGACGAGCAAGCGACCCAGTTTGCTTTCTTGTCCTCCATCAAGACTTCGTCTCTGATTCAGGATTGCTAATCCACAGGTTGGTGAAACATTTTCCTGCAGGAAATGGCAGGGAGACTGGGTTTCGATCAACCAAGAAAGGTCGTAGGCTTACTCTTTCTTTCTTTATATTACTCCTCGTAAAGAGTTAAACATATTATTTCGCAAGTCGATATTGTGCGTGGGGTTGTCGCTTTCATAAGGGCCACTTGCTTAGTTAATCCAATCTCTCGTTTGAGGTTGAATCAATCTCGTTTCTTCAAAATTAACCATGGTTAGCGACGAGTTATTAACCAAGGTTTCCGTCTTCAAAATCTTGACCAAGCCAAGGCGACTCTATATTCATTAGTCAACTTTTTTGAAAACCATATTCATATATACAAATGATAAGTGTACTGAAAGCCTTGAAACTTTTTCAAGAAAGTGCAATCATGCCATGAAGCTTTTAAAAAGTGCAATCAAGTTCTAAGACTTCTTAAATTGATGAAATCAAGTTCTTCTATTGATTGCATTTTTTCAAAGTTTCAGGACTCGATTTCACTTTTGCGACAAATAAAATTTTAGGACCCGATTACACTTTCTAATAAGTTTTAGGACTTAATTGTAATTTTTTGAAAGTTTTATGACTCAATTGTATTTTCGTGGCAAGTTTTAGGACTTACAACGCATTTATCCATGTGTATTAAGCGATAGAGTCTTTTGAAAGGACTGAATACCCAATGCATCCTAGAGTTCGACCTATTCATTAAGTTCTCCGTCTATACTTCTTTCTTGCAACTTTACTATAAGTCGCAGGTTACCATCGACACGAATTATTTGTTTATGATAATGTCCACTAGATTTTGACCAAAAAAAAATAAAAAATTATCCACTATATAAGTAAGCCGGTCCGGAAGTTCTTAATTAGGACATTTTTAGTGCCCGATTCGAAGCTCACCCTGTGGTTCGTTTACTTGGTCGCCGAGGTTAACTTGCATGATTGATTTTAATCGTGTTCTGTTTGTACATATAACAAGCATCATTAGGGTTTTGACGATTCAGATTTTGGAATTAGGCCAACTAATAATACTGATGAGATGAACAAAAAATTTTATATGAGATTGGTGCTGACAAATGACGTGAGAATAGTATTAAAAACGAAAAAAGACAGTCAACAAATTAAATAATAGCATAAGAAAAGACGTCAGAGTACAGTACCTCATTCAGATTACGTAGAGTGGAGAAGTTTCGTCACCATTAACAAAAATGTCTACTTATCTTAGTCGTATTCGTATGAGACTTGGTATATACGTACAAAAAATTGTCAGCAATAGTATTGGTTTGGTTGACTGCGCGAATGACAACCGTTCTCTTTCCGAACTCTATTTTTTTTTAGCTAGAAATAGATTTTTCTTCCCCCAAACGAGTTTTTATGCATATACATGCATTTGACAACGACACAAAATTTCTGATCCTAGAGCGCGCCCTAAGCAATAGTAGTTTGATAGTAGCGAAGCAAATTCATCCATTTTTTTTTGTTTTATCTCAATCCTCTCTTTTATGTAATGTATGTATGTACGGTGCTCTCGAATAGAGCTGGCAATATGGGTTGACCCATATTTTATATAATATGGGTCATTAACTTTTAAATGACTCACTAAAAATGAGTTTAAAAGGTTGTGTGACCCATTCAATTTTACTTCAACCTTTTATCCATATTGGACCCATTTTCGATCCATAAGGACAGCTTCCTTTCACAAGTTGTAAATGATCCCGGTCGTCGGTCGCAGGCCCCGGGGTGACTGGGGCCTAGGCCTGCGACTAGGACCGAGGCCAGGACCGAGGCCGACAACCGGGATCGAAGACCGGGAGGGGGCTTGGGACCAGGGACCGGGAACGGGACCAAAGATTGGGAAGGGGACCGGGGCCGAGGTCGGGTCCAAGGTCGGCGACCACGGCTAGGGGCTGAGACTGGGGGTGGGACCAACAACCGAGGCCGGGCCGAGGACCGAGGACAGGCCGGGGACCGTCGACTGGGTCCGACAATCAGGGCCGGGGTCAGGACCCGATACCAAGATCAGGGTCGGGACCGAGACTAGGACCTGAACTAGGGCCAGGACCCGATACTGGGACCGAGGCCGTGGGCCGGGACTCGTGATCGAGGTCGAAACCCGATACCAGGTTTGAGATTGGGATCGGGACCCAATACCGAGACCGGGGCCGAGACGGCGATTGGGACCGGGACTAGGACCGGGACTTATACCGGGATTGGGACAGGGACCAGGACCGGGGCTGGGGCCGGGACCGAGATCGGGACCGGTACTAGCAACCGGGACTAGGGCCGAGACCCGATACCAGGACCGACACCTGGAATTGGGACCGGGGGCGGGACTAGCAACCGGGGCCGAGGCCGAGGCCGAGGATCGTCGACTGGGACCAGCGATCAGGGCCGAGGTGGGACTCGATACCGGGGTCGGGGACCGGAGTCCAGATTGGGGCTAGGAACAGAGACCGGGGTCGAGACTGAGGCCAGGGATCGAGACCTGGGTCGGGACCAGGGCCGGTGACAGAGACAGGGATCGGGGCAGGTGGCCAGGGCTGGTGACCGGGGCTGGGGATCGAGACTAGGGTCGGGACCGGCGCCAGTGACCGGGATCGGGATCGGGATCGGGATCGGGGTTGGCGATCGGGGCTGGGGACCTGGGTTGGGACCAGGGCTGGTGATCGGGGCCAGGGCCGAGGCCATGGCTGGGTCCAGGGTTGAGGACTAGGGCCGAGATCGGGGTCGAGGCTGGGGCCTGGATCGGGACTAGGATCGGGGCCGGGTCCCGTCCGAGACCAGGGTCGGGGCTCGTTCAGGATGGGTGATCGGGCCCAGAACCGGGACTGGGGCCTAGATTGGGACCGACGACCGGGGCCGAGGCCGGGACCGGTCACTGGCCCCGGTCCCAGTCGCGGGCCCCAGCGCTGTCCCCAATCTCGATCGCCTCCGCCGATCCCGATCGCTTAAAAAATTTCACTAGATTTTTTCTAGGTTTTTTGTTGTGTGGAAGTATTTTAGTAATATCATTTTCTTAAAAATATTATTGTGTTTTGATAATATGAGTCAAAACGGGTCGGTTATGGGTCAGTCGCGAGTCGGATATGGGTCATTAAATATGGGTCGGACCATATTCGACCCGACCCAAACCCGACTCGACCCAACCATTTGACACATCTACCACGGAATGTAACACCGGACGCAGTACTCTTTTTGGGCCACGCCGCATCCATTGAATAGAGTGGGTCAAGTCTACAATCCATAAATTTTGGAGGGACAATCGAAGAAACTTACTTGTGAGCCTCGTGTGAGATCGGGACGAGGATGGATCTGGCTGACTTTTTACTTTATGCCCATAATTTCTATTATTTAATGCACATAAGTTGAGAAAATTATATTAAAAAGAATGTCCTAAATTTATTATATTTTTATCAATTTAGTTCTAAACTTTTTAATTGTGTCAATTGAGTTCTAAATATTTCCATGTATTGTTAATTGAGTACAACCGGCTAATTTTAGCCAAAAATCGCTGAGTGAACGTCAGCCGTCCTACGTAGCATGGTCAATGCTGGTGTAAAGAATTTTTAATAAACTTTTTAAGTTTTTTTATTGATTTTCTTTTCTTTTCCTTTTCTTTCCTTTTCTTTTTTATGTTTTTTTACTGTGGCTAACGCAGTCACCGAGCACTCACTGGCCGTTGGTGAGGCTATTTCGATCATGAGTGAGGCTAGCCTTGCCGGCAGCCGCGATGGTCTGGGCGAGGGCTTGGTCACCCTCGTCGGCCAATAGTATTAAAAAAAGAAGGAAAAGAGAAGAAAAGCAAAAAGGATAAGGAAAATAAAAAATACTAAAAATTGACAAAAATTATCTACAACAGTGGTTTCTGCCCAAAATTAGTCCGATAGACTCAATTGCGAAAGCGTGGAAACATTTATAATTCAATTGGTACAAATAAGAGGTTTATCAATTTATGACTGAACTGGCAAGAGCAAATTTAGAATTTTGTTAGTAATTCTTCGTCTAGATCCTTTTATGAGGTATATGAATCTTTTATGTACATATTTCTTATGTTTCTTTCTTGTTTTGTCATGTTGATTCCTCTTGTTTCACAAAAAAAAAAATGATTTGAAAAATATTTTTGTAAAAATGATCACTCATATTATTCGAATTAATTAGTCAATAAAAAATATTTTTATTATCGACAATAAATTATTTCTATAAATATTTGTTGACAATGAAAATAGTTCTTGTTCACTAATTTTTATAAGCGATACGAGCAATTATTTTGAAAAAAATTATTTTTCAATTCATCTATTTTTTGCAAAATAAATAGAGTAAAATTCTCATTTCCTTTTTCTTGTGTCCATTCTATGGTCAACCTCAAGGTGGGACAAGAGGCCTCATGGGTCGCAAAAGTCAAATGAGAAAGAGAGAGAGATAGTCGGGGATGTACCAATGGTGACTGATATTAAGGGCTATTTTTTATTTTTCTGTTTTCAATAATAAGTTTGGAACAAAAATTTATTTAGTAACGTAATTTCATATTTCTAATTATGGAATAAATTTTTAGTTCAAAAATAGATTTGAAACATAAGTGAAAAGTATGGTAGAAATAGAAAAAATACCTCTTCTCATTGCTCAATGCCCCCTTTAGCGTGCAATCTCCCTCTCTCTAGCATCCCTATCGTCGGTCATCGGTCGCCTTCCGCCGATATGTCGGTCATCAGTCATCGGTCGTTATCCATCATCCGCCGCTCACCGGTGGCGTCCACTGGCAATCGGCACCCGCAGAAATTTTATGTTGTTGTCAAATACATTTTTTGCTCAAAAACTCGTCTAGGGAATAGAAATAGAAAATTTATTTATGGCCAAAAATAGCTCCTGGAAATATAATGTTCATCATTTTGTGCACTAACATGCCTACCAAAGACAATTAAAATGAAGTCACTCCTTTTTTAATCAATAGACTGAATTACTCTTCTCTCTCTTCTATTTATTGTTTCGTTTTTTTATCATCCCGACCTATATTATTGCCTTTATTTTTTTTTCTCTCTTGAATTATCAATTTCACAATATAAATGTCAAATCACACCCAATAAAAGATCATCTTATCATGCATTATGTTATCACTTGCCTAGAGAATATCATTATTTTCAATTTTTGGTTTCATTTTTTCAATCACAAAAGTTCATATAAAAGGTTAGTAATTCATAGTCATAACGGCTTATGAACACACAATTAACTACCTAATTTGGGGAGAAATTTTTTTCAAAGTTGATAATAATCTTGTGGGTGATTTTCTAGAATAATTTTTAGGTTTCAAAAGTCAAACATGACTGATTTGTGATTTCTTTTGAGCTTTTCGCATTTTAATATGAATTGTAAGATGGGGTTGAAAATTTATTTACACATTTTGTACTTTCAAACTCGTATCATATTTTTTTATGGGAAAGTTTTATGAGTATTTAAAATTTTGGTCCACTTGCTATGAGATTGAATTTGCAGTTGATATTAATTACTTTTTTCATAGCAAGAGTTGAACATTAAGAAGTTTCATGTTTTTTCCCTGATGTGTTTGTCTTTTGTTAATATTAGATATGCTCTAAACGATATCATGACTCCGACTTTCTAGCTCTACTCCTCGAGGCTTACTCCCATAATCCGTGCAATTAAACACCATTCGACCGTTTCCATGAATCAAGGGCAGAATTTCAAGTACTCGGTTCCATGGACGACCGCCGAACAAATTTTCATTTCTCAATCCTCTCATAGGTTTCCTAACCAAATGACACCACATTATACTCTATCCTATGATGAAATTGAAGGAATTCTTGCCTTTGTAGCTTGTTCTTGCTCGAACACGACGCCTCTTCTCTCTCGGTTCCCTCGACGACGAGCCGCACCGCCTCTTCTTGTTCCCTTCTTGCTTCTCGGCCGTTCGCTCCTCTCACTCCCAAGCTCTCTCTCTCTCACGAACACACTTTCTCTCTCACTCACTTGCTCGCTCGGCCGAAGGAAAAGGGGGAAAGGGAAGAGGGAGGCGAAAGGTCTTTCTTTTGTTGCATGGCATAGGGGAGCCCTCAAATGACACTTGCCATGCATGCAATACTTCCTAGTCTTCAATTGCCACTTGGCAATACCCCCAATGGCCGTTGTCGCGACCCTCTCGAGGTTGTCGGGCTCTCGAGGGCTAATGGGTCGTCCAGTCTGGTCGGACGCGGGCCTCTCCCAAGGCCCATTACCCAAATCGCAACGGAGGTATGCGTAGTCGACCTTCAGTGTGGTCTAGTGACATGTGCTAAGTGTGCATGCCAGGGAGTCGCCACCAATCATTTTTTGGAGGGTATGATTGGACCACCCTATTGAATAGTCGGGAGTTTCTATTCAATTCTGCGATAACCAGAGAACTGGGTTCGGGGACTTAGTTACGTCAACTGTCAGAGTTGACGCCCTTTCGGTACCTAAGTTGACTGAATTTTCTGACCAAAGATTTCATGCAGATGAGTGGGGTACGAGTTCTAAATCTAGGAGTTCATGCAGATAGGAATGACTATCATAGCAATCACAATCAATAATAAAGTGCACAAATCGATGAATTCAAGTGTACAAATAAATCACATGGCATTCCTAATAAGGCCATATTGGCCTAGAGAAGCATCAATCAGGCTTAGGAATGATTTAGACATGATTTTGCCCATCAGGGGCAAAATCGTAATTTTGAGACAAAGGGGACAATTTGCCCAAAAAGGACAAAATCATCATTTCGGAATGAATCCGGAGTCAAAACAGGTTTGGTCACTCAATTGACACATTTCCTATTTTTTGGCAATTTTCGTGATTTTCGGGAATTTTAGAAACCGATTTACCATTCGAAGGGTAAAATCGTCATTTTCTAAAAATGGAAATGAAATGTGGAAATCTTAGACATAAGGTTTAACCACCCATCTGGCCCATCACCAAATTCTAAGCAATTTCCACAATTCATCAGAATATCAAAGACGATTCACCCTTTGAGGGGTGAAATCGCCATTTTGGATTAAATGGGAGAAAATCCCAAAAATGAAAACAAATCAATTTTTTGTCATTTTCAGCCTTGGACAATTTTTAGAATTTTTCTGCAATTTTTCTCAATTTTTTTGTTTTTCTTTAATTTTTCCATTTTTTTGGCATTTTTGATTTATTAATATTTTTTTATATTTTCAGAAAATATTTTAACAAAAAGCATGTCTTTGACAATAGATAACACTCAACCAGATAAATAAGCTAACCACTAGACTGAAACAAATACATACAAATCAAGTCTATAAATGCAATATTTTAGAAAAATAATCCTGATATACGGATCGGGTACGTAAAACATACCGGATTGGACACCGGCCTTCAATCGCCCAGCCCCAGCCTGCGACCATCCCCATGCCCGTTACCTGTCGATCGCCATTAAAATGTCGATAGTCAATTTCACAAATTAAGACTAAAAAATAAAAAAAAATTAAAAAAATTAAAAAATTGGACACTGTTCATGCACTGTTCCGACACTGTTCATGCACTGTTCGGACACGGCTTCGACACGCTCCGACACGTTCGACACTCTCTGACACGTCCGGACACGCTATGACACGGCTCGACACTCTCCGACACGCCCGGACACTCTCCGACACGTTCGACACTCTCCGACACGCTCCGACACGCCCGGACACTCTCCGACACGTTCGACACTCTCCGACACGCTCCGACACGTTCGACACTCTCCGACACGCTCCGACACGCTCCGACACGTTTGACACTCTCCGACACGGCTCGACACTCTCCGACATGTTCGACACGTTCGACACTCTCCGACTCGCTCCGACACGCCCGGACACTCTCCGACACGCTCCGACACGTTCGACACGCTCCGACACGTTCGACACGCTCCGACACGTTCGACACTCTCCGACACGGCTCGACACTCTCCGACACGTTCGACACTCTCCGACACGGCTCGACACTCTCCGACACGTTCGACACTCTCCGACACGCTCCGACACGCCCGGACACTCTCCGACACGTTCGACACTCTCCGACACGCTCCGACACGTTCGACACTCTCCGACACGCTCCGACACGTTCGACACGCTCCGACACGTTCGACACTCTCCGACACGGCTCGACACTCTCCGACACGTTCGACACTCTCCGACACGCTCCGACACGTTCGACACTCTCCGACACGTCCGGACACGCCTGGACGCGGGGACCGAGCGGGGCACGGCCGAAACGGCTAAATCGACGATCGGCGGACGACGGCTGACTTCGGGATCGATGACAGAGGTGAGGGAACGTCGGGGCGGAGGAAAACAGAGCACGGAGGCTTCAAGCCGCGTTGGCTCGCTGGTTTCTCAACTTTGCGGTGGCTCGGGTCTTCGGATCTAGCGGCTCGAAGCGATAGCGGCGGCAGCGAGGTGGTGGTGCGGTGGTAGCTGGCTCGACGAAGGAGGCCGAATGTGTGGTGGCGGGAAGTGGTGTCGGTGAGGTGGGGAGGTTCACGAAGAAGAAGAAAAAAAATCCAGAAGAAGAAGCAGAGACCAGGAGGAGGAGGAGGAGGAGGAGGAGGAGGGGAGAAGAGAGGGAGCGGCCGAAGAGAGAGGGCTGATCCTCTCTCTCCCTCCAATTGAGTGCACTCAAGTGCACTTGAGTGCCTTCAAAAAGAGAGAGAGAGGAAAGAGGAAAAGAGAGAGGAAGAGTGTGTGAGAAAGAGAGGGAGCGGGCGCGAGAGAGAAAGGGAAAGAAAAGAGGGAGACATCGTGATGACGGTGGTCCCCTCTTCCAATCATCACGCTCCCTCTTTCGTCAATTTCGTCAGTTAGGTCGGTTGCCCAATTCGCACAATTGTACAGTCAGCGAACAATCGGACTAAGGTGCAACATAGAGCACTCAAATTGACTGCCAAGATTCGAAAACTGTAAGAACTGCAAATAAATAAATAAATAACTCAAATGACATTTTTTTTTAGCCAAATTCAACTTCATATATTACGAAGGAACACATGCGATTGAACTTGATTTTTGACTTTTTATGAGGTCAAAATAAAAAATACAATCAAAATAAAATATTGACTATTTATAAATTTTTGAGACCTCAAATTCTATTTTTTTTATTTTTCATGTATTTTTATATTTTTCGAAAATAAAAATAAAAAAAATAAAAATAAAAATAAAAAAATATGAAAAAATATTTTTGTCAAAAACGGTTCCTTTAGCTTGGCCAAGGTTACCAAAATTGATTTTGTAATTTTTTAACTTTTTATAGATTTTTTTATGATTTTTTTAAAATAATAATAATAATAATAAACTAGAAAAGACTTATCAAAAATCAGGTGTCAACAGCTGCCCCTCTTTGAGAGGAATCTCGTTAAAGGTTTCTCTCAAAGACAAGGTGACACCTGCGTTCTGATCGACTCGATTGGAAACAAGAAAATAAAAGGAATCATGACATCCAAAATTTTTTTTTTTCGCGCCCATCGACGTATGCTCTTTCTTAAAAGGAGGGGTGCTCATTTTGCCCTTATGATGTGAGGGAATTAGAGAGTAGGGAGATGTACCTGTCACTCACCTGCTTGATGTCCGCGCGGCCTTCACGGTGTTTAATGGATTCAAGAGAATTTCTAGGAACTCGTTCTTAGAGTGTCCTAGGGGGTTAAGCTCTGACCTGTATGGTAGGTCAAACCATAATGTGATTCCTAACTGATAGGAACCTAAGGGGTGCATTATTTCTTTGGGAATTTGCCAAGGATTTTGATCCGTATGGTGGATTAGACCATAAGCGGGTTGCCTACAATAAGGCTTACCTAGAAAAACAAATTCTCCAATATTTTGGAATTAGTCAAAGTTTCGATCCGTATGGTGGATCGGACCGTTGGGTTGACCCTTATGGCGGTTTCTACCATGAGTTGACCCTTCAGGCGGTTTCTACCTTTGGTTGACCCTTCAGGCGGTTTCTACCTCGAGTTGACCCTTCAGGCGGTTTCTACCTTGTGTTGACCCTTCAGGCGGTTTCTACCTTCATTTGGTTTGAAAAGGGATCTCATGACGAGGGTTCTCCACGTCCGATGAGACTGTTTGATATTTGAAAAGAGGTCCTAGGACGAGGGTTCTCCACGTCATGCCAGGACTGTTTGATATTTTTGAAAAAGGGATCCTAGGACGAGGGTTCTCCACGTCAAGCTAGGACTGTTTGATTTTTGAAAAGGGATCTCATGACGAGGGTTCTCCACGTCCGATGAGACTGTTTGATATTTTTGAAAAGGGGGTCTCATGACGAGGGTTCTCCACGTCCAATGAGACTGTCTGATTTTGAAAAGGTTTTTTTTTTTTTAAGGGTTTCTCTTCCCCAAGAAAATATTGGTAATCTTTGAGAAGACAGCAATTGTCCAATTGACAAAATTTTATGACTTAAGCTTTAGTCATGAGATGTGCATTTTGATGCTGGAGGTTATCCAAAACATTCTTGCAACATGCAAATGTGATCACAAATCCCTTGCATGGAAAATCTGGATCAACAGTTTGAAAATTCCCAAAAAGAGTTTGCTCAAAACATCAATTGGAATATTTCTCGACAAGGAGGCCAACTCACCTGTTTTGAGGTGATGATTTTTAGGGGATGCACTCAATTCCCTACTGACCTGTGCCTAGGTTTTAGGCTCATTCGCAGCGCATACATTTTGATCAGTCGGGAGGTCTTCCACGGGACCGTAATGTTGGGCTTGGATATTGGTTTTCAAGGGGGACCCGCTTTGGGGTCGGGGCCATCGAATGAAAATCTTCACCATCTGCTCCGAGTTTACAAGTCAAGAACCCTGCAAAATGAGAAAGAAAGAGTCTTGCTCGTACTTCTTCGAGCTAAGCTATATGTTAACCCAAGTGTCTTAGTCAGAGAAGACTGTTTCAGAGTTGTAACATTGGTAGGATTGGGGACCGAAAAAGGCTTGTTTTTGGCCCAGAAATCACGAAGGATTTGACATTGGTGATCATTGCAAATTTGTCACATGTCTTTTCCATCCTGCATCTTCCATTTTTGAGGTGTGCAACCGCTTTTGAGGTGTGCACAAGTCCTTTAGAGAACGTCTCTTGTGGTATTAAGAGATTGACAATTCTGTCCGTGTTTTTGCACCACGGCTGACATCATTTGGGGAGCAGTCTTCTTGATCTGACTCCTTTATGGGTTTTTCTCTCTTCCCAACTAGGCTTTATTGGGGATCAATCAAACAGTTTTCACGAGCATCGGCCTTGCTTTTACCAAGTACTTTGCTTTTTCTTGATGCTGGGGATTTTTTTCTTTGTTGAAATCCCGCCTTTTCTTTTCCTTTGGAACTACGATGTTCAGAAAATTGTGCTAGATATACAACTTGAATCATAGCACATTTAAACGCCGATATGAAATTTTTCTATAAATCCCATCTCTTGATTTCTTCCGTTCTTGGAGTGATGCAGTTTCTATCTTGAAACATCCCATGATCACCAACAGGGGTTTATGAAATGAATTCGCAGGCTCAACTTGGCTGTGCAAAGGATATGGTGTGTGGGATAGAGAATGAATGCTTCTCGTCATCCTATGGCACTTGGATTACCATATAAACAACACACAAAGATTAATGTTAGTCCGAGCAAGAAAATTTCTAACCATTTTCTCCTGATGCTGCTGGACTTATTTCCTTTTTGCCCCGGTGTGGGGTGGTTCTTGACAGGGTTAAGAATGAAAACCGCCGTTCAAGTGGGTTGTCAACGGTCACTTGTAGTGTTTATGATATGAAACGAACGCCTCCGTCGTCCCAATCCATGTAATCGCTGCGAATGGTCCCTACCTCCGTAGGTCCAGATTTTACTATTTGATTCGCTCCACTCATCTCTCAAGTGTATGTAGGATGTGTTTGGATTTGAGCTTGCCTCTCTTTTGAGGAAACATCCTTTTGAGAGTTTTGAACAACTTTTGATTGGAAAAATCTCTTTCGTTTTCCCAAAAATTTTACCCGTCAAGGGGATTTTATGGTGCACAATGCGTGTTCAGACAACCTCATGTTTCAAAACATGAATGCCAATGAAGTTAGAATTCCATGTCTTTTCTAGACATCAGATTTTGAAAGCTTTTTCTTTTTCTTTCTGTGTTTTTTGGTTTAACATCTTCAATGGATTGGAGGAAAGGGATACCTACCTGTCCACTGTGGCTGGAGATCCCTGAAAATGTAAAAGAAGCAGATCATTGTATGTTCACGAATTTTTCGAAAATCGAAATGATACATCTTACCCTCATGTACCCTAACAGGTAGTATGTGGGATGTAAAAACTTATTCGTCTCCAAGGCGATTCCCCTGTCAAGGATAAAAAATAAGTGTTAATTCATATTCCCAAATTCAAGACAAATTGGGACGATACAACTTTACTCTTGATTTTCATCCCATTCTGATGTTGCGTATTGATATGAACAACCTCTATCAAATCCGCCTATCCATGCTTGGAGTGTTTGTAACATCAATGGTTCATCTGCCCCCAGCTGGGCAGCGTCTGTTCTGCTATTTGAACGCATGACTCATTGAGTGATTTATCCATGTTTATCATCTGAGAAGGAAAAGAAAGAATACATTACTTCGGTATTCGATTGAAGATCGTTTAGGAACGATACATCGTTTTACCAAATAAGTGGCTTCGCGGCCAAACGTATTTCGTGTTGAAGGGGTAGATCCCATTATGCTCAGCGGGTGATAATTATGGTTCATGGAACTTGCTCCACGGATTAAGTGATTAATCCACGGCCTTCGGCTTGAAGATGCTCAAAGGGTGATGTTGACACTCACGCGCAATTAGTTCTAGATATTAATGAAAGATGTTCCCGTGGGAACCTTACAGTGCGATCAACAACATATGCAATAGGAGTATTCAACCCCTTTTCTCGAAGCATTTTTCATCGAGTAGCCATGCCTTGCATCAGACGTTTGATCACCGGCCTCGCGTCACCACTGCGATGGTCCTCCGGCTCCAAATTGATCGAGCCAAAGATTGAACTCATCGCCAAGGAAATTGCTCGGGTCTTCGAGCCATTGATGTTCAAGTTGGGTATCAACGATTGTTGGGGGCAGATTTCTTTCATTGCCTTCGTTGTGAGGGATTGGAGTTTTTGAGCTGGAACCTTCATCATTGCCATGTTGGGGTTGAGACATACATTCCTGAAGAGTATTGATCCAAGTGTCCAGCTCCTCATCAAGGAAATCACCTGTTCTTTCTAGCCCTTGGTGCCCAGATTGGGTGTCGTCGACTGCAGGCGAGGGATTCCTCTCTTTGCTCTCGCCGTGAGCAATTTGACCCCTCGAATTGGAACTTCCTCCAATGACCGGCAGGTTCATATGTGCACTCTCTACCAATGCCAGATCCACTTCAGGGACAGCATTAATGACTGATTCGCGCTCAAACTGAGGAATCTCTATGTGCTGGAACTGTGGCATATACTCCTGAGGAGTATTGAGATAGCTCGGCGGAGCATTCTGATTTGGGTTAGAGGAGTCGCTGACACGACTGCTAGTCCCGTCATTGCTGAAACACGGTTGGGTGCTCTTGGCTCTCCAATCATCATGGTTGTAACTCTGCCCAGCACTTGAGCTCCAACTGGCTTTATGATGGTTTAACGCTATCCTTCCATCCCTTAGCAATCTCCTATAGTACTTGAGGTGAGACTCAACGTTAATTCTAGAGAGCCCCGGCACATTCATAATCTCGAGTATGCGTAGTGGGCTAGCCGAATCAACTCCCAGCTCTCGAATTGCATCAACAAATTTGGTGTGAAGCTCATAGGTCCAGTAAAACCTTGTTCTCTTATCACCCAAAATATCGTCAATACTTCGGTAGCTATTCTCTACGGGATCTAGTCGTTTCAAAAGTTGTCCAGGGAGGGACTCACCGACTTTGGATTGGCTGGCTGCGACAGCGAGTTCGTCATTGAGAGAATTCCCCCTGTGATGATTCATATCCCATTTCTCAGAGGATGTTGGTGTTGATCCTATGGTGTTGACTTGCTCATGCAGATCTCCGGCGGTATCTGGCTGTGTCGAAAAATGCTGTGGAGAATACGGTAACAGCTGAGCGTTATTCGTCAACAGGGATGGTTCATCGAGGAACACCTCGCCGAGGACAACAGGATTACCATAATTAAGGCAGGTGGCCTTGGTCAGAGCTTCCTTATATCTCGCGCTTTCAGCTTGAAGCTTCTCATTCTCCTCATTCAGGACCAGTAACTCATGGTCTGCGTATTGCTGTTTCACCCGGGTTCGTTTGTTGGCGAACCAAAACTTGACCTTCGAAAGCTCCAATCCTATCTTTCGGCTCAACTCCATTTTCTGTTGTCTGCTTGGAGTGGGGCATTCATTGAAGAAAGCTTCGAGCTCTCGGATTTGGCCTGGAGTGTGGCGTTGTAGTTGCTTCCTTTTCCGACTCCGGTCATCATTGTATACTCCTTCTTCGTAGCTGAAACCTAGAATTTCATCGCTGGAGGAGTCAGTCTCTATGGCCTTCGAGCAGGATTCAGCTCCAGGATCTTCAAAGTCTCCCAGCAGTTCGTGCTCAGAAATGTCCAGGTCGGGCGTTTCTAGCAGATGGGAATAACTTTTAAACATGATGGATCGGGGTATCTCGGGCTGATCTAGTTCACTCAGCTTTCTCAATTCGCTCTTACGTGTTTGCTCACTCTAGAAATTTTCTCAAGTGATTGTGCGTGTCCTGGAACCATCCTTCAGGCTGCATATGAAGATCAGCAAGCAAGCGCTCCTCCCGAGATCCTGCAATTACTCATCGTCTGTATTCCCCTTTCTTTTTCCTCGTGATAGGATCACAAACTCTCTTGCATTGATTCAGTTTCATCGAGTATTGCGCTCGTCCCCTAGTTCAGTCTTCAAAGTGGTGGGTCTACAATCTTTCGGCGCCTTTTATGATTTGCTAGGCCCGAGAACGTGGGGAGCAGCGGTGGACCCGCAATTAATGACTCCGTTTAATTCATTTAGCTCCATGGGAATTAACGCTATGATCTTCTCTCAACCCCTTTTCATCGTTCAAACGAAAGTGGCATTTTCCCTGTGCATGCTGTTACTCTTCATTTCAGCATCCCGGGCGCTTGGTGAGGAATGAGTTCGTGGCCACTCAAAATTTTAAAGACCGTCTCTGGTTTCAGACTTAATCTAACAAGGGATCATCACAACTGAGCATGACGATGTTCGTCGATAGCGTTGGTTTTAATATAGAATTAACTATAGTCATTAAAGAAAAATGTTCCCGTAGGAACTTTACAACGGATAAAATGAGTGATCTACTCGTGAACATGTTCTTCTTTCTATGGGTGTTCGTAGTGACCGACCCATCGTGCCCCGAGTCAGGTGCTAGATCATGGCTGTCCAAGCATGCCAACTTCCCACTGATTGAACAAGGCATCGAGCCCCTCATCGAAGAAATCGTCTGTCGTGGGTTGACCAGCGGCAGGCAGAGCACCAGCCGACTGCTGCTCGAATGGAGGAGTGCGCACTCGCTGTACTTGTGACACGCGCTCTTGAGAAGTGTTGAAATGGCCTGGGAGGACATTCTGATCAGCTTTCAGTTTGCCGGTGGTCGGGTTGCTAGCTTGATTGATGCTTAGATTTGGCCGGGTATCTCTTGATGCCTGAGCATTACAATGGCGGTCGCCCCTAGCTTTTGAGCTCGAGACGGATTCCTCCCGGTTTAGCTCCGCTCGACGTTGTTTTAATAGCTTTCTGTAGGCAGCAAGGTGATTCCTGACCAGCTCCTTACTAAGCCCTGGTACACTCATGGCCTTAAATATGCGCGTCGGAGTTGCTGAGTCGATCCCCATTTGGTGAACCACGTCTAGGAATCTGGAATGCAGTTCAGGGGGCCAAGCGAACCTCCTCTTATCGTGGCCCAAAATTGCATCGATGGCTTGACGACTGATTAACTCATCTCCAGCAGGACCCGACCCTATCGAAAATTGTTGTGCATGAGGCTGATATGCTTTGAGCTGGTCGGCAGTAACATCCAGCTCCTTGAAACTGTAACTCCAATCAAAGCGATGCAAATCCTATCCCCCAGGAGGCATTTGTATCATCTCCGTAGGATCCTCCTGCTCATGCGTGACTCCGGCAAAATCTGGTTGAGCAGGAGATGCCCCGAGGGAGTAGGGTGGTAAATGAACGTCTTCAATCATCGCGTGAGGCTTATCGGGGAATATCTTACCGAGGGCGACGAGGTTATCGCAATGAGGGCAAACGGTAATATTGAGAGCTTTTTCATACCTCATGTTTTCTGTTCGCAGCTTTTGGTTTTCTTCCTTTAAAATCTCGACCACCTGACGTTTGCGTTGAGCCTTCGATTTGGATCTCCTATTTTGAAACCAAAACTGGATCCTCGACTGATTAATCCCCAACTCCCGGCTCGATTCAATTCTCCACTTCTTTTTCATGTAATGGCTTTTACTAAAAAGGGTTTCCAGCATTTGGGTTTCCTCCTGAGAGTATTGGTGAGGACGTCTTCTTTTCCCGAGTTGAGCATCGTGGATGTCGTTGTCGTCGTCGCCGTGATCTTGATTTTCGTTGCCAGAAGTGTTGGGCTCCATGGTTTTGGCGTTAGACTTGATCTTGGAATCTTCGAGATCCCTCTGTAGTTCAATTTCTGAGATTTTTGAGTCAGTCGCCTCTAGCAGCTGACAATAACCTCTTAAATATGTTGGATTGAGAAATGTTTGATTGGTTCTTGCCCACTCAGAGTTCTCCACTCTCTCCTGTATGCTCACCCCCTATAAAGTTTTCTTCGAGTGACTTCGTATGTTCAGGAGACGCTCTTCAAGCATCATTAGGCAAACGTTCCCCCTCAAGACTTTGAATTTCTCGCTTAGCTTTTCAACGTGATGGGACTGCCAAATCCTGTTAGGGCTCTCTTCGATAGTTGCGCTTACCTCCCACCTAACTCCAATAATGATGATCCCGACAAATCTTTTACATCTTTTAATTGATGAGCCGAAAATCGCGGATCGAAACGAATCCATTGGTTCTCGTGAGGGGACCTCCTGCTTTACCCCCTAACTGGGCTCCACCAGCATTATTACTGAGACCCTTCATCATCCTCGAGTTGCTATAAAATGAGGAATTAATGTATGGAAGGTTAACGTTCTCGCATAATCAGCCTCTTCCTTCTAATCTCTCTGTTAAACTCGTCTTATTCTCAAGCCAACCCAACGCAAATGGCCTCCTCTCCCGTACGCACTTTTTCAACTGATGTCTTGGCCCAGTAGGAAAAGCTTTATAACCTACTGGGTCGCGGTTACGCGCACATAACCGATCATTCTGCAACCGAGGATGCAATCTGTGTCCTGCTCGAGGACCTTGATACCACTTCTCTCGAAGGTACTACACTGGGGAGGGAATATAGAACTTTCCCGACTCTCTTTGCACACTCCTTAGAGGCCTATCGTGTTGCTAATCGGGAGATTCTGGTGGCTCGCGTCTTGCGGGCTCGTTATGAGGATCGATCTGATCATTTGGTGCTGACCAACTATCTGGTTGATAGTTACAAAAAGGCCGTCGAGTTTGCTAATGAGCGGGTCGCGACGTTGCTTCGCGAGAGGAGAAATCTGGTGGATCAATTGGCCATATCCCTGACCACCGGCGAGCATGACCGCCGCAACGTCCTGTTGAGGCTTCAGAGCGACTGGCAGGAAGAACGGCTCGACAAGATAACCGAGGACATAGCTCGCGGGAATGGACTGGTTCGGGACCTGGAAGTAGTCACCGAAGAACACGAGGCCAAGGTCGCCGAAGTTAAGGGAGAATGCAGAAGTCTTCTCCTCAGGCTTGCCGACCACAACATGCGGAGCTGGGAGTATGAGCAGAGCATTAATAACATGGAGGGTCAGTTGGGATCCTTTGTGTCGTTAATTAGGGCTCACTTTGGCTTTACTTTTCCACCCCGACTTGTATGACCTGCTTCTGAAAACCCTCCGCCGAGCAAAATAAATGAAAGTTCTCGTGTGTGTGTTTTAACTTCTGTATGGTTCATTTCTTCGAGCATCCAAACATCTTCAACTTGGGTGAGCCGAACCATAATATCAATAAGCCGAGCAAATACGTCCTGATTTTATAACTCGCTCATGATCAGATGGAAGAATAGTTGCAGATTTGTCCAAGAGAAGATTTCTCTATACTACTTGTTTTTCACCTGCAAATGAAAAGACCGAGTCAGAAGGAATAATCTGAAAAAGAAAGCATAGACCCCTTTCAATCTTATGCTTGCTCGTGATTAATAAGGACAAGAACTTTTACAAGGGTTTTAATCTTGCGCGAAAAGTTTTTATCAATATTCCTCGAAAGAAAGCATACTATTGAAAGGAATGTAATTCACAATAATCGCTTTTGATCAATTTCGAGAGGAACGAATTACTCAAAAGTGCGAGGCATAATAACGTGTTTTAAATTTAATTGAAGATACGGCATCCAAATCAAGGCCGTTTTGTTAAGAACGAGAGTAATTTGGACATCTATCTCGTCATTAAATTCAAAACAACGTCGATATTCTCGATCAATTATCGTGGATTACCAGCGACGTAAAACATGCACGAAACAATTCAAGTGTATAATTCCTTCTAGAGAAATTGAGATTGGACTACTCTATACGACCAAAAGGTCGTGTAAGACTTCCAATTTTAATTCCCTCTAAAGGAATTATAAACTTGACTTGGGAGTATTCGGATGATTAGAGAAAATGCCACTATCACATTCCCATGACCCGTCAAAAGAAATACAACCAAGTTCCATCTGAATGTATACACCAATAGATCCCTAATACAATCACTCTAAGGGGTGGGATAGAAAAAGCCTCGATAAAAATAAACCCTATACAAGAGGACTAGTAATGGAAAATGAAACAAAGGAATGTGATCCTAACGTTTAAGGATGCCCCAAGTTCGATCTGTGGCTTCCGGATCACTTGCCCCAACTCGTCATCTTCATTGGACGATATCTCAATAAGGTCCATAGTAGGCTCTTTTGTTGCTCACTCGGTGTTCGCCATGGGATATCATCCTCCTCGTCTTCTATCAAGGACGTTTGGGAAAAACACACACATCTATCCCTGAAATGGCATTTAATCTAATCACCAGAATGCAATGAATGAAATGCCTATATTTATATGAACTGTAATAGATTTGAGGGATAGAGAGTCTTACCAACCAAACTCGTCGACTTATGTGCGGTTTTAGGTGTACCAACCGCCCAAAGACATGCGCATGAAACAAGTGATGGTAAACTTCTAAAAATCAGAGGATTCGGCACCTAAGGTTAAGGTTCCCACCTCGAGTTCTGGAAAGAGCAGATTCCATTGCACAACTATCGTTGCATTGGGGCTCGATCCATAGTTCGAAATGAGCGGAATTGAAAAGTGGATTACCCCGTGTTTTTCCTCACGGAGATTCCATTTTCAATCCCTTCTATTGTTTTCCTATAGGCGGCGCCCGGGGTTTTAGGCGCGGTTGTGTGTATTTTCGTTGTCGTGCTAAAGCGATAAACATGCATCTCATTTAGCAAACACCGCTTCAATATAAACATCCACACAATCATACATCATAAACTCCTACCTGCATAAGACAGAGTTAACAAACACTTCACCCCTTATTTCTCCAATCTGCAAAAATATTTAACACCTCAAGGGTTAAAGTACGTACCTCACCTTGAAGAGTATCTGCATAAAACATGTTAGAAAAATCAATCAACTTTTTAATCGGCTCAAGTTCTCTAAGTCCCCAGCGGAGTCGCCAGTCTGTCGCGACCCTCTCGAGGTTGTCGGGCTCTCGAGGGCTAATGGGCCGTCCAGTCTGGTCGGACGCGGGCCTCTCCCAAGGCCCATTACCCAAATCGCAACGGAGGTATGCGTAGTCGACCTTCAGTGTGGTCTAGTGACATGTGCTAAGTGTGCATGCCAGGGAGTCGCCACCAATCATTTTTTGGAGGGTATGATTGGACCACCCTATTGAATAGTCGGGAGTTTCTATTCAATTCTGCGATAACCAGAGAACTGGGTTCGGGGACTTAGTTACGTCAACTGTCAGAGTTGACGCCCTTTCGGTACCTAAGTTGACTGAATTTTCTGACCAAAGATTTCATGCAGATGAGTGGGGTACGAGTTCTAAATCTAGGAGTTCATGCAGATAGGAATGACTATCATAGCAATCACAATCAATAATAAAGTGCACAAATCGATGAATTCAAGTGTACAAATAAATCACATGGCATTCCTAATAAGGCCATATTGGCCTAGAGAAGCATCAATCAGGCTTAGGAATGATTTAGACATGATTTTGCCCATCAGGGGCAAAATCGTAATTTTGAGACAAAGGGGACAATTTGCCCAAAAAGGACAAAATCATCATTTCGGAATGAATCCGGAGTCAAAACAGGTTTGGTCACTCAATTGACACATTTCCTATTTTTTGGCAATTTTCGTGATTTTCGGGAATTTTAGAAACCGATTTACCATTCGAAGGGTAAAATCGTCATTTTCTAAAAATGGAAATGAAATGTGGAAATCTTAGACATAAGGTTTAACCACCCATCTGGCCCATCACCAAATTCTAAGCAATTTCCACAATTCATCAGAATATCAAAGACGATTCACCCTTTGAGGGGTGAAATCGCCATTTTGGATTAAATGGGAGAAAATCCCAAAAATGAAAACAAATCAATTTTTTGTCATTTTCAGCCTTGGACAATTTTTAGAATTTTTCTGCAATTTTTCTCAATTTTTTTGTTTTTCTTTAATTTTTCCATTTTTTTGGCATTTTTGATTTATTAATATTTTTTTATATTTTCAGAAAATATTTTAACAAAAAGCATGTCTTTGACAATAGATAACACTCAACCAGATAAATAAGCTAACCACTAGACTGAAACAAATACATACAAATCAAGTCTATAAATGCAATATTTTAGAAAAATAATCCTGATATACGGATCGGGTACGTAAAACATACCGGATTGGACACCGGCCTTCAATCGCCCAGCCCCAGCCTGCGACCATCCCCATGCCCGTTACCTGTCGATCGCCATTAAAATGTCGATAGTCAATTTCACAAATTAAGACTAAAAAATAAAAAAAAATTAAAAAAATTAAAAAATTGGACACTGTTCATGCACTGTTCCGACACTGTTCATGCACTGTTCGGACACGGCTTCGACACGCTCCGACACGTTCGACACTCTCTGACACGTCCGGACACGCTATGACACGGCTCGACACTCTCCGACACGCCCGGACACTCTCCGACACGTTCGACACTCTCCGACACGCTCCGACACGTTCGACACTCTCCGACACGCTCCGACACGTTCGACACGCTCCGACACGTTCGACACTCTCCGACACGGCTCGACACTCGCCGACATGTTCGACACTCTTCGACACGCTCCGACACGTTCGACACTCTCCGACACGCTCCGACACGCTCGGACACTCTCCGACACGTTCGACACTCTCCGACACGCTCCGACACGCTCGGACACTCTCCGACACGTTCGACACTCTCCGACACGCTCCGACACGTTCAACACTCTCCGACACGCTCCGACACGTTCGACACGCTCCGACACGTTCGACACTCTCCGACACGGCTCGACACTCTCCGACACGTTCGACACTCTCCGACACGCTCCGACACGCCCGGACACTCTCCGACACGTTCGACACTCTCCGACACGCTCCGACACGTTCGACACTCTCCGACACGCTCCGACACGTTCGACACGCTCCGACACGTTCGACACTCTCCGACACGGCTCGACACTCTCCGACACGTTCGACACTCTCCGACACGCTCCGACACGTTCGACACTCTCCGACACGTCCGGACACGCCTGGACGCGGGGACCGAGCGGGGCACGGCCGAAACGGCTAAATCGACGATCGGCGGACGACGGCTTACTTCGGGATCGATGACAGAGGTGAGGGAACGTCGGGGCGGAGGAAAACAGAGCACGGAGGCTTCAAGCCGCGTTGGCTCGCTGGTTTCTCAACTTTGCGGCGGCTCGGGTCTTCGGATCTAGCGGCTCGAAGCGATAGCGGCGGCAGCGAGGTGGTGGTGCGGTGGTAGCTGGCTCGACGAAGGAGGCCGAATGTGTGGTGGCGGGAAGTGGAGTCGGTGAGGTGGGGAGGTTCACGAAGAAGAAGAAAAAAAATCCAGAAGAAGAAGCAGAGACTAGGAGGAGGAGGAGGAGGAGGAGGGGAGAAGAGAGGGAGCGGCCGAAGAGAGAGGGCTGATCCTCTCTCTCCCTCCAATTGAGTGCACTCAAGTGCACTTGAGTGCACTTGAGTGCCTTCAAAAAGAGAGAGAGAGGAAAGAGGAAAAGAGAGAGGGAGAGTGTGTGAGAAAGAGAGGGAGCGGGCGCGAGAGAGAAAGGGAAAAAAAAGAGGGAGACATCGTGATGACGGTGGTCCCCTCTTCCAATCATCACGCTCCCTCTTTCGTCAATTTCGTCAGTTAGGTCGGTTGCCCAATTCGCACAATTGTACAGTCAGCGAACAATCGGACTAAGGTGCAACATAGAGCACTCAAATTGACTGCCAAGATTCGAAAACTGTAAGAACTGCAAATAAATAAATAAATAACTCAAATGACATTTTTTTTTAGCCAAATTCAACTTCATATATTACGAAGGAACACATGCGATTGAACTTGATTTTTGACTTTTTATGAGGTCAAAATAAAAAATACAATCAAAATAAAATATTGACTATTTATAAATTTTTTAGACCTCAAATTCTATTTTTTTTTTATTTTTCATGTATTTTTATATTTTTCGAAAATAAAAATAAAAAAAATAAAAATAAAAATAAAAAAATATGAAAAAATATTTTTGTCAAAAACGGTTCCTTTAGCTTGGCCAAGGTTACCAAAATTGATTTTGTAATTTTTTAACTTTTTATAGATTTTTTTATGATTTTTTTAAATAATAATAATAATAATAAACTAGAAAAGACTTATCAAAAATCAGGTGTCAACAGCCGTCAATCATTGTCACAAAAGTTGATGTGATTAATCACCAATGAAACTCCTTGCCACTTCCCCATGCTTTTCGCCCAACCAAGGTCCATAGAAGGAAGAGTCCATGCGCCACTTGGCGCTACCCTTATTGCTCCATCATCCAAAGTGAGATCTTGACATGACATAGGCCAATGGTAGAGCTTGCTTCACACGCCATTTCCTATGCTTCCTTCGGCCAATAGAGCTTCACGCCAATGAGGGGAATATCGCCTCTTGCCCTTCCATTCTTCGGCCGAACATCCCTTGTCCATTAAGCTTGGAATAATTTCGGACATAGGCTAGAGCACAAATTAATCCTCACGAATTCTCGCTAGTCATTCGCCCTCACACTACCTAATCCACGTCCACTTCATTCATGGTGGTAAGACCCTTAATTGTCGATCAATTCATCTATCAAGCTTAGAAATTTTTCAAGCTTATGGTTCTATGTACAAAATCCTCAAAATTCATAGGTAATCGATCAATCCAATGGTCGTCGCTTCTTAAAATAGAACCCTCGATTATTTCTCCATCGTCCATCTTATGATTTCTAAAATTCAAATCCTCATATCGTAGACTTCATCAGCGAATCTTCTGATTTCCAATTCCTTGCGTCAAAAGTCAACTTCAAAACCCATTTGACCAATCCTGATCATTAGGAATCTAATAAATGGGGGATGCCACAGAAAACAATACCAACTAAATAGACAAGAGGAATGTTCAAATAATAATGCAACCATTTTTCTCGCATTACTAAAATACTCGAAGCTAATTCAGTATTTTTTTCATATTCATTAAAAACACTAGCAACATTAACACACTCTATTAAAAATAAATGTGTAGTAGGATAATAAATACTAGATAAAGTACTAGTAGCATCTTTTAATTTTTTTTAAAAATCTAATTTTTTTTGCAAACTTCCCAATGTTGCGGGAGTAAAGCCATATCGGGAACAGTATTCGAAATAAAAGAACATAATAAATCTTTGTAATTAAAATTTTGTAGAAGCATCTCGTAGGTAGAATTCCAACAAGTCGGAATATCTTTTGGAAACTTTTTTGCCTTTTTCCTATTTTGTTTACAAAATTTTCCTCACGCTTTCATAAGATGAGGACATCTCCATAAAAATCTAATTGCACTATTTATTGGGTGGAGAGAAGTTACAAGAACTCGTAAACCATCTTGTACACATAAATTCAAAACATGGCAAGCACATCTAATGTGAAAAAATTATCCGCCAAAAGAGAGTTTACACATTTTTTCTAACTCGGGAATGGAAGCAGTATTTGCGGCGGCATTATCAAAACCAATTGAAAAACCTTTTGTCATGCCCCGCTTACCTTACGATTGCGCCACATCCTCTAAGACCGTAAATTCTAACCCAGGATACCTGTCTTACGGCTTAATAAAATGAATATACATGTGGAAGGAAAAAGAGAAATAAGATGCACCTCCATACATAAAACAAGAATGAGACACAGGATACAGAAAAGTTTAATTACATATCTAAGGGACGAGTTTATATAAACAGGTGTAGGAACTAGCTCATATCGCAAACAATGATCGGGGGAGATAAAAGGGGCGAACAAAGACAACTACTAAGCCCCACCAAAAAGGATCACCATCGCCAAAAGACAACTCAAAAGGATCTAGGACAACCAGCTTGCTAGGTGGTGCTACTGTCTTCGGCTCGGTTCAAATCTTCTTCGGGGTCGTACTCCGAAAAAGTCTCAGAGCGTACTTCAATGGTGTCCTCCTCCATGTCATCTTCCGAGTTAGAAATCTCGATCACCTCAATACTTTCTTCTCTAGCCGGAGTCTCCTCTGGTACGTTCCTCGAGCCTACTACGGAACCCTCTATTTCGATCTCATCTCGAGAGGGATGGCACCACGATGGCACGATGCGCCTCGGAACCTCATGAGCCTTCAATGGCCCGGTAGTAGCTTCCCCAGACCTCCTGAACCAAGCCTCAAAACGATGTGGCTTCCAATCTTCTTCCCCCTCATCAACCCATGTACCGTACTCTTCCTAACATAAACTATACCACGATCCGCTGGAAACTCCTCAAAATAAGCTGTCATCTCATTCGGGTCGCCAAGACGAATAGGTAGCATCTTCAGGGTTTAGGATCTGAAAAGAAGGATCCCACGACGGGGTGAGACTTACGTCTCAGCAAGCTAGCCTAACCTTATCTAGGCCATCCGTCCCACCAGACCAAAGCAAACAAAGCAACGCATATAATTTACTAAAGCATGACATGACATCAACTCAAGGCAAAATAGCATAGAGTGACCAAGCTTTCATACTAGCTTATAATTATTTTCATCATAACGGGAATTAAAAAGACATCCACTTCCTCTTTCGAACCTCCAGAGACTAGCTCACGTTCAGACGCCTCAGGCTATCCCGATCAATAAACCCGCGTTCAGACGCATCAGGTTTAGAAGCTTATCACCAAGCTCATGTCGACATGTCAATTTCCTCATTTCGCGTTTAGACGCATCAAGATGTACTTTCAATCACAACCCCACGATAAAATCGCCTCAGGGTGTCTCAACCTCAAGCACTTATCTCATCAAGATACTTTCCACCATTCATGTGTTCTCATGGCTCGAGAGCCCACTTCCTCAAGCAATCCCAGTCACAAATCATCACGATAAGCATTTAATCGCATTTCCACCATGGGGATTTTCAGGCATTAGAACACAAAGCAATCACTTGCCAAAATGAAACAGACGTGCTTTGTCACAAGACACAATTTAAGAGTTGAGTATCATCCCACCATATAGACAAGCAAGGCACATCAACGAGCACATCATCAATTTAACCATTCAAGCATAACAAAGCAATCATTTCATCGATTTCTCAACGGAAACCGTCCAGTTGCGTCCAAATGTCCTCAAATAGGTTTAGGGGTCGCTTACCTTCACTTAAACTAGCAATTCCCGTTAAAATTCCCATGTCAAGCTCAGCTTCAAATCGGTTTCTCCGTTGTCCAAAACAGGGCAGCAAAACGATTTAGGAACCATCCATCGTTACAATCAATTTATTCAATCTAGCTCCAATTCCCCCAATCGTGGACCTCATTAACAACTCAATGGACATTCTAGTATGTCCTAACAACACATTTAGAGCATGGTGAGACCAGGAACAGCCCCTAACTGAACCGAATTACTCAGAACCAAAACAGAGTAGAAACCGGTTCTACCTTTCTTTGTACAAACAGCCCATTAATCACCCTCAAGCTCCAAATTATCACAATTCCTCTTGGTAAAACCTCAATCAACATGTTATATAGTCCCACGATGAATTTCGAAGCTAAATAGCACTTCTAAGAATTTCGAACAGCCCACTTCATCTCAGTCCAACCGGCGGTCAGAATCTTCCCTTAAAACAGCCTCAATTGAACCATCGAAACCTAATCGAAACTTAGCCCAATCAACGGCCCCAGCTCAGTGAACTTAGTACTACGTGTCATGTAACTTCCATAAAAATTTCGAAGCCAAATGAAGTCTCTAAGAGGCTGAACCATGGCCTTCTCTCAGTCAGCTTAGAATCTGTCCACTTTTCTTCCAAAAATCACCATAAATTAACCAGACCTCCAATGGACACAAAACCAATTGGAACTTGTTAAGAACAGGTTAAACTAACCTGTGGTGGTCGGAGGTCGGCCAAAAGGTCACCGGAGGAGGCGCTCGTACGGACCGAACGCGGGGGGGGGGGGGGGAGAACTGGGCGAGCAGAGCAGTTTTCTGTTCTTGGTGAAAATGCACAAAATGAAGATGATGGAGAGCTAGGCCACGAAATTCTGAGGGAGTAGCTGAAGAAGATGAAGTCCATTCAACATTGGTCAAAGTTCTAGAAGATTAGGCTTAGTGGATAATTAATTACTTTCATATAGTGGTTGACACTTGTCCATATGCACATAATATCCAAGCTTCAATTGTTCATAATGCCCCCTCATTTTCGGAAGCCTTGGGGAAGAAGTAAAATTGCCAAATGACTAAAATGCCAAATTGCCAAATAACTAAAATGCCATTCTCAAATCAATTAGGCAAGGTTAACCCTCCAAGGGAAAAATGGTCTTTTCACACCTTTCGTCCGAAATTTCAGTTTTTCGATATTTTCGTCCTCGATAAAATGGCGTCCAATCCATAACCAATGTCGTATTCCCTCATTTTCATTTTCAAATTCCGAGATCCTAATTCGTGGTCGAACCATCCGTCGATCGAAATTACAGTTTGTCTCGAACTAACGGGCAGCTTTTGCAGACATTACGCGTATCGACTTTGTAATTCTCATCACACTTAGGATAACTCAAACTACGGTAACTTTGATTGTCATATAATCACGAGGGTCTATTGCTAGCCCCGATGGCAACGATCGTCAAAAATCGATTTAGGAAAATTTCGCTAATCATACTTTGATTAAGCGGTATCACCCGCGTCCCAATCGTATAACACTAGCAATGTGTTCCTTAATCGTTCTTAGATTGGCCTCAACTCTAAATACTCCCTCGACGATCCTTATGGTCAAAGCGCCGTTTTCTAATCGAGTTTCCTAGATCCACGTATCTCATCGCGCGTTAGCCTTTTCCCTTCGGTTAATTAACTCGAGATTGATCAGATCCGGGCGAGACGTAACTGAGATACTTCGACAGTTTTCTTTCAGTCAAATGTCTCGGAATGATAGGAAAATCATAATGTCACAACTTTATTAATTAAATCATATTCTTCTAAAACTTGCCTAATTAGTCTATAAATATTATGGGCCATATGCCTTTCAAGAAAAACTCGAAAATGCAAGAAGTCTTTTTTGAATAACCCAATCATCACCTATCCAATGGCATGTGACACCCATATAAGAATTAATATTCCAAGAATCACTCCAAAGATCTCTACCTATATGTACACGTCCATTGAATTCTCCAAAAAAAATTGTCAAATCATTTTTTCGTTTTATATAAACTTGTTTAAGTTTGCGTCTAAGAGTAGTTTTCGGAACAGATGGTACTTGCGGAGCCAGCGCAGTGTTTACTAAATATCTAAAATTAAAATTTTCACCAGTATTAAACGGAGTATGCTCAAGGGCAACATATTCAACTAATGTTTGTTTATAAAGTGCATCAGTGAAACATAATAAATGATGGGGGTTAGGATTGGTGAACCTGAAAATTTATTATTGGCAAGTGTCAACCCCCGCTTGCGTTGGATTTTTTTCGTTAGATGCCGACGAAATGTTCCATAGCCATCTCCTTTACTAAGTTTGTATGTTTGCGGACAATATTTGCAGCTTATATCAAACTTGCATTCGTTTTCATTCCATACTTTGTTGAAGTGTAGCCATAAGTCGGATTCTCGGCTCTTCCGTCTCGGCTCCTTTGCTATCAACGATTTTTCGACACTAGTAGGAGGATAAAGACTTTCTTGCGTTGGGACGTGCTCGACGTTGGGATTGGGAACATCGTCGTTTTCTCAATATACATATTCGCGAACAGGATAATCGGATTCTCCCATTGAGCTCTTTCCCTTTTCAGTATTTCTGCTTCCACTTGCCATTTTTTGAGAGAATTGATCGGAAAGTTGATTCAAAGAATTAAGATGGAATTGAGAGAGAATAGTGGATTGAGAGAATTTGAGAGATTGAGACTTGAGAGTATTAGAGAGAATTGAGAGAAATTGTGAGAAAAATAAAGAGGGATTTAGAGGTTTTTATATAATTTTTTTTTATTTTTTAAAAAAGAAAATTGCAACGGCCCGAAGGCCCGCGGGGGACGGCTCTTCCCGAGGGGCGGGCGAGCCCCGCCCCCCGTTGCCTCTTCCTCAGGGGATGGGGCCCACATGTTTTTTTTTTAAATATAACTGTTCGGAATTGGCCCGGAACCGCGGGCCCGGTCAACGGGTCGGTCAACCGCAGATCTCTTTGGCCATGTCTACTTTAGTGGACACTTTTTAATTGTTTTTTTTTTTTTTTGGGAAAAATCATGGGTAAGTGGTAAAAAACAATTTAACATATATCGTCCAAAAAATAAAGGAGAAGAGAAAAGGAAAGTGGAACTTTAAGTGCGTGAGGCGGACATTGTCTCGTCGCATTACCACCGCAATCGCAGCGACGTTGCCCTAAAACCCTCCCAAAAAACCTCTGCCCAACCTTTTTTTTCTCCGAGTCATGGGCAGCTTCGGGAATGGCCCCGTCGGCGACCGCACGGGCCCCTACGGAGGCGGCGCGGCGGTGGACAAGGGTGTCGACTTTGCGAATTACTTCTGCACCTACGCCTTCCTCTACCACCAGAAGGAGATGCTCTCCGATCGCGTCCGCATGGACGCTTACTACAACGCCATCTTCGAGAACAAGCACCATTTTCTCGGAAAGGTACGGTCTTTCCGGGTTTACTGGTGAAAATGTCCCTGCTTTAGCTCCATTCTTGTGTGGGTTTTTGCTGTTTTCATTGTTCTATAATTGGTTCAGTTGTATTGTGGGTCGGGTCAAGTCGAGTCTTTTGTTGTGTTTTTGGATCCGGTGGATGACTAGTGGATAAAAGCTTAAAAAAACTTTAGTGTTCTTTTGCTGCGGTGTTGTTTGCTTCGTTAAGAAAGAAGTGAGTTCATAGTTTGTTGTCAAGTGAAGCTTGTGCTGGTGCTTTCAAGTTCTGATGTGTCTGAGAGGAATTTGGTTTCGCGCATTGGATGATGTACAATTTAGCATATGCAGGAAAGTATCTGTTCACAGTGGTGAGCTGAATCAATGACAGTTTGATTGTTTGTGTCTCTTCTTGTCCTTGGGGGAAGAGTTTTGGAGTGTTGAAGTTCTTACTTCTAATCATGAGCTCAAACTGCACTGGAAAACAAATGAAGTTCTTTTTTGTTATTGTTATATGTTTGAATAAGCACTGACTTGATGAATTTGTCGAGAAGACTGTGCTGGATGTTGGAACAGGAAGTGGTATTCTTGCAATATGGTCGGCACAAGCTGGTGCAAGGAAGGTTTATGCGGTTGAGGCGACAAAGATGTCAGAGCATGCCCGAGCTCTTGTAAAAGCAAATAACCTTCAAGATGTCGTTGAAGTGATTGAGGGTTCAATGGAGGATGTTAGTCTCCCTGAGAAAGGTTAGAGCTTGGCATCATATGACTTCATGCCTGTTTTTCATGCCATGTATCTTAAGTCTGAAGTAAATATGTGTTATGCCTAGATATTCCTAATAACAGTATGTAAACCGCTTGATGGCAGTTGATGTGATCATATCAGAATGGATGGGATACTTCCTTCTGCGTGAGTCTATGTTTGATTCAGTGATTTGTGCACGTGACTGCTGGCTGAAGCCAACTGGAGTTATGTAAGTTTTTTTGGTAAATCCAAATGTTTTGGAGTTAAATTGCTTGACTTGCATGCTTAGCGCACTTCCCTTGTTTGGTGGTAGTAGTAGTCTGGGCCCTGGGGTAGGCTGTATGCCCTCTGCCCTTTCACGATTTATCTGAGTTTTTACACTTTTGCCCTGGTTGGAGTTGCAGAAACCACATATGTGACCAACAGTCTGGCATTCCTAGTTTTCTCTGGTTTAATGACCTTCATTTCAGAGAACTAGCCTCATATAAACTGAAATGCATCTTGTCAGATGCCTTTGCTTTACTTGCTTTAGGTCTTCTGTTGATTTTCGGATGTTACATTTACATCTGTGCCTATCTATAATAAGTTTGAGTTTTTAGAAGTTCAAAAGAACTCAACCCAAAATGTACGGTTGTATTTAAGGGCTTTGTCCAGCTGGTTTTGGAAAAAATCAACGGTGCTTTCTGCTTCCACACACTGCATTTTGCTTTCCACTTCCGCGCATGGTGCACCTGCTCTGCTGCCAAGCCTAGAGTACGTGGCATGTAAATGAGTCTCTTCCTTTTTGCATGTAAATGAGTCTCTTCCTTTTTGCGTATGGCATTGCCCCTCCCTTTGGCAGCGAAGCTCCCCTCAACACGTTAAGCATCCTTTTAGTTTATTCTGTTGTATATGTGCAGCTCTTTGCTGCATGTGCTATGAAGCATTAAAGAAGAGTGGTCTGTATCTTCCAGCCTCTTGCAGTGGCAGAGCCAGGGTGCTAACATTTGACTGCACATATTGTGATTCCACCACCCCCTCTCAGAATTATTCATTGTTGTACACGTGCACCAGAAAGAATAGGCAAAAAACAAAGTATGGATGCAAAATTAGGCACTATATACTATATTTCTTTGAGAAATGAAAAGGTTAAACTGGGTGTGGACAACCTTGGACTTTAGTATACGTATCTTTTTTTTTTTTTTCACAAAGATGACTATAAACGTTGCTTTGTCTGACCATAAATTCCCCTTTGCCAGGTATCCTAGCCATGCTCGAATGTGGATGGCTCCTGTCAGGTCTGGGCTGGCGGATCAAAAATCGAATGACTACGAAGGAGCCATGGATGATTGGCATTGTTTTCTGGAGGATACTAGGAATTGCTATGGTGTCGATATGAGTATCTTGACCAAACCATTTGCTGAAGAGCAGAAAAAATGGTATCTCCAGGTGTGTCCTAGTAATTGTGGTCCTTTGGATGTCACATCTTTCCTCTTTAGCATGTTCCGAGTCCAATCATAGCTATGCCCTATAGTTTATTCTTGTGCTATACACTAGGATGTGCAATAAGAAGATCCACTCATTAATGAATCCAATAGGCAGGTCACGTCCTACAATTGCATGCGTAAATACATCACTCCAATGTGCTTGTTTCATGTATAATATTCACAAGCATATTCTGACGGTTTCCATGCGAGCATGATTGGTACTTTGTATTCCCAGTGACATCTATTATGCATAAACTCAATCCTTTCCTCCCTTTTGTTCACTCTGCTTTGTATGGCATTTTGAGTAATTCATCCACTTCTCCTGCTTGGTGATGATGCTTGATGGGAATGAGGGACTATTAAAAGTGTTTTCTCTGCCAAGTATATGGAAGAGTGTTTACTGGAAATGGTTAATGGAAGGGTTAAATAGAGCGTGTATGAGTGAAAATAAGGTCGTGATTGATGAATTTCACCACCTAGGCACAAAGGAACATGCCACCAATCAAGGATAAAAAGCTTTTGGTCACCATCAAAGGAAAATCTAATGTCTTTGAGGAACATGCCACCAATCAAGGATAAAGGACCGAAATTAGAAGGTTGCTCACTTGAGGAAAATCTCATGTATTTGTTGAATTCAAGTCTTCCTGCACATGTGAGATGACTCCTCTATTTATAGAGAAACTTTATTTAGGGACTAAACAAATGTAAATGACTCTTGGAATGTAGCAAACAATAATAACTCTGGACAGTAGTATAGCCACGTTATGATTCATGGAAACTGACAACGCTTTTAAGATGCATAGTAACTGGGACTTTGCTCTCCCAATTCGTCCACCAGTCTAGGAAGCGAACAACCACCTTGGAAGATCGACAAACAACCATAGGAATTGACTAGCAGCCACTTGGTAGTCGATCAGCAGCCTCGAAATTGACAGCTAGTCTTGTGATTCGATGTCTACCTCTAAACTTGGACCCATCAAAGCAAGTTGTGGTCAAATTTTCTTGCATGAGTGATGATTGGGTTGGATCAATTGATGAATTAGGAGCATCAGGTGAACACTGATCAGTATTGATAATAGAACATTGTTCTACTGATATTCATCCTTCTGACACATACTGAACACAAATCTCGTATACTTATGTCACTAGCTGGGCCAATTTCATGGAGACATGGACTGTGATTGTTACTAATGCTGATTTCCTTGTTGGTTGGCATATGTTGTTGCCTGGAACTCAATGGGTTAACGTGTATCCTGATGCCAAAGTATTTATTTTGCTGTTCTGTTATTGTTGCATAAAGAATGTCAACATGTTTCTGTCCTTGTGCACTTTTATTTAAAATATTTTTGGTCTTGCCTATTAAAAGAAAGCTAAATTATGCAGACATCCTTGTGGAACAACCTTCATCCCAACCAAGTAATAGGGACACCAGCCACTGTGAAGGAGATAGACTGTTTGACTGCCACCATAAATGATATTGCAGAACTTAGATCAAATTTCTCATCAGTGATCAAATGTAATACGAGGCTTTGTGGTTTTAGTGGATGGTTTGATGTCCATTTCCGGGTAAGATGGTATTCGTGCATCCCTGACATTTATGAATGGGCTATGACTAACTTCCCTGTTTTGGCTACCCCACAGGGAAGAATGGAAGATCCAGCTCAGAAAGAGGTTGAGTTGACTACAGCACCTAGCGTGGACAATGGTACTCATTGGGGACAGCAGGTTGTATTCCTCTGACAAATATGTGCAGAATAACAACAAACTAAGCCTTATCCCACTAAGTGGGTAGCCTATTAATGTCTCAGGCAATGGCAAATTTAATATCTTGAATGTGCATAGGCAAAGTATTAAGTTAAGCCAGAATGGTTCTTCTCCAAGCTTTTTTCCATTTTATGAGAGCTTTGCCATGGTTTTCCCAAGGTTTTGCCTCTGTTAGAGATAATATATGAGAACCGCCACACGATCATTTTCCACTTTGTCTTGATTGCTTAATTCTTGAATCATACCATCCCTTTCTCATGTACTTTTGCATGTGCAGGTTTTCCTATTAAATCCCGCCATTCCAGTTTCTGAAGGGGATGATGTTGATGTTTCGTTTGCTATGTCCCGTTCAAAGGACAATCATCGATTAATGGAGGTTGAGCTGGATGGCAGAGTCAAGCAACCCTCTGGCCATCTGCTTCAGCCTTTCAGAAAAATGTTTTACGTTGAATGAGGCGAAGAAAGTTACAAAACGACTATCCAGTTTCAGCTTTAACCACAGGTATGTACTCCGAGCACTTATTTCCATTCTTTTTTTTTTGGGGGGGGGGGGGGGGGGGGTCGATTACTTCCATTCATTTGTGAAGGCCGTTGGCGCCTGATCTTTTTCTGATCTCCTATGAACCTGCCATCCCTAAAATATTTGTTTGCTTATGGTTTTCCAGAGCCTGAGTTTTGGGATCATGCAACCTACTGTGTCTTGGAGCACAGGTCCTCAGGTTCTGGGTTGACAAAGCTCTCATTGAAGGGTTTTGCTGTTTTTTTGACGCTCAATATTCCAAGTCATATTGTTGTAACCTCTTTAATTAAACGATGTACGATTGTTTTGGGAGAAAGTATGCTCCTACTAGAATTCCAGTGATTTTCTTCTTCTGGAATCTGTAAATAGGTTGTTGCTTCAAGGAAACAATTATAAATGTGGTGATGATCTTTTATTCCTCTGCAAGCTAATATTTTCATGGTGATCAGTATTTTAAACTGCATGCATTCACTACTAAGTAGAGTCTACTGCCAACTAAATGTACTTGTTTATCTAGTTGATCGTCATTCTGAGGCTAAATTTGCAGCCATGATACATCAGAAATTGATATGATGGTGCAGCGAGTAGCGAAACGCGGTTTGACTTACGTAATAAGCTGATGCCGTAGGGGTTCCAGGCATTCCAGGGGTGTGTTTGTGAGCTTTGCCTGATGTGACTAGAAGTCTGGTTGATGGGTTCGACTTACACCCTGAAGTTGGTGGATTTGCAGAAGTAATCAAACCTGAAACATCGGTGGGTTTTGAATAGACGTTTAGTTCTATTCAAGTGTTGCATTTTTATGTATGTGTGTGTGTGTGTTCAGTTGTGAATGTGAAGCCATTTGATAAATAGGTCTGATGTCTCTTGGTAGAGAGAGAGGTCATATGACATTGGATCAAGCATCTTCTTCTCAGTTGCAATCCCCATGCTTAGATCCAATTATATCATTGCTTATCTATGTAGGTTAAAGTTTTTCTAAGTGTTGAGGTTAGTGCATCACAAGCACATGCGTGCCTTAATTACTCTGGAAGCAGCTTCCAACATACGCTGACACCTTCACATTCTCTCCTCCCTCCAAAATGCTTTTTCACGTCAAAGCTACATCACCCGTCTCCTCTACTTCAGGCTTTTCCCGAAGCTTGACATTGCCAAATTGCCTCAAGTCCTATGCTTCTTATCGCCTATAAGAGTGGCGATTTTCGAAGAGTGAGGTAAGAGTTTTCAAACTTAAGTTCCCAGTTCTCTCGTTCTTCCCATCGCCGGAAGGATGCACAGACTGTCGAGCGTGTCGCGGGACTCGGACGAGTTCTTGGTGAACCTGTTGCCGGCATCGACGGCCCTCTCGGCGCTGAGGAATTCGACCGCCAATGAGTTGCCGCTATTCTGTCATCCCTCGTCCGATTCGACCAAGAAGGAGAGTGGTGCTCACCTCAAGTCACCAGGAGAGAATGCTATTCACCTCATCCCGCTTCTTCTTTTTCTCTGTGCTCTTATTCTCTGGCTTTGCTCGCATTGATAAGGAATGGGCAATTTAGCTTGCTTCTTTTATCTTTCTTGGGGGAAAAAAAAATAAGAGTGATTACAGCAAATGGCTCCTAATTCTGACACATTGCACCGAAATTGCAAAAAAAAAAAAAAAAAAAAAAAATTCCCATTTTGGATAAGCCATGTAATGTCAGGAAAAACAATAAAAAAAAAAGTCATAAATCTACTATAACATTGGGTACCAATTCCATCCATCCAGTCTTAAACCTTTTGTATTTGTGTCAATTCAGTTCTATTTAGGAGACATGCCAATTAAGTTAATCCGATCAATTTTGACCGAAAATCACTGACATAGGCGGACGCCGGCCGTCTTGCGTGGCACGACCGGAGGCTCAATAAAACCGGTCGTTTTAGCCTCCCTTCTCGTAAGAGTGAATCATAGAACCAAAGAAGATTATTAAGGAGAAAGGCTTGACCAAGCCTAATCCAGTCAGGTTTACAATTGCAACACAAAAGGCTCATAACATCTTATACAAACCCCACATTTACATAACCTGTCCACCGGATCGATAATCGAAATTATCAACAACTTAAACGTGGACAAACCCATTGTTAATCTATGCCTCTCGCGGCAGGCGGCTCGGGCGGGTGGAGCCGGCGAAAAAAGAAAAAAAAAAGAAAAAGAAAAAGCGTTCTCAAAATTCGAACTCTCGACTCAAGCACGGATAGAATACCAATTTACCAACACGATTGATTTGATTGTAAGAACACGGAATTGTTGACTCAACGCTCAATCGTATGACCTCATAGGTTTTAGGTTTTGCGTGGCCTCTTTCTGAGGAAACGTGGGGGGGTTTTTTGCTCGGTTTCTTTTTGATAAGTCTCTTAACTTATTAAGGAACGTGGGAAACGTGGCCGTGACTCCGAAGCAAATCGCCCTCCTTGAAAAGAAGAAGAAGAAGAAGCGATAGAGCTGCCAGATCTGCTGCATAAACAGAGCGAAGCATCGAAGAAGGATCGACGAGAGACGTAGAGAATTTATAAATCCAGCCTTCGGTTTTTTGCCCCGCCCCTTACGTCAAAAAGTGTCGTGTAATGTACACTCGAATACCGGGAAAATTACAAAAAAAAAAAGGAAAAAAAAACAATCATAAACTTATTGTAATTGTGCTAATTCAGTCTTAAACCTTAATTCAATTCATCCGGCCAATTTTGATCGGATAATGCTGATGTGGCACTGTCGGCGCCGACGACATTTTTTATTGATATTTTAGTATTATTTATCTATTTATTTTATTTCCCTCGCCCTCTGGCCAGTCGACAGACTCTTGACACGTGTATCCATCAAATCTTAATGCCTTTTGATTCTTTCTGGTTTAACCTAAATCTTCCCACAAATCCATCAAGCCTCGTGTTGAGACTCAAAGGGGCTCCTGCCGACACAAATGAGTGGGTCACAAAGTCGAAAGTGTATATAACTTCAGGCCATAGGGGATGACATTCTTTTGCGGGAGTATGAAGTTAGGGCCTGTTTGGTAATATTTTTAGGTCTCTGTTTTTTATTTTTTATTTTTGTTATCCGGAATATGAAAAAGAATAGAAATTTGTTTGGTAATGCCAATTGATTTTTTTTTTTGGTTCCCCGGGAACATATCATTGACCAGGGAATAGATTTAGAACATAAACAATAAGTAAAAAAAAAAAAAAGAGAACAAAAAGAGAATTATTGTCATTTTAGAAAAAGAATCCCAGTGTAACTTAATGCTCGTCTTTATAACCATGAATACACCGCCGCCACCGCCGCTGGTCTTCGCCAACTGCTCGCGGTTCCCACCGTCTCCACTGATATTTTAATAAATTTTAGGGTTGTACCAAATGCATTTCCTTTCTTTTTCTATTTCGAGAATATAAATTATGTATAGTTACCAAAAGTGTTCTTCTGCTCAGAAGCTGTTTTTGAGAGTTTTTTTTTTAAATATATATATTTATGCTCAGAAATTGTTTTCGGGAATAGAATCGCAACCACACAAGCCCACTTCAATTGAGGAGTGCACATCCGTTCCTGAAATGGATAGAATGAATAGCCTCATGAAAAATCCACAAACGTCGAATATATATATTTTTTCGTTTGTTTTTCAAATTTACCCCAAACTTTCCAAGTTATCATAAAAATGCAGATACCCTTTTTTTTTTTTTCTCTTTTCTTTCCTTCTTCTTTTGTTTGGATGTAACGACTGAAAGTAGGGGTTCCCCAAAAAACTTGCTCTTCAGAAGAACCCTCGAAGCAAACATTGAGAAGAGTCGTCCAAGCATATACGCAAGTAATATTCTTTACCAAACCCTAATGAATTCGACACCTAAACACCTAAATCATGTGCCAAAGATTACTCCCAAATCGAAGTTTGTTACAACAACACAACTCATCCTGATCTTCCAATGTTTGTGGACAATAATTAATAGTGCCCCGTGTTGAATGCTTCTTCGTCAAACCAGAGAAAAATAATAAGAACAAAACATTTTGACAATGGACCAGAAAAAGAAAATATTGTGCCCTACTGTTATGGGAATGACACGTGGACCTATGTGATCCATTTATAGCAATTTTACAATTTTTTTTATTTTCCCTTTTTTCTAAACCCAATTGCACACATGGAAAGACTTTCTGCGGAATAATTATTTATGTATAATTAACATGTGCGGCGACTGCGGCTCTAGGGATGCTAAGGAGCATAGCTAGAGGCGAGCACGGGGCCTAATTCAAAATTGAAAACCCGCCTAGAACCGACTAGGTTTGGGAATTGATCGGTTCAGCTTATGGGTTCAATTTTTCGGAACGAGGAGTCGTGAGATTTCTTATTATATGTTGGTTTTACGTCAGGAACTTATAATCTACCTTAAAATAGATTATACATAGAACATTGCGGTGGGACCAACGCTCCCCCTTATGTCGCCTTGCGAATTGTTCTACCTCCCCTCACTAAATGTTGCACCATCTCAGCCCCATCGAGAAGGTAGTTTGTGTAAAAGTCACGGCGAGCTACACGAACATATGAAGAAGCTAACGGATATCAAAGAGAGCTTGAATATGACAAAATGCAAAAAATTTGGTTAAAGCTGCAGATCAATAGGGAAAAGCATCTGATTAGTTATACCATACCACGTATATGGTTGACTAAGTAACTATTATTTTCGGCCACACACATTAATGTTTGTCCCTAACCTTAATTGGAATAATGATTACCTTAAGAATTTCCTGGGTGGGTTTGACACAGTATCAATGGATGTTTTTTTTTTTTGGGGCATCTCTATGGTAGGCTGCCAATTAAGGAAAGTGGCAAGTGAGAGACTTTTTGACTCGTACAAGGATTCTTTGCCGTAATTCATAAATCACTTTGTCTTAAAAAGATGATCAATTTCGTGGTAACAAGGGAAAGAGAAAAGGCGAGAGAGGGAATATCTCAGAAAGATCACATTTGCAGGTTTGGAAGAGCTTCCCCTGCTCTTTTTCTTCCTTTTTGTCCCTTTATCTTTGCAAAACCCTAGAACTATTTTTCCCCCCTTCTAGCTAGAGGGTTACACCGAGCAATAATCAAAAAGTGCATGGACTAAACTGAATATATAAGAAAATTCGGTGACAACATCGAATATCGAATAAGAATTCAAGAGTGAAAATAGCAAAAATTCACTGACAAGTAGTATATCGACTAGGGCTCCGTTTGTTTCGTAGAAAATTATTCGCTTTGGGAAATATTTTCATATGAAACGATCGTTTGTATGACTTACAAAATTTAAATGAACAAAAAAAATATTTTTATCGTTCACGAAAATGTTCAGAGATAAATTGTTGTTGATAATGAAGATATTTTTCACTCGCTAATTATTTAAATAATATAAGTGATCATTTTTTGTAATTTTTTTTAAAAATCATTTAATTTCGCGAAACAAATGGAATGTTAAAGTTGAGAAACTATCCATGGCATTATCCCCCTGATTCAATGTGCGGGTACTAAAGACAGTAACAATTTTATTTTCGGTTAAGGATACAAGAGGTCCCTAATTTTTTTTTTTTTTTTTGGAATTGTCAAATCAGGTCCTTGAACTTCTCTTTATTTAGAGTCCCCAAACTGTAAATTCCTTCGTTCGAGTTGATAATTTTGTTAAAAATTATAGACCGAAGTTGACGTGTTGTCCATTGTGGCATTGCAAAAAAAGTTAAAAAAGAAAGAAAGAAAAGAAACGAAGAATATTAAAAAATAAGTGTTCAATTAGGGGGAAAAAAGAAACCCGAATCGAAATAAATGGATTTGACTTGGGTCGGGCGACCTAAGCAAGGTTTGATTCGCAGTCAGCAAGAAGACCCTCGATGTCACCTTGCCGGAGTCGTGACACCTAGCTTGATCTCGCTTGGGGTCATATGACCCAGACTAAGTTTGTCTAGGGCGAGGTTGCGCAACCTCGATAATGCCTTATTATGGTCATGCGATTCTCGACAATGCCAGACCAGACACTATCAGTCGCCCCGTAAAAAACCAAAAATGAAGAATTTTAAAAAATTAAGTGTTCAACTAGATTGAAAAAAAAGAAAGAAACTCGAACCAAAATAAGGAGATTCGACTTGGGTCAGGGCCGTCAGGCGACCTAAGTTAGGTTTGGCTCGTCGTCGACAAGAAGACCCTTGATGTCACCTTGCCGGAGCCGTGAGACTCTAGGTAGATCTTGCTCAGGGTCGTGTGACCCTGGCCAAGTTTGTCTAGACCGAGTTCGCACAACCTCGGTTCATGCGATTTTTCGATAGTACCAGACCGGACACTCCTCCAACCAACACCCCCCCCTCCTCTCTCTCCCTCTTGTGTGCTTCAACGGAGGTAGCAATGGTCGCAGGGTGGTTGCCACAGGTCGGCAAGCATTCGGCGGTCCTCGCCATGCCTTGGTGATGTAACGATGTGGCCGCCCTTGCCCGCCCTAGCACTTCCTTCCTAATGGTTGTGCATGAATGTTCGTGACGGGAGTCGGTCACGAGCATTTTTGGGATCTTAATAGTTTCCTTATTCTACTTATCCATATCAAGCGCTAGGTTACAAAAAATGTCGGCTTAAGTACATTTGGAGTGCCATAAGTTGTGTACGACGATCAGTTTAGTGCCAAAACTTTCAAATCGATCAGTTTAGTGTCAAGTTTTCGTAACCTCGATCACTTCAATGTTAAGTGCATACGTGGCCTCTGGAAAGTCTACGTGGATCTTATGTGGACTTTTTATATAAAAAATGAGAAGGACGTGGCTTGCCGGAGGCCGACTCAGCATTTTGAATAGCACCACGAGTCATTGAAGTTGATTTCACCCAAACATAAACATAAATCCCCAAATTGAACCCCAAATTCGAAACCCTACCACCAGTGATTCACCTGCCCACCTTGGACCAAAAGAACGTGAAATCCAAGAACGGAGGAAGATCTCATTGTTGAAGCGAGCGAGGATATGTATGATTTGAAGCGAAGCTGAGAACCCGAGCCTAGCTAAGTGAAGCCCCGAGGAATTCGACGGTTCGAGATCATGAATTCTAGGGTTTTCGTTGAAGGGAAAATGTGAGTGCAGATGAGGCGATCAGATAGAGAGAGAGTGGGGGGTTTGGCTTGCGTTGAAAGTTCAGTCTTAATTCACCGTTGCAGATTTTGCAGTTGCGGCTCCCTTCTCGTCATTTCGTTCGGAGAAAAACGCAGAGATTGAAGAGGCGGAAAATAAAATAAAGACGAAGCCCTTTCTCGCTCGCTCTCTATTTCCATTTGCCTCTCCTCACTTCTCAACCCAATTTAGGACAGGCAAAACTCGTTCAACCGTTTCGTTTATTTCATCTACAACTGCGAAATCTACGGCTCCCACTCAAAACCATTTCTCCAGATCTTATTGGGTTTGGGTCTCGGGTCCCACTCAAAACCATATCGCCAGTGATACACAAACGACGGCTAGCGGGCGACGGCGATGGCTGACTGAAGACGAACGGCGAGCGATCGATGGCTATGACTCCACGAGCAACGATCGCGACTGGATTTTCGCACAAGTCCCTCGGCCACTTTCTTTCCTTGAAGAAGAAAACAAGAACGATGTCGTTTATCTATAGAATACATAAACGACGGCATTTTACATTTCTGCGCTTTGTTTAAGCCACGTCGGCTTTCCATTGTGGCAGACGCTTCTAAAAATTCGCCATGTCAGATAATAAAAATCAATTATAATATCCACGTAAATCATTTTGCCGGACTTTGGTCTGATTTTGCTCGGAATGGCACTGAAGTGCTCGATTTTCTTCGATATTGGCACTGAAGTGATTGAAGTTACGAAAACTTGGCACTAAACTGATCGATTTAAAAGTTTTGGCACTAAATTGATCGTCGTACATAATTTATGGCACTCCAGGTGTACTTAGCCCAAAAATGTCATATAATCTTAATTAGTATTCAGTGGTGTTGATGTGGATCATATACGATAACATGATCAATGTGCAAAAAAATAAAAATTCAAGAACCTTATTAAAAATTAGGTAAAAGATCATCTTGCAATACCTTTAGCCTTCATTTTTAGATCTCATGCTACCAAAACAAATTACCCATCATGTCCCATGAAACCCATATTTTCACTTTTAGGGACAAAATAACCTCCAAACTGCAACTTGTTTTGGGGGGCAATCTTCATATGTTTTTGCGAAAATGAAAACAAAACATCCCATCAACAGTGAGAACTCCTCCTCATCATCAAATCAAAACATTCATCACAAAGCCCCTCATTAGAGCAGCATCAAGAAGTTTCCTGCACAGTTTAGCATTCAGCATCGAGAGGAAGAGAAGGTCAGTCAAATTTCCACCCTTCTTGCAGCTCTTTAGCCTTACCATCTTGGAGGTTCATTCATTGCCTTGGGCGTTTGATCTTCTGGGTCGTCTTTCTAAGGTTTTTCATCAACGTGTTTCTGTTTGTTTCCGTGGATTATTGCTTGAAGTTCAATCCTTTGACGTGAAAGTTGAGGATTTGCCCAAATTTCTTTGACTCTGGTTTTGTTGCTTTGACAGCAGAGGGAAACAATTAAGTATTTGATCACGACTTGAACAAATTTTCCTCTGGCATTTTGATTGCTAAACAGGCCCATCAAGCGGAGCAGTCATATTTTGCTCGATTGAGTTGCTTCTCTTTCCCATCATCTGTAAAGTTGTGAAATTTACTTAGTGGGATTCTCTCTCTTTGCTTGGATTCCAACCAAACAGCGGCTCTGAGGAAAAAATACTGCTAATGGAATTTTCTTTGCTTAGATATGTAGAAGCTTCTTGTCCTTTTCATGGTTATGTGGAGATGTTTGTTGTGAGCTTTTCCATTTAGATGCTCTTTTTGATTGTCGGGCAAAGGAAATAATAGATGGGTGAAGCTGAGACACTGCCTTGAATTTGTCATAATCTCGATTATTTGACGTTACATCTAGTCTTTCTGTCCCGGTACAGTTTTGTGCATTGCAAGTTTTTGTTTTCTTTTTTCTGGATTTGATATCATCTTGATGCTTGCAATCTTAGCGTTTGTGTATCCTTTTCGTGAGTGGACACTCTGAATAGGTCCTCTTAATGTCATGTGTTCTGCTCTTAATCTTGTTGTTCTTTTGATGCCTTCTGGTGTTGGAGTCTGGAACATCACATTTTCTTGTGAATGCTAATGCTTTTTCTTTTATGAGATGGATACTTTTCTTAAGCTCTACTTCCTATGAATCCATGTCCTTTAGTGTGAGAGGCTGATGCCTGCCATCTCTTCTATTTTGATTCTTATGTTGGTCAACACTAGCTTCTTAGGCGTGGCATCCAGCGAACGGTAGACCACAGTTATGGTAGCCAAGATGGGATACAAGAAGGGCACTAGAGTGGAGGTATTGAATATAAAAGAGCTTCCCTCCGGCTCCTGGCGAAGTGCAGAGATAGTATCTGGCAATGGCTGCAACTACATGGTCCGGTATTATAATTACAATGGCGCTGCGGTAAAAAATACTCTGGAGAGGGTATCGAGTACGGCCATCAGGCCTCGCCCGCCTTTACTGGATATTTCAGGCAATTGGGTTCCCGGTGATGTTGTCGAGGTGTTCGATAGTTTCTCTTGGAAAGTGGCTACAGTTTCAAGGGCTTTGGGAAAAAACTACTATCTGGTTTGGTTGCTGGGAGGCTCTCAGCAGTTAAGAGTTACAAGTTCTGACATTCGGCCGAGACAGTCTTGGCAAGATGGTTCATGGACTTTAATCGGACAGGTAAATCATCGAAGGTCACTTACGTTTAATCACATTGTATCTTTATTTGATCTGCATAGGTATCTGTGTGAAACATTCAATTGCTTGCATGTGCTGCACTTTGTTCAGTCAGTTCTCCCCTGTCATGTTAATGTTTTTGCTAGTTAACAAGTTCTAACGGCAAGGTCTCTAAATAGAATGCTCGAAGTTTCTTTCTTCTGGTTTACAGATGAACGAAATCATATGGACTGTCTGCAGTAAATCTCTGAGTTAATAGTTAATTTGAATCCTTTCATAAGCTAGTCATTACGTGAATACTGATGTGTGTATTACAATGGGACAATGCAAAACAGTTGAACTAGAGATGTCAAAACTTGTTTACTTATGACAAATGGGACAATGCAAGCCGGTTGAATTGAAGATACGAACACTTGCTTTGCATTTGTTTTTGTCTCACTTTTGACATCCTTTCTATATTCAGGATTCTGCAATTGTCTGTGAAGGAAAATGCAAGGAAATGCCTTTGTTGAAGTATGACAAGAATCCCAACCTCCCAGTTAAAAAGGAACATGCAATGCAGAAGCTGTCTCAGAAAAAAAATCTATCTACTGCTGAGAACGGCATAAATTTGCAGGATTATCGTTTCAATAGACATATATCTTTGAAAAGACCATACTTGAATGGTTCATCTGTACCAGAAACAACTTCTGGAGCTTTTACGAGTTATCAAGTTACTGATAAAGAAGGAAGATTCCCAAATGTAACTGCTGCAGATACACCTACACTACTGAAGCAGATCAATGCGGCTTCCATCCGAAGAGACATATTGGATCAAGAAACCTTACAGTCTTCTTTGAGAAGAAGAATAAGTAGATTTACTGACGCGGATGCGAAGAGGATTAAATCAACTGATGTGGATGGTCGTTCTTTTGCATCACTCGCAAAATCCAGTCACAATGATGGCGATGAATGCTCAGTTGGTAGTTGTAGCATTGGCAGAAATGACAGTCACATATGTCCTCGTGACTTCTCTGCTTCTCCTGTTGAAAATAAATGCGCTTGCACTGGTGATGCTCAATCCACTTCTCACTGGGAATATGGGGAAAGGAGTAATCTCCTTTTGACGAAAGAAAATCTGGGAGCTGAAATACATAGATTGGAGTTGCAAGCTTACCGTTGCACAATGGGGGCATTGCATGCCTCCGGACCTTTGAGTTGGGAACAGGAAGCGCTGGTGACTAACCTTCGTCTTTCACTCCACATATCAAATGATGAACATTTGAAGGAGTTGAGAAAACTAGTTTCTACAGATCATAGCTTCTAGATTAGTCGAAGAAAGCACATGAATATGTCTTCTTTCTTCATTTAAACATAGATTCATAGAGCGATTCCTTGTCATTTACCTTTGAGCAGTTGCTGGGAAACAGGATCTGATGTTTTGCCTGATTGCTTTCGGTTTTCTTTTGCAAACTCTAGTTTCAAATGTTCATATGAGGACTTCAAAGCATCGGTCTTCAAAGATAAGCTTGTATTTTGCAGTGCTTATCATCGATTGTTCTTTCCATTGCTTGGAAGCTTTTTCATGTAAGTACTGTAGTCTGCAGACATTTGTGAAGTGCCAAGTTATTACCTTTCAGACGTGCTTAAGAACCTGCGCAGCAGAATCTTAGCTTGATCGATGATGTGCCCTTGTTCATATCAAACCTAGCAATTCTGCTCTGTTTTGGTTTAGCATTAGCTAAAGCTGCATCAGAGAATCTGTAACACCAAATTAATTGCGCTCTTGATTTTTTATGCAGACATAGTGAGGAATATCAAAATGGCACATATGAAGCCAACTCCTTTGCTGATCACTTGGAGATTTCGATCCCTAACGCGTCGTACAGAACTGTGGTGTATTCGTGTCTAGTGTAGACTTCAGGTTTGAAACAGGAAGAAGTTGCTGAAGCAACATACTTCCTATTAGACTGAATTCAACTGCGTCTCTTTTTATAGTCCAGACAAGAAAATGAGAAGTCGAGATGATATATCAGCCTCCAGTTAGAGTGAAGCAAGTTAACTAATTCATTCCGAATCTTGTCGAGTCGTGATTCTTGCAAAGCCAATCGGTCAACCAAGTGGATATCATGTTCAGCATTTTGCTAACAGTGAAACCAAATGCATTTCTACTGACTAGCTTTCTTCAGGCTAAACAGAGTGAGGCTTTCATTGCATAACCATATATTCTTATGGAGCTTGTCATAAAAAATAAGCTCATCTGGTATGTGATCTACCAGTTCAGATCTTTCGACAGCAATGGAGCTCGTCGTAAATTGGTTTTTGCATACCAGACTAAGTAAATCCATTAATCATCTCGATCTTTCGAAGGTAGACCATTTACGAAAATTCATAAGAAATTACTTTTGTGCGACTTGGCTTTAATGGGCTAATCCAAGATGAAGCAAAATTCAACATGAGATCTGCGCATCCTGAGATGCACATTCACTGTGGTAAAAAACCAAAGAAGGATTTAGCTCAGTTCTTGATGAAGGAAAACATTCGAGTTGACTGATATTTTTTAACTGGGCCCTAGAGCCCAGGCCCAATGATTGAAGAGGGTGGATCTATTACATTTTGGTGATCCTAAGCGCCCTGAAATGAAGGGGTCCGAATCGCCTAACCTCCGGTTAGGAGATTAGGTAGATCCCCACCCTCCATTAATACCCCAAAATATTTCCCCCCTATTAATGGAGGGTGGGGATTCCCCTTAGGGGATTCGGATCCGAAATGAAGGGGCATGAGCAGCAACAGCAGGAAGTTTACTACAGTAGTGTGCCAAAGAGGGATCTAACGCTCTTGCTCACGTTCGATAAAGATCGAACCCGGAATTCACTTGTCAGTCCGGTTAACCTCCAGAGAAAGCACGACATTCTTGCCTTCTGTTTTGTTGGAAATCTCTGGCACTACAAAGCAGCAAATTACCCACCAACCGTGGTTTATTTTGGTCTAGACACCTACTTAGTTGATTCCGCATGTGGTGATGACTTTTGTTGCTGCAGATGGAGCTCAATTTCAATGGCTTGTCTGATGTAATCTGAGAGCCTATCGTTTTAGATTGTGTTGTAGAATTCGGACTCGTTCCTGTTAATGCGAGTCGGAACCGAACAAACTGACAAGTCGTCTCTTTCAACTGTTTTTCGGCATAAATTCTTGCGACAAGCATCCCGTTTACCCGGTAATCACAACCATGCACAAACAGAAACAGTAACGATTTGAGTTGTTTTTCAACTTTGTGATGTCACAAGGCCAATTTAATATGTTCCTTAGTATGGTTGTCACCTTGCTGTACCGACATGCACTTACCTAATTAAGATTGGGGTTCAGAGGAAAATAAAAAAGGGACCAGTGGGATATATGAGCACATGAAGACATTACTCTTTATCAACAAAACAGTGTTCAAGTATTGCTCTCTGTATTTTTCATCTTGTCGCATCCTCACAAACTATCTGGTTAAAGATTCTATCTGGGTTTGGTTTTCTGCCATCTTTTTCAAAAGGCAAATTTTCCAAGAACCTTTTGTGAGACCATAAAGAGCGGACTGCACAGGTGCCACTGTCTCCGGAATCCCCAGCAAACCCCACCTTGGTGTCATTCCTAGTTACAGTGCGTAGTGTGCAGAAGAAATATTTAATGTAATTGAGACAACTTCAACTGTGAAAATTCATTTGAGGTTTTTTTTCCCCTTTGTTTTGTTTTATCTGATGAAATAAATAAAATGGGGGTTGATGATTTGGAGTGGTGTCTCTCTTTTTTATCACCCAAAGGGAGACTGATGGATGGGAAGCCTATGAATGAGTTGGTGCATTTATGTGGCTCCACCAAATCACCCCTCCAGCCCCTGTCTCATTAGCATCTTTTCATGATTGATGCTGCCATGTGATCATGCCTCTCTTTCATATAGAGAGAGAGAGTTGGGTCGTTCCTGTGCTAGCTCCTAGTCTTTATGATCCCTCATTCTAGGTCCACTTTTCTACAAGGATTTCAATTCTCATGGAAAGGAAATTGAGGAAGTAACTAATGCTAGTGTTGTCTTCTTGTGGGGGGGAAAAAGGTTCTGCAATTTTTTAACTTGTAATGTAAATCTGTGATGATGACATTGGTGCAGCGTTTAGATCTTTTCCTTATATTTGCTTAAGAGAGCCCTTCAAGGAGAGAATGTTTGCTCACCTTTTCTTCCTATTTGGTTGCTGTATACATGTTGAAGGAGCAATCAATCTTCTTCATTTACCAAAAAAAAAAAAGGAGTTATGCATCAATTACTGCTTTTGTTTGCATGTGTTTCTAGATTGATACACAAAGTTGATGTGTCAACAGCGCGGACAGGCAGATAAATGCTATCTCTCTCCTGAAAACACTGGGGACACTTGTGTAATTTCACAAAACAATATACATGCGTTAGGCAGTGAGCTGATTTTGCTGTCTTGACCTCTGGAGATAATAAAGGGACCCCCCCCCCCCCAAAAAAAAAAAAAAAAAGAGCAGTGTTAACTCCAAGTATCTGTGATTCACTGAGCGGATGATGAAACAATGAAGCCCCCCCATCTGTCAAAATTGATAGTTTGTCATCAATAAAAGTTGAATGATCAATCTTAGATCTCATTGAAAGAAATGACATGGGCAGGTAAAGATCAGAGGACTGAACAACACTGAGATGTGTACAGAGAGAGAGAGAGAGAGAGAGAGAGAGAGAGAGAGAGAGGTTCCATTTAGCCAATGCAAACAAATGGAGGATGGCTCACTCATTTGAGCATGAAATGGCCAATCATACAAAGATTAAAACATAAAATAATAAAAAAAATATAATTTAAAAAAAATAGAGAAAAGGGAAGTCCTTGGACATTGTTCCATGACACCCCGACAAGGTAGCATTAATCAAGGGCAGACAATTAGCCAGCTCAATCTCTTTGGCGTTTGTGCTACTGTTGGGGACATTTTGTGATTAAATATGACTGCATTTATACTATATAAGCGACTCTCCTCCCAACCATATGGCTTCATACTTTAAGTAAGCCAAATGTTGTGAGCTGGCCACCACCAAGATCTATCGGCCCTAGTCGGGCTTATTGAGTTTCCCGACCCGACCGGACCTTTGTGTCGAGTACCGGGTACTAATTAATAAGTAGGGATCTACATCAATATGTGAAAATTTGTATTACATTTATAGAACATCAAGCAAACTAGAACTGACTATTTAAGGATATAATTTCAGGAAAATGTTCATCACCTTGATCTCATATTCCTGCAACTAAGATTGCAAGTCTAGCTTCACCTTGCATGATTGTCAGAATCTATAAATTACCCAACACAGGTGCATGGTTCTTGAGTGAGATTTTAAAGGTCACTTTTCGGAATCTCTTTCAATATCCACATGTTTTTATCTCCCTTTCTCTAAGCATGAATAAAATGGATCAGGTATGCATATTCCCCTTTATATATCCTCATCTAACCCCCCTCATTGTTATTTTACTTAAAGGTACCTTCTCCTTTTAAAAATTGAATACATTGGAATGTTGATTTTCGTCGTTTACTGACCTTAGGGGGACATTGCATGGATGTTAATGAGGAGGCTTGCTCAAGACAAAGCACAAACGAAGAAAATCCTCTGTTTGCACAGCAAATATACTATTAAACTATACACCATAAGATGAGGACATGGATCTTGTTTATTATGGAGAAGTGCATCATATAATTAGTTTAATCACCAAAAGGGCTTTTAAAATATTTCCTTGTTATGTGGGATTTGAGGTGGTCCTGAGAGGTAAATTATGCCCCCTTCTGATGCCCTTAATTATGTGACAAGCCCTTGGTTCAATTTATTAATAATCAGGAATGCCAGAACTCCAAGATTAGCATAATAATTAAGGCCTTCTTTTTTGGTTCATGGGTTCAACTTAGCACGTTCACCAAGAAATAAAAAGGAATGAACACACTCAGAACAATCATCTCCATCACTGCACCAGGATTTGTCTCCCCCCCTTCCAAAGAGATCATGCACAAGAGAGAGATAGAAAAGAAACAAAAAACCCCACCTCAAAACCCTAACCAGAAACAATGTCATGGGACTTCAAAAGTGAAGAAAGATAATCAAGAAACAAAGCAGTGAGTTCATACTGTAATTATAGATGAGATCTTCCATCACATGGGCTTCATTGGCATGCTTTGATTCCTTTGTCAAAAGCAAGAGAACACAGTTAAACACACAAGGATCAAAAGTGGGGAATTTACCCTAGCCACATGCTTCCACCTGGGGACCATCAAGGCAAAGCAAATGATAAAATAAGTACAGTAATTTATTAACAGGAGTAATAATAAGAGCATGAGAAGATCCCAAAAAGCAAGTGCTATAAAGGAGAGGTTGGTTACTCTCAATGGCACTGCTTACTATAAAACAACACATACCAAAGCCTCCAAAATCCCATAAAAAGACAGGGGACATGTTCATTTAAAATGATGATTTGCATGGGGGATTGCAGTCACCTTCTTTTGCTTCCAGAGAACATTTCTTGCCTTGGGAAATGTTGGTGTTTTTGTACGTGGTTGCCTGTGATTTACAACTATCTATGTTGCATGTACAAAAGTTTGGTTCGCGCACATTAGCTATCGTGCGCATGTCATGTTTACACTTAGGCCTCGTTTTGTTTCACGAATATTGGATGATTTGAAAAACGTCTTCCTAAAAATGATTTATTGTATCACTTGAAATATTAGTCAATATTTGCATTACCAACAACAATTTATGTATAAGCATTTTCGTGGACGACGAGAATATTTTTGATTCGTTAATTTCTGTAATATATACAAGCGATCCTTTTCTAGAAAAAAAATGTTTCCCAAACCATTCTTTTTCTGCGAAACAAATTGAAGCTTAAACACAAAAAATTTGATCTCAGATGGAAAGAGAAGATGTGGAAAATAGATCTGGACAATCCAGTATGCTATTGGTAGAGATGATATGTTCATATCATAAGGAGGTAAGTGCACCGTGTACAGTTATTCCATATATTTAGAGGTCCCAATTCCATAGAAAGGAAGCTCGTTAAGTGTTTTTTTTTTCCTTTTGCATTGTAAAAGGTAAAGAGGAAAGAAAAGTTTTTTTTCCCCAATTGCAGAAAGGCAAAAGAAGAAAGAACCTTCTCCTAAATCCACCCAACAAAGTGAATGGAAAGTTCGGATTGACAATCAAATTAACTATTTTTTTGGGTCTAAAAATTAACTAGCTAACACAATGTTTAGAGGAGCGATTAATCCCTTTGTATGTCTAACTAAATTATGGTAAATAATATCTTGAGAAACAAAGATATCCACAACAAACCCTACAAAAACAACCATTCTTTTCGACATATTTCTACATTGTCAGACAATTACATTTATACACATATAATATTTTCGCTTTGCGAACATATGCTTCCGGGTTAAATAGGTCAACATAACATGAACAAAATAGCTGATTGTGAGCAAAATGATGAATTAGAAGCTGGCATAAATGAGGAGAGATGATATTCCAAATTTTATGATAAGAAAAGAAGAAAATTATAGGAAAAGAAATATATAAGATTCCAAAACTAAATACAGCCAATTTAATTGCTCTCTCAAGTGTGATTTTTTTCTTTTCTTTTCTTTTTTTTTGGGTGTAATAAATATAAATATGTCTGTCACATTGAATCTCGAAGGCTCTGATTCATAGTTAGTTAATGACACAGTCCACTCTTAATGGAGCGAATGGAGGGACCAAGACTGGTCCAAATCATCTTAAGATTGGAATATGGCATTGGATGGACCATTTCCACAGTTCACTTTTCAGTTTTCAAGGAAAACGAAGCAACCTCCTTTCGTTGTCACCACCTAAATAATCTCTCGTGGTCGTGGTACGAATGGCCTGCTGGTTTGTAACTACAAGTTACTCTGGGAGTAACTACATGACAAGCTCTTTAGCAATAGAGTGAGGGAAAAAAAATCAAGATATGTATATGTTTATATTGACATAGATATGGTCTGTATTAAGTACGTACTAGTAGTAGGCATGAGAATTGAGACAATCCAAGAGTGAGAGAGAGTGAAAAAATGTGAAACTAGTAATCGGACAAAACTCGACTCTTGTATATGACCTGAGATGTTCATCGATGTCTTGTATCTTGTATCGAATTTGGCTTTGTACCGAGGTAAATAGATGTATCAGATGCATATGTTTGATTCACACATAGACATTACAAACGGGTAAGTATTACATACTTGATTACACTAAGCAATACACAAAGACTCTCCAATCTGACTTCATTCGCTTCCAATCGAGGAGTTAAACGACATTTTTATATGGTCAAAATACCTTAAGGAAAAAAAATAGAGTTCTGTTTGTTTTGCGAAAAATAAATGATATGAAAAATATTTTCCAAAAAATGATTGTTTACATTGCCTAAAAAAATGAATGAGTGCAAAAAAAATTGCCACCAAATTATTTAGACGTAAATTATTGTTGGTAATGAAAACATTTTATATTAATTAATTATTTCAAGCGATATAAGCGATCATTCTAAAGAAAATATTTTCTAAACAAAAGGAATCTAAACAAGTATATGTTTTCCTACCATGGTCCATACCCCGAATGTCGTAGAAAGGTCCAATACTTGCAAATACGCGTGTTGTTTCGTTGGAACAGTAGGGATTTTTGTGAGCATTGTCACAATTATTATGCGCCAATAAAATGGGAACATTGCAGGATGCTCAATCTCAAATCAATTTAGGTGCAGCTGTTGTATATTACTCCTCATATCTTCACTATGAGCTCTAGTGAATAGTCATATGCAATGTCTATGTACATTGATATTTGTGCTTTTCACTCCCATTCCCTATACCAATTAACCGAAAACATTGAAAGGCCTATGCAACGTGAGTAAAATGTCAAAGACTAATTAGGTACTTGTTAAGCTTTGTGAAAATTGCTTCATGAAATGTAATTTTTTTTTTTTTTGGCATTTGATGTAGGTACTCTTCTTTGCCTTTTCAATCTTGGAGGTACCATGGAAAATGTTCTTGCCACGTTCTATTACCTTAACTAGTTCTCTATGGACCCACCCTTTATCTAATTATTTTCATTTCGTATATGGTCAGTTCCAAAAGGGTACTCATTAACAAGACTTTTATCTTTTTGATAAGCCGTAAAATTAGGAACAAGTCCTAGAGAATCAGCAAGCCAAAACCGAGAGGCCTAGACGGCCTCACCTTCCAGGCATATATGGAGCCTCACTCGTGGACACCCAACGGATGTGTTCCTTATAGCACTAAATATACATGTCGATTAATAGCAAGACTTTATATGTGAGTATCATTTTCACCACCGATTATAAGTTTTAATTAACTTCTCAACTCTATTGTACCTAATATTATGCTGAGTAAGTTAATTTTGAAGGTAACTATGGGTAGGAAAAAGTGAGTATTTCCTTTAAGGAAAAGAAGCCAAAGAGTCCTATTTCGTGGTTAGGCGTTGCAAAATGTGCAATCTCCTCCTTTCCAAGGCCTAGACCTTGAAAAAAGACTGCACTACTACTTAGAAGTGCCTGATAAAATCATTATCGTTTAAAGAATATTCCACCTTAAGCCGCTAAATTTCCATTACTACCACCATATAATAATGTGTGACGCCCCAGAACATCACGGGCGACACGTGTCCTTTCTTTTTTTTTGCTTTATCTTTGAGTTATAGTTACGAATGAGGAAGCCCAACAAATTTTGTCATTCGTCCCGTAGAAGACATCGCACGAGTCTGATTAATTTACTTACATGAGCTTTTACAACTTCAGTACACCATCCAAGCCAAATTCAAAATACAGAAGTCTTGGGAAAAAAGTTTGCATCAACTAGCTCCACTACTTCAACAGTTAACCTACACAATAACCATGCCTTCATCCAACTCAGGGGTTGATGGCTACTGTATCATCTCGTTCCCTCCATCGTCATGTCTAGGGGACCATCCTACACATCTGAAAAATAAGAGAATGAGCCGAAGCCGAGCAAACGAACTTCTAGGATTAAGATAGGAAGCTCACCACTCAACTTGGTATCAAACAACATGCGCATATGACAATTAAGTATGAATGCCGAGTGCATGAGCAATTGTCTTACATTTTCTATTATGACATGAAGACATGACACAATATTATTTCACTCAGATGCCAGATGGCATAACATGTTTTCACGAGTGACCATCATTTCAGCTTATTCATTTACATATGTGCCTTTATGTATGTATAAATATACGGATCCATAAGCATTGTGTATTTTATTTCTACTCCCGAACACTCCCGAGGAATCCTAATATATAAGGGGCATCTCAACTCCTAAGGCATCCTGTAATACTACACGGGCAATCCCCGATCACATAATAGAGGCATCTCCTCTCCGAGGCATCCCAACTTCTAGGGCACCCTGACACACGGTGCATCGTCACCATTTAATTTAGGGATGACGAAATTATATTATTCTCAAGCAAACAATAATATACAAACATTCACACGTGTTTCAGTATGTATATCTACCTTCTTAATTCATCTCATATTCCTTAACACCATAAAATGCATATATCCGCACAATCGCGTAAGAAATATTAAATAATCATCTTTAGTAGGTAGACATATCCAAAAGATCAGAACAACGGTGGATCTGATTAAATCGTGACTCAAGTAAATATGGCAGAATAAACGAAAATAATTAAATTTAGAAAACAAATCAAACTTTGTAAACGAATTCAGATTTAGAAAAAACCATTTCCGACTAAAAAAACTGATCAGACCTAGAGAGTTTCGATAATGTTCAGATGTACAAAACGAATCAGACTTTGGAAACTCATCATATACAGTAAATTCTGAAAACTTATCAGACGCAGAAAACGAATCAGTCTTAGAAATACATTAGATTCAAAAACCGTTTCAGACTCGGCAGGCGTTTCAGACTCATAAAGCTATTTTAGATTTAGAAATCGATTTCAAACTCGGAAAGATATTTCTGACTCGGAAAACTATTTCAGATTCAAAAGCTATTTCAAAAAACCATTCCAAATTCGGAAAGCTACTTCGGACTCAGAAAAATCATTTCAGGCTCAAAAGCTCTTTTAGACTCAAAAAACCATTTCTGACTTAGAAAGTTATTTTAGACTCACAGAATAGTTAAAAACGAGAAAGTAGTTTAGACTCAGAAAGCAGCTCATACTCAAAAATAAGTTCAACGCCTATACCCGCCTTTTCCGGTGTGCAATTTGGTTCATTCCTTGCCTACTCGTCATCCTAGAAGCCTGCTCCTGCCTATTCGTCATCCTAGAAGCCGCCCCTTGTCGAGGCCATCTCGCCCGGCGATGACTCCCCACACACATTGGACCGAGTCATTGTAGGCGCACTAGCCTTCACCTGGTTCATCCCCAAATCACATACCCACGAAGGGAGTCCTGCTTAACTTGTCCCTATATGAGCCTCACGATTTGTAGGTGTCTCACTTGGCTCATCTCATACCGAGCCTGACAAGTCGTCCTACCTCATGTAATTAATGCTATACTTATCTTTGTGCATTTCTCATGCAAGAATTGATAACTTACTTAATTCTTTTCATTATGCAATGCAAATAATAAGTAAACACTTACATACATGCATTTCAATACTAATGTCCACCTTCTTGCTTCATCATATATTCTTCAAAATCATGACATGGATCATTCAAGCAATCAAGTAGAAAACAATGTATGAGCATGCTCATTATATGGATATGACTCAGCACCTCAGACTTCATACTCAGCAAATCAGATTTAGCACATGAGACTAAAAAAAAAAAAATTCGGACTCAGAAAGTGAATTCAGAATCAAAAAGTGTCTTCAAAACTCGTATTCAGAACCAAAAAGCGTGTTTAGAGCCAGAATCTGTATCAAGAATATGATATTACCAATACCACACTTCCTATTTCAAACTCATCATTCTTAAATGCGATATTTCACCGCACCCCATGAAAAGAATTCAAACATTTATTAGGCGTGTAAACACTCATAAAAAAAAAAAAAAATTAAGCACTCACAACATCTCCACATTATTATTGCACATACTCGTACTTAACGTTAGATTCAACGACGGTTACACCTATCAACCAACCAAGTCCAAAGTGCTAAGTAGATTAATCTAACTTAACGCCTAGAGATTTTTCTTATCTTGAGCAAGATCTGAACAACCAAAGCTCTAATCATGTTGATTTCCCTTGAAAGATGAAGTATCCATTTTTAGATTCAGAAGTAAAACAGAGTTTCTTTCCGAAGTTTGAAGGTAAGGAGAGTTTTTGGCCACGGCAAGAGTTTTTCCTTCTGAATTTACCCAAAATCAATATGATGATTATTTTTGGAGTAAGGGTCACAAGTGTAGGTTTGCATGATTATGATTCTGAAGCAAAGAAAATCACAAGTGTTGTTTATGTGGATTACCTAGTGCCCGTGGTAATCATGCCTAATCAATGAGTATATGTTTCGACCATATATATATATATATATATATATATATATATATATATATATATATATATATATATATATATATATATATATATGAGTATATGTGTCTTCACCTTAAGAAAACAACCGTGCACTCGTGCAAAATAGAAAAAAAAAAGACATGTGTAGACCTACGTGTGGCTTATAAAATTAACAAATGTCATTTGAAGATGAATTCATTTTACTCTGACCACGTAAGAAACTTTTTTTTTTTTTATCAAAATTCTTAACCGAAGTTAAGATAATAACATATAACTTATAATATCCTCGGAAATTAAATCCCATGGCGCATAAGTCAAAATTATTTTTTTTAAAGAAGATTTAACACTTGAACATTCTAAATACAAATAAGGTAAAAATATTTTAGAATCCACTAAAGTTTTTTTTTTTTGTAACAGTACCAGATGTTAGGGAAATGTCGATTTTAGTTAACTTGAAAACTCGATATTCACATATTTCGGAAAATAAACAGGTCATCCCCACCGGCAACTAAGATGGCGCATAAGTCAAAAGAAAACTTTCGTGACAAGTTTTAGGGCTTCCGATGCACTTTTCCCATATTAAAATTAACGTCGTTGTGTACGTCAGCGTTTGTCGAATATAATTTTGACACGTCGTACTTAGGGACGGCCACGGCCGCGGTAAATCATCCGCCGCATTTCTCCGCGCTTCGCACGATTCCTACGCATCAACCCCGAATTAGAAGCTAAATGGTACCTAGCTTTATGACCTAAATATCATTTACCTTAAACGAAAAATTTCCGGGATGTCCCATGATGTACTAAGTCTTTGGATTACTTTTAAAAGTACATGAATCTAAGACCATTGTTTCAACTAATTTTGCACTAAGAAAAAAAAAAACAAGTTTTGCATGTGGCATTATGTCTTGCCAGGCATGTGGTGCTAGCAAAAGAGAGAGAAAGGTGTGGGGGGGGGGGGGGGGGGGGGGGGGGGGCTTGAGCAAAACATCTTACTTCATTTTCATAAATGCACAACATTACAAAAATGCTGGGGTACTTGTGCAAAATATACATTACATACACATATGAGATGGGCTACTCCTATTCGTTAGCAAATTCCTACCTAAAACCTTAAAAAAAAAAAAAAACAACAACATGCCATTAGGCACCCACTTTCTCTTTCCTCTCTTTTGGTTTTTTTTTTTTTTGTCTTTTCATGAAAAAAGAAAAAAAGAAAAAAATGACTATTGGGTCAGAATTTCAAAACGCCTTTCCCATTTTTTTTTCCTTCAAATTTTGCCCCTCATTTTGTTCCCTCCCTATGGCACTATTGGATAGCTTAATAATGGACAAATTGGTCATTCCACGCACATCCCCCTGCAGCAATTCCCCCAATCCCTCGGACAAAGCTTCGATTCACAGCCGTTGATCTTGTTGGGCCTGAGGATCGATCAACCGCTTAAATATGATGGGCGCACCGTGCTGCGGGTACAAGAGCATCAGAACCGTCGGCGCGTGCCGGTAGCTCGGCGCGAGGACGAACGAGAACCGCTGGATTATGATCGCCAGGGCCAGCTTGGCCTGCAGGAGGGCCAGGTTCTGGCCGATGCAGTTCCGGGGACCCAAGCCGAAGGGGACGAACGCCCCCGGGTGCCTCGCCGCCCGGGCCACGCCGTCCTCGAACCGGGCCGGGTTGAAATCGTTGGCGTCGCTCCCCCATATGGCCTGGTCGTGGTGGAGGGCCAGGATCGGGATCAGGATCTCCGTCCCGCGGGGGATCTGGTACCCGTTGAGCTCCGCGTCCGCCCTCGCCCGCCGGATCATCGCCACGACCGGCGGGTACAGTCGCAGGGATTCGTTCACTATCATGGTCAGCTGCACAGAGGATCACGAACATGAACATTTGATGAACTAAAATCTCAATGCCAGTAGTGCGGGGGCAAGAATGGAAAAGAGGAGGGGAAAAAAAAAAGAAAAAGAAAAAAGGACAGAGACGAGCGTTACCGTCTTGAGCTTGACAAGGTCGTCCTTGGTGGGGACGTCACGTGACCCGCACACCCTGAGGACCTCGTCACGTGCCCGGACCTGCCAATGCGGGTGCATCGCCAGGAGGACTGTCGTCCACGTCAGCAGGTTCGACGTGGAGTGCTTGCCGGCGAAGAAGAACCCCTTGCACTCCTCCACGATGTCGTTCACCGAGACCGTGTCCGACGAGTTCGAGGCCTGGATCATCAGCCCCAGCAGATCGTTGGGTCCGCTCCGGCTCCGGCTCCGGCTCCGTCCCTCGAGAGCCGCGTCGTCGTCGCCGCCGCCGCCGTCGCCGCTGCTGGACTCCTTCCGGCGATCGATGAGCTTAACGAGCGACTTCTTTATTTCCCTGTCCAGCTTCCAAGAGACTATGTTCCTCTTCGTTGGCAAGAACCTGCCAAAAAGACCGAACGAAAGTGAGTTAAATGCGTCGAATGAATTCCGGGTTTCTAGCTGACCGAGCTCCGGCACGCCAGTTTCTAAACGTTTTAACGGGTAGGCGATGATGGGTAGTCGCTTGATCAATTATTATTTTTTTTTTACCTGTAGCCAGGGATGAAGACCTTCTGGAAAACGTCGGCGGCGAGGAGCATCTGCTGAGCTTGGAGCCTGAAAATGGCCTTGCCGTCTTCGTAGCTGATGCCGAACGCCGTTCTGGTGATGATGTCCTCGGTCAGGTTCTGGAGCCACTCCGAGACCTCAAGCTCGACCTCTCCCGATTTGGACATCAATGCCTCCCACTTCTCCAACATGCTCATCACGCTGCTCGCCACCACCGGCACCAGCAACTGCACCGCACAGCAAGAAAATCCGACAAGAACAAGACGCGAGTCAATCGATCTGCGTTGACTGATCGAGTGTTTCTTGATGTGATTGAAAATTTTCTTTTTTCCCTGTGGAGGATTCTCTCGGGGAGGGAGCTTTTTTTTTTTCAATTTTTTTTGTGCTCACTTTGAGATTCTCCATGTAGAAGGTGGGAAGGATGATCTTGCGGTGGTGAGCCCATTTCTCGCCCTTGAGGCTGAGGAGGCCATCGCCTTCGAGCTGCTTCACGAGGGGGTGCGACTCGCTCTTCTCGTACCACTCCGACTGCTTGGAGGTGAAGATCTCCCTGATCAGGTCGGGGTCCGAGACCGTAAGCCGGACCGTAGGTCCGAACCACACCAGAAACGTTGACCCTGCGATCATTTATTTTCCGCTAAACAAGATTAGCGCGACGAGAGATTGACGACGACGGCGATAACGTGGGCATTAGGATTTTTCCCATGTTAAGGATGGGAACAGCTGCCAAAGGGCGAAAGGGGTTTTTCTTGCACCAAGAAGGAACTATAGCAAGGCGTCAAGCAGTAAATGGGAAGTTTTGCTTAAAAGAGGAATGAGCAGGATTACACGACAACCATTAAATTCAGAAGGGGGGGGAGGAGGCATGGATAGTGTAGACCCTACCACCACCACCACCCAGAAAGACAGACAACTCAAGAACAGTGTCACTAACAAACACACAAGGGGAACTTCATTGTCACATTCAAAACTTCCATGATAAAAAAAAAAAAAAAAAAAAAAAAAAAAAAAAAAAAAGTGGACAAGAAACAGCCAGCCAGGGCTAGAAGAAAACGCAGCAAGAAAAGATTGAATTTTTTTATATTTTATTTTTGGCAAATTCCTAACCCTTTGAAAATCGAACTGGGGATACGTTAATAAAGAAAGAACCCACAAAGAAAAGGTCCAAAGAGCCTCAACTTCAACATCAAGAAGAACACCCAAAACTCAAAAGACCCACAAACCCCAAAAGATAGAAGAAAGAAGAAAAGAAAGGGGGAAGAGGCGAGAGGACTGGACTGAAAAGCCGTTAAAAGAAGTACCCTAGAGAGGGAGAGAGAGAGAGAGAGAGCGAGCTCAAAAGAACAAAACAGTAAGCCGCTGAAAAGGAAGAAGAGAAAAACCTCAAAGGGGGCCAAAGGAACATCATCTCACCCAAGTACATTCGCAGTCACTTTAATCATCAACCCGCACCAGAAGCCCGTGCCGTTCGGGAGAAACGGAGACGCTTGCTCAAGAACCATTTCTCGCTAATGCAAAACGTTTTTGGAATGAATGGAAAGGGGGGAAGCTTTTTTTATCTTTTCATTTTGCGGGAAAAAGTGTAGTTACCGTAAATCTTCTTCCAGTGGTGGTAGAAGGAGAGGACCCTGGGGAGGATGTTGTGGGAGAAGGGGGGCGCCATGGGCTGCGACGACGCCTTCATCATCATCCCCACCAGCTCCTTCACGTTCCCGATGAAGAACCGATACGGCGGCCCCCTTATGCCTTGCCGAGAGAAGTGGTCCTCGATCCTCCTCGGCCCCCACCACAGCACCGCCGCGACCCTCAGTGCAGCCCCCGCCAGGGCCGCGCATATCACCGCCAGCTTCAGCCACCGGAACGCCTCGTCCTCCATGCTTAGAGAGAGAGAGAGAGAGAGAGAGAGAGAGAGAGAGAGGGAGGGTCTCGTTTCTTCTACTTCTTCTTCTTCTTCTTCTTCTTTCTCTTGCCGTGTGGTTCTTTCTGTTGAGCGATTTTCTTGTTCTCTTATATGACAGAGAGCTCTGGCTACTTGTTAGTGTCTCCGCTTTTTAATACCACGCGAGAGAGAGAGAGAGACAGAGAGAGAGAGAGATAGAGATAGAGAGAAACAGAGAGGCTTTCGTATTATTCGTAGCAAGAGCACCGGCGTAGGGGCCGCCATTGGAATTCTAAGGGTCAACGAATTAGGTGCTTCTTTATTATTTTTTTCTCCTTTTCTTCTTAACCCATCTTGGACGATTTTACCCTTTTCCTTTTTCTCTATCTTGGAAGAAAAACCGGAAAATATTATTGCTTCCCATGTTTTAGGGTTGGGATGTCCCGATTGTGTTATATAAGGTCTTATCAACAAGTACTCTCGGGCAACTCTTATACCATAACAAACGAAATAAAAACAAAAATCATTTCATTTTCAATGCATGATTGTGTAATAGCACGAGAAAAATAGTGTTTCGAAAATGACAAAATTTGTAAGGAACGTTCTCAAGAAAACTCGTTAACAAAATCCCCGATAACATGAGATTTGATCCGATATTATCATTGTATAATCTTCCAATTAATAAACCCCCCCTCCCCCTTCTCTCTATCTCTCCAAATATAAAAGTACTAAGTACATAGTTTAATGATTAAGAATATGGCTATCCTCAAAGAACAACATAGAATGTACTTCTTGGGCATATAAGTTTATAATTAAGTGGGACATTCCATTTATTTATTTTTTGGGGATGCATGTGTTGTGCTGGCTACAGCAAAATGAGGTATGTTATACGATATTCATTCATTAATCATTACTAGCTTATTGATGTAACCACGGTATAGTTCAACGTTACTTCAGAACATATAATAGACACATGGAAAATCATCACCATTGTGACTGTTGCTTAATACTATATGGTTATAATTCAGCTTATGGCGTATATGAGCATAACTGATTTTCTTTACTTAGTAAAAAATTGAGGTTAAGAACTATTTCTTGAGCGAGTCTTATATAGCATGCCTGAAGATTGTGTGAGCTCCATAGTATTTTAATAGGGACTTTGCCAGCATAACAGTCTTTGGATGACTAAGTATGTTGTGAGTCTCAAATTCTTAAAAAGGTGGACTAGACAATAATGTCTAATTAACTATTATTTATATTTTTGTGTCCCAAAAACGGACTATCGGCATAACAGTCACTCAAATAATGTCATATAATCAGTTCCCTTTTTAATAAAATGACGGATATAGAGATCCTTTCATATCAGTTCATGCATTAATTTTTTTTCTATGGATTTAATTGGGATTGTTTCAATTCAAGGGGTAAAACTGAAAAATTAGTGAAATCAACCTCAAGGTCATTTACAGATCAATATCGCTCTCGACAAGATCCGCAGTCCGATGGTTTGTGCCGCTATAAGTTGTTGGTTGGGAGGACACATTCGGGCCTCCCGTTTCCTCCCACAAGTTGACCTGATTGGATCCTTGGTCAAATCATAGTCTGCATCGGAATTTGATTTTATCGAGCATAAATGCAAGGTCGTGTCCAATTTCCAATGATCCAATCAAGCTTCGACCACCTTTTTAATCATGTGAATTCGATATGTCAGTGGCAAAAGGAAGATGAACTGTGGGAACGTGTTGGGGCTTGTTGGTCTCTCTCGTTTTCAAATGTATAAAGTAGATTCGTCCATCATCTAGTCACATGAAATTGTGAATGCAATTTCCGAAGCACGGGATTTCGCCACTACTTCGGGTGTCATTTTATAGATTAGGAGGATTTTGAATATGGATTTGGAAGATGTTGGAAGAATATGTCTTGATAGAACAGACCGACGACTAAATAGAAAGGAAGGAAGAAAACTGCAAGTAGGCGGTTGGCCAATAATTGTTGCATTTATGTGTGACTGACCTCACTATTATACGTTCTGACAGAACAGATCGACTCGTCAATCCAATATTATATTGGGCAACTGATAAACAAACATTACCGACATAACTTATTTCTAAGTCTGCAAGCTGCATGTGTATTTACAAAGTAAGAACAAGTATCATGACGTAAAAGTAGATTCGCCGTTCATTTAGTCACATGTAAATGTGAATTCAATTGGCACATCACATGATTTCCCGCTACTTCAGGTGGTCATCTTACGGCTTAGGAGAATTTTGAATATGTGACCGTCTTGATAGAATAGACTGATCACTAAATAGAAAAGAAAAATAAACATCAATTAGATGGTTGAGCAACAATAATCGTTATATTTACGTATGACTAACCTTACCATTGTACGTTATGACTGAACAGATCGACTCATCAATCCAAGATTAAATTGAACAACTGATAAATAAACATTACCGACATAACTTACCTCCAAGTCTGCCAGCTTGCATGTGTATTTATAAAGTAAGAACAAGTAGCATGATATTAAAATAAATTCATTTCTGCTAGTCATCCTATAGCTTTTGAGGATTTTGATATGTGGTGTGGCCATATAGATTTGGAAGATGTTCAAAGAAACCTCACCGTTATGTGTACTGACAGAACAGACCGACAACTAAATAGAAAGGAAGAAAGAAAATGCAAATATGAGGTTGAGCAATAATAATTGTTGCATACATTTATGATTAACCTCACCGTTATATGTTATGACTGAATATACCGACTGGTGAATCCAAGATCAAATTAGGCAAGCAATATACAAACATTAAAAAACAGACATTACCAACATAACTTATCTCCAAGTGAATCAGCTTGCGTGTGTATGTACAAAGTAAGAACAAGTAGTATGATATAATAGTAGATTCGTCATTCATTTAGTCATATGAAAATGTGAATTCAATTTGCGAAGCACGGGATTTGGGAATTACTTTAGCTGGTTATCTTATAGCTTAGGAGGATTTTGTATATGTGGTGTGGCCATATGGATTTGGAAGATGTTCGAAGACACCACACCGTTCTATGTCATGACAAAACAAACCGACAACCAAATAAAAAAGAAAAAAAATTGCAAGTAGGTGGTTGAACAGTAATGATCGTTACATTTATGTATGATTGACCTCGCTGTTATACGTTCTAACAGAACAGACTGACTCGTCAAACCAAAATTAAATTGGGAAAATGATAAATAGACATTACCAACATAACTTATTTTCAAGTCTGGCAGTTTGGTGTGTATTTACAAAGTAAGAACAAATAGTATGACGCAAAAATAGATTTGTCGTTCATTTAGTCATATGTGTTGGGTGATCTTGGGCCACTCTCAACCCAAAAATTAGCTTAAAAGTTGAGGCTTTCCCTCATACTTATAAACCGACCACCAGTCCCTTCCACAATCGATGTGGGACAACCCCAACAATCTCCCTCTCACACATTGAGCCATGGGTTAGAAGGATCGACAACCGTAATTTCTCTTGTGTGACTATTGGGTCCAGATTTGTCGGTAACCCCAACAATCTCTCCCTTACACATCGGGCCATGAGTCGGAGGGAGCGACAACCCGTTTTTCTCCCGTGTGACTATTGGGTTTAGATTTGTCGATAACTTGGGCTCTAATATCAATGTTGGGTGGTCTTGGGCCTCTCTCAATCCAAAAGCTAGCTCAAAGGTTGAAGCTTTCCCTTACATTTATAAACCGCCCACTAACCCCTTCCACAACCGATGTGGGACGACCCCAACAATATGAAACTGTTATTTCAATTTGCGAAGTACAATATTTGGGCATTACTTCAGCTGGTTATCTCATAGTTTAGGAGGATTTTGAATATGTGGTGTGGCCGTATGGATTTGGAAGATGTTCGAAGACACCACACCGTTATATGTCACGACAAAACAAATCGAAAACTAAATAGAAAGGAAGAAAAAAATTACAAATAGGTGGCTGAGTAATAATAATCGTTACATTTATGTATGACCGACCTCACCGTTATACGTTCTGACAGAACGGACTGACTCGTCAATTCGAAATTAAATTGGGCAACTGATAAATGGACATTACCGACATAACTTTATTTCCAAGTCTGGCAGTTTGCGTGTGTATTTACAAAGCTGGAACAAGTAGTATGACTTAAAAGTAGATTCGTCGTTGATAGCCACATGAAAATGTGAATTCCAATTGCGAAGCATAGAATTTGGGCATTACCTCAACTGGTCATCTTATAGCTTAGGAGGATTTTGAATAAGTGGTATGGCCGTATGGATTTGGAAGATGTTCGAAAACATCACACCTTTATATGTCATGACAGAACAAACCCACAACTGAATAGAATGGGGGAAAGAAACTGCAAGCAGGTGGTTGAGCAATAATAATCGTTGCATTTATGCATGACTAACCTCACTGTTATATGTTTTGACAGAACAGACCGACTCGTCAATCCAAAATTAAATTGGGCAACCGATAAATAGACATTACCGACATAACTTATTTCCAAGTCTGCCAGCTTGTGTGTGTATTTACAAAGTAAGAACAAGTAGCATGACGTAAAAGTAGATTCATTGTTCATTTAGTCACATGAAATTATGAATTCAATTGGCGAAGCACATGATTTCGCCGCTACTTCAGCGGGTCATGTTACGGCTTAGGAGAATTGTGAATATGTAGTGTGGCCGTATGGATTTGGAAGATGTTCGAAGTAACTATGCCGTTATACAGAACAGAGCAACAAGTAGGTGGTTGAACAATAATGATGGTTACATTTATGTATGATTGACCTCATGACCAAGATCGAATCGGACCAAATTTGTCGGCTTGCGTGTGTATTTATAAAGTAAGAAGAACGATTTCTACGGACTTGTTCAAAGGTGATCACAAAGATCTTGTTGCCCATGTATGATGCCCGCTCTTTGTTGGAGAACTCATGTGAGTGTAGATAATTTGAGGCTACAATCTATGACTTGTGATATGCATTTCAAAAGGACCCACGAACGCAGCTCTTTCTACTCCTTACGCATGAAGCCAAAGCCAAAGCCAAAAGCCACAACACAAACACATTCATGCTTAATCACCTCTCTATCTCTCTCGCCGTCAATTGTTACTTTCTCTCTGTCCATACATACTCGTCTCACTCCCTTTGACCGCTAGCGAGAACACAAGAGATAAAAAGGAGGAGATGGTGCGTTGAACGTCCAATGGCAAAATCGCACATCAACTTAAATTAGACCGATTTTTGGGGAAAGGAAACGGAAGAGGGGATAGATTGGAGGAAAGGGGGGCACAAAGGGGGTTGTTGTCTTGGAATGTTGCTCTTAAATTTTGATCACATGGGAACAAAATGGCCGTCGAAATTAGGGTTTTTGTGGCCCTTAGGTGGGGAATACATGCCCTCCAGTCGACCCAACAGCCGGTGCCCCACCGCAAAGACACTCTCTCCCTAATCTTGTCCTAATGCACCCAAGACATGCTGGGGCCTTGTGCCCTTTCACGGGTCCTACGTAAATTTAATGTCAAGTCCTACTACATGTGTTTGTTTGTAGTAGCCAAATTAACTCATGTTCCTACTACATGGTCTTAATGGAAGTTTTCCCAAGAATGATCGGAAGCAGCTTGATTCCTACTTCTTTCTTCTTCTTCTTCTCAGCCTATTAGGTCTCTCACTCGTGATGCGGGCGTGTTCCTCTCTCTTTCTTCTTTCCCCCCCCGCTCTTTAATAAGGGAAGTAGCTCGATCAACCACAGAGTCGCCGATCAACACGTTCGGCGACCGAGTCGTAGTGTGTGCATCCTCGTGGTCCGAGTCTCGAAGAAGCATACTTGAAATGACGTCTTTTGGAACATACATCCACTCGGGGTATGGTTTCGGATTCTACTACCGAAATGTTTGAGAATCTCAACTCATCAATTGTCAATACACAAGATTTGTAATTAACTCGTCCTAGATTTGGATGGTGGTGGATTCTTGGCTCTGCACCACATAGAGTTGAAGGGAAGATCTGAATTTGTCCTTCACTGCCTGTTTGCCCTGTCTCTTTGCTCCAGTTGGATAAGGCTGATGCATCTTAAAGAGGAGACTTTTAGAAAAGGAGGGTAATAAGAGAATCTGACCAGGCCTGGACATGATAAAATAAGAAAAATAAAGGATGGATTTTCTCTTTATTTTTCTACTTAATCAAAAAATGTCCAACAAAAAGAGCTAAAGGACAAAATATGTGCAATCACGCGACAGGGTTACAGGGGCTGTGTGGAGTTTTCGAAAATGATCAAAACCATTCGACCGAAAAAAGCCTGCAAATGATGGTGATGATGATGAAGCTCCCCTCCCTCTCCTCCTCCACGTTGTTACTTTTGTGCCATGTGATTTCTGTGGAAATTAAAAGGGAAAAGAGAGGCTAACAAAATCATAGATTTCCTTGGATACAAATCCCCTTATATACACATATAAGGGGATTTGGAAACCTCCTATCGACTTGCGATTTTGAAATCTTTTAATTTTCTCTATAATTTTTATCTGACTTTTTTGCGCTACGAGTTTTCGCGAAATTTCAGCTTACTCCGAGAAGGGAGGTATTGAATCATCTAACATCAATTCGATATTCGAACTTTATTTTTGGATGGACTAATTAATGATGGTCTCGCTCGCTATGTAGTTCCGTGGAAGGAACAATAAATTAGGCGCTGCAACACTCGTGGAAGACTAATGAGTCGTTCATCTGAGCTTGAGATTTGGATAAGGGGGTCATCTGCGCATCGTTGAAGGGAGAAACAATGTGTGATCTTTGTATCTGCGGTGAGTAACGTGATACGTGTCTACCATATATGGTGGATTTTCTATGAACGCTTTTATTTAATAGCTTGATTGTTTGGAACAATCACTAGTAGTAGACACGACATACCGAGTAGATCAAACTCCTTCAGCCCACTTATGTGCCTCTCCCTATATATTTCCGCTCTTAGTCGCACAAAATTTCGCACTACCGACTTACATTTGCTTGAAGAGAATCGGGATATTAGGTCCAAACTTTTGTTCGCAAGATGTGTATTTGCTTGCGATTCCTTACGCCCACATCCATGTAACTCATTTAAGGCTTCATCCACATAAGAGACGTCGTGAATTGAACGAGTGATTTGCAGTATATATAACAAACATTTGACCCTTATGACTTTGTTAATATCATAATATGCATGCATGTATCACCAAGGCATGTATTATCTACGAAACCTTTTTGTTTACACCGGAAAATAACTAAATCTTTTGAAGCGACGCTCAGTGGGTCTAGTTGGTTAATTTAGTTTGGTTGGTGTGATCGGCATTGTTATCGGTTTTTGTACGATGCAAAAAATTGGCAATTACTACAAACTACTCCGTCGATCGCCACAATGTGTAGCCCTCGACAATCATGCAATACGGCTATCGAGGAGCGACGAAGTATAGATCAACAATTGTGTGACATGAATATCGACATCTACTAAGAATAATTATCGACGGCCAACGTGGAATCAACATTGACAAGTAGCCGAGAGCTGTTCAACAAATTCATCGGCCGAGCAAGCAAAGGCTTGGCCATTTCAAAGGAGGATGTTGGGGTGCGGTTCATGAATAGCTACTGCTATATATACTCTTTTTCGCTTGGAATTGAGTGATGTAACGAGAGGTGCGGGGTGCTAATTCAATGAAACACTCTGTTGGACGTAGCCCTTGTTTAAGGGTGAACTATGATAAAATCTTGTGTCTCGATTTCTACCTGGCTTTACATTTTACTTCGACGTGACTGTGCGTCGAATTCTAACAGAGGAAAACGATGACAAGAATATTGCCTGAGACCAGCTTGCGAATAGGGGGCTGGAATCTGGGGAGTGCGCTTATATTGAGTAATAAATGCTAGCGAACGGTTGTAATTACTGGGTTTATGTATGCTGTGGAATAATGTAACAACGATGTTAACAGCACATATTACTAATGTACTTATCTCGATTTATTGACATATGCAGGTGGCCACGACGCAAATCTGGTAGGATTTAAACTCAAAGAAACTAATGCTCATCCAATTTATTTATGAAAAGAGAAAAGGAAAAAAGAAGAAGGAAAAACGAAAGAGAATTTCACAAGAGAGATGGAGGGGGCTGTTTAACCTTTGGATTGTTAGTGACATCTACGTATCCCAAATAGTTGGAATCTATGGCTTTGTCAAGAACCGAAAACAAAACCCAACGAAGATTAAAAAAAAAAAAAAACAAAGAAAGAATTCTTCTTCTCGGCTATTATCATCCTCATGGAATCCGGATCCCATGACATAATGTCATGGGATCAGGGAGAGGGGGCCTGTCCGATCACCGAGGCAGGGGTGATCGCATGGCTCCACGGGCTATGATCCATTGACATTATGTCACGTGATCTTGATCCATCGTCACGAGGATTAACCTTTTTTTTTTTTACCTTTTCTTTGCATGATAAGATGGGGAAAGAACAAAGATTCTGTGTAGGCTGTGGCGAGAGAAGAAGAGATTCTACATATGCCAAAAGCCCTTTTTGCCATTTGTAGAAAATTTCTCAATCAAATCAAAAAAAGAGGGGGGAAGTAACATCAAGAGTACGTACCATCTTCAATCATTTCAGCTTTTCAAATGGGTAATTAGGGTTTTAATTCGTCACTTCCGTATTCAAACAATGAGGCACTCCGCCGAAAGCATTCGGGTGGGCAGGCAGGTCTTGACTAGGACGTCAATCAAGTATTAGTATGGACATGTAATTTTTTTCCATAGCCGTGCCGTACAAAATAATGTAAATAAATGCCAATGACGGAGACAAATATGATGTTCTTCTAAGCTCATTTGTTTGACTCCATACATTTCCGAGGGATCGCAACTCTTTTTTTTTTTTATATATATATATTTTCGCATTGCATTTCCACTAGCGATGGCCGCCGAACAACGCCGAACCCGGGCAAGGTTGGCTCGGGCCTTCAAATCTATTGCAAGATAAATTGAAAAAAAAGTAAAAAAAAAAAAAATTGCACTTATAAATGGTGGGATTCAATAAAACGTGAAAAATATTAAACTATAATAATAGTTTGAGATAACTAAAACAGTACATAATACATTCAAAACATGCGTACAAGCATGCTATTTGTTAAATATGTCTTGAATTTTATGCACTCGGTCCGGTTCATCACCCGACCCGACACATTTTTTGTGCGGCCCAAAAGTAGGGAGAAAATTAAGATTTGATTCGTGACGCGGAGAGTTGGGGCTTTATTTATGCTGCAGTTAGGGTTTATTTTGGTAGTACGGAGGTTGTTTAGTCATTTGAGAGATTTGTGAGCCGTGTGCTTTTGTTCAGTCGCTGAGAACGACTTTTGTAATCTGTACTATCTTTGATTATAGTGGAATCTCGTTTTGCCTCGCCCGTAGACGCAGATCACCTTGATCGAACCACGTAAATCCTTGTGTTCTGTGTTTGTTTTCCACATTTGTTACAACAATGCTAATAATATTTACGTCATGGTATACCATATCTATGTAAAAATAAAAATAAATTGTTCATGTCAGATTTTCGGAGTACACGTCAGCCTTTCTGACTTCCACGTCGGATTTTCGGTGGGGCAAATCATCGATAGCACTTAAGTGGTCAATTTTTCAAATTTGTGGCACTTAAGTTAGTGAAAAAAAATTATAGTACTCAAGCGAGTGCCTCATGAAAATTATGGCACTCCTGCTATTCTTATCCCCTGAATGTCTTGTACAAAATTCGTGTTCTCTTTATAGGCAAATTGGGCGGGTTTTTTTTTTTTTTTGGTCTCTAATGTTAACAATAGATTTTTATTTTAAGTACTAAAAATAATTCAAAAATTAAATAACGAAAATCATCCAAAAACCTTCATCCAACTCCACAAATAAAATAGAAAAAGTGTCCTAAAGAACCTAAACCTTTTGCATTTATGTCAGTTGAGTTCAGCCGGTCAATTTTGACTAGAAATTGATGACGTCGATTTTGGTCGTCCTACGTAGCGCTGTCAATGCTAATGTGCATTTTTTTTTTATATTTCTTTAATTTTTATATAATTTTTGGTTTTTATTTTTTTAACTTGTGTTTGTTTTTAGACCAAGTTTCGGATGGACTCGATTGGCACAAATGCAAAAGGTTTGGGATTAAATTGGCACAATTAAATGGTGTAAGATTGAATTAGTATCAATGCAAAATATTTAGGATTTTGTCGACACTTTTTCCCAAATAAAATATAAGTACATTTGCATATTCTAGAAAGAAAAAATAAACTTACCGAAGTCTTTTGGTAACCGCATTGCGAGAATCATACAGAAATATGATTTTCTTAAACATCACAGTTCAAAATTGTTTGGATCAGTGACCATTGGGGGGAAAAACATTATCCCTCTAAAATTCGTCCCCTCTCCCGCTCCTTTTCCCCATTCAATTATTTATCGTCAAAAGAAGGATTTTATCATATTATACGGTAAATTTTAAGCCACTTCGTTCAGGAGGATGTCAATTTTTTAGGCTCGCCCAGCGACGGTGAGGCTCGCCCCCTCCGGCCTCGCCTAGGCCATATCTGGTCGATACTCATCCCAGCCAGCCTTGCCCAAGCCATTTATGGGTGAGGCTTGCCCTCGCCGACCTCGGCCTTTGGTTGCTTACTGGCAGGTGACCGCATGGAGGTAGAAGAAAGAAAGAAAAATAGAAAGAGAAAGAAAAGAAAAAAAAATTCAAAATAATATTAAATATCATTGAAAATTGTCCATGTCATTGCCGGCCAATGTCCTGCTAAAATTAGCCGAAGTACAAATGCAAAAAAGTTTATAACCAAATTGACACAATTAAAAGGTTTAGAATTGAATTTGCAAAGGTACAATGGATTTCGGACTTTTTTTGAGAATTTTTCCTGATTAAGTACATACTTCGGGAGAGGGTAAAAATGTCATTTTAAAAGAATTTGGATATTCCTAACTTCTAGTAATAAGTAAGTGCCTTTTTTTCCCCTTTCTCTGCCCTCAAATAAGTTGGTTCATATATACAAGGAAGCCAAATTACTAGTATTTAATCAATTTATCGAAGTATACTCTCCAAAACTAAACCTTGGGAGAGAAACTATGCTCCCACATCAACGCATTTTATTACAATTCGCGCAAGCAGAATTGCCAGCACACCACATGATCACGGAGGCCGGTCGATAACGGCTCGACACTCAATTGTGACTTTTGGGCCCCCTATGTTGCAAAGATGGTTGACTCATAATTTGGCCAAAATCATCTCTTATTTCTATATTCGGATCGTCTGCCCTGCCCTTGTGATTCGGACCGTCCATTTTTAGACAGACGGTCCAGATCTCCTATTTTTAAGGGGTAACTTTTTGGGTTTTTTATTTTTTTAGTAATAATCTGGGCTGTCCATTCATAACACGGACTGTCCGGATTCAAAGGGCAGGGCCTGTCCTTCTGAGGGAAGGGCAGACTATCCCTTCACTGAAAAGATATCATTAGCAAAAAAAAAAAAAAAAGGCACAAGTTTGGAGAGTAAAAGATGGGATATGCACACATGATTCCCTAGCAAAATGCCCTTTTGCCCTCTCCAAGATCATATCTCCTAGGAGGGTGATTTGCACTCCCCTCCCACCTTCATTCTCCAACTAGAGATTCAATGATACTCCCAATACTTTATGTCAGTCTTTTCGCAATATGATAATCCTTACGTGTCCTTCCGTTTATGGCATGCTTGACCCTAGGCTTCCCATTTCTCTAGAGAGAGAGAGAGAGAGAGAGAGAGAGAGATTTTTCTTCTTGAGCCTTTTGACCCAATAAACGAAAGTGAAAGTTCAGAATGATCCATGCCTACCTTCGTGCCAAATCGATTGCTTCTGGGGTTGGGGGTTGAAATCTCCTTAACATGAATGAGACGTGCCCGCTTAAGAAATGGCTAAGTCAACGAACCCCAAAGGAAAGAAGAGAGCCCGCCATTCATTCTCTTTCGCCTTCGAATAAATTTATCACTCCTCGCTAGCTGTACCGATTCGACATTCCCAAGCACATCTTGCTGAGCACGTGAACACCATTCCGCGAGATCTTATCGTTTTTTCATGACGATTACAACACGGTACGTATTTTAAGGTTTGGTTGCGTTAGAGATCGGCAATTCAATGCTTGGGAAAATGCCGTCTATAAGCTCTATGTCGTGTAGGTTCTGGATTGGCGAATACGTGTGAATGGAGAAGAATGATACCTGCAGCTGTCTGTCATCTACTACCCCGCAACGAGACAAAGGGATGTCCAAAAAAAAAAAAAAACCCTAAATCTATTCCGCTTATGTCAATTTAGTCATAAACCTTTCAATTGTGCCAACCGGATCTTGAACATTTTCACATTTTGCCAATTGAGTCCACCCGATCAATTTTGACCTAAAACACCGTCGTGGCTGTGCAGCCAATGCCCCGATCTTGCTATGTGACATATTGGTGTTACAGTGGATAACTTTCTAAAAGAATATTGATTTTTTTTCCTTTTCTGTTTTTCTTTCCTTTTTATTGGTGGTCGGTCTCAGGGGATGGTCGGAGAGAGCTAAGTGAGGGTCGTCCTCCCCCTCCCCAAGCGAGGCCACCATCAACGGCCACGATCAGGCGAGGCCGCCCTCTCCAGCACTTGGTAAAAAAGTAAAGCAAATAAAAAATAAAAAGACTAAAAATGAAAAATATCCACATCAACGTCAGTCATGCCATGTAAAACGGGTGATGTCCACATCAATAAATCCTTACCAAAATTGAACGAGTGTACTTAATTGGCAGATTTAGGACTCAATTGTCACAACTGAAATATTTAGAGCTGAATTAACACAAACACAATTGGTTTAGAACTCTTTTGATAATTTTTCCAGATAACTTGTAGACCTCAAACATGATTATCAAGTACCTACTGTGTTTATATCAATTCAATCATAAATCTTTCAATTGTGTTAATTGAGTTTTAAACATTATCACGTTTTGTCAATTGAGTACGTCCGATAAATTTTGACCCTAAAAAATTGACATGGCTATCTAGCCAATGTCAATCGTCCTATGTGACGTACCGATGCTAATGTGGTTAACTTTCTTAAAAAAATATTAATTTTTTTCTAATTTTTTTCTTTCCTTTTTATTGTTGACCGGTCCCAGGCAATGGTTGGAGAGGGTTGGACGAGGGTCGTGCTCCCCTTACCCGAGAGAGGCCACCATTGACAACCACAATCAGGGCAAGCCACCCCTCTCTAGCACTTGGTAGAAAAAAAAGTAAAGAAAAGAAAAAAGAATTAAGGATTAATATCGCGAAAAATCCTAAACTGGTACACCTGTGATAAATTTACCCCAAACTATTTTTTTAGTGTAAAAAATCCCAAATCGGTATACTTGTGATAAATTTATCTCAAACTGGTACACGTGTGACAAATTTACTATCCGTTAGTTTTCGTTAAATTTAACTGTCAAATTGCTGAGTTACTAACATATGGCAGTTGGCGGGTATACTAGTTTGGAATTTTTACTCTCTGTTTGTCATAGATTTATCAATTTGGGATTTTTCGTGATATTAACTCAATTTAACGGAGGGTAAATTTGTCACAGGTGTACTAGTTTAGGGTATTTCGTAGTCAAAAGAAATAGTTTAGGGTAAATTTATCATAGATATACCAGTTCAGGGTTTTCAGTGGTAAAAAAAAAAGTTTGAGGTTAATTTGTCACAGATATACCAGTTTGGGATTTTTTGTGGTCAAAAAAATAATTTGAGGTAAACTTGTCATAGGTGTACCATTTTAGGGTTTTTTTTATATTAACCCAAAAATTAAAAATATCCATAAGAGCGCCGATCATACCATATAAGATAGTTGGCTTCTCGGCCAAAATTGCCCGAATGAATTTAATTGGCAAAACATAAAAAAGCACTGGACTCAATTGGCACAAATGAAATGTTTAGGATTGAATTAACACAAACACAATTATGTTTCGCCGTTATGTCCTCACCCCGACATTTTTTCGCGCTTTTTCACGATTCTATCAAATGGCATCACATCTAGATCGAAATTGTCGGTCGGCCAATATAGTTTCGGGCGAAAATCCAATCCACATTCCACACCTCCTCACTCTCTAAAAGCTTCCCCCCCACGTCCCATCCCCATTAAGTGCTCTCGAAGCGCGACGTCCCGGCAGATCCCCATCAATCGGCTCGGTTCGGTTTCGAAAGGGGAGCAGAGAAAGATCGACGGCAAGACCCAAGAGGAATCGAAATATGTTCAGATCGAACGGGGATCGGAGAGGCCGGTCGTGTAGTTGCATCAATGCATCACGGCAGGCGATACGCAGAAGCAGAGAAAAAAAAAAAAGAGAAGAAGATTTCAAAGTGCATCAGCATCAGCATCTGCATCTGCATCTGCATAGTGTTGTTTCAACAGGAGCGCCTCAATGGCCAAAGCTGATGTGAGAGAGAGAGAGAGACGATGGTGAGCTTTCGTCCACGCAATCAACGGTGTGACGGATCCTGCACCAGCTGCGCTTTTGTCGTTTTCCTCCCCCGGCCACATCGAATCATGATCCGCCACGTGTCATACCAATCATTTTCGTTTCTCGTTGCTCCTTTGTCGTCTTCTGCTGTGTCAGCGTCGCCAGTGGAGGGTCCTCCGTCAGCATCTCACATTCAACCTCCTCCTTTTTTTTTTCCCTCTAAATTTTCACATAAATAATTCCTAATATAGTCAATAAATTTTAAATTTTTTCAACGTGATTCCTGAATTTTAACCCAATGCAAATGTTGTCCTTGAACTTTTGATTCATTCAATATTGTCAATGAGACTTTGGATATATGTCCATTTCAGTCCCGAGACAGTATGAAAATGATCAATATTCTCACCGAGCTTGAATTAATAGAAAGACGACATTGACTATTGTCATATTATTTGTATACATTCCAAAAGTTCAAGAATCACATTGAACGAATTCAAAGTTTGGGATCCACATTACGCGTTAAATAAAAAGTTTGGAAACTATTTCATTATCCCTCCGATTTTTTTTTTCATTTATGGAGACACCGATTCCACCTTGTATAATATAAATATAGTGATTGATAGTCGTCATAAAGAACTTATCATATGTAGAGTATGTTCTCAGCTATATATATATATATAAACATGTGAAGTTATGTAATTATTTTCCACACACACGACATGTTTCTTCAAATTAATGTAAAAATAAATAATAAAAAAAATCCGAGGTTGTTAGAAGAAAAGCGAAAGAATTAAGTACAAGAGGGGAGGCGGTTGGAAAAGGCACGAAAAGCGGGAGGGGGCAAGAGAGGCTGGATCGATTCTTGATTTTCCGATCCTTCCACGGAGAAGAAATCAAGAACGGCAGAGCGGCCGTCATAGGGGTGGCGACGCATGGAGACAAGGGCTGGTTTTAAAGAGACAAAACACGCGCCCATGAAATGTGGGGAACCCTTTTTCGTTTTTTTTTTTTTTAAATTTGGTAATTTATTCCTCAAGACACATAATAATAATAATAATGATAATAATAATGATAATAATAATGATGATGATGATGATAATAATGACATGAAGAAATCGTTGTTTTTGAATAATTTCAGGAAACCAAGGCGTCGTGGGGTAGATATTTTCGAAGAAAATCACGGGAAGGCATCGTGTAAGGAAAAGAATTTTATTTTAAATGAACTACTAGTCATATGAAATTAATTAAAGAAAATGAATTTAAAAAATGAAGTTAATTAAAAAAAAACAAAAAAAAAAGGGTGACTACATAATACATTGCCTCAATTTACGAGGGAGGGGCGATAAAGTACGGGTTTTGCTTGCAGCAGTTATCACTGCCAGAAGTTGTTATCTTTGTACTCAATATTCTCTCTCCCCCACTTTTATTTTTCATATTCCTTTTATCATATTTAATTACTTTTTCTTCATACTTTATTTCTCTTCAGATGCATGTGATCTCCTTTTGGTTTTCCACATTTACCCTCGCCAGCTTTGTGCTTTTATCTTCTCTCTCTTGAGGTTTGGATCAGGGTGATCGAGTAATTAGGGTTCACAAAGTTATTGGTTTGAGCTGATTTTCACTCTCGTGTTGTCAGGTTGCAACCTCAGTTATTTTAGGACTAGAGTCTACGCATCAGCTTGAAAGAGAATAAGATGGTCATAGTTCTTACGTCGAACCGAGTCCGGTCAATCCGAGGCTGGATCGGGCCACATGCGCGATCGTTGAAAAGGGGTACCACCAAAAACGTAAAATTAGTTACCAAGTTTCCGAATAATAACACGTAATTATCGAATGACCGTGATAATATCATCGATAATATTTGTAGCAGATCGGGATTTGAAAGTTGGGTCCGGAACGATCCAATAAATCGATCAGTTAGGTTCCTCAGTTCAGATTCTTAAGGATCTCATTTTTTTTCCTGTCCCCTTATGTCATTACTCCTTGATGACGACATTCCAACATCATTATATAGTTCCCACGAGTATCATGTGATTAATAGTCAACGCATTTTAGACTTCTGTTGTTTAATTAACCTCGATGGGTATGAACTGTATATATAATATGGTGCCGTGCTTTGGCGAATTCGGTTTTTATAAAAAAAAAAAGAGTTAGTTAGGGAGATAACACTTTATTCAACGACACATCAATTCCACAAATTCGTGAAAATATAGGCAGAGACGACAGTGACAGTGACGACGACCATATATAAGTTCTACCTTACAAAGGTTGAATCGATCTTTCCCAAAAGCCAAATGAATAAGAGGGAAGGGTGCAACCGTGATCCTGGCAAGAACAAAAACCCTAATTATCTAGAGATCTCAACTTAACCACTCGATAATAAAAAATTTCGCAAAAAAAAAAAAAATTAATAATTCAAGAGACTTAGATTGGTCCGACCCACCTAAAATTTCTAGATGAGATTTTCACTTGCCAATTTATCTGTAGACTTCAGACCAAAAATTTTTTTCCCAAAGATTTCTAATGCACTTATCCCGTGTAGCTTTTTGCCTGAACGTACGATATTAAACTATTTTCGACTGGGGCGAGTTGTTGGGTCGTCTCTCATCTACAGTTTTCATAGCATTTGAGTTGAAAAAAAGAAGACGACAAAACAGTTCTTGTAATAAAGAAAAATTCCAAAGACGTAAGCAAGAATAATTTAGTTAATGAGTACGTAATAGCGACATCGACCAAAATTTGCAACTTTAAAAGTTGTGAAAAGTACTGTGTGACTATACTATTGGCAATTAGTCTATTCTGGTAGAGCTGTCTCTATTGCTATTTTAGTTGACTTTGTCATGCTCTTTTCCAAATACCCTTCTAGAATTTGTGTGATCGGTAAGAAAACGTTAGGTTTTGTTACGAACAGCCGCCGGGGCGGCCCCTCGAACTCCGCTCGCTCACCCGAGGGCGAGACCCCCATAACTTCCTATTGACCGGAAGTGTGATCGGTGTATCTGTTTCGCGAAACAATGGACGATTTTGAAAATATTTTTATAAGAATAATTGCTTGCATTACTTATATATATAAAAAAAAAGAGCAAATGAAAAAGAATGTTTGTCATCCACGAAAATGTTTAGACATAAATTATGGCCGATAAAGAAACATTTTGCATTGGCCAATAATTTCAAACGATTATTTTAAGGAAAATATGTCTTCAAACCATTCATTTTTTGCGAAATAAACGGAGCTAAGGGTGGTGTTTGTTTCACTGAAAATTTCATCAAGAAGGAAAATCATTTCGAAGTAAAATTGTTAGTTTTTAATCCGTTTTGTGGTTCAAGGGAAGTGATTCCATTCTCGCCAACAGGAAAACTTGTTTTCCCCCAATCTAAGCTTTCAATCCATGGAAATCGTCTTCCGTAGATAGTCGGGAAAAAATTTCCTCGAAACGGCTTTCCTTCAAACAAGACGGACCCCAAGCACGATTCAAGAGTGCCGAGGGGCACTCTTGGACGAGACGTCTACAAGTTAGAACCCAAGCGATTAAAGCGGAACTGGAGTTGGGCATCGACCATCTTCCACATGAAGAATTTTCTCACTTTTCTCATCATATCAAGCGCTACCTATGCTTGTGCGTTTGCATCACGAACCATTCTTGATGTTGATAGCTTAATCTCTAGAAAAGATGTCTGAGCGTAAGCGCAATCATGAATTTCATCAGACCGATGTTTGGAGTGAGAATATTTATGTGAGATTAGGCATTGAGTCGCCATCCGAAAACCCATGTGATTCCAACCGTCGGATTGAATGGTGCACATTAGTCCCGGCCCCGTATGAGTGTTGGTCACGCTCACACATTGGACACAGTTGATAGGATCTCGACATTGCCAGATGCAGACATGCCCGTACCAACTTTGTCAAAATTGAGACTTGAAAGTGATTCGGAGCCAACACAAACTTTGGGAGATAAGACTGCATGAAGATTGATGTGTAAAGTCATTGTTGCATAAGATGTACAATGCCACTCTTGAGGAACAACTATCCTCGAGCTTTAAAATTGTCTTTGGCTTTAGCTTTAAACTGTTCGAAAAGTTTAAGCCGACAGATGAAAGCGTAGTTTAGTATTTGAACATCCTAATACTCCAGCTCAAGTGCGGGGGGAGGAAGGGGAGCTTGGAAAGGTTTGAACTCAGGACCTTCTGCTCTGGTCTTAGGTGAAATCTTGTGAGACTACTGTCAACTGTTATGAAAACTTAAGGTAATAGACCAAGACGTGAGATTCAATATTTAAATATTATGACGTAGGAAGTTTAATGTAAAAATCTTAAGCTTTTGGGCCGATCTTCCAAACGTGACATTATAGGTCATGTTATCCCTTCTGCATATGTGCCTCTGCCCCCGTCAGCAAAATTCCACGTGCCGCTCCTCATCTAGTTTGCACATGAGAGGGATGTTGAAGTATTACCCCAATTTACTTGACAACGGGTCTTATATGCTTTTTATATTTATATAGTCTCCTTTTTACCTATTAGATTAGGCTTTTAGGTCGATTTTATAACATATATCATGATCCTCATACTCAATATGGGAGAAAGTGAACTCTACATGTGAACGATGTCATGAAGATTAATATGATGAGCAAGACCAATGAAATATATGGGGGAAGTTTTACACTTTGCTAAGATCGATGTAGATCTCACTATCATTTTCGAGATAACCACGGGCCAAATTTTAAAACTTATCACGATCATACATTTGAGTTCTAAAATTTTTATTCATGCGTACAGATTCTAAACTTGACGACTTCAAGGCAAAAGTACAGCAGAAATGTCAATATTTGTGTATGGATATCACTTTAGTGCCATTTTTTATCACTTAAGTGCCAAATCGAGAAAAAAACGATCACTTAAGTGCTAAGTCGCCGGAATTGGCACTAAAGTGATCATTTTTTTCGTCAGAATTGACAGTAAAATGATCATTTTTTGGATCACTTAAGTGCCAATTTTTCTATAAAAATGATCACTTAAGTGCCAATCAATTGGCACTTAAGTGATCATTTTTTCTCCAATTTGGCACTTAAGTCATCCAACAAAAAATATTGGCACTAAAGTGATCTCCGTACACAAATATTGGCACTTCTGCTGTACTTCTGTCAGACTTCGACGCACTTGACTCCTCCCATTAGTTCAATTAATTTTAAGTAGACGAAACATGACATTTTCCTTCCACTAAAACCTAATGGGACTGATGGAAGGGGTTTGAAATGGACGAGTGTGACAAGTTCCACGGATTTAAGCGCACTAAATAAATTTTTTTAGGATTCAAATGCATTTTCGTGATAAATTTAGGGATTGCTCTAATTGTATCAAAGTTTACAAGTTAATCGATCCGATCAAATGAGCAAATATCAAATTTCAAATTTCAAATTTCTAGTTCAAGTTGACAAAGGTATCGGATGCTTATTCGGAAGACCCTGTTTTTATTTGATTACTTGTTTGGTAAGTTAAACAAATAACAACTCGATCATTGCAGTAATTGCTATTATTTTTTCATGGAAATACGAATCATAATACAGTAATGAGGAGAACTATTGAGGCTATTCATGACACTTTGTTATCTTTTTTCAAATCATTCCCTCATGTAATTTTGCTAAACCAAACAAAAATAGTCTTTGATCTAACTCTTCCATCTTGCAAACCAAACCCAGAGAATAACTACGACAACAAATCTAAACTCTTATCCCGACAAATGGGATCAGTCGTAAGAATCCTACCACTCCATTACATGCTAGGGTGTGATTCATACTCCCCATCGACAAGGATAATCTCTTTCTCTTGTAGTTGAGAGTTATGACAGAGAAATAGTATGTGCTAATATATAATAGTCATAATTTAAGGATGAACTAGAATTGACCTTTATGTCTCGATTTCTACTCTCGATTTCAATGTGTTTATGTACTTAATCCTAATATTACGTTTCCTAAAAACTCCGTACTTTCCCTTATCGTGTCGTCTTTGGCGCATTTCAAAGTTGGTTTTCATTCAATCGTCACAAATCCATCTCAAGCGACCTTCTCTCTTTTTCTATCCTCGATGGGACAACACCTGCCTTCTATATTCACAATAGATTCGTTTCTAAATCTTGTCTTTTCTCGTGCGCCTGCTCATCCAACGAGACATTCCCATCTCCCCGCTCTCGTTTACTCACCTTTTTTTTTGCTTAATTATTCAGCACCCCCCGCTATAATCAAAACTCTTGTCTCCCGGTCCTGTGTTTAAGTTTTATCCCACCTTCAATGGGCCTTATATACACGCGATCTCACTCCACTCATGAATTAGATGTAAATCAATGGACAATGACCCCGCATCATATTAAACACGACGCTGGTGAAAATAACACGCAGTCACGGTATCAAGCCTTGCCTACCCTAAAAAGGATAATTACGCTAAACAGTTCTTGAATTTTGGCTCAATATGCAATTTCACCCATGAAGTTTTAATTTGTTCAATGCGGTCCCCTAGACGATCTAGTTCCTGAACTATATGAAAGAATCCGATATTATCATTCCATTAATTCAAATTCAGGGATAGTGTTAAACATTTTCATATAATTGAGAGAGTAAATTGAACATGTACTAAAGGTTTAAAGATCGCATTAAACAGATAAAAAATTCAGGGATCACATTGCAAATTGATAAATTAAAAGTTCATGGACGCCATTACATATTAGGTCAAAATTCAGAGACCATATATCTCATTTTTCCACCCTAAAACAATAGCCACGTCACTGCTTTAAGGGCGGACATGATTGTCATTCTATTTCCCTGTTTTTTCATTTTTTTTTTGTTCCGGAGAATAGGTTTGAAACAGAAATGCGTTTGATAACGCAATTGAATTTTTTTTTCCCTGACCAAATTTTTGGTTCGAAAATAGATTTGGATGAGAAATGAGAAGTAGAAAAAAGTAGCTTTTTTGTTTTTGAAACAAAAACGAAAAACACGTTCTTCCTCCCTCCTCACCTTCCGTCGCCGGTCACCGGTCGCTGCCTCACCACATGCCGCCGGTCGCCCCCCCCCCCCCCCCCCCCCCAAACCCCCACACCGCCGCCGATCGCTGGCCCCCACCGGCCGCCAGTCGCCGCCGGAAATAGAGCCAAGAAAGAGAAATTTTGTGTTATTATCAAACGAACTTTTGTTCTAAAAATAGAAAATCTGAAATGTTATCAAACACGCTTTTTAGTTGAGAAACTCGTCCATGGAATATAAATGAAAAAATATATTTCTTACCAGAAATAGAGTCAGGAAATAGAATGACAATCATGCGTGCACTAAGTCTTGTTAACTTTACTTCACTTTTTCTTTGAACTATTTCTGGTCAGGATGTCATCTGCATGCAACAATTTTATCTACAATGACACAATCAGAGGACGTAAAGCCAAAGCCATGCAGTTCCAAATACAGAAAAAAAATTACTTGTGTGCGGCCCTAGACCTCTCAAGGACATTAATTCTTAAAGCCTAAAGTCATGAATGCGAATGTATGTCTGTCAATTGTTGGGAGCCCGCAACAGAAATCCGATACCTTCATTGAGAGTGGGGGATGTCGTCAAGAGAGAGCCTAAATCCGAGTCTATCAATATATCTAGTTGGACGCACGTTCGCTCAAAAGTTTAAGCCATGAGTTATATGCCAACTATGATATATTAACCGCTCCACATCACACCAATTCTTCGATGTGAGACTTCTCTACCATAATTCACATGTACATCCTAACATTAATGTAAGAGAGGGAGAGAGAGAGAGAACTGTGGGGTTGTGTCATTTAACATCGGCATGATACATAGTCATCATCTTCACCATCATAACACAGAGAAAACCGGCAACAGAAACATAATTGGAACAGACAGCGACAGCTGCTTCCCTATCCTTTTCCCTTCTACCTCTCGAGCACATGCTCTCTTTCCACAACATGTCCTGTTCCAAGTTTACATGAATCTGGGCTGCCATTACAGGACCCTTTGTGTATGCGCTTGCATGAATTCTCGTAACCCTTCACATGATGGGCCACGTGATGTGAGGTCGCCATCTCAAATCTCCCACTCGATGCATCAACGACAATAATTTCTTTCCCCCCACATCTAGATTTCAGATAACGAAGTGACGCGATATACATGCACATCTTGCATGTTTATATGCAGGCACAAATTAGGGTTTTTTTTTTTACCTCCCTCCCCACCACCACCTTCTCTCCTCTTGATGACCAAGATCCATGTGATGATGCGACCTCTGTCGCTGTTCTGCCAAGTTTTTTTCGTCCCCCCATCACCTCCATCGTATTACAGACACGCACCAGATGTTCGATGGTATGTCGTTCTTCACCAACAGTTCCACTCATAACTTGCGTTAGAGGGCAGATGAGCAGTTGCCATTTTCATGCAAGGAAGGGTTTCGATTAAATCCTCTCAACTCGAGTATTGCCTTGAAAATATGTTGATGTGTCGGATTCACTGTCAAGATACACAGATACGAATTAGTGTTTCGTGCATCTTATGTACTTAGATGTGACAAGGAGAGTGTCCAAAAGACGTAGGTTACAACTATTATTCTTCCATGCAAATTCAACAACCTCGTGACCAGAATGCGCTGCCGTGCCACCTAATATTCAAAAGATTTGCACTTTTGAGGGAACTAAAAGAAAATCTGTTGCTTTTTTTGTTAATTTTTTGCGATAGAAACCCAAAAATAAATAAATGGGAGGTTTATGTTTTTCGAGGAATGACCGGCCATTTCCCCGGAAAATATGGAAGACAGAAGGGGCCATGTTGCAAAGAGAGACCAAATTGTTTTCGTTTTGGTGAATTGAATTGTCAAATATACACTAGTCTATCTCAAAACCCTAATCCGACCACCCACCGACAATGAAATTACTGTCCACTCTTTTGCATTGAAATGCTCCTTGCCACAGCCCCCGGTGGATGGGGCCTGACGAGCCCCTGAAAATTTGGACACTGTCCTTATTGAGCCCAACCCCACATTTCATCGACATGTTGTGGGCAAGCACATAAGAGAAGAGACAGAGAGAGGAAGGAGGGGGCTGAGAGGCCATAGCTCTCATGCCCCCACCTCCGAGTCGGATTGATGTGGACACGATTTATTAGTAGGAAATGAAACTTTCATTCCGGTGGTGACCCCAGGAGTTCGAATAGGCGAACCGACAGCAATGACGAATCCGAGGGGGCGTTCGGGCCCCAGTTGGAGCGCCCCTGGGCCTGGCCGTCAGCCGATGCGGAGCACTCGTACCGCCCGACCAGGGACACGGGCAAGTGGGTGCATGTACCCACGGATGCTCAGGTTACGCAGGAGTCATGTGGTTTCACATGTGTTGGTGATGAGGCCAATTCTCAATATGTAGGGTTTGTATTGGAGATTTATGCAAAGAGTGAACCAACTTTTTGCTGCTCCGGTTAAGGACAAGACCCCTATGTGCATTATGGGATGCCATGCAAACAAATGACGCTGCAAACCCATTTTATTTCTTGTCATTACCTTGCAAGTATCAATGGAGGTTCTCTTGAGTCTTTCAATCATTGAACCTTTTTGTTGGGTGACAAGGCGTTTTAAGCCCAACTGTAGTTTCAGGTAACGGTCGTGAACACCATTTTGTTGGGTCATGATCCTTAAATTCTGCCATGTTTGGAAGTATTCAGAGAAAAACAAGAAGACCGTCATATAATTAGGGTTTACAGACCAGGTCTGGGCTCAGATGACTTGGTCGAAATTTGGGCCACGGTGAGAACCATGTGGAGGCATGGTCTAGTGTCCACTTGCCAAGCCGGTTCAAATTAATGAGAAATGTTTTTCTAACTATACTGTCAGGGACGGTACAATTTCAATCGTAGACTCACACACCCGCGTGTTTTATATAAATCACTCATTGATTAGGAGATCGCGTGGTCATAAATGTCTGCCACTACAGTCAAAATGTCAGGCTAGCAGCTTCCCCAATTAATTTCGTCTTTGCTCAAGACATGAATTGATTAGATTACGCCAAGTGGCAGGTACCTCGTTTAACTTTCCCTACAACCACAAGTTTTAGGAAGTAAAGCAAACAAATAAGGCATTATGAGCAACTAATGTAAAATACTTCCATGCAAACAGTCTAGGAATGGACATTGTACAATTCACGACAAATAAGTGCTCTTAAGCATAGCTTTCCCTATCTAGAGGGAAACCTCTCTACTTTTTTGATGTAGCTTTTTCTGCTTGCTGAAGCAGACTGCCTTCTTCACCTCTTCCCGCTCCTTCATCAATACTTATCCAGATGGCCCCCTTTGAAAGCGGTACCCTCCCTCTTCTTCTTGACATGGCTTTGAGGTGCTGGCTTTTCGTTGTTACTTAATCTGCTCCTCAGCTCTGAAGCTTTGTTCTACACCGCATTCAAGGACCATCACCCCTTAGTTCTGTCTTCTCTCATCTGAGCTTGGTTACTGATTTCTTGCTTTATATATGGAAGACCATGCTGTTTCCGCTTCACGCCTGGCTGGGCTCTGCAAAAAGCTGGGTAAACTGATGAATCCAAACGATATAGCAAATATTTCTGATGAAACAATAGCAGAGTGTTCATCAACTTTGATTGGCCAGATTTACAACACTCCTGCTGTTAATTTTGCTGCCTTTCAAACAGCTATGAAGAAAGCTTGGAGAACTGAACATGTTCTTTTCACACCACTGGAGAATAATCTGTACAGTTTTGGTTTTCAATCGGTTCAAGAAAAGGATCGCGTGCTTTCTACTGGACCATGGTCTTTCTCTAATTCCCTCTTGCTTTTGCAAGACAGTGATCCTCATACCCCACCCCAATGCTATGAGTTCAAAACGTGTGCATTTTGGATTCGGATACTTGGGCTACCTATAGGATGGCAATCTGCAAGAATTGTGGAAGGAATTATGTTACAGGTGGGTAGGGTATTGCAAGTCAAGATTGATCCGTGTACTCCTGCTGCACCACTCACTATCAAAGCCAAGGTTGAACTTCGACTAGATGACGCACTTCAAGTTGGTATCCTTGCTAATTATAAAGGGTTGGAACGTTGGCTTGATTTTAAATACGAGCGACTCCCTACCTATTGTTTCTCCTGTGGGCGCATTGGACACTATGCTAAGTATTGTCCCTGGTTCCGTATGATGAAGACAGATTCGACTCTTCTATGACTAGTAGTTATGGCAGCTGGTTGAGAGCAGAATCCTGTGATCACAGTCTTTTCTGGAGGGTTTTCTATAATATACGAGAAGCATATGAAAGTTGCAGCCAGCGACCTCAGACTACTGCAGCATCTCCACCTGCATCTTATCCTATTCTCGAGTCTGTCCTGCACACAACACCTTCTCCTTCTTGCTGTCCTGTTACCCCTGAATCTAATATAGTCATATATGGGCAGCTTTGTTCTCCCCCTCATCTTCTGCACCCACCTTCACCTCCTATCATTCCATCCGCCCCTACTTCACTCATACAAGCTCCCCTTCCTCATTAGCTGAGTGATGCATATTCCTCAAGTGACAGTACAAGGAAAGCTCTAGCTCAAGCCACACCTCCACAATCCCCAGTTCAGCCAAAACCAACCAGAAAATAGAAAGGTAAAAACCAAGTGGGCACTATTTCTAAGAAACCCCGCCGCTTTTCTCCTTATGCGGCTCCTCATCAGTCAGTACACTCAGTTTCTGACGTACATCTTGTTGACACACCAGTTATCCAGGTGGAGGAACAATTTACACGGGCTTTGGTAGCTAGCCCTAATAAGCTACCAAGTACTCTATGACGATATTATGTTGGAACTGTCAGGGGCTGGGCAACCCCCTGACGGTTCGTGAACTTCGGGCTTTGGTGGTCCGGGAGCGGCCCACTTTGATGTTTCTCATGGAGACGAGGCAACCTGATGAGGTTATTTTACGTCACAGGAGAAAACTCAAATTTTTGGACAGCTTTACCGTTGCTCCTCTTGGCACGGCAAGAGGACTTGCTGTTTTTTGGTCGGCGTTGGCTGATGTAAATATTTTGTTTGCCTCTGATTTATTTGTTCATTTGTCTTTCTTCGATCGTGCTAGCCATCTACAAATGGAGATCACTTTGTTCATGCTCCCACGGATTTCCCAGGCCGTCAACATCTTTGGGTTGAGCTTCAGAGCATCCATGCGAGTCTTCATCACCCATGGTTGTGCTTGGGAGATTTTAATGAGCTTATGTACAGTTGGGAAAAGGTGGGTGGCCGGCCTGTTGAAAACTTTCGCTCTTTTGCTTTTCGGAACTTTATGACATCATGTTCTCTAATGGAGATTGATTGTAAGGGCTGTGCGTTTACTTGGTCCAACAATAGACAAGGGCTGGATCTGATAAAGGAGAAGCTTGATCGTGTTTTCTATTCTTTAGACTGGCGTTTACGGTATAATGAAGCTGAAGCTGTTGCTTTACCGGCAGTTGGCTCCGGCCATTCTCCACTTTTGGTGACTCTTAATCCACCTTCTCCTCCTTGTGTTCGTTATTTCAAATATGAAGCATTTTGGAATATGGATCATGATTGTAGTCGAGTTGTCAAGGAGGCATAGCGAGATACGCAATGGGCATATGAATCATTGCTAGTTAAGCTACATCGGGTAAACGTCGTCTTTCCGTATGGAGTCGACTTCGATTTCCACATACTGCAAGGGCTGTACAATCTCTCAAACAGGAGCTTCAAGACCTTACGAACCTACAAGTATGCTCTTCTGATGCTAATATGCGTATCACTGAGCTTAAACACCAGATTGACAACCTATGGCATCAAGAAGAACAATATTGGGGTTTAAGATCTCGAATTCAGTGGCTAACTTATGGTGACCATAACACTCGTTTCTTCCATGCTACCACTATCCAACGTCGCCAACGAAATCGTCTTTCCACTCTTAAAACTGCCGAAGGTACATGGCTTCGTAATCCGCAACAACTACAAGATCATGTTGTATCCTATTTTGCTGAACTTTATCAAAGCCAAGGCCCGCGCCAATATGATCCTATCTTGCGCCATTGTCAACAGATCATTACAGCACCCATGAACTCTTCCTTGACTTAATCAGTTACATTGGAAGAGGTGAAGAAAGCAGTGTTCCAGCTGGGTAAATCCAAGGCACCAGGCCCGGATGGTTTGAGTGGCCTTTTCTACCAACATCATTGGGAGACTATTCAACAGGACCTTCTTCAAATGGTCCAGGCCTTCCTCAACACAGGTATATTACCAGGTTCCTTGAATCATACTCATATTACGCTTGTTCCTAAAGTGCCCCATCCGGAGAGTCTTGATCAATACCGCCCCATCAGCCTTTGCAATTATTCCTACAAAATTTGTTCCAAGGTTTTAGCCAACCTTTTGAAGCCTTTATTGCCAACTATAGTGGCAAAGGAACAAAGCGCGTTTATAGCGGGACGGCAAATTGAAGACAATATTCTTATAGTCCAAGAGGTTCTTCATCGGCTCCGCACTCGTCATCGTCGACGAAGATTTCAAGCTGTTTTAAAACTTGATATGCGCAAGGCTTATGACCAAGTTGAATGGGATTTTCTGGAGGACTGTCTCGTCAAAATGGGCTTCGCCAGGCATTGGGTCTCTTGGATAATGTCTTGTGTTCGAACTGTTTCTTTCAGTGTAAAGTTCAATGGATCTCCACTACCCTCTTTCTATCCATCTAGAGGACTACGTCAGGGTGACCCATTATCACCATATCTGTTCATCCTGGTTTCTAATGTACTCTCTTCTATGATAGCTACAACGAGACAGGACGGCAGTTTCTATGGTATTAAGCTAAATCGCCATTGTCCAAGGCTATCGCACCTTCTCTTTGCGGATGATTCCATCTTCTTTGTGAATGCAAAGCTCTCAGAATGTCAGGCTTTGGCACAGATCCTTCATCAGTACTGTTATGCTTCCGGACAAGCTATCAATCTGAATAAATCGGGTATACTTTTTGGTAGCAATTGTCCATATACCTTGAGACATACCTTGGCCACGGAATTGAGAGTACTAGAGATTTTACAGACATGAAAGTACCTTGGCTTGCCTTCTGATTGGGGGCAAACCAAGAAACAACTCTTTTCTTGGATATTAGCTTGGGTTCATAGTAAGCTAGAGGGATGGAAGGAAAAACTCTTCTCCTTGGCCGGGAAAGAAATCTTGATAAAGGCTGTTATCCAAGCAATTCCACAATATGCTATGTCGGTGTTCAAGGTGCCTTTCTCCATCTGTCGGGCTATTGAGTGGCGAGTTGCATCATTCTGGTGGAAAAATAATGAGGCTCAAACAGGGTTACATTAGAGGAGTTAGGACCGATTGAAATGTAGTAAATAAGATGGTGGTTTAGGCTTCCGAGATCTTATCTCTTTTAATATGGCCATGTTGGGGAAAACAGCATGGAGGCTGCATTCTGACCCTTGTAGCCTTTGGGCGACACTCTTCAAAGGCCTTTACTTCCCCTACTCCAGTTTTTGGAAAGCTACTAAAGGGCATCGACCATCGTGGGGTTGGCAAAGTATCTTAGCTGGAAGAGATTGTATTGCACCTTATGTCCAATGGAAAGTGGGTGATGGAACACAAATTTGCATAAGATCAGACCGTTGGTTAACCTCTGGTATTATCAGTGGTGTTCCACATGCAGAGGAACCTCACTGGGTTGCTGATCTTATAACATTAGCCAACCAGTGGAACGAATCCTTGGTTAGCACATTATTCCCATCACAAATTGGCCAAGAAATCCTTGCAGTTCCGCTTAGCCCGCTACGCTCTAATGACCAGTTAATATGGCCACTTTCTACTCGGGGAACTTATTCTGTGAAGACTGCTTATAGAAAAATTTGTGATACCACCCCTGTACAGCCAACAGCTAACCCATCTTCATCTTACCAGTGCCCTTCATCACTATGGCAGAATATATGGAGACTTGCAGTGCCTCCTAGAATCAAGCATTTCTTATGGCGCATTTGTCAAGATGCGCTTCCTACTGCAGTTAATTTATGCAAGCGCAGGATTTTACCTCATCCGTGATGCCCTCTTTGCCTACGCCAACCGGAAACCCTTGAGCACTTATTCTTGCTTTGTTCATGGACTAAGCAGGTGTGGACAAATCCAGAGATCAATATACATATTGATGCAACTAAGGTAACAAGAATCGAGGATTGGCTCTTACAATGCTGGAAAATTGACCTCTTGCAACAGGGTCCTTCGGTTCCTCTAGTAGCTCATACCCTGTGGCAGCTATGGAAGGCCCTTGGCGAATCCTCAGTACTGCATCTGGAAATGCTACAAATTTCATCAGATGGAACACTAGCAACAAAAACCCCAAATTAGCTTGCACTACAGCAAAGTCTCGATGGACACCCCCCGAAGCAAGTACCTTGAAGTTAAATGTTCATGGATCCCTCTTTCCTAGGGACTCTACCGGTGCTATTGCTGGCATTATTCGCAATGATCGGGGCTACTGAGTTGGGGGTTTCGCCAGGTTTGCTTATGCCTCTGAAGCCGAACAAATTGAAGCCTTGGCATGCAAAGAGGCGATTCGTGCGTGTCTTGAACATCAGCCGCCGACACCCTTTCTTATTGAATCAGATTGCTCCAACGTTGTCGCGGATCTTACCCTGCTTCGTCAGATCTCTTCTTCGGCGAGTGACCCAGAGCTTCCTCTCTCATCTTCGTGGAACACGCAGCCAATTTTGCAAGAATGCTCCCTCTTGATGAAAAGAGTCTCCGTGTCTTTGGGCTTCCAGCACTGTCCACGGGAGGACAATCGGGCTGCTCACTGGCTGTGCCGAGCCCATCAACAGAGTGTACTTCTTTCTAACTGGGTTCAAAATCAACCTCCTGTACTAAAGGCCCTCTTGTGTTCTGAGGCCCGTGACCTTTGTTTTACTTCTGCTTCAATGTAATCTGTGTGTATGTTTGACAAAAAAAAAAAACAGTCTAGGAATGGAAATACGGAATAAGTCTATATGATAAAAAAGAGTTTCTTATGCATCATAATTTAAACCTCACATACAATTAAGGTGGTGGATTTTTCACAATACAGAAGAAGTGTATGTTGTCCAATGTCCTCCTAGCAATACATATGTATTTACGTTCTCTCGTATCTAAAGTTATCCTCGAGTGGGATCCATTATTAAGGGAGAGAAGGAGGGGAAGAATTACCAAAAAAAAGCCATAAATCTATTGCAATTGTATCAATTCACTTCTATCAGGCAGATTCTGAATGCCCACGTTTGGCAGGTTTCCGATTATGGCGGTTTCTTTTATGGAAGTTTGCAATATTTGATTGACAAGATTATTTTCCAATCAGATCAGGAAATATCCTTGATTGGAAATTGCCTTCCAGGAATAAGATCTTGTGATTATTTGAATCAACCATATATTTGGAAACTCACGATTCAATTGTATGGGCGACTGAATCTAAATAGTTCAGACTCTACTTTAACTGCTACCATATCTTCTTAGATACAGTATCGTTCAATCACGATTGATGATGTCCAATCAATGATTGAAAACCGATCCTTTGTTGATTTATCCAACGGTTAGTTTGGAAGCAAAGGAGTATAAAAGATCTATGGTGACCAACGAAGGGGGTCGAGAACATACTATTCCAAAGTGTCTAAGTTATTCAGATTCATTCTATTCATTCCATAGAGATTTTAGAATTTTTTCATTGTGAGGTTTTGTAAGAGTAATTGAGAGTATTATCTCTTATAAACCTCCTTTGATTCATTCTAATAGAATCCAGCTAATCGACTGTCTTCATGGGAGAGTGGACGTAGGCTTATCAAGCCGAACTGCTATAAATATTACGTGCAACCTTCTCCTCTCAAAACTCTTACATTGTGTTTAGTTTACTTGCACGTTGTTTTATTGATTTCATTCAGACTGTGATTTGAAACTATTTTAAATTACGCATTAAGTTTCAACTTGTTCAGAATCACCTATTCATCCCTTTTTAGGTGATATTGCTAGATACAATAATTGATATCAGAGCAGGTTGCTCATTTTTGTGAAGTGTTTTACTTCAGATTTATCGATCTACTATGTCTAGCAACAACTTTTTAGGAACAGCTGACTCGCATTATGGCAACAAACCACCATACTTTGACGGAGAGGATTACAACATGTGGTGCAACAAAATAAAGTGGCTCTTCAAAGCATCAGATGATCTGATGTGGGATGTTGTTGTCAATCAAGTTGTACCTGCTGTCACCGTAACATTCTCTACTTGAAAAGTTGAAATGAAACCATCACAAATGCTTCAACAATGATGTTAGATACTGAAAAGGCTAAGAGACAAGGACTTGATTTTAAAGCTGTTCACGCATTATTTTGTGCCTTTTCTACTCCTCTGTATAATCGTGTTGGAGAAGAAGAATCAGCAAAAGTTATATGGGATAGACTTCATATCACGTTTCAAGGAATTGACAGAGTGAAGGGAATAAATCTTAGCATTCTGCTAAGCAACTATGAAGTCTTCAAGATGAAGCCAAATGAGTCTATTGCAGATGTGATTGACAGATTCCAAATTCTAGCAAGTGGACTTGCAAGGCAAGGTGCTCCAGTTGCTGAGCCGATGCAAGTTAGGAAAATATTTTGAGATCTCACAAATGATTGGAATTACATCAAGCCCTTAATACATGAGCATCAAACAATCAGACTAGATAAGCTTATTGGAACTCTACAATCTTATGAAATAGAACGAGAAAATAAGATAAGAGATTCTAAAGGTAAGAAGTCAATTGCATCGAAATATAAGATTAATCATGATCTGTCTGACTCAGATTACGAATATGAAGATGATGAGGAGCTTGTGTTCATGGTAAAGAAATTCAGAAAAATGGCTCGAAGAGGTATAAATTTTAAAGGAAAGAAATCATTCAAACAGAATGATCAGAAGCGAACGAACAATGACAAACAGGAAAACAAATATGTGATATGTTTCCACTATAAGAAGGCAGGACACATCAAGCCCAACTGTTCTATGTTGAAGAAAGACAAGATCAAATATGAGAAGTACAAGTCCTTACCAAAATATATATATATATATATATATATATATATATATATATGAGAAGTACAAGAAAGCACTAAAAGCATAAACTTTAAGTGATTCTGACGACAGTGAGGATGGCTATGCAAATATATGTCTCATGGCAAAGTCAGATTCAGATTCAAGTTCAGAATCAGATATTGAGGTATGCCTTCTAAACTACCTGATAAAGTTACATAGTACAATGATGAGTTATGCAAGAACTATAAAGAAGTAAAGAGTTTCTATTTTGAAAAAGGAAATTTTCATTTTAAAATAATAAAATATTTCACAAAAAGATAAGATCGAGCTTTTGCAAAAATAATTTCACCAAATGAAGGAAAGTCCTGATTTGATTTCAAAAGAAAATGATTCTTTGAAATTGAAAATATTTCAAAAAAGATTTTCTCAAAGTCCAAAAACTTGAAAAAATATCATTTCCAAGCAGATTCCCTTTAATGGAAAATCTAGTTTGGGTCTCATAAAGGAAAGAGATATCAAAAACAGATTTCCCAAAGCAAATGATAGGGTTTCTCGAAAACCTTTCAGATCTACATACAGACAGCATTTTCATAAACAGTGTACAAGATCTTATATCCGACAACCTTGTGTAAGCTGTGGTGATCCTAATCATGTCAAGGATCATTGTATGAAAGTGTAGAGGCCTGTTAATAGAACGTTATCATGTGCTAACTCAAGTGGACTCAAGAAAGTTTGGGTACAAAAAAAAACATTGAGTTGCTTTCTATTGCAGGGGCAGAAGTATAACAGAAGTGCCAATATTTATGTACGGAGATTACTTTAGCACTAAAGTGATAATTTTTTGGATCACTTAAGTGCCAATTTTCGCGAAAAAATGATCATTTTAATGCCAATTCTGGCGACTTCACCGGAGTTGGCACTTAACTGATCATTTTTTTCCTCAATTTGGCACTTAGGTGATTCAAAAAAATATTGACACTAAAGTGATCTCCATACACAAATATTAGCACTCATGCTGTACTTTTGCCCTATTGCAAGTACCAAAGAAGGGAAGGGACAAATGGTTTATGAATAGTGGTTGCTCAAGTCACATGACTGGAGATCTAGAAAAATTTATTCAGCTTTCAGACTATAATGTTAGAAGTGTGTCTTTTGGGGGAAATAATAAGGGAAAAATCATTAGCAAAGGAACTGTGAGGATTGAAAACTTAACATCGAATGACATTTCATTAATCAAAGGATTGAACTACAATCTTATCTCTGTAAGTCAACTCTATGATTCTGGTTATCAAATCTATTTTCAAGATTCAAAATGTTCAAGTATTAGCAAAGACAAGAAGCAAAGCTTCACTAGCTACATGTAAATATCTATCTTCTTGATGTCGATTTTGAAGAACTAAAGTGCCTCATCTTTGTTAAAGATGAATTTGAACTATGTCATAGAAAGTTAGGTCATATCAGTATCAAGCACATATCAAAGCTGTCTTCAAAGAAGCTTGTTCAAGGTTTGCCACAAACAAAATTTGAGAAATCAGAACTTTGTTCAGCATGTACTCTTGGTAAATAGGTAATAAGCTCTTTTAAATCAATAAATCATGTTTCAACTGAGAGAGTTTTATAGCTGCTTCATATGGATATCTTCGGTCCAAACAGAACCTTAAGCCTTGGAGGGTAAGAAATAATGTCTTGTTATTGGTGATGATTACTATAGATATACATGTGTATTATTTGTTTCTCATAAAAATGATGCTTTCTCATCTTTTTCAAAATTTACAAAGAAGGTTCAGAATGAGAAAGGATATGATATTTCCTCCATAAAAACAAATCATGGAAGAGAATTTGAAAACCAAAGTTTTTCAAACTTTTGTGATGAGCTTGGAATTCAGCATAATTTGTCTACTCCTTATATTCCTCAACAAAATGGAGTAGTAGAAATGAAAAATCTATCTCTGTAAGAAATGTCAAGGACTCTTCTGATTGAGAGCAAAATTGCTTCTCGTTTTTTGGCAAAAGAAGTCTCCATAGCTTGCTACATTCTGAATCACATTTCTTTAAGACCAATTCTTGATAAAACTCCCTATGAGCTTTTCACAGAAAAAAAACCTGATGTTGCATACTTTCGTGTGTTTGGATGCAAATATTTTATTCTGAGAAACGCTAACGATTGTATTGGAAAATTTGATGAAAAGTCAGATGAAGGTATATTCTTGGGATATTCAACGAAAAGTAAAGCCTTAAATTTAATGAGAGCTTTCAGGATGATCAATCTAAAACTGCTCGAGTTCCTATTCTTTTTCAAAATTCATAACCTTCAAGAGAATTTGAATAGAACAAAGAATCAGAAGAAAATGTTGTTTCTAAAGATACTCAGAAGGAGGATCATCAGAATGTAGAAATTTCAGAAGGAATGCAGCATGAATATGAAGATCCAACTGTTACACATGATGAACGATTCAACAAAAAATGGAAACACAAATCCAGTCATCCTAAGGAGCCTATCATGGGAAGCTTGGATGAAGGCACCAAGACCATATCTAAATTCAAGCAAGCAATGAGTGACATAACTCTCGTTTCTGAAGTCGAACCCAAGGGGATTGAAGACGTATTGGTAGATGAAAACTGGATCAATGCAATGCAAGAGGAGCTACATCAGTTCAAGATTAATAATGTCTGGGAACTGATTTCAAGACCTAAAATCGTCCAGTAATTGGCACTAAGTGGGGTGTTCAGAAATAAATTGGATGATAAATCAAATGTTGTCAGAAACAAAACAAGATTGGTGGCTAAAGGCTATTTTCAAGAAGAAGGAATAGACTACGGCGAAAACTATGCACCGGTTATCAGGTTAGAAGCTATTAGGCTACTTCTTGCTTATGCTTGTTATAACGATTTTAAACTTTTTTAAATGGATGTAAAAAGCACATTTCTAAATGGATACATCAAAGAAGAAGTTTACGTTGAACAACCTCCTGGATTTAAAGAACCTAGAGGAAAAGATCTCGTCTATGCATTAAAGAAAACACTTTATGGATTATTACCCAAATCGCAACGGATGTATACGTAGTCGACCTTTAGTGTGGTCTAGTGACATGTGCTAAGTATGCATGACATGGAGTCGCCATCAATCATTTTTTGGAGGTATGATTGGACCACTCTATTGAATAGTCAGGAGTTTCTATTCAATTCTGTGAGAACTAGAGAAATGAGTTCGAGGACTTAGTTACGTCAACTATTAGAGTTGATGCCCTTTCGATACCTAAGTTGACTGAATTTTCTAACATGAGATTTCATGCAAATGAGTAAGGTATGAACCTTAAATCTAGGAGTTCATGCAGATAGGAGTAATTACCCTAGCAATCACAATCAGTAATAAAGTGCGCAAATCATATATGCAAATAAATCACATGGCATTCCTAGTAAGACCCTATCAGCCTAGAGAAGTATCAATCACAGCTCGGGAATGGGTTAGACATGATTTTGCCAATCAAGGGCAAAGTCATAATTTTGAGACAATTCGGGACGATTTCCCCAAAAAGGGAAAAATCGACATATCGAAATGAATCTGAAGTAAAATGATGTTGAAAATAGGTTTGACCATTCAATTGACCAATTCCTTATTTTTTGACAATTTTTTGAATTTTTTAGAAATTTTAGAAAGCGATTTACCATTTGAGAGGTAAAATCGTTATTTTCTAAAAAGAAAAAGAAATATGAAAATCTTAGACATAAGGTTTAGCCACCCATTTGACCTATCGCCAAATGCTAAGCAATTTCCACTGATCAATGGAATCTTGAAGACTATTGACCCTTTGAGTGGTAAAATCGTCATTTTGGATTATACGAGAGAAAGTCCCAAAAATGACAACAATCAATTGTTCGTGGTCATTTTTCAATCTTGGAAATTTTATAGAATTTTTTTAGGGATTTTTTGCAATTTTTCCCAATTTTTTGAATTTTTTAAATCCTTTTTTTATAGAATTTTTTCTGGATTTTCTATTTTTTTTTTATTTTCAGAAATCATTTATTATTATTTTTTTTAGAAAGGGGTCGGGCCAGCCCGATCCACGCAGACCGAACGTCCGGCCCAAATCCGGACCCGCACTCGCTCAGCCACAAGCCTAAAACGACGTCGTCTCAGGCCTTTTATTTTTTTAAAATTTTCAAAATTTTCCAGAATTTCCTCCGATTTCAAATCTGTGGTCTCCAAAGAGCCACATGGTAACTTTTCATCCCTCCAATCTCATGATGAATCTAAGGCCAGGATCGGGCGATGTGGCTAGTCTACGGCCGTCCAATCTAGGGCATTTTTTTTTTCTGAAAAATCCTTTTTAATTCTAAAAAAGTGAGATTGTGACACATGGCTAATGCTTCACCGTCAGATCAAGTTTGTTTGTGTTATATGCTATACCAACTCGCGCTGACGTGGCCGCCACGCGTCTACCACGTCAGCGCCACGCAAGCGTTGACTAGTCAACGCCTTGTCGGGGAAGAGATCGGCGCCGCCGGCACCTCCCCGGAAATCCATTTCCGACATCAAAACACACCTAAAACTCCGCGATTTTAATGCCGACTCAATCCTAACCTTCTTATTATCAGAATATATCCGGTTTAGACCAAGAGACTCGCCGGAACCACCTATGCTGAACCTCCACAATACATGCTTTCCGGCGAACTGATTCAACGCTCGGTTTTGCATTTTTCTACCTTCAAGCTTCGATCCAAGTAATCAAACAGCCAAAGTGAAGTTCCAGAAGACTTACCTTCGTGCAAGTAAGCTTCGAAAGGCCCTCAGTCGCTCTCTTGAGTCCACAATCGGATTTGGAGGTCGGGAGGCTCGTCCAAAGCAAATCGGACCAAACCGATTCAAATAAACAGGTATACGAAGCTTAGAGGTTGTTCTATATGTGATTCGACAATAAAAACGTAAGAACAAGCTCTAAAGCCTGTTGTTCAAGTCAAACACAGGTTTGGACGGAAAAACAGAGCATGATCGGCGATGGAGGACTGACCTGTTTAATGGCGATGCCAGCCACGCGGGGGGTTGGCGGCAGCTCAAGTGCTTCTTGATGATTCCCGATAGCTTGAGGAAGGCGGCTGAAGGCTCACAATGGATCAGAACGGCGATCCAGTCCGAATAGAAGCAAAACAGGGCAGGTTCGGCTTTGGGGTGCTCCGAGAGGGTGTTCAGCTGTCTGGCGACGGCGTATGGTGGTCTGAAGGCCGAGACGAGGGTCTCTGTCGGGGGGGTTCGTCTGGCCGTTCCTCCTCCGCCGCTTTTACTCGCCTATCTCCTGCTCCACCTTTCGCTCCCCTGCCTCCCTTTTACCTTTTTTTTTTTTTTTTGCTCTCTATCCTGTCTTCTCCCACGATCTTTGTCGGCCAACTCTCTCCATCATTCCTTCCTCCTTTCCAGCTAATTCCCTCATCATCTTCTGCTTTCAGTCGGCCAACTCCCCTCCACCATCTCCTCTTTTCTTCAGTCCTGCGTTGTGAGAAGAAGTAGGAGACAAGCAGATGGTTCTGCTTTGTGACCAAATTTGGTCAACGGGTTGACTGGGTCGGTCAACCCGACCCAGTCGACCCGGTTCATCATGTTTTTTCCTCTTCAAATTAGGTGTCTATTTATCCAAGAATCATGAAATTGACCTTATAATTGGATTCTATGACATTGAATTCATCTAGGAGAGGGACTTTTGGGAAGAATTTGTTCAAATTAGAGCAAAAACCCCAAATTCTTTAGAATGATCCGAATATGAAATCCCCCAAATTGAGGCCTTTAATGACCAAGGTTAAATTAACCTCACCAATGACTTCACAGGGTCAAAACTTATGGGTCAATATTCATTTGTATATGGGAGCCCATGGATTTTGATTAATTTCATTTTATCCAAAACCCAATGACTAAATTAATAGACAAGTATGTAATTTTTCCCAATTCATGCAATCACGCAATTTTAGTCAACAATTGGACTTAGCTGCAATGCATGGCAATCAAATTGAATGTCAAGATCCCAAAATGCAAAAATTACAAATCAAAAGACTCAAATAACATTTTTTTAGCCAAATTCAACTCTATGTGTAATGAAGGAACACATGTAATTGAAATTGAATTTTGACTTTTTCTGAGGTCAAAATGAAGAGAGAACTAAAAGAAAAATACTGGCTATTTTTCTATATTTTTGTGACTTCAAATGCCATTTTTCTTGATTTTTCATGCATCTTTCTATTTTTCTAAAAATATTAAAAATGCAAAAAATATAAAAATTTATTTTTTTGGTCAAAAATGGTTCCTTGAGCTTGGCCAAGGCTACCAAAGTTTTTTTTTTTAATTTTTTTAATTTTTTTATGAATTTTCCAAAAATAGACTAGAAAAGATTGGTTAAAATTTAGGTGTCAACAACAATCACATATTGAGTAGTCGTTGCCGCCTCCATCTTCATCTCCTTCTACTTTCTCGCCAAAAATGACATTGTGCAGAGGTTTGGTTTTGATTAGCTACTTAAGAGTATGGCAAGAAGAAACATAATGGAACTTAGTTCACCAAACAAATCAAATCAAGTTGCTCGTATTTGTAAGTTCCTCTTATTTTTCCCAATTTAATATCATCTGGTTTATATCTGCTGTATCTAGCAATATTACCTAGAGGTGGTGAATAGGTGATTCTGAACAATTTGAAACTTAATGCAGAATTCAAAACAGTTTCAAATTATAGTATGAATGGAATCAGTAAAACAACAAGCAAGTAAACTAAACACAAAGTAAGAGTTTTGAGAGGAGAAGATTGCGCGCAATGTTTATAGTGGTTCTGCGCAATGATTATAGTGATTCTGCTTAATAAGCTTACGTATGCTCTCTTATGATGACAGCCGATTGGCTGGATTCCACTAGAATGAATCAAAAGAGGTTTACAAGATATAATACTCTCAATCGCTCTTACAAAACCTCACAAAGATAGTATTTTAAAATCTCTCTAGAACAAGTAGAATGAATCTGAATAACTCAGGCACTTTGGAATAGTATGTTCTCAACCCCCTTCGCTGGTCACCATGAATCTTCTTTTATACTTCTTTGCTTCCAAACTAACCGTTGGATAAATCATCAAATGATCGCTCTTCAATTATTGATTGTACATCATCAATCATGATTGAACGAGACTGTATCTGGGAAGATACGGTAGCCGTCGAAGTAGAGCATGAACTCTTCAGATTTGGTAGCCATACAACCGAATCCTCAGTTTCCAAATATAGGGTTAAGTCAAATAATCACAATATCTTATTCTTGGAAGGTAATTTCCAATCGATGATATTTCCTGATCTAATTGGAAAATAATCTTGTCAATCAAAGATTACAAACTTCCATAAAAGAAATAGGCATAATCGAAAACCTGCCAAACGTGGGTCTTTAAAATCTGTTTGATAGATATCGCAGAATCTGAACGATATTTAGAAGTAGTTTTCAGGAGTAAAGACTCTCTGAATCCGAATAGACTTTTGAACCGTGACACTGAGCCTCAATAAAGTCCTTCTTGTAAACTTTAAACGGAAATCGTGCTCGAGACATAAACGTCATACCCAAAATCTTAGAACGAGATGATTTTCACAATATCGTAATCGACGAGAGACATACTTCGATCCATGATAGTTCCTTGCAATGAGATCGATTATAGATGAGAAATCGATTGTGGAAATAGGTTTCTCTCTCTTGACCCCTTTTTAGCTTTCTGACGTTCTTGATGGAGAGAAAACTGTTGTCTTTTCTACGGTTGAGAGAGGACCAAATCTAAAATAGCATTTTTACAGTCACACCATCCATCACGGTGTACAGTAGATAAAATCTATGTTGTACGGACACGACACATCGACAAGTGATTTTCTAAAAATAGAGAATTCTGACACGCTGGGACACGTTATAAATTAAATATATATTTTTATATTTTTATGATTTCACAATTAAATAAATAATAAAAACGGTGCCTACAATGAATTTACACTAAAATAATAATTCATTATTTCTATCATAATGGCAAATCCCATTTTCCTTCAAAATAGAAACTAATAAAAAAATAATAAATACACTAAAATAAGTCAAAGGCACCACCTATGCTTTTCTTTTTTTCCCCTAAAAAAAAATTAAAAAAATCACTAATACAGACCCAATTCGGCAGTTCCCAGGCACGGCATGATGCTCGGCCCCCAACCCTGCTTTTCCCTTTTTAAATTTCCTAAAAAAATAAAAAATAAAATTAACAATCTCCAGAATCCCGAATCAATCGCCACTTGCTTTTTCTTTCCGCCCCCATTCCCCTACTTTTCATTCGCTCCGATCTCTGGCGGGTCGCTCTGCAATCTTTCAATGGCTTCTCAAATCGCGTAACGCTCCGCCATTGACGTCGACCTCCGTAGCTCCAATCCTCCCGAGAGAAGGCGAACTCTCCGTCTCCGCCGGAACGATGGCCCGGGCTTCAATGACGTCGTCGTCCCTCAGGCGCCTCCTCTCCAGATCCAACTCGCCCCCCTCGCGTCTTCCCCTCCCTATCCGTCATCTACATGCCCCGGCCCGGCGACGGGCGCCTCGCGGCGTCACCCTCATCCCCGGCGACGGGATCGGCCCCCTCGTCACCGCCTCCGTCGAGACCCGAGCTCCGCGCCATGTCTGCCATCCTCTTCCGCAAGCTCCTCACTCGCGATGACTCCTCATCCGCAGACCCAGACCCTCAAGTCCTTGATTCTCACCTCGATTCAGTGCAGGAGGCCAAAACGATCAACAAGAAGCTCTGCGACACGGTAAGTTATTGCCTAAAAGACCGAAACTTTCCCACAAGACACGCGAGTCCCAGCGCGTCCCTTCCGTTGACCGCGTGTCGGAATCTCGGACATGCGTTAACTGCGTGTTCGGGTGTGTCTCGGCGTGTCCAAGCGTGTCGGACACGCGTCCGACCCCGACACGTGTCGGATACGCAAAAAACTTCGAAAAGAACGTGTCCGTGCAACATAGGATAAAATACGCTTCTATATTGACCAATAAGAATTTAACACATAATAATTATTAAATCGAAATCACATATGGGCCGTTAATCACGTGGGCCATAATAAAATTTAACGTTCTCCCTCTTGGCCCATGTGATATTATTATTTAATTTCAAGATTTAATAATAAAATATAATGCACAAAGTATAAGCTAAATCCTTCCTCAAATTGGCCAAATCTCAATTCAGTATTAAGTAAGAACTTATAAGGATCATGGCGGTTGTTTGTCATTAGATCGACACAGCCCCTTTCATGTAACACAGTATCAGTCCTACACTTAACATGATCAATAATGAGAGATAACATAATGGTATAATTTCTTTTTTAGAAATAAATTCTGTCAATATTCCCATAATTCTTTCGTGTATATATCAACATAAGTAGATAGAATGCATAAGTATATCAGAAACAATACATAAATGATATCAAAATATCAAGTACATAAAAAGCATAAAACTTTAACATAATGTCAATAACGATTTTCAATAATGGCCATTCTTTCGACATGTTCACTAAATGTCGTTGGTGGCAACCCTTTAGTTAACAGATCCGCAACCATAAAATTGGTGCTAATGTGCTTGATTGACACTCTTTGTTTCTGAACTTCTTCTTGACACCTGATTTTTAATCATTTTTATTTCGATTTTATTTCTAAAATTAATTAAAAATAGAAAAAAAAAAAGTCAACTTTGGAAGCCTTGGCCTAGCCTTAGGAACCAATTTTGGACAAAAAATATTTTTTCATAATTTTTAACATTTTTTTGAATTTATTTAATTATAAAAATACCCAAAAAATCAGAAAAATACCATTCCTGGTCATAAAAATGCACAAAAAAAAGTCAGTAATTTCATTTTAATTCCCTCTTCAAGTCGGTCTTATTAAATCTCGAAAATTCGACTTGGGTCACTATGTTCCTTCACAAACATACACTCAAATTGAGCATAAAAATTTCTCTTTGAGTCTTTTAACTTTCAATTTCCACTCCCAATAAGCCATGGCATTTTGACCTAGAACATTGAAGTGTTATTGGGTCAATTAGGCCTTCAATTTGATCAATTTTGACAAAAAGGACTTAAATGCACAAATTTCTTTGCATTTAGTCTCCGGTTTCGCGAATCTTAAAATTAAATCTTTCTTAGGGACACTCATGAAAATTAAACACCTCTACCCTATATTTTTCATCATCCCGAACTCATTAGTGGCCTCAATTTGGACTGATTTGATCATTTGAGCCTCCGATTTGGTGAAAATCATTTTCGGATCCTAGGCATAATTTTGGGTTTTCATTAAATTCCAACTCAATTGCTCACAAAAATACTCATTCTAGATGAAAAACATGCCAAGGAGTCCGATTTTAGCATCAATTTCATGAAAAATGATCAATTTATGGCTCAATTGGGTGAAAACTTGTAACCGAATCGGTCGGGTCGGACCCGACCCGACCGAACTGGGTCTGCAACTAGGGAACATTCCCTGCTTTCTTCTTCACGTACAAAAGACACAAAAGCAGAGAGCAAGGGGCAGAGCAACGCGCGACAACACCAGAGGGCAGAGTCCTTTTTTTTCAGGCATGATGGAGTGGGTAATGGTCCTTTCGGATCCCAGACGGTCGAGGCTATAACGATCGGTCGCCTATGAGAGAGGGAGGTTCTCGGTTCGACAAAAAAACAGGGGGAGGGATTTTTCGGTTTAAAAAAAAAATAGGGAAGAGAGAGAGGAGTTCGAGTGAGAAGGAGAGGACGAGCGGCCACCCCCGAACCTTGTCCAGACTTCATCCATCATCGTGGAAGCTTCCACAATCGCCGGCGACCCTCGGACAGGTCGGTATCCTCCCCGAGGTTCATTTTTTCCGACGCACATAATCTGTTTGATGAAATGCCGTAGTATCGATTTCATTTTTGGGCCCTCGGCCGTAGGTCATTCGAGCAGTTCATGTCCGTTTATTGTCTAAAATAAGTCCTAGAACCGCCTCTAAGCTCGGTGCGACCTTTATTTTGCATTACAACGTGGCGAAAACCGAGCCCGGAGCTTCGCCAGCCACGGTTCGGACCGGGACCTCGACGGGGAGATTCGCGCGGTCGCCGAATGCTGGATTACTTTGATACCTGCTTAGCATTCCGATATCAAAACTGATGTCTGGGCTGGTACAAGTATGAATATACATCAAGCTCCCAACAATAGATGCATAAGGAATTTGATCCATTTGTTTGCGTTCCAATTCATTCTTTGGGCATTGCAAAAGACCCAATTTATCTCCTTTCTAAATTAGAACAACACTTGCAGAGCATTTTTTCATCGAATCTCTCCAGGACTTTATTAATATTTGCTTTCTGAGACAATTCTAACAATCCCTATGATCTATCACGGAATATTTCAATTCCGATCACATAAGATGCCTCAACCATATCTTTCATTTCAAAGTTCGTAGAGAGAAATTTCTTGGTCTAATGTAATAAACCAAGATCATTCGTAGCAAGTAAGTTATCATCAACATACAGAATTAGAAAAATAAACTTGCTCCCAATGACTTTTAGATATATACACCGATCTTCAGATATATACACCAATCAACAATATTTTCCTTAAATCCAAAGGAAGTGATAGTATCATTAAACTTAAGATACCATTGTCGGGAAGTTTGTTTAAGTCCGTTTATTGACTTCTTAAGTTTACATACCATGTGTTCATTTCCTTCAACTGAAAACCCTTCTGATTGGTCCATATAAACATCTTCATCTAAATTCCCATTTAGAAAGGTTTCCACATCCATTTGATGTAACGAGCCACCATAGCCATAATAATTCTCAGAGAGTCCTTTTTAGACACAGGAGAAAAGGTCTCTTTATAATGAATACCATCATTTTGAGTAAAACCTTTGGCAACAAGTTGACCCTTGTATTTTTCGATATTACCATTGGAGTCGCGTTTGGTCTTAAAGACCCACTTACAGCCGACTCTTTTACAACCTTCAGGCAAATCAACAAGGTCCCAGACTTTATTGTGATCCATTGATTTTAACTCTTCTTTCATGGCGTCAAACCATCTAAGAGAATTAACACTTTCCATGGCTTGTGAAAATGAAACTGGATTTTCATCAATTCCTAAGTCAAATTCAGACTCTTGTAAATAAACCACATAAGCATCAGAAATGGTCGATTTTATTTCCCTTTGAGATCTTCTTAATGCCATTTCATGTGGTTCATCTATGTTGACACCTGATTTTTGACCATTTATTATTGTGATTTTTATTCTTTAAAATTAATTAAAAATATCAAAAAAGGTCATAAAATCACAAAATCAACTTTGGAAGCCTTGGCCTAGCCTCGGGGACCAATTTTGAACAAAAAATATTTTTTGGTATTTTATAATATTTTTCGAATTTATTTAATTATAAAAATACCCAAAAAATCAGAAAAATACCATTCGTGGTCAGAAAAATACACAAAAATATTCAATAATTTTGTTTTAATTTCATCTTCAAGTGTGTCACCTTAAATCTTGAAAATTTGGCTCGGGTCACTATGTTTCTTCACAAACATAAACTCGAACCGAGCAAAAAAATTCCTTTGCGAGTCTTTTAATTTTCAATTCTCACTTTTTATAAGCCATGACATTGAATCCTAAAGGCTAGAAGTGCAATTGGGTCAATTTGCCCTCCAATTTGATCAATTTTAACCAAAAGGGCTTAATTGCATATTTTTCTTTCGATTAGTCCCCGGTTTCACGGATCTTGAATTTCACACGGGCATACCCATTAAATTTCAACACCTCTACCCATAATTTTCATCATGCCCAATCCATTGGCGGCCTCAATTCAGGCTAATTTGGTCGTTTGGATGTATACGTATGCTCTACGTATTTATACGTCATACGTATTTATACGTCATACGTATTTATACGTTATGCGTATTTATACTGTTTGGTAACCTCTTTAACTCTTGTAATAATAATAATGGTTATTATTTTTAACACCTTTGTTAGTGCTTTTTTAAATAGCATTTTTGTATTGTGAGTGCTATTATTAGTGCTATTTTTAAATAGCATTTTTGTATTATAAATTGTGAGTGCAATTGTTAGTGCTATTTTTAAATGACATTTATTTATCATAAATTGTGAGTGCTATTGTTAGTGCTATTTTTAAATGGCATTTATTTATCATAAATTGTGAGTGCTATTATTAGATAGAATTTATAATTGTTAGTGCTATTTTTAAATAGCATTTTTGTATTATAAATTGTGAGTGCTATTGTTAGTGCTATTTTTAAATATCATTTTTGTATTATAAATTGTGAGTGCTATTGTTAGTGCTATTTTTAAATGTCATTTATTTGTGAGTGCTATTTTTAGAAAGTATTTATTATTTGTGAGTGCTATTTTATAATACAATTTATTGGAAGGAATTTTTGGCTATAAAAGGATGGCAAGAGTTTTGAGGTTGGGGGGGAGACATTTTGTAGAGTATGCAAATTTTTGAGAGCTTAGAGAGAAGAACACAAACACTCTCTATATTCTCATAATCTTGAGTGAGCAAAATATACTAAGTTCGGAATATTGATTCCGCATATTGCTAGCACAATTGTTGTGGAGTTATTAGTCGTCTCCCCGTTCGTCAATTGGTGGTGCGTCCGAACTAGATGCCTAACACTTGTGGAGGCTGAGATCGAAGAACATCGAACCGACACCTCCGTTCAAGCACGCTACGAGAGGTAATCCATTTACTCCCTTTGAGGCTTTGTGATTTTTTTTCGATTGAAATGCACGAAGTACGCCTCTGGAGATACATGTATGGGTTGTTATTTATTTCCGCTACGTGTTACGTGGATCCCAACAGTGGTATCAGAGCCGATCCTTAGGTGTTTTCGTGCATTTAATTGATTTTTTGCAATTTTTGAAATACTATGGCCAATATGTATTAACGAATTGTTCGTCTTACATGGCTAATGGAGGTTGATTATTTTATATGATAAATTAATCAACGTAGCAAAAATTGAGACTAAATCAATTTTGAATCGAAAATTTATGGCTATCTTATTTTACGTAAAAATTCTGAATATGATTCAACGTAGAATTTTTATTGTGCCTTCCTAAGTTTTAAATTGTGAATTTATTACTTACGTGGAAGGGTGGTGATCATGGAAAAATCCCTAATCAATGTGATTGATGTATGTATGAATGTATGGTGATTATTTATATATTTGGGGTTGTAATTATTAAATGGAGGCTGCGTACTCCTTTTATTTTTCATGTAATCTTTATTTTTAGCATAGTCAATTGTTGATGTAAATGCTACGAGGATTACGTGGAGGAGCCTTTTAAGTTGGCGAGCTCTTTGGGGCCCGATTCTTGAAGAGTTCAAGAAACCAAGAAGAAGAGAAGAGCGGCTCTCCGTTATTAAAATATTAAAATGATTAAATGTGGTCTCATTGGCTCGAGACCCATTAAATCATAATTCCATGATCACCACGTAGGATAGATGTTTATGTGATTGACATCTATTTTTTTTTTTATGATTACGTGAGCATGTTAAACTGGTTAATGTGCAAAGTCAGACTTACCTCACCCAAAATTGCGCCTGCATGAAATCCTAGTTAGGGAAAATCACTCGCGTTAGGTACCGAAAGGGCGTTGGTAATGACATCAACGTAACCAAGTCCCCGAACTCAAAATCTCTGGTTCCGCAGAATTGATCGATCTCTCCCAATCGGTCAATAAGGTTTCCGGTCTACCCTCCAAGAAAGACCGGTGGCGACTCCAAATGCATGCACAAGTTGCACATGCCACCACGACCACACTAAGGTCGAAAGCGATCGACTGTTATCGTCGAATCCCTTTGAAAAATACTCCCGCCGCGATTTGGTATGGGCCTGGGAGGGCCCGCGTCGATCCAAGACCCGCGATCGGTAATCCATTAGCCGCGTCCGCTTTCGGACGGGTCGCGACAGCTGGCGACTCCACTGGGGACTTTGTTCTAGAACCTATCATTCTAGACCTCAAGAGGACTTAGGCCGTAATTAAAACGCTGAGTGATTTTTCTAACCATGCAGGCGCTCTTGAAGGCAAGGTAAGTCCGCTTATGGTAGGTGTTATATGTTTTTGCAGATTGGAGAAATAAGGGGTATAGTCCGTGATTAACATTGTCTTATGCAGGTTGGGCGTAGGAATGTATGTTGTGTGGATGATTTGAAGTGCTGATTGATAAACTGTTGTGCATGAATTGCATTGTGATGATCACAACACGTGGACACACACAACCGCGCCTAAAACCCCAGGCGCCGCCTTTAGGAACACAATAGAATGGATTGAAAATGGAATCTCCGTGAGGAAAAACACGGGGTAATCCACTTTTCAATTCCGCTCGCTTCGAACTAAGGATCGAGTCCCAATGCAACGATAGTTGTGCAATGGAATCGGCTCTTTCTAGAACTCGAGGTGGGAACCTTAACCTTAGGTGCCAAACCCTCTGATTTTTAGAAGTTTACCATCACTTGTCTCATGCGCATGTCTTTGGGCGGTTGGTACACCTAAAACCGCACATAAGTCGACGAGTTTGGTTGGTAAGACTCTCTATCCCTCAAATCTATTACAGTTCATATAAATATAGGCATTTCATTCATTGCATTCTGGTGATTAGATTAAATGCCATTTCAAGGATAGATATGTGTGTTTTTCCAAAACGTCCTTGATAGAAGACGAGGAGGATGATATCCCATGGCAAACACTGAGTGAGCAACAAAGGAGCCTACTATGGACATTATTGAGATATCGTCCAATGAAGATGACGAGTGGGGGCAAGTGATCCGGAAGTCATAGATCGAGCTTGGGGCATCCTTGAACGTTAGGATCACATTCCTTTGTTTTATTTTCCATTACTAATCCTCTTGTATAGGGTTTATTTTTATCGAAGTTTTCTCTATCTCACCCCTTAGAGTGATTGTATTAGGGATCTATTGGTGTATACATTCAGATGGAGCTTGGTTGTATTTCTTTTGACGGGTCATGGGAATGTGATAGTGGCATTTTCTCTAATCATCCGAATACTCCCAAGTCAAGTTTATAATTCCTTTAGAGGAAATTAATTGGAAGTCTTGCACGACCTTTTGGTCGTATAGGGTAATCCAACCCCAATTTCGCTAGAAGGAATTATACACTTGAATCGGTTCATGCATGTGTTACGCCGCTGGTAATCCACGATAATTGATCAAGAGTACCGGCATTGTTTCGAATTTAATGACGAGATAGATGTCCAAATTGCCCTCGTTCTTAACAAAACGGCTTTGATTTGGATGCCGTATCTTCAATTAAATTTAAAACGCGTCGTTGGTCAAAAGAGATTATCGTGAATTACATTCCTTTCAATAGTATGCTTTCCTTCGAGGAATATTGATAAAAACTTTTCGCACAAGATTATCCTTGTAAAAGATTTTGTCTTTATTAATCACGAGCAAGCATAGGATTGAAAGGGGTTTATGCTTTCTTTTTCAAATTATTCCTTCTGATTCGGTCGTTTCATTTGCAGGTAAAAAAATAGGTAATAGAGAGAAATCTTTTCCCGGATAAGTCTGAGGCTATTATTTCATCTGATCATGAGCGAGTTAGAAAATCAGAACACATCTACTCGACTTATTATGGACCAGCTCATCCAAGTCTAAGATGTCCGGATGCTCGAAGAAATGGATCATATAAAAGCTAAAACAAACACGGGGGCTTTCATTCATTCTTGCCCAAACCAGATCATACAATTCATTGGGGTGGAAAAGTAAAGCAGAAGTGAGCCCTAATCAACGACACAAAGGAGCCCAGTTGGCCCTCCAGGTTATGGATGCTTTGTTTATACGCACCACTCCGCGTATCATGGTCCGCAAGCCTGAGGTGAAGGCGTTTGCGTTCATCATTGACTGCAACAACCTGAGTCTCGTGATCTTCGGCGACTGCTTCCAAGTCCCGAACAAGTCCATTCTCACGAGTTATATCCTCATTTATGCCATTGAACCTTTCTTCCAGCCACTCGCTTCGGTTCCTTAGCAGGGCGTTGCGTCGATCGCGCTCATAGGTAGCCAGAGATAGGGCTAAGTCCTCCACCAGATTCCTCCTCTCGCGTAGCAATGTCGAAACCCGCTCTTTGGCGAACTCAACAGCCTTTTTGTGGCTGTCAACCAGGTAGTCAGCCAGCGCTAGGCGGTCGGACTGATCCTTATAACGGGCTCGCAGGACACGAGCCACGGTAAGTCCCCGGTGAGCAGCGCGGTAGGCCTCCAAAGAGTTTGTAAAGAGCGTTGGAAAAATTATGTATTCCCTCCCCAGCGCAGTACCCTCGAGGGAGATGATGTCCAGGTCCCCGAACATGACTCGAATTTCATCCTCGGTTTCGGGATGATCAGATATGTGAGCGTAGCCTCGACCCAAGAGGTTATAGAACTCTTCCCATCGAGCCAAAGCTTCGGCTGGGAAAGTGGGAACATGGGAAGAGGCCATTTTCGACGGAGAGGTGTGTAATGGAGCGATTTGAAGATGGAAGCAAATTATATGAGAGCATTAATCCCCCAAACACCAACTCCGCATTTTATAGCGTCTCGAGAGTGGAGAAAAGTTGCAGCAATAATGCTTGTGGAGCCGGGTTAATGTAAAGCGAGGGCTGCTCCTCCCGTGAATCATCAGACATGTCCTGGTCCGCAATTTCAGGCCTGACAAATTCGGTCTCGCCATTATTAAAGCGGGGAGGGAGGCGAGCGCAGCTATCGAAGAAGCCGCGAAAGGATTGTGTTGTTCCATCACGCATAAAGCTGGGCGGCGAGTGAACAGCTCTGCCACTTAAAAAGAGAAGACAGTGCTGAACAGGCATGACTATTGAGGAAAAGTGAAAGGCGAGCGCAACTATCGAAGAAGCCGCGAAAGGATTGTGTTGTTCCTTTAGGCATAAAGCTGGGCGGCGAGTGAACAGCTCGGCCACTTAAAAAGAGAAGACAGTGCTGAACAGGCATTACTATTGAGGAAAAGTGAAAGGCGAGCGCTACTATCGAAGAAGCCGCGGAAGGATTTGGTTACCCCTTCGTGTCGGAAAGCTGAGCAAGAGGCAAACAGTTCCGTCGTTTCAAAAACAGAACGCTGAACAGACCTAGCTTTCGAGGAAAAGGAGGCAACAAATCGAAAGAGCGAGTATACAAAAGAGAACAGAGAACCCTGAGTGACGAGTTCGTTGAAAGACCTCAAATTCTCTAGAATCAAATTCGACATCAAAGCCATGGAACTCAACATTGCCCGTGACGAACATCGAGATCGCAGTGGTGACGACGGCAGTGGCCACGACGCTCAACCCCGGAAAAGAAAAAGTCGTCAGCGCTACGCTCGGAAAGAAATCCAGGAGCTTGAAGCTTTCTTTGATGAATGCCCTTGCCCAGGCGAGGAACAAAAGATTGAATTGGGCCGGAAGCTGGGAATGAATCCTATGAGATTCCATTTTTGGTTTCAGAATAGACGTTTCAGACTAGGTGTCCAACACAGGCGTAAGGAGATCACGGCCCTAAAAGAGCAGAACCAAAACCTTCAAATGGAAAACATGTGGTATGAGAAAATCCTCAGTACTATTACCTGCCCTGACTGCGGTGGCCCTACCTCCCTCAGTAAATTGTTCCCCGGTAAGCCTTCTACGAAGATGGAAGGTGCTCATTTATCCCCCTGCTCCCTTGAGCCATCTCCGGTACAATCAGATCCTGCTAATGGCGCGCATGAGCAGATCAATCCTACAGAAATTATACCAGTGTCTTCGGAGGAAGAAGATACGTGTCGTTATGATCGGAGTCACCTCATCGAAGCCCATGAATCTCCTCCACAACAGCTTCCGGTAAGATCAGATACGGTTCAAGAGGAGTTAGAGGTTAGTCGGCAGGCTATCTACGCCACTCTGGACGACGAGAAGAAGAAATTCACTTGGCCCCCGGAGCTTCATCTCAAGTTCTTGGACGCAGTTCGACAGATAGGACTCGACTTCATAGGTCCGACAAACATACTTAAGGTCATGAACGTACCGGGACTTACCAAGCAATTAGTCGCGAATCACCTTGGTTGCTACAGAAGGGCGTTAGGACAGCGTTATGCAGAACTGAATCCGAGCAATAGACTCGGCTGCGAACCCAGCACCCTTATGACAAATGAGGCCCGGTCGAATCTGGACGACTATTGGGGATTTGATCAGGATATCCTCGCGAGTCATTTCAATATTCCTCAAGAGCACGCATCACAAGTGCAACGAGTAAGCACTCCTCCGTCCGAGCAGCAGTTAGTCAGTGTTCATCCTGTTGCAGATCAGCCCACCACGCCCAGTGCTCAAGGGTTTGCCCAATCAGAGCATGTGGCTTCAGATGATCTAATGGGAGAATGCTTGGAGCATTTTTATTTCCCTAATCCCCAAGTGGGAGATGCTTGTGGTAGTCAATCGATCAAATCTCCTCTTATAATCCCAGACAAAGATGGAGGTTCCAGTTCGAAGAACCCGTCGGGCGATGCAGCTCAACCTACACATCAATCGTTCGAGGGGTCGGGTGATTTCTTCGATGAAGGACTTGATACCTGGTTCGATCAGTTGGAAGCTATTAAAGGTTGGCAACCATGATCTGCAGTTGGTAATGGCACACCTAAGCTGAGGCCAGACTGGTTAGTCATTGGACATGCCCAAAGAAAGAAGGGGATGTACGCGAGAAGGATGTATCTCCTATTGTAAAGTTCTCATCGGTGCATGCGTTTGTTTCTTCAATAGCTAGAGTTGATTTTGCATAATGTTTTTCGCAAACGTCATCTCGTGTGTATACGGTAATTCCTTGTTATTAAGTTCAAGGTAAAATCAGCCCCGACGCGTGAAGGCAGAATTGATAGCATGAGTTACTAGCAGAATGGGATCGAGCTCGAAAGTGAAAGATTACTAGCGGCCCCAAACGCAATGGCCGCAAAATCAGGGGCAATCTTTAAGTTTCGAGCAACTACAAATATATTTCTCACGAGACATTCAAGTCAATCAAATATAAAGCGTCGGGCTGTGAGAATGATGCGTAGTCAATCTGTTGACACAGACGAAAAAGGAGTCGCGTAGATCCGAAAGCAAAAACCTTTCTTGGCTAGTCAACAATGCAGAATGAAAGAGCGTATATAAACAAACTCGCATTTATTTCATTCAGCAGGAAAGTTTACAAGTGGATCACTGAGGGGGAGCAGTAAACCCAAAATGAGTTCTGACAAGCATCACAAAAAAGCTTAACTGACTCTCCATGCTATCCATGCCTTGCTTACAACCCACACTCCGGGAATCGAGGTCTACAAGCTTGAAGAAAAGGAGACGACATTTCTCCTTAAGTTCGTTCACCTTGGTGTCATAGTACTCAAACTCAAGCTCTAAGTCATGAGCCAGCACCCTCCCGCGAGCTATATCCATGCTCAGGTCTTCAATCCTTTCCTCCAACCAGGCACACTGGAACCTCAGCACGAAGTTGTGCTGGTCTTGCTCAAAGGCGGTGTCAAAAAGAGCCAGACGCTCCACCAAGTTGTCCCTCTCACGGACCAGCATCGAAACCTGAGCGTGGGCGTATTCAACAGCCCTTTTATGGTTATCGGCCGTCAGCGTGGCCAACATCAGGGACTCAGTTCGGTCCTGATAGCGGGCTCGCACGATACCAGCCAAAGTGACCTCCCGGCTAGCGACTTCGTAAGCCTGCATGAAATTGTTGAAGAGAGTTGGGAAGATCACAAACTCCCTTTGCAGTTTTGTACCTTCAATACACGCAGTATCCAGGGCCGGAATCAGAGTACGAACTTCAACCTCAGCTTCAGGATGATTGTTTATGTAGCCATAACCTCTACCCAAGAGATGGTAAAATCTCTCCCATTGGGTCGAAGCTTCAGCTAAGGCAGCAGGCACAGAGGAGGAATCCATATGCGATGGAATGACGGAGAGGAGAGTGGGAATGTGAAGAGTGTTTGAGAGGCTGAGTTTGATAAGGCTAAAGTGTTAATCTTCTTGACGTCAATCTATCACCTTATAAACGCTCGAGTAAGCAGGGAGAAGTGGTAATAGTAGTTTATGTGCAGTAGAGCCAAACGGGTTTCGTTAATGCACCCCCGATGAGTCACGAATCCACCACCGTCCTGTGATCTCGGGTTTTACGAAACATAATGGCGCCGAAAGGTGGGCAGGCTTGTTACTCTAGAGTCTGGGCCAGGGGGACAAGCGTAGTGCTCGACAAAGCGAAATCAACGCAAGAGATCTTCAGGCTCCGTTCACGTAGAAAAGAGCAAAAGGACAAAGTGGGAATTACGAAGCCTTGAGAAGAACGCTCGTCAGGTAGCCATCACAAAAGACGAAGTGGGAATTACGAAGCCTTGAGAAGAGCGCTCGTCAGGTAGCCATCACAAAAGGACGAAGTGGGAATCTCGAAGCATTGAAAAGAACGCTCGTCGGGTAGCCATCACCTTTGATCAAAGAGCGGTGATCCGACCCCTTTAACCTTTCAAAATTTGCAGAGAAAGGTGAGGATCCAAGGAGGAACAAAGAAAGCTGAGTTAACGGAAAATCAAGCAGTAATATTTCGATCAAAATGTTCAAGGGGTTCTGTCATTTACTAGAAGCGCCAGACTTGGAGGTCTCCGAGCTTGAGCTGCTGGAAGAATTTGAAGATCTCATGACCGAACCTGACACGGGGGCCATGGAGACCAATCCTTCTAATGATGAAACCCGCGGCTTGGTTAACGAGAACAATACCCGCGACGGTGATCAGCGTCAGAAAGAGGAATGTCTCCAACGCAACACTTCAGGTCAAGTCCATAAACTCGAATTGTTTTTCAGGGAATACCCCTATCCGGACATGGAACAGAGAATCAAAATGGGCCAGGAGATAGGGTGGGAGCCTCGGAAGGTCAAGTGCTGGTTTGAAAACAAACGAACCCGGCTGAAGCAGCAACGCGATCGGCACGAGTTAGCGATTGTAAGGGAGGAAAATGAAAAGCTTCGAATAAAAAACATTCAGTACAAAAAAGCTCTAAGCATCGCTATTTGCCTTGAGTGCGGTAACCCTGTTCCCACGGACGGAGTATTCACTGAAGAGCCAGATCTGGGGGTTTATAATGCTCATTTGTTGCAATGCCCTTCGCAACATCTTTCGGAACAGGCGGGTACCGCCGAAGATCTACAAGAGGAAACTAGTGCTATAAGGTCAAAGTCGACGCCCATTGTGGAAGGGAACATGCGTCATGACAAGTCGGGTCCGCTCAATGATGAACTCACCATCATGACCAGCCGATCTGAGACCACTAAATCCCCTCCAGAGCAACCTCCAACACGACCAGATTCCGAGAAGAGTAACCGCCAAGTTGCTGACACCACTTCGGCTAGCAAGAAAATAAGATTTCGTTGGACCCCGGAGTTTCATAGCAAATTTGTTGATGCAGTTCAACAGTTAGGGATCAGTTTTGCTTGCCCATTGCGCATACTCGAAATCATGAACGTGCCGGGACTGACTAAAAATATGGTCAAGAATCACCTTTGGCGCTACAAGAAACTACTGAGAGATGGACGAGCGTCGCTAGATCAAGATAAAGGCGGTTCAACACGACCAGATTCCGCGAAGAGTAGCCGCCGAGTTGCCAACCCTACTTCGGCTAGCAAGAAAACAAGGTTTTATTGGACCTCGGAGCTTCATAGCAAATTTGTTGATGCAGTTCAACAGTTAGGGATCAGTTTGGCTCGCCCATCGCGCATACTCAAGATCATGAACATGCCGGAACTGGATAGAAATAAAGTCAGGAACCACCTTTGGTGCTACAAAAGACTACTGAGAGATGGACGAGTGGCACTAGACCAAGATAGAGGCAGTTCAAGTTTAAACGATGAGCATGGCTGTGATCGCAATCCTCATGCAGCAGGAAGCATCCAATCACCTCTTAACACCGATGGGACTGACAATTACACGGTCGATTGTTCAGGCATCAATCAGAGTACTCCCCTGGGTTATCCTAGTACTCCTCAGGAGTATGTACCGCAATTTCAGCAAATCGGGACTCCCCAGTCTGAGCACCGACTGGCCGTTAATGCTAGTCCTACAGCGGATCTAACATTGGCAGGAGATGCACGTACAATCTTGCGAGACGATTACGGAGATTCCGGCTCGAAGAATCAGGTGGTCCATGACGAAAATGGCGAAAAGATTCCTTCTCCAGTGGTCGACAATACTCAACCTGAATGTCAGTCGCTCGATGGTTCAGACGATCTCCTTGAAAACATCTATTCTTGGTTCGATCGGCTGAATTCCCCCCTGAGTTACCCTGGTACTCCTCAAGAGTATATACAACAATTTCAGCAGGTATGGACTCCCCAATTTGAGCACCAACCGATCGTTAGTGTTATTCCTACGACGAATCCAGCATTGGGTACAAACCTACTGGACAACGATGAAAGTACCAACTCGAGAAGTGAGGTTGTTCATGTCGAAAGTAGTGTGAGGAACCCATCGCCAACGGTTGAGGATGCCCGACTTGGGCGTCAATGGCTTGAAATTTCAAGCGAGTCCCTCAGTGAGCAACTCGGCGTGTGGATCACGCATAAACCGAGGAACCAGGTTGTTCATGCCGAAAATGGGAGAAGTCCGTCACCAGCAATTAAGGATGCTCAACTTGGACGACTCGAGCGGTCGGACGATCTCTTGAATGAGCAACTCAGCCTATGGGTCAAGCATTTTGGAACTAGTGCATCTTCGCAGTCGTGACCGGTACCGGCGACCGGACATCTGGTTCGAAGCTCGTGTGCTAAATCATTAGAAGGCTCAGGAGAGTGAGAGGTGAATACGTCGAATGAATGTGTTACGGATCTCGTTGTAAAGTTCCCGCGGGAACATTTTAATTAACGCTGAAAACTAACCGCTCTGAGTGTCAACATTACCCTTTGAACGTCTTCGAGCCAAGGGCCATGGATTAATCACTTAATCCGTGGAGCAAATTCCATGAACGATGACTATCACCCGCGGAGCATAATGGGATCTACCCCCATTCAGCACGAAATACGTTTGGTCACGAAGCCTCCCATTTGGTAAAATGATGTATCGTTCCTAAACGATCTTCAACCGAATACCAAAGTAATGTCTCATTTCTTTCCCTTCTCAGGTGATAAACGTGGATAAATCACTCAAGGAGCCATCTGTTCAAATAACAAAACAGACGTTGCCCAACCAGGGGCAGCTGAACCATTGATATTGCAAATATTCCAAGCATGGATAAGCGGATTTGATAGACGTGGTTCATATCAATACACGACGTCAGAACGGGATGAGAACCAAGAGTAAAGTTGTATCGTCCCAATTTGTCTTCAATTTGGGAATATGAGTTAACACTTGTTATTTATCCTTGATAGGGACTCACCATCAAGGAGCACAGATTTTCACAACCTGTGTGCACTCGTAGGGGCACACGACCAAGGGTAAGGTGTATCGTTCTAATTTTTTGAAAAATGCGTGAACGTACAATAACATGTTTCTTCCATATTTTCAGGGATCTCCAGCCGCGGGGGACAGGTAAGTATCCCTTTCCCCGATCCATTAAAGATGTTGAATAAAAACTGAGAAGGAAAGAAAAGCTTTCAGAATCTAATGTCTATAAAAGACATAGAATTCAAAATTCATTGGCTTTCATGTTTTTAAATCGGGAGGTTGCCCAAAGCATGAATAAGACATGCACGATTCATCACAAAATCCCCTCGATGGATAAATTTTGGGAAAGAAAGAAATGAATTTTTTTCAAATTTGATTATTTGTCAAATCATTCAAAAGGAAGTTTACTCAAAAGAGAGGCTAGCCTAGTCAAAACACGTCCTATACACACTTAAGAGAGAAGTGGAGCGAATCAGACAGCAAAATCTGTACCTACGGAGGTAGGGACCATTCGCAACAATTACATGGGTTGGGACGACGGGGGCGTTCGTTTCATATTCCCAAATACTACAGGTGACCATTGATAACCCCTTTGAACGGAGGTTCTCATTATCAGCCCTGTCGGGAACCACCCCACATTGGGGCAAAATGGAGGCGAGTCCAGCAGCATCAGGAGAAAATGGTTAGAAATTTTCTTGCGCGGACTAACATTAATCTTTGTGTGTTGTTTATATGGTAATCCAAGTGCCATAGGATGATGAGAAACATTCATTTCTCTATCCCACACACCATATCCTTTGCATAGCCAAGTTGAGCCTACAAATTCATTTCATGAGCCCATTGATGATCATTGCACGTTCCAAGATGAAGGCATCGGGGATTACGAAGAGGATTCTCGGGCTGATATTTAAAGCATGTTTAGACTTTCAGACATATGTCTAACATGATCCCATCGAATATGAGAAAAACGGGATTTCAAAAAATGATGATTAAAAAATCCCAAGCATCAAGAAAAAGCAAAGTGCCTAGTAAAAGCAAGGCCGATGCTCGTGCAAGCTGTTTGCTTGATCCCCAATGAAGCCTAGTTGGGAAGAGAGAAAAACCCATAAAGGAGTCAAATCAAAAAGTCACTCCTCCAAATGATGTCAAGCGTGGAGGAAAGACGCAGACAGAGTTGTCAATCTCTTAATGCAGCCAGAGACGCTCTCTAAAGAATTCGTGCACACCTCAAAAGCTGTTGCACGCCTCAAAAAATTGAAGATACAAAGAGGAAAGGGCAGGTGGTAAATTTGCAATGATCATCAATGTCAAACCCTTCGTAATTTCTGGGCCAAAAACAAGCTTTTTTCGGTCCCTAATCCTACCAACGTTATAACCCTGAAACAGTCTTCTTTGACTAAGACACTTGGGTTAACATATAGCTTAGCCCGAAGAAGTACGAGCAAGACTATTTCTTTCTCATTTTGCAGGGTTCTTGACTTGTAAACCCGAATCAGATGATGAAAATTTTTATTCAATGGCCCAACATTACGGTCCCGTGGAAGACCTCCCGACCGATCAAAATGTATGCGCTGCGAATGAGCCTAAAACCTAGGCACAGGTTAGTAGGGAATTGAGTGCATCCCCTATAAAAACCATTATCTCAAAACAGGTGAGAAGACCTCCTTGTCGAGAAATATTCCAATTGATGTTTTGAACAAACTCTTTTTGGAATTTTCAGACTGTTGATCCAAATTTTCCATGCAAGGAATTTGTGATCACATTTGCATGTTGTAAGAATGCTTTGGATAACCTCTAGCATCAAAATGCACATTTCATGACTAAAACTTAAGTCATACAATTTTGTCAATTGGACAATTATTGTCTTCCCAAAGATTATTAACATTTTCTTAGTGAAGAAAAATCTTTCAGGTTTGAACTTTCTGCAGGATACTTGGAGAACCCAGCTCCCAGAATGTCGCCTCAACAGACCCAAGTCCTAGCATGACGTGGAGAACCCTCGTCCTAGGACCCATTTTCAAAAAAATATCAAACAGTCTCATCGGACGTGGAGAACCCTCGTCATGAGACCCCTTTTCAAAGCAAAACTCAAGGTAGAAACCGCCTGAAGGGTCAACTAAAGGTAGATACCGCCTGAAGGGTCAACACAAGGTAGATACCGCCTGAAGGGTCAACACATGGTAGATACCGCCTGAAGGGTCAACACAAGGTAGATACCGCCTGAAGGGTCAAATCAAATTTGGTAGAAACCGCCTAAAGGGTCAACACAAGGTAGATACCGCCTGAAGGATCAACTCATGGTAGAAACCTCATGAAGGGTCAACACATGGTAGATACCGCCTGAAGGGTCAACACAAGGTAGAAACCGCCTGAAGGGTCAAATCAAAGGTAGAAACCGCCTGAAGGGTCAACTCATGGTAGAAACCGCCTGAAGGGTCAAACCAAGGTAGAAACCGCCTGAAGGGTCAAACCAAGGTAGAAACCGCCTCAAGGGTCAACTTATTGGTAGATACCGCCTCAAGGGTCAACACGAAGTAGATACCGCCTTAAGGATCAACACGAAGGTCTGATCCACCATACGGATTAAAATCTCTAGCAAATCCCAAAGCGTGGGGATGCGCCTTCCTTAGGTTCCTACCAATTAGGAAGCCCATAATGGTATGACCTACCATACAGGTCAGAGCTTAATCTCCCTAGGATTTTCTGTGACGAGTCCTAGGCATCTTCTTGAAAGTCGTCGCAACCGGCAGCATCCGACAGGTGAGCTTTAGGTAAGCCTCTCTCACTCCGGCCCATGTTCAAATTGTTAGAGCAAACCGGGGATTGATTTGAGCTTTTATCAATAGGCTTAAGCGATCCAATGTCGTAGCATTTCTTCTCTCATTTTCCCAGTTGAGTCGGTTAGAAATCAGGTGCCACCTTATCTTTGAGAGAAACCTCTAACGAGATTCCTCTCAAAGAGGGGCAGCTGTTGACACCTGATTTTTGACCATTTATTATTGTGATTTTTATTCTTTAAAATTAATTAAAAATATCAAAAAAGGTCATAAAATCACAAAATCAACTTTGGAAGCCTTGGCCTAGCCTCGGGGACCAATTTTGAACAAAAAATATTTTTTGGTATTTTATAATATTTTTCGAATTTATTTAATTATAAAAATACCCAAAAAATCAGAAAAATACCATTCGTGGTCAGAAAAATACACAAAAATATTCAATAATTTTGTTTTAATTTCATCTTCAAGTGTGTCACCTTAAATCTTGAAAATTTGGCTCGGGTCACTATGTTTCTTCACAAACATAAACTCGAACCGAGCAAAAAAATTCCTTTGCGAGTCTTTTAATTTTCAATTCTCACTTTTTATAAGCCATGACATTGAATCCTAAAGGCTAGAAGTGCAATTGGGTCAATTTGCCCTCCAATTTGATCAATTTTAACCAAAAGGGCTTAATTGCATATTTTTCTTTCGATTAGTCCCCGGTTTCACGGATCTTGAATTTCACACGGGCATACCCATTAAATTTCAACACCTCTACCCATAATTTTCATCATGCCCAATCCATTGGCGGCCTCAATTCAGGCTAATTTGGTCGTTTGGATGTATACGTATGCTCTACGTATTTATACGTCATACGTATTTATACGTTATACGTATTTATACTGTTTGGTAACCTCTTTAACTCTTGTAATAATAATAATGGTTATTATTTTTAACACCTTTGTTAGTGCTTTTTTAAATAGCATTTTTGTATTGTGAGTGCTATTGTTAGTGCTATTTTTAAATAGCATTTTTGTATTATAAATTGTGAGTGCAATTGTTAGTGCTATTTTTAAATGACATTTATTTATCATAAATTGTGAGTGCTATTGTTAGTGCTATTTTTAAATGGCATTTATTTATCATAAATTGTGAGTGCTATTATTAGATAGAATTTATAATTGTTAGTGCTATTTTTAAATAGCATTTTTGTATTATAAATTGTGAGTGCTATTGTTAGTGCTATTTTTAAATATCATTTTTGTATTATAAATTGTGAGTGCTATTGTTAGTGCTATTTTTAAATGTCATTTATTTGTGAGTGCTATTTTTAGAAAGTATTTATTATTTGTGAGTGCTATTTTATAATACAATTTATTGGAAGGAATTTTTGGCTATAAAAGGATGGCAAGAGTTTTGAGGTTGGGGGGGAGACATTTTGTAGAGTATGCAAATTTTTGAGAGCTTAGAGAGAAGAACACAAACACTCTCTATATTCTCATAATCTTGAGTGAGCAAAATATACTAAGTTCGGAATATTGATTCCGCATATTGCTAGCACAATTGTTGTGGAGTTATTAGTCGTCTCCCCGTTCGTCAATTGGTGGTGCGTCCGAACTAGATGCCTAACACTTGTGGAGGCTGAGATCGAAGAACATCGAACCGACACCTCCGTTCAAGCACGCTACGAGAGGTAATCCATTTACTCCCTTTGAGGCTTTGTGATTTTTTTTCGATTGAAATGCACGAAGTACGCCTCTGGAGATACATGTATGGGTTGTTATTTATTTCCGCTACGTGTTACGTGGATCCCAACAGTGATATCAGAGCCGATCCTTAGGTGTTTTCGTGCATTTAATTGATTTTTTGCAATTTTTGAAATACTATGGCCAATATGTATTAACGAATTGTTCGTCTTACATGGCTAATGGAGGTTGATTATTTTATATGATAAATTAATCAACGTAGCAAAAATTGAGACTAAATCAATTTTGAATCGAAAATTTATGGCTATCTTATTTTACGTAAAAATTCTGAATATGATTCAACGTAGAATTTTTATTGTGCCTTCCTAAGTTTTAAATTGTGAATTTATTACTTACGTGGAAGGGTGGTGATCATGGAAAAATCCCTAATCAATGTGATTGATGTATGTATGAATGTATGGTGATTATTTATATATTTGGGGTTGTAATTATTAAATGGAGGCTGCGTACTCCTTTTATTTTTCATGTAATCTTTATTTTTAGCATAGTCAATTGTTGATGTAAATGCTACGAGGATTACGTGGAGGAGCCTTTTAAGTTGGCGAGCTCTTTGGGGCCCGATTCTTGAAGAGTTCAAGAAACCAAGAAGAAGAGAAGAGCGGCTCTCCGTTATTAAAATATTAAAATGATTAAATGTGGTCTCATTGGCTCGAGACCCATTAAATCATAATTCCATGATCACCACGTAGGATAGATGTTTATGTGATTGACATCTATTTTTTTTTTTATGATTACGTGAGCATGTTAAACTGGTTAATGTGCAAAGTCAGACTTACCTCACCCAAAATTGCGCCTGCATGAAATCCTAGTTAGGGAAAATCACTCGCGTTAGGTACCGAAAGGGCGTTGGTAATGACATCAACGTAACCAAGTCCCCGAACTCAAAATCTCTGGTTCCGCAGAATTGATCGATCTCTCCCAATCGGTCAATAAGGTTTCCGGTCTACCCTCCAAGAAAGACCGGTGGCGACTCCAAATGCATGCACAAGTTGCACATGCCACCACGACCACACTAAGGTCGAAAGCGATCGACTGTTATCGTCGAATCCCTTTGAAAAATACTCCCGCCGCGATTTGGTATGGGCCTGGGAGGGCCCGCGTCGATCCAAGACCCGCGATCGGTAATCCATTAGCCGCGTCCGCTTTCGGACGGGTCGCGACAATCTACTGTAGGTTCATTAGTGGCAATTCATCATGGAGTGTTTGGTCATTTATTTGTTGTTCTTGTATGTTGTCAAGCCGTTCGACAACTGTGGGAAAAATAACCTGATAATGAGATATAGTTAAAGCTACTTGTACCCTAACCTCTTGAATTTCCACCTTTCGTGGTTCTACACTCCCAGTGGTTTCACCATTTTCGATAAACCTAGCATTTCCAGTTTCAACAATTCTTGTACTATGGTTAGGACAGTAAAGTCTATACCCATTGGATTTTTCTGGATAACCAATGAAGAAACCACTGGTTGTTCTTGAGTCCAGTTTCTTTTCATGAGGATTATAAATCCTTACTTCCACCGGGCAACCCCATGCAGGTACCTCAAACTGGGTTTCCTTCCTGTCCACGGTTCAAAAGAAGTCTTTGGAACTGCCTTATTAGGAACACTGTTTAACAAATACATGGCGGATTTCAAAGCATGTATCCACAGTGATAAGGGTACAGAAGAATTACTTAACATACTCCTAACCATATCCATTAATGTACGGTTACGCCTTTCTGCAACGCCATTTTGTTGCGGTGTGCCTGGCATTCTGTATTGAGCACAAACGCCACGCCTTTCAAGGAACTTAGCAAGCGAACCAGGGCACTGCCCACTTTCCTCATACCGTCCATAGTACTCACCACCTCTGTCAGATTTGACAATTTTCACCTTCCTGTCTAACTGTCTTTCAACCTCATTGATAAACACCTCTAATGTGTCTACCGATTGAGATTTTTCTTGCAACAAATATATATAACCATAACGTGAAAAATCATCAATAAAGGGAATAAAATACTTTTCTCTACCAAAAGACGGAACATCGAAAGGTCCACAGATGTCAATATGCATTACTTCAAGGAGCTGTGTGCTTCTTGTGGCTGCTTTCTTAATTGTGTGTTTTCCTTTAATACAATCCACACAAATGCTAAGATCAGTCACATTCAAATCATGAAGGATTTCATTCTTTACTAATCTCTGTATTTTTTCTTTGGATATATGGCCCAAACGTTTATGCCACAGATAAGCTGAACTTTCATCCACTAAGCCACGTTTTGAACCAACATTATGATGCAAGGTCAATAGAGTCTCATCAAATAAATTATCAAGCTTTAGTTTGTATAAACCATCACAAAGCACGCCGAAACCAATAAAATGATTATGTTTAAATAAACTGAAACATCCATTTCCAAACTTAAAAGAATATCCAGTTGTATCAAGTTTCGATAATGAAACTAAATTTCGAGAAATAGAATGAACATAAAAAGTTTGAAAAAGATCTATGTCCAGTGTCCAAAATCAAACGATACATCCCAATGGCTTCAACTGGAGCTTTGACTCTATTTCCCATGAAAATAAACTTTTCATTTGGATTTATAGTTTGGGTTATAAGGAATCCATGCATCATATTCGAAACATAAGTGGTACAACCAGAATCAATCCACCAAGTTTTATAAGGAACTTTTGCCAAGTATGATTCGAAACATACAAAAGCACTGGGCTTACCTTTCTTTTCGAACCATGCCTTACGTTTCAGGCAATCTTTCTGATAGTGTCCAGGTTTCTTGCAGAAATGACACTTATCATCATTTTGTTCCTTCTTATGGATATGAGCAGATGACTCATTAATCTTTAGTGGTCCTTTATTACCATTTCCATTCTTCCTCCCTAGTTTTCTATTAGCTCTTGGATGACCCAAGAGATTGACAGAGTGGATTCCTTGCTTCTTAGGCCTTGCTTCCTCTTGAATGAGCATATTTTGCAGTTCAGTCACATTCCACTTATCCTTTATAGTGTTATAATTTATTTGAAATGGACCATACTCAGGAGGCAAGGAATTTATGATAAACTGCACAGGGAAACTTTCATCCACTTTCATTCCCATAAAGCTTAATCTTGCTGCTATGTTTGTCATTTCAATAACATGCTCATGCATGGTACGAGAACCATCAAACTTCATGGTGGTTAACGTACCCATCAATGTCCCAGCAACTGACTTATCAGTAGAATCAGACTGAAAACGAGTTTCCACTAACTTCATAAATTCCTTAGCACTATCAATTTCAGGAATGGTTGACTTAATGTTGTTTACTACTGTCATCCGCATGAACATTAAGCTTAGTCTATTTAATCTTTCCCAGGCTGCATGGAAAGATTTTTCTTCAGCACCGCTAGTAGCAGTAAGAGCAACATGCTTATCATGTAAGAGTGTTAAATCAAGATCAAGAACACCTAAGTGAAACTTGACCTGTTCACTCCATTCAGAAAAGTTAAGCCCATTGAACTTCACAATAGACAAAGCTTGCAAATGAAGAGAAACTGAAACAGATGCTGCAAAATATATTAAATGCTCGCGCATTAATGGTTTGAGTCGTAACTTAAATACATAATATAGATTCAGACAATAATCGTATAACATTAAATGTACATCGAAGTTCTCCTTTGGGTGATACAACAATGTACAACCATAAAACATAATAGATGCTTGAATTTAATTTTCAATAATTGGTAATTTTATATACTCCGATTAGACACCCCGCTATCTTTGGATATGCTAAACATATCTAATCAAGTATACTAATTAATCACGATTATGTTCATGATTATAAAACTAACTCATCAACCTTTGGGCGATCCTTAAATATTTTATAATCAATTAACGTCAAATTACTCATGACAAACAAATATATAACATAATGTCATCTCATTAGTAGCATCACATAAGCATGAGTAATTGAATTTTATTTAATTTGACGTCGACGTGAAACTTTCTAATTCGGTTACTTTGGTGACTAACGAATTATACATAATATAGACATCAAATTAAATAATCATAACAATAATTATTTCATGACCAGCAATATATGTATATATTGCGCCAAGAGTCAGTCGAATTTTACTAGAAAAAGATGCGATTCGGTTAACCAAACAAATCCCGGACTTGCCTATTCTTACACGTAACCGAAATCGAATCTTCACTTTCTTTTTTTTTTTAAAAAAAAATCTCTTTCTCTGGTTTTTGTTCACGTATTTCAGAGTTATTGAGAAATTTAGAGCACACTCACAGCATGATTTCTTATTAAGAGCCCACAAGAAAAAACTTACAATGCCAGAGAATCTCTCTTTCTTTGCCTCGGTGGAAGACTCACAGGGAAAAGAAACATAAAATTTACGTACACGGCAATTCCACTCTCGGACCGTTCCCTACTTCGATTCACATAGCCAGAATTGAGTTTCAATTCATTCATAAAAACCCCAAAATTTCATGAAAGTCACGAAAATCCGTTGAGCCTTAATTCATATGCACAGAAACTTCATCTATGAATATCATCGGAAAATCACAAGTTCTCAAACGATGCTATGATACCACATATAAACTTTAAACGGAAATCGTACGCAAATCGAAATCCTAATATTTGCATAAACGTCATACCCAAGATCTTAAAACGAGATGATTTTGACAATATTGTAATCGACGAGAGACATACCTCGATGCATGATAGTTCCTTGCGATGAGATCGATTATAGATGAGAAATCAATCGTAGAAATAGGTTTCTATCTCTTGACCCCTTTTTAGCTTTCTAACGTTCTTGATGAAGAGAAAACTGTCGTCTTTTCTAGGGTTGAGAGAAGACCAAATCTAAAAGAGCCTTTTATAGTCACACAATCCATCACGGTGTACAATGGATAAAATACACCTCTCTATTGATCAATAGGAATTTAGCAAATAATAATTATTAAACCGAAATCACATATGGGCCGTTAATCACGTGGGCCACAATAAATCTAACACTTCTGACACGTCATATAAAACGTCAAACAAATAAGCCTTCAGAGGAAAATACATGACTTTTTCCACTTGAGTTTGAATGCCAAAATTGGATCAATATAAGCTTTTGATCACTTGTTAATTCTACAATAAAACTCTATAAACATTATACAGATTCTTTCTTAACAATGACAGTTTTGTGAGAATCAAAATATTCAGAGGGAGAGTTTTCTCAACAATCTCCCCCTTTTTGATGATGACAAAACTTTCTCAACAACAGTAGAGTCTGAAATAGATTTGATAAAGAAGTATAAGCTCGGAAAGATTTCACAAAGGTAAAATGTTTTAATAACACGTGAATCTTTACTAAAATGAATGTGCATCTAAATAACAAAGGTTTAACATGTGCACATCACCAAGTATTCTCTGATGAGTAAAAGTAGAACTTGAGCATATCTTCTCTTGTCTTGGGAGAATAAACTTGCAATAAATGAATAAACACTTCTCCCCCCCTTTTTTGTCACCAACAAGAGAGATAAACAAATAATGTAGTATGCAAATCATATTTCAATTAAACAGAACTATCAGCCTATAATAATGACATGATAGAAATATTCAAAACAGACCACAAGATGTTCAAACTGAAGCATAAAACAACTCAAACAAAGTATTTTGAAAATAAATGTCAAGCAGACGTAGGTGGAGGTGATTTTGAAGAAGAAGGAGCATCCTCATGCTCTTTATCACCCTCCTTGGCGTCTTTAGCAAGATCCTTCTTACAATCCTCTGCAACTTTGAGAGCATAGTCTCGAAAGGCCTGTAGATGAGGGGAATCCTGAACAGTTTTCTCATCACGGATCAAAGTATAGGTCTGCAGGCTTGCCATCTCTGAACAGAAAAGACTACTGTAGTGATCGAGCACTTTCTCAAATCTGTTCAATCTCTTTTCAACCAGATTTTCCAGTGCATCCATGCTCAGAATTACTTGCTTCTGAAGCTTCTCCATTTCCTTCTGAACAACACTTTGGGAAGCCTTCATGTCCATTAGCTCTGCAATAAAAGCATTCAAATTTTGGGCTAGAGACAACTTTCTTGCTGGAGTTGTGCTCGTTCCTATTTCAACTACTGGCGCCTTGCCTTTGCTAGAGTTATCCAGAACCTTCTGAAGATTTATCTGCCCCTGAATATCAGATTGGTGATCATCTGAAGACTTTCTTCTAGGTTCATTGATAAAAGTATCTATCTCTTTCATTACTCATTCATCAATGACTATCGCAACCCGTTTTTGTGCTTTTTTTATGGTAGACGAACGGGCTAATGGATTGCCGATCGGGCCCCCCATTGACTACGAGAGTGTAGTTGGGTTTTCAATCGGCGTGGGCCCTCCCAAGCTGATGTAGAACAGTTGGCATGTGATTATCTTGAGAAATTGGATCATAAGAAGCCCACGCGACTTTACCGTTTTGATCGGGAAAGTTACTGCACGCATGAAGTTCCAGAATAGGCAACTTATCGAACTTTCGATCTACCAAATTCGATATCGTTTAGATTTGATTCTAATATTCGTTTTAGGATACCTTTAGATTTGATTTGCAATATTTCAATATTCGTTTTCTATTTTAGGAAACTTAGCACTAGAGATATATGCGATATTCGTTTTAAATTCTCTTTTGATTAGATAAGATTTGATTTGTTTTAGCATTATCTTTTGTAGTTCTATTTCCTTTATGAGTCCTATCTATATAAAGGACCTCAACTCTTTGTAATCGACAGACTTCAGACATCTATCAATCGAATACAGTTTATTCAGAGGAATTATTTTCCTGTTTATCGCTACCCTGCGTCATTTGGTATCAGAGCGAGGTTTCTCCTTGTGACGATGACAAAGAACGTGAATCAACAAACATCCGCAGCTGAGGGCGCTGAGCCTGTTTCGCGTGAGGAATTTACCCAGTTCGCTGAAGAAACTCGGCGAGCGCTGCATGACCACCAACGGACGATGCAAGAATTGTTTGTCGCCATCCAATGGTTGTCTGCCAACCCCAACCCTAACCCTGGTGATCTTCCAGCCGAGTGTATTCCTATCGCTCGTGTCCCCGAAGTAGCTATGGAGCGAAGGGCGAATCCCCGACAAAGATGACCAGGCTATGTCGAGGATTTTGAAGCAGAAGATGAGGATGAATTCCAGTATGCCCCTGTTCGTGGAAACCACCGATATAGAGACATCCTGGACGAACCTGTTCGTGGAGGTCATCAACATGGAGGATATCGACGAGAGCCCAAGCAATATCAGTTAAAGGTCGATCTTCCTACTTTCAATGGTAACTTAAATATTGAAGATTTCCTAGATTGGCTTTGGGAGGTTGAGAAGTTCTTCGATGCTATGGAGATTGACGGGGACCGCCAAGTCAAACTTGTGGCGTATAAACTGAAGGGTGGCGCCTCAGCTTGGTGGGAGCAAACACAACTCACCCGACGTCGACAAGGGAAGATCCCTATCCGAACTTGGAATCGTATGAAAGAGTTGCTGAAGGATCGGTTTCTCCCTCCTGATTTTGAACAAGTTTTGTTCCAACAATTTCAGTCTTGCAAACAGGGAAATCATTCAGTTCAAGCCTATACGGAGGAGTTCCTTAGGCTTTCAGCCCACAACAATCTTGCTGAATCTGACGCGCAGCAAACTGCCAGGTATATCAACGGTCTTCGTTTGAATATTCAAGATTGTGTGTCGTTGCATCGTTTATACTCTGTTGAAGATGCACAAGAGATGGCCAGAAAAGTGGAATCTCAGTTGGAGCGGAGCAACTACTCGAGTAGGGGGGAAAATTACACTCCACGAGGACAATTTGTACAAGGAAAAACTCTGGAAGCAGGCGAGTCCTCTGGTCGGCAATTCAATAACACAAACCGAAATTCGGGGAGTAATGTTGATGCGCCCATGCCTACTAAAACCCCTATAACAAAGGCTCGTGATGTTGCTTCGAATCCCTATGCCAAACCCTATTCAAGGAAGTGCTTTAAATGTAATGAACCTGGGCACCGTTCAAGTGATTGTCCGCAACGGAAGATGACAAATCTAGTCGAGCCTGAAAATGAGCCTTATGAAGAAGATTGGGGAGACAAAGAAGAGATAGTCGACGAAGAGGGCGAACATGTTAATTGCGTGGTTAGGCGACTGCTGTTAGCCCCACGGAAGGAAGATTCACAGCGAAATAATCTTTTCCGCACCCGTTGCACTGTCAGTGGAAAGGTCTGCAACGTCATCATTGATAGTGGTAGTTGCGAGAATATAGTATCGCAGGCACTTGTCGATTATCTCCAACTGAAGACTGAAGCTCATCCATCACCTTATACGATTGGTTGGATTCGTAAGGGACCGGAATTAAAGGTAACTCGAATTTGTCGTTTTCCTATTTCAATTGGAAAAACGTACAAAGATACGATAATATGTGATATTGTTGAGATGGATGCATGCCGCGTCTTGCTGGGACGGCCATGGCAGTATGATGTTGACGTTACTCACCGAGCGCGTGAGAATGTTTATTCATTTGTATGGGATAGGACGAAAATCACCATTCGTCCCTTAGATGAAGCTGCACGTGTTCCGCGGGCTACTCAAAAGCAGAACAATGATAAGGCTGGTGTTTTTCTTAACGTTCGCAAGAAGAATGGTATGTATTTAATTGTGGAAAGTGAATCTAAGCAGGAAACTATTGAAATTTCAGAAGCACTTCAACCATTATTGAAGGCTTTTTCTAGTCTTATTCCTGAGGATCTACCGGATGGATTACCACCGATACGGGACATTCGGCATCAGATTGATTTCCTACCGGGTGCTAGTCTTCCAAATCTACCTCATTATCGCATGACCCCGAAGGAGAATCAGATACTACGGGAAAAGGTGGAAGAGCTTCTTCGGAAGGGATTTATACGAGAAAGCATGAGCCCTTGTGCGGTTCCCGCTTTACTTACGCCAAAGAAGGATGGAAGCATGCGGATGTGCGTGGTTAGTCGAGCAATCAACAAAATTACTATGAGGTATCACTTCCCTATTCCTCGTTTAGATGATATGCTTGACAGATTGGCTGGGTCAAAGATCTTTTCGAAGATCGATTTGAGGAGTGGATACCACCAGATTCGCATGAGGCCTGGGGATGAGTGGAAGACGGCGTTTAAGACCAACGAAGGACTTTATGAGTGGTTCATGTCATGTCATTCGGACTTACCAATGCTCCGAGCACTTTTATGCGCTTGATGACGCAAGTCCTTAAACCTTTCTTGGGAAAATTCGTGGTAGTTTATTTCGATGATATACTCGTTTACAGTCCAGATGAACAGCAACATGTCGACCACCTTCGAGATGTTTTACAGGTGTTGGAAGAAAATCAACTCTATATCAACTTGCCTAAATGCAGTTTTATGACAAGTGAATTGCTGTTTTTGGGATATATTGTTAGTGCAGATGGCCTACGAGTTGATGAAGCGAAAGTTGCTGCGATTCGAGAGTGGCCTACACCCAAGACTGTTGGAGAAGTGAGAAGTTTTCATGGATTTGCAACCTTCTATCGCAGGTTCATTCGTAATTTCAGTACTATCCTAGCACCTGTCACAGAATGTTTGAAGAAGGGCCAGTTTAGGTGGAGTAACGAGGCTGAGGCAAGTTTTGCCTTGATCAAAGAGAAATTATCTACTGCTCATGTTCTTACTCTGCCAAATTTTGATAAATTGTTCGAGCTAGATTGCGATGCTTCTGGAGTAGGAATTGGTGCAGTCCTCTCACAAGAAGGTAAACCGGTTGCTTATTTCAGTGAGAAATTCAATTAAGCTAGACGTCGATGGTCTACTTATGAGCAAGAATTTTATGCGGTAGTTCGAGCTGTTAAAAATTGGCAGCCCTATCTCTATAAGCGTGAGTTTATACTCAACATTGATCGCCAAGCGCTCAAATATATTAAGGGCCAGAAACATTTGAATATGATGCATGAGCGCTGGGTTTCTTTCTTGGAACAATTTAATTTTGTGCTTCGACATAAAGCAGGTCATCTGAATAAAGTGGCAGACGCTCTAAGTCGCCGAGCTGCATTACTTGTGACTATGAAGAATGAAGTAGTGGGCTTTGAATCCTTATGCGACCTATATCCTAATGATGAGGATTTTCGAGATACTTGGGTAAAGTGTGAAGCTGATGGTTCTGATGGTGATATGATTATATGCGACAAATTCTTGTTTAATGGCAACAGGTTGTGTATTCCGCGCAGTTCTCTTCGAGAGAAACTAATTCGAGAACTACATGGAAGAAGCCTTGGAGGACATCTGGGGCGTGATAAATCGATTGCCTTGGTAGAGGAGCGCTATTTTTGGCCCCAATTGAAACGGGATGTTGGACTTTTTGCGCAGAAGTGTCCTGTCTGTCAAGTTGCAAAGGGACATTCACAGAATACTGGTCTTTATACGCCATTACCAATTCCAACCGGACCTTGGGTGGATATATCCATGGATTTTGTCTTAGGATTACCGCGGACACAACGAGGTATGGATTTTGTCTTTGTGGTAGTGGATAGATTTACGAAGATGTCACATTTTATACCCTGTAAGAAGACATCTGATGCCTCTCATGTTGCTGGTCTTTTCTTTCGCGAAATAGTTCGCTTACATGGTGTTCCAAAGACGATAACTTCTGATCGAGATATTAAGTTCCTCAGTCACTTTTGGAGGACTCTATGGAAGTTATTTGGTACTAACTTGCAGTATAGCAGTTCTTTCCATCCTCAGACTGATGGGCAGACTGAGGTGGTTAATAGAACAATGGCGGATATCATTCGTTGTCTTTGTAGTGACACACCAAAACAGTGGGATCGATATCGGCTCCAGCAAAATTCGCTTTCAACAACTCGGTTAATCGTTCCACTGGCAAGTCCCCACTTGAAGTCATTTATGGTCGAATGCCTCAACATACACTTGATCTGGTTCCTTTACCTAAGATTCCTGGTTATAGTGTAGTGGCAGAAAACTTGGCGACGAAAATTCTGGAAGTTCAAGCTGATGTTGCACACCAACTTGCTGACTCCAATGCAAAATATAAAGAGCATGCTGACAAGCGACGTCGTTCCAAAACTTTTAAAGTGGACGATGAGGTCATGGTCTTTCTACGCAAGGAGCGTTTTCCTGTTGGTATGTATAATAAGCTGAAGAACAGAAAGATTGGTCCTTGCAGAATCCTCAAGAAAATCAACGACAATGCCTACGTTATTGATCTTCCTGGCGATCTTAATACTTCTCCGACATTCAACGTGGCGGACTTATCTGAGTATCATTCTCCAGATATTCCGCTTTATGCTGATGATAACTCGAGGGCGAGTTCTTCTGAAGAAGGGGAGAATGATGTAGAATAGTTGGCATGTGATTATCTTGAGAAATTGGATCATAAGAAGCCCACGCGACTTTACCGTTTTGATCGGGAAAGTTACTGCACGCATGAAGTTCCCGAATAGGCAACTTATCGAACTTCCGATCTACCAAATTTGATATCGTTTAGATTTGATTCTAATATTCGTTTTAGGATACCTTTAGATTTGATTTGCAATATTTCAATATTCGTTTTCTATTTTAGGAAACTTAGCACTAGAGATATATGCGATATTCGTTTTAAATTCTCTTTTGATTAGATAAGATTTGATTTGTTTTAGCATTATCTTTTGTAATTCTATTTCCTTTAGGAGTCCTATCTATATAAAGGACATCTACTCTTTGTTATCGACAGACTTCAGACATCTATCAATCGAATACAGTTTATTCAGAGGAATTATTTTCCTGTTTATCGCTACCCTGCGTCACAAGCCCATACCAAATCGCGGCAAGAGTAGGATTTTCTTTTGGAGTTTCTCGACGGTAAGAGTCGATCGACTTTTGACCTTGGTATGGTCACGGTGGCTTGTGCAATGTGTGCATACGTTTGGAGTCGCCACCGGTTCTTTTTGGAAGGTGAACCGGAAACCTCACTGATCGATTAGGAGAGATCGATCAGTTCTGTGGAACAAGAGATTTTGGGTTCGGGGACTTGGTTACGTTGGTATCATTACCAACGCCCTTTCGGTACCTAACACGAGTGATTTTCCTAACTAAGATTTCATGCATACGTGAATTCGGGTGAGGTAAGTTTGATTTGGGGTTTCATGCAGATTGGAAGTCTAATCTTGTCAATCACGATCAATAAATCCAGTCAAGTGTAATAATGAACCATTCAATGCACATCAATTCAAATCAAGGGCATTCTACTATAGTCTTAAGGTCTTAGAGAAGGTGAAATTAATGGTCATGGGTAAAATGGGAAGATTTGGGAATGATTCGCCACAAGGGAAAAATCATCATTTTTGGGAGGTTCGGGCGTTGAATCACCTAAAATAGTCCACGGCCAGTTGATCGTGGCCATTTTCTATTTTTTGTGATTTTTCTGGATTTTTCGGGAAACGATTTGCCGAAAGGGCAAAACCGTCATTTTTGGAAAGAACGGGGATTGAGACACCCGAAATAGGTTATGGCCAGTTGATTGTGGCCATTTTCTATTTTCTGAATTTTTTTTGGAATTTTTGGGAGACGATTTGCCAAAAGGGCAAAATCGTCATTTTTGGAAAGATCGGGGATCAAGACACCCGAAATAGGATATTGCCAGTTGATTGTGGCCATTTCCTATTTTTTGGAATTTTGTTTTGGAGATGATTGCCAAAAGGGTAAAATCGTCTTTTTTTGGAAAGATTGGGGATCGAGACACCCGAAATAGGCCTTGGCCAGTTGATTGTGGCCATTTCCTATCTTTTGGAACTTTTAGAATTTTTCTGAGAGTGCCATTTGGCATCACCGTAGCCGCCGGATCTATTTTTATTTTTATTTTTGGAAAATCATTTATTAAATACAAAAAATATTTTTTATTTTTGAAAATCATCGGATTACGACACGTGGCCTGTCCACGGCCGTCCGATCTAGTGCTTTATTATTCTCATGAACCGGCCCCACAAAGCTGAATTGGCTGCCTATGTGGTGCGCCACGTCAGCTTTGACCTGCTGACCGGGGGAGCTCGCCGAAGAAGACGACCAGCGCCTAGCCGGAACAGTCATTATTCCGGCAAGTTGCCGGAATCTTTGTCGGAAAAGGCAAACCAAGCCCAAATCTTCATATTTTTCGACCATTCTTGCGTCATTCGACTCATTAGACACCCCACATTAACATATGTTAGACTCATGGCCAAAAATAGATAGGAAACCGGCAAACCGAACCAACACAGTCCCGTCTCCGGCAAAGATTTTTGTAGATTTTTTTTTTTTTAACGTTCAAACCCAATTTCATTCGTTCAGAGAGCATCCAATAGAGGTTTAGAGACTTACTTGAGCCCCCTTAAGGGTCAACGATCGCGCGAACCCCTCCGTCGAGCTCTCGGTTCGAATCGAGGCCGATGAAGCTCCAAGCTCGATTTTTGTCGCGTTTCAATGCAAAATAAAGGTCAAAACGAGCTTAGAGTTGGTTCTGGATGAGGTTTAGAGTGAGACTCGCACAAAAAATGGTCGGGGAAGACACAACCGAGAGCTAATACGCAGGCACAAACCGAGGGCATTTCATCGAACACTTGGTAGGCATGCGAGAAATGGGGATTTAAGCTAGATTTAAAGGCATTCCATACGAAACATAAGCAAAAGAATGTTCAAACATAAACATAGACAATGTGATGGGTGTCGGTATACATTTAGTTCGGCTCGGTTTGGTCGAAGGTCAAACCGAGCCGAGTTATCAATGAGTACGAAAACATGGGGTGAGTTGGCCGGGGGTTTACCGACATGTTCCATGAGTCGACGGCGGCTGAAGCTCTAAAAGTGATACGTTCAGATGTCAAGAAGCTCGACGATGTTCGCTCGAGAGTTGGGCTTGCTCCGAGTTCCCTCACAGCTCGCACTCTCGGTCCCTCTCTGTACTCTTTTTTTTTGAATGCCAGAGCTCCGTTCGAGACTGTCACTCTCACTAGTGCTCTCCGTATTTGCTCTCTTTCCCCCGTGTCTCTGTGCATCTCCGCTCCTCCGAATGGAAGACTCGTTTTCTTTTCTTCTTCTTTTTTGCTCTACGCTCTCCCTCTCAGATGACCTCCCTCTCCCCTCGTCCTCAACGTCCGTCCTTTTTCGGGATCCTTAGACGCCAGCTCACTCCCTTCGTACATCCTTGGTGCATTAGGCGACAAAACGGGAGGAATGTTCTGGATCTTTGCTGAGGCGACGTCGCACCGAGGTAAGCGAAAGATAGAAAAGAGACATGCGTGAGTGCTGGTGTGTGCGTGAGTTGCAAACCCGGATCTGCTGGGTTGGGTCGAATCCGATCCAGCGGATCCGGTTTCGATAATTTCATCAAATCATGCCCCAATTCGACCCTTTTTCGTGAAATTGAAGTCAAAATTGGGTTTTCCAACATGATTCTCATGGGAAATGAGTGTTTTCATGGATTTTTGGCTTGGAATTTAATTGAAACCCCGAATTGCATTTAAGATCCGAGATTGATTTTTGGCAAACTCGGGGCTCAAATGGTCAAATCAATCCAAATTAAGGCCACCATTAGATTCAGCATGATGAAGACTATAGGGCAAGAGTGTTTAGTTCTGATGGATGTCCCTAGGAAGAATTTAATTTCAAGATTTGCGGAACCGGGAACTAAATTGCAAAGAAATTATACAATTGAGTCCATTTGGTTAAAATTGAATCAATTGAAGGTAAAATGGACCCAATTACACTTCAAGGCTCTAGATTCAAATGTCATAGCTTATTAGAAGTGAAAATTAAAAGTTAAAAGACTCAAAAATGAATTTTTATGCTCGATTCAGGTTTACGTTTGTAAAGGAACATAGTCACCCAATTCGAATTTTTTAGATTTAAAGTGACCATTCTAAAAAGGGAATTAAAATAAAATTATTGACTATTTTTGTGTATTTTCTGACCACGAATGGTATTTTTCTAATTTTTTGGATATTTTATAATTAAATAAATTCAAAAAAATATTAAAAATTACGAAAAATATTTTTTGCTCAAAATTGGCTCCCAAGGCTAGGCCAAGGCGTCCGGAGTTGATTTTGAAATTTTATGATTTTTTTTTTTTGCTTTTTAAATTAATTTTGAAAATAAAATTTAAATAAAAGATGATTAAAAATCAGGTGTCAACAACGACAAGCATAAAAGGTTCCATCTAAGTTTCGTGCTTCCCCTGAGTAATGACTTCATCTCCACTAGATGATGTCCTCTTTTTAGCAGTTTGGTCATCCTAAGCAATAGATTCAGCCTACCTCTAAACAGTAGTCGTGGCTTTTGGTAGATTTTTGTTTTCCCTGTGAATCCCTGCTGAAAATTCAGGTGGTGTTGTTTCAACATCTGCAACCATGCCAGCAATAACAGAATCATCTGTGGTATCGATTTGCATGTCTTTTACAGATTGTACTGGGCTTGGAATCGGCTCATCAATTAAAGTCACATATTCCAACTCTTTCCTCTGAGCGTCCCACAGCTCAACATGTTATTCCTTGTCATGCTCTACTTGTCTGTCTTCTTCTGAATTTAATTCTTCTATACTCTCTTTCTCTTCTTTTGAGTTCATCTCTTCTGTCTTCTCTTCCTCTTCAGCATGAGTCTTATGAAGGTCATCTCCTTTGTGATCGGGATCCTTCTGCTCATTCCACATCTCAATGTATTCTTGTTGTGCAGCTTTCCTCTCTCTTCCTTCTTTCTCAGCAGAGGTCTCTTCCTCATCAGCATCCTTCATCTATTCACCAGTCTTATGGAGATCATCTCTTTTGTCCTTAGGATCCTCCTGCTCATGCGAACTTTCAACATTTCCAGCAGTATTTGCTGCTTCTTCGTCATTCACAGTTGAGTATGATGTTGTTCCTTTAAAATTTGAATCAATATCTTCTTCAATAATATCCTCTTTTTCTGAAGACTCAACAACCTTTCCCTTTCTGGTGACAATTTTCCTTCTTTTTGCTGATCTCTCTGCTATTTTGTCTTCAAATTCAACAAGAATAATTTCTTTATTCTTATTTCTTCAACCACTTGCACTAAGTCTGAAACCCATCTTCTGAATCATTGATTCCCCAGCAACCATAACCTGGGCCTCATTCTGGAGAAGTTCAGCAAAGATCTAGACCTTAAGAAGGCTCATGATTCGAAAGATTAACCCAACATGGGGCAGTTGTCCCTTTGATTTCTGAATGGTTCTATACATGTAGAGAAGTATTGTGTGTGCAAGAGAGAACTTGTATCCTGTCAACAAACCCCACATCAGTTTGGTCTCTTACTTTAAAATGTCAATTTTAGAAGCAGCTTTAGGCCTGAGGCACCCAATGACAATTTTATGCATTACAATGTGCTTTAGTGGGAAGTCATTATAAGCAATATGTTCCTTTGCTTCTCTTGAATAGTTCTCCCTTCCAGTGAGATAACCATAAGCAGCCTTAAGTTCTATTTTTCAAAGGTATAAAGTCCATCTCCTCAACATCCATCGGTTTGGCAAGATCTTTAACAAGCACATGATATTGAACATGTTTGACAATAAAGAAGAAAGAATTGAAATTGCTGAAGCACATGTGTTAATAAAAATAGGCAACTAAGTCTAGAAAAATCTGCCTTCTTGCATACGCAAAGTTCTCGAGCTTTGCCTGTCTAAGATGCTTCCTTATAGGAATATCAACACTGTCAAAATATTTCAAGTCAAATACCCTATGGGTATGACTCCCATCTCCTTTAAGGTCTCAAATCAATCACGATGTTTCTGACTGACAAACAAAGGGTTTTGATAGTTTTTATCCCTTATCATTCCCCTGATCTTCTTGAAGTCCTTCAAAAGTACATCGTCGTCGCCATCAGGTCTACCTCTAAACTTGCTCTCGCTCTCTTCTGTCGATCTGATGACAATGCCTTTCAATAGAGAATTTTAGGCTTCCAAACATTGGTTGTTGTGACCTTTTCTTTCCCTTTACGGGAAGTAGACACAAGCACAAAATCAAGCATTTCAACAGCAAGTGGTGTGACAGGTTGCAATGGATTTTCTAGAGTAGCAGGAAAATCTTCCTTGACTTGTGTATATCCATCAACGTCATAATATTAGCCTCATTTCCTTCAATCATCTTAAGGCTATCATAAAGAGGTTTAATAGCCAGAGCCAGGGCAACCTTTTCTTCAAATTGAGTTTTAGACAAACCTAAATTCCTTTGAGCGACGTCCAACTCATCTTCGTGTTCAGAACCCGAAATCTCTACAGGCGTGGTGTCGCGAGATCTAGCTCTTCTCGACAAGCGAGACAACTTCCTTCACTTTCTCTCAGATTCTTCAGTAGGTTTCCTTGCAAAGGAGGATATTTTTGGACCCATTGGATGAGAAAGATTGAAACTTTAAGAAATTGAAAGAGACGAAGGGAGTTTTTTGAAGACGAAAGTGATTCTGAGAGGCGAAGAAGATTAGGGCTTGTAAGATTGAGTGAATGGAAGTTTTAGAAATATATAGTTTTTTTTTTTAATGTAACGGTTCGTGTTTCCTTTTGAAATTTTAAAAAAAACTATAAAACGGTTATTTTTGGCAATAAAATCAAATGAAGAGAATATATTGTACATATAAATCAGATCAATCAACAATATATGAAAATATTTAAGAGAACTTGCCTTAATTTCTCTTGAACAAAAAAAAAAATGAAATTACCGACCTTTCAATCTGCGAACTTGCCTTCTAAATTGTGCTTCTGAATGACGTTCTACTAGTTTTGTTTCTGAACACATATTCCTGCAGATTGTATCTGAACTTCTGTTTGTAAACTTTGACAGGAATTTGTTCTTAACAACATACTCAAGAAAGAGGATTAGTAACAGCTAACTCATGTCTAATGAACTTGAAAGTTTCTTTGTCCAGGGATGTAGTAAATATTGTGGAAATCTTCTTTCTATTTTGATTCTGACAAAACTATCTACTCTAGTAAGAATCTGTGTGATATTTATAATGTTTTATTGTAGGAAGAATGTGTAAACAAAAGCTTGTATTGTTCCACTTCTGGCATTAAGACTCTAGAAGGAGTAGTCGTGTAATTGCTTCTGAAGATGTTCAAAAGGAGTGCTTCTGAAGACGGTCGGATCAGATGGAGTGCTTCTGAAGATGGTCAGATGGAGTGCTTCTGAAGACATTTAGATGGAGTTGCTTCTGAGGGTCAGATGCAACATGATTTCTCATTTGAATGTTTATTCGTCTAAAGAACTATATGCAGTGTTAGATGGACTTTATTGAAGCTCAGTATTACCATTCTAAGATATTTGCTCAGATTCAGAAAGTCCTCTTCTAAAGTCTGCTTCTAAGATTGGTCAAATTCTGCACCTATCTAGAAAATAGATTCTGAAGACCCACGAATGGCAGGTTTTCGATCAAGGCAAGTTTCATTATGGAAGTATGTGATATTTGATTGACAAGATATTTCTTCAATCAATGAGGAGAAAATCTACGATTGGATATTACCTTCCAAGAATATATTTGGTGACTTATTTGAATCTACTCTACTTTTGGAAACTGAAGATTTGGTTGTATGGGCGGCTGAATTAGAAGGGGTTCAAATTCTACTTCAACAATTATCATATCTTATCAGATACAGTCTCGTTCAATCACGATTGATGACGTGCAATCAAAAATTGAAGAGCGATCCTTTGATTGATTATCCAATGGCTAGTTTGGAGGTAAAGGAGTATAAAAGAAGAATCATGGTGATCTACGACGAGGTGTTGCGAACCAAGAATTCAAAGTGCAAGAGTTGTTCAGATTCACTAAATTATTCTGAGAGTTCTAAATTCCTTTCATTGTGAGGATTTGTAAGAGAGACTAAGTGTTCGTTATCACTTGTAATCTTCATTAAATCATTCTAGTGAAATCCAGCCAATCGGCTGTCATCGTGGGAGAGTAGACATAGACTTAACAAGCCGAACCACTATAAACTCAGCATGCACCTTCTTTACTCTAAACTCTATTTTCGTGTTTGAATTGTTTGCACGTTATTATATTGTTATTGCTCCTTATCGTGAATTGAAATTGTTTTATTTTCGTAATAAATTTCAATTAGTTTCACAAGCACATATTCATCCCCCTCTAGGTGTTATTGCTAGCTACAACAATTGATATCAGATCAGGTTACTCTTGTTTAAGAAGTGTTTTTAACTTCTGAGTTAACGATTTATTATATCTAGCAATTACTCTTCAAGAACAAATGACTCGCATTTTGCCAACAAACCACCATATTTTGATGGAAATGATTACAATATATGGAGCAACAAAATGAAATGATTTTTCAAGGCTTATGATGATATGATGTGGGACGTTGTCACAAATGGCGTTGTACCTGCTGCTGCTGCAACTGCATCCCCTGAAAATGGAACAATTCCAACTACAACGATGACTAGTACTGAAAGAGCCAAAAAACTAGGCTTGGATTCTAAGGCTATCAATGCTTTATTTTGTGCCTTATCAACTGCTCTATACAATCGTGTCTCAGAAGAAGAATCTGCAAAAGCAATATGGGATAGACTTCACATTACCTTTCAAGGAACCAACAGAGTAAAAGAAACAAAATCAGCATTCTACTGAGTGATTATGAAGCATTTCAGATGAAACCAGATGAATCCATTGCTGATATGATAGACAGGTTTCAAAGTCTAGCAAGTGGTCTTGCAAGACAAGAAGCACCTATTGCAGAACCAATGCAAGTCAGAAAGATACTTAGAGGTCTCATAGATGATTGGTACTACATCAAACCCTCTATACAAGAGTGTCAAACAATCAGACCACTCTCAGTGGATGAGCTTGTTGAGACATTGCAATCTTATGAGACAAAACGTGCCAACAAAAATGGAGATAAAAAAGGTAAGAAATCAATTGCTTTAAAAACTTAAATTGTTCAAAGTTTGTCTGATATAGATGATGAAGAGCTAGCACTTATGGTGAAGAAATTTAGAAAAATGGCTCGAAAGGTCAGAAACTTCAAGGGAAAGAAATCATTGAAGAAAAATGATCAGAAATTATCAAGTAATGATTCTCAAGAAAGCAAAGATGTGATATGCTTTCATTGCAAGAAAGCAGGACACATCAAGCTAAATTGTCCTATTCTGAAAATGGACAAAATCAAGTATGAGAAGTACAAGAAGGCCTTAAAGGCAGAAACGTTAAGTGATTCTGATGATAGTGAAGATGACTATGCAAACATTTGTTTAATGGCCAACTCGGATTTAGAATCAGATTCTAGCTCAGATTCAGAAATAGAAGTCCCAAAGAGAAAGAAGAATAAATGGTTTCTGGACAGTGGGTGTTCGAGCCACATGACTGGTAATCTAGAAATGTTTATATCTCTATCAGAATATAATGGTAGAAGTGTGTCTTTTGGAGGAAGAAACAAAGAAAAAGTCATTGGAAAAGGAACTGTCAAAATTGGTGAATGATGTCTCATTAATCAAAGGATTAAATTATAATCTAATATCTATAAGTCAACTTTGTGATTCTGGTTATGAAATCTGTTTCCAAGATTTGAAATGCACAAGTGTGAGCAAAGACAAGAAGCAAAGTTTTACTGGTCGAAGGCATAAAAATATTTATCTTCTGGATGTTGATTCTGAAGATGCAAAATATCTCATTTCTATTAAGGATGAATCTGATCTATGACACAGAAAATTAGGGCATATCAGTGTGAAGCATATTTCAAAGTTCTCTAAAAAAGGGCTTGTTCGAGGGTAACCTCAAATAAAGTTTGAAAAAGGATGACTTTGTCATGCATGCACACTAGGTAAGCAGGTAAGAAGCTCTTTTAAATCTATAAATCAAGTTTATTCTAAACAAACCTTGCAGCTGCTTCATATGGATATTTTTGGTCCAAACAGAACCTTAAGTCTCGGAGGTAAGAGTTATTGTCTTGTTATTGTTGATGATTTCTCAAGATTTACATGGGTATTATTTCTTGCACACAAAAATGATACTTTTACATCGTTTTCAAAATTTGAAAAAAGAATTCAGAACGAGAAAGGTTATACCATTTCCTACATAAAAACATATCATGAGGGAGAATTTAAAAATCAAAGTTTTTCTGATTTTTGTGATGAATTTGGAATTCAACATAATTTTTCTGCTCCTTATACTCCTCAACAGAATGGGGTAGTAGAGAGGAAGAATCGGTCTTTGTAAGAAATGGCTAGAACACTTTTGATTGAAAATAAAATTGCTTCTTACTTTTGGGCAGAAGCAGTTTCCACAACTTGCTACATTTTAAATCATATTTCTCTCAAATCTATTATTGAGAAAACTCCCTATGAACTCTTCAAAGAAAGAAAACCTGATGCTGCATACTTTCGTGTATTTGGTTGTAAATGCTTTATTTTGAAAAATGCTAATGATCGTATTGGGAAGTTTGATGAGAGTTAGATGAAGGTATTTTCCTAGGATATTCAACAACAAGCAAAGCCTATAGAGTCTACAACAAGAATTCTCGTGTTGTTGAAGAATCAATTAACATCAAGTTTGATGAAAGTCTTCAGAATGATGAATCTGAATCTAGTCATGCTTCAATACTTCCACAAATCTCAGATTCAAAAATAGAATCTGAAGAAAAGCAAGATTCAGAAGCAAATACTGGTTCTGAAACTACTTAGAAGGAAGTTCATCTGAATAAAGAGAGCTCAGAAACAGTGTAGGCTGAATCTGTAGAATCTTTAAAAGAGTGTTTCAACAAAAATTGGAAACACAAATCCAGAAATCCAGTCATCCAATGGAACTCATCATGGGAAATCTAGGTGATGGTATCAAGACAAGATCTAAGTTTAAACAAGCAATGATTAACATAGCTCTTGTACCTGAATTGAAACCAAAAGGAATTGAAGAAGCTCTAGTGGATGAGAATTGGATCAATGCAATGCAAGAAGAGTTACATCAGTTCAAAGTCAATAATGTCTGAGAATTAGTTTCCAGACCAAAAAATTATCCAATAATTGGAACAAAGTGGGTGTTCAGAAATAAGTTGGATGATAAAGGGAAAGTTGTCAGAAATAAAGCAAGACTAGTAACAAAAGATTATTCCCAAGAAGAAGGAATAGGCTACAATGAGACTTATGCACATGTTGCCAGGTTAGAAGCCATCAGGCTACTTCTTGCTTATGCTTGCTACAATGACTTTAAACTTTTCTAGATGGATGTGCAGAGTGTAATTTTAAATGGCTACATCAAAGAAGAAGTTTATGTTGAGTAACCCCCTGATTTTGAAGAACCTAGAGAAAAGGACTTAGTTTATGCTCAAAGAAAAGCTCTCTATGGATTGAAACAAGCATCTTGTGCCTGGTATGAAAGGTTAAGTAGTTTCTTATCTCAACAAAAGTTCGTTAAAGGTAATGTAGACACTACTCTTTTCATTCAGAAGCAAGGTAAAGACATTCTAATAGTTCAACTTTATGTTGATGATATAATTTTTAGTTCTTCTAATGAATTTATCTGCAAGAATTTTTCTAAAATGATGTAGGATAAGTTTGAAATGAGTATGATGGGAGAGTTACGATTCTTTCTTGGACTTCATATTCATCAGTCACAGAATGGAACTTTTATTTATCAAGAGAAATATGCACTGGAAATTGTGAAGAAGTTTGGTCTGGAAAACTGCAAAAAGACAGAAACTCCTATGTCTCATTCCTCCAAACTTGATAAAGATGAAGATGGAAAAAAAAGTTGATCCTAAACTATATCGCAGTATGATTGGATCACTACTTTAACTCACAGCTTCAAGACCGGACCTTCTATTCAGTGTCTGTTTGTGTGCCAGATTTCAATCAAACCCAAAAGAATCACATCTCTCAGCAATCAAAAGGATAATCAAATACATTGGGACTTATCCTAGTTATGGTCTATGGTATTCTAAAAGTTCTGATTTCATTCTGAGAGGATATTCAGATGCAGATCTTGCAGGTTGCAAAATTAACAGAAAGAGTACTTCTGGAACTTGTCAACTCGTGGGAAATATGTTTATATCATGGTATTCCAAGAAGCAAACCACAGTTGCCCTCAGCACGGCTGAAGCAGAATATGTATCTCTTGGAAGTTGTTGCGCTCAAATTCTCTAGTTGAAGCAACAACTAAAAGATTATGGTGTTGAAGATACAAATGTGGAGATCAAATGCGATAATACAAGCGCCATAAATCTCACAAAGAATCATATTCTTCATTCAAGAGCAAAACACATTGAGATCAAATATCACTCCATACGTGATCGTGTTCAGAATGGTGATGTTCATGTTCATTATATTGATACAAAAAATATGCTTACATATATCTTTACTAAATCCTTGGACAAAGAAACCTTTATTTTATTAGAAATGAATTAGCTATCACTAATCTTTTGTCTTAAGTATCCTTTAGATCAGGCTCAGAAGGAACGTTAGAAGGAACATCAAAAGAAACGTCAGAAGGAACCGTCAGAAGAAACCGTCAAAAGGAACCATCAGAAGCACCCTCGGATGGAACGTCAGAAGGAACCACTCAGAAGCAGACATTTAGAAAGGTCATCTAAAAGGGAAGTTCACAAATCAAAGGTCAGTTTTTTTTTCTTTTAAAACTTTTAAGATAAGTTTCGCTAATTTCTCTAAATATTTGATTATCTTTGATTGATTAGATAAGTTCAGAATTTTTTTTTTTCAGAATATTCGAAATTGATTTTGTTTCTAAAAATAACCGCTTTATAGTTCCCTTTTAAAACTACAAACCGTCATCTCTGTTCTAACCTTCTAACAAATCAGTCACATTCTACACAAACCCTAAGTGTCGCTCAAAATCTCTTTCATTCTCGAATTCTTCCTTGCCTAATCTCACTTTCTTCCAAAGTTTCAAACTTTTTCATCTCATTGGCTCCAAAATCAGCCTCTGCCTCAAAGAAGCCTACTTGTGCGTCAAGGAGACTATTCTCACAAGATACAACCCCTGTCGAAGTCTCAAACTCTGATATCAACGATCAAAGGGAACTCTTCGGAGAAAAAAAGGTTTGTGTGTATCCGAATTTGAAGAAAAAGAAACTTTTGCTCATGGTCTTAAGCCTTTATTTGATAGCATTAAAGCAGTTGAAGGATTTGAAGAAAATCTCAAACGGTTACTGGATATTCATAAGTTTGAAAGTGAAAATGAACTGCTAGAATTTGTAAATCTACCTTGACGGGTTGTAGAACACATTGCTGTACAAATGTCTGAATCAGTTTCTCGTAAAGGAAAAGAGAAAGTCGTGGACACCAGTTCGGAATCGACCCACAGGAAGACTCCTTCTAAAGGCGTAATGATAAGGAGTAGAGATAGTGCCAGTAATGTTAAAGGAAAGGTTGATGATGATAATGTCCTGTTTAATGACTTTAAGAAAGTCAGGGGTTTCAACGTGGACATAAACTTTACTGATCCTCTGTTCCAAAACGAAGAAGACAGAGAAAGATTTGAGGTTTTGAAGCAAAGAGGTGTCATACCTCACAGAGTGTTTGATTTGAAGTACTTTGATAGAGTTGAGATTCCTATTCGCAAGCATCTTCAACAGATCAATCTGGAAAATTTTGTAACCCAGAGAAGACAAGTTTTTCCTAATCTAGCTGCTTATTTTTATTCCAACCTTCACTTCAAAAACTTCAACTCCCTCTTTTTCACTTTTAGAAGAAAGACTTATCATATGCATGTTCATGAACTTACCTTCTTGATGGGTGTTGATAAGGTGGACTTCACACTCATGGATGTCTCCTCTGTGGAAGCATTCTATTTTCTTACTAGGAAGAAAAGCTTTTCGAGAGAATCAAAAGCTCATATAGCTTACAATGACTTTCCACTGAAACATACTTTGATGCATAAAGTTGTTATTGAAAGTCTTAGATCAAAAGCAGCATCCAAGACTGACATTTCAAAGTATGAAGCCAAATTACTGTGGGGGATATTGAAAGGAACGAAAATATCTTTTGCACATACTGTCTTGCTTCACATGTACAAGACAGTACAAAAGCCCAAGGGACAGCTTCCTTATGCAGGATTAATCTATAGAATCATGAACTTTCTTCAATTCAAAATTCTTGTTGTTCTTCTATAGAATGAAAGTCAGTTGATGATTGTTGGAGAAGAAATGATAAGGAAGATGGGTTTCAAGATAACAGCAAGTGGGCGGAGGAACAAGAACTCTGACATAGTTCTTGTAGAATTTGAAGACACCACAGAACAGAGGCCTCCCAAGAAAAGAAAGGTCATGGCCAGCAAAGGACGTTTAGTTGATTCTTCAGATAATGGGGAATTTCCAGAAGATGAAACTGATACTGAGGTATTAGTATCAGATTCAGAAGCTACAGTTTCGCCTACTTCTGAAGGTGGAGAAGATGCCGATGAAACAGCTGGAGAAGCTGTTAGTTAGTTTGAACAGGAGGACTCTATTGACAAAGCAGAAGGTCTCAATGAGACACATGAAACAGATAATGATGAGTATGAAGTTGAGATTACACAGGAAGAATACCTCCAAATGTGGACTGCAGAATCCACAGAAAGAGAAGAGATGGAAAAAAAATATGAAGAGGCACTCGTCAGTTTTTATGAAGATTATGAGCTGTGGAATGCTCAGTCTATCACAGATGAACAGATGGCAGAGGCAGATAACATTGGACTAACTGTACAAGTACCAGAATTTCCTGAAGACAATTCCAACTTACCTGACACATTGATTCAATCTCTAGTTCAGGTTGAGAATGCTGCACATGGAGTCTTAGAGTCAGAAGAAACAACTGCTCAAGAGGAGCAAGTTCTAAAAGATCAGAATGTTCAATCAGAACAAATGGATATTTGTGTAGAAGAAGAAGCTGCTACAAGAGCCAAGTCTAAGGGAAAGGAAGCTACTATTCAGGGGGAGCAACCTTTGGCAGATTCTGATGTTATCATGGAAGCAATTGCAGTTTCTGAATCTGTCTTGAAGCACTCAGAAGACCAGCCTCAAACTAAGGGGGAGACACGGCTTTGAAAAGTGCTAGAAATTGCCAAACAAGGAAAATCATCCACTGCCAAAAAGATGAATCCAATTGAGATTGTCAATACTTTTATTGCGGAGCTCCTTGAAACAAAAGCTTCTCAGTTTGAAGATCAAAAGCAGGTGGAACAACTTCAACAACTCATCGTTCAGAGTATGGCCACAATGGAGAAAATGATTGAGTAGAAGATGACTAACTTTGAAAAGAAGATAGATGATAAGATGCAAGGATTAACACAGAAAGTAGATACACTCGAGAACTCTCTTGATCTTTATGGCAAGATGTTCTTTGCTGAGATACCTAATATGCCGACATACACCCTGATCCGCAATGAAAAGGTGGTCCAAGAATTCCCCAATTCTCAAGCCGTCCGAGATCATGCACTACAAGTGGGCGCTGACTACCTCAAGGATTCCATAAAGGAGGCTAATAAAGAGCTTGAAGATATTCCCTCTTCTTCCAAATCGCCTCCACCTTCTTCTGTTTAAAGTTTTTCAGCTCCATTATTGTTATTTTCTCTTTGCACAATTCTGTCAGACGGAGAGACACATTCATTACTATGCATTGAACCTTTTATGCCATACATTATTGTTATTTTCTCTTTGCACAATTCTGTCAGACGGAGAGACACATTCATTACTATGCATTGAACCTTTTATGCCATACATTATTCTCTTGTTTATTATTGATGACAAAAAGGGTGAGATGAGCCTCTACTTTCTATTGTTTGCAGGATGCAATCTGTCATATTTTTGCAAGATGCAAAATTGTTTGCAGGATGTAAACTGTCTGAAACTAATTTAAATCAAATTCTCTCTGGTGATGTTCCTACACTCTCTATCTATTAAGGATTCACCATTCATTCTTTATACACTTGTTGATATTACGGAAGTTTTGTCATCATCAAAAAGGGGGAGATTGTTGTTGAAATCTTCTTTCTATTTTGATTCTGACAAAACTATCTACTCTAGTAAGAATCTGTGTGATATTTGTAATGTTTTATTGTAGGAAGAATGTGTAAACAAAAGCTTGTATTGTTCCACTTCTGGCATTAAGACTCTAGAAGGAGTAATCGTGTAGTTGATTCTGAAGATGTTCAGAGGGAGTGCTTCTGAAGACGGTTAGATGGAGTGCTTTTGAAGACGGTCAGATGGAGTGCTTCTGAATACATTCAGATGGAGTTGCTTCTAAGGGTCAGATGCAACATGATTTCTCATTTGAATGTTTATTCATCTAAAGAACTATATGCAATGTCAGATGGACTTTATTGAAGCTCAGTATTACCATTCTAAAATATTTTCTCAGATTCAGAAAGTCCTCTTCTGAAGACTGCTTCTAAGACTGGTCAAATTCTGCACCTATCTAGAAAACAGATTCTAAAGACTCACGAATGGCAGGTTTCCGATCAAGGCAAGTTTCATTATGGAAGTATGTGATATTTGATTGACAAGATATTTCTTCAATCAATTAGGAGGAAATCTACGATTGGACATTACCTTCCAAGAATATATTTGGTGACTTATTTGAATCTACTCCACTTTTGGAAACTTAAGATTTGGTTGTATGGGCGGCTGAATCAGAAGGGTTCAAATTCTACTTCAACGGTTATCATATCTTCTCAGATACAGTCTCGTTCAATCACGATTGATGACGTCCAATCAAAGATTGAAGAGCGATCCTTTGATTGATTATCCAACAACTAGTTTGGAGGTAAAGGAGTATAAAAGAAGAACCATGGTGATCTGCGAAGAGGTGTTGTGAACCAGAAATTCAAAATGCAAGAGTTGTTCAAATTCACTAAATTATTCTGAGAGTTCTAAATTCCTTTTACTGTGAGGATTTGCAAGAGAGACTAAGTGTCCGTTATCACTTGTAATCTTCATCAAATCATTCTAATGAAATCCATCCAATCGGCTGTCATCGTGGGAGAGTGGACCTAGGCTTAACAAGACGAACTACTATAAACTCAGCGTGCACCTTCTTTACTCTAAACTCGGGAGAAGTGTCAAAAAAGTCCTAAACCTATTGCACTAGTGCCAATTTAGTCCTAAACCTTTTTTTGGTGCCAATTCAGTCCTAAACCTTTTGCATTGGTGTCAATTTAGTCATAAACCTTTTTTAGGTGCCAATTAAGTCCTAAACCTTTTGCATTGGTGCCAATTTAGTCCTAAACCTTTTTTTGGTGCCAATTCAGTCCTAAACCTTTTGTATTAGTGCCAATTTAGTCCTAAATATTTTGTATTTATGCAAATTGAGTTAATTCGATCAATTTTGGCCGAAAATCATTGGCACAAATATCAATTGTCCTACGTAGCACGGTTTGCACTAATGTGGATATTTTTTTAATATTATTCTATAATTTTAAATAATTTTTAAGCATTTTCTTTTGTTTTTTAAAAATTATTTTTAAAAATTATTTAAAATATCAAAAAATATTAAAAAAATATCCACGTTAGTGCAAACCGTACCACGTAGGACAATTGATATTTGTGCTAATGATTTTCGGCCAAAATTGATCGAATTGACTCAATTTGCATAAATACAAAATATTTAGGACTAAATTGGCACTAATACAAAAGGTTTAGGACTGAATTGGCACCAAAAAAAGGTTTAGGACTAAATTGACACCAATGCAAAAGGTTTAGGACTGAATTGGCACCTAAAAAAGGTTTAGGACTAAATTGGCACCAATGCAAAAGGTTTAGGACTGAATTGGCACCAAAAAAAGGTTTAGGACTAAATTGGCACTAGTGCAATAGGTTTAGGACTTTTTTGACACTTTTCCCCTCTAAACTCTATTTCTGTGTTTGGATTGTTTGCACGTTATTATATTGTTCTTGCTCCTCATCGTCAATTGAAATTGTTTTATTTCAGCAATAAATTTCAATTAGTTTCACAAGCACCTATTCACCCCTCCTCTAGGTGTTATTGCTAGCTATAATAGTAAATATATCTGCAAGTTGATTCTTCGTATCAACGTACTGAATGAGACATCTCCATTATGAATATGATCGCGAATAAGTGCTATTTAATCTCAATATGTTTCACCCTTTAATGCAGAATGAGATTCTTGGTGAGATTGATGGCGCTTGTATTATCACATCTGATTTTCACATTTGTATCTTTAACTCCACGATTTTTTAGTTACTGTTTTAATCAAAGAATTTGTAAGCAACAGCTTCCTAATTTTTTTTTTCTGCTCTGCTGTACTGAGAGCAACTGTACTTTGCTTTTTGGAATATCAAGAAATAAGCATATTTCCCATAAGTTGGCAGGTTCCAGAAGTACTCTTCCTGTCAATTTTACATTCAGCGGGACTTGCATCTGAATATCCTTTTAGAACAAAATCAGAATCTTTAGAATACCATAGCCCATATTTAGGATAAGTCCTAACATATTTAATAATCCTTTTGATAGCTGATAGATGTGACTCTCTTGGGCTGGATTGAAATCTTGCACATAAGCAGACACTGTATAATATATCTGGTCTTGAAGCTGTGAGATAGAGAAGTGAGCCAATCATACTTCGATAGAGTTTAGGATCAACTTCTTTTCTTGCTCATCTTTATCGAGTTTAGAGGAATGGGACATTGGAGTTTATGTCTTCTTGCAATTTTCTAAACCAAACTTCTTGACAATCTCTAGTGCATATTTCTCATAATGAATAAAAGCTTCATCTTTTATCTGATGAATTTGAAGACCAAGGAAGAATCTCAGTTCTCCCATCATGCTTATCTCGAATTCATCCTGCATCACCTTAGAGAAACTCTTGCAAAGATGTTCATTAGAAGAGCCAAGAATTATATCATCTACGTAAATCTGAACAAGTAAAATATCCTTACCCTTCTTCTGAATGAAGAGAGTAGTGTCAACATTACCTTTGATGAACTTTTCGTTCAGATAAAAAGCTACTTAACCTCTCATACCAAGCACGAGGTGTTTGCTTTAGGTCTTGGGAGAGGCCCGTGTCCGACTAGATGGGACAACCCATTAGTCCCTCGAGAGCAACCTCGAGAGGGTTGCGACAATTGTGAGTAGATTATAGGGTGGAAGGAGACATGGACTTTACAATAAAAGTTCAATAGGTTTGACGTTTTGGGCTTGTTCAGCCATCCGATGATTTAGGGTTTCTTCCCAAGATTTGTTGTTCAAAGTCTATTGACTTGGTATAATGATGGAAAAGTTACAATACTCAATCACAAACCTTTCAATTAAATCAATTTAGTCCTAAACCTTTTGCATTTTTATCAATTGAGTCTATTCGCCCAATTTTGATCGAAAATTGCTAACAAAGATGCTGGTCCCGCCACGATGAACAGCCGATACTGATGTGGATATTTTAAAATAATATTTTATGAGATGAATGTATTGAAAGTCCCAAAACTTATCACAAAAGTGTAGTTAAATTCTAAAAACTAACAAAAAGTGCAATAGAGTCATAAAATTTGTCAAATTGTTGTAATCGAGTCTTTCCGATAACACCTTCAATTAGGCTAATTGAAAATGCTGACATGGCATTTTTTTAATTAATCTCTCTCCCTTTATTATTTTCTTTTCAAAACTTATTACAGTTAGATTAAAAAGCTAAGAATGGACTAAAATTCAATTTTATAAAGCTAAAACTGAAGAGGAAAAAAAAGGCAGGGCAAGGCCTCGCCGGTGAGGTGCGTTGCCGTCGCCTATCTTCGAAGGAGCCAACGGAGGTCATCAACCTTGGGCAAGTGTGGCTAGCCCTCGTCAGCCCTCCCTAGGGTGGAAAACCCTCACAAGTCTTGGCAAGGCTCGCCTTGCTTTGGGCTTCCTCCCCTAGATTTAGGTAGAAGAAACCCATAGTTGGGCGATGCCGGCCCTCAACTAGGGCGGGTGAGGCCTCGGTAGCCCCACGAGGCTGATGACCCTCGCTAGGCCCGAGTGAGAGCCAACGAGGTCATGCCTAGGGGTGGCAAGAATCGGCCACCCTCAATCAAGGCCGGCAACTATGTAGCACCGATACTCTCCGAGGGTCTTCGTGTCGTGTCCAACACTCTCTGACTTGTGAATGATACATGGTCAGCACTCTAGACACGTCAACGACACGTAAGTCTAGCATCCGACAGTCAATTCAACACGCACATGGTCAATTTTAAGCATTTTCAATAAATTATGGATCTAAATATAAATTAATAAAAAAAATACATATTTAAGTCATATACTCAACCATCCCAAAAATAATATACCTAGCCAATCCAAAAAAAAAAAAAATCTAATCGTGAATCCCTAATAGAAGAAAAAGAAACTCAATGCTGATACACACACATACACACATGATAATTTATTATGTATATATAAAAATATACATTTAAAATCAAACGTTTCGAAATTTCCTATTATTTTAGAAATCACAAGTCGGCGTGTTGTAGGCCGACAGCCTCCGACGACCCTTCCGGTGATAAGCAGTGGCGGCCACACCTCATTGGCGAGGCCTTGCCCTTTTTTTTTTTTTTTAATTCTTAGCTTTATAAAATTGAGTTTTAGCCCACTATTTTTGTTTTGCAATCTAATTTTAATAAGATTTTGGAAGGGAAATAATAATAATAAATGCCACATAAGAGAGAAATTAATTTTAAAATACTACATTAGCATATTCCGTTAAATAAATTGACAATATTAATGGAAAGAATTAATTACACTATATTTTTTTTTATTCAATTGCACTTTCATGACAAGTTTTAGAACTTTTAGTACACTTATCTCATATTTTGATAATCATATGATCTTTTTTTTTTATATATATAATTTTATGTCGACGTTGTGCTTGCGCATCGATTGATCTTTTGAGGGTGAGCTTGTTATGTTAAGATGGAGCTCGTTTGCTTCTTTTTCAAAATGTCGTTTGTGTCTGGGGTAACTATTATTTGTGGCAATGCAAGTTGATCGATAATCCCACTACGATTTGTACCCTCGGATTCTATTTGCAATTGGGTCAAAAACATCATTTGATTCCTGAGAAGACTCCACCTGGTAACTGTGTAGCTGATTAATTTCTCGGTTTTAACACGACCATATGAGATGACGACGAGATGGGACGATGGTAATGAAGGTCGCGCCACCTCCGTGGAAGCCGGTATTGGTCTTTTTTATCATGGGAGATCAACCTCGGAGACGGGCAAGTTTCGAGGTCACGCGGTGAAGTTCCGATTCAATTGTGCAATCGTAGAAAATTTTATGGTCGCATGGGCGTCGAGGAGGGATTCCCCATTTAGGACTACTGGGACTCGATCAAGAAAGAATGAATGCTTGTCTCTGGAAGGTCTATGGGATGTGTTCAGACAGGTGAAGCTCTTTTGAGCATCTTCTTGATGAGCAATATCCTAGTGCTTCTCCTACTTAACCTGGTTCGAGCTCAATGTTTATGCCCAACTGCCAACAGGAGTTCGTCATAGCAGCATCAACCTCTATGGACTAATAGTGCAAAATTTTGCTGAGACTTCTTCGCTTTCTCTGACGTCTGAGCTCTCGATATGCAGGGAACTGGGAGCTCACATTCATTCGCCAAGATCTGGCCTTGCATCAACTACTAACAGTCTCGGAATGAACCCTTTGCTAGAGAACCATGAAGCGACAGATCAACGTAGACGAAGCGAAGCATTGGGTCTCCCTACTCTAGGATTTAGATCGAGTAATGCTAACCAACACTAAGCCTGGAAGCTACAGAAGTTCTTGCAGCAGCATCAATCTGTAACCCTTGCCGAAGAGTTCTGGTGTGACGGTCATCTCTTTCAGCATGGAAAGCCAGCGTGAAACATGACTCTAAACAAGGCATGAATCGAACTTGGGCCTATGGATCATTAGAAGCAAGAGAGTCGCACTTCAGACATCTATAATACAGACTTAACTATTTTGGACCATCTTGTGCCTACATAGCTGAATTCACCGCGACGATCCATCCTTCCATCACGTCAAAATCCAATTTCATAGCTTGACCTCAATAGCAAGCACAGATTTGAACCTATGAAAAAAACAAGTTCTTCAATGCAGAGACACCTTTGTGGATCTGAGCATTTTCAACTAAAAGACAAGAACTCTGCTCGTTTCATGTAAAATCTCGCGACCAAAAGTAACTCAATTGGAGAAACAGCAGTCTGACTAACGTGTGGCGTGTGGACAAATTGCTAGAGCTGCAGATAAACTGAATGTTTTCTTAGTCCCCATGCACAAGCTTCACCATCAAACCTGGATTTACCCTGGTTACATAGATCGCTTGGGCGCGTGCATTTGGGAGGCATACACCTCACTCCATCATAGCCACAACATCAGACAATGAAACTAGAACAGTACAAGGAGAAAAATATGATTCTACTTACGATTCAATAAGAGGTATCTCCAAAGACCCATACAATATCCCAAAAGCAGAGGACTCCCTAATGGTATTATAGAGCAACTGAAGGAAAAGAACAGAAGGAAATGGAGGGGGATGAAGCGAAATAGAAGGGAGAGAGTATCCAGCTATGCAAATTCCATGGACCCGAGATATAACCCTATCCTGCTGTTCATCTGGTCAATTCAAGACAGCGCAAGGATTCATAAAACGCACTACAAAAAACTTGAAACACCCTTCAGTTCATCAATCCTCTACTCAAAGGCGTCATCATCATCATCAGGAAGTGGCTGAATAGCTGCTTGAGCAAGTTCTGCCTCATGCCTGTTGGAGACAATCAAGAACCACTATTGGTCAATGGACAATTGAGAAGAGGTTTATGAACTATCAAACTAGCCACAGAATAGTAATATCTATGTAACCCAACGAAAGACAAGCAGATAGATTGCTCGGAGAGGCAAATCTACACATCGTATCATTCTTAGGCATGATTATGATTTATCCATGCAATTAAGGGCATCTAAAAGGGAAAGGTGGAAGAGGAAGGCCAGGATGTATGACCATATTACTTTAGTAGAAATTTACGTAAAATAAAGCAGATAATAGAGGCCAAGATTCTTACAGTTGCTGTGCGGCCATGTCAATGTGCACTTCTGGAGGAGCAAGGGCAGGAGACTCAACAAAGTGAAGGTTCGCATCCCTGCATTTACCAACACAAATGATTAGCTACAAGACCATAACAACTTCGGCAAACAGGATTTGCACGTTTTGCTCAAGTACCCAGCAAGTTTTCTAGCGAGGTAGAGGAAGGGCTTCTCAAAGTTGTAGTTGCTCTTCGCAGAAATTTCATAGTACTGCAAATTCTTCTTCCGATGAAACGTAACCTGCTTTGCTTTAACTTGCCTATTCTTCACATCTACCTTGTTCCCACAGAGAACAATAGGTATATTCTCACAAACCCTGTAAAATTATGGGTAATTAGCAAGATGTAGCACCATCAAAAACTGTAGTACGAAAACAAATAATAAGGTCACCGAAGTTTCTACTCTACCTGCAGAGATCGCGATGCCATGTAGGAACATTCTTGTATGTCATTCGAGCAGTGACATCAAACATGATAATTGCACACTGGCCGTGAATGCTGCAGAACAACAAATAGAAGTATGAAATTTCAGCACACACAGACACAGGGGGGAGAGGGATTCCCCCTCCCACGAGCAAGGTTAAAAAGTGAATAACAGAAATCACCACACAGAAGACCACTCTACCACTGCAGCATTAATACAACAAGCGATCCTAAAACATTTAAGGCCCTACTTTTCCTCCAAAATGAGATTTAAAGAGATACAACTGATAATGATATCATGCATCAGGATGACCATGGAAGAGATATGCACCCCCTTACCAACTGTAGAAGTAGTTTTTGCAAAACTACTTACTTATTTATCCACAACTTTACAAATAACAACTGACTGCACGATCATTTAGTAGTTATCATTAGTAAAACTCAGATAGTTAAATAAACAACCAACCAAAATACAGCCACCCCGTGATTGAAGCATTCTTCCCGCACAAGCTCAACACTACATTTTTTCTCCTTAGTATCACTCAATTCACAAGAACAAAAACCGGAAGCTCTCTTTACTCACTAATATCCATCTCTTAGACCACCAAACTTCTCCTGCCCTGCAGTATCCCAGCAGTAAAACCGTATTTTCCCGCAGTTTGTGAAGAAATCCAAAGGATGGACTTCGACACCAATAGTTGCTGTTATGCACAAGCACAATACCAGAAGATTAGTACAGACAAAACAAAATGATAAATCTAATGACCACAAAAAAAAGACATAATCAGGCATTTCCACATCACTTACGCTCATATTTCTTTTCAAACTCTCCAGTAAGATGTCTCTTCACAAAAGTCGTTTTACCTGCACAAATGAAAAGACTATGGTCAGCCTGCCATGCATTGCTTAACACCAGAAAGAAAAGATACACCTCATAGCTTCTATCTCGTGACAAGTGAAGAAGATCACAAAACCACTTCTAGTGCGACACCCTTCGATTTCAGACAAATCCCCAGAAATTGTGTAAAAACATACTGTTCGCCACTTCAAATGATGAATCCTCTATTTTCAAGGATATAAGTTATAACCATGAGCAGGTGACACGAAAAAGAAAAATAACTAGAGCAAACCCTAAATTATCTCAACAGCATAAGCACCCCGTCACGCGTACCGAGCAACGAATGACCCTTCGAACCAATCTAGTCAAAACAAGTAAAACAGAGCACACCGGCGACAATTACCTGTGCCTCCATCGCCGACAAGGACGAGCTTGAAGCTCGGGTAATCGACAGTCTGCTGATTCGGCAAAGCCTGAAAGAGACGCGCAAAGGAAACACAAAAATAACCAAAACAGATGAGATCAAAATTCAAACTTGCGATCGCGTAACCCGATCGCTTAGCTCCATAAAGACAAAAAAAGAAGAAGAAAAAATCGCGACCAGGACCCAAAAGCTCGAGAAGAATAACAAAGAGAATCGAGATGCAAGAACACCCAGCAAAAGAAAAACGAGCTATCAATGACAACGAACGCGCAGAAGATGGGACGACGAAAAGGGAAGAAAATCAAACAAATGAACTCACCATTGATGATGGCGAAGAGGGTCAGGGTTTCGGTGGGTGGCAGAGAGAGAGAGAGAGAGTCGACTGCGTTTCGGAGCAGCGAAGCGTAGTGGGGAGAGAAGAGAAGAGAAGAGACAGCTCCGTTGGTTTGATGGGGTGGGGGGCTTTTAAGAGGAGGGAAAGCGATGTGGAGTGGAGGAATGAAGAAGGGAAAGAGTGGGATTTTTCCCGTCGTTTCAGTCGAACGTGGCTTTAAGCTGACGCTGCCGTCTCATCCGTCAGATTCGATTACATCCTTCAAGGCAGTGTTCTAGAATCTGTTGACCGTCCGATCTGTACAGACACCTCCCGCTTGCCCCTCCCCCTGTTTTTGAAATTTCGTGATTTGCACAAAAGTTCTAGTCTCCCCAAAATTCTAGAACTTTTCCCAATTTTCCAGTTCCACCCTCTCGAGTGAGGGAACGGAAAAATTTGAATGAAAAAAACGAGAAAAATGATTTGATTGTTTTTTCTTCTTTAATTTCCTCATCAAAAAAAGCTATGTCGCGAAATATCTCGATCAATTCCGACACCCTAAATCGAGTGATTCCCTGTCGAAGATAGAATGACCATGTTGAAATGGAGAAAATTTCACATATAATTAATCCATCGTGGTCGGAGGCAGTTTGCCCTCTACAAAAAGCCGAAATGCCCATGCTGAAGCGAAGTAAATTCACAGATAACCAATCGATCGTGAACGGCGACTGTTTGACCTTTGTAAAATGATGAAATTAAGCATATGTTTGTTTCGTAAAAAAAAAATTGAGCCTTCAAATTATCGACGGTACCGTTTACGTAGATAAAGAAATATTGAAAGTATTCATACATAAATTATTGTCGACAATGAAAATATTTTTTCGTTTGTAAATTATTTCGAGCATTACAAGCAATCATTTTTAAGAAAAATATTTTTAAATCGTCCATTTTTGGATAAACAAACGGAGCATTAAAAAAAAAGTTTTTTAAGGCATGAAGCATGTGCATTTGTTCTAATTGTTGTAAGACCTCCGATGATTATCCATGCTTCGTCTGTCCGACTTCTTTGAAGCTTTTCCTCGTGCCATGCCCACTCTGCCGGTGAGAAAAGGCCTACGCAATGAATCACGCAATCAAGAATACAATAGCATGCGTGCGTAGCTATTTGTCACGTTTTGTCGGAGAAAATTGTACCACGAGTTCTAAAGTCCGTGTATATTGAATTTTAAAAATTTTCAGCTCATTCAATTAAGATCAAAATCATGACGTAAGAGCATATAAAACGCAGTCGAATCCTAAATATTTCAATTGGTCAATAACTCCTAGCCCTTTTAATACAAGCACGATAAACTTCTAAACTGCGATAAAAAAAAGCAGCAAATTCACGAACCATAAATTCTCTATAAAATACGTTGCAAATAATTTGGCGCTAAAGGAGATTTTTCAAAATGCATATAGTATTTGGGAAAGTGTATTTTAAAAACATATTGGAAAGCAACTTTAATGTCATTTAGTAAAAATTACACTTTATAAGGAACTTTTACTAATTTTCTTAAAAACTTTTAAACTATATGCGTCATCCAACTGCCGGCAATCAGATCTCGGCTCCGGCCAGATCTAGGCGCCAGCGGGCCTTGCCTAGGTTGAATGGGTTCGCACAGTCTAGGCGAAAGGGTTAGGCGAGGCTGGCAGCAGCTTACAGGCGGCTCACGGAGCCTTCATCGGCAATTGAGTCATTTGTCGACAAAATTAGAGCTCGAGGATATTTTCAGAATTCTGAAAGTTGAGCAAGGGTAGAGTTAACAGAAAAAAAAAATTGTAGTTGCATTCTGAAAATGCAATTTTCTAATGTACTTTCGGAACTATTTTGTGCTGAAGGCCTCTTGCATTTTTTTCAAAGTTGAGCAAAAAAATAAACCAAACGCTATTTATATTTGTCAAGGGACTTTAGAGCCCAAATCTCCTTTCAAACGAGTCCTAGTTTTGCCGAAGTTGAAGGTTAATTCAATACATCAGCTGAAAACAATTAAGAATTTTGAGCAAAATATAAAAACTGAAAATAAATCTCAGCACCATACATATAGAATTCCAAAATCAAAGGGCGGAGGCTGAAACGACCTGCCGTCTCGAGTGCCCATTGCCGTCTCCAAGCCAGAAAACCGCTTCTCCGGCGCCAGCAGCAATAGAAAAACCAAAGATCATTATAGATCTAAGTTGTAAACCCACAAGACTATTCTTCGATTTACAGAACCTCTACTCCTTTCTTCAGAAATCTCGCTCAAACACCCCCCGCGCACTCATCAATCTCTGCAAGCATCGAATGGCCTCGCCGTCCGATACCTCCAACCGGTAACTTCTCAATTCTCGACATTTTCAATTTGCGTCTCTTTGAAGCTCCAAGTCTGCATGTTTCTTGAATAATCTGAATTGATCGATTGCATTCACTCGAGGTTGTTTGTGATTTGAAGGGAGGCTGTTGTAAGGAAGCAAAACAAAGGAGCCCCATATAAGTTCTTGGTCCCTCTTATATACGCCCCTGTTCTTCCTCTCAGTACGTACAATCGTTAGAGTTTGATTTATCGACTAAATCTCGTGGTTTTGTAATCGTTTCTTTCATATCCTATCTGGGTTTTGTTTATTGAATTGGTGTTGCTTCGTTTGGAATCTGATTTCCCAGTTCGGCTCACGTTGAGGAAGAACCCCGTGGTGAGGGATCGTTTGTTTACCATCGTCTTAGCTGGGGCTTTCGCTCATGGGTTTTACTTGGTGTATCCTTTTCCTTGCATTCATGTTTTCTTTGTTTCAATCTCGTGCTTTCAGCTGTTATCTGTTCGTGATATTGATTCATTGTGTTGGTAAAGCATTTGTCTTTGAAGCATCTCGAGATTGTCTGTCAATCTTCTTTTATAGTTGAATGGATTAGTATTTTCCATGGTATCCATTTATCACTGTCTATTGTCAGTTGATCCGGGTACTCAGCCTCTGTGGCGTCTATAACCCGATCAAATGATGCCCTTCCAAGATTACATATGATATTAACAGTCTGTAATTGTAGAGGATATAGAAGGTGGTGTCGTCTTCGTTTGTAAAAAGAATGTTTATTCCTACATAATAGGAGTCTCATCATAGGAGGTTGCTAGATGCATGTCTTGTATTGATTCTGGTTGGTCTTAGTGAACTGAGGATTTGTCTTGATAAGGTACAAAAACTTCAATGTTAATGGCCTTGTCCGGTTGTCCCACTGTTGATCCCTCGACAAACTTTGGTATACATGTCCTGATAGCACTTAGAAAACCGCTTCAAAGGACTGGTGGTGATTGAGTTCTTTAGAGCACCTTTAGATACTTAGGTTGCTACCCTTGAATCCTTGTAATTGTGAAATCTTGACTTGCAAACTATGAGATAATGATTTCTCCAGTGATAAGTTCTTTCTTTCTTTGAAAAAGTATTTTTCTTCAAACTTATGTCAAGGTCTTGCCAGGATGTTAGCTTGTAGGTCTCTATTCTTCTGCTACGGATGATTTAAAGATATGAACCAGGGGTATGTTTGTTTGAGAGAAAGAATTTTCCGCAAATTAATTTTCTAAACTTTCATGCGTTTGGTTTTGCTAAAAATGATCAGGCAATGAGAACCATTTACAGTCAAAGAAAATATGCCTGCTTAAAGTGAGGAAAATGAATTCACTAACTTGAATAAAGGAAAACATGAAAACCATTTACAGTCAAAGAAAATATGGCTGCTTAAAGCGAGGAAAATGAATTCCCTAACTTGAATAAAGGGAAAACATTTTCCTGAAAAATGACCCCCCGAAAAGTATTTCCCTTTATCGTTAAGTTTTCTCCGAAAAAACAAACTGTAAGATACAATATCTTTCAATATGTATCAAGGAGTTTTGGGCTAAAATCTGTAGGTATGGGGAACCTTCTCTTCAATTGTTCAAGTGGATTGACATTTCCATCCCCATCTTCTCATACTTTTAATCAGTTTGTCTACCTTGCGTTACATGTAAATGTAGCTTTCCTTGTGTTTGTAACTTTTTTTTTTTTTGGCACCTCTTGTGTTTGTAACTTAGCAATGCGAAATTCACCTACAATTTTGAAGAAGTTGTCCTTTGCGTTCCACTATGGCTTGTAATATTACTATAGTTCGTGGAACTAGGGTGCTTTTTTAACCTTCTGAGACTAATCGAAGATTCTATAATTGTATGTTGTCTTTCAATTTTTTAAATGGTTCTTTCAATAGCATAGTTGCTTTTCCTTGATAAACATGTGCAGCACGGACATATATGACAGTGAAAGCAAGTGATGCGAGGAGCTTGAAGACGGAGTAAAATTGAATCCTCACGTCTTTAATGGTGGTCGATCGATTCTTGCTCACCCTGGTGCATGTTGACGCTGAAAATTTTGCAGGACCATATTTCAAGTAATAGTTGTACTCCTATTTTTTTGGCTGTGGTAGGGGGTGCTGGGGATTGGGGTCCAATCCTGTAAGTGGCTCTTGCTTACACATCCAACCATGATATAGAGATTTACTAGTATATTGAATAAATGACCAGCTCTTGCTGATTCAGGGTTAGTTGTGAGTTCTGTCATGCTCGGTTAGTTCTCTAGCCTCTCATCACTGGCTTGACTGGTTCAGAAAAACTTTGTGCAGAGTGCCACAGTGGAGTGGATACTTGATAGGAGATCTGTCGCTGCAGGATCTGAGGTTTGATTTCCTGGTTTAGGCAAGTACTTTAGTTTTGTGAATGAGATCTTCTGTTCTGGCTCGGTCGTTACGCAATTGTGTGCAGATACGTGCATTGCCCGTGTGTCTACTTGCCTGCGCGGTGTTTTTGGGTCATGGAATTCGAAAGGCAACCTTGTGAATTCTCACGTTCCGCCGGAAAAATCATTGAGCAGGAGGCACTGTCCGCTTGCATGTATTCGTTTTCATGGGCATCCTGGGACGGTACACGCAAGAACCTGCAAATGGATTCGCCGTCAAGTTAACTTTTTCTTTCTCACTCTGCACCTTTTCGAAGAAAAGAACCTAATCGCACAAGCGTTGATGCCGATTGCTGAGGTCTCTGCAAGTGTTAAAACGGTGTGTGCGATGATCTGGGCTTTCTCAGACATGGACTATCATTCGCAACGACGAATGCAACTTGTGATGAGAGCAAAGAGATTGAAGACATGGGAGCCGTGCGCGAGAACCGAGCAGTCGAACGCACCCGCAGCTCCCAACAATTTCTGTGCACAGAGACATTTGGAATTCGCGCTCCGGACAAACGGAACTCGCCATGAAAACTCTGTTCAAGCCCACGAATCTGACAAAGATGGTTTCATTCATTGCGTAAATCTCGCACTTCTAAATGACACCGAATAGAGCTCCCGACACAAACTCAATCCCACTCTTCCGATATGCAATCCGCCATGAGCATTGCACTTGGAACGTATAAATTATAATCACTCTACAAGATCTAATTCAAAGTTTGCGGTGCATCACCATTCGAGCACTTGTTAAACGATGGAATTAGACAATATTATCTTACCAGGGAAAAAAAAAAAAACAAGAAAAAGACAATAGCATGGTGCTCGGCATATTGACATTTTTTTTGTGTGACGTGTGTAATTATTATTTTGACAAATGAACGGTGTGTTTGAATAGACATTTACTTCTTTCTTTTCCTTGTATTATGCTTAATTAAGATCCGGCAGATTTAGATTTTTTTCTCGAAATACTTGAAAATTCCAGGGTAGACGGAAGTTATCACTTAGCAGGAGGGGAGGTCTCGTATAGTTTGTCTCGACAAGTGCCCCCCCGACAACTGCATGTCAACACCGTACTTAACTATATAGATAGTGACACCAAAACAATTAATCAACTGATTATGATCGGATTCAGCTATGCACAACCTATCTTTCTTATCATCTCTTTAAATAACATATAGTCTCGTTATCCATCTGCCCGTCCCTGTTAACAAATCAGAAATATAACGTTGCATATCCAAATTAATGAATAATTAAAAAAAAAATAGAGAGAATGCCAAAAGTGGTTAAATATTTAAACTTCACTAAACGTTAATTATATGCATTTCCCCGATTTTTAATTGACTAATCGGTGATTACAAAGGTTGATCCACCCATTTCACATGACTTTCACCATGCCCATACCTCGGAATTTATGACTCAGAACAACACCGGACCACCCAACCTTAAACCAATTCGAGAATAAAAGAAATAAAGAAATTGAAAGTGCGTCCTAAGATTTTATACAACGACAATCAATCACACGGATATCAACACCGTCCGGTCCGGTCCGGTCTGGTCCGGCCGGTTCACGGATCGGTCGGGCTCTCGAAGTCCGAAGCCAGCCGGGACGCGATGGCGGAGTGATACATCGTGTCGTGGAGGGACGCCGCGTCGGAGGTCATAAGCCTGAGGAGCCGCGCCTTCTCCTCCGTGAACCGGATCGGGTCGGGTCGGCATCTCGCGGGCTTGGCGCCGGCCGCGGACAGGCTCGAGCACTCCAAGTCGCCCTTCCTGGGGTAGGCGACCTTGTTGTCGACCGGGTCTACGTAGCCCGGCTCGGAGGAGAAGCCGAAGATCGGGGCCCACCAGTTGTTGGAGGAGGACGAGGACGAGGACGAGGGACTTCGCCGGCCGGCGGGGCCCGGCTCGCGCTCGGCGGAGGGGGCGGTGGCCTTGACGGCGAGGGGTCTGTAGGGAAGGAGACCGAGGGCCATCTCGGTGGCACGAAAATCGTTCGAGAGAGAGAGTGAGGACGTGGAAGAAGGAGATGGGAGAGACGAAGGCGGTGTGTTTTAACGGTGAAACTTGACTGGTTTCTCCCTTGTTTTCTTTTTCCTCTCTCCGGCCGGGGCCCGGGGGGTTTTATAGAGGGGAAGGAGAGGGGAAGGGATAAGACTGGACACGTGGAGGTGACGGCGAGCCCCGCGTTACGAGGGGATTTGAATATTCGCTTTTTGTGCTCTTCGTACCGGCTAGTCCCGGTCACCGCGTCGACTGCGTTTGACTGATCCCCACTCCTCCCTAGACGAAAAGGAAATGTATGCTACGACGGGAAAATATCAAATCAGCTACGTTACCGTAACGGGATTTTCTCGTGCGGTTTGTTGAATTTCAAAGATAAAACGTTTTTTCGTCCTGAACCGGACGTCGATCTCGAATTCATCCGCATACCGTGTCTTCGAACGGCTGATTTGCACTCCGACACGTTGGTTAATATTTGTATTTGTTATTTTCTTCTTGCGATGACAATTTGACAAGTGATTATTTCCGGTGACAATGTGACCAACAAACTCTTGAGCACCCCGCGGAGGACGTTCAAGTGTGAATGGCCGGGGTTAATCAATTCTTAAAGGGGAGGGATACGGAGTAATTTCTTCCCAGTTTCGTTTAATTTCTCCAGCTAACTCAGGGTTTTGATCTTATGGAGGACGAGTATTATGACAGATTCCCCACGACTTGTGTCGATGAATTTCGATGTAAACGGAGCACGTAAGACGCGCACGTGAGGGTTTTCCACGAAGAAGGGAGGCGATGGGTTTTGTTTCGATTTTTCGGTCGGCGATGTCACGTGCCAAGACTCCTATTTTGTACTCTAATCAGCTTTCGGACACGTCCAACTCGGGAATAGTTTCCACGAGCTTTCCCTTGTAGGATATCCCTTCTGGTCCCGGGGCCATTTGCAAAAAAAAATTCAATTTCTTGCCTTCTCGGCTATATTTCCGCGACCAAAAAATAAAAATCGTGAGTTTGCAAACGTTTTAGTCGGGCATAAAATTTCGGAGGGGGAATAAAAAAAAAAAAAAAACATGTGCAGATATGTCCGAGTGGGCCCCACGAGATCCCCTAGGAAAGAAATCGATGTCGTGTCATAAGTACATTGCGTGCCCGTTCAGTTTAAATACGGAAATATTTCTCGTTTGCTTAAAGCGCAAAGAAGAAAAAGGGCAAACTTAAAGGGTCAGAATATAAGACCATAATTTATGAATCATACTAGACAAATTGAAATTTCAGGAGACGAACAAGCTAAGAAGGATCCCAACAAACAATTACCAATAATTTATGAATCATATTGAATAAATTAAGGAACAATATTGCATATCGGATCAAAGTTCAAGGACGAAATTACGTATCGAATCAAAGTTGAGGTAGAGAGACAGAGAGGAGGGAAAATCATGTTTTCAGGAAAAGATTTGTGTTTGTTGTTTCTTTTGGGCCATTGATTAAATGGGTTTCTCAATTTTCAGTCCATCTTGTAGTCGTGTAAAACTCCCAGTGGATTGGGCCACACATGGAATCCTAGCACACCATATAAAAGCTTACATTTTTTTTTTTTTGGCCTTTTGACTTGACAATGATCGTACCAACGTTTGACTAAATAGCATGAAATGCCGGCCGCTGCTGATGGAGCCAAAAAGTTCGGACACACATCGATGGGCCAATTAGAGCGGGATCCATGGAGGGAGCGATAGCAGGTGTTTTGCGCAGACTCCTCTGGTTCCCCATTAGGCGAAGGGATCGTCTGTCCTTCTTTTATGGGGGCAGCCCTGCCCTTTGAATTCAGATCATTCGTGTTATGAATGGATGGCCCAAATTATTACTAAAAAAATAAAAATAAAAAAATTACCCCTTAAAAATAGGAGATCTAGGCCATACATTTAAAAACGGATGGCCCGGATCTCAAGGGCAGACGATCCGAATCCCCCCATTAGATGGCTTCCTGGAAAAAAAAAAAAAGGTCAAAACGTCGTCCCCGATCCAAGCCGAAGCGTTGGCTATGCTTGTACTCTTTTAATACGAGACTCCGTTGATTTCACGGAAAATATGGCCTCTCTGGAAAATATTTTTCAGGAAATCATTTTCTAGAAAAGTGACGACATTTTTTTGGTGTTTGGCTGAAACTTAAAAACGAACTTGGAAAATATTTTCCGCATTTTGATATATAAAAATCAATTTTCACCGTAAACGTCTCTTAATAATTTATTATTATTATTATTATTTATGGAAAGTTTCTTGAGTGTGAAATCTGAAACAGCCAGTCGCGTCACCCTTTTCTCTTCAAGGTTTTTTTTTTTTTTTTTTGACTGATGGTATGATTAATCGCTTTAAACTTTTTAAACTGTCGAGCCGAGATATGATTTTCTACCTTAACTAGTTAAGTAGAAAAAGTAGAAAATTGGCGATCGCGATTCGGGATTCGAAGTTTCTGACGGCTCGCAGCGAAAAGAAGCCATCGCAGTTAAAACCAGTGACAGATTTCACGCCAACTTCACATGCCTCTTGAGCATGTCCTCTCTTTGATCACATTATTCGCTAAATCGAAACTTAACACTGTTGTGAATGTGGGTTCGGCCCTCTTTGACTCACTGGGCTGGACTCTAAAGCCTCATTTAAGAGGGCCAAAAGGGAAATATACTTGGATAAGACCGATATCGCCGGGACTGACTTAGACTCGAGCTAAAAAAAAAAAAGAAAAAAAATTTAAAAGAGAGAGAGAGAGAGAAATAAAAATAAAAATTTCCAATTTTAAAAACTAAATAAAAATTAAAGAAAGAAAAAAATAATTATAAAGAAAAGAAGTGTGAAAGAGAGAAGGAATGATTTTCCTCCTCTTAAAAAGTAAAAAAAAATATTTTCTCCAGTTTTTAAGGAGTTTTTTCCATAGGGAAAAAACGTTTTTCGGGACTAGCTTATTTTCCGCCTCTCAAACGCCGAAAAATCCGGAAAACGCTTTTCGAGAAGTTATTTTTCGCGAAACAAATGGAACCTAAGTAAAGCTTAATTCCGACAAAAAAAAAAAAAAAAAGAAGCATGAAATGCCCGCCGATGTTGTAGATGATAGAGTGACCACCTTCATTTAATGTCTCTCTAGGGTGTTATCCAAAATGGATGCGACCTAATCTTTCTAGGATGCATGGATTTTCCACGCTTCCGTATTGCGAATATTCACATGATCTCGCATGTCAATGGACCCTATTCTTAGCTGCATGGACAAGTAGCGGGAAGATTAAGCACAGCTATGTGTTAAGAAAAAGAAGGGCATTATATTTGATTACGTTCACATATCAATTTGGCAATTCTTGGACCATGGGGATTATGTCGCGCTCGATTGCTTCGAAGACGATAACAACGGCAACAATAATGACAGTGACATTAACGCGATATAACTCGTAAATTCCTATCCACAAATAACCGAGGATCGAATTCTTGGACCATGCTCAGTACTTGTCAGACGCTTGCGTGCTACCCTAATTATATCTAAAGATAGAGATTGGTTGCTCCAATCCCTAAATTCCTAAAAAATCTTAGACATCAGGTTTAGTCGCAATTCTATCTCGTACTATTTTGTCTAAAAATAAAAACTTAAACTTTATGTGCAGTCCCTTGCTCCGAATTTTTTTTTTTTGGGGGTCTAAAAAAGGTTACGAAATTTCAAATCAATTAATCAAATCCATCACTACGGTTCACTCCCCACTTGACATGGCATTTCCATGTTGATAAGAAATCCTCATCAGCAAGGTCACATGGAAAATTATATTCAAAGTGAAACCGTGATATGAAAATTAGAGACATTAAACGGCTAATTTTTTTGACGGGGGGTTAATTGGAGGCAGATTTGGGATTAGAATAAAAACTCTTGATTTTTTCTCTTAAAAAAAAGTGAAGTGCAATTTGATGGTTTTGTTTAACGTCGAATTTGATCCCTAATTTTTGATAAAATGTAATGGCCTAAATTTAGGTGTTGACAAGTCTTGAGACTTTGTGTGAAATTCCAATCTAGTCTTTCTAGTCAATTTTTGCTAGAAATCACTGATGTGGCGACGTGCCGCTTAAGACGGTCGGTAAACTGAATTTGCACGACAATGGTTTTCGATGAACATTGACCGGAATGACTGAATTATAATTTCGCAAAGGATTAGAGCTACATCGGTATAATTGAAAAGATTAGGACTGAATTGACGTTCGTATAATAGCTTAAGACCTATTGGGTAATTTTCCTATTTGAATTCAAGCAACACTTGCTCTTTTCTTCATTGATTTTTTTTTTCCATTTTCTACATAGAGTTATTTGTGCGTGTTTTTTTTTTTTTTGCTAGTAAGAACCATGATAACATTTATTCTGATATGTGTACTCATTATTGAAAAATCTTTTAATTACTTGCAATTTATAAGAAATATGTCGACATATAGTTGGAAAATCCAGACATTCCTTGTTTTTTAATACTTATTGTTCGAGATTGCTTACCATACCCCAAAGTGAGACAAGAATTACTACATAAACTCATAAAATATTTGAACAAAAAAAAAACTCATAAAATACGGTTCATAGTTGTTAAGGCGACAAGGCGAGCAGAGGCCTCTAAAATCTTTGGGCGATTAGGCGCTCGCCTAGTCGTCCGCAAGGCGATAATGCGACAATGTAGCTAATTTTTTAAATATATATGTATAATTGTATATTTTATGTTTGTACTTCAAAGATTACATTCATGATTCAACAGAGCAAATATATACATGAAAGTTTATTAAAAATAAATAACTTTTAATATAGTAAATATATGCATGAAAGATTATTAAAAATAAATAACTTTTAATATTTGTACTTCTCAAGGCGCCCAAGGTGTCGCCTAGGCGTCCAAGGCGCCCGCCTTGAGGAGAACCAGCAAGGCGACAAGATGCCTTGGTCACCCGAGGTCGCCTTGTGGCGACGCCTTGATAACTATGATACGGTTTAATATTTTAATTATTCTCTCAAAGTGGAAAAAAATGATTTTGCTTCAAATAAATGGAGTTTCAATGCTGCCTCAAGATTTTCTTAAACTTGGGGCATATCCCGAGGCGGCCGCTTTGTCCCTTTCCTCAAGGATTTTGTCGGTGAATTTCGACGGTAAATGGGGCGCACGAGACGCGCACGTGAAGATTTTCTACGAAGACGAGCGCGATGGGTTTCGTATCAAATTTTGGTCGGGCGACGTCACGTGCCAAGACTCCTTTTTCGTGCTCTAATCAACTTCCGACACGTCCAACTCAGGAATATCGAACGAGCCTTCCTTCTATGGAATATCCCTTTCGGTAACGGCCCATTTGCAAATTTTTCTTGCCTTCTCGGCAATATTTCCACGACAAAAACGTGAGTTTGCAAACGTTTTTTTTTTGGTCGGAAAAATTAGAAAAAAGAAAAGAAAGAAACATGTTCTAATAGAGATAAGACGATGGGAGTGTCAATGGTTCAGTTCAGTTCGATTTTTTGAAAAATCGAATCGAACTGAACTATTAGGGAATATGCTTGAACTGAACTAAAACTCGTCTTGAACCGAACTGAACTGAACTATTAGGGAATATGCTTGAACTGAACTAAAACTCGTCTTGAACCGAACCGAACTGAACTGAAGTTCAGTTCGGTTCGGTTCGGTTCGGTTCATGGTTTTTTATGCAGTTCAGATCCTTTCCTTTCCCAAATACCTCTACCCAGCTGTATCCCAAGCCACCTGCTATTTCTCTCTCTCCCCCATCGGAAACCCACCTCCTCCCCCTCCTCCTTCTTCTTCTTCTTCTTCAGAGAACCCCTAATTCGTAAGAACCAGACCAAAAATTTTTCGACTCGACCGAATCAAATCTGCCACTATGTTCGTTGCCAATCCCAATCGAATCTTAATCCCCACTCTCATTCTTCTTCTTCTTCCCGTTTATGCTTCATCCTCATCTTCAGCTCATACATGCCAAGAACCCCCAAAAATTTTCCGACGACTTCTTGAACTGTGCGACCAGGCGCTTCAAGCTGTGCTCCTTGTAGAGGAAATCGCGAGCTGATTTGAGGGTGGTGACCGAGTCGCTGGCTTGCAGGGAGGTGGAAAATGCCCACTTGAGGAGGTGAAACGAGGAGGGTGTAGTCATTTCTGTGTCTTTGGGCTTGTGAATCTGCAGTTAGAATGAACGTCCTTTGAATTGCAGAATCGCAAGGGTTTTCTGGTGGGGTTTAATCTTGAGGGCTTGGGCTTGAAGAAACAACAAAGGATTGGTTCGTTACTTAGGCCATGTATTCATCTTAGCCAGATTTGCTGATCACGCTTTCGTTTCGATGGAATGGAAGAGAGATCGGAAATGATGGGGACTTAAAATGGAACGAGCGGCGAAATTGGGGTTGAGGACTTTCTTGGCGAGGTAGTGAGTGACGATCTCCTCGCCCATTGGCTGGAATCTAAAGCCCGGAAGCAAGTCCACGATGTCATCTTCCATGGCAACTGTGAGCTTAAGTTTTTATTTTTATGGTTCGGTTCAGTTAACTGAACTAAATCGAAAAGAACTGAACCAAAAAATAAATTGTGGTTCTTTCTAGTATACGAACTACGAACCGAACCGAACTGAAATTTTATTCATTTTCGGTTCGGTTCGGTTTGGTTCAGTTATTAGTTCGGTTCAGACACCCCTAGTCCGCATTGCTACCAAGGGGGGGGGGGGGGGTTTGCTTCTTGTGATAATCGGCTCTTCCATGTGACGTTTGAGATCATAATTTTCTCCATCTCCGGTGGAGGAAACTTCCTCTGATCAATTCTCCAATTGGACTTTTGTTTGATCGATTTACAGGCTATGAAGCACCGACACGAGCAAAGGGTGTGCATGTCGGTGTTGGACATGTGTCAGATACGGACACATTCGACACGTCGGGTATATATATATATATATATATATAACTATGTTTGCCAAGCCAACACTAGGAAGCTCTTAATAGCAAGCTATTAGGAAGGGTTTTTTCAATAAAAAATAATATTTATACTACACTTCAACTTAGCTAAATTAGCCAAGAGAAGTAAGCATCCACATTTCATCCTTGGCATTTCAAAAATCTGTCGTACTTATTATCCTCACTAGACAGCCAACGTAGGACTCTTTCTTTCAACTTGTAAACCTTCTAGGTGTCATTCCTAACTTCTTAAAGAGACTTCATGTTTGTCTCTCTTTCTCAAGCTATTAGGAAGGGTTAAATTGGCACTAATACAAAATGTTTAAGATTAAATTGGCACAAGTAAAATGTTTAGGACTGAATTTGCACCAACCCAAAAGGTTTAGGACTGAATTGGCACTAATATAATAGGTTTAAGAGTTTTTTTTTGACACTTTTCCCCAATTTAACATATCCATATCCGATAGCACGAGATATAGGGCAAATTGCCCTCCCGTCCTTAATATCTAGTTTGTAGACATATCCATAGATGGCCGGACCGGCGCGCGGGTCTCGCGCGACAAATGAAATGTCGTGTGAGACCCAAACTGGTAAATTCTTTTCAAAATTACCTAATTTTGTAAATATTTTTTAATTAAGTTGGAAAAAAACCCGGAGAGGGAGAGAGAGGAAATCAAGTTTTCAAGAAAGGTTTGTATTTGTTGTTTCTTTTGGGCCCTTGATTACATGGGGTTTTCAATTTTCAGTCCATCTTGTAATCTTGTAAAGCTCCTGGTGGATTGGGCCAGACATGGAATCCTAGCACACCATGCAAGCTTTTTTTTTGGTCGGAACACCATGTAAGCTTACATTGTCTTGATTTTTTTTCTTTTTGGCTTCACAATAAAGTGAGCACCTTCATTTAATGTCTCTTTAGAGTATATCCACAATGGGTTCAATTCGAAAGCGATGCATAGAGATGCACCTATTCGATTGGTTTGGAGGAAAAAAATGTGCAATTTCCACTCTGTTTTTTGTCGCTTCGATTGATGAACCCAAGTTGGATGTAGGCCTAGTCGGCTAGTCCAGCTTAAAACTACATCCACCACGGCCGATCATTGTCACTTGGCAAGGCAACGAGATTCATATCGGGTCGGTGTCTGGTCCACACTGACCAATCCACATGCACTCATCGGTCTAGATTGACCCCCTAAGCCAAAGGACGTGACAGTCGTCTCTTTCAACCTTCGTGTCTCTTGGGGGACTCAATAATTAGTGGACCAAAGACCTTATGAATCTCGCGTGTCGAAAGGATGAGACCTAACCTTTCTAGGATGCATGGATTCTCCACGCTTCCCGCGTCACGACTATTCACATGATCTCGCATCAGAGATGGACCCTATTCTTAGCTGCATGCACTCGTCCACTAGATAAGGGATAGGATGATTAAGCGCAGCGATGTATTAAAAAAAAAGAATAATGATGTTTGATTATCTTCACACGTCGATCTGCCATTCCCTGGACCATGGTGGTTATGTCGTGCTAAGGTGTGTCGAAGACGATAATGATAGTGACAACAATACGATATAAATAGTGAATTTCTAACCACAAATAACTGGGGATCGATTTATGGATCAGACACGTTCAGTACTTGTCAACGCTCACTCGTTGCGCGCTGCTCTCATTGTGTGTAAAGATAGAGATTGATTGCTCCAACCTCCGTTCACGTCTTCCATTTACAATGCATGGTCCTCGAGGGTAAGTTGTTATTAGTTTCTTGCTTTCATACCCATTTTTGTTGTTGTTGTTGATACATTTGAGCCATAAGAAAACATGCATAGAAATCGAGTAAATGCTTATCTAAGATCGCAATAATGATTGTACCCAAGTTCAGTCCACTGCTCTTGCTGGTTCTACAGCACATGGATGGACCCGACAGCATCCAACTAGAGTGTACCATTAAGCAGACATTGTGACACCTCCATGGCTAATATTAGGTTTCTTTGTTCCAAGAAACGTGAAACCCTAGCTTCCCATGAGCAATAGGCCCTATAATTACTCAGTCCTCTTGCTTTTGGAAATGTGCGATTATTGGCGGGTCTTCAGTTCAATAATTATGTTGGCACATTATTAAATATGACCTAAGTTGAGAAATCCCTTTGTCGGTCTCGTGCTAGTGGTTAGGGGGGAATCTCCCAATTGATTTGGTCTTCTCTCCTGCTCCACAAAAAAGTAAATTTTGCTTGAAATTGAGTGCATGTTTTGCTTTTGCTTTGTTTTACTTTTCCAATGTGTCGAAATCTCGTGATCTCAGTCGGTATTACACATGGGACGAGACGAAAAGACCCCATGAAGTTAGATGTGAGGAGGGTGCTAGGCAACTGCACATGGTTTCCGGACAATCATTGCTTGCTTGGGCATTCTAAATGGGGTAGGAAAAATCTTGAAATAGATTTGAGGCCCTTGCTTTGTTTGAGCTTTATAAGCGGAATATTCCCCGAGTACATTTATAATAGTGGGCGGATCGGTTCTCGAGTGAGCCGGTTCCCGACTTAGGACTGAGAACCGACCCTCTGAATCTGCTTTCCGTTTTTTTTTTTTAACCGAAAATCGAATCGGTTGGATCTGGAACTGTCATATCCTGAATCGGCTAGTTCCAGTTCCCGATTTTACCTGCGACCTGGTCAATTTCATGTTTTTGGTAAAAACCCAAATTTTGATAACGAAACATAAAAGCTGCACTAATTCACAAAAAGCATTCATCGGTCAAGTAGTTTGGTTGTTGTTTCACCGTGTTGAAAAGCATTGTTTAATTTTTTAGACTTCAAAATCGGTTTAGAACTGGCTTAACCCAGGAAAGGGACCTTTTTTTTTTTTTTTTTTTTTTTTTGGGAGATGAGTGATGGAATTGGCGGTTTCAACCTTGAAACCGGGAGCTGAACCTTTTCACCCAAGAGTAGGCCTTGAACTAGTCGATCGGGACTAGCTCAGTTCGATTTCCAGGTAGAGCAGGAACCATTCATTGCTCACTCCTAAAATTCAAATCTCAACACTCATTCGTGTCCTTTACTCGTCATGACGTCCCTACTGGGTTAGCAGCCTATCGAACGCGATGGCGCTCGCACCCAACGTTCCTCACGTAAAATTCAAACTACATGCAAGAGATGTGTGAGGAACTATTGAAGAATGCGTTTGCTATCATGATATGGCGAAGCCGTCTCTTGATAGCTTTAGATGTGGACGACGAAGAGTTTTCTACGGGATGTAATCGTGGTCATGTGGATGAATATAATGGAATCTCCGTTGTTCTTATGCCATTTTGTGACCAGGAGAGGGTGCTTCCAAGCAAGAGCTTTTTTTTCTTTTCCCCATTGCCTTTCCTCTTTCTGTCAGCCAGGAAAATTCACGAGCTTTGTTGTTCACAAGAGCGAAAGTTTCAGTCGATCAAAAATGGTCCAGGGCCTTGTGCTTTCGCCAAATCAATGCCTCACATGCCAAGACAATTAGGACAAAGTGGACCCTCGAGTAGAAGACGAAACTAGACACAAAACACATTTTTCCAAGATGTTGGACCCATGAAATCAATTCCGGGACCAACCTAACTCCTCTAGGGTTCTCCCCCCTCTTCAGCTGGCTGTTTATTCCCCTAGTTTTTTGAAGAGGAATTTTCCACATCTTCGTTCGATTGCAGTTTCATTCAGCCCCTGGATTTGCATTTAACTTTAGTTGCCACGGATGATGTGTGATTCTGAAAGAGACAATGACATGAGTATTCCCCTGAATTTCGGTTCAATTTGCAATGTGATTGCTGAACTTTTAGTTTGTTGAATATGGTCCATGAACTTTAGTTCGATGTGCAATGTCATCCCTAAATTTTTCACTTGTTCAATTCGATCCCTAAATTTTTGGTACATGTTCAAGTTAGTTCCTAGACTATGCGAGAATAATAAATAGGTTTGAGAAAAAAAGTAAGAAATCAAAGTATCTTAGGCCAATCACATGACTCGATCTGGAATTTGATAGATTAGAAAAATTATGGTAAAGTCCATTGATTCATCCAGTGTCTAAATATATGGTGCATTTATAAGTTTACTAGATCGGAAATTGATGATATTAAAACACTTATAGATCTGATGTCACATTCAGTAAATCATATATATGATGTACTCATTGTGTGCAAGCCTGCCCAACAAATATATTAGAAATGAAGCCGTGGGTCGGATGAAAAGCCAAGAAAATTGCTTTTGCTTCAAGAACAGAGGACTTTGTCTATTGTAAGAGATGTGAATTCGCCTATCCAATGGATTTTTTTAGCTGTTTAATGTTATTCTTTCATTAATTCAATTTCAAGGACAATATTGAACATTTTCATATAGTCGATGACTAGATTGGATTCGATTGATTTTATGAACTCTATCAACTGAATAATGGAATGGGAAGGTATGTTGTGGAACATGGGTGCGCATGAAATCACTTCTCATTTTCAATTTCCCTGCCAGAAGTCAATCAGGCAGGGAAATTCGTTTGGTAAAACCAAATCCGAAGTAGAAATAGATTTTGTAAAAAAATTGACTTATGGTAGGATTTTCTACTTCTAGCAAGATTTTTAGCCAACTTCGTAAAGTAAATTTTTTTTACTTCTGCCCTTCAGAAGTCATTCTCGCCATCGCCGACCACCGCCCTTGACCGCCGCCCACCGCTACCCCCCGCCACCGGCCGCTCCCCCCCACCCCCGCCAGTCGCCGCCGCCGCCGATTGCTGGCCGGCCGCCGCTGGTCCCGCAGTCGTCGCTGCCGGTCGCCGATAGTTGCCGGTCACGCGATCGCCGCAGTCAAACATTTTTTTAATAATGTTTTGAAAATAGAAATTTTTAATTTTTATCAAATGAATTTCTCTGATCAGAAGTCAATCTGGTCGAGAAGTAGAAAAATTAACTTCTGCTTTTGAGGAGAAGTTGAAAAATCAACTTTTTGCCATAAATTGAGAATCTTGCTAGAAGTGATTTCATGCGCACCCTAAGAGGCCAATTCTATCCGGATCTGCTTTGAGAAATTTCAAGATCTTAATGACTAATCATCATGAAGAGAATTAGCATAATTATTCTAAACCCCTCCACTATTTTTTTTTTGGGTCGAACACCTCCATTAGTAATTAAGATAAGTAAAAGTGCAAGCAGCCAAGAGCTAACACCATTTTCAGTGGCCTGCCATCGGACGTGGTCCCGCACAAATAGCAAATGGTATTGAAGAAGGAAGGTCAATTCGAGGATCAATCTGTTCATGATGAATTCCCGATTTCCACGTAACTAATCAATTGGAAGAGGTAATTACGTGTCTAATTGTGATTTAACAAGGTTGGACCAACTAATGCTTTGCTACATATGTAATTCGAAAAAAAGATAATTGACTGAGACAAGATGGGGACAAGAGGTGGCCACTTACTTTATCACATGATTCTTTGCTTCTGATGACGTACTTTTCTTTCCTTTTAGGAAATCACTAGTCACTCACGGAAATCATGTGCTTTCCTCGACTTTCCGACCAACCATGCATCCTTAATCCTACATTTCTTTTACAACTTATTTGGGAGAAGTGTCCAAACCTTATTGCATTGATGCCAATTTAAGTTCTAAACCTTTTGCATTTGTACCAATTAAGTCCTAAACTTTTTATTGGTGCCAATTTAGTCTGATATCTTTTTCATTGGTCTCAATTTAGTCCTAAATATTTTGTATTTATGCCAATTGAGTTAATCCGACTAATTTTGGCCGAAAATCACTGACGTGAACATCGATTGTCCTATTTGACATGGCTGGCGCTGATTTGGACATTTTTCATATTATTCTAATATTTTAAATAATTTGTTAAGCATTTTTTTGGCTTTTTAAAAAATATTTTTATAATTATTTAAAATATAAAATTTTAAAAAATATGCACATTAGTGCTAGTTATGCCACGTAGGACAATTGACGTCCACGCTAGCGATTTTCTACCAAAATTAGCTGAATTAACTCAATTGGCACAAATACAAAATATTAAGGACTGAATTGGCACCAATACAAAATGTTTAGGACTGAATTGACACTAATAGAAAGTTTAGGATTTAACTGGCACAAATGCAAAATGTTTATGACTGAATTGGCACAAAAAAATGTTAAGACTTAATTGGCACTAATACAAAAGGTTTAGGACTTTTTCGACACTTTTCCTCAACTTATTTAATTCAAATGAATTTAACTCCTCTGTTATCCACCTTTTTTTAGGATTAATATCACAAAAAATCTCAATTTAGCATATCTGTGATAAATTTACCTCAAACTAATTTCTGAACCACAAAAAATCCAAATTGATATACTTGTGACATATTTATCCCACTAAAAACTCCAAACTGATACACCTGTTATTTTTTTTGTCACCATTATTATTACACATTTAGCATAATGCACTGCACCGCATAGGGCGACAAAATATATATATATATATATTCACTTATGATGGACACAGCAAAAACTTCATGAATAAACTTGGGATACTTTGAGGAACAGACATATGCGTGATTTAACTACGCACACTATTCAAGCTTAATTCTTACATAATCATGTGCAAAAAAAAAATTATATAGTTCATGGACTAAATTGAGCATGCACCAAAAGTCTAGGGACCATATTGAACAAATTAAAAGTTCATGAATCACATTGCACATTGGAGTGAGCAAATTAAAAGTTCATAAACTGCATTGCATGTTGGGTAAAAGCCTAGAGATCATTTGTTTCATTATCCCAATAATTTCCAGACACATCCACTTTCCTAAGGCCTGATTACTTTATATCCAATTGCCATAAATTATCAATATAAACTTCGCCTATAAATTTCCAATGTAGTTGGAATACAAGTTCATATTAGATCATACGAGCAAATTGAGGTCATTGACCACGAAAGAATTAGATGGCCAACTTTGATGGCTTCGAGAAATAAAAACTATAGTACATGCTCTGAAAGTTTACCTCTGTGAAAAAAAAAAGAGTTTTGACACTTAGGCGTATCATTATGTCATGATTATTGACTTTTCATGTCTCTCGAGAGCGCGACATGCACAAGTTAGGGTTGCATAATGCACAACGCCAATATATAGTATCTATATTTCTGAGTAATTACATTTCATTAGAGAATTACAGTAACCTGAGATGAAAATGACGGTGTAGGGCTCCAAGACAACTTATGTATTCGAATAATAGAGGTAATGTTCTATGTTGGGCATCCCTTTTGGCCTTGCATTGAAAGCCACTTTGAGGGAAAATTGCTTGACACCGTATACACAGCCAATTCCAGAACAAAAGTGCATAAATTTGTGCTTCTGTTTGGGGGCCACTAGCCCGGAGTCTCACTCGATATCGATTGCCCTAGTTGGATGTTGTTACGGTAACGTCGTAAATGATTGTGAAATGTTCGATTTTGAGTCTTGAATATTAAGAACTGTATCTTAATAAACCCGTCACCGAAATTCTAGTCGCGCGTCAAACGATGGGTAATTCTTTTTAGAGGATAGTGTCGTCCAAGAGCACAAATAGCCAAAACAAAGAAAATTCAATCATTTAATGATCTCTTTAGGGTACATCCGAAAGCGATGCTATGCATCTCCTAGATTTTTGGAGACCCAAGTTGCATGTCTCAAAATTACGTTGCCGATGGCCAATCGTTGTCAGTGTCTGGTCCACGTTGGACCCAATTTGTGACCACGTCCACTTGCCACTGGCACTGTCGGTCCAAATTGACCCCCTTAAGCCAAGGACATCGTGCCTATCGTCTCTTCCATCTTAAATTGTCAGTGTCTTATGGGGAGATTCAATGTTTGGCAACAAGCAGCAAAACATGATATCTTCGCCTGGAAAAGTCGTCAAGAGAGAATTTAAATCCAAGCCCATTAATAAATCCAGTTGAATCCACTTAACAAAACTCGAGGAGTTTGTTAAGAAGGAGACCAAGTTCGAACCCATCAATATATTTAGTTGGACCCACATTCACTTAAAATTTCAAATTAATGAGTTATGAGCCAATTATGATAATTAACTACTTCTCATCATACGAATTCTTCGATGTGAGATTTTCTTATAATACAACTCACATATGCCGCTTGAAGCTCAAACTAGTGGACCAAATAAAGCATGAATCTTGGGTGCTAAACTATGAAATATGGATACCCTATACTCTTGCATTGAGATTCTTCACATGGTACAATGTGCACACTAGACAAGCAATAGGAAGACTAAGCAGCAATGTATTCAAAGTGGTATTTCATTACGTTCACGAATCGATCGGCCAATTCTTGGGCCATTGTGGTCTTGTCGTCCTCATTTGCATCGAAGACAACGACGCCGACAACGTGATACGGTTTGGGTGAGTTCCTATCTACAAATAGTCAGGAATTTGTTTTTGAGCAAAGCGCGTTCAGTGCTTGTCAATACTCACACAAGATTCCTTTTTTTTCATATACGAAGACAGATTGTTTGCTCCAAGCCATCATTTATTCTTGGAATTGTATTCCTTCCATATGTTATGGTCTTCCATTGACAATGCATGATTCTCGAGGGGAAGTTGCTGCTAGTTTCTTGCTTTCATACCCATTTTGTTACATCTTAAAAGTAAGAGAACATGTAATTGAGTAAATGCTTACCTACAATCGTGATTCTGATTGTACACACGCATGTTCCGATTACTTTGCTACAAAAGTATTTTTGCTTAAATTGAAAGCTTGCATTGCCCTTTTTTTTTTTTTTGTCCTAACGTGTGAAAATCTCATGACCCAATTCGGTGTTACACATGGGACTCAAAGACCTAGTAAAGTTGGGTGTGAGGAAGGTGCTAGACAATTGGGCATAGTTCCCGACAATCATTAATTCGTGGGCATATTACAGCGGTGAAAGGATAAATTCTTCACATAGATTTGATGCCGTCGCTTTGATAAAGCTTTGTAAGCGAATACTCCCAGCTACATTTTCAAAGGGTGCTCGGTTTGTGAATGGGTCGATTTTCAAAGAGAGCTTCGTTATCGAATATTCCCAAGTACATTTTTTTAAGGATGCTCAGTTCTAAAATAGGTCGACTTTTGGCCTAGAATCGGAACCAAACCTATGACCCCAGTTTCTAAATTATTGAAGCATGGAACCCAACATGTCAGTTCCTATCTTGAGAACCGGTCCATTTCATATTCTCGGTTAAAAAACCAAAATTTATTAATAAAACGTAAAGGTTGCACCAATTTCACTATAAAAATATTGATTGGTGAAATGATTTTGTTGTTGTTTGTTCACGTTGAAGACGATGATTCAATTCGTCGTGGGTACGAAAGCACTTTTTCTCAAAGAGACTTTAAAATTTGTTCAACTTGGGCAGTAGACATAATCAAGCTAAGTATTGATCTAATAGATACTTAGGCAATTTTACCTTTTTAACCTCATTTTTACTTGATGAATTACCGGAAACGCGTGCCTATTGCATAAATAATCCTCTGTTAAAGTACATTCATTTTTCTAGTATTATTGTTCTTGAAATATTAAGCAGAGTCAAATTAAATATCGATCTAATAAGTATTTAAGCAATTTTACCTTCTTAAGCTTATTTCTACTCGACGAATTGCCGGAAACTCGTGCCTATTGCATCGATAGTCTCTATTGAAGTACGTTCGTTTTTCTTGTTGCATCATCTCATCATCTCACATGTTAAGGACACCATCTGCAAATTGGGTTGTGCATCTATTATCTGGTTCTATTTAATCAATACGCACATTAGTAGCGTTTAATTACTTTGTCAATAAAAAAAAAAGAAACATAGGAGATTTTTTTAGTATGCTCTTTTCTTACTCATCAATTGCATTCCCACTGGATTTGTGGCATATTAAATGTGATGATTCTCACATCCGATGTTTGCCATGTAAAATTCAAATCACATGCAAGCGAGAATGTGAGGAACTACTGAAGTATGGGTATACTATTATATGAAGGAACCTATTTTTTAAGGCTGCATTTGATAGTCAAGATAAAATTCAGGATATGATAAATTATATCCTATTATATGTTTGGCTCCCGCTCAGAACAGGATAAAATGGAATATAAGGGAGATATAACCTAGATAAAATTATCCCATGGAAGAGGTGAGATAAAGATGGATAGGATTTCTTATGTTTATGGTATAAAAGATATTTTTTTTCTCAAATAACAAACTTCTCATGTAATAAACTAAAATAACAATTTAATATGTATCACATTTGACTTCTAATGTTAAAAATAAAATGAAACATGAAAAATTAATATTTTACTTATTCATATATGTTTTCATATATATATATTTTGGTTTTTCCTACATTATAATATATATTTTGTACATATATGCACACAAGCTTCATATCTATATCATTACATATTTTAAGTTTGGTAGTATAGTTTATCAAAGAAATAATGTAACAAAATAAAAATAATGAAAAAGAGATATAAAAATAAAAAAAAAATAAGTAAGAAAAAATGAAGTAGAAGAAACCCTGATTTTAAAAGTGAACTAATTCGAACTTCAAAATGACCTTTCTAATTCTCGAAGGATGTGGGCCAATGAAATTTCTAAGAAAAAAGAAACCAAGAAACCTCAATCTCATTCTCCTATGTAACTCTGGTTCATATTAAAGTTTCACCACTCCTTTGTAGTTTTTTAGTTCACGTTAAAACTCTACGAAAATAGTAAGAGAGTAAAAACTTCTTCTCTTTTGTAGGTTTCTGTTCACGTCAAAAGTCTATAAACAAAGAAAGAGAAACTCATTCTCCTCAGTAGTATTGTGGTTCATTTTGAAATTTAACGAAAGCAACGAGAGAGGTTAAACTTTTCCTATTGGCAAATGTGAGTAATCGTATTTTATCTCTCTTAGTAAAGTTAGCAGTGAATCATAATGAGATTCTTATAGTCTCCATTTGTGCATTTTCGGGCTCATTTACATTGATATGCATAAATATCAAATAATGAACATGACATGATATGAACATATCCGGCTTTATTACTATGATTCACCGAACAATGGAAAGGATATGGTAAAATTCTTAGATTTCATATCATATCCTATCCAATCCTATACCGGCTAAAATCCAGACAACCAAATGCGGCTTAATAGTTTAAGATTTCCACGGCAAAAGGGTTTTCTCGCCAGCTTAGGACAGATACTTGGATTAACATTTAGACATTAAAAAAGGGTTAACAATTCTTTCAGACGCATCAATCACAAGTACATAGACATCACATTTCCCTCCAAAAATAACACTGGGTACCGGTTTTCTCTCAAGGCAAAGCATCATGGAGCGCATGCCTTCTATAAAAATTTACTATGGGTATGTATGCATATGGATATTTGTCCAGAAAATTTTCAAACTATTGTACGGCAGCCCGTTCAGTCCTAAATGTTAAATTTTGTCAATTTAATCATGAATCTTTTGACTATTTGCCTATGTAGTCTTTTTGGCAATTTTGGCTAGAAATTGCTAACGTGTGTGCCGGCCGTCCTATATTGCACGGTCGTCATGTCAGTTATTTCTAGCAAAAATTGATCAAAAGGACTACATTGGCAAAACTCAAAAAGTTCGGGATTAAATTGGCAAAATTAAAAAGTATAAGTTGGCCGTTGTACAATACGCTTAGGATGGATGATTTTCTCTATGTACCCGTATATGCTAATGGCCATGCGGATGAATGGAATCTCAATTGTTCTTATGCCAATTTGGGATCCGTGTCTGCTTGCAAGCAAGAGCTTTCCTTTTTCGTATTGCCTTTTCTCTTTGTAACTATGTCATGCAAGGAAAACTCCTAAACATGTCGTTCACAATGACGAAAATTGTGTCGACCCAATGGTCCAACACCTTTGTTCTCGCCAATCATAGTCTCACATGCTAGAAAATTAGGACAATGTGGACCATCGAGGGGGCGGCAAAACTACACAAAAACACATGTTCATTCCAAATCTACCTAACTCGTAGGGTTTTTCCTTTTCAGTGTGTTCTTTATTCCCCCAGTTTTGACTTTTGAATGAGAAATTTCAACATCTTCATTTGATTCCAATTTCATTTCGCTCCTAGATTTGCATTTAACTTTAGTGGTCACGAATGACGTGTGATTCTGAAATGACATGTAGGGGCTTTGTTTTGCTTAATTAGCCGTGCGTCGAAGTACTGAAGTGACTCCATAATTTTTTTTTCGTCTGTTATTTATTTGGAAGTGGTTCTGGGCTATTAAGGGCGCTTATGGTAACATTTTTGAATCAGAATTTCTGCTTTCAAAGTATTTTTGGAGCAGAAATTCATTTGATAATATAACTTCTGAAGTTATGCAACTCAATATTTTTACTACGGAAGCAATTTTTTGCTTCAAAAGTTGTTTTTGAGCAACTTTCAGAAATAAACAAAAGTTACTTCTCTCCAGAAGTTAAAATAAGAAAGAGAAAATTCGCTACTACCTGTCTCCTCCGGCCGTTAAATAAAACAAATAGAAAAATTAAAAATATTTTTAAAAATAAAAAATTATAATATTTTTTCACTAAATTTGTATTGCATAAAAGTGTTTTAGAAATATCTTTTTTAACAAATTATAATAAAAAAATGTCCCATGATTTGGTTAAATGGCATCCGACAAATTTGACAAAAAAAAAGGCATCCCACAAAGATTGGCAAAGTGGAAATTGGTTAAATGAAATCTCACAAATATTTTGTCCTATTATCAAATGTCTTTCTCTGATAAGAAATTAATTTCTGAAGCAGAAATAGAAAAATCAATTTCTAGTCAGAAACAGAAGTAAAAAAATCAACTTCTAATCAGAAGTTGATTTCTAAATCAGAAGTGTTGCCATACGTGCCCTAAGCATTTTTTTTTGGGGGTCAAAATTGCTTTTGTTGAGTAGATTTAAACGTTCATGAACATGTATTCTACTCCTATCTATAAATGAAATTGTTCCTGTTACGGCTAAATATGCAATTTAGAGGGGATGAATGTGTTGATAAAATCTTGCTGAATGATTAAAATCAAGTTTGATATATGCAGGACCAATGTAATATATGCAAGAGTAAGCCGATGATATCAAGTGCGGTATGCTTCCATTGAATAAATTTGGAAGTACATAGGAAGAGATATAAGAGTTGCAAATTGATCTTATAATGGTTCGGCTTAGATCAAGCTTGCACCTCACTCTCATAGACTAATAGACATCAACATGTTGGAATCCACTATTAAATCTTTAAAGAGGCTACAACGTATGTAGCTCGTGCTGCTTCTACCCAAAGCTGGTAGGTCACACTATTAAATCCCGATCACTATTACGACACTTGTACACTTATCAAGAATGAAGCACTTCTTGATGGATCTAGCAATATCACTTAGAGGGGGGGTGAATAGGTGATTCTGAATATAAATGAAATTTCTTGCGGAATAAAATCAATTCAGTGTACGATTAGAATCAGGAACAGTATAACAGTGTGCAAAAAGTCTAAACACAAAAGTAATAGTTTAGAGTAGAGAATATTGCACACGATGATTATAGTGGTTCGGCTTAGATTAAGCCTACGTCCACTCTCCCACGATGACAGCTGATCGGCTGGATTTCACTATGAAGAATCACGAGAATTACAAACACTCAATCACTTGGTTTTTCTCTCTCACAGATTTTCACAATGAATAGGATTTTTGGTACACATAATATTTTCGGATAGAACTCAGATTATGCGTGCACTTTGGATTGTTGTTCCCCTCTCCCACTTTAGTCCATCATGATTCTTCTTTTATACTCCACTGCCTCCAAACTAGCCGTTGGATTCCCGGCCAATGGATCGCTCTTCAATCCTTGATTGGACGTCATCAATCGTGATTGAACGAGACTGTATCTTCAGAAGATATGTAGACCGTTGAGTGAGATATTGAACCCTTCTGATTCAGTCGCCCATACAACTAAATCTCCAACTTCCATAAGTGTGATAAGTCTGAGTTGGTTCCCGAAAGAATATTCCTTAGAAGATGATATCCCATTGTAGAAGGTCTCTTGATTGATTGGAAGGGATATCAAGGTAATCGAATATCACAAGCTTTCCTTAGGAATCTTGCCTTGATCGGAAACCTGCCATATGTGGGTCTTCATGTTTTACAAATGCAGAAACTGATCTTTCTTGGGTTTCGTCTTAGAATAGATTTGCTTCTTACTTGATCAGTTGACATGGAATGGTAATACAGAGATTTGATGCGATCCATCCGTCACTGTTTAGATCGTTAGAAGCACTTCCATCTGACCCTTCGTCAGAAGTACTTCCATCTGACCTTTCGTTCACGCGACAGAATTAGATCCACTCAACCTGCTGCTTACACATTCCTTCTGCATCACAGAACGTTATACAATTTCTCTCGATAGTTTTGTCAGAATCAAAATATAGGAGAATTTCCACAATAATCTCGCCCTTTTTTATGGTGACAAAACTACTCTTATTATAGATACATATATGTAAATTTAAAGATTTTAAACAGTGACAAAAATGAGTAATCATCCGATTTGCTCCTGCAGGTAATCATCATTAGAGATCCTGTACTGAAAATACTCCTGTAGGAAAACATGATCAGAGTATAGATGCATATAAACAGAGTGTAGGTATCTATCAGAGTATGGTTATCCTGCACAAGAATAAACTCTTCTCACCCTTTCTGAATTGGAGTATAATCAGAGGTATGTAATCGGAGTATAAATAGCGTATAGATATCTCTGCTCAAGATGATATCAATCAATGCACAAAATGGATATCAACTCTTCTCCCCATTTTTGTTAACATCAGAAAGATTGTATAAAGTTAAAAAAAATGAATCGAGTCAATGTTAAACAAATAGAGTAAATGTTGTATCATAGCAAAGAGCAACTTTTGGTCCAAAAAAAAAAAAACTAAGAAGATGTGGGTGGAGGCATTTTTGAAGAAGATGGATGATCTTCAGGCTCGTTATCAGCCTCCACTGGGGAAGGTCCTTCAGAGCTTCTTCCCATTTGCTGAGCACGGCTTCTAATAGCATGAGATGAAGGCAGTTCTGAATCTGTTCTGTCAGTTCTGACCAGTGTGTAGGTAGGCATGTTTGCAACCTCAGCACAAAACATTCTGCCATATAGATCAATTGACTTCTCCAACTTGTTCACCTGACTAGTCATACCCTGCAACTTCCTATCGATCTTCTATTCAAAAGTCTGCAGTTTCTGATCTAACCTTGTTTCCATAGCAGCCAGAGTCTGAAGAAGGATATGTTGAAGATTTTCAAAGTGTCCTTGAAGGTCCACCTGTAGTTCTGTAAGAGCATGTTCTTGATATGAGGTGTCAATCCCTTTTGTAGCTAAATTCTCCCCCTCAGTTTGTGCTTTAGGAAAAGCTTGAGAGGCAAACACTTTAGTGAGAAAGACATTAGATGTTGCAGGCAAGGGCTCCCCCTGAGTTTGAGCCTTCTTCCCTTTAGCTCGTAAGCTGGGTACAGATTTTACATCTTCATCAATGTCCATTGGTATGGACTGAGCACTCGGAGTTGATCTTCTCGTGCAATAGCCGAAGCCAAGCTTGTAGCAGTTTTGTGAATTATTTGTCTGATGGAGGATACAGAATAAGCCTCAATGTCATCTGGCTCTTTCTCCTGCTCTTTTGAGGCCAACTTAGCTAGGACTTGTGCTAGCAACTGCTCATGATTAAAATTGACAAGGGTATTGTCATACTCTATTTCATCTTCAATTTTGGCAGCATGCTCCTCATTCCACATTGTGAGGAATTCTTCCTCAGTCAGATCACAAGGATACACAACCTTTTCTTTTGGTTGTGTTTCTGTTTCATCTCATCCTTCCTCATTCCTTTCAGCACTGTGATCCCCAGATTCACCTTCTTCATTTGATCCACCTCGAGATTGTGTAGCTTTAGAGTCATACTCCCCTGTTCCTTCTTCACTTGCCTTTGAGTCCTTATCAGTTGAGCTGTCTTTTTGTTGTCCCTTGACAGCTATAACTTTTCTCCTCTTTGGAGATTTCTGCTTGGACTCATCCTCGAAATTCACAATGACTGGTTCATTGTTCTTTGTCCTCCATCCAGTAGGAGTCATCTTGTATCCCATCTTTGTCACCATAGTTTTACCAGCAGTCATCAGATGGATATCTTGTTTGACAAGAGAGCCCATACCTCTGATCTTGAAATGATCCATTATTCTGTAGATCAAACCAACATAAGGTAGTTGTCCCTTTGGCTTGAGAACAGACATGTACATGTGTAATAGAACTGTGTGAGCAAAGGAAATCCTCTTTCCTATCAAGATGCCCTACAACAGATTTGTCTTATACTTCGAGATGTCTGTTTTAGAGGCTGCCTTGGGTCTAAGACATTCAATGATCACCTTGTGCATCATGATGTGTTTTAAGGGAAAGTCACTGTAGGCAATATGCGACTTCGATTCCCTTGAGAAGCTTTATTTGCCAGTTAGGAAGCAAAAGGCTTCTTCTGAAGTGACATCTAGAGGTATGAAATCTCTCTTTCTGGTTCCCATGATAGATGCCAATTCATCAATAGTCAAAATATACTGCTTTCTTTTCTTCGTGAAAGCCAAGGAGTTGAAGTTGACAAACTGAAGATTTGAGTAGAAGTAGGCTACCAGATCAGGAAAGATATAGCCCATATGCGTTATGAATTGATCTATCTTCACCTTTTGTAGATGCTTCCTCAGATAAATGCCATTACTATCAAAGTACTTTAACTCAAATACCCTGTGAGATATAACACATCTCTGTTTCATGAATTCAAACTTGTCTTTGTGAGCCTGATTCTGGAACATGAGATCAGGAAAGCTTTTATCCACATTAAACCCGATATTCTTCACAAAGTCATTGAACAGAATGTCATCATCATCTTCAATCTTTGCCCTAGTTCCGCTAAGTCATATAGGGGATGGTTTTCTTGACTTCGAGCTAGGCTCTGCCATTTTCGCTTTTCCTTTTCTAGATGCCGATTCAAGTTTTTCTACAGCAATTGGATCAACTATTTTTCCAAGTAAACTAATAAACTCGAGCAGTTCACCTTCACTTTCGAACTGATGAGCATTCAGCAATCTTCTAAGTTCATTGCTAGAATCCCCTGCTGCCTTAATACTATCGTACATTGGCTTAATAGAATGTGCCATTGCTTCTTTTCCTTCAAAAGCAGATAGAGACAAACCTTTTGCCAATCGGAATGCCTCACGCTGTTAGTTGATTTGGGTTTCCGTAGGTTCGGCGCTGCTTGCAGTTGAGGCGGAAAATTTTCTCTTCAACTGAGGAGTCTTCTTTGAGTCAGAGGCTAATTTTGGAGCCATTGATACGTAGAAAGTTTGAAACTTTTGATGAAAGAGTGTTGTTTTAAGAAAGAATTCGAGAGCGAGAGATCTTGAATACGGTTTTAGGGTTTCGATTTGAGAGAGATTTGAAAGTGAGAGAACAGAGGTGACGGTTCGGTGTTTTATAAAAGATGCGGTTATTTTTGGAAACAAAATCAATAAAAGAAAATTCTGATCTTCTAAAAAGAAATAAAAAAATTTCTTTAACAAATCAATTAATCACCGTCAATCAGATATTCGGAGATATATATTCATATGAGAAACTTACGTTAAAGATAATTTTAAGAGTTAACTGACCTTGATTTATGAATTTTTCCAAAAAGATGTGAATTTCTTCTTACGCGCCTTTTAGTGTTCCTTCTGACGTTCCTTCTGACGCTCCTTCTGACGCTCCTTCTTGCGTTCCTTCTGACGCTCCTTCTGACGTTCCTTCTAATGCTCCTTCTGACGCTCCTTCTGGCGTTCCTTCTGACGCTCCTTCTGACGTTCCTTCTAATGCTCCTTTTGGCGTTCCTTCTGACGCTCATTCTCACGTTCCTTCTGACGCTCCTTCTGACGTTCCTTCTGGCGTTCCTTCTGACGCTCCTTGTGACGCTCCTTGTGACGCTCCTTCTGACGTTCCTTCTGATGTTGCTTCTGACGTTCCTTCTGATTCTCCTTCTGACTCTCCATGTTCTAAAATATACTTAAGAAGGAGGGTTAATGATGGATAATTCATTTCTAATAAAATTAAAAGTCTACTTATCCAATGGTTTAGTGAAAATATCTGCAAGTTGATTTTTCGTATCAATGTATTGAATGTTAACATCACCATTCTGAACATGATCACGTATGAAGTGATGCTTGATCTCAATGTGCTTTGTTCTTGAGTGAAGTATGGGATTTTTTGTAAGATTTATGGCACTTGTATTGTCACAAAGGATTTCCACAATTGATTCTTCAACACCATAATCTTTGAGCTGCTGTTTTAGCCAAAGTATTTGAGCACAACAACTTCCAAGAGATACGTATTCTGCTTCAGCTGTACTAAGTGCCACTGTATTTTGCTTCTTGGAATACCATGAGACAAGCATGTTTCCCATGAGCTGACAAATTCCAGATGTACTTTTCCTATCAATTTTGCAACCTGCAAGATCTGCATCTGAATATCCCTTTAGTATAAAATCAGAAGATTTAGAGTACCACAAACCATAGTTGGGATACGTCCCAATGTATTTGATTATTCTTTTGACGGCTGATAGGTGTGATTCTCTTGGGCTTGATTGAAATCTTGCGCATAAACAGACGCAGTGATCCAATCATACTTCGATATAGTTTGGGATCAACTTTCTTTCCATCTTCATCTTTATCTAATTTGGAGGAGTGAGACATAGGAGTTTCTGTCTTTTTGCCGTTCTCCAAACCAAACTTCTTCACTATTTTCAGTGCATACTTTTCTTGATTTATGAAAGTTCCTTTCTGAGATTGATGAATTTGAAGACCAAGAAAGAATCGTAATTCTCCCATCATACTTATCTCAAATTCATCCTGCATTACTTTAGAAAATTTCTTACAGAGAAGCTCATTAGAAGAACCAAATATAATATCATCAACATAGATTTGAACTAGAAGAATATCCTTACCTTTTCTTTGAATAAAAAGAGTAGTGTCTACATTACCTTTTGTAAAGTTGTGTTGAGATGGAAAGTTATTCAACCTTTCATACCAAGCACGAGGTGCTTGTTTCAGTCCATAGAGTGCCTTTTTAAAGACAAATACCAAATCCTTTTCTCTAGGTTCTTCGAAGTCAGGGGGTTGTTCAACATATACCTCTTCTTTGATGTAGCCATTTAGAAAAGCACTTTTCACGTCCATTTGAAAAAGTTTGAAATCATTGTAACAAACATAAGCAAGAAGTAGCCTAATGGCTTCTAACCTGACAACCGGTGCGTAGGTCTCATCGTAGTCTATTCCTTCTTCCTGAGAATAGCCTTTTGCTACAAGTCTTGCTTTGTTTCTTACTACCTTTCCTTTGTCATCCAGTTTGTTCCTGAATACCCACTTAGTTCCAATCACTGGAAGATTTTTGGGTCTGTTGACCAATTCCCAAACATTGTTGACTTTAAATTGATGTAACTCTTCCTGCATTGCATTTATCCCGTTCTCATCTGCTAATGCATCTTCAATCCTTTTCTGTTCTAATTCAGATATCAATGCTATGTTGCTCATTGCTTGCTTGAATTTTGATCTTGTCTTTATGCCATCACTTATACTTCCTATGATAAGTTCCTTTGGATGACTTGACTTGTGCTTCCAACTTTTGTCGAAGCAATCATTTGAGGATGTTGTGGGTTCATTTTGTTCATCTTTTGGTCTTTCTTCAACTGAGAGAATTTCCTTCTGAACATTCTCCGAACCATCATCCACAATTGAGTCTTGTTTTTCTCCTGATTCTTCGTGTGAGTCTGAGACTTGAGGAGGTATATGAACTTGATTGATTTGAGGTTTATCATTTTGATGGCTTTCATCGAACTTGATGTTCACTGACTCTTCAACAACGCAAGTGTTTTTGTTGTAGACTCTGTAGGCTTTGCTCGTTGTTGAATATCTCAAGAAAATTCCTTCATCTGATCTCTCATCAAACTTTCCAATTCGATCATTAGCATTCTTTAGAATAAAATATTTACAACCGAATACATGAAAATATGCAACATCAAGCTTTCTTTCTTTGAAAATTTCATAGGGGGTTTTCTCGAAAAAAGGTCTGAGAAAAATTCGATTTAAGATATAACAAGCTGTTGAAACGGCCCCAGCCCAAAAATTAGAAGCAATTTTACTCTCAATAAGAAGAGTTCTGGCCATTTCTTGCAAGGATCTGTTTTTCCTTTCTACTACCCCATTTTGTTGAGGAGTATAAGGTGCAGAGAAGTTATGCTGAATTTCGAAATCAGTGCAAAAATCTGAGAAACTTTAATTTTCAAATTCTCCCCCATGATCCGTTCTCAAACTAGAAATGGTGTAGCCCTTTTCATTTTGAATCCTTTTGGCAAGTTTTGAAAAGGACATAAAAGCCTCACTTTTGTGAGCTAGAAATAAAACTCATGTAAATCTAGAGAAGTCATCAACTATGACAAGACAGTATTTCTTACCTCCAAGGCTTAAGGTTTTGTTCGGTCCAAAGATATCCATATGAAGTAGCTATAGACAATGCTTAGTGGACACTTGATTTAAGGACTTAAAAGAACTTTTTACCTGCTTGCCTAGTGTGTATGCATGACATAGTCCACCTTTCTCAAATTTCGTTTGAGGTAACCCTCGAACAAGTCCCTTCTTGGAAAGCTTTGAGATTTGTTTTACACTAATATGACCGAACTTTCTATGCCAAAGATCAGATTCATCCTTAACAGAAATAAGACATTTTGCACTTTCACAATTAGCATCAATATCTAAAAGGTAAATATTCTCATGCCTTCGGCCCGTGAAGGATTGCTTCTTGTCCTTGCTCATACCTGTACATTTTAAATCTTGGAAGCAAATATCATAGCCAGAGTCACAAAGTTGACTTACAGAAATTAAGTTATAGTTCAATCCTCTGACTAGATAGACATATTTAACCGTCAGACTTCCAATCTTTACATTTCCCTTCCCAATGACCTTTCCCTTATTCTTCCTCCAAAGGACACGCTTCTACCATTACAATCTGAGAAGGACATAAATACATCTGGATTTCCAGTCATGTGACTTGAACAGCCACTATCCAGAAACCACTTGTTCTTCCTTCTCTTTGGTACCTGCAAGAAATAAACAACTTACTGTTTCTTTGGTACCCATGCTTTCTTGGGTCCTTCTGTGTTAGTAGGTTTTGACCTTTTAACGGGTCTCCAACTTTTCTTGCAATAATCCTTAGTATGACTAGGATCACCACAGTTCACACATGATTGTCGAATATAAGATCTAGTAAAATGCTTATGAAAATGATGCCTGTAATCAGAAAATGTTGGTTTTTGAAATTCAGTTTTAAAGGAATTTTTGAGATTACTCTCTTTTTTAAAACCTAACCCAGATAGGTCATTGAAGGGTATTTGTTTTGAAATAATGTTATTCAGAGTTTCTGAGCTTTGTGAAAACCTTTTTGAGATATCGGAAACCTTTTCTTTCAGAGAAGCATTTTCTTTTGAAATCAAATCATGATTTTCTTTCAATTGGCGAAACTCTTGTTGTAGAAAATCGATGTTTTCTTTTTGAGATAAATTCTGCTGTTTTAAGGACGAATTTTTCTTTTTCAAACTAGAAACTTTTTCAAGAGTTTCTTTGTAGTTTCTACACAATTCATTAATATACTCAGTAACTTCATCAGGGAGTTCAGATGAACATACCTCAGTTTCTGAGTCTAAATTTGAATCTGATTCGGCCATGAGACAGATGTTTACGTAATCATTTTCACTTTCATCAGAATCACTTAGAGTATCTGCCTTTAGGGCCTTTTTGTACTTCTCATACTTGAGTTTGTCATTCTTCAAAATTGGACAGTTCGGTTTGATATGTCCTGCCTTCTTACAGTGAAAGCAGATCACGTCTTTGCTATCTTGTGAGTCGTTGCTTGACATTTTCATATCATTATTCTTCCAAGGTTTCTTCCCTTTGATATTTCTGGCTTTCCGAGCCATCTTTCTAAATTTCTTGACCATGAGGACTAATTATTCATCATCTTCATCTTCATCATTTGTATCAGAAAGACATTGAGCAATTTCAGTTTTCAAGGCAATATATTTTTTACCTTTGTGTTCTCCCTTCTTGTTTGCTCGTTCTGTTTCATAAGATTGCAAAGTCCCGACTAGCTCATCCACCGAGAGTGGTCTGATTGTTTGACATTCTTGAATTGATGGTTTGATGTAATTCCAATCATCTGCGAGTCCACGTAGTATTTTCCTGACTTGCATTGGTTCAGCAATAGGTGCGCCTTGTCTTGCAAGTCCACTTGCCAAAGTCTGAAACATGTCTATCATATCTGCCATAGATTCATCAGATTTCATTTGGAATGCTTCATAGTCACTCAGTAAAATACTGAGCTTCGTTTCTTTTACTCGATTTATTCCTTGAAAGGTAATATGAAGTCTATCCCATATTGCCTTAGATGATTCTTCCTCTGAGACACGATTATAGAGAGGGGTACATAAGGCACAAAAGAGAGCATTGACAGCTTTAGAATCAAGGCCTCTTCTTTTAGCCTTTTCAGCATCAGTCATTGTTGTGACAGGATTTGCTCCGTCAGCAGAGGTTGGATTTGTAGCAGTTGCAGGAACTACTCCATTTGTAACAACATCCCACATCAGATCATCATAGGCTTTGAAGAACCACTTCATCTTGTTGTTCCACATGTTGTAGTCCTTCCCATCAAAGTATGGTGGCTTGTTGGCAAAGTGCGAATCGCTTGTTCTTGAAGAGTGATTGCTAGACATAGTAGATCGTTAGCTCTGAAGTCAATAAACACTTCGTAAATATGACCAACCTGCTCTGATACCAATTGATGGATCTAGCAATATCACCTAGATGGGGGGTGAATATGTGATTCTGAATATAAATAAAATTTCTTGCGGAATAAAAATAATTTAGTGTACGATTAGAATCAGGAACAACATAACAGTGTGCAAAAAGTCTAAGCACAAAAGTAAGAGTTTAGAGTAGAGAATATTGCACACGATGATTATAGTGGTTCGGCTTAGATTAAGCCTACGTCCACTCTCCCACGATGACAGCCGATCAGTTGGATTTCACTATGAAGAATCACGAGAATTACAAACACTCAATCACTTGGTTTTTCTCTCTCACAGATTTTCACAATGAATAGAATTTTTGGTACACAGAATATTTTCAGATAGAACTCAGATTATGCTTGTACTTTGGATTGTTGTTCCCCTCTCCCACTTTAGTCTATCATGGTTCTTCTTTTATACTCCCCTGCCTCCAAACTAGCCGTTGGATTCCCGGCCAAGGGATCGCTCTTCAATCCTTGATTGGACGTCATCAATCGTGATTGAACGAGACTGTATATTTATAAGATATGTAGACCGTTGAGTGAGATATTGAACCCTTCTGATTCAGTCGCCCGTACAACTAAATCTCCAGCTTCCATAAGTGTGATAAGTCTGAGTTGGTTCCCAAAAGAATATTCCTTAGAAGATGATATCCCATTGTAGAAGGTCCCTTGATTGATTGGAAGGGATATCAGGGTAATCGAATATCACAAGCTTTCCTTAGGAATCTTGCCTTGATCGGAAACCTGCCATACGTGGGTCTTCATGTTTTGCAAATGCAGAAACTGATCTTTCTTGGGTTTCGTCTTAGAATAGATTTGCTTCTTACTTGATCAGTTGACATGGAATGGTAATACGGAGATTTGATGCGATCCATCCATCACTGTTTAGATCGTCAGAAGCACTTCCATCTGACCCTTCGTCAGAAGCACTTCCATCTGACCATTCGTCCACGCGACAGAATTAGATCCACTCAACCTGCCGCTTACACATTCTTTCTACATCACAGAACATTATACAATTTCTCTTGATAGTTTTGTCAGAATCAAAATATAGGAGAATTTCCACAACACTTCTCGCTCTATAACAAGAGGATACGTGTATCAAATAATAAAGCTTTCTCAGTTTGTAGTTCTTCTCGCAATTCGTATATTCTTCTTCATGCGTCGATCTTCTTATATAGTCTTTGGTATCCATGCTAGCTGTTTGGATAATCTTCAAGAGGATCAATTTAACCGTTCGAAAATAAACAGCGTAGTCATTGTGGTTTCCACGAACCGGGTAGACTATATTTGAAAATAATCCTTTCCACCAATTTGATTGACAACCGATTCGATTCTCTTTCGTGCATCATCTTTTGGAGTTCCGGGCTGCGACTTGATGTTAGATGTAGATCTTTTTTAGGGTCTAGTCATATTCTATTCTATTTTACAAGCTACCTTGTATGCTATTTGTATGCGCAGATTGCGACACCCCGCGCATCGATAATCAACGAAATATATGTCTCTTCTCTTCAAATCATAATGCGATCGTATAAAACGCACATTCTTCTGAGGTAATACAAGGAGCAGTTTCTATTAGCAATGTGTCGAAATATATAAATATTAAATTATGTATTCTTCTAATAGTTTAAATTTTTAAAGCAGTTGACAAGTGATTCCACCAAATCTTACACAATGCGTAAGTCCATCAAAACTTCCCGCCTGTAGTTGACTTGTGTACTGCCATCCACTTCATCTTCCCGAGTGTGACCAAGATTATACGAGCTGTTGACCTTGTCGCAGTACCTCCAAGTCCTCATGAACTTCCCATTCTCTGACTTGTTCAGCTCCATTAAGGTCCATCCGATCATCATGCGTCTTTAACCTTATACTTCAGGTTATATCAGTGGTGATAAATCCCTTATCGTATTAGTTTATCCCGAAATAAGATAATATCTGCATTGACAACTAAATATCGTCCGATGTTTTTCCAATAGTTCCTATATCACTTACTCGGTTCTAGAGAAGACCCTCCATTATGAAGGAGAAATTGTTCCATGAACATAGCTTTACATGTGTCTAGAATGGTGTGGACAATCAGATCGGGTTGAATCCTTCATTTCTCGTCGTAAACCGATCTGAATACGTGGAAAACAGGATCATTCTCCATATGTTATGGATATTCGCGTGCGCTTTTACGTACCAAACGTGCTTTTATTTTTCGGCGGACCATCGAGTTTGATACCATATGGTGAGAATTGTCCTTGTGTAAAAGACCAGTAATCAATTGACCCATAGCCATATTTGGGCGAGAATTAACGACCCTCACCCGTTCTAGCCAAAAGCATTTGGGCGAGAGCCTATAGGCCCTTCCCCGCGATTGGTGGGGATCGCCAGCCCCTGTCCGGAGCCCCGGCGACCCTCCTCTCCTATGCAATCCCTTTTTCTAAAAAAAAAAAATTCTAGCTTATTTTTAATTTTTTTAAATCTAATTAAATAATGTTTTTTTGAAATAAGAATTTTACTTTTATATATTTTTATTGTTGTTTGGATCTCTAGTAAATCATCTGGGGTTCATATACAAAAACAAAAATGTCACGTCGGATTTCCGGTCAAGTAGATCTGAATTGGCATTTAAGTGATCTTTTTTTTTATATAAAAAAATTGGTACTTAAGTGATCACATCGGAACCTTTAGTAATAAATTATTTGTTGTATGCAACTTTTGGTATTTCTGGTGTATTCTCCCGCCCATTCAACCTTGAAAAAATAAAAATAAAAATAGAAGGCCTCGAAGCTTTACTGATTTTTCCTTTTCAGAATGAACTTCCAAAATTATGACAAATAATGTGACGACGACCAACTGAGAATGGATGGCGGCTCTTAGTAGAAGACTAAAACATCTGTGGCCCAAAAGGAAAACTGTAGTCGTAGATGACATCATTACAGAGGACAACCTACGTGAAGGAGAAAAAAATTGCTTTCGGTAGTTTACATGGTAGTCCAGATGTCAATTTCCAGGCCTTTCAGGCAACTATGAAGAAAGCCTGGAAATGCGACCATGTTATCTGTGTGCAGGCTCTTCCGGGGCTTTTCCAGTTTGAATTTCCATCGGAGGAGGACAAAATCAGAATTATGGAGTCTGGCCCCTGGTCCTTCGCCCGCCATGTGCTCGTTCTTAAGTCTTGGGAACCGGGAATACTTCCACAATGCATTAAATTCGATGCATGCACTTTTTGGATGCATATACATGGTCTACCTATGGAGGGAAGGAAGGAAGAAGTCATTAGAAGCATTGCTGAGAAAGTGGGGGAAGTTAGTGCGGTGAAGATAGAAGCAAAAGGCTATTCTGCTCTTACCGTGGGAAAGGCTAAAGTTATGCTAAATTTATCCTGCCCCCTCGAGTCCGGAATGATTTACAGTTTTAAAGGGAATGAACATTGGCTAGACTTTCGTTTTGAAAGGCTTCCTGTGTACTGTTATTCACGTGGTAAACTGGGGCATTACGCCCAAAAATGCACTGAGATTCCTTATGATGAGGAGTTCCTATCAAATGAAGACAACTTACTTTATGGGTCTTGGCTGAAAACTGAGTTTAATACGTTCAGCCCTTTCTGGAAGTCCTTTTATGACCTTTCGCTGAATGTGCAGCCTGAGGAAGAGAATGTTCCTGAAACACCAGGGATGTCGGAACAAAATGGTGCCATCCAAACTTTGCCTATCAGCCCACCAGAAGTTAGAGTAAAGAGGAAGGTGCCTGCTCATGGAGAAACAGTTATGATGCAGCCCTTGTTGGCAAAGGAAATTGTGATGGCAGACAGGCCTGCAACCTTGTTACTAGAGCTCCCTTCATATCAGAAAGATCTCGATCCCCTGCAAAAAACCAAAGCAAGTAGTAAGGGCAGAGAAGTGAAAAAAGCGAAAAGATTCAGTCTGTATGAGAAAAAGGGTGCAAGTAGCGTGTTAGGTGATGAATCAGAGCTGTTAGATACTCAAGTATTGGTAGTGGGAGACTCAACCTTACGGGCTATGGTGGCTGGCCCTAATAAGCCACAGGGTTACAAATGACCCTTATGTGTTGGAACTGTCAAGGGTTGGGCACTTCCTTGACAATTCAGACTTTAAGAGCCATAGTGGCTCGTGATCGGCCCAACTTAGTCTTTCTTAGTGAGACAAAGAATCAAGAAGATTTTGTTGTTCGTATCTGCAAAAGATTAAGATTCCAGAATCACCTAACTGTGAATCCAAGGGGTATAGGGGGAGGTTTAGCACTTTTTTGGAAGCATGAGATTTCTGTGACTATTTTCTCAGCTACTAAAGAGTTTATTGACTTTAGATATGAGGACCCAAAGTATAATACCCCATTTCGAGTGACTTGTGTCCATGCTCCTACTAATTTTCAGCAGAGACTTCTTACCTGGGATCAGTTGCAGCTGGTTAGTGAACACAACAGCCTCCCCTTGCTGTGTTTAGGATATTTTAATGAAACTCTTTACTTTTGGGAAAAGGTTGGGAGGAGAGAATTGGAGTGTCATCGAATGCAGGCTTTCCAAGATTTCTTAAACAACTATCAGCTAATGGATATTGAGAGCAAGGGATGTGCATTCACATGGGCAAACAATAGGGAAGGGATGAATTTGGTGAAGAAGAGACTAGATCGAGCAATTTGTAATATAGAATGGAGGGTGGATTTCCCGGGAGCGGAGGTGTTTGCGCTCCCAGCGACAGGCTCTGAACACAGCCCTCTCTTGGTGGTTATGTCCAACACTCATGGGAAAAGAAAGAGGATGTTCAGGTTCGAAGCTTTCTAACAAGAACACGAGGATTGTGGTAGGACAATTAGAGAAATATGGAGTTTGCCTAACCTGTCTGAGGCAGATTTGGTAGAGAAAATTAAAGCTATCTCGAAGTCTTTAGCGACATGGAGTAGGAAAGCTTTCTCTAATAATCAAAAGGAGATTAGTTACCTACTCACGAGACTTCAGGATATCACCAACAACCAGAACTTAACCCATGATGATAGTAATCGGAGAGAAATTATTGAAGGTATCGAGCATCATTGGAGAAGGGAAGAGATGTACTGGGGTTTGAGGTCGAGGATTACCTGGCTGAGGTGGGGAGATAAAAACACAAAATTTTTTCATGCAACGACGATACAGAGGAGACAGCGTAACAGGATCTCAATGTTAAAAGCCAGTAATGATACTTGGATCCGTGATCCAGGGACCCTTAAAGAGATGACATCAGAATTCTTCAGAGATCTTTACAAGTCAGCAGGCCCTCGAAATATAGACTTGGTGCTGCAACATTGCCCCATTCTTGTTACAGATGAGATGAATAAAGCTCTAGCTGCAGACATCTCCTTGCTGGAGGTACAGGTTGTTGTGTTCCAGATGGGTCCTTTAAAAGCTCCTGGACCTGACGGCTTAAACGGGCTGTTCTTTCACCAAAACTGGGAGGTTATCAAAATGGATGTATTTGAAGAGGTACGCAGATTTTTCAACACATGATTACTCAACCCTGAGATAAACAATACTCAGATCACTCTTATTCCAAAAGTTAAAAGCCTAGAAAGGTTAGATCAGTATAGACCAATAAGTCTCTGTAATTTTGCTTACAAAATTATATCAAAAGTCCTTGCGAACAGACTAAAGCCTTGGCTGAAGGAGATTATTGAGGAGGAATAGAGTGCTTTTGTAGGGGGCGGACAAATTCAAGATAATATCCTAGTTGTTCAGGAGGTTCTCCACCAACTTAGAGTGAGGAAAAGCAAAAAGAAATTCCAGGCCATCCTTAAGCTTGATATGAAAAAGGCATATGATAGGGTCGAATGGGATTTTTTAGAAGCTTGTATGAGGAAGATGGGTTTTGGTGATTGGTGGGTGGATAGAGTGATGTCGTGTGTTACCTTTGCTACAATGAGTATCAAAATGAATGGTGAACCTCTTCCTTATTTCAAACCTTCAAGAGGCATTCGCCAAGGTGATCCCATCTCCCCCTATCTCTTTATTCTGATGGCTAACTCCCTCACGGCATTGATGAAAAAGGCAATTGACGAGGGTACCTTAACTGGGATTAAACTTAATAGACATTGTCCTACCCTTTCCCACCTCTTATTTGCGGACGACTCGATCTTTTTCTTGGATGGTAGAATTATTGAATGTCAAAACCTGATGTCAATTCTGAACCAATACTGCTACGCATTAGGGCAGGCGATTAATCTGAACAAATCATGTGTTTCTTTTAGTGCGGAGTGCCCCCTGATTTAAAGAGAAATATGGCTGCGATGTTAAGAGTTCCAGTAATGGAAAAAACTGGAAAGTACTTGGGAATCCCATCGGATTGGGGAGCTTCAAAAAAGGACATGTTTTCTTGGTTGTTGGCAAGAGTTAATGCAAAATTGGAGGGCTGGAAGGAAAATCTAATTTCCAGGACGGGGAAGGAAATCCTGATTAAGTCAGTTGTCCAAGCTCTCCCTCAATATGCTATGTCCATTTTTAAGATCCCCATTTCTATCTGCAGAGCTATTGAGAGAAGGATTGCCAACTTCTGGTGGAAGAATTGTGAGACAAAGAAGGGGCTCCACTGGAAAAAATGGGAGATTTTAAAAGAGAGAAAATATGACGGAGGAATGGGCTTCAGAGACTTAGTATCTTTAAACAGAGCTATGTTGGGTAAACAGGCGTGGCGTCTTGCTAAACAGACAAATTCTCTTTGGGGGAAGTTACTTAAAGGTTTTTATTTTCCTAACAGGAAATTTTGGCAAGCAGATAAGGGAGTTCGGCCATCTTGGGGGTGGCAGAGCATTTTGAGGGGTAACGAAGCAATCGCGGAAGACATCAGATGGTTGGTAGGCTCCGGAGAAGAGATTAATATCCGAGAAGATAAATGGTTGAAGCAGGGCAATATCGGAGGACCAGCTAATCGTAATGACCCTTGCCGGGTAACAGACCTGATTAATCGAAAGCACTTCCAATGGGATGAAAAGACCTTAAGGGAACTCTTTGACATACGACTAGTTGATGAAATCATGGCAATTCCGCCAAGTCCCCAGGCTAAGGCCGATAAATTAGTCTAGACAACTACAAAATCAGGTGACTTCTCAGTGAAAAATGCCTATAATTCTATCCGCAATAGAGAAAAGGCAATGAGTGGCCATCGAGCCTCAACATCCTACAGACCCTCCAGAAAATTTTGGAATCGTCTTTGGCACCTCCCTGTCCCCCCAAAGGTTAGAATCTTTCTTTGGAGAGTGCGTCAAAATGCTATCCCCACTAGGGAAAACCTTTTCAAACGTCGAGTAATCGAGGATGCCTACTGTCCATTTTGTGAGAATCAGATTGAAACGATGGAACACCTCCTTTTCCACTGCCCCTGGACTAACAATGTTTGGAATCATCCCATAATCAGCCTACAACTATCAACCACAGACACATCCAGAGCAGATAGATGGCTTGAGGAGACTTTTGAGAGGATTGGAGACCACTCCCAGATCGAGAGAATAGGAGCTGTCCTTTGGTCTATCTGGATAGCTCGAAATGATCGAATCTTCAGAAATAAACACCCAAACGTGAGAGTCTTGGCAGAAACAACTGGTGCTTTGGTTTGCAATTACAAAAGATGGAACAAAGTGAAGGAGAATCAAGGGCAACGACAATCTCACCATAAGATCGCATGGAACCCACCGAAGGATCGAGCTTTGAAGATCAACATTGATGCCTCCTTTGATGAAGGACGCAGAGAAGCAACGATCGCGGGAGTCCTTCGAGATAGCTCTGGAATGCTTCTTGATGGATTCGCCAAAAAAATCCATGCCTTTTCCCCTCTTCAAGCCGAAGCGAGTGCCCTAGCAGAAGCGTTGAAGTGTTTTAGATCTAGAAGAGAGTGGAAGTTGTACTTGGACTTTGACTGCAAAGTGCTCATTGACGATGTACTTGAACGGGATGTTATCCCTTGGCAGATTGAAACTGTGGTTTTGGAGGCCCGAGCCCATCTCAAGGACTTCGTAGACCTCACTTTGGCCCATTGTGATAGATCCACAAATCAAGTAGCCGACTGGATTTCAAAGGCTCTCCTTCTGAATTACCTTCCTGCTCTTTGGCTTTGTAAACCCCCTCAAACCTTATGGGAACTTTTGTGTTATGACGCTCCTATGTTGGGCTGTTTCTCTGGTTTTACAAGTTGAGAAATAAAAGCTACTCTTTTGACCAAAAAAAAAATGTGACGACGACCCATTTTGTGAATTTGAGGAATCTCAAGATCCTAGTTAATGATCATCATGAAGAGAAGTAGCATAAATATCTTTAACCTCCCACTAATTAAGATAAGTGCAAGCACTCGAGAGTCTCTAACCTATTTTCAATGGCTTGCCCTTACTAGGAAAATTGTCAAAAAAATCTTAAACCTATTACATTTTTATCAATTCAGTAAAACCTTTTAATTTTGCCGATTGAGTCCTAAATCTTTTGACCTTTTGCCAATTGAGTATGTCTGCTCAATTTTGGTTAAAAATCGCTGACGTAAACGCCAACCATCTTACGTGGCACGACCAGCGCTGATGTGAAAATTTTTAATTAACATTTTGACGGTTTTTATGAAATTTTTCTGTTTTCTCTTTTCTTTTCTTTTCTTTTTTCTTTTCTTTTTCTTTCTTTCTATTTTTTTTTTCTTGTTCGAAGGACCGACGACCTTTGCCACTCTCGCTGTGGCCGGTTAGGGCTTGGGTAAGGGCCGCCATGCCCTTGCCCTGCAAGTCATAGTGAGGGCAAACGAGGACCGCGACATCTTCACCGGCCTTAGCAAGGGGCGGCACGGGATCCATGACCCCTCTTCCACAGCAAGTGAGGGCTTCATGGCCCTCAGCTAGTGGCTGAGAACCCCACCTATGCTGCGATCCAAAAAGGAAAAAAGAGAGAGAAAAGGATAATAAAATAATCTAAAAAAATATCAAAATGCTATTAAATATTATTCACGTCAGCGTTAGTCATGTCACTTAGGACAACTGACGTTCACGTTACCGGTTTTTTTGCCAAAAAATTGGCTCGATGGCTCAATTCGCAAAAGATGAAAATGTTTAGCATTTAATTGACTAAATTAAAAGATTAAGTACTAAATTGATAAAATTGCAATAAATTTATAATTTTTTGGATAATTTTTCCGCCCGTAAACGTGGTTCCACATAAATGGCAAATGATGGGCGAAGAAAGAAAAAAGTCATTTCATGATCTATCTTTGATTACTACGAAACTAATTGAGGAGGCAATTCCGTGTCCACTGGGAATTTACCATAATTGTGTGTTCCATCTTGTTTTATTCAGAAAGATGATTCATGATTGGTTTAGACTAATGGGGGACAAGATATGGCCATTTACTTTATTCGACGTACCGTTCTTTCTGTCGTGCAAATCACTAGTCACTCGTGGAAATCGCGTCCTTTCCATCTACCTCACCGACCCCGCATCTCCTTAACCCTACATTTCTTTACCACTTATTTAAATGCTAATGACTTTAACTTTTGTTAGGAATTTACTCCCCTTTTAAATTACATTTTGGTCGTTTGGAACGATGAACGAAGAACAAAGAGTATGAAATGTTACGAATGAAAATTGCTCTATGAGTGCGCTTTCGTTAATGTCGGGAGAGAGGCGCGAATGAGAGAGAATGGATGAACGAAAAACGATGATTTCATAACCGGAACTATTATAAACGATAAAGACTTAGATTAACAAAATTTTGTTCAGAGGAAACCTTTTACGAAATTGTTAGAATCTGCTCGTCTCTATGGTATTATACAAGCAAATATCTCTTGTTCAAAGAAACCATCAAACCTGATGTCTCCGTTATCATTACAACATGCATGACTTTTTCACTGATGATGGACACCGCACAAACTTACTTTAATTGCATACAAGTTTCATATTAGGTCATTAAATTCATGATTATACGATAAAGTTTAGTAATTAGGTACCTCCCCAATATGAGCGGTTCCTTGTAGTTAGAGAGAAAAGGTAGATTCTAGCCAGGGCAATGGAACATAATGATGAGTTAGGGTATTGCTTTCCTCTCCAAGGATTTTTTTCACTGACTCTTGTCGTGTTTTCTTTTCAGCTTTACTCCTTAGTCGCATAAAATTTCTTACATTCACATTCTGTTGTCTAAATCATACCGCCTCTTGATGCATGAACTTGTGTGCCATAGAGTCATAGACTTACAAAAAAGCAAATAACTTACTAAATTGAAGTGTCCTACTTTAAAGATAGCAAAGTCTAATGCACCAAAAGAGAGTGCCATTATGTTTTGAAATAAATAAAAGAAGACTTTGAGTCACTAATTCAATCCAAGCTCAATACTTTATGGTGATATTTCTTTAATTTTTTTACTTTAAAAGATTCGTGTCCTCATTTCCGCAATAATCCATTTTATCTACATCATAAAAAATTTCCCTTTCCTTTATTTTCTCCATTTTCATTTGTCAATTTATGTTGTACTCTACATGGGCTTGAATAGATCACCTCAGTTCAAATTGGATTCATTGTAGCACGAAGTGTTTCGGTCAGTTTTTTTAGCTGTTTCGAACAACGATAGCAGCTTAAATGATTCCCGAGAGATTAGTTTTATATTTCCATTCTGTAAATTGTGTCAAATTTTTACTAAACATAAATTGACCAAAAAACTCTTGGAAAATATGTTAGATAATATGAAAAATAATAATTGTAGGAAATATGCCGGAAATAATGAGAAAAGTAAGATCAATGGTCTGAGCCGTGCAAGCACCGTCCTTAAGGATAATTTCGCCTCTCGAAGTACGAAATTAGGTGCATAAGGCTTCTTGCAGCCATCCTCCCAAGATACAACATGCCTTCTTCTATATTCCACACTGAATATTAGAAGAAACATGCACAACATTATGTGTATAATCCAACAACAGAATGAAAGATATGTGAAGGAAATGAAATTCTCAATCAAACTCAATCAAAGACACACGAACTGAGGTTTGATATTTAATTTTATAGGCGAAACAAGAGAGAGTGGTTATAACGTTGTTATAAAACCTTTTAAATCAATTGGTAATAATAGAAGAATATGACCGTTATGTAGCCGTTATGGATTAATAGAGGTTTTATGAAGAATAAATCGTATGTTATAAAGCCATTATAAGGCCGTTATATGACCGTTGGAAAATTAACTATTGAAAATAATGAGGACTAATCATAGCGGTCATAACTTCTATCAAAATCATTTTAAAGATATTTCAAAACTGATGAAATATCCAATGATTCCTTCTTGTGAATTATGATTTTCACCAATCACATTATACTTGTTGTTCAACGCGGTTTTGCGCTAATCGGCCATGCGCGTGCTTGGTTTATTCATAAGTGCTATAGAGATTTTCGCCAAAAATTCTCATAGGAGTGGCCTCTTTCCACACTTAAATAGGTAATTCCATCAAGTATATTCTGCTGCTTAATACACCACTAATAATAGCTATGGAATACATTAAGAGCTTAACTCAATCTCTTTTTCCTTGCAGCCTTGCACTATTCTCATCTTAGGAGGGACAAATTTTTTTTATAATTCAATACTAGATCAATAACTGACTTGTTATTGCCCATATGACCTAATTCATGGGATCGTCAATCACATAGGCTAGGTTACCATCACTGTTGATTTTCTTCAATTGGCTTGTCTCATTCCCCTCAATGTATAATAAGAGGATTGGCCAAATCCACTTCTAAGTTCATATAATCAATAGACATAATTTTATCTTCAAGCAATTGCTTCACCACATCGTCTCAATCGGACATGTCTCGTTTACCATTGTAATTTTCATTCTTTACAATGGCTAGTGCCTCTTGGCAAACACGATGCCTATGACACGTAATGTGTTGATTTTATTCACTTTTCGAAGAACTTGTGTAGTTCTCGAATTTCCAAGATAAATGTATTTTTCTCCTTCTTCTCCTATTAAAGTGTAGGAGGATAAAGCATTATGTTTTCATATATATGCTTGGTAGCACCTTAGTCTACCAATCATTCTTTCATGTTGGCCATAATATTTTCTTGGAAAATGAACGCAACAATTTCCACCATAAGAGTCATATGCTTCAACCAAATTGACTTTTGGTGCAACATGATTGTCATTTCCCCCCACAATGTTTTTGGCTAGTTTCCAAGTTACAACACTTCCACAAAAGTGAATACATATTCATTAGTGGATTTTGTCTCATCTGAATTCAAGATCCAGTTAACATCATTGCATCATTCGAATACAGCGGGAAATCCGCTATGTAAAATGCCGTAGTTTTATATTTGAGTGGCTGTAAAATTACAACTATGAGGTCCACACTTGACCGTCATATCTTTCTTTTTTGTCACACATTTTGCTTGTTCAATCTTGTTAGATGCTATATATATACTAGGATTTTTCGGCAGAAGAACACCAGAAGTGCCAATATTTGTGTACGGCGCTCACTTTGATGCCAATAATTTTTTTGGATCACTTCAGTGCCACATCAGAGATAAAATGATCATCGAAGTGTCAATTCCGGCCAAAAATGGTTATTTAAGTGCTAATTTCGATCAAAAAGTACACGTGGCATCTTTTTATTAATTTTTTAATATTACGCGGAAATTTTTTTCTAAATAACCAGTCCACGTGGCATCCACCTTGCATCCATTCAACATAAAAAATAATTAGATTTTAAAAAAAATTAAAATTAAACAAAAAAACAAATCAAGAATTAAAAAAAAAAGGGCAACTGCAGAAGTTTGCAGATGTAGAAGGTTGCAGTGGCGTGGGGCTTTAAACCCTTGCCGCCGCCGCCGCTTGCCATAGGTTGGGGACTTGTCGACTGGACTCAGGGCGACCACCAACCACTGAACGGCATGGGGGGTGTCGCTCCGCCGAGCGCTGGCGAGGGCGTAGTCGAGCCTCGCCGTGGATGTTTCGAGATCCCACGCGGTTGAGCATCGCCGTGGCGAGAGTGTGGTCGAGCAATCTCCTCCCTCTTGCCTTCGCCTCCTCGGATGTTTCCAGATCCCCGCGGTGTCGTTGGGCGTGGTCGAGCATCGCCGTGGCATGGGCAAGGTTGGAATATGACGGGGGTGAGCAGACGAGGGCGAAGATGAGGACGAAGAAGAGGAAGATGAGGCGGGTGAAGATAAGGATGAAGGAGAGGAAGACGAGGGTGAGCAAGAAGGCAATCTCGAGGTCCAGGAGCTTCCATTGGCAAGGATTGCGCTTCGACGAGGGTAGGCTTAGTTGTCCCATTCCCGGAGTACTGCCAAATCTAGACTCCCTTCCTTGGCTGGATCAGACGACCATGGGGTCAGACTCGGGCACGAGTGTTGGAGGAAGAAAGGAGGGCTCAGACAAGCGAGCTTTGAGTGGATTTTTCCGACACTTGACTCGGATCTGATCAAACAAGAATCGGAGGTCGCAGCGATCTGGGGAACATAGAGGTTTTGGCACCCTTCTCGGTTCCACCACGCTTCAACCATCCTCGTCGTCGCGAACCTCCAGCCATCGTCAGCCCTCGAGTCGTCGACCTCACACCGCTCCTCTCAACCATCGTCATCCCGCACGACCGGGAAGACCCACGACCTCAAGCCCCGATTCCGACTCTCTCACTCTTTCTCTGTTCCACCACACTCCAACCATCATCTTCGATGTGCCCCCCAAACCACAAAGCCATCGTCAGCCCTCGAGCCTGTTGCCTCTTCAATAGGGTCGGGCGACTCCCGCCTCGCCTAGATCTGGGCGAGGTCGGCTGTACCCCGCCACGACGAGGCCGCGATAGTGGTCGCCCGACCCCGGCGACCCCCTGGGCTCCCCTCGCCGGCCATTGCCGACGAGGGGTAGGGCGGCTGCGGTGAGGGCTCACAGCCCTCGCTACTCAACAGAGGGATTCCTTCTTCTTCTTCTTTTTTTGCTTATGTTTAACTATTTCATTTTTTTTTTTTAGTTTTTAGATTAGGTGAATTTTTTTTTGACTTTTTGTTATTGCTGACTAGGATCTCCGGTAAGCCATGTGCGCACCACACATGATTTCCGGCAAGCCACGTCAGACATGACACTCAAATAATAGTTTTTTTAAAAAATTAGCACTGAAGTGATCCAAAAAAAAAATATTGGCACCAAAGTGAGCGCCGTACACAAATATTGGCACTTCTAGTGTTCTTCCGTCAAGATTTTCTTTAAGTGTATGTATTTACGTTTATACCATTCTTTGTATGTATACTTATATCGATCGTGTGCCTAATGAAAAATCAAGCATTTCATTATTCACTTCTCTAAATCTATCATGGTATCAGAGTTAGGACTTGCTTCTTGAGAGTACTGTTCACCAATCTACAACTATGGCTGTCCCGCTTGTCTTCTTCATTGTGCCTTTGTCTCTCTCGTACGGCCGCCCAACGCTGTCTTCATCAGTCTGACTTCGCGATTGTTTGACTTTGTCTCGCCCGATCTTCTTTGTCTTTCGCCTTGTTCTTGCGATCGATCTCGGGTTTTATTTCTTCACTTATATATATCTCATAATCAATGGCTGAAAGTGATCGGATTGTGCATTGATGTTAAGTTGGATGGCTCTAATTATGTTATTTGGAGACTCTCAATGATGGCTGCTCTTATTTTTCGTGATTTATATGAGCATGTTGATGGTACTCGTTCTTGTCCTACATCTTTGTCTGATACTGTTGATCCTAAGTTTAGTACTGATCAAATTGCACAACGCAAATCTAAAATTAGGGCTTGGCATGTTATTAATCGGAAAGTATTGGCAATATTATTTGGTTCTATTAGCCCTAATCTTCGCCCCCAATTTACTCAGATTGTTGATGCGAAACAATCATGGGATCAAATTACTGAGATGTTTACACAGACAGATTCTGTACGTGTTTATCAGCTTATGCAGAAACTTCATCGTGCCACTAAGGGTACGCAATTAATTCGCGAATTTTTTAATTATATGACATCTCTTTAGTCCCAACTTGATGTATTGGCTCGTCTAGCATATCCCATGTGTGCTAACTTGAAGATCATAACAAGAATCATCTTTACGAATTCTTGATGCAAATCTCACCAGATTTTGAGGGAGCTCGAAGTTAGATTCTCTATCGTTATCCTGCCCATCTCTTTCTGATGTAGTCAAAGAACTTCAGACTGAGGAAACTAGACGAGGAATTCTTGGTGCTTATCCATCACTAGATCCTTTTGTCGTACTGGCCACGCCACATCTTGATTTTTAATCTGGCTCCTCTTAGCGTAGTTTCCAATTTGCTTCCTCTCAGTGTGGTTTATAGCATGGCTATTCTCAACATAGTTCTGGATGTGGTTCTCAGTGTGCTTCTATACGTGGTTCCCAGCGTGCCTCTTTTCTCAGCGAGGTTCACATTTTTATTGTAACTATTGCAAGCAAAATGGATATACAGAGGATCAATGTTTTTAGAAGATGCGTGATCTTCTTGATGCATCCTCGCGCTCAGTTGCACCCGTCTCTTCTCCATCCACAGATTATGTTACTTTAGCCTCATCTTCAGATGATCGTCTTGCTAATATTGAGTCTTAGCTTTCTCGTTTAACTCAGCTTCATCTTGGTTCTTCTAGTGCATCCTCCACTGTTGCTACCGCAATTTCTGCACAATCCTCAAGTAATAGTTCTTCCTAGATTCTTGACTCTAGGGCTGCTCATCACATGACTACCTCTACCCATCATCTCACTCAACAAACTGCACTAAAAAATTCATAAGATTTATTTATAGCTGATGGAGCCTCTAGTACTGCTACTACGAAAGGCCATCTTACTATCCCTAGCAGCTTTAATGTGCCTAATGTGTTTCATATACCAAATTTAGCCTTGAATCTTTTATCTGTTAGGCAACTTGCTGATATGGGTTATATGGTGACATTTACTGCTGATTCTTGTGTTGTACATGATCGTACGAGTGGCCGGACGATTGACAAGGGTAATAGACATGGAGGATTGTATACTAGGGGTGAGCATGGTTCCAGGGTAGAACCTGGAACCTGTAGAACCGGACCGGTAGGAACCGATTGGTTCCAAGTTCCAAGGTAAGAGGATAGGTTCCAGGTTCCAAAAATTTGGGAACCTGCTTTGACGGGTAGGTTCCAGGTTCCAAGTAGGTGGAACCTGGAACCGGAACCTGGAACCTGAAGCAATCTTTTGTATTATTTTTTAGTATATGTCATCACGTCATTATGAAGGATTTCATAAGGACGATAACGAGTACGTAATTTGAAACTACTTTATCATCGAGTTTTTTACTCTATTATTATTTTATACTTTTCGTGTATATATGTATGAGTTATAGTTAATAGATTTTAGTAGTAGATGGTGGTCATTAGAGGTAATTATTCGCATTGATCGTTCGATCAATAATATATGTGGAACTTGGATAGAACCTGAAACCGCTCACCCCTACTTTCTTCTATTTTATTGCAAATGGAGTTTTATTAATAGGTTTTAGGGTACCCTGGAACCGGATCCAGAACCTGTGACAGGGTAGGTTCCAGGTTCCAGAGTATAGAGGGTAGGTTCTAGGTTCCAGAAATTGAGGAACCTGTAGTAGCGGGTAGGTTCCAGGTTCTAGGTGGAACCTACCCAGAACCTGGAACCGCTCACCCCTATTGTATACGATGCAACATCTCCAACTTCCCTCACCTCAACATGTTCTCGCTATCTTCGACTTTAACTGTTGGCACCAGCGTGTGGGTCATCTATCTGCTTCTCGTTTGTCTTTTTTACGTCAACAGGGTGTACTTGGACCTGTTTCATCTACTATTATGTGTCCTTGTACTAGTTGTTCTTTAGCTAAACAATCTGCACCTCTTTTTTTTTTGTTAGTTCTTCTGTTTCCACTTCTTGTTTTGATATAGTACATTCAGATGTTTGGGGTTCTGCCCCCCAAATTTCTAAAAGTGGTTTCAGGTATTATGTATCGTTTATTGATAATTATTCTCGTTATACCTGGGTTTATTTCATGCGCTCTCGTAATGAACTTCTCTCTATCTATAAAAACTTTATAGCCATGATCTCTACTCAATTCTCTAAAACTATCAAAGTTTTTCGTTCCGATTCGGGTGGGGAATATCTTTCTACAGCTTTTTGTTCTTTCTTAACTTTTTCGGGAACCTTACCTCAGTAGTCTTGTCTTGGTGTTCTTGCTCAAAAAGGTATTGCTGAGCAAAAATATCGTCATATTCTAGATACTGTTCGTGCTCTCATGTTGTCCAATTATGTTCCCACTGAATTTTGGGCTGAAGCACTCTCTACTGCCGTCTATTTCATAAATTAACTTCCTTCTCTTGTCCTCTCTAAAGACACATCTCACCAACGTCTTTTTGCGAAACCACCCACTTATCACTAACTTCATGTTTTAGCTGTACGTGTTATGTGCTTCTTCCACCTCATGAGCATATCAAACTCTCTGCAAGGTTAGTTCGGTGTGTTTTCTTAGGCTACAACACAGAACATAAAGGCTACAGGTGCTATGATCCATCCTGACAGTGTATCTATATCTCTCGTAGTGTTCAATTCTTTGAGCACCTACCATTCTTTTCCGCTGCCTACTTCTTCACAATCCTCTCCATCTGTTTTTATGAATTTTCCTCTTGAGTCATCTCTTGTTCCTCCTATTATATCTTCTCCGACAGACCCAGTGCTACCATCTTCTCCTGTTGTGCCTTCTCCTTTGTATACTTTACTTGCCACTTCGACGCCTCTTGATGATTCTCGTCCACAGTCCCCTCAACGAAATCCTCCGTGAGATCGCCGTCCTCCAGCTACGTATGTGGCTGCTATGAGTTACTATAATGAGTTTGGTTCCTTTATTGCTGATGTCCGCATTTTACAGGAATCATCACATAGCCCTACAACGTGCTGAATGTCGTAATGCTATGTCTGAGGAATTGTTTGCTCTTGAATGCACTGGTACGTGGGATCTTGTCCTTCTTCCACCATGGAAGCCTATGATATCTTGTCGTTGGATCTATAAAATCAAGACTCACTCTGATGGTAGTATTTAGTGCTATAAAGCGTGTCTCGTCGCGTAGTTTTGATTAGAAGTATGAGATTGATTATGATGAGACTTTTGTTCCTGTTGCCAAAATGACTTTTGTTCGTACTCTTCTTGCAATATCCTCTATTCGTAATTGGCCCCTTTTTCAGCTTGATGAGAAGAATGCTTTTCTTCAAGGGGTCCTTTAGGAGGAACTCTATATGCAACCACCTCCTAGTTTGACTCATTCTCTTGGTCAGGTTTGTTGTCTTCGTCTGGCCCTTTACGATCTCAAATAGGCTCCTCGAGCTTGGTTTGAACGTTTTGCAAATGTAGTTCGATCAACTAATTTTGTTCAGAGTAAGAATGATCATGCTCTGTTCACTCACACTTCTCCTACTGGTTGTATTGTTTTGTTACTTTATGTTGATGATGTGATTATTACTGGAGATGACTATGCTTATATTGCTTATACTAAGCAACATCTTCATCGTCAGTTTGCTATAAAAGATATGTGTTTCTTACGTTATTTTCTGGTATTGAGGTTGCTCGCAGTCGACGTGATATTCTTCTCTCCCAACAAAAGTACATTACTAACATTTTGGCTCGTGCTGAGTTATCTGATACTCGTACTGCGGCTACTCCTATTGAATTTCATTTACAGCTTCGTCCGGATGATGGTGAGCCTCTGTCAGATGTTACTCGCTACCGGGCTCTTGCTGGTAGTCTTCTCTATCTTACGATCACTCACCTTGATATCACCTATGTTGTTCATCTTATAAGTCAGTTTGTAGCGGCTCCTCGTACGGTTCATTATGTTGTTGTACACCGGATTCTACGATATCTCTATGGTACTTTGACATGCTCAGTTTTCCTTCCATCGACTTCTTCACTTGTTCTTCATGCATACTTTGATGCTAATTGGGCTTCGGATGTTACTGATCGCAAGTCCATTACTGGATTTTGTGCCTTTTTGGTGATTCTTTGATTTCTTGGCGTGCCAAGAAGCAGCATGTCGTGTCTCGTTCTTCTACCGTGTCTGAGTATCGTGCTATGGTTGACACTAAAATTGAGATTATTTGGCTCCGTTGTTTTCTTGCCGATCTTAGTGTTGCATCATCTTCTCTCATTCCTCTTCATTGTGACAACAAGAGTGCTATTCACATTGCTACAAATCCAATTTTTTAGGAGCGTACGAAGCACAACGAGATTGATTGTTATATCACCGTCATCAGCTCAAAGCACATATCATTTCTCTTCCCTTTGTAGCCTCAACTGCCCAGCTTGCCAACTTATTCATCAAATCTCTTGCATCACAACGATTTGCTGCTCGTCTTTCCAAACTCTCGTTGGTTAACCTACCTTGAATTTGAGTAGGATGTTAGATGTATTGTACATATATTAGGAATAGGGTTTTTCCTTAAGTGTATGTATTTACGTTTATACCCTTCTTTGTATGTATAATTATATCGGCCGTGTGCCTAATGAAAAATCAAGCATTCCATTATTCACTTCTCTAAATCTATCAAATCTCACATCCAAACACATAAAACATCACTCAATTCTCGTAAAATGATTTACATGGAAGCACATTTCACAAGTTATACATGCACATGTAGGTTGCACCAATTGCACTATCACGTCAACATTTTCACGTGTTTCACGTTTGCAATCCCCACTTACATTTCGTTCACTCTCAACATAATGAATATGCATAGTGAATCATATTTCATATTATTAACACAATAACGTGTGTATATATATAGTGTGTTGGAAAATATAATGGAATGGAGTAACAATGTAGTCGGACTTTGAGGCGTGTAATCACTCTATTTTAGGATCAATTTGCCCCACAAAATTGCTATAGGTTTCTGACAAATTCCCTTCAAGATACAACAAAGTCACGATGAGAATACTAGATAGCAATTCCAGTAAATCTCCTAAAACTCTCTACGAAAAAATGAAAAAATGATTGTCTCTCTTTTGAAGAAAAACAAAAGAATGAAAGTAACTTCTGAAATTGAACAAAATTATCCTTTATATAATACTAATAGAACACACCTCATGGTGTCCAAACTGCGCATGTACGAACAAACTTATTCATGTATGAAACATCACATTTATTCATGTCCAAAACATCACACCAATTCATATTCGAAACATCGCAATTCCGATATGACCGTTCGTGTGCGATAACAATCATTCGGATACAACTGTTCGTATGTGATAACCGCCGTTCGAACGTAACTATTCATGTCGAAACAGTCACAATTAAAATAAATAATGAAATATAATTATAAATAATTAATTTCGAAATAAAATAATAATATTAATTAAGGCCTATATTCGTCTGCGGCTCGCATGCGTGCAAAGTGATTATTCATGTCAAAACAATCACAATTAAAATAAATAATGAAATATAATTATAAAATAATTAATTTCGAAATATAATAATAATAATAATAATAATGATGATGATGATGATGATGATGATGATGATAATAAAGGCCTATTTCCATCCTCGGCGCGCAAGCGTGCAAAGTGCTAGTGCGTCTAATAATCGCGCAATCACATACGCACCTGTTGACACCTGATTTTTGACCAAGTCTTTTTGTAGTTATATTTCGAAAAATCACAAAAAATCCATAAAAAGTCAAAAAATTACAAAATCAACTTTGATGGCCTTGGCCAAGCCCAAGGAATCATTCTTGACCAAAAAATAATTTTTCATATATTTTACATTTTTTAATATTTTTAAGAAAATAGGAAAATACTTGAAAAATAAAAAAAAATAGCATTTGAGGTCACAAAAATATAGAAAAATAGCCAATATTTTTATTTTTAATCTCTTGCATTTTTGACCTCACAAAAAATCCAAAATCAGATTCAATTATAGGTGTTCCTTTGTAACCCGTACTATTGAATTTGAGAAAAAAATATCAATTGAGTCTTTTAATTTGCAATTTTAGCATTTTCTAGGATCTTGACATTCAATCTAATTGTCCCATATTTCAATTTGACTTAATTGTTCAGACAAGTTGCTCAATTGCAAAATTAATTGCATTTTAGCTCTTGAAATTGGAGCATAATTGAAATTACTTTCAATTCAAAGGCTATCATTGCAAATTCAACATGCTTCCCAATGGATTTTACCATTCTGAATCGAGTGGGATGGGTAATTTGACCCAATTTGGTTATTTGAACCTTCAATTGCACAATCCCTAATTTTGCAATTAAATAGAAATTTGGGGGTTTTTTTTTATATAGAAATTGAGGTGAAATTTTGGGCAAAACCACATTTTTAGATAAAATCCATGCCCTAAACACAATTCTGAAATTTAATTGCAAAAATTCCCAACATATTTGGTTTAATTTTGAAAATCCCAAACTGGAACCGGTTCGGACCGGTCAGACCGACGGTCCGACCGGTCGAACCGGTCTGCTACAGTGTCTTCTTCTTCCCCGAGAGTCTGCACAAATGAACAGTAAAATGCCGACTTTGATGGCCAAATTGACAGACCAATCGGCGATAATCGAAGACACACTTATGGGCGTTTGATTCCTTAGGACATTTCCCGTCGATTAGGACCAAAATGAGGATCAATGGTCGCCGGAGGGGAGAGTAATCGGACGGTCAATCTCGCAAGCCTGCAAAAGTCAACATCTCCTAAACTCAGTGCAAATTCATGCTAAATTCGCACGAATTAAGAGCCGCTGAAGAAGTAAACGGACGTAGACGGGACACCTATTCCCTCCGTCGCCGTTTGGACCTAATGGCACGTGTAATCACGTGCCATTTTGAGTTCGTTGACCATCCCGATTGGCGGCAAAGGCTTCTTGAAATCCAAAGAGCTATATAAGCTTGCGATCGTTTTCTGTTGAGGGGATTGGTCAATTCAGTTAGTGGAGGACAAGGAGAATCGAGAGCGAGAGAGAAAGCGCAAAACAGAGCTCGTTCTCCGACCCCCGTCGTCGAGAACTTGAGCTCAAATTGCAGGGCGCCGGTTGGGCCAAACCAAAGCTTCACGGTGCTGCTAGAAGGTCGCCCAGAGTCCCCGGAAGCGATCGCCGTCGCCCAAGCGCGAGGAATTCGTGAAAACAGTGATTTTGTCTGAAAACACCAAATCGAGTCTCCCAACTCAACCTCCATGGCCGTCTACTGTTCATCTTCGCCTAGCCAAATCTAGGCCGAGCGAGCTCAATCGGAGCTCGAGGTAAGCCTTTTGAACACTGAATGATGCTTCTGTGTTAGTGAATTAGAATACATGGGTGCGTACTGGTTCATGTTCGATCGCGTTTGATTCTGTGAATGGATTCGTGTAATCTTGCGATATGTTACGAATGAAGACTAGACGAGTCGATTGCTGCCAACCTCGCTCAAATCTGTTAAGGTCTCGCCGTCCGATCATCGCCGGAGAGTCGTGGCCGTTCGTTTAGCAATGGTCGCGAGGTTGAAGACGAAGCTGACGTGGGTGGTCAACGAGTCAAAGGCTTAGATGGCAATTGGCCATTGGTCCACGTGTCAGTCCAGTCAGCTTGGCCGATGGAGGTTGTTATTCGAATAGGTAGATCCAACGGCTAAGATTAATTGAGTCTAATAAGTGGTGGCCGTTGGATTAGAATTTAGGATAATTCGAAAATAATTTTAATCTGAAAATAAAAATTGGTTGAAACGGCGCCGTATAGGTTATTTAGTGGACGGTGTCGTTTAGGCTAATATAAATAGATGGTCTAGATCGAGTCTTGGGATCTAATCGTGGCCGTAGGTTTAAACAATCTGATCAGACGGTCCTGATCGAGTCCTCGCCTAATCTGAACCGTAGGTTCCTTGCCCTAAATCCGGTCGTCCGTGCGTCAACACGTGGCAAAATCATAGCCATCGGTCTCCTTCGCTAGATCAAGCCTTTCGTAGCGTGACATGTGGCACAATCTAGGCCGTAGGTTTGGATCGGGCGGGAATCGAAAATTCGAACGGGAAAGGGCCAAAGCGATGCCGTTTTGGTGCGGGCCGGATCCGGGCCGGTCGCCCGCGGGTCGTGGGCCGGGTCACCCGACCCAGCCCGGATAACATTTTTTAAATAAAAAAATCAAAAAATGATTTTTAAAAAATAAAAAAAATCAGAAAAATTCTAAAAAATCCAAAAAATGCTAGAAAATTCCAAAAAAATGTGGAAATATTGTGGGAAAATCCTAGACACTCCAGAAATCCCCAAAAATCGAGGATTGACCACAGACAACTGGTCAACCCTATTTTTGGGGTTTCTTATCTGCTCTTCCGAGACTTGACAACATTACCCTTTAGGGGTAAGTCGCCTCTGCTGTGTATGCAAGATAAGGCCGATAATGCCAAGGTAAAAATTAGGGTCAAGTAGGCGACCAATTCTTAGGCTTGGGTTTTCGAGTCCCGTCTCTTTTCTCAAAATGACAATTTAGCCCTTCAATGGGAAAATCGTCTTTCTTGTCTCAATCGAGTTCTGAAAATTGCTTAAAGTTAGGGTTTGGGTCAGGTGGACGACCAACCCCAATATTTGAGATTTTCAGCTCTCATCTTCGTTCAAAATGACGATTTTACCCCTCCGAGGGTAAAATCACTTTTAAATTCCAGAAAAATCCTGGAAATTCCCAAAAAATAGGAAATGGGTTGGATTGATAGCCAATCCTATTTCCCCAATCTTTTGACTTCCCGATTCATCTAAAATGATAAATTTGTCCTTTCAAGGCAAATTGTCCCTGAATTGTTCAAAAATTACAGTCCTGCCCCTCATGGGCAAATCATGCCAAAATCGTTCCTAAGCCTTGATTGATATTTCTCTAGGCTAATAGGGCCTCATTAGGGATGCCATGCCGCTTTCATGTGTTTTATCTGCATGTACTGGATCATTGATTTGCGCATTTACCTTTAATGATTGTGAGTGATAGGGTAGCTATTCCCATCTGCATGAACTCCTAGATTTAAGATCTGTACCCCACTCATCTGTATGAAATCCTAGGATCAGATAAACCATTCAGCTTAGGTACCGAAAGGGCGTCAACTCTGACAGTTGGCATAACGAAGTCCCCGAACCCACTTCTCTGGTTTGCGCAGAATCGAATAGACCACTCCCAACTATTCGATAGGGTTTCCGATCGTACCCTCCACGAAACGATTGGTGGCTACTCCTTGGCATGTACACTCATCACATGTCACTAGACTACACTGAAGGTCGACCACGTATATCCAGCAGTTGCGATTTGGGTAATGGACCTTGGGAGAGTCCCGTGTCCAATCATGCAACATCGGACGGCCCATTAACCCTCGCTAGCCCTGATGGCGCTCGAGAGGGTCGCGACAGACTGGCGACTCCGCTGGGGAATTATTCTAAACCAGAATCTCTGGTTACGAATTCCAGAGGATTTGAGCCGATTAAAAAGTTGCTTGGTTTATCTGACATTATTTTCTGCAGATGCTCTCGAAGGTGAGGTACGTATGCTAACCATTATGTTAGATGTTTTTGCAGATTGGAGAAATAAAGGGGTGGAGTGATTGTTGACATTTTTTCCTGCAGGTTGGAGTTGGGAATGTATGTTTATTTTTATGCACATACTGAAGCGGTGTTTTGATACAAACTGCTGTGCATGACTTTGCATTGTTATGATCACGACACATTGAACACACTGGCGGTCAAACCCCGACTGCAACCACCTCTAGGTTACCTTAGATAGGGAAGGAATGCGAAAAGAATCTTGTGTTTGATGGCACTTGAGACTTTCGTATTCATTCCCGCCTACCATCTGCATTGGCGATATCTAGCCCTCTTGGGTAGGTACCCTTGGGGAGGAATCTGCCTCGTGTGGATCGTGGGAGCCTGAGCCGTAGGTTCCTCACCTTATTTTTGATTTCTTAGAGTATACCCACTTGTCTCATGCGCAGGTCTATGGATGGTTGGTATACCTAAAACCGCCCATTGATAAGAGGGAGATATTCCACATTCCCCCAGGTATGGTTGGTAAGGCATTTATTTCCGATGTACTTTATTACTCCCTGCTCCATAATATGACTCATACATTACATACATTCATATGCATTCACATCATGCAAATCGCTCAAGTGACTAATTGAAACAGCAATGGTAATAGGGTAGAATGTCGCTGTTCCCTAAGAGTTCGGCAGAATTGGTGACCTTCGAATACCTGAGGAAAGTCACTCGCCCCGGACCAAACACAAGGCTACACTTCACTAGATTCGTGCATGGTCGGGAACTGACTGGACGTAAGTTAGTATACGCCGAAGATTGCCAAACCCGCTACTACGTCGACAACCTCAGATTTAAGCGAGAGTCAGATGAGATGTTCAAGAATTATCTGGAGATGAAGAGGCAGCGTCGCAACCAGTTGGCCAGAGAGGCATATGCCAGTCGGAAGGCTGAACTACTGGCCAGAGAAAATGTGTCCATGGTCACTTTCTGGGGAAGAAAGAGGCGCCCCGCGACCAAGACAAAACTGAAGCGTATCACGCTCAAGAAGGCGAAACCCGAGAAGGCTCCTGAAGTCGTCGTACCATGGACCAGAGAATGGCCAGAGGAACTACAGCCTCTCGACCAAAACACTGAAAACGACTCCCTTACACTTGATTAGAGGAAAACTCCCGACCAACTGTCATTTGGATAGACCTTTGGGAAAAGAGTGATTTGGATCCTCACATTCCAACGGTCTTTTACAGCTTTCTTGTTTGAAAGATCTCTCTTTACCTTTCTTCCATTAGGCATCTTGATTGTAATAAAAGTTCACTCCACTTTGTTCTTTTGATGTATTGACCAATGGAATGTGACGTTGCTATTTCCCTTAGTCACTGAGTAAACCTGACTAAATTGCATAATTCACTTCATTGAAATTCAAATTATGCTTTGAGTCAGGCTTTCAAGACCTGAAAAATGTCCTAATTTCCATTTCTTCAATTGAACAATGCAATCGAGTTAGCTCATTGTTGACACCTGAGTTTTTACCATTTATTATTGTGATTTTTATTCTTTAAAATTAATTAAAAATATAAAAAAAGGTCATAAAATCACAAAATCAACTTTGGAAGCTTTGGTTTAACCTTAGGAACCAATTTTGAACAAAAAATATTTTTCGGTATTTTTAATATTTTTCGAGTTTATTTAATTATAAAAATACCCAAAAAATCAAAAAAATACCATTCGTGGTCAGAAAAATACCCAAAAATATTCGATAATTTTGTTTTAATTTCCTCTTCAAGTGTGTCACTTTAAATCTCAAAAATTCGGCTCGGGTCACTATGTTCCTTCACAAACATAAACCCGAACCGAGCCTAAAAAAAATCATTTTCGAGTCTTTTAGTTTTCAATTCTCACTTTTTATAAGCTATGACATTGGATTCTAAAGTCTTAAAGTGCAATTAGGTCAATTTGCCCTCCAATTTAATCAATTTTTACCAAAAGGGCTTAATTGCACATTTTTCTTTCAATTAGTCCCCGGTTTCACGGATGTATACGTATGCTCTACGTATTTATACGTCATACGTATTTATACATTATGCATATTTGTACTGTTTGGTAACCTCTTTAACTCTTGTAATAATAATAATGGTTATTATTTTTAACACATTTGTTAGTGCCTTTTTTTTAGCATTTTTGTATTGTGAGTGCTATTGTTAGTGTTATTTTTAAATAGCATTTTTGTATTATAAATTGTGAGTGCTATTGTTAGTGCTATTTTTAAATGACATTTATTTATCATAAATTGTGAGTGCTATTGTTAGTGCTATTTTTAAATGACATTTATTTATCATAAATTGTGAGTGCTATTATTAGATAGAATTTATAATTGTTAGTGCTATTTTTAAATAGCATTTTTGTATTATAAATTGTGAGTGCTATTGTTAGTGCTATTTTTAAATAGCTTTTTTGTATTATAAATTGTGAGTGCTATTGTTAGTGCTATTTTTAAATGTCATTTATTTGTGAGTGCTATTATTAGATAGAATTTATAATTGTTAGTGCTATTTTTAAATAGCATTTTTGTATTATAAATTGTGAGTGCTATTGTTAGTGCTATTTTTAAATAGCATTTTTGTATTATAAATTGTGAGTGCTATTGTTAGTGCTATTTTTAAATGTCATTTATTTGTGAGTGCTATTTTTAGATAGAATTTATAATTGTTAGTGCTATTTTTAAATACAATTTATTGGAAGGTATTTTTGGCTATAAAAGGATGGCAAGAGTTTTGAGGTTGGAGGGGGAGAGACATTTTGTAGAGTGTGCAAATTTTTGAGAGCTTAGAGAGAAGAACACAAACACTCTCTATATTCTCATAGTCTTGAGTGAGCAAAATATACTAAGTTCGGAATATTGATTCCGCATATTGCTAGCACAATTGTTGTGGAGTTATTAGTCGTCTCCCCGTTCGTCAATTGGTGGTGCGTCCGAACTAGATGCCTAACACTTGTGGAGGCTGAGATCGAAGAACATCGAACCGACACCTCCGTTCAAGCACGCTACGAGAGGTAATCTATTTACTCCCTTTGAGACTTTGTGATTTTTTTCGATTGAAATGCACGAAGTACGCCTCTGGAGATACATGTATGGGTTGTTATTTATTTCCGCTACGTGTTACGTGGATCCCAACAGTGGTATCAGAGCCAATCCTTAGGTGTTTTCGTGCATTTAATTGATTTTTTGCAATTTTTGCTATACTATGGCCAATATGTATTAACGAATTGTTCGTCTTACATGGCTAATGGAGGTTGATTATTTTATATGATAAATTAATCAACGTAGCAAAAATTGAGACTAAATCAATTTTGAATCGAAAATTTATGGCTATCTTATTTTACGTGAAAATTCTGAATATGATTCAACGTAGAATTTTTATTGTGCCTTCCTAAGTTTTAAATTGTGAATTTATTACTTACGTGGAAGGGTGGTGATCATGGAAAAATCCTAATCAATGTGATTGATGTATATATGAATGTATGATGATTATTTATATATTTGGGGTTGTAATTATTAAATGGAGGCTGCGTACTCCTTTTATTTTTCATGTAATCTTTATTTTTAGCATAGTCAATTGTTGATGTAAATGCTACGAGGATTACGTGGAGGAGCCTTTTAAGTCGGCGAGCTCTTTGGGGCCCAATTCTTGAAGAGTTTAAGAAACCAAGAAGAAGCGAAGAGCGGCTCTCCGTTATTAAAATATTAAAATGATTAAATGTGGTCTCATTGGCTCGAGACCCATTAAATCATAATTCCATGATCACCACGTAGGATAGATGTTTATGTGATTGACATCTATTTATTTATTATGATTACGTGAGCATGTTAAACTGGTTAATGTGCAAAGTCAGACTTACCTCACCCAAAATTGCGCCTGCATGAAATTCTAGTTAGGAAAATCACTCGCGTTAGGTACCGAAAGGGCGTTGGTAATGACACCAGCGTAACCAAGTCCCCGAACCCAAAATCTCTGGTTCCGCAGAACTGATCGATCTCTCCCAATCGGTCAGTAAGGTTTCCGGTCTACCCTCCAAGAAAGACCGGTGGCGACTCCAAATGCATGCACAATTTGCACATGCCACCACGACCACACTGAAGGTCGAAAGCGATCGACTCTTATCGTCGAAGAATACTCCCGCCGCGATTTGGTATGGGCTTGGGAGGGCTCACGCCGATCCAAGACCCGTGATCGGTAATCCATTAGCCGCGTCCGCTTCCGGACGGGTCGCGACAGCTGGCGACTCCACTGGGGAGTTGTTCTAGAAACTATGGTTCTAGACCTCAAGTGGACTTAGGCCGTAATAAAAATTGAGTGATTTTTCTAACCCTACAGGCGCTCTTGAAGGTGAGGTAAGTCCGCTCACGATAGGTGTTATATGTTTTTGCAGATTGGAGTAATAAGGGGTGTAGTCTGTGATTAACTTTATTTTACGCAGGTGTGGCGTAGGAATGTATGTTGTGTGGATGATTTGAAGTGCTGATTGATAAATTGTTGTGCATGACTTGCATTGTGATGATCACGACACATGGACACACACAACCGCGCCTAAAACCCCAGGCGCCGCCTTTAGGAACACAATAGAAGGAATTGAAAATGGAATCTCCGTGAGGAAAAATACGGGGTAATCCACTTCTCAATTCCGCTCACTTCGAACTATGGATTGAGTCCCAATGCAACGATAGTTGTGCAATGGAATCGGCTCTTTCTAGAACTCGAGGTGGGAACCTTAATCTTAGGTGCCAAACCCTCTGATTTTTAGAAGTTCACCATCACTTGTCTCATGCGCATGTCTTTGGGCGGTTGGTACACCTAAAATCGCACATAAGTCGACGAGTTGGGTTGGTAAGACTCTCTATCCCTCAAAACTATTACAGTTCATATAAATATAGGCATTTCATTCATTGCATTCTGGTGATTAGATTAAATGCCATTTCAAGGATAGATGCATGTGTTTTTCCCAAACGTCCTTGATAGAAGACGAGGAGGATGATATCCCATGGCGAACACCGAGTGAGCAACAAAGGAGCCTACTATGAACATTATTGAGATATCGTCCAATGAAGATGACGAGTTGGGGCAAGTGATCCGGAAGTCACAGATCGAACTTGGGGCATCCTTAAACGTTAGGATCACATTCCTTGGTTTCATTTTCCATTACTAGTCCTCTTGTATAGGGTTTATTTTTATCGAGGCTTTCTCTATCTCACCCCTTAGAGTGATTGTATTAGGGATCTATTGGTGTATACATTCATATGGAACTCGGTTGTATTTCTTTTGACGGGTCATGAGAATGTGATAGTGGCATTTTCTCTAATCATCCGAATACTCCCAAGTCAAGTTTATAATTCCTTTAGAGGAAACTAAAGTTGAAAATCTTACACGACCTTTTTGGTCGTACAGGGTAATCCAACCCCAATTTCGCTAGAAGGAATTATACACTTGAATTGGTCCATACATGTCATACGTCACTAAGTAATCCACGATAATTGATCAAGAGTATTGACGTTATTTCGAATTTAATGACGAGATAGATGTCCAAATTGCTCTCGTTCTTAACAAAACGGCCTTGATTTGGATGCCGTATCTTCAATTAAATTTAAAAACACGTCGTTATGCCTTGCATTTTTGACTAATTCGCTCTTCTGAATATTGGTCAAAAGCAATTATCGTGAATTACATTCCTTTCAATAGTATGCTTTCTTTCGAGGAATATTGATAAAAACTTTTCGCACAAGATTAAAACCCTTGTAAAAGTTCTTGTCATTATTAATTACGAGCAAGCATAAGATTGAAAGGGGTCTATGCTTTCTTTTTCAGATTATTCCTTTTGACTCGGTCTTTTCATTTGCAGGTGAAAAACAAGTAGCATAAAGAAATCTTTTCTTGGATAAGTCTGAGGCTATTCTTTCATCTGACCATGAGTGAGTTAGAAAATCAGAACACATCTACTCGACTTATTATGGATCGGCTCATCCAAGTCTAAGATGTCCGGATGCTCGAAGAAATGGATCATATAAAAGCTAAAACAAACACAGGGGCTTTCATTCATTCTTGCCCAAACCAGATCATACAATTCATTGGGGTGGAAAAGTAAAGCAGAAGTGAGCCCTAATCAACGACACAAAGGAGCCCAGCTGGCCCTCCAGGTTATGGATGCTTTGTTTATACGCACCACTCCGCGTATCATGGTCCGCAAGCCTGAGGTGGAGGCGTTTACGTTCATCATTGACTGCAACAACCTGAGTCTCGTGATCTTCGGCGACTGCTTCCAAGTCCCGAACAAGTCCATTCTCACGAGTTATATCCTCGTTTATGCCGTTGAGCCTTTCTTCCAGCCACTCGCTCCGATTCCTTAGCAGGGCATTACGTCGATCGCCCTCATAGGTAGCCAGAGATAGAGCTAAGTCCTCCACCAGATTCCTCCTCTCGCGTAGCAATGTCGAAACCCGCTCTTTGGCGAACTCAACAGCCTTTTTGTGACTATCGGCCAGGTAGTCAGCCAACGCTAGGCGGTCGGACTGATCCTCATAACGGGCTCGCAAGACACGAGCCACGGTAACTCCCCGATGAGCAGCGCGGTAGACCTCCAAGGAGTTCGTAAAGAGCGTTGGAAAAATATTGTATTCCCTCCCCAACGCGGTACCCTCGAGGGAGGTGATGTCCAGGTCCCCGAACATGACTCTGATCTCATCCTCGGTTTCGGGATGATCGGCTATGTGAGCGTAGCCTCGACCCAAGAGGTTATAGAACTCTTTCCATCGAGTCAAAGCTTCGGCTGAGAAAGTGTGAACTTGGGAAGAAGCCATTTTCGACGGAGATGTGTGTAGTGGAGCGATTAGAGGATGGAAGCAAATTATATGAGAGCGTTAATCTCCCAAACACCAACTCCGCATTTTATAGCGTCTCGAGAGTGGAGAAAAGTTGCAGCAATAATGCTTGTGGAGCCGGGTTAATTAATGTAAAGCGAGGGCTGCTCCTCCCGTGAATCATCAGACATGTCCTGATCCGCAATTTCAGGCCTGACAAATTCGGTCTCGCCATTATTAAAGCTGGGAGGGAGGCGAGCGCAACTATCGAAGAAGCCGCGAAAGGATTGTGTTGTTCCATCACGCATGAAGCTGGGCGGCGAGTGAACAGCTCTGCCACTTAAAAAGAGAAGACAATGCTGAACAGGCATGACTATTGAGGAAAAGTGAAAGGCGAGCGCAACTATCGAAGAAGCCGCGAAAGGATTGTGTTGTTCCATCACGCATGAAGCTGGGCGGCGAATGAACAGCTCTGCCACTTAAAAAGAGAAGACAGTGCTGAACATGCATGACTATTGAGGAAAAGTGAAAGGCGAGCGCAACTATCGAAGAAGCCGCGAAAGGATTGTGTTGTTCCATCACGCATAAAGCTGGGCGGCGAGTGAACAGCTCTGCCACTTAAAAAGAGAAGACAGTGCTGAACAGGCATGACTATCGAGGAAAAGTGAAAGGCGAGCGCTACTATCGAAGAAGCCGCAGAAGGATTTGGTTACCCCTTCGTGTCGGAAAGCTGAGCAGGAGGTAAACAGTTCCGTCGTTTCAAAAACAGAACGCTGAACAGACCTAGCTTTCGAAGAAAAGGAGGCAACAAATCGAAAGAGCGAGTATACAAAAGAGAACAGAGAACCCCGAGTGACGAGTTCGTTGAAAGACCTCAAATTCTCTAGAATCAGATTCGACATCGAAGCCATGGAACTCAACATCGCCGGTGACGAACATCAAGATCGCAGTGGTGACGACGGCAGTGGCCACGACGCTCAACCCCGGAAAAGAAAAAGTCGTCAGCGCTACGCTCGGAAAGAAATCCAGGAGCTTGAAGCTTTCTTCGATGAATGCCCTTGCCCAAACGAGGAACAAAAGATTGAATTGGGCCAGAAGCTGGGAATGAATCCTATGAGAATCCATTTTTGGTTTCAGAATAGACGTTTCAGACTAGGTGTCCAACACAGGCGTAAGGAGATCACGGCCCTAAAAGAGCAGAACCAAAACCTTCAAATGGAAAACATGTGGTATGAGAAAATTCTCAGTACTATTACCTGCCCTGACTGCGGTGGCCCTACCACCCTCAGTAAATTGTTCCCCAGTAAGCCTTCTACGAAGATGGAAGGTGCTCATTTATCCCCCTGCTCCCTTGAGCCATCTCCGGTACAATCAGATCCTGCTAATGGCGCGCATGAGCAGATCGATCCTACAGAAATTATACCAGTGTCTTCGGAGGAAGAAGATACGTGTCGTTATGATCGGAGTCACCTCATCGAAGCCCATGAATCTACTCCACAACAGCTTCCGGTAAGATCAGATACGGTTCAAGAGGAGTTAGAGGTTAGTCGGCAGGCTATCTACGCCACTCTGGACGACGAGAAGAAGAAATTCACTTGGCCCCCGGAGCTTCATCTCAAGTTCTTGGACGCAGTTCGACAGATAGGACTCGACTTCATAGGTCCGACAAGCATACTTAGGGTCATGAACGTACCGGGACTTACCAAGCAATTAGTCGCGAATCACCTTGGTTGCTACAGAAGGGCGTTAGGACAGCGTTATGCAGAACTGAATCCGAGCAATAGACTCGGCTGCGAACCCAGCACCCTTATGACAAATGAGGCCCGGTCGAATCTGGACGACTATTGGGGATTTGATCAGGATATCCTCGCGAGTCATTTCAATATTCCTCAAGAACACGCATCACAAGTGCAACGAGTAAGCACTCCTCCGTCTGAGCAGCAGCTAGTCAGTGTTCATCCTGTCGCAGATCAGCCCACCACGCCCAGTGCTCAAGGGTTTGCCCAATTAGAGCATATGGCTTCAGATGATCTAATGGGAGAAAGCTTGGAGCACTCTTATTTCCCTAATCCCCAAGTGGGAGATGCTTGTGGTAGTCAATCGATCAAATCTCCTCTTATAATCCCAGACAAAGATGGAGGTTCCAGTTCGAAGAACCCGTCGGGCGATGCAGCTCAACCTACACATCAATCGTTCGAGGGGTCGGGTGATTTCTTCGATGAAGGACTTGATACCTGGTTCGATCAGTTGGAAGCTATTAAAGGTTGGCAACCATGATCTGCACTTGGTAATGGCACACCTAAGCTGAGGCCAGACTGGTTAGTCATTGGACATGCCCCAAGAAAGAAGGGGATGTACGCGAGAAGGATGTATCTCCTATTGTAAAGTTCTCATCGGTGCATGCGTTTGTTTCTTCAATAGCTAGAGTTGATTCTGCATAATGTTTTTCGCAAACGTCATCTCGTGTGTATACGGTAATTCCTTGTTATTAAGTTCAAGGTAAAATCAGCCCCGACGCGTGAAGGCAGAATTGATAGCATGAGTTACTAGCAGAATGTGATCGAGCTCGAAAGTGAAAGATTACTAGCGGCCCCAAACGCAATGACCGCAAAATCAGGGGCAATCTTTAAGTTTCGAGCAACTACAAATCTATTTCTCACGAGGCATTCAGGTCAATCAAATATAAAGCGTCGGGCTGTGAGAATGATGCGTAGTCAATCTGTTGACACAGGCGAAAAAGGAGTCGCGTAGATCCGAAAGCAAAAACCTTTCTTGGCTAGTCAACAATGCAGAATGAAAGAGCATATATAAACAAACTCGCATTTATTTCATTCAGCAGGAAAGTTTACAAGTGGATCACTGAGGGGGAGCAGTAAACCCAAAATGAGTTCTGACAAGCATCACAAAAAAGCTTAACTGACTCTCCATGCTATCCATGCCTTGCTTACAACCCACACTCCGGGAATCGAGGTCTACAAGCTTGAAGAAAAGGAGACGACATTTCTCCTTAAGTTCGTTCACCTTGGTGTCATAGTACTCGAACTCAAGCTCTAAGTCATGAGCCAGCACCCTCCCGCGAGCTATATCCATGCTCAGGTCTTCAAGCCTTTCCTCCAACCAGGCACACTGGAACCTCAGCACGAAGTTGTGCTGGTCTTGCTCAAAGGCGGTGTCAAAAAGAGCCAGACGCTCCACCAAGTTGTCCCTCTCACGGACCAGCATCGAAACCTGGGCGTGGGCGTATTCAACAGCCCTTTTATGGTTATCGGCCGTCAGCATGGCCAACATCAGGGACTCAGTTCGGTCCTGATAACGGGCTCGCACGATACCAGCCAAAGTGACCTCCCGGCTAGCAACTTCGTAAGCCTGCATGAAATTGTTAAAGAGAGTTGGGAAGATCACAAACTCCCTTTGCAGTTTCGTACCTTCAATACACGCAGTATCCAAGGCCGGAATCAGAGTACGAACTTCAACCTCAGCTTCAGGATGATTGTTTATGTAGCCATAACCCCTACCCAAGAGGTGGTAAAATCTCTCCCATTGGGTCGAAGCTTCAGGTAAGGCAACAGGCATAGAGGAGGAATCCATATGCGATGGAATGACGGAGAAGAGAGTGAGAATGTGAAGAGTGTTTGAGAGGCTGAGTCTGATAAGGCTAAAGTGTTAATCTTCTTGACATCAATCTATCACCTTATAAATGCTCGAGTACAGGGAGAAGTGGTAATAATATTTTATGTGCAGTAGAGCCAAGCGGGTTTCGTTAATGCATCCCCGATGAGTCACGAATCCACCACCGTCCTGTGATCTCGGGTTTTACGAAACATAATGGCGCCGAAAGGTGGGCAGGCTTGTTACTCTAGAGACTGGGCCAGGGGGACAAGCGTAGTGCTCGACAAAGCGAAATCAACGCAAGAGATCTTCAGGCTCCGTTCACGTAGAAAAGAGCAAAAAAGGACAAAGTGGGAATTACGAAGCCTTGAGAAAAACGCTCGTCAAGTAGCCATCACAAAAGGACGAAGTGGGAATCTCGAAACATTGAGAAGAGCGCTCGTCGGGTAGCCATCACCTTTGATCGAAGAACGGTGATCCGGCTCCTTTAACCTCTCAGAATTTGCAGAGAAAGTGAAGATCCAAGGAGGAACAAAGAAAGCTGAGTTAACGGAAAATCAAACAGTGATATCCCGGTCAAAATGTTCAAGGGATTCTGTCATTTACTAGAAGCGCCAGACTTGGAGGTCTCCGAGCTTGAGCTGCTGGAAGAGTTTGAAGATCTCAGGACCGAACCTGACACGAGGGCCATGGAGACCGATCCTTCTAATGATGAAACCCGCGGCTTGGTTAACGAGAACAGTACCCGCGACGGTTATCAGCGTCAGAAAGGGGAATATCTCAAACGCAACACTTCAGGTCAAGTCCATAAACTCGAATTATTTTTCAGGGAATACCCTTATCCGGACATGGAACAGAAAATCAAAATGGGCCAGGAGATAGGGTGGGAGCCTCGGAAGGTCAAGTGCTGGTTTGAAAACAAACGAACCCGGCTGAAGCAGCAACGCGATCGGCACGAGTTAGCGGTTGTAAGGGAGGAAAATGAAAAGCTTCGAATAAAAAACACTCAGTACAAAAAAGCTCTAAGCATCGCTATTTGCCTGGAGTGCGGTAACCCTGTTCCCACGGACGGAGTATTCACTGAAGAGCCAGATCTGGGGGTTTATAATGCTCATTTGTTGCAATGCCCTTCGCAACATCTTTCGGAACAGGCGGGTACCGCCGAGGATCTACAAGAGGAAACTAGTGCCATAAGGTCAAAGTCGACGCCCATTGTGGAAGGGAACATGCGTCATGACAAGTCGGGTCCGCTCGATGATGAACTCACCATCATGACCAGCCGATCTGAGACCACTAAATCCCCTCCAGAGCAACCTCCAACACGACCAGATTCCGAGAAGAGTAACCGCCAAGTTGCTGACACCACTTCGGCTAGCAAGAAAATAAGATTTCGTTGGACCCCGGAGTTTCATAGCAAATTTGTTGATGCAGTTCAACAGTTGGGGATCAGTTTTGCTTGCCCATTGCGCATACTCGAAATCATGAACGTGCCGGGACTGACTAAAAATATGGTCAAGAATCACCTTTGGCGCTACAAGAAACTACTGAGAGATGGACGAGCGTCGCTAGACCAAGATAGAGGCGGTTCAACACGACCAGATTCCACGAAGAGTAGCCGCCGAGTTGCCAACCCTACTTCGGCTAGCAAGAAAACAAGGTTTTATTGGACCTCGGAGCTTCATAGCAAATTTGTTGATGCAGTTCAACAGTTAGGGATCAGTTTGGCTCGCCCATCGCGCATACTCAAGATCATGAACATGCCGGAATTGGATAGAAATAAAGTCAGGAACCACCTTTGGTGCTACAAAAGACTACTGAGAGATGGACGAGTGGCGCTAGACCAAGAGAGAGGCAGTTCAAGTTTAAACGATGAGCATGGCTGTGATCGCAATCCTCATGAAGCAGGAAGCATCCAATCACCTCTTAACACCGATGGGACTGACAATTACACGGTCGATTGTTCAGGCATCAATCAGAGTACTCCCATGGGTTATCCCAGTACTCCTCAGGAGTATGTACCGCAATTTCAGCAAATCGGGACTCCCCAGTCTGAGCACCGACTGGCCGTTAATACTAGTCCTACAGCGGATCTAACACTGGCAGGAGATGCACATACAATCTTGCGAGACGATTACGGAGATTCCGGCTCGAAGAATCAGGTGGTCCATGACGAAAATGGCAAAAAGATTCCTTCTCCAGTAGTCGACAATACTCAACCTGAGTGTCAGTCGCTCGATGGTTCAGACGATCTCCTTGAAAACATCTATTCTTGGTTCGATCGGCTGAATTCCCCCCTGAGTTACCCTGGTACTCCCCAAGAGTATGTACAACAATTTCAGCAGGTATGGACTCCCCAATTTGAGCACCAACCGATCGTTAGTGTTATTCCTACGGCGAATCCAGCATCGGATACAAACCTACTGGACAACGATGAAAATACCAACTCGAGAAGTGAGGTTGTTCATGTCGAAAGTAGTGTGAGGAACCCATCGCCAACGGTTGAGGATGCCCGACTTGGGCGTCAATGGCTTGAAATTTCAAGCGAGTCCCTCAGTGAGCAACTCGGCGTGTGGATCACGCATAAACCGAGAAACCAGGTTGTTCATGCCGAAAATGGGAGAAGTCCGTCACCAGCAATTAAGGATGCTCAACTTGGACGACTCGAGCGGTCGGACGATCTCCTGAATGAGCAACTCAGCCTATGGGTCAAGCATTTTGGAACAAGTGCATCTTCGCAGTCGTGACCGGTACCGGCGACCGGACATCTGGTTCGAAGCTCGTGTGCTAAATCATTAGAAGGCTCAGGAGAGTGAGAGGTGAATACATCGAATGAATGTGTTACGGATTTCGTTGTAAAGTTCCCGCGGGAACATTGTAATTAACGCTGAAAACTAACCGCTCTGAGTGTCAACATTACCCTTTGAACGTCTTCGAGCCAAGGGCCATGGATTAATCACTTAATCCGTGGAGCAAATTCCATGAACGATGACTATCACCCGCGGAGCATAATGGGATCTACCCCCATTCAGCACGAAATACGTTTGGTCACGAAGCTTCCCATTTGGTAAAACGATGTATCGTTCCTAAACGATCTTCAACCGAATACCAAAGTAATGTCTCATTTCTTTCCCTTCTCAGGTGTTAAACGTGGATAAATCACCCAAGGAGCCATCTGTTCAAATAACAAAACAGACGTTGCCCAACCGGGGGCAGCTGAACCATTGATATTGCAAATATTCCAAGCATGGATAAGCGGATTTGATAGACGTGGTTCATATCAATACGCGACGTCAGAACGGGATGAGAACCAAGAGTAAAGTTGTATTGTCCCAATTTGTCTTCAATTTGGGAATATGAGTTAACACTTGCTATTTATCCTTGATAGGGACTCACCATCAAGGAGGACAAATTTTGACAACCTGTGTGCACTCGCAGGGGCACACGACCGAGGGTAAGATGTATCGTTCTAATTTTTTGAAAAATTCATGAACGAACAATAACATGTTTCTTCCGCATTTTCAGGGATCTCCAGCCGCGGGGGACAGGTAAGTATCCCTTTCCCCAATCCATTGAAAATGTTGAATAAAAAATAGAGAAGAAAAGAAAAGCTTTTAGAATCTGATGTCTAGAAAAGACATAGGATTCTAACTTCATTGGCATTCATGTTTTGAAACATGAGGTTATCTGAACATGCATTGGGCATCATAAAATCCCATTGACGGGTAAAATTTTTGGAGAAAACGAAAGAGATTTTTCCAATCAAAAGTTGTTCAAAACTTTCAAAAGGACGTTTTCTCAAAAGACGAGAGGCAAAGCCTAGTCCAAACACGTCCTATACACACTTAAGAGAGAAATGGAGCGGATAAGACAGCAGAATCTGGACCTACGGAAGTAGGGACCATTCGCAGCGATTACATGGGTTGGGACGACGGAGGCATTCGTTTCATATCCCCCAAACACTACAGGTGACCGTTGATAACCCCTTTGAACGGCGGTTTTCATTCTTAACCCTGTCAAGAACCACCCCACATCGGGGCAAAATGGAGGTGAGTCCAGCAGCATCAGGAGAAAATGGTTAGAAATTTTCTTGCTCGGACTAACATTAATCTTTGTGTGTTATTTATATGGTAATCCAAGTGCCATAGGATGATGAGAAGCATTCATTTCTCTATCCCACACACCGAATCCTTTGCATAGCCAAGTTGAGCCTGCAGAATCATTTCATAAACCCGTTGGTGATCATTGCACATTCCAAGACGGATGCAGCATCACTTCAGAAACGAAGAAGTTCAAGACTTAGGGTTTGCAAAAGAATTCCTAAGTTAATGTTTAACCTTGTTAGACCTTTGATCATAGGTCTAACGCGATCCTATGAAGATGAGAAAAAGTGGGATTTCAAAAATCAATGAGAAAAATCCACGGCATCGAGAAAAAGCAAAGTGCCTGGTAAAAGCAAGGCCGATGCTCATGAAAGCTGTTTGCTTGATCCCCAGTGAAACTTGGATGAAAAAAAAAAAATCTTAAAGGAGTCAAATAAAAAAAGCTGCTCCCCAAATGCTGCCAAGCACAGAACAAAGACATGGAGAGAGTCGGTCTCAGAATGCAACAAGGGACGCTCTCTAAAGAGCTGGTGCACACCTCAAAATCGGTTGTACACCTCAAAAACTAAAGATGCAGAAAGGAAAAGACAGGAGGTAAATCAGCAATGATCACCAATGTCAAACTCGTCATGAATTCTGGGCCAAAAACAAGCCTTTTTCGGTCCCCAATCCTACCAACATCATAACCCTGAAACAGTCTTCTCTGACTAAGGCACTTGGGTTAACATACAGCTCAGCTCGAAGAAGTACGAGCAAGACTATTTCTTTCTCATTTTGCAGGGTTCTTGACTTGTAAACCCGGAGCAGATGGTGAAAACTTTCATTCAATGACCTTGACTCAAAAGTGAGTCCCCCTTGAAGACCAATATCCAAGCCCAACATTACGGTCCCGTGGAAGACCTCCCGACCGATCAAAATGTATGCGCTGCGAATGAGCCTAAAACCTAGGCACGGGTTAGTAGGGAATCGAGTGTATCCCCTATAAAAAAACACGATCGCAAAACAGGTGAGAAGACCTCATTGTCGAGAAATATTCCAATTGATGTTTTGAACAAACTCTTTTTGGAATTTTCAAACTGTTGATCCAGATTTTCCGTGCAAGGGATTTGTGATCACATTTGCATGTTGCAAGAATGCTTTGGATAACCCCCAGCATCAAAATGCACATTTCATGATTAAAACTTAAATCATACGGTTTTGTCAAAATGGACAGCCGTGGTCTTCCCAAAGATTACTAACGTTTTCTTGGTGAAGAAAAATCTTTCAGGCTCAAACTTATGCAGGATACTTGGAGAACCCAACTCCCAGAATGTCGCCTCAACAGACTCAAGTAAAGTTTTGTCAAAATAAAATCTTTCACTGCTTCAAAAAACTGAATTCCCGACAAACTTCGGGGTCTCAAAAAAAGGGGAAGAAAAATCCTTTTAAAAGAAAAAGTCCTATCAGACGTGGAGAACCCTCGTCCCAGGACCCATTTTCAAAATATCAAACAGTCTCATCGGACGTGGAGAACCCTCGTCATGAGACCCCTTTTCAACACAAGGTAGATACCGCCTGAAGGGTCAACACATGGTAGATACCGCCTGAAGGGTCAACACAAGGTAGAAACCGCCTGAAGGGTCAAATCAAAGGTAGAAACCGCCTGAAGGGTCAACTCAAGGTAGAAACCGCCTGAAGGGTCAAACCAAGGTAGAAACCGCCTGAAGGGTCAACCAAAGGTAGAAACCGCCTGAAGGGTCAACTCAAGGTAGATACCGCCTGAAGGGTCAAACCAAAGGTAGATACCGCCTGAAGGGTCAACTCAAGGTAGAAGCCCCCTGAAGGGTCAAACCAAGGTAGAAACCGCCTGAGGGATCACATTAATGGTAGAAACCGCCTGAAGGGTCACATATGGTAGAAACCGCCATAAGGGTCAATTCATTGGTAGAAACCGCCATAAGGGTCAACTCATTGATAAATATCGCAGTAAGGATCAACACAAAGGTCTGATCCACCATACGGATCAAAATCCTTGGCAAATCCCAAAGCGTGGGATGCGCCTTCCTTAGGTTCCTACAAGTTAGGAATCCCATCATGGTATGACCTACCATACAGGTCAGAGCTTAATCTCCCTAGGATATTCTGAATGACGAGTCCTAGGCATCTTCTTGAAAGTCGTCGCAACCGGCAGCATCCGACAGGTGAGCTTCAGGTAAGCCTCTCTCACTCCAGCCCATGTTCAAATTGTTAGAGCAAACCGGGGATTGATTTGAGCTTTTATCAATAGGCTTAAGGATCCGATGTCATAACATTTCTTCTCTTATTTTCCCAGTTGAGTCGGTTAGGAATCAGGTGCCACCTTATCTTTGAGAGAAACCTCTAACGAGATTCCTCTCAAAGAGGGGCAGCTGTTGACACCTGAGTTTTTACCATTTATTATTGTGATTTTTATTCTTTAAAATTAATTAAAAATATAAAAAAAGGTCATAAAATCACAAAATCAACTTTGGAAGCTTTGGTTTAACCTTAGGAACCAATTTTGAACAAAAAATATTTTTCGGTATTTTTAATATTTTTCGAGTTTATTTAATTATAAAAATACCCAAAAAATCAAAAAAATACCATTCGTGGTCAGAAAAATACCCAAAAATATTCGATAATTTTGTTTTAATTTCCTCTTCAAGTGTGTCACTTTAAATCTCAAAAATTCGGCTCGGGTCACTATGTTCCTTCACAAACATAAACCCGAACCGAGCCTAAAAAAAATCATTTTCGAGTCTTTTAGTTTTCAATTCTCACTTTTTATAAGCTATGACATTGGATTCTAAAGTCTTAAAGTGCAATTAGGTCAATTTGCCCTCCAATTTAATCAATTTTTACCAAAAGGGCTTAATTGCACATTTTTCTTTCAATTAGTCCCCGGTTTCACGGATGTATACGTATGCTCTACGTATTTATACGTCATACGTATTTATACATTATGCATATTTGTACTGTTTGGTAACCTCTTTAACTCTTGTAATAATAATAATGGTTATTATTTTTAACACATTTGTTAGTGCCTTTTTTTAGCATTTTTGTATTGTGAGTGCTATTGTTAGTGTTATTTTTAAATAGCATTTTTGTATTATAAATTGTGAGTGCTATTGTTAGTGCTATTTTTAAATGACATTTATTTATCATAAATTGTGAGTGCTATTGTTAGTGCTATTTTTAAATGACATTTATTTATCATAAATTGTGAGTGCTATTATTAGATAGAATTTATAATTGTTAGTGCTATTTTTAAATAGCATTTTTGTATTATAAATTGTGAGTGCTATTGTTAGTGCTATTTTTAAATAGCTTTTTTGTATTATAAATTGTGAGTGCTATTGTTAGTGCTATTTTTAAATGTCATTTATTTGTGAGTGCTATTATTAGATAGAATTTATAATTGTTAGTGCTATTTTTAAATAGCATTTTTGTATTATAAATTGTGAGTGCTATTGTTAGTGCTATTTTTAAATAGCATTTTTGTATTATAAATTGTGAGTGCTATTGTTAGTGCTATTTTTAAATGTCATTTATTTGTGAGTGCTATTTTTAGATAGAATTTATAATTGTTAGTGCTATTTTTAAATACAATTTATTGGAAGGTATTTTTGGCTATAAAAGGATGGCAAGAGTTTTGAGGTTGGAGGGGGAGAGACATTTTGTAGAGTGTGCAAATTTTTGAGAGCTTAGAGAGAAGAACACAAACACTCTCTATATTCTCATAGTCTTGAGTGAGCAAAATATACTAAGTTCGGAATATTGATTCCGCATATTGCTAGCACAATTGTTGTGGAGTTATTAGTCGTCTCCCCGTTCGTCAATTGGTGGTGCGTCCGAACTAGATGCCTAACACTTGTGGAGGCTGAGATCGAAGAACATCGAACCGACACCTCCGTTCAAGCACGCTACGAGAGGTAATCTATTTACTCCCTTTGAGACTTTGTGATTTTTTTCGATTGAAATGCACGAAGTACGCCTCTGGAGATACATGTATGGGTTGTTATTTATTTCCGCTACGTGTTACGTGGATCCCAACAGTGGTATCAGAGCCAATCCTTAGGTGTTTTCGTGCATTTAATTGATTTTTTGCAATTTTTGCTATACTATGGCCAATATGTATTAACGAATTGTTCGTCTTACATGGCTAATGGAGGTTGATTATTTTATATGATAAATTAATCAACGTAGCAAAAATTGAGACTAAATCAATTTTGAATCGAAAATTTATGGCTATCTTATTTTACGTGAAAATTCTGAATATGATTCAACGTAGAATTTTTATTGTGCCTTCCTAAGTTTTAAATTGTGAATTTATTACTTACGTGGAAGGGTGGTGATCATGGAAAAATCCTAATCAATGTGATTGATGTATATATGAATGTATGATGATTATTTATATATTTGGGGTTGTAATTATTAAATGGAGGCTGCGTACTCCTTTTATTTTTCATGTAATCTTTATTTTTAGCATAGTCAATTGTTGATGTAAATGCTACGAGGATTACGTGGAGGAGCCTTTTAAGTCGGCGAGCTCTTTGGGGCCCAATTCTTGAAGAGTTTAAGAAACCAAGAAGAAGCGAAGAGCGGCTCTCCGTTATTAAAATATTAAAATGATTAAATGTGGTCTCATTGGCTCGAGACCCATTAAATCATAATTCCATGATCACCACGTAGGATAGATGTTTATGTGATTGACATCTATTTATTTATTATGATTACGTGAGCATGTTAAACTGGTTAATGTGCAAAGTCAGACTTACCTCACCCAAAATTGCGCCTGCATGAAATTCTAGTTAGGAAAATCACTCGCGTTAGGTACCGAAAGGGCGTTGGTAATGACACCAGCGTAACCAAGTCCCCGAACCCAAAATCTCTGGTTCCGCAGAACTGATCGATCTCTCCCAATCGGTCAGTAAGGTTTCCGGTCTACCCTCCAAGAAAGACCGGTGGCGACTCCAAATGCATGCACAATTTGCACATGCCACCACGACCACACTGAAGGTCGAAAGCGATCGACTCTTATCGTCGAAGAATACTCCCGCCGCGATTTGGTATGGGCTTGGGAGGGCTCGCGCCGATCCAAGACCCGTGATCGGTAATCCATTAGCCGCGTCCGCTTCCGGACGGGTCGCGACACTCATGCATACCTCATGACATCTGCATGTTCATACGTTTAAAGTAATTTCTGACAATTGACTTTTCAAAATCATTTGCATATTTTAGACTTGATGGGAAAGAATGATATTCAAGTATTCAAAATCCCCCGGGCCGAACTCCAATCATGGTGGGACAGCATGGGCGAAGCCAGCCAAAAGTATGCTGAATCACGACTAGGATACCTACTGGACCTGCTGAAGATTGAGTGTCCACCTGCCTTTATTCAAGCCATGGCGCTCTACTGGGATCCTACCACCGCTACATTTTGCATGGAAGGACTAGAGATTACTCCCACTATCGAGGAATACAGCGCCGTCATCGGAGTTGAGTTCACTCCTACGCTCGTCCGACCCCCTATAGGATTTGAACCCCTGAGTCAAGTGGCTGAATTCCTTGACACAGGCCTGAATGAAGTCAAAGCAGATGCAAAAAGCAATTCTGGACGAGTCTCCTTATCTTTCCTTATAGACCGATTTTCCCGCCTCCCTGCTGCTAAAGGAACCAAATCTGGTAGAGCCTTTGTCTTGGCATTCTTTAGCTTTGTACTATTCCCGATCTCATCTGTCACCTTTGACCCTATCATGGCTGTAGTAGCTAGACAAGTCTGTTGTGGGTGGGATTACTCAAACATCCTCATTGCCGAGACCTTCCTTTCCTTAAATCGCTTCAGGAAAAGTAAAAAGGGAATCTTTAGAGCCTCTAGTGATCTTCTGTATCTGTGGTTCACTTCCCATATCAGACAATTTCACATTCGCATGGGTTTCACTGAAATCAGCCCCGATGCGCACCCTCTTAAAACCTTTGTCAGAACCCATACACGTGTTCCTAAGTTCAACTTCATAGAGTGGAAAAGCTTCCTTAAAATCCTAAAACCCGAACAACTCCGATGGCGGCTAAGGTTGCCAACGCTGAGCAAAGTCAGATTGACTTGCGATGACGGGGGTCCAGTCCCTTTGCTAGGATTCACGAGCGCTACCGCATACTATCCAAGGAGGGTGATTCGACAGTTTGGAGCTCTACAGGAGATCCCTTCTCCAACGCAACCTGATATCTTTTCCTTTGACTTACCAAGCCAGACCCTCATAGAGGAGGAGAAGAGACAGTTTGAAACCAAGGTGGCATCCATCATACGCTCTTTGAAGAATTCTCAGGCTGAAGAAATAAGTTGGCCAGAAAACATGATTCGTGAAGAAAACATTCATAGAGCCACCGCAGAATACATTCAACACTTCAAAGCGACCCGACGAAGCCTTGTCGAGCCCTACATACCCGAATACATCGTGCCGTATGTACCTGGAATAGAGCCGTACATACCCGAAGACATGGGACCGCTATCATATTCAGAAGACGAAGAGTCCCAGACTGAAGAAGGGAATCCATACTGGGATGATGAGGATACCTTAGGCCCCAAACGTCCTAGACTTGAATAGGCTATTCTGTCAAGTGTAAAATAAGCAAACATTGTGATATCTTCTCATACATTCTCATTTCTGTTAGATACTATCTTGGACACATGAGCATGAATATGAACATGTTTTGCGAATGCATAAAAACTATCATCAGAAATTACGCTTCTTTTAATTTCATGAATTCTTATCAGAAAATGATTAAAAGAACTGCTTACATGAGGCTAAGGCTCACGAGGTAGTCCTTTTTCTCATCTACTGGTAAGAAGCATGCAACTAAAAGGATTAGCTGCTTCCTTTTGTCAAAAACAAACGAAATACTCATTGGGAATCCTTCTGAAACAGGTACCCTCTCATCACGGAACTACCAACACATCGTTTCCGTACCTGCTTTAAGACAAGAATAGAGCAACAAGAATTGACCCCGCGTGTGGGCATGTTGGAATCTCAGATGACCGCCTTAGCAACTATGATGGCCGACATCAAGGCCATGCTGGAGGCCACCCAAGCAAAACAAACCACAGCCCATAACCAGAACAACTCAGGCCCTTCTTTCGTACCTGATACAGCAGATAAGGAGGTGACGATAGATACTCAACATGCAGAAGAGGACATCCATGAACCAAACAGCCAGCCACAACAAAAGGCCTCGCCTGTTGTTATCAACCTCGAGAAAGAGGAGAAGGGGAAGCAGACTGTGAAAACCGAAGCGGAGGCTAAAAGGTTGGCCAAAATCGAGGAGTGCTTGAGCAGTCAAGGTTACGAGTTAGCCCGCTTCGACAAGATATCCCCTTTCACTAAAGTAGAGACTCCTCCTGACTATAAGGAGCCAGAGTTTGTAAGAAAATACAGTGGGACAGGTTGTCCCCGAGCACACCTCAAGTATTACCTGCGCAAGATGGCGCACTATTCAGATTATATTCCGCTACTAATGAACACGTTCCAAGAGAGTTTGGCTGGCGCCGCTCTGGCCTGGTTCATTGAGCTAGACCTAGAAGATTACGATGGGTGGGAGGATCTTGCAGATGACTTCCTCAGACAGTACAAATTCAACACGGCTACGGCCCCTACAAGAGAAAACCTTCTGCGAACTTCAAAAGCAAGAGGTGAACTAATCAGGACATATGCCCAGAGGTGGCGAGCCTTGGCCACCCAAGTAAAGCCATCAATCCCAGAAGAGGAGCTGATTGACTTATTCCTGAAAGCACTCCCCTACGAGTACTTTGACAGGCTAAACACTTTCGGGTGTCAAACATTCGCACACTTGATTAAGGTTGCCGAAAGACTAGAATGGGCCTTGAGGGAAAGAAGGCCTCATGAAGCTCCTACTAGGAAGCAGTATCCCTTGAAAAAGGAGAGAGAAGCCGGACTGGACATAGCGTTTATACCGGATCCCCACAAGCTCAAGCCGTTTGGCAATTCCAATCAGACCAAAGGAGGATCGTCCTGGCCAACACAGAAAGTACAAGAGCCCAGAAGAAGGCAACCCCAGAAGCAATTTTCTCAACTCCCAAGACCTTTATCCAAGTTACTCCCAGTGCTGCTAGAGCAACGCCTGGTGGCAAAAGAACCGCCTAGGGCAAACCTTGTCAAATATCCTGGCTTTGATGAGAACCAAACCTGTATCTACCACATGGGCGAGAGAGGGCATAATGTGGACAACTGCTATATCCTCAAGCTGAAGGTGCAAGCTCTGATTGACAATCAAATTCTGAAGTTTGACAATATGGCCCCAAATGTACAAGACAACCAACTTCCAGATCATCAAGCAGTAGGAGCAATATTTGCTGAAGTGGAGGAAGACTGCCTTAAGCTGAAGGTAGACGTACCTAAGCTGACCAACTTGCTAGCAGCCGCTTCATCATACCCAAAAGCAGGAGAGATCTCTGTTGACGAAAAGAAGCTATGTATCGCCAAAATGATGAGCTTGGGGATTATGTCCGATATTACTAATGAAGAATTCGAAGGAGTTGAAGCTTCTCTATCTTTGAGAGGAAGCTACTTCGTGATCACAACAGAGTGGGGCAGCACCTGGGACATCCCACACGAGAATCTGGTAGATAGTCTTGAGCCGGTCACTTAGTCAGAAGAAGAATTCGAAAAGGATGAACTGGAAGCCAAAAGATGAAGTTTAGCGGACCGCAAATTTATGGCCAACGCGATTGAAAAGGGTGAAATTGTAGATAACCTGGGTCAAGATTCTGGAGGGTACAACTTCAAAGTGAAATATTCGGCCCCTCCCAGCTTTTATCAGAAAATTGAAGACATCATACCGGACGGATGAGGAGGTATGGATGATCTCTCTTAACCGGAGACCTCGAAGGGCATAGAAGAACTTGACAACACCATATCAATGGTCGAAGTCGCTACGATAGTGGTAATCAGATTGGAAGAACTTGATAGCATGAGCGGGGTGAAAGACTACATAGTAAAGCCTGTTGTGATTCAACTACCACAAGAAGAAGCAGACAACACGACTGAACCGAAGACGTCTTATCAGGCAACTGTAACTATAGAAGTCCCCCCAGTAGAAGAATACGATCCTAAAGCAATCCATTGGGACTATAGGACTAAAGAAGTAGACGCAGTAATGAGGTCTAGACGGTTTTATGCCCCTAGGGAGGGCGAATCCGAAAAAAATGAAGTCTCAAAGGAAGACGCCGAAAAGCTCATATCAATCATCAAAACCAGCAAGTTCGAAGTAATAGAGCAGCTGAGGAAGATGCCGGCTCAAATATCATTGCTAGATTTATTCATCAACTCAGAGAAACACAAGAACGCACTGTTAAAAATACTCAACGAAGTACATGTCCCTGAATCAATTAACGAGGTACAATTAGGGGACTTTGTGGGGGCAATCCTTTTAAAAGACCAGTTGAGCTTCTCTGACGAGGACTTCCCCATGGAAGGAAGATGGCACAACAAGGCCTTATATGTCTCCTCCGCAATGTAACGGGAAGAGAGTGGCACATGTATTGATCGACAATGGAACAGCCTTCAATATTTGCCCTTTGGCTACCCTAAGAAGTTTGGGAATCAATGAGGAAATGGTTAAGGCATCCAAAACAGCTGTGAGAGCTTTCGACGGAATGAGGAAGACCGTGGTGGGCGAGATTGAACTTGACGTATTTATCGGCCCGACGAAATTCTCTATAAACTTCCAAGTAATGGATCTGCCCAGTGCATTTGGGTTCTTGTTGGGAAGGCCTTGGATCCATACAGCAGGAGCTGTCCCTTCAAGCTTGCATCAAAAGGTACGCTTCGCAGTAAATGGGAAGGTGATTACTGTACATGGAGAAGTCGACCTCCAGACATACCAGAACAGTGTCATACCCTATGTTGAACCCTAAGTAAAAACAGAGGCGAGCTATCATTCCCTAGAACTGGTAGCAACAGTTCATACCCCGGCAGAGACAAGGCTAAGAACCCCCTACATCTCAGAAGCCAGTCTTCTACCAGCTAAGATGCTACTGGCATACGGATTCAACCCCGAAAAAGGCCTAGGCAGACATAATCAAGGAATAAATACCCCACTACAGTTAAAAGCTAACCCACATAGAATGGGCTTGGGGTATCAGAAATATCACATGGATGGATCTGGCCCAAAGACAACAAGCCGAGGTCGAGGCAGGAGCCTGGGACGCCTGGGAGGCCGAAATAGCCCGAATGACTCATTCATCGGTTCTCCAACTTGGAAAGGCAGGTCTCAAATGTTCAATAACCCTTTGAATGCCCACTTCAACCAGAACTCTAAATGGTTGTCTGAAGAAGATGTCACTTCACCGATATAACCAGATCTGACAAATCCTTTTCTCAAATATGACTCTGTGAATGTCATCATGGAGTGGTTGGACAATGGAGCCACTTCCTCTGAGTAAAGAGCCTCTTCATTTGTCTTTAAATACTGCATTTAAAACTTTCTGCATTTTGTTGTATTTTCTTTCCTTATTGTACGTATAGGGAAACGCCTTTGGATCTCTGGCCGTTGGTCCAAATAGCACATCTTGTAACGCGGCCCATCTTGCATTCAATAAAACCACGCATATTTTGTTAAGAACATATGGAGCCACGAATCAGCCCAATGATGATACTAGTCTTCCACACAGAAGCTTGAGGCTTGATTTGCCATATGATTCCTGATTTCCAAAACGATTTCTATGGGGCCGGGATGTCCAATGACATGAGGATTAGTCCCGTTTGTACCTATACCTGTTTCGAAAACTCTTTCGAAAAGACTTTTCATGATCATGCATGTCATTTCTACGGAGCACAAACTAACCATACTCATGACATTTCAGGCATATCATCTCAAACATGCATACCAGGTTATTACGAGATTCGGATCTCTCCATTAACCATTCTTATAGCATTGAGGAAGGTGAAGGCGAAGGTTATGCGTCTATTCGCAGATATTGGAATGCCTTTGAAGAATCAAAGCCTCCTACCTCAGAAGAACCAGTCATTATCAATTTGGGAGACGCCGTGAACATCAAAGAGGTCGAGATCGGCGGGCATTTATCCCGAAATGAAAGGCTCGAGTTCACAGAGTTATTAAAAGAGTATCAAAACATTTTTGCATGGTCTTACGCTGATATGCCAGGCCTAGATCCCAAGATTGTGGAGCATACCTTACCCACAGATCCCAGTATCAAACCTGTCAAGCAAGGCATCAGACGGATGAAGGCCGAGTTGGAAGACAAAATTAAGGAAGAAGTCATGAAACTTCTTAGGGTAGGCTTTATTGAAGCTATCCCATACTCAGACTGGATTGCAAATATAGTCCCCGTCATGAAAAAGGATGGTAAAGTTCGGATCTGCGTGGATTACCGAGATCTGAATAGAGCAAGCCCAAAAGATGATTTTTCACTTCCTCACATTGATGTGTTGGTGGATAGCACAGCAGGTTATGAATTGTTCTCGTTTATAGATGGATTTTCGGGATATAACCAAATCTTCATGAAACAAGAAGACAAACCGAAGACTGCTTTTACCACACCATGGGGGAACTTTTGCTACAAAGTCATGCCCTTTTGGATTAAAAAACGTCGGGGCTACCTATTAGAAGGCCATGGTCACATTATTCCATGATATGATCCACAAAGAAATTGAAGTATACGTCGACGACATGATCGCCAAATCCAAGAAAGGACAGAATCACATACAGGTGTTAAGAAAATTATTTGAGCGCCTGCGCAAATATAAGTTGAGGTTGAACCCTAACAATTGTGTGTTTGGGGCGAGATCTGGGAAACTTCTTGGGTTCATAGTCAGTAACAGGGGCATTGAGATTGATTCTTCAAAGATTCAAGTTATCCACGATCTGTCAACTCCTTCCACAGTAAAAGAAGTGAGAAGCCTTCTAGGGAGACTGAACTATATTGCCAGATTTATCAATCAGCTGTCTAATGTAGCTAAGCCGATCTTCAAATTGCTTAAGAAAGGCGCGAAAATAACATGGGATGCTGAATGCAGCAGGGCATTCCAAATGATCAATAACTATCTGATCACACCGCTGGTACTCGTGCCACCAATTCCTGGTCACCCATTGACCTTATATCTGACTATACAGCAGGAATCCTTGGGAGCCTTACTTGCCCAAACAAGCCCGACAGATGGTAAAGAAAGAGCCGTCTATTACCTAAGTAAGAAATTCACACCATCTGAAGTAAAATATGTACCAGTTGAAAGGGCCTGTGTAGCAGCGGTATGGGTACTTCGCAGACTGAGACAGTATACCCTACACCACCACATTCAGCTCATAACAGAGAACGATCCTGTCAAATACCTCTTGGAGAAACCCGCTTTAATTGGGAAATTAGCAAAATGGCAAGTAATGCTATCTGAATTTGACATCAAGTGTTCTCCACAAAAGTCAGTTAAGGGAAGAGCTATAGCTGACATGCTAGCAGAAAACCCATCAAACGGTGAGTCTCCTGAAGTAACAAGCACAGAAGGTCAAATTCTCAACTTAGCAGAAGACAAGTGGGTCATATACTTCGATGGTGCTGTTAATCTATCAGGGGCAGGCACTGGGGCAGTACTGATATCCCCTGATGATCAACATTACCCTGTGGCGGCAAAAATAACTTTCCCTTGCACCAACAACATCTCAGAATATGAGGCGTGCATTTTAGGCCTACGATTAGCCATTTCCATGAAGATACCTAGGTTGCAGGTTTTTGGAGATTCCATGCTCATCATTTTACAGACACAAGGAGAGTGGAAGACGAAAGATGCAAAGCTCATCCCTTATCATGAATACCTTGAAGAGTTAATACTCGAATTCGAAGAAGTGTCATTCGAATACCTATCGAGATCCCACAATCAATTTGCAGATGCGTTAGCCACCCTTGCCTCAATGTTGCAAACAATTGGAGGGTTGGATATAGAACCCATAAGGATCGATATAGTTGAACGGCCAGCATTTTGTATGCTAATCGAAGAAGAGTTTGATGGGGAACCACGGTATTATGACATCAAGAATTACCTCTCAAAAGGGGAATTCCCTTAAGGATGCCAGCCAGGAGACCGAAGATACATAACTAAGATGGCTAGCAAATTCTTTCTCAATGGACAAATTCTGTACAAAAGATCCTTTGATTCTACTCTATTGAGATGTGTAGATGCCAAAGAAGCAAATATCCTCTTGAAAGAGATCCACGAAGGAATATGTGAGCCTCACATGAACGGCCACCTCCTCGCCAGGAAGATCATGCGGCTTGGCTATTATTGAATGACCATCGAATCAGATTGCTGTCAGCACGTCCGGTCATGCCACCAGTGCCAAATATACGGTGATAAGATCAATGCACCCCCAAACGAACTACACCAAATGTCTGAAGTTTGGCCTTTCTCTATGTGGGGCATAGACATGATAGGGCCTATTAATCATGTGGCTTCAAATGGTCATCGCTTCATCTTGGTAGCAATTGATTACTTCACAAAATGGGTAGAAGCCAGCTCTTACAAGAATGTCACTGCAAGAAATGTGGCAAGATTCATCAAAAGAGACATCATATCCCTGTATGGTACCCCTCAAGCGATCATCACAGATAACGGGTCTAACCTAAACAACAAGATTATCGATGATCTACTGGATCACTTTAGCATTCGACATCTGAACTCATCTCCTTACCGCCCACAGATGAATGGGGCAGTGGAATCAGCCAACAAAAACATCAAGAGAATCTTGGCTAAAACAACAGAAAACTACAGGGATTGGCACGAAAGGCTGCCCTTCGCCTTGATGGCCTACCGAACGTCGATCAGGACTTCTACAGGGGCAACTCCCTACAGTCTGGTGTATGGGACAGAAGCAGTTCTACCCGTAGAAGTAAAGATTCCCTCTTTGAGAATCTTATTAGAAGATAAACCCTCTGAGTCAGACTATTTCAAACACAGATATGAACAGCTGAATTTAATAGACGAGAAACGTCTTAAAGCCATTTGCCATGGACAAACTTACCAGAAAAGGGTAGCCAGGGCGTTCAATCGAAAGGTCAAGACCAGAAACTTCGAAGTAAATGACTTGGTAATTAGGAAAGTTTTGTCGAGTACTACCCATCCAGGGGGAAAATTCACTCCGAATTACGAAGGCCCCTACATTATCAAGAAGATCCTCACGGGAGAAGCATTAATTCTTGTAAACTCCGAGGGAGAAGAACTGGGGCACCCTGTAAATTCAGATGCTGTGAAGAAATATTACCCTTGAAATAAAATCGGATTCCGGTCATATGACTTACCCCGAATTGAGCCTACTCTTCATGATAGTCATTACATAAGCATGTCATGCATCCATGCATACATTAGCATGTGTTCAATATTGCAGGACTCAAGGAAGCGAGGTCCTCGAGGGCAAATACCAAGAATGTCCGATGAAGACAGCAGACAGCAAAACGAAGAGCAGGAAACTTCAAAAGAAGGGCACAGGAGCACGTTTCGAAATGAATGAAGCCAATTAGAATGCATGATCAAGAGGACTTACTGTCATGGTGACCAGGTACATGTCCTATTTCTCCAAAGACTGAGAATTTCAAGAAATTTTAGAACAACTTAATCATCTTGTGTTATTAAGAGACGATGCAGATTTTCATGAATCTATCCATTTCCGTTGGAGCGCATGATCAAGGGTAAGGTGTATCGTTCTAATTTCTCGAAATTCGAGAGCATACAATGACATATTTCTTTTATGTTTTTCAGGAATCCCTAGCCGCGCTGGGCAGGTAAGTATTCCTTTCCCAACCTCTTAGGTTTTAAGACTGTCAGGATCCTTATTGCTAGAATTTGAAAGGCTTCTTGGAATCTAGCATGCATTCAATTATCATGTCTATAAAAATGCAAAATTCTCACAGTCATGGCATTGGCACTCATGTTTAAACTTGGAGGTTATCTGAGCATGGTTGAAATATACATTGTGCATCATAAATCCCCTTGGAGAGTAAGTTTTGGATAAAACAAAATGAACTTTTCCAACAAGAGTTGCTTAAATTGTTCAAAAGAATGTTTCCTCAGACAAGAGGCAAGCCTGGTCCAAACACATCCTATACACACTTGAGAGATAAGTAGAGTGGAAAGGATAGCAAGACCTTGACCTACGGACGTAAGGGTTATTCGCAGTGATTACATGGATTGAGACGACGGAGGCATTCGTTTCTCTATCATAAACACTACAGGTGACCATTGATAACCCTTTGAACGATGGTTTCATTCTATACCCCTGTCAAGAACCACCCCACAGTGGGGCAAACTGGAGGTACGTCCAGCGGTATCAGGAGGTAAATGGTTAGAAGTTCTCTTGCTCAGACTTGCATCAATCTTCGTGTGTTGCTTGTCATTTTAATTTCTATGGTAATTCAGGTGCTTTAGGACGACGAAAAGCATTTGTTTCTCTATCCCATACACTTTTACCTTTTGCACAGCCCAGTTGAGCCTGTACGTTCGTTTCACAAACCCGTTGGTGATCATTGCATATTCCAAAGTAGAAGCGACATCACTTCCCGAGCAGAAGAGTTCAAAATATTGAATTTGTGGAAAATTCCTGAGTTAATGTTTGAGTGCTGAGATTCAAGCTGTACATCTAGCATACTCATTTGAAAATGCTGATTCCCAAAAGAAAGGAAAAGATGGGATTTCAAGAAAAAGAAAAAAAAATCCGATCTTGGGCATCGAGAAAAAGCAAAGTGCCTGGTAAAAGCAAGGCCAATGCCCATTCAAATATTTGTACATCTTGTAACCGCCAAAAGATGGCATGATACCTTTGTATAGGCCACTAGTGAGATCTGGTCGTAAAAGAAAATTCCAAGGGAGCTAGACTGCAAAAGATGCTCCCAATCATGTCACACTCAGATGATGAAAGCGTAAACAATATGCTGATGCCGTCTCAACACGAAAGAGATATTCTCTAAAGACAAATGTGCGCTTCGAAGACTGACAATGCACTTCGAAGGCCGAAGACGCTCTTCTAACCAGAAGGAACAAGATCAGTGGCAAACTTGCAATGATCACCAATGTTAAAACCCTTCGCGTATTCTGAGCCAAAAACAAGCCTTTTTTGGTCCCCAATCCTACCTACGTTACAACCCTGAAAAGCCTTTTCTGATTAAGGCACATGGATTGACATAGGGTTTCATGTCTAAGCTTAGCTCGAAGAAGTTCGAGCAAGATTATTCCTTTCTCATTTTGCAGGTTTCTTGGCTTGTAAACCTGGAGCAGACATTGAAGACTTCTCTTCAATAGCCTTGACTTGCTTGCAAGTCCCCCTTGAAAACCGTTGACCAAGCCCAACATTACGGTCCCTTGAAAGTCCTCCTGATCGATCGAGGTGTATGCACTGCGAATGATCCTGAACCCTAGGCGCAGGTTTGATAGGAAATTCGAGTGCATTCTTGGTAAAAGACCATTATCTCAAAACGGTGAGAAGTCCTCTTTGATGAGAATACTCCATTGGACATTTTAACCAAACTCTTTTGGTAATTTCAGATTGTTTGATCCCAAACTTTCCTCACAAGGGATTTTTGATCACTTCCGTATGTCGCAAGGTGTTTTGGATAACCTCCAGCATCGTAATGCATTCATTGAAATTTTTCATGACCATGATATAAATCATAAAGTGCTGTCAGTTTGACATCAGATATCACTTAAAAACCATTGATGTGCCTTTGGTAAGAAAATTTTCAGATTGGAACTTCTGCAAGATTCTTGATGACTTCGGCTCCTAAAATGGCTCGTATCACTCTTGGACTCGTGACAGCCCCAAGTCCCAGAATGACACCTTTCTCTGAGAAGAAAAGTTTATATGATTAAGCTTTTGACGGATTCCTGGTAACCTCGGACCTCAGAATGCTATTTTTCTTGGTTAAACTTCTATAGGAATCATGGTAGCCCCAGATTCTAGAAGGATGCCTTACTCTGTGAAGAAGAGCTTTCAAGTTTATTTTTTCTAGATCCCTGGTAATTCCATATCTCAGGAAAACACATTCTTATGAACAATTTTGTAGGTTTGATCTTTCTGCAGGATACCTGGAGTCCCCAGATCCCAGAATGTCACCTCCAATGTCAAAAGGACAATGTTTGAATTTATCTCTCTCTGTGAGATTTCAGTATTATGGGTTTGATCTTTCTGCAGGATACCTGGAGTCCTCAGATCCCAGAATGTCACTTCCAATGTCAAAAGGACAATGTTTGAATTCATCTCCCTCTGTGAGATTTCAATATTACGGGTTTGATCTTTCTGCAGGATACCTAGAGTCCCCAGATCCCAGAATGTCACCTCCAATGTCAAAAGGACAATGTTTGAATTTATCTCCCTCTGTGAGATTTCAATATTACGGGTTTGATCTTTCTGCAGGATACCTAGAGTCCCCAGATCCCAGAATGTCACTTCCAATGTCAAAAGGACAATGTTTGAATTTATCTCCCTCTGTGAGATTTCAGTATTACGGGTTTGATCTTTCTGCAGGATACCTGGAGTCCCCAGATCCCAGAATGTCACCTCCAATGTCAAAAGGACAATGTTTGAATTTATCTCCCTCTGTGAGATTTCAGTATTACGGGTTTGATCTTTCTGCAGGATACCTGGAGTACCCAGATCCCAGAATGTCACCTTCAATGTCGAAAGGACAATGTTTGAATTTATCTCCCTCTGTGAGATTTCAGTATTACGGGTTTGATCTTTCTGCAGGATACCTGGAGTACCCAGATCCCAGAATGTCACCTTCAATGTCGAAAGGACAACATTCAAGATAGTCTTTCTGCGAGATCTCAGGTAGCCCCTAGATCTCAGAAGAATCTTATCAAAGTTTTTGCAGATTTAAGTTTTCTACAGGATACTTGGAATCCCCAAATCCCAGAAGAACGCCTTGCATGTCGAAAGGATAATTTTCAAGATCAGCTTTCTGTGATGTTCTAGGTAACCCCTAAACTCAGAATAGCTCATGCGGTGAAGCCTAAAGGTTAGGCACACCTCACTTATATGAATCCTAGTTAATTCTTTAGAATATAGGATCAAAACCTTCTGACAAAATCAGCTTTCTGTAAAGGTTCTAGGTAACCCATAAACCCAGAATAGCCCATGCGGTGAAGCCTAAGGGTTAGGCACATCTCACTTATATGGATCCTAGTTAATTCCTTAGAATATAGGATCAAAATGTTCGACAATCCCTAAGAGACTGGGTGCTTCATCCATAGGTTCCTAGCAGAAAGGAGTCCTATTTCTCGGCCCGATCCCCCAGAAGGATCAAAATGTTCGACAATCCCTAAGAGACTGGGTGCGTCATCCATAGGTTCCTAGCAGAAAGGAGTCCTATTTCTCGGCCTGATCCCCCTGAAAGATCAAAATGTTCGACAATCCCTAAAGAGACTGGGTGCGTCATCCATAGGTTCCTAGCAGAAAGGAGTCCTATTCATGGTCTGATCCACCATACGGATCAAAACCCCTGACAATCCCTAAGAGACTGGGTGCGTCATCCATAGGTTCCTAGCAGAAAGGAGTCCTATTCATGGTCTGATCCACCATACGGATCAAAACTTCTGACAATCCCTAAGAGACTGGGTGCGTCATTCACAGGTTCTTGTCAAGTATAGGAATCACATTCTGGTACGGCCTACCATACAGGCTAGAGTTTAACCGCCCTAGGGTATTCAAAAGGTGAGTCCCTAGGTATTCACTTGAACCCGCTATACACCGTGCATGCCGCACGAGCATCAGGCAGGTGATCAAACAGATGAAAAACAGGTGGGTCCCTCTACTTTCTCTCTCACGTCAGCAAAAGAATGAGGAGCAGAGCGTTCACCAACGGGACAAGAAAGATTGAGTGTCAAGATTCATTTTTTTTCTTTTCCCCAGTCGAGTCGGTCTAGACTCAGGTATCACCTGTCTTTGAGCGAAATCTCTCACGAGATTCCTTTCAAAGAGGGGCAGCTGTTGACACCTGATTTTTGACCAAGTCTTTTTACAGTTATATTTCTAAAAATCACAAAAAATCCATAAAAAGTCAAAAAATTACAAAATCAACTTTGATGGCCTTGACCAAGCAAAAGGAATCATTCTTGACCAAAAAAATAATTTTTCATATTTTTTACATTTTTTAATATTTTTAAGAAAATAGGCAAATACTTGAAAAAAAAATAGCATTTGAGGTCACAAAAATATAGAAAAATAGCCAATATTTTTCTTTTTAATCTCTTGCATTTTTTACCTCACAAAAAATCCAAAATCATATTCAATTATAGGTGTTCCTTTGTAACCCGTACTATTGAATTTGAGAAAAAAATATCAATTGAGTCTTTTAATTTGCAATTTTAGCATTTTCTAGGATCTTGACATTCAATCTAATTGTCCCATATTTCAATTTGACTTAATTGTTCAGACAAGTTGCTCAATTGCAAAATTAATTGCATTTTAGCCCTTGAAATTGGAGCATAATTGAAATTACTTTCAATTCAAAGGCTATCATTGCAAATTGAACATGCTTCCCAATGGATTTTACCATTCTGAATCGAGTGGGATGGGTAATTTGACCCAATTTGGTCATTTGAACCTTCAATTTCACAATCCCTAATTTTGCAATTAAATAGAAATTTAGGGTTTTTATAGAAATTGAGGTGAAATTTTGGGCAAAACCACATTTTTAAATAAAATCCATGCCCTAAACTCAATTCTGAAATTTAATTGCAAAAATTCCCAACAGATTTGGTTTAGTTTTGAAAATCCCAAACTGGAACCGGTTCGGACCGGTCAGACCGCCGGTCCGACCGGTCGAACCGGTCTGCTACAGTGTCTTCTTCTTCCCTGAGAGTCTGCACAAATGAACAGTAAAATGCCGAGCTTTGATGGCCAAATTGACAGACCAATCGGCGATAATCGAAGACACACTTATGAGCGTTTGATTCCTTAGGACATTTCCCGTCGATTGGGACCAAAATGAGGATCAATGGTCGCCGGAGGGGAGAGTAATCGGACGGTCAATCTCGCAAGCCTGCAAAAGTCAACATCTCCTAAACTCAGTGCAAATTCATGCTAAATTCGCACGAATTAAGAGCTGGTGAAGAAGTAAACGGACGTAGACGGGACACCCATTCCCTCCGTCGCCGTTTGGACCTAATGGCACGTGTAATCACGTGCCATTTTGAGTTCGTTGACCATCCCGATTGGCGGCAAAGGCTTCTTGAAATCCAAAGAGCTATATAAGCTTGCGATCGTTTTCTATTGAGGGGATTGGTCAATTCAGTTAGTGGAGGACGAGGAGAATCGAGAGCGAGAGAGAGAGAGCGCAAAACAGAGCTCGTTCTCCGACCCCCGTCTTCGAGAACTTGAGCTCAAATTGCAGAGCGCCGGTTGGGCCTTCCCAGGCCAAACCAAAGCTTCACGGTGCTGCTAGAAGGTCGCCCAGAGTCCCCGGAAGCGATCGCCATCGCCCAAGCGCGAGGAATTCGCGAAAACAGTGATTTTGTCTGAAAACACCGAATCGAGTCTCCCAACTCAACCTCCATGGCTGTCTACTGTTCATCTTCGCCTAGCCAAATCTAGGCCGAGCGAGCTCAATCGGAGCTCGAGGTAAGCCTTTTGAACACTGAATGATGCTTCTGTGTTAGTGAATTAGCCTAATATGCTATGAATCGCCTGATTAGAATACATGGGTGCGTACTGGTTCATGTTCGATCGCGTTTGATTCTGTGAATGGATTCGTGTAATCTTGCGATATGTTACGAATGAAGACTAGACGAGTCGATTGCTGCCAACCTCGCTCAAATCTGTTAAGGTCTCGCCGTCGGATCATCGCCGGAGAGTCGTGGCCGTTCGTTCAGCAATGGTCGCGAGGTTGAAGACGAAGCTGACTTGGCGCGGTCAACGAGTCAAAGGCTTAGATGGCAATCGGCCATTGGTCCACGAGTCAGTCCAGTCAGCTTGGCCGTTGGAGGTTGTTATTCGAATAGGTAGATCCAACGGCTGAGATTAATTGAGTCTAATAAGTGGTGGCCGTCGGATTAGAATTTAGGATAATTCGAAAATGATTTTAATCTGAAAATAAAAATTGGTTGAAACGGCGCCGTATAGGTTATTTAGTGGACGGTGTCGTTTAGGCTAATATAAATAGACGGTCTAGATCGAGTCTTAGGATCTAATCGTGGCCGTAGGTTTAAACAATCTGATCAGACGGTCCTAATCGAGTCCTCGCCTAATCTGAACCGTAGGTTCCTTGCCCTAGATCCGGTCGTCCGTGCGTCAACACGTGGCAAAATCATAGCCATCGGTCTCCTTCGCTAGATCAAGCCTTTCGTAGCGTGACATGTGGCACAATCTAGGCCGTAGGTTTGGATCGGGCGGGAATCGAAAATTCGAACGAGAAAGGGCCAAAGCGACGCCGTTTTGGTGCGGGCCGGATCCGGGCCGGTCGCCCGCGAGTCGTGGGCCGGGTCACCCGACCTGGCCCGGATAACATTTTTTAAATAAAAAAATCGGAAAATGATTTTTAAAAAATAAAAAAAATCAGAAAAATTCTAAAAAAATCCAAAAAATGCTAGAAAATTCCAAAACAATGTGGAAAATTTGTGGGAAAATCCTAGACACTCCAGAAATCCCCAAAAATCGAGGATTGACCACAGACAACTGGTCAACCCTATTTTTGGGGTTTCTTATCTGCTCTTCCGAGACTTGACGACATTACCCTTTAGGGGTAAGTCGCCTCTGCTGTGTATGCAAGATAAGGCCGATAATGCCAATGTAAGAATTAGGGTCAAGTAGGCGACCAATTCTTAGGCTTGGGTTTTCGAGTCCCACCTCTTTTCTCAAAATGACAATTTAGCCCTTCAATGGGAAAATCGTCTTTCTTGTCTCAATCGAGTTCTGAAAATTACTTAAAGTTAGGGTTTGGGTCAGGTGGACGACCAACCCCAATATTTGAGATTTTCGGCTCTCATCTTCGTTCAAAATGACGATTTTACCCCTCCGAGGGTAAAATCACTTTTAAATTCCAAAAAAATCCTGGAAATTCCTAAAAAATAGGAAATGGGTTGGATTGATAGCCAATCCTATTTCCCCCATCTTTTGACTTCCCGATTCATCTAAAATGACAAATTTGTCCTTTCAAGGCAAATTGTCCCCGAATTGTTCAAAAATTACAGTCCTGCCCCTCATGGGCAAATCATGCCAAAATCGTTCCTAAGCCTTGATTGATATTTCTCTAGGCTAATAGGGCCTCATTAGGGATGCCATGCTGCTTTCATGTGTTTTATCCGCATGCACTGGATCCTTGATTTGCGCATTTACCTTTAATGATTGTGAGTGATAGGGTAGCTATTCCCATCTGCATGAACTCCTAAATTTAGGATCTGTACCCCACTCGTCTGTATGAAATCCTAGGATCAGATAAACCATTCAGCTTAGGTACCGAAAGGGCGTCAACTCTTACAGTTGGCGTAACTAAGTCCTCGAACCCACTTCTCTGGTTTCCGCAGAATCGAATAGACCACTCCCAACTATTCGATAGGGTTTCCGATCGTACCCTCCACGAAACGATTGGTGGCGACTCCTTGGTATGTACACTCATCACATGTCACTAGACCACACTGAAGGTCGACCACGTATATTCAGCAGTTGCGATTTGGGTAATGGACCTTGGGAGAGGCCCGTGTCCAATCATGCAACATCGGACGGCCCATTAACCCTCGCTAGCCCTGATGGCGCTCGAGAGGGTCGCGACAGCACCCACATGTGGGTATAGTGGGGTCTATCCCACTTACCCATTTCTTTATTTTAAAAGACTATAGTGGCCTTTTAACTAATAAAGAGACTTGCACTCTTGTGTCTGTCCTACGTGGGATTGAAAAAGGCAACTTTTGTTTGTTTTACAAATAAACTTCAACATAGTGAATATGCTAAACAATACGCTAGCAAAATATGTGGGTTTCTCACTTTGATATACGCTCCTAATTACTTGTTCACAACTATTATGCAAATTGTTGCAAGGAACACTAAATACTCTATGATGCAAATTCTAGGATAGACATGATAGAGAGTAATTATTTAGGAATGACTTTACGAACCATTCCCTAGGGTTGTCAAAAAGGCCCGCGCCGACCCAGCCCGGCTCGGGACGGCGCGGGCCGACCCGAAAATTTAGTAGAATTTCAGGCCAAATTCTGGTATTGCTTCATTACGGGCCGGTACTGCTGAGGCCTGGTACCTAAAATGCCTACTAGGGCTATCAAAAAGGTGTCCATGCATCTTCTTCACTTCTCTTTCTTCTCTCTCTCCCGCTAGCCCTCCAGTTCTTCTTCCTCCTCCCTCTTCCATCTCTCCACCCCGTAGTAGAAAGGAACCATATTGAAGCTCCGTCCTTTTATGTCTCAGAGATCCACCGCCTCTCACTCCTCCTCCACTGCTTTCGGCCTCCATTCCCACCACCTTCCATTCCCCCGCGATCTCCACCTCCCACATCCACATCCACGTCCCCCACACCCCCTCCCCCTCCGTCGCCCCGAGTCGACCTCGTCTCCGTCGGCGTCCGCATCATCTGGGCTGAGGGCGTCTCTGCGCTCTTCTCCGGTGTCTCCGCCACCGTCCACAACCATACCCTCTACTCCACCACCCGCATGGGGCTTTACGACATCCTCAAGCAGAAGTGGTCCGACCTAGGTACCCATAACGTGCCCCTGATCCACAAGATCACAGTTTGTTTTGTGGCTGTAGCCGTTGGCGCCATGGTCGGCAACCCCGCTGACTGGACATGGTCCGGATGCAGGCGGGCCGGCGGCTCCCATTGCACTAGCGCTGAAACAACCGGAGTATGGTGGACGCCATCGCGAGCATGTCGAAATGGGAGGGGGTGGCGAGCCTCTAGCGCAGGTCCAGCCTCACGATGAATCGCGCCATGGTGGTGGCGAGCTTCACAGCGGGGTTCGCGGCGTCGGATATCTTTGAAAAATAAAAGACCAGACCCGGCCCGGTCGGAATATCTTTGATGATTCAGGTATTGGGCGTCCCGGGCCGGGCCGAGTTTGGTACCGTTTGATTTCGGGCCGGGTCGGGCCTATGTGAGACCCGGCCTGGCCCGACCCGGCCCATTGACACCCCTACCACTCCCCATTTGAGGGCTTATATCCACATGCCTCAATTCAGCTTTTAATGATAGGTTTTCGGCATATGTACTCTTGAACATACTTCAAGGTGGTCAAGGCAATACCGGAGTAACATCGCACATGTGAATTTTTCTTTTACTTAACTGGAAATAATATTGAGGATTCTTTAACATGAAATCAAAGAGTTGAGACCCAACTTGCCTTGATTAGCAAATCTATGATGGACGACGAGCTGAGTAGCACAATACTCATCAAATTGAATCAGCAACGAATCTGGACGAACAACCATCCGCATCATTCAAGCCCATTCTGGAGTCAGACTTCGACTTCGTAGTCTTTATTCTCAATCCATGAACTTCCCTTTAAACATGAACCTTTCTAATTCCCACAATTTGTCTCCTCATGTGCTTGCGTGAGGTACAGGCATCAACAGCGGTGGTAGCGGTAGCGATGGCAATTTCAACTTTGGAATCCACAGGCATTATCCTTAAGATTGTTGAAAAATATGTTAGATAATATGAAAAATAATAATTGTAGGAAATATGTCGGAAAAGACGAGAAAAAGTAAGATTAATAATCTAAGGCGTGCGAGCACTAACCTTAAGGGTAATTTTGCCCCTCAGAGTATGAAACTCGGTGCATAAGGTTTCTAGCGGCTATCCTCCCAAGATACAACAGATCTTCTTTTATATTCAGCACTTTTATTAGAAGGAATATGAACAACGTTATGTGTATGACCCAACAACAGAATGAAAGATATGTGGAGGAAATGAAATTCTCCATCTCAATCAAACTCAATCGAAAAACACACGGATTGAGGTTTGATGTCTAATTTTATAGGCAAAACAAGAGAGAGTGGTTATGAAATCGTTATAAAACCGTTATAAATCTATCAATAATAGAATAATATAACCGTTATATAGATGTTATGGATTAACGGAGGTCTTATGAAGAATAAATCGTATGTTCTAAAGCCGTTATAAGGCCATTGGAAAACTAACCGTCGAAAATAATGATGGCTAATCATAGTGGTCAAAATTTCTATCAAAATTATTTTAGAGATATTTCAAAACTGATGAAATATCCAACGAAAACCTCATTTTTCACTCAAAGATTACTACTTATATATCTCTTCTTTGAAAATACCATATACAAATATTCTTTCAGTGCACTTAAATGATTGCGCCAACTTGGTAAGTTATAAACCTGAATTGCACTTTTTGAAAATTTTAGGATTTGATTGCACTTTTGTCACAAATTTGAGGACTTCCAGTTTATTTATCCCGAGATGCAACTATCCTTCTTTGCCTCGTCAGTTTCCATGTGTGGACATGCCCAGATTTTCCATTTTAAGAGGACAAATAAACCAGACAGACTGATCGATGCTAGGCATCATCCGTCATCTGGTGGCAACAACTACTGGTATTAATCTGTCTTACAAAGTGGAAGGCTTTCAGTCAGGTGGTAAGTTTGATTAGGGACCTCTGTCGGTGAAGTTAGGTTTACATGGTGAACCCATATCTTGATGTTTGCTGATGTTGATATGCACTTAATGTTGGACCACCGCACCAAAGTTCCAAGAGCCGTTGAGACTAAACATGCTTGTGGGAAAGGGGGTAAAACGTGGTAGTTATAGATATTTATTCATGATTTAGTGCAAGGATCCACTAACAAATGTGACTGACTCTTTATATTCAGTTAATGATGTTAGTCATCCAACATTTGTACGCATTTGGTCACTCGATCAAATATCAAGTTGAGAAAAAGCAGAGCGTTTTGACTATCGTGGAAGCTTGAAGAAAGGAAACGATTTGAGTAAGATATAAATCGAAGAAATAAAACTCGAGTATAATGGATTTACATGGTTTGGCAGTACGCCTACTTAGCAAGCAGGGAAATCAACTAGACAGTTCCAATATCGCCAAGAACTATTTCTAAATCCTTGATTGAACCCGAACCCGACCCCGACAGAAATCAATCATAAGTATGGAGTTTCCTGACACATTTAACTCTCTTGTATGACAACTCCCGAGGCTTTATGTGTCTCACGCAAGTTTGGACAAATATTAACCATGCTCTGGCGGTGTCAAACGGGTGGATCAAGTGGGGTTGAGTCGGTTCGAATATGGTCCGAACCATATCGATTTATTCCATTTAGTACAAATCTAAGGAATCATAATTGACCTAACACGTACCCGACGTAACTTGTATTGCTTAAGCACTTCTCTATTTAATCAAATCATGGAATGTTTATTTATTATAATTTGTTAAGAAAAATGATTATGCTAAAACACTTTCATGCAATACAAATCTAATGAAAATTTTTATAATATATAATTTTTATTTACTATTTTATTTTCCTTTTTTCAGTTTGAGAACCCGACGACCGAACAGGCGGGTAGCAGCGGAAGGCCGCGACGTTCTACTTATTTGAATAGTTTTTATATTTTTTAATTTTTCTTTCTTTCTTTTACTTATAAAATTAAAAAACAAAAAAAATTAAACTAATAAATTTTACAAGCTAAAGGAATTGTAAATAGGTCGGGTTTGTCTAGCTAAATGGGTGGCAAATGAGTTTAAAGACATACTAATTGACAACCCATATATATTAGGCTTAAAATCCATACCCATTAACAACTCACTAATATACCACATAAAACCCTAAACTGGTACACCTATGATAAATTTACCCCAAACTATTTTTTTAACCACAAAAAACTCCAAACTGGTACACTTGTGGCAATTTTAACCAAACTAGTACATTTGTGACAAATTTACCCTCCGTTAGTTTTCATTATATTTAATAATTAAAGTGCTAATTTTATGATACATGGCAATAAACGGGTATACCAGCTTGGGATTTTTACCCTCTATTTGTCATATGCGTATCAATTTAAAATTTTTCGTGGTATTAATAGAATTTGATGGAGGGAAAATCTGTTACAGGTATACCAATTTGGGGTTTTCGTGGTCGAAAAAATTAATTTAAGGTAAATATGTCACATGTGTACCAGTTTAGAATTTTTTTATGGTCAAAAAATGGTTTGGGGTAAATTTGTCACAACTATACCAGTTTGAGATTTTTCGTGATAAAAAAACTAATTTATGATAAATTTGTCACATATGTACCAGTTTGAAATTTTTCATGGTATTAACCCTAAAATCTATACCCATTAACAACTCACTTATTAGAACTTGACTAACCCGTATTTGACCCATTTTATTGAGTATGGGTTTGTCTACCGTAGGATTTCAAATTAATCGAGATTAACTTCGAGCCATAGCCATAAATCTCCACAGTCCAACTTCATTCTCACCGACTGTTGTCTTTCCTGTGCTCCTCTGAGCTCCTTTGAGTATGTCTCTTGATATAATTTGTTCGTCTTAAATACACTACAAGTGCCGAAACTTGTGTACGACGCTCTTAAATTTTGTTAAAAGCGATTACTTAAGTGCTAACTCCAGCGAGCCACGTCAGCTCAAATATTAATAAAAAAAAATAGGCCACATCGGATTAACCATGTCAACTTAAATCAGAAGTGATCGTTTTTAAAAAAAGTTGGTACTTAAGTGACCGTTTTGAAAGTTTTGGCATTAAAATGAGCCCCGTACATAAGTTTTGGCACTTGTAGTATACTTTAGCCTCATTTGTTCCTCTGAAAAACTTCATAACACACATCACAGCTTCTCAGTGTTTTTTCAAGGAATATTGAATATCCCTCTTGACAACCATAACATACATATAACCACCATCAAGACTAAGATAGGAACACGAGGCACACATTCATTTTCATCCGCTTACTACGATCCAAGGTCAGCTAAAGTTAAAAAGCCTACGTTATAACTAGTGAATGATCGCTTGTCGCACTTAACATAGGTGAGTCGGAGACCAATCAAATCGAAATCCATCCTCTATTTGTGTATCTCGACCGCATAATTTAGGGCATGCCAATCTAATAATTTTGAACACATCCAATTTCCCAAGGCCTGTTCATGTTAAATCGTACAGTGCATAAAAAAAAATATCATCATAATCGTGAGAAGACGGTCCACACGACATAAATAACGCATGACCATATTTAGTATGAAAATAAATGCTTTGAAAAAATTAATAATATATGCTTTGAAAGTCAACCCGTGTGGGGAAAAAAGAGTTTGACTTCTCTCTACAGATATTTGACATTTGGGCATATTATTGTTTCATAATAATTGACTTTTGTAGATAAATGATTGCATGTGTCATTTAAAATAATTAGTCAATAAAAAAAGACACGTCGTCATCATCGATAAGGACTTATGTCTAAACACGAGACGGTGAATTCATTTTTGCAATTGATAGAATTTATCATTTCAAGGAAAAAAAATTGAAATCATTTGATTTCCGTCAACCAAACGAGCCATAATTAAGAATTTAATCCATAAAATGAAAAATTCAACGAGGGGTCTCTCAAATTTGTAGATTGTATTAGTTGAAGCTATACACAACCAATTCTGAAACTAAAAAGTACTAACTTGTCGACTAAAAAATAAATTCTAATTGTTAAATATAATAGCATTATCCATGTCACCGTCTTCATTTTATGTTTGTAATTGTTCTTGCCATTATCCCGAGTATTTTCCTAGAGAGGTCAACGGGTCCATGACGGCATATACTGAAGTTCGCTTGCTAGGGTCAATAATTTCCTCCCTTGGGGGTGGGTCCAAATTTCATCCAATTGACAAGAACGGCGGCGCGACAAGAACGGCGGCGCACTTTCCGCTCCTTGTGCTTCTATCCCTCCCTCTCCCTCCGCAAGTGGTGACCAACGGTGGGCAGCTCGCTCCACTTGCCAGGGCCACGGAGGCCCCGAAATTTAAATGAGCGAGTTTGACGTATTTGATGAAAAAGTACGGCTCAATCAATGTTAAGAGGCGAGCTTGGGCAACGCATCACATCCCAACTTGAGCCATCGATGTTCAATACTACCTTAAGTCTTAGGCTCGATCTTGGCGAGCCCGTTACCGCAACTCTAGCTACATGTCAACGACATAGTGACGCCTAAGAGCACAAGAAGGTTAAAAAAAAAATTGACTCATTGTATAGTTCGAGTTTGTGATATCATGAAAGACGAGCATGTGGCCAATGGGCCAACCACGTTCAGATGGTTATATTTAATGCATAAATGTTGGAAAAATCCAACTGAATTTAATTGCCACAAGAAAAGTTCAGAAGGTGCGGCTCTTCGCATGATCTAAGAAGATAAGGGGAACACAATTTACATAATTTAAGCCTCCCTTTGAACTAAGAAACGGATAATTGTAAAAATAAGAGATTTATAGTATTTACAAGATAGAAGGATACCTAAAGTGCCAAAATTTGTGTACATCGCTCTCTTTGATGCCGAAGTTTTTGGCCAACTCACTTAAGTGTTAGTGGCGAGATATTCTAGCCAAATAGTTCGCGTGGCATTTTTTTGTTGATTTTGTCCAAGTGGCAACTTTTTTCTAAAATTTTGGGATGAAATTGAGCGCCGTACATAAATTTTGACACTTGCAGTATTCTTCTGCCCATTAATAAAGTACAAAAAGTCTAATATCAGTGATTATTGGGGGTTAAGCGCCAAAGCCAAACTCATTAATTAACAAATTTTGATCTAGTGAGGCCCACATTCACTCTGAAGCGTAAATTACTCATAATTGATCAACTGTAAAGTGAGACACTCTTCTCTCATAACGCGTACGGGCTTAACAATTTACACTCTAGTAGAAATGCTTTCTCTGATCTCGAGCTAAACTAAAAAAGAAAAGAAAAGAAAAGAAAAAGAGCTTGCTCATGAGAATTTTGTTAATGGGTGTCCTTAAAATACTTGTTAAGCAATCAATTAAGGGAAATCTTCCCAAACAACATAATCTTTAATCGAAATATGTCGGATCGAGTGTTTCATAGTGAGGGACGCGTCTCGCGCGCGGACAAACTATGCCCATGATTAATGGTGTGAACGTAATTGGCAACACGCGCGAAGTGACAAGACAATTACAGTGATAATTATTATTGGCGGCAGCCAAAAAAACGCGGGCAAAAAGGAAGTGAAGGAGGAGGAGGAGGAAAAGAGGAAGCAAAACTCGTGTGGGGACTTGATGTGAGAGATGACGTGATTGGTGCCTAGCAAAATCCAATTCCAAAAATGTGATTTTGCGGTTCGAAGGCACTCGAACGGTGTCGTTTCAGTTTTTACCAGTAAACGGAAACTCCTCGCCTTTGTCGCACTCAGTTTGAGGCGCTTTGAATGAAGTCGGCAAGGGTGGGAGCTTCGCCTCTCACCTCTTTCCCCCCCCAAAAAAAACGTGTCGCATCCCTTGGTCGCATCGCGTTAGGTCACATGATAGGATCCGAGCTCGGATACTATGTTAATAACTTAATATCTCGACGGAGCTACGTGGCAATCTCGCCAATCGAGGACATTCTTGTCGTAACTTGTAAGTGCATGGCGATAAGGTAGGGCAATTTTCCAAAATAAGATTTTTTTAAAAAAATATTTACCAAATTAATATAAAATAAAAAATAAATACCGCATTGGGTGCCGCTCGGCATATGGGTCTCGGAGTTGGGCCGCCGAGCGGGGCCTAACCCGGGCTTGCGCCCCGATCAGCGGCCCAAATGCCGAGCGAGGCGCCGACCCGTTCCAATAATTTGTTAATTAAAGTGTAAATGACATTGCCATTCCCACATCTTTGCCTTGTTGGTTTTCATTTGGGCAAAATGCTTTGGTGGTCATGGGTTCAATTCCTAGTTTGTTCACTTTCTTTCATTTGTATTTTCTTTTTCTTTTTCTTTTTCCATCTTCACTTGAAAAAAAGTGAGTAATTTAAAATAAAATAAACTTTATACTTTATTATTTAATCGATAATTTATTTTATGAATACTAATTTTTTACATAATTCCAATATACTTTATTATCTAATTGATAATTTTGTATTCATTAAATTCTAATTTATAAAAATTATTAAAAAGTCTCATAAACTTTATAATTTATTATTTAATTGATAATTTATTTTATGAATACTAATTTTTTACATAATTCCAATATACTTTATTATCTAATTGATAATTTTATAAAAATTATAAATAAAATAAACATTATAATTTATTATTTACATAATAATTTATTTTATGAATACTAATTTTTTATATAATTTAAATATAAAAAATTTTATGAATACTAATTTTATAAAAATTATATAATTAAATTTTTTCAAGTGAAGATGGGAAAAAAAGAAAAATAAAATAAAATCGAAAGAAAGTCAACAAACTAGGAATTGAACCCATGACCACCAAAGCATTTTGCCCAAATGAAAACCAACAAGGCAAAGATGTAGGAATAGCAATGTTATTTACACTTTAATTAATAAATTATTGGGGGCGAGTCGGCGCCCCACTCGGCATTTGGGCCGCCGATCGGGGCCAAAGCCCGAGTTAGGCCCCGCTCGGCGGCCCAAATGCCCAGCAGGGCCTAACTCCAGCCATTGGGTGACGCTTGGCGGCCCATATGCCGAGCGGCACCCAATGCGGTATTTATTTTTTATTTTATATTAATTTAGTAAATATTTTTTAAAAAAATCTTATTTTGGAAAATTGCCCGATAAGGTAGCTCTGATTTTTTTTTTTTTGGGTCGAAAAGAGCAAATTGACATTACTTATAAAGAGGTTCTTACAAAAAGGCCCATCGAAGGGGGCATTAAGACATAACAAATCCTAAACGGGTAGGGGTAGGGCACAGACCCATTGGGCTGGAATTTGATGAGCTCGATGTAGTTTGGCCACACGATCAACTACTTGATTAGCAAATCTCTTGTAATGGGATACAGATACATTTGGTAGGCGGGCAAGACTCTATTGGGCTTGGAGAATTAAAGGATCTACTTCCCAGCTCGCTTCCATTTCCCTAATGATCGCACGAACTAGAACTAGGAAATCCGACTCCACAAAAACACAGAGCAGTTTATCGCTTACCTCTTTCCTTGCTTCTAGTAGCTTCAAACCGACGATAAGAGCGCGAACTTCAGCTAACAGAGGACCGCACGATGGGATTTTTTCTGCAAATCAATCCACTAGAGAGCCGCTCGAGTCACGAGAACCCCCACGATTGCACCCTCGCGATCCGCCTCTCCACCAACAAAGGCATCAACATTTAGCTTAAGATCTGGAGGTTTTGGAGGCACCCACTTTGGAGGTGAGCTTGCATCTATTCTCTCAAAGCTCCCATTTTGAAGGCACCCACTTTGAACTTATCCTAGTGGAGATCTATCGGACTTACTCAGTCAATCAGTAGACTCGATGTCTTTGAACTGTCGACCTTTGGTGTAAGGCTAGACAATAGGAAACACACAACTTTCTCTCGAACAAAGTTGGTTCTCACTGTTGTGTTCGTTTTGGCCATGAACACCACCTGGTCTCATAAGTGCTTTAGAAAATTCGGCTTGTTCAATTCTCATAGAAGCGGCTCTTACTTCCCACTCACATAGGTGATTTCTGAATGTGCAGTATATCACATACTTGATTCAGAAATATTAAAAGCTTTCGCTTAACCTTCACATGTCTGTACTGTTTTCATCCGCGAATGAGTAAGAATTTACAGTACTCTACACTGTCTTCATAACTTAGTTGTCCCTTTGAACCTAGATCTTGGGATCTCCAGTCAACTAGGTAGGGTTTCTGCTATGATGACTTATTTATAGACACGAAACCCATCCCCCTTGATGTTTTCACAACCAACTCTCTAGTTAGGCCTTTTGTTAGTGGATCCGCAATATTATCTTTTGACTTCACATAGTCAATTGTGATAATTCCACTAGAAAGAAGTTGTCTTATAGTATCGTGTCTTCGACGTATATGTCGAGACTTACCGTTATATATGACATTCCTTGCCCTTCTTATTGCCGCTTGACTATCACAATGAATACATACAGCCGGCAGTGATTTAGGCCAATTAGGAATATCTTCTAAGAAATTTCGAAGTCACTCTACTTCTTCACCGGCCTTATCCAAAGTAATAAATTCCGATTCCATAGTAGATCTTGCTATACAAGTTTGTTTGGATGATTTCCAAGACATTGCTCCCCCACCAAGTGTAAACATGTATCCACTTGTTGATTTTGTGTCTTTTGTGCCGGTTATCCAATTTGCATCACAGTATCCTTCAAGCACCACTGGATATTCTGTGTAATGCAAAGCATAGTCTTGAGTATGCTTCAAGTAGCCTAACACACGTTTCATAGCTTTCCAGTGATTTTTATTTGTACTAATTGTAAATCGACTTAGCTTGCTTACTGCACAAGCTATGTCTGATCTAGTACAGTTCATGACATATATTAAACTGCCTAGTATACTAGCATACTCATTTTGAGCTTAGTATTCTTTGAAAGATATAAATTAACATCTATCGGTGTATTTACTGGTGCAATGCCTAGATTCTTGCATTTTTCAAGAATCTTCTCAATGTAATGGGATTGAGATAGAGATAATCCTTCAGATGTTTTACGGATTTCAATTCCTAAAATAACATCTGCGACCCCCATGTCTTTCATATCAAATTTGCTTGTGAGCATGCGTTTAGTTGCCTTGACAACCTCACTATTGCTACCCATTATAAGCATATCATCTACATACAAGCATAAAATGGAAAAGCTATTATGAGTGGTCTTAACATATACACATTTATCACACTCATTAATCTTGAAACCATTTGACAACATGACTTGGTCAAATTTAGCATGCCATTGTTTTTGTGCTTGTTTCAAGCCGTAGAGTGACTTGATAAGCCGACATACTTCCCTCTCTTGTCCTGAAACAATAAACCCTTTAGGTTGTTCCAAATATACTTCTTCTTCCAAATCACCATTTAAAAAAGCTGTTTTAACATCCATTTGATGCATTTCAAATCTATACATTGCTACTATAGCGATTAACATCCTTATAGATGTAATTCTCGTAACTGTCGAAATAATCAAGACCTTCTCGTTGCATGTAGCTTTTTACTACAAGCCTAGCCTTATACTTATCAATAGTACTATATGCTTTCATTTTCCTCTTAAATATCCACTTACATTGTAGTGACTTATTACAAGGAGGAAGATCAACCAATTCTCAAGTATAGTTAGACAGCATGGATTCAACTTCACTATTGATAGCTTTTTTCCAGAGCGGGGCTTCTGGTGATGTCACAGCTTCCTTAAATGTCCGAGGCTCATTCTCTAACAAATATGTTAGAAAATCAGGCCCAAAAGACATAGAAGTCATTTGTCTTTTACTACGTCTAGGTTCATCCTCTATTGGATCACTTCTAGATGTAGTATCTGGCTCATATACTATGTTATACGTAAATATATTCTCAAAGAACGAAGCGTCCCTTGACTCAATAATTGTATTAACATGTATATCTGGTATCTCAGACTTATGAACAATAAATCAATATGTATTACTATTAAGAGCATATTCAATAAAGACACAATCAACGATTTTTGGTCATATCTTAACCTTTTTAGGTTTAGGAACCGCAACCTTAGCCAAACACCCCCACAATAGTATAGGATGAGAACATCGATCTGTTTGCACAGATATGACGAGTTGCTCCAGTATCAATCCACCACTCCTTGGGGTTTCCCACCATGTTGCACTTAGATATCATAGCAGTAAGATTGATATCATCAACACCATTGAAAATCTATTCCACCATGTTGGCCTGAGTTTTCTGTATTTTCTTGGTTCTGCAGTCTTTGGCTCGATGTCCAGACTTTCCACAGTTGAAGCATTTGCCAACGAACTTCTTCAGGCCTTGGGTGAATCACTCTCCAAACTTGCTAGGCATTTTCCTCTTCTTGTTGGGTTTCGATCCTTCTTCAACAACATTAGCCCTTGAAACCTCCAAATTCTTGCCAACTTTCTTCTCAAAAAGCCTATTGTCTTCCTCAATGCTCAATCGAACAATCTAGTCTTCAAGTGATAACTCCATTCTCTTGTGTTTGAGATAATTTTTGAAATCTCTCCAAGACTATGGCAATTTTTCAATGAAGGCAACCACTTGAAATGACTCACTTAGTGTTATTCCTTCAGCATGAATATCATGCATGATCACTTGAAGCTCTTGAATTTGACTTAAGACAGTTTTAGAATCGACCTTCTTAAAATTCAAAAATTTGCCGATAATGAATTTCTTCAATCCGGCATCTTCCGTTTTGTATTTCTTGTCCAAACTATCCCATAACTCCTTAGCCATTTTCAGTGCATTATAAACATTATAAAGGGTATTGTCCAGACCGTTGAGGACATAGTGACGACACATGAAATCAGAATGCTTCCATGCATCCACAGCAGCAATTTTTTCCTTGTTTGTCTCTCCAACATCCAATTTAGGACCATCCTCATTGAGGAATCTTGCCAAGTTCAAGGTCGTGAGATAGAACAACATCTTTTGTTGCCATCTCTTGAAATCAGAACCATTGAACTTTTCTGGCTTTTCTTCATGATTCGGAATAGGAGTAATCGGAGTCGAAGTCGAAGCCATTTCTATTGCAAAAATGATAAAACAGAACGGATATAATATCAAACAATTTTATAAACGAATTTGACAAAGGACTTTTCGAACGACGTTATAGAGTTTCGAGAAAAGACTGATTCGAATAGACGTGATATGTGAACGATGATACAGAATACTTCCAACGAAAAAATTACATGAACTAGGCACGAGGATCGTCAATACAAAATTTGTCTTAAGATTGTAGTCCACTAAGAGGGTAGAAATTAGTATAGAAAAATAGGTTGATAGACAAACCTGAAACCAATCGCAAACAAGTAATTTGAATGTAGATGAATGATCTGAGCCCAACGAAATAAAATTGTATCCTTAAGAAAAATTTGTTCCCTTTAACCGGTACCCAAGGTTCTTGGACAATTGCCTCTCAGGATAGCACAGATCGCCTTTCCTCGAAACCGATACTTGTTTCAGAGGAAACCTTCGAACACAATTTCGCGGAATAATCGCACAAAATGATGACGATGATGAATGAATGAATGACGAACATAACAATTGTATCTAATGCTCGTTTAACATCTGTTTGTAATGCGATGGACAATGCTTTACATTTATAAAAAGTGAAGCAAATAGTCACGACGTCACAAAACTTTATCGAAAGGGTTCGTCAACGAAAAAGCACGGTTTCGTCGAAAGGATTTGATGAAACATCACGAAGTCGTACAGTTTCGACGAAACGTTACGATGTTGTACGGTTTCATTGATGAAGGGTTACGAACCGAAATAACTCTTCATTTATCCTTCAACTTCTTATGGGACTTTGCGAAAAAATTCCAACAGAATCAACTCCGAAACTTTCAAAGGATCCGATTTGTTTGCCGGACCCCTAATAATACCCCTCCTAAGCTAGCGATCTTCCCTTATAAGTACCTTTTCCCCTGTTCCAATAGACCAACGCACTGATTCTACTATGATTTCTTTGCCATAAAGGATGCTGAGCCAATCCTAGGAGGGTCTCACGCCTCTTTTAGCCTGTAAAAGTTATTGCTTAGGAAGTACATTCCTTTTATGACTCTAATCCATAGGGAGTTTTGGTTGTAAGCTAATCTCCATACTTGTCTACCCAACAAAGACTGATTGAAACTTGCCATGTCTCTGAAACCTAAACCTCTATTATCTTTCCTTGATTTCACGAGCTCCCATTTACGCCAATGAACACAAGCCTTCTTCTCACTATTTTTCCACCAGAAGCGGGGTATTTTCCTTACAATCGAATTGCAGAGGACTTAGCGATTCAAAAAATTGACATAGCGCACTGGGGAAGAGCCAGGACAACAGTTTTGATGAGAGTTTCCTTGCCAGCCTTTGAAAATAAATTTTCCTTCCAACTTTCTGGTTTCATATCCACACGCCCGTTGATCCATGAGAACATATATTTTTTGGTTTCACCCCAATCAGAAGGGAGACCTAGATACTTTCATGTTTTCCTCATGACTGGAACTCTAAGAGCATTTGGTAGATTATCCTAAAACTGCAGAGGGCAATTTGAGCCCATGAAGAGTCCAGATTTGTTTAGGTTAATCTCTTGCTAGAGGCAAAACAATACTGATTAAGGATCAACGCTAGATTCTGGCATTTTACTAACTTTCCTTCTAAGAAGAATATTGAGTCGTATGCGAATAAGAGGTATGAAAGAGAAGGGCAGAACCTGTTTAGTTTGACACCCTTAATAATCCCCTCATTGATTGCCTTCTTCATCAACATAGACAGTGTTAGCCATGAGAATGAACAAATAAGGGGATATTGGGTCACCTTGTCTTATTCCTCTCGAAGGTTGGAAGTATGGTAGTGGCTCACATTAAATTTTACACTCAGCGTCGTAGAAGTGAAACATTTCATTACTCTATCCACCCATGTGCCACAAAATCCCATTTTGACCAAACAAACTTCTAAGAAGTCCCATTCGATTCGGTCGTACTCCCTTTTCGCTTTCTAGAAGAATAGTGAATTGTGTGTAACGTAAAATTCGATCCTAAAAAATTCACTCCTCTAAGTCGTGTGAGTTTTGCGACTAGGTTCTCAAACTTTTTCGGAATCATATCAAGTCATTTGTTTGGGAAAATGATCAAAAAAGTCCTAAACCTATTGCAATTGTGCCAATTCAGTACTAAACTTTTTTTTTTTTTGCCGATTCAATCCTAAACATTTTGCAATTGTACCATTTTAGTCCATCGGGCGAATTTTGGCTGGCCGACGCTGATGCGGCCTACCGGCAACCTAATATTTTAATACTTTTTTGAATTTATTTATGTTTATAATTTATTTATGTTTTTCTTTTCTTTTTTTCCCCTTCCCTCTCCTCCCCTTCTCCAGCCAATCGCCATAGTCGGGCGACCAGCCAGAGGCGCGGTCGGAGAGGCCTAACCTCGCCCGACCATGGCGGGGGTCGACCTCGCCATCGCCGGGTGAGGCTCGGCCTCGTAAGCCACCAGCGGAGTTGTCAACTCGACGTTCTTTTGCGTTGCTTTATGCCGACGATGGCCATGGACAAGCAGCACAACGCCTGAAGGTGTTCGGCCACGGATAGCCAGATCTGCAGATTAAGAGCGACGCTGGCAAAGGTGATGAGAGCCATGGACGAGGGATGCGATGACAGATCTGGAGGTTAAAGGAAAAAAATAGAAAAATGCAGCAGTATGGATGGCTCGACCCAATCGCAAGTGACGCTTGAAGGAGTCCGTAAACCATGGCTGTAATATTTGCTTGTCCATGGCTCGCAAGACGCCTCATCCACAGATCTGGCAACCGCGGATTGTCCATGGCTGCGAGCCTTGACAACAAGCTCCAAATCTCGTTTATGGATGAATGTTGTCGACAATGGAAGCTTCTTTGCTTCGTCATCGGAGTTACACACCTTCCCTCGTTGTCGTCAAGCAGAGTTGTTGGCCCAGATCAAGGCTTCGAGGTTGAGTCTCGTCCAGTCATGATAGGGCTTTACCTCGCTGTCGCTACCTCGCCCGATGATGAAAGGTCAACCTTGGCCATGGCCGAGCGAGTGGGCCTTTTCGGTCGCGCCTCTAGCCAGTTGTCAGATTATGGTGACCGGCTGGAGGTAGGGAGCGGAGGGGAAGGGGAAGGAAAAAAAATGAAAAGAAAAAGAACATAAAATTATTTAAAAATCATAAAATTTTAAAAATATTAAAATATTTGATCGCGGGCCGGCCAGCTTCCACGTCAGCACCAACCAGCCAAAATTTGCTGGATGGACTAAAATGGTGTAATTGCAAAAAGTTTCAGACTGAATCGAAAAAAAAGGATTTAGGACTGAATTGATACAACTACAATATGTTTAAAACTTTTTTGGAAATTTCCCCCCTTTGTTTTGTAGAAGGAAAAAAAAAACAATTGAAAAAGACACATCATCGAGTCTAAGCTTAAATCACTGGGTTGTCCCAGTGGCCATCGTTCCTACTTAGGAAGAGGAAGGTGGGAGGTTCGATTTTCCACCTTCTCAGAGAGGTTAGGGATAGGATGGATGAGTGAGTGAGAAGGATTTCGCAATATGCATACAACAAATAGCAGACACAATGTGACTTATGAAATAAAATACGATACGATAGAATCATACAAAAAGAAAGTCGAAACTTAACTAAAAATAAGCACCCCATTAGAAAAAAAAATTCCCATGGTTAGACTAATTTTTAGTATTTAATCATTTTAATGTCCTAGTTGGTTCCAACATCACGTTAACGGGTTCCTCCACTAGAAGGACGTTAGTACATTCATTTAAATGTTTAGATCTTAAAATGCAATAAATAATTGCCTCTTTGCTATAAAAATATTACTGTTTAATAATGGCTATGAAAAATGACAAACATTAATGTCCATGCCTTATAGGAGCGTAGAGAGTCGCATTCCCCGATGATCAATTTTTTTTAATTGTATAAGTTTAGATTAGATCATTTGATTTGTAGGAAAGTAATACGAATTCGTCTTTTTGGTTAAATGGGATTTTATCTAAAAAGTCATGGAACACTCTACAAAATTTCTCAATGGATTAAATCCAGGCCTTTTTATGCGTAGTTAGTAATGAATGGATGATCTCCTAAGTTAGAAATGCGTAACGCCTCGACCGATTGCGTTAAAAGGTTAAAATGGTGCAATTAAATATTGTCAAATTATTATTAGAAAAGATCTAGGGAGTGTTGTTAAGAGGGCTTTTTCTTCTCACAACTCTCTACTTTGGGTGTGTGTGTGTGTGTGTGTGTGTGTGTTATATTCTGACTTTCAAATTAGTGATAAGATTATTTTGGACCATTCACTTTGTTTTAGGGTTTCTTAGATGGGGGCTATAAAAATGATATCTTGCATATCACATTGGGATGCTTACTTTAGCTTCTGCCCCGAAACCCTTTGTTTTCACTTTCTTTTTGTTTGTTCTTTGGATCTTTGATTATACGCTTGTACTCGTTATTGAAGATAGTGAAACCCCTCTCTCTCCCCGTGGTTTTTTCCGTTTTGGGTTTTCCACATATATCGTGTCTCGTGTTTTATTTTGCTTTCATCATTGCTATTACGCGCTTGAATTTGGCATCTCTTGGCGTTTTCCGCAACAAATTGGTATCAGAGCGAAGGAATTTCGATCTTTTGTTCGAGATGGCATCTATCAAGTATGAAGTGGCACCTTTTGATGGCCAAAACAATTTTGGGCTATGGAGGATAAAGATAGAAGTTTTGCTGCGTCGGGAAGGTTCGATTAGAGCCTTGGATGGGAAATATTCCGATGACATGACGACGACAGAGATTGAGGAGATGGAAGAGAGGGCGAATAGCACCATCCAATTGTCGTTGTCTGACAAGGTGCTTCGTGAAGTTGCTGATAAAGAAACGACTTCGGGATTATGGCAAAAGCTAGAGAGTCTCTATATGAAGAAGTTTTTTACGATGAGATTATTCTTGAAGTAGCATCTTTATACATTAAAGATGCAAGAAGGTACTTCTATCCAAGAACATCAAGATGAATTTAATAAAATCGTTATGGAAATGAAAAATCTAGATTTGAAATTATATGATGAGGATCAAGCCCTAATTGTGTTATGCTCGCTACCGAGCTCGTATAAAAATTTTGTGAATTCTATGTTGTATGGAAGAGAATCCATAACTCTTGAGAATGTGAAGGCCTCGCTGAATTTCGCAGAGATGCGTACAAAGTTGAATGCGAGTAGTAGTGCATATTAAGCAGATGGCTTAGTTGTTAGGGGAAGGTCGAATCATAGGGATAGACGCGGTAATAGTAAAGGGCATTCGAAATCTAGATCATGCCAGGACAAGAAAAATGTTAAATATTACTATTGTCACAAGTACGGACACTATAAAATCGAGTGTCCTTTGCTCAAAGCTAAGGGAAAAAAGTCAACGGACAGTTCTGATTCGGCTAGTTTGGTAAAGGATAATGAGTCTGCTAATGCAGATAATGTTCTTACTGTTTTGTTTTCGAATTGTCGTGTAGACGATGAATGGATTTTGGATTCGGCTTGTTCATACCATATGTGCCTAAATAGAGATTGGTTCCATACATATGAGAAAGTCACTGGTGGTTCAGTTTTAATGGGTAACAATACAGTTTGCAAGATTGTGGGTATTGATACAGTGCATATCAAATTTCATGACAAAGTAATAAGAACTTTGACAGATGTTAGGCACATCCCAGATTTGAAGAAGAACCTTATTTCTTTGAGCAGTTTGGATTCTAATGGATGCATGTATACTGGTGGAGGTGGAGTTTTGAAAATTTCAAAGGGCTCCTTGATTGTGATGAGAGGTAATAAGAAGAATAGTCTTTATGTCCTGCATGGAAATACCGTTGTGGGTTCTTTAAATATATCATCCTCTTCAGATTCTCATAAATCAAGGTTGTGGCACATGCGGTTGGGCCACATGAGCGAAAAAGGAATGACTATCCTAAGTAAGCGTGGTTTACTCTGTGGGGGAGCATACAGTTCCACTTGATTTTTGTGAGCATTGTGTTTACGGGAAACAGCGCAGAGTTAGTTTCAGTACTGGGTTGCACTCGACGAAGGGCATAGTTGATTATATTCACTCCGATTTGTGGGGACCCACACAGGTTACATCTAAAGGTGGTGTAGTTTATCTTCTGACATTTATTGATGATTTTTTTAGGAAATTTTGGGTTTATTTCTTGAAGCGTAAAAGTGACGTCTTTGATACGTTTAAGAAGTGAAAGATAATGATTGAAAATCAAACTGGTAAGAAGATAAAACGTCTCAGAACAGACAATGGTCTTGAGTTTTGCGGAGGTGATTTTAATAAGTATTGTGAAGATTCATGGATTGTTCGACATCGAACAGTTAGGTATACACATTAGCAGAATGGGGTGGCGGAGCGCATGAACCGAACACTTTTAGAAAGAGCTAAATGTATGCTTTCTAATACTGGACTTGATAAAAATTTCTAGGCTGAAACCGTGAACACAACATGTTATTTGGTAAATCGTTCTCCTTCTACTGCAATTGAATGTAAGACTCCAAATGAGGTATGGTCTGGTAAACCTTCTGATTATTCTATATTGAAAGTATTTGGATGTTCCACTTATTATCATGTAAAAGATGGTAAGCTTGAACCTAGAGCCAAGAAATGTATTTTTGTTGGTTATGCGGATGGGGTTACGGGATATAGATTGTGGTGTTCTGACCCTCAGTCACCAAAATTTATAATCAGTAGAGATGTTACTTTTGACGAAAATTTTATGCTAGATCAAAGAAAAGTTGTTGAGTCTATAGATATTCCGGAAGAGAATATAGCGAAAGAGGTGGAGTTCAGCGTAAAGCATCCACAAAGAACCTCTGAAGACATTCTTATTCAGCCAGAAAGTGACAGTGAACAACAACACTCAGATTCGATTAAAGAAGAAGTTGAAGAAGTTAAACAACCTCATACTTTGGCTGCATGGAGAGCTAAAAGACAAATTAAGCCTCCTCAAAGATATGGTTTTGCCGACTTGGTAGCATATGCTCTTATAGTTGCTGAAGAGATTGGTATTGAAGAACCTTCCACATTTCGTGAAGTTACTATTTGTTCTAAATCTGAGAAGTGGCTTGTTGCGATGAATGAAGAGATAGAGTCTCTTCATAAGAACCAAACTTGGGATCTTGTGAAATTACTTAAGGGCAAAAGAGCAGTTGGATGCAAGTGAATTTTCAAAAGAAAATAGGGAATTCCAAGGGTTGAAGATGAAAGATTCAAGGCACGTTTGATAGCGAAGGGCTTTAGTCAGAAGGAAGGGATCGACTTCAATGAAGTGTTCTCTCCAGTTGTAAAACATAGTTTCATTCGTGTGTTGCTCGCTTTAGTAGCCCTTTATGATCTAGAAATTAAGCAACTTGATGTCAAGACCGTTTTTTTGTATGGAGAGCTTGAGGAGACAATCTATATGTCTCAACCCGAGGGATTCGTTGTTGAGGGTAAAGAAGATCATGTTTGTAGGTTGAAACGCTCTTTGTATGGTCTCAAGCAATCTCCACAACAATGGTACAAGTAGTTTGATAGATTTATGTTAAGTCATGACTACTCGCGAAATGCGCATGACAGTTGTGTGCACTATAAAAAAATTATATGATGGTTCTTTTGTTTACATGCTATTGTATGTGGATGATATGCTTATTGCAGCAAAGGACATGTCAGAGATACAGTTGTTAAAGAAACAACTTAGTAGAGAATTTGAGATGAAGGATTTTGGAGCTGCCAAGAAAAATCTAGGTATGAAGATTCGGAGAGACAAACAGTTTGGGAAGTTATACATTTCGCAAAAGGGGTATATTGAGAAAGTGCTTGAACGTTTCGATATGAAGAATGCTAAACCGGTAAGTACTCCTTTAGCATCTCACTTTAGACTTTCTGCTTCTTTGTCACCTAAAATAAAAAAAGATGAAGATGAAATATCTCGAGTTCAATATTCTAGTGCTGTGGGTAGTCTTATGTATGCTATGGTGTGCACTCGTCCAGATATTTCCCAGGCAGTTAGTGTTGTGAGCAGGTATATGACAAATCCGGGTAAAGCTCACTGGCAAGCTGTGAAGTGGATTCTTCGGTATATCAGGGGTACCTCAAATGTTGGTTTGGTCTTTGATAGAAGTTGTGATATAGGGAATTCAATTATTGGCTTCGTTGATTCCGACTATGCAGGTGATCTCGATAAAAGGAGATCTTTGACATGTTATGTTTTTACACTTGGTGGTTCCACAGTTAGTTGGAGAGCAACTTTGCAAGACATAGTTGCTTTATCTACCACCGAAGCAGAATACATGGTAGCAACAGAAGCAGAAAAAGAAGCTTTTTGGTTGAAGCGTTTGGTTATAGAACTTGGGGTGAAGTAGGAGGAAGCCTCCGTTATCTTTTGCGATACCAAAGTCCGATTTAGTTGACCAAAAACGCGATGTATCACGAGAGAACGAAACATATCGATATTCGTTATCGCTTTGTGCGTGATGAGATTGCTAAAGGTACAGTAATAGTGAAGAAAATACCTACAATGGATAATCCAGCAATCTATTGACTAAACCAATTCCTTTGACCAAGTTCAAGCATTGTTTGGATTTGGTTGGTGTTCTCACCGTTTGAGTTCCTTGGGCGGTGTTGATGGCATTCATCCATTGTTTCCTACATCGAGTATGCTCACGTAGGCTTAGGGGTGCGCGTCGTTAATTTCACCGTTTGGCGGGTGGCCTTGTGTGGTCACTCTTGAAGGTGAGGGAGAGAGATCTTGTGGCGTTTGGTAAAATGCTCTTCTGGAGATTTGAAGTCAAGGTGGAGATTTGTTATATTCTGACTTTCAAATTAGTGATAAGGTTATTTTGGACCATTCACTTTGTTTTAGGGTTTCTTAGATGCGGGCTATAAAAATGATATCTTGCATATCACATAGGGATGCTTACTTGAGTTTCTGCCCTAAAACCCTTTGTTTTCACTTTTTTCTTGTCTGATCTTTGGATATTTGACTGTACGCTTGTACTCGTTATTGAAGATAGTGAAACCCCTCTCTCTCCCCGTGATTTTTCCCGTTTTGGATTTTCCACGTATATCATGTCTCGTGTTTTATTTTACTTTTACCCTTGCTATTACGCGCTTGAATTTGGCATCTCTTGGCATTTTCCACAACAGTGTGTGTGTGTCATAAGTCTACCTAACGTTGGCACTAATTGCCACAGATATTCCTCCAGGTTTTAAGTTGCGCTTTGGTCTTCTGAAAGCGCATCGACACTATCATATTCATATTTTACAACATATAAAAATGAAAGTCGCTAGCCTGACAGTCTGATAGTACTGTTATTATTTGTGATCCCACGATTTTTCAATTAATAAGTGTTTTATGCAAAAACACGCATTGATAGTGTATGGATCTATGGTCAGAAATAACTGACACTACTGTCGGACTGTTAGTGAAGCTTTTTCCTATATATATTCACCTTCCATCTTCAAAACTCCCTATTGCATCTGAAGAAACTAGCAGCATACCTAAATTTTCATTTGTGTCAAATTGCAAATAACTCATTAAAGTGTAAGCCATATCATGCAAATCATTTACATTAACAAAAGAAGAGCAAAAACCCTAATTCATCTTATATTAGTAACGTCAAATATAGAAACTCCAGATAATAGTTAAAAATTCCAAAATTCGTTGTTATAGGACATAGGGAGATGTTGTCTACCATCGATAAATTTAGTATAATATTAGCACGAATAAAAAAATCAACTCAGGAGATTACTTAGTAGGAGGAGTTATATGTTTTATTTGAAACGTTAAAGCTCGTTAAAACTAATTGTATTTAATAAGATAAGTATTAACTACGATAGGGATGAATCCTACTCGGGTGCAAGATAAGTGAAGAGAATGCAAGAAAAGTTGTCATTGGAAGGAGAATGATCAACATATTTGCAAAATTAGAAATCCAAATGACACTCATTAAAGACACCAAGATAGAATACTCCATATTTGTATGAATAACTCCACAGTCAAGAAGAACAAATTGCCTTCCTGCCAAAACCACTAAAGAAACACTCATTAAACCACAAACCCTTGTCGGACCAAAAAAATAAAAATAAAAAACCACGAACCCTTGTCGGACCACAAAAAAAAAACAAAAAACAAAACAAAACAAAACAAAACAAACAAATCCTTACCCTTATCTCCAACCTTAATTGTATTAGGGTTTGGAAAATCCTAATACACAAGCCTTAACCTCTGCACAATCACTTGCACCGAATATGTGCAAATGTGGTCGCTAGCACCATATTGCTAAAACACTTCAATATGGCAATAGAGGTGTCAAAATGGATTGAAAATCCATTTCTAAATCATAGTTAATTAGATGAGTCAAATATTGATTAGTTAAGTTTTAAGAAATGTGTTGTTAATGGATTTGAGTTGTAAGCTTAATTATATGTGGGCCGAAAGTGGGTTTAAATACAAACTCATATTTTAACCCATTTACAGCTCATTTAGTTTATGAAGGTTATTAGTTGAGTCAACTCATTCATGTGCCTCTTGAACAGATTTTATGTTTTGTATTTTTTTTTTCAATTTCTTATATTTTTTAATATGTAAATTTCTAATTTTCTTCTTTCTTTCTTTTACATAACAAATTAAAAGTCCAGTCGTTGGTTGCACACCACCTGTCGCCGACCGCCCACTGCCGATAGCCGATCTCGTTCTCTGCCCTCAACTTAAACCAATGCTGGAGTGTTTTAGTAATATGAGTTGGGTCTGGTATAAATCACTAGCTTTATGTTGCATGAAAATGGGTCAATATGAGTTGAATTACTTTCGATTCAGACTGAATCGGACCAGACCAGACTAGACTAAACCCGACCCACTAATTTAATAGGTCTAGCTGGCGGTAAAGAGCAATGCACTTGTCGTGTCAGTAGCCGAGGTTAGAGTTAGAGTGATTCTAAAGGGGAGAAATATTGTAGGGACTTATGTGGAGAAAAATCACAACTCAAATGTAGCTATAATATTGGCTGCCCTAAGGTGGTAAAGTTCATGCGTGATTCCATATATTGTATGAAAAAATTTATCGTTATCAATAACAAGTTATATCTAAATATATGTGGACGATAAAGATATTTTTTTTGTTTATTCATTTTCGTAAGCAAAATAAGCAGTCATTTTTAGAAAAATATTTTTTAAAATCATTCATTTTCTGTGCGAAACCTAAAAGAGGTCATCCCTTTTGAGAAATCGGATGATTCAGAGTCAAGTTGTGCTATCCACAGACATTATCTCAATAACATAAGAAGTAGGAATCCTTCTTTAACTCTTTGCTTTGGCCCGTATGGTAAAAATTCCTGGGAAAAATTGTCAAAAAAGTTCTAAACCTTTCACACTTTTGTCAATTCAGTCCTAAATTTTCAAATTTACTGATTTAGTCCTAAACATTTTCACTTTTTGCTGATTCAGTCCTATTCACAGAAAATCGCTCACGTAGATCCGATTATCCTATGTGGTATCGCCGGCAATAATTTTGAATAACTTTTTAAAATTTTTATTTAAAAAATGATTATTATTTTTTATTTTTTGGTTTGCTGGCTTTAAGGCCGGCTACCCCTGCTGGATTAGCCCCGGCAGGGGTAGCCGCCCCCTGGGAAAGGATTGACGGGCATCGTTGGTCCTAAGGCGAAAGTCGACGGGGGTTGGAGACCCCCGCGGGTCCATGGGCGAAGGCCACAACGAGGGCATCACGGCCTTCATCTGCCCTCATTGTGGCCAAATCTGGCCTGGTTGTCTTCGTGGTCCGCGAGGGATTTGCGGCCTTCGTCCAAGGTCTCACAGGGTCACTGGCCCGTGTTGGCTCTTACCCAAGGAGGTCGCTAGCCTTGAAACTGGCAAAGGAAAAAAAAATAAAAAATATATTTTTTCAAATAAAAATATTTAAAAATTATCCATGTTAGCACTGGCGGTGCCACGTAGGAGACCAGCATCTACTTCAACAATTTTCAATGAATAGAACTGAATCGGTATAAAGTGAAAATATTTAGGACTAAATCGACAAACTTAAAAGGTCTAGGACTGAATTGACAAAAGTGTGAAAAGTTTAGGACTTTGTCGATAATTTTCCCCTTTCCTGGCGAATTTTAATGACATTTTTGGACCAATTTTCCCCGAATCAATTAACTTCACTTATCTTATCTTTACCATGATATAGAATGAGTTCAATGATACACCCCAATCTTACAAAAGATAATGTTGGATCCTGTGCCTTTTATGAGATAAGATTGTGACAATTTACGACGAATTCATTTAGGCTCGCGCTTTTTCCACTCCTCTTATAGTTTTGACACTCATTTTTGAATGTGTATTGACCACCTTATCCCTTATGTGCGGCCCACCAAATCTGATACAATTTTATATGATTCTTTTTTTTAATTCTTTTAATTTGTTTCTTTTTATCCCTTGTGGATCCCACGTTCCTCCTTTTCTTCTTCCTCCTCCTTCCCATGCCTCCCAAACGTCTCTTTTTTTTCCCTGCACGACTTCGCTTCGACATGTCCCTCTCCTTAAAAAAATCCCGAAAAACTTCACCACTTTACCATGTTCTCCCAAAATAGGATAAAGGGAAGGATCAAATGCATACAATGACATTGCTCCTAAGTCATGGGCAAAAGTACACTTTTAGTGCCAAAAGTTGTGTACGGAGATCACTTTAGTGCCAAAAATTTCAAACAGATCACTTTAGTGCCAACTTTTTTAAAAAAACGATTATTTAAATGCCAACTTCTTTTAAAAATGATCACTTCAGTGCTAACTCCGATTTAAACTGACGTGGCTCGCTGAAAATCCGATACGTATCATTTTTATTATTATTTAAGCTGACATGGCACATTAGAGTTGGCATTAGAGTGATCATTTCTAAAAGAAGTTAGCACTTAAGTGGTCGTTTTTAAAAAATGTTGACACTAAAGTAATCCGTTTGAATTTTTTGGCACTAAAGTGTTCTCCGTACATAATTTTTGGTACTAAAAATGTACTTTTCCCCTAAGTCATGAGATGGTACCCTAAGAACCATCCGGTGTGGATGCACCCCAAGAATTTTAGATTATAGCAAATAATCTGAGATAAAACTTGGGGTGAAATATCCAATTTTGCATCATCACCCGTGTTCAATAGTAAATCATGACATGTTCAGCATGGTTCAATGCCGCATGCCTTCCTGCAAGTACACAACCTTATGTTCATGAAAATAACCAAAGGAGCAAGCAAATCTCAAGTGTTCAACCTATTTATAAAGCAAGTAAACATCCCTCACGTGATTGTCATATCGGCAAAGACTAGTGGACAAGATTGTTGGCTGTAAGGGTGACCATTTAAAGTTTAAAATATTGACTTAGATGAGCTCCAAATATGCACATTGGATGCTAATTACATGATGAGTTTCTCCAAAAGTAGCATAAGTTTGTTTCAGTAGTCTTTTAAGTATGGTTCTTTCTTGAGTGATATAATATGAGATAGAGTCGATTGTTCCTCCCGCAGTGCGCATCTTTTGCTTTAAAAAAAATGTGGTATGTTGTATCGAAATCGACAAGCAAAGGAGGCATGAATTCACAATTACAGTTCATAGTTACAAGCCTCCTGAAGTTTACAAGGCAAAAATTCTAGCGAATTTTGATGAGGTTATTAAGAAGAAGGCAAGGAAGAAAACAAAATAAGTGTGCAGATGAAAATCGAAATAAGATTAAATCACTAATTTAAATCTCGCTTCCTATTACATGTCAAAACAAAACTCGTATAATATTACCTTTGTGCTTCTCAATACTACCTTCGTGTGGAGAAAAGGGGATCGTTGAGGAGGTTGGCAAAATTATTGAGGAGGACGGGATTGACATAGTAAAGTCGAGGTTTTTGGAAGGAGAGGAAGGTGTGGAAGCGAACGTCGTGTAGGAGGAAAAAAAAAGACGACCGGAAGGCATGGGAAGGAGGAAGAAGAAAAAAAAGGAAAAACGTGGGACTTGAAAAAAAAAACGAAATAAAAGAATTAACAAAACCATAATCATATAGAACTGTATCTGATTTGATGGGCTACACTTAAGGATAAGATGGTCAAAACACACACAAAAATGAGTCTCAAAGTTATAAGAGGAGTGGAAAAAGCGCGACACATTCATTTATTAACATTTTACTTAATGAATAGTTGGAATTTTTTTTGTTTGGTCACACTAGTTGGACTTGGAACTTCAGAGGAGAAGAATAAATGCTTTCAGTGAAGTTACAACCTTTCCAAAAACCGTTTCCCCTTTTTCTGTCCTCCATAAAAAAAAAAAAAGGTAATTTTCCTGATGAAGCTATTGTTTAAATATCACTTAAAATTTTATTTCCATAATTATCTATAAGAAAAGAAAGGGCGGCGTTTCTTTGAAATTCAGAAGCCCATGTTCTACCCTCTCCTATTGACATCACCTTCCATAGATGCTATACAGAAAGCTATTTTTATTGTTTTTTTTTTTTGGTCAGAATACAGAAAGCTACTTGAATGTACAAAACCTACGTGTCTCTTTTTTTTTTTTTTTGGGGGGGGGGGGGGGGGGAGGGGGGGGGGTGATACGTGTCTCCTTGAAGCAATGCTCAAGACGGCTTCACACATTAGGGGTAAGAATGATACGAGTTTGAAATAATGACATAAATGATGCTCAAACATTAAATTTGCTCAATGTGATCCATGAACATAGCCTAATTTATAATGTCGTCTATGAACTTTTAATTTATTTAATGTGGTTTTGAAATATTGATATATATTCAAGGATAATATTGAACACTTTTATATCGTTCAGGGAATAATTTTGAACGTGTACCAAAAGTTAAGGGATCACATTGAACAAAATAAAAGTTTCGAGATAACATTGCGGGTGGTTGGACTAAAATTCAATAGCCATATTGAAAAACTTTAAAGTCGACGAATCATGTCATATGTTGAATCAAAATTTTAGGGATGATTTGCCTCATTTACTCGATCAGTATCTTGACAGTTCTTAAAAGTATATTTCCATGCGATCACTTCGCAGGGTTAATATCGCGAAAAAAAAATTCAAATTGGTATACCTTGTGACAAATTTACTCCAAACTATTTTTTTGACCACCAAAAATCTCAAAATAGTACACTTATTATAAATTTATCCTAAACTATTTTTTTTACCAGTAACAAACCTAAATTAATATAATTATGAAAAATTTACCCCAAACTAATTTTTTTACCATAAAAAATTTCAAACTGGTACACACACGACAAATTTACCCTCTGTTAATTTTCGTTAAATTGAGTTAATACCACAAAAAATTTCAAATTTTTTTACCATAAAAAATTCCAAACTGGTACATATACGACAAATTTACCCTCTGTAATTTTCATTAAATTGAGTTAATACCACGAAAAATTTCAAATTGATACATCTGCAGCAAACATAAGGTAACATGTATACCGACAATTGACACATGTCATCCAACTCAGCAATTTAACGGTAAAATTTAACGAAAACTAGCGGAATGTATTGTATCAGTTTTGGGTAAATTTATCATATGTGTATTAATTTGAGGTTTTTTACGATCAAAAAAATAATTTAGAATAAAATTATTATAAATGTATCAGTTTGGGATTTTTGACGATATTACTCTAAGACAAAATAAAAAATTTCAAACTGGTATACATACGACAAATTTACCCTATGTTAATTTTCGTTAAATTGAGTTAATACCACAAAAAATTTAAATTTTTTTTACTATAAAAAATCTTAAACTAGTACATATGACAAATTTACCCTCTGTTAATTTTCGTTAAATTGAGTTAATACCACGAAAAATTTCAAATTGATACATCTGCAGCAAACATAAGGTAACATGTATACCAACAATTGACACATGTTATCCAACTCAGCAATTTAACGGTAAAATTTAACGAAAACTAGCGAAATGTATTGTATCAGTTTTGGGTAAATTTATCATATGTGTATTAATTTGAGGTTTTTTACATCAAAAAAATAATTTAGAATAAAATTATTATAAATATATCAGTTTTGGATTTTTGACGATATTACTCGGCCTAATTCCAAAAAAAACCTCAAACTTTGACGTTTGTCCCAAAAATATCCATAACTTTTTTTTTTCTCCTAAAAAACCTTCAACTTTTGGTTTTGTCCCAAAAAAACCTCAAACTTTGATTTTTGTCCCAAATATACCCACAACTTTTTTTGCCTCATAAAAAATCTCAAACTTTTGATTTTGTCCCAAATTTACCACAGTTATTAAAAAAAAAAAAGTGTTTCGCGCCCAGTTGAACAGAACCCATGATTGTTCGACAAAGATCAAAATGTATTTCCAATTGTTTCAAGGAAGAATGTTTGACACATTGCAGCTGTATTAATTCATTTCTAGACATAATTGAGTTACCCGAGATTCACATACAAATTTCAGTGGGAACAAGATATTAACAAATCTTCTTCTTATACTTCAATTTTTTACCGAAATGATGATCACAAGAAAGCATTGGGGGCGGCAGTTTTTCGTCACAAAGGCAGGGTCGACAGCAGCTTGTTGTCACAGATGCATGGTCGGCACGATAGTCCTCGGTGGAAGGCTCGATTGGCATCGAGGACTATCAACGGGTAAGGAACCGATGACGAGGGTTTCTATTGTCTCGGGATAAGGCCACACCATCGGGCGACTGTTGAGAATCACTTGGAGTTTCGACAGAAGCTAAACGGCCGACGTCGGGTCGTCGGGAATTCTACGAGATGGGTTTTGAGGGTTTTTTTTGTGATTGAACTAGTAGATTTGGGACAAATTCAAAAGTTGAAGGTTTTTTAAGAGACAAAAAAAAAGTTGTGGATATTTTTGGGACAAAGGCCAAAGTTTGAGGTATTTTTGGGATTGGATTGGTAGACTTGGGACAAAATCAAAAGTTGAAGGTTTTTTATGAGACAAAAAAAAGTTATGGATATTTTTGGGACAAATGCTAAAGTTTGAGGTTTTTTTTTGGATTGGGCCGATATTACTCTAAGACGGGTGAAGAGTGGTGAAGAGTGTTTCTTCCTTTCAATAAAGGTCAAAGTAGGGACAAGACTTTGAGAAAAAAAAAAAGGTAGGGACAAGACAAAATTAACCGTAAACCGAGACAGAGAGAAAGAGAGAGGGAGGGAGACGGTGGAGGCTAAGGAAGCCTTTATATACAGAGGGCACACGTATAAGGTCCAAAGCCTCCCATATGTAGCACAACCAGCAGGCCACTCCTTCCTTCTTGTTTCGTGCTTTTACTCTGTGTCAACAATGGCGGGTGTCGGTCGCCCCTCCAAAGGAGGCGTGTTCGGGGTCTCGCTCATGTGCGGTCAAGAAGAGCTTCAGGACTTGTCCCGCGACGGCAGTCACTACAGTCTCTCCACCGGCATCTTGCCTTCTCTCGGCGCTCGAAGCAGCCGGCGGATCAAGCTTCGGCGGTTCATCATTTCGCCTTACGATCGTTATTACAGGCACCGCTTTTCTTCCCCTTCTTTCTTTCTGGGTTTCCGTTTTCTCGTCACTTTTCGTCCTTCTTTCTCGGTTTTCGCTGGAAAACTCGGAGCTTGCTCTGTTTTCTGTCCAATGCTTGTGAAGAGAGCGACATTAAATCTCGCGGTGCTTTGTTTGGATTGTTCAAGAAAGTTTGTTCCTTTTCGCTTGTTCGTTTTGCAAATCTTGTTCCTCTATTCCGAATAAACTCTTTCCCTCTTTGGTAAATTTTGTTCCTTTTTATAAAAACCAAAAAAAACAAATTCACCCAATATGTGAGTTGTTGGCAAAAATGTAATTTGGTTCAGTACTTTCCTGGCTTTCTTCAAGAGTATGGGTTGTGAATAGTGATCTGATCTCGGATGCATGTTGGACTTTCCTTTTTCTGAACCTAAATTCTTGCTTAGAAACATTATGTAGAGGATTGATTTTACTCCACCTTCCTGTTGGTTTCCTGGCTAATCATGTCCTAAATATGTCTGGAAACTTAGTGATGATGGCTTTTCCTTTTTCTTTCTTCTTTCTTCTCTGTTGGTTTCATGATCTTTTTGGTAGTCTTTTTGCAGGGAATTGGGTATGTTAGGTTCGTATTCTAGGACCATGAGAGCCGATAGTCAATCTGCTGTAGTTTTTTTTTTTTTTTTTGGTGTGCTAGTGTGTTGGCTTTAACTGTTACAAGTCAGAGAGCCATTCCTAGTCGGTGGCCTTGAGAACATATGGTTGACTTCTGCCAAGAACTTCCAAGCAGTTTGTGTGGGAGTTGTTAGTATTTTATTTGCCTTCTTTCCTGGCCTGCCTCTCAGCCTACTTCTCCATAAACTTTGGCTTTTGGAAGGTCAAAGAAGAAGAATTATTGGAATACTGATCTATGACTATGAGCTCAAGTCTTGAGATATGCGTATGCATAAATAAAATATAGAACTTCCTTCTTTTTCACAAAGAAAACCATAGCAGGAAATGATTAGAAGCCATCACAGGGTTTGGTATGATTCTAAATGTACTTATTCCGGGGTAAATCCTTGTAATTTTCTCTCATTATCACTGAATTGAAGTTATTATCTTTGCGCAGGTTGTGGGAGACTGTTCTTGTCGTTCTGGTTGCCTACACAGCTTGGGTGTCGCCTTTTGAATTTGGGTTTCTGAGAGACCCAGCGGGAGCATTGTCTATCGCCGATAATGTTGTCAATGCATTCTTCGCCATAGACATTATATTGACATTCTTCGTCGCTTATCTTGACAAAACTAGTTACCTTCTTGTCGACAATCCGAAGAAAATTGCTTGGAAATACACAACCACATGGTTCGCTTTGGATTTCATATCCACGATTCCATCCGAACTTGCTCGGAGAATATTCCCATCAAATTTCTATTCCTATGGCCTTTTTAACATGCTTCGCCTTTGGCGTCTTCGAAGAGTCAGTGCCTTATTTTCCAGGTAATGTTTTTTTCCCCCTTTAGTGGAGCGTACTTGGAAACCTGTACACTGCTAAAACTTGATTGTTATTGCTATGTCTGCAAACAGATTGGAGAAAGACAGGAACTATAACTACTTCTGGGTTCGATGTGCAAAACTCATTTGTGTGAGTGTCCAAATTATTTAGGATCAATTTGATCATGATCAAGCATATCCAAATAATTTTCCTGTGGTAAAAGGCTCTTCGTTAATTTACCTTCCTCAGGTCACCCTTTTTGCTGTTCATTGCGCTGGGTGCTTCTATTACCTCCTTGCTGCGCGTTATCGAGATCCTAAAAGGACATGGATTGGAGCTATAATGGATAACTTCCTTGAGCAGAGCCTGTGGATCCGGTATGTGACTTCAATTTACTGGTCAATCACTACTCTAACGACGGTTGGCTATGGGGACCTTCATCCCGTCAACACAAGGGAGATGCTCTTTGACATCTTCTACATGCTCTTCAACCTTGGGTTGACTGCTTACTTGATTGGTAATATGACCAACTTAGTTGTTCATGGGACAAGCCGAACCAGAAAATTTGTGAGTATCCGCTTATTTGTTCTTGACACGATAGCTTAGTTGTCTTGTAAGATATATGTATATGTCAACTTTTATGTCTCCAAGTAATTATTTTGGACCTCAATTCTTTTTTTACTTTCTTACTGTTCACTTTTTAAATTCCAGAGAGATACCATACAAGCTGCTTCAAGCTTTGCCCTGAGGAACCAACTGTCTCCTCGGCTGCAAGATCAGATGCTAGCACATTTGTGTTTGAAGTACCGAACAAATTCGGAGGGACTGCAGCAACAAGAGATTCTCGAATCACTCCCTAAAGCAATCCGATCAAGCATTTCGCATTACCTTTTCTACTCTCTTGTTGATAAAGTGTACTTATTCCGTGGGGTTTCAAACGACTTGCTCTTCCAGCTGGTACTAGCAACATGAGTCTTCTGTGAATTTTCACTGTGCACAATTTTGATTGGCTGTCCATATTTGCACGTTTCCTATTAACTTTTACGTGTTGTCCATTGTATTTTGGAAAGGTTTCAGAGATGAAGGCTGAATATTTTCCTCCAAAAGAGGATGTGATTTTGCAAAATGAGGCGCCTACAGATTTCTACATACTTGTCACTGGTGCTGTGGTAATTAATCAATTCCTCTCATTCCATTAGAAATTCAACATGCAAACTTCGATTTTGCGGTTCATGGCTTCTTGCTGGAAATATTATTTCAGCCAAACTGAACTTTTCTGAATTTAAGGTTTAACATGTATGATATCACGCAGGATCTGCTGGTAATGAAGAATGGAACTGAACAGGCAAGTTTGACTGCTCCGTGATTGATACCCTGAAATTTGCATGCAAGTAAAAAAAAGGAACCTACTGAAATGAATGTGGTGGTGTAGGTTGTTGGTGAGGCGAAAACTGGTGATCTCTGTGGCGAGATTGGCGTGCTTTGTTATAGACCACAGCTCTTCACAGTGCGGACCAAACGGTTGAGCCAGCTGCTGAGGCTCAATCGTACTACATTTCTTAACATCGTCCAGGCCAATGTTGGAGATGGGACTATTATAATGAACAACCTCCTTCAGGTATGAATTCTATAGAAAAAAGCCATACTATAGCAGCTGTTAGATTGTCATTCCTCAGATTAAACTTTTCATGCTAGCCCATAGATTTTCGACTATACTTCATGATGAGGGTTTCGGTTTATTCTTCAATCATATATTTTCCACGGTTCTATTTTTGTTGGATAGTGATGCTGAATTTGCTTCACTGCTGGGCAGCATTTGAAAGATCTCAGAGATCCAATCATGGAGGGTGTCTTGCTGGAGACAGAGAACATGTTGGCTCGGGGTAGGATGGACCTGCCTCTCAGTTTGTGCTTTGCGACGATGAGAGGAGATGACTTATTGGTAAACCAGTTATTGAGACGAGGTCTTGACCCGAATGAATCGGACAACAGTGGGAGGACTCCACTGGTGAGTAGGAAAGTCCAGTGATTTCGCTTATGTTGATCCACTTTCCCTTGGATAATAAATCGTCCTAACTTTTATCTCCTCTTCTGCAAAATTTAGCATATTTCAGCATCTAAAGGAAGTGAGAATTGCGTGCTTCTTCTACTGGACTTCGGGGCTGATCCTAACAGGCGAGGTATCATCTTTCTTGTCGATATTCTATGGCACTTTGATTGGAAAGTTTCCTCCGGGGTGTTTTCTAGCTTGCGATTGCAATATGACAACTTGGGTTTTCACAGTTCACGCATTTCACCAACTCTATTGATGCTGCGTGATTGCACTGCTTCCTTCTATGCTTCATCATATTACCAGTAATTCAGCATTCCCTAATCAGTTTATCAACTATCTAAAACAATACACATCTATGTTATCCCCTCATATTCGAAGATGACTCCGCCGTCTGCAGATTGACAGGTGTTCCAATCTGTATTGCATAGTTTTGGCACATTGACCTTTAATATCCTTTCTTTATTAGAAACTTATCGGAATCACACTTTCGTAGTAGTTGGCACGATGTTCTTATACGAAAGTTGCAGCAACCAGCAAGCAGGCGTAGATGCCATATCTTCCCTTTGGTGGTCAACGTCTAGATTCGTTATACACCTGCGTCATGATCATCACCTCTTCAGGCTTTCTAGTTATATGACTCCACTCGAAGAAAACAGATAATATGCCTGAGTTGTAAATAAATCCATGTCTATGCCGATAGGTGAAGAAAATTAGTAAATTTGACTGCTAGATAGGTTCGTTTATGTCTATTGACTCGCTTCGTGGTGTTGAACGGTATCTATTGATGGCTAATTTTCCCGGATGCCTGCTATGTTGTCCAAGTTGTCCGTGTTGTCGGATGTGCTCATGTATCAATATGAACTCAAATCAGGAGATCCTGCAACTATTGCTTTTACTCGGCGCTAGTATGCCCGACTTAGAGGGCCTTGCGCAATGCCTTCACTCTTGCTTTAAGTTAGCTTTCGTTCGCCTTCTATTTACTGTAATGTTTCCTAGTCCTTTCCCTCGCTCCTACTCAAAATCACTCGTTTGACAATAAATAAATTTACAATTTTCCAGACTCGGAGGGGAATGTGCCACTTTGGGAGGCCCTGCTGGGCCGTCACGAGCCCGTGATCAAGTTGTTGGCTGAAAACGGCGCGAATATAAGCTCAGGAGACGTCGGCCAATTTGCATGCACCGCTGCTGAACAGAACAACCTTTATCTGCTCAAAGAGATTGTGTATTATGGGGGGGACGTCACTCATCCCAGCAGCAATGGAAACACGGCCCTCCACGTTGCTGTCTCTGAAGACAACCTCGAGGTTGTGAAGTTCCTTCTGGAGCAAGGGGCCGACATAGACAAGCCGGACGCCCTCAGCTGGACGCCACGGGATTTGGCTGACCAGCAGGGGCATGAGGAGATAAAACTCCTGTTCCAATCGACCAAAGATGCCAAGCTGCAGTCGTTCATAGCCATTCCTGAGAAGCACCATGGATCCCGCTTCCTAGGGAGGTTCACTAGCGAGCCGATGATCCGTGCGGCATCACAGGAAAACTCTATGGACGGATCGTGGAGCCAGAGCCGCATGAGGCGTCGGAGCAACAACTTCCACAATTCTCTGTTCGGGATAATGTCGGCTGCACACAACGGCGAGAAGGAGTTGCTTTTCTCGGTCAATCAAGTACCCAGTGTCAAGAGCGGCGGTGACCCGGCAAGGGTGACCATCAGTTGTCCCGAGATAGGAGATAGTGAGGGGAAGCTAGTGCTTCTCCCGGGGAGCTTGCAAGAGCTCCTTGAGACTGGTGCTAAGAAGTTTGGTTTCACGCCCGCGAAGATTCTAATGAAGAATGGCGCGGAGGTGGACGACATCAAGGTGATCAGGGACGGCGACCACCTTATTTTTGTCAGCAGCAATGGCAGATTGAGGGAAGACCTAGTATCGAGTTGACTAACGTCGGCTGCAAATTTTGCCAAAATTACTTCTCTTTTGGGTTCTCTAATACCGTGCGCAAAATCCGAAGAAAAATTCTTGCGTTAGGCCGGGAAGATAGATGGTATGGAGAACTTTCAATTTGTATATCCACTTCTTATTTTTCTTCAAAATTTCAACACAGAATCATCCGAGGATGATACATTTTTTCCGCTCTTTGTTCTGGGGTAGATGTGGCCATTATAAGAGGTCAATCAATTGGATCTGATGTATAGTTGAACTCTTGTTCACATGAGTCAAAGACAACGTGAATGTAGATCATTCAATTCAAGCGTGCAAACTTAGTTAAGCGTGTGTCGGCACATCGGAGTTCACGGCACCAAAAGTTTGAATGTTCTTTTTATCCAAACTAAATCTGTTTAAAATGTATTCTTCTTTGGACTAATCAAAGGTGGAAAAGCAAGAAGACCTAACACAAATAAAAGTTGATAAATGACACTAATTACTTATTTTGTCAAGGATACAAGAAGTTTGTAATTAAAAAAATCAAATTAACATTGCTAACTCAATTAGACAAGAGACCTAAAAAAAAGGAATTAGACAAGAGTATGTTGACACCTAAATTTTGATTTTAGAAAATCATTCATTTAAGCATAAAATGAGAGTTAATCATAATTCTCATAAAAATTAATTTCTCATGCATTGCATTTTTTTCTGTCAGTCATGATATTTGCATTTAGGGTTAGAGTCAGTCGATTGAACTTAATTTGATGGGTAGCTGAATCAAACATTAATCTGAAATTTCGACTAAGGCCAAGAGGGTGTGCCAAATTTCATATGGGCCAATTGGACTAATTTTCATGTTAAATTCAGTCCATTCAAGCTTAATTTAATGAAGGCTTTCAATTTAACATCCATAATTTTAAAAAGCCTTGATTTGAGCCTAAATGCAAGACGAGCTCGTGGACTTGTGAGAAATTGTGCCGAATTGTATTGTTCGGACCTTGAGCAGCCCATATTAGCAACTTATAGTTATTAGAGGTTTTACTTAATTATTCATTTAATTAGTTTAAGCCCAGAATTGCATTTTAAGCCCATAGAAGAAGCCATTTTCGGCTATCACTTCACCAGAACCTCTCATGGTCGAATTTCTTATTGTCCTAGTGGGATTAGGATTTCTCTATTTCAAATTAAGTGAAGAGTTCCGTAAGTTTGGGGTTGTTTTCTTAACTAAGTGTTTTATTATATGTGAGAACCTAGGATGTAACGGCTCAAAACTAATCATACTCTAGCTAGGAGCGGCGATCCAATGATCTCAATTAATTCCTACTCATGCGAGGGTTGCCGGGTCGAGTTCTATATATACAATACTTCATTCACGTTACATTCATTGGACACAGTAAAAATTCGGCAAACTCAAAGAGCAGGAAGTGGTAAGCACACCAAGGTGTTTAGGGTGCACATGGGAACGTTTCTGGGCACAGTTTTTGAACAAAAATAATTTTTTTTTGTATTTATGTTCCCGACTACGATTTCTGGGAACAGAAACGCGTATGGTAAATAAATAAATAAAAATCCGTGGCCGGCGACCCGCGGCAACGGTGGCCGGCGGGTGGTGGCAGCGTCGGCGGCGGTGAGTGATGGTTCCAAAAGTGTTCCAAAAAATGATCCAAAATTCAGAAGCAAATTTTTTTTTTTTGCTTCTTCAAAAGTGTTTCCCGGCACGCGGAACACTTTTGGAACATTTTTTAACCTTACGCGTTTCTATTCCAAAAGTGTTCCGGGAACACCTTTAGAACAAAAACACTTTCCCTCGATCATTTCTGAAGCGTTACCATACGCACCCTTAGTGCTCGTGCATGGTGAAGAGAAAGGGTGAATCCTCTTCCTTTTAATTATTATTGTCCCTTTTTTTGGGTCAGAATTATTATTGTCCCTTTAGTGCTTTGCGATCTCACCTGCACATCCCGAAGTCTGCTGGTCAGTGTTTGAGGTCTTGAAGTGGCTGGTTTCTCTTTCATTTGGGTTCAATCTTTTCTCATGTTCGGGCTCAAGTCTAGCGGCTGTTTATGATTCAGTTCGCTGCTGTCGAGCATGCTTTAGGCTGCTGTCCAGCAATGTCTTTGAGGTTTTTTTGTTTTGATCGATCATGTTTTGCTGTTATTTTAAGGTCTAACCTTGTTGTCACTTGTGGTAGATCCCTTGGGAGCGTTTTAGTAGCTAATTGAGTACAAAAGGCACAAATTTTGAGTGAAAATTTCTGGCTCGAGCGTGCTGGAATTTTCGCTTGGGAAAGGTAAAGCTCTCAACTTTTTCTATTGCAATCCATGCTAGTTAACTTGGTGACTTGCCTATGTGTTTGAAGATCACATGTCGGCTTGCAATTAAAATGAAGAGTTCAATAATTTTTCATCAAAAATCGAAGATTAAACATGCTCGTATGAAATTCTGTTTTTTTTTTTTTTGGGTAAACTTGATTCGATCCTGGAATTGAATTGTGATAATTTGATTTGGAAGAGCACTCTCTTCTAAAAAAACCTCGGATTAATTGAATGGGAAAAGATTGGATTCTTGTTGAATTGGGAAATCAATTCCGAGCATTCATGCAATGGCTTGGCCGAGCATACGGATGAACTTTGTTGGATCGTCATCTCATTGGTTGAATTGATATTATCTCTGTTTATTTAGCTTTATCTATGGTGTAATCATATGCATGAGATATTCTTTACATGCCGTAGATAAGGACTTGGATAACGTCTAACTCACTGTGCTTAATTTTTTGATGTTGGTCGTTATCTTTAGCATGTGAATTGGTTGGAGCTTTATCTGATATTTATCTTATCCTATCCCAAACAATTTTTCTGAATATCATCTGGATAGAGACAAGGTTTGTGCTTAATTGGACAACGTTTGATTTGTCGCGGATGGACTTTTGATTTTAATGATTATCTCTAATCTATGAGTTGGTTGGATTGTTGAATTGCCTTATCTCTTGTAGATTTTCTGAATTTATGTGATTAAGAGATAAGATTTGAAATCATTGGGTTATATCCGAAATTTTGAGAATTATCTGAAACAAATTTTCCAATATGAAAGACAATTTTCTCAAGATTAAAACTTGAATTTTAGATGAGGAAAGGTGGATCCCAAATCTCATATTTTCGGCCACTTCTCCTTATTTTCAAAATTTTCAAATTCAAATTGAGTCATTTTTATTTTTATTTTCCGTGCTTCATTGTCAGAAAATTTGCACATTTTTAAACAAACATGCCCATAACATATGTAATTTGCACATTTTTAAACAAACATGCCCATAACATATGCTCTCATTGTGCTTAGACCCTTTGAAAAATTAAATTGCACGCCTTGGTCATGATCTCATGGAATGAGATTCATTGAGGATGTAGCGGATAAAATTGTTCTCTGACCCAAATCTTTGGGATGAGTGAATTTTTCGAAAACTTCAAAATTTAAGGAATTTTATGGTCATTTTTGTTTAACTTTGTTCAATTTTTTTTTGTTTGCTTTTGAGTGTTTCTTTTCTTGCGTTTAATCCGAAAAACAAAAAAAAAACACATCATCTTTTCGTATATTATACGATCTCATGTGCTGACGCTGAAACAGTTACTTTTAAAGTAGCAAAAAGAAAAGCAACGGAGTAGGAGAATCAGAGTCAAAAAGAAGATTCCTCACTTCTTTCTCTCATTCAAAACTGTGCATGAGACTTTCATCTCACACGGCTCCTAATTGATAAAAGAAAGAAGAACTCATCTTCTTTCTTTTTTGATTACCTTCCTCGCATATGTATAAGACCGAATCCATTCGATTTCTAAAAATGATTACTAATCCTTAACTTTTTGACAAATCCTTCATCAGTGGTTGTGAGTGAATGATTTTTTCTCAATCTTTTCGACCTTGGTTCCGTAGGATCAAGTCAGAAAGATTGAGAAATAAGACATTTTCCTAAAATCAATCAATTCACATTGATCAATCGAAAAAGATTTTTTATGAAATTGGTACCGAAAGATCATTAATTTTCAATTAATGAAACTAAGTCCCCGAACTCATTATCATTGATTCATAGAGGTAAAATAGTTTTCCTGCTATTTTATATAAGTTTCTAATCAACCTCCTATAAATGATTAGTGGCAGCTCCAATTAAATAATTTTTCGTCAATTGAACCTAAGTTGCGATTTGGTAGGACTTGGGATAGTCCGAATTAGGTAGTTAATTAACCTGATAATCCATTATTCTGATTTTTAGGTCCCGACAGAGTCCTAATTGGAAAAGTTGATAATTATTCTAATTAAGGTTGAAATTTCTAAAAAGACTTGTAAATTTGACCAGTTAGTAAGTGAGACAAATAAAATTTGGTTACTCAATATAAAAGTGTGAAAATTTAAAAAGACAAACTAAACAAATATTGGAAAACAAATTTAATGAGAGTTTGTAAGTCAAAACTAGTTGATAACCTACTGGGAGAAAATCTGGTAACTCATACAAATAAAGGTTGGTGCATTTATGTAAGATTGAACAAACTTAAGGAGTTTGCAAGAAAGACAAAATAAAGTTGGTTAATAATGACAATACTTGATAAATTACAAGAAGACAAATAATTATGGTGGATAACTCAAATGACAATTGATAATGCAAAATTAGTTGGTAACTTAATCGAAAAAAGTAACTAGTAAGTCACTCAAATAGACACTGATAAGCTCATAAAACAGTTGGCAAATTTAGGGAATATAACACTAATAGTCCATAAGTTTTGACTGAATATACAATGTTGTCCTTGAGTTTTTACTTCGTTCAATGTGGCCCCTGATCTATTTCTTAATTTTCAAATTAGTTCCTAAACTTTAATTTATTCAAATCTAGCCCCTTTCACTTTCCACAACAAAGTTAAATTAGTCCTTTGGCATTCACAAGTTTTTCATAATCACACCATTGTTGAAGTTTGTTTGTAAAACAAACACAAAATGCTGCCTTTTTTAATCCCACATAGGATAGAAAGAAGGGTGCAAATATCTTTATTAGTTAGAAGACTACTACAGTCTTTCAGAATAAAGAAATGGACAAGTAGCCTAGACTCCACTATACCCGCGTGCGGGTGCGCGTGTGTTTGCGCGATTTTGAGATGCACTTACTAAAATAATTATTTTTTATTTCAAAATAAATTATTTTATTATTTTATTATTTTATTATATATTTTTAATTGTGACTATTCGGATATGAACAGTTGCGTCCGAACGACGGTTGTCATTTATCGAACAGTTGTGTCTGAATTACTGTTATCACCATGAACGGTCATGTCCAAATTGCAATTTTCGAACATAAATTGGTGCGATGTTTCGGACAATAATTGGTGCAATGTTTCAGACATGAATTGGTGCGTTCGTACATGGGCAGTCTATATAATAGATAATTCTGTTCAGTTTTCGATCATCAACTTTCATTCTAAGTTTTTCTTCAAAAAGAGAGACAGTCATCTTCATTGTTTTGCAGAGACTTTTAGGAGATTTATTGGAATTGTTATCCAGTATTCTGACCGTGACCTCGTTGTATCCTGAAGGAAATTTGCCAGAAACCTATAGCAACTTCATGGGGCAAATTGATCCTAAAAGAGAGTGATTACATGCCTCAAAGGCCGACTACAATGCTACTTCATTTTGTTATATTTTTCAACAATTTTTAGGATCAATTCATGCAACAATGGAGTCGGAGACCATCAAAGTGATGAATCAGAATATGGTCAAGTTGGATCGATTCGACGGCAATAACTTCTTGCGTTGGAAGGACAAAGTGATGTTCTTACGGCTTTGAAGATATTTGTGACATTATGATTTTCCTGTCATTTTGAGACATTTGACTGTAAGAAATCTGTCGAAGTATTTCAGTTATGTCTCGCTCGGATCTGATCAATATCGAGTTAATTAACCGAAGGGGAAAGGCTAACGTGCGATGATATACGTGGACCTAGGAAACTCGATTAGAAAATGGCACTTTGACCATAAGGACAGTCGATGGAGTATTTAGAGCCGAGGCCGATCTAAGAACGATTAAGGAACACATTGCTAATGTTATACGATTGAGACGCGGGTGATACCGCTTAACCAAAGTATGATTAGCAAAATTTTCCTAAATCGATTTGTGACGATCGTTGCCGCCGGGCTAGCGATCGATCCTCGTGATTACATGACAACCAAAGATGCCGTAGTTTGAGTTATCCTAAGTGTGATGAGAATCACAGAGTCGATACGCGTAATGTCCGCAAAAGCCGTCCGTTAATTCAAGACAAACTGTAATTTCGATCGACGGAAGGTTCGACCACGAATTAGAATCTCAAAATTTGAAAATGGAAATGAGGAATTACAACATTGGGTATGGATTGGACACCATATTATCGAGGACGAAAATATTAAAAAACTGAAATTTCGAACGAAATGTGTGGAAAGACCATTTTTCCCTTGGAGAGTTAACCTTGCCTAATTGATTTGAGAAGGGCATTTTAGTCATTTAGCATATTTACTTCTTCCCCAAGGCTGCCGAAAATGAGGGGGGTATTATGGACAATTGAAGCTTGGATATTATGTGTATTTGGACAAGTGTCAACCATTGGATGAAAGTAATTAATTATCCACTAAGCATGATCTTCTAGAACTTTGACCAAGGTTGAATGGACTTCATCTTCAGCTGCTATTCCCTTAGAATTTCGTGGCCTAGCTCTCCATCATCTTCATTTTGAGCTTTTTCCTCAAGAATAGAAACTGTCCCTGCTCGACCAGTTCTACCCGCCCCGTTCGGTCTGTACGAGCGGCTCCTCCGGTGACCTTTTGGCCAACCCCCGACTACCACAGGTTAGTTTAAACTGTCCTTAACAAGTTCCAATTGATTTTGTATCCATTGGAGGTCTGGTTAATTTATGAAAATTTTTGGAAGAAAAGTGGACAGATTTTGAGCTAACTGAGATTGGGCCATGGTTCATCCTCTTAGAGACTTCATTTGGCTCCGAAATTTTTATGGAAGTTACATGACATGTAGTACTATGTTCACTGAGCTGGGGCCGCTGATTGGGTTAAGTTTTGATTAGGTTTCGATGGTTCAATTGAGGTTGTTTTAAGGGCAGATTCTGACCGCTAGTTGGACTGAGGTGAAGTGGGCTGTTCAAAATTCTTAGGAGTGCTATTTAGCTTCGAAATTCATCGTGGGACTATATAACATGTTGATTGAGGTTTTAGCAAGAGGAATTGGAGCTTATGGGTGATTAGTAGGCTGTTTGTGCAAGGAAAGACAGAACCGATTTGTGCTCTATTTTGAATCTGAGTAGTCTGGTTCGGTTAGGGGCTGTTCGTGGTGTCTCCATGCTCTAAATATGTTGTTAGGACATACTAGAATGTCCCTTGAGTTGTTAATGAGGTCCACGATTAGGGGAATTGGGGCTAGATTGAATAAATTGATTGTAACGATGGATGGTTCCTAAGTCGTTTTGCTGCCCTGTTTTGGACAGCGGAGAAATCGATTTGAAGCCATACTTGACGAGGGAATTTTAGCAGGAATTGCTAGCTTCAGCGAAGGTGAGTGACCCCTAAACCTATTTGAGGACATTTGGACGCGACTGGACGGCTTCCATTGAGAAATCGATGAAATGATTTCTTTGTTATTCTTAAACGATTAAATTGATGATGTGCTCGTTGATGTGCCTTGCTTGCCTATGTGGTGGGATGATACTCGACTCTTAAATTGTGTCTTGTGACAAAGCACGTCTATTTCTTTTAGCAAGTAATTGCTTTGTGTTCTAATGCCTGAAAATCCTCATGGTGGAAATGCGATTAAATGCTTATCGTGATGATTTGTGACTGGGATTGCTTGAGGAAGTGGGCTATTGAGCCGTGAGAACACATGAATGGTAGCAAGTATCTTGATGAGATAAGTGCTTGAGGTTGTGACACATTGATGCGATTTTATCGCGGGGTTGTGATTGAAAGTACATCCTGATGCGTCTAAACGCGGGATGAGAAGTTGACTTGGCGACATGAACTTGGTGGTGAACTGTTAAACCTGATGCGTCTAAACGCGGGTTTATTGATGGGGATAGCCTGAGGCGTCTGAACGCGGGTTAGTCTCTAGAAGTTTAAAAGTGGAGGTGGATTTCTTTTTAATTCAAGTGATGATGAGAATGATTGTAAGCTAGTACGAAAGCTTGGTCGCTATATGCCATTTTTGCCTTGAGTTAATGCAATATCTTGCTTTAGTAAATTATATGTGTTGCATTGTTTACTTTGGTCTGGTGGGACGGATGCCCTAGGAAGGGTTAGGCTAGCTTGTTGAGACGTAAGTCTCACCCCTTCGTGGGATCCTTCTTTTTTAGACCCGAAGCCTTGAAGATGCTACCGATACGTCTCGGAGACCCGAAGGAAATGATAGCATATTTTGAAGAATTTCCTGATGGTCGGGGTGCAGTCTATGTTAGGAAAAGTACTGTTGTTTGGGTCGATGAGGGGGAAGAACCTTGGAAGCCACTTCGCTTTGAGGCTTGGTTCAAGAGGACTGGAAATGTTACCACAGGTCCGCTGAAGGCTCATGAGGTGTCTAAACGGGCTGTGCCTTCATGATGTCATCGTAGTCGCGATGAGATCGAGGTAGAGGGTTCCGTAGCAGGTTCGAGGAACGTTCCTAAGGAGACTCCGGCAAGAGAGGAAAGCATCAAGGTGATTGAGATTTCTAACTCGGAGAGTGATATGGAGGAAGACACCGTCGAAGTACGCTCTGAGACTTTCTCGAAATACGACCCCGAAGAAGATCTGAACTGAGCCGAAGACAGTAGCACCACCTAGCGGGTCGGATGTCCTAGATCCTTTTGGGTTGTCTTTTGGAGACTAGTGGCTTTTGTGGGCACAGTAGCTATCCTTTTTGGTCGCCCTAACCTTCCTCAACCCTAGCTTTTGATGTAGTTACCCCTGACCCCTTTTGTACGAACTCGTTTCTTGATATGTAAATGTCTTTTAATTCCCGTGTCTCATTCTTTGTTTTACTTTGGTTATCTGCATGGAGATGTGTCTTTGTTTTCTTTTACTCTTCCGCATGCGAGTCTCATTTCTTTGCTGCCGTAAAGAGGAGTATCCTGGGACTAAAAGTACGGCATGGGCGGATGTGCGTCCTCGAAAGGACGGTGGGGTGTGACATCCTTGTTGAAGTGGTATCAGAGCAAGGTTAGCTCGATCCAAGTCGATTGAGGATTAGAGTAATAAAGAGTAATGAGATTCGGGATGATTGGGTAACGAGATCGTAGGGGATTCGCTAGAGTCAAGTAAGAAATGCATGACATATGAGTTGGCGCATCTGATTGGTATCATGAAAGTGGTGTAGTTATGATGATTATATAGTGACCAAGCTTCGTACTTAGCGTGTGTATTTATTGTGGACTCTTGCTTGATGAAATGTTGAGTGTTTTGCTTGAGTTTGAAGCATGATTGTACATTCCTAATTGCTGTGCTCTTGAGAATGACTGGGTGAATGGTTGCTTTGATGTGAGTGCTGCTTTATTGTGTAGCATAGAACCATTGAACTTGCGTGGTTGAGCTAAGTCTTTAATTCCGTGGTGGAATTATAGTGGTACATGTAGTATAAGAATGAGCAACCGACCTAGCAGACATGGGAGACCTAGAGGTGGAGCTTCCAGTTCGAGGCCACCTGTGACTGAAAATCTTGTAATGGGTGATGTATTGAGAGCACTGGAACGAATCAGAAACTTGATAGATAGACAGGCTCAGGATAGAGATGCTGTTATTACTCAGGCCGTGGGAACTGCCTTAGCTACTGTCAATGCAGCGACTGGTAATAATGTGAGAAGTGGAATTAATGCGAATACTGGCCAAGGCGTTGAAACTGGTAATGCTCGAACCAATGAGAATATTGGCTAGGGAGCGGAGGTGGGCAATGCACCAGGTAATAATATTGCACCTAGAGATATGGGTCAATTAGTTGAGCAGTTTGTGAAGCTGAGTTTGCTAGGTTGTCGAGATACGTGCCACGGTATGTTGAGGATCCGCTAGAGAAGGCGCAGAGGTTTCAAGATGGGTTACGGCCTGAACTTCACAGTCAGATTGTGACCGTGAATTTGAGAACTTACAAGGAAATCTATGAGCGGGGTAAAATGATAGAACGAGATATGAAAGAGAGAACAGCTGCATCCGGATCGCGATTTCCTTCATTTCGAGACAATTGCCAGTTTGGTAAGAGACCCATGACCAATAATAGGCGTTTTGTTCCACCCGTGAGAAAGAACATTGGGAAGCCGTAGCCCCAGTCCAACTTGAACTGTCGTCTTTGTGGAAGGAGACATGGAAGTGGGCCTTGCCCGGCTAGGACAGGCACGTGCTTTAAGTGTGGTCAGTTGGGCCACCAGATGAGGACCTGTCCTAATCAAGTTCCAGGACCTAGACCCCAAGGACCGCGACCACAGGCAGGACCCTCGGCTGCTGCTCCACAGAATGAGTTGAATTAGACATGCACGGTTCCGTCGAACCGGCGGTTCCGGTTCCGTCGAACCGGCGGTTCCGGTTCCGTCAAATGGTGGAACCGGAACTGGCCCATAAAGGACCGGTTCCGGTTCGGAATCGGACGGTTCCGAGCCGGTTCCGGTTCCGGAGCCTTAAATTTTATTTTTAAAATAATAAAATAAATTAATAAATTATTAATTAAAATTTATAATCAAATTGTACATTGTAAAAAAATTTGAAAAAAAAAAGATGAGGAATGGGCTTGAACTTAATGAATTATCATTAAGCGCCTACATATCTTCTTGGGGATAGAAGAATCAAAGCCCATGTAGTTCTCTTACCTTTGGTAACCCTAACTTACATCATCCTCAATCGTCGCTACCTGTTTTTGTTGTGGCGGTGGTATCTCCACAATCATCACTGAAGAATTCGTGTTCTCGATCCAACTCTTGTTGTCGAAGCTTAGCCCTTGTCCAATCATCGACGCAAGCTTGAAACTCCACACTTTCCGGATTTAATCTTGAACGACGGGAGTCTAAAATTGATCATCCAGCACTAAATGCTTGTTCAACTGCCACTGTCGAAGAAGGTGTCGCTAATATTTGTCTTGCGATGAGGGAGAGAATTGGAAATTGAATTGAATGGTTCTTCCACCACTCAAGAATCTTGAAATCTGCTGCGCTGTGTTCGGAATCACTAAACTCAAAATAAATTGTTAAATAGTTTTCTAATTCGGAAATATTACATGTTGTCCCTTTTTTTTTTGCCTACTCATGAGCATTTTATACCCTCTACCAAGTGAAATACCTATATTGCTTCGTGAGACACTAGGCTGGACAGATTCACATTCACTATCACTTAAACCATATTTACTACAAAATTCATTATATAATTCTACTATAAATTTTTTAACATCTACTTGTATACTATGAATATCTATTACTTCATTCAAATGTAAACATTCATAATAATAAGCATTCAAATAATCTAATAAACCATCTAATTTAGTACGTGGATCGAAAATAATACCAACTAAATAGACAAGAGGAATGTTCAAGTATAATGCAACCATTTTTCTCGCATTACTAAAATACTCGAAGCTAATTCAGTATCTTTTTCACATTCATTAAAAATACCAGCAATGTTAACACTATTAAAAATAAATGCGTAGTAGGATAATAAACACCAGATAAAATATTAGTAGCATCATTAAAAACTTTTAAAAAATCTAAATTTTTTTTTGCAAACTTCCCAATGTTGCGGGAGCAAAGCAATATCGGGAACATTATTCGAAATAAAGGAACATAATAAATCTTTGTTATCAAAAGTTTGTAGAAGCATCTCGTAGGTAGAATTCCAACGAGTCGGAATATCTTTTGGAAACCTTCTTGCCCTTCTCCCATTTTTTTTTACAATATTTTCCCCACTCTTTCATAAGTTGAGGACGGCTCCACAAATATCTAATTACATTATTTATTGGCTGAAGAGATGTTGCAAGAACTCGTAAACCATCTTGAACACATAAATTCAAAACATGGCAAGCACATCAATGTGAAAAAATTATCCGCCAAAAGAGGGTTTACAAAGTTTTTCTAACTCGGGAATGGAAGTAGTATTTGCGGCGGCATTATCAAAACCAACTGAAAAAATTTTATCAATCAAATTAAATTCTTCTAAAACTTGCCTAATTAGTCTATAAATATTATGGGCCGTATGCCTTTCAGGAAAAACTCGAAATGCAAGAAATCTTTTTTGAATAACCCAATCATCACCTATCCAATGGCACGTGATACCCATATAAGAATTAATATTCCAAGAATCAGTCCAAATATCACTACCTATATGTACACGTCCATTGAATTCTTTAAAAAATCTTAACAATTTCTTTTTTTTGTTTTGTATAAACATGTTCAAGTTCGCGTTTAAGAGTATTTCTCGAAACAGATGGTGCTTGCGGAGCTAACGCAGTGTTTACCAAATATCTAAAATTAGGATTTTCACCAGTATTAAACGGAGCATGCTCAAGGGCAACATATTCAGCTAATGTTTCTTTGTAAAGTGCATTAGTGAAACGAAATAAAGGATGAGCGTTAGGATTGACGAACCCAGGAATTTGTTGTTGGCTAGTGTCGATCCCCGATTGCGTTGAATATTTTTTTGTCACATGCCGACGAAATGTTCCATAGCCATCTCCTTTACCAAGCTTGTATGTCTGCGGACAATATTTACAGCTTATATCAAACTTGCCTTCATTTTCATTCCATACTTTGTTAAATTGTAGCCATAAATCGGATTCTTGGCTCTTTCGTCCCGGCTCCTTCGCTATCGACGATTCTTCGACATCATGAGGACGAAGACTTTCTTGCGTTGGGACGTGCTCGACGTTGGGATTGGAAGCATCGTCGTCTTCCCAACATGCATATTCACGAGGATCATATTCATGAACGGGATAATCGGATTCTCCCATCTCGATCGGCATCGGGTTCTTTCCCTTTCTAGTATTTCTACTTCCACTTGCCATTTTTTGAGAAAATTGATCGAAAAATTGAGACGAAATTTAGAGAGAATAGCAGATTGAGAGATTATGAGACTTGAGACTTAAGAGTATTAGAGAGAATTGTGAGAAATTGTGAGAAAAATAGATATGGATTGAGATGTATTTATAGAGTTTTTTTAATTTTTTTAATTTTTTTTAATTTTTGGCCTTCGGGCCGTTGCAAAGGCTGTTGGGGAAGAGCCGTTTGCGGCTCTTTCCCGCGGGAGGGGGGGCCCCGCCCCCTGAAATTTTAAGGGGGCGGGGCCCACAGGGTTTTTTTTTGTTTTTAAACGGGTTGGAATCGGCCCGTGAAGGTCCCGCGGGAGGGGGGGCGGGGCCCATAGGGTTTTTTTTTAAACGGGTTGGAACCGGCCCGAAACCGGCGGTTCTGGGCCGATTTCGAAAAAATAGGAACCGAAATCGGCCCGTGAAGGTCCGGTTCCGGTTTGGAACCGCGGACCCGGTTAACGGGCCGGTTCCGAGTCCGGGTCCAATTTGACCATGTCTAAGTTGAATCGACTGCCAACCCAAGGGCGAGTGTATGCTGTGGCGCGAGGTGAAGCGAAAAATGTGACTGGTGTGGTCACATGTATGATTTATTTGTACGACCATGCTGCTTATGCCCTATTTGATCCCGGAGCTTCGTATTCTTTTGTGTCTACTCAATTTGCTGATATGGTTAATCTGGACTTGAGGCCTTTTCAATATGATGTTGCATGTTACCACTCCACTAAAGGATAATGTGATAGTTTCGTTAGGCTGTACGGATTGTAAGATAGTTATTGAAGGTAGAGCAGAAAAGATAGATTTGGTCGTACTGCCTATGTTTGATTTTGATGTGATCGTTGGGATGGACTGTCTGAGTAGACAAAAAGCTGTGGTTGATTGTGGTGATAGGGTAATCCGTTTTTATCCGGATGATCCCCCTAGCTTTGAGTTTAAGGGAAGTCGTGGGGGAATTTCTATTCTTTTGGTTTCGTAGCTTGAAGCGACAAAGTTGCTAAATGAAGGATGCCAAGCTTATTTGGCTGCGGTAGTTGATACAACGGTTGGGGAACCGAAATTGGAAAATATAGCAATGGTACGTGAATTTCCGGATGTTTTTCCCCAAGAATTGCCTGGGTTACCACCCGAACGAGAAATTGAGTTTGTAATTGAGTTAGCTACTGGAACGGAGCCAATTTCGAAGGCACCTTATAGAATGGCATTATCGGAGCTGAAGGTGCAGATGCAAGAGTTATTGGATAAAGGATTCATTAGGCCAAGTGCATCGCCATGGGGAGCAACAGTGTTATTTGTGAGGAAAAATGATGGATCTTTGCGTTTATGTGTTGATTACAGGCAATTGAATTAAGTAACCATTAAGAACAAGTATCCGTTGCCGGGGATCGATGATCTATTTGACCAGTTGCAGGGAGCTTCGGTATTCTCTAAGTTAGACTTGAAAACGGGATATCACCAGTTGAGAATTAAGAAGGAAGATATTCCGAAAACGGCCTTTAGAACAAGATATGGACATTTCGAGTTTACGGTAATGCCTTTTGGGTTGACTAATGCTCAAGCTGTATTTATGGACATGATGCATCGGGTGTTGAAGGAATGTCTTGACCGTTTCGTTATAGTGTCTATTGATGACATTTTGATTTATTCGAGGAGTATTGAGGAGTATGAAAGGCATTTGAGAACTGTTTTGCATACCTTGAGAGAACACTCGCTTTACGCCAAGTTTAGCAAGTGCGAGTTTTGGTTGAATAAGGTGGCATTTCTTGGCCATGTAATATCCGGAGAAGGAATCTCCGTAGACCCTGCGAAGATTGAGGCGGTAATAAATTGGCCTAGACCTACGACAGTTACCGAAGTTCGAAATTTTCTGGGATTGGCCGGGTATTACAGATACTTTATAGAAAAGTTTTCGTCTATTTCTATGCCATTGACGCAGTCAACTAAAAAGCTTAAGAAGTTCGAATGGACGGACAAATGTGAAAGGAGTTTTCAGGAGCTTAAACATCGTTTGACGACTGCCCATGTACTTACGATCCCTTCTGGACCTGGAGGTTTTGAGATTTATAGTGATGCTTCGTTAAAAGGATTGGAATGCGTGCTTATGCAACATGGACGGGTAGTGGCGTTTCAAGTTGGAGCAATTATTGCCAAATTACCTTTAAGTTGGAAGGACTATAGGAAAAGGTCGATGCACAAGACAGAAGGCATTATTTTGGTTCAACTCCAGAAACATCTTCGTATTGAAGAAGAATTACGCTTGCATGAAAATTTTGGATTATATGAGACTAAAGTGAATGTCATGTCGGGTAATGGATTTCAGTCTAAAAATACCTCGAACTTGAAACGCAAGAGGGAGTAGAACTTCAAGAAGGCACAAAAGAAAAGGAAAGGAGGTTGTTTTGTTTGCAGCAAAGAGGGACATTTTGTAAAGGACTGTAGGCACCGCAAGAACAACACTTCCAAGGAGAAGAATACACCAATGCCAATTGTGAAGGCAGATACCAATGTTGTTCAAGAAAACTATGTGGCAATGGTTACGCATAAGTTTTCAAACTTGAAAATCTTTGCGAGAGTTGATGGTATTGTGGCCACGATTACTGAAATTACTGCCACTTCTATTCAGTCGGGTTGGTGGTTGAATTCTGGTGCAATAGTCCACGTGTGCAAGGATAAGTCCATGATTAAGAACTTTCAAGAGGTTGTTGATATTAACTATCGAGAGGTCCAAATGGCTAACAACAGTTTTGCAAAAATAGAAGATCAAGGCTCCGTGGAGTTAGACTTCACTTATGGAAACTTCTGAATGTTTTGTACGTACCCGAGATTAGGAAAAATTTAATTTATGTTGACTTGCTATGTAAAAGAGGGTTTCGGGTATTGTTTGAATCCGACAAGGTTATCCTGTCAAAGAATGGAATATTTATGGGAAAAGGTTATGCCAATGAAGACCTGTATCAACTAAGTATCAATAATAAGATTGAATCTTCTGTTTATACTGTCGACTCTTCTTTTTTATGGCATAGTAGATTAGCGCATTTAAATTTTTGATATTTAAAAAATATGAAAAAAATTAGATTTGATCGATTTTAATGGAGAATTAGAGAAATGTGAAATTTGTGCTAAGTCTAAATTAACTAAGAGGCCTTTTCTGAGTACAAATAGGAATTCGAATTTGTTAGATTTGATGCATAGCGATATATGTGAATTTAATGGAATGTTAACTCGTTGTGGTAAAAGGTATTTTATTACCTTTGTAGATGATTGCAGTAGGTATTTGTACGTTTATCTCCTAAGATCGAAAGATAAAGCATTTACCATGTTTAAGAAATATAAGGCTGAAATAGAAAATCAATTGGAAAGGAAAATTAAAGTTCTACGTTCAGATAGAGGTGGTGAATATTTGTTAAATGAATTTTCATCATTTTGTGAAGAACATGATATTATTCATTAAACTTCAGCACCATACACTCCACAACAAAATGGTTTGGCTGAAAGGAAAAATAGATCTCTTGGAGAAATGATTAATTGTATGTTTTCTAATTCAAAGCTACCAATTAATTTATAGGGTGAAGCATTACTTATTGCATGTCATATTCATAACAGAATACCATCCAAGAAAACTAACATAAGTCCATATGAATTGTGGAAAGGAAGAAAGCCAAACTTATCATATTTTAAAGTGTGAGGGTGTTTGGCTTATGATAGAGTACCGGACCCTAAGAGAACAAAGCTTGGTCCCTAGAGCAATCAAAAGTGTTTTCGTTAGATATGCTGAAAATAGTAAAGCTTATAGGTTTCTTGATTTAGAGTCAAATGTCATAGTGAAATCAAGAGATGTTGAATTCTTTGAGAATAAGTATTCTACGGATTTTGAAATTATTGAGAATAATAATTCAAGACCTATAGAAATACAAGTAGATTCTCATGAAAAAGAAACAAAGAATTCGAAATTTATGACTGAAACAAGGAGAAGCACTAGAGCAAGAAAATTAAAAGATTTAGGTCATGATTTTATTACTCCTAAATGTTTTAGTGATGCTATGTCTTCTAGAGACGCTTCTTTTTGGAAAGAAGCTATAGATGATGAAATGGACTCAATTATGTCCAATAATACTTGGGTATTAGCAGATTTACCAAAAGGATCTAAACCTATTGGGTGTAAATAGGTTTTCAGGAGAAATATAACTCTGATGGTACTGTCCAAACTTTTAAGGCTAGGTTAATGGCCAAAGGATATAGACAAAGAGAAGGAATAGATTATTTTGATACTTATGTCCATATAGCACATATAACATCTATTCGGATTCTTTTTGCTCTCACATCCTTTTATGATCTTTGTGTTCATCAAATGTATGTCAAAACTACTTTCATAAATGTAGATTTAAATGAAGAATTTACATGGAACAACCAGAAGATCTTATACTTCCTGGGAATGAAAAGAAAGTGTGTAAATTAATTAAATCTCTTTATGGACTTAAGCAAGCTCCAAAGCAATGGCATGAGAAATTTGATTCAGTCATATTATCCAATGGTTTCAAACATAATAATGTTGATAAGTGTATTTTCTCTAAGTTCACTAAAGACTATGGGATCTTAGTTTGCTTATACGTTGATGATATGCTTATTTTTGGAACCAATATGACTAGAGTCAATGAGACTAAAAAGTATCTAATTTCAAATTTTAAAATGAAAGATTTAGGTGAAGTGGATACTATTTTGGGCATCAAAGTTAAAAAAACATAGTGACGGTTACTCTTTAAGCCAAGGAAATTACATTGAAAAAATGTTAAATAAATTTTAGCATCTTGGTTACAAAGTGGCGAGTACTCCATTTGATCCCAATGTGAAGTTAAATTATAATTCCGGTAGGGCGGTAGCACAACTTGAATATGCGAGCGCTATAGGGTTTTTAATGAATGCGATGCATTGTACTAAACCTGATATTGTATTTTCTATGTGTAAGTTGAGGAGATACACTAGTAATCCAAGTATAGAATATTGGAATGCTATTACCCGAATTTTTGGCTATCTTAAGAGAACAAAAAATTTAGGAATATTATGTAATAATTATCTGGCTGTACTCGAAGGATACACATATGCTAGTTGGATTACAATCGTAAGAGACAAACATTCCACTTCTGGATTGGTTTTCACTTTAGGAGGATGTGCTATATCTTGGGCGAGCAAGAAATAGACTTGCATATCTCACTCAACGATGGAATCAGAATTTATTGCTTTAGCAGCAGCTGGGAAAGAGGCCGAGTGGATTAGGAATTTATTGTTGGACATCAAATTGTGGCCTAGTCCTATGCTTTCTATTTCTATCCATTGTGATAGTCAAGCTACTTTGGCAAGAGCGTATAGTAGCACTTATAATGGTAAGTCTAGGTATATTAGTCTATGACATGAGTACGTAAGACAATTGATTCAAGATGGTATCATTACAATTATCTATGTAAGGTCAAGCAACAATATGGCTGACCCTTTCACAAAGGCACTACCAAAAGATGTAGTAATAATGAGCTCAAAAGAAATGGGGTTGAAACCATTTAATTAAAATCACCAGAAATGATAACGCAACCAAATACTAGCACATCACTAGTAATATGGTTTAATGGGTAAGAACAAGCTACTGAAAGTGATTGAATAATACTAATATAAGCCCCGACGTGAGAAATCAGTATTGTTTGTTACGTGTTAGAGGCTGAATTTTATTCTTAATTAAGTATAATACATTAATGTATCGTGTTCATTAGTAACAGAAGCACGTGATAGATACTTCACCTATATGAACTTAGAAGTGGTGCCGCTTCTTATGAAAGTTATGATTGCTTTCTAGAGAGCTTATGAAAAGGTACAAGCACAAGGTCATAACAGTGCTAAGTATATTATAAACTCCTCGTTGAAACAAGAGATTAGTATATATGCGGTATGTCCGGTACTATTACTAAAAGTAACAAGTTTAAAGCCAGCGGCTATGATGCAAATAAAGATAGCCATCTTCGTAATATATTTTTTTTATTTTAGGCATTTTTATAAATTTAATGGCGTTTTAGTAATTTTGTGTTTCCTAGATCAATTAGGTTTAGCATCTTATATAAAGATATTTAGGGTTCGTGGAAGAGCAGTTTTATGACAGATATTGATATTTTCGATGATTTTGACAAAATCACACTTGAGTAAACGGTGGTTTCTCGTTTATCGTTTCGATTCTTCCGTTTAGCCTTGCATTCTATCGCGCTTCGGCATCATTTGGTATCAGAGCACAGGTTGCTTGAAATCAATGGCCGAACGAAAATCGAGGTGGTCGAAGACAGCGTGCTCGTGGAGGCCGGGAGCGTGGAATCGTTCCTGATGCGGATGAACAGCCGCGTCTGAGAGACCTGCGAGACATAGAAAATGAATAGTTACGGAGACGAAAGCAGGATTTGAAGAGACAACTTGCGCGGGCGCTGAGAAGGCGAATCCAGCGATTGGAGCGACGACTTGCGCGAGTGAGGTTGGACTTTCAATCCGAAAATATCCGATCGTCGATGAATATCCAATCGTCGATGAATATCCGATCGTTGATGAAAATCCGATCTTTGATCAAGAACCGATCTTTGATCAAGATTTGATTTTTGATAAATATCCGAATTGTTATGAAAATCCAAATTTTGATACAGATCCGGTCTATGAAAATTCAATCTACGATGAATCTGACGGAGAGCAGGGGGATGCGGATCCTGTCACGACGGTAGAAGCCATCGTGTCGACGAAGGGCAGCGAGGTCGTCTCTAGCGATGTTCCCCAGGAAAAAATCGATATGGTTCCTAAAGATGTGCAGAAAGCCGATGTTTCGAGGAGCACTGAGGATCGAGGTAATTTTGTTCTTGAAACTGATGATTTTGGTGGCGATGAGATTGTCGCTATGGATGAGGTCGATCATAATGCGTTAGGCACTGGGCGCATTTATGCGCAAGGTGGAAAACTCGTTGAACGAGGCGTAGCGTCTGGAAAGATTTATGAAGATATTAGGTTTGATGTGAATTTGTCTGTGGCCAAGTTTGAGAAGAAGATATTTGGTGGGTTCTGGTTACATGAAGACAAGGTATATTTGTCATCTAGTTCTTTCAAGAGCAGTGCGTATGATTTGCACAGATCATCTTCTTCAAATGATGCATGCCTCTACGTTGCTGAATCTGAAGATGATAACGATATCGATCCTTCTATAAGATCAGTCGGGATGAGCTTTTCATATGTGAAGCGGCGTAAGAAATTGCCTGGCTCCGTTGAGAAAGAGAAGCTTGATCCTGTCGGTATTTTGACTTTGCAATTTAATGACAGTGAAGTTTTCTAGTGGAGTAAGGTAACAACGTCCACATACGATCTCATACTAGGAAAACTTTATTGTGATCATTATGGAACTATGCGCATATAAGGCAATCGTGATCTTTCGTGTGATGCAGATATTGGTGGAGACCTTGAGAAACTTGCGCATGAATTGTATGTGCTTTGTGGTTGTGTCAAGAAAATAGTGGTTTGGGAGGAGATTACTTTGATAGAGAAAATCCCAACTGGAAGAGAACCTTATATCGTTATATGTTTTGATGAGGATATGTTGGGTTTGTCACAAAATTCGCTGGTACCTACCTCTGTAGTCAGTTTAATGGAGGAGGATAATAGGCATTCTGAAGACCCTGATTTTGTTTCCATTCATGGGTCAGCAATAGAGGTTGAAATTCGACTCTTAGAGTCATTGATGAGTACACCAAACAGTATGCCCGTGGAGAAGTTTCCCTTTTCTGAAGGTTTAACAGACTTGATAAGTGGTTTTAACCAAAGCAAAAAGCAAAACATGAAACATATGCATATGAAGAAGAACCTGAGGAGATTGATGTCAATGAAGATGAAGCAGATTCGAGGGCGAATCTTTTTCCTAGCAGGGGAGAATGATGCAAATAAAGATAGCCATCTTCGTAATATTGCGTAATATTTTATATTTTTTATTTTAGGCATTTTTATAAATTTAATGGCGTTTTAGTAATTTTGTGTTTCCTAGGTCAATTAGGTTTAGCATCTTATATAAAGATGTTTAGGGTTCGTGGAAGAGCAATTTTATGACAGACATTGATATTTTCGATGATTTTGATAAAATCACACTTGAGTGAACGGTGGTTCCTTGTTTATCGTTTCGATTCTTCCGTTTAGCCTTGCATTCTATCGCGCTTCGGCATCAAGCTACTTGTGACTTTGATAGAACTTTGAGGTACTTGCACTAAATGAAGATTTAACTCAAAAGAGTTTGCACTAAATGAAGGTTTAACTCGAAAGAGACATTTATGTATGTATACTGATTTCATGAAACTTTGGCTATATCTTTTTTTTTTATAAAATATATATATATATATATATATATATATATATATATTATTAGAAAATATTTATTTTACAAATAAAGTGGGGGATTGTTGAAGTTTGTTTGTAAAACAAACACAAAATGCTGCCTTTTTTAATCCCACATAGGATAGAAAGAAGGGTGCAAGTCTCTTTATTAGTTAAAAGGCTACTATAGTCTTTCAGAATAAAGAAATGAGCAAGTAGGCTAGACCTCACTATGCCCGCGTGCAGGTGCACGTGGGATTGCGCGATTTTGATGTGATTATTAGACGCACTTAGCACTTTGCACGCTTGTGCGTCGTGGACTAAAATAATTATTAATTGTTTTTATTTTGAAATAAATTATTTATTATTATATTATATTTTTTAAATTGTGACTGTTCGGATATGAACAGTTGCGTCAGAACAGCGATTGTCACTTATTGAATAGTTGTGACCGAATGACTGTTATCACCACAAACGGTCATGTCCGAATTGCAATTTTCGGACATGAATTGGTGCGATGTTTTGGATATGAATTGGTGCAACGTTTCGAACATGAATAGGTGCATTCGTACATGAGCAGTCATATAGTAGACAATTCTGTTCAGTTTTCGATCATCAACTTTCATTCTAAGTTTTTCTTCAAAAAGAGAAACAGACATCTTTCATTGTTTCGCAGAGAATTTTAGGAAATTTACTGGAATTGCTATCCAGTATTCTCGCCGTGACTTCGTTGTATCCTGAAGGGAATTTACCATAAACATATAGCAACTTCGTGGGGTAAATTGATCCTAAAATAGAGTGATTACACGCCTCAAAGTCCGACTATATTGTTACTTCATTTTTTTTATATTTTCCAATAATTTTTAGGATCAATTCGTGCAACAATGGAGTCGGAGACCATCAAAGTGATGAATCAGAATATGGTCAAGTTAGATCGGTTGGACGGCAACAATTTCTCGCGTTGGAAGGACAAAGTGACGTTTCTACTTACGGCTTTGAAGATATCTTACATTCTGGACCAGTCTGACGCCTATTGAAGATCATGTTCCCACCGCTGAAAGAGAAAAACCAAATGTCGAAGAAATTGAGAAGGTGAATAAGGAAAAGAAGAAACGTGATGAAGATGAACTATACCGTTTTTTGTTGTTGTATCCTGAAGAGAATTTGCCAGAAACCTACAGTAACTTCGTGGGACAAATTGATCCTAAAAGAGAGTGATTACACGCCTCAAAATCCGACTACATTGTTACTTCATTTTGTTATATTTTCCAACAACCATCACCCGGATTTGAAAAAAAATTTCATTTTCAATTCATTCCCTGAAACAACAACAAAAAACGCTATCTTGTTATTACTTTTTAACCTTATTAATCTTCTTTAGTATTACTATATTTTATCTAAGTATATTTTAGTTTAGGAAAAAGGAAAGCATAAGTGTCATAATTTTCGTATGGTATCCATTTTATGGCCAAAACTTTTCGAACATTCACTTCATGCCACTTTGGTAAAACAAAAAATAATAATAATCTCTTAAGGCTGCATTTGGTCGTCCAGATTTTTTGTTTGGATATCAGTGGATATAATAGGATGAGAAATCCAAGGATTTTGTCATATTTTATCTATTGTTTGGTAAACAACGGACTTGAAGTCAGATAAGCAGAGGCAAGGTGCGGTTGAGATCGACTCTTTTTTGCTGAAACATTAGAATGCTTTAGAAATTATTCAATGATGAGTTCTGACGGGCGAGTTGTTATTGAGCAGAAGCTTGCGCCATTTGAGTTCGGGCACAATATCGACGGAACAAACCTCGTGAAGTCGAGGACCTTGATTTGGAGTCAATTCCTTTAAGAATAACCGGTTAGCCTTGCTTGTTATCTCTTCGAGTAAGTAAATAAGTGTTAAACACTATAATTATTCGGCTTGTTTTCGCAAGTTGAAGATGCACTAGGTCGTCTAAGCGAGCGCTTTCGAATGTACAAGAGAGTCATTTCCAATGTCGAGACCCTTTTGAAAGTCAACGATTAACCTCAAGTTCTTCATACTATGTCGAGACCCTTTCAAATGTTGAAAATATTCAAGCTGTTAAAGAAAGAGGAACGTGATCATATATCATGCCAAATAATCGATTAAAGAACAAGGTCGTAGAGATACCTATTTTTGCATCCAGAGACCCTAGCTGGCGTCACCGGAGTGTTAGGAAATTATTGTTAATTTTGACGTAAACAAAACCATTCGTGTCTTGATAAATAGAATTTGGTTGAACTTGAAGGACATGTATTTCACTGTGTTTATCTCTATCATATCCATCTTGATAGAAGCAGGCAAACCATATGGCAGAGGCACACTGGTTGGATGTTCGCATACTTCGATTTAATATTCCAACTAAATCTTATTTTTTGTTTGTTGCAGATTAAATTCCCCACTAACGGTCAATGATCTGGAAAAGATTTCGATGCTAAGTCATATCGTCATTGTGTCAATCAAAATGATTTCCTAAAGGTTTTCCTTTTAAAGGTTATCCTGATTGCCAATTCAATGTTTAGGCAAATACCTTAATTAGATTCTTTGCTTAAAGGTCTTCGATATATTTGTATGGGCGAATATATCTTTCCAAATTTCTGGTGTATCTTATCGTAAACGACTAGTGATCTTTTGTCAATCAACCAACGGCTAGTTTTGGTTATTGATCCTCGGAGTGGATCTGTCCAGCGGGGAGCTTGGAGGACGAGGACTATAAAGATCACGAAGTTCAAAGAACGGAAGACAACCAAGCAAGAACAGACCTCATTCAAAGAGAGCTTCATTGTTTGTCTAAAAGCACCTTAGTGAATCCCGTAAGAGAGAGTGAAGCAGAGAAAGAGTACTGAGTGAAAAATTTTGGTAGAGGCATAGTCCGCTTCTATTGAAACAGTGGAAGTTCAAGCAGTCACTCGTGTATTCTGTAATCTCTTATTCGGATACTTAGTGAAATCCAGCCAGTAGGCTGTTAGTGTGGGAGAGTGGACGTAGACCCTCAAAAGCTGAACCACTATAATCTCGTGTGCAACGCTTTCCTACTCTTTCTGCCTCTATCAACTGCATCTATCAACCATCTAGCAGAAGCACTGCAATACTTTGCTATCACTTGTGTTATCTCAATTTCGATTATTTTATTAATTCCGCATTATTTGTCGAAATTCGATATATACACATATTCACCCCCTCTAGGTGTATAGCCTAGCCTGGAACAACACGGAGAAGTGGGCACACTTGACGAGGCATCACCGCTGAAGGGGCGCCCTCCCCCCCCCCCCAACTAGAGAGGTGGACTGGCGTGGTAGAGAGGCAGCTCAACGCGAAGGAGAGGCGGTGGTTGTGGGAAAATTTTGGTTCTTTTCGCATCTGCTCTTTTGAGAAATTCTATCATGGTCTATCCCACCCCCTTTCTAGAAATTTTTTTATCTTCGTTATATCCCTCTATATCCACCCTTTATCCTATCATAGACAGTTGCTAAACACAAGATATGATAAAACATATTATTTCCTCACTTATATCCTAACGACGAAATGCAGCCTAAGTGTCATTGCTGATATAGGATGATGTGGCAATATTGTAGCATTTTTTCCAATTGATGTCACTTGCTAGGAATCTAGTGTGACAATTTTCAGCATAAATATCACAAACAACATCACTACACAAGTTTGCCCCCGCAATTACCAAAATCGAGGACAAATTAAGAAAAATTTACCCTTTTCTTCAAATCCTATTTTTTTAAGTTAGAATAATAGCTTTTTCATTGAAATAACTCAAGAAGGAAAGCTCGAGGAATAGGCATCAGTACATAATATCTTATCTCCCACAAAGCAAAATGAGGGGAGGAAACCCAGTTTAAAGGTAAGGTATTTTTTCTATGATTCTTAGCCACCCAGTCAGCGACCGAATTTGCTTCTCTAGGGAAATAAGACAACTAGGCATTTGGACAATTCAGCAAAAATTCTTTGCACTTAATGATTGGCACTTGGGCTTCCCATGTGCTGGTGGGGATTGGAGATAGCTTCCACTAAGACAAAGCAATCCGTCTCAAACTCGAAAGTACAATCACCAGAAGAGAGAAACCCAATTAAGTCTTCATCTTCATTCCTTCGGAGAGAGAGGATACAATTGAGGGTTTCTGCTAAAGCGTGAGTTTCAACCACAAGGGCTGATGAAATAGCTAAAGATCTCACGCCGTCGCTAACCAATCGGCCGACTAAATCACAACATAACCATGCTATCGAGCCCTCCAATTCTCCAGGTACGTAAGCCCCATTGATATTTACCTTAAAGTTGCGATTTTTTGGAGGTTTCTAGGCAGTTGAGGAGTTTCCTTCTTTGAACCCAAATCTGCTGGTTTTACCATTCCATCTTTGAAATCTTTTCAGCCAGATGAGGGCCGTATCAAAAACGTCGCCGGGGTTCTGTGGCTTTTGATTGAAGATAGCTTCATTTCATGTTTTCCACACACTCCGCAAAATCGAGGCTATTATAGCCAGATTTGGTCTATTTTTTTGTGCTTTGATAAATTACAAGTCCACTCTTCAATATGAGATAATCCTCGATCCGAAATCTATAGGTTCAAAGACGGGTTTTCCCAAACGACCTTCGTCCATGTGCAGATGAAGCATATATATTCCACTGTTTCCACACTCTGATTGCACAGGGGACATAAGGGATCAGGTACTATCTTTCTTTTAAAAGGGTTTTCCTTGGTCAGGAGAGCCCCTTGGCAAAGATTCCACATAAAGAATTTGATCTTTAGAGGGGTCTACAGTTTCCAAATGTCTATCCATAGATAACGAGGAGGGGTGTAGAAAGAAGAAGTTGTGTTCTTTGTCTATTTACCTGCTTCTTCATAAATGAAATGATATCCACTTTTCATAGTGTAATAACTCGCTCAGGTGCAAGTTCACACAATTTGGTTGCTTTCTATTTGAGGTCTGATTGGAATTGTCAATATCTCATGCACTATTTGCTCATCAAAATGTTCTTGCAACACATCTTCATTCCAACAGCCCTCTTCCCTTTTTATAAGTCCTGATACAAGCTGAGGTTCGTTTCTATTCATATGACCAATCAAAACTCCTTTCTTAAGCCACTTATCTTTTCTAATTCTTATTTTTGTCCCATCCCCCACGGTTAGACGTGGCCGGTTCCGGTGAACCACCGATTCTGGTTCAAGAACCGGCGGTTCCGGTTCCCAAAAAAGTGAAATCGGAACAGACCCTTGAAAGGGCCGGTCCCGGTTCTGGGTCGGTTCCCGAGCTGGTTCGGGTTCAAAATCGAAAATCAAGGCCAAGAGGACGTCATCACGGGGTGACGCTCCAGTCACGCTCGAGGGTGAGGTTGTGGGGGGTTGAAGACCTGAGTCGAGGTTGAGGTCGAGGTCGCACTCGAGGGCGTCGTTGCCGGGTTGGGGGGTAAAGATGTTGAGAGCGGCCGATGGCGTCGTCGAGGGTCTGGAGGAGGAGGATCTTCTCGACGAGCTTGGTGTAGTGGGAGTCGAGGAGGGAGACAAGGACAGAGTTGGAGTTGATCTGGCCGGTGGTGGAGTTAGAGGAGGGGCGATAACACTACAGGCATGAGCATCCACTGGAGTAAGGAGGAGGAGGAGGGCAGAGATCCCAAGCTCATCTTCGCGTACGACGAAAAATAGATCCCTTCGAGCCTTCGAGGCTTCCTCCAAAAAACGACAAACAGAACTCACATGGGTGACATGGACAATGGTTCAAGTTCCAACACTTACCATGGAGCTTGAAAAGTGTGTTGGGCTCTCATAGGTCAGACTCTAAGTTTGTGGGCTGGGCGGCTGGTAGGTCAGACTCTAAGTTTGTGGGCTGGGCGGCTGGGCTTCGACTTGCTACATAGTAACATAGGTCCCTTGGCCTTTTTTTTTTTCGGTTCGGAACTGGCCCGGACCCGGTTCCGGTTCCGATTTGAAATCGTGGGCTCGGTCAACGGGCCAATTCTAGGTCCACAGGCCCAAATGGCCATGTCTACCTACAGTCCATATTATAGAAGGTGAAATGGATTCCCTTCCCCACATCAAGCTCTGCCAACCCCATGACGGGCGGTACCCTTTTCTGCATGCTGAAAGTCTCTATTTGGGAAGTAGAGGCCTTTGAAGATTTGAACTCATAGTGAATTGGGGTAAACACTTAAGCGCCATGCTTGTTTGGCCAACATTGCTTTGTTGAAATCCAGCAAATCTCGAAAAGCCAAACCCCCTTGATATTTTCTCATCTTTAGCAACTTTCACCTTTTCCAGTGAATTCCAGCTTTAGCCTTGTTAGTTTTCCACCAGAATCTTGCGATTTTTTGTTCAATAGCCTTGCAGATAGATACTGGAATCTTGAAAACAGACATGGCATATTGTAGGAGCGCTTGAACCATTGCCTTAATTAAAATTTCTTTTCCTGCTTTCGACATGAGGTTTTCCTTCCAACCTTCCATCTTGTTGTTCACACGTCCAAGAATTCAGAAAAACATGTGTTTTTTTTATTCTCCCCAATCCGAAGGAATTCCAAGATATTTCCCTATCTTCTCTATAATAGGAACTCTTAACACCCTTGCCATACTTTCCTTTAAGCTCTGAGGACAGTCCTTGCTGAAAAAGATCCCATATTTATTCAAATTTACTGCTTGTCCCGAAGCCATGCAATATTGGTTTAGAACTAATCCTAAGTTCTCATGTTCAAGGACTTTTCCATTAAAAAAAAAAAAAGATAGAGTCATCCGCAAAGAGTAGATGAGAGAGAGTGGGGCACCAACTATTTGGTTTGATCCCCCTAATGCTTCCATCAGCCACTGCTTTCCTCATTAGCGACGTTAACACATTGGCCACCAGGATAAAAAGATTCGAGGAGAGAGGATCCCCTGCCTGATTCCTCAAGATGGTTTAAAGAATTGAAGAGGCTCTTCATTTACTTTGACACTAAAAGATGTAGAAGTTACACATTGCATCATTCATCCCACCCATCTTGTATCAAATCCAGTTTTAACAAGGTAAGCTTCCTAGAAATCCCATTCCACACGATTATAGGTTTTTTTTCATATCAAGTTTCAAAACTGGTTGGAATTTTCTCCTTCTTTTCCAAATTCTAAGTTGGTGTAACACCTCCTGCACTACAAAAATGTTATCTTGAATTTGTCTCCCGCCAACAAAGGCACTCTATTCAGCAGCTGTAACTTCGGGCAGCAGTGGCTTTAGTCTATTCGCTAGCACTTTGGCAATGATTTTGTCTCCAAAATTGCACAAGCTAATGTAACGACATTGGTCAAGTTTCTCTAGGTTTGGGACCTTTGGTATTAGAGAAGTGGTGGTTTTATTAAGTTCTAGCAGCATGGTTCCCCATTTGGAAAAAATCCTTCACTCCTTGAAAAATATCAGTTTTAAGCACTTCCCAATTTTGTTGGTAAAACAAGCCATTCAATCCATTGGGGCCGGGTGCTTTCAATGCCCCAAGTTGGAATGCAGCATTTCTAACTTCATCAAAACTTAAGTTGTCAAGGAGAGATTTATTTCCTTGGTAACTACCTTAGGACATTGTTTCAAAGCAGGGGAGTATTTTCGTTGGCCCTCAGATTGATAGACATCTCTAAAAAATGTAAATACAGCTTGCTTAATTAAACCTGGTTCTGTAATCTAGGTTTTATCAGCCCCCTTGATCATAGAGATCCTATTTCTTTGTCTTCGTTGGATCGTTATCGCGTGAAAAAATTTTGTGTTTCTATCCCCCATTTTAGCCAGTTTATCTGAGATCTTAACCCCCCAATACATTTCTTCCTGACTCCACGACGCCTCAATTTCTCCCTGCAATTTTTTCAATTTCTCCTTTTCAAAAAGAGTATGATAATTATTTAAGTACTGTCGTAACTCCTGTTTTAGCTTACACACTGTCTTTTGTCCATTTTTGTATGCTTTTTGGCTCCATTTAGTTAAAGCTGTTGATATCGCAAGTAGCTTCCCAGGGAGGTTCTTATCAGTATGGGTCGGGGAACTCCACACTTCCTTTATAAGTTCCCTACATTCTTCATTCTCCATCCAAAATGCTTCGAATTTAAACTATCTTTTTCGTTTGACCGTCTTACCTCAAAAGACAGAAGAATGGGGCTACGGTCAGAACCCAGTGCTGGGAGAGGAAAAGCTTCAGCTTCAGGGAATAAGACTCTCCATTCAATGTTGCACAGTACTCTATCAAGCCATTTTCTGACATTTTCTTCCCCATCTCTATTATTATACCAAGTAAAGGCACATCATTTGCTTTCGATGTCCATTAAATAGCACATGTCCAGAAAATCCCGAAAAGTTGTCATTCGAGAATTGTCAAGTATATGTTTCCCCACCTTTTTTCCAACATGATAACACCTCATTAAAGTCACCCAAGCAAACCCAAGGTATTGTATTCGACGAGCTTATTGCTTGAAGTTCCTCCCAAAGCAAAAGTCTTTTCTGAAAATTATAAGGGGCATGAACAAATGTCATTCTCATTCTCTAGCCATTGAGTAAATCTTTGCATCTCGGATCTACGTAGCTCTCAGTTATCAAATCGAAATTGAGTTCCACTCTTTCATTCCACAAAATGGCCAAACCACCCGCAGATCCTTCCAAGTTAACCACCTTACAGTTATGCTAATTTGGTCTCCTCCTTATTCTTTGGAGCACCACTACTCGATTTTTAGTTTCCATCAAGAAAACCATAGCATGCCTGAAACGAGCCACAAGGGCTCGTAGTTCCTGGACAGTTGCAGGTGTGCCCAGCACTTGACAATTCCAACACATCACATTCATCTCTACTTAGGTGGCTTATTAGAGCTAGCCACCCAACTATATTTGATCTCTTCAGAAAATCAAAGTTAACATCAACTAGAGTAATCCTTGAGACCCAAAAAACTGCAACTAGTTATTAAGAGACACAAAAAGGAAGAACTTGGCATTTTTCTCTAACAAGCATTTTGTCGAACATGTGTTTAGCACCAAAGGAAAACTTCCAATAAGTGAAGGAGAAGGAAACAATGACAAGGCAAAGACAGAATTTGCTGCAACGGATGTAAAGCATGAGCTGGTTGAGGCAATGGAGGGCTAAAGGAGCAAAGGCGGAGCCGCTCTTCAGCACTCGTCGAGTGAACCCGAAGCAGTGAGAAGGAAAGTTATAGCGGTGCGTTGTGAAGAAATTGGAATCCCAAAGACGAGGGTGATGGTAAATATGGAGGAAAGGAAGCACAATCAACTGGTTGGAAAAAAACTCTCATATTCAACATCGAGAGAGAAAGCTCCCATGAAGGGAGAGAAAGGCTCCTATGAAGGGAGAGAAAAAAGACTCCAATCGAGTCTAATAAACTCAATGTGTGGACGAGTCCAATTTAGATCGACCCTTTTGGGACAAAATTAAACTAGGTTATGTTTAGTAAAGGATTCTACTATAATTAGTATATCGCACCTCTCGGTACATCACTCAATTATAAGTGAAAAAGAACTAAGTGCACACTACTAATGAAAAGTTATAGACTTAAATTGTAAAAGTGGGACCCGCATTCTTTTCTGTTGTTGGGAAGTATGAACCACACCCCACTAGAATCATGGCATAAGGTATATGGATGCGTCCGGTATAGAGAAGGCTTAATGTGCGAATATTCAAATGTGCTAATGCAAAATTTTAAGGTCGAGTATCAAAGGTGATCTTAGAGTTATTTCAAGGATGACATCAACCTCCATCTACATTAACAAAAGAGCTGGATGGTGCCAGCTCAGCAAGCAGAAATGAAGGGAAAACTATCCAAAAAGGCCTAAATCTATTGTACAACGTCTAATTCAGCTCTTTTAAAAAAAAAGGCCAATTTAGTCATATATATGATAACACCTTTTTGTTGATTTAGAAAATGAATTTGAAATGAAAATGTATTCCATAATCTTGGCAATGGTGCAATTATGAAAACATACGACTATTTTTTTATGGAAAGTTGAGATTGAACAAATTGAAAATTTAGGGATTAGATCAAACATTAAGGTATAATTAAGGATCGCATTGAATGAATTAAAAATTCAAGGATAACATTGCACAATGACCAAATTTTGGTAACTATTGGTGCCATTTTCTCGCAAATTTAAGACTTCTGTGAGAAAGACAAATAAAAATTGGTAAGAAAGATAAATAAAACTTTCTCCAACAAACGTCTTAAATTTGCGGGAAAAAGATAAGAAAAGCTGACGAATTGCAAACGGTAAAAAAATGTTGGTAATTTGTAGTGTGTGGTGCGTTTGTTTCAAGGGAAGTGGTTTTCAGAAATTCGTTTTCTGGAAAGTGGTTTCCTGAAAACCACTTTCTCTGAAAACGATTTGTTTTCCGTTGTTTGGTAATATGTTACCGAAAATATTTTTTGGTGTTTGGTTCTCATTTATAAAACGATTTTATTCTCATCAAATGGATTATCCATAATACTAAGGAGAGAAAAATGGTCGAGAGAGCTAACGTAAACTGACACGGTCAAGCCCCGACCCCAGTCTCGGTGCTGACCCGGGCCCCGGTCCCCGGCACTGGTCCTCGGTCCTCGGCCCGGGTCCCGGTTCTCGGTTCCCGGCACCGGCCTCGGCCCCGGTCCCTGCCCCGGGCTCTGGTCCCCGTCCCGGCCCATGTCCCGGACCCGGGTCCCGGTCCCGGTTCCCGGCCCGGTCCTGGTCCCGGTCCCGGTTCCCGGCCCGGTCCTGGTCCCGGTCCTGGTTCCCGGCCCTGGTCCTGGCCCCGGCCCCGATCTCGGCCCCAGGTCCCGGCCCGGGTCCTGGGCCCCGATCCCAGTTCCCGACCTCGGCCCCCGGCCTGACCCCGACCTCGGCCCCCGGCCTGGCCCCGACCCCCGGCTCCGGTCCCGGTTCTCGGTTCCCGGCCCCAGCCTCGGTCCTCGAGTCCTGACCTCGGTCCCCGACCTCGACCTCGGTCCCCGGTTCCCGACCCCGACTCCGGTCCCCGGATCCCGGCCCCGGCCCCGGTCCCCGGGTCCCTGCCCCGGCCCCGGTCCCAGTTCTCGGCCCCGGCCCCAGGTCCCGGTCCCGGCCTCGTGTCCCGGCCCATGTCCTAGGCCCCGATCCCGGTTCCCGGCCCCGACTTAAGTCCCAGTTCTCGATCCCGGCCGCGATCCTCGAGTCCAGACCTCGGTTCCCGGCCCTGGCCCCGACCCCGACCTCGGTCCCCTGGTCCCGGGACCGGCCCCGGGTCCCGGCCCCTGCCCCCAGTCCCGGCCCCATGTCCCGGCCCAGGTCCTGGGCCCCGATCCCGGTTCCCGGTTCCCGGCCCCGGCTCCGGTCCCGATTCTCGGTTCCCGGCCCCGGCTCCGGTCCTCGAGTCCAGACCTCGGTTCCCGGTCCTCGGCCCCGGTCCCCGGGTCCTGGTCCCCGACCCTTGCCCCGGCCCCGGTCCTGGTTCTCGGGTCCCGGCCCTGGCCCCCGGCTCGGCCCCGGCCCCCGTCCCGGGCCCCTACCCCAGCCCCGGGCCTGGTCCCCGGCCCTTGCCCCGGCCCGGTTCTCTGTCCCCGGCCCCGTGCCCGGCCCAGTCCCGGCCCGGTTCTCGGTCCCCGACCTCGGTCCCGGCTCGGTTCTCGGTTCCCGGCCCCGGCCTCGGTCCCCGGCACTTGTCCCGGTCCCGGTCCCGGCCCTGGCCCCGACCCCCGTCCTCGGCCCCGGTCCCAGTCCCCGGATCGGTCCCCGGGATCGGCTTCTGTCCCGTTTTCAAAAAAAGTAAGAGACTCAAATTTAAGAAAGTGTTTTCACCTTTTTATTTTGGGGAATTCACTTTCCTATTTTAATGAATAAAATCTTTGTTGACTGGAAAGTACTTTCCGTTGACCAAATCATTTTCCGCGAACCAAACGGACGAAAGTCCTGAAAACACTTTCCCTGAAAACACTTTCCTCAAAACAAACGCACCCACAATCAAGTTAGTGGAAAATCAGAAGACCAATATTATTTTTTTACAGCAGTTTTCTTTACAGATCTCAATTCTTCCATAAATCTATCAGCATGAAAAGAAAGTAAAAGCTTTTTTTTTTTACGGAATAGTATAATCGTTCTTACATTGCCATTCGGAAATCGATTTTCTTCCAATTGGAGCAAAATTTAGGAGGATTTGTGCAATTATTAAAAAAAAAAGGGAGAAGTGTCAAAAAAAAGTCATAAACCTATTACATCAGTGCCAATTTAGTCCTAAATCTTTTTTTGGTACCAATTCGATTCTAAACCTTTTACATTTATGCCAATTAAATCATAAACATTTTATTGGTGTTAATTCAGTCATAAATATTTTTCATTGATGCCAATTCAGTCATAAATCATTTGTATTTATGTCAATTGAGTTAATTCGGCTAATTTTGACCAAAAATGACTGAGTGAACATCGATTTGTCTTGCGTGGCACGGCAAATGCTGATTTGGATATTTTTTAAATATTATTCTATAATTTTAAATATATTTTTGTCAATCCCATATATATATATAGTCCAACTATGAATTGTTCAACTTCATGACCCGACGCGTCGCATGTCTTTTTCTCGTCGACCGTACTGATTTTTCTCGAACTCCACGAGTGTCCAAAGGGGAGCACCGAATGACAAATCAAAGTCCCGTTGCAGTGTCCTGGAGTTCATGCTCCCTTTTTCCGTGGTTGATTGCGAATTCTTTGTTTGGTAATAAGAGCGTGCTTGACTTAGCGTTTACCTGTGCAAGGCCAACCGAACTCACCAATAATTACGTCTTTGCCAAGTGATTGTGTCCGCAATTTTGATCGGTCTCAGTCTAATCATAAATCCTTTTACCAATTCACGTATTGGCTAGAAATCATTTCATTGGCGTGGATGCCGGCCGACCGATATTGACGTGAATAATATTTAATAATATTTATATACATTAATTTATTGTTAATTTTTCTTTGTCATTTCTACTTTGTTTCTTTCCTCCGTTCTTCATTTCTAGTGGCCGTCGGCCGATGAAGAAGAAAAACAGAGGGAAAAAACACCACATCAATGCCGACCGTTTTACGATGGTGGTATCACATAGAATAATCGGCGTTCACTTCAGCAATTTTCGATCAATAAGGCTCAATTGGTCAAATCAAAACGTTTAGGACTGAATTAGCAAAAGTACAGTAAATTTAGAAGTTTTTAGACAATTTTCTTCAACCAAGTTGTTTTTTTTTTTTCGGGTGCGATTCTACCCAAACTGTATTTTCTATAGTTGGGTTTAGTTGAGAGAAATAAAAGCATCGCGTAAAGTAGGTATGCGGCATGCCATATGCGCGTTAGGTTAGCGATAATTACTCCCGCTTTTGCACCGAAAACCGTGGGACCCGCCATGGAGGAGAAGCTTCCCCAAATCCGAGGAAGCCTCCTCGAAGTTCACGCCCCGACCCTTCTCCACATGAAAATCTTGTCCCTCTCTTTGATCGACGCACACGTGAACTGACGTGCAATTGTAGAAAATTGACCAAAAAACGAAGAGACAAACGTGTGCAAATAAAAAAAAAAAAAAAATTTCCAACCACCAATCAAAACAAATCCATTGCGTTCCCTTCGGGCTTCATCCTTCGAGATTGAGCCGTATCATCCATACGCGTATCAGACCCTGCACGTTCAGAACAAGAAATGAAAAAAAAAAAAAAAAACTTTACTATGATTGAAGTCAACGTGCTAATCTTTAAAACGGTCAACGGATTATGCCGGATCCATTTGAGAATTTTGGATTATTTTAATCGAAATTTAGGTGTGAACCAAGGGATGGCGCTTCGGCAATCCTCGAATGGTTTCCTCCATTCTCGCGAAATTTGCCCGGTGCTCATTCATTTTGGCCGCTATTCCTATTTCGAAATAGGGTTTATCTTTGAATTGGGAGCTCTTATGCTCTGAATTACTGCTATTTCGATTTTGAAGCATCCGAATCCCGAGTTTGTCACGAGAATTCTTCGCTCGAAAAAATGGGGTCAAAATGACTAGCATGAGCTTCAGAAAGAGAAGGAAAAATAGAACACGGAAATGGAGTTACTTACTGCTGAAACTCGACGTTGATCGAATCCACGGACAAATTGGCAATGGCTCCGAAAGCGGTCCGAGACATGACCAAGGTGCCGCCGGCGGCGGACGGCTTGGAGGCGGCGGCCGCGGACGTGGTCGAGAGGGCGTAGTCCACGATCTTGATCTGGATGGTGCGTCCGGGGACGCAGGTGCCGGACTCCGACGCGCTGATGCACCGCACCAGGTACTGCCTCCCGCACGACGCCCCGTTGTCCCACACCCCCGTCGCCTGCCGCCGCGAAGAAGTTGCTCGCCGGGAACTGCGACGGGTCCCCACCATAGCATTCCGTCGCTGGAGGGGGGCAAAAAAAGAAAGAAAAAGATCTGCTTTAGCGTCTGCCTGCCGATCAGTAAGTTCATCTCCTTTCTAGGATTAGGACTTACGTTGGTATGGAGGGCTGTAGTGAGAAGCCGTGCCGACGTCGCCACGGGCCACGGGGACGATCTCCGAGAGGAGGGCGGCGGCGAGGTTGAGGAGGAGGAGACATTGATGAAGATGCGCAGGGAGACTACTCCTGATTAACATTTCTGGAAGATGAAGCGTAGGGAAGGAAAATTATGTGCATATATTTTCTCAAAAGTCAACGCTTTTCTTTTTCCGGGATAAGATGATATAAAGAAAGATACTTTTATGCGTCCGTGATATAAAAGGGAAGATCCCAACCTCGAGATAGAGACTTAGGCGTCACACATTAAATATACAGACGTGAGATGGCAGCTTTGCTCGAAATCAATGTGAACTTCTTGCAAATATATATATATATATATTGTCTGTATTTTTTTTCTTTTTTGATTCGTCAAAGTCGCTTCTTAACCGGTCAAAACGAAAAATGTTTTCCATAGCGGTGAACGCCAAATTGAAACGCGTATTCGGCCGTAGATTATTCTCAAGTTTGTACCTCTAGACCCATCGAACGGGGTGAGTCGGGTCGAAAATAGTTCAATCCAAATAAATACCCAGCTCGATCCATAATCCTAAAGTACTTTCGTAATTAATAAAAATCTAGGAAAAATCCATACTTAAACTGATTTGAGATTGTGGAAGCGAGTGAACGCGAGATTGAGTGAGGGCGAGAGAGAATGAAAAAAGAGTCGTAGAGGTGTGTTGTATTTAAGTAAGTTATAAATCTATTTACAACCCATTATTGAATAAACTAACCCATATTACAACTTGGCGGTTTATGACTCATTTTGATATATCTGCGTAGGATTTAGAAAATGTGCGTGTGAAGGCAATGCAGATCTGAAATTTTTTATAGATCGGTGGATGATCAGGTTGCATGTTGATGATGCATATGAGGTTGGTATAGTCTCCATTCCCCCGATTCCGTGTATCGTTCGACAGGAACTAAATTGAAAAGTAATTGGCCGCGTCTCAAAAACCTGCTCGCGCTAGCTACGTGCTCTCGGGCGCGCCGGGTATGCGAACAAGAAGCTCGACGAAAGAGGGATATAGAGTAAGTTTTCATTTTTCATGTCACAGATTGCACGGTACATGGACTAAGTATCAATTTCGACTCTTTTTGAAGACTATGGTTCTTATAATTGAATCCGACATGCGTGTTCGGAGGACTCTGGAGTTGAACTAAGTGAATAGTTCTTCATGAAAGGTAATGAAACGTCAAGGTGTAGTTTCCCTTCCTTATTGGACAAAACACCGAGGTGAAGTAATCATTCTAACTGATCGTGGACAGCACGGGGCCAGTTTTGGTGGAGTAGAGCGTACGCGATGACAATGTCATTCCCGACATTAGCCAAAATTCTGGACCCGGTTACACGCTAAAGGTGATAAGGATCCGTTTGTATCGTGAAAAACGAATGATCTGGAAAGTGTTTTTTCTTACAATTACTGATTATATAATTTACAAAAGCGCACGACCCTCTCAAATCATCGCACAAGAATGTCGAAAGTTAGATGAGTTATCGAGATAAAATAAAACGACTCGGCCGGGCCACATGGGCCAAGTAACATACAAGGTGGCGATCCGTTTGATGATGGAAGTGTTTTGATTTATGAATCACTCAAAATGCCTCTTCCTGACCAAGGTGGAATTTCGAGATGCCGTGTAAAGTTTTAACGATAGTCAGTCGTGATCTCAAGTGAAAATAAGAGTAAGGAAATCGAGAGGACTTCAATTCGTTAAGCATGACCTCACATGGGACATAGTAATAAACCAACGTCAAGCTTGAGGAATTGAGGCACGAGATGAGATCAACATTCGCAATAATAGTCCATCTTCCGGGTGACTTGTGACCATTATGTGACATTAACATTTAGCTACCCTGCAAGACTAAAGACAGTGGAATAATTGAATAGAGACCTTCAGGCACAAGATGAAACTTCAATACAGCGATTTAACTTTAATGCCCCTCTAGCTTTTAGCCCCTTAACGTCTTAGAGCTGCTATCCCGACAGTCTGACAATACTGTCATTAATTTTGACATCGCGATTTTTCATTTAATGAGTGATTTATGCAAAACACGCGGTGATGATGTGTAGATTTACCGTTAGAAATAACCGATAGTACTGTCAAGAAAACATTTCCTTTTTTAGCAATGGTCGCTCCGACATTTTAAAATTTGTTTCAATTTGCTCCCGGATGTAGACTCCGGCCAAAATTGTCGCTAGAACTTTGGTCACGTGCTCTCACGTGACTAGGTGCATCATTATGGATGATACAGTTAGCAGAATTACATTTTACTCCCCATACTTCTCGGGCCTTTATAATTTGGCCCCCGAGGTTTCAAAAGTTTTGCAACATGCTCCATGATCTTTTGAGGTACGTTGCAAATGTTTCTTCGACAATATTGTAAAATCATTACAATCAAAGGGAAATATCGGAATGAACAAAATAAAAAGAGAAACAAATCGGATGAGAGAGAGAGAGAGAGAGGGAGGGAAGTAGTAAGGGCATGTCGTCGAAGCCAGAAGGTGATGGCTGTTACCACCACGGCTACGGCAAGCAACGATGGCCATCATCACCGTCACTGCTGGCAAGACCTCGACCTCTTTGTTATTTCTTAGTTACCGTCTTGCAAGGGTCCTTTGTTGATTCTTGGACAAGAAATATAAGAGATGAGAAAATTATCGGTATTGAAGCCGAGAAGGGCTTTAGTAAGGTTTTGAGGGCAAAATAGATAAGTCACTATTTTCATTAATGGAGCATTGAGCATTCCGAAAATGCTGAAAGCTCAGGAGTGATCTCTATCAGCATTGGGCTTTCAGCTTTATCGAGGCTGAAAAGGCTTGCTAAACGCCACAGCAATACCCCAAAGGACTTTAGAGGCCTAAATTTCCAGGAAAAGCTGAACCAGACGCTATCCCATGTATCTCTCAATAGTGCTCCCATGTAGGGCTGCATGAATACTTGATGATGGTACCACCACCGTTGACCGCGCCTAAGTTGGCATAAATGCAACCACCCTTGCGCAACCACCCAACCCTTTCCCTTTCCATCTTTCATCTACCTTCTCTCTATCTCTCTCTTCATTTACTCCACAAGTGCAATTAGACTACTTTGATTTTGACTTCAATGTTTGGAAGAGCATTGTAACAAACTCTAGAAGATCAGTGTCACCTTGCGAAAACACATCCGGGGACAATTTGTAACAGGCAATACAGATCTCCCCGGTGCATCTGCTCGACGGATTTACCGTTTTCGCAATGGGCATCACGTAGTGACTCCTGAGAATACGTGACTGACAGTTCGGAAGAGAATTCGGCCATAGCCAATACTAGAGAGACGCATGGGAACGAAATTCGGAGTATCTGTGGGAGAGGCAACTTGCCAAAGCTTCAAGAAACTAGGAGCAGAAGAAACTAGCGCCAAGCTTGACATCCAACTTTAAATCATTATTAGGACACAAGCAACTAAGCTATTAAGATGTTGACTGAATGATTGTGCAGACCTTTTCATGCAAAAAGATAAAAACCTTTTCAATCCAATGATTTGAACTTCAGCTCAACTTACCCTGGAGGAGTCTGAAGTTTGACCCGAGGTCAACCACTTGCGCGCATGGAAGCTTAAAGCAGCCCAACCAATTGGGCAAATGGGGACCCTGAAGCCATGAAGATGGTGTTGACGTGAAAGCCATCGTGAGTTGGAGATGTAGATGGTCAACCATGGCTGCGCAGACAGAGCCACTGCACAGGATAAAGCCCCACAGAAGAGGGCAATTTTCCTAATTAATATTTTTTAAAAAAAAATTACCAAAATAATAGTAAAATAAAAGTAAATACCAAATTGGGTGTCAATCGGCGATTGGGCCGCCGATTGGCACCCAATTTCGAAGTTGGGCCGCCGATTGGGGCCCCAACTCCAATTGGGGCCGCAATCGGTGGCCCAACTTCGAATTCAGGCCCCAATCGGCGGCCCAACAGCCGATTGGGGCCCCAAGCCAATTTTTTTTTTAATTTTAATTATTTAATTTATATTATCTTTTTTATAAAAGTAATTATTAAATAATAAATTATATTAAAATTACGTAAATTACATGGGAAAAAAATAAGCACTACATAATTCATATTCCACCATTAAAATTTACTTTTAATTTATATTTTTTATAAAAGTTTCAATTAAATAATAAATTATTTAAAATTACGTAAATTACATAATTCATATTTTATATCATTTTAATATAATTTATTATTTAATTGAAGCTTTTATAAAATATATATATATATATATATATATAAATTAAAAGTAAATTTTAATGGTGGAAAATGAATTATGCAGTGTTTGTTTTTTTTTCCCACGTAATTTATGTAATTTTAACATAATTTATTATTTAATTGAAACTTTTATACAAAATATAAATTAAAAGTAAATTTTAATGGTGGAATATGAATTATGTGGTGCTTGTCTTTTTTTCCTCAAAGTTACGTAATTTCAATAAAATTTATTATGTAATTGATAATATACAAAATATAAATTAAAAGTATATTTTAATGGTGAAATATGAATTATGTAGTGCTTGTTCTTTTTTTTTCTCAAATTTTATATCATTTTAATATAATTTATTATTTAATTGTAGCTTTTATAAAAAAAAATATAAATTAAAAGTAAATTTTAATGGTGGAATATGAATTATTGAGTGCTTGTTTTTTTTTCCCATGTAATTTACGTAATTTTAAATAATTTATTATTTAATTGAAACTTTTATGAAAAAAATAAAAATTAAAAGTAAATTTTAATGGTGGAATATGAATTATGTAGTGCTTATTTTTTTTCCCATGTAATTTACGTAATTTTAATATAATTTATTATTTAATAATTACTTATATAAAAAAGATAATATAAATTAAATAATTAAAATTAAAAAAAATTGGCTTGGGGCCCCAATCGGCGGCCCAACCGCCGATTGGCACCCAATTTGGTATTTACTTTTATTTTACTATTATTTTGGTAATTTTTTTTAAAAAAATATTAATTAGGAAAATTGCCCCACAGAAGATGGGACCAGATCCCCGCATTCGATCGCTACGCTTAGGGATGGCCACGGCCGGAAATCATTGGTTCCGGTTTTGAACCGGCGGTTTCGGGTCGATTTCGCGTCGGGTTCCAATTTAAAATCGAAAATGAACCGCCGGTTTCGGTTCTGATTTTTGAATTTAAAAATTAAATTGTAATGAATAAGTAATAAAATTATCAAATAATTATCAAATACATGAACTATCAAATATAATTTGTAATCAAATTTGAGGGGAAAAAGGGAGGGGAGGAAGCTTGAACTTAATGAATTATCATCAAGCGCCTACAAGCTCATATAATTCTTTTATCTTTGATAAACTCATATTTACCACATCATCAATCGTCGCTACCCATTTCAGTACTAGTACAGGTGGCAGTGGTATTTCCGTCAGCAAAGAATTCAGCTTCATTATTGCGATCTATCTCTTATTTTCTATATTGAGCTTTTGTCCAATCATCAACACAAGCTTCAACTTCTATCGAATCTGGAGCTAATATTGAATGTCATTCGTCCAAAATATTGCTTCCAGCGCTAAATGTTTGTTCTATCGCAACTTTCGAACAAGAGGTTGCTAAACTTTATTTTGTAATGAGAGCAAGAATTGGATATTGGGTTAAATGCCTCTTCCACCAATCCAATATTATGAAATCAGTACTGCTTTTAGATTCTTCAAACTCAAAAGAAACAGTTAGATAGTTCCCTATTTTAGAATCACTTCCTATTGCTCCCTTTTGCTTCTTCTTTTTTTTTTTGCCTATGCAACAGAAGTTGGTACCATCTACTAATTTTACCTATGTTCCCACTTGGTATGTCACTAGATTGAGAAGATCCACTATCATATAATTTTATTATTGCGTTTTTAACCATTTTTTGTATAGTCCTAATATTTACCCTATCAATTAAATATAAACATTCATAATACATATTCAAATAATCTCCTAAACCATCTAATTTACAACATGGATAAAAAATACAAGCAACTAAATAAATAATAGGAATTTTGCTATAATAATGTAGCCATTTTGTTCGCATTACTATAATAGTGTCACTTAATTTATCATCATTTTCATTTTCTTCAAAAACTCCAACAATATTAATACACTCTATTAAAAAAAATACGTAGTAGGATAATAAATACTGGACAAAAATATAAGTTGCATCATTAAAAACTTTAAAATATCTATTTTTTTTTTTTGCAAATATCCCATTCTTGTGGGTATAAATTATTATTATTTTATAAGGTAAGTATGTATTGAAACTTTCCAAATCACTAGATACAAGAGAGAACCGGACACAAAAATCATGAACCCACAATGGCACCGTTATGTGCCTAAAGGGGGTTCAACGGTGAACCGGTTGTAAGAAAAAAATTATTGAGTTATATTATCTGAAATAAATGCACATAATTAAAAGATTCATTAAGCAACTCATAAGTAGAATTCCAACGATTTAGAGCATCTCTTGAAAATCTTTTTGGTCTTTTTCTATTTGTTCTACAAAATTTTGACTATTCTTTCATTTTTTAGGATTTTTTCCATAAAAATTGATTTGCTACTTTTATTGGGTTGATAAAAATATCAAGAGTTTTTAAACCTTCTTATACACATAAATTAAAAACATGACAAGAACATCTAACGTGAAAAAATTGTCCACCAGAAATGGGTTTACAAATTTTTTCTAGTTCAATAATTAAAGCAGTATTTGTCACGGCATTATCAAAATCAATTGAAAAATTTTTATTAAGCAAATAATATTCTTCTAAATTTACCTGATTAATCTATAAATATTATTTGCCGTATGCCTATCATCAAAAACTCTAATGCAATAACTCTTTTTTGAATAATTTAATCATAATCTATCCAATGACATGTTATACTCATATAAGAATAAACTTGTCAATGATCACTCTAAATATCGCTACCTATATGCACACGTCCATTAAAATTTATAGAAAACGTTTTGTAAATCTTTTTTTTTCCTTTTTTATAAAGATCTTTAACTATATGTTTAAGTGTATTTCTAGGAACATGTTTTGCTTGTGGAGCACATGCATTTTGTATAAATTGATTAAAATCAATGATAAATGTTCAACGAAAATAAATTTACCTAATTCTTCTTTATAAGTTTTTTCATTATAACAAAATAAAAGAGGAGTATTAGGATTGGCGTATCCAAAAATTTGTGGTTGCTTGGTGTCAATTCCTGCTTGGATTGGATGTTTCGCCTTAAAATGTCGTTTAAATGTTTCATATCCAGCTCCACCTGTATATTTGTATATTATCCCACAATGTTTAACAACTACATCATACCTTTTTGGACCTATAACAAATATTTCCATCTTCATGAAGGGGTCCTATACGTTGGACGTAAACTCCCACTCCGACTCCTTTGTTGTTGACATTTCTTTGATAGCAGTAGAAGGATGAAGATATTCTTGTGTTTGAACTTGCTTCGTATTGGGAATAATGTTGATTTTGTCATCTACATCAACATCGATTCTCCAATCTTCATAATCACGAGGATTGAGAGGATAATCGAATTCCCTCACCTTGTTCTTGCCTTTGCCACTAATTCTATTTTCACTTGCCATTTTTTTGATAGAATTGAAAGAATTGAGCGGATTGAAAAAATTGAGAGAATTTGTGTGAAAAAATTAGAGATGAGAAGGAGTATTTATAATGATTAGAAATTAGTAAAGAAAAAAGAAAAAAAAAGGGAGGGATGACTAATGGTCATCACATTCAAAGGGAAATCTCGAATTTTTTTCGATTTGGTTTCGGGCCCAGTTCAAGTTTTGAGGAACCATAACCGAGCCCGTATGCCACAGGCCGGTTCCAATTTGGAACCACTGGCCCGATCAACTGGCCCATCTGGGTTTAAACTGGGTCAGTTCGGGGCCCAACTCGGCCCGTGGCCATGCCTAGCCTATGCTACACAGTTTTTGCTATGAACGTGTGCTCTGTGTAATAGCGCGGGAGGCCAATCCCACACCTAAGATACTGTCGTCCCTATCCCAAGATGGCACGAATTTTTTTTATCTCGCTTGAGATTTCAAAATTTGATGGGGGCGTCCCTCGCAAATTCGCAAATCCAGTTTACACCCTCGTGTACAGGTGGGATGAGACGCTGATCAATCTACTGCCCATGGAGTAACTCATCGTTGAAACTCAATAAACACAAAGAGACATAGGACACTGATTAAAGAGGTAACAATCATAAATGCACTCATGAAATATTCTGTCTCCCCATCTCACTTTCTCCCAAAAGGATTTCGAAGTATAAATTTTGTTGTAATACTAACGCGGGATCTTGCAAATTAAGTTAATGCGAAAGCACGGAAAATAACGAAGAACGATAAAGGACACTAGATATAACGTGGTTCGGTCCGAATGTCGGTACCTACATCCATAAGGAGAGCCAACAAGAACAATTCACTATAATCGGATGATCGAAATTACAACCGCTCACTATGCTCGTGTTTCCCGCACCTAGATTATATCCAAACTCAAGGTGTTTGCAATAAATAACTCAGATATAAAAGAAACTCACGAAGCGAAATCACGTGTTTAGAACTCCTCCGTACGCGACCAGAGAAAAAAAAAAGTTCACGGCGTTCTCTCCTCTTCGCATCGTCCTTTCTTGTATAGTCTCTGTACACGGCTTTTCTTTGTGCGGCTCACACTTCAAGAAAAGGAACTTGTTGAATATGTCTCGAGTTTTCAATCGTCTGCGGATATAAATCAGTTTGATTTATTCGGATATCTGCAGTGAACGATTTTTTTGGTGCAGAGTAAATATTACTGCTACAGGACAAAGAGGGACTTTTTATTTTTACATATACTTTATTATATATGTTATCTTGTAGGGCCCATGGAGTAAAGTCAACGTCAAAGAAGACAAAGTAGAGGGATTTGGCTATCTGAGTTGTTTATTATAAACACTTTAAATTTGGATATAAACTAGGTGCGATAAACACGAGAATATTGAGCAATCATAATTCCAATTCTCCGATTATAGTGAATTATTCTTGCTCGCTCTCACCGTGGATGTAAATATCGACATTCGAACCGAACCACGTTATATCTGACATCCTTTATCGTTCCTCGTTATTTTTTGTGCTTTCGCATTGACTTAATTTGTAAGATCCTGATAGTTTCCGCACGTTAGTATTACAACAAATTTTGCTGCAGCCGCAGAATCCTTGTTCATTATCTGAGGCAATATACAAACACTGGACTTGTTGGATGCCAATAGGAACATGGTCTTGGGCTATGCTACTGCGCCAATTTCGCCGGCCGGGTTGTTATGAGCTTCAAGAGAGCTAATAAGTTATATCTGCAAAGACATTGCATCAAAGAATTGCCAAACTCACCGCTCGCGTCGTACACTAGTCCAACTCGAATTCCTCAAGCCATATCAGCACTTCATTTCTCTGCAAGTACAAGCAACCCCCAAAAATTGTTCGTGAATACAGAACAGGATATTTATCCTGATACAGTGACATATCAAACACCACCTTTTGTAACTGGCTTTTGCAAGTCACAAGTGGCAATCCGATAAAATTGTATGATGATGGAATCATCTTACCAATGCAAAGCTCCACGTTCGTCCTGGATCATTATATCTCGCGAGCAGACAGCCCGTCTTCGGTTTAAGCCCATCTCTTATAAGACTAGAGCGAAGTTCTCTCTCTTTCTCGAGAACAATATCATCAGTAGGCTTTCCACTGAACTTCAGAACAGCAGCAAAGCCACCTTCAACTTGTCTCAAGCTTATGGTTTCTTGACTGGGATCAGGTAAACTGCGGAAAAGATTATCTTATTACTTTCGTCACTCGGATGAACTGAATATGCCTGGAGGGAATTCGGCATAAGACACCCTAAGAAACTTCGATTGTACCTGCTTATTTCTTTCTCCAGCGGAAGAACAAACTGAATCGATATTTTAGACAACTCATTATCAAATGCTTGAGTGAAGACAGGGGTAGTCATTTTCATTTTCTCCATTTTCGAGTTCTTCCCAAAGATATACCTGCGCAAATTAATTCAATCTTCAACTCGTACAAAGAAAATAAGAGGAAATAGATGGCCAGAGGCAACTGACCCTGCTATGTCGTTAAAACCTTTTGATCCAGACAGCTTGTCTCCACTTGTTTCTGCTACTAAAAATGGTAGATACTTTCTTACCTATACATTGCATAGCAATCAAAATTCAGAATACAAAGAGATGGTTTCAGTAAGCACACAAATAAATGGCAACAACTTTTTGGAGAACAAGAAGGGATTACCTCCAAAATAAGATGCCCTATATAAATCGACGATAGTCAAGATTATATAAGAACAGACACAACTGCAAAAACACGTAAACCTAAATTCCACTATAGCCATACAAGGAAAGGTAAAGAAAGAGGAAATGCAAGTTAAATAAGTCTGTGTATGGTTTGAAGCAGTTTCCATGAGCATGGTTTGAAAGATTCTCTAAAGTTTCACTCTTATTTGGACTGTCTAGATGTGAAAATGATCATTCTTTCTTTTATAAAGAGTCAGGGATAGTCAGGTTGTTCTTGATTGTGTATGTTGATAATATCATTATCATAGGAGATGATTCGACTGGTATAGCTGAATTAAAACTCTATCTTCAACAATAGTTTCTGACCAAGGATTTAGGATATTTGAAGTATTTCCTAGAAATTAAGGTGGCACAGTCAAAGAATGGTATTGTCTTGTCACAGCAGAAGTATGTCCTAGATTTGCACACTAAGATAGGTATGTTGGGGTCAAAGCCTCTTGATTCACCTATGGAACAATGAGTTAAATTGGTAGCTGATAGAGGAGAAATTCTTGATAATCCTGAGAGATATAGAAAACTGGTAGGTAAGCTGAATCATCTCATAGTTACTCGACCAGACATTGCCTTTCCAGTTAGTGTGGTAAGTCAATTTTTGTCTTCCCCTCGTACATCTCACTTGGATGCAATTATTCGAATTTTGAGATACTTGAAGAAAGCTCCAGGGAAAGGAGTTGTTTATCAAAATCATGGTCATAGTAGAGTTGAAGGGTTCTCTGATATCGATTGGATAGGATCTCCAGATGATAGAAGATCAAGTACTGGCTATTGTACCTTGGTTGGAGGAAATCTAGTGTCATGGAAGAGTAAGAAATATAGTATTGTTGCTAGTCATAATATAGAGCCATGGCACAAGTGACATGTGAATTAATGTGGATTCAGCAGCTCCTGACTAAATTAAACTTTAAAACTTCGACTCCTATGTTTCTATAGTGTGATAACAAGACTGCAATACTTATAGCTTCCATTCCTGTGTTTCATGAGACAACAAAATACATCGAGGTTGACTGTCATTTTATTCGAGAGAAGTTCCAGAGTGGAATGATTCTTTCCATTTATATTAAGACCGATGAACAACTTGCAGATGTCTTTACTAAACCTTTAGGTAATGGGAGAATAGGATATAGTTGTAACAAGTTGGGCATGATTGATATGTATGCTCCAGCTTGAGGAGGGTAGTGTTAGAAATGGTCTTTTTATCTGGGATTTATTTTGTGTGTGTGTATTGAGTTCTATCAATAAAAATCTTAACATTCTCTCTTTACAGGAGATATGTGTCAGCTCCATAAAATTGCCAGATCCACAAAGCAATAAAATGGCATGAAATGCTTCCAGTCAAATACCAAAAATCTCTTACTCGCGTCATGAAGATGTTAACTAACACAGCAAAGCAAATCTACTTTGATATACCAGGTGAATGGTCCTAACAAATGCAATTAAACTAGATCAACTCGTTTGCACAGCATGGATAGGTCAAAAGAATCTCTACAAGAAAGACACCTCGTAATCTGCCGTCCTTTTGAGTATCTGATACTTGGGAGATTGCAACTCAGGAGTCTTGTAATACCGGAGCTGCACAAATAACAACATTAGCGTTGCGCAAAGAAGCACAGCTGAATGCATAAAAACGCATGCAAGTACCCAAAGGCATGTCAGAAATTAAGGGTCATTACCTGTCTGAACACATCCCATAGACCTTCCAAAGAGAAGTATTCATTCTTCTTGATCGAGTCCCAGTAGTCCTAAACGGGGAATCCCTCCTTGAGACCCATGGAACTATAAAACTTTCCTATGATTACAGTGAATCGGAACTCACCACGTGACTGCAAAACTTGCCCGTCTCCGGGTTGATTCCCATGACAGATGTTCCCGTGAAGACCAAGTCCGGCTTCCACGGAAGTGGCATGACCTTCATTACCATCGTCCATCTCGTCGTTATCTCATAAGGTCCTGTCTATTCCAGCTCAATCAGTTAAAACCGAGAAATTAAGCAACTACAAAGTTACCAGCAGAGTCTTCTCAGAATCTGATGATGTTTTTGCCCCAAAATATCGTCTGCATATTTGGTCAATACAAACTCTATTGCCAATGTCTTCAACAAATGAGAATGACAAATTGCAAATAACACCCAAGGATACAAATCGCACTGGAACTATTCATCAACTTGCATTGCCACAAAGAATTATAGTTCTGGATAGTAACCCAGACGGAAAGGTAAAATTTAAAATAGATGCAGACAAGTACAACCTCAACATAACAAGCTCATCTTCAAAAGATCAATCAATGTGCAAGCTCAATCTCAACATCACTCATCAAACCCAGAACCAGCTTTGACAAGATGAAGCAGTCAAACCTGTTTGACCCAATGCAACTGGAAGTCAGGCCTGAACACAGTCTTCAAGAAGGCGATGTTGAACAGATACCCACTGATGGCGTCGTGCTTCGTTATGGGGTCCCTGAACTTCACGCGCTCGTCGTACGCCGTCCGATCGATCCCCTGGTCGTCGAACAGGTGGGGAAGATCGTCGTACAGGAAACCCACCAGCCGCTCCACGTCCACAGCCGATTTCGGCGGGCTCTGCTCCGCTAAGCTGAGCCTGAGAACCCACTTCGACCTCTGGCCGTGACTTGCGTCCGATTGATTCAAGTTCGAATCTTTCTTCGGGAAAGAGACCGCGGCGGTCCTGGCGGTGGCGCCCGGCCGCCGGAGAGCGACGCGCGGCGGAGGGAGAGGGCTGAGAGTGCGGGAGGAGAGTTGGGACACGGCCATTTTCGGTGCCAGCGATCGTTGTGATACTGTGCAGCGGCCATTTTCACGTTGGACGTGTGGCGGGACGCGAACAGGCGACGATGGTGCGGAAGAATCTGAGCCATAAAAATCGACTGGACGCCATGGCATTAGCCACGGGGAGGGACCAACGGGCGAGCATCGGGCCGGGCCTCGTGAAACCTTTGTCCCGGACGGTCGGGCTTGGTCGTGATCGGGCCTAAGCCTCACACTGATTTTTACTTTTGTTTTCTGGTCGAAGCCTCTCGCTAACCCTGCATTTTTTGGCATCGCGATCTAGATCAGGGACAACCTTAAAGAACCTCCTTTTCATCTATTCAACTTCAGTACTTCACCACTTCATTTGAATTCCATCACTACACCAATGCGAAATCCATTTGCGAAAAAAGATGGACCTATTACACGATTTTCCATCAATAGAAAAATGAAAACAAAAATGAGAAGTTGATGGAGAGTGTTGTGAGCTTTGACGAGGTGGGAGTGGATGAATAACATTACAAGGATAAAGTATGCAAAACGTTAAAATCTATTGCATTGATGTCAAATCAATCATAAATCTTTTAATTTGGATCAATTTAGTCATAAATCTCTTGCATCCATACTAACAGAGTCCAGAAATTGTTGACATGAACGCGATCGCATGTGCTGACATAGACTTTTTTGACAATATCTTGATAATTTTGTGAACTTTTAATTTTTTTTCTATTTTGTTTTCTTATTTTTATTTTCTCGAGTTGAGGGCCAGCAAGGGTCCCCAACACTGGGTGAGGGCATCACGACTCTCACTAGCTTTGTGTGTCGCGGTCGTGCCAACCTCAGCAAAAATAAATAAATAAAGAAAAGAAAAGAACAAAAGTATAAAAATCCAAAGATTTTTTTAGATATTATTTAAAAATATCAACGTGGCTTTCCAGCCAAAAGTCGGATGGGCTTAATTGGCACAGATACATAATGCTTAGGACTGAATTGGCTATAATGCAATAGATTGAGAACTTCTTTTAATACTTATTCCAACACTACACAAAGTAAACATACCGCAAACGTCTCTCAAATCTTGGGAAGAAACCCTAATTCATTGGATGGCTAAAAGAGCCCAAAACCTCAGATCTATCGAAGTTGTATTGGAAAGTCCGTGTCTCCTTCCACCCTGCAAATTTGCTTGCAATCGCATATTGAGTGGTGGCCAGTCGCCGCCTCCTCCACCTTCATCTCCTTCTACTTTACTCGCCAAAATGACATATAGTCACCTCCCTTCTCTTCTTAGGCTCCGTTTGTTTCGCGGAAAATGAAGCAATTTTGGAAAATGCTTTCCAAGAAGTAATTTTCTAGGAAAATGGTTTTATTTTTTAGTGTTTGGCTCAAATGTAAAAACGAATTAAAAATATTTTCTGTCGTTTGGTAAGGAAAATATTTTCCACCATACATTTTTTTTTAAAAAATAATTTTTTAAATTGTTTTTTATTTTTCATTTCTATTTTTTTTTAAATTCAAAAATTTTCTTTTTAAATTTTAAATTTTCTTTTTTTCTATTTCTTCCTCCTCCTCTTTTCTTCCTTCCTATGCTGTCGCTCCTTCCTCCGCTACTGCTCCTCCTCCGCCACTCCTTCCTCCGCCACTCAGCCCAGCCATTGGCCATGACTCAGGATGGTAATCTCGAGGCTCAGCCGGTCTCCGCGAGTCCCGACCTAGGCCACCACGCCCAAGAACTCTTCTGGAGCGTAACGAGCTCAGGACACTTTTTCAACACCGATCCGACGAAACAGAGGTGATCCGTCGAAGGAACCAGATCCTCGGATACCCTCCACACCCTACTCGAGGTCTCCAGCCACCCCTTGCAATCTGGCCGCCGCGAGCAGCTCCGCGGCGTAGCCACTCAGGACCTCCCACAAGAACCTCGCGGGCAACTCGCCCGCATCCGCATCCTCGTCCACAAAATCCTGCTCCCACTCGTCGAGATCTGGGCTTTCACCTAGGCCCGACCCGAACCTCATCGCTATCATCGTCCTCGCCCTCCTCCATCTTCGCCGCCTCGATCCTCAAGTCTTCCTTCAAATCGCCCCCATCGACGCCGCCCAGGCTGCGGCTGTCTCGCGAGGCTGAGGCCAGATTTGGCGAGTGCTAGCATCATCGCCTCGAGCTCAGCCTTGCTCAAGTCCGAGGCCAAATTTGGCGAATTCTTGGAGGCTTGGGCTCGATTTTCAGGCTGTTGCAGGGCGTGTTAGGCAGGAATGGGGTGGAGGCCATCGAGCTCGGCGTGCTTAGGGTTTTCAGATTCGACGGCGAGGCGAGGTTGAGAGAGAAGAACCACGATCTTGCAGCAGGCGAAATCCGGGGGTAAGCATCGGGAGTGGGCGACAAAATCAATGCCAAAAGGGAGGCGCTACGCCTGGGGCGGGGGAGGAGGAAGGAGCGGTCGAAGGGGATTTGATTGTCTTGAGTGAGAATGTCGGTGATGGAGGAGACAGAGGCAGTGAGGAGAGAGAGAGAATGAAAAATGAATTTGAGAAGAGAGGAAGGAGCAACCTGAGAGAAAGCAGTAACGCCAGAGATGGAGAAAATGATCTCCACTTTTGAAGAACGTAAATCATTTTCCTGAGTTTAGATGGTGTTTTTTCGTTTACCAGAAAATATTTTCCGTTGACTGTTAATTTTCCGCCCCTCAAACACCGGAAATTGAGGAAAATATTTTCCAGAAGAATATTTTCCGTGAAACAAACAGAGCCTTAGTTTATGTTATAGGTCTCTTCTTGTCTTCTTCTTCTTTTTGGAGTTGGGACCCAAAGTTAGCAGAACTATATCTCGTTTTAGTTATTAGCGAACATACTTCTCGTTCATTCAAAGCAATTATTTCTAGGATTTCCTGTTATAAATCGCTGGCATCCCATGAAATGATCCTACCCTTAGCGCTTGATGATCTATATAGTTGCCTTTACGTCCACGCACGAATGCCTTACATGCATAAAGAAACCCCGTTGCTGACATCTTGCAAAATAGAGTAACCAGATTATACATGTGTACCACGTGATTATTACAGAGCATAAAATATAAGGTGGGAGAGACCGAAACGGGAAACATTCTCCTCACAGGCCATGCATCGCAAGACCAAACTCGGCGGTCCACGCGCACTTCTTAGACTTTTTTTCTAGTCATTAATTGAAGGAAGCTGCTAATTCGACAGTAAAGTGACAGTTATTTCCGACTACACGATCTCCCAATCAATGAGTATTTTATATAAAACAAACGGTAATGGTGTGTGAGTCTGCGATTGAGATTGCACAGTCGCCGACAACGAAAGCACTTTCCTTTATTTAATGAAGGAACACAAGAGGCTAGATATATATATATATATATGGCTCACTAAAAAGACAACATAAGATGATACGATAATGAACTAAATGAGCTCCTCACTATTACATCAACACTTCATCAGCTATAAGCATAATCGCCCGCGTAAGTAGCGTGAAAACTCAACCTAGAATTACGAACTTTACCCACAATGGACAGAGCAGAAATGGGAATAATCAATAGCTATGTGAATAGAATGATGACGAAAAATCTCATGCCGCAGGAGCATAGTCGTAGCCACTCCCATCATCATCATCATCCCCGTCGCCTTCGGCAAGAGCAGCCGGTGCACAGTCGCATCCGTCGTCGTCATCGTCGTCGTCGTCATCTACATCGACTTGCTTTTTCCACCAGTCGTCGGAGTTGATGGCCAGCATCGAAATGGGAGGCATTTTGCTCTCTCTCTCTCTCTCTCTCTCTCTCTCTCTCTCTGTGGAAAGCAGCAAAAATTGATTTTGTGGGTTCGAACCAATTTGACTTGAGAGAGCAATGGGGGGGGTGGTTTTTTTATAGGGAGGAAGAGAAGTTGGGTAGACTTAGGCAGGCACGAGCCGAGCGCGTGGGGAGTGTGCTTGACCTTGTGCTGGTCACAGGTTGCCTCCTTTGTGGTCCTCCATAGCTACCTTCGAACACTCCCCATTGTTCGACACTTCAGCCCTATTATCGTTGGGTTAAGTGGCTTGCCCAAACGAAACTTCCGAGTGGGCTCGATCGAGACCAGCTGCACCGGGCACGTGGACATCGTCCGATGGACATGGATTGGTGCGAGCATCATGGATGGGACGCTGATCGACCGATCATTGCGTCTGATTCGGCGTGATCTCATTTGGTGGTGCCACTCCTTGATTCTACGACGATCATGGGCTCTAACCCTAAGTCCAACCAAATCTTTCTCATCGAATATCACCAGTTAGACATATTCCATGCAACGAAACATCTCCCATCTTGTTATGTCGACATGACCCTAAGTAAGTTCAAAATCCTAAACGGGTTGATGTTAGGATCGCACAAGGGATGTGTCTAAAGCAACGTAGGAGCAATAGAGACTTTCTCTATTAGGGCTGAGCAAGTTCATCATGCAGGCTTTCGAACTCTTTAGGAAGCTACACATCCCTCAGTGTTCGCGTGAAACACGGACGACTTTCTCTGATATTTGCGTGCGGCGCGTAATAATCGCATGGCGATGAATCAAATCAAAGAAACGATGCACTTTGAGATCAATCCAGCTTCAAATTATGCTGAGGACACTTCTCATGAGCTCGTGAATATGGGGAATTCTGGAGAGATCGAGGTCCTTCGTGGATTTTCACCGTAGAGCCAATTGATTAAGATCAGGAACTAAAGCAAGACTCCTTCAATGAGTGAAAAACTTTCGAGCAAAGTTCATTTCGCATAATTTCTCATGGATTGTGAAAACTTTTTTCGAGTTCGAGGGCATTTAGTAATAATCAAATATAATGTCGTCTCTCTTCATGTTTGGAGTTGGAGGACTTTGGGTTTGATAATTTCATCCCGAATTTCTTCTGTTAATTGCAGTAATGTGAAGTCTTACGCTTCTATATGTATGCCAATGAAATCGATTTTAAAAGGCAAATAGTCATTCTCATTGAAGCACAATAAGATGGACACGAATCCTTTTTTCTCTTTTACCGTGTCTTGATCTGTGACACATCCGTAGAATCTCGATATGCTTATATTCTTATTTTTCGAATAGCTTATAATACGTTTGAAAGCTGCTAGCCTGACATTACTGTCAATTATTTCCAACCACTTGGTCTCTTAATTAATTAATGCTTTATGCAAACTATGTAGTGTGGATGTGTATCTATAGTTAAGATTATATCGTCTCTGACAGTACTATCAGGGAAGCATTTCCCAATACATTTTTCCATCTTATGCATGATATGGCGTGGGAAAAACGCTAGTAGATAGCGGATCTCTACTGATCCACAAGAGGCTTGTAAAGGCGTAATTACATGCCCTAACCAACCTACAGTCTCCGGTAATTAAGCTGAGGATACTCTTAAGCAATTGATGCAGAAGGTATATCGCGAAATTAACGGGCATTTCATCCAGGTTACTAGAGAATACATGGTCGTACATTTGTTAGGGTCTAGATTCAGAAATTAATATCTTCTCATCGTTTTGGACGTGCATTAGTCATAAACCAAGCGAAGTTAAAGAGAGGGTCCCGAGTAAATCTTCTCCACCTTAGTGTCATATCATGGCCAACCGAAGACCCTAGATTCGACGTCATGTGACGATGATGCAGGGGAGTTGATTAATGAAGTACGGTTTGCAATTCTTTACACAATGAGATGACGTTGGTCTATGATTTGTTTGACGATGATGCCTTCGATCCTCGTCAGTCAACTTAAAAAAAAAAAAGGTTCTTCAACAACGTGCGAAATATCCGTGTCTGTATATAATAGTACCTTACGTGAGTACATTAACTATAGATACGTCACATAGCATAATCAGCTAAAGTTAAGAAACGAAAATCCACACGTGATGTGGTCTTATTGTCCCCGCGGAGCACAATAGTTTTGTATAATCAAAACTTAACTAGGGCATTAGTGGGGAAGTAGATTAATCTCTCTCTCTCTCTCTCTCTCTCTCTCTCTCTCTCTCTCTCTCTCTCTCTCTCTCTTCAAGCCGCTGGAGCATAATCACCACCATCGTCATCGTCGTCGTCGTCTCCATCTCCATCTCCATCTGCCAATGAAGCTGGTGCGTAATCATAATCACCACCATCGTGGTCATCACCCTTGATGAGCCTCTTAGGCCGGCATTTGTACTCGAATTCGACACCATCTTCTTGCAGCAACTCCGTCGAACCGGCCAGCTTTGACACGCGAAACATCATGACAACGGAGCAAAGATTGGGAGATGATAAGGGATGACTGATTGAGATCTTACTAAGTCAGCTAGGGTTCGATCTTGAGCAGTGAAGTGTGTTTGTGCGAGCGCACATATATATAAATCGCATCAGAGATCGAGAGAAGCAAAAGGCACAGGGGAAGGATTCGCCTAGGGTTTTCTCGTGTGGGGATGTAGCGAAGTGCGAGAGGGAGTGTGTGGGGCTCGTGTGACCACATGCCCAGGTGGATTCCTACGTGGCGGCTGGAAAGAGGAACCACGTGGTACGACAATCTGGAGGGACCCACTTGCATGTTCTAGGGACAGGCGTTTTGAGAGACTTTGTGTGGCCGTGGTCGTTGATTTGGTGATAGAAAGCTACTCGAGATATTATCTTTACCTGTGCATTAGCGGCGACGAGCAATTTCCAAAGGGTGTTGAGTAGGGCGGCCAAGGATGCGCATGGTAACACTTCCTAATCATAAGTTAATTTTTTTACTTCTCTTCAAAAGCAGACGTTGATTTTTTTACTCATGCTCTATATTTACTTCTTCGTTTGATGATGATTGAAAATTTCTACTTTTGAAACATTATTAACAAAATCTTCGGCGTCGGCGGGCGACGGCGGGCAGTGGCCACAACAGAGATGGGCGGGCGGTGGTCGGCGACGACAGCGGTCAGCAGAGGCCTTGTGTGGTAGAAGAAGTGATTCTGAAATCGATAAGTAAAAAAAATTTACTTCTCAAAGTTGGCCAAAAAGCCAACCAAAAGCTGAAAATCCTACCATAAGTTAAAAATCCTACCATAAATCAATTTTTTTACCAAACGGATTTCTACTTCGACAGGTTTTTATCAAACGGATTTCTCCGCTAGATAATTTGGCAGAGAAATGGAGAAGGAAAAGTACTATCATGCAGCCCCCAAATGGATAGACCGGATCAAGTAAAAAATAATCCGACACAAATTAGTTATCTAACCTATTCTGACTCATGTATACATGGTGAAAACTTAGTAATTCATACTCGACTCGATCTATATTACTAGAATACTTCCAAATTTTGTCTAAATTATAAAAATCTAGTTAACTCGCTTCAAGCTTCTCATGTGCATATGATTGCTATGTCGACTATAAGTTGCTAAAGAATTGGCTTTCAACATTAAATAGAATCTTCAATCTTTATATTGATTCGCAATAGAAAAAATAGGAAGTTCGTATTTTTTAGCGAATTTATAAAGTGATAGAAACAAATAATGTGGAGGATTTAATAAAAGAGAAGTAAGTTATTGAATAAGATAATTTATTATGACCATAGAATTGCAATGACAAGAACTAAGATTAGAATATTACGTGAAAATAACAATTTCAAATGCAATCAAGAAAAGATACTCCAATAACTACCTGACGGAACTTATCAAATTAATAAAAAAAAATAATGGGGAAAAAAGAAGCCGTCTTGATTATTTTAACTATAAATGACAAGCCCACCAATACTTCTTTGAACTTGAAATAGTCTAAGGGGTTTGTTGTTCTCCCATAGAGGGTGAAGATAGAGTCACAAAAGTGAGTTGGATTTGAATAAACTATGAAGCTATTTAGCACACATATGTTTTGGGCTTTGCCCTTCTAAACTCATATACTAAATATAACTAATACATACAATCACTCAACCATCACATATAGGTTAAGTAATGGGTCTAAAACCCATTTTGGCATGCTAGTCTTGAGAAGCGAAAATAATTACGAGGAATGCGGATATCTTGCGAAAAATAGCTCTTGGTTCTTTGGGAAAATTCCAAATAAGTTTATGAAATATTCTCATTTTCTCAAATAATTGCATGAACTTGCTCTTGTTTCAAATAAGAGCCGAAGGGCACGCATTTTCTCAAATAAATGCATTAATTGGATCTTGTTTTAAATAAGAGCATGAAGTGGCTACATCTGTCTTTAAAAAGGGTCTAACCTTCAAATTGACCAATGGCATTTTCATCTTCTAGTTTTTTGAATTTTTTTTCTTTTTTCCTTTTTTTTTTCGTAGGTGGCCAACCGTCAGTCACCGATGATGCCCGAAGGGATTAAGCTAATGCCGCCCTCCCCCGCCACAAGAGAGCCCTTGCTCGCCTCGCCTAGGCAATGTGACTCTCGCCTGGGCAAGGTCGCCCTCGAAAGCTATAGGCAAGGGTCAGCCTCGTTGGCCATATGCAAGGCCTGGCCTCACCAGATTTAGGCGAGGGTCGCCGCACTCGCGCCCACACATCATCATCGTGTGTTTTGCATAAAGTACTTATTAATTGAAAAATTATGAGATCATAAATAATGATAATACTATCAAATTGTCATGCTAGCGGGAACCTTTTTTAAATGGAGGTGAAATTTGAAGGAACAAGAGAGAAATTTTTGTCGGTTCATTAAAACGGATCCCATCATGTCACCCTTACCTTTATGGTAGGGGATATGCTTCCCCCATATAATTACTGTCATTAAACCCCATTATTTTTTCTTTAGAAAGGGCTCGAGAATTTAAGCTTCAAAATTACTTTATGGGTTAAAATCAATTTAAAGTGCAAGAAGATGTCAGTTCCTTGTGATAAAATCTTTCAATCGCAAAGGTATGTGTATGTCCTCAGAAATTGCATTAAGGACAAAACTTAAGATATTACGACCTTAAATTGGATAGATCACTTGCAGAAGAAAGCCTAGTTTAAGACCGCAGACTTGCCGGTGCACCACTGCCCACTGGACGAGCACATCAACTCTACCCTACCCGACCATTGATGCGACGGGGAAACTCGAGACTAGCGAAACACTTAAGCTTGACATCCGAGATCGAGAATAGACCGGAGAATCGGACATGTGAGCTTCGATTTAGAGCTACGCAACAGTGCGCCTAATATTACCGTCGACACTCAGTGATAAAACTAAAGAAGAATCTCCAATGTAGAAAGCAAGATCTTCTGGTATCGATGCTATGTAAAAATGGTTTGTTATACCTGGATTTCAACAATCAAAGTCAATTGTTCGAAAAAAAGAAATGTTGACATCCTAATTTGCATCTTAGCCAATCCAAGTTTGGGACGCTAATGGGCCTCCAATGAGCCATACATCACACTTTCGAAAGGCTAATTCTCGAAAAGAAACTCCAAATTTAAGTTTAATTCTAATTATGTGCCGAACCTTTTTTTGATCTACAAAAAATCATTGAATTTTTACTCTGGTCCCAAATTTGCCGACGCTTCCGAAAATCGCTATTGGCTTCTTCAGGAATATCAACATCTAGAGGCTGTTGTTCTTCCATACAAGGATGATGGTGTTGATGAAGTTGCATGTTCTAATAATGGATCTCTAATTGGCTTTGATATTGATAATGTTGAAGAAACTAGTTACGATTTTTTGGACGCGGGTAGATTTAAGACTAAAGTAAAAGTTAGATGATCTTTTTTTTGTAGACAAGAAAAAAAATTCGGAATAGAATTAGGATTCAACTTAAAATTTGTTTCTTTTAGGAAATTAGGCCGGGCGATAGAAAATGTTCATTCTCTCCTTCCTTTTTGCTTGGCACTTTCTACAAAAGAAAATTCTTACCTACCTCAAGAGTTCGTTCGCAACCTTAAACTTGTGGCGATCAGCACAAGGACTCCGAGGATAAGGCCAAGCATGGGATGCTCTGATGGGAAAAACAGCGGATAACTTTCCCTCTTTGACTAAACCTGTGAGAAACCGATTCTAGCCCAACCAATGAAAATATAGGAACTCAAAGAAAATATAACACCAGAATTTTTACGTGAAAAACTCCTTCAATGTGAAGGATAAAAACCACGAGACCGATCACGGAGTCCACCCGAATCTCCACTATATATTAATCGTTTAGGTACAAAACATCGATGAATTCAACGACAATGAAATCCAAAACTATAAGTGGAGATCAAGGAACAACATCACCTTAAACGAGAAAGATGAATAAAAATCACCTCCAAAATTACAGTTTGAAAATGCCCACGAAAAGCTACAGTAAAGGTCTTCAAATAACGATCCAATCGCACAAAATCAAGAACAACGAGTCTTGAAGCCGCTGACAAAATTTCAGTCCAATCGGACCACGGGAAGACCGCCGATTGTCAAGTTGATCGCCGCTGGACAGATTAGTTTTTCAGAAAAAATTGCTGCACAGCTCCTCACGTTTTTTGCTGCTGGTTTCTCTCTCGGTGGCTAATGTTCACACGTTTTTAGTTGCTGCTTTATACCTAGGTTTAAGAACCCTTCTTTTAATAACAAATGGGCTGGATTGGCTTTTAAAAAAAAGCCCAACAAATCTCCCCCTCCAGCCCATCGAGGGAGATCCCGAAATAAAAGAATTCAAGAGAAATCTATGCCGGTCTGACGCCGACAAAACTCATACTTCTCTCTAGTCAGAGCTTTTGTCATTATATCTGAAGCATTATCTTCTCTGTGTACTTTCTCAAGTTCCAATCCTTTGGATTCCAAAGTTTCTCGTATCCAGTGATACCTCACATCAATATGTTTTGACTTGGCATGAAAAGTGAAATTCTTTGCAAGATGTATAGCACTTTGATTATCACAAAGTAAAACATACATTTCTTGAGTGAAACCAAATTCCTGTATGAACTCTTTCATCCAAAGCAATTCCTTGCATGCTTTGGTTGCTGCAATGAATTCTGCCTCTGTCATCGATAAGGCAACGCATTTTTGCAACCTTGACTATCAAGTCACAGTTCCCCCTGAGAAAGTAATCAGATAACCTAAAGTAAATTTCCTTGTGTCAATGTCTTTTGCCATGTCATAATTAGTATATCCAATATGAATCGGCTTATCACTCTCAAACGAAAATCTCAAACTAGAAGTGCATCGAAGATATCTCAGGATCCACTTCAATGCATTCAAATGCTCTCTACTTGGATTTGACATAAAACGGCTAACCACTCCAACTGCATGAATTATATCTGGTCTTGTACAAACCATTGCATACATCAAACTACACACTGCATAAGCATAATGAACTTTTTCCATCTCTTTCGGATCTTTCTCACTGGAGGGACATTGTTTATGACTAAGCTTAAAGTGTGTAGCAAGATGTGTATTTACCACTTTAGCTTTATTCATCTTGAACCTTTGAAGTACTTTCTCTATGTACTTCTCTTGAGACAACCATAATCTCTTCGTCTATCTGTCACGAGTGATCCTCATACCAAGAATTTCCTTAGCAGGCCCCAAGTCTTTCATCGAAAAAGACTTGCTCAAATTTTGCTTTAACTTGTCAATCCTGGAAGCATTCTGACCAATTATGAGCATGTCATCAACATAGAGCAATAAGATAATAAAATCGATTCAGAGAATTTCTGCACAAATACACAATAATCAGAAGTAGTCTTCTTATAGGATTGCTCCCCCATAAAAGACTCGAATTTTCTATACCATTGCTTTGGCGCCTGCTTTAAGCCATATAAGTTTTTCTTCAGTTTACAAGCATAATTCTCTTTACCTTTTACCTGGAAATCCTCAGGCTGCTCCATGTATATATCTTCCTCCAAATCACCGTGAAGAAAAGCAGTCTTCACGTCCATCTGCTCAACCTCGAGATCCAAACTAGCTGCTAGAATCAAAACAACTCGAATTGAAGACATTTTCACAACTGGTGAGAAGATCTCATCATAGTCAACTCCTTTTTTTCTGATTAAAGCGTTTAACAACCAATCTGACTTTATATGGGGTACGAGAAGTCATCACATCTTGCTTCAATCTATAAACTCATCGGTTCTTCAAAGCTCTTTTACCCTTAGGTAATGCCACAAACTCAAAAGTATGATTGTCATGCAATAACTTCATCTCATCATGCATTACATCTAACCATTCCTTCTTATTCTTATCTTCTACTGCTTCTTCAAAAGTTTCAGATTCACCTGCATCTGTTAAGAGAACATACTCACTAGAAGAGTACCTAGTAGATGGAGTGCGGTCTCTAGTAGACCTCCTCAAAGCAGTGATTGGTGGAGCTAATGGTGCAATCTCTTGAGCATCAATGTTATCTAAATGATGCTGATCACCCTGAGCCTGATCTTGAACATGCTAATCATTCTGAGTCTGACCCTGAACCTGCTGACCTAGAGTCTGGCCTTGAACAACATCTTTAACTTGATCATGTAATTGTTCCTGCAACTCAAAATGTGGGATTGTGCTAATATCAACTAGCATATCAGAATCATGAAAATTTGTCTTCTTCATCTTCTCAATATCCCAAATTGTCTCGTTCTCAACGAATATCACATCTCGATTGCTAACAATTTTCTTGGCAACTGGATCATAAAGTCTATAGCCAAATTCATCAGAACCATAACCAAGAAAGATGCACTCTTTTGTCTTGATATCTAACTTGGACCTCTCATCCTTTGGAATATGAACAAAAACTTTACAACCAAACACCTTTAAATGATCATATGAAATTTTCTTTCCAAACCAACTCTGTCTGGAACATCACCATCTAAAGTAATAATGGGAGAAATATTGAGAACATGTACCAATGCACTCAAAGCCTCGCCCCAAAAATATTTTGGCAATTTTGCATCTGAAATCAAACATCTGACTCTCTTAATCAGTGTTTTGTTCATTCTTTCCGCTACACCATTTAACTGAGGTGTTTTAGGAGGTGTCTTCTTATGTCAAATCTCATGTTGCCTGCAATAATCATCAAATGGTCCGATGTACTCACCGCCGTCATTTGAACGAATGCATTTCAACTTCTTTCCAATTTGCCTTTCAACTAATACCTAAAACTGCTTGAATGCATCCAACACTTGATCTTTCGCCTTCAAGAAATAAACTCATAATTTTCTTGAATGGTCATCAATGAAGGTCACAAAGTATGCTGCGCCACCAAGTGTTAGTGGTTTTATTAGACCACAAACATCTGAATGCACTAGTTCTAGCAACTCTAATTTTCTCGAAGGCGGATGACTCTTGAAAGAAACTTTTCGTTGTTTTTCTACTAAACAATGTGCACAATTCTCAAGTCTTGCACTCTTTACTCCAGAGAGTAAACCCTTTTTAGCTAATAAGCCAATTTCTTTCTCACTTATGTGACTAAACCTCTTGTGCCATAATATAGTTGCGTTCTCATCTTCCACAACATTACACATGTCCTTGGAAATCTTAGCCTGAAACAAATACAATGAAGATTGTTTCATACCTCTAGCCACAACTAATGAGCTTATGGTGAGTTTTCACTGTCCATTATCAAAAGTACTACAAAATCCTACATCATCAAGCTTTCCAGTTGAAATCAGATTCAGATGAATATCAGGAACATGTCTAACATCTTTCAGAATTAGTTTCGCTCCGGTACTAGTCTCCACGCACACATCTCCTATGCCGACAACAGCAACCAAACCGTCATTACCCATCCTTAAGGTACCAAAATTTTCTAACCTGTGGGATGTAAAGAACTCTTTCATAAAGGTAATATGAAGAAAAGCTCAACTATCAATAACCCAGTTTGAATAATCACAGGTAAAATTAGCATTATCATCATAGCAAATAATAACAAGTTTATCAGTAGCAGTTGCCACCCGATCATCACTACCATTATCTCTTCTCTCGTTATTTTCATTGCCATTTTTCTTCTCATTCTTTTTCTCATTTTCAGCTGGAAACAATTTTTCTTCATATGACTCATCTTACCGCAGTGATGACATTCAATAGTCTTCTTTCATGATCTTGACTTACTTCGGCTCTTGTATCTACCTTTCAGACCTCTACTCTAGCTTATGCCCCTATTTTCAACAACTAAAGCTTCCGAATGAGAGGAAGAACCGTGTGTTTTTCTTCTCATCTCTTCATTTAGGACGCCACTTTTTACAAAATCCATGGTAATAATACCATCAGGTGCAGCATTAATCAAAAACATATGAAATGTCCCCCAAGATTCTGGTACATAGCAGGCAAAGTCCCTGCACTTCATCATCAAATTTAATATTCATGGCAGAAAGTTGATTTATCACTCCTTGAAACTCATTCAAATGGTCTGATATAGATTTGCCATCTTTATAATGCAACTCCATAAATTGTTTAATCGAACATATTTTATTGTTACCAGTCTTCCGTGCATACAATGACTCCAGCTTATTCTACAAAGTCCTAGCATGTGATTCTTTGCTGATGTGATTCAAAACATTATTATCGACAAATTATCGAATAAATCCACACATAATTTTGTGCTCAGTATTCCAATCGGCATCGCTCATATTATCAGGTTTAGTATCAGCAAACACCGGTATATGCCATCACTTCACATATAGTAGATCCTCCATTTTTCCTATCCTTACATGATAATTCTTTCCATTCAAACTAATCATCTTGCTCATATTCGGTTCCATCGTTAGTAAAAAACAATGCTCTTATATCACTATGTTGGGAAAAACAGCGTATAACTTTCCCTATTTGACTAAACATGTGAGAAATCGATTCGAACCCAACCAATGGAAATATAGGAACTCAAAAAAATATAACACTAGAATTTTTATGTGGAAAACTCCTTCAATGCGAAGGATAAAAACTACGAGACCGATCACGGAGTCCACCCGAATTTTCATTATATATTAATCGTTTAGGTACAAAATCTCGCTGAATTCAACGACAATGAAATCCAAAACTATAAGTGTAGATCAAGGAACAACAATATCTTAAATGAGAGAGATGGATGAAAATCACCCCCAAAATTGTAGTCTGAAAATGCCCACGAAAAGATACAGTAAAGGCTTTCAAATCACTATCCAACCGCATAGAATCAAGAACAACGAGTCTTGAAGCCGCTGACAAAATTTCAGCTCAATCGGACCACGGGAAGACCTCCGATTGTCGAGTTGATCACCGCTGGACAGATTAGTTTTTCAGAAAAAACTACTGTACTGCTCTTCACGTTTTTTGCTGCTGGTTTCTCTCTCGGTGGCTAATGTTCACACGTTTTTAGTTGCTGCTTTATGCCCTAGGTTTAAGAACCCTTCTTTTGATAACAAATGGGCTGGATTGGCTTTTAAAAAAAAAAGCCCAACATGCTCATAGTACGTGTTGCCTCTTCAGGATTGGCCATGAAAGATCAATAAAATTGGGTTGCATCACCATTAATTAGGTACGCTGAATTAAAGAGCGCCACAGTGCCAATCACATATTAAGTCAGATGCCATTTGGGTCCATACGGGTGTCGAAAATGAAGCGAAATCGGATTTCGGTTCTGATAATGGAAAAATAACTATTCTTTTTTCTTGGTTCGAGTGATTTCGATTCCGTCAACCGAGCCGTAATCGAAATTCTTAATAAAAACGGCACGCACAACTTAAAATCACACTTCTTTCTCACTCTTCTCAAAATTGCCCTAAACCATAATCTTTGTCTCTCTTCTCCGTCATGAAATTTGAAAACTTTCTATTCGTATTCGGTTTTCTGATCGCAATTCGGCTTGGTTCAGTTGCTCACCTTATCGATTCGGCTTGGTTTCCTACAAACCTGAACCATTGAGGAAACGAGAACCAAATCGTTGACACCCCAAATTTGGGGGGCCACAAACAAGTGAATCGAATTTTTATTTAAGTAGACACCGTCAATGGAAGAAGCAATTATACATTGTTAACGTTATGCTTGTCACATGTGTGAGAATCCGATACATACCTAACATATCACTAACTTAACGCTGATTATTTAAGTGCATTGGATGAGAAAAATTCCTAAAAAAAGAAAGGACTTTACTAGCATAACAATTTTTTGATGACCATGAGAATAACAGTATATTGTAAGTGATAAATTCTCAAAATAGTGGACCCCATAATATTTTTTGTTGTCTAAAATATATTACTAACATAACAATCGTCCAAAATCGTTATATAATCAATTCTGGAAAAAGAAAAGTCAAAAGTAGGTTTATGTCAGCCCTCCAACACTTTTCCAATCCACGCAAGATGAGTGCCCGTGCGTGGAATGCCACGTTGGATCGTTCGTCTTGTCCCCGTTGCCACAAACTTTATATGCTTAATACAACCTTTGCATTGTCCTAATTTTGCTCGTGAATGTGAACTTGGGAACCTAACAAACAATCCCTAGAATATGTTCATGAAATGCAGATCGACTTACCGCTATATAACAACCATCACTCACGAAGCTGCAAAATGGGGAAAACTTTCCCTCTCGGAGTTCATGGAAGAACACATGAAAGAACTACAGCTGTTCTAATTCACTAGGGTTCTGCCTCCTCCCATCTGAGCTCTCATACAAAGCTGAAAGGCCACAGAATTGTGTGGCATGCCCAGGATCGCCATGACCAGAACTAGAAACACACATGCCATGCAGAAAAAGGATTAGCGAACATGCCTAGTTTGAAAATCTATCTTGATGCGAAACGTCGACGATTCTCGAAACTAAGCCTTCTCCTCTATTCCCTTTTGAAAAGCACTGGCCAATGAGAGACCTCTCACGAAACGCTGCGTTCTTTTCTGAATGTGAGATATTCTATACGTTATTGGGTAGAGGAGGGACTTAAGCCTTTACATAGTGTTTTAACCGCAGACCCTCTCATCACGGGCCGCGCCTAACTTAGCTCATGCTAAGCCATCCCATATTAAAACTATATAAGGATAGGGTTTGACTCCCCGGCATAAATTCCCGTTTTTCCTCCCCTATCATTTCTCGAAACCAATTCAAGAAACTCAGCCCTACCCCCCCCCCCCCCCCCCCCCCCCCCAAAAAAAAAAAAGACGAATAAAGTGACTGATGCCATCGACGCAACAATCAACGCAGTGATATTTATGTCTTTCGAAATGTTTGTAAAACAAAAAGGAGGCTTTTTTTTTTTGGTCGAAGATTTTTTTTTTTAAAAGAAGAGGTTTAGGCCTGGAGTAAAAGATTAAATTAAGAAAGGATCTAAATTAGATTTTTACTATTGTCGTCCGCTGTATAGTTTTTTCTTGGCCTAATATCCAAAAAAACCTCAAACTTTAACATTTGTGACAATTATATCCAAAACTTTTTTTTTGTCTCATAAAAAACCTCAAATTTTTACTTTTGTCTCAATTCTACCCAAAACTTTTATTTTTGTCCCAAATTTACCGGCCTAGTACCAAAAATTTCATCAACTTTTACTTTTGTCCCAATTCTATCCAAAACTTTTACTTTTGTCTCAATTTTATCAACCTAGTACAAAAAAAAAAACCCTAAGCTTTTACGGGCAATTTTCCAAAATAAGATTTTTTAAAAAAATATTTACCAAATTAATATAAAATAAAAAATAAATACCGCATTGGGTGCCGCTCAGCATGGCCGGAGTTGGGCCCTGCTCGGCGGCCCATTTGCCGAGCCGGGCGCACCGCTCAACATTTGGGCCAACGAGCGGGATCTAACCCGGGCTTGGGCCCCGCTCGGCGGCCCAAATGCCAAGCGGGGCGCCGCCCGCCTCAATAATTTACAAATTAAAGTGTAAATAATATTGCTATTCCCACATCTTTGCCTTGTTGGTTTTCATTTGGGCAAAATGCTTTGGTGGTCATGGGTTCAATTCCTAGTTTGTTCACTTTCTTTCGTTTTTGTTTTCTTTTTTTTTTTCCATCTTCACTTGAAAAAAATTCAGTAATTTAAAATAAAATAAACTTTATAATTTATTATTTAATCAATAATTTATTTTATGAATACTAATTTTTTACATAATTCCAATATACTTTATTATCTAATTGACACCCAATGCGGTATTTTTTTTATTTTATATTAATTTGGTAAATGTTTTAAAAAAAATCTTATTTTGGAAAATTGCCCAATTTTTACTTTTATCCCAATTTTATCAACCCTCAACTTTTACTTTTGTCCAATTTTACTCAAATCTTTTATTTTTGTCCCAATTTTATCCGTCTAGTACCCAAAAAAGCCCTCAATTTTTATTTGTGTCCTAATTTTACCACCGTTAACCTTCCGTCTATAATCATTGCTAGTTAATCTTATGTGACAATGTCACGTCATTAATGAGTTACACCTCGGCAAAGTTGACATGAAAAAAATTTCGAAATTCTATTCTGCTTTTTGCTACCACTATATATTGCTGAGAGATATATAGTCACTAAAGACGGTGCATTTCATATTCTTTACCGCACTCAACTGCCCAAAGAACGACTAGACATGGAGATATTCTAACGAACTTTTTAAAATCTCGTCGTCTCTGAAACCTATTGTTTCTAGATTTTGAAATTCATTGGTAAATTCGGAAAGAAAATTTGAATCACGTAGGATTAACAAACGGTGATTATGAACAAAAGGCTAACGGTGGTAGAATTGAGATAAAAGTAAATATTGAAGGTTTTTTTGGTACTAGGCAGATAAAATTAGGACAAAAGTAAAAGTTTTGGGTAGAATTGGGATAAAATTAAAAGTTTGGGGGTTTTTTTTTATACTAGGTCGGTAAAATTAGGACAAAAGTAAAAGTTTTGGGTAAAATTGGGACAAAAGTAAAAATTGAGGATTTTTTATGAGACAAAAAAATATTTTGGATATAATTGACACAAATGCTAAAGTTAGAGGTTTTTTTGGGTATTAGGCCGTTCTTTCTTTGGGTTATGCCTCCAAACATGTTTTAGTCTTGAAAGGCCCGACAAGCTAAATTACATACCACTCAAGCAATCTGTCATGACCCATTTCACTGGACCTTTGTTTCTCGATCAACCCAGGTCCCGACAATGACTCACGGGCGGAGAAGACCTTGAGAATAAAATATCGATGCCGCTTTCATGGCCGGTTCCACGGAGGGAGCAGTGGCCGGAGTCCTTCGAGATGCGTTTGGATCTCTGCCGGTGCTGGACGGCTTCGCGCTACAGGTCAAAAGCATCCTCGTCGATGCAAGCTGAAGCTAAGGCGGTAGTTGAGGGAATTAAGTTTTTCAGATCCAGAAGCAATGAAAACGGGTACTTGAGGTCTTGTCTGCCTTGCGGTGGCAGGAGCTCCCCGTCTTTGGCCTGTCTTTCAAGAACTCTCAATTGTTTGAATAAAATATCTTTTCGACCAAATATATATATATATATATATATATATATATATATATATATATATATATATATATATAGCCCAACCTTAATGCTTTCGTTAGATTATTCGAGGATATTATGTCCACTAACAAATTTGATAACCGAATTTGGAAAAAAAAAATGTCGTATCCTAGGATGATTGTTAAAGCGATACAAACATTCGGTTTCATCCATCGTGTGAGACACTGTACATTTTATTTCCATCTTAATAACACAACATAAGCAGGGCATTAATAACTTGTCTGTGGTCAATATGGTGCTGGGCCTTGACCTAAGCCCATGTGAGTCACGGTTGATTGTTGATGAATATAAAGACAGCCTAGCTCGGTTCGTTTCCATTGCTCTGGTTTATAATTCGCGTGAAATAAAGTTGCAGACTGGATTGCGAAGGCCCATAGAAGGAAAGCCCTTCCATCGAAGATTTTGAACGATTTTTTTTTTTTGTTTAGAAACTCAAACTCTATGTTATCTTTTTCTTAGTTAATCAATGAAAGGCGAGTTTATGACACAATAATAATAATAATAATAACACAACATGGTGGAGCAATTGATCCGCACGAAATGCCAAAGTGAAATTGTTTCAAATCATCTTTTGAAAAAAAAAACAAGAGTTATTTTGTGTTCAAGCCGGTTCTCGAACAAAAAAAAAAAAAAAAGGGAACCGGTTTTTTTTCACGGTTTGGGCTCAATTTGTTTATAGACCGAACCAAAACCACGGACCGGAAGCCTCTCGCGACTTCGAGCCCTAATCGCTTGACGATTGAGACGATTTGAGAGCTCAGATTCTCTCCGGCGAGGCGAGGGAGACAGAGAAGACGAGGAGGATGACGATAGACGACGAGAGCTCGGTGTACGTGGGAGGGCTTCCCTACAACGTCAGTGAAGACTCACTTCGCGACCTTTTCGCCATCTACGGCTCCATCGTCGCCGTCAAGGTCCCTTTTTGCCCTCCATTTCCAGCTGTCCTTTGCTCTAAAATCAGGGTTCGCTTCATTTTGCAGGGTTCCCACTTTCTAGCTTGTTGATTGTTTAGTAGTTCTCGGCCTGGGCCGTGTTGCGGAGTCGGATTGAACTGATCGGTGTTACTAGTAGTCTGAGATTAAGTAATGGTTGTTTGAAGTGAAGTAACATAAGTTTGGACGGCATCGTCGTTCCCGTGAAGGAATGGAATATGTTGCGAGTGGTCGATCTTTTTCTTTCTTATGTTTTTATGATATCTTGTGCAAATTTGGTTTTGCAGATTATTAATGATCGTGCCACGAGGGGGAAATGCTACGGCTTTGTTACTTTCACTAATCCGAGGTCAGCAGTTGATGCCATCAACGACATGGACGGAAGGGTATGTCTTAGAAATTCCTCCGGAGATATACTCTGTCAATGTCGAATGCAATTCAGCTGCTTTCATTTCTTGCTGTCTTTTGATAAAATTTTTACATTCTTGCGCTTTGTTTTAGAGTATCAATGGACGGGTGGTTAGAGTTAATGGGGTGAAGACTAGAGGCGGTAGATGGGGTTTTGGCCGCGATGATTTACCACGAAGCAATGAGAGGGGCATGGATCGAGAACGAGGTAGACATAGAGAAAGGGACTATGATCATGATAGGGACAGGCATTTGGATCGATACAGCGACAGGTCTAGAGAGCGAGATCGGTCTCGAGACCATGACCTAGACCAGGAAAGAGAATACGAGCATGCTCACAATCATGATTACGAAAGGGATCATCTCGTGGATAGAGATCGAGACACCAGCAGGGATGTGGGTGAGGAGGAGCAAGAGCACAGCAGGGAGCGCGTAAGGGTTCACGACATGGACACAGGTGGTGATATGCAGATCGACAGAAGGGACCTTAATGATGCAAATCAGTTTTCAAGGAAACGGAGAGGGTAAAGAAACTCTATGTCAAGTTCAAGCTTAGTTTTGCTTTGGCATTGTTTTGCTTTCTGATTTTCGGTACAAGTTAAACAGATATTTGGAACAAGACAAAGCAAATCAGGCAGAAACACGGTTAATGGAAATTTGAAATAGTAAAAAATCTCTCTCTGGGAAATGGAAGCCATTGTTCTTGATATACAGAAGACAGTTTCGCAATTCTTATGTAATTTTCCTCTAAGAGGAGAGATCCTTTATATCAGTTGCCGCATGCTAGGTTGGCTACTCTCCGCATCTTCTGTCCTGTCAAATCACAGTTCTTTATAAACTAAGGAGATCTTGATTCATATGATGTGTTCATTGATTCGGTCAGTTGGTGGGCGAGAGATCCTTCCATTCATTTTGGTTGTTGAGTTATTGATTGGAATCGTACAAGCCCGATTCACTATCTTTCCATGTTTTGTTGTTCTGAATAGAGAATAACTGCCATCTGTAAACAATTGGGTACAAGTAGTAGGTTAAGCTTAATCATGACTGACTTGAACTATCTTCATATTTCTTCTATGTCCTTCTGTGGTTGCAGTTCCAGTCCTAACAGCCTTCATAGTAGGGAACTTTCAGCAGATTTGCTTTATGATAATTATGATCAGGTATGTAAGCTTTGGAGTCTCAAATTACATCTTTAAGCTTCTGTGCTGAAGGAATAAGAACCATCGTTCCATTTGACAGGCTAAAGAGCAACTGGAGATTTCCATTCAAAAGCATGAAGAACTTAAAGACGAGGTTGTATTCCACTACATGATTTGATCTATTGCCTGAAAGAAAAGAATATTCGTTAATTCTGTAGAGATCTGTTAGCTGTTACAAGAATGTACATGGGCGAGGAAAAATTTAATGAGTAATTGGACCTAGATTGTCTCGTTTCAACTCAAACGGCTGAACCTGGAAAAACTGCCTCAAAACCTGGTCTTGGCAAATTCTTCTTAATCCTGTTCTCATCTGAAGTCGCTTTTGGGCAGATCTCTCAGATGGAAGACAGATTGGATGAAAAGCAACAGTTTATCTTGGAACTGCAGAAGAAATCTAAGGTAGCTTTTCAGTTGTTACAAAGCCACGGAATGCTAAACTGAGGATTTTGCATTTTTTTCTCCATTTTAGTTCTTTCCGGTCCTGTGACTTGTGGCTTACCGGGCTTGTAATATAATTGGATGTTGACTGCAGAAATTAGAGGATTCATTGACATCTGCAAAAAAACTAACTTCTCGACGCAAGATGCAGTTGACCAAGGTATTTCGGCAGATATTCTTTGATGGTTTTTAATTTTTCAGCTACTGAATGCCTGAATCGGTGAAATTTCTTCAGCTTCACAAATGCTATCTTCAAATCAGAGACCACAACGACAAACTTAAAAGCTGTGAACAGGAACTGCAGGTTAGCTTTTTCTTTCTTTGTTATGTTGGTAACGAGGGGTTGCAGAGAGTTCTTTGTCCTGCATACTATGGTTGTTCTTTTGAAAATTTTAAGCAATGATAAAATAGGAAGGGATTGCTATCAACTCTATTTTCCCTCCACACGAGGAATATATTTGATCTAGTTCTTAAGGCTCCTTTCTAATTCTAGCATGTGGAGAGGATGGTAAACTGAACATTCGCGAACTTCGTTTTGTGGCCTTTTTTTATTATTTACTTAAAATTATAGTTAGTACAGTTACATTATTTTGTATTGAAAATTCTAAAGCTTCTTGAATATTGTAAGTGGATGTAGCATTGGAATAAGAGTACAGTGACTTTTGTTGATCACTTTTCTAAAGAGCATTTATCACAACTGAAATTGTTTTATTTTTGCTGTCTATTGTATTGTTAGATAAAAGAAGTCATTATGTACTCAGTATATAAAAAGAGTGCATATAATGGCGTGAAAAGTTCTTTTTTGGGTCTGTATGTAGTGATTCAATCCTGTATTTCTGTTTTAGCCCCCATTCAACACATCATATTAGCAAGGAATTTTCTTAAAGAAAAAAATTTCATACAGCAGCATTGAAAACTACGTTAATATCAAAGAAGTATGTTTTATCACTGGGTGAATTTTTATGACTTTTAAGTTCGTTCTGATTTGGTTCAGCCGATGCTGCATTTGGACCTGAGTTTTCCCTATTGGCTTTGGTTTTCAGTTTTCTGTGGTTTATTGCCCATTCCACGGGTCTTTCCATCCTTTCGTCAGTATAGATTTTTTTGTAATATTTATATATGGTGCTCTCAAGAATGGGGGTTGGGCATGATTAACTTTTTTCTTAGCTGCGTGGTTGCATTTATACCTTTCCTTGAGTTTCAAGTAATTGGTAAATGAGACTGCATAGAGAGAATGTTTAGCATGCAAATGTAGGCTTTTTTTTAGTTCGGTTAAGCTGCCCTTGATAAATCGTTTTCATGAAATCTTTTCTAACTTTTTTCTTAGCTGCATGGTTGCATTTATACCTTTCCTTGAGTTTCAAGTAATTGGTAAATGAGACTGCATAGAGAAAATGTTTAGCATGCAAATGTATGCTTTTTTTGAGTTCAATTAAGCTGCCCTTGATAAATCGTTTTCATGGAATGTTGTCTTTGTTGAGACTGAATTGCTTTTCTAGATTTGGAAAATCAGGTTAGTTTACAAACTGTTTAGAACTCTAGAAACTTCTGTAAAAGGATGAACAAGAAAAGATGAGTGGATGTATAGTGATGTAAATGATATTCTTTCTCCCTTTGCAGTCCCTTGTTGATTCGGCATTGGCAGAAAGTGACTTTGGCAACGATACTAGCTTAAGGCGTGGAGTGCTGGTTAATGGCAATGTGTGACGTCACTGAACTGTTGGATCAAGAAGCATGTACTGGAATCTTGGATTAGTGTCGAGTTTTGTTTTCTGGTATGGATGTAAATCTGCAGATACATGTTGATTTTATTATCAAATACAGTTTATGGGTATTCAGATATTTGGTGTATGCTTTTGGTTAGAATCTTGTCCCATGTCGACTGCCAGATGAGTCCTTGGTTTACCTTTGTTCTGGTTGTAGGAGAACTTTTTTCTTATTACAGCTGGTGGAAGAAAAACATTTCTTAGGCTTCAGAGAGCCGGGAGTACCTTTGCAGATTTATTATAATGGAGCATTATGCTTTGTGAATGAATGAATGGTGTCCACCCAATACATTTGATGGGGCCACGGTACTAGCATTCTTTTTTTCTTTTTTGGGGTCAAAACGGTAATAGCATTCTGAAATTGCCTTTTCCTTACAGGTCTTTTAGCATAAAAGAACTAGGTCTTAAGTTCATGAATTTTTTTATGCCTGGTCATTAGCATAATGACTGATTGTTCCAATGACCTTTTATTTTTGGTCAATGACCATTGTCCCAATGACCTTGCTTGCTTCTAAATATGGTGATGTAAAGTGTCTTTATTTTTTCAAAATGGATTTTGTTTCAAATAAGGGTATGAAGTCGCCATGTCAGTTTTAAATAAGCGTCTAAAGTAGCCATGGCAGTTTGAAATAAGGGCTTGACCTCGTTGATCGATCAAGGGATTTTTCGTTTAAAGATAATTTTAACTTTTTTTAAAAAAATGTGTTCTTTTCTTTTCTTTTTTGTCATTTGTTTACTTTTTATTCCTTTGCTACTTTGCTACGATCGACATGGGCTTGGCGACCCTCGGTTGTGGCTTATAGGGTGGCCTTGCCCTAGGTGAGGGTGGCCTCGCCTTTGGCTAATGAAGGTGGCCTTTGCCCATCCCTTTTCAAGCATCGTCAGTGGTCGGCTGTCGGCCACGAGTGAGGACGAAAGAAAAAATAAAAAAGGAAAAAAATTAAAATAACATGAAGGAAGAAAATACCATTGATCAGTCCGAAGATTAGTCACTTATTTTAAGCTGTCATGGAAATTTTAGGCTCTTTTTTAAAATAAGGTGCCCTTCAAATCCTTATTTGAGAACATAATGTCACTTCAGATTCTTACCTAAGAAAATGATGGCACTTCAATATTGTCTATTTTAGATTTTTATTTGAAAAAATGAGAGCATTTCAGGTTTTTATTAGGAATTTTCCCGCTTCTGCCAACACCTCTGTCCAATGTTGTAAAACGGTCCGTGTTTTTCACGGCTTAAAAATGGGGAAAATTTGCCTGTTTTCCTCCGATAAGCACAAGAAGAAACGCACGGGGGGTGTGTCCAAGCTATGATCATACTGCATAGGTTATCTTGGGTCACCCAACATAAGATCGTGATTCGTGAAAAGAAAAAGAAAAAGAAAAGGATGATGCGAAATTACAGACACTGTTAATACAACATTTAAATGATGCAATTTTAGATGGACTCGTCTTCACGGAGTGGAAAATCAATTTAGACTCCTGAACCAACTTGTTAGAGTTCTTGACATGCGTCGGTACCCCAAATCTAATCTAAGCACGAGGCTTGAAAAAGTTCAGGTGGTTCTCGAGTCAGTTTGAAACTATCCTCAGTTGCCACTCTCTCTCTCTCTCTCTGATAGGGTAAGTAACAGTTGCCTGCGCTGGCAGCAGTGACCGGAGCGGCTGTTTCCCGAAGGGTAAACCCGACTCGCACTTGGAAATCGGCACCTAGTTATATTGAACTTGAAGCCCTACCAGAATCTTCTGATCCTTAGAGCCACAGACACTTTGATCCTGGTCCTGGAGAAAAAGCAGTGTAGAGCAATGACATACATAAAAATTTCCACTTAAGGGTGGTGCTGCCAACATGAACACGTTTTCACTTTCCAATATTACCATTATTTAAGAAGTTATTCAATGCAAAATCTGGCAGAGTATCCACTACAATTTTGAATTCTCAGATATGCCTCACTAAGAAACTAAAATAAGATGATTCTGTTTCCTTTTTTCGCTATCTTGGAACGTCAGAAACTAATGTAAATGGAAGCCAACAGGCATTTGTAGATTGTGAAGCAGCCGATGGAGCTAGGCCACATGAGGACTTATTCAAATGCACATAGCATTCGTAGCGGTAGTAGGAACCGAGAAGACGACGAAGAAGCTCTCAAATGGGCTGCTTTCGAGCGTCTGCCGATGTACCGGAGTGTGCGGAAAGCGGTTCTGTATGGAGTTACAGGAGACCTTAAAGAAACAGACCTCACGAAACTGGGTTGGAGGAGAGGAAAGATTTACTGGACAAGTTTCTGAAGAATGCTGATAGCAACGAAGAGTACCTGCAGAAGCTCAAGAGGAGGATAGACAGGTTAGGTGCACCAGTATTAGAAGAATGAGATGACGCTAATTCATCCTATGCTGAGAGTTGAAGATGGTTCCTTTTCGAGAAGTTTATACAGATGATATTGCAAGTTGAAAAAATCACAAGCAAATTCCCGCCCTATTGGAAGGTTCCTGATTTCGATTAATCACTTAAGCAACCTTCTTTGGTTTTGTTAGCCATTTCAGGTTCACAATATTATGATTGCATGCATATCAAATTATTTGCAGAAAGACCTTGCTGCTGGGACCACCTGGCTCAGGCAAAACCACCTTACTCAAAGCTTTGACGGGAAAACTAGATCCGGTACTGAGCGTATAGCAACCTTCTTCTAGAATTTATCTGCCAAAACATTGTAGTTCTCATTGCATACAGGATTTGCGCCATTCTTTAGTCGTCTTATAGCTTCCTTGTGAATTTTAGTTTTCAGGAGAAGTCACATACAATGGTCACAAAATGCACCAGTTTGTGCCGGAAAGGACGGCCGCTTTCATTTGCCAATACGACGTCCATATTCCCCAGATGACTGTTAAGAGAAACATTGGCCTTCTCTGCAAAATGTCAAGGAGTCGGTTCTAGCTATGGTAAGTTAAATGCAAATAATAGAGCTGTTAGACATGGAGAATCGGCATCTTCATGACTTCTACCAAATCCACGACCTGCAGACATGCTTACTGAACTTCTAAGAAGGGAGAAGTTATGGAAAATTAAGCCAGATCCTTATGTCGATGCTCGGATGAAGGTAGACATATCTTACCTCACTCAGAGACATTCTCCTCAAGTTTTTCCTTAAATTCTTGCGAGAAGGTTCTTATGCTGAGAATATATTGTGGTACAGCATACAGGCATCGGTTTTGAAGGAAGACATAGTTACTGATTATGTTCTCAGGTAACACAAACCATTTTTAGAACTATACAGATCGTGGATTTCACACATTGCATTGATCCAAGCACTGATTTCTTCCAGCTTTTAGGACTTGAAGTTTGCGCCGATACTATGATAGGAAATGAAATGATGAGGGGCATTTCTGGAGGACAAAAGAAATTTGTTACTACTGGTAAAGACCCGCATGGATGTAATTCTTTTATGAGATGCCTAAGTTTGATGCGCATTGGTTTCCTGTTTACGTTTTTTTGTGTCTGATAATTGGTTCAGGGGAAATGCTGGTTGGTCCTGTTAATGCGCTTTTCATGGACAGTATACCGACTGGTCTCGACAGTTCACCCACCCTTCAGATAGTAAACTCTTACCAGGCATTCCATCCATATATTTAACAAGACTGCTCTCGTCTCACTTCTTCAGCCACCTCCGGAAACTTATGAGCTATTCAAGGACATTATACTCCTCTCGGAAGGACAAATCGTGTACTGATGTCTGATGTCCCGACAGGAAAGGCATTGCTGACTATCTATAGGAAGTAGGTGATGTAGTCGCATAAGTGACATTTATGCGGTATTGCTAGCTTAGTTCATGGCAAGTTTTTGGCGAACTTCTCCAATTGTCTACCGCACATACTTCATTTTTTAAAACAACATTTCTAGGAGGAATAGTGAAATTTTTTAACATGAATTTAAGTTGCATGATCTGCTTTCTGTCAGCTCTCTAAAACAAATTTGCATGCCTAACTTTGCTTCGACTGTGATTAAAAAGGTGACTTCAAGAAAGGTTCAGAGGCAGTACTGGGTCAATGAAGAATCACTCTATCATTACATTCCAGTTGCTGAGTTTGTTGAGGCCTTCAAGTCATTTCATATGGGAAGAGCCAATGAACAGGATCTGAGGACCCCATTTGATAGGTCAAAAAATCATGCTGCCGCATTGGCGAAATCTAAGTATGGTGCTAGCAAGAGCGAACTATTGAAAGCCTGCTTGTCCAGGGAAGCAACTCTAACGAGGAGGGATGCCTATCTGCACAAAATCAAGATACTTCAAGTGAGTGAAGTTTCTTTATCTAGGTTAAATTACAAACACCAAAAAATTTCACCTCATCTAACTAGCGTTTCAGATTTGGATCTGTTCAATCATTCTGGCAACGGTATTTGGACGAGCCAGAAAGAAGCATGATTCAGTGGAAGATGGAACGGTGCATCTCGGCGCACTCTATTTCTTGATCCATGTGATATTATTCACCGGATTTTTTGAGCTTCCAAAGGCGATTGACAAGCTTCCTGTGTTCTACAAGCAAAGGGATCTCCATTTTTATCCTTCATGGGCATTCTCATTGCCATCCTCAGTCCTCTGGTTCCCTTTATCCATCATAGAAGTCGCTCTTGCGGTTGGCACAACTTATTATATAATAGGATATGATCCTAGTGTCATAAGGCGAGTTTCATCACCCGATTTGTGCACAAACATTTCTCAATCATGTGCTCTCTAGTATTGGTGGATCACTTCATTTGACTCGTTGATTTATTGTTCAGGTTACTAAAGCAATACATGGAACTCGTGTTAAGTGGACAGATTGTTAGAATATTCCGTTTTAATATTCAATTGTGGGCTTTATTAATTATTACTGTAATTATTATTTGGTCTAATAAAAAAGAGATATATTATTTCCTAATTCAAGTAGGATATGGTGCTGGATAGTATGGGCCGAGATATCATTATCATTGATGAGGGGGTAGGGTTCATTCTCTATAAATAGTGCTTAAGTCCCTCATCTAAACCTTAATGTCCACATAACCTCACATATAGAAATCGTCAGAAACGACAGTGAAGGGCCGTCTCATTGAAGCCAGTGATCAAGGGGGTTCATAGAGGAGAAGCTCTTAAGCGTTGGATTCTCGCAATTCCGCATCAAGAACGATGAATCCAAAACAAGGTGTGTTAATTCTTTAACTCTATGGAACAGGGATTTGTGTATCTGTACGTGTGTATTTTGGGTTGCTGCATATGGATTAAATACGCAGCCTACATGTGGTATCAGAGCCTGCGCGTATTAGGTCACGAATCGCGTTCCCGGTGTTTTTTCGAAATTTTATTTTTATCGAAATTCAAAGAAAATTATATATTCGGAAAGGGCTCGATGAGACGAGCAAAACCATATAAAGATCGCCGCCAGAAGCCACCGGACGGGCCGCCACGCGCCGCCACTCGCCGGTAGCTATCGCCGCCACGCGCCCTACGCACCATCACGCGTGGACCCAGGCCCGCACGTGCGTGACACGTGCGGGATGACGTCATCTGACGTCGTTCGGCCGGGTGCACGTGCGGGATGACGTCATCTGACGTCGTTCGGCCGGGTGCAGACCCAACCCGACCCGGAACCCGACCCGATCCATTTCCCCGACCCGGAATGATTGACCGTTGACTCGGACCTTCCGGTCGGACCGGTCGTTGACCGGTTTGACCGGATCTCCTCGACCGGGTTCGCCAAACCGATTCATGGTAGCGGTCGGACCGGTCGGACCGGTTTCAGAACCTGCTGAACATACAGAACACGTGCGCGGCACGTGTCTGTGCGTGAGCCTCACGCGCCGAAGCTTCAGGCGGCGCGTGAGGGCGCGTGCGGGCTCCGATGGAGGTGTTCCAGGTACCGGCGTACTCGTATGCTCATGCTCTACAGGATGGTACATTTATTTTTCATGTTTGGTATTTTCATGGATGGAAATACGTACGGAACGCCAAATACGAGGGTATTTTGGGGTATTTTTGAGGTATTTTCTGGTATTTCTGTAAGGATTTGTGAAGTACAGTTACAGGCTTACATGAAAGTATCACGTGGAATTATGTGGAAATTTTTTGATCAATTTCATGTTTATGGTTTGACATGAATTATTGAGGTATCGATGAAAATTAGCAAAGCGTGTAATTTTAAACATGATTGCCCCAATTTCTGAAATTACATGCATACAGTGGATGTGAAATATAAAGTTATATCCCAATTTCAGGTAAATTCAATTGGGTTGTGACCGCCAAAGCGGCACGCTTGGTTGAGTTTAATAAAGAATATATTAAATAATATTGGAAGTCTCCTGTTTTAATGCGTAGTTATATTCCCAAAGGAGTAGTTGCGTATTCTTGCATGGAGGGTTACATGTACAGCATATGGTTGAGGATTGATTAGTCCGAGTGCCGTCATACACCCAAAGGTGGTGATTAACAAAGATTGAAATAAATTCTCATGGCCACTGTAATGTAGGGAGTATACAACTGCATGTCATGTTTTCTGCCCAAAGGTGATTATATGATGATGTATGTAGTTCTCAAGGTGAAATTTCACATTGTGCTAATTAAAAATATTGATTATTTTTCAGTCACCTTTTCTGTAAACGACAACTCCATAACTATTGATATTCTTACTGTTAGCAATTTTAAGAAGTGGAAAGAGGATTTTCTGTTTGGTATGGAACTGGCAGACGTTCATGCTGCTCTTAGTGGGGATAGACCCGCAGCTCTTACTGAAACTAGTACAGATGCTCAAAAGACACAGTTTGTTGCTTGGGAAAAGAGCAATAAGATTTGCTTGCTGTCAATGAAGCGATCCATACAGGAACATCTTAAGAGTGATTTTGCTGCTGACATCACTGCTAGACAAATGATGGATGCCTTGGTGGCTAGAAATCGTGAATCCCGTAATGCTGAAGTTGGGACACATATGTCAGGATTATTTAGTTTGAAGTATGATGGTTCTGCTGGTGTTAGGGACTATGTCATGAGGATGGTAGATATGCAATCAAAGCTCAAAGAGCTTAATGTTCCCATTCCTGATGCTTGTATCATACATTTTGTGCTGAATTCTCTTCCACCTGAGTTTGGTATTATCCAAACACAATATAACACTGCTGATCGGGCATGGACAATCAACGACTTGATTGCAAGGGTGGTGTCAGAAGAGTCCATGCTGAAGAAAAGTAACGTGCGTATGGCTATGTATGCTACTTCAAGTTCTGGTGCCAAGAAGGGCAAGGGCAACAAGAATCGTAAAGGAACTCATTTCTCTGCTGGTCATCATGACAACTTGGGACCAAAGAAACCGACCTTTAAAAAGGACGGTAATGCTGGTAAGGATGGTCTTTGCTTTTTCTGTAAGAAGGGAGGACACGTAAAGAAAGACTGCGCTAAGTATAAGAACTGGTTATCTAAGTGTGAGCCTAAAGGTAATGGTTCTTTGGCGTTGGTTTATGAATCTAATCTGTCTGAAGCCCCATCTTGTTCGTGGTGGCTAGATAGCGGTGCAACTAACCATGTTGCGTTCACCATACAGGGATTCATAAATCGGAGGAAGCCAAATAAGGATTAATCAAAGCTCACCGTAGGAAATAACAATAAAGCTGATGTTGAGTTCGTGGGAGATGTTATTTTAATTCTAGATTCTGGTTTTAATTTAATGTTAAGAAATACATTTTATGTACCTTCTTTCAGACGGAATTTAATTTCCGTATCAAGTTTGGACATGTGTGGTTATTCTTTTGAGATTTCAAACTCTACAATTTCTATTTCTTTTAATTCAAATAAAATTGGGTATTGCACTATGTCCAATGGATTGTACAGATTATGTTTGTCTCCCAATGAAATATACATCGCTTATACAGCTGAAAAGGTTGTTTCCAAAAGACCTCTACATAAGGAACAGTCATACGCAATATGGCACAAACGTCTTGGTCACATCTTTAAAGAAAGAGTGGAAAGACTGATAAAGGCTAGCATTCTACCCACTCTTATAAGTGACCTAGACACATGCGTAGACTGCTGTAGAGGTAAGATAACCAAAATAAAGAAGAAAACTGCAGTCCGTAGTTCTCACTTGTTAGAGATCATCCACACAGATATAAGTGGACCCTATACAGCAACATTGTGTAGAAATTTTTATTTCATCACATTTATAGATGACTATTCCCGATATGGTTATCTGTACTTGATTAAGGAAAAGTCTGAATCTCTTGACAAATTCAAGATTTTTCGGACTGAAGTTGAGAAACAGCTGGGGAAAGTCATAAAAATTGTCAGATCTGACCGCGGTGGTGAGTACTATGGTCGACATGGCGATGCTGGACAGCTTAAAGGGCCATTCGCCAAGTACTTAGAGGATTCCGGGATTGTGGCTCAGTTTACCATGCCCGGTAGTCCTGAACAGAATGATGTAGCTGAAAGGCACAATCGTACTCGCATGGATATGGTAAGAAGCATGATTAGCAGAACTAATTTACCTGGTTTTTTATGGGGTGGAGCTTTGAAAACGGCGCTTTACATATTAAATCATGTTCCTACTAAATCTGCGCCGCTTACCCCTTTTGAATTGTGGACTGGACGGAAGCCTAGCTTGAATCATCTAAAGGTTTGGGGATGTCCTGTAGAAGTAAAATTGTATAATCCAACTTTGAGCAAGTTGGATCCCAAAACCACTCGATGTTATTTTGTCTCTTATCCAGATCATTCAAAAGGATATCGATTTTATAATCCCAATGGAGGAATGAGAATTGTGGATTCACAGACAGCAAAGTTCTGTTGACACCTAAATTTTGAATTTTAGAAATTTATTTATTTATGCACAAAATGAGAGTTAGTCATAATTCTCGCAAAAAATAATTTCCTCATGCATGGCATATTTAATTTTCTGTCAGTCATCTTCATGGAAAATCAGAGCTAATTTTTTAGTTCTAACAAAAAATCAAGCAATTTTTCATATTTAATTTTTGGTATCCATTGCATTGCATTGCACCTTCAATTTTGTCGGACTAGTGGCGAATGATCTCAAGGTGATGGTTCTAAACTCAATTTAATTAACTGGACTAAGCCTGTGGTGAATGGAAATTCGGCCAAAATTTATATGAATATCAGTAGGGTCGAAAATTGCATGCCAAGATAGAATATCAATTTATCTTGAAACTTGGTGAGCAATTAAGCTAGATATTATCACAGAATATAAGAGATATCAAAAGATTTTATATTGATAATGAAGAATATATCTCTTTAGGAAGTAGCGAACCCTAGCTTTGCTCTATAAATATATTTCATGCTCACAAGTCTGGAGGAGGCCACTTTATTGAATATACGGCCAAAGAGAGTAACACGGGAGAGAGGGAATGGATCCTCATCCGAAAAGAGAAGCGGGATCACGATCTTCATAGTAAGATCGATGCGGCCAAAAGATCTGAGTGCAAATAGGGATGCCTTCACTTTCAGGAAGGAGCATCGCTACCGTTGCTTGAGGAAGCTACTGTACGAGATTTCCACCGTCAAGCCCAAATCGAAGCAGATCCGGCGAAGCAAATTGCAAATTGCTTTTCTTACAGTTTTCTGTAGGCTTTGGGTGGTTATCGAAGACCTTTGGCGACAGCGACACCCAGCGAAGTCTTGCAGTTCCCATGAGACACCGCAGACTAATGCTTTTACTTTGACATCTTTATTGTTTACTTTTGATCAGCCACTAGCAATAAGAGAACCTGCAGGGGAGATAATTAAGACGAGACGCAAAAGTGATGATGAAAGACCGCTTGATTAGAAGACCTTCCTTTATTTGATTTTTCTTTTTTTTCATGAAGGTTCTTCTTTTAAAAAATTCTTGCAGGATCCCAAATATGGTCTCTAGTCCACCACACAATTGACAACTCATGCTTTCCACGGTGAAGGCCAGAGAGAGAAGAAAGCTCTATTCGTTTCGGAGAGGCCATTCAATTTCAATACACGGCCGCTTGTGGGGAATTTTTTAGGATCTTCCGCTCATATTTCACGTAGGAAAAGCCCATATGCATGGCCAAGAGAATCCCTGAGAAGCTACCGGTCGGTGTTCATCTTTCCCTCGATCGTTCAAGCTGTTGCTCAGCTCGCTGTGATTTGGTACCCAGAGACCCGCTGGTCAGTACCCACAAAGTCCTTCAATCCTTGACGTGCAAGCCAAAACCATCATCAATCAAACCGAGATGATTATCTAGCAACACGAGGGAGTTCTGGATATTTCATAGAATTCTTAATTTTGATTATGTATTTATTCTATTCCCTTCTATGAAATAACGCATGGAAGACACATCATACTCACATGTGCACTGATCTTTAATCTTTTCTTGGAATCAAGAAGCCCAGGCGGTGGTCAAAGAAGAGAACATGTGCTCATGCACATGCACACCCGAAATGAGGGGAGAAAAGGACAAAAGAAAGGGGTTTTCCTTGCTGAGACTAGCTTTGCTCGGCATTTTGTTGTAACGATTCAGCGCAAATTCTACAAGCTCCAATAGCCGTCGTCAGCACCACCGCGGATTCTTCGTCTGTGCTCGTCATCCCCGATTGCTCCCACAGAATCACGCCTTGAATACTCGCACAAAGGAAACAAAAGTTGACTTGGACGATTCCCAGAAGGACACTCCAGCTCGTCTACACAACCTCGACATCATCAAAGCTGCCCATCCGTCGATCCGCAGCTCATCCGCGGAGAACCTTTGTCAATCAGTCCATTCCTCGAGCTTAGTGTGCAAGGTTCAAATTAGGAAATTGCAATTCATAAGATAAGGTAAAGTACCGTATCTCGAACTTTGAATATTCACTTTCCTATTTCGCATAAATTGTGGATTGAACTGTATTGATTCGTGTTTTAGGCATGATTTTTCTGGATTTAAAAGATCCCAAATCTAAATTAGAAAATTTTATTTCCTAATAGGCAACGCTTATGTTAAGCTCGACAATCTTGCTACTTGCCACTCGAGCACGATCCTCCGGCTTAGTAGAAACGGGAATTTAGCTAATTTGGTCAATCGTCTTTAGATCCGATTTGCTATTTTCAAAAGGCCAATTTTAGATTGAGGATATCCATTTTTTTTTTCGAAAAATTGAAAAGGGATATATGGTCGTGATCTTGTTGATTTCTTGCCCTATCTTGCCTCGAATATTGTTATCTTGATTTGATTTGCCATACATCAAAAATTCCTAAAAAACTTTAGTAAGATACGGTTTCTTATAAATCTTATCTAATTAAAATTTTTAGGAAGATGAGGTTTCCTAGAAGCCTTATCTCATAAAACTTTAGGCAGTTAAGTCAAGATAATAAAATCTTCAAAGATATCCCTACCATGACTGAAAATTTGAAATGGAAAAGAGCAGAAATCACATCTAATGCATATCTGGTCATTCATGCATATTTCATGTAATTTAGGATTGCATATCTTAAAAATCATGCATATCATATTTTCGAGTATCACCTTATACATTCCATATTTTCAAATCGTATGCATATATCATATCCGAAAATACAAAAAAACATATCATCCATATTTACCACATCATCCATGCATAGTTGCAATGTCATCATTTTACGTTATTGCACATCACATGTCATATAGTTAGTTTGCATTAGCATTGCATCTAAAAAGAGAAAATCCAAAAAAGAGAAACAACTCATTTGAGCTTCAAATTGATTCAATCCGAGTCGTCAATTTAGGACATCTCATATGGAATTAAGGTACCGAAAGGGCATTAGTTTTAATTAACTAGTGTAACAAAATCCCCGAATCCACAATCTCTGGTTCGTAGAAGTAAAATGGTTCTCCCGCTGTTTTACTTAGGTTTCTAATCAACATACCAAAAATGATTAGTGGCGACTCCAAATTCTAAATCTTTTCTCATTAATTTAAGTTGCGATTTGGTAGGGCTTGGGAGAGTCCGTATTAGGTTAGTCATTAAAATTAACCTAATAATCCATTAGCCTTTAATTTTTAGGTCGCGACAAGTTCCTGGAGCTTGATGTAGCAGAAAAGGGTGATTGTTCGCAGACTATTGAGGATAACAGCACGGTGAGTACTCATATGTCGTTTTCTATACCTATACAGACAGTTCAGGAAGTTCATGTACCACAGATTGAACCTGTTGAGGCTCAAGAACCTGTTATTGAGGCAATTCCTGATGAAGTTCCTCAAGCTTATCAGGAACAGAATGAAGTAGAAGATGCTCCTCTAAGGAGATCTATTAGACATAAACGATCAGCTATACCACCAGAATATATAGTTTATCTAGGAGAACAGGATTATGATATTGGTTGTGTTGTTGATCCAGTGACTTATACAGAAGCAATTTCTTGTCATCAATCTGATTTATGGTTAGATGTAATGAAGGATGAGATGTTGTCTATGAAACATAATGATGTCTGGGAGCTTGTTGCATTACCTGAAGGTTACAAACATGTTGGTTGTGAATGGGTTTTTAAGATCAAAAGGGACTCTACAGGGAAGATTGAAAAATTTAAAGCTAGACTAGTAGCTAAGGGATTTACTCAAAGGGAAGGAATTGATTATGAATCAACATTTTCTCCAGTTTCTTCTAAATACTCTTTTAGAGTAATTATGGCTTTAGTAGCTCATTTTGATATGGAGCTTCACCAGATGGATGTTAAAACTGCTTTTCTGAATGGAGATCTTGATGAACAAGTTTATATGGCACAACCAGAAGGCTTTGCAACAGATGACACAGGTAATCTGGTTTGTAGATTGAAAAAGTCTATCTATGGTTTGAAGCAAGCCTCTAGACAGTGGTATTTGAAGTTTCATAGTATTGTTACTTCTTTTGGTTTTGTTGAGAACAAGCTAGATCAATGTATATACTACAAGGTCAGTGGGAGAAAGTTTATTTTTCTTGTTCTTTATGTTGATGACATCTTGCTTGCTAGTAGCGACATTGGGTTAATGCATGAGACCAAAAGAATATTGTCGCAGAATTTTGACATGAAGGATCTAGGTGAAGTATCTTTTGTTCTTGGCATTGAGATCCATAGGGATCGTTCTTGCCGCATATTGGGCTTATCTCAGAGGGCTTATATTGATCGTGTTCTAAAGAGATTCAATATGCAAGAGTGCAAACCAGGGAATGCTCCAGTTTGTAAAGGTGATAAATTGAGTCTTTCACAATGTCCTCATTCAGAAATTGAGAAAGCACAGATGAAGGATGTACCTTATGCTAGTGCACTTGGTAGTATCATGTATGCTCAAGTTTGTACTAGGCCAGACATTGCTTTTGCAACAGGACTTCTAGGCAGGTATCAGTCAAATCCAGGACATGATCACTGGATCGCTGCCAAGAAGGTTTTGAGGTACTTAAAAAGAACTAGAGACTATATGCTGATTTACAGATGTGTTCAGAACTTGCAGCTAGTGGGATATTCAGATTCAGATTATGCTGGTTGTGAGGATGACAAAAAGTCGACAACAGTATCATGGAAAAGTGAGAAACAGAAAACAGTATCATCCTCTACTATGCAGGCGGAGTTTATAGCGTGCTTTACAGCTGCTACTCAGGCTATTTGGCTCCGGAATCTCATTAGGGAGTTGACCGTGTTTGACTTTATTGATAGACCCATACAGTTATATTGTGACAATAATTCTGCTGTGTTGTTCATTAACAACAATAGAGGTCTCAAGGGGTCTAAGCATATGGAGGTCAAGTTTTTGACCATAAAGGAGTCCGTGCAGAATGGTGACGTTGCAGTATAGCATATAACTACAGATGCTATGATTGCTGATCCACTGACGAAAGGTCTACGCCCTTGTGCATTTAAACGACATGTCATTAATATGGGTTTAGAAGCATCATGGGATGCCATTGTTTAGTGGGAGCTTTCTAGTTTTTGCTCTAATAAAGTTTACAATGTTATATTACTTTTAGTAATGATTTTGATATGTATTGAACTTTTACATTCTTTGAAGTTTTTTGAATGTGATATTGAATGCATATCTGTTAAAAAAACTCAAGGAATTGTGTAAACCTTGAGTGATGGCTGGGGCATTTATTTTAGCCAAAAGTCATATGTCTTGTTACACGTAAAGCATAGTTAACTATAAAGGTGAGACATATGTTGGTTCGTTGGAACCGTAAAGATGTTCTCTCGTGACACATCCGATTTTGTGACACATAAAGTGAGAGAATGGTGATTGACAAGGAGGATAACATATAAGGTGTCTCTATTATTTGAGATGTTGTCCGATTGCCATACTACCATATCAAATCCATATCAGTAGAGTTAAGAGCATCTGTGATCGTGGATGGCTCTGTGTCTTCTGATGCAGTTACTGGCATGGTCCGGTGCTTAAGACTTTATGGGATCGGATTGACTGTTGGAAATTATCTCTAGACCAATATAAAGATGCACATATACAGTACAGTTTCAATTAATTTAGCCCAAGTGGGAGAATGTTAGAATATTCCGTTTTAATATTCAATTGTGGGCTTTATTAATTGTTACTATAATTATTATTTGGTCTAATAAAAAAGAGATATATTATTTCCTAATTCAAGTAGGATATAGTGCTGGATAGTATGGGCCGAGATATCCTTATCCTTGATGAGGGGTAGGGTTCATTCTCTATAAATAGTGCTTAAGTCTCTCCTCTAAACCCTAATGTCCACATAACCTCACATATAGAAATCGTCAGAAACGACAGTGATGGGCCGTCTCATTAAAGCCAGTGATCAAGGGGTTCATAGAGGAGAAGCTCTTAAGCGTTGGATTCTCGCAATTCCGCATCAAGAACGATGAATCCAAAACAATGTGTGTTAATTCTTTAACTCTATGGAACATGGATTTGTGTATCTGTACGTGTGTATTTTGGGTTGCTGCATACGGATTAAATACGCAGCCTACACAGATGTCATTCGCACTTTTCCGTTGCACGGCCACGCTGAGCCGGGACCATGTCATTGCAAACACTGCTGGAAGCTTCGCAATGGCGTGGGTTCTAACCTTTGGTGGGTTTATCTTATCACGAGGTAAGGCCTTTATCATCAAAAGATAGCGAGTACCGGTTTTATTTGCTTCGGAAGTCCCATGAACCCTCGTCTTCCTTCCAGGTAAAATGACGAAGTGGCTGATATGGGGCTTTTGGACGTCTCCACTAATGTACACGCAAACCGCCATCTCAGTAAATGAATTTCTTGGCGAATCTTGGAGTCATGTATGCCATCAACTGTTGTTATTGTAATAGTATGCAGTTTCCCCTGTAAAATTTTGTGGAAAGTGTATAATTGATCCAGGAAATCCGTATAGGCCCTCAAAGGAGCACAAGAGACTCTGGGAATAGCCATATTGAGATCACGTGGCTTGTTCACGGATCCAAGTTGGTATTGGATCAGCCTTGGTGCATTGATAGGCTTCATTGTTCTGCTAAATGTTGTCAGCACTTTGGCACTTTCTTATCTCAATCGTAAGCTAATCATTAGGAGCTGAGCTTCTGTTTCGTCAAATTTTCCCACAATTTCGGATTCTAAGCATGCTGAACTTTTCCTGCAGAGTATGGGAAATCGCAACCCATTTTTATGACCGAAGAAGTCTTGAACGAAAAACAAAAAACTAGAGAAGATGGCGAAGGCAGAAAAGGAACGCTTCTCCAATTTCACTCCATTGTCCCTCACCTTCGAGAATGTCACATATTCTGTTGATATGCCAGAGGCACTCGTACTTTTGTTTGGGACTCTGTGACTTAATGACAAGACTTGTTGGTCACAAATTCAATGGTTATCCGAAAAATTTGAACTTGCAGGGATTCCAAAATTCTCGGCAGAATCGGTTAACGCTTCTGAATGGTGTTAGTGGAGCTTTCAGACCTGGAGTTCTGATGGCACTCATGGGAATTAGTGGTGCTGGAAAGACTACATTACTCGATGTGTTGGCTAGAAGGAAGAACAGCGGATACATAGAAGGAGACATCACTATATCGGGTCACCGAAAGGAGCAGGAAACTTTTGCTCGGATCTCTGGGTACTGCGAACAGGAAGACATACATTCTCCTTTTGTTATAGTGTACGAGTCCCTTCTCTTTTCAGCACGGCTCCGATTGCCTCCAGTGACTAACTCGAATACACGAGAGTTGCGTCTAATTCTGTGCGGTTAACTGCATAATCTCACATGAGCTTTACTGCTGTATATGTGTGAACTGAACGATGCAGCTTTTCATAGAGGAGGTGATGGACCTAATTGAGCTGACGCCTCTAAGAAATGCTCTCGTTGGAATTTCGAATCTTAATGGATTTTCGGTGGAGCAACGGAAAAGGTTAACCATTGCAGTTGAGCTTGTCACCAACCCGTCCATAATTTTCATGGACTAGCCAACTTCGGGCCTTGATGCCCGAGCAGCCGCCATTGTGATGAGAACCATAAGAAGTACCGTTGATACGGGAAGGACAGTAGTCTGCACGATTCATCAGCCTAGTCTCAACATATTTGAATCCTTCGACGAGGTAACATCAGCGACACTAAACATGCTTTCTTTCAGTACGTCTTTCGGCAAAGAAAATAACTTTGGTTTTCTGAACTAATCACAGTTGATCCTATTGATCCGGGGTGGAAGAGAAATATACGCAGGTCCTTTGGGACTGCAATGTCGTACCATGATAACCTATTTCGAGGTGGGCATTTGCCCTGATCCACTTATAAATGCTGTTAATTCCATTTTCACATACCTAACAATCACATCAGCTGACTCAATTTTCTCCAAATTGGTTGTTTTTTGAAGAGCATACCTGGTGTTGGAAGAATAGGAGACAATAATAATCCTGCAAACTGGGTATTGGAAATCACTGCAAGGGCACAAGAAGAGATCTTGGGTGTAAAGTTTGCAGATGAGTACAAGAGATCAGAACTTTACAGGTATCAATAAAAACTCGATTCTTCTCTTATTTCTTTGAAAGGAAAAGAACAGTCGACCGGTTTTTTTATTGGCATATCTCACGTCAAGGACTGCATGGTGCAGGAGAAATGAAGCTTTAATTAGGGAACTGAGTGTGCCTTCTCGCGAACCACATCCCCTTAGTTTTCCCTTAAAGTACTCAGTCCTTCCTGTCTCAGTTCAAAGTTTGCTTCTGGAAACAGCACAAATCCTACCGGCGGAATGTGTCGTATACAGAAGCACGGTTTGTTTTCACTGTGTCAGTGGCCGTGATATTAGGCATCTTGTTCTGGGATCTCGGTTCCAAAAGGTGTGATACATCAAAAAAACCTAGCTAGTCTTCTCTCATCATGTTATTGTTTATCGAGCAACCATGAATTAGATTCATCCCACAGGAGCTCAAGACAGGATATATTGAACGGAGTGGGTGCTATGTTCACTACAATCACATTTATGGGAACACAAAGTGTTTCTCTGGCGCGTCCGGTGATAGTGACCGAAAGAGCCGTGTATTTTAGAGAGCGTGCAGCTGGGATGTACCCCGCTTTTGCTTATGCGATGTCACAGGTGATCGAGTAGATTTTCATGTTTATCGACTGGTAGAAACTAACATAGTAGGAGACTAAGTCAAAGAGCCGAGTGGCTCCAATTCATGATAGGCATATTATCAAATGAGCCAGTTAAGGACAGCACAATGAGCCTTAGGCATGAGTACTCTGAATTTGATCCTTACTATACAATGTTCAGGAATGATCCTAATTTATTTACAGGTTGCAGTTGAGATTCCATATACATTACTTCAGGTTGTTATTTACTGGACCATAACATTCATGATGACGGGACATGAATGGACGGCTACGAGGTTCTTCTTAAACCTGTTCTTCTTGTTCATCTCCATCTTGTACTTTCTGTACTTTGGGATGATGATCATAGCAGTTAGTCCCAACCAAGTGATCGCGGCGACATCCACTGGCACGTTCTACTCAATATGGACTCTCTTCTCGGGTGTCGTGATTCCCAGGACGGTAAAAGTTTTGCCCATTCACCTTCGCAGTTCGCACCCTGCTCTGCAGATTTGATTTTGACGGGGACGCCATGGTTAATTTCACCTTAATGGTCTTTCTTCCTAGTGCAGAGAATTGCTGTGTGGTAGAGGTGGTATAAATGGATATGCCCGGTCGCTTGGAGCTTATACGGCATGGTCACCGCACAATATGGTGATATGCATAGTGAGCTCGACTCGGGGGAGACGGTTGCCGAGTATCTGAGGGATTATTTCGGCTTCAGACACGGCTTCTTGTGGGTGGTATCAGTCGTATTGATTGGATTTGTACTGCTGTTCGTTAGTGTATACAGCTACGCTATGAAGGCTCTGAACTTTCAGAAGATATAGGCAAAGTCCAGAGTCTAATGAAGCTTCTACAAGCACATCTGTAATGTTTTGATTCCCGCCATTTGCTTTGTGTTAATGGGAATTTCAGTCAATTGATGCGTTAGCTGAATCTCTTGAGCACATATCAGCAGGGAACTGCCGGCACTAATTCAGACAACATATTTGTAACAAGTGCAAACTGAACTGGTTTTCCTAAAAGATGACCATATTAAGGATTAAGCAACTCGACATAACCGATCGTTCCAATCAAATGACAGTCGCAAGGCAAATTGGATACGCTGATTATCTCGCTATGCGAGGGAGGGGGAGCAAGATTTAAAATTCGTCTTTAGACTTTCGAGGAGACACCGCACGCCGATCTTTGTCTTACCGATCAGTGCAGATACAACGTGTCTTAAACTTAATTTAATAGGGAGAGGTTCTGCTTGATAGATTTAGAGGCGTGAATAATTGAATACTTAATTTATAATTAGGCACGAGACCGATATAAGTATACATATAAGAAAAGATATAAACGTAAATACATACACTAAAAAAAAGAATCATAATCTTTATATATACAATATATCTAACACTGCTAACAGGAATTTAGGGGGCTAAACTTTAGGTGCAAACCACATCTATTAGGTGAAACTGTAAAATGGAAACGACAAAGCTTTTACTCCACAGTCATTAGAAAATTCAATCTCATTCGAAACAGTAAAATTTAGGTGAATTGTACCGTGTCGCGCCTGTGGACAAGCGCCCGGTGGAAATACATAATAAGAGAGGAGATAAATAGGTGGTCTGAAAAAAATTTGAAATCAGCGTCTCGTGTTCTAATACCATATCAAACTTTGTAAGATCGCTGTCAATTAATTTAAATATTTAGCTTATTAGATAAATGTGTACTTTGAAAAATTAAATTTCCAAATACAAAAAATTATTATTTTTTTCTATCGACAAGCTATTCATACATTTTTATGATTGGGACTCTCTCGTGCTACATCATTATACACTTGTGTTGTTCATTCCTAGTTTTTAGAGCATATTTCTACCAAGATGGGAAGAAAATAATATTTTACATATAAATTTGAATTAATATAATGAAAAACCCCAAATTGATATATCTATGACGAATTTATTACCTGTGATAAACTTATTCTCTATTAGTTTAAATTAAATTTGACCATCAAATTATTGAATATGATGACACGTGGCAGTTGACGTGTGTATCATTTTAGGATTTTTATCCTTATTTTGTTATAGGTGAATCAACTTAAGGTTTTAATATCACGGGTGTACCAATTTGGGATATTTGATCATCGAAGAATTAGTTTGAGATAAATTTATCACATATGTATTAGTTTGAGATTTTTTGTGGTACTAACACTAAAAACTTGCATAACATATTCGAGTGCTTCAAGCCAGAAATGCAAAACCTAAAAGAACAAAAATGTCCAACTTATGAAATAATAGAACTGTGAATTCTTTTTTTTTTAAGTGTGAATTCTTGGTGGGGTCATTTTTTTCAGCGTTCTTTTTTTATTTTGTTTCTTTTTTTTTTGTTGTATTTTCCAATTGCCAATTAGACGTATTAAAAAACTTTGAGGACAAATCATAAATTGTTATTTTTCTCAACTGCCATTTGGACAGTGCTGCCAATGAGTGGGGATGGGACATAGATTCAGTGGTGTGTCGAGTGGGGTCACGTTGTGTGAGCATTCAATTAATGGAAGCATTGGGCAAAAAGGGGAATGATGTGTTTTGTGAATTAGGGTTTACGCTTATGTCTCATTTATTTATAAGGACATCAATCCTATCTAATATTCCCACCAAACTTCAACTTAAGCAACTAGGTTTTACTTGTAAAAGGGCATCTTCTCCATCACAATGTCCCACCTAAAAGTTGTGATTAAACCTAAAAAAAAAAAAAAAAAAACATGGTCTACTCCATGTCTTGGCCCACTAGGTTATCATAATGAATTCGATTGGTTAATAATTTCGACGAAACTAGAGCGTACAACATTAATGCAAATAGTACTTTAGACAAGCGGAATCATTCATCCTTGATTTTGAGGATTATAATGCTCGCTCTCTCAAATGAAGGGTACGCGAGATTGTTCGTTTATTTTCTTTTATGCCGAAGATATATGCTATGCTTGTTATAGTTTTTAATAGTGAAATGTAGAGTCTTAAAATTACATTAGTAGCAGATTGGCCAACTATCTTTTCTTTCTTCTAGGGTGAATACCATAAATCCCCAATTGGTATGTCCATGACATATTCACCTAGTTTTTTCTCACAAAAAGTCATACACCGTTTGTTTTTTATACCCAAATCTACCATTCCTTAGCATTCTGTCTATCCCGCCAAAAGCTCTCTTTTCAATACACGAGGACTTTCCACTTCAAATATTTTGTAGTCGTCTGCCGCATGTATTAACATATGGGCGTTTCAACACGACATCAGAGGGATTTCTAGATCGAGATTAGGCATTCTAGTTTGGGATTTTTTTTTTGTGAAAACAAAAAATAACTTAGGTAATTTTGTCATGAGAGTTCGGTTCGAGATGTTGAGTGGTATTAACTCCTTGTACAATTAATGAATCGCATTCCATGACAAGGAAAGGAAGGGAGAAAAAAAGGGGGGGGGGGGGGGGGGGGGGGGGGGGGGGGAAGATGATTGAAGTCATTCTAATGGGGGACAGGATTTACTTCAAGTGAAAGACTTCCAATGTCCATACGAATCTAAAGGGCTGTGCCCATGAACAATGGCCATTCTACAGAAGAAGAAAAAGCTTGAGCATGAAGACGAAGCAGACAAAATGAAAGTGATGCTTTCCCACAATTAAGATGCTTTCGGTGCGCCAAACTGTCCGAATTGGGGTGTGCCTTCCTTTCCCCAAAGAGGCGGCACGTCCCCCAATAAGGCCGCAGTACCTAAAGTTTGACTCTCTGCCCATTACCATTTCTCAAAGATTAAATAATAATAATGTCTTTCATAAGCTTCCACCAATTTCGAAAATGAAAAAAAAAAAAAAAAACATCAAATAAAACACATGGAAATAATGGGACGTACGTAGAGTCAAAAGTTGTTCTCCCAATTGTAAGAAGGGAAGAAAAGGGCACCAAGACCCGGACAGGCTGTTTCCCATCTCCCTCTCCCATTTCTCTCATTAAGAGAAAAATGATTTTTTTTTTTGGTCGGGCAAAAAGAAATTTTGTTTATTTACAACTTTTTTCTTATCAAGTTTCGATATTGTTATTTTATTAGATTAATATCACGAAAAATCATAAAATAATACACCTATGATAAATTTAGGCAAAACTAATTTTTTAACCCCTAAAAAATCAAAATCGATATACTTGTAATAAATTTATCATTCGTTAGTGATGTAGAACAGTTGGCGCTTTATTATCTTGAAAATCATGATCGCCGAAAATCGGGGAAATTTCACTGATCTGGGGTTAACGAGTTCGGATCGTGTTCAAATTCGGTCGGTTGAAGCGAAACGGCCTTCTGATCAATACTCACTGGCTGTGAACTGCGATGGATTGTTTGCATTTTGAGGCAGTTTAGATAGGTTTTCAGGCAGTTTTCCAATTTAGGCAATTTTGAATATTTAGATTATTTGTAATATTTGATTGGAATTCTCTTAGATTAGCTTAGATATGATTTTGATAAGGTTATCTTTAGTAATTCTATTTCCTAAAGAAGTCCTATCACTATATATTGGACGTTTGTATTTGTAATCTGCATATTATCAATCAATCAAATTCCTGAATTCCTTTGAAATTATTCATGTTATCGCTTCTTTGTGTCAGGTGGTTTTCGTTAAATTTTATTGTCAAATTTCTGAGTTAGATTACATATGGCAATTGACGAGTGTACCAGTTTGAAGTTTTTACCATCCGTTTGCCATAGGTATACCAATTTGGCATTTGTTTCGCTGTATTGACCTAATTTAACGAAAACTAACGGATAGTAAATAGTTTGAGGTTTTTTATGATTAGAAAAATTAGCCCGGAGCAAATTTATCGCAAGTGTATCCATTTGAGATTTTTTTTTTTTTTTTGTGATCAAAAGATTTAAATTAAGATGTATTTCTTACAGATACACCAGTTTGAAATTTTTCATGGATATTAATCCAATTTTATGTAATAATATTTTGCTATCATCACAAAAAAAATTTGATCATTAAACTACATTGAGCTTTTGACCCAACCCACAAAAAAAAAAAAATTGTATTCAGCTGACATGACTGTTGATCGGCATCTAGCTATGATGCAAATAAAACATTTCGATACCCACTCGGACGTACGTGGAAAAGCTTAGACAAAGTAGGCCACGTCGAAGGACAATGTGGATATAATTCAGCTACTTGTATACATACACTGGGAAGAATTTTATCGGCTATGTAAAGTTAGGATTCGATCGGATTCGAGGTCAGCTCAGAGGGACTTGATTAGAAAAATAAAATTGTGAAGATAGAAAGTACATAAATCTCACTACAAAAAAAGTCTGAAAATAAAAAAGTTATTTTAGTGTTATACGGCTAATTGGCCTGCCTTGTCCTATCTTCATCTTCTCCTTTTACCATTAAACAAAATGGCGGCCTGCTTTGAAACATTCCTTTTATTTCTATACTCATTCAAAATTCCCCAGTTGTCAACACCGAGCAAGTGACCATAATAGAATGTCCAAATCCGATGCTCCCCGATAATATTAAATCATCCATAATCGAAAGCATCGCAAATTGGCCGACCTCATGCAGGTCCAAGAATTTGGCAACTTCTTAGGTTAAGTACAAAACAGAAGAGATTGGCATTATTAGGTTAAAATTTTTCAACAATGGGCAAAATTATTATTTCCTTGAGTTTTTTTTTTTTTTTTTTTGGGGGGGGGTTCAGAATTTACTTGAGGTTAGAGCAGAGAGATTAGTACGTTGATATATGAAATAATCATAAAGGAAAGAATTTGGAAATAAAACCCAACTACAAGCATCAAAGTGGTCACTGGTCAATTCCAATGAGGTCATGGAACTCCACCAAATGAAACTCCAACTTGCCCCTAAGAATCAATTCACAAACCCCCCCACCAGGCAAAAAAAATTGAAAAACCACCTTGCAGATTTGAAGAACAAAGAAGAAATTCAAGAACATTAAAAAAAAAAAAATGACCCTTCTATCGGATTGAAATGGAAATGGAAATGGAAATGGATGGACACTTGAGAAATTGTTATTTACTCACCCTGTGCACGTTTTTGAGAGAGACCCAACTCAATGAATCACAAGAATGTCCTTAAAGCTTCGAGCTTTTAAGGAGGCGTCCTCGACTCCGTGGGCGGAGTCTGACCATCCGATCCTTTCGACGGGTCGTCCGAGGACTGCCTCAACCCGTCGTCCGTCTCGCCCCGATTCATCTCCTCCATCATCCGGACCACCTCCACCATTGGCGGCCTCTGGTCGGGCGCGACCGCGACGCAAGACATCGCGATCTGCAGCAGCTGCACCATCTCTTCCTCGATGTTGTGGTACCTCATGAGCTCCACGTCGAAGACCTCGGCCGTCCATTCTTCGCGCACGACCGACTGGACCCACCTGGGCAAGTCGATGCCCTCCTCCCCGAGGGAGGCCTGATTGGGCGCCTTGCCCGTCAACAGCTCGAGCAGCAGGACCCCAAAGCTGTACACGTCGGATTGGAACGTGACCTTCCGGGTCTCCATGACTTCGGGGGCCCGGTAACCTGCGACCCGATTGGGCGGGGTCGCATTGCCAAACAGAGGATTCAGTCCAAAATCCGACACGCAGGCATTGTGGTCGGGTCGGAGCAGGACATTGGAGGACTTGACGTTGCCGTGGACCACCTTGCCTGCCGCGTGAAGGTGTGCTAGGCCTCTTCCTGCGGCGATTGCGATCTTAAGCCGGCTCTCCCAGTCCAGTGGCGTACGCCCTGATCCTCTACTGCCTGCAATGCAAAAGGATGCAATGCAAGAAGATTAGTAGGAGTTTCCCAATTTACCACGCTCAGCAAATTTCTTGGCCCCAGTAACATTCCAATCATGCTTCGCAATGTAAGGATCTTTTCAATGGTGTATCTTACAGCACCCTACAAATCTCATGAGAAATGGTAGAATCACATCTCTGATAGAACAGAGATTAATTTCAAGAATCACAGGGAAATTTCCTGAGTCCAATTCATTTTCGTTTCAATTCGAAGACTTCTGAGCATGTCCATTGTAACTCAACCAGTGCTACAAGGGTCTTCTTTGGCAAAGTATACCAGATTGTGCACAATGCCAAGCTTTAAAGCTAGTTTTCCCCACCTTTGCTTTTGGCAATGTGGATTTTAGAGAAAGAAAGAGTAAAGGAGACGACACTTCTCTATCAAGGCCACAACAAAGGGAGGAAGGAAAGCATGTGGTCTTCATCATCTAGGGTACAGAAAAAAGTTAGACAAAAAAGATGTCGGTGACACCACACAGAATCATGAGACCTCATGTTGCTGTGTCAGGGGCATCACAGTAAATTCGCAGAAGCGCCCCCCCCCCCCCCCCCCCCCCCAAACACAAAAAACTAACGTGCGCCGGGGTGCGTAGTTTTCACTCAAAAGAATGTTTGCACAAAAAATGGAAATTTTTTTTTTTGGGGGCGATTTAACAGAGAATCTGTTCTTCTTCTTCTTGCAATGCAATCTGAGGCCGTCGCAATGCAGAATTCAGATCATCTTTAGCTTACTTCTAGGGTGCGGATTCGGCCCTCCCCCGGAGGCCAGCTTAATTTACCATAATGCCCCTCCTAGGCATCCCACAACACGACATCCAACGACTACGGCTATGTAAACAGGAGAGCGATACAGACAATAAATACCAAAGAACTCCATGGTCCATGAGTAAAACGGCTCAGGAATCAGCAGGGTCAAAACACAGCGCTACACACCAAATCGGTCACTGTCCAAGAAAATGATGTTGGAATTTTTACAGCAAGAGAAAAAGAAACTGGCCCTAAAGACAACTAGTAACCGCCCAAAAATGAAAAAATCTTGAATCCCTCTGCAATTCCGTGACCAATTCTCAAGCTCTGTTTCCAACCCAGAAAAATTCAAGCTCATGCCAGATCGAATTCGTGGTTCAAAATTCAGACTTCCAGTCCCAAGAAAGATAAAAGACTTTAATTTTTTAGCAAGATAGGTATGTGGCACAAGAACGAGAACAAGAACTGACGAGCATTACCGTGGAGCAGAGCAGACAAGCTGCCGGCGGCCATGTAATCGCAGACCAGCAGCTTCTCGTCCTTGGAGTAGTAGAAGGCTCTCAGAGGGACCACATTCTCGTGCTTTACCTTCCCAAGCACCTCCATTTGCGCCTCGAACTCCTTCTTGCTCGCCGCCACGTCCTTCAGCCTCTTCACCACTACCGTCGTCCCTTCCTCCAGCACCGCCTTGTACGACGTCCCCACGCTGCCCTTCCCCAGGACCTCTGCCGACGCTCGCAGCAGGTCCTCCAGGTCGAAGCTGTAGACCCCGCCTTCCAGGAACACCAACTTGTTCCTCTCTGCCTCCACCGAGCCCCCGGTGATGTCGTCCTTCGACGACGACGTCCCTGCCTCTGCAGAAACCGACCTCGGTGCCCCTGCCGCCGCCGCGTGCTTTGGCGGCTTCGGGGACTGCTGGCGCCCACGCCGGCGGATGCACAGCACCAAGAGGAGCAAAATCAAGAATGCGATTAGGGAGGAGCCGACTGCAATCGCGATGATTGCGGCGGTGGAGAGCTTCTTCTTGGACTTCTTAGCAATGGGGGTCGGCGAAGGCGGGTTCGGCGACGGAGCAGGAGAGGGGAAGAACGGGCTGCAGGGCTTAAGGGGACCGCCGCAGAGGTCAAGGTTGCCGGCGAAGGCGGACGCGTTGAACCTCGCGAGGGAGGTCGGGATCGAGCCGTTGAGGTGGTTGTTGGAGACGTTGAAGTCACTGAGGCCGCCGGCGTCGATGCTGGGAAGGCTGCCGGAGAATTGGTTGTTCTGGAGGAAGAGGCGCGTCAGGCGGGTCAAATTGTTGACGGCGAAGGGGATTTGCCCCGAGAAGTTGTTGAAGGAGAGGTCGAGCCGGATCAGCCGAGTCAGCTGAGTCAGGCTCGGTGGCAAATCGCCAGTGAAGTTATTGTCTTGGAGGTAGAGGCTCCTCAAGAGGGTCAGATTGGAGAAGTCCGAGGGGACCGGACCGGAGAGGCCGTTGGACCGGAGGCTGAGGACCTGGAGCTGGGACAGCTTGCCGATGGTGCCCGGGGGGACGGCCCCGACGAGGCCGACGGCGGGGAGGCGGAGCTCGATGACGGACGAGTTGGTCCCGTCGCACTTGACCCCGACCCAGTCGCAGGCGGAGGCGGAGGCGTTCCACTGGAGGCGGTTGGCGTGGGGGGTCTGCTGGATGAAGGCGAGGAGGGCCTGCTTGTCCTGGGCCGGCTCCGACCGGACCCAAGAGCACAGTGCCGACGCGACCGCCAGGAAGAATACGAAGAGGGTCGACCCGGAGGTAATCGACACCGCCATTGCAGAGAGACAGAGAGAGAGAGAGAGAGAGATTGTGGGTGCGCGTGCAGAAAAACGACGGGGTTTCAGCGCGTTTCGAGCCTGCGGATCGATTTGCGGTGGAGAGACGGAGGAGGCGTCCTGAGGTCGGAAGCCATGGAGGAGAGAGAGAGAGAAAACAGGGGTTAGGAAGTGAGAGAAGGGGGAGTGTGTTAACTTTTGAAAGGGAGAGAGAGAGAATCACGAGGCCAAAAAGTGAAGTAGAGAGAAAAGAAGCGAAGCTGAAAGAAAACAGCAGCAGCAGCAGCAGCAGCACTTCTTTCTTAGCTGGCAAACCCCAACTTTTTCTTCTTCTTTGACCCTTTTTTTTTTCCTCAAAAAAAAAAAAAAAAAACATCCCTCGCGGATGGGGATCCGTATGTTGGTGTCCGTCCTCCATTCGCGTATGTCGTGCGCGTTTCGGGGAGTAGGCACCAAAAAAAAAAAAAAAAAAAAACCTCTCTTGTTTTTTGTGACAAATTTGATTTAAAAAAAAATCATTTTTTTGTATAGTAGAAGTTCCCCCTTATTAACAAGTAAAAGTACCTTATTAGGACCCCCCAAAAAAAAAAAAACAAGTACCGACCACGAATTTTAAGAAAATAACAAGTTCTAAATAGAAAAACTATTGAATAATTAGCCAATAATTTCTTTTTCATTGTCGATAATAATTTATATCTAAATAATTTTATGAATGATGATTAAATTTGACTTTGAAGCTCGCCGGAACTAGATCACCGTCTTCGACACTCGATCCTCTTTCTTTGTCTCGCTCCTCCTAACACACTTGTGCATTCTTGAAAGAAAGCGACTTCGCCTAGCGATGTCAAACAAGAGTTGATGGACGCCCTCGCGAGGTCCAATGGATAAGCGCCGAAGGAGCTTTCGCCAAGTAATTGCCGGTCTAAAGATGACGAATAGTAACTTCGAATCTTCTTTATTAATTTTTCTTTTTCTTTTTAAATCTTTCTCTGATGCTGTGTCACGCAACGTCGTTTTGTCCATAAAAAAAACCTGCTAATGCCATGCCAGATTTTTAATATATTTTTTTACAGAACCCTAACGGAGGATAAATTTGTCAATCTGATATAAATTTGATTTTTTTTTTGTGTCACGAAAAAAATTAGAATATATGTGTCTCGATGGCATATTGTTATTATTATTATTTTTGCACTATAACTTTCTCGTAGATCTCCACATGTTTGTCCACCATCTTCCCTATGTAAAAGAGTTCCTACATTTGATATGATACTACGACTACGAGTACATTTAGTTGCTTGTTTTATCTTTCACTATTTATGATTATATGCGCATTTATTATAACTTTAACGCTAAACCGATTCTAACCAATACTTTTCAAACCGCAAGATAGATTGTGAGAATTTGGGCGACTTTTTCCATTTATCTTGTCCCTTAATTAGTTCCCGCTTCGGCGTAAACAAAAATAATTCGCACACTCATCGTCGGACGATTGATATGTAGAAGAGCTCGATTATAACGATAACTTCGAATATATGTTTAACCTAACTATCAGTGAATGTGCCGGAAAAACTTCTCCTTTGTTGCTTAAATTTTACTTCTTGTATTTTTAATACTCACACGGCTTATTCATTTGACGCAAAAGTGCGACGACGAATTTATTAAAGTATATTTATCATGAATTTTCCATATCAAAGGCCCCCCCATCGAGGGAGGACAACTTTTCCACTTTGAACTCCAAGAAAACGTAGGTTTCATTTGTCAATTTCACATTCGATATCGCTATGCAGATACCTTTCGTCTTAAAATTTTGTTTTGTTTTTTTTTTTAACTTGCTGTTCATGTCGCTCCAAAATAATTCATGCCATGAAATATTAACAAGCAGCTCACCCATTTGTCTCGTGAGGCACGGCAGCGTGAGAGTACTTCGGTATAATAACCGAAGAAGTTCTAAACATATTGTATTTGTGTCGATTCAGTTGTGAACTTTTCAATTTGACCAATTTAGACCTAAGCTTTTTGACAACTTGCCAAGTATTCTATTAAGCCAATTTTGGCTTAATATCGTTAACATGGACACTAATCGTCCTAAGTGGACAAAATTTTCAATTATTTCTTAATTTATTTTATTCTTTTTTCCTTTCACTATTGTCGGCAAGGGTCACGGCCCTTGCCCAAATCTAGGGCTAGGCCATTGTGACCGTGACCCCTCACTGGTCACAGTGAAAGGAAAAAAGGAACAAAAGGAAAAGAGAAGAAAAAGGAAAAAAAAAAAAGAGAAAAATTTAAAAATTAAGAAAAAATCGTCCACGTGTAAGACGGTCGGCCTACACATAAGTAATTTCTGGTCAAAATTGATCGGACGGGCTAAATTGATAAATCGTCGAAAGATTGAGGACTAAATTACCCAAATGAAAATTTATAGGGCTGAATTAACATAAACATAATAAGTCCACGACTTTTTAAATATTTTTTTGTCAAGTACTTCCTAGTTTTTCATTCGGACTTTATTTGGTCCAACTGTCCATCACATTTCCAAGTAAGTCAAACATAAGCACTTTTTTTTTTCCGGACAAAAAGACAAAAAAAAAAAACCATAAGCACATTATTTTAATCATTATATTCGGCCAAGGACAGTAAGCTCCAATCAAGCAAGAAACCTACGGTAAAAAAGGAGCAACCCAAAAAAAAATATTAGTTAAATTTGTCGTATCAATCGACGATGTCGTTCAATACTCTCTCCTCTCGTTGCCCCGGTCGTGTACGAGCGAACGGCAGCGTCTCCAAATGTATAGGTTGCGTTTCGTTTTTGCCGTGTGGGGGCATTGCCTTCTTAATCGTGCAGGCCATTTCCCGTGAACGATTCTTAAATCACTCGTCCGGAGACTCGTCTGCAAATGTCGTGCGTGAAGATAGAGAGAGAAAGAGAGGGATATTGTGCATTCGCCCTCGAGCTATTAACTAATAGAGAACTTCGTCCGATCGGATACGCAATGTATTTCAGTGGGAACTTTTGGAAAAAGAATAATCGAAGAGAATCAATTTGGCCGTACATGATGAAATATTGAAATAATAAAGTAAACCTTCAATTAACAACTTAATTTTCTTTTTTTTACAGTGGTCTCATAAAATCTGCCATCATATCAGAGCTCATGTTACCAACACGAGGGTCAGATTGTTGGGTTATCCCACATCGGTTGTGGAAGGGAGTCGATGGTCAGTACAAGGGGAAGCATCACTCTTCGAGCTAATTTATGGGATGAGATATATTCAAGACCACCCAATATCGGTATCGGAGCAGGATATCAGGCCCTTCGCTCGATCAATTTAAGTCGAAAATTATCAAGTTCCTAAGCATCAGGAGGCACGAGGATCCTAATTCGTGACCCCAATCTTATTCTTTAGATGCTTCGTGTAAGGGAAATATCCAAAAAAAAAGGGTTGAAGTCCTCTTGTTTATTCAAATAGGGGCCCTAAGTGAATTCTGCTTCAAATAAGGGCCCGAAGTGATATAGTATGTTTCAATTAAGGGCCTGATGTGTCCATAGTGTTTTTAAAAAGGGTTTGGCCTGAAGAGCGTTTTCATCATTTCACATTTTATTTTTTGTTTCATTTTCCTTTTTTTCCTTTTTTCTGATTTTTAAAATTTTAAAAAAGGAAAAAAAAAAGGAAAAAAATCAAGTAAGTAAAAAGACGACAATGCCCTTGAAATCAAGACCTTTTTTTTTTAAATAATATTCACTTCAGGCCCTTATTTGAGAAAATGATGGTACTTTAGGTCTTTATTTGAAACATAATTCACTTTGGGGCCCTTATTTGAGAAAACAAGAGGACTTTAGGTCATTTTTTGAATTTTTCCCTTCGTGTAATTCCGAATCCAACTATAAAGTTAATGAGCATCTAACCATTCATGCTTGTGTCCCATTGTTCTCACCTGCTGAAAATCTTCTACCTGTTAGGACATCTTCGTTCTTGTATTAAAACGGAAGCATCCTTGACAAAGCCAAAGTTAAAAAAAAAAAAAAATCGAAAAAAAAATGGATCATCAGAAAGCATTAGTCTACTATTTTCTCTTGAAGCCAACCCAAAAGTTTATTGCTGAAGGAACCTTTTTCCTACCTAAGCGGACCCAACTGGATGATGAGGCAAAGGAATTCGAATCTAGGTTGGGTACAAGGTTAGTTGATAAATGGTTGTCTTGTGACATGATTATTCACGAGTAATTAGACTTGAAAAATTAATGAAACGCGGAAAACATAATATTTTTTTCGTTGCAATATAAAAATATAACAGCAATCGTTGACTTGACAACGATGAGTTCAACAAGAAACGGTTTATAGATTGAGGTTAAAGCAATTGAGCTAATAATGCAACTATCTTCAAACAACATCCCGCGAGCGCGAGGTTTTCCGGGTTATCCAGGTCGTCCCAACACAATCTCGTGCGATTTTTTTTTCTCCTAGATCAAGCGCAAAAACTTTCGGACACAAGTCAAGAAGACAGGTGCTTTGTCTCGCGGCCTAACCCGGTTCATTAGGTCACGAAGGCACTCTATGGACCCAAAAGCTAAGTTCTCCAGGAGGGCGTGTTCTCCATGCCATGGAAAATGCTAACACAGAAGCGGTACGCGCACTTCTAACACATTCAATGTCGTTATGTACGTCAAGATACGAGAGATTCCACGTGGAAATCACTCGATCCCACGAGTCCAGTTGCGTTAGGACTTGGGAGCATATGTATTTGAATACGCGCGATAATATCTCAACACTATCAGGGGTGAGCGGTTCTAGAGTCGATCCAGGTTCCACTTGGAGCATGGAACCTATCCGTCGGAACCGGTTATTTAATTTTTGGACCCTAAAACATACCATGTATACTCCGAAACCTAGAACCTACTCGGTCGTAGGTTCCAAGTTCTACTCAAGTTCCGTAATGACAATCATTTGTTTCTACAAATTAAAAAGTCTCAGTCATAGATATCACAGAAAATAAAAGTTCATACCAATGGTTCCATATCACATACTCATCATCGAACGTCATGGAACGCTTTAGGATCACCCGAAGACACAGAACAAGAAAAAACACGAAGACTTGCGCCTCCAATTCCCGATTCTATCTCGAAACTTTATATGATCACCCCCGAATGACGAGGTTCCATCAATCCAAGCGAAGAGCGAAACGATACACGTTGCCTCCATCGTCCCATCATTCATCTTCCCCTCCAAGCTTTTTCTCTACTCATTCCTTTCTGAATGCGCTCTCTCTTTGACAATATACAAAGCAATTCCATACTTCTAAATCCAAAAATGAAAAGAACAAATAAAGGTGGGGAACGCTTTTAGAGCACTCAAAAAAGAGAAGATGTAGCTTTTTTTAAAGAGTGTTTTGGTAAGGAGGCCGGTCCCTCCCTCCCTCGCTCGCTCGCTCGTTCATCATGGTGGTCAAGAGACAAGTTTTAGAACACGATCGAAAGCAATTAGTGTCGAGGACAGGAGTGATGGCGATGGCCTATTACCAACCACATGGCGACGAAGTGTCTACGTGACCATCCATCCCACGCTTCTTCTCTTCCATATGAGTGGGGCCGAGTCCATAGCTGCCCTGCCTCGCTTTCTTTCGGGCAACCCCTTGGGCCGTAATCCTCGTCATCCGTTTTAACTAACTTTCCGATTTGGTTACGCTTAGCACGTTGGCGTGATGGTCTGAGCACGGGGATTTCGGTCGGAGATCGGCGTGCCCCAGCACAACTCTCTTCTGGGGACTACTTGCATCTCCGCTGCTGTTCGGATCCTCTTTGTGACATCGCGTTTATCCCGATTCATCCTTGAATCAAAGTTACATCCAACAAAAGATTTTATTATGATCAGTATCTCTCACATCCCTACGACCTTGGCTGGGACAGCGCCCCCCGACCCTCACCCGCTCGCCACGTGCCTAGTGTTGTTTTCTTACCAAACCCGAACTGATGTTCCCTCCCAGTTTCTTGTTTTACTAGGATGGCTAGAAGGCGCTTGTCATAAATGTGGAATTGACTGAAAATGTAGGTGGCATTCTGGCTGGACCTTTGCCATTAGCCGTCGAAAAAGATGAACGATTAATTGCAGAGCACCCCATGCCCTGCTCTGATAGGCTGTAGCCTGTAGGATGTGGTTATTTCTCGAAAATACTTATGCGGTGGTTAGGTAATGGAAGCGCTACTGTTACTTTCCAGGCACAACACAAGCATTCGCGAAGCCGATCGGACGGATCCGCAATCGAGACGGTGGCTCTATAGCTGTTGTTCGTCAATAGAGTCGGTCCAGATCGAGATTGATAGAGATAAGGAGGAGAATATCGTTTAGAAGTGAAAAGATTTGAACTCATGACCTTATCATCTGATACCATATGAGATTTTATGGGATCACTACTACCTATTTTAAAAACTTAAACTGTTCAATGAAGGCGTAAATTAATATTTGAATCTCATATCCTTGTTATCTCTCAACACGTCATTGAGACCCTCTCATCTCATCGTCTAATTTTTTCCTAAACTGGCAATTTTCTGATCCTTGTTGCCGCAATCCTTAGTTTTTGCTAGGGGTGAGCATGGTTCCTAGGTAGAACTGAAAATTAGACAACCGGACCGTCAGTTCCTGGTCCAGTTCTAGGTTCCAATGAGCCAGGGTTCGATTCTCGATTCCATTTTTCTAGGAATCGTCGTTCCGATTCCGGTCCCGGTTCCCATTTTCCTATGGAACCGAATCAGATTCGGAACGTGAACCGAAACCGAAGAAAGTTCAATGCTAGAAGCATGATTGTTAGGTAGGGACTTCGAAAGGAAATGAACAAAATGAAGCATTTTTTTTTTATGATATGCAGAGAAGTTTCTAGAGTAGGATGATCAATTCAAGCCAAAAATAGGAGTTATGGAGGCGCATGGTAACACTTCTACTTCAGAAATCAACTTCTGGCTAGAAGTTGATTTTTTTATTTCTCATCAGAAGCATAAATTGATTTTTTTTTACTTCTGATCCCGAAGTTATTTCTGATCAGAGAAATTTGTTTGAGAACGGTTGAAAATTTCTACTTCTGAAACATTATTAACACAAAATCTTCTATAAACAAATTATTATCGGCAGCCAAAAATTTTTTACTTTATTTTGAATTTTCTTAAAAAATAATTTATATTATTAAATATATTATTTACTTTTTAAAAATAATTTATGTATTTATTTTTTACTTCGGCGACCGACGACGGCGACTCGGCGGTGGCGGCCGGCATGGTAGTCAATGTTTGACAGCAGGGGCGGCGGTTGGCAGCTGTTGCGACCTATGTTACACGGACTCGTGTTTTTCTGAAATTTTGCCGTGTCGGACACGTGTCGGACTCGGACACGTGCCCGACACGACTGGACTCCTCCGGACACGGTCAACCGAAGGACACGCGAGGGACTCGCGTGTCCAGGGGTAAATGAGTCTGAAAGCCAAAAATTTTAACCTAATTTCTGTTTTCTCTCCCGATCGCCTCATTTCCCGATTGTCTCCTCTCTTGCTCGCGACTCGCTCTTTCCTCTGTCCTCTCGCGACTGCCTCCTCTCCCGATGCCTCCCTCCCGACGCCGGCTCCTCGCGATTGCCTCTTCTCCCGACGCCTCCCTCCTGACATTGGCTCCTCGCGCTGCCTCCCCCCTCGCGAGGGGAGGTTGTGATCATCGTCGGCGCGTTCGCACAGCAAACACCTAACCTCATGGACGACGTGATGCGAGCACTCCACCCTCAGCCGTTTCGCCCGAGCGCTTGCGATCGAACGGGAGAGTGACGGGTTGGGATGGGCAAAGGAGATGGGGGTGGATCTGCAAATGTCAGCCAAGGCTGGTTTGAAAAATGAATTCGAAGTGGGAGAGACGAGAGGGAGAATGGAGATCGAGGGTAACTTCGGAGTACGGTGAGATTTTTTTAGGACTGGATGAATGCAACGTTGATGGTACGCCGGTTTTGATCTCGCAACTTTGGAGCAAAAAGATATAGATGGAGTTCGGGGATTTTAATTTAATTTATTCTTTTCAGAAGAAAATATAAAACGCATGAGTACAACTTTGCAACTTTCCTGTTATAAATCTCTCCCTCAACTTGAAAAATTCGTTGATTTAAAATATATCCTTTGCAATTTCTTAGATACTTGGGTAGTTCGTAGACACCCCATTCTTTTTTGCCAATGGCATCATGATGTATTATTATTAAGATCATAAAAATATTAATTTTGTCGTGTATATATAAAAATATAAATATAATATACAATCGTGTCCCAGCGTGTCGGAATTTTCTATTTTTTTTGAAACAATCGTGTCGGTGTGTCGTGTCGTGTCGTGTCGTGTCGCGAGTCGTGTCCCGTGTCCGTGTAACATAGGTTGCGACTAGCGAAGATTGGCAGTTGGCACGACCACGACATGCAAAGGTCACCGGTGTTCAACGGTGGTCGGTGGTCGGTGGTCGCGGGCGACGATGGGCGGCGGTGGTTGGCGGTGGTGGGCGGCGGCATGCGGAGGTCTGTGATGGGCGAGGGCAAGCGATGGCTGGCGGTTGTTGTAGGCGATGGCTGGTGGTGGTCGGCGATGGGTAGCGGCTGACCATGGTCGACGGCAGCAGAGGTCGGCGGAGGTGGGTATGATCAAAAAGAGCGTGAGGGCATAATGAAAAGAGGGTTTTGCGAGAAGTACTTTTTTAGTTGGAGAAACTATTTTTTTTTTTGACTTCTCAAACTAGGGGAAAACAAATTCAGAAGTAGAAATTTCTTTCAAAAGTAAATTTTTTTACTAAACGGATTTCTGTTTCAAAATTTACAGTACCAAATAAATTTCTGCTCCAAAAATGTTATCATGGACACCTTGTAAGGCCGAAATATTGTTCACCACCTGAGCACCATGGAAAGACTTTTAAGGGAACCATACATTAATTGATAACCAACTCAGAAATCCGGGTCACTCCAAATTGGGTTTCGGTTCATGCGTTGTTAGGTCATATTTCGTATGAAAGTTGCATCCGGAGTCAACATCCTCATTTTCAGACAAGCCACACTTCCGTTTAAAGAATTACTTGGTCGTTCAATTTCTCTTTCGCTGGTTAGACATCCTTATCTACCTAACCTAGCAAAACTTAACAATGGCCATGCTATTGCTACCTAGGATTGATCAATAGAACAACAATCTTAGGGATCGAAGGGAGAGGAAGACTAGTACTCGTTATCACGCCTTTAGGAAAAAATACATCTCATCCTCATTTTTTTTCCGCTCTTACGAAACAGAAGTCGGAACATATGGTTTCACAAACCAAGTAAATGAATAACTAGGAAACCAAATTCAGCCTCATTTTTTGTTGTTGCACTCACTCTCATTTTCTTTAGCTAAATATTTAAAAAAAAATAGAGAATAAATTGAAATTGGCAGGTTCCCGAGTACCCCAAAACTTGACCCTAGAACCTGTGGCAAGGTAGGTTTCAGGTTCCAAGATATACAAGGTATGTTTTAAGTTCCAAAAAATGAAGAACTTGTTCTAGTGAATATGTTTTAGGTTCCATCTGGAACCTATGAGAAACCTGAAACAGCTTATCTCTAGTTTTTGCTACCCCACACATCATTATTTAGGTTATTGCATGAGAGGATTTGAAACGACCTTTTTTTTTTTTTTTATGCATTGCTTGTAACTGTGATTGACGGGAAAAAAGGGAACGAATCATTAGTCAAAATCTCGGTCAACCAAATGACGATGGAAACAATGCTTTGACCGTTTGTCTAATCAGCGTGATTCTTCAAAGAGGGAAGCGACCGAACCAAAATAATTTTCCAAGAGAGAGCTAATTCATATTAAGTTTCCCTCATCTAATATAGTAGGGAAAACACCACCAAAAATCCTAAACTATGCTCACTATGATACATTTTTCCTAAACTTTTTCTTGTGACACCAAAAATTTCAAACTTGTGCCTGTGGAATACATTTACCCAAACATTTTTTATGACTCAAAAAATCTCAAACTTATACCAATGTGACACTTTTACCCTAATTTATCTTTTTGTGACACAAAAAATCTTAAACTTATAGGCATGTGACACATTTACCCTAAATTTATACAAGTGTGACACATTTATCCCAATACTAAAAACCCTTAACTTGCATTAGTGTGACACATTTACCTATTTCAGTGTGACACATTTAACCCAATTTTTTTTAATAATACTAAAAACCCTTAACTTGCATTAGTGTGTCACATGGATAAAAGTTTGATTTTTTTTTTGTGTCACAAAAAAAAAGTTTATGGTAAATGTGTCACAGTCATAATTTAGAGTTTTTGGTGGCTTTTTCCCAATATAGTAACTAGTAGTTACTAACTACAAACGTGGACCATACCATAAATTTTTCTCAAAATTATTGTGGATGGTGAAAGTTTGACTGGGCTTTTTAAGAAAGAGATAATGACATAAATGATCCATGAACGCTCATGGACCTCTGGTACATATTCAATATAATCCCTAAACATTATGAAAATTTTCGATGTAGTCTCGTCCCTAACATTTTCCAAAAATCAGAGGTCACATTGAATAAATTAAAAGTTGAAGGATCGCATGACACATTGGGTGAAAGCTCATAAATCATTTGTGTCAGTTTTCCTTTTTAAAAAACGGGAAGAGAAGCATGAAAGAAAGAAGGAAATAGAATAGAATGACCATTGATCATGGCGGATGACTTTTGTCCGAAAGATAGGTACGATAGTCGTTTCTTGCAAGGAAAGAAAAGATCAAAGGAGTGATTAATGTAATATTTGTAGAATTGGCGGAAGAAAGAAAATTAAAACCTGGTGGAGTAACAAAGTGTCACGGTCTGAAATTAGTCAATCAAGTTGGTTTGCGGACAGAACCACCCGACTTGTGCTGAACATTGTCCAAACAAAACCCATCATTTGACTAGCGCATGACAACATTTTTGTTCCAGAATGAATTTTTAGAATAGAAATAATTTCTTTTATTTCTATTTTTGGATGAGTTTTTAAAGAAAAAAAAAAGGTATTTGATAAAGGCAGAAAATTTCTGATTCTAGAATAGAAATTTGTTTGACCAGGGCGGTGGCGGTCGGCAGCGACCGGTGGCGGCGACTGGCGGGGTTGATCGTCGACATAGATTTCTATTTCTATTTCTATTTCTCGGAGAAGTAACTTTTTTTATTTCTCATTTCTCCTTCAAATCTATTTCTGGAATAATTTTTTGTTCTAGAAATAGTTTCTTAAAATTGCGTTACCAAACGAGTTTCTATTCCAAACCTATTCCAGAAATAGGTTTTTGTTCCAGAAACAATTTCTGGTTAGTTGTCATGCACCCCCTAAGGTTTTTTCTCTTCATCTTTCGCAAGAATCTCAAAAAATGGTGCTTACAAAAACCGTGGGTGGATCGTTTCATAGGTTCGATGATGTGGATGATTGATTTTGTTTGACGTATCATTCGTTCTTTCGTTCGAATTGCCAGATGAGCGAATACTATTGCCGCTTGTTTTTCCGATTTCGAGACCTAAGTGCCCGTGATCGAAACTTCGATCATTTTTTTTTTTCACTTTCTATGTTGTTTGCTCTTGTATGGGTTGAGCCTTTGAGGCAAGCATTGTACATTTTGTACCACCCCCAAGGTCCATGACCCAACACATTGTCTTGCTAGAAACATCCCTAGAATCCAAAAAACTAAGGTCCCTCCAATCATCGCAAACCAAAAGGGTATTGAGCCAAGAACCCTAAACATGCATAATTGGCGCCTGGCGGTTCCATGCATACTTCCAATCAACATTGTTATGTTTGGTTGACCGGATAAAACTCAGGATATGATATGTTTTATTCTATTCTGTGTTTGGTGGTTGTATATGATAGGATATAGATGGGATATATGAGGATATAGGAGAGGACAAAATAATTCTAGGGAGGGGGAGGGGGAGGGGGAGGGGGGGGTGAGATAGAGCAGGATATGATTTCTCTTATCCATTGTTTAAGCCACACATTCTTCGCCACTCCTTGTCCGCCTCTTTGCCACACCCAACCGCCTCTCCGGTGGTGGGCCGCCACTCCGGTTAGGGGGCTGCCTCTTCGACGGCGGGCCGTCACTCCGGGCCTCTCCAATGGTGGGTTGCCACTCCGGTCAGGAAACCGCCTCTCCGGCGACGGTAGGCAAATTCTCGCGATCTCTACGACGGGCTCGCACAGTGATGAGTTTCTCGATTCCCAGCAAGTTGTCAACAGTATCATTTCCTTGGGACGACGAGAATGTATCTAAAACGAGGCTGTTCTTTACTATTGCAAGCACAGAACACAGCCGGAGAGGCAATGAGAATGTATCGTTTTTTTTTACGGTGCGATATCGAGATGATGCTCGTGGAGATGCCACTTTTTACGAAGTCTTCTGTGCGTGAATTCTGGGGAAAGAGAGATTAAGTTACTGGAATACAAAAATGATATTTTCATGAAGAATTCAACCTCCCCTTTCAATTTGTCCTTCCCATCTCTTTTGTGGACGTGGTAGGTTAATTGTAAGGCCACTTGCGATGGAGTCATACAAGAATGTTTCTTTTGCTAGATGACCCGCAAAATAAACACTTTTTTATGCAAAAAAAAAAAAAAGTGGCTGGATTGTTGGATGCTCGTTGAATTCGGAAGGGATTGGCGAGGTGATCCTGACTCCTTCAAGCGGTGATGGGACCTCATTGAAGATTTTCTTCTTGCTTTGAGACATCGTCCGAGATTGCTAGAATTTGAGGACCAAAGTTGGGCTAATCTGGTCATGCTTGAATTGCTTCATTGTCTTCAATAAGATAGGCTGAGCTGCGACCCCGACACCTCAATAGCCTTCCGATTCTTCAAGTCCGTCTCAATGGGGGTCTCTTCCGGCACACCCAGTTCACATAGGAGGCCACATGAATAATATGTGCAATCTTCAAGTCTGTCGCCTCTTCGGCGGCAGCGGGCAAATTCTCTGACGACGGCGTCGAGCAATGCCAAAAGGGGCAGCTAGAAATCAAAAATCCCCTGCATCGACTATAAACAAAAGTCTTCAGATGGTAGAAATCAATAATCAATATATTGATATCCATATTCTACCAAACATTGGATAAGATAGGATATAAAAATATCCGACTTTAAATCCGATGTTCACCAAATATGATATATGATATAATCAAATCCCTAGATTTTTTATCCTATCCTATCCAGTCCTATCCTGCCTAGAAATTCGAACGACCAAACGCAACCCATGTTTCTTCATTCGGCATTGATAGGACATGGATCGAAGATTTCACTCGGACATTTTAGCTCTTACCGCCACATGATCGTCAGGACGCAAGTATACAAAACTCGGTTCGTCAATCTTAAAAGCTTAAATGCCTTTGGAATCGAGAAATGCTGGTTATAAATAGGGAAAAGTATCAAAAAAGCCTTAAACATATTGCATTAGTGCCAATTCAATCCTAAACCTTTTATTGGTGCCAATTCAGTCCTAAACCTTTTGCATTGATGCCAATTCAGTCCTAAACCTTTTATTTGTGCTAATTCAGTCATAAACATTTTGCATTAGTACTAATTTAGTCATAAATCCTTTGTATTTATGTCAATTGAGTCAATTCGGTCAATTTTAGCTGTAAATCGCTAGCGTGGATATTAATTGTCCTGCGTGGAACGGCTGGCGCTAACGTGATTATTTTTTAAATATTTTTTGATATATTTTCAAAAACATTTTTTTAAAAAGCCAAAAAATGCTTTAAAAATATTTAAAATATTATAATAATATGAAAAATGTCCAAGTCAGCGCTAGTCGTACCATGTAGGAGAATCAACATCCACGTCAATGATTTTCGATCAAAATTGGCTGGATCAACTCAATTGGCATAAATATAAAAGATTTAGGACTAAATTGGCACAAATGCAAAAGGTTTATGATTGAATTGGCATGAATAAAAAGTTTAGGACTTAATTGGCACCAATGCAAAAGGTTTAGGACTGAATTGACATCAAAAAAAGGTTTAAGACTGAATTGGCACTAATGCAAATGCAATAGGTTTAGGATTTTTTCGACACTTCTCCCGTTATAAATATGACACAGATCTCATCTCACGTGCATTCTCATTTTGAGAGCTAAAACTCAAAGCTCCCTTCGCTTCCTCTTGCTGTATGATGTTCTCCAACCGATGTTTGAGATACAAACCAGTCGTCAATGTTTTGATTCCTGGGAGCTTATATCCAAGCCCGTGGGCTGACATTTTGAATCATGAAACGAGTTGCGTTGCCTTTACTTCTCGTTTGGGAGACAACACCAACGTATTGCCTTTCCGACCCAATTAGGTGTTTGATCGTATTATGGACCCGCTCACTTCATGTGTTCTAAGCGTGGAAATTGGGTTTGTCTACGTGCTACCCCGAAACAATTGCAATACTGACCATGCAAGTATCGAAATTCGGATTAGGATCCAAATTGTGGTCATATGTACATCTATAGGAACCGAGCCCAACTAGGCTTGAGGTGGAATGACGGCGGCGCAAGGAAGAGGGCCGGGCACGGTCCTGAATTCCGCGGTCCATGAACGGCAAGCTTTGAAAATGTGGGCCGAATAGAAAATGGTCGTCCGATGTGATCAACGAATCCAACACTTTCATTTGTTTCGTGAAAGAATTATTTGAAATACATTTCTTCTAAAAAACAAATATCGTTTTGTGTTGCTTACAAAAATGAATAAATAACATTCATCGTCCACAAAAATGTTTTAGACATACATTACCGTCGACAATAAAAATATTTTCCATACAAGCGACAATGGCTCCATTTGTTTTGCACAAAAATATATCGATTTGGAAATCTTTTTCCAAAAAGACGATCGCCTATATCGCTGACAAAAATGAAAGAATGAAAAATATTTTCATCATTCATGCAAATATATACACACAAATTGTCATTTGTAAGTGAGAATATTTTTCATTGACTTTATTTCATGGCGATACATGCGATCATTTTTAGAAAAATATTTTTCAATTCACTCATTTTTCTCGCAAAGAACAGACATTACTCTAGTACCAAATTGACGTGGGACGTGCTTGTTTCACAAAAGATCAACCATTCGAAATAAATTTTCCTACTTTTGATCTTCATTGATATCAATAACATAGGCATATATGTAATAATTTTTATCAGCTCATTTTTCCTAAGTGATGTAAACAATCCAAGTTAGAAAAATCCTTTTAAAATTAATGAATTTTCGCAAAGTAAACGCACCCTTAAAATTCATAAATTTGAAATATGGATTTCCCCTACTTAGAGTAACTGTATATCAGAATCGTGCTAAAATTCGTAAAAATTGGTAGTCCAATTTAATTAATACTGGAAAAATAGACATAACTTTCCTAAGATTATATCATAAATGATCTGAACAGTTAAACTAGTGGAAATCACAAACGATGACCAGAGTTAACGGTTCAAATCCATTCGATGTAGGGAGGAAATGAAAAGATCCTTTCTCCATCCAAATCAATCAATTTTAGGTCTTTTTTTTTTTGGTCATAATGAACTTTCCATTAAACCTAACTCAAAGCAGCAAAGCCTGACAAGTGGGCTTCAGTACAAAGTAAATCCCAAAGAGTGAAAGGGGGAGAGGAGAACCAATCCAGAGGTAATACATTTTTGCTATGATTTTTGGCTACCCAATCCGTAATCTGGTTGGTTTCCCTTGACACAAAGTTTATCGGACAATTGGGAAAATTGACTAAAATATCCTTGCATCCTTTGATTGGCACGTCAATTTCCCATGTGATTGCGAGTGGGCATAAGAGAGCTTCCACCAGGACCTTCCAATCTATCTCTACCTCTACTTCATCAAACTGAGACGGTCCTGCAAATCCGAGGTTTCGGCTTCTGTAGATTGGAGAGAAAGATTGCACCTGGAGCTTCGACTAAGGCGAGGGCTTCTGTCATGAGGGCCGATGATGCAGCCACCATCTTCGCCCCTCCTTTTATCAAACGGCCCGTTGAATCCCGCGAAGCCAAGCGACGGAGCCTTCTCGTGAACTGGGTAAGAAAGCTCCGTCAATGTTAACCTTAAAAATTTGGTTTTTAGGGGGCTTCCAGGTAGTACGATTATAATGATTTACTATGATCGAGATAATTGATCTTGTGAATAAGGCGAGGCTGATTTGAAATTCATTATTTTTATTGATATTACTTTTACTCTTATCTATATTATTATTATGGGATAAATGCAGTAAAAGTTTTAAAACTTGTCATGAATATGCAATTGAGTCTTAAAACTTTCAAAAAGTATAATTAAGTCTTAAAACTCGTTAAATTATGCATTCAAAATCCTTCGGTTGTCAACGTCAATTTGTTTAACCAAAAATGCTGATGCGATATTTTTTTTAATTAATTTATCTCTCATTCGTAGCATTTTTTTGTTATTTTCTTCTTCAAATCCTATCTAAATTAGATTAAAAACGGCAGAAGGACAGCAGGAGTGTCAATATTTGTGTACGGCGCTCACTTTAGTGCCAATATTTTTTTTTGGATCACTTCAGTGTCAATTTTTGTAAAAAACGATCATTTCAGTGCCAAATCTGACGTGGCTTCCGGAAATCATGACACGTGTCCTAATGTGATCTGACATGGCTTCCCGGAAATCATGACACGTGTCCTGTTGGCACTGAAATGATCGTTTTTGATAAAAATTGGCACTAAAGTGATCCAAAAAAAAATATTGGCACTAAAGTGAGCTCCGTACACAAATATTGGCACTTGTAGCGTTCTTCTGCCGATTAAAAACTAAAAAAAGATGAGTTTTTATTTAAAAAAAATGTAAAATCATAGAAAGGAATGGCAGGGTCTGGCCAGTGGGTCGCGGGCCCTCGACGATGGTGGCTGGCCCTCAAGGCCCTGACGTTCTTTTTTATCAGTTTTTTTTATATTATATATTTTTATATTTTTTTAATCTAATTTAAATGAGATTTGGGGAAGAAAATAATAACCATGGGAAATAGAAACTAATTAAAAAAATCCCGTTAGCACTTTTTATTAAATTAATTGATGATGTTAACGAAATAATTCGATTGAATTAATATCATAAAAAATATTTTAATTTGATGTACTTTCGCCATAAATTTTAAAATTTTTAGTGGACTTGTCTCTGTTATTATTTGGCCTAATTAAAAAAAAACCTCAAACTTTGACGTTTGTCCCAAAAATATCCATAACTTTTTTTTGTCTCCTAAAAAACCTTCAACTTTTGATTTTGTCTCAAAAAAACCTCAAACTTTGGTCTTTGTCCCAAAAATATCCACAACTTTTTTTGTCTCATAAAAAACCTCCAACTTTTGATTTTGTCCAAAATTTACCACAGTTATTTAAAAAAATGAGTGTTTTGCGCCCAGTTGAACAGAATCCATGATTGTTCGACAAAGATCAAAATGTACTTCCAATTGTTTCAAGGAAAAATGTTTGACACATTGCAGCCACATTAATTTATTTTGAGACATAATTGAGTTACCCGAGATTCACATAAAAATTTAAGTGGGAACAAGATATTAACAAATCTTTTTCTTATACTTCAAATCTTTACCGAAATGATGATCATAAGAAAGCATTGGGGGCAGCAGCTTTTCGTCACAGAGGCAGGGTCGACAGCAGCTTGTTGTCACAGATGCAAGGTCGACACGATGGTCCTCGGTGGAAGGCTCGATTGGCATCGAGGACTATCAACGGGTAAGGAGCTGATGACGAGGGTTGCTATTGTCTCGGGATAAGGCTACACCATCGAGCGACGGTTGAGAATCACTTGGAGTTTCGACAGAAGCTAAACGGCCAATGTCGGGTCGTCGGGAATTCTATGAGATGGGTTTTGAGGGTTTTTTTGTGATCGGATTAGTAGATTTGGGACAAATTCAAAAGTTGAAGGTTTTTTAGGAGACAAAAAAAAGTTGTGGATATTTTTGGGACAAATGCCAAAGTTTGAGGTATTTTTGGGATTGGATTGGTAGATTTGAGACAAAATCAAAAGTTGAAGGTTTTTTTTGAGACAAAAAAAGTTATGGATATTTTTGGGACAAAGGCTAAAGTTTGAGGTTTTTTTTTTGGGATTGGGCCGTTATTATTTTACCTTGGATGGTGTTTTAACCAACCACGAGACGAGAGCACAAACCGACGCGACAACCACCACACAAAAAGACCGTCTGCACATAAATGAAGTAGCCTGTAGCCACCGGACATTAGCAAATCATCCCTAAAAAAGGCAAATAGCGAAGAAAACAAAGAAGATCAAGCATTTGGATGGGACCATCTTCTGGGTTCGTGTGGTTCATCGGTTTCCACGACCGCAATGGGAAATATCGGATAACGCTCGCCATGTCGCCTTTTGGGTTTTGCGAGATTCCTCCTCGCCTCCAGAGACACTGGAGGTCCACTGTCACTTTGAACTCGAAGCACATCACTAGTCTGTGATACCCTTCTTCTTGATTCAATTATATTGATGCAATGGCGTCCATGTCTGGATTTGTCCTCAAAGATTGCAAATTTCAGACATGTGCCGCTCGCTACAGATCAAGCTCTTGTTGCCCTGCTCGGACAGTCGTGTCTCGTCTTGGTATGTCTGACCTCTTAATGCTCTTTGTGGGTTTTGACTGGAGTTCCAACTTTCTGGGCACTTTTCAATTTTGCCTCTTTTCTGGCTAGTTGGTGGCCCGTGTACTTTGATGTGCATACTTTTTGAGTGTTTTCTCCTAGCCTTTTCATAGGTGGTCCACTCAAGATCATTCATTTTACTAATTTTCTTCATTTTTTCTGTTTGTTGTTAGATCTTAGTAGGGACAATTCTGTTTTTGCAAATGGAATGAGTCTGGTTGTGAAGAACCGGTTGCAGAGCTCGACGGTTGCTGTTGCAACAACGCCTTTTCCTGTTAATCCATCTTCAAGGTATCTTTTTGTGGCTTGGTGGTGCTGATTCTGCTAGAGGTTTCTGCTCTGGATAGAACTTGATTTAAGCTTTGCAGATTGGAAGATTGAACCTGGAATATTATTTTAAGAATTGACTAGTATGATCTGACCAACCATCATGGACTGTCTGTTAACTATTCACTATACATGGAGTGATCGTATCCTCTTTGTGTCGTTGGGATTGTCGTGCACCAAGAAATCTATTTAGTCTCTAGGAGTATGCCTTACATAGAGATAATTGGTTCTCTAATACTCCAAGGATGATATGATCTAATAATAATGATACTATAACTATATCCTTTATCCTACTTGCAAATGCCAATGGGTTTATTATTAGTTCTTTTGTTTCACTTCATAAGCGAAGGGTCTTTCTCTTGAAGTTTCAATGTGTTATCACGGCAAGTTCCTTGCTAGGAGGTTTGCTTCCTGGCCAGCTGACTACTAGTCTTGAATTTACATTTGAACAATTTAAAGTTGTCGGCTAGGCGCCAAGATTGATTTGTCATTGGCAGTTTTTGTTACAAAATAGAAGTGAATTTATCATATAAATGAGAGTTATGATCGGTAGCTCGCTCGCTCGCTCTCTCTCTCTCTCTCTCTCTCTCTCTCTCCTGCTAGCATGATGTTTCACATCTACAATGTCTCTAAAATCACTTTCTGGGATTTCATATCTAGAAAATTGACAACTTTGTGCAAGGCTGCAACAAACGCACCTGGAGAAATTCCTGCCAGCACTCCTGGCGGGATGAGCCAGTACGAGAGAATTGTTGAAACTCTGACAACTCTTTTTCCTGTTTGGGTACGTACCTACTTTGAAGATTTCCGACGTGCTATTATTTCCTTTGTATTTCTTACATCTTCAAGTTGCATTGTGCCTGTGCATGAGGCTCCCCAAATGTGTGTTTTTCGAGATTTTTATTTTCTGGAATATGTAGCATCTTAAAATCATTCACTCCACCAGGTCATTTTGGGAACGATTGTTGGGATCTACAAACCAGCTGCGGTAACTACAAGTCCTTCATGCTGCCTTTACTGTTGATAATGTCTATTCCGTCGATAATTCATTGTTGGGATGTCATCCAGGTTACTTGGCTGGAAACTGATCTTTTCACTGTTGGATTGGGTTTCCTTATGCTTTCTATGGGGTTGACTTTGACATTTGAGGATTTCCGGCGATGTTTGCGGAATCCTTGGACTGTAAGCGGCATCTTCATCTATATAAGTTAGGAGGATAATTGTCAAACCTTATTAAAGGTCATCATTTTCATTTCACTTTTTGACCTTATGAAACTTTATTATTCCAGGTAGGTGTAGGATTTTTGGCCCAGTACATCATCAAACCACTGTTGGGCTTTGTCATTGCAATGGTACTTCTTTCACCATCCTATTCAGAGTTCTTGCATAAGCCTGTTTTGATCTCCGACAATGAAATACTGATGATACAGTGTACTTTATTTTTCCTAGTTAGGTTCATGTGGTGGATGTGAAAAAATGCAAACCTGAGGACTTCATAATTACCTTACACTGTAGATGCTTTAGGAATCTAAATCAAATGCCAGTAGCTTTCATAGAACCAGTGCCATTTCCAATGGGACCATTATAGCAGACAAATAAGTGTTCTCGAAAATTTTTGGGTGTCTGTAGTTGTATGACTCATCTCATAAAAATAGCTCTTTTTTACAACCAGCCCGCTACGTCCGGCACTAACTAGTTTGGGATAAATATGTTGTTGATGTTGATGATGTAGTTGTATGACTCAATAATTTTTTTTTTTTTTTTGGAAAATGAAGACGGATGTTTCTGTCGATCAACTCATTTCCCTTGACATAAGTATCAGCATCTCAGTTAAGATGCCTGGTTCTAGCCTGATCAGGACTCCTTTTCTCTTCTTTGATTGCATCAGTGCAGAAGATTCCTGTGTTATGATATACTCAATCAAGTAATTCTAAGTGAAAACACACGTGGCACTTGGTTTTTTGTGTGTCTTCTGTCTAATCCATCTTTTTTCCTTGCATACTTTCATCTTCTCGCACAGGAACTTTATCCTTTTTTAAACGTCCAATCCTGTCCCTTAGCCTCCTCACCCTTTGGAAGGGCTGACTCCAAGTGATGCCCAATATATATATATATTTTAATATTGCATGAATATGGATACAATGAGTAATTGTTGCCTTTAAATAATACTTCTGAATTAGGATCTTCAAACTGAATTGGGTTTGGCAGAGAAACTCTTGGAGTGCTGGAAAATTATATTTAAAATCTCAATGGATACTGCAATGGCAAAACTCTCTGAGAACAGGAGGTGCTGCAGATATCTTTGAATTTACTGTCTTCAGCAATTTAAAATATGATTTTCTTTATTGCGCTGGCATCGCTATTTGTCAAGATGCTTGTGTATCCTGTTGTGGAATTTGTCACCCACCACGTTTCCATGATCTTCCAGCTTGGTTGTGTATCTAGAGTTGTAACTTGTCTGTCTCTGAAGTTTATCACTAATTTTATGTTTTCCAGACTTTAAAGTTGTCTGCACCGCTTGCAACTGGTCTTATATTGGTGTCCTGTTGCCCTGGAGGTCAAGCGTCTAATGTTGCCACTTTTATCTCTAAGGGGAATGTAGCACTCTCTGTCCTCATGACAACGTAAGTTATGATGTATGTGTAAATTTTCACTCTTCTTCTAGCATAAGCAGACAGCCTCTTTCCAAAGCTTGATTGCATATTTTGTTTGTGTTAGCACTTGCCATTGATCAGTTCTCTTCATGTTCCAATTGTGATATATGTAGATTCCCGAACATTGTACCTCATGCTGGATTTTTGTAATTCTTTTTCTCCTTTCCAAGCTGCAATATTCTGTCTTTTTAACTCTAATGTTCCTAAATACTACAGTTATTTAATGAAAGTGTGGGAGCGGTTATGGCGTGAGATATCGATTTCTTTGACTAAATCACGTTGTTTTCATAAGCATGTGGTGTTTCTTATGCCTATTTGCATGTTTGCAGTCATCATGTGCTGACTGCTGAGTATTGTTAGTGTGCGCACGTTAGGGATCTTTAGAGTATACTACTGTTTCTTATCTTTTAGCTTTGTGTATCAAATTATGGACATGAGCGGATAACATGATGGACATACCTCTTACAATGTTTTGGCTGATCATTGTGGACCAGATGGAAATAAAAAGGATACCATCTTCGAATAACATGTGCGTACTATGAACATGTTCTGCGTGATAGTTTTTGAAGTGGTTGTCCTGATTTTTTCCCTCTAAAGGTTGTCATTTTTTTTTCAAATATTTACAGGTGTTCAACTATTGGTGCCATTGTGATGACGCCTCTCCTCACTAAGCTTCTTGCTGGCCAGCTTGTTCCTGTGGATGCTGCTGTGAGTACAGCATAAGTATCATCGCCTCTTTGAGATCTAAAAGCATGAGAATAAGATTGCATTTGAATGGTAGACCAATTAGTTGATTTTCAAATTAAATGGATGCTTAAGATTGTTCACCGAAGCACTCATGTGGAAGGCAGTATTGAAATGCTTAGCTTCTGAGTCGATCTAGTTGAACTTCAGACATCTTCAGTGGCTGGCAGTTCATTCAGAGGCTTTGGCTTGAGCTCTTGGAATATTTTGTTACCCAAGTCTAAAAAGTCCACGTGTGAAAAGTTTTGCTTTCTGGACTGCTTCATCTTGCCTATGATGATGAGTTGTAATTACAATAGCATTGAAGAAAATGAGTGAGGAATGCATATGTTATCTAATCTATCTCTAGTGGATGAGAATTGTTGAAAAACTCTTTTGTTGTACTTAACTCATTTCTTCATTGCTGTACTAGTCTGCATGCACATCGGGATATGTGGTGCATTTACTATACATAGTTCAATGTGTTTGCATTGTAGTGCATACCCACTATATCCAGCTATGTATGATCATGGAATCACTTTCTTGTCAACGAATACTTGCAGGGTCTGGCTATCAGTACTTTTCAGGTTGTTTTGGTGCCAACGATAGTTGGAGGTAAGCAGAAAATTGTTAGAATTCAAACTATGGTCGCTTGGAAGGAAGAGCAAGTTAATAGTCAATAAATGAGATAACCCTTGTCTGTTTATGACAGTGTTGGCCAATGAATTTTTTCCCAAGTTTACTTCGAAAATAGTCACGGTGACCCCATTGATTGGAGTTATTCTGACCACCTTACTTTGTGCAAGCCCTGTAAGTGATATACATTAATATCTAGATATGGCCTTTTACTGCTCGTTTCTTTTTTGCATTGCCAACTCTGGTAAGATCTGACTCTGTTGTACTTTCACTAGATTGGGCAAGTTGCAGGTGTCTTGAAAACTCAAGGAGCGCAACTTATATTACCAGTGGCTCTCCTGCATGGCGCTGCCTTTGCCCTTGGATATTGGATATCAAAATTCTCATTTGGTGAATCCACTTCCCGCACCATTTCTATTGAATGTGGGATGCAGGTAACCTTTTTCCATGTCCTCTATTTGTATATCTTTGCTCTAGTTATGGATGAGCTAACAAAAGATATTCAAGATGAGGTGCCGTGGTGTATGCTATTTGCAGATGATATTGTGTTTATTGATGAGACTAGGGCTGGGGTTAACGCTAAATTAGAATTATGGAGAAACACGTTGGAATCTAAAGGATTTACGTTGAGTTAAAGTAAAAAGTGTGAGTTCGACACGGCAGGAAGAGAGGATCAAGAAGCCGTAAATATGCTCGTACAGGAGGTACCCAAGAAAGATACTTTTAGATATTTGGGATCAATATTGCAAAAGGAGGGAGAGATTGATGAGGATGTAAGCTACAGAATCAGAGCAGGTTGGATGAAATGATGCAGTGCATCAGGATTTATGTGTGATCGCAAAATTCCTCTTAGGTTAAAAGGAAAATTTTATAGAACAACAGTAAGACCTGCCATGCTATACGGAGCTGAATGTTGGCCAGCACAGAGGAAACATGAGTATAAAATGGGAGTAGCGGAAATGAGGACGTTAAGGTGGATGTGTGGTCATACAAGGATGGATAAGATAATGAATGAAGATATTCGACGAAAAGTTAGAGTAGAGCCGGTGGCAGAAAAGATGAGAGAACATAGATTGAGATGGTTTGGGCATATTCTCCGAAAGCCCCTAAATGTCCTGGTACGAACAGAAGTTTGCTATCGAGAACATACCACGAAGAAAGAAAGAAAGAGGTCGGCCGAAACTTATTTGGGGGAAAGTAGTAAAACAAAATTTAATGGAGTGGGAAATAGATTGACGTACAGTTTGTTTTAGGACGGAATGACAGAAGGCTATTAGTATTGTGGAGGAGTGGTTAGTGTGTGTGTGTGTATATATTTGTTTATTTATTTTTACATATTTTTATCTTTTCCCTCGATTGATTTTGTTTTATTTTTATGAATCTTTGGGGTTCATCGATCGCCGACCCCAACTAATTTGGGATAAAGGTGTTGTTGATGTTGATGTTGATGTTCTTCTCTTGCTGCCCTTTGAATGCCTAATTTTATTGCTAGAATAAAAGAGCACAACTAACCGTGGTTCCTTTGCAACTTCAAAATTCAAAGACCCTTCCTCTTCATTTTTAAGTATCAGTAATCTATTGCCTCTTGTCATTGCTGACCATTGTCATTGTGAATTGAACGATTACTAATATGAGTGTGCAAACACAGTACATTCCACAAAGTTCAACAGAATCAGTGTTCCCAAGGTGCCATTTTTCATTGCAATTGAGCACATAGACTGAAGAGGAGCATGATGCCCTTGTTAGAACTGTTACTGAGCATTTATCTGTTGTTAAAATGAACTGTTATAAATTTTCTGTTGCAATGGTCTCTGGATAGTCTTTGAACACCATAGTTATTATAGGCAATAAATTCCTGTTTGTCACATTCATTTTGAGATCATTCACATGTCATTTTCAGTAAAATAGTATTGGTGTTTGAGGAGACATATGGGTAGAATCATTCTCCGTTAATTATATTCACTTTGAAGTTTTGAATTCGTGTTGATAGATTTCTCATGGTTGTCTATTCTGAATTACTCTTAAATCATATTAGTCCACACATTTCCATGCTTAAAATTTGATGAAAGTAAGGTGCATGGACAGGTATAACTGTTGTGGCCCAAAAAGGTTCATGTACACGTCTGTATGTGAGGTATGCTATTGGTTGCTACCAATATTGCTTCAAAAATTTGTGAAACTTCTATTGGAACCATGTATAGTTCTTTTGAGTGAACTTTTCATCGGCAGGAAAGCCTAGTCATAGTCTTCATTGCCTTTGGCATAAATGCATTCTCTTTGTGCCGTGAATGGCGTTTGATTCGTTTTCTTTTAGCTGAAATTGGGTGAAACCTCCGTCTACGCTACTAGTTCCTCCTGAGTGTATTGAATATCTTACGACTTCAAATCTGTCCGACATTTTCAGAGTTCTGCCCTTGGATTTCTTCTTGCCCAGAAACATTTCACCAATCCTCTGGTAGCCGTTCCTTCTGCTGTCAGCGTAGTTTGCATGGCGGTAAATTCTGACACTTAAAACATCTGTTTTGACTCTGTTCCTGTAGTATGATTTTTTTTTTCCCTGAGTTATTCATCTCTGGCATTCTCACCTGCATAATCACTCTTCTCACAGCTTGGAGGGAGTGCACTTGCTGTTTTCTGGAGAAACAGACCTATCCCGATCGATGACAAAGATGACTTTGAAGAATGAGACATCCGTTAGATATCATGTCTCCATCGTTTCTCTAGATTTATCGATTTCGGGTGGAATTTTTGTTTTCATTTTGTGGTTTCTCATGCAGTATGGCTGTATCGGCTTTAAGTTCTAGCTAGAAGGAAGTGAGGTCAGATGGTCACATGTCATTTTGGATGCCTAGCTGGAGTGGAGATGTTCTAGCTTGACAAAAGTAAAAGCAATTCTACATTTGGTTCAAATGCCATCGGACGGATACATCAAAAAGTACTTCCTCAGTGCCATGCGTGGCTGAGTCTGCATACAAGTCCATGTCCAGCTGCGATGCGGCGACAGTATCGATAAGGATTTACTTGTACCTTTCCTTTTCTGTATCTTCAGCTTACTTGTGAAAAGATATTCCGATGAGCTTATGTTTGATGAGTGGGTGATTGAACTAGTGTACTGCGACCCGGATTATAGGCGGGGTAACCGGTGTGCCCATTTATTAAAGGGGCAGGCTCGTATAAGGCCTGTGTCGGGGCGAGCTTGGTGAAATCTGCTCTTGATCTAAATGCTCTCTTTCGGTTCGGTATCGTTCACCATGCTCCTCTCCACGGCTCTCTTGCTCAATTTAGGAATTCCTTCTCATCTTTGGTTGACAGATTTATTGAGATTGTTTTTTCAGGATTCTTTTACATGATTTCTATTAATGCTATTTGATTTAGATCTCAAAATGTTCTTAGGGTGCGGTTGTTTGCGGAAAATCGGATTGCCTGACTTCGCCTGCTGGAGCTTTGTTTGTAACGTGGGAAGTAGCCTGTTTGTCACTACAGCCTTCTGTTTAATATGATTACGACGGATTTGAAAAACAATGTCCTAGAAATGATTGCTGGTATCACTTACTAAAATGAACAATCGAAAAAAACTTTCATCGTCTGCCAAAAGAGGAAGAAATTCCCCTAGGAAGCTCGGATCCGGGCGAAATACAACAAGCAAGTAAAGCATGACGAATTGGCTTATAGTCAGAAAATCCAAGTGTGCGGAAAATCGGTGTTGAGTAATAATGCCAAGTAAATATGAACTTCTTGTGGAAATAAGATATTTGTATATGTGAGGTATGTTCGACTCTATTATATAAAGCAGCAAATTTAAATCTGGCAGTTATTTGTTACTTTGATGGAGTTTTGAGATACTTGCAATAAATGAAGGTTTAACTCAAAAGATACCTTCACGTATGTATATTAATCTCATAGAAATTTTGGTTGTATTTTTGAGAAATTTTATTTTGCAAATTTATTTTAAAAATAAAGTGGGAGATTGTTGAAGTTTGTTTGCAATACAAATAATGAAAGTGCCTTTTTTCTAATCCCACATAGGATGGAAGGAAGGGCGCGCGATATTAGGCGCACTTAGCACGCTTGCGTAGTGGTCAATAATTATTGGCATTATCAACAATCATTTTATTTGAAACATTGTGTTCCTGTAGGAGTTGCAGTTATTTTATTAAATTTATTCTCGAATTTTAATTAATTATTTTATGTCTAAGAGTTGCAATTTTTTAGATGAGACATTTTTCGAACAATTTAGAGTTGTGTCCGAAATTAACTATACTTCAGACATGAAGAGGTGCGTCCTAACCAACTGTACTATGGACATGAATATGTGTCACAAAGAGGTGTATCCGAATAAACTGTTCTTCGGACACGAAGAATTGTTTTCGAATTACAGTTTTGAGAAGTGAAAAATTGTCTTCCTTCGACTATTATATGTCTCGAGATTTTATTTATTCTCAGAAATTGAACTAAGATACAAAGTCATTGTTTTCAATTGTTTTCCTAGAGAGATATTGAAAAATTATTAGAATTGCTATATGCTATTCTCACTGAGACTTTGTTGTATTTTAGAAGATATTTGCCGAAAATCATTAGCAACATTGTGGGATAAATAAATTCTCAAAGAGAGTTTTAGCACGCCCCAAAGTCTGATTCTGTTGTTCATTCCATTCAATCATATTTTCTAACAACAGGTTCTCGAGTTACCCGTCGGACGGTTTTTGAGGGTAGACAAAATGGCGCTTCGTCTCGGCCGAAAGATTGAACAAATCTTCCAATTGGTTGAAGACATCGTCGTAAAGCCCAACGCCGATTTTTTCATATCGAGCCTCAAAACAACCATAATCTTCAAGTGCTTTGACGACCTCTTTCTGCACTAATCCCAATCGGTGCTTCCTGCCTTCATGTCATTTTTGCAAATCTATCAAGGGAAGCAACGGAGGTGAGAGGGCACCCACAACGGCTGTTCCTTTGTGGGTTATCTTTCCGGTGAATGAATCTCGAAGATTTTAAAGAGGCCAATAAGGTTTAGGTCCAATAGTTTACTTACTTACACACACATATATGGGCCTAATTCCAAAAAAAACCTCAAACTTTGACGTTTGTCCCAAAAATATCCATAACTTTTTTTTGTCTCCTAAAAAACCTTCAACTTTTGGTTTTGTCCAAAAAAAACCTCAAACTTTGGTCTTTGTCCCAAATATACCCACAACTTTTTTTGCCTCATAAAAAACCTCACACTTTTGATTTTGTCCCAAATTTACCACAATTATTAAAAAAAAAAGTGTTTCGCGCCCAGTTGAACAGAACCCATGATTGTTCGACAAAGATCAAAATGTATTTCCAATTGTTTCAAGGAAGAATGTTTGGCACATTGCAGCTGCATTAATTCATTTCTAGACATAATTGAGTTACCCCGAGATTCACATATAAATTTCAAGATATTAACAAAACTTCTTTTTATACTTCAAATTTTTACCGAAATGATGATCACAAGAAAGCATTGGGGGCAGCAGTTTTTCGTCACAAAGGCAGGGTCGGTAGCAGCTTGTTGTCACAGATGCAGGGTCGGCAACAGCTTGTTGTCACGGATGCAGGGTCGGCACGATGGTCCTCTGTGAAAGGCTCGATTGGCATCGAGGACTATCAACGGGTAATGAGCCGATAACGAGGGTTTCTATTGTCTCGGGATAAGGCTACACTATCGGGCGACGGTTGAGAATCACTTGGAGTTTCGACAGAAGCTAAACGGCCGACGTTGGGTCGTCGGGAATTCTACGAGATGGGTTTTGAGGGTTTTTTTTTTTTTTGTGATTGAACTAGTAGATTTGGGACAAATTCAAAAGTTGAAGGTTTTTTAAGAGACAAAAAAAAAGTTGTGGATATTTTTGGGACAAAGGCCAAAGTTTGAGGTATTTTTGGGATTTGATTGGTAGACTTGGGACAAAATCAAAAGTTGAAGGTTTTTTATGAGACAAAAAAAGTTGTGGATATTTTTGGGACAAAGGCTAAAGTTTGAGGTTTTTTTTGGGATTGGGCCTATATGTATATGTATATGTCTTTACTTTATACTTTTCTATGTATTCACACCTAATAACTTCAGGGCGTGATTCGGTTGGGTTTTGTCCAATTATTTGGGTACTGTACCTTAGGGGTGAGCAGAAAAACCACGATCCAACCAAACCGAACTGGACCGTACCTAATCGGTTGATTTTCAATGATTTTTGGCGGGTACGGTTCGGTTCTCGGTTTTAATTTTTCAGAACCGGTTTTATCGGTTCGGTTTACGGATTTGAATGTGAACCATCCAACCAGCCCATGAACCGGCCCCCTTATATAATCTGAATGTATATTATTTTATCGGTTCGATTCTTATTATTTTGCAGGTGCTACGTACCATGTTTTACTGAGCTCCTTTATTTTATTTTTTTATTTTGTCCTTATGCTTCCTTGGAGCATAATCCTATGGCTACTTGCGATGGAACAAGGTAAATTTGTTTTCTCGCCTATTTTCTTTTTTTCATTTTTTGCTTGGTAGAAACGTAACCGAAATCCAACCAAAAATCGGATCGGACCGATGGTTCGGTTGGTTCACGGTTCATAGAAGAAGTGGTTGGTTCACGGTTCGTATTTTGCGGAACCGGTTTCTAGCGGATGGTTCTCGGTTCTAGGGTAAAACCATCCATCCTGTGAACCGATCACCCCTACTGTACCTGATGCTGTTTGACAAAGCGTCACTTCACAGCCGCCCCTTGGCATGACTTGCCATGTTTAAATACTGAAATAAAAATCGAGACTCCGTTTATTTTGTGAAAAATGTAATTTTTTGAAAAATATTTTTTAAAAAGTTATTTTTTTTTTAAAAATAATCATATTTTTTGGTGTTTGACTGAAATATGAAAAAGACTCGAAAATATATTTTCCGTTGATTAGTATGGCTAATTTTCCACTATACACTCTTTTCAATAAGTTTTTATTTTTTTAAATTCTATTTTTTAAATTATATATATTTTTTATTTTTTTATTTTCCTTTTGGTTTAGGCCGACGGCCAACGACCGGCTACAGGCGAGCTTACGGTCAATGTCATCGCTGATCGCTGGGTTGCTAGCTATCGTCGAGGTTCGCGTTCGGCAGAGAAAGGAAGAAGAAGGAGAAAAGGAAAATAAAAGAAAAAGAAAGCAAAGAAAAAATAAAAGAAAATAATAAAAATAGTACAAGATAAAATGACAGATTAATATAACGGAAAACCTCAAACTGGTACATATGTGATAAATTTATCTTAAACTATTTTTTTGACCACACAAAATCTTAAACTGATATGCTTGTGACAAATTTACCCCAAACTGATACATCTGTGATAAATTTACCCTCAGTTAATTTTTATTAAATCTAACAATTAAGGTGTTAAGTTGTACAACATGTGGCAATTGATGAGTGTATCAGTTTGAGATTTTTACTCTCTATTTGTTACATGTGTATTAGTTTGGAAATTTTCGTGATATTAACCCAATTTAATGAAGGGTAAATTTGTCATAGGTATATCGAATTGATTTTTTTTGTGGTAAAAAAAAATTAGTTTAGGTTAAATTTGCCATATGTGTACCATTTTAGGATTTTTTATGGTAAAAAAAGTAGTTTGAGGTAAATTTACCACAACTGTACCGGTTTAGAGTTTTTCATGATAAAAAAATTTATCCATAGTTTGGGGTTTTTCATAGTAGTAACCCTAAAATGAATAAATGAATTGTTGTAGCAAAGATGAGCGAAAAAATTTTCCTTCTTAAAAAAAGGAAAAATTACCAAAAAAGTCATATCTTGTTGCAATTGTGTCAATTCAGTCCTAAACTTATTTCTTTTATCAATTCAGCTCTAAATATTTTACATTTGTACCAATTCAGTCCATTTGGCCGACTGATGTTGACGTTAATAATTTTTAATATATTTTAATACTTTTCTATTTTCTTAATTTTTTTCTCTTACCCCCACCCACTGTGGTCGACGAGATGTGGCTGTTTAGGTCGTCGAAGCTCGTTTTCCACTGGCAAGGAGCTTCGAGGCCCTTGCTGGGCGAGGTCAGATAAGGGTTTCACAACCTTGCCTAGTGACCGGTGAGTTTCGACGACCCTCACCGGCCATAGTGGGTGTGGGTAAGTGGGAAAAAAAGAAAAAAAGTATTAATTTTTTTTAAAATATTAAAATATCATTAAAAATTTGTCTACACGAACGTCGGCTGGCCAAATGGAATAAATTGACGCAAACATGGCTGAATTGACCAAAAAAAAGTTTAGTATTAAATTGATACAATTGAAATATGTTTAAGACTTTTTTGGTAACTGTCTCCACTTTTGAAGGAGTTTTTTCCCTGAGCAGAAAAACATATTTTCTTAGGCTAATTTATTTTCTGCGAATCAAAAATCAAAAGTTCGAAAAATGTTTTACTGAAAATTATTTTTCGTGAAACAGAGCCTGGAATTGTTTGGGCAACTGCATTTCCTCGATCCGTGGGCGTGCCCTCTCAATTGATGTGCAAGTTGGTCATGAATATGTAAAAACTGCGGGGGGGAGCTTCCGATCCCACACGAAAACTGAACTCAAACAAGATGGGACATTTTACTTAGAGAATTCCTAACCTCACCATGACTCGATATGCCGCGACTCGACTCCGACTCGGACGCCGATTGTATTGGAAAAGAGTTCCCTTCCAACATTACAATACGAAGGACCGGCATTCTTAAGAAGACACGGCAAGAGCTTTGCCAATGCCATCCCTAATTAGTAATTACCATGTGAACCCCATCAGATTGTATGTCCAGATGTACAGTATACATACAAGTTATCCTTATAAATCATCTTATCAAGGTTAGACGATCCTTTTCCGAAAATTACATACATGTAAACTCGACCATATATAAATGCTGGAAATATCCATGTTTGTAAATCTATCAGAATTAATTGGAGGAAGTTTTCTCTAGGGCCTTTAATTTTTTTCCCCAAAAAACAGGGCCTTGACAAACTATTGGAAGGAATTATGTTAGTGTAAGTTTCACTTTCATTACTGAAGTTTAGGTAAGTTTCTTGGTCGTCAATTGGTTCTTCTCAACATGGTAGCTCAGCTGTAAATAGTGAAAAATCACGACGGACAGCATAGGGCTTGGATAGCCAAGTCATGCGCATTCAATGATAAAATTACTCTGTAATCCTTATCGACTAGGCATTTTCAAAATCACAATCGTTTTTTTTTTCCTTTTTGGTGTCACAGATATGTCAGTTTGAGTTTTTTTTTTTGGGTAAAGAAATGTCAGTTTGAGTTTTTATGTGGTACTAACCCTAATAATTATGAACTTGTGAAATCAAGGATTACAGAAAATCAGTTGAAGGAATGTGACTTCAAAATTTTCACATTTTGGTTGCGACATGGAAACCCGACTTAAATATGATGGAATACGGAATTAGAGAAATCCAAAAACCGAACTCGACACAATACGATACGACTAGAGTCGGACAGTGCTTCTGTAGTCTCCCTCCACTTATAAGTTTAAACTTTTGGGTCGGATGGACTAGAACAATGCCTTGACAAACTAATGAAAAGAATCGGTTTCATTACTTTTTTTTTTTTTAAGTTTAGGGTTATTGTCATTCTAGTCTATATGAAGGCTCATAGACAAAGATCAATTCAAAAATTAGGAACACAGAATACACAAATTACGGGAGAAGCAGGTCCATCAAATCTACGAACTTTAGATACTCACATGCATACTGTCAACAGAAACGTCTTTCCTCCAAGTCTTATTTTTCCAGAGAAGACCCAAACTTAGACGATAGGACTCCTATCGTTTTTAGTCAGTTGGTAGCGATCATAATTGATCTCATTCTCGCCATTAAAGTTAGGTAAGTTTATTGGCCATCAATGGGGTTCTTCTCATCACCCGGTTCTTGGTCGGTGCAATGGGTCATCTCTCCTGGCCTAATCAACGATTCCTTTCGAACGCATTATCGATCAAACAATTTTAGGTAGACATATTTTGTCTCACTGCTAGAGGTGTCAAATGAGTGAGTTGAGTCTAACATGGTCCAACTCATATTAAACTAGACCCGACCTGCACCCATATTGACACTTCCCGCCCTTCTCGGCCGCCACCCTAGCTTGCCCGGTCCCGTCGCCGCCCACTTGCCTGCCAGCCATTGCCACGGCTGCGGCCACCCGCCACAGGCATTGCCTGCCCGCCTGCTCGCCCACTGCCGCCCGCCCGCCACCGTCCCGAGAGAAGAAAGAAGAGGCCCGTCTCTTTCTTTTGCTTCGAGGATTCAACTTTCTACGACCTTGGTGTCTTCGCTTTTCATTTGATTTCTTTCTCTTTTCCATCTTACAGCGTCTTGGCCAAATTTAGATGATTAACTTACAATTTGGGAAGTGGAAGGTAACCCTGCACGAATGATTTCCCCCATTACACTTTGCTCAAGAGCCTGAGACTTCCCTGAGAACTCGAGACCCTGATGGTGACTGTTAAGATCTTGATGGTTTATCATCCAACTTCTATGTCACACCGTGCAATTTGGATGTTAAACTTGAAGTCTTATCCCTGCAACCTCGTGATGGCAGCTCGTCCTGTGCTTGCGGACACCACCTCACTAGAACGCAAACCGCCGTAGCATTCAAGTATGTTTGTTTACTTGATGGAACCCCACCACTTTGCTCGAATTGAACACTGCAGGATGGTGATCCTGAGGGACCCGGATCCCCTGCCTTGCTTTTTCTAAGGCAGGGGATCCCCACCCGATCCTGAGGGGAATGGGGACCTACCCAGTTACGAACTTGGTGATGGTAGAAATAGAAAATGGGTACGTTACGGGTTAGGAGAGTTTTGGGAAAATGCAATTTCGTTTCTTCAAAGATCTTTGATTCATGATATATTTGTTCAAAGCAAATCAGGTTTGTTTAAGTAGTGACTTTTTGCCGACTTTTTTAGAAAGTAGCTTTGTAGTTAAAAAAGAAGAAAGAAAAGATTACAGAGGGCGTGGCTGATGTTCACCGTCTCCATTGTGGAAGCATACCTAGTGAAGCAAATCGATATGGCTAGGTGAGGGAATCACTCAGGCCAAGTGATAGTGGGCAGTGGGTGGCGGCGGTAGTGGGTGAGCGGCGGCGGCGGCGGCAGTGAACAAGCAGTGGCAGAGGGCTTGGAAAGCTATAGCCTATGGGGTCAAAAATGGGTTGAAAACAGATTGAGCTAAAACCCATAGGCTTTATAATTTTAGACCCATATTTTAAATTTAGTGAACCCACATATGACCCACATATTACCAAAGTGTATAAAAGTGAGTTAAAAAGTGGGTCAATGACCCATATTGACTCCTCTGCTCACAGTTAGCAATACCAGTGCTTGATTTGAATACTAGGATTGGAAAGAAGGAAGCTGGCCGGTTGCAATGAAGGAAGGAATTGGATGGAAAAGGCATTAAAATTTGTGTGTTTGTCTGTTATGAATGGAATGAGGTCGAAAGGATATGTAGTGATTCGTTTTATTTGTTTGGAATAGAAAGGAATGGCTTTTTTTTTTTTTTCCGGTCGAAAAAGGAATGGCATTTGAAATATCCCCAAAAATATATAAAGTGTGAGGAAAAGTTACAAAGGGTGTACTTGATATATTTTGATATGATGGTAGAATACTCATATCGAGGCATGTATTTTATTGCGAGTCCTATTAGGATTTACATGTAGAGTATACCTGTAAATTTAATTTAGTTGATATAGTAGAATGCGTTTATAATGTTGGCGGGTGAAGTCAATTTTTTTTTTAATGGCAGACAAAAAAGAAGTCAAACTTTTTTATTATGGGTTTTTTTTTTTCATCTTTTCTCTTTATTTTGCGTTTAGGTGAGAATCTACACCTCATTTTTCAGATATTCAGACTTCAGAGGCAGCAACTGTGAATGGCTGTGCAGAAAATGTTACGATAATGCGGAAACTAAGACGAAATTGAGACAGATGAGAAGAACGGGACACACAAGATTTACGTGGAAACCCTTACGGGAAAAACCACGGGAGAGAGCAGAGGCAAAATCCACTATGAGAATCAAGGGGATTATAAAAGAGGCAACATAAACTTCTCTCCTATCAGATAGAATGAGCAAATGACAATATTTATAGTATTACCCCTCAAACCCTAATGTTGGCCCATGGCCCATAACTTAAGCCTATTACCTATTTAAGGCATACATAACAAATCTCCACCTTGACTTGAATTCCCAAGTAGACATAAGTATTAAGTCAATCTTCTCCTCCCACCAGCATAAAACTCAGCTGCTACAAACATTAACCAAATCCAAGCAGTGCTTGAATTTAGTAAAGGGCAATGACTTTGTCGACATATCAGCTGGGTTGTCTTCTGTACCAATCTTCAATACCTTAATATCGCCATCAGCAAGAATGTCTCGAATATAATGATACCGCACATCAATGTGCTTTGTTCTCTCGTGATACATCTGATCTTTAGTAAGATGTATAGCACTCTGGCTATCGCAATGCACAACAATCACATCATCATCCACACTGAGCTCTCCAAATAAGCCTCTCAACCATATAGCTTCTTTGATTGCTTCTGTAATAGCCATATATTCTGCCTCTGTAGTAGACAGAGCAATTGTATGCTGCAAAGAAGCTTTCCAACTGACTGCACAACCCCCAACAGTAAATATGTACCCTGTCAAAGACCTCCTTTTATCAAGGTCACCAGCATAATCAGAGTCAACATATCCAGTAAGAGTTTCACAAGTTTTCCCAAACTCTAAACCATAATCTGAAGTACCCTTAAGATATCTCAAAATCCACTTCACTGCTTGCCAATGAATTTTACCTGGGCATGATAAATATCTACTTACCACGCTAACAGCATGTGATATGTCAGGTCGAGTGCAAACCATAGCATACATAACACTACCAACTGCACTAGAATATGGAATACCTGACATATATTTTATTTCATCATCTGTATGTGGACATAAATCAGTTGATAGTCGAAAGTGAGAAGCAAGAGGAGTACTCACTGGTTTGGCATCTTTCATGCCAAAACGATCTAACACCTTCTCAATGTAGCTTTTCTGTGAAAGATACAATTTTCCTCTTTTCCGATCTCGTTGAATTTCCATGCCAAGAATTTTCTTCGCAGAACCTAAATCCTTCATATCAAATTCAGCGCTCAACTGTGCCTTCAAATTCTGTATATCAAATTTATCTTTTGCTGCAATCAACATGTCATCAACGTATAACAGCAGATAAATATAAGATCTATTTGGAAGTTTGCACAGATATACACAACTATCATATTTGCTTCTACAATAGCCAAGTTGCATCATAAAAGAATCAAATCTCTTGTACCACTGTCTAGGTGATTGCTTCAAGCCATAGATAGATCTTTTCAATAAACATACATGATCTTCCTTACCTTCAAACTGAAAACCCTCAGGTTGACCCATATAGATTTTCTCTTCAAGTTCACCATGCAAGAAAGCTGTTTTCACATCGAGTTGTTCCAACTCTAAATCATGCATAGTAACTAACGCAAGAAAGACCCGAATAGAGCTGTGTTTAACGACGGGTGAAAATACATCATTAAAATCAACTCCCTCAATTTGACTATAGCCTTTAGCGACTAGACGTGCTTTAAATCTAATGTCTTCAACTCCAGGAATACCTTCCTTTCTTTTGAAAACCCACTTGCAACCCACAATCTTCTTTCCTTTTGGTGGTTTGACAAGCTCCCAAGTTTGATTCTTTTCAAGAGATTCCATCTCTTCATTCATAGCAACTAACCACTTTGCTGAATCTTTGGAGGAAATAGCTTCCTTGTACGTTTTAGGCTCAGCATATTCTATCGACTCTGCAGCTGAAAGAGCATAAGCAACAAAATCTGAATATCCATACATCTGTGGAGGTTTTACTATTCTTCTCGGTCTATCTTTGGCTATGGAATAATTCTCTTCTTCAGATTCTTCAATCTCAATATTATCAGTCACTAACTGAACTGGCTGTGAAGAAGATACTTCAAACTCCACCTTCTTTGATGCACTTTGCAGATTTTCTTGACAAGTATCTAATGATTTCTTGACAGGATGAAGCATAGCAGACTCATCAAAAGTAACATCTCTGCTAATTATAATCTTAGATGAATCAGAACACCAAAGCCTATAACCTTTTATACCAGAACCATAACCAAGAAAAATACATTTTTTCGCTCTAGGCTCTAGTTTTCCTTCACTAACATGTGCATATGCTGGACATCAAAAAACTCGAAGAGAAGAATAATCAACAGGTTTACCTAACCATACCTCCTCGGGTGTCTTGTTCTCAATAGGCATGCAAGGAGAACGATTTATTAACCAACAAGCAGTATTGATTGCTTCAGCCCAGAATTCCTTGCCCAAACCAACGTTAGACAACATGCACCTTGTTCTTTCTAATAAGGTTCTGTTCATACGTTTTGCAATACCATTCTGCTGCGGAGTATACACTGTAGTATGATGTCTCACAATTCCTTCATTCTTGCAAAACTCATTAAATTCACTTCCACAAAATTCTAGCCCATTATCTGTTCTTAGCCTCGTGATACATCTGATCTTTAGTAAGATGTATAGCACTCTGGCTATCGCAATGCACAACAATCACATCATCATCCACACTGAGCTCTCCAAATAAGCCTCTCAACCATATAGCTTCTTTGATTGCTTCTGTAATAGCCATATATTCTGCCTCTGTAGTAGACAGAGCAATTGTATGCTGCAAAGAAGCTTTCCAACTGACTGCACAACCCCCAACAGTAAATATGTACCCTGTCAAAGACCTCCTTTTATCAAGGTCACCAGCATAATCAGAGTCAACATATCCAGTAAGAGTTTCACAAGTTTTCCCAAACTCTAAACCATAATCTGAAGTACCCTTAAGATATCTCAAAATCCACTTCACTGCTTGCCAATGAATTTTACCTGGGCATGATAAATATCTACTTACCACGCTAACAGCATGTGATATGTCAGGTCGAGTGCAAACCATAGCATACATAACACTACCAACTGCACTAGAATATGGAATACCTGACATATATTTTATTTCATCATCTGTATGTGGACATAAATCAGTTGATAGTCGAAAGTGAGAAGCAAGAGGAGTACTCACTGGTTTGGCATCTTTCATGCCAAAACGATCTAACACCTTCTCAATGTAGCTTTTCTGTGAAAGATATAATTTTCCTCTTTTCCGATCTCGTTGAATTTCCATGCCAAGAATTTTCTTCGCAGAACCTAAATCCTTCATATCAAATTCAGCGCTCAACTGTGCCTTCAAATTCTGTATATCAAATTTATCTTTTGCTGCAATCAACATGTCATCAACGTATAACAGCAGATAAATATAAGATCTATTTGGAAGTTTGCACAGATATACACAACTATCATATTTGCTTCTACAATAGCCAAGTTGCATCATAAAAGAATCAAATCTCTTGTACCACTGTCTAGGTGATTGCTTCAAGCCATAGATAGATCTTTTCAATAAACATACATGATCTTCCTTACCTTCAAACTGAAAACCCTCAGGTTGACCCATATAGATTTTCTCTTCAAGTTCACCATGCAAGAAAGCTGTTTTCACATCGAGTTGTTCCAACTCTAAATCATGCATAGTAACTAACGCAAGAAAGACCCGAATAGAGCTGTGTTTAACGACGGGTGAAAATACATCATTAAAATCAACTCCCTCAATTTGACTATAGCCTTTAGCGACTAGACGTGCTTTAAATCTAATGTCTTCAACTCCAGGAATACCTTCCTTTCTTTTGAAAACCCACTTGCAACCCACAATCTTCTTTCCTTTTGGTGGTTTGACAAGCTCCCAAGTTTGATTCTTTTCAAGAGATTCCATCTCTTCATTCATAGCAACTAACCACTTTGCTGAATCTTTGGAGGAAATAGCTTCCTTGTACGTTTTAGGCTCAGCATATTCTATCGACTCTGTAGCTGAAAGAGCATAAGCAACAAAATCTGAATATCCATACATCTGTGGAGGTTTCACTATTCTTCTCGGTCTATCTTTGGCTATGGAATAATTCTCTTCTTCAGATTCTTCAATCTCAATATTATCAGTCACTAACTGAACTGGCTGTGAAGAAGATACTTCAAACTCCACCTTCTTTGATGCACTTTGCAGATTTTCTTGACAAGTATCTAATGATTTCTTGACAGGATGAAGCATAGCAGACTCATCAAAAGTAACATCTCTGCTAATTATAATCTTAGATGAATCAGAACACCAAAGCCTATAACCTTTTATACCAGAACCATAACCAAGAAAAATACATTTTTTCGCTCTAGGCTCTAGTTTTCCTTCACTAACATGTGCATATGCTGGACATCAAAAAACTCGAAGAGAAGAATAATCAACAGGTTTACCTAACCATACCTCCTCGGGTGTCTTGTTCTCAATAGGCATGCAAGGAGAACGATTTATTAACCAACAAGCAGTATTGATTGCTTCAGCCCAGAATTCCTTGCCCAAACCAACGTTAGACAACATGCACCTTGTTCTTTCTAATAAGGTTCTGTTCATACGTTTTGCAATACCATTCTGCTGCGGAGTATACACTATAGTATGATGTCTCACAATTCCTTCATTCTTGCAAAACTCATTAAATTCACTTCCACAAAATTCTAGCCCATTATCTGTTCTTAGCCTCGTGATACATCTGATCTTTAGTAAGATGTATAGCACTCTGGCTATCGCAATGCACAACAATCACATCATCATCCACACTGAGCTCTCCAAATAAGCCTCTCAACCATATAGCTTCTTTGATTGCTTCTGTAATAGCCATATATTCTGCCTCTGTAGTAGACAGAGCAATTGTATGCTGCAAAGAAGCTTTCCAACTGACTGCACAACCCCCAACAGTAAATATGTACCCTGTCAAAGACCTCCTTTTATCAAGGTCACCAGCATAATCAGAGTCAACATATCCAGTAAGAGTTTCACAAGTTTTCCCAAACTCTAAACCATAATCTGAAGTACCCTTAAGATATCTCAAAATCCACTTCACTGCTTGCCAATGAATTTTACCTGGGCATGATAAATATCTACTTACCACGCTAACAGCATGTGATATGTCAGGTCGAGTGCAAACCATAGCATACATAACACTACCAACTGCACTAGAATATGGAATACCTGACATATATTTTATTTCATCATCTGTATGTGGACATAAATCAGTTGATAGTCGAAAGTGAGAAGCAAGAGGAGTACTCACTGGTTTGGCATCTTTCATGCCAAAACGATCTAACACCTTCTCAATGTAGCTTTTCTGTGAAAGATACAATTTTCCTCTTTTCCGATCTCGTTGAATTTCCATGCCAAGAATTTTCTTCGCAGAACCTAAATCCTTCATATCAAATTCAGCGCTCAACTGTGCCTTCAAATTCTGTATATCAAATTTATCTTTTGCTGCAATCAACATGTCATCAACGTATAACAGCAGATAAATATAAGATCTATTTGGAAGTTTGCACAGATATACACAACTATCATATTTGCTTCTACAATAGCCAAGTTGCATCATAAAAGAATCAAATCTCTTGTACCACTGTCTAGGTGATTGCTTCAAGCCATAGATAGATCTTTTCAATAAACATACATGATCTTCCTTACCTTCAAACTGAAAACCCTCAGGTTGACCCATATAGATTTTCTCTTCAAGTTCACCATGCAAGAAAGCTGTTTTCACATCGAGTTGTTCCAACTCTAAATCATGCATAGTAACTAACGCAAGAAAGACCCGAATAGAGCTGTGTTTAACGACGGGTGAAAATACATCATTAAAATCAACTCCCTCAATTTGACTATAGCCTTTAGCGACTAGACGTGCTTTAAATCTAATGTCTTCAACTCCAGGAATACCTTCCTTTCTTTTGAAAACCCACTTGCAACCCACAATCTTCTTTCCTTTTGGTGGTTTGACAAGCTCCCAAGTTTGATTCTTTTCAAGAGATTCCATCTCTTCATTCATAGCAACTAACCACTTTGCTGAATCTTTGGAGGAAATAGCTTCCTTGTACGTTTTAGGCTCAGCATATTCTATCGACTCTGCAGCTGAAAGAGCATAAGCAACAAAATCTGAATATCCATACATCTGTGGAGGTTTCACTATTCTTCTCGGTCTATCTTTGGCTATGGAATAATTCTCTTCTTCAGATTCTTCAATCTCAATATTATCAGTCACTAACTGAACTGGCTGTGAAGAAGATACTTCAAACTCCACCTTCTTTGATGCACTTTGCAGATTTTCTTGACAAGTATCTAATGATTTCTTGACAGGATGAAGCATAGCAGACTCATCAAAAGTAACATCTCTGCTAATTATAATCTTAGATGAATCAGAACACCAAAGCCTATAACCTTTTATACCAGAACCATAACCAAGAAAAATACATTTTTTCGCTCTAGGCTCTAGTTTTCCTTCACTAACATGTGCATATGCTAGACATCAAAAAACTCGAAGAGAAGAATAATCAACAGGTTTACCTAACCATACCTCCTCGGGTGTATTGTTCTCAATAGGCATGCAAGGAGAACGATTTATTAACCAACAAGCAGTATTGATTGCTTCAGCCCAGAATTCCTTGCCCAAACCAACGTTAGACAACATGCACCTTGTTCTTTCTAATAAGGTTCTGTTCATACGTTTTGCAATACCATTCTGCTGCGGAGTATACACTGTAGTATGATGTCTCACAATTCCTTCATTCTTGCAAAACTCATTAAATTCACTTCCACAAAATTCTAGCCCATTATCTGTTCTTAGCCGCTTAATTTTCTTACCGGTCTGATTCTCAATTAATGTTTTCCATTGCTTGAAAGTAACGAAAACATCACTTTTTGCCTTGAGAAAAAATACCCAAACTTTTCTTGAAAAATCATCAATAAAAGTGAGTACATACCTGGAACCAAGGCCTTTAGATGGAACTCTAGCAGGCCCCCAGAGATCAGAATGAATGTAGTCCAGAGTGCCCTTTGTGTTGTGAATTCCTGTTTTGAAACTGACTCTTTTCTGTTTCCCAAAAACACAACGTTCACAGAAATCCAGTTTTCCAATTTTCTGACCACACAGGAGACCTCTTTTACTTAGCTCCTCCATCCCTCTAATACTCATGTGGCCTAGTCTCATATGCCATAATTTAGTATTATCTGAATCTGTCATAACAGAAGAGACCGCAGCTGAACCAGTAACAGTAGAGGCTTGCAGCTGATACAAAGTACCAATTTTAAGCCCTTTCATCAGCAAAAGTGAACCTCTCAAAATTTTCAGAACTCCACCCTCAGCAGTAAATCTACAACCATTGGCGTCAAGTGTACCCAATGAAATTAGATTTTTCCTCAAATCAGGCACATGCCTGACATTATCTAAAGTTCTGATCATGCCATCATGCATCTTAATATTAATTGTGCCAATCCCAATAGCTTTGCATCTAGCATCATTACCCATGAGAATAACTCCACCATCATGTTCTTTATACGTAGAGAACCAATCTCGATGAGGACACATATGATATGAGCAGCCAGAATCAAGAATCCAACTATCACAGAATTTATCTTTATTATCTGCAATCAAAAGCCAATCTTTGTATTCTTCTTTAGCAACATCAGCTTGAGCAGGATTTTCGTTTCGCCTATTCTGTCTATTCTGATAGTTGCGATTGTTATGGCGATTGACATTCCCATGATTCTGTTGATTCGAATTATTTTCTCTTTGCTCCTTTGCCTTTAGTTTTAGGCAATTGATCTTAATATGCCCTGGGGACTTACAATAGTTGCAAATCATATCTCTATGCTTAGACTTTGACCTGCTCCTGCCACTATTTCTTCTCTCAACAGACCTTCCCCGAGCAACTAAACCAGCCCCATGATTATTACTACTATCAGAAGTCAATTCTGTATCAAGTTTCTGCTTATTTAGCAGACTAGTCTTGACATCTTCAAAATCAATAGTTTCTCTACTAACAATCATGGTCTCTCTAAAATTCTTATAAGAGGGTGGTAGTGAAACTAGCAATAAAAGAGCTTGATCCTCATCTTCAATATTAACATCAATGCTTCTTAATTCAGCGATAAGAGCATTGAACTCAGAAATATGGGATTTGAGAGAAGTACCTTCAGTCATACGAAAAGTGAAGAGTCGTTGCTTGAGCCTCAATCGATTTGTAAGAGACTTTGTCAGAAAAATACTCTCAAACTTCGTCCATAAACCTGCGGCTGTCTTTTGATCTAGTACCTCTTGCAAAACTTCGTTCGTGAGGCACAACTGAATAGTGGACAAAGCTTTCTCATCCAATTCTTCCCATGCTTCATCTGACTGTTCCAGCTTTTTCCCTTTAGTAAACAAAGTTTTCTTCAAACCCTGCTGCGTAAGAACGGCTAACATACGAACCTGCCATAGGTTGAAACTGCCGCTCCCATCAAACTTTTCGATATCGAATTTCGTTACTGAACTCGAAGCCATAATTTATTCCGAGTCGAAGAAGCGCGCACGAACTCCTCGAACAACACTAATCGAAAGCAGAGGATGGAAATTCCCGCCTTGAAGATCGTGCTCCTGATGCGATCTGCTCCAATCCTTGATGAAGGTTCTCTCTTGAATTGTGCGAGAAAAAAAAATTCTTCACGGCAGCACTAAGGCACCCACGAACACACGTCCACAAACGACACAATCTTCCACCGCTGCAATCTGACCAATCGGAAACAATCTGTGGTCGTGCACCGAGTTTCAATTCGGTTTGATCCCACAGACGGCGCCAATCACAGAGGAATGACGAGGATGCTTAGTTGATGAGGATGCTTGGTCAAAGTAGAGCACTAAGGGATTACGTGTATTCAAGTCCAGATTTGGACTTTTCTACCAACACCCAAAAACCCCTTTTGTTTTCTTCTTCAAAGTCACGTTGCTGAGGCGGCCACAGGAGGAAAAGATAATTGTGGGTAATCGATTCTTGCTCCAACGGCCGCACTAATCCGAGTCCAATTCGATCTTGCTCCAACAGCCGCACTAATCGATTCTTCAATTCGATCTTGCTCCAACGACGTGATAAGATGGCGCCGATTAACTGCACCTCGCGCACGCCAAATTCCCGAAATCCAAATCTCCGAAATCAAATCGTCCGAAATCAAATTGACGAAATCCAAATTCCCGAACTCTCGTGTCTCTCTTTCATCGACGGATGAACCTTGTGCTCTGATACCAGTTTGTTACGATAATGCGGAAACTAAGACGAAATTGAGACAGATGAGAAGAACGGGACACACAAGATTTACGTGGAAACCCTTACGGGAAAAACCACGGGAGAGAGGAGAGGCAAAATCCACTATGAGAATCAATGAGATTACAAAAGAGGCAACGTAAGCTTCTCTCCTATCAGACAGAATGAGCAAAGGGCAATATTTATAGTATTACCCCTCAAACCCTAATGTTGGCCCATGGCCCATAACTTAAGCCAATTACCTATTTAAGGCATACATAACAGAAAAGACAGAAGAAAAATTGGGTTTTATCTTTGTGAGCGTTCTCAATCTCTTTTTGTCCTCATCTTGAGAGAAGACTATTATTGTATTCTTGCTTTCTTCAAAGTTTTGTGGATTGATAGGTGCCTTTGTGCGAAGATGTAGCCCAAGTTTGGGTGAATTTTTAAAACCAATTTTTTGGTGCGTTATTCAGTTATGTTCTTTTATGAGGAAAAATTCCAAAAAATCACCTAAAGTGGGGTCATTTTTTTTTTTTCAAAAGAGGTCACATAGTGGACATTATTTTAAATAAGGTTTTATAGTGGCTGCTCAGTCTCAAGTAAGGGACTGAGCAATTGGCAAGCAAGTGATATTTCTGACTATCGGAATAGGGTCACTTTCGTCAAAGAAAAAATTAAATAGAAAATTACACTTCCTAAGAATTTAAAGATGTTAGGAAATTATATTTGATTTTGAAGAAAACAAAACTATCATACTTTATTGAGAAGATTTTGATTTATACTTTAATGATTTACTACAAATGTATCTCTATGCCTTTTGTACTTAATATTCTTGACGTTTATTCTGATAGAAGCATGGTTCGTGGCAGAGACAGACTGATACGAGAATCATGACGAGATATATTTTGATATTTGATTTACCCTCTTTGTTTAATTAATCTTATTCTTGTTTGTTTTAGTAGATTAATTTTTCCCATCAACGATTAATTATCTGGTTAGAATTGCGTTTCTAAGTTAAATTGATTGACTATCAATCACAAAAATATTCTCATTACTTACTATATGAGGAATCTTGAGTGATTGACAATAACTTCTTAGATAATTTCTTTTATTAGAAGCTTGATTTATGCCATTAAGGATTTGATTGTAAGGGTGAGCAGATCCTCTCAAATCTCTGATTCCTCTTACCTCAACGGCTCGTGATCTTTATTCGACAATCAACCAACGGCTAGTGTTGGAGATTGATCCTCGGAGTGACTCTGTCTAGCGAGAAGCTTGGAAGAGGATGAGTATATAAAGAGCACCATGTTCGAAAAGAAGCAAGAGAGATCAACAGATCAATATCCATATCTTAAGAGAGCTTCAATTGTTTTAATTATCTACTCGTGCTTAAAGTGAGATCTTGTGAGAAGAGTTATACAAAGTCAAGTGTGTAGAGAGTATGATAGCCTTGATAGAGGCAAAGCTCACTTTTGTTAGAAGTGCTTGAGTTCAAGAAATCACATCTTTTTGTAATCTTTCATGTGATTACTTAGTGGAATCCAGTCAATAGGCTGTTAGTGTGGAAGAGTGGATGTAGGCTTATCAAAAGCCGAACCACTGTAATCTCTTGTGCATTGTCTTATACTATTTACTTACCTTTGTCGGTTTTTCAGTAGAAGCATTGTATGGTTGTGCTAACTACTTTTGCTCCTATCAAACTTGATTAGCTTATTTCTGCATAGCTTTGATTACAAATACTTATTCACCCCCTCTAGGTGTACATTAGGTCTAGCCAAAACAACAAAAAAGACCCAAATTACTTGTTTCTTTTTCTTGCCTTCTTTTTCGTTTTCCATGTCCTTTGAGTGCGTGCTCTCCAAGCTCAATACCCGGCCTCACAACAATTTCAACGACCCTCTTCCTCCTATGGTGTTCAGCGCTGTCCATTGAATGCAAGTCGATTGCTTCGCTTAACGTTTATTTGATCTTTGTTTCTCGAGAATTTGTGGGGTGGTCATGATCTCCCCAGCGACGAGCGGCGGCATCGAATTGCGTTGCATGGCGACTGAAAGGGTTCATCTCCTCCGGAGACTTTCCAATGAAAGGATTTTTCACGTCCATGAGAGTAGATATCTCCTTGAGAGAATTTGTGAGCTCTCTTGAATTCTGTTGGGCATTTTTTTCGAAAGCTGGTAGCCTCCCGGTGGACAGTATTATTAGTTTTTTTTTTACTATAATCTTTCAGTCAATGAGTGCTTTATACAAAACACGCGGTGATGGTACGTGAATCTACGATTGAGATTGTATTGCCTTGACAATATTGTCAGATAAGCATTTCTCTTGTTTTTTTTGTTGTTGAAGAAAATCAATTAAAATGGCATGTTCTGGATTAGAATCAAATAAGACCTATTCAAGGTTACATTATTGATTACAAAGGATTATCTGCATCCTCCAACACAATTAACACGTCGGAATAAGGAAAATAAAAAAAAGACCCTCGCCAATCAAAACGAAAGGAAAAATAAATAAAAATTATAATTTATTAAAATTGTCCATGCCAGCGGCAGTTGCCATGAAGAGTGGATGGACTCTATTGACACGAATGCTAAATGTTTAATACTATATTGATCAAATAAAAAAGGTTTTGGATTGAATTGGTACAAATGTAATAAATTTATAACTTTTTTGGTACCCTTCATCAATGGTATGCCACATATGGCACATCATGGATAATCATATTCGTATTTGCGGACACACATAGACATGGGGTACCTAGAATCACTCCTGAGGTGTGAAATGATCCTTCCCCTTCCCCGACAAACCAGTTACATTCGCACGAGAACTTCAGCAGTTCAGTTTCCAGCAGGACGTTTGGCGTCCAACAATGGCCTGGGGAACTTATTATTCACTCCGTGCTAAGACAATCACGCTCACTCACACTTACACTCACACTCACCAACAACGACGCTTCATTATTTGCAGGACTAGCGATCACCGAGCAACTCTTTCGCTAATAAAAGCAGAGCGTTGCCGAAGAATAATAGTGAAACATGTTCAAACACCACTGTAGGCCTTAAGAGTCGACTCAGCATTGAGGCCTTGCTCGGTTTGGTGGAATCGGAGCAGACCGACTTCGTCGAAGGGCATGAAGAGCAAGGGCTGTTGCTCGTCCACCAGCTCGGGCGGGCACGTGATCACTCCTCTTATGGCCGAGAACGAGCCGATCGAGTACCTCGCCTCGTTCCCGTTCATCATCACCCGGTGTGTAGGGCAGTGCAATCGGCCATTGCTCCATCCCTAGCCAACCATTCGTTTCAATTAGAATCTCATATTGTAAACTCAAAACTCGACTGGAATTGGAATTACGAGCCTTGGCATGAGAGCAGGGAAAGACACTCACCAGAAATGACTCTCCAACCATGACTATGAAGGTGGAAGCCGAAGGTTCGACTTGAATCCACTTTCCATCCTTTGTTTGCACCTCCAATCCATTGACATGATGTTGTTGAAGTATGGTCAAGAAGTTCGTGTCACAGTGCGAGCGTGCCCCGATCAGAGGCTCCTGAGTCGTCAGCGCTTTGTATCTCATGACTCGGATCGAGTGGTCTAAGGATTCGGCATGCGAATCCAGATATTTCTCCACGCCTAGGCTTCGAAACACCATCTGGGTGATCAGTGATTCCAACTCGGATAGCCTCATGGCAAATGAATTCAGTGTCTCACTGCATGTATGTATTTAGGTTTGCTCAAGAAAAGTACGATTATTCCAAAAAATAAAGCTCATAAAGATAGAACGTACGGCTTTAGCAAATAAAAATTTTCGAAACCAACACCAAGAGAAGGAGCATAAGATATCAATTTTCTTTCCACAAGTTTTTACTACACAAATATTCGCATTTAAGTAGTCATGTGATTTTAAAATACACGGGAAGCACGCTGATCATAGATGAGACAAATGTACCAAAATATTGGATTCCCTTGAGGCCACATGAGGTCGGCTAACTTCTGAATGGCTCCGGAGTCCAGCGTGCCGGAGACTCCCATCGCTTCGTAAAGAGGCGACTGAGGCAAGCTCGCGAGGTACCCATGGTACGGCTTTCGATTGTCGACAAAACGGCGCTTCGTCTCGGCCGGAAGGTTGAACAAATCTTCCAATTGCTTGAAGACATGATCGTGAAGCTCAACACCGATTTTATCGTATCGAGCCTCAAAACCACCGTACTCTTCAAGTGCTTCGACAACCTCTTTCTGCACTGAATCCCAATCGGTGCTTCCTGGCTTAATCTCATTTCTGCAGAAATCTATCAAGGGAAGCTTTTGAAGTGAGAGCGTACCCATACCAGCTTTTCCTTTGTGGGTTTCCTTTCGGTGATGTCTTTTCAGGTGCATATCGAAGATTTTAAAGAGGCCAATAAGGTTGCGTCCAATGGTTTCCAAATACATTTTGTTTATATTTTTTTTTGGGCTTAATATCCAAAAAAAACTCTAACTTTAGCATTTGTGTCAATTATATCCATTTTTTTTGTCTCATAAAAAAACCCCAAACTTTTACTTTTATCATAATTTTACCGATCTAATATCCAAAAAAATCTCAACTTTAGCATCTGTCTCAATTATATCCAATTTTTTTTTATCTCCTAAAAAATCACAAACTTTTATTTTTATCTCAATTCTACCACTGTCACCCTTTTGTTCATAATTACCGTTAGTTAATTCTATGTGATTTGAATTTTCTTATCGAGTTTATCAATGAATTTTTAAAATTTAGAAATAGTAGTTTTCGGGGACAACGAGATTTTAAAAAGTTCGTCAAAATATCTTCATGCCTAGCCATTCGTTGGGCTGTTGAGTGCCGAAGAGAATATGAAACACGCCGTCTTGAGTGACTATATATCTCTCGGTAATATATAGGGGAAGCAAACAACATAAAAGAATTTTGAAATTTTTTCATATAGGTTTTGCTGAGGTGTAATTCATTAATGACGTGAAAATATCACGTAAGATTAACTAATGATGATTATAGATGGAAGGTGGTAAAATTGGGATAATTTTTTTTTTCGCATATAATATGTGACATATGCTAAAGTTGAGGTTTTTTTGGTACTATGTTGGTAAAATTGTGACAAAAGTAAAAGTTTTGGGTAGAATTGGGATAAAAATAAAAGTTTGAGGTTTTTATTAGACAAAAAAAAGTTTTGGATATAATTGTCATAAATGTAAAAGTTATAGGTTTTTTCGGGCATTGGGCCTATTTTTCTGTGTATACATGTCTCATAATGTCATGCGTTCTCGTGAAGGGAAGTAATAATATGGTGCACATGGTGACACATGCACGTTTTTATTGAGGTCTGGATATTTGATTAGCTTTTCTAATCAGTAGTGGGATGATCATCTAGATATCTCAGTCGAAGTGAAAGTGGGTCACAAGCACGTAAAACATTGCGGGTGGCAATTTCTGATTCAACACGAAAATCGAACGTTAAACAAGACAGGACGATTTACTTTAAAGGAATCCTAACCTGGCTCTACACGATTCGTTTCGATAGTTGTGATGCTTGGGATTAGGTGATAGGGCAAGTTCACTACTGAATCAAGGATAGGCTGTCGATTTTTCGATAGATCATTACTAGGATAAAGGTGAGAAAGACGGAGCAGGATCCCCTTGCCCTAAGGGCAGCGGTGCCCTGTAATCCCAACCATCCACTAAAAAGGAGAGGATGGATGGTTAGGATTGTAGGTTAGATTGCACGGATACCGACAACGACACTGATATCGATACCGACATGATACGTCGACCCGTCATTTCTCAAAAATAGAAAAATCCGATACGTCGGGGACACGTCGTATTAAATATATATATATATATATATATATATATATATATACATGATATATTTTTATTTCAAAATGATATTTACAAAAAGAATTCTTATAATAAAAAGAAAGCTCATACCATCAATACTTTCATAATTTGATTCAATTAACTTATAAAAATGAAGAAATAATGAAGTAAAAAGGAAAAAAAAAAATTGGATGTGCCCTTTGAGATATTAATTTTTTTTTCTATTTTTAAGGAGCTTCAAGTATCCGACACACCGGACACGGGTGTTGACCAAGTGTCGGCCGCGTTGACCAAGTGTCGAAATGTCGACACGCGATCAACGCGACCGACACGGGTGTCGGGAGGTGTCGGACGGATGTCGGAGTCCGACACGGGTCCGACATCGACACTCTCACCTAGGAGGAGTATCGGTGCTACATAGATTGTAGGGATCCCATGCCCGGATCCAGATCCGAGAAAGACTCCTCAATACTTGACAAAGCTTCATAGTCTTTTTTCTGCCTTGGCATGGCCTGCCATGAAATACTGAAACGGGAAAACAATTGGAATTATTTTATTTTTGGAGGCATTGCGGAAAGGTTAGCTTTTCTAGATGGCTAGATATATGTCATGTTCTTCTAGTGAAGGGAAGTAATAATATAGTGCACATAGTGACACATGCACGTATCTATCTAGATCTGGATATCAAAAGATGGAAATTGTTTGTGCAACAACATTAGGTTCTAATCATAGTGGGAAGATTATTTAGCGGACACTCACTATCAACATGAAAGTGGGTCATAGACTCATAATTCTGATTCTACACGAAAATCGACATTAAACAAAACGGGACAGATCATTCACACGACACTTCGCCACGTATCTTTAAGGATCAAATCATCTATTCGATCGAAGATGCGCACATCGCGCTAGAATTCATGCATTCGCATGAGCGTGCGACATATCATTCACACGACACTTCTCCACGTAATACACGTCATCACATGGCTCGTCGTCAATGACCCACCATGTTGAATGGACCTTGGTACGACGAGTGGAACGAAGGAAACAGGGATGCAATGGAGGAAGCAATCGGATTGAAAAAGCATTACAGTTCTTGTGTTCAATTGTTGCCAAGGAATGAGGCCGAAAGGATATGGTGATTCGTTTTCTAATGTTTGGATTATAAAGGAATGACATTTAAAATAGGGATATGTTCATTAGAAGTCCTAAAACTTGTCGTGAAAGTGCATTTGAGTTCTAAAGCTTGCAAAATATACAATTCAGTCCTAAAACTTATCAAATTGATGCAAGCGAACCTTTCTCTTAACACCGTTAACTTGTCTAACAGAAAATGCTGACATAACATTTTAAATTAATTTTTTTTACCTTACGTGGCATCTTGTATTATGTTCTTTTTTGAAATCATATTTGAATCAAATAAAAACTGAAAAAAGCTAAAAATTTATCTGAAAAAATAAAACAAAACTGGAAAAAAGGGCACGGTCTCATCGGTGAGGTCTTTCCGCTGCCGTCGCCCATCGCTGGAGGGGCCAATGGAGGTCGCAAGCCCTCATCAGCTCCTGGCGAGCACTCGCCCAAGTCTCAATTGAAGAAACCCAGTAGATCTGGGTTGAAGAAACCCAGGAAATCTGGGTGAAGCCTCGCCCAAATCTCCCTCCTTTTTCAGGAGTTCACATCGCATGAACTGTGTTTGAACAATCGAATCGAGTGGGAGACGAGATGGGAAAATTGCAGAGTCACTCTTGGGAAAATAGTCAGAGAACCCCATGATTGATGGGAGGAAGAGTCCATACATGGAAACCATTGAAAACTAAAGGTAAAAAAAATGGCAACTGAAGCTCTCCATTGCCAAAATACCAGGCCAAGTCTTCTCAGAGCTTCGTTTCATGTGAAGGGCGTGTGAACGTGGCTCGCTCCACAGTAGAGTTTGAGAACAAAACTAGCTTGCGCTCTAGATCAGACCCATCATGTGGGAGGCTGGCATCGCCCAGTTCTGAGTTTTCTCAACCCAGATCTGGCGAGCCAGGCGAGCGAGGTTCGCCATCCCCGACGGGCTGACGAGATCTCGCCTGGGGTTGGCGACCGGCCACTGTCGGCCAAGGTCAGCGACCTCCACTGGCTCCTCCAGTGATGGGAGCGGCAGCGGCCTAGTCGCACCGACGAGGACATCAACTGCTCTTCCTTTTTGTCTTAGTTTTTATTATTTAAAATTTAAAATTAAAATTTTATTTATTTTTTAATTAATTTAAATAAGATTTGGAAAGAACATAATAAAAAAATGTCACGTTGGAAAGAGAAATTAATTTAAAAATACCACGTCCGTATTTTTCGTTAGACCAGTTAACGGTGTTAACTGAAGAACTTGATTGCATCAATTTGACAAATTTTAGGACTCTATTGCACCTTTTGTAAGTTTTAGGACACAATAACACTTTCACGATAAGTTTTAGGGCTTTTAGTGAACATATCCTTTTAAAATATCCCCAAAAGTATATACTATATGATGAAATAAATAAAGGGTATGTTTGAAATAATTGTGGGTAATGCTCCAAGGCCTCCATGGAATAAATAAAGGGTATGTTTCAATAATTATTTTTTTACTTTTGAAACTATAATAAAAACTAAACTATTGAGTTTTAACCAAACAATGTCACGTAGAAGTTGAAGTTAATTTTGTTAATTTTTGTTTCTTATTTTAATTAATTTATTATGTCTAATGGTAATTAATTAATTATGTTCAGTGGATGCAACTCAGACATGAAAGGTTGTGCTCAAATTAACTATTTTTGGTCGTCAATTGGTTTTTCTCATCATGTTCAGCTCGGGTGCAAATAGTAATAAATCACGACGGATAGCGTAGGGCTTGGATAGCCATGTGACGCACATGCAATAATTTCAAAATCACAATTGTTTTTTTATATTATATATTTTTGGTATAGATGTACAAGTTTAGTATTTTTCGTGATGCTAATCATAATAATTATGAACTTTTGAAATCAAGGACTACAGAAAATCGATTGAAGGTAGGGGTGTGTAAACTGGACCAGACCGGCCTGGACCGGCCCAGGACCGGCCCGGACCGGCCGGGTTGGTCCGGTCCTTGAGATTGGCGGTCCGGTCCCCGGTCCCAATGAATGGGACAGGTGACTGGGCGGTCAGGTCCATGGTTCCATGGTTTGGGACCGGATCGTCAATGTTTTTTTTTTTTTTTTAAAATTAATCTACATCTAGAGTTAATCTAATTTTAACATTCTGAGAAGTTCCGTGAATCTCATCTCATGCCTCTTGAGTTTAGTGGTGTCATTGTACGTATTATTTAGCAATTTAGGTTTTGATATTACTTTGGGACAAAACCAGGTCTTAATTCTTTACCAAAAAAAGAAAAAGAAAACTAGGTCTTAATTGATTATAACATCTGTTCTTTATGATGGGCACATGCACGAAGAATAAGCACACACGTGCATGAGGATAGAAACTCGAGTCATTATGCATATTTGAGAAATCTATTTTTTTTTCACAACCAAAAATAAAAAAGAAAGAAATAAAATTCGAGTTCGGTTCCATCGCCCACCTGAGTTCAGCGGGCCACATGCAAACGTCGATTACGAGCAGAAAAGAACACGTGAAGCCTTCACGGCCGGATCGAACACACGTTGGGTGCCCCTAGCATATACGTGGTTGTCTTGCCGTCGTAAGTTGACTATATATTGTAAATTAACATTATATTGTAATTTCTAAGGGCTATATTTTTATAAGTAGTTAGAGTTAGTGGTCCTACTGGGCCCGGACCAGGATCGGCCCAGACCGCCGGTCTTGGTCCTGTCCGTGGTCCCGAAATTATGGGGACCAGGACTATTGGTCCGGTCCCCGGTTCCATGCCAGGACCAGACCGGCCCGGACCATGCATACCCCTAGTTGAAGGGATGCGATCTCAAATTTTTAGACTTGGAGGAATGACATGGAACTACGATGTAATATTGAATTAGAGAAATTTGAACTCGACTCGATACCATATTACTAGAGTTCGACACTGCTTCTGTGGTCTCCCTCCGCCTATAAGTTTAAACTTTTGGGTCGGATGGACGAGAACACGGCCTTGTCAAACTAATGACATGAATCGGTTTTAATTTTTTTTTGAAAGAAGTGTTATTCTCTTTCTATGTTAACTAGTCTATATGAAGGGCCCATACACAAAGACCCATTCAAATTATGAACACAGATTACACTAATTGCGGGAGAAGTAGGTCCATCAGACCTCCAGATCGATCTCGACTAGACTGGCTACGTCGACTTTTGTCTCTTCAATTTGCGAAAAATCTTTAGACTGAGCCATGGTTAAAGCAGCAAACTCTTGATCCCGATCAATGATAATTTGAGAAAGAGTGGCGATTGTTTCCGCTTGATTGATTTTGACTATCAATCCTTCCTTTATCAGGGATGAAATCGTCTTCTCCAGTTGACTCAGTGATACAAACTTTCCATTATGATAATAGCCCGCTCTAACCAAGGCATCAAGAATGTCCACCACTTGGACCTTGAACGCACCTGTCGGTTGAGTATTGCAGTCAAATCCAGCATTAACTCTATGGTCGAGCAGAGGATTATTTTGGACATTTGGCTGGCCACCGCCGTGGAACGAGAAAGCCTTAGAATCGAGTAGGTCTTAGATACGATTTTTAAGCACAAAACAATTGTCTGTGTCATGGCCAGCTTCACCGCGATGGTAACCGCATTTCTTGGATGGATCATACCTAGGTGAACTGGTGTTACCAGGTCGCAAGGGTTCTGAAGTTAAGAGCTCATTCTTACGCAATACTACCAAAAGTTACGACACAGTGCCTGGTAGAGGAGTGTATTGCCGGTTATGCTTATTTCTCCTTTGCCCTTGTGAACGAGGATTAGTTTGTTGCTCATTGGGGACTTGCACAACAGGCGTCTGGGCCGTCATGTTAACTTGGGAAGAAGGCTCTTTATCATTCTTTGCCGTGAACTATTTGGCAGGCGTTCCAGCATCCCCATACAAGCCTTTCTTCATACCTCCTTCTACTTCTTCAGCCATTGCTATGAGGTGACTGAACGATATCGCAGAAATACCAAGGACTCGTGTTCGCATTATTTGTGGTAAGGTGGAGACAAACAGTTTCATGAGCTCTCTCTCAAGGGGAACTGGTTTAAGTTGAGATGCAATATTCCTCCATCTGGTGGCATATTGCTTGACGATTTCGCCCTTCTTCATCTCAACTTGTTCCAGGTCTCATCTGGAGACGAGAACGTCTATGTTAAAACTGAAATATTTCATAAAAGCATTTGCCGCTTCTTTCCAATCTTCCATGCTATATATCTCGTAATCAGTGTACCACCTCATCGCCGCATCTTTCAGTCTGGCTTAAAAAGTCTGAACCAACAAAGGACCATTGTTCGCATATTTACTCATTCTAGCCTGATACATCCGAACGTGCTGCACAGGGTTGGTCGTGCCATCATATTTCTCAAAGTCGGGCACCTTGAACTTCTCGGGCACATCGACTTTCGTGAAAGTAGAAAACTCAATGCGATGGATACTATGGGTCCCTTGAATTTCTCGGAGCTTTTCCTCCATCTTCCGCTCCCTCTTATGCTCCATTTGAGCCAACATCTTGGCCGCATTGTTATTTTGCTCAGATGCCATAGGGCTAGCTTGAGGAACTGGAGCCAATGGCAGAGTGTATGAAGTAGTACTTGTGACGATCATGTCCTCCAGTGACATAGTTGGAAAATGAAAGTATTCCTGATTTTTGTCCGGATAATCAGCTTGAGGAGGTAAAGGAGGCGCCATAGGTTGGGAGATCTGGCTCGACAACTGCATCTTGGCCATAAGGCTTATCAACACCTTGTCGGCCATCTGAGACCCTATGTTATCGACCCTATCGTTGAGAGCATCCACGTGTTCTTTGAGGGCGTCTTGGATCGCATGATTAATCTTTGCCTTGTCAGCCATTTTTCTCACGATCGATCTGGTGATTGTCACGACCCTCTAGAGGCTCCTCTCAAGGGCTAATGGGCTGTCCTGTCGTCGGTCCGGACGCGGGCCTCTCCCAAGGTCTATTACCCAAATCGCAACGGCTAGTATACGTGGTCGACCTTCGGTGTGGTCTGATGACATGTGATACGTGTACATGCCAATGAGTCGCCACCAATCATTTCGTGGAGGGTTCGATTGGAAACCCTATCAAATAGTCGGGAGCAATCTATTTGATTCTGCGAAAACCAGAGAAGTGGGATCGGGGACTTTGTTACGCTAACTGTCAGAGTTGACGCCCTTTCGGTACCTAAGTTTGAACGATTTATCTAATCCTAAGATTCATGCAGATGAGTGGGGTACTGATCCTAAATCTAGGAGTTCAAGCAAATAGGGGTGGCTACCCTATCACTCACAATCAGTAAAAATAAATGCGCAAATCAAGGATCCAAAATGTGCGGATAAATCACATGAAAGCAACGTGGCATCCCTAATAAGGCCCTATCAGCCTAGCGAAGTGTCAATCAAGGCTCAGAAGTAGTTTTGACATGATTCGCTCATGAGGGGCAAAATCGTAATTTTAAGGGATTTGAGGATAATTTACCCCAAAAGGGAAAAATTGTCATCTCAGATGAAATATGGAGTCAAATGGTGATGGAAATAGGATTGGCGACCAAACCAATCCATTTCCTATTTTTAGAGAGTTTTCAGAATTTTTCTGGGATTTTAGAAGTGATTTTACACTTGGAGGGGTAAAATCGTCATTTTCAGGTGAAGACGAGAAGTGAAAATCTCAAATATTAGGATTGGTCGACCACCTGACCCAAATCCTAATTTTTAAGTAATTTTCAAGATTCGATTAGAATAGGGGCGACGATCTACCGTTTGAGGGGTAAAATCGTCATTTTTGGAAAAAGGACGAGGTTCGAGAACCCAAGCAGAAGAATTGATCACCTAACTGACCCTAATCCTTATCTTGGCTTCCTCGACCTATCTCGTATGCAAGGCTGAGACGGTTTACCCCAAAATGGTAATATCGTCCATTTTCGAAAGAACGGATAAGAAATCCAACAAATAGGATTGACCAGTTGTCTGTGGTCAATCCTCAATTTTTGGGGGTTTCTAGAGTGTCTAGGAATTTCCTACAATTCTCCTACATTTTTTGGGATTTTCTAGAATTTTCTAATATTTTTTTAGAATTTTTTAGAATTTTTTCGTTTAAAAAAATCATTTTCTGAATTTTTATTAAAAAATATTATTCGGACAAGGTCGACCCGACCCAGACCCGAACCCGCGCGCTCGGCTCCTTCAAAAACGACGCCGTTCTGCCCTTTTTTATTTTTAATTATTCAGATTTAATCCGACGGCTCCTAATGAACCACGTGGTTAAGCCACCACCGTCGGATCGGTTTACCTAAATCTACAGCTCGGATTTAAACGGAGACTCAATCAGGACCGTCCGATCAAAATGTCAAAATCTACGGCCAGGATTAGAAGACTAGACTCGATCTAGACCGTCCATTATCACTAACCTAAACGATGTCGTATACCCACAAACCTAAACGACATTGTTTCTGCACTTTTAATTTTCTGATTATAAAACTAATTTCTTGTCACGCCCCGACTCTCGAGCCCGCGACATCCCTTGCCAAATGGCCACAAGGTCATAGAGATAGCGTCCCAGGCACACTATCGACCTATCAATTATTTACGCAAGCGGAAACGTTTAAACTCACTGACATCAAACAATCATGGAATAGAATAGCAGGAATCAAATACCACAACTTTGCACAAAAAATAACAATAAACAATTATACATAACGACAGACATTCGAGCAAAACCCCATACTTCGGGCCGACCAGACAATACCTTAATCAGTCACTCTGTCGGGTAAGGTCAACTTCTTATCTACTTCAAAAGAACTAATCCCAAAGCCAATCCTTAGCGTCCACGAGTCTTCATCCAAAGGGACCTGAAATTGTTATCCCACGACGGGGTGAGAATAAATCTCAGTGAATCAAGCCTAAGCACGGTTAGGAAACTGATTCGCCCAGGGCATCCTAACGAAAGGTTCACTTAAACAAGTACCACAGTCAATCACAATCACAGGAGGATAATCATCCACATGCACACTTACCATCTTAAGCCACACATAATGCAATTCTTGACTCGACTCAACAGTCAAATCAGTCAATCAGTCAATCACAACATTACACCCACAAGTATACACAGGACATTCATCAGGACAATGCACACAATACAATAATAACTCGAACACAAGCGAGTATGAACGTCCGTCTTCCTACTCCATTTGTCTCATTCCAAACTCGTAGTCGGGATGCGCTCACACTAACCCATGCACGAAGTTACATTGTATTCAATCCTTTTATTAATGATGATCGTGCCTATGGCACAAGAGAGGATCTACGCGAAAGAGAGCGTGATTCGACTCTCCCAATGACGCGATCCAACATCTCAGTGTGATCCAACGTCTCACCGGCAGCACAAGTCTACGTTCCTTTACTCTCGGTAACGGCTACTACAAGCGGTGTATCTAGTGTACCCATCATGGCACCAGCAAGTAGACATCTATAAACGGGGCGTCGGTCCAGCTCCGGCTGCGACCGGCATCCGATAATCCCATATGACCGTACGTCTGGTCCGGGGCATGAATTATTGTGCTTCTGGCAAGCCATATGATTCCGTACAAATCATAGAACATGAACTTGCCAGGAACATCATTATTTTCCATCGTATGACCATACATAATACCTCCAGCAATCAACCCTTTTCATTATCTTTGGTTAAGGCCGGATGCTCACACAGGTTTGTAAAAGTCTCGGCCAAAGGCCATTTTCATGCTAAAATATGTATTTTGACTTCGCACACGGTCATATGCAAATGCAGACTATCCACTAGTCACCACACATAGGGTGATTAAGCCCCAATCAATAATCCAACAGCCAATAGTCATTTCGGCCAATCAACCAAGCCATCCAACGAGGTAAGCAATACAACCTCAAACCATCAATCCGATTAGGCCACTTAAAGGCTCGAATTCATGCAATAATTATTTATTAGTCAAACCAGTCAATTTAAATCGTCGATCGCTCGCTCGTCTCTAGCCTATCGCTCGCTCGCGATCAAAGTGCGGCAATCCATTGCCCAATCAATCAATCAATATTCATTTAGCAACAATTAGCCACAGGCAATTCAATCACTCCGACTAACCAATTCGATCGGCCATTTATCCGAATCCCAATTTCTATTTAAACCGGCCCCGATCATGTACCTAAATTCCACAATTGACTAAATGACTAATCCTAGGCGCAATTAGCGCCATAACTAAGGATTCGGATCAACTCATAATCAATTTAAGCTCGGGCGGTCTCAACAGCGACGGCACGAGCGGCGGCGGCGGCGATTCTCGGCGAGCCTAGGGTTTAACGCGCGCCGACTTGAACCAAAACCTTGGGAACACCACAGGGAGGTCCGGCAAGGTCGCCGGGACAGGTGGTCGGCGGCAGGAGCTCCGGCGTACGGCGGTTGTGAACAGTGGCGGTCAGAACAGAACAGGGTAAATAGGGGCTGTTCGGGGAGTTTCTCGACGCCGAGGGCCGAGGCGAGGGCGGCCAATGATCGTGGACTTACCTAGGGGTTGAGGGCAACCTACGAGACTAGCCAAGGGCTATGGGCGGCGGCCGGGAGTGGTGGAACGACGACGACACAGAACCGTCGGAGACAGGGTTCTCGCAACTCCGAAACAGGGAAGGGACTTCGGGCGGCTTTCCGGCCACCAAGCGCGGCGGCGAGCTCCGCCGAGCTCGAGGAAGTTGGAGAGGGGTCTTGGGAGTTCGTTGGCGATGGAGGTGAGAGGCGGCGACGGCCGGCTTGGCCGGATCGAAGAAAAACCTAGACCGGCTCGAAAACACGGGTACCGGCGGTTCTATGGGGGTTTGCAGCGGTTCCGGCGGCCAATCGGCGGTGGAATTGCTTCGACTTGGTGGTGAGGAGGTTGGTGGACTTCGGTGGGGCGGGGGTTGGCCACGACAACGGTGAAAACGGCCGGAGACGGGCTGGGTCTCCTCGTGTCAGAGAGGGTCCGAAAACAGGGCAAAGACTTCGGGCCTGTTTCGCTGCCATTCAACGGCCCACGACGGTCGGGACCGGGTCAGAGGCGACGACGACGAAGAGCTGGAGGTGGTGGTGGTCGCGCCAACAATTCACGACGGAGGAGGAATCGGTCGGGGGAGGGGGAAGGCAGAGAGAGAGATCGTGAGAGAGAGAGAGAGAACAGATGAGAAGGGGAAATGGAGTCACGTGAGAGAGAGATTGGGCTGATGGGAGTTGAGGGTGGGGCCCACAAGAAGACTTTGTGGTCAATTTTGTTTCATTAGCAAATATCTAGGGGCAAATTGGTAATTTGGCGAATCGGGACTGAAACGAATTTTCGGTACAACGGACGAAGGGTATTTTGGTAATTTCATAGACTAGGCTCGGTTGGGATTAGGCTCGGGTCGCGAGGATTGAAATCCTAATTCGCGGCGACTAAGAATTCGGAACCTAATCTAAACCGACTGAAACTTCGAAACTCATCCAATTACCGTCTCTTCAGTCCTTACAATCCAATACATTTTATCGACTGAATTTCAATATTAATTCATTTTATTGAATTCAGGCACTGTTGACACCTAAATTTTGATCAACTTTTTTATTTTTATTTTTATTTTTTTTGAAAATTCATAGAAAATCCATAAAAAGTTGAAAAATTGAAAAATCAATTTTGTTGACCTTAGCCAAGCTAAATGAACCATTTTGACCAAAAAAATAATTTTCATAATTTTCATTTTTTTAATATATTTTCGAAAAATACAAAAAAAAAAGAAAAAAAAGAAAAAGAAAATCAAGAAAATCAAGAAAAATAATATTTGAGGTCACAAAAATATATAAAAATATTCGGTATTTTTATTTTTATTTTATCCATTTTCTGACCTCATAAATAGTAAAATTCAGGTTTGATTTTAGGTGTTCTTTGATCATCATAAAATTGAATTTGGCAAAAATATTAGTAATGATTAAAAGGAAAAGGAGTGAAAACATCATCATTTAAAAGAAAAGGGGACTAATCATTTTGTCTTCGCTTTTGATTATTTTATTATTTTTACTTTTTAGTATTTTATTTTATTATTATTTTATTATTTTATTTTTAGTATTTTAGGCACCTCCCCCCATCATCCGTGGCTTCTTCTCCTTCTCCTCTTCCTCCTCCTTCTCCTTCTTCTTCTTATTCCTCTCCCACGCTCATTCCATATATTCTCTCTTCCATTTTTTTTTTGTCATCACACTACCACCCTCCACATTTCTTGCGTTTCTGGCCGATTGGACCGTTGGATCGAGCTGAATTTTTGTGTACAAGGTCTTCTTGATCCCTTCTTCATATCCACCGTTCGGATCTTTAAAAAAATCTCTCAAAGTGGTCGTACAACAGCCAAATCAGAAGCTGTTCCAGGTGTGGGAATTGTATACCCGCCGACATTTCTTGAGTTTCCGGCCGATTGAGCCGTTGGATCGAGCTAATTTTTTGTGTGCAGGGTCTTATTAACCCCTTCTTCATATCCACCGTTCGGATCTTTAAAAAGATCTCTCCAAGTGGTCGAACAGCAGCCAAATCAGAAGTTGTTCCTGGCGTGGGAACTGTTCATCCGCCGGTATTTCTTCAGTTTTCGATCAATTCGACCATCGGATCGAGGTAAAATTTTGTGTATAATCTCATCTCAATTCTTTCTTCATCTTCACCGTTCGGATTTGTGAAAATAGTTCAACGTCCTCCTCATCCGAGCTCGGATTATTGTTTATTTTGTATTTTTTCGTATTTACTGTGTATTTACTTTATGTCATAGCATTTCTATATTTCGCATAAAAGACCCAGAATCGGAAGGCCGAGCCTCCTGTTGGTGTCTAAATATTTACTGTGTATTTACTTTATGTCATAGCATTTCTATATTTCGCATAAAAGACCCAGAATCGGAAGGCCGAGCCTCCTGTTGGTGTCTAAATATTTGCTGTGTATTTACTTTATGTCATAGCATTTCTATATTTCGCATAAAAAACCCAGAATCGGAAGGCTAAGCCTCCTATTGGTGTCCAAGGTGTTTTATTTATTTATTTTCTGTAAATCATATTGTGCTACCCCAGAATCGGAAGGCCGAGCCTCCTGCTGGTGGTTTATACCCCCACACATTGTTGCACGAGCACCGACGGACTCCGACGTCGTAGAATTCACCGGATCCCATCTCCTTTGCTTATGTTTATGTTGTATAATGACTTAATATCTTCTTTATTTTTTTTTTTGCATTGCGTTGCGTCCTATAAAAACAAAAACAAAAACAAAAAAATGCTAGATTGGATGGCTGCAGATGAGCCACGTGTCGTGATCCGATGATTTTCAGAATAAAAAATATTTTTAACATTAAAAGAAATGAATTTCGAATTTTACAAAAATTAAAATGATTCGATTGTCACCGAGACGCCACGTGGCGAGTTAGGGACCGTCAGTTGGGATTTATTTTCAGAAAATTTATAAAAAAAAAAATCAAATAAAAAAATTCAAAAAAAAGTGAATTATTAAGGAAAAATTCAAAAAAAAATTGAGAAAAATTGCAGAAAATTCAATCAACTTAGGTACCGAAAGGGCGTCAACTCTGAAAGTTGACGTAACTAAGTCCCCGAACCCATTTCTCTGGTTATCGCAGAATTGAATAGAAACTCCCGACTATTCAATAGGGTGGTCCAATCATACCCTCCAAAAAATGATTGGTGGCGACTCCATGGCATGCACACTTAGCACATGTCACCAGACCACACTGAAGGTCGACTACGCATACCTCCGTTGCGATTTGGGTAACGGGCCTTGGGAGAGGCCCGCGTCCGACTAGACTGGACGGCCCATTAGCCCTCGAGAGCCCACATGCAACCTCGAGAGGGTCGCGACAGACTGGCGACTCCACTGGGGACTTAGAGAACTTGAGCCGATTAAAAAGTTGATTGGTTTTTCTGACATGTTTTATGCAGATGCTCTTCAAGTTGAGGTACGTACTTTAACCCTTGAGGTGTTAAATGTTTTTGCAGATTGGAGAAATAAGGGGTGAAGTGTTCGTTAACTCTGTCTTATGCAGGTAGGAGTTTAGGATGTATGATTGTGTGGATGTTTAAATTGAAGCGGTGTTTGCTAAATGAAATGCATGTTTATTGCTTTAGCACGACACAATGAATACACACAGCCGCGCCTAAAACCTCGGGCGCACTCTTTAGGAACATAATAGAAGGAATTGAAATTGGAATCTCCGTGAGGAAAAACACGGGGTAATCCATTTTTAATTCTGCTCATTTCGAACTATGGATTGGGTCCCAATGCAACGATAGTTGTGCAATGGAATCTACCCTTTCTAGAACTCGAAGTGGGAGCCTTGGCCTTAGGTTCCAAACCCTATTTTGATTCTTAGAAGTCAAACCTCACTGGTCTCATGCGCATGTATGTGAATGATTGGTACACCTCGAAACCAAAAGGTCATTCAGCGCCGCTTATGAATCAAAATCCAAAGACTTGTGTGAAGAATCAGTCGTGAGTTTAAACGAACTAGGATGGCATGGAAAAGCGTTGGACCACCCTGGAGAGTCAACTGATGAGGGCAAATGCCTTTTGACCGGGGCAGCCGGGTCAAGTGTAAAGACGTGTCGTTCCTAATTGATTTTCAATCAGATACCGGCATAATATTTCCTATCTTTTCCTCTCAGGTGAAAAACAGGTACAGAAGGAAAATCCATTTGTGGATAGACACGAGGGACGTGTTTTACATGGCATACATTTGTCAAAAATGTCCTCATCCGATCACATGCAAGATGATCATGGAACGATGGTGAAACTGTAATCGTTCCAATAAGCCCTTCGAATATTATACCTGACGGGGACCTTTATGTCTTTTGTCCACAGGATAAGATGGTCAAAGACAAACGAAAGAAAATTTGTCTTCCCTATAAGACAGAAAGAAATGTGCCTTCAGCAGATGTCACCCATTGGGATTGCAATGACAAATTAAATCAAATTATGAAGAAGGAGCAACCTAATTAGGATTGGCTCTCCCTAAGTCGAAAAAGTTGTATCCGTTCCAAATCAGATTGACTGGTTCACGAGTTGATATGGTTTTTCATTCTTGTAGGTGATGACGAGAATGAATGGGACCACTGAAGAATTTCCACCGTCTTGGATGCCAGAAGTGACCAGAGCGGGGATAGTAAATCCGTAATCGTTTCAATTAAAGTTCCTTACGCGGTGATTGACTCTTTCACTCCTTTCATCGCGCAGGTTGTTGAAGTACTCAATCACGAGTAAACCCAAGCTTACTGATGTCAAATAGCCTGAATGCGTCAATGCGGCAGGATCAAATTGCCTACGACTAAATCAGCCGGCCCCAGACAAAGCATCCAGTGGCTGGGGACAAATCGCTCCGCTACCCGGAAAAGAAAAACATCAAATACTTCAAATGGCGACGATGATCGAGAGAATCACAAAATCGCCACACGAAAAATCCCAAGACCGTCAAGCCATCTAGAGATGGATAAAAATAATTGAAGATTCTGACAATTGAGATAGAAGATCAGAATCGGCGAAACCCATGGGAGTGAGTTCTCCCATTTTCTTTGAAGAGGCCAAACCGGGGGCAAACTCTCATGATCCCCCATAAAGACGCATCGGACCAGGGTTATTAAATCCAGAGATAACAAACATCAAGACAAGCCTTACCAAGGCAAAATACTTGAAGAACACCGTCCCATCAAATGTTGGAAACCCCGAAGGGAGTATCTCTTTCCTGAAATTTCAAATGAAGTCAGAACCTACACCTGTTTCTTCATGTGCAGGTGCATGGACGTTGTCAAAATTGAATTGAAAATTGCCAACAAACACAGAAAATGCTAAGGCATGTTGCCAGGACAAACGTCGCCCAACTGGGGCAGAACGGCCGTTAATCTCACGAACAACACCCATAAATACAGACGAGAGAAGACATTCCCAAAGTGGATGATGATTGCAGCAAAATGCAGGAATGAATTTAGTTGGGGCAGGCATGAAAAACCATGCCTAACTGGGGCAAGTGAATCATTTGTACGCCGGACGTTTCTTCTCTGGCAAAATCCAGGGACGCAATGACATAGTCGTCCGCATCAGAAGTAAACCCCAAGATACAAATTTGGGTGAACGGTAACTTTGTATCGTTCCAATTTGATCTCCAAAGATCCCACATGTAACATAAGTTTTTCCTCATTTAGCAGGAAGGCGTTGGCGCCGAAAGCCACAAAAGAAAAGAACTCACTAATTGGGGAGCGAACAAAATTATCGGCCTTGGAAGTCATGCACTCCAAGAAATGGTCTTTGATTATAAGATCGAGTGGAGGGTAAAAAGTATCGCTTCCACACATCATGCTTTGACATGCATTCTGATAACAATTTCCTTTTTCCTTGAATAAAAGGAACTTTGAAGAATGGCGCTGGAATGCGCCCAAAAACACAAATGGATCTCCTCTGGGGCAAATCCTTGAGAATGATTCATCGCCAACCAAACGGAGGGATCGTGGCCACAATATAGTTGGCCAATTTCTGCAAGCCGCGCGTTTGTGTTCAAATGAAAACGCCAAGCAAGAACAAGGCGGTATCGTTCCAATTTGTCTTGAATTTTGGAACGCAAACTGACACTTATTGTTTGTTTTTTACAGGGGCTCGCCATCAAGGCAAAACGGGTTTTCACATCCAATGGAATACATGACCAAGGGTAAATTGTATCGTTCTAATTTTTTGAAAAATTCGTGAACGTACAATAACATGTTTCTTCCGCATTTTCAGGGATCTCCAGCCGCGGGGGACAGGTAAGTATCCCTTTCCCCAATCCATTGAAGATGTTAAATAAAAAACAGAGAGAAAAAGAAAAGCTTTCAGAATCAAATGTCTAGAAAATACATAGAATTCAAACTTCATTGGCATTCATGTTTTAAAACAGGAGGTTGTCTGAACATGAATAAGAACATGTATGGTGCATCATAAAATCCCCTTGACGGGTAAAATTTTTGGAGAAAATGAAAGAGATTTTTTCCAATCAAAAGTTCAAAACTTTCAAAAGGACGTTTTCTCAAAAGACGAAAGGCAAAGCCTAATCCAAACACGTCCTATACACACTTGAGAGAGAAGTGGAGCGGATCAGATAGCAAAATCTGGACCTATGGAAGTAGGGACCATCCGCAGCGATTACATGGAATGGGACGACGGAGGCATTCGTTTCTTATCCCCAAACACTACAGGTGACCATTGACAACCCCTTCGAACGGCATTTTTCATTCTCAACCCTGTCAAGAACCACCCCACATTGGGGCAAAATGGAGGTGAGTCCAGCAACATCAGGAGAAAATGGTTAGAAATTTTCTTGCTCGGACTAACATCAATCTTTGTGTATTGTTTATATGGTAATCCAAATGTCATAGGATGATGAGAAGCATTCATTTCTCTATCCCACACACCATATCCTTTGCATAGCCAAGTTGAGCCTGCAAATTCATTTCATAAACCCATTGGTGATCATTGCAAGTTCCAAAGCAAAGACAAATCACTTCAGGAACGGAGAAGTTCAAGACTTAGGGTTTACGAAGAAAACTACTAAGTTGATACTCAAGCGTGCTAAGAGCCAAGTCATATATCTAGCACAATTGCCAAGCATCCCACTTTCGACAAGAGATTAAAGAAATCCCCAGCATCAAGAAAAAGCAAAGTGCCTGGTAAAAGCGAGGCCGATGCTCGGGTGAACAATTTGATCGATCCCTAAAGAAACATGGTAGGGAAAATAAGAGGGAAAAACCCCTAATGGAGTTAGATCAAGAAGACTGCTCCCCAAATGATGTCAGCCGTGGAGCAAAAACATAGAAAGAGTTGTCAACCTCTTAATACCACAAGAGACGCTCTCTAAAGAGCTGGTGCACACCTCAAAATCGGTTGCGCACCTCAAAGACTAAAGATGCAGAAAGGAAATGACAGGAGGCAAATCAGCAATGATCACCAATGTCAAACCCGTCACGAATTCTGGGCCAAAAACAAGCCTTTTTCGGTCCCCAATCCTACCAATGTCACAACCCTGAAACAGTCTTCTCTGACTAAGACACTTGGGTTAACATATTGCTTAGCTCGAAGAAGTACGAGCAAGACTATTTCTTTCTCATTTTGCAGGGTTCTTGACTTGTAAACCCGGAGCAGATGGTGAAGACTTTCATTCAATGGCCCCGACTCAAAAGTGAGTCCCCTCTTTGAAAACCAATATCCAAGCCCAACATTACGGTCCCGTGGAAGACCTCCCGACCGATCAAAATGTATGCGCTGCGAATGAGCCTAAAACCTAGGCACAGGTCAGTAGGGAATTGAGTACATCCCCTATAAAAATCATTACCTCAAAACAGATGAGATGGCCTCCTTGTCGAGAAATATTCCAATTGATGTTTTGAACAAACTCTTTTTGGAATTTTCAAACTGTTGATCCGAATTTTCCATGCAAGGAATTTGTGATCACATTTGCATGTTGTAAGAATGCTTTGGATAACCTCCAGCATCAAAATGCACATTTCATGACTAAAACTTAAGTCATAAAATTTGTCAATTGGACAATTATTGTCTTCCCAAAGATTATTAACATTTTCTTGGTGAAGAAAAATCTTTCAGGTTTGAACTTTCTGCAGGATACCTGGAGAACCCAGCTCTCAGAATGTCGGCTCAACAAACTCAAGTGAAGCTTTGTCAAAATAAAATCTTTCACTCCTTTAAAACTGAATTCCCGACAAACTTCGGGATCTCTAAAAAAAAAAGGGGAAGAAAAACCCTTTTAAAAGAAACAGTCTCATCGGACGTGGAGAACCCTCGTCATGAGACCCATTTTCAAAAATCAGGCAGTCTCATCGGACGTGGAGAACCCTCGTCATGAGACCCCTTTTCCAAAATATCAAACAGTCTCATCGGACGTGGAGAACCCTCGTCATGAGACCCATTTTAAAAAATCAGGCAGTCTCATCGGACGTGGAGAACCCTCGTCATGAGACCCATTTTAAAAAATCAGGCAGTCTCATCGGACGTGGAGAACCCTCGTCATGAGACCCCTTTTCAAAAATCAAACAGTCTCATCGGACGTGGAGAACCCTCGTCATGAGACCCCTTTTCAAAAAAATCAAGCAGTCCTAGCTTGACGTGGAGAACCCTCGTCCTAGGATCCCTTTTCAAAAATATCAAACAGTCTCATCGGACGTGGAGAACCCTCGTCATGAGACCCCTTTTCAAAGCAAAAACCAAAGGTAGAAACCGCCTGAAGGGTCAAACAAAGGTAGAAACCGCCTGAAGGGTCAATCAAAGGTAGAAACCGCCTGAAGGGTCAACTCATGGTAGAAACCGCCTGAAGGGTCAAATCAATGGTAGATACCGCCTGAAGGGTCAAATGAATGGTAGATACCGCCTGAAGGGTCAAAATGATGGTAGAAACCGCCTGAAGGGTCAAAATGATGGTAGAAACCGCCTGAAGGGTCAATCCAATAGTGAAAATCACTTAAATGGTCAACTCAATGGTCTGATCCACCATAAGGATCAAAATCCTTAGCAAATCCCAAATGGGACGCGTCTTCCTTAGATTCCTATCAGTTAGGAATCCCATTATGGTTTGACCTACCATACGGGTCAGAGCTTAACCTTTCTAGGATACTCAAGTAACGAGTTCCTAGAAATTCTCTTGAATCCATCAAACACCGCGAAAATCGCACAAACATCGAACAGGTAAGTGGCAGGTATGCCTCTCTATTATCTCACTCTCTCATGTCACATGAACATTTCCCCACTTCAAGAAAGAGCATACATGGACAAGCATGAAGATTGGATGTCATGACTCATTTTCCTTTAGTTTCCCGAGTCGAGTCGATCAGGACTCAGGTGTCACCTTATCTTTGAGAGAAACCTCTAACGAGATTCCTCTCAAAGAGGGGCAGCTGTTGACACCTAAATTTTGATCAACTTTTTTATTTTTATTTTTATTTTTTTTGAAAATTCATAGAAAATCCATAAAAAGTTGAAAAATTGAAAAATCAATTTTGTTGACCTTAGCCAAGCTAAATGAACCATTTTGACCAAAAAAATAATTTTCATAATTTTCATTTTTTTAATATATTTTCGAAAAATACAAAAAAAAAAGAAAAAAAAGAAAAAAAAGAAAAAGAAAATCAAGAAAATCAAGAAAAATAATATTTCAGGTCACAAAAATATATAAAAATATTCGGTATTTTTATTTTTATTTTATCCATTTTCTGACCTCATAAATAGTAAAATTCAGGTTTGATTTTAGGTGTTCTTTGATCATCATAAAATTGAATTTGGCAAAAATATTAGTAATGATTAAAAGGAAAAGGAGTGAAAACATCATCATTTAAAAGAAAAGGGGACTAATCATTTTGTCTTCGCTTTTGATTATTTTATTATTTTTACTTTTTAGTATTTTATTTTATTATTATTTTATTATTTTATTTTTAGTATTTTAGGCACCTCCCCCCATCATCCGTGGCTTCTTCTCCTTCTCCTCTTCCTCCTCCTTCTCCTTCTTCTTCTTATTCCTCTCCCACGCTCATTCCATATATTCTCTCTTCCATTTTTTTTTTGTCATCACACTACCACCCTCCACATTTCTTGCGTTTCCGGCCGATTGGACCGTTGGAGCGAGCTGAATTTTTGTGTACAAGGTCTTCTTGATCCCTTCTTCATATCCACCGTTCGGATCTTTAAACAAATCTCTCAAAGTGGTCGTACAACAGCCAAATCAGAAGCTGTTCCAGGCGTGGGAATTGTATACCCGCCGACATTTCTTGAGTTTCCGGCCGATTGAGCCGTTGGATCGAGCTAATTTTTTGTGTGCAGGGTCTTCTTAACCCCTTCTTCATATCCACCGTTCGGATCTTTAAAAAGATCTCTCCAAGTGGTCGAACTCCATGGCATGCACACTTAGCACATGTCACCAGACCACACTGAAGGTCGACTACGCATACCTCCGTTGCGATTTGGGTAACGGGCCTTGGGAGAGGCCCGCGTCCGACTAGACTGGACGGCCCATTAGCCCTCGAGAGCCCACATGCAACCTCGAGAGGGTCGCGACATGCACTTCACCGAAGTCGGATTTCCAGGGCGTTACAACTCTCCCGCACTTAGGAAATTTCGTCCTCGAAATTGAAGTACTGCTATAATCCTTCAAACGAATAAGAATACTTAGTCCTCACTACTTCGGTTCTCAAAACTTCATGAATCTCTCTAATAGTTCCTTCAGGTTCATGGTGTTACCAAATCACCTTGACTAGCAGGACCGTCTTGTTCCAGCATACTCGCTTTTTCCTATCCACTATCCTAACTGGACTTCCCACGTGCGATGTCTACCCATCCAATTCAATTTCCTCATAACTCAGCACATGAGTGGGGTCCGATTCGTACTTCCTTGACATCGACACGTGGAAAATGTTACACTCTAGTACGCCTCAGCGGCAACACAAGATAGTACGCCTAATTCTCAATTCTTTCCAAAATCTCGAAAGGTCTGACATATCTTGGGCTTAACTTTCCTTTATTGCCAAAACGAGATGTCCCTCTCCTAGGCGACACCTTCTAAAAGATATGATTACCCATATGAAATTCCAAAGGTCTTCGTCTCTTATCGGCGTAACTTTTCTGATGACTCTAAACTGTCCTCAGTCTGTCTCTGATAACCTTGATAGTGTCTAACGACTATTCTACTGATTTTTTTTCTTTCCCTAACTTCAATCCAAACAGACTAGAGTTCCACACGCTTTACTACACAGTGTCTCAGAAAATACCATCTTAATGCTCTACTGGTAACTGTTCCTCCCAATTACCTTGAAATCCAAAACGCATGCCTCAAACTTGTACTCCAAAGTCTAAATCATCCTTTCAAACTGACCATCCGTCTTCGAATGATAGATCACACTGAACTGCAGCCTCGTCTCTCCAAAATTTAAACTACGCTTATTTCAAATCACTTATTATCACCACTCTGTACACCGAAACCACATAGTGACCATCAAACCCAAGTCAGATTAAAACTTACGATCCTCGTTTACCAATATGCCGCAATTCCATATCCACAATTCGTTTAAGCAGGGTGAACCATTCAGCCCTAAGGATGCAACTCAAATGTGACCATTTAACCTTGTTGTCTCATTCAACTGCCGATTATCCATTCCTGCAAATCGATTGGTTCTTTCCTATCTTCCAATCAGCAGAGTTTAACACTGCCTCTTCTCTTGTTCCAAAGATGTCAATCATGACTAACACTAATGGCAATTTGGACATTCTATTTACACAAAGAAGGTCGACTAATGATTCGCCTTTTTATCCGTCAACTCCTTGTGGTCTGGAATTATCACATGTCAATTCTAGAAACATCTGAAGAATTACCGAACTCAGACGCCAAATCCAACTGAGAGTCAGGCCATCCATTCTGTCGAACAGGGTCAGCTCACAAGCGACTGACGAGTCGAGGACCACCTCAAATGTTCCGATTTAGGCTTGGAATCACCCGTTCCTAAACCGGTAGTACCATTGAACATTGTCAAGATCACCTCTCATGACCAACTCAAGTTGATGCAGGATTGGTTCAACTCGATCCGTAGTTCTCCAAAAACACATCACATAATCCAGGGTAGCTAATCCTTGACTAGTGTGTGGCTGGTACGGGGTTCTAGTGCAAATCGTTCCTCACTGGGTTCATGGCCATCCTGAATATCGATCAATGCCAGCTCACAAATCATGCCACGAATCAATCCCTGGTTAACTTCAGGGTGATCCTATGGTTGACTTACAACTGAGCGAGATCACCCCGAATCGATCCATGCTTGACTTCAGATCGCCACACAGTCGAACCTCAATCAGCACAACCGACTGGTAAATCAGGCCATCATCCACGTCAAGGGCGACCTCTAAACTCTTGGTGGCTTCCTCAACCCTTGGTCGTTGTTTGCGAATAGTTCGAGTCTTAAGCTTGGGTCGGTTCTAGATCTTGGAGCATCACCTTTATACCAAACTGAATCTCTTCACACTGTTAAAACCTGCACCTGTTCTGTCAATCTGCTTACCGCACTCTAGACTGAGTCATTTATCCTTTGACCTCTTGGAAGTTTCATTACCATTACATTGTGATCTTTTTCCACCTTTACTCTAGAATTCCAAATGGCTGTAGCAGTCCGCTAGGCTTGTAATGCTGTCCTTTGACTTACCAATATGCTAACTCTTTTCCATAAGCTTAGCCGTACCAACCTTTCTGTCAATCTCTTAGTAACATTACCTCAAATCTTGGTGCCTCACCAAGCTATTCGAACTAACACTGAAACTACTATGGTGAGTTTCGATCGATTTTCTGTTTTACCAAAAGCAAGACCCTTATGGTCATTACTCCAAGAAATCATGCGGCCCTACGATGCTTCCGATGCGTCGCTCTGATAACTATCCATCTTTAATTGTCACATCTCGCAATCTTAATCTTATTCAGGGGTGTTGCCAATCTCCATAGCCTATGAAATTAACTGACGACCCTACCATGTCGTCTACCCTTAGACTGCCCTTACGAACTTTCCTTGTTCGTCTTTACCGTCCTTGTTCCATGCACATGTCTAAATTACAGTCCTCAGGTAGTGCACATTTCACCATGACCTCATTAAGTTACTAGCCAACTGAACCATACGAGCCTCAAGTCATCTCAACACTGCATTTGACATACCATAAGGCCTTCTCCGGTCAAGATTCAGAGGTATGACCCAACCTTCATAATTCTTTAAAGCACGTGTTGTGGAAGATTTTTCCCTATTACTCATCACCCAATAGCTGCCTTCACATCGATCTTAACAATTGTACCTTCTGACTCTTTCGGGTCTCATTACACTTTAAAGATCAATTTCACAATTCACGATCGATCCTCTACGAATAGTCATCTAGTCATTAATTAGGATCCAAAGAAAAACAACAGCTAAGGCAATCCAAGCAAAACAACACTTCGAACTTATGCAATCCACAAAATACTAATTGCCTTAATACAAACCCATATCCAGAAGTCTTATCCACAAAAAGGTCTTTTCAAGCTCGACTAGCTATTGCTAATCTATACTAGAGCATCTTAACTCAAAAGTCACCCTACTCCCGATAGAGTCAATTCTGGTTGTCGTGCTGAACATCTCCTCGAGGTTATCCTTCTTGTGACAGCGATGCCTGGACTGTCCTCTTCCTCAACGGGCAATTCCTCACCTGGTGACCGAGCTGGCCACATTCGAAACACGCTCCACCTCCGTACAGACACAGATCATTCCCATGTTTATGCCGACACAGGCGACAATTCTCACTTTGGCGGAACATCGGCTTTCTGATTATACTTCTTCGATTAGACGGGATGTGATACTTGTTGATATACATCGACCTCTTCTCTAACCAACGGTTATCCCTAGAAGAATATGCAGATCGCGATCCAGATGCGATTGTCCTTTTAGCTATGTTCTTCTCCACAGATTGGGCCATTTCATACAATTCACCAAAACTTTTGAAATTCTTCGGCACCAGTTGTTCCTTAACTTCAGGTCTCAATCCTTCACGAAATCTTCTCATCCTAATCACTGAATCACTAGTTACTCGTGGTGCATACTTTGACAGTTCAGCGAATCTCACTTCATAATGCTCTATCGTCATTTGGTCCTGACGAAGCTGCAGGAATTCAACCATCTTTTTCTCTCTCCTACAGTCCAAAAAGTACTTGCCATAGAAGGCTTCCACGAATGCATCCCACACCGGGACCATACCTTCGGGAAAGATCTTTTCTTGTGTGCTTTTCCACCATGCATTAGCATCACCTTGAAGTTGGTAAACGGCTAACGTCACTTTGTCCTCTTCAGAGCATTTCAGCAGGGCGAATGCCTTCTCTACTTCCAGAATCCACCAAATTGCAGCCTCTGGATTTCCTACCTCTTTAAACTTCGGCGGCTCGAGGTTCAAAAAATCTTTCCATCAACTCAGGTATTGGTCGCGTACCACTCTCACTTCCAGTCAATGAGTCTTCATGCAAAACGACGGTAGCATTAGCTTGACTACACCCTTGCTGTCCAACTACAGCTCTCAAAGTTTCCAATGCCTGCAGGATCCCTTCTACTCTGGGACCTTCTTGAACTATCCTTCCACTAGGCATCATCTCATTACGGTCGCTCATTATACAGGTAACTTACGGAGTCCTGTCCACCTCAGGCAACACGTAATGAGATAACCAATAATTAGTCAAAAACATAGATAACAAACACATGCAAAAGCTTATGATCCTACTAATTATCCCAAATCCCAACGCTCGTATCACTCCACGCAAATGACCAGATGGATGAAGCTGACCTTGCTCTGATAACACATTTGGCGGGGATGTCACGCCCCGACTCTCGAGCCCGCGACATCCCTTGCCAAATCGCCACAAGGTCATAGAGATAGCGTCCCAGGAACACTATCGACCTAACAATTATTTACGCAAGCGGAAATGTTTAAACTCCCTGACATTAAACAATCACGGAATAGAATAACAGGAATCAAACACCACAACTTTGCGCCAAAAATAACAATAAACAATTATATATAACGGCAGACATTCGAGCATAACCCCATACTTCGGGGCGACCAGACAAGACCTTAATTAGTCACTCTTTGGGTAAGGTCAACTTCTCATCTACTTCAAAAGAACTAATCCAAAAGCCAATCCTTGGCGTCCACGAGTCTTCATCCGAAGGGACCTGAAATTGTTATCCCACGACGAGGTGAGAATAAATCTCAGTGAATCAAACCTAAGCTCGGTTAGGAAACAGATTCGCCCATGGCATCCTAACGGAAGGTTAACTTAAACAAGTACCACAGTCAATCACAATCACAGGAGGATAATCATCCACATACACACTTACCATCTTAAGCCACACATAATGCAATGCTTGACTCGACTCAACAGTCAAATCAGTCAATCACAGCATTACACCCACAAGTATGCACAAGACATTCATCAGGACAATGCACACAATACAATAATAACTCGAACACAAGCGAGGATGAACGTCCGTCTTCCTACTCCATTTGTCCCATTCCAAACTCGTAGCCGGGATGCGCTCACACTAACCCATGCACGAAGTTACATTGTATTCAATCATTTTATTAACGATGATCGTGCCTATGGCACAAGAGAGGATCTACGCGAAAGAGAGCGTGATTCAACTCTCCCAATGACGCGATCCAACACCTCAGTTCGATCCAATGTCTCACCGGCAGCACCGGTCTACATTCCTTTACTCTCGGCAACGGCTACTACAAGCGGTGTATCCAGTGTACACATTACGGCACCAGCAAGTAGGCATCCCTAAACGGGGCGTCGGTCCAGCTCCGGCTGCGACCGGCATCCGATAATCCCTTAAGACCGTACGTCTAGTCCGGGGCATGAATTATCGTGCTTCTGGCAAGTCATATGGTTCCGTACAAATCATAGAACATGAACTTGCCAGGAACATCATTGTTTTCCCTCGTATGACTATACATAATACATCCAGCAATCAACCCTTTTCATTATCTTTGGTTAAGGTCGGATGCTCACACAGGTATGTAAAAGTCTCGGCCAAAGGCCATTTTCATACTAAAATATATATTTTGACTTCGTACACGGTCATATGCAAATGCAGACTATCCACTAGTTACCACACACAGGCGATTAAGCCCCAATCAATAATCCAACAGCCAACAGTCATTTCGGCCAATCAACCAAGCCATCCAACGAGGTAAGCAATACAACCTCGAACCATCAATCCGATTAGGCCACTTAAAGGCTCGAATTCATGCAATAATTATTTATTAGTCAAACCAGTCAATTTAAATCGTCGATCACTCGCTCGTGTCTAGCCTATCGCTCGCTCGCGATCAAACTGCGGCAATCCATTGCCCAATCAATCAATCAATATTCATCTAGCAACAATTATCCACAGACAATTCAATCACTTCGACTAACCAATTCGATCGGCCATTTATCCTAATCACAATTTCTATTTAGACCGGCCTCGATCGTGTACCTAAAATCCACAATTAACTAAACGACTAATCCTAGGCGTAATTAGCGCCCTAACCAAGGATTAGGGTCAACTCACAATCAATTTAAGCTCGGGCGGTCACAAAAGCGACGGCGCGAGCGGCCACGACGGAGGCGGCGGCGATTCTCGGCGAACCTAGGGTTTAACGTGCGGCGACTTGAACCAAAACCTCGGGAACACCACAGGGAGGTCCGGCAAGGTCGCTGGGACAGGTGGCCGGCGGCGGCTGTGAACAGTGGCGGTCAGAACAGAACAGGGTAAACAGGGACTGTTCGGGGAGTTTCTCGACACCGAGGGCCGAGGCGAGGGCGGCCAATGATCGGGGACTTACCTAGGGGTTGAGGGCAACCTACGGGACCGGCCAAGGGCGGCGGACAGCGGTTGGGAGCGGCGGAACGACGACGACACAAATCCGGCAGAGACAGTGTTCTCGCGGCGTCGAAACAAGGGAGGGGCTTCGGGTGGCTTTCCGGCCACCACGCGCGGCGGCGAGCTTCGCCGAGCTCGGGGAAGTTGGAGAGGGCTCTTGGGAGATAGTTGGTGTTGGCGGGTGGCGGTGAGAGGCGGTGACGGCCGGCGTGGCCGGATCGAAGAAAAATCTAGACCCGCTCGAAATCAGGGTACCGGCGGTTCTATGGGGGTTTGCAGCGGTTCCGGCGGTCAATCGGTGGTGGGATGGCTTCGACTTGGTGGTGAGGAGGTTGGTGGACTTTGGTGGGGCGGTGGTTGGCCACGGCGGTGGCGAAAATGACCGGAGACTGGCTGGGTCTCCTCGGGTGAGGGGGGTCCGAAAACAGGACAAAGACTTCGGGCTTGTTTCGCGGCCATTCAACGGCCAACGACGGTCGGGACCGGGTCTGAGGTGGTGGCGATGAAGAACTGGAGGTGGTGGTGGTCGACGGTGGGTGGTGGTCGCGCCAACAATTCACGGCGGAGGAGGAATCGGTCGGGGGAGGGGGAAGATAGAGAGAGATCGTGAGAGAGAGAGAGAGAGAGAGAGAGAGAGAGAGAGAGAGAGAGAGCAGATAAGAAGGGGAGAGTGAGTCACGTGAGGGAGAGAGTGGGCTGATGGGAGTTGGGGGTGGGGCCCACAAGAAGACTTTGTGGTCAATTTTGTCTCATTAGCAAATATCTAGGGGTAAATTGGTTATTTGGCGAATCGGAACTGAAACGAATTTTCGGTACAACGGACGAAGGATATTTTGGTAATTTCATAGGCTAGGCTCGGTTGGGATTAGGCTCGGGTAGCGAGGATTGAAATCCTAATTCGCGGCGACTAAGTATTCGGAACCTAATCTAAATCGACTGAAACTTCGAAACTCATCCAATTACTGTCTCTTCAGTCCTTACAATCCAATACATTTTATCGACTGAATTTCAATATTAATTCATTTTATTGAATTCAGGCACTTCGCCGAAGTCGGATTTCCAGGGCGTCACATTTCTAATATCCTAATTATTGATCGGACGGCCACTAAAAATAGAACTCGATTAATCTCCGCCGTTAGATTAAATCTGATTCATTCTAACGACTAACGACCGAGCTGACTCGACATCCACGTGGACCAATCACGCGTTGCCACCTAAGACGCTGACCGTTGACCGCCACGTCAGCTTCGCCTTCAACCTCCCAACTGCACCTAAATGGACGGTCGAGACTTCTCTAGCGCCGATGAATGGCTAAACCTAGACCGAATAACACGAAACCAGTTCCATTCGACTTGCCTTACTCTCTAGTTTAACATACCTAAGAATCAAAGTATTCTATCCATAGAATCACAGGCAGCAGGCAAAGTACCGAGTATGGCCATGGTAGTTCAATCGCGAGATTCAGAGCATTTCAGGCCAATTAATTCATAGATAAGCTTGATACGAAGTCCAGGAAACTTACCTCGAGCCCCGATTGAGCTAGGCGAGATTGAACAGTGCTCAGCCATGGCGGAAGGTTTTGAGACTCAGGCGAAGTTTATTATGCAAAATCGACATCCAAACAATGTACGATCGAGCTTAGTAATGTTCAGGAAATAAAATGCACACTATAAATGCAGGAATGATTGAGTGTAGGATAAGTCGCCATTGATGCACAGTGAGAAGATCAACGCTATGACTCACCTTTTTTCGCGATTTAGAAGGGCTCGGCCGGCGGCGATCGAATCCTGGAGCTTCAGGCAAGCTTCCAGCGGCCTTCTTTGGCTTCGATTTGGCCAGAGACGGCCTAACCAGTGCCTTGCAGTCGAGCTCGAGTTCTCGACGACGGGGGTCGGAGAACGAGCTCTTTCTCTCTCCTCTCTCTCTCTCTCTCTCTCTCTCTCTCTCTCTCTCTCTCTGTTCGTCCTCCCAACAGAATGAATTCGCCCTCCTTTCTAGAAAGCCTTCCAAGGCTATATCTCCCTTTTGAAATTTTTCCGCTAATCGGGGGACTCTCATTTGCCCCCTGTCTCGTGCCTCCCATGCGCCATTTGGTCATCGAACGGTGACGGAATCCATTGGGTTTCCGTCTGTGTCCGTCAGGACCTCCAGCGTTCTCCATTTGGTGCGAATTTGGACGAATTTGATCCGAGTTTTTCTTTTGTTGACTTTTGTGAAGAAATATATTTTCCTCTATATTCAATATGAATCTTTACAGCATTACAATCGACCTTATATACAATATATGTGCTAGCCCTAGCATATCAATAAATCAGGAAAGACTATAATACAGGGAAAAACTGCCTAATTTAACGGAAATACAGCTCACGCCAACACTCCCCCTCAAGTGGGTGAGAAGATGTCTTCGATACCCATATTGATGAGTGAGCTCTGAAACGCTCGACTTGACACAGCTTTGGTCAATACATCGGCTAATTGATCTTCAGATTTGACAAAAGGTAACTGAATTACTTTAGCATATAAATTCTCCTTGACAAAGTGTCTATCAACCTCAACATATTTGGTTCGGTCATGCTAAATCGGATTGTGAGAGATAGCTATAACAGCTTTATTATCACAAAACAACTTCATCCTAGACTCCGGTGGATACCCAAGTTCGGACAATAGTCCTTTAAGCCACAATAACTCACACAACCCCTTTGCTACTCCTCTGAATTCTGCCTCGGCACTGGACAGAGCCACAACTTTTTGCTTCTTGCTCCTCCACGTGACCAAGTTTCCTCCTACAAATGTGAGATAACCTGACGTCGACCTTCTATCTGTTACGTTCTCTGCCCAGTCTGCATCTGTATATCCTTCCACTACAAGGTGACCATTCTTTGCAAAAATTATCCCCCTCCCTGGAGCTGACTTTAAATATCGAAGGATACGATATACTGCATTCATATGATCTTCACTAGGAGCATGCATAAATTGACTCACAACACTTACTGCATAAGCAATGTCTGGGCGAGTGTGAGACAAATAAATTAATCTTCCTACTAATCTTTAATATCTCTCCTTATTAGTCGGCACTTGATCAGAATACTCTCCAAGTTTATGATTCTGTACCATAGGAGTATCAGCAGGCTTACAGTCTAACATTCCTACTTCAGCCAACAAATCAAGTACGTATTTTCTCTGTGATAAGAAAATTCCTTCCTTAGACCTAGCTACCTCAATACCCAAAAAATACTTTAGTCCTCCCAAGTTCTTCATCTCAAACTCTTCTGCCAACTTCTCTTGAAGCCTCTAAATTTCTTCAATATCGTCTCCTGTTATGATCATATCATCAACATATATGATCAGGGCAGTCAGCTTACCTTGGCTTCGCTTCAAAAATAAAGTGTGATCTGAATTGCTCTGGGAATAACTATGCTTTCTCATGGCTGAGTTGAACCGACCAAACCAGGCACGAGGTGATTGCTTCAAACCATATAACGACCTCTTCAGTCTACAAACAACATTTGGCTTATTAACACACCCATATCCAGGTGGAATCTCCATGTAAATCTCTTCATTCAAATCTCCATGAAGAAATGCATTCTTTACATCAAACTGATGCAATGGCCAATCTAGATTTGCAGCAAGCGATAGCAAAACCCGCACGGTATTTAATTTTGCAACTGGAGAGAAAGTCTCCTGATAGTCCACACCATAAGTTTGTGTGTATCCTTTTGCGACCAATCGAGCCTTGTATCTCTCAATGGTTCCATCTGCCTTGTGTTTAATGGTAAACACCCACTTACACCCTACGGCTTTCTTCCCTTTTGGCAACTCTACAAGTCTCCAAGTTTGATTCTTTTCTAGTGCTTCCATCCCCTCCTTCATAGTTTGGACCCATTTTGGATCCTTCAAGGCCTCTCCCACCCCATTCGGAATTTGAACAGTTGATACATTTGACACAAAAGCTTTGCAAAATTTCGACAATCTTCTTGTTGACACAAAATCGGCAATGGGATATTTAGACCTTCGTTCCTCTACATCCGGTGAATACTGACTAGGAGGCTTGCCTCGATTATGCCTGTCAGGGAGTTTATATCTAACAACCAAATCAGAATCATCAGATACCTCAAGATCAGAAAGAGAGCTTACCTTAGGATCATTCTCAGGAGAGTGGTCGGGTACTGAAGAAGGGGCAATTTGCGAAAGAGCAGGCTGATCTCGCTCATTAGATGTAGATATAGGCTGCTGATCATCCCCACTTTCAGCTGAAAAACGAACACCCTCCCCTTCATCTTCTGTCAGTGCACCATTCCCCTCATTAAACTGCATAATTGAAACTTTTTGTGAGCTGGTTAATGGTCCAGCCCCACCCAATCGCACCCCGGACTCCATATGTCCTCCTGACTCCGCACCCTCTATGCCAATATCCCACCAATTTTTCCTTTCACTGTAATTCTCCCCCTGAAAGGAACATTGGGGTGGAGAAAAATAAGACTCGGACTCCAGAAAAGTCACGTCCATGGTAACATGTGTCTTCTTGGTCTTCGGATCATAGCAGCGATATCCTTTTTGATGAGCTCCATAGCCAACAAATATACATCTTACTGCACATGGGTCAAGTTTGGTGCGTTGGTTCTTGTGAAGATGCACAAAAGCCACACACCCAAACACTTTAGGAGGTATTGTCAAGACTGAAGGGAGAGGCATAAACTGAGATAGAGTTTGTAATGGAGTTTGAAATTGCAACACGCGAGAGAGCATACGATTCATCAGGTGAACGGCTGTGATTACCGCTACATCCCAGAACCTTCTTGGAACATTTCCGCCGACAAGAAGAGCTCTTGCCGTCTCTAGAATGTGGCGGTTTTTTCGTTCGGCCACACCATTCTGCTGAGGGGTTTGAGGGCAAGAGGTCTCATGGATGAGACCATGTTCCTTAAAATAAGAGCTAAGGTGTTGATTGATATATTCTCCACCATTGTCCGTGCGGAGAATCTGAATACGAGCTCCAAATTGAGTAGCAACCATTTTATGAAACATGCGAAATATGGTAGAGGCCTCATCTTTATGCTTCATCAGATACAACCACGTCATACGTGTGCAGTCATCAACAAAGGTTATAAACCATCTCATTCCAGCCATTGTAGTAATTGGAGATGCACCCCACACATCAGAATGAACCAGACAAAAAGGCCTGCTACTTTTATTAGAGCTCAAAGGAAAAGAAACACGATGACTCTTTGCCATAATGCATGTGTCACATTGAAAAACAGAATCTGATAAACCACGAAACAACTCAGGAAATAAATACTTCAAATATCTAAATGATGGGTGTCCCAACCGACGATGCCACAACCAAACATCCTTCTCCTTACTAACAGACTGACTAGGAGTGTGATATGCACAGCCAGAGCTTAGATCATCCACAATGTATAGCCCCTCCTTCTTAGTACCACGCCCAATAATCTCATTCGTGAGAATTTCCTGAAACAAACAGAAATTCGGGTACATAAGAACACAACAATTCAGCTCATCAGTAATTTGTCCAATAGACAATAAACGGTTGGACAAAGAGGGCACAAGTAATGTATGAGATAAAGAAAGAGAGGGCGTGAGAGCCACACTCCCAGCCCCGGTGACTGGATGGCAATTTCCATTAGCATTATACACACTGTCTCGTCGTGGTGAGGTACGGTTGACTAGGTCATCGAGGTGAGGTGTCATGTGATCGGTAGCGCCTGAGTCGATAATCCATATATTGTTTCCACCATGACGAGTAATGATAAAACCAGAACCACAATTACCTTCAGGTGGAAGATTGGAAGTATTAGCTGAAGATATCATTGGGACTAAGGAAAGAGATGAACTCCCAGTCACCAATGATGCTTGCCCTGTACTCTTGCCCAGTTCTGCTTCAGATTTCTTCTTCTTCGCTTGAAAATCGTCCCACCAATCTGGAAATCCATGTAGCTTAAAACAAGTGTCCCTAGTGTGTTTGGAATTTCCACAATGAGAACAGCCGCTAAACACCTGAGACTTGGCCTTGACAAAAGATCGAGAGCGCCCACGTCTACCTGCCAAATTGCCAGCCATCATCTGTAGAGATGGGTCTTCTCGATTGCCCCGTGAGACCATTGCAGCACCCGTAGGAAAGCCATCAGCATTGGTCAACATCACGGTTTGGCGCACATCTTCCATGCGGACGCGTGCGTAGGCTTGCTCAATAGTGGGGAATGGATCCATCTTCAGAACATCAGCACAAACATTGTCCAGGCGGTCATCGAGACCATCCAAAAAAGTATAAACTCGATCTTCATGGACAATAGCATTGTACCTCTGAATATCGACCGGAAATTGCATAGGATTAGGACGTCGGAAATCAATCTCACGCCAGAGCCCTTGAAGATCATTGTAATATTTCTCGATGGGTCCACCGCCTTGCTTCAATCGAGAAACCTGCCTCTTAAGATCATAGATTTGGGAGGTGTCAGATCCATAAAAAAAAGTCGTTGCCACAGCATCCCAGACGGCTTTGGCAGTAGGAAATCAAATAAAATTTGGTATTAAGGCTGGGTTCATAAAATTGATAAGCCAACCTTTCACCGTCGAATCATTGGTCTTCCATTGTCGAAAAAATGGATAAGTCGGAAGGGGCTCAGGAGAACCACCGTTCAAATAGCCCAGTTTGTCTTTTCCTGAGACATACATCTCAACAACCTGGGACCAGACGCCATAATTTTTGCCATCAAGCTTGACAGCAATCGATGCAGCAGGAGCTTCAACGCGCGGCGGTGCGGCCTGCTGGGTCAAGAGCTGCTTCATCGCAGCGGTCAGGTCTGCCAGAATGGCAGTAGTAGAGGCACTAGCATCCGCTTGGTCAGTTTTCACAATTGGCTGATCGTCAGCCATGAGATCAGGTTCGCAGAATGAATTGCTCAAATGGGACGAAGTCGACCGGTGTGAGACGACGATGTTGTGACGAAACCGGTGATTGACGTACAGTACCCTAAGGATCAAACCCTAGGGCTCTGATACCATGAAGAAATATATTTTCCTCTATATTCAATATGAATCTTTACAGCATTACAATCGACCTTATATACAATATATGTGCTAGCCCTAGCATATCAATAAATCAGGAAAGACTATAATACAGGGAAAAACTGCCTAATTTAACGGAAATACAGCTCACGCCAACATTTTGCAGGTACCGCCACCTTGATTGATCGATTACTCCTCATCCCGACGATGTCTCGCCGGTGTTGATCGACAGAGGACGACAAGAGGAACAAAACGCCCACCATTCCCCTTCCAATTATTTGCGAATTCCCCTTCGATTTGATGACCAAAATTGGCATGAGGACTGTTCATTTGCGCAGAAGCTTGGGGGAAGAAGACGACACTGTAGTGGACCAGTTCGACCGGTCAGAACCGGTCCGACTATATTTTTGCAAAATTAACCAAAATTTGTGGGGAATTTTTACAATTAAACCTCAGAATCGAACTTAGGGCCCGAATATTATCTAAAAATATGATTTTGCCCAAAAGTTCATGTCAATTTCTACAAAAGCCCCAAATTTATCCTTAATTGCAATTCGGGAATTTGTGAAATTGAAAGCTCAAATGATCAAATTGACAAAACCACTTATGCCAATCGATTTAGAATGATGGAAAACATTGGGTAGTGGCTTTAATTGGAAATGATAGTCCCTGAATTGAAAATAATTTCAATTTTGCCCAAATTCAAGGACTAAAATGTAATTAAGTATGCAATTTTGCCCAATTCATGCAATTGAGCGATTTTTACAAATAATTGGGCTAAGTTACAATGAGGGACAATTATATTGAATGTCAAGATCCTAAAAATGCGAAAGTTGCATTTTAAAAGACTCAATTGACATTTTGTTTTACCAAATTCAATCATATGTGTAACTAAGGAACGGATAAAATTGAATTTGAATTTGGAATTTTTTTGAGGTCAAGGAGACAAAGGATTTAAAAGAAACATATTGACTATTTTTTCATATTTTTGAGACCTCGAATGCTATTTTTCCTGAATTTTTGAATATTTTCCTATTTTTTTAAAATACTAAAAAATACAAAAAATATGAAAAATTATTTTTTTGGGTCAAAAATGGTTCCTTGGGCTTGGCCAAGGCCATTAAAGTTGATTTTGTAATTTTTTGACTTTTTATGAATTTTTCATGAATTTTCTAAAAATAAACTAAAAAAGACTAATCCAAAGTTAGTGTCAACAGCTGCCCCTCTTTGAGAGGAATCTCGTGAGAGATTTTTCTCAAAGATAAGTGACATCTAAGTCCAGATCGACTCTACTGGGGAACTGAAAAATGAATCTTGACATCTAATCTTTCTTATCCCGCTAGTGAATGATCTGCTCATCCTATCTTTGAGAGAGAGAGAGAGAGAGAGAGAGAGAGAGAGAGAGAGAGAGAGAGAGAGAGAGAGATGGAATAGAGATGTTTACCTGTTACTGCCTGATGCTTGTTCGGCATGTGGGGTATATGGCGTATTCAAGTGAATACTTAGGGACTCGTCTCTTAAGTATCCTAGGGCGGTTAAACTTTAACCCGTATGGTAGGCTAAACCAGAGTGAGATTCCTATCTGACCAGAACCTAAGGATGACGCACCCGTTCTGTAGGGATTGTCAAAAGTCTCGATCCGTATGATGAATCTAATCATGAATATGACTCATCTCTATCAGGAACCTATGAATGATACGCCCGTTCTGTAGGGATTGTCAGAAGTCTCGATCCGTATGGTGGATCTAATCATGAATAGGACTCCTTTCTGTCAAGAACCTATGGATGACGCACCCGTTCTGTAGAGATTGTCAAAAGTCTCGATCCGTATGGTGGATCAGACCATGAATATGACTCATTTCTGTCAGGAACCTATGGATGACGCACCAGTTCTGTAGGGATTGTCAAAAAGTAGGCTTCCTATCTATCAGGAACCTAGAAGTGACGCACCCGTTTTTTAGGGTTTGTCAAAAGTCTCGATCCGTATGGTGGATCAGACCATGAATAGGACTCCTTTCTGTCAGGAACCTATGGATGACGCACCCGTTCTGTAGGGATTGCCAGAAAGTAGGCTTCCTTTCTATCAAGAACTTAGAGGTGACGCACCCGTTCCTTAGGGTTTGTCAGAAATTAGGCTGATCCTACACCTTGAGGAATCAACGAGAGTCTATACAAATGAGGTATACCTAATTCTTAAGTTTACCAAAGGAGCTATTCTGGGGTTCAGGGGTTACCTAGAACTTTGTTGTGGCTAGCATTATCACCTAGAGGGGGGCGAATAGGTGATTATAGTGCACTTTTAAAAGTTTCTTTCGCGAAATGTCAATTGCACATGCGTTTTATAATGTCTCAGATGATGGCAACCCAGTATGACAATATAAACAATTCATGTGTAGTTCTACTATCACAGTTTATGTAATATGATCAGAGTAGAGATAGAGAAAATTGCACAGAGGGTTTATAGTGGTTCGGCTTTGGTTAAGCCTGCGTCCACTTCTTCGGCTATTAGCCAATCGGCTGGATTCCACTAATAAACTACTCAAGAGGTTACAGGTTAGTGATCTCCTTGATACGCAGGATACCCCACCTAGCGCTCAACACTCTTGTGTACACCTCCTCATAATTATAATGGATGAATCAAGAAGTGTGTATATAATGAAGTACTCTCTATCTAAGAATTATAAAGACTTTTTCCTATTAACGCCGATCTTTTGTCCCTTCGACCTTGAGATGTCTTTTATACTCCTCCGCCTCTAATCTACCCGTTGTAAGGCTTCCAGAAGAGGTCTATTCAAAACTTCTCGTTTGGATAAGACATACCAAAAGAAGATCTCGTAGCGGTTGGGGATCGCCAAAGGAAAGTCTTCCCTGTTCGGATCAAATCGCCCATACAATTATGATCCTGAGTTTCCATAGATGATTTCACTCATTTGGAAAGTCGTATGTTTGTCTCCTTGATTGCGCGTCCTTGATTTATCTCTATCCCCGAGAATCCTCACGAATGATCTAGCTCGATTGTATCCGTTGTAGTATTTCAAATAAGCACATTTGAACGTTCTCTTCAAGTTCTGATTACTGCACGTGAATACCTCACTCTGAGCTTGAGCATCAGTCCAACGTCTAAGCTATCCCCGTTCAACGTTCAATGTCTGAGTTATCCTCACTCAACGTCTGAGCTCCAAACAGCATCTGAGTCCCTTAGAAATCCCATCTGAGCAAAACCTTTTTGACAGATTCAATCCTGTGCATCCCCGCACCAAAGGATAATCTGCAAAATAAGTATTCCACGGCATTATCTCGAAAACTTAAGAGTATTTGGATTGTTTTGCCAACTTCAAAATTAACTAGGGGTTTTTCTCAACAATCTCCCCCTTTTTGATGATGACAAAACTATCCACAAGAGTAACAATGATTTCAATAAAAAGAGCAATTAAGATTTAGTTACTCTCAATATAATCTTGCTAATAAAGGATTTCACCAATCTGCGCCTTGCACTTTCTAGCAAGAATAAGTTCTGAAGTCAATACACTCACAATATAAGTAGTCTCAGAACTTGCGATAATGCTTAAGATTTAAAGATTAAGCAAAATATAGTTTTAGAGCATTGTCATGTGATTCTATTTGATTTTACAAGAAACTTAATCACATGTATGACAATCTTGAGCAACATAATAATAATGAGCATATCACTTGTGATATGAAATTTCTACACAAAGGCTCAAAACATGTATGTGAGCATGAACTTGCAACTTAATAGCTCAGAGCTTATATATGAGAATATTACAATAGCTTGGAACTTGCATGTAAACATATTGCTTATAATATAAAGTTACTATGCGATAGCTCAGAACTTGCAGTTTAACACATGCTCAGATCATGATGGTTTTAACATGCCCAAGTTAACCTGTTTTGGCACATGTGTTGCCAAACATAAAAATGCTCGTAGTAAGGAACTTGTTCACCTGTTCAGCTTAGGAAAGAAATTGTATTTCTTTTCAGATTTTGCTCCTGTTGAATATAGTGAAAGTATACTTTACTAGTTCCATCTTTGCAGCTTTTTTAAAAAACCTGTGTGAATATCCTGTTTGTGTGTTCTCACATAATTGTTGTACTTGAAACATCTTATCATTAATAGAATATGATATTCACAGAACAATCATAGATATATCTAAAAAAGTTTCTCTTGTGAGGAATTGTTCCTGTATATGACTCAATGTCACATTTCTCCTGTGTCCCCCTTAAACTTTTGTGTAATTTTCTCCCCCGTTTTGTCATTAGCACAAAAGGGTAAGCGAATTACTAGCAAGGTTTAATGCATGGAGTAATACTCCCCCTGAATATATGATTCATCCAGTAAGACATAAAGAATGGCACAAATACTCCCCCTGAATGATGTAAAATTAAGGACATGGTTGTGCAAACAGAATTCAATCAAACATTTAAAGTTTTATAATTACAATACTAAAGGAGAAAATTTCAAAAGAACAATCAAAACATTAACAAAAAGTTGAGAAAAATTCTTTTTATGCTGGTGGTGGCTGAGAGGTAGAAGGTGCAGATATTGGTTGGTGCTGGCTTGGTTGGGCTTGGTTCTGAGGGATCTGGACTAGGACAAACTGAGAAATCTGACTAATTTTCTAATCAAAATCCTCCTTTAGTCGGAGAATGGCCCTGTCCATTTAAGCAAGCTGAGAGGCGAAAAATGCTTGAGCAGACTGACTTCTCAACGCAATTGCAACCTTTATCTTACCATTCAGACCTTTAATCTCTGAGTGTAGAGAGTCTCGAATGTTGGTCAATTTTTTTTATCAAGAGCTCTCTAATTTAGTAAAAGTTCTCTGAGAAGGTCTGAATCTGTGGCATAACCTGTATCATCAGTCTGAGTACCCACATTTGAAGACTTGTCCTGAGTTCTAGCTTGGGGCTTAGATGATACTGACTGGTCTGGGGAATCTGCAACATCTTTAGCATGGAGATTTATCTCAACATCCTCCTCTTCAGAAATAGCTCGTTGAGGAATTGCCCCTTCAGTTCTGAGAAAATCAGATATATTGACCCGGACAATTTCTTCAGCCTGTTTTTGAGCCTCTTCTGCAGCTTCCCTTTCCAGTTGCTCTGTTTTTTCTTTGTCCCTCTTTTTTCTCTCTTCTTCTTGGGCATTTTCTTCCTGTTGCTCCAGTGTCTTTGTAGGGACATCCTCATGGGTTGATTTCACGATGTTCCTTATCAAATCTTCTAGTTCATTTTCACTTACTGAGGAGCTGTCAGAGTCATGTTCTCGCTCAATTCTTTCAAGTTGTACTCTTGCAAGCTTCCTTTTCTTGAGGGCTGATTTGGTAGGTTTGTGAGCAACCATTTTAATCCTTCTCTTGCGAGTGGATTATGAAGAAGGTCCTGCAGGTACAGTCTGTGGAGGCTTGGCAATAGGTTGCTTCTGAGCAGTTTCCGCACTAATCTGTGGCAAATCGATAAGCACTGTTTGCCTTTTCCTATTTATCCATTTCCCATTCTCAACCTTGTATCCCATCTTGGAAAGCATTGTCTCACCAATGCTACTCTGAGGCATCTCAACTAATCTCAGCTCTGAAGGAATTGGTATCCGCAAATACTCAAAGATTCTGCTGATCAGGGAACCATATGGCAGCTGACCCTTGGTCTTTTTCACAACTCTCATCATATGTAGAAAGATTAAGTGTGGGAGAGAGAAGGGTTTGCCATTTAGTATGGCCCAAATGAGTTTGGTCTCATATTTGGAGATGTCGGTTTTGGAGGATCCTTTAGGCCTAAGGCAGTTGCTGACTACCTTGGGCAGAATTATGGTTCGTAGTGGAAAGAGGTGATGTTCAACATGAGGTTTGTTTGCTCTAGAGAGATTAGGATTCCCAGATAGTTCCTTGTAGACATCTTCATCAGAGATAGGAATTTTGGCAAATGTGGATAGTTCAGATTGAAGAATGTCTGCAAAGTCTGCAGCACTGAGAATGATATTTTGTTCACGGAATGAGAACTGAATTGCATCTCTATCAAGCATAGTGAAGTTAGAGTAGAAATAGGCAGTCAATTCAGGATAGCAAGGAGTGGCTAATGAGCAAAATTGATGCAGATGTAGATCAGTAATGGGGTAAAGAATCTGCAATCCATTTCTCTCAAATAAGTCAAACTCAACAGCTCGGTTGGCCATGACACCTCGAGCTAGCAGTGTCTCATAATATTTCCCGTGCTTTGTTGTTCTAAATAACTTATATGTAGCCTTTTCATCAACCAGAAATTTCATCACAATAGGCTGAAAGTGAGCATAAATTCCTTCATCATCATCTTCTCTCAGATGATCACTAGCAGAGATCCCTTCATCAATATTTTCAGTATAAACAAAAGATTCACCAATTTTTTCTTTTCCCTTTTCTGAAGATTTATCGGTCTTCTCCTTCTCTTTCTCAGCAGTTCTAATGTGCTGAAATTCAGCACTAACCTTGGTTGTCTGCCTGATTTCAAATTGAGTCATCATTTCACTAAACTTTTGAACTTCACCCTCATCAAAGAATCCATTGCTACGCACAAGTTCTACTATATCATGTGGGGGCCTTCCCTGTTCCCGCATGTTTTTAATCAGGTAACTCGTGGCTCTTGCTAAGTGTATCCTCTTATTAACAGGCAAATTAGCTTTCTCATCAGGTGTCTGAGTTACCGTGTTCATGAGGCGGTCTTGAAACATCTTCTTCCGTTTCGTAATGGTCTCAAGAGAACCTTGAAGCTTCATTCCTACAACCCGCTTCTCTGTTTCTCTTCGTCGTTTCTCGTCCTCACTCATTCTGGGTGAGTCGGTGAGATCGTAAGAGGTAGGAGCATCTACGACGACTCTGGGTGTCCGAGATTCACGTCGACCAGATTGACGAGAACCCATTGATTTAGTTTTCTTTGTGGAGGATGCCTTGTCCACCATTGTAGTTGGGAGAGTGAAGATTTGAGAGAATTTAGGGTTTTTGTGAGAAAATTAAAGATTTGGAGGTAGTCGAAGAGTGTATGGAAGGCTAGGTTGTTTCTTTTGGCTTTTGAGGAGGGACGACGCTTCAGCTTAGGTTTTCCTTTTAGTTGTTTAGAAAATGAAAGATTTCTTTTTGGAAAGTTTATACGTAAACAATCAATTTGAATAAATCAACTAATCAATCAATCAATTAAACCAGTTACAGCAATCAGCACAATCCACACAATCACAATATTTGTAGAATATTTTAGAAAGATTGTGAAGATGCGTACCTTATTTGTTGCTTGAAATATAACTACTTACGCGCCAAAAATTTGAATGATCAAACCTTTTTTCGTTCTCCACTCAGAAGATGTTATCTTCAGATGATGCTTTAAGTTCTGAGTTCCTTGTAGTCATAGAGCTTCTTTAGATGAAGCTTTGGCATCTTTGCTTCTTCCAGATATCGCTTTAAGCTTTAAAGCAAGATTTTCCTGTCTAGATAACAACTTAAACAGGCATCATAGTAATACCTAACTCTTGTCTGATATATTCAAATGTGTTTCTATCAAGTGGTTTGGTGAATATGTCAGCTAATTGATGCTTTGAATCAACAAATTGAATGCTAATATCCCCATTATGCACATGATCACGAATAAAATGATGCTTAATTTCATTATGCTTAGCTTGTGAGTGCAGAATAGGATTCTTGGTGAGATTGATTGCGCTGGTGTTGTCACATTGGATTTCAACGTTGTGAGATTGAACACCAAAGTCCTTCAGTTGTTGCTTCATCCATAGGATTTGTGCACAGCAACTCCTTAAAGCAACATACTCAGCTTCTGCAGTTGATAGAGCTACAGTGTTCTGTTTCTTGGAGAATTAAGACACTAGTATTGATCCGAGAAGTTGACATGTTCCTGAAGTACTTTTTCTTCTAATTTACAACCTGCAAGATCAACATCTGAATATCCATGTAATATAAGATCTGAGGTCTTAGGATACCATAATCCTAAATTAGGATAGGTTCCTATGTATTTAATAATTCTTTTAACAACAGTTAAGTGTGATTCCTTCGGATCTGATTGGAATCTAGCACACATGCATACACTAAAAAGGATGCCAGGTCTAGAAGCAGTTAAATATAGTAATGAACCAATTATGCTTCTGTAAAGCTTATAATCAACCTATTTACCATGTTCATCCTTATCTAGTTTGGATGAAGAAGACATAGGCAAATCAGTTTTCTTGCAATTTTCCTTACCAGACTTCTTTACCAGTTCAAGAGCATATTTCTCTTGATGTACGAATGTGCCTTGATTAGTCTGATTGACCTGCAGTCCTAGGAAGAACGTAAGTTTTCCCATCATGCTCATCTCAAATTCATTTTGCATGATTTGAGAGAATTCTTTGCATAGATTTTGTTAGAGGAGCCAAATATAATATAATCTACATAAATCTGAATAAGTAGAATTTCGGTACATTTCTTTTTGATAAATAAAGTTGTGTCGACTTTACATTTCTCAAAGCCTTGGTTGGTAAGGAAATTACTTAACCTTTCATACCATGCACGTGGAGCTTGCTTGAGTCCATAGAGTACTTTTTTAAGTTTGAACACATGATTTGGACATTTTGGATCTTCAAACCCTGGAGGTTGATCAACATAGACTTCCTCCTTGATATATCCATTCAGGAATGCACTCTTGACATCCATTTGGTATAGCTTGAAATCATGATGGCAAGCGTAGGCGAGTAGAAGCCTGATGGATTCAAGTCTTGCTACTGGGGCATAGGTTTCATCATAGTCGATTCCTTCTTCTTGAGAGTATCCCTTGGCAACAAGTCTTGCCTTTTTTCTCGTTACTTTACCTTTATCATCCAGTTTGTTCTTGAATACCCATTTAGTTCCTATAACATGATGATTCTTCGGTCTTGGCACCAATTCCCATACTTCATTGAGTTTGAATTGATGTAACTCTTGTTGCATAGTTTCAGTCCAGCTTTCATTTTTGAGAGCTTCTTCAATCCTTTTGGGTTCATACTCAGAAACCAGAGCAAATGCATTTGTTGCACTTCTTAGTTTGGATCTGATTATGATTCCTTCATTGATGTTTCCAATGACTTGATCTTTAGGATGACTAGATTTGTATTTCCAATTTTTCTTCGATTCTTCAAGCTCATCTTCGATTGATTCTTCAGTATTTGGATCTTCAGAAGTTGTAGCTGGTTGCCTATCTTCCAAGTTCTGAGAAGATTCGGTTGCTTTTTCTTCCTCAGATGATGAGTCATGCTTCTCAGATGATGATTTCTGATCATTTGACGCTTCATTAACGGTGATGACCTTTTGAGTAGTATACTCATCCTCGAATTGTACATTCATGAATTCTTCAACTGTTTAGGAATTCTTGTTGAAAACTCGATAAGCTTTGCTTGAAATTGAGTATCCCAAGAATACTCCTTCGTAAGATCTTTCATCAAATTTACTCGGCCGATCACTTGAGTTCTTAAGAATGTAGCATTTACAACAAAAAATATGAAAGTATGAAATACTTGGTTTCTTTCCTTTGTAAAGCTCATAGGGAGTTTTCTCAAGCAATTGTCTAAGAAAAACTCGATCTATAATATAGCAAGCAGTAGAAACAGCTTCAGCCCAAAAAAAATGATGGTGCTTTGCTTTCAATCAGGAGTGTTCGTGCCATTTCTTGTAAAGATATATTCTTTCTTTCAATAACTCCATTTTGCTGTGGAGTATATGGAGATGAAAAATTGTGTTGAAAACCATTTTTGATCACAAAATTCAGCAACGTGGTGATTTTCAAATTCCCCTCCATGATCTATTTTGATGCTTGAAATAGAATAACCTTTTTCATTTTGAATTTTTTTTGAAAATATTTCAAAGTATGAAAAGGCATCACTTTTGTGTGCAAGGAAGAACATCCAAGTGAATCTGGTATAATCGTCCACAATGACCAAACAATATCTGTTACCTCTAATACTCTAGGTTCGAGTAGGTTCGAAAACATCTATATGTAACAGCTGCAGAGCACGGTCAGTAGATACTTCGTTTATATATTTGTAAGAATTTCTTACTTGTTTTCCCAATATGCATGCTTCACAATGCTTAGCCTTTTCAAACTTTGCTTTTGGGAGACCTCTTACAAGCTTCTTTTTGTAGAGCTTTGATATTTGCTTGAGGCTTATGTGTCCCAGCTTTCTGTGCGAAAGTTCTGGATCGTCTTTAATAAATAGAAGACATTTATCCTCCTCAGACGTTGTATTTAGTAGGTACATATTGCCATATCTTCATCCAGTAAACGAAGATTCATTGTCTTCACTTGTACCTGAGCACTTGTTCTCTGCAAAATAAACTTTATATCCAATATCGTATAATTGACTTATACTTACAAGATTGAAATTCAAACTCTTAACCAATGAAACATCATGGATAAGAAAATTTCAAATCTTCACGGTTCCTTTGCCAATAATTGTTCCTTTGTTATTTCCTCCAAAGGAAACGTTTCCACCATCAAACTTCTCAATATTGGTGAACTTTGTTGTATCTCCAGTCATGTGTTTGGAACACCCACTATCAAGGTACCGTTTATTTTTTCTTTTCATTGGTACCTGCAATGATCAATAAAATTCAAGTTTTCTTTGATTCCCAGATCTGTTTGGGTCCTTTGGGGTTAGTAACATTTGCATATCTGAGAATATCTCGAGTAGGCCTTTTGATTTTTAAACAATAGCTGCAAGAGTGTCTAGAATCACCACTGTTTGAACATGCATAAGAATCTTGACCTTTGAAACTTACAAACTGTTTTCGAAAATGATTTTCGTAAAATCTCTTAGGAATTCTTCTCTTGATTCTTTCCTTGACAGAAGGAAAATGATTTTCCACGTCACTTACTTTTTGAAATCCTAATCCCGATTTATTATAATACGGAACTTGTAAAGAAAGTATATGCTGCAACGTTTTGGAACCGGTGAAAAATTTCTTATGAATATTCGAGATTTCCTTCCGTAACAAAACACTCTCTTTTTCAAAGATAATATTTTTCCTTTTTCAAATAATTCTTCTCTGTATCAAAAAGATGTCTTTCCTTTCTTAAGGAATTAGTTTCTTTCTCTAGACTTTCAAATTCTGATTTTAAACGAATATTCTCGTTAGACACACAATCAGAATTCTCTTTTGATTGGAAAAATTCTTTTTCGAGACAACTAATCTTTTCTTTTTTAGAAAGATCTTTCTGTTTAAAAACTGTTAATTCCTTTTTCAGTTCAAAAAGTCTCTTAAGAGTGGCTTTATATTCTAAACATAACTCTTCTATATAATCAGATATCTCAACAGGAATATTTGAATGAGTTACTTGGAGATCATCATCTGAGTCGGCCATCAGACATATGTTTGCGTACTCTTCGTCGCTTTCACATTAAGTGTCGCTCCACGTTTCAGTTTTCAAGGCTTTCTTGGATTTTTCATCCCTGCCTTTCTTTTTTAATAAAGGACAATTTGGTTTGATATGTCCTCTCTTTCTGCATTCATAACAGATGACTTCTTGGCTCTCACCTTTGGTCTCAGATGATCGTTTCTGATCATATCGTCTGAGATCCTTTTTGTCCTTGAAGTTCTTGCCTTTCTTTTCCATTCTTTTGAATCTTTTGACCATGAGTGCTAGCTCCTCGTCATCTTCGTCTTCTAAATCTGAAACATCTGAGTCAGAGTTAGATTTTAATGCGATGAACTTCTTACCTTTTGAGATTGTCTCTTCATTAACTCTTTCTTCCTCATAGGATTGAAGAGTTCCAATGAGTTCGTCCATAGATAGAAGAGATATCCTCTGAGTCTCTCGCATGGAATTTTTGACGTTGTCCCATTCCTTTGTGAAAGCTCTCAGTAGCTTGTTGACCCTCATTGGTCCTAAAACAAGTTGCCTGTGGTATGTAAGACCATTCACTATCTCTGTGAATCTATCAAACATTTGTTTTACAGTTTCTTCGGGCTTCATCTTGAATGCTTCATAGTGGCCGAGAATAAAATTGACTTTGATCTCCTTTACTCTATCTGTTCCTTCATAGGTAATGTAGAGCTTGTCCCAAATCTCTTTCGATGAGGAACAATCTGTAATACGCTTGTATTCGGTAGGAGATAAAGCACTATAGAATGAATAGACAGCTTTTGCATCAAGAGCATCTCTCTTGGCAATCTCAGTGGTTGACAGAGTAGCAGTCAGCGTTGGATTGACATCTCCTGCATTTGATGTAGTCGTGGAATTTGCAGCAGGATTCACTCCTCTTTGTACAACATCCCATATTTGAGGATCTTGGCATCTTAGAAATGCTTTGAATTTGTTTTGCCAGTAAATGTACTCTTTCCCATCAAAATATGGTGGTCTGTTGTTACTTCCACCTTCAATCCATGTGGGAGAGAAATTGCATCAAGAGCATGTCCCAGATCTCTTTCGATGAGGAACAATCTGTAATACGCTTGTATTCAGTAGGAGATAAAGCACTATAGAATGAATAGACAGCTTTTGCATCAAGAGCATCTCTCTTGGCAATCTCAGTGGTTGACAGAGTAGCAGTCGGCGTTGGATTGACATCTCATGCATTTGATGTAGTCGTGGAATTTGCAGCAGGATTCACTCATCTTTGTACAACATCCCATAGTTGAGGATCTTGGCATCTTAGAAATGCTTTGAATTTGTTTTACTAGTAACTGTACTCTTTTCCATCAAAATATGGTGGTCTGTTGTTGTTTCCACCTTCGATCTATGTGGAAGAGAAATTGCTAGCCATGAAGATCGTTAGCTCAGAAGTAAAAATATTTCACAAAATATGAGCACCAGGCTCTGATACCAATTGTTGTGGCTAGCGTTATCACATAGAAGGAGGTGAATGTGTGATTATAGTGCAATTTTAAAAGTTTCTTTGGCGAAATGTCAATTGCACATGCGTTTTATAACGTCTCAGATGATGGCAACCCAGTATGACAGTATAAACAGTTCGTGTGCAGTTCTACTATCACATTTTATGTAATATGATCAGAGTAGAGATAGAGAAAAATGCACAGAGGGTTTATAGTGGTTCGGCTTTGGTTAAGCCTACGTCCACTTCTTCAGTTATCAACCAATCCGCTAGATTCCACTAGTAAACTGCTCGAGATGTTACAGCTTAGTGATCTCCTTGACACGCAGAATACCCCACCTAGCGCTCAACACTCTTGTGTACATCTCCTCACAATTACAATGGATGAATCAAGAAGTGTGTATATAATAAAGTACTCTCGATCTAAGAATTATAAAGACTTTTCCCTCTTAACGCCGATCTTTTGTCCCTTTGACCTTGAGATGTCTTTTATACTCCTCCACCTCCAATCTACCCATTGCAAGGCTTCTAGAAGAGGTCTCTCCAAAACTTCCCATTTGGACAAGACATACCAAAAGAAGATCTCGTGACCGTTGGGGATCGCCAAAGGAAAGTCTTCCCCGTTCGGATCAAATCGCCAATACAATTATTGTCACATCCTACAGTACCTTTTCCCCATCTGGTTCCCATAACATCTAGTGCACCAAAAGTGAGTGCAAAAAAGAGCACGCAGAAGCGGAACCAACAAGACATCGCCATACAAAAATGAAAGAGAGACTTGAGTCGAGAAACATCAGATAATATATACTTCCCAAGAGTTTGTACAAAAGCACAGGTGAGTTACTCCTTCTATTTAGGACGGGGGGTACGGGACTAGATCAAAAGACAACTATCCAAAGTCCCCAAAAGAAAAGATCAACTGACCGACGAGGTCATCATCCAAAACGGCACCATCCAGCAGTGCAGGATAACTAAGTAGAACTACTAGAACCCTCGGTCTCCCTGGCATCCTCCGAAGGCTCATAATCCGAGAAGGTCTCGGACTGCACCTCGATGGTATCCTCCGCCTCGCTCTTAGAGTCCTCTATCACAATCACTTCTTCAGAGTCCTCCAAGGTAGGAGTCTTCTCAGTTATATTCCTCGAACCGGCGACTGATACTTCTACCTCCATGGAATCCCTGGTAGGATGGCACCAACTTGGAACCACCCATGAGGCACCTCCGATGCCTTCAGCGGACCAGTAGAGACTCCGTTTCTTCTCCGAAACCAAGCTTCAAACCTATGAGGCTTCCACTCCGGTTCACCCTCGTCGACCCAGACTACAGTGCACTTCCTAACATAAATAGTACCCCTACTATTTGGAAACTCATCAAAATACGCGGTCATCTCCTTGGGGTCACCTATTCTGGTCGGTAAAATGATCACGTCTAGGATCTGAAAAGTAAGGTTTCCCAACGGGATGAGACTTATATTTCAGTAAGAATAGTCCTAATCCTAGGTTAGGCCAACCGTACACTCTGGCAAAAACAATTATAAATAGAGGCACAAGAATATTGACAAGCAATGAGTCAGTCATTCATGATAACAACAAATCTTTCCAGTCAAGCATGCATTATATAAAAGATCAAGTGACAACTTTTCTTCTCTACCAACCTACACCACATCCATGCCCGCGTATCAAACGCCTCAGGCCATTTCTTTGATAAATCCGCGTAAACGCATCAGGTTACGACTCTTTGCAACCCCGCATGTCAACGCCTCATGATGCCACACGTTTCTCAATCGTGCCTAGGTTCGTCCCCAAGCAAGACTCCATGATCGAATATAAGCACATGCTTAAAGCCAATGATCCAGGGTATGCGATACAGTCAATTCTTGACACACAAGGACAGCAACCGGTCCACGGCACAATCATATAATCGCCTTCAACTCAACGACTTCTCACAAGGACATACATAACACAACCACACACGGGTCACCATAAATCGTCACGACACCCACGAAATCACCCAATTGAGTCCAATTCTCCTAACTAAGGTTTAGGAATTCCTTACCTCAAGCTTGTTCCAACCAAAACCACTCTTCCAAGTCCTCAAGGGTTCGGTTTCAATACTCCTCAAAACAGGGCAGCCGTACCTAGGACAGAATTTCATCCCATTCATCAATAATCCATCGTCCAAACGTCGAACCATCAAGCATACACCCTCACAACATATTAATCTACATCCCTACATGATTTAAGGATCCATTTGAAACTCTAAATCACCTCTAACAGCCTCCCCAAGAATCGGTTTGCACAGAACCGAACGGGGAAATTTCGGTTCTGTGCACACCCTACCCAAACAACCCATAAATCCTTCAAATTCACTAATCCATGGAAAAACTAATTAGCTAGCATCCACTTTAACATGTTAGGAGGCCTCACCACAAGTTTTAACGCAAGGCGACACCTCGAACCCCTTGAAAGTTGCCGATCCCTCTTGACCTGCAACTGGGCAGATTCTGCCCTTCCAAAGATCATAACGGTTCATGGTCAAAATGTGGCTCAAATTGGGTAATTTGTTTACAGCAGCTACCTCTACAAGTCTACTAAGTCTCCACAAAATTTCATCGAAAAATTCATCCATTTAGCCACTGAACAAAATTCGAACAGAAGCTTACTCTTAGTTGAATCAGACTTCGTCGACCGGTGGGAGATTGGTTGGCCGGAGCTGTTCGGTGGTCCAAATGCCGAGCTACCACTTCGAGAAGTTCGGCAAGACGTCGAGGAAGGCTGTGGTTGTAGGCGCGATGGCTGGAAGTCACCGACAGTGGTGGTGGAGCAGAACGAAGTCGGCGAGCAGAATCAGTCGGGTCTGGGGAGCTCGCAACAGAAAGAGGAAAAAGAAAAAAAAGAAGAAGAGGAAGAAGATGTCGCGTAGAAGAGGTTCGGCAGAAGGCAAGGGAGGAAGTGAGGGTCTTGTTTCATCCACATGGTCAACAAGGTTGAATGGTAGGTTAAAAGGCAACAATTAATGCTAAGGGCTTAATCCTTTGACACTTGTCCACTTGTACATCAAGACTCATCCAATGGCTGCCATTTCTTCCTATTTTCGGCAGCAAGGGGGCTTTGCAATGGACCAAAATGCCCTTGTCCATTAATAGAAGTAAGGCCAAAGTTTGAGGGCAAAACGGTAACTTCATCCCGCGTCGTCCGAAGCGACGTTTTCACTTAAAATTTTCCTTCGACGAGGCGGCGTCCAAAAATTTAAAATGTTGAAATTCTAAATTTTCCCATTTCTAATTTTCGAAACTCATTTCTGGATCATTCCTCTGACGAATGAAATTTCAGTCTATCCCGAACTGACGGGTGGCTTTTGCAGACTTACGCGTATCGACCCTGTGATTCACATCACACTCAGGACTCGACAGTCTAAGGCGACTTTGGTTGTCATGTAATTGTGAGGGCCTATTACTAGTTCCGACGGTCTCGATCGTCATCCCTCGATTAAGTAATATTTTGCAAATTATACACTAGCTAACGGTATCACCCGTGTCCCAATCGTATAACGCTCGCAATCTCTTTCTTAACCATTATCAGATCGATCCTTAATGGTTCTAAACATTTCCTCGACAATCCTTATGGTCAGAGTGCCATTTTTCGTTTGAGTTCCTTAGGTCCACGTACCTTGTCCTACGTTAGCCTTTCCCTAATAGTCGGTTAACTCGAGATTGATCAGATCCGAGGGAGATAAGACTGAATTACATCGCTAGATATATTCTCAGTAAAAGTCTCGAAATAACAGGGAAAATCAGAATGTCACAATTATGATCTTGGGTTTCCATAGATGATTTCACTCACTTGGAAAGTCGTATGTTTGTCTCCCCGAGAATCCTCAAGAATGATCCAGCTCGATTGTATCCGTTGTAGTATTTCAAATAAGCGCATTTGAATGTTCTCTTCAAGTTCTGATTACTGCACGTGAATACTCCACTCAGAGTTTGAGCATCAGTCTAACGTCTGAGCTATCCCCGCTTAACGTTCAACGTCTGAGCTATCTTCGGTCAATGTTCAACGTCTGAGTTATCCACACTCAACGTCTGAGCTCCAAACAGCATCTGAGTCCCTCAGAAATCCCATCTAAGCAAAACTTTTTTGACAGATTCAATCCTGTGCATCCCCGCACCAAAGGATAATCTGCAAAACAAGTATTCCACGACATTATCTCGAAAACTTAAGAGTACTTGGATTGTTTTGTCAACTTCAAAATTACCTAGGGTTTTTCTTAACAAACTTTATAGAAAGCTGGTTCTAAAGGTTGTCTTCTTGACGTGTAATGTGTTATTCTAGGATTTGGGGACTCCAAGTATCCTGCAGAAAATTCAAACCTGTAAAAACCTTTGTTAACGAGATTCTTCTAGGATTTAGGGGTTACCTGAAATTCCACAGAAAGATGATTCTGAAAATTATCCTTTTGACACGTGAGGTGCTATTGTGAGGTGCTATTCTGGGATTTGGGAACTCCAAGTATCCCGCAGAAAGCTCAAATTGGAAATTTTTCATAAAAGACGGTTCCGAAACTCTTCATTACTGAGCAAGGTGTCCTTCTTTGACCTGGGGCTGCCATGAGTCTTATAGAAGTTTAAACTTGAGGGTTCATTCCTCATTGAAAAGATATTAGTTATCTTAAAGCAATGGCAGATATAATGCAGGCAAAGCTTTACTTTGACCTATGTGATTATGCAAAATGACTTAGGATGCTAGAGGACGTCCAAGACATCTTAAACTATGCAAGGATGATCAGAAATCCCTATAAGGAAAATCCTGGATCGAACGATTTGAAGTTTCCAATCAAAGCTTACTTTTAAGCATTCTATTGGAATGTTTCCGTCAAAGAGGGCTTCTTACCGATTCTTTGACTTTGGTCTTTTATAACGAAAGCACTCGAATTTTCTATTAACATGTACCTAGGATTTCGGGGCCATTCGCAGCGCATACATTTCGATCAATTGGGAGGTCTTTACGGGACCGTAATGTTGGGTTTGGACATGGTTTCCAAGGGGACTCACTCTCTGAGTCAAGTCTCTTTGAATGAAAATTTTCTTCGTCTGCTCCGAGTTTACAAGTCAAGAACCCTGCAAAATGAGAGAGAAATAATATTGCTCGTACCTCTTCGAGCTAAGGTATACATTAACCTAGGCGTCTTAGTCAGAAAAGACTGCGAAGGGTTGTAACATTGGTAGGATTGGGACCGAAAAAAGGCTTGTTTTTTGCCCGAAATCGCGAAGGGTTTGACATTGATGATCATTGTCGATCAGTCCTCTGTTTTATCCCTGATTGATAATTCTTCAAAGAACGTCTTTAGTCTACTTGCTACTACGCGTCTCGAGAACGAATCTAACCTTTGAAAGACATTGCTCGCCGTTTTGGCAGTTGGCTACGATTCAATTTGAAGGGTAGCCTCTTGTCGCACAATTCCTGACGGTTCTTCTTTATCTCAGAATTTGTTGGGGGGTTGAAATATCCAGTAACCCCTTGGTGCCCCCAAAATCTGCTTTATGATCTTTCAGCATTTTGGTGAGGGTCGGCCCTGTTCTTGTAGGGCTATTTGTCTCATTCCTAATGCATAGGGATTCGGCTTTTTCTCTTTTTTGATCCCGCCTTTTCCTTGTCTTTTTCTAGGAACTAGGATCTTTGAATATCTTGTGAGGTGCGTGACTTGAGTCTCATCTTGTCTTGAATGCCTCACTTTGAAATTCTTATGTAACTCCCACCTTTGAACTTCTCTGTCTATAAGTACCTTTGCCATCTTTACCTTAGGGTTGTGCAATGATCACCAATGGGGGTACATGAAACGAATGTGTAGGCTCAAATTGGCTATGCAATGGGTACAAGTGTGTAGGATAGAGAAATGAACGTCTCTCCGTCATCCTAAGGCGCCTGGATCAATGTATATCAACACACGAAGATTGATGTTAGTCCGAGCAAAAAGATTTCTAACCATTTACTTGTTCATGCCACTGTACTGCTTCTATACAACCCCCAATGTGGGGTGGTTCTTGATAGGGTTAAGAAATGAAAACTACTGCTCAAAAGGTTTGTCAATGATCACCTGTAGTGTTTATGGAGAAGAATGAATGCCTTTGTCATCCCAATCCATGTAATCGATGCGAATGGCCTTTACATCCCCTGGTTCGGGCTTTTCTATCCTTACACCTCTCTCATCTCTCGAGTGTGTGTAGGACGTGTTTGTATTAGGTTTTGTCTTTCACCTGAAGAAACATTCTTGCTAGATAGCCTAAATAACTCTATTTTGGAAAAATCACTTCGTTTTTTCTCCAGGCATTTCACCCCCACAGGGGATTTAATGATGCATCATGTATATCTCGACCATGCTTAGATAACCCCTAGTTCCAACAGGTGTGCAATAAGTGTCAGGAATTCATTTTTCAAAAGCATGATTCCTCCATAAGTTCGATCATATGAATGTTCATTTTTTGATTGCTTTTTATCTTGTAGGCGGGTAAGAAATTTTTGCAGTACTTCTTCATCGCCGTCTTCTATCTTCATGGGGCGTTCCTGTATGAAGCGAATAAAAATTTCAGTGAGTGAAAGATATTTTAATACTTGATGGAACTAATACATATCTGTTGACACCTGATTTTTTGACCAGGTCTTTTTCAGTTTTATTTTTGAAAAATCACAAAAAATTTATAAAAAGTCAAAAAATTACAAAATCAACTTTGGTGGCCTTGGCCAAGCCCAAGGAACCATTCTTGACCAAAAAATAATTTTTCACATTTTTCATATTTTTTAGTATTTTTGGAAAATAGAAAAATACTTAAAAAATCAAGAAAAATAGCATTTGAGGTCACAAAAATATGGAAAAATATCCAATATTTTTCCTTTTAATCCCTTTTATTTTTTACCTCTCAAAAAAATTAAAATCATATTCAATTTTAGGTGTTCCTTTATAACCCGTACTATTGAATTTGAAGAAAAAATAACAATTGAGTCTTTTAATTTGCAATTTTGGCATTTTTTAAGATCTTGACATTCAATCTGACTATCCCCTATTTCAATTTAGCCCAATTGTTTGCACAATATGCTCAATTGCACGGATTTGACAAAATTACATACTAAAATTGCATTTTAGTCCTTGAAATTAAGCATAATTGAAATTACTTTCAATTCAAGGGCTATCATTGCAAATTAAACATGCTACCCAATGGATTTCACCATTTTAAATCGATTGGAACAGGTGGTTTGACTCAATTTGATCATTTGCACCCTCAATTACACGATCCCCAATTTCCAATTAAATGAAAATTTGGGGGTTTTGTAGAAATTGATGAAAACTTTTGGGCAAAACCACATTTCTAGATAGAATTCATGCTCTAGATTCGATTTTGAGGTTTAATTGCAAAATTTTCCCATTAATTTGGGATTAATTTGAAAAATCCCGTTCGGAACCGGGTCAGACCGGTCAGACCGCCGGTCAGACCGGTCAAACCGGTCCGCTACAGTGTCGTCTTCCCCAAAGAGCTCGAGCAGATGAATGGTGAATCGACTGAGTTTTGAAGACAAAATTGAAGGTCAATTCGCGACCAATTGAAAGAAGAAGTGTGGGCATTTTGTTCCTCCCATCTTCCCCCGTCGATCGACACCAACAGCACCATCTAACGCCGCCGGAGCAGGGAGCAATCGGCCAGTCAAACCTTCGGACCTGCAAAAGTCAACAAAGGCAAAAACAGCTCAAATCTTTGCCAAATTCGTGCGAAATGGAGCTCACCGCGGAACCAAAAGGAACTGAGCGAAATGCCCATCTTCCCCGACTTCGTTTTGACCCAATTGCACGTGACTACACGTGCCAAACCGAGTCAGTTGGAGGTCCACCGTTCGGCGCCGAAAATCGAAGAGCTATAAAAGCCTGCGTTCGTTTTCTGTTTAAGGGAGGAAGAGATTTAGTTAGAGAAGAGAGAACAGAATCGCGCGAGAGAGAGAGAACGCAATAGAGAGCTCGTTCTCGGACCCCTGTCGTCGAGAACTTGAGCTCGACTGCAAGGCGTCGGTTGGGCCATCTCCGGCCAAACCAAAGCGAGGGAAGACCATCTAAAGTTCGCCCAGAGCGTCAGGAAGCGATCGCCACCGGCCACGCCTCGCGAAATCGCAAGAACAGGTAAATCATAGCTTCGAGTTCTTCATTGAGCTTCAATGGCAGACCTTGCATTCCTTGCTCAATCATGCAATTACTGTGTGCGTTTCATTCCCCGAACATCACTGACCACGCTCGCATCTCCATTTTGCATCGACTTTGCTCGCATACCCTGAATCGAGTCCTCCGATTTAGCCTCCATAGCCGATCCTTGCCCAGCCAAATCTGGGCCGAGCGAGCTCAATCGGAGCTCGAGGTAAGTCTTCTGAACCTCCATTGGTGCTATTCTGTGACTGAATTTCTCTAATTTTGAGTAAATCGAATGATCGAGCTTCCATGGCCGTATCCGGCAACTCGTACGATGTCCTTGATTCTGTGAATTATATGTCCCAATCCTTAGATATGTTAGGATAGAGTTGATTGCGAGCCGATTAGCGCTGGTCTCGCACGATTTCATCAAGGTTCAACCGTTAGATCACCGCCGGAGAGGCACAGCCGTCCGTCCTGTCGGAGTCGCGAGGTTGAAGACGAAGCTGACGTGGCGCGGTCAACGGGTCAAAGTATGAGGTGTCAGTTCGCCATAGGTCCACGTGTCAGTCCAGTCAGCTGGCCGTTGGAGGTTGTTATTCGAATGGGTAGATCCAACGGCTGAGGATAATCGAGTCCAATAAACAGTGACCGTCCGATCAGTAATTAGGAATTATCTGAAAATAGTTTTAAATCAAGAAGTAAAGATATGGTGAAACGGTGCCGTTTAGTTAAGTAATAATGCGACGTCGTTTAGGATAGTACGAATAGACGGTTTAGATCGAGTTTCAGGTTTTAATCGTGGCCGTAGATTTTAGTAAGTCAATCAGACGGTCCTGGGCGAGTCTTCACTTAATCTAGGCCGTAGATTTCAGTCAGGATATCCGGCGGTCACAGGGTAGTCACGCGGCTCAATGAAGGTCGTCGGATAACAAAAAATATAAAGCTAGAACGACGTCGTTTTGAGGAAGCCGGTTTCGCGGGTCCGGGTCTGGGCCGGGTTCCGACCCGAGTGGGTCGGGTCGACCCGGCCCGAATAACATTTTTTTTAAATAAAAAATCAGAAAATGATTTCAAAAAATAAAAAAAATCGGAAAAATTTCAAAAAATCCAAAAAAATGCTAGAAAATTCCAAAAAAATTCCAAACAAATGTGGAAAAATTGTAGGAAAATCCTAGACACTCCAGAAACCCCCCCAAAAATCGAGGGTTGACCACAGACAACTGGTCAACCCTATTTTTGGGGTTTCTCATCCGTTCTTCCAAGACTTGACGACATTACCCTTTAGGGGTAAGTCGCCTCTGCTGTGTATACAAGATAAGGCCGATAACGCCAAGGTAAGAATTAGGATCGATTAGACGACCAATTCTTAAGTTTGGGTTTCGAGTCCCACCCTTTTTCTCAAAATGACGATTTTGCCCTTCAATGGGAAAATTGTCTTTCTTGTCTCAATCGAGTGCTGAAAATTGCTTGAAGTTAGGGTTTGGGTCAGGTGGACGACCAGCCCTAATATTTGAGATTTTCAGTTCTCATCTTTGTCTAAAATGACGATTTTACCCTTTTGAGGGTAAAATCACTTTTAAATTCCAGAAAAATTCTGGAAAATCCTGAAAAATAGGAAATGGATTGGATTGATGGCCAATCCTATTTCCCCTGTCTTTTGACTTCCCAATTTCTCTAAAATGATAGATTTACCCTTTTAAAGGTAAATTTCCCCGAACTGTTCAAAATTACGATTCTGCCCCTCATGGGCGAATCATGCCCAAATCATTACTAAGCCTTGATTGATATTTCTCTAGGCTAATAGGGCCTCATTAGGGATGCCATGCTGATTTCATGTGTTTTATCCGCATGTACTGGATCCTTGATTTGCGCACTTAATTCTATTGATTGTGAGTGATAGGGTAGTATTTCCCATCTGCATGAACTCCTAGTTTTAGGATCTATACCCCACTCGTCTGTATGAAATCCTAGGATCAGATAAACCATCCAGCTTAGGTACCGAAAGGGCGTCAACTCTGACAGTTGGCGTAACTAAGTCCCCGAACTCATTTCTCTGGTTTCCGCAGGATCGAATAGACCACTCCCAACTATTCGATAGGGTTTTCCGATCGTACCCTCCACGAAACGATTGGTGGCGACTCCTTGGCATGTACACTCATCACATGTCACTAGACCACACTGAAGGTCGACCACGTACATCCAGCAGTTGCGATTTGGGTAATGGGCCTTGGGAGAGGCCCGCGTCCGATCAAGCCAGCGATCGGGCGGCCCATTAGCCCCGCTCCCGCCTCCGAGCTCGAGAGGGTCGCGACAGACTGGCGACTCCGCTGAGGACCATTCTAAACCAGAATCTCTGGTTACGAATTCCAGAGGACTTGAGCCGATTAAAAAGTTGTTTGGTTTATCTGACCTTGTTTTCTACAGATGCTCTCGAAGGTGAGGTACGTACACTAACCATTGTGTTAGATGTTTTTGCAGATTGGAGAAATAAGGGATGGAGTGATTGTTGACATTTTTCCTGCAGGTTGGAGTTGGGAATGTATGTTTACTTTACGCACATACTGAAGCGGTCTTTGATACAAACTGCTGTGCATGACTTTGCATTGTGATGATCACGACACATCGCACACACTGGCGGTCAAACCCCGACTGCAACCACCTCTAGGTTACCTTAGATAGGGAAAGGATGTGAAAGGATCTCGTGTTTGATGGCACTTGAGACTTTCATGTTCGTTCCCGCTCACAATCCAAATTGGCGATATCTAGCCCTCTTGAGTGGGTACTCTTGGGGAGGAGTCTGCCTCATTTGGATCGTGGGAGCCTGAGCCATAGGTTCCTTACCTAATTTTCGATTTTTAGAGTATACCCACTTGTCGCATGCGCGTGTCCATGGATGGTTGGTATACCTAAAACCACCCATTGATACAGGGGGCATTCCATGTCCCCCAAAGTGTGGTTGGTAAGACATTTATCTCTAAACGTACTTTATTTCCTGCTTCATGATATGACTCATACATTGCATACATCCATATGCATTCGCATCATGAAGATTACTCGGGTGACTAATGAGAACAACAATGATTATGGGGTAGGATGTCGCTGTTCCCTAAGAGCTCGACGGAGTTGGTGACCTTCGGGTACTTGAGAAAAGTTACTCGCCCCGGACCAAACACGAGGCTACACTTTACTAGATTCGTGTATGGTCGGGAACTGACTGGACGTAAGCTGGGGTATGCTGAGGACTGTCAAACCCGCTACTACGCTGATAATCTCAGATTCAAGCGACAATCAGACGAAATGATGAAGGATTATCTGGAGATGAAGAGACAACGTCGCAACCAGCTAGCTAGGGAAGCGTACGCCCGCAGGAAGGCTGAATTGCTGGCCAAAGAGAACATACCCATGATTACTTCTTGGGGTAGGAAGAGACGCCCTGCAATCAAGACCAAGCCAAGGCACATCACACTCAAAAAAGTGAAACCCGAGAAGGCTCCCGAAGTCATCATACCCTGGACTAGAAAGTGGCCGGAGGAACTACAACCTCTCGACCAAACCACTGAAGATAACTCCCCTACCCTAGATTAAAGGAGAATTCCTGATCGACTGTCATTTGGGTAGACTTCTGAAGGAAGAATGATCTAGACCCTCACGTTCCATTGTCTTTTATGGCTTTCTTGTTTGAAAAACCTTTCTTTACCGTTCTTCTATTAGACATCTTGACTGTAATAAGAGTACATCCCACTTTGCTCCTTTGATGTGTTGACCAATGGAACGTGACATTGCTGTTCCCTTTAGTCACTGAGTAAACCTGACTAAATTGCATAATTCACTTCCCTGAAATGCAAATTAGGCTTTGAGTCAGGCTTTCAAGACCTGAAAAAGGGTCCTAATCTCCATTTCTTCAAATTGAACTATGCAATCAAGTTAGCTCATGCATGCTTCATGACATCTGCATATTCATACATTTAAAGTAATTTCTGGCGATTGACCTTTTAAAATCATTTGCATATTTTAGACTTGATGGGAAAGAATGATATTCAAGTGTTCAAGATCCCCCGAGCTGAACTCCAATCATGGTGGGATGGCATGGGCGAAACCAGCCAGAAGTATGCGGAGTCACGACTAGGATACCTACTGGACCTACTGAAGATTGAGTGCCCACCTGCCTTTATTCAAGCCATGGCGCTCTACTGGGATCCTACCACCGCCACATTTTGCATGGAAGGATTAGAGATCACTCCCACTATCGAGGAATACAGCGCTGTCATCGGAGTTGAATTCACCCCTACGCTCGTCCGACCCCCTATAGGACTTGAACCCCTAAGTCAGGTGGCTGAATTCCTTGACACAAACCTAAATGAAGTCAAAGTAGATGCGAAAAGCAATTCTGGAAGAATTTCCCTGTCCTTCCTTATAGACCGATTTTCCCGCCTTCCTGCTTCTAAAGGAACCAAATCTGGTAGAGCCTTTATCTTGGCATTCTTTGGCTTTGTGCTATTCCCAATCTCAACTGTCACCTTCGACCCTATCATGGCTATAGTAGCTAGGCAAGTCTGTTGTAGGTGGGATTACTCAAACATCCTCCTTGCCGAAACCTTCCTCTCCCTAAATCGTTTCAAGAAAAGAAAAAAGGGAATCTTTAGAGCTTCTAGTGATCTGCTGTATCTGTGGTTCACATCCCATATCAGACAATTTCACATCCGCATGGGTTTCACTGAAATCAGCCCCAATGCACACCCTCTTAAAACATTTGCTAGAACCCACACACGTCTTCCTAAGTTTAACTTTGTAGAATGGAAGAACTTCCTCAAAGTCCTAAAACCTGAGCAACTCCGATGGCGGCTAAGGTTGCCGACGCTGAGCAAAGTCAGATTGACCTGCGATGACGGAAGCCCAGTCCCCTTGCTAGGATTCACGGGCGCAACTGCATACTATCCAAGGAGGGTGATTCGACAGTTTGGAGCACTTCAGGAGATCCCTTCTTCACCGCGACCTGGTGTCTTTTCCTTTGACTTACCAAACCAGACCCTCACGGAGGAGGAGAAGAAACAATTTGAAGCCAAGGTGGCATCCATCATACACTCCTTGAAGAATTCCCAGGCTGAAGAAATAAGTTGGCCAGAAGACATGACTCGAGAAGAAAACACTCATAGAGCCACCACAGAATACATTCAACATTTCAAAGTGATCCGACGAAGCCTTGTCGAGCCCTACATACCTGAATACATCGTGCCGTACGTACCTGGAATAGAGCCCTACATACCCGAAGACATGGGACCACTGTCATGTTCAGAAGACGAGGAGCCCCAAGCTAAAGGGGGGAATCTATACTGGGATGATGAGGATACCTTAGGCTTCAAACGTCCTAGACTTGAATAGACTATTCTGTCAAGTGTAAAATAAGCAAGCATTGTGATGCCTTCTCATACATTCTCATTTCTGTGGAATACTATCTTGGACACATGAGTATGAATGTGAACATGTTTTGCAAATGCATAAAAAACTATCGTCAGAAATTACGCTTCTTTTAATTCCATGAGTTCTTGTCGGGAAATGATTAAAAGAACTACTTACATGAGGCTAAGGCTCACAAAGTAGCCCTTTTTCTCATCTACTGACAAGAAGCATGCAACTAAAAGAATTAGCTGCTTCTTTTTGCTAAATAAGCGAAGCACTCACAGAGATCTTTTTAAACAGGTACACTCTCATCACGGAATTGCCAACGCATCGTTTCCGTACCCGCCTAAAGACGAGAATGGAACAGCAGGAATTGACTCCGCGCGTAGGCATGTTGGAATCTCAGATGACTGCCCTGGCAACTATGATGGCTGACATTAAGGCCATGCTGGAGACCAACCAAGCTAGACAGACAACCGTCCACAATCAGAACAACTCAGGCCCTTCCATGGTACCTGATGTAACAGATAAAGAAGCAACCAGGGATACCCAACATACAGAGGAAAACGTTCATGAACCAAATAGTCGGGCACAACAAAAAGCCTCGCCTGTTGTCATCAACCTTGAAAAAGAGGAGAAGGGAAAACAAACTGTGAAGACAGAGGCAGAGGCTAAGAGATTGGCCAAGATCGAAGAATGCCTGAGCAGTCAAGGCTATGAGCTGGCCCGCTTCGACAAAATATCTCCTTTTGCTAAAATAGAGACTCCTCCTGACTATAGGGAGCCAGAGTTCGTGAGAAAATACAACGGGACAGGCTGTCCCCGTGCCCACCTCAAGTACTACCTGCGCAAGATGGCGCACTACTCGGATTACATTCCGTTGTTAATGAACACATTCCAAGAGAGTTTGGCTGGCGCCGCTCTGGCTTGGTTTATTGAGCTAGACTTAGAGGATTATGACGGATGGGAGGACCTTGCAAAAGACTTCCTCAAGCAGTACAAATTTAACACGGCTACAGCCCCAACAAGAGAAGACCTCCTACGAACTTCAAAAGCGAGGGGCGAATCGATCAGGACATATGCTCAGAGATGGCGAGCCTTGGCTACCCAAGTAAAGCCTTCAATTCTAGAAGAGGAGCTGATCGATTTATTCCTAAAAGCACTCCCCTACGAGTACTTTGACAGACTGAACACTTCTGGATGTCAGACATTCGCACACCTGATTAAGGTTGCTGAGAGGCTGGAATGGGCCTTGAAAGAAAGAAGGCCTCAGGAAGCTCCTACTAGGAAGCAGTACCCTCTGAGAAAGGAAAGAGAAGCCGGACTGGACATAGCATTTATACCAGATCCCCACAAGTTAAAGCCATTTGGCAATTCTAATCAGGCCAAAGGCGGATCATCCTGGTCAGCGCCAAAGGTACAAGAGCCTAGAAGAAAGCAACCCCAGAGACAATTCTCTCAGCTCCCGAGACCTTTATCCAAGCTACTCCCGATGATGCTGGAGCAACATTTGGTGGCAAAAGAACCACCTAGGGCAAACCCCGCAAGATATCCTGGCTTTGATGAGAGCCAGACCTGTGCCTACCATATGGGCGAAAGAGGGCATAATGTGGATAACTGCTATGTCCTGAAGCTGAAAGTGCAAGCCCTAATTGATAGTCAGATTTTGAAATTTGACAATGCAGCCCCAAATGTACAAGAAAATCCGTTGCCAGATCATCAAGCGATAGGGGCAATATTCACTGAAGAAGAGGAGGATTACCTTAAACTGAAGGTAGATATGCCTAAGCTGGACACCCTGCTAACAATCGCTTCATCATACCCAAAAGAAGGGGAGATATCAACCGACCAAAAGAAGTTGTGTATCGACAAGATGAAGAGCTTGGGGATAGTGTCCGATATCACTGATGAAGAATTTGAAGGGATCGAAGCATCTCTATCTTTGAAAAGAAACCACTTCTTGATCACAGCTGGGCAGAGTAACACCTGTGGTACCTCACATGAGAACTTGGTAAGCAGCCTGGGGCCAGCTACTCAGTCAGAGGAAGAATTTGAAGAAGACGAAATAGAAGCCAGAAGGAGAAGTCTAGCAGACCTCAAGTTTATGGTTGACGCACTTGAGAAGAGCGAAATTATAGACAACCTGGGTCAAGATTCTGGAGGATACAATTTCAAGGTGAAATATTCGGCCCCTCCCAGCTTTTATCAGAAGATTGAAGACATCATACCGGACGGATGGGGAGGTATGGATGATATCTCTCAACCAGAAACCTCAAACGGTATGGAAGAACTCGACAACGCCATATTGATAATCGAAGTAGCCACGGCCGTGGTGATCAGATTGGATGAGCTGGATAGCCTGAGCAAGGTAGAAGATTGCCCAGTGAGGCCTGTCGTAATTCAATTGCCTCAGGAGGAAGAGAGCAATACGTCAGGACCAGAGGTACCTCATCAGACAACTGTAACGATAAAAGTCCCCCCAGTAGAAGAGTATGATCCCAAAGCTGTTCATTGGGACTATGGGACCGCACAAGTAGATGCAATAATGAGGTCTGGAAGATTTTATGCCCCCAGAGAGGGAGAATCCGAAAAAAAAGATGTCTCAAAGGAAGATGCCGAAAAGCTCGTATCGATCATCAAAACCAGTGAGTTTGAAGTGATAGAGCAGCTGAGGAAGATGCCCGCTCAGATATCCCTGCTAGACTTATTCATCAATTCAGAGAAGCACAAGAACGCAATATTGAAGGTACTCAATGAAGTACATGTCCCTGAAACAATCAATGAGGTACAACTAGGGGACTTTGTAGGAGCAATTCTCTTAAAAGATCAGTTGAGCTTCTCTGACGAGGACTTCCCCATGGAAGGAAGAGGGCACAACAAAGCTTTATACATCTCTGCCCAATGTAACAGCAAAAGAGTGGCACACGTATTGATCGATAATGGATCAGCCTTTAACATCTGTCCTTTGGCTACCATAAGGAGGCTGGGAATCAATGAAGAGATGGTCAAGGCATCCAAGACAGCTGTAAGAGCATTTGACGGCATGAGGAAGACTGTAAAGGGAGAGATCGAGCTTGACGTATTCATCGGCCCGACAAAGTTCTCTATAAACTTTCAAGTAATGGATCTGCCCAGTGCATTTGGATTCCTGCTAGGAAGACCTTGGATCCATACAGCAGGAGCTGTCCCTTCGAGCCTGCACCAAAAAGTACGTTTCGTTGTAGATGGGAAGGTGATTACCGTACATGGGGAAGTCGACCTCCAGGCATACCAGAACAGTGCCATTCCCTATATTGAGCCCGAAGAGAAAACTGAAGCGAGCTATCACTCCCTAGAGTTGGTAGCAACAGTTCATACCCCAGTAGGGTCGAAGTTGAGAACTCCTTACATCTCAGAAGCCAGTCTTCTACCAGCTAAGATGCTGCTGGCATACGGGTTCAATCCTGAAAAAGGCCTAGGCAAACATAATCAGGGTATAAATGCCCCGCTACAGTTGAAGGCTAATCCACATAAAATGGGCTTGGGGTACCAGAAGTATCCCATGAATGATTCTGTCCCGAAAGCAACAGGCCGAGGCCGAGGCAAAAGCCTGGGACGCCGTGGAGGCGAAAACAGCCCGAATAGCTCATTCATCGGTTCTCCAACCTGGAAGGGAAGGTCTCGAATGTTCAAGAATCCCTTAAATACCTACTTCGACCAGAACTCCAAATGGCTATCTGAAGAGGGTATCACTTCGCCGATGGAACCAGATCTGACAAATCCTTTTCTCGAAGATGACTCTGTGAATGTCATCATGGAGTGGTTGGACAGTGAAGCCACTTCTTCTGAGTAAATAGACTCTTCCTTCATCTTTAAATACTGTGTTTAGAACTTTCTGCATTTCACTGTATTTTCTTTCCTTATTGAAACGCATAAGAAAACGCCTTTGGATCTCCGGCCGTTGGTCCAAATAGCACATCTTGTAACGCGGCCCATTTCGCATTCAATAAAACCACGCATGTTTTGTTAAGGACATATGGAACCACGAATCAGCCCGATGATGATAATGGTCTTCCATATAGAAGCTTGAGGCCTGATTTGCCATATGATTCCTAATCTTCAAAAGATTTTCAAGGGGCCGGGATATCCAATGACATGAGGATTAGTCCCATCTGTACCTACATCTATTTCGAAAAACTTTTTCAAAAAGACTTTACATAAGCATGCATGCCATTTTTACTGAGCACAAACTAACCATACTCATGACATTTCAGGCATATCATCTCAAACATACATACCAGGTTGTTACAAAATTCGGATCCCTCCATTAACCACTCCTATAACATTGAGGAAGATGAAGACGAGGATTACGCGTCTATCCGTAGGGATTGGAACACCTTTGAAGAATCAAAGCCTCATACCTCAGAAGAACCAATTGTCATTAATTTGGGAGACACCGTGAACGTCAAAGAGGTCAAGATCGGCGGACACCTATCCCGTGATGAAAGGCTCGAGTTCACCAAGCTACTAAAAGAATATCAAGACATCTTCGCATGGTCTTACGCGGATATGCCAGGCCTTGATCCTAAGATTGTGGAACATGCATTGCCCACGGATCCTGGCATCAAACCTGTCAAACAAGGCAGTAGGCGGATGAAAGCCGAGTTAGAAGACAAGATTAAGGAAGAAGTCATGAAACTCCTTAGGGTAGGCTTCATTGAAGCTATCCGATATTCAGACTGGGTTGCAAATATAGTCCCCGTCATGAAGAAAGACGGAAAAGTTCGGATCTGCGTAGATTACCGAGATCTGAATAGAGCAAGCCCAAAAGATGATTTTCCACTCCCCCACATTGATGTATTGGTGGATAGTACGGCAGGTTATGAATTATTCTCATTCATGGATGGATTCTCGGGATACAACCAAATCTCCATGAAACAAGAAGACAAACCCAAGAAGTGAGAAGCCTTCTAGGGAGATTGAACTATATTGCCAGGTTCATCAATCAGCTGTCTGATGTGGCTAAGCCAATCTTCAAATTGCTTAAGAAAGGCGCGAAAATAACGTGGGACGCCGAGTGCAGCAAGGCATTCCAAATGATCAAAAACTATTTGATCACACCACCGGTGCTTGTGCCACCAATTCCCGGTCACCCATTGACCTTATACCTGACCATACGACAAGAGTCCTTGGGAGCCTTACTTGCCCAGACAAACCCGATAGATGGAAAAGAGAGGGCCATTTATTACCTGAGTAAGAAATTCACGCCATCTGAAGCAAAATATATACCAGTTGAAAGGGCCTGCGTAGCAGCAGTATGGGTACTACGAAGACTAAGGCAGTATACCCTACATCATCACATTCAACTCATAACAGAGAACGACCCCGTCAAATACCTCCTAGAGAAACCCGCTTTAATTGGGAAACTGGCAAAATGGCAAGTAATGTTGTCTGAATTTGACATTAAATGTTCTCCGCAGAAGTCGGTAAAAGGAAGAGCTATAGCGGACATGCTGGCAGAAAACCCATCGAGCACTGAATCCCCTGAAGTAACGAACACAGAAGGCCGAATTCTGAACTTAGCATAGGATAAGTGGATCATGTATTTCGATGGTGCTGTTAACCTATCAGGGGCAGGCACTGGGGCAGTACTGATATCCCCAGATGGTCAACATTACCCTGTCGCGGCAAAGATAACTTTCCCTTGTACCAACAATATTTCAGAATATGAGGCGTGCATTCTGGGTCTACGACTGGCCCTTTCTATGGAGATACCTAGGTTACAAGTCTTTGGAGACTCCATGCTCATTATTCTACAGACACAAGGGGAGTGGAAGACGAAAGATGCAAAACTCATCCCCTACCATGAATACCTTGAAGAATTGATACTCAAGTTCGGAGAAGTGTCATTCGAGTACCTATCAAGGTCTCACAACCAATTCGCAGATGCATTAGCCACCCTAGCCTCGATGTTACAAACGACTAAAGGGTTGGATATAAAACCTCTGAGGATCAGCATTGTTGAAAAGCCAGCTTATTGCATGCTAATCGAAGAGGAATGTGATGGAGAGCCATGGTACTATGACATCAAGAATTACCTCTTGAAAAGGGAATTCCCTGAAGGATGCCAGTCAGGAGACCGAAAATACATAACCAAGATGGCCAGCAAGTTCTTCCTCAATGGACAAATTCTATACAAGAGATCGTTCGATTCCACTCTACTGAGATGCGTAGATGCCAAAGAAGCAAATATTCTCATGAAAGAAATTCATGAAGGTGCGTGTGGGCCTCACATGAACGGTCACCTCCTTGCCCGGAAGATCATGCGGCTAGGTTATTATTGGATGACCATCGAATCAGACTGCTGTCAGCACGTCCGGTCATGCCACCAATGCCAAATATACGGGGATAAGATTAACGCACCCCCGAACGAACTACACCAAATGTCTGAAGTTTGGCCTTTCTCTATGTGGGGGATAGACATGATAGGGCCTATTAATCCTATGGCTTCGAATGGTCATCGCTTCATCTTGGTAGCGATTGATTACTTCACCAAATGGGTAGAAGCCAGTTCTTACAAGAATGTCACTGCAAGAAATGTGGCAAGATTTGTCAAAAGAGATATCATATCCCGGTATGGTACCCCTCTAGCGATCATCACAGATAATGGGTCCAACCTAAACAACAAGATTGTCGATGGTCTGCTGGATCACTTTAGCATTCGACATCTGAATTCATCTCCTTACCGCCCACAGATGAATGGGGCAGTGGAAGCCGCCAATAAAAACATCAAGAGAATCTTGGCTAAAACAGCAGAAAACTACAGGGATTGGCACGAAAGGCTGCCCTTCGCCTTGATGGCTTACCGAACGTCGATCAGGACTTCTACAGGGGCAACTCCCTATAGTCTGGTGTATGGGATGGAAGCAGTTCTACCAGTAGAAGTTAAGATTCCCTCTTTGAGAATCTTATCCGAAGATAAACTCTCTGGGTCAGAGTATTTCAAGCACAGATATGAACAGCTGAATTTAATAGACGAGAAACGTCTTAAAGCCATTTGCCATGGACAAACTTACCAGAAGAGGGTAGCCAGGGCGTTCAATCGAAAGGTCAAGACCAGAAACTTCGAAGTAAATGACTTGGTAATTAGGAAAGTTTTGCCGAGTACTACCCATCCAGGGGGAAAATTCACTCCAAATTACGAAGGCCCCTACATTGTTAAGAAGATCCTCACGGGAGGAGCATTAATTCTTGTAAACTCCGAGGGAGAAGAACTCGGGCACCCTGTGAATTCAGATGCTGTGAAGAAATATTACCCTTGAAATAAAATCAGATTCCGGTCATATGCCCTGCCTCGAATTGAGCCTACTCTTCATAATAGTCTTTGCATAAGCATGTCATGCATCTATGCATACATTAGCATGTGTTCAATATTGCAGGATCCAAGGAAGCAGGGTCGCGATAAGTTGGAACGCATGATCAAGGAGACCTAACGTCATGATGGTCAGGTGCACGTCTTCTTCTCCAAAGACTGAGAATTTCAAGAAATTTTAGAACAACTTAACCATCTTGTGTTGTTAAGAAAAATGCAGATTTTTGTGAATCTATCCACTTCCATTGGAGTGCATGATCAAGGGTAAGGTGTATCGTTCTAATTTTCTGAAATTCGAGAGCATACACTGACATATTCCTTTTATGTTTTGCAGGAATCCCTAGCCGCGCTGGGCAGGTAAGTATTCCTTTCCTAATCTTTTAGGTTTGCAAGACTGTCAGAATCCTTATTGATAGAATTTGAAGGCTTCTTGGAATCTAGCATGCATTCAAATCTCATGTCTAGAAAAACGCAAAATTCTCACAGTCATGTCATTGGCATTCATGTTTAAACTTGGAGGTTATCTGAACATGATTGAAATATGCATTGTGCATCATAAATCCCCTTGGAGGGTAAGTTTTGGAAAAAAATGAAATGAACTTTTCCGACAAAAGTTATTTAAACCGTTCAAAAGGATGATTCCTCAGACAAGAGGCAAGCCTGGTCCAAACACGTCCCATACACACTTGAGAGATAAGTGGAGTGGTAAGGATAGCGAGACCTTGACCTACTGACGTAAGGGTTATTCGCAGTGATTACATGGATCGAGACGACGGAGGCATTCGTTTCTCTATCATAAACACTACAGGTGATCATTGATAACCCTTTGAACGGCGATTTCATTCCATACCCCTGTCAAAAACCACCCCACATTGGGGCAAACTGGAGGTACGTCCAGCGGTATCAAGAGGTAAATGGTTAGAAATTCTCTTGCTCAGACTTGCATCAATCTTCGTGTGTTGCTTGTCATTTTAACTTCTATGGTAATTCAGGTGCTTTAGGATGACGAAAAGCATTCGTTTCTCTATCCTATACACTTTTACCCTTCGCACTGCCCAATTGAGCCTATACGTTCATTTCACAAACCCGTTGGTGATCATTGCATATTCCAAGGTGGAAACGACGTCACTTCAAGAGCGAAAGAGTTCAAAACACAGGATTTGTGAAAAATTCCTAGATTAATGTTCGAGTGTTGAGATTCAAGCTATACGTCTAGCACATTCATTTGAAAATCCTGATCCCCAAAAGAAAAGAAAAGATGGGGTCTCAAAAAGAAAGAAGAGAGAAAAATTTAATCTTGGGCATCAAGAAAAAGCAAAGTGCCTGGTAAAAGCAAGGCCAATGCCCATCCAAATACTTGTACACTTGTGAATCATGTGTTTGATCTTGTAAATGCCGAAAGGTGGCATGATACCTTTGAATAGGTCACTAGTGAGATCTGATTGTAAATGAAAAATTCCAAGGGAGCTAGACTGCGAAAGATGCTCCCAAATCATGTCACACTCAGATGACGAAAGTGTAGACAAGATGATAACGTCGTCTTGACATGGGAGAGACGTTCTCTAAAGACAAATATGCACTTCAAAGACTAAAGACGCTCTTTGGACGAGAAGGGACAAGATCGGCGGCAAACCTGCAGTGATCACTGTTGACACCTGATTTTTGACCATTTATTATTGTGATTTTTATTCTTTAAAATTAATTAAAAATATCAAAAAAGGTCATAAAATCACAAAATCAACTTCGGAAGCCTTGGCCTAGCCTCGGGGACCAATTTCGAACAAAAAATATTTTTTGGTATTTTATAATATTTTTCGAATTTATTTAATTATAAAAATACCCAAAAAATCAGAAAAATACCATTCGTGGTCAGAAAAATATACAAAAATATTAAATAATTTTGTTTTAATTTCCTACTCAAGTGTGTTACTTTAAATTTTGAAAATTCGGTTCGGGTCAATGTTCCTTCACGAACACAAACCCGAACCGAGCCTAAAAAAATGCCAATCGAGTCTTTTAATTTGTAGATCCTATAATCTGGACGTCGACCACCGTATGCAATAAACGCCCATTGTTTCTCTTCTTCGTGAGGGGACTAGAATGATTTTTTTTTTTTTTTTTTTAAGATGAAAAGAGGACGGAGTGGACGGAGTGGAAGACAGAATGGAGCAAAGGTGGGGGAGCGGCGCCTCAACCAAAAACAAGAGTATAATAAAAAAAAAAAGGAAAAGTAGAGGACAACAGGAGTCTGTCCTCCACCATGCAATAGAAAGAAGGATAAAGCAAAAAAAAAGAGAGGAGTCAGAGGGGGGCATGGGAATCTTCAAGGCGCGAACGGCACCCTCCATCTGCAAGAAAAAAAAAGAAGATCACCCCCTCTCCCTTGTTGACAGGCCGCGCGAGAAACCGGCACCCGAGCACACTCCTCCTTCCGCCTCCTCCATTGTCGCGAGCCACCACCTCCAATCCTTCTCCACCGATCTGACCCCAGTCTGGTCGTCGAACGCCGCCGGAGTGTCCCAAAAATAGCTTCGTCGTCTGCCCGCCCCATCCGAGGCCTACCCGAGCTGCTTTAGCTCTTGCCGTCGCTCCTGGCCGCCATCAGCCACCGCTCCGTCGTCCCCTGCCTCCAATACCATCCTCTCGACAGCGCCTCGTTGCCCGTTGCCACCCAAGACCGCCGCCTACGCTGCGGCACCGCCGCTCATCGACCAGCCATCATGGATTCCGCCTTCCTCCACCACCTTTGTCAACGTTGCACCACGTCGGACCGCCGCGGAGCCGCCGAAAACCACCAAAACAGCCGGCGAACAGCCCTGCTCTGATTTGGGCTCTGTTTTGCTCCACTTCGGTTCATGTTCTTCCAATGACTTTAGACCATCAGCATTGCCTCAGCCAATATCACACCATCACTCGTTCAGCCCCGTTTTTCACTGAGGACACATGACCCATGCGACATGCCCAGCCGCTGCCGCCTTCGTCTAGTCATACGTGTCCCTTCCCATTCCCCCAGCTACGTCATCACCTCCAGCCATCATCCCGACCGCCGCGCGCCGCCAGCGAGCCAAGACAGGCCCGGCGTCCCCATGCTCTGTTTTTCGTGTTTAGTGGGCATTTCATGGTCCGCAGTCCTTGCGACCACCTTCGACCCTTCCTCAACCACCACACCACTTGCTTGAACCTCTCCGACTTCACTCCACCTCCCGCAGCCGCTGCAGATCCGCCGGAGAGTGGGAAACCAAGACTGCCCAGCTCAGGCCCCTGCTCCGCCCGGTTCTGTTAGAGCTTGGGGTTCCACCGTTCCGCGACCTTCCTCCGCTCATCTCTGGGCCCAAAACACTTCTAGACATTCCCTGATACCCCCACCGATCATCATCCGAATCCAGGGCGGCGTCGGATTCAAGAACAGCACCGACCAGCCCACCCCCCTGCGTCTCGTTTCTGCTCTGTTCTGCTGCGAACAGCTTCTGGTCGCTGCTGTCGCCACCCCTGCCGTCGTTGCACTAGCCACCGCCGACCACCTACGTCTCATTCCAACCACCCTGAACCTCCACCGTCAACCCCAGCATCGGCCACCGCACACAACCACCTGAAATCACCCGACCAGCCCTCTGCTTGCTCTTTCGCTGGGCTGTTGCACCTTGTTTTCGGCCTGGGCCGAACTTTGCTGGGCTTGATCGGTGGCCCATTAAGCTGGCGTGTGGCCCATCAGTCCTGGGATGTGTCTTAACGTGTTGGGCTGAGCTTTTGGGCCTTGTCTTAGGCATGTAACCCAAGTTAATTGAAGGTTTGGGACCCATTAGGTAAAATTCAAAGGTCGCGGTCCGAATGAGTTCGAGGTTCGAGTCGAAGAATTTTCTGGAGATCGCCGCCAATCTCGACTTGAGTATTTGACCGTAACGGGCATGGAGATGGTCGCAGGCTGGGGCTGGGCGATTGAAGACCGGCGTCCAATCAGGTATATTTCGCGTACCCGATCAGTATATTAGAGTTATTTTCTTAAAATATTGTCATCATTGATTTGATTTGCATGTATTCGTTTTAGTCTAGTGGTTAGCTTATTTATCTGGTTGAGTGTTATCTATTGTCAAAGACATGCTTTTTATTAAAATATTTTTCGAAAATATAAAAAAATAATAATAATAAATTCAAAAATTCAAAAAAAAAAATCTAAAAAATCCAGATAAATTCCAAAAAAATAGGAAATGGCCACAATCAACTGGCCATGGAATATTTTGGGTAATTTGGTATCCAAGTCTTCCAAAAATTGACGATCTTGCCCTTCGGGCCAATCGCCTCCGAGTCTTCCCATTTTACCCCGGTCCGAAGTCACACCTCCCCTAAGCCCTTATGGCTATATTAGGAAGCCATTGATTTGGATTGATGTGCATCAAAGTGATTTATTTATGTACTTGATTGCGCTTTTATTTAAATTGATTGTGATTGATAGGAACAGTCTTCCAATCTGCATGAAATCCTGAATCAAGCTCACCCCACCCAAAACTGCGCCTGCATGAACTCTTAGCCAGGAAAATCACTCGCGTTAGGTACCGAAAGGGCGTTGGTAATAACACCAGCGTAACCAAGTCCCCGAACCCAAAATCTCTGGTTCCGCAGAACTGATCGATCTCTCCCAATCGGTCAGTAAGGTTTCCGGTCTACCCTCCAAGAAAGACCGGTGGCGACTCCAAATGCATGCACAAGTTGCACATGCCACCACGATCACACTGAAGGTCGAAAGCGATCGACTCTTATCGTCGAATCCTTCTGAAAAATACTCCCGCCGCGATTTGGTATGGGCCTGGGAGGGCTCGCGCCGATCCAAGACCCGTGATCGGTAATCCATTAGCCGCGTCCGCTTCCGGACGGGTCGCGACAGCTGGCGACTCCACTGGGGAACTTGTTCTAGAAACTATGGTTCTAGACCTCAAGTGGACTTAGGCCGTAATAAAAATTGAGTGATTTTTCTAACCCTACAGGCGCTCTTGAAGGTGAGGTAAGTCCGCTCACGATAGGTGTTATATGTTTTTGCAGATTGGAGTAATAAGGGGTGTAGTCTGTGATTAACTTTATTTTACGCAGGTGTGGCGTAGGAATGTATGTTGTGTGGATGATTTGAAGTGCTGATTGATAAATTGTTGTGCATGACTTGCATTGTGATGATCACGACACATGGACACACACAACCGCGCCTAAAACCCCAGGCGCCGCCTTTAGGAACACAATAGAAGGAATTGAAAATGGAATCTCCGTGAGGAAAAACACGGGGTAATCCACTTCTCAATTCCGCTCGCTTCGAACTATGGATTGAGTCCCAATGCAACGATAGTTGTGCAATGGAATCGGCTCTTTCTAGAACTCGAGGTGGGAACCTTAACCTTAGGTGCCAAACCCTCTGATTTTTAGAAGTTCACCATCACTTGTCTCATGCGCATGTCTTTGGGCGGTTGGTACACCTAAAATCGCACATAAGTCGACGAGTTGGGTTGGTAAGACTCTCTATCCCTCAAAACTATTACAGTTCATATAAATATAGGCATTTCATTCATTGCATTCTGGTGATTAGATTAAATGCCATTTCAAGGATAGATGCATGTGTTTTCCCCAAACGTCCTTGATAGAAGACGAGGAGGATGATATCCCATGGCGAACACCGAGTGAGCAACAAAGGAGCCTACTATGGACATTATTGAGATATCGTCCAATGAAGATGACGAGTTGGGGCAAGTGATCCGGAAGTCACAGATCGAACTTGGGGCATCCTTAAACGTTAGGATCACATTCCTTGGTTTCATTTTCCATTACTAGTCCTCTTGTATAGGGTTTATTTTTATCGAGGCTTTCTCTATCTCACCCCTTAGAGTGATTGTATTAGGGATCTATTGGTGTATACATTCAGATGGAACTCGGTTGTATTTCTTTTGACGGGTCATGGGAATGTGATAGTGGCATTTTCTCTAATCATCCGAATACTCCCAAGTCAAGTTTATAATTCCTTTAGAGGAAACTAAAGTTGAAAATCTTACACGACCTTTTTGGTCGTACAGGGTAATCCAACCCCAATTTCGCTAGAAGGAATTATACACTTGAATTGGTCCATGCATGTCATACGTCACTAAGTAATCCACGATAATTGATCAAGAGTATTGACGTTATTTCGAATTTAATGACGAGATAGATGTCCAAATTGCTCTCGTTCTTAACAAAACGGCCTTGATTTGGATGCCGTATCTTCAATTAAATTTAAAAACACGTCGTTATGCCTTGCATTTTTGACTAATTCGCTCTTCTGAATATTGGTCAAAAGCAATTATCGTGAATTACATTCCTTTCAATAGTATGCTTTCTTTCGAGGAATATTGATAAAAACTTTTCGCACAAGATTAAAACCCTTGTAAAAGTTCTTGTCATTATTAATTACGAGCAAGCATAAGATTGAAAGGGGTTTATGCTTTCTTTTTCAGATTATTCCTTTTGACTCGGTCTTTTCATTTGCAGGTGAAAAACAAGTAGCATAAAGAAATCTTTTCTTGGATAAGTCTGAGGCTATTCTTTCATCTGACCATGAGTGAGTTAGAAAATCAGAACACATCTACTCGACTTATTATGGATCGGCTCATCCAAGTCTAAGATGTCCGGATGCTCGAAGAAATGGATCATATAAAAGCTAAAACAAACACAGGGGCTTTCATTCATTCTTGCCCAAACCAGATCATACAATTCATTGGGGTGGAAAAGTAAAGCAGAAGTGAGCCCTAATCAACGACACAAAGGAGCCCAGCTGGCCCTCCAGGTTATGGATGCTTTGTTTATACGCACCACTCCGCGTATCATGGTCCGCAAGCCTGAGGTGGAGGCGTTTGCGTTCATCATTGACTGCAACAACCTGAGTCTCGTGATCTTCGGCGACTGCTTCCAAGTCCCGAACAAGTCCATTCTCACGAGTTATATCCTCGTTTATGCCGTTGAGCCTTTCTTCCAGCCACTCGCTCCGATTCCTTAGCAGGGCATTACGTCGATCGCGCTCATAGGTAGCCAGAGATAGAGCTAAGTCCTCCACCAGATTCCTCCTCTCGCGTAGCAATGTCGAAACCCGCTCTTTGGCGAACTCAACAGCCTTTTTGTGACTATCGGCCAGGTAGTCAGCCAACGCTAGGCGGTCGGACTGATCCTCATAACGGGCTCGCAAGACACGAGCCACGGTAACTCCCCGATGAGCAGCGCGGTAGACCTCCAAGGAGTTCATAAAGAGCGTTGGAAAAATATTGTATTCCCTCCCCAACGCGGTACCCTCGAGGGAGGTGATGTCCAGGTCCCCGAACATGACTCTGATCTCATCCTCGGTTTCAGGATGATCGGCTATGTGAGCGTAGCCTCGACCCAAGAGGTTATAGAACTCTTTCCATCGAGTCAAAGCTTCGGCTGAGAAAGTGTGAACTTGGGAAGAAGCCATTTTCGACGGAGATGTGTGTAGTGGAGCGATTAGAGGATGTAAGCAAATTATATGAGAGCGTTAATCTCCCAAACACCAACTCCGCATTTTATAGCGTCTCGAGAGTGGAGAAAAGTTGCAGCAATAATGCTTGTGGAGCCGGGTTAATTAATGTAAGGCGAGGGCTGCTCCTCCCGTGAATCATCAGACATGTCCTGATCCGCAATTTCAGGCCTGACAAATTCGGTCTCGCCATTATTAAAGCTGGGAGGGAGGCGAGCGCAACTATCGAAGAAGCCGCGAAAGGATTGTGTTGTTCCATCACGCATAAAGCTGGGCGGCGAGTGAACAGCTCTGCCACTTAAAAAGAGAAGACAGTGCTGAACAGGCATGACTATTGAGGAAAAGTGAAAGGCGAGCGCAACTATCGAAGAAGCCGCGAAAGGATTGTGTTGTTCCATCACGCATAAAGCTGGGCGGCGAGTGAACAGCTCTGCCACTTAAAAAGAGAAGACAGTGCTGAACAGGCATGACTATCGAGGAAAAGTGAAAGGCGAGCGCTACTATCGAAGAAGCCGCGGAAGGATTTGGTTACCCCTTCGTGTCGGAAAGCTGAGCAGGAGGTAAACAGTTCCGTCGTTTCAAAAACAGAACGCTGAACAGACCTAGCTTTCGAGGAAAAGGAGGCAACAAATCGAAAGAGCGAGTATACAAAAGAGAACAGAGAACCCCGAATGACGAGTTCGTTGAAAGACCTCAAATTCTCTAGAATCAGATTCGACATCGAAGCCATGGAACTCAACATCGCCGGTGACGAACATCAAGATCGCAGTGGCCACGACGCTCAACCCCGGAAAAGAAAAAGTCGCCAGCGCTACGCTCGGAAAGAAATCCAGGAGCTTGAAGCTTTCTTCGATGAATGCCCTTGCCCAAACGAGGAACAAAAGATTGAATTGGGCCAGAAGCTGGGAATGAATCCTATGAGAATCCATTTTTGGTTTCAGAATAGACGTTTCAGACTAGGTGTCCAACACAGGCGTAAGGAGATCACGGCCCTAAAAGAGCAGAGCCAAAACCTTCAAATGGAAAACATGTGGTATGAGAAAATTCTCAATACTATTACCTGCCCTGACTGCGGTGGCCCTACCACCCTCAGTAAATTGTTCCCCAGTAAGCCTTCTACGAAAATGGAAGGTGCTCATTTATCCCCCTGCTCCCTTGAGCCATCTCCGGTACAATCAGATCCTGCTAATGGCGCGCATGAGCAGATCGATCCTACAGAAATTATACCAGTGTCTTCGGAGGAAGAAGATACGTGTCGTTATGATCGGAGTCACCTCATTGAAGCCCATGAATCTCCTCCACAACAGCTTCCGGTAAGATCAGATACGGTTCAAGAGGAGTTAGAGGTTAGTCGGCAGGCTATCTACGCCACTCTGGACGACGAGAAGAAGAAATTCACTTGGCCCCCGGAGCTTCATCTCAAGTTCTTGGACGCAGTTCGACAGATAGGACTCGACTTCATAGGTCCGACAAGCATACTTAGGGTCATGAACGTACCGGGACTTACCAAGCAATTAGTCGCGAATCACCTTGGTTGCTACAGAAGGGCGTTAGGACAGCGTTATGTAGAACTGAATCCGAGCAATAGACTCGGCTGCGAACCCAGCACCCTTATGACAAATGAGGCCCGGTCGAATCTGGACGACTATTGGGGATTTGATCAGGATATCCTCGCGAGTCATTTCAATATTCCTCAAGAACACGCATCACAAGTGCAACGAGTAAGCACTCCTCCGTCCGAGCAGCAGCTAGTCAGTGTTCATCCTGTCGCAGATCAGCCCACCACGCCCAGTGCTCAAGGGTTTGCCCAATCAGAGCATATGGCTTCAGATGATCTAATGGGAGAAAGCTTGGAGCACTCTTATTTCCCTAATCCCCAAGTGGGAGATGCTTGTGGTAGTCAATCGATCAAATCTCCTCTTATAATCCCAGACAAAGATGGAGGTTCCAGTTCGAAGAACCCGTCGGGCGATGCAGCTCAACCTACACATCAATCGTTCGAGGGGTCGGGTGATTTCTTCGATGAAGGACTTGATACCTGGTTCGATCAGTTGGAAGCTATTAAAGGTTGGCAACCATGATCTGCACTTGGTAATGGCACACCTAAGCTGAGGCCAGACTGGTTAGTCATTGGACATGCCCCAAGAAAGAAGGGGATGTACGCGAGAAGGATGTATCTCCTATTGTAAAGTTCTCATCGGTGCATGCGTTTGTTTCTTCAATAGCTAGAGTTGATTCTGCATAATTTTTTTCGCAAACGTCATCTCGTGTGTATACGGTAATTCCTTGTTATTAAGTTCAAGGTAAAATCAGCCCCGACGCGTGAAGGCAAAATTGATAGCATGAGTTACTAGCAGAATGTGATCGAGCTCGAAAGTGAAAGATTACTAGCGGCCCCAAACGCAATGACCGCAAAATCAGGGGCAATCTTTAAGTTTCGAGCAACTACAAATCTATTTCTCACGAGGCATTCAGGTCAATCAAATATAAAGCGTCGGGCTGTGAGAATGATGCGTAGTCAATCTGTTGACACAGGCGAAAAAGGAGTCGCGTAGATCCAAAAGCAAAAACCTTTCTTGGCTAGTCAACAATGCAGAATGAAAGAGCATATATAAACAAACTCGCATTTATTTCATTCAGCAGGAAAGTTTACAAGTGGATCACTGAGGGGGAGCAGTAAACCCAAAATGAGTTCTGACAAGCATCACAAAAAAGCTTAACTGACTCTCCATGCTATCCATGCCTTGCTTACAACCCACATTCCGGGAATCGAGGTCTACAAGCTTGAAGAAAAGGAGACGACATTTCTCCTTAAGTTCGTTCACCTTGGTGTCATAGTACTCGAACTCAAGCTCTAAGTCATGAGCCAGCACCCTCCCGCGAGCTATATCCATGCTCAGGTCTTCAAGCCTTTCCTCCAACCAGGCACACTGGAACCTCAGCACGAAGTTGTGCTGGTCTTGCTCAAAGGCGGTGTCAAAAAGAGCCAGACGCTCCACCAAGTTGTCCCTTTCACGGACCAGCATCGAAACCTGGGCGTGGGCGTATTCAACAGCCCTTTTATGGTTATCGGCCGTCAGCATGGCCAACATCAGGGACTCAGTTCGGTCCTGATAACGGGCTCGCACGATACCAGCCAAAGTGACCTCCCGGCTAGCAACTTCGTAAGCCTGCATGAAATTGTTAAAGAGAGTTGGGAAGATCACAAACTCCCTTTGCAGTTTCGTACCTTCAATACACGCAGTATCCAGGGCCGGAATCAGAGTACGAACTTCAACCTCAGCTTCAGGATGATTGTTTATGTAGCCATAACCCCTACCCAAGAGGTGGTAAAATCTCTCCCATTGGGTCGAAGCTTCAGGTAAGGCAACAGGCATAGAGGAGGAATCCATATGCGATGGAATGACGGAGAAGAGAGTGAGAATGTGAAGAGTGTTTGAGAGGCTGAGTCTGATAAGGCTAAAGTGTTAATCTTCTTGACATCAATCTATCACCTTATAAATGCTCGAGTACAGGGAGAAGTGGTAATAATATTTTATGTGCAGTAGAGCCAAGCGGGTTTCGTTAATGCATCCCCGATGAGTCACGAATCCACCACCGTCCTGTGATCTCGGGTTTTACGAAACATAATGGCGCCGAAAGGTGGGCAGGCTTGTTACTCTAGAGACTGGGCCAGGGGGACAAGCGTAGTGCTCGACAAAGCGAAATCAACGCAAGAGATCTTCAGGCTCCGTTCACGTAGAAAAGAGCAAAAAAGGACAAAGTGGGAATTACGAAGCCTTGAGAAAAACGCTCGTCAAGTAGCCATCACAAAAGGACGAAGTGGGAATCTCGAAACATTGAGAAGAGCGCTCGTCGGGTAGCCATCACCTTTGATCGAAGAACGGTGATCCGGCTCCTTTAACCTCTCAGAATTTGCAGAGAAAGTGAAGATCCAAGGAGGAACAAAGAAAGCTGAGTTAACGGAAAATCAAACAGTGATATCCCGGTCAAAATGTTCAAGGGATTCTGTCATTTACTGGAAGTGCCAGACTTGGAGGTCTCCGAGCTTGAGCTGCTGGAAGAGTTTGAAGATCTCAGGACCGAACCTGACACGAGGGCCATGGAGACCGATCCTTCTAATGATGAAACCCGCGGCTTGGTTAACGAAAACAGTACCCGCGACGGTTATCAGCGTCAGAAAGGGGAATATCTCAAACGCAACACTTCAGGTCAAGTCCATAAACTCGAATTGTTTTTCAGGGAATACCCCTATCCGGACATGGAACAGAAAATCAAAATGGGCCAGGAGATAGGGTGGGAGCCTCGGAAGGTCAAGTGCTGGTTTGAAAACAAACGAACCCGGCTGAAGCAGCAACGCGATCGGCACGAGTTAGCGGTTGTAAGGGAGGAAAATGAAAAGCTTCGAATAAAAAACACTCAGTACAAAAAAGCTCTAAGCATCGCTATTTGCCTGGAGTGCGGTAACCCTGTTCCCACGGACGGAGTATTCACTGAAGAGCCAGATCTGGGGGTTTATAATGCTCATTTGTTGCAATGCCCTTCGCAACATCTTTCGGAACAGGCGGGTACCGCCGAGGATCTACAAGAGGAAACTAGTGCTATAAGGTCAAAGTCGACGCCCATTGTGGAAGGGAACATGCGTCATGACAAGTCGGGTCCGCTCGATGATGAACTCACCATCATGACCAGCCGATCTGAGACCACTAAATCCCCTCCAGAGCAACCTCCAACACGACCAGATTCCGAGAAGAGTAACCGCCAAGTTGCTGACACCACTTCGGCTAGCAAGAAAATAAGATTTCGTTGGACCCCGGAGTTTCATAGCAAATTTGTTGATGCAGTTCAACAGTTGGGGATCAGTTTTGCTTGCCCATTGCGCATACTCGAAATCATGAACGTGCCGGGACTGACTAAAAATATGGTCAAGAATCACCTTTGGCGCTACAAGAAACTACTGAGAGATGGACGAGCGTCGCTAGACCAAGATAGAGGCGGTTCAACACGACCAGATTCCACGAAGAGTAGTCGCCGAGTTGCCAACCCTACTTCGGCTAGCAAGAAAACAAGGTTTTATTGGACCTCGGAGCTTCATAGCAAATTTGTTGATGCAGTTCAACAGTTAGGGATCAGTTTGGCTCGCCCATCGCGCATACTCAAGATCATGAACATGCCGGAATTGGATAGAAATAAAGTCAGGAACCACCTTTGGTGCTACAAAAGACTACTGAGAGATGGACGAGTGGCGCTAGACCAAGAGAGAGGCAGTTCAAGTTTAAACGATGAGCATGGCTGTGATCGCAATCCTCATGAAGCAGGAAGCATCCAATCACCTCTTAACACCGAGGGGACTGACAATTACACGGTCGATTGTTCAGGCATCAATCAGAGTACTCCCATGGGTTATCCCAGTACTCCTCAGGAGTATGTACCGCAATTTCAGCAAATCGGGACTCCCCAGTCTGAGCACCGACTGGCCGTTAATGCTAGTCCTACAGCGGATCTAACATTGGCAGGAGATGCACGTACAATCTTGCGAGACGATTACGGAGATTCCGGCTCGAAGAATCAGGTGGTCCATGACGAAAATGGCGAAAAGATTCCTTCTCCAGTAGTCGACAATACTCAACCTGAGTGTCAGTCGCTCGATGGTTCAGACGATCTCCTTAAAAACATCTATTCTTGGTTCGATCGGCTGAATTCCCCCCTGAGTTACCCTGGTACTCCTCAAGAGTATATACAACAATTTCAGCAGGTATGGACTCCCCAATTTGAGCACCAACCGATCGTTAGTGTTATTCCTATGGCGAATCCAGCATTGGGTACAAACCTACTGGACAACGATGAAAGTACCAACTCGAGAAGTGAGGTTGTTCATGTCGAAAGTAGTGTGAGGAACCCATCGCCAACGGTTGAGGATGCCCGACTTGGGCGTCAATGGCTTGAAATTTCAAGCGAGTCCCTCAGTGAGCAACTCGGCGTGTGGATCACGCATAAACCGAGGAACCAGGTTGTTCATGCCGAAAATAGGAGAAGTCCGTCACCAGCAATTAAGGATGCTCAACTTGGACGACTCGAGCGGTCGGACGATCTCCTGAATGAGCAACTCAGCCTATGGGTGAGAATGTGAAGAGTGTTTGAGAGGCTGAGTCTGATAAGGCTAAAGTGTTAATCTTCTTGACATCAATCTATCACCTTATAAATGCTCGAGTACAGGGAGAAGTGGTAATAATATTTTATGTGCAGTAGAGCCAAGCGGGTTTCGTTAATGCATCCCCGATGAGTCACGAATCCACCACCGTCCTGTGATCTCGGGTTTTACGAAACATAATGGCGCCGAAAGGTGGGCAGGCTTGTTACTCTAGAGACTGGGCCAGGGGGACAAGCGTAGTGCTCGACAAAGCGAAATCAACGCAAGAGATCTTCAGGCTCCGTTCACGTAGAAAAGAGCAAAAAAGGACAAAGTGGGAATTACGAAGCCTTGAGAAAAACGCTCGTCAAGTAGCCATCACAAAAGGACGAAGTGGGAATCTCGAAACATTGAGAAGAGCGCTCGTCGGGTAGCCATCACCTTTGATCGAAGAACGGTGATCCGGCTCCTTTAACCTCTCAGAATTTGCAGAGAAAGTGAAGATCCAAGGAGGAACAAAGAAAGCTGAGTTAACGGAAAATCAAACAGTGATATCCCGGTCAAAATGTTCAAGGGATTCTGTCATTTACTGGAAGTGCCAGACTTGGAGGTCTCCGAGCTTGAGCTGCTGGAAGAGTTTGAAGATCTCAGGACCGAACCTGACACGAGGGCCATGGAGACCGATCCTTCTAATGATGAAACCCGCGGCTTGGTTAACGAAAACAGTACCCGCGACGGTTATCAGCGTCAGAAAGGGGAATATCTCAAACGCAACACTTCAGGTCAAGTCCATAAACTCGAATTGTTTTTCAGGGAATACCCCTATCCGGACATGGAACAGAAAATCAAAATGGGCCAGGAGATAGGGTGGGAGCCTCGGAAGGTCAAGTGCTGGTTTGAAAACAAACGAACCCGGCTGAAGCAGCAACGCGATCGGCACGAGTTAGCGGTTGTAAGGGAGGAAAATGAAAAGCTTCGAATAAAAAACACTCAGTACAAAAAAGCTCTAAGCATCGCTATTTGCCTGGAGTGCGGTAACCCTGTTCCCACGGACGGAGTATTCACTGAAGAGCCAGATCTGGGGGTTTATAATGCTCATTTGTTGCAATGCCCTTCGCAACATCTTTCGGAACAGGCGGGTACCGCCGAGGATCTACAAGAGGAAACTAGTGCTATAAGGTCAAAGTCGACGCCCATTGTGGAAGGGAACATGCGTCATGACAAGTCGGGTCCGCTCGATGATGAACTCACCATCATGACCAGCCGATCTGAGACCACTAAATCCCCTCCAGAGAAACCTCCAACACGACCAGATTCCGAGAAGAGTAACCGCCAAGTTGCTGACACCACTTCGGCTAGCAAGAAAATAAGATTTCGTTGGACCCCGGAGTTTCATAGCAAATTTGTTGATGCAGTTCAACAGTTGGGGATCAGTTTTGCTTGCCCATTGCGCATACTCGAAATCATGAACGTGCCGGGACTGACTAAAAATATGGTCAAGAATCACCTTTGGCGCTACAAGAAACTACTGAGAGATGGACGAGCGTCGCTAGACCAAGATAGAGGCGGTTCAACACGACCAGATTCCACGAAGAGTAGTCGCCGAGTTGCCAACCCTACTTCGGCTAGCAAGAAAACAAGGTTTTATTGGACCTCGGAGCTTCATAGCAAATTTGTTGATGCAGTTCAACAGTTAGGGATCAGTTTGGCTCGCCCATCGCGCATACTCAAGATCATGAACATGCCGGAATTGGATAGAAATAAAGTCAGGAACCACCTTTGGTGCTACAAAAGACTACTGAGAGATGGACGAGTGGCGCTAGACCAAGAGAGAGGCAGTTCAAGTTTAAACGATGAGCATGGCTGTGATCGCAATCCTCATGAAGCAGGAAGCATCCAATCACCTCTTAACACCGAGGGGACTGACAATTACACGGTCGATTGTTCAGGCATCAATCAGAGTACTCCCATGGGTTATCCCAGTACTCCTCAGGAGTATGTACCGCAATTTCAGCAAATCGGGACTCCCCAGTCTGAGCACCGACTGGCCGTTAATGCTAGTCCTACAGCGGATCTAACATTGGCAGGAGATGCACGTACAATCTTGCGAGACGATTACGGAGATTCCGGCTCGAAGAATCAGGTGGTCCATGACGAAAATGGCGAAAAGATTCCTTCTCCAGTAGTCGACAATACTCAACCTGAGTGTCAGTCGCTCGATGGTTCAGACGATCTCCTTGAAAACATCTATTCTTGGTTCGATCGGCTGAATTCCCCCCTGAGTTACCCTGGTACTCCTCAAGAGTATATACAACAATTTCAGCAGGTATGGACTCCCCAATTTGAGCACCAACCGATCGTTAGTGTTATTCCTATGGCGAATCCAGCATTGGGTACAAACCTACTGGACAACGATGAAAGTACCAACTCGAGAAGTGAGGTTGTTCATGTCGAAAGTAGTGTGAGGAACCCATCGCCAACGGTTGAGGATGCCCGACTTGGGCGTCAATGGCTTGAAATTTCAAGCGAGTCCCTCAGTGAGCAACTCGGCGTGTGGATCACGCATAAACCGAGGAACCAGGTTGTTCATGCCGAAAATAGGAGAAGTCCGTCACCAGCAATTAAGGATGCTCAACTTGGACGACTCGAGCGGTCGGACGATCTCCTGAATGAGCAACTCAGCCTATGGGTCAAGCATTTTGGAACAAGTGCATCTTCGCAGTCGTGACCGGTACCGGCGACCGGACATCTGGTTCAAAGCTCGTGTGCTAAATCATTAGAAGGCTCAGGAGAGTGAGAGGTGAATACATCGAATGAATGTGTCACGGACCTCGTTGTAAAGTTCCCGCGGGAACATTTTAATTAACGCTGAAAACTAACCGCTCTGAGTGTCAACATTACCCTTTGAACGTCTTCGAGCCAAGGGCCATGGATTAATCACTTAATCTGTGGAGCAAATTCCATGAACGATGACTATCACCCGCGGAGCATAATGGGATCTACCCCCATTCAGCACGAAATACGTTTGGTCACGAAGCCTCCCATTTGGTGATAAACGTGGATAAATCACTCAAGGAGCCACATGTTCAAATAACAAAACAGACGTTGCCCAACCAGGGGCAGCTGAACCATTGATATTGCAAATATTCCAAGCATGGATAAGCGGATTTGATAGACGTGGTTCATATCAATACGCGACGTCAGAACGGGATGAGAACCAAGAGTAAAGTTGTATCGTCCCAATTTGTCTTCAATTTGGGAATATGAGTTAACACTTGTTATTTATCCTTGATAGGGACTCACCATCAAGGAGGACATATTTTCACAACCTGTGTGCACTCGTAGGGGCACACGACCAAGGGTAAGGTGTATCGTTCTAATTTTTTGAAAAATGCGTGAACGTACAATAACATGTTTCTTCCATATTTTCAGGGATCTCCAGCCGCGGGGGACAGGTAAGTATCCCTTTCCCCAATCCATTGAAGATGTTAAGTAAAAAAAGAAAAGCTTTCAGAATCTAATGTCTAGAAAAGACATAGAATTCAAACCTCATTGGCATTCATGTTTTAAGACAAGAGGTTGTCTGAACATGGATAAGAACATGCATGGTGCATCGTAAAATCCCCTTGACGGGTAAAATTTCTGGAGAAAATGAAAGAGATTTTTTCCAATCAAAAGTTCAAAACTTTCAAAAGGACGTTTTCTCAAAAGACGAGAGGCAAAGCCTAATCCAAACACGTCCTATACACACTTGAGAGAGAAATGGAGCGGATCAGATAGTAAAATCTGGACCTACGGAAGTAGGGATTATTCGCAGCAATTACATAGATTGGGATGATGGAGACGTTCGTTTCATATCCCCAAACACTACAGGTGACCATTGCCAACCCATTCGAACGGCGGTTTTTCATTCTCAACCCTGGCAAGAACCACCCCACATCGGGGCAAAAAGGGAGTAAGTCCAGTGGCATCGGGAGAAAATGGTTAGAAATTTTCTTGCTCGGACTAACGTCAATCTTTGTGTGTTGTTTATATGGTAATCCAAGTGCCATAGGATGACGAGAAGCGTTCATTTCTCTATCCCACACACCATATCCTTTGCACAGCCAAGTTGAGCCTGCAAATTCATTTCATAAACCCCTGTTGGTGATCATGGCATGTTTCAAGATGGAAACTGCATCACTCCAAGAACGGAAGGATCCAAGAGATGGGGTTTATAGAAAAATTTCATATCGGCGCTATGATTCAAATTGTATATCTAGCACAATTTTCTGAACATCGTAGTTCCAAAGGAAAAGAAAGGGCGGGATTTCAACAAAAGATAAAAATCCCTAGGCATCAAGAAAAAGCAAAGTGCCTGGTAAAAGCAAGGCCGATGCTCGTGCAAGTTGTTTGATTGATCCGCAATGAAGCCGGATGGGAAAAGAGGAAATCCCTAATGGAGTCAGACCAAAAAGACTACTCCTCCAAATGATGTCAGGCGTGGAAGACGCAGACAGAGTTGTCAAAAGTGGTTGCATGCCTCAAAAATTGAAGATGCAGAATGGAAAAGACAGGTGACAAGTTTGCAATGATCACCAACGTCAATCCCCTCATGAATCCTGGGCCAAAAACAAGCTTGTTTCGGTCCCCAATCCTACCAACATCATAACCCTGAAACAGTCTTCTCTGACTAAGACACTTGGGTTAACATGTAGCTTAGCTCGAAGAAGTACGAGCAAAACTATTTCTTTCTCATTTTGTAGGGTTCTTGACTTGTAAACCCGGAGCAGATGGTGAAAACTTTCATTCAATGACCTTGACTCAAGTGAGTCCCCCTTTGAAGACCAATATCCAAGCCCGACATTACGGTCCCGCGGAAGACCTCCCGACCGATCAAAATGTATGCGCTGCGAATGAGCCTAAAACCTAGGCACAGGTTAGTAGAGAATTGAATGCGCTCCCTATAAAAAAAAAACCATTATCGCAAAACAGGTGAGAAAACCTCCTTGTCGAGAAATATTCCAATTGGTGTTTTGAACAAACTCTTTTTGGAATTTTCAAACTGTTGGTCCAGATTTTCCGTGCAAGGGATTTGTGATCACATTTGCATGTTGCAAGAATGCTTTGGATAACCTCCAACATCAAAATAAACATTTCACAATTAAAACTTAAGTCATACGGTTTTTGTCAAATGGATAGCCGTGGTCTTCCCAAAGATTACTAACGTTTTCTTGGTGAAGAAAAATCTTTCAGGCTCAAACTTCTGCAGGATACCTGGAGAACCCAGCTCCCAGAATGTCGCCTCAACAGACTCAAGTGAAGTTTTGTCAAAATAAAATCTTTCACTGCTTCAAAAACTAAATTCCCGACAAACTTCGGGATCTCTAAAAAGAGGGGAAGAAAAACCCTTTTAAATCAAACAGTCTCATCGGACGTGGAGAACCCTCGTCATGAGACCCCTTTTCAAAAATCAAGCAGTCTCATCGGACGTGGAGAACCCTCGTCATGAGACCCCTTTTCAAAGCAAAACAATGGTAGATACCGCCTGAAGGGTCAGCACAAGGTAGAAACCGCCTGAAGGGTCAAACTCATGGTAGATACCGCTTGAAGGGTCAGCACAAGGTAGAAACCGCCTGAAGGGTCAAACTCATGGTAGATACCGCCTGAAGGGTCAGCACAAGGTAGAAACCGCCTGAAGGGTCAAACTCATGGTAGATACCGCCTGAAGGGTCAGCACAAGGTAGAAACCGCCTGAAGGGTCAAACTCATGGTAGATACCGCCTGAAGGGTCAGCACAAGGTAGAAACCGCCTGAAGGGTCAAACTCATGGTAGATACCGCCTGAAGGGTCAGCACAAGGTAAAAACCGCCTAAAGGGTCAAACCAAGGTAGAAACCGCCTGAAGGGTCAACTCGAGGTAGAAGCCGCCTGAAGGGTCAAACCACGATAGATACCGCCTGAAGGGTCAAATATGGTAGAAAACGCCTGAAGGATCAGCCTAATGGTCCGATCCACCATACGGGTCAAAACCTTGACAAATTCCAGACACGGAAAGAGTCATTTCCCTAGGTAAACCTTACAGTAGGTGAACCATTTCTGGTTCGATCCACCACACGGATCAAAATCCTTGGCAAATCCCAAAGTGTAGGACGCGCCTTCCTTAGGTCCCTACCAGTTAGGAATCCCATAATGGTATGACCTACCATACAGGTCAGAGCTTAATCTCCCTAGGATATTCTGAATGACGAGTCCTAGGTATCTGCTTGAAAGTTGTCGCAACCGGTAGCATCTGACAGGTGAGCTTCAGGTAAGCCTCTCTCACTCCGGCCCATGTTCAAATTGTTAAAGCAAACCGGGGATTAATTTGAGCTTTCATCAAAGGGCCTTAAGCAATCCAATGTCGTAGCATTTCTTCTCTCATTTTCCCAGTTGAGTCGGTTAGAAATCAGGTGCCACCTTATCTTTGAGAGAAACCTCTAACGAGATTCCTCTCAAAGAGGGGAAGCTGTTGACACCTGATTTTTGACCATTTATTATTGTGATTTTTATTCTTTAAAATTAATTAAAAATATCAAAAAAGGTCATAAAATCACAAAATCAACTTCGGAAGCCTTGGCCTAGCCTCGGGGACCAATTTCGAACAAAAAATATTTTTTGGTATTTTATAATATTTTTCGAATTTATTTAATTATAAAAATACCCAAAAAATCAGAAAAATACCATTCGTGGTCAGAAAAATATACAAAAATATTAAATAATTTTGTTTTAATTTCCTACTCAAGTGTGTTACTTTAAATTTTGAAAATTCGGTTCGGGTCAATGTTCCTTCACGAACACAAACCCGAACCGAGCCTAAAAAAATGCCAATCGAGTCTTTTAATTTGTAGATCCTATAATCTGGACGTCGACCACCGTATGCAATAAACGCCCATTGTTTCTCTTCTTCGTGAGGGGACTAGAATGATTTTTTTTTTTTTTTTTTAAGATGAAAAGAGGACGGAGTGGACGGAGTGGAAGACAGAATGGAGCAAAGGTGGGGGAGCGGCGCCTCAACCAAAAACAAGAGTATAATAAAAAAAAAAAAGGAAAAGTAGAGGACAACAGGAGTCTGTCCTCCACCATGCAATAGAAAGAAGGATAAAGCAAAAAAAAAGAGAGGAGTCAGAGGGGGGCATGGGAATCTTCAAGGCGCGAACGGCACCCTCCATCTGCAAGAAAAAAAAAGAAGATCACCCCCTCTCCCTTGTTGACAGGCCGCGCGAGAAACCGGCACCCGAGCACACTCCTCCTTCCGCCTCCTCCATTGTCGCGAGCCACCACCTCCAATCCTTCTCCACCGATCTGACCCCAGTCTGGTCGTCGAACGCCGCCGGAGTGTCCCAAAAATAGCTTCGTCGTCTGCCCGCCCCATCCGAGGCCTACCCGAGCTGCTTTAGCTCTTGCCGTCGCTCCTGGCCGCCATCAGCCACCGCTCCGTCGTCCCCTGCCTCCAATACCATCCTCTCGACAGCGCCTCGTTGCCCGTTGCCACCCAAGACCGCCGCCTACGCTGCGGCACCGCCGCTCATCGACCAGCCATCATGGATTCCGCCTTCCTCCACCACCTTTGTCACCGTTGCACCACGTCGGACCGCCGCGGAGCCGCCGAAAACCACCAAAACAGCCGGCGAACAGCCCTGCTCTGATTTGGGCTCTGTTTTGCTCCACTTCGGTTCATGTTCTTCCAATGACTTTAGACCATCAGCATTGCCTCAGCCAATATCACACCATCACTCGTTCAGCCCCGTTTTTCACTGAGGACACATGACCCATGCGACATGCCCAGCCGCTGCCGCCTTCGTCTAGTCATACGTGTCCCTTCCCATTCCCCCAGCTACGTCATCACCTCCAGCCATCATCCCGACCGCCGCGCGCCGCCAGCGAGCCAAGACAGGCCCGGCGTCCCCATGCTCTGTTTTTCGTGTTTAGTGGGCATTTCATGGTCCGCAGTCCTTGCGACCACCTTCGACCCTTCCTCAACCACCACACCACTTGCTTGAACCTCTCCGACTTCACTCCACCTCCCGCAGCCGCTGCAGATCCGCCGGAGAGTGGGAAACCAAGACTGCCCAGCTCAGGCCCCTGCTCCGCCCGGTTCTGTTAGAGCTTGGGGTTCCACCGTTCCGCGACCTTCCTCCGCTCATCTCTGGGCCCAAAACACTTCTAGACATTCCCTGATACCCCCACCGATCATCATCCGAATCCAGGGCGGCGTCGGATTCAAGAACAGCACCGACCAGCCCACCCCCCTGCGTCTCGTTTCTGCTCTGTTCTGCTGCGAACAGCTTCTGGTCGCTGCTGTCGCCACCCCTGCCGTCGTTGCACTAGCCACCGCCGACCACCTACGTCTCATTCCAACCACCCTGAACCTCCACCGTCAACCCCAGCATCGGCCACCGCACACAACCACCTGAAATCACCCGACCAGCCCTCTGCTTGCTCTTTCGCTGGGCTGTTGCACCTTGTTTTCGGCCTGGGCCGAACTTTGCTGGGCTTGATCGGTGGCCCATTAAGCTGGCGTGTGGCCCATCAGTCCTGGGATGTGTCTTAACGTGTTGGGCTGAGCTTTTGGGCCTTGTCTTAGGCATGTAACCCAAGTTAATTGAAGGTTTGGGACCCATTAGGTAAAATTCAAAGGTCGCGGTCCGAATGAGTTCGAGGTTCGAGTCGAAGAATTTTCTGGAGATCGCCGCCAATCTCGACTTGAGTATTTGACCGTAACGGGCATGGAGATGGTCGCAGGCTGGGGCTGGGCGATTGAAGACCGGCGTCCAATCAGGTATATTTCGCGTACCCGATCAGTATATTAGAGTTATTTTCTTAAAATATTGTCATCATTGATTTGATTTGCATGTATTCGTTTTAGTCTAGTGGTTAGCTTATTTATCTGGTTGAGTGTTATCTATTGTCAAAGACATGCTTTTTATTAAAATATTTTTCGAAAATATAAAAAAATAATAATAATAAATTCAAAAATTCAAAAAAAAAATCTAAAAAATCCAGATAAATTCCAAAAAAATAGGAAATGGCCACAATCAACTGGCCATGGAATATTTTGGGTAATTTGGTATCCAAGTCTTCCAAAAATTGACGATCTTGCCCTTCGGGCCAATCGCCTCCGAGTCTTCCCATTTTACCCCGGTCCGAAGTCACACCTCCCCTAAGCCCTTATGGCTATATTAGGAAGCCATTGATTTGGATTGATGTGCATCAAAGTGATTTATTTATGTACTTGATTGCGCTTTCATTTAAATTGATTGTGATTGATAGGAACAGTCTTCCAATCTGCATGAAATCCTGAATCAAGCTCACCCCACCCAAAACTGCGCCTGCATGAACTCTTAGCCAGGAAAATCACTCGCGTTAGGTACCGAAAGGGCGTTGGTAATAACACCAGCGTAACCAAGTCCCCGAACCCAAAATCTCTGGTTCCGCAGAACTGATCGATCTCTCCCAATCGGTCAGTAAGGTTTCCGGTCTACCCTCCAAGAAAGACCGGGTGGCGACTCCAAATGCATGCACAAGTTGCACATGCCACCACGATCACACTGAAGGTCGAAAGCGATCGACTCTTATCGTCGAATCCTTTTGAAAAATACTCCCGCCGTGATTTGGTATGGGCCTGGGAGGGCTCGCGCCGATCCAAGACCCGTGATCGGTAATCCATTAGCCGCGTCCGCTTCCGGACGGGTCGCGACAATCACCAATGTTAGACCCTTCGCATATTCTAAGCCAAAAACAAGCCTTTTTTTGGTCCCCAATCCTACCTACGTTACAACCCTGAAAAGCCTTTTCTGATTAAGGCACTTGGATTGACATAGGGTTTAATGTCTAAGCTTAGCCCGAAGAAGTTCGAGCAAGATTATTTCTTTCTCATTTCGCAGGTTTCTTGACTTGTAAACCTGGAGCAGACGTTGAAGACTTCTCTTCGAAAGCCTTGACTTGCACGCAAGTCCCCCTTTGAAAACCGTTGACCAAGCCCAACATTACGGTCCCTTGGAAGTCCTCCTAATCGATCGAGGTGTATTCACTGCGAATGATCCTGAACCCTAGGCACAGGTTTGATAGGAAGTTCGAGTGCATTCTTGATAAAAGACCATTACCTCAAAACGGTGAGAAGTCCTCTTTGATGAGAATACTCCATTGGACATTTTAACCAAACTCTTTTGGTAATTTCAGATTGTTTGATTCAAACTTTCCCCGCAAGGAACTTTTGATCACTCCCGTATGTTGCAAGGTGTTTTGGATAACCTCCAACCTCGTAATACATTCATTGAAATTTTTTCATGACTATGATATAAGTCATAAAGTGCTGTCAGTTTGACATCACATATCACTTAAAGACCATTGATGTGCCTTTGGTAAGAAAATTTTCAGGTTGGAGCTTTTGCAAGATTCTTGATGACTTCAGCTCCCAGAATGGCTTGCAGCACTCTTGGTAAGGAACAATTTACATGTCTAAACTTCTGCAGAATTCCTGGCAATCCCAGATCTCAGAATAACACAACCTCTCTTGGTAAGAAAGAGTTTACATGTTCAAGCTTCTGTAGGACCCCTGGTATCCCCAGACCTCAGAATGCTACTTCTTTTGTGAAGAATATATCCCAAGTTTAAACTTCTGCAGGACCCCTAGTAACCCCAGGTATCAGAATGACACATTTCTCTAAGAAGGAGAGTTTATATGCCTAAGCTTCTGACAGATTCTTGGTAACCTCAGATTCTAGAATGCTACTGTTCTTGGTTAAACTTCTATAGGAATCATGGTAGCCCCAGATTCTAGAAGGATGCCTTGCTCTGTGAAGAAGAGCTTTCAAGTTTATTTTCCTGCAAGATCCCTGGTAATTCCATATCTTAGGAAAACATATTCTTATGAACAATTTTGCAGGTTTGATCTTTCTGCAGGATACCTGGAGCTCCCAGATCCCAGAATGTCACCTCCAATGTCAAAAGGACAATCACCGAAATCATCCCTCTGTGAGATTTCAAATTTATAGGATACCTGGAGCTCCCAGGTCCCAGAATGTCACCTTCAATATCGAAAGGACAACATTCAAGATAGTCTTTCTGCGAGATCTCAGGTAGCCCCTAGATCCCAGAAGAATCTTATCAAAGTTTTTGCAGGTTTAAGTTTTCTGCAGGATACTTGGAATCCCCAAATCCCAGAATAACGCCTTGCATGTCGAAAGGACAATTTTCAAAATTAGCTTTCTGTGAGGTTCTAGGTAACCCCTAAACCCAGAATAGCCCATTTGGTAAAGCCTCAAGGTCAGGCACACCTCATTTGTATAAATCCTAGTTAATTCATTAGAATATAGGATCAAAATGTTCGACAATCCCTAAGAGACTGGGTGCGTCATCCATAGGTTCCTAGCAGAAAGGAGTCCTATTCATGGTCTGATCCACCATACGGATCAAAACCCCTGACAATCCCTAAGAGGCTGGGTGCGTCATCCATAGGTTCCTAACAGAAAGGAGTCCTATTCATGGTCTGATCCACCATACGGATCAAAACCCCGACAATCCCTAAGAGACTGGGTGCGTCATTCACAGGTTCCTGTCAAGTGTAGGAATCTCATTCTGGTACGGCCTACCATACAGACTAGAGTTTAATCGCCCTAGGATACTCAAAAGACGAGTCCCTAGGTATTCACTAGAACCCGCTATACACCGCGCAGGCCACACGAGCATCAGGCAAGCGATCAACAAGTAAGTAACAGGTGGGTCTCTCTACTTTCTCTCTCACGTCAGCAAAAGAATGAAGAGCAAAGCCTTTACCAGTGGGACAAGAAAGATTGAGTGTCAAGATTCGATTTTCTTTTCCCCAATCGAGTCGGTCTAGACTCAGGTGTCACCTGTCTTTGAGCGAAACCTCTCACGAGATTCCTCTTAAAGAGGGGCAGCTGTTGACACCTGATTTTTTGACTAGGTCTTTTTCAGTTTTATTTTTGAAAAATCACAAAAAATTTATAAAAAGTCAAAAAATTACAAAATCAACTTTGGTGGCCTTGGCCAAGCCCAAGGAACCATTCTTGACCAAAAAATAATTTTTCACATTTTTCATATTTTTTAGTATTTTTGGAAAATAGAAAAATACTTAAAAAATCAAGAAAAATAGCATTTGAGGTCACAAAAATATGGAAAAATATCCAATATTTTTCCTTTTAATCCCTTTTATTTTTGACCTCTCAAAAAAATCAAAATCAGATTCAATTTTAGGTGTTCCTTTATAACCCGTACTATTGAATTTGAAGAAAAAATAACAATTGAGTCTTTTAATTTGCAATTTTGGCATTTTTTAAGATCTTGACATTCAATCTGACTATCCCCTATTTCAATTTAGCCCAATTGTTTGCACAATATGCTCAATTGCACGGATTTGACAAAATTACATACTAAAATTGCATTTTAGTCCTTGAAATTAAGCATAATTGAAATTACTTTCAATTCAAGGGCTATCATTGCAAATTAAACATGCTACCCAATGGATTTCACCATTTTAAATCGATTGGAACATGTGGTTTGACTCAATTTGATCATTTGCACCCTCAATTACACGATCCCCAATTTCCAATTAAATGAAAATTTGGGGGTTTTGTAGAAATTGATGAAAACTTTTGGGCAAAACCACATTTCTAGATAGAATTCATGCTCTAGATTCGATTTTGAGGTTTAATTGCAAACTTTTCCCATTAATTTGGGATTAATTTGAAAAATCCCGTTCGGAACCGGTTCAGACCGGTCAGACCGCCGGTCAGACCGGTCAAACCGGTCCGCTACAGTGTCGTCTTCCCCAAAGAGCTCGAGCAGATGAATGGTGAATCGACTGAGTTTTGAAGACAAAATTGAAGGTCAATTCGCGACCAATTGAAAGAAGAAGTGTGGGCATTTTGTTCCTCCCATCTTCCCCCGTCGATAGACACCAACAGCACCATCTAACGCCGCCGGAGCAGGGAGCAATCGGCCAGTCAAACCTTCGGACCTGCAAAAGTCAACAAAGGCAAAAACAGCTCAAATCTTTGCCAAATTCGTGCGAAATGGAGCTCACCGCGGAACCAAAAGGAACTGAGCGAAATGCCCATCTTCCCCGACTTCGTTTTGACCCAATTGCACGTGACTACACGTGCCAAACCGAGTCAGTTGGAGGTCCACCGTTCGGCGCCGAAAATCGAAGAGCTATAAAAGCCTGCGTTCGTTTTCTGTTTAAGGGAGGAAGAGATTCAGTTAGAGAAGAGAGAACAGAATCGCGCGAGAGAGAGAGAACGCAATAGAGAGCTCGTTCTCGGACCCCTGTCGTCAAGAACTTGAGCTCGACTGCAAGGCGTCGGTTGGGCCATCTCCGGCCAAACCAAAGCGAGGGAAGACCATCTAAAGTTCGCCCAGAGCGTCAGGAAGCGATCGCCACCGGCCACGCCTCGCGAAATCGCAAGAACAGGTAAATCATAGCTTCGAGTTCTTCATTGAGCTTCAATGGCAGACCTTGCATTCCTTGCTCAATCATGCAATTACTGTGTGCGTTTCATTCCCCGAACATCACTGACCACGCTCGCATCTCCATTTTGCATCGACTTTGCTCGCATACCCTGAATCGAGTCCTCCGATTTAGCCTCCATAGCCGATCCTTGCCCAGCCAAATCTGGGCCGAGCGAGCTCAATCGGAGCTCGAGGTAAGTCTTCTGAACCTCCATTGGTGCTATTCTGTGACTGAATTTCTCTAATTTTGAGTAAATCGAATGATCGAGCTTCCATGGCCGTATCCGGCAACTCGTACGATGTCCTTGATTCTGTGAATTATATGTCCCAATCCTTAGATATGTTAGGATAGAGTTGATTGCGAGCCGATTAGCGCTGGTCTCGCACGATTTCATCAAGGTTCAATCGTTAGATCACCGCCGGAGAGGCACAGCCGTCCGTCCTGTCGGAGTCGCGAGGTTGAAGACGAAGCTGACGTGGCGCGGTCAACGGGTCAAAGTATGAGGTGTCAGTTCGCCATAGGTCCACGTGTCAGTCCAGTCAGCTGGCCGTTGGAGGTTGTTATTCGAATGGGTAGATCCAACGGCTGAGGATAATCGAGTCCAATAAACAGTGACCGTCCGATCAGTAATTAGGAATTATCTGAAAATAGTTTTAAATCAAGAAGTAAAGATATGGTGAAACGGTGCCGTTTAGTTAAGTAATAATGCGACGTCGTTTAGGATAGTACGAATAGACGGTTTAGATCGAGTTTCAGGTTTTAATCGTGGCCGTAGATTTTAGTAAGTCAATCAGACGGTCCTGGGTGAGTCTTCACTTAATCTAGGCCATAGATTTCAGTCAGGATATCCGGCGGTCACAGGGTAGTCACGCGGCTCAATGAAGGTCGTCGGATAACAAAAAATATAAAGCTAGAACGGCGTCGTTTTGAGGAAGCCGGTTTCGCGGGTCCGGGTCTGGGCCGGGTTCCGACCCGAGTGGGTCGGGTCGACCCGGCCCGAATAACATTTTTTTTAAATAAAAAATCAGAAAATGATTTCAAAAAATAAAAAAAATCGGAAAAATTTCAAAAAATCCAAAAAAATGCTAGAAAATTCCAAAAAAATTCCAAAAAAATGTGGAAAAATTGTAGGAAAATCCTAGACACTCCAGAAACCCCCCCAAAAATCGAGGGTTGACCATAGACAACTGGTCAACCCTATTTTTGGGGTTTCTCATCCGTTCTTCCAAGACTTGACGACATTACCCTTTAGGGGTAAGTCGCCTCTGCTGTGTATACAAGATAAGGCCGATAACGCCAAGGTAAGAATTAGGATCGATTAGACGACCAATTCTTAAGTTTGGGTTTCGAGTCCCACCCTTTTTCTCAAAATGACGATTTTGCCCTTCAATGGGAAAATTGTCTTTCTTGTCTCAATCGAGTGCTGAAAATTGCTTGAAGTTAGGGTTTGGGTCAGGTGGACGACCAGCCCTAATATTTGAGATTTTCAGTTCTCATCTTTGTCTAAAATGACGATTTTACCCTTTTGAGGGTAAATTCACTTTTAAATTCCAGAAAAATTCTGGAAAATCCTGAAAAATAGGAAATGGATTGGATTGATGGCCAATCCTATTTCCCCTGTCTTTTGACTTCCCAATTTCTCTAAAATGACAGATTTACCCTTTTAAAGGTAAATTTCCCCGAACTGTTCAAAATTACGATTCTGCCCCTCATGGGCGAATCATACCCAAATCATTACTAAGCCTTGATTGATATTTCTCTAGGCTAATAGGGCCTCATTAGGGATGCCATGCTGATTTCATGTGTTTTATCCGCATGTACTGGATCCTTGATTTGCGCACTTAATTCTATTGATTGTGAGTGATAGGGTAGTATTTCCCATCTGCATGAACTCCTAGTTTTAGGATCTATACCCCACTCGTCTGTATGAAATCCTAGGATCAGATAAACCATCCAGCTTAGGTACCGAAAGGGCGTCAACTCTGACAGTTGGCGTAACTAAGTCCCCGAACTCATTTCTCTGGTTTCCGCAGGATCGAATAGACCACTCCCAACTATTCGATAGGGTTTTCCGATCGTACCCTCCACGAAACGATTGGTGGCGACTCCTTGGCATGTACACTCATCACATGTCACTAGACCACACTGAAGGTCGACCACGTACATCCAGCAGTTGCGATTTGGGTAATGGGCCTTGGGAGAGGCCCGCGTCCGATCAAGCCAGCGATCGGGCGGCCCATTAGCCCCGCTCCAGCCTCCGAGCTCGAGAGGGTCGCGACAATATCATCTGGCTCTATGTGTCAAGGACCATTCTGCTCTTGGTTTCATTTGAATGAATCTGATTCTGAGTTTATTTCTTGGAATCCTACAAAACAAAACACATGCCATGTATGCATGGATGTATGACACGCTTATGTAATGACCGTTACGGCGGCTCGGATCGTTTCGGGACAAGCCAAGTGATCAACATCTGATTTCATTTCAAGGATAATACTTCTTTACAACGTCTGAATTTGCAGGATATCCCAATTCTTCTTCTTCTGAATTTACAAGGATTAATGCTCCTCCCGTGAGGATTTTCCTGACAATATAAGGGTATTCGTAATTCGGGGTAAACTTGCCTCCCGGATGAACAGCGTTTGACAGAGTCTTCTTTACCACCAAGTCATCTACCTCGAAATTTCTAGCTCTAACTTTCCGGTTAAATGATTTGGCCACCCTCTTCTAGTAACCTTGGCCATGACAGATTACTCTAAGACGTTTCTCGTCTATCAGATTCAGCTGTTCATATCTATGTTTGATCCATTCCGCCTCGGGGAGTTTAACCTCTGATAAGATTCTCAAAGAGGGAACCTCAATCTCTATGGCCATGACAGCTTCCATCCTATACACCAGAGCATAAGGAGTTGCCCATGTAGAAGTCCTGATCGAAATCCGATACGCCATTAAGGCAAATGGTAGCCTTTCATGCCAATCTCTATAATTCTCGGCAGTCTTAGTCAAGATCTTTTTGATATTCTTGTTTGCTGCTTTTACTGCTTCGTTCATTTGCGGGCGGTAAGGGGAAGAATTAAGATGTCGAATACCAAAGTGATCTAGTAGATCGTCGATAATCTTGTTGTTTAGGTTGAACCCATTGTCTGTGATGATCGCTCGGGGGGGTACCATATCGAGAAATTGTATCTCTCTTAATAAACCTAGCCACATTCCTTGCAGTGACATTCGAGTAAGAACCGGCCTCTATCCACTTCGTGAAGTAATCAATCGCCACCAGAATGAAGCGATGACCATTTGAAGCTGTTGGATTGATATGCCCTATCATGTCTATTCCCCATATAGAAAAAAGCCAAACTTCAGATATTTGATGAAGTTCATTCGGGGGCGCATTAATCTGATCATGATATACTTGGCATTGGTGGCATGACCTAACATATTGATTACAATCTGATTCGATGGTCATCCAATAATAGCCAAGCCGCATGATTTTCCTAGCGATGAGATGGCCATTCATGTGTGTCCTGCATATACCTTCATGGATCTCCTTCATGAGAGTATTTGCTTCTTTAGCATCTACGCACCTTAACAGAGTGGAGTCAAATGACCTTTTGCACAAAACATGTCTACTGAGGAAGAATTTACTAGCCATCTTGGCTATGTATCTTCGGTCTCCCGCTTGGCATCCTTTAGGAAACTCTCTTTCAAGAGATAATTCTTGATATCATGGTACTATGGTTCTTTGTCGAATTCTTCTTCGATCAGCATACAATAAGCTAGTTTTCTGATTATGTCAATCCTTAGTGGATCCACTTTTAATCCATCAGTTATTTGCAACATTGAGGCTAACGTGGCCAACGCGTCTGCAAATTGGTTATGCGATCTCGATAGATATTCAAATGACACTTCTTCAAACTTAAGTGTCAACTCTTCAATGTACTCATGATAAAGAATAAGTTTTACGTCCTTTGTTTTCCATTCCCCCTGTGTCTGTAAAATAATGAGCATTGAATTTTCATAAACCTGTAACTTAGGTACCTCCATGGAGATGGCTAATCGTAGGCCTAGAATACATGCCTCATATTCTGAAATATTGTTGGTGCAAGGGAAAGTCATTTTTGATGCAACATGATAATGTTGTCCATCAGGGGATATCAGTACTGTCCATGTGCCAGCTCTCGACAGATTGACAGCACCGTCGAAATACATGACCCATTTATCCTCTATCAGATTCAAAACTTGATCATCCACTTTTGTCTTTCTAGAAGATATGCAATTTTGAGAATTCTTTACCAATATATCGGCTTTGGCTCTCCCTTTCACATATTTTTTTGTGGAGAACTCTTAATGTCAAATTTAGACATCACTTGCCATTTTGCTAATTTTCCAATCAAAGCGGGTTTCTCCAGGAGATATTTAATAGGGTCATATTCTGTTACCAGTTGAATATGGTGGTGCAGGGTATATTGCCTCAATCTGCGAAGTACCCATATTGTTGCTATGCAAGCCCTTTCAACAGGCATATAATTCGTTTCAGATGAGGTGAATTTCTTGCTTAAATAATAGATGGCTCTTTCCTTACCATCACTGGGCTTGTTTGAGCAAGTAAGGCTCCCAAAGATTCCTGATATATGATCAAACACAAGGTCAATGGGTGACTTGGGATGGGCGGCACAAGTACTAGTGGAGTGACTAGATAGGTTTTGATCTTTTGGAATGCCTGACTGCATTCTGTATCTCAGGTTATCTTCGCACCCTTTTTGAGTAATTTGAAAATCGATTTAGCCACATCTGATAGTTGATTGATGAACATGACAATATAGTTTAATCTCCCCAGAAGACTTCTTACTTCTTTCACCGTCGAGGGAGTTGCTAGGTCATGAATAGTTTGAATTTTCGAAGGGTCAATCTAAATGTCCCTGTTGCTGACCATAAATCCAAGAAGTTTCCCTGATTTTACCCTGAACACGCATTTGTTAGGGTTCAACCTCAACTTGTATTTGCGCAGTCGCTCAAACAGCTTTCTTAACACTTGAATGTGATCATGTCATTTCTTGGATTTTGCGATCATGTCATCGCTATAGCCTTCTGATAAGTAGCCCCAGCATTCTTTGTCCAAAGGGCATAACCTTATAGCAAAAGTTTCCCCAATGAGTGGTAAACGCAGTTTTCGGTTTGTCCTCATGCCTGTCGCGACCCGTCCGGAAGGCGGACGCGGCTAATGGATTACCGATCGCGGGTCTTGGATCGGCGCGGGCCCTCCCAGGCCCATACCAAATCGCGGCGGGAGTATTTTCTAGAAGGATTCGACGATAAGAGTCGATCGCTTTCGACCTTCAGTGTGGTCGTGGTGGCATGTGCAACTTGTGTATGCATTTGGAGTCGCCACCGGTCTTTCTTGGAGGGTAGACCGGAAACCTTACTGACCGATTGGGAGAGGTCGATCAGTTCTGCGGAACCAGAAATTTTGGGTTCGGGGACTTGGTTACGTCGGTGTCATTACCAACGCCCTTTCGGTACCTAACGCGAGTGATTTTCCTAGCTAAGAGTTCATGCAGGCGAAATTTTAGGTGAGGTAGGCTTAATTCAGGATTTCATGCAGATTGGAAGACTGTTCCTATTAATCACAATCAATTTAAATGAAAGCGCAATCAAGTGCATAAATAAATCACCTCGATGCACATCAATTCAAATCAAGGGCTTCCAAGTATAGCCATAAGAGCTTAGGGAAGATGTGACTTCGGACTAGGGGTAAAATGTGAAGATTTGGGGACGATTAGCCCGAAGGGCAAAATCATCAATTTTGGAAGGTTTGGATACCGAATTACCCAAAATATTCCACGGCCAGTTGTTTGTGGCCATTTCCCATTTTTTTGAATTTTTTTATGATTTTCCATTTTTTTATTGAATTTTTTTTATTATTTTTTAATATTTTTGGAGAATATTTTAATAAGAAGCATATCTTCGACAATAGACAATACTCAATCAGATAAATAAGCCGACCACTAGACTGAAACAAATACATGCAAATCAAATCTATAATGGCAATATTAAAAGAAATTACTCTGGTATATGATCAGGTACGCAGAATATACCTGGTTGGACTCCGGTCTTCAATCGCTCAGCCCCAGCATGCGACCGTTATAAACTTCGGCGGTCGGTATTGATTCGGATACGGTAGCGACGACGAATAAGACTTTAAAATGATGGCGATCCTCGAAAATCTTTAGGCACGAACTTCGGATTCGGTCTCGGAAGCTTGGCCCACGGCTTGGCCGCTCGGCCCAGAATCTTGGCTCACTTGGCCTAGGAACTCCGCCCATGGGCCCGGCCACACGGGCACAGGATCTCGGCCAAGGCCCAGGCAGACCAGCACACAGGCCCAGCATACGGCCCATGAAAACTGGCACACGGGCCAGGCTCGTGGCCCACTTTGGTTGGCACATGGGCAAGACATGGAACCGAACAGGGCAGAGAACAAGGGCATTGAAGCTTCGGTGAAGGCTGATCGCGGTGGTTCTCGGGGCACAATAGCAGGTTCGAGAAGCTTGAGTGGTGGCGGGAGGAGTTAAAGATCCGATGAAGACTCAAGCTAGGTTCGGGTTCAGCCGTGGTGCGGGACAAGAGTCGTCGGGTTCGGATGTTCGGGCTATCATGAGCTCCTCTCCACGGATTCCTCCCCAGCCTTCTTCTTGTTCTTTTTTATCATCCTCCAAAAATCAATTCGAACAGGGGCTGCATGGTGAAGCAAATAGAATTGGGCCGTATGAGAGTTTCCACCCTTTGAGTTTTTCAGATGGGTCGCGCCTAGTGCTTTTCTCCATGTAGCAGTCGGGAGTTTTTTTTATTTTCGGTCCTCGATGGCAACCATCATCCCTCTCCCCTTTCTCCCCTTTTTTTTTGAATGCTTTGCAGCCTTCTTAATTCGCAGGGTTTGACTGGGGCGGTTTTCGTGAGGATTCGTACGATTTAGCTCTCTCAGTTTGCACCTTTGGACCACGGGCTGCTTGTGGGTGGTGAGACTCACGTTCGGTGAGGGACGATCTTGCAAGTCGCTTGCGGTTTGCTCGCACAACGAATGCTCCGCGGTGGTGGAAGTGCAGGGATTTCGTTGGGGAAGGTTGCTCCAAACTTGCTAACTCAGACAATTGTCGGCTAGCTGTGTTGATGAGGATTTGATAAACAACCGCCAGACCAACCTGCAAAGAAAAGTCAAAAGAGAGCTGCACAACATGGCTGCTATTGAAGGAGGTTGCTGGACGCGCTTCATCTGGATTTTGATATTCCTTAATCAGAGAATGATGGTTCGACCACGTACAAATTGCTCCTTTTGCTAACTAATTAATTAACCATTAGTTGACAGAGCATGCTGGGATCTTGCCATGCGTTGTCGTCTACGGTGAACTAATTGCAAAAGCGCTGAATTGATGACTGGATTCTGCTGGTCTGTTTGATGGGTTCGAGGAGGGCTCGAAGTAACAGCTTATCGTCGAGATTTACGTATTGATAGCCTCGTGTCGCCTGAAGGATACGGTGGCTCATCGTTGGCCTCGGCAACATCGCTTGTCAGCAGGTTCAGTGTCGACGGCCAGGAGAAACGATGGAGCAGCGGCTGGGCAATTCGATCAATACGAAAGAAAGGGCCAAAGCCAACGTTGCTTAGAGCAGGAAGCACGGTGGATGCGTCTGGAGAAGCGACAATCGAGTCTGGATAGCACGTTGATGGCGCAAGGAAGAGACGACCTTCTCCTCGTGCGTTTTCTCTCGGTTGGGATTCTCGTCGTGGATGCCCTTGGGAATTCTACGTATATGCCTTACTCACCGTGAGACCATCCCCATAAAAGGACCCAAATCACCGTTTCCTCTCCTTTGATGCTTTTTCTCCTCTCTCCCAATTTTTTCCCCTGTGCTCTCCTTATTATCTTCTTTTTTTTATTCAATCCAGCTCTTCCCACCATCCTTTTTTTAGAGAGCCACTTCGTCCCCCCTCTTGATGGTGGAGAGCACACTTCCTTCTTCTTTTTGCCGTGCTCCACTCCCTCTTTTTTTATATTTCCACATCATGGACTCTTCTTCTTTCTTTAATGTGATGCCCCCCCCCTTTCCACTATGTTTTCGGTGGACACCATTATGTAAGGAAAGGAAGGCTAACTACACTTGTCGTGAAGCACATGAAGACATCTAAAGAGAAGGACCCCTTTATCGAAAAAGAGAGCCACCATGCTCTCCATTTGTAATAAAATATCGCAAAAGAGATGGAGTTGTTGTTCTGTGGGTTCTCCTTTTATGAACCTCGAGTAATATGTTTTCCCTGAGATGCGGAATATGCTCGATCTTTTCTTTCCCTAAATCACGCATGCACAGAGAGAAAGAGAACGCCTCCGCAATCGCAACTCCGGCTCCAATGATATTGTAAACCACATTAATGCAACTTAATTAATACAAAATAAATATGCAATACATGAAATTTTTTTGTGAGAATTATGATTAACTCTCATTATATGAATTTCTAAAATAATTAAAATTTAGGTGTCAACAGCTGCCCCTCTTTGAGTGTGAGCTCGTCAGAGGTTGCTTTCAAAGACAAAATGACACCTGATTCTTGACCGACTCGACTGGGGAAAAGAAATGCTATGACATCGGAACCTTAAGTTTTTTTTTTTTTTTAATGATTGCTCAAATTAATCCCCGATTTGCTCTTGCAATTTGAAATTGGGCTGGAGGGAGGGAGGTTTACCTGAAGCTCACCTGTCGGATGCTATCGGTTGCGACCACTTTCAAGAAGATGCCTAGGGCTCGTCATTCAGAATATCCTAAGGAGATTAAGCTCTGACCTGTATGGTAGGTCATACCATTATGGGATTCCTAACTGGTAGGAACCTAAGGAAGACGCATCCCATCTGAGATTTGCCAATAATTTTGATCCGTATGGTGGATTGGACCATTGAGTTGACCATTTAAGTGATTTTCACTATTGGATTGACCCTTCAGGCGGTTTCTACCTTTGATTGACCCTTCAGGCGGTTTCTACCATTATTTTGACCCTTCAGGCGGTTTCTACCTTTGAGTTGACCCTTCAGGCGGTTTCTACCTTTGAGTTGACCATTCAGGCGGTTTCTACCATTGGTTGACCCTTCAGGCGGTTTCTACCATTGTTTTGACCCTTCAGGCGGTTTCTACCATGTGTTGACCCTTCAGGCGGTATCTACCTTGGTTTGACCCTTTAGGCGGTTTCTACCTTGTGTTGACCCTTCAGGCGGTATCTACCTTGGTTTGACCCTTCAGGCGGTTTCTACCTTGAGTTGACCCTTCAGGCGGTTTCTACCATTGGTTTGTTTTGAAAAGGGGGTCTCATGACGAGGGTTCTCCACGTCCGATGAGACTACCTAAATTTTGAAAAGGGGTCCTGAGACGAGGGTTCTCCACGTCATGCTAGGACTTGGGTCTGTTGAGGCGACATTCTTGGAGCTGGGTTCTCCAGGTATCCTGCAGAAAGTTCAAACCTGAAAGATTTTTCTTCACCAAGAAAATGTTAATAATCTTTGGGAAGACAATAATTGTCCAATTGACAAAATTTTATGACTTAAGTTTTAGTCATAAAACGTGCATTTTGATGCTGGAGGTTATCCAAAGCATTCTTACAACATGCAAATGTGATCACAAATTTCTCGCATGGAAAATCTGGATCAAACAATTTGAAATTTCCAAAAAGTGTTTATTCAAAACATCTATTGGAGAATTTCTCATCCAAGAGGGCTCCTCACCGCTCTGTGATAATGGTCTTTTGTAAGGAATGCGCTCAACTTCCTACTAACATGTGCCTAGGTTTTAGGATCATTCGCAGCGCATACATTTCGATCGATCGAGAGGTTTTCAACGGGACCGTAATGTTGGGCTTGGATATTGGTTTTCAAAGGGGGGACTCACTTTTGAGTCGAGGCCATTGAATGAAAGTCTTCACCATCTGCTCCGGGTTTACAAGTCAAGAACCCTGCAAAATGAGAAAGAAATAGTCTTGCTCGTACTTCTTCGAGCTAAGCAATATGTCAACCCAAGTGTCTTAGTCAAGAAGACTGTTTCAGGGTTGTAACATTGGAAGGATTGGGGACCGAAAAAGGCTTGTTTTTGGCCCAGAATTCGTGACGGGTTTGACATTGGTGATCATTGCTGATTTGCCTCCTGTCATTTCCTTTCTACATCTTTAGTCCTTGAGGTGCGCAATCGATTTTGAGGTGTGTACCAGCTCTTTAGAGAGCGTCTCTTGTTGCATTCAGAGACCGACTCTCTCTATGTCTTTGTTTTGTGTTTGGCAGCATTTGGGGAGCAACTTTTTTGGATTTGGCTCCTTTGTGGGTTTTTCTCTCTTCCCAACTAGGCTTCATTGGGGATCAAGCAAACAGCTTGCACGAGCATCGGCCTTGCTTTTACTAGGCACTTTGCCTTTTCTTGATGCTGGGGATTTTCTAATCATCATTTTTTTGAAATCCCGTTTTTCTCATATTCGATGGGATCATGTTAGACATATGTCTGAAAGTCTAAACATGCTTTAAATATCAGCCCGGGAATCCTCTTCGTAATCCCTGATGCCTTCATCTTGGAACGTGCAATGATCATCAATGAGCTCATGAAATGAATTTGTAGGCTCAATTTGGCTATGCAAAGGATATGGTGCGTGGGATAGAGAAATGAATGCTTCTCATCATCCTATGGCACTTGGATTACCATATAAACAACACACAAAGATTAATGTTAGTCCGAGCAAGAAAATTTCTAACCATTTTCTCCTGATGCTGCTGGACTCACCTCCATTTTGCCCCAATGTGGGGTGGTTCTCGACAGGGCTGATAATGAGAACCTCCGTTCAAAGGGGTTATCAATGGTCATCTGTAGTATTTGGGAATGTGAAACGAACGCCTCCGTCGTCCCAATCCATGTAATTGCTGCGAATGGTCCCTACCTCTGTAGGTACAGATTTTGCTGTCTGATTCGCTCCACTTCTCTCTTAAGTGTGTATAGGACGTGTTTTGATTAGGCTTGCCTCTCTTTTGAGTAAACCTCCTTTTGAATGATTTGACAAATAATCATATTTGGAAAAATTCATTTCTTTCTTTCCCAAAATTTATCCATCGAGGGGATTTTGTGATGTATCGTGCATGTCTTATTCATGCTTTGGGCAACCTCCCGATTTAAATCATGAACATCGATGCATTGGATAATTTTCATGACGGCTGAAAGTATTTTAACATTTTTTTCTCCAGCTAACTGGGAAAGGGATACTTACCTACCTGTCGTGGCTGCAGACCTCTGAAAATGTAAAAGAAGCATATCATTGCATGTTCACGAATTTTTCAAAAATCGAAACGATACATCCTACCCTTGGTCATGTACTCTAACGAGTAGTACATGGGATGTAAAAACATGTTTGTCTGTAAGGCAATTCCCCTGTCAAGGATAAATAGCGAGTATCAATTCACATTCTCAAATTCAAGACAAATTGGAACGATACAACTTTACTCTTGGTTCTCATCCCGTTCTGATGTTGCGTATCGATATGAACAACATCTATCAAATCCGCCTATCCATTCTTGGAGTGTTTGCAACATCAATGGTTCATCTGCCTCCAGTTGGGCAACGTCTGTTCTGTTATTCGAACAAATGGCTCCTTGAGTGCTTTATCCACGTTTATCACCTGAGAAGGGAAAGAAAGGAGACATTACTTCGGTATTCGATTGAAGATCGTTTAGGAACGATACATCGTTTTACCAAATAGGTGGCTTCGCGGCCAAACGTATTTCGTATTGAAGGGGTAGATCCCATTATGCTCCGCGGGTGATAGTCATTGTTCATGGAACTTGCTCCACGGATTAAGTGATTAATCCACGGCCCTCGGCTTGAAGATGCTCAAAGGGTGATGTTGACACTCACGCGCAATTAGTTCTAGATATTAATGAAAGATGTTCCCGTGGGAACCTTACAGTACGATCAACAACATATTCAATAGGAGTATTCAACCCCTTTCCTCTAAGCATTTTTCATCGAGTAGCCATGCCTTGCATCAGACGTTTGATCACCGGCCTTGCGTCACCACTGCGGTGGTCCTTCGGCTCCAAATTGATCGAGCCAAAGATTGAACTCATCGCCAAGGAAATTGCTCGGGTCTTCGAGCCATTGATGTTCAAGTTGGGTATCAACGATTGTTGGGGGCAGATTTCTTTCATTGCCTTCGTTGTGAGGGATTGGAGTCTTTGAGCTGGAACCTTCATCATTGCCCTGTTGGGGTTGAGACATACATTCCCGAAGAGTATTGATCCAAGTGTCCAGCTCCTCATCAAGGAAATCACCTGTTCTTTTTAGCCCTTGGTGCCCAGATTGGGTGTCGTCGACTGCAGGCGAGGGATTCCTCTCTTTGTTCTCGCCGTGAGCAATTTGACCCCTCGAATTGGAACTTCCTCCAATGACCGGCAGGTTCATATGTGCACTCTCTACCAATGCCAGATCCACTTTAGGGACAGCATTAATGACTGATTCGCGCTCAAACTGAGGAATCTCTATGTGCTGGAACTGTGGCATATACTCCTGAGGAGTATTGAGATAGCTCGGCGGAGCATTCTGATTTGGGTTAGAGGAGTCGCTGACACGACTGCTGGTCCCGTCATTGCTGAAACGCGGTTGGGTGCTCTCGGCCCTCCAATCATCGTGGTTGTAACTCTGCCCGGAACTTGAGCTCCAACTGGCTTTATGATGGTTTAACGCTATCCTTCCATCCCTTAGCAATCTCCTATAGTACTTGAGGTGAGACTCGACGTTAATTCTAGAGAGCCCCGGCACATTCATAATCTCGAGTATGCGTAGTGGGCTAGCCGAATCAACTCCCAGCTCTCGAATTGCATCAACAAATTTGGTGTGAAGTTCATAGGTCCAGTAAAACCTTGTTCTCTTATCACCCAAAATATCGTCAATACTTCGGTAGCTATTCTCTACGGGATCTAGTCGTTTCAAAAGTTGTCCGGGGAGGGACTCACCGACTTTGGATTGGCTGGCTGCGACAGCGAGTTCGTCATTGAGAGAACTCCCCCTGTGATGATTCATATCCCATTTCTCAGAGGATGTTGGTGTTGATCCTATGGTGTTGACTTGCTCATGCAGATCTCCGGCGGTATCTGGCTGTGTCGGAAAATGCTGTGGAGAATACGGTAACAGCTGAGCGTTATTCGTCAACAGGGATGGTTCATCGAGGAACAACTCGCCGAGGACAACAGGATTACCACAATTAAGGCAGGTGGCCTTGGTCAGAGCTTCCTTATATCTCGCGCTTTCAGCTTGAAGCTTCTCATTCTCCTCCTTTAGGACCAGTAGCTCATGGTCTGCGTATTGCTGTTTCACCCGGGTTCGTTTGTTGGCGAACCAAAACTTGACCTTCGAAAGCTCCAATCCTATCTTTCGGCTCAACTCCATTTTCTGTTGTCTGCTTGGAGTGGGGCATTCATTGAAGAAAGCTTCAAGCTCTCGGATTTGGCCTGGAGTGTGGCGTTGTAGTTGCTTCCTTTTCCGACTCCGGTCATCATTGTATACTCCTTCTTCGTAGCTGAAACCTAGAATTTCATCGCTGGAGGAGTCAGTTTCTATGGCCTTCGGGCAGGAATCAGCTCCAGGATCTTCAAAGTCTCCCAGCAGTTCGTGCTCAGAAATATCCAGGTCGGGCGTTTCTAGCAGATGGGAATAACTTTTAAACATGATGGATCGGGGTATCTCGGGCTGATCTAGTTCACTCAGCTTTCTCAATTCGCTCTTACGTGTTTGCTCACTCTAGAAATTTTCTCAAGTGATTGTGCGTGTCCTGGAACCATCCTTCAGGCTGCATATGAAGACCAGCAAGCAAGCGCTCCTCCCGAGATTCTGCAATTACTCATCGTCTGTATTCCCCTTTCTTTTTCCTCGTGATAGGATCACAAACTCTCTTGCATTGATTCGGTTTCATCGAGTATTGCGCTCGTCCCCTAGTTCAGTCTTCAAAGTGGTGGGTCTACAATCTTTCGGCGCCTTTTATGATTTGCTAGGCCCGAGAACGTGGGGAGCAGCGGTGGACCCGCAATTAATGACTCCGTTTAATTCATTTAGCTCCATGGGAATTAACGCTATGACCTTCTCTCAACCCCTTTTCATCGTTCAAACGAAAGTGACATTTTCCCTGTGCATGCTGTTACTCTTCATTTCAGCATCCCGGGCGCTTGGTGAGGAATGAGTTCGTGGCCACTCAAAATTTTAAAGACCGTCTCTGGTTTCAGACTTAATCTAACAAGGGATCATCACAATTGAGCATGACGATGTTCGTCGATAGCGTTGGTTTTAATATAGAATTAACTATAGTCATTAAAGAAAAATGTTCCCGTAGGAACTTTACAACGGATAAAATGAGTGATCTACTCGTGAACATGTTCTTCTTTCTATGGGTGTTCGTGGTGACCGACCCATCGTGCCCCGAGTCAGGTGCTAGATCATGGCTGTCCAAGCATGCCAGCTTCCCACTGATTGAACAAGGTATCGAGCTCCTCATCGAAGAAATCGTCTGTCGTGGGTTGACCAGCGGCAGGCAGAGCACCAGCCGACTGCTGCTCGAATGGAGGAGTGCGCACTCGCTGTACTTGTGACACGCGCTCTTGAGAAGTGTTGAAATGGCCCGGGAGGACATTCTGATCAGCTTTCAGTTTGCCGGTGGTCGGGTTGCTAGCTTGATTGATGCTTAGATTTGGCCGGGTATCTCTTGATGCCTGAGCATTACAATGGCGGTCGCCCCTAGCTTTTGAGCTCGAGACGGATTCCTCCCGGTTTAGCTCCGCTCGACGTTGTTTTAATAGCTTTCTGTAGGCAGCAAGGTGATTCCTGACCAGCTCCTTACTAAGCCCCGGTACATTCATGGCCTTAAATACGCGCGTCGGAGTTGCTGAATCGATCCCCATTTGGTGAACCACGTCTAGGAATCTGGAATGCAGTTCAGGGGGCCAAGCGAACCTCCTCTTATCGTGGCCCAAAATTGCATCGATGGCTTGACGACTGATTAACTCATCTCCAGCAGGACCCGACCCTATCGAAAATTGTTGTGCATGAGGCTGATATGCTTTGAGCTGGTCGGCGGTAACATCCAGCTCCTTGAAACTGTAACTCCAATCAAAGCGATGCAAATCCCATCCCCCAGGAGGTATTTGTATCATCTTCGTAGGATCATCCTGCTCCTGCGTGACTCCGGCAAAATCTGGTTGAGCAGGAGATGCCCCGAAGGAGTAAGGTGGTAAATGAACGTCTTCAATCATTGCGTGAGGCTCATCGGGGAATATCTTACCGCGAGCGATGAGGTTATCGCAATGAGGGCAAACGGTAATATTGAGAGCTTTTTCATACCTCATGTTTTCTGTTCGCAGCTTTTGGTTTTCTTCCTTTAAAATCTCGACCACCTGACGTTTGCGTTGAGCCCTCGATTTGGATCTCCTATTTTGAAACCAAAACTGGATCCTCGACTGATTAATCCCCAACTCCCGGCTCAATTCAATTCTCCACTTCTTTTTCATGTAATGGCTTTTACTGAAAAGGGTTTCCAGCATTTGGGTTTCCTCCTGAGAGTATTGGTGAGGACGTCTTCTTTTCCCGAGTTGAGCATCGTGGATGTCGTTGTCGTCGTCGCCGTGATCTTGATTTCCGTTGCCAGAAGTGTTGGGCTCCATGGTTTTGGCGTTAGACCTGATCTTGGAATCTTCGAGATCCCTCTGTGGTTCAATTTCTGAGATTTTTGAGTCAGTCGCCTCTAGCAGCTGACAATAACCTCTTAAATATGTTGGATTGAGAAATGTTTGATTGGTTCTTGCCCACTCAGAGTTCTCCACTCTCTCCTGTATGCTCACTCCCTATAAAGTTTTCTTCGAGTGACTTTGCATGTTCAGGAGACGCTCTTCAAGCATCATTAGGCAAACGTTCCCCCTCAAGACCTTGAATTTCTCGCTTAGCTTTTCAACGTGATGGGACTGCCAAATCCTGTTAGGGCTCTCTTCGATAGTTGCGCTTACCTCCCACCTAACTCTAATAATGGTGATCCCGACAAATCTTTTACATCTTTTAATTGATGAGCCGGAAATCGCGGACCGAAACGAATCCAATGGTTCTCGTGAGGGGACCTCCTGCTTTACCCCCTAACTGGGCTCCACCAGCATTATTACTGAGACCCTTCATCATCCTCGAGTTGCTATAAAATGAGGAATTAATGTATGGAAGGTTAACGTTCTCGCATAATCAGCTTCTTCCTTCTAATCTCTCTGTTAAACTCGTCTTATTCTCAAGCCAACCCAACGCAAATGGCCTCCTCTCCCGTACGCACTTTTTCAACTGATGTCTTGGCCCAGTGGGAAAAGCTTTACAACCTACTGGGTCGCGGTTACGCGCACATAACCGATCATTCTGCAACCGAGGATGCAATCTGTGTCCTGCTCGAGGACCTTGATACCACTTCTCTCGAAGGTACTACACTGGGGAGGGAATATAGAACTTTCCCGACTCTCTTTGCACACTCCTTAGAGGCCTATCGTGTTGCTAATCGGGAGGTTCTCGTGGCTCGCGTCTTGCGGGCTCGTTATGAGGATCGATCTGATCATTTGGTGCTGACCAACTATCTGGTTGATAGTTACAAAAAGGCTGTCGAGTTTGCTAATGAGCGGGTAGCGACGTTGCTTCGCGAGAGGAGAAATCTGGTGGATCAATTGGCCATATCCCTGACCACCGGCGAGCATGACCGCCGCAATGTCCTGTTGAGGCTTCAGAGCGACTGGCAGGAAGAACGGCTCGACAAGATAACCGAGGACATAGCTCGCGGGAATGGACTGGTTCGGGACCTGGAAGTAGTCACCGAAGAACACGAGGCCAAGGTCGCCGAAGTTAAGGGAGAATGCAGAAGTCTTCTCCTCAGGCTTGCCGACCACAACATGCGGAGCTGGGAGTATGAGCAGAGCATTAATAACATGGAGGGTCAGTTGGGATCCTTTGTGTCGTTAATTAGGGCTCACTTTGGCTTTACTTTTCCACCCCGATTTGTATGACCTGCTTCTGAAAACCCTCCGCTGAGCAAAATAAATGAAAGTTCTCGTGTGTGTGTTTTAACTTCTGTATGGTTCATTTCTTCGAGCATCCAAACATCTTCAACTTGAGTGAGCCGAACCATAATAGCAATAAGCCGAGCAAATACGTCCTGATTTTATAACTCGCTCATGATCAGATGGAAGAATAGTTGCAGATTTGTCCAAGAAAAGATTTCTCTATACTACTTGTTTTTCACCTGCAAATAAAAAGACAGAATCAGAAGGAATAATTTGAAAAAGAAAGCATAGACCCCTTTCAATCTTATGCTTGCTTGTGAATAATAAGGACAAGAACTTTTACAAGGGTTTTAATCTTGTGCGAAAAGTTTTTATCAATATTCCTCGAAAGAAAGCATACTATTGAAAGGAACGTAATTCACGATAATCGCTTTTAATTAATTTCGAGAGGAATGACTTACTCAAAAGTGCAAGACATAATAACGCGTTTTAAATTCAATTGAAGATATGACATCCAAATTAAGGTCGTTCGCTAAAAACGAAAGTAGTTTGGACATCTATCTCGTCATTAAATTCAAAACAACGCCGATATTCTCGATCAATTATCGTGGATTACCAGCGACGTAAAACATGCATGGACCAATTCAAGTGTATAATTCCTTCTAGAGAAATTGGGGTTGGATTACCCTATACGACCAAAAAGGTCGTGCAAGATTTCCAATTTTAATTTCCTCTAAAGGAATTATAAACTTGACTTGGGAGTATTCAGATGATTAGAGAAAATGCCACCATCACATTCCCATGACCTGTCAAAAGAAATACAACCAAGTTCCATCTAAATGTGTACACCAATAGATCCCTAATACAATCACTCTAAGGGGTGAGATAGAGAAAGCCTCGATAAAAATAAACCCTATACAAGAGGACTAGTAATGGAAAATGAAACAAAGGAATGTGATCCTAACGTTTAAGGATGCCCCAAGTTCGATCTGTGACTTCCGGATCACTTGCCCCAACTCGTCATCTTCATTGGACGATATCTCAATAATGTCCATAGTAGGCTCCTTTGTTGTTCACTCGGTGCTTGTCATGGGATATCATCCTCTTCGTCTTCTATCAAGGACGTTTGGGAAAAACACACACATCTATCCTTGAAATGACATTTAATCTAATCACCAGAATGCAATGAATGAAATGCCTATATTTATATGAACTGTAATAGATTTGAGGGATAGAGAGTCTTACCAACCAAACTCGTCGACTTATGTGCGGTTTTAGGTGTACCAACCGCCTAAAGACATGCGCATGAGACAAGTGATGGTGAACTTCTAAAAATCAGAAGGTTTGGCACCTAAGGTTAAGGTTCCCACTTCGAGTTCTGAAAAGAGCCGATTCCATTGCACAGCTATCGTTGCATTGGGACTCGATCCATAGTTCGAAGCGAGCGGAATTGAAAAGTGGATTACTCCGCGTTTTTCCTCACGGAGATTCCATTTTCAATTCCTTCTACTGTGTTCCTATAGGCGACGCCCGAGGTTTTAGGCGCGGTTGTGTGTGTCCACGTGTTATGATCATCACAATGCAATTCATGCATAGCAGTTTATCAATCAGCACTTCAAATCATCCACACAACATACATTCCTACGCCCAACCTGCATAAGACAATGTTAATCACGGACTACACCCCTTATTTCTCCGATCTGCAAAAACATATAACCCCTATCATGAGCGGACTTACCTCACCTTCAAGAGCGCCTGCAAGGTTAGAAATATCACTCAACGTTTTAATTACGGCCTAAGTCCACTTGAGGTCTAGAACCATAGGTTCTAGAACAAAGGTCCCCAGCGGAGTCGCCAGCTGTCGCGACCCGTCCGGAAGGCGGACGCGGCTAATGGATTACCGATCGCGGGTCTTGGATCGGCGCGGGCCCTCCTAGGCCCATACCAAATCGCGGCGGGAGTATTTTCTAGAAGGATTCGACGATAAGAGTCGATCGCTTTCGACCTTCAGTGTGGTCGTGGTGGCATGTGCAACTTGTGTATGCATTTGGAGTCGCCACCGGTCTTTCTTGGAGGGTAGACCGGAAACCTTACTGACCGATTGGGAGAGGTCGATCAGTTCTGCGGAACCAGAAATTTTGGGTTCGGGGACTTGGTTACGTCGGTGTCATTACCAACGCCCTTTCGGTACCTAACGCGAGTGATTTTCCTAGCTAAGAGTTCATGCAGGCGAAATTTTAGGTGAGGTAGGCTTAATTCAGGATTTCATGCAGATTGGAAGACTGTTCCTATTAATCACAATCAATTTAAATGAAAGCGCAATCAAGTGCATAAATAAATCACCTCGATGCACATCAATTCAAATCAAGGGCTTCCAAGTATAGCCATAAGAGCTTAGGGAAGATGTGACTTCGGACTAGGGGTAAAATGTGAAGATTTGGGGACGATTAGCCCGAAGGGCAAAATCATCAATTTTGGAAGGTTTGGATACCGAATTACCCAAAATATTCCACGGCCAGTTGTTTGTGGCCATTTCCCATTTTTTTGAATTTTTTTATGATTTTCCATTTTTTTATTGAATTTTTTTTATTATTTTTTAATATTTTTGGAGAATATTTTAATAAGAAGCATATCTTCGACAATAGACAATACTCAATCAGATAAATAAGCCGACCACTAGACTGAAACAAATACATGCAAATCAAATCTATAATGGCAATATTAAAAGAAATTACTCTGGTATATGATCAGGTACGCAGAATATACCTGGTTGGACTCCGGTCTTCAATCGCTCAGCCCCAGCATGCGACCGTTATAAACTTCGGCGGTCGGTATTGATTCGGATACGGTAGCGACGACGAATAAGACTTTAAAATGATGGCGATCCTCGAAAATCTTTAGGCACGAACTTCGGATTCGGTCTCGGAAGCTTGGCCCACGGCTTGGCCGCTCGGCCCAGAATCTTGGCTCACTTGGCCTAGGAACTCCGCCCATGGGCCCGGCCACACGGGCACAGGATCTCGGCCAAGGCCCAGGCAGACCAGCACACAGGCCCAGCATACGGCCCATGAAAACTGGCACACGGGCCAGGCTCGTGGCCCACTTTGGTTGGCACATGGGCAAGACATGGAACCGAACAGGGCAGAGAACAAGGGCATTGAAGCTTCGGTGAAGGCTGATCGCGGTGGTTCTCGGGGCACAATAGCAGGTTCGAGAAGCTTGAGTGGTGGCGGGAGGAGTTAAAGATCCGATGAAGACTCAAGCTAGGTTCGGGTTCAGCCGTGGTGCGGGACAAGAGTCGTCGGGTTCGGATGTTCGGGCTATCATGAGCTCCTCTCCACGGATTCCTCCCCAGCCTTCTTCTTGTTCTTTTTTATCATCCTCCAAAAATCAATTCGAACAGGGGCTGCATGGTGAAGCAAATAGAATTGGGCCGTATGAGAGTTTCCACCCTTTGAGTTTTTCAGATGGGTCGCGCCTAGTGCTTTTCTCCATGTAGCAGTCGGGAGTTTTTTTTATTTTCGGTCCTCGATGGCAACCATCATCCCTCTCCCCTTTCTCCCCTTTTTTTTTGAATGCTTTGCAGCCTTCTTAATTCGCAGGGTTTGACTGGGGCGGTTTTCGTGAGGATTCGTACGATTTAGCTCTCTCAGTTTGCACCTTTGGACCACGGGCTGCTTGTGGGTGGTGAGACTCACGTTCGGTGAGGGACGATCTTGCAAGTCGCTTGCGGTTTGCTCGCACAACGAATGCTCCGCGGTGGTGGAAGTGCAGGGATTTCGTTGGGGAAGGTTGCTCCAAACTTGCTAACTCAGACAATTGTCGGCTAGCTGTGTTGATGAGGATTTGATAAACAACCGCCAGACCAACCTGCAAAGAAAAGTCAAAAGAGAGCTGCACAACATGGCTGCTATTGAAGGAGGTTGCTGGACGCGCTTCATCTGGATTTTGATATTCCTTAATCAGAGAATGATGGTTCGACCACGTACAAATTGCTCCTTTTGCTAACTAATTAATTAACCATTAGTTGACAGAGCATGCTGGGATCTTGCCATGCGTTGTCGTCTACGGTGAACTAATTGCAAAAGCGCTGAATTGATGACTGGATTCTGCTGGTCTGTTTGATGGGTTCGAGGAGGGCTCGAAGTAACAGCTTATCGTCGAGATTTACGTATTGATAGCCTCGTGTCGCCTGAAGGATACGGTGGCTCATCGTTGGCCTCGGCAACATCGCTTGTCAGCAGGTTCAGTGTCGACGGCCAGGAGAAACGATGGAGCAGCGGCTGGGCAATTCGATCAATACGAAAGAAAGGGCCAAAGCCAACGTTGCTTAGAGCAGGAAGCACGGTGGATGCGTCTGGAGAAGCGACAATCGAGTCTGGATAGCACGTTGATGGCGCAAGGAAGAGACGACCTTCTCCTCGTGCGTTTTCTCTCGGTTGGGATTCTCGTCGTGGATGCCCTTGGGAATTCTACGTATATGCCTTACTCACCGTGAGACCATCCCCATAAAAGGACCCAAATCACCGTTTCCTCTCCTTTGATGCTTTTTCTCCTCTCTCCCAATTTTTTCCCCTGTGCTCTCCTTATTATCTTCTTTTTTTTATTCAATCCAGCTCTTCCCACCATCCTTTTTTTAGAGAGCCACTTCGTCCCCCCTCTTGATGGTGGAGAGCACACTTCCTTCTTCTTTTTGCCGTGCTCCACTCCCTCTTTTTTTATATTTCCACATCATGGACTCTTCTTCTTTCTTTAATGTGATGCCCCCCCCCTTTCCACTATGTTTTCGGTGGACACCATTATGTAAGGAAAGGAAGGCTAACTACACTTGTCGTGAAGCACATGAAGACATCTAAAGAGAAGGACCCCTTTATCGAAAAAGAGAGCCACCATGCTCTCCATTTGTAATAAAATATCGCAAAAGAGATGGAGTTGTTGTTCTGTGGGTTCTCCTTTTATGAACCTCGAGTAATATGTTTTCCCTGAGATGCGGAATATGCTCGATCTTTTCTTTCCCTAAATCACGCATGCACAGAGAGAAAGAGAACGCCTCCGCAATCGCAACTCCGGCTCCAATGATATTGTAAACCACATTAATGCAACTTAATTAATACAAAATAAATATGCAATACATGAAATTTTTTTGTGAGAATTATGATTAACTCTCATTATATGAATTTCTAAAATAATTAAAATTTAGGTGTCAACAATGCCTCATGAGGATCTGGTTATATCCGGAGAATCCGTCCATAAATGAGAATAATTCATACCCTGCAGTACTATCCACCAGCACGTCAATGTGGGGAAGTGGAAAGTCATCTTTTGGGCTTGCTCTATTCAAGTTCCGATAATCTACACAAATTCGGACCTTGCCATCTTTTTTCATAACGGAAACTATGTTTGCAATCCAATTTGAATACGGGATAGCTTCAATAAAGCCCATTCTAAGAAGTTTCATCACTTCTTCTTTAATTCTGTCTTCTAACTCAGCTTTCATTCGTTTGCTGCCTTGTCTCACCGGTTTAATACTAGGATCCGTGGGTAACGTGTGTTCCACAATTCTGGGATCCAAACCCGGCATGTCAGCATATGACCATGCAAAAACATCGTGATATTCCTTCAGTAATTCTATAAACCTGCGCCTTTCATCTCTGGATAAATGCCCACCAATCTTGACTTCCTTGATATCTGCAGCGTCACCCAAGTTAATGACAATTGACTCTTCTGAAGTAGGAGGCATCGATCTTTCGAAGGTGCTCCACTCTCTACGGATAGTCGCATAACCCTCATCCTCTTCTTCTTCAATATTGTAGGAACAATCATCATGGCGATCTGAATCGTATAACAACTTAGTATGCATGTTTGAGATGATATGCCTGAAATGTCATGAGTATAGTTAGTCTGTATTTCATATAAAAATGCTAAGCGTGAGTGTGAAAAATCTTTTCAAAAGAGATTTCGAAATAAGTGTAGGCATAAACGGAACTAGTTCTCATATCCTCAAACGTCCTTGTTCCTTAGAAATCTTTTGAAAATGAGGAATCATATAGCAAACCAGGCCTCAAGCTTCCCATATGGAAGGTCAGCATCATCATTGGGCTGGTGTGTGGTTCCATATGTCCTCAACAAAACTTGTGCATTTTATTAAATGCAAAAATGAGCTGCATTACAAGTTATGCTGTTTGGACCAACGGCCGGAGATCCAAAGGCGTTTTCCTACATTTATCTCAAACAACAAAAACGAAAAGTGTAACAAAATGCAAGAAGTTTAAGTGCAGTATTAAAAGTAGGGGAGAGGTTTCTTTACTCAGGAGTAGTGGCTTCATCACCCAGCCACTCTACGATGATATTCATAGAGCCGTCTTCTAGAAAAAGGGTTTACCAAATCTAGTTCTGCCGAGGGAATTATCTCTTCTTGTGACAACCACTTAGAGTCTTTACTGAAATACTCATTCAAAGGGCTGCTGAACATCTTAGATTTGCCTTTCCAGGCTGGAGAACCAATGAAGGAATCTTTCTGGTTTTTCTGGCTTCCATGGTGTCCTTGGCTCTTGTCTCGGCCTCGCCCTGCTATCTTAGAGGTAGAATTACCGATGTGGGTATTCTGATATCCCCAGTCTATCGTATGCCGTTGGATTTTAACTGTAGAGGAGTACTGATTCCTTGACCATACTTGCCCAGACCTTTTCCTAGGTTAAATCCATATGCCAGTAGCATCTTAGTTGGTAGAAGGTTGGCTTCAGAGATAAGAGGAGCTTTCAGCCTTGGACCCACAAGAGTATGGACCACTGCCACCAGCTCTAGGGAATGGTAGCTCACTTCTTGCTTAACTTCTGGCTCAACGTAGGGAATAACGCTATTCTGATATGCAAGGAGATCAACTTCTCCATAAACGGTAATCACCTTTTCATCAACTACGAATCGTACTTTCTGATGTAGACTTGAAGGTACGGCTCCAGCAACATGAATCCAAAGTCTTCCTAACAAGAATCCAAATGCGCTCGGCAAATCCATCACTTGGAAGTTTATGGAGAATTTAGTTGGGCCAACGAGTACATCCAGTTCAATCTCGCCTACCACTGTCTTTTTAATTCCATCAAAAGCTCTAACAGCTGCTTTGAAAGTTTTAATCATCTCATCTTTGATGCCTAAACTCCTCAATGTAGCCAGAGGGCAGATGTTAAAAGCAGATCCGTTGTCAATTAGCACATGCGCTACTCTCTTCCCATTACAATGTGCAGTAATGTATAAGGCCTTGTTGTGCCCTCTTCCTTTCATGGGGAAATCTTCATCTGAGAAGCTTAATTGGTCTTTTAGAAGGATTGCCCCCACAAAGTCCCCCAACTGCATGCCATTGATAGTTTCATGGACATGCACTTCATTTAGTATTTTCAATAGCGTGTCTTTATGCTTCTCTAAGTTGATGAACAAATCTAACAGAGATATTTGGGCCGACATCTTCCTTAACTGCTATATCACTTCGAACTCACTGGTTTTAACTATGGACATGAGTTTTTCAGCGTCTTCTTTCGAAACTTCATTCTTTTCGGATTCGCCTTCCCTTGGGGGGTAAAATCGTCCAGACCTCATTACGGCGTCTACTTCTCTCGTCCCATAGTCCCAATGGACTACTTTAGGGTCGTAGTCTTCTACCGGGGGAACTTTTATAGTTACTGTCGTCAGGCAAGATGCCTCTGGTTCAACTTTATTATCTGCTTCGTTTCTTGGCAATCGAATCACGACAAGTTTAATCGAACAATCATCTTCCAGACTTAGGCTATCAAGCTCATCTAGTTTGATTACCACGGTCATAGTAGCTTCAATAATTGCCACAGTGTTACCAAAGTCTTTTGTGGTGTTTTCGTATTCTAACTGGTGATGTCTGTCAATATCACTTGATTCTGCTGACATCGCAAATTTCAAGTATTTTCTTATTCTCTCGAATAGTTTGGTCAAGCTTCGCCATTGAGCTTTTAATTTCTCCATCCTGACGTATTGCTCTGCGTTAAGCTTGTCGTCTGTCATTTGAGAATGACTGCACTTTGTTAATCGGAATGACATATCCTCCATTTCCTCTAAAAGATCATTTACTTGCTCTTTAATGCGCAGGAAATGTTCTGACATCACCTGGTTGAGTGATGATTCAGGTTCTTTTGTAAAAAACTTTATCACATCCTCCTAGACCTCTAGTTAAACAGGATCATCCATACCTCCCCACCCATCGGGTATGATATCCTCAATTCTTTGGTGGAAACTGGGAGGAGCATCGTATTTCACTTTAAAGTTGTATCCACCAGAATCTTCACCCAGATTGTCTATAACTTCGCCACTCTCTCGCTCTTCAGTCATGAATCTGTGATCTACCAGACTTCGCCTGGTAGCTTCTAGTTCATCCTCATCAAGTTCTTCTTCTAGTTTGATAATCAACTCAAGGTCGCCTACCAGACTTTCATGTGGGACATTCCACATGCTTCCTAGTTCGGTTTCAACCACGAACTGGTTTCATTCCAGGTTTACAGAGGCCTTAATCCCTTCGAACCTTTCATCGGTAACACTCGACATTATCCCCAAGTTCATCATCTTGGCGATACATAACTTCTTCCTGTTAGCGGTACTTCTCCCTCTTTTGGATATAATGAAGCGATTGCCAAAATGTTAGTTAGCTTAGGTATATTCACCTTCAGCTCAAGGTGGTTTTCTTCTTCATCAGCGAATATTGCACCCGCTGCTTGGTGATCAGGAAGTGGATTCTCTTGCATGTTTGGAGCTACATAATCAAATTTCAAAATCTGACTGTCGATTAGAGCTTGAACCTTCAACTTAAGGATATAGCAATTATCTACATTGTGTCCTCTTTCGCCCATGTGATAGACACAGGTTTGGCTTTCATCAAAATCGGGATATTTAACAGGATTCGCTCTAGGATGTTCTTTTGCCACCAAATGTTGTTCTAATAGCATCGGAAGCAGTTTGGATAAATGTCTCGGGAGCTGGGAAAACTACTTTTGAGGCTGCCTCTTCCTAGGCTCTTGCCCTTTAGGCATTGACCATGATGATCCTCCTTTGGTCTGATTGGAGTTATTGGACACCTTGGGTCTATGGGAATCCGGTATAAAGGCTATGTCGAGTCCAGTCTCTCTTTCTTTTTTCGGGGGATATCGCTTTCTCGTCGAAGTTTCATGTGGCATCCTCTCTCTTAAAACCCACTCGAATCTCTTGGCCACCTTTATCAAGTGTGTAAAGGTTTGACATCCTGAAGTGTTCAATCTGTCGAAGTATTCGTACGGAAGCGCTTTTAAGAACAGGTCGATCAACTCATCCTCCGGGATCGGTGATTTTACCTGGGTTGCCAAAGCCCGCCATCTCTGGGTATATGTTCTAATTATTTCACATCTTCCTTTCAGAGTTCGTAGCAAATCTTCCCTCATCGGGGCTGTCGCTGTGTTAAACTTATATTGCCTTAGGAAATCTTCAACAAGATCTTCCTATCCATCATAGTCATCAAGGTCTAACTCAATGAATTAAGCCAGAGCAGCGCCAGCCAAACTCTCTTGGAACGTATTCATCAGCAATGGAATGTAGTCCGAATATTGTGCCATCTTACGCAGGTAATATTTGAGGTGAGCGCGTGGACAGCACGTCCCATTGTACTTTCTCACGAAGTCTGGGTCTTTGTAATCAAGAGGGGTCGCCATCTTGGCGAAATGAGATATCTTGTCAAAACGGGCTAGCTCATAACCCTGACTGCTTAAACACTCTTCGATTTTGGCCATTCTCTTAGCCTCGGCTTCAGTTTTCACTATCTGTTTCCCTTTTTCCTCCTTCTCGAGGTTAATGATAACATGGGGTGTCTTTAGCTGTGATTGGACGTTCGACATACGGGTGTCTTCCATGGCATGTTGGACATCTTTCGCTATTCCTTTGTCAGTCATATTGGGTATTGAGGATTGACCCGAATCGTTCTGCTTAGGTATCACTGTCTGTCTGGCTTGATAGGCTTCCAACATTGCCTTAATGTTAGCCATCATAGCTGCCATAGTAGTCATTTGGGTTTCCAACATGCCTACTTGTGGAGTCAACTCTTGCTGTTCCATTCTTGTCTTAAGTCAAGTACGAAAATGATGCTTTGGTAGTTTTGTAATTAGAGAGCACCAATTTATTTAAGAATAACAAGTAAGTATCTCTTTAGGATTGATAAGGAGAGTACTGAATCCTTCCAATTGCATGTTTTCTATTGATGAATGAGAAAAAGGACTACCTTGTGAGCCTTAGTCTCACGTGAGCAATTCTTTTAATCATTCTCCAAAAGAATTCATGAAATTAAAAGAAGCGTAATCTTTGACGATAGTTTTTATGCATTGATAAAATATGCCTATGCTCATACACATGTGTCCAAAGTAACATTCAATATAAATGAGTTTTCAGATGCTGAGAAGACATCATAATGTTCACACATTTTACACTTGACAGAATAGTCTATTCAAGTCTAGGGCGCTTGAGGTCTAAGGCACCCTCTTCATCCCAGCAGAGATCAATTCCTTCGGTCTGAGATTCTTAATCTCCTGAGTATGACGGTGATCCCATGTCTTCAGGTTTATACGGTTCCACTCCAAGCACGCACGACACGATATATTCAGGCACATAAGGCTCGACAAAGTTGCGTCTGGTCGCCTCAAAGTGTCGAATGTATTCTGTAGTAGACCTGTGAGTATCCTTCTCACGAGTCATATCATCTGGCCCTCTTATGTCTTCAATTTGGGACTTCTTCAAAGAGCGTATAATGAATCCTGTGAGGGTCTCCCTGTGAGTCATATCATTGGCTTCGAATTGTTTCTTCTTTTCCCCTGTGAGGGTCTCCCTCGGCATGTCAAACGAGAAGACACCTGGTCGTGGTGATGATGGGATCTCTTGCAATGCTCCAAACTGTCGGATTACTCTCCTTGGATAATATGCGGTGGCACCTGTGAATCCTAATAAGGAGACTGGGTCTTTGTCATTACATGTGAGCCTGACTTTATCCAGTGTTGGTAATCTAAGCCGCCATCGGAGTTGTTCTGGTCTTAGAGTTCTAAGCAATTTCTTCCATTCTCTAAAGTTGAACTTAGGAATACGTGTATGAGCTCTGATGAAAGTTCTAAGAGGATAGGCATCGGAACTAATCTCAGTGAAACCCATGCAGATATGAAATTATTTGATATGAGATGTGAACCATAGATATAGAAGACCACTAGAGGCTCTAAAGATTCATTTCTTATTTTTTTTTAAAGCGGTTTAGGGAAATAAAGATTTCAGCAATGATAAGGTTCGAATAATCCCACCCATAACAAACTTGTTTAACCACTACAGCCATAATAGGGTAAAAAGTAATAGATGAGATCGGAAACAGCACGAAGTTGAAGAAAGCCAAGACAAAAGCTCTACCTGATTTAGTTCGTTTGCTAGCAGGGAGATTGGGAAATCTATCTAGAAGAAAAGATAGGGAAACTCATCCAGAATTACTTTTGGCATCTGCTTTGATTTCATTAAGGTTTGTATCAAGGAATTCAGCTAGTTGACTCAAAGGTTCAAACCCTATAGGAGGTTGGACTAGTAAGTGAGTAAACTCAACTCCAATGGCAGCGCTATACTCTTCAAAAGTAGGGGTAGCTTCCAATCCTTACATACAGAACGTCGCGGTGGTAGGGTCCCAATAAAGTGCCATGGCTTGGATAAAGGCAGGTGGACATTCAATCTTCAGCAGCTCCAATAGATACCCCAGCCGTGACTTGGCGTATTTCTGGCTGGCTTCGCTCATGCTGTCCTACCAGGCTAGGAGCTCAGTTCGAGGGACTTTGAACACTTGAATATCATTCTTTTCCATCAAGTCTAAAATATGTAAACGATTTTGAAAAGCCAATTGCCAAAGATTACTTTAAACATGTAATCATTCAAATGTCATGAAATGTGCGTGGATTGATTTAATTACATAGGTCAGTTAAAGGAATGAAAATTAGAATCCTCTTCAGGTATGGAAAACCTGACTCAAGGTCTAATTTGAATTTCAAGCAAGTGAATTATGCAATTTAATCAGAATCATCCCAGTGACTAAAGGAAATAACAACGTCACATTCCATTGGTCAAAACATCAAATGGGAGCAGAGCGGAGTGAATCTCTTATTGCAACCAGGACACACAATGAAAGAGAGATAGAGAGGAATTTCGAAAACAAGAAAGTCATAAGAGGCCCATGGAATGTGGGATCTAAACTATCCCTCCCCAAGATCTAATCTTCTTCAGAATAGTAGTCAATTGGGGGTTCCTCCCCAATGGCATCTTCATCTGTCCCTCTTTCAGGATATGGCTCAATAATTGGGACCTCTCCCTTAGTTGAGTATCCCTGAGGGTGTGAAGAACATTCTTCGACAGTTTGGTTGAAATGACCTTAGGTCCTTTTCTGGGTTTTATCTTTTTGAGTATGATGCGCTTCGGCTTCGTCTTGGTTGCATGGCATCTTCTTTCCCCAAAGAGTGATCATCGGTCTGCTCTCCTTGGCATGTCGTTCAGCTTTTTGACGGGCATATGCATCTCTAGCTAAGCGGTTGCGATATTGCCTTTTCATCTCCAAGTAATCTTTGAACATCTCGTCCGCCTGTCATTTGAACCTGGGGTTATCGACATAATAGCGGGTTTGACATCTTCGGCGTATCCCAACTTGCGTCTAGTTAGCTCTCGGCCATGCACAAATCTGGTAAAGTGCAACCTTGTGTTCGGTCTAGGACGAGTGACTTCCCTTAGATATTTGAAGGTTACCAACTCTGTCAAACTTCTAGGAAACAGCGACATCCTATCCCCCATCGTCGTTATTTCAATCAGTTACTTAAATGATTTCAGAATGTATGCAATGCATGTAGATGTATACAATGCGTGAACATACTATGAAACATGGAATAATGAAGTACATAGAAAGTAAATGCCGTACCAACTAAAACTCGGGGAACGTCAAATATTCCCATGTAACAATGGGTGGTTTTAGGTATACCAACCTTCCATAGACATATGCATGAGACAAGTGAGAATATACTCTAAAAATCGAAAATCAGGTGAGGGACCTATGGCTCAGGCTCCCACAATCCAAATATAGCAGATTCATCCCCAAGAGTACCAACCCAAGAGGGCTAGATATCGCCAATTTGGATTGTGAGCGGGAACGAACACGAAAGTCTCAAGTGCCATCAAACACGAGATCCTTTCGTACCCTTTCCATATCTAAGGTAACCTAGAGGTGGTTGTAGTCAGGGTTTGACCGCCAGTGTGTGCGATGTGTCGCGATCATCACAATGCAAGTCATGCACAATAGTTTCTATCAAACACCGCTTTGATATGTGCATAAGATAAACATGCATTCCCAACTCCAACCTGCATGAAAAATGTCAACAGTCACTACACCCTTTATTTCTCCAATCTGCAAAAATATCTAACACAACGGTTAGGATACGTACCTCACCTTCGAGAGTATCTACAGAAAACAAGATTAGATAAACCAATCAACTTTTTAGTCGGCTCAAGTCCTCTAAAATTTTTAACCATAGATTCTGGGTTCGGAATAAATTCCTAGTGGAGTTGTCAGTCTGTCGTAACCCTCTCGAGGCGCCTCTCGAGGGCTAATGGGCCATCCTGTCATCGGTCCGGACGCAGGCCTCTCCCAATGTCCGTTACCCAAATCGCAACGGTTGGTATACGTGGTCGACCTTCGATGTGGTCTGGTGACATGTGATACGTGTACATGTCAAGGAGTCGCCACCAATCATTTCGTGGAGGGTAAGATTGGAAGCCTTATCGAATAGTCGGGAGCAATCTATTCGATTCTGCGAAAACCAGAGAAGTGGGATCGGGGACTTTGTTACGCCAATTGTTAGAGTTGACGCCCATTCAGTACCTAAGTTTGAACGATTTATCTAATCCTAAGATTCATGCAGATGAGTGGGGTACTAATCCTAAATCTAAGAGTTCAAACAGATAGGAGTGGCTACCCATCACTCACAATCAGTAAAAATAAATGCACAAATCAAGGATCCAAAACGTACGGATAAATCACATGAAAGCAACGTGGCATCCCTCATAAGGCCTTGTCAGCCTAGAGAAGTGTCAATCAAGGCTCAGAAGTAGTTTTGACATGATTCGCTCATGAGGGGCAAAATCGTAATTTTGAGGGATTTGAGGATAATTTGCCCCAGAAGGGTAAAATTGTCATCTCAGATGAAATCTGGAGTCAAACAGTGATGTAAATAGGATTGGCGATCAAACCAATCAATTTCCTATTTTTCGAGAATTTCCAAAATTTTTCTAGGATTATAGAAGTGATTTTACCCTTGGAGGGGTAAAATCGTCATTTTCAGGAAAAGACGAGAAGTGAAAATCTCAAATATTAGGATTGGTCGACCACCTGACCCAAATCCTAATTTTTAAGTAATTTTCAAGACTCGATTAGAATAGGGGCGACGATCTACCCTTTGAGGTGTAAAATCGTCATTTTTGGAAAAAAAGAAGGGGTTTGAGAACCCAAGCAATTGGCCACCTAATCAACCCTAATCCTTATCTTGGCGTTATCAACCTATCTCGTATGCAAGGCTGAGACGGTTTACCCCTAAAGGGTAATATCGTCCATTTTCGAAAGAATGGATAAGAAATCCCAAAAATAGGATTGACTAGTTGTCTATGGTCAATTCCCAATTTTTGGGGGTTTCTGGAGTGTCTAAGAATTTCCTACATTTTTCCTACATTTTTTGGGATTTTTTAGGATTTTCTAACATTTTTTTAGAATTTTCTAGAATTTTGTCGATAATTTTTTATTTTTTTAAATCATTTTCTGAATTTTTATTAAAAAATATGATTCGGACCGGGTCGACCCGACCCACTCGGGTCGGAACCCAGCCCAGACCCGAACCCGCGCGCCCGGCTCCTCCAAAAACGACGCCGTTCTACCCTTTTTTTATTTTCAATTATTCGGATTTAATCCGACGGCTCCTAATGAACCACGTGGCTAAGCCACCACCCTTGGATCGATTTACCTAAATTTACGGCTTGGATTTAAACGGAGACTCCATCAGGACCGTTCGATTGACATGCCGAAATCTCCGGCCAGGATTAGAAGACTAGACTCGATCTAGACCGTCCATTATCACTAACCTAAACGATGCCGTATACCCGCTAACCTAAACGACACCGTTTTGCCCTTTTTATTTTCTGATTATAAAACTAATTTCTAATATCCTAATTATTGATCGGACGGCCACTAAAAATAGAACTCGATTAATCTCAGCCGTTAGGTTAAATCTGATTCAGTCTAACAGACTAACGACTGAGCTGACTCGACATCCACGTGGACCAATCACGCGTTGCCACCTAAGACGCTGATTCGTTGACCCGCCACGTCAGCTTCGTCTTCAACCTCCCGACTGCACCTAAACGGATGGTCGAGACTTCTCCGGCGCCGATGAATGACTAAACCTAGATCGATTAACACGAAACCAGTTACATTCGACTCACCTTACTCTCTAGTTTAACATACCTAAGAATTAAAGCATTCTATCCATAGAATCACAGGCAGTAGGCAAAGTGCCGAGTATGGCCATGGTAGTTCCATCGTGAGATTCAGAGCATTTCAGGCCAATTAATTCATAGATAAGCTTGATACGAAGTCCAGGAAACTTACCTCGAGCTCCGATTGAGCTCGTACGGCCTAGATTTAGCTAGGCGAGATTGAACAGTGCTCGGCCATGGCTGAAGGTTTAGAGACTCGGACGAGGTTTATTATGCAAAATCGACATCCAAACAAAGTACGATCGAGCTTAGTAATGTTCAGGAAGTAAAAGGCACACGATAAATGCGGGAGTGATCGAGTGTAGGATAAGTCGCCATTGATGCACAGTGATAAGATCAAAGCTATGACTCACCTTTTTTTTTGCGATTTTGAATGGTACGACCGGCGGCGATCGAATCCTGGAGCTTCAGGCAAGCTTCCAGTGGCCTTCTTTGGCTTCGGTTTGGTCGGAGACGGCCTAACCAGTGCCTTGCAATCGAGCTCAAGTTCTCGACGGCAGGGGTCGGAGAACGAGCTCTCTCTCTCTCTCTCTCTCTCTCTCTCTCTCTCTCTCTCTATTCTGTTCGTCCTCCCAACAGAATGAATTCATGTTCTTTTCTAGAAAGCCTTCCAAGGCTATATCTCCCTTTTGAAATTTTGCCGCCAATCGAGAGACTCTCATTTGCCCCTTGTCACGTGCCTCCCATGCGCCATTTGGTCATCGGACGGTGACGAAATCTGTTGGGTTTCCATCCGTGTCCTTCAGGACCTCCGGCGTTCTCCATTTGGCGTGAATTTGGACGAATTTGATCTGAGTTTTGTTTTTGCTGACTTTTGCAGGTACCGCCACCTTCACCGATCGATTACTCCTCATCCCAGCGACATCAGGTGATGTCGCTGGTGTTGATCGACGGGGGACGACGAGAGGAACAAAACGCCCACCATTCCTCTTCCAATTATTCGTGAATTCCCCTTCGATTTGATGACCAAAATCAGCATTAGGACTGTTCATCTGTACGGGAGCTTAGGGGAAGAAGACGACACTGTAGTGGACCGGTTCGACCGGTCAGAACCGATCCGACTATATTTTTGCAAAATTAACCAAATTTTGTGGGGAATTCTTACAATTAAACCTTAGATTCAAACTTAGGGCCAGAATATTATCTAAAAATGTAATGTTTCCCAAAAGTTCATGTCAATTTCTACAAAAGCCCCAAATTTGTCCTTAATTGCAATTTGAGAATTTGTGAAATTGAAGGCTCAAATGATCAAATTGGACCAAATCACTTATGCCAATCGAATTAGAATGATGGAAAACATTGGGTATTGGCTTTAATTGGTAATGATAGTCCATGAATTGAAAGTAATTTCAATTATGCTCAAATTCAAGGACGAAAATGCAATTAAGTATGCAATTTTGTTAAATGCATGCAATTGAGCGATTTGTGCAAATAATTGGGCTAAATTACAATGAGAGACAATCATATTGAATGTCAAGATCCTAAAAATGCCAAAGTTGCAATTTGAAAGACTCAATTGACATTTTTTTCACCAAATTCAATCATATGTGTAACAATGGAACGCATAAAATTGAATTTCAATTTGGACTTTTTATGAGGTCAAAGAGACAAAGGATTTAAAATAAAAATATTGACTATTTTTCCATATTTTTGCGACCTCAAATGCTATTTTTCCTGAATTTTTGAATATTTTCCTATTTTCTAAAAATACTAAAAAAATGTAAAAAATATGAAAAATTATTTTTTTTGGTTAAAAATGGTTCCTTGGGCTTGGCGAAGGCCACCAAAGTTGATTTTGCAATTTTGTTTTGACTTTTTGTGAATTTTTCATGAATTTTCTAAAAATAAACTAAAAAAGACTGATCTGAAGTTAGGTGTCAACAGTGATGTGTGGAGGATCCATGGTAAGTTACCTTCAAAATGACAATAAGCATGATGAGAATCATGAAGAAAATAAGTGGACCGGTCCATGACGTCAATCTAGACTCGAAAGTGAAGCTAATACTAGCACAAGTCGAATCAGGTAATTTTTCTGTTTTGTCGGTCTTTACGAAAACATTCGTCTTAATTTGCACGTTGGTCCAAAAATTCTCAAATTTTACGAGCTGATACAGGACACAACATGAAAAACTTTTGTATTTGGAGTTTGGACCGATACTAGACGGATTAGTACAGTTTAATGCATCTTTGGACAATTTCTGTCTAGAAAGCTATTTCTTCCGGTGTTTGTTAAATGAACGAAGGACCTCCTTAAAGTGTAAATTAAAATATTAAATTTTGCAAGTTATTAGATGAGACATCAACCTACAACTTTCATGCTTTGTGGTTTAGCAAAGGAGGTCATTAAAAAACGGTAATTCGCAGGACAAAGTGAGTGTCAGGAAACTGTCGAAATTTCAGATTACATTATTGTTAATGAAAAATCATCAATAAATGAAAAACGCCATGGATCATTCTCAAAATTTGACAAATAATGGCTCAAGATGTATTGAGCATTTTCCATTGAAACATTAGAGTCCGAAAGTGATTAGAAGAAACTCTAAAAAATCAAATCACGCAAAGTGTTCAACTAGAAGCAGTAACATCTAAAATATCATCCTAATGAAACAATGAACAAAACTTGCAAATAAAGACTCTAACTATCTCGAGCCATAGACTTCTGGGGGACAACGCGAGCCTTGAGATTTTTGTACTTCTCTTCATTCTTCTGGGCCTCTTCTTTAGCTTTAGCAAGTTCCTGTTTGAGGCGATTGATCTCGAAGCGCTTGGTCTCTTGAACGGCCACTCGAGGTATTATTGAAAGCCATTCCTTCGGGATGACACGCCCTTGGATGTAGCTGACTGTGACATGATATGACTTGACGTCCCCTACGAGAATCCCCTTGGGAAATGCTAGCTTGCTTGGTCGGCACCGCTCCCACATGGCGTGAGCAAGAGTGGTATGCTCCTCAAATCTCTGGCTCTTCAAGTCAAAATGTATACGAATCTCAACACTCTTCGGCTTCAGCGAAATCGACTGTATAACGCCATATTGCCGAATAACTCTCATTGGATAGTACGCTGTGATGCAGGAAATTCCTAGAAGGGGGACATGTGTCTCATCTCGTCCCATGATTCTAGCTTCCTCCACTTTAAACCAAAGTGCATTCCATAGGAAAGTCACTGGACTGGGGTTTGCTAACAAGACTAGTAATCGGGAGTAGTGATATTCAAGAACATGGTCCTTTCATTCTTAAACTTCAAAAGAGGATGCTCGAGTTCCGAAATTTTCGGTATTTTAAGGTATTTTCCAAATTCAAAAAAGTGGGAAAGGAACCAAACTTGGAGAATTTCAGACGAAGCTCGAAATGTTCTGTCTTGATCTGTTTTAAACTTAGTAAGCGAGATGAAGGTTTTTGCTAAGATGACATTAACAAAGCTCTTTCCATTGTTCACTTGTCTTGCAAAATACGCCATCATGGGATCGATGAAATTTTGCTTATATGGAAAAATGATTGAGCCAAAGAACAACAGGATAAAGTGTTGGACAAAACAGTGTAAAAAATAAACAATATTATTTTATAAAAATGGAGGATACTTACAATTCGAATGACAATAATAAATGTAAACATGAAAACACAAGTTGGCAGAAGCACAAAATTTGAGCCTTCAAAAACAGGTCAGAAGCAAGTCAGAAGCATAAAATTCGAGCCTTCAGAAGCAGGTCAGAAGCAAGTCAGAAGCACAAAATCTGAGCCTTCAGAAGCAGATTAGAAGCAGGTCAGAAACACTGAATCTGAACCCTTAGAAGGAACTGTCAGAAGTAGTGAATCTGAACCTTCAGAAGGAACCGTCAGAAGCAGTAAATCTAATCCTTCAGAAGGAGTGAATCTGAACCCGTTAGAAGCACTGAATCTGAACCCGTCAGAAGCACCTTCAGAAGGAACCGTCAGAAGTAGTAAATCTGACCCTTCAAAAGGAGTGAATCTGAACCCGTCAGAAGCACCTTCAGAAGCACTGAATCTGAACCCGTCAGAAGCAGTGAATCTGAACCTTTAGAAGGATGAATCTGAATGGAAATACAACATTATAGAAAGTAATTGAATTAATAAAGAATATCGAGGCTTGTGTCCGACACAGTTTCCTTAAAATAGATTTGTCCACTCCAGTACGTGCTTTGAGGTTTCGTGAACGTCTATCTCTCAAGATACAACGGTTAAGCAGCGATAGAGGCAAGTACAGCACTCCAAAGCTTTCGGCGAACTTGAACACAACGTGAACACTATCGAAAATAATGCAGATGCAGACAATTGAAAAGAGGGAGAAGAGATTTTCGTGGTCTTCTATCCTTCTTGAAACAGAACGGGAAGCCACCTATTTATAGGCTAAGCGGGGCATTGTTAAATAAAGAATAACGGCTCAATAACTCTACCGTTTAGAGCCGTTATGTAATTAATTCTGTAACCACAGAATTATAATAGTCGTTACTTAGTTAATACCATTAACATGCCGGTAATTAACTTAAGAACAGTTACATTGTAATGGCTTGAGTTGGAAAAAATTAAAACAGAAGGCAAAAATGTGCTTATCGCGAGACCCACTTTTCGGTCCTGCAATCGCGTACGCAGATCGTGCACTTGCGCCCAAGTTTCAACTTGTTGGGCCTTCGTCAGGGTTCTAGATTTGCACCCCATGTGCGTGCGCGCGAGGTATAGTACTTGTTACAATAGTTATCACTCAAAAGGAGTGTAACCACATATAAAGCACTTCAAGGCCTTCTTCCTTTCAAATGTGGGACTAGCAAACTTCACTTCCCACTTCCAACTCAGGGTCTTCTTTGAGAAACAATTTCTCATTCACTCACCCATCAAAATATCTCATATTTTCCATCAATCCCCCACATGACTGAAAATTATTTTGGTTTTGACTCTGTGATAGTGTTCAACAAATGAAATCTGCATAGGATAGGTAGGTGTCACCCTTTGAACCTTCCCTTGTGAAAGTATATTTAATTTATCAGCTGTCTAGTAGACATGATGTCATTGAACTGTCATGCTTTCTTAGTAAATGACCCATACACTTCACACAGGAATCATCTATACATTTGTTCAGTTCTCATAAGTATGTTCGTTTTGGCCATGAACATCGTCTTGGTTCAGCAAGAGTTTCTAGAGAATTCAACCCTCAATAATTCTCCTTTGAAGCGGCCCCACTTCTCTCTCACATAGGTGATTACTTAATCTTGAGTAACTGATTTACTCCACTTAATAATCATTAAAGCATAATTGCTATCATTTTTCCTGATAAACCCCCACAATAGTTGGGTATATCAAATCACTGAAATTTTATAGGAATAGTTTGGGGGAAAGACCCCCACAGTGATATCTTAAGTTCGTATACTTAGGTTGTCCCTTTTGAACCTAGATCTTAGGATCTCCAGTCAGCTAGGTTGAGTTTTTCTTTATACAAACTTTTCTGTAATGGGCTGCAATCCCATTCCTATTATCAATTTTCTCAACTAACTCTCTGTTTAACCCTTTGGTTAGTGGATCCGTACTATTATCCTTTGACTTTACATAGTCAATAGAGAAAATTCCAGTTGAGAGTAGTTGTCTAATGGTATTATGTCTACGACGTATATGTCTAGACTTACCATTGTACATGTTACTATGTGCTCTTCCAAAACGCATATTGATAATCGCAATATATACAGATTGGTGGCATAGGTTTTTGCCATTTTGGAATATCCTCTAAGAAATGGCGTAGTCATTCAGCCTCTTCACCACATTTATCTAAAGCTATAACTTCGGATTCCATTGTGGATCTGGCTATAACAATTCGTTTATAGGATTTCCAAAAGCATGGCTGCATCTGCTAATGTGAATTCATCTTTACTAGTAGATTTTGGAACATCCACTTTTACAAGACACCCCCACACTCGTAAGCATTTGTAGGATGGTCTCCTACCTTTCTACAACTCATAAGGGGTTTTATCCTCTTTATTTCGAGGTATTGCATTATTCACAACTTAGGAAGGAAATAATGCTTTACAAGGTCAACAAATGACTTGTTATTGCCCTAATTCATGAAATCGTCAATTGCATAGGTTGGGTTACCATCACTGTTGATTTTCTTCAAATGGCTAACTCCCATTTCCCACGAGGAATAGTCAGAGGATCGACCGAATCCATTTCTGAATTTATATTCTAAATAGACATAGTTCTATTTTTAAGCAATTGCTTTATCACATCATACCTCAAGCGGACATGTCTCTTTCTACCATTGAAAGTTTTTTCTCTTTGCAATGGCTATTGCCACTTGGCAATCACAATGCATAGACATGTACAGTGCCGATTTCATTTCCTTGAGCAATCCTCAAGTTATCAAGATAACATATTTCCTTTCGTGCGCAGAGCCTTTATTGAACATTTTGTGCTCAAAGTCTATTGAGCTTTTCCGTTTAGGGCCTCTATCTCTATTAAACTCTTTCCATTCACAGCCTCTATCGAACTTCTTGTGTTTAGAGTCTCTGTTGAACCTTTTGCATTCACAGCCTTTGTTGAAGGCGTTGATCACGTTTCAAGCAATTTCCTCCGCATAAGAGGGAAGAATTGCTTTTTGAAACTCAGCCTCATATGCCTTCCATATCTTGATATGGTTGGCCTTATCATTGCTCTTGGTATTTCACCACAGGAACGCATTTTCCAAATACAAGGGTACGGTGTTCACACGCACCTTGTCATCCCTAGCTCATTGGGTTTCCAAGTATCGATTCTCCTCCCATAGGAAGTTGTCCACATACTTGGAATTCCTTGAGCCTTCGAATTTCTCGGGCCAAGGGACATTCACTCTATGCGGTACGGGGATCGCCCCGTTCACACGCCCAGAATCAAGCATGGCCATCTTGACCTCTAGCTCGATCGACCCATCACGTAGCTCAGTCCAAGGATTCACTCAAGTACATTCAATCAACCTAAATCTCATGCAAGATCACTTGAATTTCTTGCACTTGATTGATCACAGTCTTAGAATCCACCGTTATATAATCAAGGAATCGTCCGACAACAAATTTTTTTTATTCCGGTATCCTTTGTTTTATATTTTCGGTTAAGGATTCTTATAATTCCTTTGACGTCCTTATTGTACAATAGACATTGTACAAGGAGTCATATAAGCCATTCATGACATAATTCCTACATAGGAAATCAGAATGCTTTCAAGGCCTCAACATCGTTGAAGGCTAGCTTATCCATTTCTCCATTGGATAGCTTAGGAACTTCCTTAGTCAAGAATCTAGCAAGATTCAGAGTTGTTATATAAAATAACGTCTTTTGCTGCCACCTTTTAAAGCTTGATCCGTTGAACTTTCCAGGTTTCTCACCATGGTGGAAACAAACCGCTGTAGAAGCAGAGGATGATCCTGACATAGGATATTTGACAACAGAGGTAGAGCTTTTGGTGATGTCATCTGCAGACACATCAACAACTTCTTTTCCAGTAGTCATTCGAATGGTAAGTATCGACTAAAATCTATTTTAAGATTGTTGGACAAAACAGTGTCAAAAATAAACAATACTGTTTTATAAAAATGGAGGATACTTACAATTCGAAGGACAATAATAAATGTAAACAAACTGTTTCAAACATGAAAACACAAGTTGGCAGAAGCACAAAATTTGAGCCTTCAGAAGCAGATCAGAAGCAAGTCAGAAGCACAAAATCTGAGCCTTCAGAAGCAGGTCAGAAGCAAGTCAAAAGCACAAAATCTGAGCCTTCAGAAGCATGTCAGAAACACTGAATCTGAACCCTCAGAAACAGTGAATCTGAACCCTCAGAAGGAACCGTTAGAAGCAGTAAATCTGACCCTTCAGAAGGAGTGAATCTGAACCCGTTAGAGGCACCTTAAGAAGCACTTAATCTGAACCCGTCAGAATCCGTGAATCTGAACCTTTAGAAAGAGTGAATCTGAACCCGTCAGAAGCACCTTCAGAAGGAACCGTCAGAATCTATAAATCTAACCCTTCAGAAGGAGTGAATCTGAACCCGTCAGAAGCACCTTCAGAAGTACTGAATCTGAACCCGTCAGAAGCACCTTTAGAAGCACTGAATCTGAACCCGTCAGAAGTAGTGAATCTGAACCTTTAGAAGGATGAATCTGAATGGAAATACAACATTATAGAAAGTAATTGAATTAATAAAGAATACCGAGGCCTGTGTCCGACACAGTTTCCTTAAAATAGTTTCGTCCCCTCCAGTACGTGCTTTGAGATTTCGTGAACGTCTGTCACCCAAGATACAACAGTTAAGCAGCGATAGAGGCAAGCACAACACTCCAAAGCTTTCGGCGAACTTAAACACAACGTGAACACTATCGAAAACAATGCAAATGCAGACAATTGAAAAGAGGGAGAAGGGACTTTCGTGGTCTTCTATCCTTCTTGAAACAGAATGGGAAGCCACCTATTTATAGGCTAAGCGGGGCATTGTTAAATAAAGAATAACGGCTCAATAACTCTACCGTTTAGAACTATTATGTAATTAATTATGTAACCACAAAATTATAATAGCCGTTACTTAGTTTATACCATTAACATGCCGGTAATTAACTTAAGAACAATTACATTGTAACGGCTTGGGTTGGAAAAAATTAAAACAGAAGGCAAAAATGTGCTTGTCGTGAGATCCACTTTTCGGTCCTGCAATCACGTACGCAGGTCGTGCGCTCGCGACCAAGTTTCAACTTGTCGGGCCTCCGTCGGGGTTCGAGATTTGCACCCTCTCTGCGCGTGCGCGCGAGGCATAGTACTTGTTATAATAGTTATCACTCAAAAGGAGTGTAACCACATATAAAGCACTTCAAAGCCTTCCTCATTTCCAATGTGAGACTTGCAAACTTCCACTTCCCACGTTCAACTCAAGGGTGTTCTTTGAGAAACAATTTCTCATTCACTCACCCATCAAAATATCTCATATATTCCAACATAAAGATCTTGGCCTTATCATATGCGAAGGGAGCTTTTGCAAAATATGTTTTCAAGAATGAAATGGAACAACTTCCTCGGTTTCCTTTCAAAACTTTAGCCACTTGATCTCGATTAACATTCAGATATTCAGACAAAACCAAGATTGGATCTTCACCAATTGGTGGAGTAACTAAACCAGAGTCCAGTGACTTCCAACGAGAACACCATACTCTTCTAGAGTTGGAGTTAGCTCGTGCTTACCGAATATGAAAATAGTAGCCTATGGGCTCCAAAACTGTACCAATGAATGGATGAGACCAAATCACATTCGGATGTGGATTAATGGGAGCATTCGGCCGATCCGAAATCTGACTATCTCTCGGCCGTCCTCATGTAACTCGTTCCACCACTGCTTCCATTGGTCCTTTGCTGGAGATACCACTCGAATCTCCCCCATAATTTACAGCTCGAGACTACAACTCGCCTAAAACTGTCATGGACCAACCCGAAAATATAACTAAGTAGGAGAAAAGGGGTTGAAGAGAGTACCACTTTTGGACATTTGAAATAAACAATCACATAGAAATGCACATGAAATGTGACGTGAGGTTCGATTTCTATCTAACAAGGCTTGACAAATGTGGAGCCCCCGGGAAACTCGAATTGAGTCACTTGGCTTGCGACTGAATCAAGATCCCCCATAGACATCCGACTCAGTCAAGTATCGACCCACATCACATGACAAATGATAGGGGTACTGAATCTTGGCATCGATTTTGAAAAGTTCGGGACTTGAAGAGGGAGACTCAGGCCAAATGGCGATGGCCAGAGTGTCCCTAATCAGATACCATCCTAAGCCTAGCCACTCAGGTCCAATGGCGGGTTGTGAGTGGTATGTGTGAATGTAAAAGCAGTAAAGACATGCACAATAGTTTAATAGCAATCACCGCTTCAAAATAAACCATCACACATTCTTCTTCCACCTGCAAGGAAAGGTTAGCAATCACTCCACCCTTTATCACTCCAATCTTCAAGAACATTTAACACATTAACAATGAGATTCAACCAATTACAGTATCTTGAAACAAGAAAAAATAAATAAATAAATATATAGATTTTTTAAAAAAAAATATATACCGGAAATACAAAAAATGCCCGGAACCCATCAAGACGACCCCGAATCGCGAAAATCCATTGTCAATCACAGCAAAAGACAGTGTGTAATGATCTGAAGGCTGTTTTCCTTTGATCCACCAAGTTTGAGCCCATTCTGAGTCCATTTGTCACCTAATCGGCGAATTCCGCACAATCGAAGAAAGGCTTTTCGGCCCAGAAAATTCGATCTAATGGCCAGAAACAAGCTCAAATCATCAATCAAGACATATAACATGAAATTCATGGCCTAAGTCCATAATTTTTTTTAAAAAAAATTCCGAAAATTAAAGGTGAATTAAGGAATTTCAAAAATTGAGCTTGATCTCCGAAAATTGACTAGAAAATTATATTCACCCATTACAATTTTTGAACAAATTAAAAGTTTAGTTCCTCAACGGAGTCGCCAAACTGTCGCGACCTAAAATTAAAAATTCTAGGCTAATGAATTATTAAGTTAATTTTAACGGCTAACCTAATACAGACTCTCTCAAACCCTACCAAATCGCAACTTTAATTTAATTAAAGATGATTTAGAAATTAGAGTCATTACTAATCATTTTTTGGTAGGTTGATTAGAAACCTAAGTAAAACAGCGGGATAACCATTTTACTTCTACGAACCAGATATAGTGGATTCGAGGACTTGATTACACTAGTTAATTAAAACTAATGTCCTTTTGGTACCTTAATTCCAAGAAATGTCCTAAATTGACGACTCGGAATGAATCGATTTTAAAGCTCAGAAGACGATTTTTTTTTTCGTTTTTAAATGGAATGCATGTAATTTCCAAAAAAAATTATGAATGAGCATATGTAATTTTCGAAAATGTGATGAGGTAATGAGCAGATTTTTTTATGTGTTTTTTATTTTTATTTTTCGGTAATTTCAAAAATAATACATGGAATATATGAGGCGATACTCGAAAATATGCTATGCAAGATATGCAAAAGGTAATGCAAAAATAAAGATAAAATATGCATGATTTTTTTTTATATAAAAAAATGCTATCCTAAAACTATATGAGATATGCAAGATGACGAGATATGCATGGATAAGGTTTTCTTTGGTTCTTTCCCTTTTTAAAAAATTCGGCCAAACAAGTATATCTTGAAGATTTTGTTATCTTATTTTTTTTGCTTAGAATTTAATGAAATCTTATCTTCCTAAAATCTTCAGGAATTTTCAGAATATAGCAAAATCAATCAAGATATTAATCAACAATATTTGCACCAAGATAAGGAAAGAATCACGACAATCGTCCCCTTTTCCCTTTTTTTTTTTCAAAAATTCAGCATTCCATGTTTGATATTTATTTCTGAAGATAGTGAATCGGACCTAAGCAGCGATAGGTCAGATTGACCAAATCCAAAATTTCTTGACAAAAATTAGATTTTAAGGTTTAGATAAAAAAAAGTGGTTCTTTGAATTTCCAAAAAAAAAAATTGCGCTTTGTCTAATGACAGCATCAAAACATGCGAGAATAGCTTTTCTTTGGACAAAATCAGCATGTCAATGACACAAAAACATCACATAAATAGCAACCAAACAGCGGTGAAATCACCTGAAAAACATGCTCGAAATAACCTAGAAGTAAGTTTCGAGGTTACCTTAATCCGTCGGGTGAGATATAGACCAATTTGGAGCAAAAAACTCCAACGAACAGCAGTGGTGATGGCGCAAGGCAGCAGCAACGGTGGGACAGAGCAGCGAACAGGGGCAGTGTCGCAAAATGGTGGGAGAACCGCGTGCGACAGTAACGAAGCAGAAAACAGCAGCGACAACAGAATGGGCGAGCAAGCACGGCGGGGTCGACGGCAGAAACAGTGTCGGCAGCAGGGTAGCGACGGCATCAGGAACAGCGGCAACGGCGGTCGAGAAGCAACTAGCAGAATCAGCGACGATGGCATGGCGAGGAGCACGACGGCTGCTAGAGAGAGACGAGTGAGAAAGAGCGAGAGAGAGTATGGGGGGAGAGAGAGAGAGAGAGAGAGAGAGAGAGAGAGAGAGAGAGAGAGAGAGAGAGAGAGAGAGAGAGAGAGAGAGAGAGAGAGAGAGAGAGAGAATGTGTGTGTGCAGAAAATTTTTCCTCCTCTTTTACCCTAAGCCTAATGAAGTATATATAGAGAATGTTAGGGTATTGCTCTAAGATTCAATCATGGCCGTTAAATTAAAAAAAAAATCTCCGCCAAAATAATGACTGTAGGATTGTAATTTAAGGCTTTATCCTTAAATAATGCATAAAATTTTCGGCCACTATTGAGGGTATAGAGCTTTGGCCGAAAATTCTCCTTTTAAAGGGCTTACCACGCGAATTTAAGGCCTAATCGAGCTTTAATTAATTAAATGGGTAATTAATTAAAATCCTAGCTCTTAAGAAGATTAAAATGTATTGAATTGAATTTGAATTAAGGCCCTTATGATTTTCGGCAATTCCCCTCTTTATGGTCGAAAATTCCAAATCAACTCTGGTTTAGCCGTCTACTGAATTAATCTCGATCGTCTCGCCCTCAACTAACTGCCAATGCATGACAGAAAAAATAAATATGTTATGCATGATAAATTATTTTTTCGAGAAACTCTCATTTTATGAATAAATGAATGAATTTCTAAAAATCAAAATTTAAGTGTCAACACTCCAGATCACGGCTCACTGCTGCCATGGCGACCGTGGGCTCGAGCTTCGCAACCGTGGTGGCCGCGAAGGTCGACATCGTCTGGATTTCCCGACCGTAGTTGCGTGAGCTACGTGGCCATGGTGCCCGTCGTTGTCTGGATCTTCGGCAGCGAAGCAACGGGAGAGAGATGGAGACATAGTGAAGAGGGAGAAAGGAGAGACAACAACGTTTATTTTTTTTTTTAAGACTGGCGGGCCTTTTTTTTGCCACGTGTCGCACAAAGAAGGATGATCTGGGCCACATCAGATTTACCAAGTCTGTACCTAATATTTTCTCAATCAATCAGGAATCGGATACCATGACATACTTGGATTCGGTTCTTGAAGTCTGATTTTCCGCGCTCAAATTTTGATCTCCCCCTTCATTTGACGTGACAAGATCTAAGCTTTCGGATGAGGACGGAGGACTGGATTTCAGGGTTTTTTCCCTATTTAATTTTTAAAAAAAATGCACGCTGCTTAAAGCAGCACACAAGTGCTGCAAGCAAGCAACTTTGCTTTCTTGCTTGCTTTTTTTTTTTTTTTTTCGCTTGCTTGCTTGCTTTTTCTTTTTAGAAGCCATACACATTTTTTTGTTAGATGCCACGCTAGCTTTTGTGCTGCTGCACAAAAAAAAATATTTATTATTAATTTGTGATGAATTTTTTTTAGCGATAAATTCTACGACGAACGTATCGTTTGAAATGTACGTTATATATTTTCCGACGAAACACCATATTTGTTGCAAATTTCGTCGCAAATTATATAACGTACATTTCCAACGACACGTTCGTCGTAGAATTCGTCGCTAATAAAATTCATCGCTAAAAAAAATTATTTTTTTGTATTTGTTTCCAATTTGCGTTGAATTTGTACGCTACATACTTTGCGCAAATTTCGTCATGCAACGCGTTTATATTTTGCGACAAACTCATTGACACGTTTGTCGCATGATATAAAACGTACATTTTTAACGACACGTTCGTCGCAAAATATATACTCAGTGTGCTTCACGGTGACGACTAACGTGCCATTGGAAATGTACGCTTTATATTTTACGACAAACGTGCTGCACATTTCATCGCCAAATATATACTTTGAGTGTTGCGCAAGACCAGTGTCAAAGTGCCTCACAATGCGCTTGCGCCTTTTGTGGGACTCAAAGTATATATTTCGTGACTAAATTTGCGGCACGTTTGTTGCAAAATATATAGCTTAGAAATTCATCGCATATTGATGACAAATACAAAAAGAAAATTATCTAAAAATATAAAATAATTGAAAAATGAAAAAAAAAAAGGATTTTAGCTTCGAAAATTAACGAAGAAAAAAAATTTCTTGCTAATTTGCAACGAAACATCATATTTGTTGCAAATATCGTTGAAAAATATGTAACGTACATTTCCAACGATACGTTTGTCGTAGAATTCGTCGCTAAAAAAATTCATTGCAAATTAATAATAAATATAATTTTTTGCTGCTGCACAAAAGCAAGCGTGGCTTCTAACAAAAAAAAATGCATGGTTTCAAAAAAGAAAAAGCAAGCAAGCAAGGAAGCAAAAAAAAAAAAAAGCAAACAAGGAAAAAAAAGAAAGCAAGCAAGCAAGCTTGCAGCACTTGCGCGCCGGTGAAAGCAGCGCGCGAGACCCAAATCGGTAATTTTTTTTTAAACCCTAATCGGTAATTTTTTAGAAAAAAAACCCTGGATTTCACTTTATGTCACCCATGACATATTTACGTCATGGGATCCTGTTCCCATCAAGAAATAGGGCAATTGTTCTATAATGATTGATACTCTACGAAAAAAAAAGGCAATCGTTATTTTTGTTATTTCCGACAAATGCCGATCAAGAAACAGCGCAATTGTTTGAATCTATAGCTATAAAGCTCCTACTGATGCCATTGACATTCCGACATGCTTGGCGCCACTGGGCAACTCGAGACGTTTTTTCCGATGCACAAAATGACTAGACCGACACGGAAACGACCGGAAAAACAAAAGTCCCCCCTTCAGGAAGATATGGGCATTAGAGAAATCCGTTCCCGCCCCGACCGGAAAAACAAAATTTGCAACAAAACGCTAACCAGCGTGCCATGCCGACGCTGTCCGGCCTCCTGGACGGAGTTTCAAAACAGATTACACAAAGCAAACTAGAAACGAAGCATATCAAGAAGCAGAAATCAAGTCCACAAGGGCCTTGAAATCAGCTTCAACACTCCCGCCAGGGCCGGCAGCCTCCGCAAACCTCGCTCGAAGCTCGCTGATCTTCTTCCTCATCTCCTTCCCTTCCTCGCTCCTCAGCACCACCTCCAATGCCTTCACCAACCCGCCCTTCGTAATCGTCCCTCCCTCCGCTCCCGCTCCCGCTCCCACTCCGATCCCCCACCATTCCTTCACCATCCTCACGTTCATCATGTTGTCCCCCCAGACCGGCCTGCATATCATTGGCACGCCCCCCGCCACGCTCTCGAACACAGAGTTGTACCCACAGTGCGTCACGTACACCCCGCACGCCGGGTGACTCAGCACCCGGCTCTGCGGGGCCCACGACACGACCTTTCCCTGCGCCCCCGTCCGCTCCAAGAACCCTTCCGGCAAGTGCACCATCATGTGCTCCTTCAACGACCACAGGAACGGAGTCCCGGTGGATTCCAGGGCCTCGGCGAGGGCCGACATCTCGCCGGGTGACGGCATCACCATCGTCCCGAAGCATATGTACGCGACCGTCCGAGGGTCTCTGGCATCTAGCCACAACAAACAACCAGTATCATCTGAGGCAGAGCTGGGCGGTGGCGACGGTGGAGGGAATTGCACCGTGAGGCAACCCATGTGGAGGAGTATCTTGAACCTGGAGTTCAAGTCCGCCACAACGGGCGGGGGGTTCGCTTCCTCAAACGAGTTCAGGACGATGGCCGTGGCGCGGGGCAGCACGCGTCCCATCTGGCGGAGCAGGTTCGGCACCATCCTCGTGTTCTGGTCTTGTAGTATTTCGTCTGGAATATCTGACATGCGAAACAACGATAACCCTGGAACCACGTCCAGGGCCTTGTCATCGGCCTCTGCAACCGCCACACCGCCGCAGGAGGTTCCCTGGAGGAGCCGACCGAGAACCTCGACGTGTATGCAAGCGGACAACAAGCACGGCGACGAGACCCAAAACGTCACCCAAGGGACGCCCATTTGCTCCGCGATCTCGCACGCGAAAACGAAGAAAGCGTCGCTCATCAGACAACTCACCTTCCTCCTCACCTCTCGCTCCGCGGCACCGATGGTGGCTCGAAAACTCTCGGGAGCTTGCTTGAGGAACACATCCACCTGCTCTCGCGGGAGCAGCCTCGTCGCTCCGCGATGGCCGGCCGGCAAGCCGTCGTCGACGTCGTAGATCCTGACGTTGGGCGGCAGCTGGGCCCTCGACGAAGGGGGGAAGAGATCACCGTTGGGCTTGGCCGTGCATAAGAAGGAGAAGCGGACGACCGGGGCAGCTTCGGCCAGCTTACGGAGGAGGTTGGCAAGGAGCGCGGGGTGGCTAGTGAACGGGAAGGCCAGGACGGCCACGTGCCTTTCCGAGGTCATTGTGATCCCCGACCCAACAAGAAGAACAGGTCGAGCTCGATCGTGCCAGAAACGGAGAAGTGAAACAGGAGGAGGAAGACAAGTGTTTCATATTTCAATCAATAAACTCAGTGCACAAGCTAGTAGGTTAAAATATTGAGGGTAATAATTGCGCTGTTTCTTGATGGGCATTTGTCGATAATAATTGCGCCCATTAACGACAAAATTAAAGATTGTTTTATATATATATATATATATATATATATATATATATAGTATCAGTCATTATAGAACAATTGCGCTGTTCCTTGATGGGCATTTGTCGACAATAATTGCGCCCATTAAAGACAAAAATAAAGATTGCTTTTTTTTTTTTATAGTATCAGTCTATGTTATACGGATATGAGACACGATTCGCGACACGACACGACACGATACGCCGATACGTCAGTTCTCAAAAAATAGAGAATTCCGATACGCCGAGACACGTTATATATTATATGTATATTTTTATGTTATTCACAAAAATAAAATTATTTAAGATTTGATTTTTAGCTAATAGGCCCAATTTTATTGCTTTCTTTCCCTTCTCCCGTTTCTTTTCTTCTTTTACTCACCTAACTAAACCTCTTTCCCAAAAACCTTTTCCCTCAAGTGGCCCACCGTTTTTACTCTCTCTCTCTCTCTCTTCAGCCCCCAAAAGACGCGACCCACTCCCCCTCTTTTGCTTCTTTCTTTCTTTCTTTTCTTGATTCTTCTTCCTTTCTTTCTTTCTTTTTGCAACTCCCTCATCCGACGACCACTACAGCCACAGCCTGCATCACCACCTCACCGCACCCTACAGTCCGCCGCTCCCTCCGTTGCCAGTCGCCTCTCGCCGTTCCGCCCAGCCGTGAGGATCTAGTAGCCGTGGGACCGGGCCCGTCATGACCCCAATCGAGAGATCCGTCAAGCCCCGTCTCGAGAGCTCCAAGTTCGACCCCTTGCATCCGAGAGCCCCGACGCCGGCCAAAGTCCAAGCCGCGTCGCCAGATCCAAACCCCAACGGAGCCCGACCTCCCTTCTCCTCTGCAGACGCGACCCCATCTCTCTCATTCTTCTGCTCAGCTACCAAAGCACCACCGAACGGACACACGAGTCCCTCATGTGTCCGTTACGTTGACCGAGAGTTCGGACTTCGACACGTGTTGACGGTGTGTCCGAGAAGAGTCCGGCGGTGTCCAGCCGTGTCGAACTCGTGTCCGACACGAAAAATTTTCAAAAAGTAGCGAGTCCGTGTAACAAAGGTATCAGTCATTATATAATATAAGATTGAAATAGGCAAGTCTTATTTGATTGCGATCATGAACAGGGGCTGCCCTATATTATTTAGTCAAATCCGTACCTCAAGAAGCTAAGGGCGCGCATGGTAACACTTCAGAAGCATAATTTCTGCTTCTGAAGTGCTTCTAAAGCTGAAATCTGTTTGGTAAAGACGCTTCAGAAATGTATCTGAAGCTGAAAGCCATTTGGTAAAAATATTAAGAAATCAATTCAAGAAGAACTTTTGGAAGTGATTACTACTTCTGGTTGGATTTTTGGCCAACTTTGAGAAGCTAAAAATTGTAGCTTCTAAAAAAGAAATCACTTCTTCAACTACACCGGTCTTTGCCGACCAACGCCCGTCTGCGGGCGCCCCCCGACCGCATGCCGTCCGACCCCTGCCCGTTGTCGGTCGCCACCGACATCCCGTCCCGCGGCCTCCGCCCGCCCGCCCCGCGGCCGGTCGACCGCCCCCCGCTGGTCGACCGCCGCCGCCGGTGGCCGACCGCCACCGCCTCTCGCCGCCGGTTACCGGTCGCCCGCCGCCGGTTACCGGTCGCCCGCCGCCGGTCATCAGCCGCCCGCCACCGATTGTTGGCCGACTGTCTGCCGTTCAAGGAACCATTTTAGAACCATTTGAATTAGTCTTTTTAGCTTATTTTTAGAAAATTCATAAAAAATTTATAAAAAGTAAAACAAATTGTAAAATCAACTTTGGTAACCTTGGCCAAGCCCAAGGAACCATTTTTGAGTAAAAAATATTTTTTTCATTTTTTCGCATTTTTTAGTATTTTTTGAAAATAGAAAAATACTCGAAAATTCAAGAAAAATAGCATTCGAGGTCATAAAAAATGAAAAAATAGTCAATATTTTTATTTTAAATCCTTTTTTCTTTCTGACCTCATAAAAAGTCCAATTTCAAATTCAATTTTATGTGTTCCTTTGTTACGCATATGATTGAATTCGGTAAAAAAATGTCAATCGAGTCTTTTAATTTGTAATTTTGGCATTTTTAGGATCTTGACATTCAATCTAATTGCCCCTCATTGCAATTTATCCCAATTATTTGCACAAATCGCTTAATTTCATAAATTGGGCAAAATTACATTCTTAATTGCATTTTAGTCCTTGAATTTGGGCATAATTGAAATTACTTTCAATTCAGGGACTACCATTACAAATTGAAGTCACTGCCCAATGCTTTTCATAATTTTGAATCGATTGGCATATGTGGTTTTGTCCAATTTGATCATTTGAGCCTTTAATTTCACGATTTGCCGAATTGCAATTAAATGAAAATTTGGGGCTTTTTGTGGAAATTGACATGAACTTTTGGGCAAAATCTCATTTTTACATAAAACTGATGTCCTAAGTTCGATTATGAGATTCAATTGCAAAAATTCCAAATCGAATTGCGATTAATTTTGAAAATTGGATCAGAACCAGTTCTGACCGGTCAGACTGGTCGAACCGGTTCACAACAGTGTTGTCTTCTTCCTCAAGTCCCCGTGCAAATGAGCAGTCCCCAGCTCGATTTTGATCAAGAAATTGAGGGGCAATTTGAGAAAAATTGGGTAGGAAATCGTGGGCGTATTGTTGCTCTCGCCCTTCCCCGTCGATCAGCACCGGCGACACCACCTGACGTCGCCGATATGGGGAGTAATCGACTGGTCAAAATCGCGAACCTGTAAAAGTTAACATTTGTAAAAAATAGGCCAAATCCATGCCAAATTCGCACAAAATTAAACTTGCCGGAGAACCAAATGGAGTTGGACGGAATACCCACTATCCCTAACGCCATTTGGACCATGAAAAATGTGACCTCACGTGCGAATGGACAGAATTGGCTCCCCTCGATTAGCGGCAAAGATTCTTGAAATTGAATATGGCCATGGAAAGCCTGAGAAAAGGGAGAGGTTGGTTCATTTGGTTGGAGAAGCTTAACAAAATCGAGAGAGAGAGAGAGAGAGAGAGAGAGAGAGAGGAGAGAGAGAGAGAGAGAGAGAGAGAGAGAGAGAGAGAGAGAGAGAGAGAGAGAGAGAGAGAGAGAGAGAGAGAGAGAGAGAGTCGCCGTCGGCCGCGCCGCTTGATACCGCGGGAACAGGTGAGGCACAGTTTCGAGCTTCTCAATGTGCATCTATGGCGATTCACTTATCTCTTGTTCATTCTCGCATTTAGTGTGTGTGTTTTGTTCCCTAGGCATCACTGCCCATCATCGCATCTCTATTTTGCATCGGTTTTGTCTTAACACATCGAATCGAGTCTTCAAACCTTCCGCCATAGCCGATCCCTGTTCACTTCTTCCTAGCCGAATCTAGGCCGTGCGAGCTCAATCGGAGCTTGAGGTAAGTATTCTGAACCCCTGTTGATGCTATCCTGTGATCAAATTGCCATGATTTGGTGTAGATTGTGCGATCGAACTTCCATGGCCGTACTCGGCATTTTGCATGATGTTCGTGATTTCGTGGATGAGATGCTCTGATTCTTAGATATGTTAAACTAGAGACAATTGCGAATTGATTGGCGCCGGTCTTGGGTAATTCCGTTGAGGTTTCACCGTTGGATCGTCGCCTGAGGTTTTCGACCGTCCATTTAGTTGTAGTCGAGAGGTTGAAGACGACACATACGTGGCAGGTGAGCGAGTCAAAGGTCTAGGTGGCAACACGTGATTGGTCCACATGGATGCTGAGTTGGTTCGACTGTTAGTTTGTTAGGTTGAGTCAGCTTAGATCGGACGGCCTAGGTTAATTGAGTTCTATTTTTGATGGCCATCCGATTTGTAATTAGGAATATCCGAAAATGATTTTATAATCAGAAAATTAAAACATACTGAAACGGTGCCGTTTAGGTAAAGAGTCGAGCGGCGTCGTTTGGGTTAATGAAGATGGATGATCCAGATCGAGTCTTGGCTTTTAGTCGTGGCCGTAAGTTTAGGTAATCAGATCTGACGGCTAGGGAATAGTCAACTTTTGATCTGAGCTGTAGGTTCTAGTAATCTGATCCTAAGGCCGTAGAGTAGCCACGTGGTTCAATAGGAGCCGTCGGATTAAATCCGAATAATAGAAAAACAACAAAAAATCAGAACGACGTCGTTTTGAGGCGTGGGTTGCGCGGGTTCGGGTCTGGGCCGGGTTTCAACTAGAGTGGGTCGGGTAGACCCGGCCCGAATCACAAAAAAAATATAAAAATTCTAGAAAATTCTAAAAAAAAAATGTTAGAAAATCCTAGAAAATCTAAAAAAATGTAGGAAAATTATAAGAATTTCCTAGACACTTTAGAAATCCCCAAAAATTGAGGATTGACCAAAGACAACTGGTCAATCCTATTTTTGGGATTTCTTATCCGTTCTTTCGGAATTGGATGATCCTACCCTATAGGGGTAAACCGTCTCAGCCTTATATACGAGATAGGTCGAGGACGCCAAGATATGGATTAGGGTCAGTTAGGTGACCAATCCTTCTGCTTGAGTTCTCGAATCTCGTCTTTTCTTCAGAATGACGACTTTACCCCTCAAAGGATAAATCGTCATCCCTATTTCAATCGAGTCTTGAAAATTGCTTAAAATTAGGATTTGGGTCAGGTGGTCGATCAATCCTAATGTTTGAGATTTTCAATTCTCGTCTTTGCCCGAAAATGACGATTTTACCCATCGAAGGATAAAATCACTTCTAAATTCCAAAAAAATTCTAAAAATTCCCGAAAAATAGGAAATTGATTGGTTTGATCGCCAATCCTATTTTCATCATATTTGACTCCACATTTCATCTGAAATGAAAATTTTTCCCTTCTGGGGCAAATTATCCCGAAATTTCTCAAAATTACGATTTTCCCCCCTCATGAGCGAATCATGTCAAAAGCCACTCATTAGCCTTGATTGACATTTCTCTAGGATAATAGGGCCTTACTAGGGATATCACGCTGCGTTCATGTGATTTATCGATACGTTTTGGATCCTTGATTTGCGCATTTATTTTTACTTATTGTGAGTGATAGGGTAGCCACTCCTATCCGCTTGAACTCATAGGTTTAGGATCTGTACCCCACTCATCTGCATGAATCTTAGGATTAAATAAATCGTTCAACTTAGGTACCGAAAGGGCGTCAACTCTGACAGTTGGCATAACAAAGTCCCCGATCCCATTTGTTTGTTTTTTGCAAAATTGGATAGAGAGCTCCCGACTATTCGATAGGGTTTTCGATTGTACCCTTCACAAAACAATTGGTGGTGACTCCTTGGCATGTACATATATCACATGTCACCAGACCACACCGAAGGTCGACCACGAATATCCAGCCGTTGTGATTTGGGTAATGGACCTTGGGAGAGACCCGCGTCCGGACAGGCAACCGGACGGCCCATTAGCCCTCGAGATCGAGAGCAGGCCGCCGCTCGCGAAAGGGTCGCGACAGACTGGCGACTCCACTAGGGACTTTTTTCCAAACCAGAATCTCTAGTTTAGAATTTCAGAGGACTTGAGCCAATTAAAAAGTTGATTGGTTTATATAATCTTGTTTTCTGTAGATGCTCTTGAAAGTGAGGTACGTACGCTAACCGTTGTGTTAGATATTTTTGCATATTGGAGAAATAAAGGGTGTAATGATTGTTAACATTTTTCCTGCAGGTTGGAGTTGGATATGTATGTTTATCTTATGCACATATTGAAGCGGTGTTTGATACAAACTGCTGTGCAGACTTGCATTGTGATGATCACGACACATCGCACACACTGGCGGTCAAACCCCGACTGCAACCACCTCTAGGTTGCTTTAAATAAGGAAAGGGTACGAAAGGATCTCGTGTTTGATTGCACTTGAGTCTTTCGTATTCGTTCCCGCTCACAATCCAAATTGGCATTATCTAGCCCTCTTGGGGAGGAATCTGCCATATTTGGATCGTGGGAGCCTGAGCCACAGGTTCCTCACCTGATTTTCGATTTTTAGAGTAAATTCCTACCTGTCTCATGCGTATGTCTATGGAAGGTTGGTATACCTAAAACCACCCATTGTTACAGGTGAATATTTGACGCTCCCCGGGTTTTGGTTGGTAAGGCATTTACTTTCGATGTACTTCATTATTGCATGTTTCATAGTATATTCACGCAATATTCACATTTACATGCATTGCATACATTACGAAATCATTCAAGTGACTAATTGAAATAACGATGATAAAGGGGTAGGATGTCGTTGTTTCCTAGAAGTTCGACAGAGTTGGTAACCTTCGAATGCCTAAGGACGGTCGCTCGTCCCAGACCGAACACAAGGTTGCACTTTACCATATTTGTACATGGCCGAGAGCTAACTGGACGCAAGCTGGGATACGCCGAAGATTGTCAAACCCGCTACTATGTCGATAACTTCAGGTTCAAGCGACAAGCGGACGAAAGGTTCAAGGATTACTTGGAGATGAAAAGGCAACATCGCAACCGCCTAGCTAGAGATGCGTATACCCGTCGAAAAGTTGAAAGTCAAGCCAAGGAGAACGAATCGATAATCACTCTTTGGGGAAAGAGAAGACGCCTTGCAACCAAAACGAAGTCGAAGCACATCATGCTCAAAAAGGCGAAACCCGAGAAGACCCCTAAAGTCATTATGTCATGGACCAGAGAATGGCCAGAAGTGCTAAAGCGCCTCGACCAATCCATTGAAGACAATTTTTTACATTCTAAGGGACACTGTGTTCCGACTCTTTAAGCCACCTGTTTGGCTGACCTTTTTAGGTTTTTTTCCCCTTACCTCCCCTTCTGTTTCGCTATGGCCACTCTCTTGGCCCCTTCTCCTTTTTTGCGAGTGTCATGTCTTGGCATCTAGGTTGACACACTTATCGTGTTGTTTCTCTTGCAACCGGTTCACTATTGAACCCATCTTGGCACTGCAAGGCCAATATTGGTTCATAGTTTTTGTGTCCGATTTATATTTGTAACTAGTGATCTGAAAAGTTAATACAACCTTACCTTACCCAAAAAAAAAAAAACTAAGGGAGAGGTCCCAACTATCAAGTCATATCCTGAAAGGGAGACGGATGAAGATACCTTTGGGAAGGAGCCCCCGACTAACTGCTATTCTGAAGAAGATTAAGCTTTTGGGGAGGGGTAGCTTAGATCCCCACATTTCATAGGTCTTTTATGGCTTTCTTATTTACAAAGTCTCTTTCTACCTTTCTTTCATTAGGCATCCTAGTTGTAATGAGGGATTCACTCCGCTCTACTCCTTATCTGATGTTTTGACCAATGGAATGTGACGTTATTTCCTTTAGTCACTGGGGTAATTCTGATTAAATTGCATAATTCACTTTCTTGAAATTCAAATTAGACTTTAAGTCAGGTCTTCCATACTTGAAAAGAGGCTCTAATTTTCATTTCTCTAACTGAACTATGCAATTAAGTTAACCCATGCATATTTCATGGCATTCGCATAATCACATGTTTAAAGTAATTTTTGGCAATTGACTTTTTCAAAATCATTTACATATTTTAGACTTGATGGGAAAGAATGATATTCAAGTGTTCAAAGTCCCCCGGACCGAGCTCCTAGCCTGGTGGGACAGCATGGGCGAAGCTAGCCAGAAATACGCCAAATCACGGTTGGAGTATCTATTGGAGCTGCTGAAGATTGAGTGTCCACCTGCCTTTATCCAAGCCATGGTGCACTATTGGGATCCTACCACCGCTACGATCTGCATGGAAGGTCTAGAAGTTACCCCTACTCTTGAACAGTACAGCACTGCCATTGGAGTTGAGTTTACTCACTTACTAGTCCAACCTCCTATAGGGTTTGAACCTTTGAGTCAACTAGCTGAATTCCTCGATACAAACCTCAATGAAATCAAAGCAGATGCCAAAAGTAATTTTGGATGGATTTCCCTATCTTTCCTTCTAGATAGATTTCCTAACCTCCTTGTTACCAAAGGAACTAAATCTAGTAGAGCTTTTATCTTGGCTTTCTTTAGTTTTGTGCTATTCCCGATCTCGTCTGTTACTTTCGACCCTATTATAGCTATAGTGGTTAGACAAGTTTGTTGTGGGTGGGATTGTTCGAACGTTATCCTTGCTGAAACTTTCCTTTTCCTAAACTGCTTCAAGAAAAACAAGAAAGGAATCTTTAGAGTCTCTAGCGGTCTTCTATATCTATGGTTCACATCTCATATCAGACAATTTCATATCCGCATGGGTTTCACTGAGATTAGTCCGATGCCCATCCTCTTAAAACTTTCATCAGAACCTATACACGTATTCCTAAGTTCAACTTTAGAGAATGGAAGAAATTCCTTGAAACTCTAAGACCAGAACAACTCCGATGGCAGCTTAGATTACCAACACTGGATAAAGTCAGGCTCACATGTAATGACAAAGACCTAGTCCCCTTGTTAGGATTCACAGGCGCCTCTGCGTATTATCCAAGGAGGGTTATCCGACAGTTTGGAGAGTTGCAAGAAATCCCCTCATTGCCATGACCAGGTATCTTCTCATTTGACATGTCCAGAGAGATCCTCACAAGGGAAAAGAAGAGAAAATTTGAAGCCAAGGTGGAATTTATTATACGCTCTTTGAAGAACTCCCAGGCTGAAGACATAAGATGTCCATAAGATATGACTCGTTAGGAGAATATTCACAGGGCTACTACAGAATACATTCAACACTTTGAGGCAACCAGACGTAGCTTTGTCGAGCCTTATGTACCTGAATATATCGTACCATACGTGCTTGGAGTAGAGCCGTATATACCGAAGACATGGGATCGCCGTCATGTTCAGGAGATGAAGAATCCTAGACTGAAGGGATTGATCTATGCTGGGACGATGAAAATACCTTAGACCTCAAACGCCCTAGACTTGAATAGACTATTCTGTCAAGTGTAAAATGTGTGAACATTATGATGTCTTTTCAGCATACTCGTTTATATTGAATGTTACTTTGGACACATGTGCATGAGCGTAGGCATGTATTATAGATGCATAAAAATTATTGTCAAAGATTACGCTTCTTTTAATTTCATGAATTCTTTTGAGGAATATTTAAAAGAACTACTCACGTGAGACTAAGGCTCACAAGGTAGTCTTTTTCCTCATTCACCAATAGAAAACATGCAATTGGAAGATCTAGTACTTTTCCTACCAATTCTGAAGAAATACTTACTTGTTATCCTTAAATAAACAAGTGCACTCTAATCACGGAACTACCAAAGCATCATTTTCGTACTCGACTTAAGACGAGAATGGAACAACAGGAGTTGACTCCGCGAGTAGGCCTGTTGGAAACTCGGATGACTACTATGGCAACTATGATGGCTGACATTAAGGCAATGTTGGAAGCCTCCTAAGCCAGACGGACAGTAGCTCCTAACCAGAACAACTCAGGTCAATCCTCAATACCCAATATGGCCGATAAAGAGACAACAGAAGATGCCCAACATGCCGTGGAAGACATTTGTATGCCGAACGTCCAGTCACAACTAAAGGCACCCCCTGTTATCATTAACCTCGAGAAGGAGGAAAAAGGGAAACGGACTTTGAAAAATGAAGCTGAGGCTAAGAGAATAGCCAAAATTGAGGAGTGTTTGAGTAGCCAAGGTTATGAGCTGGCCCGTTTTGACAAGATATTCCCTTTCGCCAAGGTGGAGACCCCTCCTGATTAAAAAGAGACAGACTTTGTGAGGAAGTACAATGGGATGGGATGTCCCCGCCCTCACCTCAAGTATTGCCTGCGTAAGATGGCGCAATATTCGGATTACATTCCATTGCTGATGAATACGTTCCAAGAGAGTTTGGATGGCGCTGCTCTGGCCTGGTTCATTGAGTTAGACTTTGACGTCTATGATGGATGGAAAGATCTTGCGGAAGATTTCCTAAGGCGGTATAAGTTTAACACAGCTACATCTCCAACGAGGGAAGACCTGCTACGAACTCTAAAAGCGAGAGGTGAAACAATCAGAACATATGCGTAGAGATGGCGAGCTTTGGCGACCCAAGTAAAATCGCCAATCCCGAAGGAGGAGTTAATCGACCTGTTCTTAAAAGCACTTCCGTACGAATACTTTAACAGATTGAACACTTCAAGATGTCAAACTTTTACACACTTGATAAAGGTGGCCGAGAAACGCAAGTGGGCCTTAAGAGAGAAAAGGCCGCATGAAACTTCTACAAGGAAGCAATACCCCTTGAAAAAAGAAAGAGAGACTGGACTCGCCATAGCCTTCATATCGGATTCCCATAAACCCAAGGTGTTCAATAATTCCAATCAGACCAAGAGATGATCATCATGGTCAACGCCAAAAGGGCAAGAGCCTAGGAAGAGGTACCCTCAAAAGCAGTTTTCTCAGGCCCCGAGACCTTTATCCAAACTGCTCCCGATACTACTAGAACAACACTTGGTGGCAAAAGAACCCCATAGAGTGAATCCTATTAAATATCCTGGTTTTGATGAAAGCTAAACCTGTGTTTATCACATGGGCGAAAGAGGACACAACGTAGATAATTGTTATATCCTTAAGGTGAAGGTTCAAGCTTTGATCGACAATCAGATTTTGAAATTTGATAATGTAGCTCCAAATGTGCAAGAGAATCCACTTCCTGATCACCAAACAGTAGGTGCAATATTCGCTGATGAAGAAGGAAACCACCTTGAGTTGAAAGTGAATGTACCTAAGCTAACTAACATTTTAGCAATCGCTTCATTGTATCCAAAAGAAGGAGAAATATCCGCTGACAGGAAGAATTTATGTATCGCCAAGATGATGAGCTTGGGGATAATGTCAAGCGTTACCGATGAAAGATTCGGAATTAAGGCCTTTGTAAGCTTGGAATGAGACCAGTTTGTGGTCGAAACCGAACAGGGAAGCATGTGGAATGTCCCACGTGAAAGTCTGGTAGACGACCTTGAGTTGATTATCAAACCAAAAGAAGAACTTGACAAGGATGAACTAAAAGCTACCAGGCGAAGTCTGGCAGATCGCATATTTATGACTAAAGCGCTAGAGAGAGGCGAAGTTATAGACAATCTGGGTGAAGATTCTGGGGGATACAACTTTAAAGTAAAATATTCTGCTCCCCCAGCTTTTTCCAGAGAATGGAGGATATCATACCCGATGGGTGGGAAGGAATGGACGATCCTGTCCAACCAAAGGTCCAGAATGAGATGATAGAGCCTTTTACAAAAGAGCCCGAATCGCCGTTCGACCAGACAATAAATCACGAGCTTAACGCAAAGCAGGTCTTCAGGATGGAGAGATCAAAAGCTCAACGACAAAACTTGGTTGAACCATTTGAGGGAATGAGAAAGTACCCGAAATTTGCAATGACAACGGAAGCAAGTGATATTAACAGACATCATCGGCTATAATACGAAATTACCACAAAAGACCTTGGTGACATTGTGGCAATGATTGAAACTGCTACGAGGGTAGTGATCAAACTAGAGGAGCTTAATAGCCTGAGTCATGAAGAGGATTGTCCGATTAAACCTGTTGTGATTCGACTGCCGAGAAATGAAGCAGACGGTAAAGCTGAACCAGATGCATCTTACCTGACGACAGTAACTATAAAAGTCCATCCGGTAGAAGACTACGACCCTAAGGCAGTCCATTGGGACTATGTGACGAAAGAAGTAGACGCTGTAATGAGGTCTGGACGATTTTATGCCCCTAGAGAGGGCGAATCCGAAAAGAAAGAAGTTTTGAAGGAAGACGCGGAAAAACTTATGTCCATCGTTAAAACCAGCGAGTTCGAAGTAATAGAGCAATTAATGAAGATGCCGGCCCAAATATCTCTGTTAGATTTGTTCATCAACTCAGAGAACCATAAAGACGCACTGTTGAAGATACTAAATGAAGTGCATGTCCCTGAAACTATTAATGACATGCAGTTGGGAGACTTTGTGGGGGCAATCCTTCTAAAGGACCAATTAAGTTTCTCAAATGATGATTTCCCCATGGAAGGGAGAGGGCACAACAAGGCTTTATACATTACGGCGCAATGTAACGGAAAGATAATAACGCATGTGCTAATCGACAACGGATCTGCTTTTAACATCTGCCCTTTGGTTACATTGAGGAGTTTGGGCATCAAAGAGGAGATGATTAAAACCTCCAAAACAACCGTTAGAGCTTTTGATGGAATGAAGACAACAATGGTAGGCGAGATTGAGCTGGAAGTGCTCATTAGCCCAACTAAATTCTTCATAAACTTCCAAGCGATGGATTTGTCGAGTGCATTCGGGTTTATATTAGGAAGGCCTTGGATCCGTGTTGTTGGAGCCGTACCTTCAAGCCTGCATAAGAAAGTGCAATTCGTAATGGATGGGAATATGATTACCGTACATGGAGAAGTTGATCTTCTAACGTATCAGAATAGCGCTATTGCCTACATTGAGCCAGAGGTTAAGTTAGAAGCGAGCTACCATTCCCTAGAGCTGGTGGCGGCGGTCCACACTCTCGTGGAGGCAAGATTGAAAGCTCCTTTAATCTCTGAAGCCAATCTTCTACCAGCTAAGATGCTATTGACATATGGATTCAACCCAGGAAAAGGTCTGGGCAAGTATGGTCAAGGAATTAGCACTCCGCTACAGTTAAAATCCAACGAGCATAGGATAGGCTTGGGATATCAGAACACCCGCATTGGTAATTCTACCTCTAAGATAGAAGGCCGAGGCCGAGGCAAGAGCCAAGGACGCCATGGAACCAGAAAAACCAGAAAGATTCCTTCATTGGTTCTCTAGCTTGGAAAGGCAAATCTAAGATGTTCAGCAGCCCTTTAAACAACTATTTTAGCAAAAACTCTAGGTGGTTGTCAGAAGAAGATATAATTCCAACAGCAAAACTAGATTTGATAAACCATTTTCTAGAAGACAACTTCGTGAATGCCATCATAGAGTGGCTAGGTGATGAAGCCACTACTTCTGAGTAAAGAAACATCTTCCCTGCTTTTAATACTGCACTTAAACTTCCTGCATTTTGTTGTACTTTTAGTTTTTGTTGTTTGAAGTAAATGTAGGAAAACTACTTTAGATCTCCGGCCGTTGGTCCAAACAGCATAACTTGTAATGCGGCCCCATTTTGCATTCAATAAAATTGCACGAGTTTTGTTAAGGACATATGGAACCACAAATCAGCCCAATGATGACATTAGTCTTCCGTACGGAAGCTTGATGCCTGATTTGCCATATAATTCCTGATTTCCAAAAGATTTTTGAGGAACAAGGATGTCCTAAGATATGAGAACTAGTTCCATTTACGCATGCACTCATTTTGAAATCTCTTTTGAAAAGATTTTTTTTCACACTGATGCATAGCATTTTTATATGAAGTGTAGACTAACCATGCTCATGACATTTCAGGCATATCATCTCAAACATACATACTAGGTTGTTTTGCGATTCGGATCGCCACGTTGATTGTTCCTACAACATTAAGGAAGATGAGGATGAGGAAGATGAGGATGGGGGTTATGCGTCTATCCGTAGAGAATGGAGTACCTTCGAGGAGTCAATGCCTCACACTTCAGAAGAACCAGTTGTTATTAACTTGGGTGACTTTGCAGATATCAAGAAAATCAAGATCGGTGGGCATTTATCCCGAGATAAAAGGCTCAGGTTTGCAGAATTACTGAAGGAATATCATGATATTTTTGCATGGTCATATGTTGACATGCCGGGTTTGGATCTCAAAATTGTAGAACATGCATTACCCATAGATCCCAATGTTAAACCGGTGAGACAAGGTAGCAGACGGATGAAAGCCGAGTTGGAAGACAAAATTAAGGAAGAAGTGAAGAAACTTCTTAAGGTAGGCTTTATTGAAGCTATCTCGTATTCGGATTGGATTGCAAACATAATGCCCGTCATGAAAAAGGATGGCAAAGTTCGGATCTGCGTGGATTATCGAGATTTGAATAAAGCGAGCCCAAAAGATGATTTTTCGCTTCCCCACATTAACGTGTTGGTGGATAGTACTGCAGGGTATGAATTATTCTCATTCATGGACGAATTCTCCGGATATAACCAGAACCTCATGAGGCAGGAAGATAAACCGAAAACTGCATTTACCATGCATTGGGGAAACTTTTGCTAAAAGATTATGCCCTTCGGACTGAAGAACGCCGAGGCTACCTATCAGAAGGCTATGATCACACTATTTCATGACATGATCCATAAGGAAATTGAGGTATATGTCGATGATATGATCACCAAGTCCAAGAAAGGGCAGGATCACATTCAAGTGCTAAGAAAGCTGTTTGAGCGATTGTGCAAATACAAGTTGAGGTTGAACCCTAATAAATGTGTGTTTGGGAAAAAATCTAGGAAACTTCTTGGATTTATGGTCAGTAACAGTGGCATTGAGATTGACCCTTCGAAGATTCAAGCTATTCATGACTTAGAAACTTCCTCAACAGTGAAAGAAGTAAGGAGTCTTTTAGGGAGATTAAACTATATTGCCAAGTTCTTCAATTAGTTATCAGATGTGGCTAAACCGATTTTCAAACTGCTTAAGAAGGGCGCAAAAGTGACTTGGGATATAGAATGCAGCTAGGCATTCCAGAGGATCAAGACCTATCTAGGCGCTCCACCAGTACCTGTACCACCCATTCCAGGTCATCCCTTGACCTTGTATTTGACTATACAACAAAAATCCTTAAGAGCCTTACTTGCTCAAACAAGCTCGATGGATGGTAAGGAAAAAGCATCTACTATTTAAGAAAGAAATTCACCTTGTCTGAAACGAATTATGAGCATGTCGAAAGGGATTGCGTAGCAACAATGTGGTACTTCGCAGATTGAGGCAATATACCCTACACCACCATATTCAATTGGTGATAGAAAATGACCCTATCAAATATCTCTTGGAGAAACCCGCTTTGATCTGAAAATTAGCAAAATGACAAGTAATATTATCCGAATTTGACATTAGGATTTCTCCACAAAAATCGATGAAAGGGAGAGCCATTGCTGATATGTTAGCAGAGAATTCTCAAAATTGCACATCTTCTGAAAAGACAAAGGTGGAAGATCAAGTTTTGAATCTAGCAGAGGATAAGTGATCATGTATTTTGACGGTGCTGTAAATCTATTGGGAGCTAGCACAGGGGCAATATTGATATCCCCTGATGGTCAACATTATTCTATTGCATCAAAAATGACTTTCCATGCACGAACAATATTTCAGAATACGAGGCGTGTATTCTAGGCCTACAGTTGGCCATCTCCATAGGGGTACCCATGCTGCCGGTTTATGGAGATTCTATGCTCATTATTTTACAGACACAGGGAGAGTGGAAAACAAAGGACGCGAAAATTATCCCTTATCATAAATATCTTGAAGAATTGACACTTAAGTTCGAAGATGTGTCATTTGAGTACCTGCCAAGATCTCATAACCAATTTGCAGACGCATTGGCCACGTTGGCCTCGATGTTGCAAATAACTGATAGGTTAGAAATAGAACTACTAAGGATTGGCATAGTCGAAAAATCGGCTTATTGTATGCTGATCGAAGAAGAATTCGATGGAGAGCCGTGGTACCATGATATCAAGAATTATCTCTTGAAAATGGAGTTTCCTGAGGGATGTCAAGCGGGAGACCGAAGATACATAGCCAAGATGGCTAGCAAATTCTTCCTCAGTGGATAAGTTTTGTACAAAAGGTCATTTGACTCCACTCTGTTAAGATGCGTAGATGCTAAAGAGACAAATACTCTCATGAAGGAAATCCATGAAGGTATATGCGGGCCGCACATGAATGGCCATCTCCTCACTAAGAAGATCATGCGGCTTGGCTACTATTAGATGACCTGGTGGTAAGGAAGACTCTGCCAAATGTTGTTCATCCGGGAGGCAAGTTTACCCCGAATTACGAAGGCCCTTATATTGTTAGGAAAATTCTCACAGGAGGAGCATTAATTCTTGTAAATTTCGAAGGAGAAAAATTGGGACATCTTGTAAATTCAGATACTGTGAATAAGTATTATCCTTGAAATGAAATCAGATATTGATCACGTGGCTTGTCTCGAAATAATCCGAGTCGCCTTGATGGTCATTACATAAACATATCATGCATCCATGCATACATTGTCATATGTTTTGTTTTGCAGGATTTCGAGAAACAGACTCAGAATCAGATTCATTCAAATGGAACCAAGAGCAGAAAGGTCCTTGACATCAAGAACCAGGTGATATGTATCTGTTCCATCAAGAGTTAAACCATCTTTCACTCACAGAAATGTCTATTCTGTTTATATACATGAATGACTGATGAAGACAGAAGACAGCAAAGGAGAAATACTGTAAAATTTCTCACCCCCTATAAGATAAAAGGATAAGGAGAATGAACATTCATATGGTCGAACTTAGGAATGAACCCCGCTTTCGAAAAATGAATTCCTGACACTTATTGCACATCTGTTGGAACTGGAGGTTATCCAAGCATGGTCGAGGTATACATGATGCATCATTAAATCCCCCGTGGGGTGGAATGCCTGGAGAAAAACAAAGTGATTTTTCCAAAGCAAGGTTTGTTTAGGCTATCTAGCAAAAAAATGTTTCTCCAGATGAGAGGCAAACCTAATCCAAACACGTCCTACACACACTCGAGAGATGAGAGAGGTGTAAGAATATAAAAGCCCGAACCAGGGGATACAAGGGCCATTCGCATCGATTACATGGATTGGGATGACGGAGGCATTCATTCTTCTCCATAAACACTGCAGGTGATCATTGATAAACCCTTTGAGCGATGATTTTCAATTCTAAACCCTGTCAAGAGCCACCCCGCATTGGGGTTATACAGAAGCCGTCTAGTGGCGTGAACAGGTAAATGGTTAGAAATCTTTTTGCTCGGACTAACATCAATCTTCGTGTGTTGATATGTATTGATCCTGGCGCCTTAGGATGATGGAGAGATGTTCATTTCTCTATCCTACACACTTATACCCGTTGCATATCCAATTTGAGCCTACACATTCGTTTCATGTACCCTCATTGGAGATCATTGCATAGCCCCAAGGTGAAAATGGCCAAAGCACTTGTGGATAGAAAAGTTCAAAAGTGGGAGTTACATGCGAATCTCAAAGTGAGGTATTTAAGACAGAATGAGACTCAAGTCACGCACCTCACATGATGATCAAAGATCCTAGTTCCTAGAAAAAGACAAGGAAAATGTGGGATCGAAAAAGAGAAAAAGACGAATCCCTATGTAATAGGAAAGAGACCAAAAACCTAATAAGAACATGGCTGATCTTCACCAAAATGCTGCAAGATCTTAAGGCAAAATCTTGGGGACGCCAAGGGATTACTGGATATCTCAACCCCCCCCCCCCCCCCACAAATTCTGAAATGAAGAAGAACCTTCAGGATTTGTGTGACAAGAGGCTACCATTCAAATGGAATTATAGCCAACTACCAAAACGACGAGCAATGCCTTCCAAATGTTCGACTCATTCTCAAGACACGTAGTAGCAAGAAGACTAAAGGCGTCCTTCGAAGAATTATCAATCAGGGATTGAACAGAGGACTGATCGGCAATGATCACCAATATCAAACCCTTCGCGATTTTAGGCCAAAAACGAGCCTTTTTCGGTTTCCAATCCTACCAACGCTCTATGTAGCACCGATACTTCATATGGGTATGTGTATCGATATCGGATACTGATACTCATTCGATACAATACGCGTATCGGCGCGTTGACCGAGTATCGGGATTTTGATACTCGGTCAACGCAAGTGATACGCGTATCGGACGCGTATCAGACGTCGGACACGCGTATCATTAAAAAAAATGTGAACGCTAAATCCCTTCGTTTCTTCATCTCCTCTCTTTGAGTCTCTCTCTAATGTCTCCATCTCGATCGCTCGGTGCTCAGCCTCGATCTTAGCGCGGTAGTCGCGGATGGCGGCGACGTGGTCCTCGTTGCCGCGGTTCTCCTTCTTCTGCTCGATGGAGGAGATGATGTGCCAGGAGGCGCGGCGGGTGCCGATGACAATAGGCGACAGAGAGGAGGTTGCGCTCCTTGACGGTGAGCTTCTTGGAGTCGGCATTAGTGCATTGTCTGTTTTGGCTTTATTTATTTTTTATATTTAAAAATATATATTTAATACAACGTATCCCTGATGTATCGGATTTTTCTGTTTTTGAGAAATGATGTATCGCCGTATCGTGTCGTACCGTATCCACGTATCGGTATCGGTATCGATGCTACTTAGCCAACGCTACAACCCTTTGCAGTCTTTTCCAACTAAGACGCCTAGGTTGATATATACCTTACCTCGAAGAGGTACGAGCAAGATTATTTCTCTCTCATTTTTGCAGGGTTCTTGACTTGTAAACCCGGAGTAGATGAAGAAAATTTTTCATTAAAAAAAGACCGGACTCAGAGGGTGAGTCCCGCTTAGAAACCATGTCCAAACCCAACATTACGGTCCCGTAAAGACCTCCCGATTGATCGAAATGTATGCGTTGCGAATGGCCCCGAAAACCCAGGTACAGGTTATTAGGAGATTCGAGTACTTTCGTTATAAAAAACCAAGGTCAAAGAGTTGGTAAGAAGCACTCTTTGATGAAGACGTCCCAATAGAATGCTTGAAAGTAAGCTTTGGTTGGAAACTTCAAATTGTTTGATCCAGGATTTTGCTTACCGAGATTCTTGACCATCTTTGCATGTTTTAAGAAGTCTTAGATAACCTCCAGCATCCTAAGTCATTTTGCATAATTGCACAGGTCAAAGTAAAGCTTTGCTTGCATTTATAATTATCATTGCCTCGAGATGACTGCTGTCTTTTCAAATGAGGAATGAACTCACAAGTCTAAACTTCTACGAGACTCATGGCAACCCCAGGTCAAAGAAGTACCTTTTGCTCCGCAATGAAGAGCTTTAGAATCTTCTTTCTGCGAGATTTTAGGTAACCCCCAAATCCCAGAAAAATCTTATAAAATGTTTTGTAGGTTTAAGCTTTCTGCAGGATACTTGGAGTACACAGATCCCAGAATGTCACCTCACATGTCAAAAGGACAATTTTCATAATCTTCTTTATGCAAGATTTCAGGTAACTCTTAAATTCCAGAAAAATCTTATCAAAATTTTTGTAGGTTTAAGCTTTCTGCATGATACTTGGAGTCCCCAGATCCTAGAATGGCACCTCACACGTCAAAAGGACAATCTTCAGAACCAGCTTTCTGTAAGGTTCTAGGTAATCCCTAAGCCCAGAATAGCTCATTTGGTAAACCTAATAGTTATGTATACCTCATTTGTACAGATCCTCGCTGATTCCTCAAGGTGTAGGATCAGCCTAGTGGCCGACAAACCCTACAGAACGGGTGCGTCATCCATAGGTTCCTAAGAGATATGAGTCCTATTCATGGCCTGATCCCCTAGACGGATCAAAACTTTTGACAATCCCTACAGAATGGGTGCGCCATTCATAGGTTCCTGATAGATAGGAGTCCTATTCATGGTTTGATCCCCCAGATGGATTAAAACTTTTGACAATCCCTACAGAATGGGTGCGTCATCCATAGGTTCCTGATAGATAGGAGTCATATTCATGGTTTGATCCCCCAGACGGATCAAAACTTTTGACAATCCCTACAGAACGGGTGCATTATCCATAGGTTCTTGATAGATAGGAGTCCTATTCACGGCTTGATCCCCTAGACGGATCAAAACTTTTAACAATCCCTACAAAACGGGTGCGCCATCCATAGGTTCCTGATAGATAGAAGTGTTATTCATGGTTTGATCCACCATACGGATTAAAACCTTTGACAATCCCTAAAGAATGAGTGCGTCATCCTTAGATTCCTGTCAAAAAGGAATCTCATTCTGGTTTGGCCTACCATACAGTCTAGAGTTTAACCGTCCTAGGATACTCAAGAGACGAGTTCCTAGGTATTCACTTGAATCCGCTATACACCGCGTATGCCACAAGAGCATCAGGCAGGTGAGTAACAGGTAAGCATCTCGATTCTATCTCTCTCTCTCTCGTCAGCAAAGGAATGATGAGCAAAGCGTTCACCAGCGGGGTAAAAAAGGGATTGGGTGTCAAGATCCATTTTTATATTCCCCAGTAGAGTCGATCTGGACTTAAGTGTTACCTGTCTTTGAGAAAAACCTATCGCGAGATTCTCCTCAAAGAGGGGCAGCTGTTGACACCTAATTTCGAATTAGTCTTTTTTAGCTTATTTTTAGAAAATTCATAAAAGAATTCATAAAAAATAACAAAATTGAAAAATCAACATTGGTGGCCTTGGCCAAGCCCAAAGAACCATTTTTTACCAAAAAATAATTTTTCATATTTTTCGCATTTTTTAGTATTTTTAGAAAATATAAAAATAATAAAAAATTCTAGAAAAATAGAATTCGAGGTCAAAAAATTATGGAAAAATAGTCAATATTTTTATTTTAAATCCTTTGTCTTTCTGACCTCATAAAAATTCTAATTTCAAATTCATTTTTATGTGTTCCTTTATTACGCATATGATTGAATTTGGTAAAACAAATGTCAATCGAGTCTTTTAATTTGTAATTTTGGCATTTTTGGGATCTTGACATTCAATCTAATTGCCACTCATTGCAATTTAGCCCAATTATTTGCACAAATCGCTCAATTGCATAAATTGGGCAAAATTGCATACTTAATTGCATTTTTTTTTTGGTCGAAAATTAGTTGCATATCATTCATCCAAAGTCAAGATTACATACACTAGAAAACGAAGATTCGCAACAAACTAAATCCCAAAGTGGTTGGGAAAAATTAACAAGCCAATTAGATGGGAGCATTTTCCTTCTATGTTCTTTGGCGATCCAATCAGCCACCATGTTGGACTCACGAGGAATATACTTCACCTGGACTTCTTCAAGTTGGCCCAGCATCACTCTGCAGTCCTCAATCAAATGCCTAATAGCCCATGGACTCTTCTCAGGTTCTTCTAGACAAATTGACAATAAAAGCGAGTCTGTTTCTACTTCTGCCGATCGCTTCCTTTCCCCATCGTATTTCTCTTCTCTTTCCTCCAAAAGACTCGAAATTGCCAACTTCAGAGCTAGGGTTTCGCATTCCATGGCCGACAAAGCTCGAACCGAACAGGCGAAGCCACCAACGACGACACCTTCTTCATCTCGCCACACTCCAGCCACCGAGCCTTCCAGATCACCGTTGAGCCAAGAACCATCCACGTTTACCTTTATGCAACCATGAATCGGAATGGTCCATCGTTCAGGTATAGTACTGGTGTTTTTCCTCCTTTAAACCTTCCATTGTAGTCCAAGGCAAGATGCATCTCTAATCAACTCAGCGTTTTCTATTATTGTCTCTGCTCTCGGATGGCGACGACCGAAAACATACCCATTTCTACCTTTCCAAATGGTCCACAAGATGTTCTCCATCAGCTCTGGGGATGGGGAATATGAGTTTGAGGTCAAGGTAGAATGCAACCATTTGTCAATTCTTTGATTGTTCTCCGATGTGATTTGCAGATTCAATCTTGGGTCTAACCAAACAGGTTTCGTCCATTTGCACAGCAGTAAAGTATGTTCGACCGTCTCGGGGGATTCACGGCAGATCGGACATAGAGGGTCAGGTAACATTTTCCGCCTGAATAAATTTTCTGTCGTTGGGATTGCATTCTGGCATATGCTCCAAATGAAGTTTCTGATTTTTGGGGGGGAGGGGGGTTAGGAAGTTGCCAAATAGCTTACCATAGACTGCGGGGGGGCTGATACGATGTTGATGCTAGTGATGGCTTGGGTTGCTGTGCTGTTAGGAAAATGTTTTGATAACCACTCTTGACAGAATACTTCCCATGTTTGTTGCCGGTCCATATGAGCTTGTCCCCATCTGAGTTAGGACAGATCGGTGTTGCTAGGATCTCCTGGACAGTAGGCTCAGGGAAGAGGTTTCTCAATTTAATCTCATCCCACCTACCATTTTGACGGTCAATTAATTCAGCTACCACTTTTGGATCCTCCCTGTTTGCGGGGCCCCCTAATACACCTGATGGAAGCCATTTATCTTCCCGAATCTTGATGTTTTTACCATTCCCCACTGCCCAACGAACTTCCGAATTAATAGAATCTCTGCCCATTATGAGACTTTGCCATCCCCATGATGGTCTATGGCCTATTTTTGCATTCCATAAATCTGAGTCTTTGAAATATATCCCTTTGAACACTTTGCTCCATAAAATGAAGGATTTTGAGCAAGACGCCATGCTTGCTTGCCTAACATAGCCTTGTTGAAGGATACAAGGTCTTTGAATCCCAATCCTCCTTCTATCTTTCTTCTTTTCAGTACAGCCCACTTCTTCCAATGAATTCCCGACTTTGAAGATTTTTGCTTCCACCAAAAGTTCGCTATTTTCTGCTCGATAGACTTGCAAATTGAGATCGGGATCTTGAAAATGGACATGGCATATTGCGGTAGGGCTTGTACCACCATTTTTATCAAAATCTCCTTCCCCGCTTTCGACAAGATATTTTCCTTCCACTCCTCTAGCTTCATATTAACCCTCGCTAATATCCAGGCGAACATCTGTTTCTTGGTTTGACCCCAATCTGAAGGAATTCCTAAATATTTGCCAGTTTTTGCAATAATTGGAACTCGTAATTCACTAGCCAAATTTGTTTTAAGAAGCTCTGGACATTTCTTGCTGAAAAAGACCCCTGACTTGTTGAGGTTGATGGCTTGGCCCGAGACGTAGCAGTATTAATTCAAGATGTTCGCCAAGTTCTGGCATTCTCTTATGGTGCCATCCAGGAAAAATATGGCATCGTCTGCAAACAATAGGTAGGAGAGAGTTGGGCAGTTCCTCCCCAATTTAATTCCTTTTAAAGTACCGTCCTCAATAGCCTTTCCCAGTAGTGTAGACAAAGTATTAGCTAGCATGATAAAAAGATAAGGTGATAGTGGATCACCTTATATTATACCTCGTGATGGCTAAAATGAAGGTTGTGGCTCTCCATTAATCTTGATACTGAAGGATACTGTGGCTATACAATGTTTGACCATGCTAACCCATTTCTCACAGAAACACATCTTTGTCATACTCGCACAAATATAGTCCCATTCCACCCTATCATAAGCTTTTTGCATGTCAAGCTTGAGAATGGCTTGGAACTTTCTTTTTCTTTCCCTTGTTCTCAATTGATGAATAACTTCCTGGACAATTAAAATATTATCTTGTATTAATCTTCCACTCACAAATTCGCTTTGTTCCGTTGCTATGAGTCTTGGGAGCCAGGGTCGGAGACGATTAGCCATAACTTTGGAAATAATCTTGTAGCTGAAATTACACAAGCTTATTGGCCTAAACTGAGCTATTTCCTCTGGATTGGAGACTTTAGGAATAGGCACAATTTGTGTTTCATTAAGATCAGGAGAAAATGAACCTGAAGTAAAGAATTCCCTGACCATCTTGAATATATCATGTTGAATATCCCCCCAATGGTTGCGATAGAAAAGACCATTTAAACCATCCGGACCAGGTGCTTTTCGTGACACCAATTGGAAAACCGCTTTTTTGACTTCCTCAAGCGTTACCGGAGAAATCAATGCTTCATTCATTGCCTCTGTGACAATTACGGGACACTGGTTGAGGACCGGTTGGAAGTTTCTATCACCCACCGAGCTATATAAAGTTTTGTAGTAGTCCACAATGTGTTGATTCAGTATATCTTGTTCTCTGCACCAGATTTGATCATCAATTTTCAACATTGAGATCTTATTTCGTTGCCTTCTTTGAATAGCCGTAGCGTGAAAGTACTTCGTATTTTTATCCCCTTCCTTCAGCCAAGTGAGTCTAGACCTCATGCTCCAATAGAGTTCTTCCCGTCTCCAAAGATTTCCAATTTGTTCAATGATATTCTTTGATTCCTCATGAGATGAAGGGCCAATTTCCCCGTTTGTGATAGTTGTGAGTTCTTTTGTCAATGAGTCGACTTGGCTACGAGCGTTAGAAAACTTTTTCTTGCTCCACTTTTGAAGGACTGAAGTAACTTTCCTTATCTTTTTTGGCACCTCTTCTATCTCAAGCTGCTGATCACACCAAGCTTCCCGCACTACATCATTACATTCTTCTTCTTCTATCCATAACGCTTCATATTTGAATTCTTTAGTCCTTCTCTTGAACGAGGGATGAAGTGACAGGATGATTGGACTATGGTCTGAGCCAATAGTCGGCATCGCATATACTTCTGCATTTGGGAATTGCACTCTCCATTGGATATTACATAGTGCTCTATCAAGTCTCTCCTTCACTAGAGCTTCCCCTTCTTTGTTATTTGACCATGTGAAGGTACACCCCTTGCTCTCCAAGTCCATCAACGAACATCTATTAATAAACTCCTGAAATGCCACCATACGAGAATGATCCGCCCCTCTTCTTCCCATTTTCTCCCAATGGTATAATATTTCATTGAAATCCCCTGCACACAGCCAAGGAATGCTGTTGCTCAAGCTTATTTGATGAATACGATGCCATAATTCCTTTCTTTTCTGAATCGTTGAGGGTGCATGCAACAATGTTACCCTCATCAACGCCCCACTTGTTGAGTCCCTACACAGCAAATCAATAAATTCATTTGAGAATGTTTCCACTCTTACCGCCCCTTCCTCTTCCCAGAATAGTACCAATCCTCCTGCTATACCCACCGGATTCACTACCATCGAATGCGGGAACTGTAATCTTCTTTTAATTTTCTGAACTGCATCCTCCGCGTTCTTTGTCTCCATAAGGAAAATAATATTGGGTCGCTCTTGAGCCACAATGGCTCTCAAATGCTGGACTGTCAGGGGGGAACCCAGCCCTTGACAGTTCCAGCTCATAATCTTCATATAATCCTCAGTGGCTTATTAGGGCTAGCCACCAAAGCCCATTCATTTCTTCCTTCCACCAAAGCAATGGGTGCATCATGTAGAGCCTCATCATTTATGATTATACCATGTGAATCAGCCCTCTTGTAGATACTATGCCTCTTTAGCCTCTTTTGTGGTAGAGGTTTGGCCACCATCTTGTCTTTTCTAGGCTGAGTCGGAGGAATCCCCACATTGTCCTACGCAGCACCTACAATCTGAGAAACTTGGCAAACCTGGAGGCTAGAAAGCCCCTTTTTCCTTAATTTTTACGCCTTTACAGTCTGCCTATTCATTTCTTTTCCTTTCTCAGACTCCATTACATCAGATTCCTCATTAATCTCAGTTGAGGGAGTCTCCGGAATCATCTCCTCATCCTCAAGAACTGGAATGTCTTTTCCATAGAATAATTCCCAAAATGGACTTGGACTTTTAGCTTCAGCCCGCAGCCAGGCGCCAAACTTACTTCTTAGGCTCCTTTCATGGTATTTCTCCTTATATGGGAACATCTCGCAATCAGTAGTGTAGTGCCCAATACGATCGCAAGAGAAACAAAATCGTGGGAGTCGCTCATATCGAAAATCAATCCATAGTTTCTTAAGACCCAAGTTCAAGATAGTACCAGGTTTCAGCGGGGAGGTTAGGTCCAGTAAAACCTTAGCCTTCCCAATTCTTCTTGGGTTATTGCCTTTAGTCTCAACTCTCACCTCCAACACTTCCCCAATCTTAGATGCCATATCATTAATGATCTCTTCAATAACTCTTCCCCTCGGCAGTCCCATAAAATTAACCCAAAATGGGCAATGTGAGAATTCATAGCAATGGTCTGGAGTATCTGGTTCACATTGTTGGAGAACAAGCAGATCTCTTGAAAAACACCATGGACCCTCCTCTAGTATTCTCTTTTTCTCAATCTCAGACTCAAATTTGAAGGTAAAGAACCCCTGTTCTAGCACGCCACACTCCAGATGTTCCACCTTCCACGCCTTTTTCATTGTGGTCACAAAGGCCTGAAAGTTGACGCTTAGCTTGGATTGGAGTTTTCCATACAGCATTAGATCGCATTCTTTAATTCTATCCTCCGAGACCTCTTTTTTCGCCTTCACTTCGTCGCTTTTCGACCACATATCGCCTAAACTTTTGCATAACGCAGCAAGACGAATTTCATTTTCAACCTCCCTTCTCATGTTCTCTGCAACTACATACGTACACAAAAAAAGAAAGTCAGTTACCATAGTGATGAACCTTGACAATCTCTACTTCTTTGCACTGCAGATTCACGCCTTTTCCAAGGATCACTATCGAAGCCAGATTCTGACTTAACAGCAATAGCCCAACATCATCTAAGGTGGAAATTGCAGGTCTGGATCCTCTCCTGAACGACGCAGGTCTCCTCGAGAATGGCCATTCATAAAGCATGATTAACTGGGGACACTAGATTCTGTGACAATGGATTTGAAAAGCTATGGGTTCAAATTGAATTGGATTTCTCGTATGATTATTGATCTGGGGAGGAATCTATCACCATGGATAGGGACAAACTCTTCAAGGAGAAGAGAGAAAGATAACTGCCGCAGAGAAAGATAACTGCCGCAGAGAAATCGTTATGTTTAGATGGTAATGGTTACTTTTACTTAATTGCATTTTAGTCCTTGAATTTGGGCATAATTAAAATTACTTTCAATTCAGGGAATACCATTACAAATTGAAGTCACTGCCCAATGCTTTTCATCATTTTGAATCGATTAGCATTGTTGGTTTTGTCCAATTTGATCATTTGAGTCTTCAATTTCACGATTTGTCGAATTGCAATTAAATAAAAATTTGGGGCTTTTGTGGAAATTGACATGAACTATTTTTAGATAAAACTGATGTTCTAAGTTCGATTTTGAGATTCAATTGCAAAAATTCCCAATCGAATTGCGATTAATTTTGAAAATTGGATCAGAACCGGTTCTGATTGGTCAGACCGCCCGGTCAGACCGGTCGACTCGGTTCACCATAGTGTTGTCTTCTTCCTCAAGCCCCCGCGCAAATGAATAGTCCTTAGCTCGATTTTGATCAAGAAATTGAGGGGCAATTTGTGAACAATTGGGTAGGAAATCGTGGACGTATTGTTGCTCTCGCCCTTCCCCATCGATTAGGACCGGCGACACCACCTGACGTCGCCAATATGGGAAGTAATTGACTAGTCAAAATCGCGGACCTACAAAAGTCAACATTTGTAAAAAAAATAGGTCAAATCCATGCCAAATTCGCGTGAAATTAAACTTGCCGGAGAACCAAATGGAGTTGGACGGAATGCCCACTGTCCCCAACGCCGTTTTGACCATAAAACACGTGACCTCACGTGCGAATGGACAGAATTGGCTCCCCCCGATTGGTGGTAAAGATTCTTGAAATTGAATATGGCCATGGGAAGCCTGAGAAAAAGGGTGAGGTTAGTTCATTTGGTTGGAGAAGCTTAATAGAACCGAGAGAGAGAGAGAGAGAGAGAGAGAGAGAGAGAGAGAGAGAGAGAGAGTGAGAGAGAGAGGGCTCGTTCTCCGACCTTCGTCGTCGAGAACATGAGCTCGATTGCAAGGCGCTGATTAGGCCGTCTCCGGCCAAACCGAAGCCAAAGAAGACTGTCGGAAGTTCACCTGGAGCTCTAGGGAGCGATCGCCGTCGACCGCGCTGGCTGAAACCGAGGGAACAGGTGAGGCACAGTTTCGAGCTTCTCACTGTGCATCAATGGCTATTCACGTATCTCTTGTTCATTCTCACATTTAGTGTGTGCGTTTTGTTCCCTAGGCATCACTGACCATCATCGCATCTCTATTTTGCATCGGTTTTGTCTTAACACATCGAATCGAGTCTTCAAACCTTCCGCCATAGTCGATCATGTTCACTTCTGCCTAGCCGAATCTAGGCCGTGCGAGCTCAATCGGAGCTCGAGGTAAGTATTCTGAACCCCTGTTGATGCTATCTTGTGATCGAATTGCCATGATTTGGTGTAGACTGTGCAATCGAACTTCCATGGCCGTACTCGGCATTTTGCATGATGTTCGTGATTTCGTGGATGAGATGCTCTGATTGTTAGATATGTTAAACTAGAGACAATTGCGAGTTGATTGGCGCCGGTCTTGGGTAATTCCGTTGAGGTTTCACCGTTGGATCGTCGCCGGAGGTTTTCGGTCGTCCATTTAGTCGTAGTCGAGAGGTTGAAGACGACGCATACGTGGCAGGTGAGCGAGTCAAAAGTCTAGGTGGCAACACGTGATTGGTCCACGTGGATGCTGAGTTGGTTCAACCGTTAGTTTGTTTGGTTGAGTTAGCTTAGATCGGACGGCCTAAGTTAATTGAGTCCTATTTTTAATGGCCGTCCGATTAGTAATTAGGAATATCCGAAAATGGCTTTATAATCAGAAAATTAAAACATATTGAAACGGTGCCGTTTAGGTAAAGAGTCGAGCGGCGTCGTTTGTGTTAATGAAGATGGACGGTCCAGATCGAGTCTTGACTTTTAACCGTGGCCGTAGGTTTAGGTAATTAGATCTGACGACTAGGGAATAGTCGGCTTTTGATCTAAGCCGTAGGTTCTAGTTATCTGATCCTAAGGCCGTGGAGTAGCCATGTGGTTCAATAGGAGCCGTCGGATTAAATCCGAATAATAGTAAAATAATAAAAAATCAAAACGACGTCGTTTTGAGGCGATGATTGCTCGGGTTCGGGTCTGGGCCGGGTTCCGACCCGAGTGGGTCAGGTCGACCCGGTCCGAATCACATTTTATAAATAAAAAATTCAGAAAATGATTTTAAAAAATAAATCAAAATAAAAAAATCAGAAAAATTCTAGAAAATTCTAAAAAAAAATGTTAGAAAATCCTAGAAAATCCAAAAAAATGTAGGAAAATTATAGGAATTTCCTAGACACTCCAGAAATCCCCAAAAATCGAGGATTGACCACAGACAACTAGTCAATCATATTTTTGGGATTTCTTATCCGTTCTTTCGGAATTGGACGATCCTACCCTTTAGGGGTAAACCGTCTCAGCCTTATATACGAGATAAGTCGAGGACGCCAAAATAAGGATTAAGGTCAGTTAGGTGACCAACACTTCTACTTGGGTTCTCGAATTTCATCTTTTCTTCAGAATGACGACTTTACCCCTCAAAGGATAAATCGTCGTCCCTATTGCAATCGAGTCTTGAAAATTGCTTAAAATTAAGATTTGGGTCAGGTGGTCGACCAATCCTAATGTTTGAGATTTCCAATTCTCGACTTTTCCTAAAAATGACGATTTTACCCCTCGAAGGGTAAAATCACTTCTAAATTTCAGAAAAATTGTGAAATTTCTCGAAAAATAGGAAATGGATTGGTTTGATCGCCAATCCTATTTTCATCATCTTTTGACTCTACATGTCATCTGAAATGACAATTTTGCCCTTCTAGGGCAAGTTATCCTCAAATTTCTCAAAATTACGATTTTGCCCCCTCATGGACGAATCATGTCAAAGCCATTCCTGAGCCTTGATTAACATTTCTCTAGGCTAATAGGGCCTTACTAGGGATATCATGTTGCGTTCATGTGATTTATCCGCACGTTTTGGATCCTTGATTTGTGCATTTATTTTTACTTATTGTGAGTGATAGAGTAGTCACTCATATCTGCTTGAACTCCTAGGTTTAGGATCCGTACCCCACTCATCTGCATGAATCTTAGGATGAAATAAATCATTCAACTTAGGTACCGAAAGGGCGTCAACTCTGACAGTTGGCGTAACAAAGTCCCCGATCTCATTTATCTGATTTTCGCAGAATCGAATAGAGTGCTCCCGACTATTCGATAGGGTTTCCGATCGTACCCTCCATAAAACGATTGGTGGCGACTCCTTGGCATGTACACATATCACATGTCACTAGACCACACCGAATGTCGACCACGTATATCCAACCGTTGCGATTTGGGTAATGGACCTTAGGAGAGGCCCGCGTCTGGACAGGCGACCGGAAGGCCCATTAGCCCTCGAGATCGAGAGCAGGCCGCCGTTCGCGAGAGGGTTGCGACAGTTGGCACATATGCATGTGTCACGGGCCGAGAGATTCTGATCGACCCATGCAGCGACTCTGGCTATTTTGGATGGCTTGAGCGCTTGAGATAAGCATTTTCTCTTCTTTCTTCTAAGGATCTTTGTCGAGAGAGAAAGCTCTAGAGAGAGGGACTCTGGAGAGGAATGCTTTTGATGTTTTATTTGTGGATGTCAAATGATTAGGAGGACTCCCCTTTATATATGAGGGGGTCACGGATTACAACCGTTGATCTAGATTGGATCGGATGGCCAGGATTACATCCCCCACCTTCCCAACCACCGACATTGTCGCGACCCATCCGGAAGCGGACGCGGCTAATGGATTACCGATCACGGGTCTTGGATCGGTGCGAGCCCTCCCAGGCCCATACCAAATCGCGGCGGGAGTATTTTTCAGGAGGATTCAACGATAAGAGTCGATCGCTTTCGACCTTAGTGTGGTCGTGGTGGCATGTGCAACTTGTGCATGCATTTGGAGTCGCCACCGGTCTTTCTTGGAGGGTAGACCGGAAACCTTACCGATCGATTGGGAGAGATCGATCAGTTCTACGGAACCAGAGATTTTGGGTTCGGGGACTTGGTTACGCTGGTGTCGTTACCAACGCCCTTTCGGTACCTAATGCGAGTGATTTTCCTAACTAGGATTTCATGCAGGCACAATTTTGGGTGAGGTAAGTCTGACTTTGCACATTAACCAGTTTAACATGCTCACGTAATCATAATAAATAAATAGATGTCAATCACATAAATATCTATCCTACGTGGTGATCATGGAATTATGATTTAATGGGTCTCGAGCCAATGAGACCACATATAATCATTTTAATATTTTAATAACGGAGAGCCGCTCTTCGCTTCTTCTTGGTTTCTTGAACTCTTCAAGAATTGGGCCCCAAAGAGCTCGCCGACTTAAAAGGCTCCTCCACGTAATCCTCGTAGCATTTACATCAACAATTGACTATGCTAAAAATAAAGATTACATGAAAAATAAAAGGAGTACGCAGCCTCCATTTAATAATTACAACCCCAAATATATAAATAATCATCATACATTCATATATACATCAATCACATTGATTAGGGATTTTTCCATGATCACCACCCTTTCACGTAAGTAATAAATTCACAATTTAAAACTTAGGAAGGCACAATAAAAATTCTACGTTGAATCATATTCAGAATTTTTACGTAAAATAAGATAGCCATAAATTTTCGATTCAAAATTGATTTAGTCTCAATTTTTGCTACGTTGATTAATTTATCATATAAAATAATCAATCTCCATTAGCCATGTAAGACGAACAATTCGTTAATACATATTGGCCATAGTATTGCAAAAATTGCAAAAAATCAATTAAATGCACGAAAACACCTAAGGATTGGCTCTGATACCACTGTTGGGATCCACGTAACACGTAGCGGAAATAAATAACAACCCACACATGTATCTCCAGAGGCGTACTTCGTGCATTTCAATCGAAAAAAATCACAAAGTCTCAAAGGGAGTAAATAGATTACCTCTCGTAGCGTGCTTGAACGGAGGTGTCGGTTCGATGTTCTTCGATCTCAGCCTCCACAAGTGTTAGGCATCTAGTTCGGACGCACCACCAATTGACGAACGGGGAGACGACTAATAACTCCACAACAATTGTGCTAGCAATATGCGGAATCAATATTCCGAACTTAGTATATTTTGCTCGCTCAAGATTATGAGAATATAGAGAGTGTTTGTGTTCTTCTCTCTAAGCTCTCAAAAATTTGCACACTCTACAAAATGTCTCTCCCCTTTAACCTCAAAACTCTTGCCATCCTTTTATAGCCAAAAATACCTTCCAATAAATTGTATTTAAAAATAGCACTAACAATTATAAATTCTATCTAAAAATAGCACTCACAAATAAATGACATTTAAAAATAGCACTAACAATAGCACTCACAATTTATAATACAAAAATGCTATTTAAAAATAGCACTAACAATAGCACTCACAATTTATAATACAAAAATTCTATTTAAAAATAGCACTAACAATTATAAATTCTATCTAATAATAGCACTCACAAATAAATGACATTTAAAAATAGCACTCACAATAGCACTCACAATTTATAATACAAAAATGCTATTTAAAAATAGCACTAACAATAGCACTCACAATTTATAATACAAAAATTCTATTTAAAAATAGCACTAACAATTATAAATTCTATCTAATAATAGCACTCACAATTTATGATAAATAAATGCCATTTAAAAATAACACTAACAATAGCACTCACAATTTATGATAAATAAATGTCATTTAAAAATAGCACTAACAATAGCACTCACAATTTATAATACAAAAATGCTATTTAAAAATAGCACTCACAATACAAAAATGCTAAAAAAGGCACTAACAAAGGTGTTAAAAATAATAACCATTATTATTATTACAAGAGTTAAAGAGGTTACCAAACAATACAAATATGCATAACGTATAAATACGTATGATGTATAAATACGTAGAGCATACGTATACATCCGTGAAACCGGGGACTAATTGAAAGAAAAATGTGCAATTAAGCCCTTTTGGTAAAAATTGATTAAATTGGAGGGCAAATTGACCTAATTGCACTTTAAGACTTTAGAATCCAATGTCATAGCTTATAAAAAGTGAGAATTGAAAACTAAAAGACTCGAAAATGATTTTTTTTAGGTTCGGTTCGGGTTTATGTTTGTGAAGGAACATAGTGACCCGAGCCGAATTTTTGAGATTTAAAGTGACACACTTGAAGAGGAAATTAAAACAAAATTATCGAATATTTTTGGGTATTTTTCTGACCACGAATGGTATTTTTCTGATTTTTTGGGTATTTTTATAATTAAATAAACTCGAAAAATATTAAAAATACCGAAAAATATTTTTTGTTCAAAATTGGTTCCTAAGGTTAAACCAAGTCTTCCAAAGTTGATTTTGTGATTTTATGACCTTTTTTGATATTTTTAATTAATTTTAAAGAATAAAAATCACAATAATAAATGGTAAAAAAAATCAGGTGTCAACAGCTGCCCCTCTTTGAAAGGAATCTCGTTAGAGGTTTCTCTCAAAGATAAGGTGGCACCTGATTCCTAACCGACTCAACTGGGAAAATAAGAGAAGAAATGTTATGACATCGGATCCTTAAGCCTATTGATAAAAGCTCAAATCAATCTCCGGTTTGCTCTAACAATTTGAACATGGGCCGGAGTGAGAGAGGCTTACCTGAAGCTCACCTGTCGGATGCTGCCGGTTGCGACGACTTTCAAGAAGATGCCTAGGACTCGTCATTCAGAATATCCCAGGGAGATTAAGCTCTGACTTGTATGGTAGGTCATACCATGATGGGATTCCTAACTTGTAGGAACCTAAGGAAGGCGCATCCCACGCTTTGGGATTTGCCAAGAATTTTGATCCGTATGGTGGATCAGACCTTTGTGTTGATCCTTACTGCGATATTTATCAATGAGTGGACCCTTATGCGGTTTCTACCATATGTGACCCTTCAGGCGGTTTCTACCATTAATGTGATCCCTCAGGCGGTTTCTACCTTGGTTTGACCATTCAGGCGGTTTCTACCTTGAGTTGACCCTTCAGGCGGTTTCTACCTTTGATTTGACCCTTCAGGCGGTTTCTACCTTGTGTTGACCCTTCAGGCGGTATCTACCATGTGTTGACCCTTCAGGCGGTATCTACCTTGTGTTGACCCTTCAAGCGGTATCTACCTTTGATTTTGACCATTCAGGCGGTATCTACCTTTGATTTGACCCTTCAGGCGGTATCTACCATGAGTTGACCCTTCAGGCGGTTTCTACCTTGTGTTGACCCTTCAGGCGGTATCTACCATGTTTGAAAAGGGGTCTCATGACGAGGGTTCTCCACGTCCGATGAGACTGTTTGATATTTTGAAAATGGGTCCTGGGACGAGGGTTCTCCACGTCTGATAGGACTTTTTCTTTTAAAAGGATTTTTCTTCCCCTTTTTTTGAGACCCCGAAGTTTGTCGGGAATTCAGTTTTTTGAAGCAGTGAAAGATTTTATTTTGACAAAACTTCACTTGAGTCTGTTGAGGCGACATTCTGGGAGTTGGGTTCTCCAAGTATCCTGCATAAGTTTGAGCCTGAAAGATTTTTCTTCACCAAGAAAACGTTAGTAATCTTTGGGAAGACCACGGCTGTCCATTTTGACAAAACCGTATGATTTAAGTTTTAATCATGAAATGTGCATTTTGATGCTGGGGGTTATCCAAAGCATTCTTGCAACATGCAAATGTGATCACAAATCCCTTGCACGGAAAATCTGGATCAACAGTTTGAAAATTCCAAAAAGAGTTTGTTCAAAACATCAATTGGAATATTTCTCGACAATGAGGTCTTCTCACCTGTTTTGCGATCGTGTTTTTTTATAGGGGATACACTCGATTCCCTACTAACCCGTGCCTAGGTTTTAGGCTCATTCGCAGCGCATACATTTTGATCGGTCGGGAGGTCTTCCACGGGACCGTAATGTTGGGCTTGGATATTGGTCTTCAAGGGGGACTCACTTTTGAGTCAAGGTCATTGAATGAAAGTTTTCACCATCTGCTCCGGGTTTACAAGTCAAGAACCCTGCAAAATGAGAAAGAAATAGTCTTGCTCGTACTTCTTCGAGCTGAGCTGTATGTTAACCCAAGTGTCTTAGTCAGAGAAGACTGTTTCAGGGTTATGATGTTGGTAGGATTGGGGACCGAAAAAGGCTTGTTTTTGGCCCATAATTCATGACGAGTTTGACATTGGTGATCATTGCTGATTTACCTCCTGTCTTTTCCTTTCTGCATCTTTAGTTTTTGAGGTGTACAACCGATTTTGAGGTGTGCACCAGCTCTTTAGAGAGCGTCCCTTGTTGCATTCAGAGACCGACTCTCTCCATGTCTTTGTTCTGTGCTTGGCAGCATTTGGGGAGCAGCTTTTTTTATTTGACTCCTTTAAGAATTTTCTTTTTTTTTTCTTTTTTTTTCTTTTTTTTTCATCCAAGTTTCACTGGGGATCAAGCAAACAGCTTTCATGAGCATCAGCCTTGCTTTTACCAGGCACTTTGCTTTTTCTCGATGCCGTGGATTTTTCTCATTCATTTTTGAAATCCCACTTTTTCTCATCTTCATAGGATCGCGTTAGACCTATGATCAAAGGTCTAACAAGGTTAAACATTAACTTAGGAATTCTTTTGCAAACCCTAAGTCTTGAACTTCTTCGTTTCTGAAGTGATGCTGCATCCGTCTTGGAATGTGCAATGATCACCAACGGGTTTATGAAATGATTCTGCAGGCTCAACTTGGCTATGCAAAGGATTCGGTGTGTGGGATAGAGAAATGAATGCTTCTCATCATCCTATGGCACTTGGATTACCATATAAACAACACACAAAGATTAATGTTAGTCCGAGCAAGAAAATTTCTAACCATTTTCTCCTGATGCTGCTGGACTCACCTCCATTTTGCCCCGATGTGGGGTGGTTCTTGATAGGGTTAAGAATGAAAACCGCCGTTCAAAGGGGTTATCAACGGTCACCTGTAGTGTTTGGGGGATATGAAACGAATGCCTCCGTCGTCCCAACCCATGTAATCGCTGCGAATGGTCCCTACTTCCGTAGGTCCAGATTCTGCTGTCTTATCCGCTCCATTTCTCTCTTAAGTGTGTATAGGACGTGTTTGGACTAGGCTTTGCCTCTCGTCTTTTGAGAAAACGTCCTTTTGAAAGTTTTGAACAACTTTTGATTGGAAAAATCTCTTTCGTTTTCTCCAAAAATTTTACCCGTCAATGGGATTTTATGATGCCCAATGCATGTTCAGATAACCTCATGTTTCAAAACATGAATGCCAATGAAGTTAGAATCCTATGTCTTTTCTAGACATCAGATTCTAAAAGCTTTTCTTTTCTTCTCTATTTTTTATTCAACATTTTCAATGGATTGGGGAAAGGGATACTTACCTGTCCCCCGCGGCTGGAGATCCCTGAAAATGCGGAAGAAACATGTTATTGTTCGTTCATGAATTTTTCAAAAAATTAGAACGATACATCTTACCCTCGGTCGTGTGCCCCTGCGAGTGCACACAGGTTGTCAAAATTTGTCCTCCTTGATGGTGAGTCCCTATCAAGGATAAATAGCAAATGTTAACTCATATTCCCAAATTGAAGACAAATTGGGACAATACAACTTTACTCTTGGTTCTCATCCCGTTCTGACGTCGCGTATTGATATGAACCACGTCTATCAAATCCGCTTATCCATGCTTGGAATATTTGCAATATCAATGGTTCAGCTGCCCCCGGTTGGGCAACGTCTGTTTTGTTATTTGAACAGATGGCTCCTTGGGTGATTTATCCACGTTTAACACCTGAGAAGGGAAAGAAATGAGACATTACTTTGGTATTCGGTTGAAGATCGTTTAGGAACGATACATCGTTTTACCAAATGGGAGGCTTCGTGACCAAACGTATTTCGTGCTGAATGGGGGTAGATCCCATTATGCTCCGCGGGTGATAGTCATCGTTCATGGAATTTGCTCCACGGATTAAGTGATTAATCCATAGCCCTTGGCTCGAAGACGTTCAAAGGGTAATGTTGACACTCAGAGCGGTTAGTTTTCAGCGTTAATTACAATGTTCCCGCGGGAACTTTACAACGAAATCCGTAACACATTCATTCGATGTATTCACCTCTCACTCTCCTGAGCCTTCTAATGATTTAGCACACGAGCTTCGAACCAGATGTCCGGTCGCCGGTACCGGTCACGACTGCGAAGATGCACTTGTTCCAAAATGCTTGACCCATAGGCTGAGTTGCTCATTCAGGAGATCGTCCGACCGCTCGAGTCGTCCAAGTTGAGCATCCTTAATTGCTGGTGACAGACTTCTCCCATTTTCGGCATGAACAACCTGGTTTCTCGGTTTATGCGTGATCCACACGCCGAGTTGCTCACTGAGGGACTCGCTTGAAATTTCAAGCCATTGACGCCCAAGTCGGGCATCCTCAACCGTTGGCGATGGGTTCCTCACACTACTTTCGACATGAACAACCTCACTTCTCGAGTTGGTATTTTCATCGTTGTCCAGTAGGTTTGTACCCGATGCTGGATTCGCCGTAGGAATAACACTAACGATCGGTTGGTGCTCAAATTGGGGAGTCCATACCTTCTGAAATTGTTGTACATACTCTTGGGGAGTACCAGGGTAACTCAGGGGGGAATTCAGCCGATCGAACCAAGAATAGATGTTTTCAAGGAGATCGTCTGAACTATCGCATGAGACAAGTGATGGTGAACTTCTAAAAATCAGAGGGTTTGGCACCTAAGGTTAAGGTTCCCACCTCGAGTTCTAGAAAGAGCCGATTCCATTGCACAACTATCGTTGCATTGGGACTCAATCCATAGTTCGAAGCGAGCGGAATTGAGAAGTGGATTACCCCGTGTTTTTCCTCACTGAGATTCCATTTTCAATTCCTTCTATTGTGTTCCTAAAGGCGGCGCCTGGGGTTTTAGGCGCGGTTGTGTGTGTCCATGTGTCGTGATCATCACAATGCAAGTCATGCACAACAATTTATCAATCAGCACTTCAAATCATCCACACAACATACATTCCTACGCCACACCTGCGTAAAATAAAGTTAATCACAGACTACACCCCTTATTACTCCAATCTGCAAAAACATATAACACCTATCGTGAGCGGACTTACCTCACCTTCAAGAGCGCCTGTAGGGTTAGAAAAATCACTCAATTTTTATTACGGCCTAAGTCCACTTGAGGTATAGAACCATAGTTTCTAGAACAAGTCCCCAGTGGAGTCGCCAGCTGTCGCGACCCATCCGGAAGCGGACGCGGCTAATGGATTACCGATCACGGGTCTTGGATCGGTGCGAGCCCTCCCAGGCCCATACCAAATCGCGGCGGGAGTATTTTTCAGGAGGATTCAACGATAAGAGTCGATCGCTTTCGACCTTAGTGTGGTCGTGGTGGCATGTGCAACTTGTGCATGCATTTGGAGTCGCCACCGGTCTTTCTTGGAGGGTAGACCGGAAACCTTACCGATCGATTGGGAGAGATCGATCAGTTCTACGGAACCAGAGATTTTGGGTTCGGGGACTTGGTTACGCTGGTGTCGTTACCAACGCCCTTTCGGTACCTAATGCGAGTGATTTTCCTAACTAGGATTTCATGCAGGCACAATTTTGGGTGAGGTAAGTCTGACTTTGCACATTAACCAGTTTAACATGCTCACGTAATCATAATAAATAAATAGATGTCAATCACATAAATATCTATCCTACGTGGTGATCATGGAATTATGATTTAATGGGTCTCGAGCCAATGAGACCACATATAATCATTTTAATATTTTAATAACGGAGAGCCGCTCTTCGCTTCTTCTTGGTTTCTTGAACTCTTCAAGAATTGGGCCCCAAAGAGCTCGCCGACTTAAAAGGCTCCTCCACGTAATCCTCGTAGCATTTACATCAACAATTGACTATGCTAAAAATAAAGATTACATGAAAAATAAAAGGAGTACGCAGCCTCCATTTAATAATTACAACCCCAAATATATAAATAATCATCATACATTCATATATACATCAATCACATTGATTAGGGATTTTTCCATGATCACCACCCTTTCACGTAAGTAATAAATTCACAATTTAAAACTTAGGAAGGCACAATAAAAATTCTACGTTGAATCATATTCAGAATTTTTACGTAAAATAAGATAGCCATAAATTTTCGATTCAAAATTGATTTAGTCTCAATTTTTGCTACGTTGATTAATTTATCATATAAAATAATCAATCTCCATTAGCCATGTAAGACGAACAATTCGTTAATACATATTGGCCATAGTATTGCAAAAATTGCAAAAAATCAATTAAATGCACGAAAACACCTAAGGATTGGCTCTGATACCACTGTTGGGATCCACGTAACACGTAGCGGAAATAAATAACAACCCACACATGTATCTCCAGAGGCGTACTTCGTGCATTTCAATCGAAAAAAATCACAAAGTCTCAAAGGGAGTAAATAGATTACCTCTCGTAGCGTGCTTGAACGGAGGTGTCGGTTCGATGTTCTTCGATCTCAGCCTCCACAAGTGTTAGGCATCTAGTTCGGACGCACCACCAATTGACGAACGGGGAGACGACTAATAACTCCACAACAATTGTGCTAGCAATATGCGGAATCAATATTCCGAACTTAGTATATTTTGCTCGCTCAAGATTATGAGAATATAGAGAGTGTTTGTGTTCTTCTCTCTAAGCTCTCAAAAATTTGCACACTCTACAAAATGTCTCTCCCCTTTAACCTCAAAACTCTTGCCATCCTTTTATAGCCAAAAATACCTTCCAATAAATTGTATTTAAAAATAGCACTAACAATTATAAATTCTATCTAAAAATAGCACTCACAAATAAATGACATTTAAAAATAGCACTAACAATAGCACTCACAATTTATAATACAAAAATGCTATTTAAAAATAGCACTAACAATAGCACTCACAATTTATAATACAAAAATTCTATTTAAAAATAGCACTAACAATTATAAATTCTATCTAATAATAGCACTCACAAATAAATGACATTTAAAAATAGCACTAACAATAGCACTCACAATTTATAATACAAAAATGCTATTTAAAAATAGCACTAACAATAGCACTCACAATTTATAATACAAAAATTCTATTTAAAAATAGCACTAACAATTATAAATTCTATCTAATAATAGCACTCACAATTTATGATAAATAAATGCCATTTAAAAATAGCACTAACAATAGCACTCACAATTTATGATAAATAAATGTCATTTAAAAATAGCACTAACAATAGCACTCACAATTTATAATACAAAAATGCTATTTAAAAATAGCACTCACAATACAAAAATGCTAAAAAAGGCACTAACAAAGGTGTTAAAAATAATAACCATTATTATTATTACAAGAGTTAAAGAGGTTACCAAACAATACAAATATGCATAACGTATAAATACGTATGATGTATAAATACGTAGAGCATACGTATACATCCGTGAAACCGGGGACTAATTGAAAGAAAAATGTGCAATTAAGCCCTTTTGGTAAAAATTGATTAAATTGGAGGGCAAATTGACCTAATTGCACTTTAAGACTTTAGAATCCAATGTCATAGCTTATAAAAAGTGAGAATTGAAAACTAAAAGACTCGAAAATGATTTTTTTTAGGTTCGGTTCGGGTTTATGTTTGTGAAGGAACATAGTGACCCGAGCCGAATTTTTGAGATTTAAAGTGACACACTTGAAGAGGAAATTAAAACAAAATTATCGAATATTTTTGGGTATTTTTCTGACCACGAATGGTATTTTTCTGATTTTTTGGGTATTTTTATAATTAAATAAACTCGAAAAATATTAAAAATACCGAAAAATATTTTTTGTTCAAAATTGGTTCCTAAGGTTAAACCAAGGCTTCCAAAGTTGATTTTGTGATTTTATGACCTTTTTTTGATATTTTTAATTAATTTTAAAGAATAAAAATCACAATAATAAATGGTAAAAAAAATCAGGTGTCAACAGACATTAAGTAGGATGTTCTAGAACCCTAGCCAAATTACCGACTCGCCCGTCCCTAGGAGCATTCTTGAATACTATGGAATTAGGTAGAAAACCTAGAGAAACTCTAGGGGATCCAGGACACAACAAGTCTTGGGGCATCTCTCAGCCATCTGCACGACTAGTCTGGGCATGAAAACCTCGGCCCGTCACATTCTCCCCCACCGATTCGAGCGCCGCTCTCGGTGCTTTAAGCTCGGGGTCTTTCTTCTTTGCAGCGGAATGTTTGTTTTGGCCGACAGCATCCTTCAGCTGGATCATCAACTTCTTCTGGTTTCTATTTTTGCGTCCACGAGAGAGCTTCCTCGGCTTCGGGACTTGATTTTTGCACCGAGCGTGCACTGCTTCTCAAGTCATCAACGACTCGGTCTTTGTCTTGACCGCACCAATGTTTTCCAGCTCCGGGAATAGCACACTGATGGGCAGAGTGTTTTGAGTTCATGTGGGCGGTTCCCACTTTTCCTTCGGCAGCTCCAAAGGTCTGGTTTTGTTCTTTGGCTCGAACGGCACCTCAACTCCTTTCTTCTTTTCCACGAGCTTGATCGTGTTGATTCTTTTCGCGTTTCCCACCCCATTGATCATCACCACGATCGATGGGCATTTTGAGTTAGTGACGATGAGCGACTTGGTCCTCAGATCGACCATCGCTTGAGCCTTGTCAAAGAAATCTATTCCCAACATCAAGTCATAGTCATCGAGCGGAATTACCTCGAAGTCTAGCTTTCCTTTCCATCCGCCAGCTTGAATTTCGATGTCTCTAGCTATGCCATTAGCTTGTCGATCTTTAGTGTTCAACGTCTTGAAGTAGTGTTCGTTGGGTTCCACATTCAGATCCAACCACCGCGCCGCTTTAGTTGAGATGACAAGATTTGTTGCACCCGTGTCCACCAAGGCCAGGAGTGTTTTGCCATGCACCTTGACTTCCACGAAGTTAAGCGTTGACGGTCTTGTAGTTTTCTTTGGCAGTGATTGAGTATGTATCGAGTCGAGTCTTCGAATGCCTCGGAGTCAAGCAACCTTTGGCTCTTCTTTTTTTTTCTTTTTCTTTTTCTTTTGACTCCTCCACACCATCTTTCTTGATGATAGAATAGAGTCTTACCGTTGTTTCTTTTTGGACATTGCTGTGTCCAATGTGGGTCTCCGAATGTTGCACACAGTGATGAGGAAGGATGCTTGAACCTGTCCTCCAGTTTGATGTAGTTGGAACGGTTGTCCCGATTTTGGTGTCTATACGATCCTTCGTCCCACCTTTCTCTACCTCGGTCTCGGTAGTCGTTTCGACTTCGCTCGGAATCATCATTCCTACGATCGTTGTCTCGATCCCTCGATCCATTTCCTATGGACTTCGAATCGGGTTTGCTGAAGTCGTTTAGTGGCTCAGCCATGGAGATTGCTTTGGTGAGGCTTTGGACATCACGCCTCTTCAACTCAATTCGCGCCCACGGTTTCAATCTGTCCATGAACGTTCCGAAAGCCTCCTTCTTGCCCAAGTTTGGGATTTGGAGTTTGAGCTCAGTGAACTCTTTGATGTACTTCCGGATTGAGCCCTTTTGCTCTAGGTGATGAAGCTTGCTTTGAGCTTCTTGTGCCATGAATATTGGGCAGAAGTTGTTGTGGAAATACTCCTATATTTTGATTCTAACAAAACCTTCAAAAGATATTGTCTAATGTAATGTGATGCAGGAAGAATGTGTAAGCAGCAGATTGAGTGATTCCAATTCTGTCGCACTGACGAAGGGTCAGATGGAAGTGCTTCTGACGAAGGGTCAGATGGAAGTGCTTCTGACGTAGGGTCAGATAGAAGTGCTTCTGACGTAGAGTCAGATGGAAGTGCTCTTGACGATCCAAACAGTGACGGATGGATCACATCAAATCTCCGTATTACCATTCTATGTCAACTGATGAAACTTCTCCTAGACGAATCTGAAGAAAGATCAGTTCCTGCATTTTACAAAACACGAAGACCCACGAATGGCAGGTTTCCGATCAAGGCAAGTGATATTCAATTATCCTGATATCCCCTCTTGTCAATCAAGGGACTTTCTAAATATGATATCATCTTCTAAGGAAAATATCCTCGGGAATCAACTCAAACTTATCACACTTATGGAAGCTGGAGATTCAGTTGATAGGGCGACTGAATCAGAAGGGTTCAATATCTTACCCAACGGTCTACATATCTTCTGAAAATACAGTCTCGTTCAATCACGATTGATGACGTCCAATCAAGGATTGAAGAGCGATCCCTTGGCTGGAATCCAACGGCTAGTTCGGAGGCAGGAGAGTATAAAAGAAGAATAATGTTCGACCAGAGAGCAATAGAGCGAACATCAATCCAAAGTGCAAGAATAACTTGATTCTTCATAGTGAAATCCAGCCGATCGGCTGTCATCGTGGGAGAGTGGACGTAGGCTTGATCTAAGCCGAACCACTATAAATTTTGTATGCAATATTCTCTTCTCTAAACTCTTACCTTTGTGTTTAGATTTTCTACACACCGTTATACTGTTTTTGTTCCTAATCGTACACTGAACTTTATTCATTCCGCAAGAAATTTCAATTGTGTTGAGAATCTCCTATTCACCCCCCTCTAGGAGATATTGTTAGATACATCAATTGGTATCAGAGCAGGTTGCTCATTTTACGAAGTGTCTATTGACTTCAGAGTTAACGATCTACTATGTCTAGCAATCACTCTTCAGGAACAAGCGATTCGCACTTTGCCAACAAGCCTCCATACTTTGATGGAAAGGATTGCAACATGTGGAGTAACAAGATGAAGTGGTTCTTCAAAGCCTATGATGATCTGATGTGGGATGTCGTTACAAATGGAATAGTTCTTGCAAATACCACAAATCTAACCTCTGCTGACGGAGTAAACATTGTCACAACAATGACTGATGCTGAAAAGGCTAAAAGAAAAGGCCTTGATTCTAAAGCTGTCAATGCTCTCTTTTGTGCCTTATCTACTCCTCTTTATAATCGTGTCTCAGAGGAAGAATCATCTAAGGCAATATGGGATAGACTTCATGTTACCTTTCAAGGAACAAATCGTGTGAAAGAAACAAAGCTCAGTATTTTACTGAGTGACTATGAAGCATTTGAAATGAAGCCTGATGAATCTATTGCAGATATGATAGACAGGTTTCAGACTTTGGCAAGTGGACTTGCAAGACAAGGTGCACCTATTGCTGAACCAATGCAAGTCAGGAAGATACTACGAGGACTCACAGATGATTGGAATTACATCAAGCCATCAATTCAAGAATGCCAAACAATTAGACCTCTCTCGGTGGATGAGCTAGTCGGCACTTTGCAATCCTATGAAACAGAACGAGCAAACAAAAAGGGAGAACAGAAAGGTAAAAAATCTATTGCATTAAAAAGTCAAATTAATCAATGTTTTTCTGACACAGATGATGAAGATGAGGATGACGAAGTATTAGCCCTCATGGTCAAGAAATTTAGGAAGATGGCTCGGAAAGGCAGAAATATCAAAGGAAAGAAATCTTGGAAAAAGAGTGAGGTAAAAATATCAAGCAACGACTCACAAGATAGCAAAGATGTGATTTGCTTCCACTGTAAGAAAGCAGGTCATATCAAACCGAACTGCCCAATTTTGAAAAAGGACAAACTCAAGTATGAGAAGTACAAGAAGGCTCTAAAGGCAGAAACTTTGAGTGATTCTGATGAAAGCGAGAATGATTATGCAAATATCTGTCTCATGGCCGAATCAGACTCAAGTTCAGATTCAGAAACTGAGGTATGTTCATCTGAACTCCCTGATGAAGTCGTTGAATATATAGATGAATTATGTAGAAACTACAAAGAAGCCCTTGAGAAGGTTTCTTGTTTGAAAAAGGAAAATACTTCTTTAAAACAACAGAATGTGTCTCAAGAAGAAAAAATTAGTTTTCTACAACAAGAGTTTCACCAGATGAAAGAAAATCATGATTCTGTTTCAAGAGAAAATGCTTCCTTGAAAGAAAAAATTTCTACTATATCAAAAAGGTTTTCACAAAGCTCAGAAACTCTGAATAGCATTATATCAAAACAGATACCCTTCAATGATCGATCTGGGTTAGGTTTTAAGAAGGAAAGTAGCCAAAGAAATGTCTTTAAAACTGAATTTCGAAAACCAACGTTTTCCAATTACAAGCATCATTTTTATAAGCACTTTACTAGATCCTACATTCAACAACCTTGTGTGAACTGTGGTGATCCTAGCCATACTAAGGATTACTGCAAGAAAATCTGGAGACCTATTAAAAGGTCAAAATATACTAATACAGAAGGACCCAAGAAAACATGGGTACCAAAGAAACAGTAAGTTGGTTATCTATTGCAGGTACCAGAGAAAAGGAAGAACAAATGGTTTCTAGATAATGGTTGTTCAAGTCACATGACTGGAAATCCAGAGGTGTTTATATCCCTCTTAGATTGTGATGGAAGAAGTGTGTCGTTTGGAGGAAGGAACAAGGGTAAAGTGATCGGGAAAGGAAATGTAAAGATTGGAAATCTGACCGTTAAAGATGTCTCTCTAGTCAAAGGATTGAACTACAACTTGATTTCTGTAAGTCAACTCTGTGACTCTGGATATGATATTCGGTTCCAAGATCTAAAATGCACAGGTATGAGCAAGGATAAAAAGCAATCCTTCACGGGACGAAGGCATGGGAATATTTATCTTTTAGATATTAATGCTGACTGTGAACATGCTAAATGTCTTATTTCTGTCAAGGATGAATCTGATCTTTGGCACAGAAAGTTAGGCCATATTAGTATGAAACATATCTCAAAACTTTCCAAGAAGGGACTTGCTCGAGGATTACCTCAAACAAAATTTGAGAAAAGTGAACTATGTCATGCATGCACATTAGGTAAGCAGGTAATAAGTTCTTTTAAGTCTTTAAATCAAGTTTCTACTAAGCGTTGTCTGCAGCTACTTCATATGGACATCTTCGGACCAAATAGAACTCTAAGCATTGGAGGTAAGAAATATTGTCTTGTCATAGTTGATGACTTCTCTAGATTTACATGGGTTTCATTTCTTGCTCACAAAAACGAAGCTTTCATATCCTTTTCAAAACTTGCTAAAAGAATTCAAAATGAAAAGGGTTACACTATTTCCAGTTTGAGAACGGATCATGGGGGAGAATTTGAAAATCAAAATTTCTCAGATTTTTGCACTAATTTCGGAATTCAGCATAACTTCTCTGCTCCTTATACTCCACAACAAAATGGGGTAGTAGAAAGGAAAAACAGATCGTTGCAAGAAATGGCCAGAACTCTTCTTATAAAAAGTAAAATTACCTCTAACTTTTGGGCTGAGGCTGTTTCAACAGCTTGTTATATCTTAAATCGAATTTCCCTCAGACCTTTTTCTGAGAAAACTCCCTATGAATTTTTCAAAGAAAGAAAGCCTGATATTGCATACTTTCATGTATTCGGTTGCAAATGCTTTATTCTAAAGAATGCTAATGATCGAGTTGGAAAGTTTGATGAAAGATCAGATGAAGGAACTTTCTTGGGATATTCAACAACAAGCAAAGCCTACAGAGTCTACAACAAGAATACTCGTACTGTAGAGGAATCAGTAAACATCAAGTTCGATGAGAGCAACCAGGATGATGAACCTGAATCCATTCAAATGCATAAACTTCATCAAGTCACAAACTCACCAGCAGAATCAGATGTGAATTCGGAGAATGTTCAGAAGGAAACTTCAGCAGTTGAAGAAAGACCAGAAGATGATCAGAATGAATCCAAAATATCCTCAAATGATGGACTTGACAAAAACTGGAAGCATAAGTCAAGTAATCCAAAGGAACTTATCATAGGCAGCATAAATGATGGTGTAAGAACAAGATCCAAGTTCAAGCAAGCAATGAGCAACATCGCCTTGGTATCTGAATTGGAGCAAAAAAGGATTGAAGATGCATTAGCAGATGAAAACTGGATAAATGCAATGCAGAAAGAGCTACATCAGTTCAAAGTCAACAATGTTTGGGAACTAGTCAATCGTCCCAAAAATCGTCTAGTAATTGGAACAAAATGGGTATTCAGAAACAAACTTGATGACAAAGGAAAGGTTGTGAGAAACAAAGCAAGACTTGTAGCAAAAGGATATTCTCAGGAAGAAGGAATATACTATGGTGAAACATATGCACCGGTTGCCAGGTTAGAAGCCATTAGGCTACTTCTGGCTTATGCGTGTTACAATGACTTCAAACTTTTTCAGATGGACGTAAAAAGTGCCTTCCTAAACGGCTACATTAAAGAAGAGGTATATGTAGAACAACCTCCTGGCTTCGAAGAATCTAGAGAAAAGGATCTGGTATTTGTCTTAAAAAAGGCTCTCTATGGATTGAAACAAGCACCTCGCGCCTGGTATGAAAGGTTAAGTAACTTTTTATCTCGACACAGCTTCACTAAAGGTAATGTAGACACCACTCTTTTTATTCAAAGAAAAGGTAAAGATATCCTTTTAGTTCAAATATATGTTGATGATATTATATTCGGCTCCTCTAATGAACTTCTCTGCAAGAAATTCTCTAAAACAATGCAGGATGAATTTGAGATGAGTATGATGGGAGAATTACGGTTCTTTCTTGGTCTTCAAATTCATCAATCCCAGAAAGGAACCTTCATATTTCAAGAGAAGTATGCATTGGAAATAGTGAAGAAGTTTGGTATGGAAAATGGCAAGAAGACAGAAACTCCTATGTCTCACTCTTCCAAATTAGATAAGAATGAGGATGGAAAAGAAGTCAATCCCAAACTATATCGAAGCATGATCGGATCATTACTCTATCTCACAGCTTCAAGACCCGACATACTATATAGTGTCTGCTTATGTGCAAGATTTCAGTCAAGTCCAAGAGAATCACACCTATCAGCAGTCAAGAGAATAATCAAATACATATGGACTTATCCCAACTATGGTTTGTGGTATTCTAAATCTTCCGATTTTACACTAAAAGGTTATTCAGATGCAGATCTTGCAGGTTGCAAAATTGATAGAAAAAGTACATCAGGAACCTGTCAACTCATGGGAAACATGCTTGTCTCATGGTACTCAAAGAAGCAAAATACAGTGGCACTCAGTACAACTGAAGCAGAATACGTATCTCTTGGAAGCTGCTGCACTCAAATACTTTGGCTAAAACAGCAGCTCAAGGACTATGGTGTTGAAGAATCAACTGTGGAAATCCTATGTGACAACACAAGTGCCATAAATCTCACAAAGAATCCTGTACTTCACTCAAGAACAAAGCATATTGAGATCAAGCATCACTTCATACGTGATCATGTTCAAAACCATGATGTTAACATTTCATACATTGACACGAAAAATCAACTTGCAGATATTTTTACTAAACCACTTGATAAACAGAGTTTCAATTTTATAAGAAATGAATTATCTATTATTAACCTTCCTTCTTAAGTATACCTTAGAACAGGGAGCGTCAGAAGAAGAGTCAGAAAGAGAGTCAGAAGGAGAGTCAGAAGGAGAATTAGAAGAAGAGTTAGAAGGAGAATTAGAAGAAGAGTCAGAAGGAGCATCAGAAGGAGCGTCAGAAGGAGCATCAGAAGGAGCGTCAGAAGGAGCGTCAGAAGGGACGCCAAAAAGGCGCGTAAGAAAAAATTCACACTTTTCTTAAATCAAAAGGTCAGTTATCTCTAAAAGCTATCTTTTAGGTAAGTTCCTTATATGAATAGATATTGCTTAATATCTAATTGACCGTGAATATTTTTTTTCCTTTTTAAATCAAATTTTCTTTTGTGTTTCCAAAAATAACCGCATCTTTTATAAAAAACGTGGAACCGTCACCTCTGTTCTCCTACTTTCAAAATTCTCTCAAATCAAAACCCTAAAACCGTGTTGAAAACCTCTCGCTCTCGATTTCCTCCTCAAAGCAACACTCTTTCACTCAAAGTTTCAAACTTTCTACGCATCAATGGCTCCAAAATCAGTCTCTGACTCGAAGAAGACGCCTCAGACCAAAAGGAAGTTCTCCGCATCAACTGCAAGCAGCGCGGAACTCACAGATACCCAAATCAACGAACAACGAGAAGCACTCCGCCTGAAAAAAGGTCTATCTCTGTCTGCTTTTGAAATAAAGGAATCTATGGCCCATTCTATTAAGCCAATGTATGATAGAATCAAGGACGCTGGAGATTTTGGAAACGAACTTAGAAAACTGCTGAAAACTCATCACCTTGATAGCGAGAGCGAACTTTTGGAGTTTCTTAGTCTGCCTGGAAAAATCGTTGAACCACTTGCTGTAGAAAAACCTACGTCTGTCTCTAGCAAAGGAAAGGAGAAAGTGGCAGAGACAAGTTCGAAACGTAGACGATCTCCAATTAGACCTGGTGGTACGAAGGCGAAGGTGGAAGATGATGATGACATTCTGTTCAATGAATTTGTGAAAAATATAGGCTTTAATTTGGATAAAAGCTTTATTGATCCATTGTTCCAGAATCAGGCTCACAAAGAACGGTTTGAAGCAATGAAGCAGAGAGGTGTTATACCTCAAAGGGTATTTGAGTTAAAGTACTTTGACAGCAATGGCATCAATCTGAGGAAGCATCTAGAAAAGATGAAGCTAGATCAGTTTATAACTAGGAGAGGCTACACTTTTCCTGATATGGTAGCTTACTTCTATTCAAATCTTCAGTTTGTCAACTTCAACTCTCTGGCTTTCACAATCAAAAGAAAGCAGTATTTTCTAACCGTTGATGAATTGGCTTCAATCATGGGAACCAGAAAGGGAGACTTCAAACCCTTAGATATCACTGCAAGTGAAGCTTTCTGCTTCCTGACTGGAAAATCGAGTTTCTCAAGGGAATCAAAGTCACACATTGCCTACACAGACTTTCCCCTGAAACATATCATGATGCACAAAGTGATCATTGAATGTCTCAGACCCAAGGCAGCATCAAAGACAGATATCTCAAAGTACGAGGCAAAGCTGTTATGTGGAATCTTGACAGGACAAAGGATTTCTTTTGCTCACACTGTTCTAATGCATATGTACAGATCAGCTCTCAAGCCAAAGGGACAACTTCCTTATGCGGCGTTGATCTTCAAAATAATCAATCATTTCAAGATTGATAGCCTAGGTGCCTTTGTCGAGCAAGAAATTCCTTTAATGACTGCTGGAGAGACTATGGTAACAAAGATGGGATTCAAGATGACTCATGCTGGATGGAGAACGAAGAACAATGAACCAGTCATTGTAGACTTTGAGGAAGAGTCACGGCAGAGATCTCCCAAGAAGAGAAAAGTCATGGCAGTTAAGGGTCAACAAACAGAAAGTCCTGCTGGTACGAACTCAGACACAAGTGAAGAAACAGGGGAATATGATTCTGAGGCTACCCCATCTCGAGGAGGATCAGATGCAGCTGGTCAGTCCGAAAATCAGAATGCTGAAGGAGCCGAGGAAGAAGTAGATGACACAGGACTACAACAACAAGAAAAAGTTGTGTATCCCTGTGATCTGACTGAGGCAGAATTCCTTACAATGTGGAATGAGGAGCAAGCTGCACGATTTGCAGATGACACAGAGTATGACATCCAAATCATCAACTGTGATCATGAGGAATTGCTAGCTCAAGTTCTAGCAACATTGGCGCCACAAGAGCAGGAGCAAGAACAAGATGACTTTGACGCCTACTCTGTATCCTCCACCAGACACACTATCCAGAAAGGTGCTACAAGTCTGGCCTCAGCAATAGCACGAGAAGATCAATTGTCCAGTGCAGAGTCCATTCCAATGGACATTGATGAAGAAATAGTCTCTGTGCCTCCATCAAAGGACAAAGGAAAATGAGCTATACTTCAGGGGGAGAAAGAGCCCGAGACTGTCATATCAGATGTCTTTCTCACTGAAGTCCTAGCTTCTCAAGCCTTCCCTAAGGCTCAAACTGAGGGGGAGACTTCAGAACCTACAGCTCCAAACCCACATATGGACCTTCAGGCGCATTTTGACAATTTTCAAAATACTGTCATTCAGACAATGGCTGCAATGGAAACAAAATTTGTTCAGCAACTGCAGGCTTTTGAACAGAAGACAGATAGACAGCTGCAGGGTCTGACTAGTCAGGTGACTAGGCTAGAAAAATCCATTAATGTCTATGGGAAAACATTTCGTGATGAGATAGCCAACCTGCCTACATACACACTGGTCAGAACGGACAGAACAGCTTCACACATGCATTCTCCTCAAGCTGTCAGAGACCATGCTCAGCTGCTGAGAAGCAGTTTTGCAGGACCTTCCCGAGAGGAGACTAATGTTGAGCCTGACGATCATCCCTCTTCTTAAAAACTTTTTTTTTCTCTCTTCATAAACGCATTATCATTTCAAGAACTTTTTCGATGTTGACAAAAAAGGGGGAGAAGTTGAATTTTTATGCAATCTAAATAGATTATCTCTAACCATACTTCTCTAATCATATCATATCTCAATTTAGAGGAAAGGAGGAGAAAATCTAACCTACCGTTTTGCAGGATAATTCGTGCAGGATTATTGCAGGATAATCTTACTATGATCATGCTTTCATTATATTTCACTCTAATGATGATTACCTGCAGGAGCAAATATGATGGCTACTCACTTTTATTAAATTATCACTGGTTTAATTTTCCCTTAAATTTGAAACTGGAGAAGTTTTTGTCACCATAAAAAAAGGGGAGATTGTTGTGGAAATACTCCTATATTTTGATTCTGACAAAACCTTCAAAAGATATTGTCTAATGTAATGTGATGCAGGAAGAATGTGTAAGCAACAGATTGAGTGATTCCAATTCTGTCGCACTGACGAAGGGTCAGATGGAAGTGCTTCTGACGAAGGGTCAGATGGAAGTGCTTCTGACGTAGGGTCAGATAGAAGTGCTTCTGACGTAGAGTCAGATGGAAGTGCTTTATACGATCCAAACAGTGACGGATGGATCACATCAAATCTCCGTATTACCATTCCATGTCAACTGATCAAACTTCTCCTAGACGAATCTGAAGAAAGATCAGTTCCTGCATTTTACAAAACACGAAGACCCACGAATGGCAGGTTTCCGATCAAGGCAAGTGATATTCAATTATCCTGATATCCCCTCTTGTCAATCAAGGGACTTTCTAAATAGGATATCATCTTCTAAGGAAAATATCCTTGGGAATCAACTCAAACTTATCACACTTATGGAAGCTGGAGATTCAGTTGTATGGGCGACTGAATCAGAAGGTTTCAATATCTTACCCAACGGTCTACATATCTTCTGAAAATACACTCTCGTTCAATCACGATTGATGACGTCCAATCAAGGATTGAAGAGCGATCCCTTGGCTGGAATCCAACGGCTAGTTCGGAGGCAGGGGAGTATAAAAGAAGAATAATGTTCGACCAGAGAGAAATATAGCGAACATCAATCCAAAGTGCAAGAATAACTTGAGTTTCATCTGAGAGAGTATACTGAGTATTCAAAATCCTTCACTGTAAAAATCTGTGTGAGAAGGAAACAAAACACTTGAGTGATTGTAATCTTCTTGATTCTTCATAGTGAAATCCAGCCGATCGGCTGTCATCGTGGGAGAGTGGACGTAGGCTTGATCTAAGCCGAACCACTATAAATTTTGTATGCAATATTCTCTTCTCTAAACTCTTACCTTTGTGTTTAGATTTTCTGCACACCGTTATACTATTTTTGTTCCTAATCGTACACTGAACTTTATTCATTCCGCAAGAAATTTCAATTGTGTTCAGAATCTCCTATTCACCCCCCTCTAGGAGATATTGTTAGATACATCAGAAGTTGTTTCGGAGTTGTTCGGTAACTCATCCCACGTCTCCACGTAGTCTTGGTTACCTTTCTTGGCTTCGTCGATCATGAAACGCCACCACGACATAGCTTGGTCAGTCAAGTATAAAGAAACTGTTCGTACCTTGGCCACATTGTCTTGAATTCCCACGGCGTCAAAGTATTGCTCCATCCTCCAGATGAAGTTTTATGTTTCCATGGTGGATCGTTCACCTTTGAAGTCTTTTGGTTTGGGCACCTTTATCTTTAGCGCCGCTTGAATGGCTAATGTACCACTAGCGGATACACCATTGGCAATGCTGGTTTTACACAAGACTAGCTCGGTCTTGAGCTCTTGAATCTCCACCTTCAACGCTTCGATCTCGGCTTGGTGGGAGTTTTCTTTTTCTTGGATGTCCAGCTTCAAAGCTTCAACTGATGCCTCGAGAGCTTCGTCTTTCATTTGAAGTGGAGAGATGGCTCCATTTAGGATGATCGTGAAGTCTTCACGGATCTATCCATTTTATCGACCTGCTCCTTGGAATCTTCAAAACCAACGAGCACCTCCTGCACTGTTCTTCTCATCGAGTTGAACTTCTCAGTCAGCGCCACCAAAGCGTCCGATGATGTTTCTCTTTTCTTTGAAGTTTTGCCCCGGGCTTTCTCTTAGGAAACTTTGTCTTGGGGAAGATCCCCCTCTGCAACAATAGCAACTTGATCCACTTTTTGGTTAGCCATTACCTCGAGCAGTTTGATGCTAGTTAACCTCACGAACGGCTCGTCTCTACGATGTTTGCTCTGATACCACTTGTCACGGGTCGAGAGATTCTGATCGACCCGTGCGGCAACTCGGGCTATTTTGGATGGCTGGAGCGCCCAAGCTAAGCTTTTTCTCTTCTTTCTTCTAAGGATCTTTGTAAAGAGAGAAAGCTCTAGAGAGAGAGACTGGAGAGGAATGCGTTTGATGTTTTATTTGTGGATGTCAAATGACTAGGAGGACTCCCCTTTATATAGGAGAGGGCATCAGATTACAACCGTTGATCTAGATTGGATCGGATGGCCAGGATTACATCCCCCACCTTCCCAACCACCGACATTAAGTAGGATGTTCTAGAACCCTAGCCAAATTACCGACTCGCCCGTCCCTAGGAGCATTCTTGAATACTATGGAATTAGGTAGAAAACCTAGAGAAACTCTAGGGGATCCAGGACACAACAAGTCTTGGGGCATCTCTCAGCCATCTGCACGACCAGTCTGGGCATGAAAACCTCGGCCCGTCACATTCTCCCCCACCGATTCGAGCGCCGCTCTCGGTGCTCTAAGTTCGGGGTCTTTCTTCTTTGCAGCGGAATGTTTGTTTTGGCCGACTTCATCCTTCAGCTGGATCATCAACTTCTTCTGGTTTCTATTTTTGCGTCCACGAGAGAGCTTCCTCGGCTTCGGGACTTGATTTTTGCACCGAGCGTGCACTGCTTCTCAAGTCATCAACGACTCGGTCTTTGTCTTGACCGCACCAATGTTTTCCAGCTCCGGGAATAGCACACTGATGGGCAGAGTGTTTTGAGTTCATGTGGGCGGTTCCCACTTTTCCTTCGGCAGCTCCAAAGGTCTGGTTTTGTTCTTTGGCTCGAACGGCACCTCAACTCCTTTCTTCTTTTCCACGAGCTTGATCGTGTTGATTCTTTTCGCGTTTCCCACCCCATTGATCATCACCACGATCGATGGGCATTTTGAGTTAGTGACGATGAGCGACTTGGTCCTCAGATCGACCATCGCTTGAGCCTTGTCAAAGAAATCTATTCCCAACATCAAGTCATAGTCATCGAGCGGAATTACCTCGAAGTCTAGCTTTCCTTTCCATCCGCCAGCTTGAATTTCGATGTCTCTAGCTATGCCATTAGCTTGTCGATCTTTAGTGTTCAACATCTTGAAGTAGTGTTCGTTGGGTTCCACATTCAGATCCAACCACCGCTCCGCTTTAGTTGAGATGACCAGATTTGTTGCACCCGTGTCCACCAAGGCCAGGAGTGTTTTGCCATGCACCTTGACTTCCACGAAGTTAAGCGTTGACGGTCTTGTAGTTTTCTTTGGCAGTGATTGAGTATGTATCGAGTCGAGTCTTCGAATGCCTCAGAGTCAAGCAACCTTTGGCTCTTCTTTTTTTTTCTTTTTCTTTTTCTTTTGACTCCTCCACACCATCTTTCTTGATGATAGAATAGAGTCTTACCGTTGTTTCTTTTTGGACATTGCTATGTCCAATGTGGGTCTCCGAATGTTGCACACAGTGATGAGGAAGGATGCTTGAACCTGTCCTCCAGTTTGATGTAGTTGGAACGGTTGTCCCGATTTTGGTGTCTAGACGATCCTTCGTCCCACCTTTCTCTACCTCGGTCTCGGTAGTCGTTTCGACTTCGCTCAGAATCATCATTCCTGCGATCGTTGTCTCGATCCCTCGATCCATTTCCTATGGACTTCGAATCGGGTTTGCTGAAGTCGTTTAGTGGCTCAGCCATGGAGATTGCTTTGGTGAGGCTTTGGACATCACGCCTCTTCAACTCGATTCGCGCCCACGGTTTCAATCTGTCCATGAACGCTCCGAAAGCCTCCTTCTCGCCCAAGTTTGGGATTTGGAGTTTGAGCTCAGTGAACTCTTTGATGTACTTCCGGATTGAGCCCTTTTGGTCTAGGTGATGAAGCTTGCTTCGAGCTTCTTGTGCCGTGAATATTTGGCAGAAGTTGTTTCGGAGCTGTTCGGTAAACTCATCCCACGTCTCCACGTAGTCTTGGTTACCTTTCTTGGCTTCGTCGATCATGAAACGCCACCACGACATAGCTTGGTCAGTCAAGTATAAAGAAACTGTTCGTACCTTGGCCGCATTGTCTTGAATTCCCACGGCGTCAAAGTATTGCTCCATCCTCCAGATGAAGTTTTATGTTTCCATGGTGGATCGTTCACCTTTGAAGTCTTTTGGTTTGGGCACCTTTATCTTTAGCGCCGCTTGAATGGCTAATGTACCACTAGTGGATACACCATTGGCAATGCTGGTTTTACACAAGACTAGCTCGGTCTTGATCTCTTGAATCTCCACCTTCAACGCTTCGATCTCGGCTTGGTGGGAGTTTTCTTTTTCTTGGATGTCCAGCTTCAAAGCTTCAACTGATGCCTCGAGAGCTTCGTCTTTCATTTGAAGTGGAGAGATGGCTCCATTTAGGATGATCGTGAAGTCTTCACGGATCTATCCATTTTATCGACCTGCTCCTTGGAATCTTCAAAACCAACGAGCAGCTCCTGCACTGTTCTTCTCATCGAGTCGAACTTCTCAGTCAACGCCACCAAAGCGTCCGATGATGTTTCTCTTTTCTTTGAAGTTTTGCCCCGGGCTTTCTCTTAGGAAACTTTGTCTTGGGGAAGATCCCCCTCTGCAACAATAGCAACTTGATCCACTTTTTGGTTAGCCATTACCTCGAGCAGTTTGATGCTCGTTAACCTCACGAACGGCTCGTCTCTACAATGTTTGCTCTAATACCACTTGTCACGGGTCGAGAGATTCTGATCGACCCGTGCGGCAACGCGGGCTATTTTGGATGGCTGGAGCGCCCAAGCTAAGCTTTTTCTCTTCTTTCTTCTAAGGATCTTTGTAAAGAGAGAAAGCTCTAGAGAGAGAGACTGGAGAGGAATGCTTTTGATGTTTTATTTGTGGATGTCAAATGACTAGGAGGACTCCCCTTTATATAGGAGGGGGCCTCGGATTACAACCGTTGATCTAGATTGGATCGGATGGCCAAGATTACATCTCTCATCTTCCCAACCACCGACATTAAGTAAGAATGTTCTAGAGCCCTAGCCAAATTATTGACTCACCCGTCCCTAGGAACATTCTGGAATGCTATGGAATTAGATAGAAAACCCTAGAGAAACCCTAAGGTATCCAAGACACGACAAGTCTTGGGGCATCTCTTGGCCATCTGCACACCGGTTTGGGCGTGAAAACCTCGGCCCGTCACACATGCATGGCCTTTTGGACCTTTAAAGGGGCTTAGGTGAAAGCAAGTGTGTTTGGTACGTATTATGAAAAGTCCATTTGGAGAATGCTAGCCTTTTCAAGTATTCTCACAAGCCTGCCGCCTCCCACCAGCTTTAGCACTCTAGCTTTCTCGGCATGCTGCTAGGCTTGGGGTTTAATGAAACCTTCCAATTTCCCATCTCATTTTCTCTCAATCATCATAATTCCTAACTTACCCCTTTTAAGGCAAAAACCCTAGATTTCTTTTGATTCTCTTCTTCATTGCCTCCCTCCTGCACAACGCTTGCTCTCACTCTCTTCCTCTCAAATGGCCACCCGCACCCTCGCGGTGATCCTCCGAAGCTCGTCCAGAAGCCCCCAATTCCTCCTTGCGAAGCAGCGGGGCCTCCGAAGTTCGACGACGAGGAGTACGATGCCTACGTCGATTTCGAGAGAAAATATTAGGTGCTTCCGGAGTATTGCCCACGTGTACTCCTTTGCCATTCAAATTGCGACACCTGGAACGAAAACTAACAAAAAAAAATTGAAAAGCCAAGTCTGAATTAAAATTGAGTCCCACACCGCTGCCGTTACTTTTTTCCCACTTATGCCGTTACTCTCTCTCTCTCTCTCTCTCTCTCTCTCTCATCTTCTTCTTCCTCTTCGCTGGTGAATCACATGGCCATGGGAGAGGGGCTCAACCTCTGCTTTCGCTCCCCAACCCCCTCTCTCCCGCCTCCTTCTAGAACCCCTCGGGCCGCTCCTCCTGTGGCTCGTGAGCTCTCCGACTCGTCCGCCGAGAACGTCATCAAATCCTCCGCGGCAGCGATCGCGGCTGTGAAGGGCTGCGGCCGCCTTCCATGGCGATGACGGATTCGAGATCCGATCTCTTCTGGCTACGCTGAGTGTATTGTCATGTACATTGTCGTCCGGAAATCGGGAGTGGAGGTCGAGAGCTGAGCACGACGAAGTGTCCCGCGTTGGCTCAAGGTTGACGGCGACAATCGGACAGAGCGAGGGCTGTGATGGTGGCTTCGATTTGGGGGGCCGTCGGGACTGCGAGCTCAGAGACTGGGGATATTCGGACGGCTCGACAACGCGGTAACGAGCCGCGACGCATCTTCGCAGCGACTGGGATAGCGAAACGAGCTTGGGACAGTAGTGGGTCAGGACTTTGGCTGCTCACGGGTTCGCTTCAGGAGGCGACGCGGCTGAATGACGCGGCTGCAGGTGACATGATGAGGCAGTGGTAACCGGCATCGGCTGTGGTGGTGGTGAGAAAGGGTTGGCATCGGGCAAAATCAGAAGAGGAAGATGAGGAACAACGAAGAAGACGAAGACAGTGGACGGGGAAAGTCTGGTCGTGGCAGAGGAGAGAGATAGAGCAGAGGGTCTGGTCGTCAGTCCACAACAAAGAGAGAGAGAGAAATAAAGAAGATGAAAGTGAGAGGAGAGAGAGAAAGTAACGGCAGAAGTGAGAAAAAGAAACGGCAGCGGTGTGGGACCCAATTTTAATTCAGACTTGGCTTTTCACATTTTTTTTGTTAGTTTTCGTTATAGGTGTCGGAATTTGAATGGCAAAGGAGTACACGTGGGCAATACTCCGGGAGCACCTAATATTTTCTCCGATTTCGATCTCTGGGATTCGCCCTCTGCTCTGCTGAGGCCCCTCCTGGGATGGTCGGGCGAGCTCTGCGTTCTCATGGAGGTACTTGGTGAACTGGTAACACTCGGACTGGAATTATTGTTGTTATTCTGGTAAAATGGAGCTGAATTGCTGCGCTTTGTGGTCGGATAAGGTCTGGGGTTTGTTGGACTAGAGGTTTCCGATGTGGGTGAGTGAAGGTTCTTCAAGTATGTCGAAGAAGTAGAGTCCGGACCGGGATTACTTATTAATACGGTCTCTGTGGAGGGCAAATTGATCTCCAGTGACTATAATTTACCAGATTTTGGTACTACTTCTTTGCATTTTTTCTGCAATTTGTGGAGCATTTTGAGGTGTGTGTGCATGGGTGTTATCTGTAAATGATAGAATATTTATGTATTGTGTGCTAGTGATGAGGTTGCATTGCGCATCTTTTCTTAATTCTGACCATCTGAAAGTTGCAAGGATGAGAATAAGCACGTGGATTTCATTGCTATTGTTTTATCCCATTGGATGTGAATAACGTGTTAGGATTACTGCTTCGTGTGAATTTTGAATTTATCTGCTGTGTTCGTTTTGCGATTGAGAAGCTTGAGTATGCCATCTAGTCTGGGGATGATAGTTTTCTTCTGTGGACCTTTCTTGTTTGTTGAATTTCTTGGCTCATGGAGTCTTATGATGATCAGATTTGAGCGGCTCTTGTGTGGGTGTTACTGTTTTTTTCAAGATCATCAATGAATCTTGTTGCTTTTGACCAAAAAAACAAAAAACACAAAACAAAAAACAAAAAGAATCTTGTTGCCATCATTGAGAAGAGATCACTACCTGGTGGTGGTGAGGAAATCTAGTCATTACTGGTTTAAGTTTTCTCCTCCTTTCTCACTTGCCATCTTCATATAGAGTTGGTAGATTTACCGCTGAATAGGCAAGATGTTTGTAATGAGATTGGTAGGTGAAAGTTTTTGTCATCACACAAGTAGAGTGATTTAATGACGCAGACGCAACTGATGGGGTCATCACATACACTTTTTGTGCAAGAATTTTTCTAGGCATCTGTTTGACATCACTCATAATGCATGTTAAGTAGAATTAATTGTATTTGTTTTCAGAACAATGGTTTGTGGAAGATAAAAGAAGAATTTTGATGGAAGGGGGGTGCCAAAAGGGATGCTTTTTGTCTCAAAAGCAGTTACCAAAAATGCGGAGAAGCGGAAGAATTTCTAAAAGTGCGGAACTAGCTAGTCTTTGTGTTAGCCAGTATTGTTCTTAGTTGAGTATTTGTTATCATTCTGGATTCCACAACATATGCATTTCATTTTTTTTAATTCCTCTTATTTTAGAAGAATGGATTTAGGAAGAGAATCACTTTTCCTACTGATGTTGCTGTATCACCTGAAAATTCAGATCTATCTAATTCTCATCCACAAGAGATGTTTCGGCTTCCATGAGTTCTCGAGAGCCCGAGTGCTTTATCTTCTAGTTTTGCTTCTATGCTTCCATGAGTTCTCGAGAACTTGAGTGCTTCATCTTCTAATTTTGATCTCCACTGACATCCTGCAGGATAGTCAAGTGTTTCTTTCTAATAGGAAGGATGTGTAGGAAATTCAAGATGCCCTTCAACAACAAAAGAAAAATAGATAAGAAGAAGAATAATAAAAAGATGATGATCTGATCAGATGCCGAAGCGCGATAGAAAGCAAGGCTAACGATAAACGAGGAACAATCAATGTTCACTCAAAACGATATCAAATCGTAATATTCTCAATATTCAATAATCTGTCATAAACTTCAAAACCTCGAAACCCTAAACACCCTTATATAAGGTGATAATCCTAATTGACCTAAGAAACACAAAATTATGAAAATACTATTAAATTATAAAATTACCTAAAAATAGAAAAATGCCCGGAAATCCATCTAAACAACCCCGAATTGCCAAAATCCAACGCCAATGGCGTCGAGTATTGATCAGACGGTCGTTTAACTTCAACCGACAGAATTTGAGCCCAATCCGATGTCGTTGACTGATTCTATCTGCCAGTCCTAGGTGCATCATTCTCCCCTGCTAGAAAAAGATTCGTCCTCGAATCTGGTTCTTCTTGACAATAATCTCCTCCGGTACTTCCAGTTCCACTGACAACTGGCCTTTCTTTGCTTCGACCAGAAAACAGAGAAGACTCTGTAGATAACATGGCAACAATAGTCAAAGTAAGGGATGAACAACCACGCCATCGACTTGTAGGGTGAAAGGTGAATAAAAGAGCACAATACATGTGGCCTAGATGAGCTATTCCTTGAGATGATTGCTTTCTTCACAGGGTGTTGATCTTTGCCATTCAAATATGAGACTTTATGAAGATGTCCCAAGTCAAGACACTACAACTCCTTTAACTTCCATAACGTCACCTGAGGGTAAGAGGAGAAAATTCATCAAGACAATGGATTGCCCAGAATGTAATTCTCAACTCCACACTAATGCCTACTACCCATTCACATCGGCCATTCTTTTCATTCTCAGAAAACTCTGTAGAAAAAAGCTGCTTACCTTCTTGGCCAATTTTAAGTAACCCCCTCTTTTCTTCTGCCCAAGTAACAAAAAAGTTCTCACCTAGAGTAGCACCAAGAACATTGTTTGTCTTGATTACGACAACAATACAAAATGCATGTGGTATGAACTTGGAATTCTTGAAGTCCTTCATTTTCCCTGGTCGTCCATAATCCCTCTCACTCCATGACCTTACGGCTCCATCCAAGCAGCATGTTAAAAGAACTTGTCTTTCTTTCAGATTCCTCTTAAGCCTTTGTCCTTCCAATGGCGTCCATTCAATCGTGAGGATAGGTTGAGGATGAAGTAGCTTAACCATCATGTATTTTGATTTCTAATTACTTTGACATACTAAAACATGTCTGTACTCATCATTGACCGATAATCCACCAAGATGCTGCTTATTCAAGTAAGAAGCTGCTACTGATGGTCCCTCAATGGACCAAGTTGCAGAAACCAGAGTTTGCGATTGTTTAGCTTTAAACCAAGCAATCTCCCATGAAATGCTATTGTTCTTCCACAGAACCCTCCACAGAAGCTTAGAGAATTCACTAAGAACCACAACCGACCCATCCACAACAATAAAACGAACTCCCTCAAAATCATCACTTTTAGGCTTAAGATTACTAAATGTTCTAGCCACTTTAGTATCGACTTTCGGCCTTTTACATTCGAAGATCTCATATTCGTCTACATTACCGTCTAACAATCCAGCCTTAGCGGCACTCTCTATCATCCCATTATAAATAACAGAGTCATAGAACCAAGAAGGCAATACCTGGACTCTTCCTTTGGAGGTCCTTATAAGAGGCGGTTGTGAAATCTCATCCACCTGGCTCGCTGCACTCCTCGAATCTTGAGCCTAGGATTCCAATTTGACCACTTTCGCGCCTCTATCTCCGCCGTCAGCATCTGGGTCGAAAATCGACACCTTGTCATCAACGCAACGAATTGTTCATAGCTCGGCACACCTCCTCCGAACACAATCTTAGCCATAGGCTCACCCATCGACGTGGCGAACGAGTAATTTTGATCAAGAATCAGATCTTCGTCAAATTTTGGATATTCGTCAAAGATTGGATTTTTATTACAAGTCGACTCCGCATCCACTTGTTCTCCATCAGATTCGTCATAGATTGGAAGTCTATCTTCATCATAGGCTGGATCATCATCAAAGATTGGATCTTCATCAAAGATTAGATTTTCATCGACGATCGGATATTCATCAACGATCGAATCTTCACCGACGATCGGATCTTCATCGACGATCGGAATTTTTTTTAATGGAAAGTACAACCCCGCCAATGCAAGTCGTCGCTCCATATAGGTTCGCCTTTTCTGCGCCCGCGCAAGTCGTCGCTTCAAATCCTGAATTCGTCTCCGCAGCTCTTCATTTTCTATGTCTCGCAAGTCTCTTAGACGCGGCTGTTCATCTGCATCAGGAACGACTCCATGATCCCGGCCTCCACGAGCACACTGTCTTTGACCACCTCGATTCCGTTCAGCCATTGATTTCAAGCAACTTGTGCTCTGATGCCAAATGATGCCGAAGCGCAATAGAAAGCAAGGCTAAACGGAAGAATCGAAACGATAAACGAGGAACAATCACTGTTCACTCAAAACGAAATCAAATAGTAATATTCTCAATATTCAATAATCTGTCATAAACTTCAAAACCTCGAAACCCTAAACACCCTTATATAAGGTGTAACCCTAATTGACCTAAGAAACACAAAATTACGAAAATACCATTAAATTATAAAATTGCCTAAAAATAGAAAAATACCCGGAAATCCATCTAAACGACCCCGAATTATCAAAATCCAACGCCAACAGCGCTGAGTATTGATCAGACGGCCGTTTCACTTCAACCGATCGAATTTGAGCCCAATCCAATGTCGTTAACTGATTCTATCTGCCGGTCCTAGGTGCATCATGATCATATGTAATTCAGGATACTCTTTTGTGTGTTAGACATGCGAGAGAAAACTCAGGATGGGAACAAGAAGGAACAAGACATTCTTACGTTGCTGGATTTATGTACAGGCGGGGTTTGAGATATGACATTTCGTGAGTTGTTGTCGTCTTCATTTTCTTTTGGTAGGTTGAACTTAGTTTAACAAAGATCAATTGTTTGCTTTTGAGATTTAATCTAACATATATATTTGTGGGTTGGTCATTTTGACCTTTCTCACGATATGCGGTTTTGCAATTTATCATTGAGATTGATCAATTTCTTTTGTCTTTTGGTTTTAATAGCATTTTATGTAAACCACTCGCGAAGCTTCCAATAGAATTTTTACATGTGCAATCTTTATTCATGTTTGTCCCGATCAACTTTACTCAAACTTTCGGTAATTATACACTTATTATAAGAGCTTAGTGTATTATCACTTAATTAATATTTCCATATGGGTTATCGAGAAGTATTCAACCATACCTATTCCTTGCGTTGTTTAGAAATTGAGCGAGTCTTTGGCATTTAAAAAAAAAATTGGAAAATTCTAACTAATTTTTTAATAGTTTGACAAAAAAAAATAAAAACTAATTTGTATATTGTGTCTTTTGCATTGCTAATTTTTTGAAAGTTACCATCATTGTTTTTTATTTTAATTTTAAACAAGTAAAATTAAAAAAAAAATTAAATTGATAACTCTTCACATATATGTTTACCAAACAATATTTTCCCAAAGTTGCTTCCCAAAGCAACTTTCAAATACTGTTTACCAAACTGTCTTTGCATTTCAGTAAAACCGGCCAAAGGCCTTTGCCTTTTCGTAAAGGCTTTCTCCAAAAGCTGAACAAAATGCATCCTATATTAGTCAAATCAAAAGTTCATGATTAAATTGGCACAAATGTCATATATTTATATCTTTTTTTTGTACCTTTCCCGTCATCGATGGTATGCCACATATGGCACATATTTATGTATAATCATATTCGTATTGGCGGATACACATAGACATGGGTAACTGGAATCACTCCTGAGGTGTGAAATGATCCTAACCCTACCAATGGCCTGTGGAACTTATTCTCTCCGTGCTACACAAACGCGCTCACACTCACACTCACCAACAACGATGCTTCAATATTTGCAAGAGTAGCGATCACCGAGTGACCCTTTCGCTAATAAAAGCAGAGCGTTCCCCAAGAACAATAGCGAAACATATTCAAACACCACAGTAGGCCTTAAGAGTGAACTCGGCCTTGAGGCCTTGCTCGGTTTGGCGGAATCGGAGCAGACCGACTTCGTCGAAGGGCTTGAAAAGTAAGGGGTGTTGCTCGTCCACCAGCTCGGGCGGGCACGTGATCAGTCCTCTTATGGCCGAGAACAAGCCGATCGAGTACCTCCCTTCGTTCCCGGTCATCATCACCCGGTGGTTAGGGCAGTGCAATCGGCCATTGCTCCATCCCTAGCCAATCATTCGTTTCAATTAGAATCCCATATTGTAAACTCAACACTCGACTGGAATTGGAATTACAAGCCTTGGCATGAGAGAAGGGAAAGACACTCACCAGAAATGACTCTCCAACCATGACTATGAATGTGGAAGCCGAAGGTGCGACTTGAATCCACTTTCCATCCTTTGTTTGCACCTCCAATCCATGCACATGATTTTGTTGAAGTATGGTCAAGAAGTTCTTATCGCAGTGCGAGCGTGCCCCGATCTGAGGCTCCTGAGTCTTCGGCGCTTTGTATCTCATGACTCGGATCGAGTGGTTCAAGGATTCGGTATGCGAATCCAGATATTTCTCCACTCCTAGGCTTCGAAACACCATCCTGGTTATCAACGATTCCAACTCGGAGAGCCTCATTGCATATGAATTCAGTGTTTCACTGCATATATATTTGAGTATGCTCATGAAAAATACAGTCATCCAACAAAAAATCTCACAAAGATATAATATACAGCTTTAACAAATAAAAATTTTCGAAACCAACACCTAAAGAGGAACCATAAGATCCAAATTTTAAAATTTTCGAAACCAACACCTAAGGAGGAACCATAAGATCCAAATTTTCTTTCCGGAAGCTTTTATTACTTAAATATTCGCGTATAAATAGTTATGCGACTTCAGATGAAACAAATGTACCAAAACATTGGATTTCCCTGAGGCCACATGAGATCAGCTAACTTCGGAATGCTTCCGGAGTCCAGCACGCCGGAGACTCCCATCGCTTCGTAAAGAGGCGACTGAGGCAATTTCGCGAGGTACCCGTCGTACGGCTTTCGAGTGTCGACAAAACGGTGCTTAGTCTCGGCCGGAAGGTTGAACAAATCTTCCAATTGCTTGAAGACATCATCGTGAAGCTCAACACCGATTTTATCGTATCGAGCCTCAAAACAACCGTACTCTTCCAGTGCTTCGACAACCTCCTTCTGTACTGAATCCCAATCGGTGCTTCCCGGCCTCATGTCATGCCTACAGAAATCTATCAAGGGAAGCTTTGGAGGTGAGAGAGCACCCATACCAGCTTTTCCTTTGTGGGTTTTCTTTCCAGGATGTCTTTCCATGTGCACATGGAAGATTTTAAAGAGGCCAACAAGGTTGCGTCCAATAGTTTCCAAATACATTTTGTTTATATTTTTCCTGTGTATACATGTCTGATAATGTTAGTGCGTGATTGGGTTGGGTATTGTTCAAAGAGTTGCTATCTTGATAGTTTATTATTTTTTAACCCGTGATTTTTAGTGTTTTATGCGAAACACGCGATGATGATGTGTAGATTTACGATAAGAAATAATTGAAAAAAGTATTTTTTATTATCCAAATTATTTGTCAGTGTAGCCCACACCGCTTGACAAAGCTTCATAGTCTTTTTCTGCCTTGGCATGGCCTGCCATGAAATATTGAAATGGGAAACAATTGTTGTCTTTTATGTTTGGAGGTATTGTGGAAGGATTAGCTTTTCTAGGGATGCGTTCTCATGAAGGGAAGTAATAATATAGTGCACATAGCGACACATGCACATATCTATATGGATCTGGATATCTGAGGGTGGAAATTGTTCGTGAAACAGCATATTCTAATCATAGTGGGAAAATTATTTAGTGGACACTCAAGACTCTCAGCCGATGTGAAAGTGGGACATGCGGGTGGCAATTCCTTATTCTACACGAAAATCGAAAGTCAAACAAGACGGGGCGATTTAGTTAAAAGAAATCCTAACCCGACTCTACACAATTCGTATCGATAGTTGCGATGTTTGGGGTTAGGTGATAGGGCAAGTTCACTTACCCGATCAAGGATAGACTGTCCGCTAATTTCACCTTAGAACATTACTAGGATAAAGGTGAGAAAGATTCCTCAAAAGTGTACTTGGAGAAGTTACGTCCAGTTGGAAATCAAATTTAGCTTCAGACATTTCTTAGGGAGAAAGTCCCAATTATACCATGGCACTATTCTACTTTTCTTTTGTAATATACATGGATATATATCGTGATAGAAAATTCTAGATCCGATTCGTGACCGATGTAACGAGAAATAATTATATAATAACCTGATTCTCATATATACCGAAAAGAGAATTAAAAGTTAGAAACAACGCTGATTCTCACATCCACATGTCTGTAAATCCATCAATAAGAAATTAAACTGGAAGGAGCTTTTTCAATTAGGGTTATATTTTCCAATGTCATTTATATATGAAGGGCCCATTTACGAGCATAGTTTACATCAATTATTGGAGAAGCGGGTCCATCAAGTCTTTATCTTTCTAGAGGGGAAAATTGGCCGTACCTCTAATCCCTCCACGCGATTTTGTTGCATTATCAACTCAGCCACTCGATCGAGATTCCATGGCCTCAAGTTCTGTTGGCCAACCCAAGGATCCTACCCCCTAGGATCGACTTGTGGAGGTCTATCCAGCCCTTGATGTTCCACATAGAAGTTAACATGTGGCGTTGGCTTGTACAGTGGATTTGCTATCACTTGTGGATATGGTTGGGTTGCAGCAGGCCTCACAGGCTCCACATTAGGTACATTCAATGTTGGTTGCGAATTTGGAACAATTAAGTTAACTATATTAACTTCAACGGGGCCAGTTTTTAGGGAAGTTATAACTGCTCACCTCATTTACCAAATTCACTGGTGTTGCATTCCGTTAGAATAAGGGTAAATAGTCTTTTTAGTCTTTATGTAATCTGAGTCATTTATATAGTGTAATCCTCTGTTAATAAATGAGATTCGCTTTTCCCTAAAATCCAAACATGGTATCAGAGCTAACGTGAAATCACCTACCACCAAAACCTACCACCGTCGACCGCCACTGCCATCCCTTCTCTGCCGAAGTCGCCGAAGCCCAGCAAAGCCAGGTTCTTCTCCGCCAAAGTCGCCGAAGCCCAACAAAGCCAGGTTCGGCGTCGCCTAGGCCGACGAGTCCAAATTTGGCATCGTCCGGCGTCGACTAGGCCGACGAAGCCCAGATCCGATGTCGCCTAGGCCGGCGAAGCTCGAACCCATCGTCGTCCGGCGTCGCCTACCCAGTTCCGGTGTCGCCTTGGTGAACCTGACTAGATACGACCTCGTCAAGCCCAGATTCGACATCGCCTTGGTGAACCCGACCAGGTATGACCTCGTCTTGGTGAACCCGATGTGAATCCGACCTCGTCGAGGCCTCGCGTGCCTATAAGTGCAGAAAGTGAAGTCTCATAGCCCTCACCAGTGTGTCACCAGTGGATTTCCTTCGTGATAGTCCCTGAGGTTTGTTATTTTTTGTCTCATGTTCTGAGATTTTGAGTTCTGCACGTGGTGATGGAACTTAAAACCTTGTGCTGGGCTGAAGTTGAGGAATTTTCTGTTGATTCTTGATCTATAGCTGTCTGAGTTGTGTGGCAGTGAGTTCTTGAGGTCTGTGATATAACCCGTGGAAGTTTGGAAGTGGCAAACCATATGGTGTGGTAATTGCTAGTTGTAAGCAGTTGATTGGTCTGCTTTGTGGATGATTTTATTTTAATACTGAAGTTAAGTGATTGTTCTTCGGGTTTTCTTGTGTCCTTGATTCCCTAATGGCTGCTTCTGGATCCTTCAGTAGTTTACCCCACTTACAATTGACCTCAGTGAAGTTGGATAGAACTAATTATCCATCTTGGTCTACTGCCATTGAAGTTTATCTTACTGCCACCAAACAAAGTGAGTATCTTAAATCTACAGCCCCTAACGATCTGAATAGGATACATGATTGGCTTGCTGGAGATGCCATGATCCGTACACTTTTATGGAATAGTATAGATCCAAAAATTAGCCCTCATTTCATTCAGTGTAAAACTGCAAAGGAAGTTTGGGAAAAATGTGCCTTACTGTATTCTAGAGAGAATGATATGACACGAGTGTGTGACACATGGGAGGCCTTATTTAATATTCACCTTGGGAATCAATCATTGTCTGAGCATTACGCTCGATTCACGACACTTTGCAGGCAATTAGATACATATCTTCTAGCTTCGAACGATCCGAATGTTCTCGTCAAACGACAAGAGGATCTTCGAGTTATATTATATCTTAAGGCATTATGACCTGAATATTCCTCACTTCGCCAACAGATCACTTCTCAGAGTTCTCTTCCTACAGTGGATGAGATTTTCTCTCGAGCTCTTCGTTCAACTTCTACTGAAAAGATATCCACATCAGCTATAGAGACAAGTGCTATGATCTCTCATAGCACTAATATACGTGGAGCTCGTGGTCGTGGTTACATGGGTCGTGGCCATGGTTATGTTCAGAGTGGCGGTCGTGGGGGTCGTGATAGAGGTATTGGTGTTCGTAGTGCCCCTTTCTCTGGTGGTGGTCGTGGCTCTCGTTACTGTAATCACTGCCAGAGAGATGGACATACAGAGGCATATTGTTATACACTTCATCCAGAACTCCGACCTAATTTTACTGCTTATGCAGAGATGGAACAGGCTTCACAAGACTCTAATTTTATTCCCCAATCGATTCCATCAGACTCTACTGTGCGAAACACGAGTGGTTTGATTACATTGACAGGCGTTGAGTATGATGCTTGGGTTCGCTCCCAACAGGTGACAAGTCCTTCAGCTCCTACTGCTACTCTGGCACAAACATCAAGAGGTAGTTCATCTTGTTTACTCTCAGCATCATCCGACTCTTGGGTCATAGACTCTGGAGCTACTCATCATATGACTGGTAATTCTAAGTTGTTGTCTTCACTTTGTTCTAAATCCCCTGAGTTGTCCAATTTTGTTACATTAGCTGATGGTTCACAATCTCGAGTTACAGGTACTAGAGTTGCTCATTTGAGTCCATCCCTTTCCTTGTCATTTGTCCTTCATCTCAAATCTTCATATAATTTAATCTCTGTTAGTTCATTGACTAAAGAACTAAATTGTTCAGTAACCTTTTTCTCCTCTCATTGTGTCTTTCAGGATCTGAGGAATTGACAGATGATTGGTGGGGGTCATGAATCTAATGGTCTGTACTACTTGGACAAGAAGGTGCTAGTTGCTGCTGCTGTGAAGCGCACATCTTCTGATGTGTATAAGATGCATTGTCGTGCTGGCCATCCGCCACTGAACACTCTTTGGCGTTTATTTCCTGAGTCTGAGTCTGTGAGTTCTTTTCAGTGTGAAGCTTGTCAGTTTGGTAAACATCATATGGTTTCTTTTCCTTCTCGTATTCAGAGTCGTGTGTCAAGTCCATTTGAGTTGGTTCACTCCGATGTTTGGGGTCCGTGTCGTGTTTCAGATTTTTCAGGTTTCAGATATTATGTTACATTCGCGGATGATTTTTCCCGAATGACTTGGTTATTCTTAATAAAAGATCGTACAGAGATTTTTCACTTCTTTCGCATGTTCTATTTTGAAGTACAGAATCAGTATCATACTTCTGTTAAAACTTTGCGCACAGATAATGCCGAAGAATATCTTTCTATCACTTCAGGTTTTCATTCTTTTCTCGATTCTCATGGTATTATCCATCAGACTTCTTGTTCATACACTCCTCAGCAAAATGGTGTCGCTGAGCGAAAAAATCGTCATCTTCTTGATGTTGCCCGTTGCCTCATGTTTCACATGCATTTACCTAAAACCTTTTGGGGCCATGCTGTTCTTACAGCTTGTTTTTTAATTAATCGGCTTCCAACTTCTCTTCTTCACGGGGAAACACCATTCTCTATACTACATCCAAATCGTTCTCCATTTGCATTACCTCTACGTGTCTTTGGTTGTGTTTGTTTTGTGCATAATATTACTCCAGGTCTTGATAAGTTGGATCCTCGTGCGAAGAAATGTATCTTTGTAGGATACTCTCGAACTCAGAAGGGCTACAAATGTTATAGCCCTAAACGTCGTCGTGTGTTCGTGTCGGCAGATGTAACATTCTTTGAGGATCAGCCATATTATAATACTCAGGAACATACAGTGACTCCTGAGAGTTACGAATGTGTCTTACCGGCACTTCCTCCACTTTCCATTCCTTCAGAATCGTCTAAAGGATTTCAGTTTGCTGATCGCACATATCATCGGCGTAATGCAGCTCCTACTACAGTGGTACAGATCTCTCCAACACATGATTCATCTGGTCCCTCATCAGTTACTGCACCATCCTCTGATCCTGATGTGACTATAGCTACTCGAAAGGTACACGTTCTTGTGTTGGTCGCCCTGTGGATCGCTATGCTCCTTATTCTGGTTTTTCTGATCATCTTCGTACTCGTCATCCTCTTTCAAATTTCTTGTCATATGACCGTTTATCTCCTAGTTTCTCCGTATTTGTCTCGTCCTTGTCCTCTATATCTATGCCTCGCAGTGTTGCTGAAGCTCTTACTCATCCTGGATGGAGGCAAGCCATGGAAGATGAAATGAAGGCGCTCATTGATAACCGTACTTGGACACTCGTTGCATTACCTTCGGAGAAACAAATTGTTGGTTGTCGTTGGGTATTCACTGTTAAGGTTCATCCCGATGGCACTCTTGATCGATTGAAGGCTCGATTGGTTGCCAAGGGATATACTCAGACGTATGGTGTTGATTATGACGACACTTTTTCACTGTTGCTAAAATTCCATCTGTTCGTGTTTTTATTTCCCTTGCAGCATGTTTTGGTTGGCCTCTTCACCAACTAGATGTGAAAAATGCCTTCCTTTATGGTGACTTATCTGAGGAAGTGTACATAGAGCAACCACCAGGGTTTGTTGCTCAGGGGGAGAATTTGGTATGTCACTTACATAAATCTTTGTATGGACTCAAGTAATCTCCTTGTGCTTGGTTTGGCAGATTTAGTGATGCTGTTATCCGGTTCGGTTTAAAACGGTGTCAAGTAGATCATTCAGTTTTAGTTCTGTCTCCCCAGCTGGTTATATTCTTCTTGTGGTATATGTGGATGATATTATTATTACTGGTAGTGATTTAGATGGAATCCAACGACTTAAGCAGTTTTTGCGCACAGAATTTAGTACTAAGGATTTGGGGGCGCCTATGTTATTTTCTTGGTATTGAAGTGGCATATTCACAGGCAGGTATCAATTTATCACAACGAAAATATGTACTTGACATTCTTGATGAAGTTGGATTTCTTGGAGCAAAGCCAGTAGATACTCCTATGGAACCCAATGTGAAACTTGATCCAGAACATGGAGAATTATTATGTGATCCAGGGAAGTATAGAAGATTAGGAGAAAAGTTGAACTATCTTACTGTCACAAGGCCTGACTTATCATTTGCTGTAAGTGTAGTCAGTCAGTTCATGAGTTCTCCTCGTACTACTCACTGGGATGCCGTGCTTAGAATTATCAAGTACTTGAAGGGAGCGCCAGGTAAAGGGCTACTTTTCAAGAATTACGGACATATGGACACTATAGGTTTCTCTGATGCAGACTGGGCTGGATGTCCTACTGATAGGAGATCTACATCGGGATACTGTGTGTTCCTTGGTGGTAATCTGATTGCCTGGAAAAGTAAGAAACAACATGTGGTTTCCCGATCTAGTTCTGAAGCATAATATAGAGCTATGGCACATGTAACATGTGAATTGTTTTGGTTGAGGATGTTATTATTAGAAATTGGTTTGCCAACATCAAATCCATCGATATTATATTGTGACAATCAATCAGCTATTCATATTGCAAACAATCCTGTCTTCCATGAGCGAACTAAACACATTGACGTTGACTGTCACTTTGTGCGAGAGAAAGTTCAGAAAGGGGAGATTATCCTTCAACACACGAGAACGGAGAATCAACTTGCATATGTCTTTACTAAATCTCTTAGAGGAGTAGAGTGAATTTCTTATGTAACAAGTTGGGATTATTTGATATTTACATCCCAACTTGAGGGGGAGTGTTAGAATAAGGATAAAATAATCTTTTTAGTCTTTATGTAATCTGAGTCTTTTATATAGTGTAATCCTCTGTTAATGAATGAGATTCACTTTTCCCTAAAATCCAAACACATTCTATGGCCTTGGCACAATTCTCACAAGGGGCTGTAGATGCTGTCCCCCACCACCATTATATCCAATATTGGGCGGTCTCGATGCTGGAGGGAATGGCATGGTGCCACAAGAACTCACATAGAAGGTGAATTTTAGAAGATGAACTAGGACGTGATATTACCTCATTTATAATATTGACCACCATGGGCATTATCACGTCAGGCATATGTTGCACCATGTGATTGCTAAGTTCGTTTTGTTGCTCTTCGAACATCCTCTTTATTGTGGCCACCAACGTAATATCGGGTGCCGATGCATGAGCTTGATCTTCAGTTAATTGCCATGGAATATCGGCATTGCGATGAGGTACTTCTTCAATTTGGTTAGCTGTTGAATGTTCTAACCATCTACCATCTGGGTTGTTGACATTGTCAACTTATACTCCTTCTAGTTGATTTTTAGTTTTCACCATTACTCCAAATCTCACCACAACGAGTCCCACCGGGCATGCCAAAAAGATGTTCGCTCATTTTGTAACAAGGAATATCTTTCACCTAAATTCGTCCTTCGATTTTTATTGAGAAGATTCTATGGCTCAATTATCGAAGAGGTTTCTGGTGAAAAGCAAGGAACAACACAGATGTGTGGAAAGGTGGAAATGGATTGGAAATAGATTGATTGAATGTGGATTTGAGATCAACAAAGATTTGAATTACGTTACAATACTCATAGGAAAGTAATAATTGACTGGGAAATAAGCTGGGTTGCTGGAAATGAAAGTACAGATAACATAAAGTACGACAAAAGCTAATTTGTAGAAGAGATTGAGTGTTTTTGTATGTGTTGTTGATCTGTCATTTCCTTTTCTCTTCTAGGTATTTGTATCTTCTTGCACTTTGTAACTGCTCGATCAGCTATCCTCATATTTTCAAATCTTGAATCTTGGCGCCTTATTGCCCATGTTCTTCATTTCTTTTATCTGCCAAAAATTGATCTTCAATTGCCATGATGACTTTGAATTTGAATTTTTTTCAAGTAACTTCCCGTGATCTGCTTGTGCTTATTACCTCCACTTTTCTTCGTAACTGCCCTGTTGTCGTGGCTAACTTGCCTAACTCACAATTTACTATATGCTTATACTTCTTCTATTAACAACCTTATGTGACTTTCGGTATGTTTCCAAGTCAGGCTTAACTTACTGAACTTTGGGATTCCATGGCCTTGTTCCCCTACTTACCGAATATTGGGTTTGGTGTTTTTTTTTTTTTTTTTTTGCAATTCTTTCTGTATGTCGCATTCAACTTACCGAACTTCGGTAAGTGGTGTATCGCTCCCGATTTACCAACTTTGGGATATGGTGACATTGATGCCCATTTGGTATCTTATACTTGTTGTTATTTTTGTGTCAACAAGTACTTTATTTTATCTCATTCTCCTCTTGGTTTACTCACATGATTTAATTCACATGTTGGATAGAAGATGTGTATGTATATACTAGTTTCTATTGTTAGATATGTGTTAGATATATTGTATATACTAGGGGTAGGCCTTTTTGTGTATTTACTTTCTTGCCCTTCTTTGTATGTATATTTATATTGGCCTTGTACCTAATTGTAATCAACAATTCAATTTATTCAATCCTCAAATCATCATGGTATCAGAGCTAGGGTTTCTTGCTCTTCCCTCACAGGCGACGTTCGTACTTGAATTGGATTTCACAAGGTGTTCTTTTGGCACGTTTGTCTTCTGTGCAAACCTACCTTTGTGCCGACGTTCGTATTCTCAGTGGAAATTTGGGGTGCAATCTTGGACTTTGGCAATTTGTTTCTCAGTGGAGTTCGTCTTCGGCAATTGGTTCTTCGACAATTGCAAGTTTGGATTTCTCAGTGGAGTTCGTCTTCGGCAATTGGTTCTTCGACAATTGCAATTTTGGATTTCTCAGTGGAGTTGGTCTTCACCCTGCAATTGGTTCTTTGTCTTCGGCAATTGGTTCTTCGTCTTCGGCAATTGGTTCTTCGACGTTCGTATGGTTTCGGCAATTGGTTCTTCGACGTTCGTATAGTTTTGGCAATTTTGGATTTCTCAGTGGAGTTCGTCTTCACCCTGCAATTGGTTCTCCACCCTGCTATTGGTTCTTCGACAATTATATATTGTAGAAATGTTTGCCGAGACTTTTTCCAACAGCATCATCTTAGCCTTGTTGTTCTGTTCGGTGGCTACTAATTTTTTGGTGCTCGGTGGTTACTACTTCTCTTTGTTCGATTGTGGTTACTATTGATTTTCTTGCGATTAACCACGGGTTTTGCTTTCTTCACTTTGCTTTCGCTTTGTTTCATTGATCTTAGAATTATGGCTGATAATGATCGAATTGATCGCATTGATGTTAAGTTGGATGGCTCTAATTATGAAACCCTCAGTGATGGCTGCTCTTGTTTATCGTGATTTGTATGAACATGTGGATGGTACTCGTTCTTGTCCTGCACCCTTGTCCGATACTGTAGATCCTAAACCTAAGGCTGATCAAATTTCACGACGCCAATCTGAAATTAGAGATTGGCATGTTGCTGATAGAAAAGCATGGGCAGTATTATTTGGTTCTCTAAGTCCTGATCTTCGCCCCCAATTTACTCATATTATTGGTGCGAAACAGTTATGGGATCAAATTGCTGAGATGTTTACACAAACAGGTTCTGTTCGTGTTTACCAGCTTATGCTTGAACTTTGTTGTGCCACTCAAGGTACACGAACAATTCGTGAATTTTATAATTATATGCTGTCTCTTTGGTCCCAGCTTGATGTGTTGGCTCGTCCACCATGTCCTACGTGTGCTGTTTGTGTTGTTTGTGTGGCATCTAGAATTGAAGATTAGAACCAGAATCGTCTGTATGAATTCTTGATGCAACTCTCACCAGAATTTGAGGGAGTTCGAAGTTAGATTTTATATCGTTATCCTGGACCATCTCTTTCTGATGCAGTCAAGGAACTTCAGGCTGAGGAAACTAGACGAAGAATTCTTGGTACTCCTCCATCTTTAGATTCCTCTGTAGTAATGGCCACTCCACAGTCTGATTTTCGGCCAAGCTCCTCTCAACGTGGTCTTCAATCTGGCTCCTCTCAACGTGTTTTTCAGTCTGGCTATTCACAGCGTGGTTCTCATCGTGGTTCTCAGCGTGGTTTTGTGCGTGGTTCCCAGCGTGCTTCTTCTCAGCGAGGTTTACGTTTTTATTGTAACTTTTGTAAGCAAAATGGGCATACTGAAGATCGATGTTTTCAGAAAATGCGTGATCTTCCTAATGCACCATTGCGTTCAATTGCACCAGTTTCTTCTCCATCCACAAATCGTGTCACTCCATCCTCATCTTCAGATGATCGTCTTGCTAATATTGAGGCTCAGCTTTCTCGTTTAGCTCAGCTTCATCTTGGTTCTTCTCGAGTATCCTCCACTGTTGCTACAGCAGCTGCTGCCGAATCTTCTGGTGATAGTTCTTCCTGGATTCTTGACTCTGAGGCTGCTCATCACATGACTGCCTCTGCTCATCATCTCACTCACCAGACTGCACTAAAAAATCCAGAAGGGTTCTTTACAGCCAATGGATCCTATCTTACTGCTACTATGCAAGGCTAACTTACTATCCCTGGCAGTTTTAATGTGCCTAATGTGTTGCATATGCCGAACTTAGCCTTGAATCTTTTATCTGTTGGACAACTTGCCGATATGGGTTATATGGTGACATTTACTGTTGATTCTTGTATTGTACAGAATCGTACGAGTGGCCGGACGATTGGCAGGGGTAGTAGACATGGAGGATTGTACTTGATGCAACATCTCCAACTTCTTTCACCTCAACTTGTTCTTGCCATCTTCGATCTTGACTATTGGCATCAGCGCTTAGGTCATATATCTACTTCCCGTTTGTCTTTTCTGTGTCAGCAGGGTGCACTTGGACGTGTTTCATCTACTGTTATGCGTCCTTGTACTAGTTGCTCTTTAGCTAAACAATCTGCACCTCATTTTCCTATTAGTTCTTCTGTTTTCATTTCTTGTTTTGACTTAGTACATTCAGAAGTTTGAGGTCCTACTCCCCAAATTTATAAAAGTGGATTCAAGTATTATGTATCGTTCATTGATGATTATTCTCGTTATACATGGGTTTATTTCATGCGCTCTCGTGATGAATTTCTCTCTATCTATAAGAACTTACAGTTATGATATCTACTCAATTCTCTAAAACTATTAAAGTTTTTCGTTCTAATTCTGGTGGGGAGTACCTCTCTGCAGCTTTTCGTTCTTTCTTAACCTCTTAGGGAACCTTACCTCATTTGTCATGTCCCGGTGTTCCTGCTCAAAATGGTCTTGCTGAACGAAAACATCGTCATATTTTGGATACTACTCGTGCTCTCTTGTTATCCAATTTGGTTCCTATTGAATTTTGGGTTGAAGCACTATCTACTGCTGTCTATCTCATAAATCGACTTCCTTCTCTCGTCCTCTCCAAAGCCACCCCTCACCAACGTCTTTTCTCAAAACTACCTACTTATCATCACCTTCGTATTTTTGGTTGTACATGTTACGTGCTTCTTCCACCCCATGAGTGTACCAAATTCTCTGCAAAGTCAGTTCGATGTGCTTTCTTAGGTTACAGTACATAACACAAAGGCTATAGGTGCTATGATCCTTCTTCACGACGTATTTGTATCTCTCGTAGTGTTCAGTTCTTTGAGCACCTACCCTTCTTTTCCGCTGCATCTACTTCTTCATAGTCTTCTCCATCTATATTTATAGATTTTCCTCTTGATTCGTCTCCTCCTCTTATATCTTCTCCGTCAGATCCAGTGTCACCACATTCTCCTATTATGCATCCTCTTTCGTCTACTTCGCCTGCTACTTCGACGCCTCTTGACGATTCTCGTCTACCATCCCCTCGGCGGAATCCTCCGCGAGATCGTCATCCTCTAGCTAGGTACGTGGCAGCTACAAGTTATTCTGCTGAGTTTGGTTCCTTTATGGCTGCTGTCCACACTTTGCAGGAACCATCAAATTATCGTATGGCCGTACAACATGTTGAATGGCGTGATGCTATGTCTGAGGAATTATCTGCTCTAGAGCGCACTGGTACGTGGGATCTTGTGTCTCTTCCACCAGAAAAATCCTTAATATATTGTCGTTGGATATATAAAATTAAGACCCACTCTGATGGAAGGATTGAGCGCTATAAAGCGCGTCTTGTTGCACGTGGTTTTGATCAGGAGTATGGGATAGATTATGAGGAGACCTTTGCTCCTGTTGCCAAAATGGCTTCTGTTTGCACTCTTCTTGCAGTAGGCTCTATTCGTAATTGGCCTCTCTTTCACCTTGATGTGAAGAATGCGTTTCTTCATGGGGTTCTGTTGACACCTGATTTTTGACCAAGCTTTTTTCATTTTTATTTTTTGAAAAATCATAAAAAATTCATAAAAAGTCAAAAAATTACAAAATCAACTTTGGTGGCCTTGGCCAAGCCCAAGGAACCATTCTTGACCAAAAAATAATTTTTCATATTTTTCATATTTTTTAGTATTTTTGGAAAATAGAAAAACACTTAAAAAATCAAGAAAAATAGTATTTGAGGTCACAAAAATATGGAAAAATGTCCAATATTTTTCCTTTTAATCCCTTGTATTTTCGACCTCACAAAAAAATCAAAATCAGATTCAATTTTAGGTGTTCCTTTGTAACCCGTACTATTGAATTTGAAGAAAAAATAATAATTGAGTCTTTTAATTTGCAATTTTGGCATTTTATAGGATCTTGACATTCAATCTAATTGTCCCCCATTTCAATTTGACCTAATTGCTCGGACAAGCTGTTCAATTGCAAACATAATTGCATTTTAGTCCTTGAAATTGAGCATAATCGAAATTACTTTCAATTCAAGGACTATAATTACAAATTGAACATGCTACCCAATGGATTACACCATTTTAAATCGATTGGCATAGGTGGTTTAACCCAATTTGATCATTTGCACCCTCAATTACACAATCCCCAATTTCCAATCAAATGAGAATTTGGGGATTTTGTAGAAATTGATGAAAACTTTTGGGCAAAACCACATTTCTAGATAGAATTCATGCCCTAGATTCGATTATGAGGTTCAATTGCAAAAATTTATCATTAATTTGGGTTTAATTTCGAAAATGGTGAGTCGAAACCGGTTCTGACCGGTCAGACCGCCGGTCCGACCGGTCAAACCGGTCCAGAACAGTGTCATCTTCTTCCTCGAGAGTCTGCGCAAATGAACAGTGAAAAGCCGAGCTTTGACAGCTAAATTGACAGACCAATCGACCACAATCGGAGACACACTGGTGGGGGTTTAAAGCTTTAGATCGTCCCCCGTTGATTGACACCAAGATCACGACCAATGGTTGCCTGAGGAGGGAGTAATCGGACGGTCAAGGTCGCCGGACCTGCAAAAGTCAACAAAAGAAAAAAATAGCTCAAATCCTTGCCAAATTCGTGCGAAATAAAGCCGGCCGCAGAGCCAAATGGGATTAAACGGAATGCCCATCCTCTCCAACGTGATTCTGACCTATTTGCACGTGACCACACGTGCCAAATGGAGTTGGTTGAAGCTCCACCGTTCGGCGCCAAGACTCGAAGGGCTATATAAGCCTGTGGGAGGGCTTTCAGTTGGAGGACGGTTGGTTCAGTTCAAAGGAAAGGAACAGAATCGCGCGAGAGAGAGAGAACGCAATAGAGAGCTCGTTCTCCGACCCCTGTCGTCGAGAACTGGAGCTCGACTGCAAGGCGTCGGTTGGGCCATCTCCGGCCAAACCAAAGCCAGGGAAGACCATCTAAAGTTCGCCCAAAGTGTCAGGAAGCAATCGCCACTGGCAAAGCCTCGCGAAATCGCAAGAACAGGTAAATCATAGCTTCGAGTTCTTCATTGAGCTTCAATGGCAGACCTTGCATTCCTTGCTCAATCATGCAATTACTGTGTGCGTTTCATTCCCCGAACATCACTGACCACGCTCGCATCTCCATTTTGCATCGACTTTGCTCGCACACCCTGAATCGAGTCCTCCGATTTAGCCTCCATAGCCGATCCTTGCCCAGCCAAATCTGGGCCGAGCGAGCTCGATCGGAGCTCGAGGTAAGTCTCCTAAACATTGAATGATGCTTCCCTGTTAATGAGTTGGTTCATTACGCCATGAATCGAGCGATTTGAGTGTATGTGTACGTACTGGTTCATGTTCGATCGTGCTTGGCCCCGTGAATGGATTCGCGTAATCTTGAGATATGTTAGAATAGATGCGATTGCGAGTCGATTGCCGTTAGTTTCATGAGGTTTCATCGAGAGTTCATCGTCAGATCATCGTCGGAGAGCCACAGCCGTCCATTCTGCCGGAGTCGCGAGGTTGAAGACGAAGCTGACATGGCGCGGTCAACCGGTCAAAGTCCTAGTTGGCATTCGGCCATTGGTCCACGTGGTGTCGAGTCAGCACGGCCGTTAGGTCTGTTATTCAAATAAAAAAGATCGGACGGTTCAAATAAATCGAACGTAAATTCTAGTGACCGTCCGATTAGTAATTAGGTTTATCCGAAAATGTTTTAAAATCAGAAAATCAAAAATAAACTGAAACGGTGTCGTGTAGGTTAGTGGCCGTGCGGTGTCGTTTAGGTTAGTGTGAATCGACGGTCTGGATCAAGTCTCCGGATCTAATCATGGCCGTAGGTTCGAGTAATCTGATCAGACGGCTCTGATCGAGTCTTCATCCAATCTGGACCGTAGGTTTTAGTAAACAGATCTAAGCGACACGGACAAGCCACGTGGTCCATCAGGGACCGTCGGATTAAAACCGGAAAATCCAAAAATAAAAAAGTGTGATACGGCGTCGTTTTCGATCAAGGTTTCCGCGGGTTCGGGTCTGGACCGGGTCCCGACCCGAGTGGGTCGGGTCGACCCGGGCCGAATAATATTTTTTAAATAAAAAAATTCGAAAATGATTTTTTAAAAAAAAATAATAAAAAATCAGAAAAATCCTAGAAAATCCAAAAAAAATGCTAGAAAATTCCAGAAAATTCCAAAAAAATGTGGAAAAAATGTGGAAAAATCCTAGATATTCCAGAAATCCCCAAAAATCGAGGGTTGATCACAGACAACTGGTCAACCCCATTTTTGGGGTTTCTTACCCAATTTTCCGAGACTTGACGACATTACCCTTTAGGGGTAAGTCGCCTCTTTGCATACTAGATAAGGCCGATAATGTCAAGGTAAGAATTAGGGTCGATTAGACGATCAATTCTTAGATTTGGGTTTTCGAGTCCCGCCTCTTTTCTCAAAATGACGATTTTACCCTTTAATGGGAAAACCGTCTTTCTTGTCTCAATCGAGTTCTGAAAATTACTTGAAGTTAGGGTTTGGGTCAGGTGGACGACCGACCCTAATATTTGAGACTTTTTAGTTCTCATCTTTGTCCAAAATGACGACTTTACCCCTCTAAGGGTAAAATCACTTTTAAATTCCAGAAAAATCCTGGAAATTCCAGAAAAATAGGAAATGGATTGGATTGATGGCCAATCCTATTTCCCCTGTCTTCTGACTTCCCAATTCGTCTAAAATGACAGATTTACCCTTTTGAGGGTAAATTTTCTCCGAATTATTCAAAATTACGATTCTGCCCCTCATGGGCGAATCATGTCCAAATTACTCCTAAACCTTGATTGATACTTCTCTAGGCTAATAGGGCCTCATTAGGGATGCCATGTTGATTTCATGTTTTTTATCCGCATGTATTGGATCCTTGATTTGCGCACTTATTTTTAATGATTGTGAGTGATAGGGTAGATATTCCCATCTGCATGAACTCCTAGATTTAAGATCTGTACCCCACTCGTTTGTATGAAATCCCAAGATCAGATAAACCATTCAGCTTAGGTACCGAAAGGGCGTCAACTCTGACAGTTGACGTAACTAAGTCCCCGAACCCACTTCTCTGGTTTCCGCAGGATCGAATAGACCACTCCCAACTATTCGATAGGGTTTCCGATCGTACCCTCCACGAAACGATTGGTGGCGACTCCTTGGCATGTACACTTTTTCACATGTCACTAGACCGCACTGAAGGTCGACCACGTACATCCAGCAGTTGCGACTTGGGAAATGGGCCTTGGGAGAGGCCTGCGTCCGATCCAGCCAGCGATCGGGCGGCCCATTAACCCTCCGCGCTCCCGCCTCCGAGCTCGAGAGGGTCGCGACAGACTGGCGACTCCACTGGGGACTTATTCTAAACCAGAATCTCTGGTTACGAATTCCAGAGGACTTGAGCCGATTAAAAAGTTGTTTGGTTTATCTGACATTGTTTTCTGCAGATGCTCTCGAAGGTGAGGTACGTATGCTAACTATTGTGTTAGATGTTTTTGCAGATTGGAGAAATAAGGGGTGGAGTGATTGTTGACATCTTTCCTGCAGGTTGGAGTTGGGAATGTATGTTTATTTTTATGCACATACTGAAGCGGTGTTTTGATACAAACTGCTGTGCATGACTTTGCATTGTGATGATCACGACACATCGCACACACTGGCGGTCAAACCCCAACTGCAACCACCCTTAGGTTACCTTAGATAGGGAAAGGATGCGAAAAGGATCTTGTGTTTGATGGCACTTGAGACTTTCGTATTCGTTCCCGCCTACCATCTGCATTGGCAATATCTAACCCTCTTGGGTAGGTACCCTTGGGGAGGAATCTGCCTCGTGTGGATCGTGGGAGCCTGAGCCGTAGGTTCCTCACCTGATTCTCGATTTTCTTTAGAGTATACCCACTTGTCTCATGCGCATGTCCATGGATGGTTGGTATACCTAAAACCACCCATTGATACAGTGGGCATTTCACATCCCCCAAAGTGTGGTTGGTAAGATATTTATTTCTAAATGTTCTTTATTTCTTGCTCCATGATATTACTCATACATTGCATACATCCATATGCATTTGCATCATGAAGATTACTCAAGTGACTAATGGAAACAACAATGATTATGGGGTAGGATGTCGCTGTTCCCTAAGAGCTCGACGGAGTTGGTGACCTTCGAGTACTTGAGAAAAGTTACTCGCCCCGGACCAAACACGAGGCTACACTTTACTAGATTCGTGTATGGTCGGGAACTGACTGGACGTAAGCTGGGGTATGCTGAGGACTGTCAAACCCGCTACTATGCTGATAACCTCAGATTCAAGCGACAATCAGACGAAATGATGAAGGATTATCTGGAGATGAAGAGACAACGTCGCAACCAGCTGGCTAGGGAAGCATACGCTCGCAGGAAGGCTGAATTGCTGGCCAAAGGGAACATACCCATGATTACTTCTTGGGGTAGGAAGAGACGCCCTGCGATCAAGACCAAGCCAAGGCGCATCACACTCAAAAAAGTGGAACCCGAGAAGGCTCCCGAAGTCATCGTACCTTGGACTAGAAAGTGGCCGGAGGAACTACAACCTCTCGACCAAACCACTGAAGATAACTCCCCTACCCTAGATTAAAGGAGAATTCCTGACCGACTGTCATTTGGGTAGACTTCTAAAGGAAGAGTGATCTAGACCCTCACGTTCCATTGTCTTTTATGGCTTTCTTGTTTGAAAAACATTTCTTTACCGTTCTTCTATTAGACATCTTGACTGTAATAAGAGTACATCCCACTTTGCTCCTTTGATGTGTTGACCAATGGAAAGTGACATTGCTGTTCCCTTTAGTCACTGAGTAAACCTGACTAAATTGCATAATTCACTTCCCTGAAATGCAAATTAGGCTTTGAGTCAGGCTTTCAAGACCTGAAAAAGGGTCCTAATCTCCATTTCTTCAAATTGAACTATGCAATCAAGTTAGCTCATGCATGCTTCATGACATCTGCATATTCATACATTTAAAGTAATTTCTGGCGATTGACCTTTTAAAATCATTTGCATATTTTAGACTTGATGGGAAAGAATGATATTCAAGTGTTCAAGATCCCCCGAGCTGAACTCCAATCATGGTGGGATGGCATGGACGAAGCCAGCCAGAAGTATGCGGAGTCACGACTAGGATACCTACTGGACCTACTGAAGATTGAGTGCCCACCTGCCTTTATTCAAGCCATGGCGCTCTACTGGGATCCTACCACCGCTACATTTTGCATGGAAGGATTAGAGATCACTCCCACTATCGAGGAATACAGCGCTGTCATCGGAGTTGAATTCACCCCTACGCTCGTCCGACCCCCTATAGGACTTAAACCCCTAAGTCAGGTAGCTGAATTCCTTGACACAAACCTAAATGAAGTCAAAGTAGATGCGAAAAGCAATTCTGGGAGAATTTCCCTATCCTTCCTTATAGACCGATTTTCCCGCCTTCCTGCTTCTAAAGGAACCAAATCTGGTAGAGCCTTTATCTTGGCATTCTTTAGCTTTGTGCTATTCCCAATCTCAACTGTCACCTTCGACCCTATCATGGCTATAGTAGCTAGGCAAGTCTGTTGTGGGTGGGATTACTCAAACATCCTCCTTGCCGAAACCTTCCTCTCCCTAAATCGTTTCAAGAAAAACAAAAAGGGAATCTTTAGAGCTTCTAGTGATCTGCTATATCTGTGGTTCGCATCCCATATCAGACAATTCCACATCCGCATGGGTTTCACTGAAATCAGCCCCAATGCACATCCTCTTAAAACATTTGCTAGGACCCATACACGTGTTCCTAAGTTCAACTTCATAGAATGGAAGAACTTCCTCAAAGTCCTAAAACCCGAACAACTCCGATGGCGGCTAAGGTTACCGACGCTAAGCAAAGTCAGATTGACCTGCGATGACGGGAATCCAGTTCCCTTGCTAGGATTCACAGGCGCTACTGCATACTACCCAAGGAGGGTGATTCGGCAGTTTGGGGCACTACAAGAGATTCCTTCTTCACCACGACCTTGTGTCTTTTCCTTTGACTTACCAAACCAGACCCTCACAGAGGAGGAGAAGAAACAACTTGAAGCCAAGGTGGCATCCATCATACTCTCCTTGAAGAATTCCCAGGCTGAAGAAATAAGTTGGCCAGAAGACATGACTCGAGAAGAAAACACTCATAGGGCCACCACAGAATACATTCAACATTTCAAAGCGATCCGACGAAGCCTTGTCGAGCCCTACATACCTGAATACATCGTGCCATACGTACCTGGAATAGAGCCCTACATACCCGAAGACATGGGGCCACTGTCGTGTTCAGAAGACGAGGAGCCCCAAGCTGAAGAGGGAAATCTATACTGGGATGATGAGGATACCTTAGGCTTCAAACGTCCTAGACTTGAATAGACTATTCTGTCAAGTGTAAAATAAGCAAGCATTGTGATGCCTTCTCATACATTCTCATTTCTGTGGAATGCTATCTTGGACACATGAGTATGAATGTGAACATGTTTTGCAAATGCATAAAAAACTATCGTCAGAAATTACGCTTCTTTTAATTCCATGAGTTCTTGTCGGGAAATGATTAAAAGAACTACTTACATGATGCTAAGGCTCACAAAGTAGCCCTTTTTCTCATCTACTGACAAGAAGCATGCAACTAAAAGAATTAGCTGCTTCTTTTTGCTAAATAAGCGAAGCACTCACAGAGATCTTTTTAAACAGGTACACTCTCATCACGGAATTGCCAACGCATCGTTTCCGTACCCGCCTAAAGACGAGAATGGAACAGCAGGAATTGACTCCGCGCGTAGGCATGTTGGAATCTCAGATGACTGCCCTGGCAACTATGATGGCTGACATTAAGGCCATGCTGGAGACCAACCAAGCTAGACAGACAACCGCCCACAATCAGAACAACTCAGGCCCTTCCATGATACCTGATGTAACAGATAAAGAAGCAACCAGGGATACCCAACATACAGAGGAAAACGTTCATGAACCAAATAGTCGGGCACAACAAAAAGCCTCGCCTGTTGTCATCAACCTTGAAAAAGAGAAGAAGGGAAAACAAACTATGAAGACAGAGGCAGAAGCTAAGAGGTTGGCCAAGATCGAAGAATGCCTGAGCAGTCAAGGCTATGAGCTGGCCCGCTTCGACAAAATATCTCTTTTCGCTAAAATAGAGACTCCTCCTGACTATAGGGAGCCAGAGTTCGTGAGAAAATACAATGGGACAGGCTGTCCCCGTGCCCACCTCAAGTACTACCTGCGCAAGATGGCGCACTACTCGGATTACATTCCGTTGTTAATGAACACATTCCAAGAGAGTTTGGCTGGCGCCGCTCTGGCTTGGTTTATTGAGCTAGACTTAGAGGATAATGACGGATGGGAGGACCTTGCAGAAGACTTCCTCAGGCAGTACAAATTTAACACGGCTACAGCCCCAACAAGAGAAGACCTCCTACGAACTTCAAAAACGAGGGGCGAATCGATCAGGACATATGCTCAGAGGTGGCGAGCCTTGGCTACCCAAGTAAAGCCTTCAATCCCAGAAGAGGAGCTGATCGACTTATTCCTAAAAGCACTCCCCTACGAGTACTTTGACAGACTGAACACTTCTGGATGTCAGACATTCGCACACCTGATTAAGGTTGCTGAGAGGCTGGAATGGGCCTTGAAAGAAAGAAGGCCTCAGGAAGCTCCTACTAGGAAGCAGTATCCTCTGAGGAAGGAAAGAGAAGCCGGACTGGACATAGCATTTATACCAGATCCCCACAAGTTAAAGCCATTTGGCAATTCTAATCAGGCCAAAGGCGGATCATCCTGGTCAGCGCCAAAGATACAAGAGCCTAGAAGAAAGCAACCCCAGAGACAATTCTCTCAGCTCCCGAGACCTTTATCCAAGCTACTCCCGATGCTGCTGGAGCAACACTTGGTGGCAAAAGAACCACCTAGGGCAAACCCCGCAAGATATCCTGGCTTTGATGAGAGCCAGACCTGTGCCTACCATATGGGCGAAAGAGGGCATAATGTGGATAACTGCTATGTCCTGAAGCTGAAAGTGCAAGCCCTAATTGATAGTCAGATTTTGAAATTTGACAATGCAGCCCCAAATGTACAAGAAAATCCGTTGCCAGATCATCAAGCAATAGGGGCAATATTCGCTGAAGAAGAAGAGGACTACCTTAAACTGAAGGTAGATGTGCCTAAGCTGGCCAACCTGCTAACAACCGCTTCATCATACCCAAAAGAGGGGAAGATATCAACCGACCAAAGGAAGTTGTGTATCAACAAGATGAAGAGCTTGGGGATAATGTCCGACATTACTGATGAAGAATTCGAAGGGATTGAAGCATCTCTATCTTTAAAAGGAAACCACTTCTTGATCACAGCTGAACAGAGTAGCACCTGTGGTACCTCACGTGAGAAATTGGCAAACGATCGGGCGGCCCATTAACCCTCTGCGCTCCCGCCTCCGAGCTCGAGAGGGTCGCGACAGACTGGCGACTCCACTGGGGATCGAACCCAGAATCTCTGGTTTCGCAGACCTGGGGCCGGCCACTCAATCAGAAGAAGAATTTGAAGAAGACGAAATAGAAGCCAGGAGGAGAAGTCTAGCAGACCTCAAATTTATGGTTGACGCACTTGAGAAGAGCGAAATTATAGACAACCTGGGTCAAGATTCCGGAGGATACAATTTCAAGGTGAAATATTCGGCCCCTCCCAGCTTTTATCAAAAGATTGAAGACATCATACCGGACGGATGGGGAGGTATGGATGATCTCTCTCAACCAGAAACCTCAAAAGGTATGGAAGAACTCGACAACGCCATATTGATGATCGAAGTAGCCACGGCCGTGGTGATCAGATTGCATGAGCTGGATAGCCTGAGCAAGGTGGAAGATTGCCCAGTGAGGCCTGTCGTAATTCAATTGCCTCAGGAGGAAGAAAGCAACACGTCAGGGCCAGAGATACCTCATCAGACAACTGTAACGATAAAAGTCCCCCCAGTAGAAGAGTATGATCCCAAAGCTGTTCATTGGGACTATGGGACCACACAAGTAGATGCAATAATGAGGTCTGGAAGATTTTATGCCCCCAGAGAGGGAGAATCCGAAAAAAAAGATGTCTCAAAGGAAGATGCCGAAAAGCTCGTATCGATCATCAAAACCAGTGAGTTTGAAGTGATAGAGCAGCTGAGGAAGATGCCCGCTCAGATATCCCTGCTAGACCTATTCATCAATTCAGAGAAACACAAGAACGCACTATTAAAGGTACTCAATGAAGTACATGTCCCTGAAACAATCAATGAGGTACAACTAGGGGACTTTGTAGGAGCAATTATCTTAAAAGATCAGTTGAGCTTCTCTGACGAGGACTTCCCTATGGAAGGAAGAGGGCACAACAAAGCCTTATACATCTCTGCCCAATGTAACGGCAAAAGAGTGGCACACGTATTGATCGATAATGGATCAGCCTTTAACATCTGTCCTTTGGCTACCATAAGGAGGCTGGGAATCAAGGAAGAGATGATCAAGACATCCAAGACAGCTGTGAGAGCATTCGACGGCATGAGGAAGACTGTAGAAGGAGAGATCGAGCTTGACGTATTCATCGGCCCGACAAAGTTCTCTATAAACTTTCAAGTAATGGATCTGCCCAGTGCATTTGGATTCTTGCTAGGAAGACTTTGGATCCATACAGCAGGAGCTGTCCCTTCGAGCCTGCACCAAAAAGTACGTTTCGTTGTAGATGGGAAGGTGATTACCGTACATGGGGAAGTCGACCTCCAGGCATACCAGAACAGTGCCATTCCCTATATTGAGCCTGAAGAGAAAACTGAAGCGAGCTATCACTCCTTAGAGTTGGTAGCAACAGTTCATACCCCAGTAGGGTCGAAGTTGAAAACTCCCTACATCTCAGAAGCCAGTCTTCTACCAGCTAAGATGCTGCTGGCATACGGGTTTAATCCTGAAAAAGGCCTAGGCAAACATAATCAGGGTATAAATGCCCCGCTACAGTTGAAGGCTAATCCACACAAAATGGGCTTGGGGTACCAGAAGTATCCCATGAATGATTCTGTCCCGAAAACAACAGGCCGAGGCCGAAGCAAAAGCCTGGGACGCCGTGGAGGCGAAAACAGCCCGAATAGCTCATTCATCGGTTCTCCAACCTGGAAGGGAAGGTCTCGAATGTTCAAGAATCCCTTAAATACCTACTTCGACCAGAACTCCAAATGGCTATCTGAAGAGGATATCGCTTCGCCGATGGAACCAGATCTCACAAATCCTTTTCTTGAAGATGACTCTGTGAATGTCATCATGGAGTGGTTGGACAGTGAAGCCACTTCTTCTGAGTAAATAGACTCTTCCTTCATCTTTAAATACTGCGTTCAGAACTTTATGCATTTCATTGTATTTTCTTTCCTTATTGTACGCATAGGAAAACGCATTTGGATCTCCGGCCGTTGGTCCAAATAGCACATCTTGTAACGCGGCCCATTTCGCATTCAATAAAACCACGCATGTTTTGTTAAGGACATATAGAACCACGAATCAGCCCGATGATGATAATGGTCTTCCATATAGAAGCTTGAGGCCTGATTTGCCATATGATTCCTAATCTTCAAAAGATTTTCAAGGGGCCGGGATATCCAATGACATGAGGATTAGTCCCATCTGTACCTACATCTATTTCGAAAAACTTTTTCAAAAAGACTTTACATAAGCATGCATGCCATTTTTACTGAGCACAAACTAACCATACTCATGACATTTCAGGCATATCATCTCAAACATGCATACCAGGTTGTTACAAAATTCGGATCCCTCCATTAACCACTCCTATAACATTGAGGAAGATGAAGACGAGGATTACGCGTCTATCCGTAGGGATTGGAACACCTTTGAAGAATCAAAGCCTCCTACCTCAGAAGAACCAATTATCATTAATTTGGGAGACACAGTGAACGTCAAAGAGGTCAAGATCGGCGGACACCTATCCCGTGATGAAAGGCTCGAGTTCACCAAGCTACTAAAAGAATATCAAGACATCTTCGCATGGTCTTACGCGGATATGCCAGGCCTTGATCCTAAGATTGTGGAACATGCATTGCCCACGGATCCTGGCATCAAACCTGTCAAACAAGGCAGTAGACGGATGAAAGCCGAGTTAGAAGACAAGATTAAGGAAGAAGTCATGAAACTCCTTAGGGTAGGCTTCATTGAAGCTATCCCATATTCAGACTGGGTTGCAAATATAGTCCCCGTCATGAAGAAAGACGGAAAAGTTCGGATCTGCGTAGATTACCGAGATCTGAATAGAACAAGCCCAAAAGATGATTTTCCACTCCCCCACATTGATGTATTGGTGGATAGTACGGCGGGTTATGAATTATTCTCATTCATGGATGGATTCTCGGGATACAACCAAATCTCCATGAAACAAGAAGACAAACCCAAGACTGCATTTACCACACCATGGGGGAATTTTTGCTACAAAGTCATGCCCTTTGGATTGAAAAACGCCGGGGCTACCTACCAGAAGGCTATGGTCACGTTATTCCATGATATGATCCACAAAGAGATTGAAGTATATGTTGATGACATGATCGCTAAATCCAAGAAAGGACAAGATCACATACAGGTATTAAGAAAATTATTTGAGCGCCTGCGCAAATACAAGTTAAAGCTGAACCCTAACAAATGCGTGTTTGGGGCAAGATCCGGGAAACTCCTTGGATTCATAGTCAGCAACAGGGGCATTGAGATTGATCCCTCAAAAATCCAGGCCATCCACGATTTATCGACTCCATCCACAGTAAAAGAAGTGAGAAGCCTTCTAGGGAGATTGAACTATATTGCCAGGTTCATCAATCAGCTGTCTGATGTGGCTAAGCCAATCTTCAAACTGCTTAAGAAGGGCGCGAAAATAACGTGGAACGCCGAGTGCAGCAAGGCATTCCAAATGATCAAAAACTATTTGATCACACCACCGGTGCTTGTGCCACCAATTCCCGGTCACCCATTGACCTTATACCTGACCATACGACAAGAGTCCTTGGGAGCCTTACTTGCCCAGACAAGCCCGATAGATGGAAAAGAGAGGGCCATTTATTACCTGAGTAAGAAATTCACGCCATCTGAAGCAAGATATATACCAGTTGAAAGGGCCTGCGTAGCAGCAGTATGGGTACTACGAAGACTAAGGCAGTATACCCTACATCATCACATTCAGCTCATAACAGAGAACGACCCCATCAAATACCTCCTGGAGAAACCCGCTTTAATTGGGAAACTGGCAAAATGGCAAGTAATGTTGTCTGAATTTGACATTAAATGTTCTCCGCAGAAGTCGGTAAAAGGAAGAGCTATAGCGGACATGCTGGCAGAAAACTCATCGAGCACTGAATCCCCTGAAGTAACAAACACAGAAGGCCGAATTCTGAACTTAGCAGAGGATAAGTGGATCATGTATTTCGATGGTGCTGTTAACCTATCAGGGGCAGGCACTGGGGCAGTACTGATATCCCCAGATGGTCAACATTACCCTGTCGCGGCAAAGATAACTTTCCCTTGTACCAACAATATTTCAGAATATGAGGCGTGCATTCTGGGTCTACGATTGGCCCTTTCTATGGAGATACCCAGGTTACAAGTCTTTGGAGATTCCATGCTCATTATTCTACAGACACAAGGGGAGTGGAAGACGAAAGATGCAAAACTCATCCCCTACCATGAATACCTTGAAGAATTGATATTCAAGTTTGAAGAAGTGTCATTCGAGTACCTATCAAGGTCTCACAACCAATTCGCAGATGCATTAGCCACCCTAGCCTCGATGTTACAAACGATTGAAGGGTTGGATATAGAACCTCTGAGGATCGGCATTGTTGAAAAGCCAGCTTATTGCATGCTAATCGAAGAGGAATGTGATGGAGAGCCATGGTACTATGACATCAAGAATTACCTCTTGAAAAGGGAATTCCCTGAAGGATGCCAGTCAGGAGACCGAAAATACATAACCAAGATGGCCAGCAAGTTCTTCCTCAATGGACAAATTCTATACAAGAGATCGTTCGATTCCACTCTACTGAGATGCGTAGATGCCAAAGAAGCAAATATTCTCATGAAAGAGATTCATGAAGGTGCGTGTGGGCCTCACATGAACGGCCACCTCCTTGCCCGGAAGATCATGCGGCTAGGTTATTATTGGATGACCATCGAATCAGACTGCTGTCAGCACGTCCGGTCATGCCACCAATGCCAAATATACGGGGATAAGATTAACGCACCCCCGAACGAACTACACCAAATGTCTGAAGTTTGGCCTTTCTCTATGTGGGGGATAGACATGATAGGGCCTATAAATCCTGTGGCTTCGAATGGTCATCGCTTCATCTTGGTAGCGATTGATTACTTCACCAAATGGGTAGAAGCCAGCTCTTACAAGAATGTCACTGCGAGAAATGTGGCAAGATTTGTCAAAAGAGATATCATATCCCGGTATGGTACTCCTCAAGCGATCATCACAGATAATGGGTCCAACCTAAACAACAAGATTGTCGATGGTCTGCTGGATCACTTTAGCATTCGACATCTGAATTCATCTCCTTACCGCCCACAGATGAATGGGGCAGTGGAAGCAGCCAATAAAAACATCAAGAGGATTTTGGCTAAAACAGCAGAAAACTACAGGGATTGGCACGAAAGGCTGCCCTTCGCCTTGATGGCTTACCGAACGTCGATCAGGACTTCTACAGGGGCAACTCCCTATAGTTTGGTATATGGGACAGAAGCAGTTCTACCAGTAGAAGTTAAGATTCCCTCTTTGAGAATCTTATCCGAAAATAAACTCTCTGAGTCAGAGTATTTCAAGCACAGATATGAACAGCTGAACTTAATAGATGAGAAACGTCTTAAAGCCATTTGCCATGGACAAACTTACCAGAAGAGGGTAGCCAGGGCGTTCAATCGAAAGGTCAAGACCAGAAACTTCGAAGTAAATGACTTGGTAATTAGGAAAGTTTTGCCGAGTACTACCCATCCAGGGGGAAAATTCACTCCAAATTACGAAGGCCCCTACATTGTTAAGAAGATCCTCACGGGAGGAGCATTAATTCTTGTAAACTCCGAGGGAGAAGAACTCGGGCACCCTGTGAATTCAGATGCTGCGAAGAAATATTACCCTTGAAATAAAATCAGATTCCGGTCATATGCCCTGCCTCGAATTGAGCCTACTCTTCATAATAGTCTTTGCATAAGCATGTCATGCATCTATGCATACATTAGCATGTGTTCAATATTGCAGGTTCCAAGGAAGCAAGGTCGCGATAAGTTGGAACGCATGATCAAGGAGACCTAACGTCATGGTGGTCAGGTGCACGTCTTCTTCTCCAAAGACTGAGAATTTCAAGAAATTTTAGAACAACTTAACTATCATGTGTTTGTAAGAAAAATGCAGATTTTTGTGAATCTATCCACTTCCATTGGAGGGCATGATCAAGGGTAAGGTGTATCGTTCTAATTTTCTGAAATTCGAGAGCATACACTGACATATTCTTTTTATGTTTTGCAGGAATCCCTAGCCGCGCTGGGCAGGTAAGTATTCCTTTCCCAATCTTTTAGGTTTGCAAGACTGTCAGAATCCTTATTGATAGAATTTGAAGGCTTCTTGGAATCTAGCATGCATTCAAATCTCATGTCTAGAAAAACGCAAAATTCTCACAGTCATGTCATTGGCATTCATGTTTAAACTTGGAGGTTATCTGAACATGATTGAAATATGCATTGTGCATCATAAATCCCCTTGGAGGGTAAGTTTTGGAAAAAACAAAATGAACTTTTCCGACAAAAGTTATTTAAACCGTTCAAAAGGATGATTCCTCAGACAAGAGGCAAGCCTGGTCCATACACGTCCCATACACACCTGAGAGATAAGTGGAGTGGTAAGGATAGCGAGACCTTGACCTACGGACGTAAGGGTTATTCGCAGTGATTACATGGATCGAGACGACGGAGGCATTCGTTTCTCTATCATAAACACTACAGGTGATCATTGATAACCCTTTGAACGGCGATTTCATTCCATACCCCTGTCAAGAACCACCCCACATTGGGGCAAACTAGAGGTACGTCCAGCGGTATCAAGAGGTAAATGGTTAGAAATTCTCTTGCTCAGACTTGCATCAATCTTCGTGTGTTGCTTGACATTTTAACTTCTATGGTAATTCAGGTGCTTTAGGATGACGAAAAGCATTCGTTTCTCTATCCTATACACTTTTACCCTTCGCACTGCCCAATTGAGCCTATACGTTCATTTCACAAACCCGTTGGTGATCATTGCATATTCCAAGGTGGAAACGACGTCACTTCAAGAGCGGAAGAGTTCAAAAACACAGGATTTGTGAAAAATTCCTAGATTAATGTTCGAGTGCTGAGATTCAAGCTATACATCTAGCACATTCATTTGAAAATTCTGATCCCCAAAAGAAAAGAAAAGATGGGGTCTCAAAAAAGAGAGAAGAGAAAAATTTGATCTTGGGCATCAAGAAAAAGCAAAGTGCCTGGTAAAAGCAAGGCCAATGCCCATCCAAATACTTGTACACTTGTGAATTATGTGTTTAATCTTGTAAATGCCAAAAGGGGGCATGATACCTTTGTATAGGTCACTAGTAAGAAAAATTCCAAGGGAGCTGGACAGCAAAGGATGCTCCCAAATCATGTCACACTCAGATGATGTAAGTATAGACAAGATGTTGACACCATCTCAACATAAGAGAGATATGTTCTCTAAAGACAAACGTGCGCTTCGAAGGCTGACAATGCTCTTCAAAGACTATCAATGCACTTCAAAAACTGAAGACGCTCTTTGAACCAGAAGGGACAAGATCGGCGGCAAACCGGCAGTGATCACCAATGTTTAAACCCTTCGCGTATTCTGAGCCAAAAACAAGCCTTTTTTGGTCCCCAAACCTACCTACGTTACAACCCTGAAGAGCCTTTTCAGATTAAGGCACATGGATTGACATAGGGTTTAATGTCTAAGCTTAGCTCGAAGAAGTTCGAGCAAGATTATTTCTCTCTCATTTTTGCAGGTTTCTTGACTTGTAAACCCGGAGCAGACATTGAAGACTCCTCTTCAAAAGCCTTGACTTGCACGCAAGTCCCCCTTTGAAAACTGTTGACCGAGCCCAACATTACGGTCCTTGGGAAGTCCTCCTGATCGATCGGGGCGTATTCACTACGAATAATCCTGAACCCTAGGCGCAGGTTTGATAGGAAATTCGAGCGCATTCTTGGTAAAAGACCATTATCTCAAAATGGTGAGAAGTCCTCTTTGAAGAGAATACTCCGTTGGACATTTTAACCAAACTCTTTTGGTAATGTCAGATTGTTTGATTCAAACTTTCCCCACAAGGAATTTTTGATCACTTCCGTATTTTGCAAGGTGTTTTGGATAACCTCCAACATCGTAATGCATTCATTGAAATTTTTTCATGACTATGTTAAAGTGCTGTCAGTCTGACATCAGATATCATTTAAAGACCATTGATGTGTCTTTAATAAAAAAATTTTAGATTGGAGCTTCAGCAAGATTCTTGATGACTTCAGCTCCTAAAATAGCTTGTATCACTCTTGGTGAGAAACGTTTAACATGTCTAAACTTCTGCAGAATTCTTGGCAATCCCAGATCTCAGAAGAGCACAACTTCTCTTGGAATCACGGTAACCCCAGATTCTAGAAGGATGCCTTGCTCTATGAAGAAGAGCTTTCAAGTTTACTTTCCTACAGGATCCCTGCTAATTCCATATCTCAGGAAAACACATTCTTATGAACAATTTTGTAGGTTTGATCTTTCTGCAGGATACTTGGAGCTCCCAGATCCCAGAATGTCACCTCACATATCAAAAGGACAATCTCCGAAATCATCCCTCTGTGAGATTTCAAATTTGCAGGTCTAAGTTTTCTGCAGGATACTTGGAATCCCCAAATCCCAGAATAACGCCTCGCATGTCGAAAGGACAATTTTCGGAATCAGCTTTCTGTGAGGTTCCGGGTAACCCCTAAACCCAGAATAGCCCATTTGATAAAGCCTGAAGGTTAGGCACACCTCACTTGTATAAATCCAGTCTGTCGCGACCCTCTCGAGCTCGGAGGCGGGAGCGCGGAGGGTTAATGGGCCGCCCGATCGCTGGCTGGATCGGACGCGGGCCTCTCCCAAGGCCCATTCCCCAAGTCGCAACTGCTGGATGTACGTGGTCGACCTTCAGTGCGGTCTAGTGACATGTGAAAAAGTGTACATGCCAAGGAGTCGCCACCAATCGTTTCGTGGAGGGTACGATCGGAAACCCTATCGAATAGTTGGGAGTGGTCTATTCGATCCTGCGGAAACCAGAGAAGTGGGTTCGGGGACTTAGTTACGTCAACTGTCAGAGTTGACGCCCTTTCGGTACCTAAGCTGAATGGTTTATCTGATCTTGGGATTTCATACAAACGAGTGGGGTACAGATCTTAAATCTAGGAGTTCATGCAGATGAGAATATCTACCCTATCACTCACAATCATTAAAAATAAGTGCGCAAATCAAGGATCCAATACATGCGGATAAAAAACATGAAATCAACATGGCATCCCTAATGAGGCCCTATTAGCCTAGAGAAGTATCAATCAAGGTTTAGGAGTAATTTGGACATGATTTGCCCATGAGGGGCAGAATCGTAATTTTGAATAATTCGGAGAAAATTTACCCTCAAAAGGGTAAATCTGTCATTTTAGACGAATTGGGAAGTCAGAAGACAGGGGAAATAGGATTGGCCATCAATCCAATCCATTTCCTATTTTTCTGGAATTTCCAGGATTTTTCTGGAATTTAAAAGTGATTTTACCCTTAGAGGGGTAAAGTCGTCATTTTGGACAAAGATGAGAACTAAAAAGTCTCAAATATTAGGGTCGGTCGTCCACCTGACCCAAACCCTAACTTCAAGTAATTTTCAGAACTCGATTGAGACAAGAAAGACGGTTTTCCCATTAAAGGGTAAAATCGTCATTTTGAGAAAAGAGGCGGGACTCGAAAACCCAAATCTAAGAATTGATCGTCTAATCGACCCTAATTCTTACCTTGACATTATCGGCCTTATCTAGTATGCAAAGAGGCGACTTACCCCTAAAGGGTAATGTCGTCAAGTCTCGGAAAATTGGGTAAGAAACCCCAAAAATGGGGTTGACCAGTTGTCTGTGATCAACCCTCGATTTTTGGGGATTTCTGGAATATCTAGGATTTTTCCACATTTTTTCCACATTTTTTTGGAATTTTCTGGAATTTTCTAGCATTTTTTTTGGATTTTCTAGGATTTTTCTGATTTTTTATTATTTTTTTTTTAAAAATCATTTTCGAATTTTTTTATTTAAAAAATATTATTCGGACCGGGTCGACCCGACCCACTCGGGTCGGGACCCGGTCCAGACCCGAACCCGCGGAAACCTTGATCGAAAACGACGCCGTATCACACTTTTTTATTTTTGGATTTTCCGGTTTTAATCCGACGGTCCCTGATGGACCACGTGGCTTGTCCGTGTCGCTTAGATCTGTTTACTAAAACCTACGGTCCAGATTGGATGAAGACTCGATCAGAGCCGTCTGATCAGATTACTCGAACCTACGGCCATGATTAGATCCGGAGACTTGATCCAGACCGTCGATTCACACTAACCTAAACGACACCGCACGGCCACTAACCTACACGACACCGTTTCAGTTTATTTTTGATTTTCTGATTTTAAAACATTTTCGGATAAACCTAATTACTAATCGGACGGTCACTAGAATTTACGTTCGATTTATTTGAACCGTCCGATCTTTTTTATTTGAATAACAGACCTAACGGCCGTGCTGACTCGACACCACGTGGACCAATGGCCGAATGCCAACTAGGACTTTGACCGGTTGACCGCGCCATGTCAGCTTCGTTTTCAACCTCGCGACTCCGGCAGAATGGACGGCTGTGGCTCTTCGACGATGATCTGACGATGAACTCTCGATGAAACCTCATGAAACTAACGGCAATCGACTCGCAATCGCATCTATTCTAACATATCTCAAGATTACGCGAATCCATTCACGGGGCCAAGCACGATCGAACATGAACCAGTACGTACACATACACTCAAATCGCTCGATTCATGGCGTAATGAACCAACTCATTAACAGGGAAGCATCATTCAATGTTTAGGAGACTTACCTCGAGCTCCGATCGAGCTCGCTCGGCCCAGATTTGGCTGGGCAAGGATCGGCTATGGAGGCTAAATCGGAGGACTCGATTCAGGGTGTGCGAGCAAAGTCGATGCAAAATGGAGATGCGAGCGTGGTCAGTGATGTTCGGGGAATGAAACGCACACAGTAATTGCATGATTGAGCAAGGAATGCAAGGTCTGCCATTGAAGCTCAATGAAGAACTCGAAGCTATGATTTACCTGTTCTTGCGATTTCGCGAGGCTTTGCCGGTGGCGATTGCTTCCTGACACTTTGGGCGAACTTTAGATGGTCTTCCCTGGCTTTGGTTTGGCCGGAGATGGCCCAACCGACGCCTTGCAGTCGAGCTCCAGTTCTCGACGACAGGGGTCGGAGAACGAGCTCTCTATTGCGTTCTCTCTCTCTCGCGCGATTCTGTTCCTTTCCTTTGAACTGAACCAACCGTCCTCCAACTGAAAGCCCTCCCACAGGCTTATATAGCCCTTCGAGTCTTGGCGCCGAACGGTGGAGCTTCAACCAACTCCATTTGGCACGTGTGGTCACGTGCAAATAGGTCAGAATCACGTTGGAGAGGATGGGCATTCCGTTTAATCCTATTTGGCTCTGCGGCCGGCTTTATTTCGCACGAATTTGGCAAGGATTTGAGCTATTTTTTGCTTTTGTTGACTTTTGCAGGTCCGGCGACCTTGACCGTCCGATTACTCCCTCCTCAGGCAACCATTGGTCGTGATCTTGGTGTCAATCAACGGGGGACGATCTAAAGCTTTAAACCCCCACCAGTGTGTCTCCGATTGTGGTCGATTGGTCTGTCAATTTAGCTGTCAGAGCTCGGCTTTTCACTGTTCATTTGCGCAGACTCTCGGGGAAGAAGATGACACTGTTCTGGACCGGTTTGACCGGTTTCGACTCACCATTTTCGAAATTAAACCCAAATTAATGGGAAATTTTTGCAATTGAACCTCATAATCGAATCTAGGGCATGAATTCTATCTAGAAATGTGGTTTTGCCCAAAAGTTTTCATCAATTTCTACAAAATCCCCAAATTCTCATTTGATTGGAAATTGGGGATTGTGTAATTGAGGGTGCAAATGATCAAATTGGGTTAAACCACCTATGCCAATCGATTTAAAATGGTGTAATCCATTGGGTAGCATGTTCAATTTGTAATTATAGTCCTTGAATTGAAAGTAATTTCGATTATGCTCAATTTCAAGGACTAAAATGCAATTATGTTTGCAATTGAACAGCTTGTCCGAGCAATTAGGTCAAATTGAAATGGGGGACAATTAGATTGAATGTCAAGATCCTATAAAATGCCAAAATTGCAAATTAAAAGACTCAATTATTATTTTTTCTTCAAATTCAATAGTACGGGTTACAAAGGAACACCTAAAATTGAATCTGATTTTGATTTTTTTGTGAGGTCGAAAATACAAGGGATTAAAAGGAAAAATATTGGACATTTTTCCATATTTTTGTGACCTCAAATACTATTTTTCTTGATTTTTTAAGTGTTTTTCTATTTTCCAAAAATACTAAAAAATATGAAAAATATGAAAAATTATTTTTTGGTCAAGAATGGTTCCTTGGGCTTGGCCAAGGCCACCAAAGTTGATTTTGTAATTTTTTGACTTTTTATGAATTTTTTATGATTTTTCAAAAAATAAAAATGAAAAAGGCTGGGTCAAAAATCAGGTGTCAACAGGTTCTTCAGGAGGAACTCTATATACAACCACCTCCAAGTCTGCCTCATTCACCCGGCCAGGTATGTAGTCTTCGTCGGGCTATTTATGGTCTAAAACAAGCTCCTCGAGCTTGGTTTGAATGGTTTGCAGATGTCGTTCAGTCAGCTGACTTTGTTCAGAGTGAGAATGATCATGCTATGTTTACTCATACCTCTTCAGCTGGTTGTACTATTCTGCTACTCTATGTAGATGATATGATTATTACTGGGGATGACTCTATTCATATTGCTTATACTAAACAACATCTTCACTGTCAGTTTGCTATGAAAGATTTGGGTTTCTTATGTTACTTTCTCGGTATTGAGGTTGCTCGCAGTCGACGTGGTATTCTTCTCTCCCAACAGAAATACATTTATGACATTTTAACACGTGCTGAGTTATCTGATACTCGTACTACAACTACTCCTGTTGAACTTCATTTACAGCTTCGTCCAAATGATGGTGAGCCTTTGTCTGATGTCACTCGCTATCAGGCTCTTGTTGGCAGTCTTGTCTATCTTACGACCACTCGTCTTGATATCGTATATGTTGTTAATCTTGTCAGTCAGTTTGTTGCGGCTCCTCGTACAGTTCATTATGCTGATGTACTCCAAATTCTGCGATATCTTCGTGGTATTCTGACACGCTCAGTTTTTCTTCCATCGACCTCCTCATTTGCTCTTCGTGCTTATTCTCATGCTGATTGGGCTTCGGATGTTACTGACCGTAAGTCCATTACAGGATTTTGTATTTTTCTAGGTGATTCTCAGATTTCTTGGCGTGCCAAAAAGCAACATGTTGTGTCTCGCTCTTCCACTGAATCCAAGTATCGTGCTATGGCTGACACTAATGTTGAGATTATTTGGTTTCGTTGTCTTCTTGTTGATCTTGGTGTTGCCTCCTCTGCTCCCATTCCTCTTCATTGTGACAACAAGAGTGTTATTCACTTTGCTACAAATCTGGTGTTTCATGAGCGTACCAATCACATTGATATTGATTGTCATATTACGCGTCATCAACTCCAAGCACATATCATTTCTCTTCCTTTTGTGGCTTATGTAGCCCAGCTTGCTGACTTATTCACTAAATCTCTTACATTACAACGCTTTGCTGCTCTTCTTTCCAAACTCTCGTTGGTTGACCCACCTTGAGTTTGAGGGGGGTGTTAGATATGTGTTAGATATATTGTATATACTAGGGGTATGTCTTTTTGTGTATTTACTTTCTTGCCCTTCTTTGTATGTATATTTATATTGGCCTTGTACCAAATTGTAATCAACAATTCCATTTATTCAATCCTCAAATCTATCATCTATAATTGATGATTATCGGCTTAAGTACATCTCAAGTTCCATAAGTTGTGTACGGCGCTCACTTTAGTGCCAAAACTTTCAAAACGATCACTTAAGTGCCAACTTAAAAAAAAAACGATCACTTCAGTACCAACTCTTATTTAAGCTGACGTGGCTCGCCGAAAATCAGACACGTGCTATCGTGGCTCATCGAAGTTGGCACTGAAGTGATCGTTTTTAAAAGAAATTGATACTTAAGTGATCATTTTTTTTTAAAAGTTGGCACTTAAGTGATCGTTTTGAAACTTTTAGCACTAAAGTTATCGTTTTTCAAAAAATTTGGCACTTAATGATCATTTTGAAAATTTTTTGACACTAAAGTGAGCGCCGTACACAAGTTTTGACACTTGTAGTGTACTTAAGCCGATGATTATCTGAATTTTATAGCTATGGTTTTGCTTCATGGAGTGAAATATCAAGGAATCTACGCTACATGGATCGAGTGTGCATCTTCTCCTTCTAGGAAAGACACTTCTTTATCTCTTTGACATTTGGTGGAACTGAATATGATATCCAACACATATTTGCGGCAAACTTGTTTTGTTTTGTTTTACTCGCTACGGTCTTATGTCAGTGTTTCTCCTTACACAGGTTGGCAGGAGAGAGACGCCTCCCGGTTCCTTAACTTTTTTGGAACAATTTGGTTCTTTTATAAGACAAGACAATTTGGCTCTCTCCGAACATGAAGGGACAATTGATATCGTGCATCTAGATTGACAGTCATTTGGGTTCCATGGACTAGTATGGTTGTATTTATTACGTAGTTCCATGGGACATCGTTTGTGGTGTTATTGTGTGGAATGGATTCTTTGGATTGAATTTTTTTTTTTTTTTTGAGTTGTGCGAACCACTTGATGATTGTTTTTGGGAAACTTTTGTATTGGATGAATGTAAATTTGTTTTTTTTTTTGTTTCGAAAGTGGTGAATCTTTGCATTTCGTGTTGTTAGACATTTGATGCCAAATGGGTTCTTGTTGCATGTCATAAATTGTGGTCTAATGACTAGATTTGATCGATTTTTAACAACTCCTAATACCGAAAGCAAGAAAATGGCGACATTTTTGGAGTTTAGAATGGTTGTATTTGCCTGCCTTGCCTTGCATGGGTTACTCTATGCCAATGTCCTTGAAGATAAGGCGGGACTTGGTGCATGATTTTGCTCCTGGACATGAATTGGTGAACTGAGATTCAGCGAGAAAGCTAGTTAGAGAATTCACGTCGAACATGCTTAATTGTTGGTTAAGTTCATCAAACACATATATATCTGCTTTAAAAAAATGAGTACCCAAACGAAACTAGGCTCATTAAATGAGTCCCAACAGACAAAACAAAAATGGTTCATAAGAATCACAATCTATTTTGTTAGTCTTTTTTTTATGAGCATTTCAATGTATAGATTTTTTTTTTTACATTTTTCTTTATTTATTTTTTTATTATATAATTTTCTTCTTTTATTTGATGTGAAGTTTTTATCTAGATAACATATACATGTAAAGAGCTTAAAGTAGGTCTAGTGTGTTTTGATAATATGGGTCAAAACGGGTCGGATCGGGTATGGGTCAAAAGGGATCGGGTCAGGTATGTGTTACTAAATATGGATGAAAATGGGTGAAAATGAATCAATATGGGTCGGACCATATTCGACTCGATCCGACCCACCCATTTGATACCTCTAGTTATGACTACCTCTTTCTGCACTGAATCCGAGTGAGAGAGAGAACCGTATTCGGCTTTCACTTTTGTGTCTTTTGTGATGTGTTTTTTCCACGTGCATAAGATTTCAAAGAAAGACTTTGCAAGCATAACAGTAGGAAAAATGCTATACGTATGGTTCATGCATTCTCGTGAAGGGGAGTAGGTTTATATTGCATATATTGACGCATGCGTGATCTGGATCCGCATGTATGAGGAAAGAAATTGTTGTAGCAACTGCATTTCTGAGGGTTTTTTTTTTTTTTGGGGGAGGGGGGAATTAGATTGAAGGGAAATTTCAATTAAGGGCCCGAAGTGCCTTCATTTTTTTAAATAAGGGCCTGAAGTGGTATTTGTTTCAAACAAGGTCCTGAAATGATTATGCACGTTTCAAATAAAGGCCTTTCATCACCGGTAGGTCGGCCGGCTAAATTTTCTAACCGGTCAGGGATATTTTGGTCAACATACGATTTTTATTTAGTTTTTAGTTAAATTAAATAAAATATAAAATTTTAAAATACAAAAAAAAAAAAGCACAAGCGATAGAGCTCCCACCAATTAATTAGGCCGTCCCACAACCGGTGGGGCGGCGAAGGCTGTCGGGGTCACCGGCGCCTCGGTGGGGGCCTGTGACCTCGCCAATTGGTTGCGAGGGCCAGTAGGCCCTCGCCGTGACGAGAAGAGGGTCACGAGTCGCGACCCTCACCCGGATCTACTCGAGGGCCGGCGGCCCTGGCCCAGATCCGAGGGAGGGACAAGGGTCAGCAGCCCTTCAGGTCCTTATTTGAAACAATATCCACTTCAAGCCCTTATTTGAAACAATGAGAATACTTCATGCCCTTATTTGAAACAAGATCCACTTCATGCCCTTATTTGAAAAAAATGAGAGTACTTCGGGCTCTTAATTAAAATTTTCCCTAGATTGAATTTGATGCACCTAGGACCAGCAGACAGAATCAGTCAACGACATCGGATTGGGCTCAAATTCGATCAATTGAAGCGAAACAGTCATCTGATCAATACTCGGTGCCGTTGGCATTGGATTTTGGCAATTCGGGGTCGTTTAGATGGATTTCCGAGCATTTTTCTATTTTTAGGCAATTTTATAATTTAATGGTATTTTTGTAATTTTTACGTTATCTTTTGTCATTAGAGTTGACACCTATATAAGGTCGTCTTTAGGGTTTAGAGAGCAGATTATTGAATATTGAGAATATTACGATTTGATATCGTTTCTGAGAGAACAGCGATTGCTCCTCATTCTATCGATTTTGTTCTTCATCGCCTTCTTTCTATTGTGCTTCGGCATCATTTGGTATCAGAGCACAGGTTGCTTGAAATCAATGGCTGACTGGAATCGATGTGGTCGAAGACAGCGTGCTCGTGGAGGCCGGGAGCGTGAAGTCGTTCTTGATGCAGATGAACAGCAGCGTCTGAGAGACCCGCGAGACATAGAAGTTGAAGAGCTGAGAAGACGAAAGCAGGATTTGCAGCGACGTCTTGCGGAGGCAGGGCTAGACGCGCAATCCGAAGAAGGAGCGGAATTTGCTGACTCATCCGATGTTGAAGAAGAGGACGACAATCCTTTCGAGGATTTGAACCAGGGACGGAATCGAGGAGTACGACTTGGAAGTCAGTCCACTTTTCTTAATTTCGGGATGAAGATCGAGATTCCCGAGCTTCAAGATCCAATCTTTGACAAAGATCCGATTTTTGAGCAAGATCCGATTCTTGATCAAAATTACTCGTTCGCCGCGTTCGTGGATTCGGTCTATGAAAATCCAGTCTACGATGAATCTGACGGAGAACAAGTGGATGCGGATCCGACTTGTTATAAAAATCCAATCTTTGACGAAGATCTAGAATTTGACGAAGATCCAATTTTCGATAAAGATTCAGACTATGATGAAGATAGACTTCCAGTCTACGATGAATCCGATAGAGAACCAGAAGATGCGGACCCAGTAGCGATGGTAGAAGCTTTCGTGTCGGTGAAGGGCGGCGAGGTAGGCGATGGAGGCGCGAAGGAGGTCGATGAGACCGTCGACCCAGAGCAATTGATGGAATTGGCGTCCGATCAGCACAACCATCAGGTTACTTTTGTCAGGTGTTTGACCAATTTCTTTAAGAATACTGTATTGACAATCAAGGACAACAGTGTGAATGTTTCTGATGAATTTGGAGAAATTTATGGGACCGAGGCCGAAGAGCTTCGTCCAGCGTTTAATACTTGTGGCCAGGTTGGTTTGTACAGGGATGAGACGAAACTAGTTTTCTCGGAGAATATTGGATGTGTTGCCTATTTGATGATTTCTTTCGATAACCAATTAGAATCCCTCACAGTTAATTCTGGGATCTCATTCTCTCTTATGGATGAAAGCAAATTGCAGAAGCTTTCCTCTTTATCTGTCAGCTGTGATCAACCCAATTGGCTTGAGTTATGGGCAAAAATTGAATTCAGTGACACGCTGGATAAGTTGAAAGCTGATGTTGATGATGAGAGAAATTCGACAAAGAAAGTTTGGGGAGTTGATCTTATATCTTGTCTAGAAGATTTCAGGTATAAGTTTCTCAAGTTAGTTGGTGCACTTATAATACACAAGTTTTCAGATTGCTTGCTAGTCAGGTGCCAAGAAGTCGAAGGATTGACTGCATTGACAGATAAATCTCCTCTTACTATGGCCTATCAAGAGATTCTTAAGGAAGACGAAGTCCGAGAGAACAAGCAAAACATGAAGTATAGGCGCATGAAAAGAGTCTTTCAAAAGATGTTTTTATCAATGACGACGAAGCAGATTCGAGGGCGAATCTTTTTTCTAGCAGGGGAGGATGATGCACCTAGGACCAGCAGACAGAATCAGTCAACGACATCGGATTGGGCTCAAATTCGGTCAATTGAAGCGAAACAGTCATCTGATCAATACTCGGTGCCGTTGGCATTGGATTTTGGCAATTCGGGGTCGTTTAGATGGATTTCCGAGCATTTTTCTATTTTTAGGCAATTTTATAATTTAATGGTATTTTTGTAATTTTTACGTTATCTTTTGTCATTAGAGTTGACACCTATATAAGGTCGTCTTTAGGGTTTAGAGAGCAGATTATTGAATATTGAGAATATTACGATTTGATATCGTTTCTGAGAGAACATGGATTGTTCCTCATTCTATCGATTTTGTTCTTCATCGCCTTCTTTCTATTGTGCTTCGGCATCAGAATTCCATAAAAACATGTTTATGATTGGTTGTGCAATTTTTCTCTTACCTTCAGAGAGCTCGAGGCAATAGCTATACGGGGACAGAAATTGAGAGATCGAACAATATAATAAACAAAATAAATGAATCAAATCGGGCACTGAATTTACGTGATTCGGTTGGTTGGGACCTAATACCTTACGGGCAGAGTCGGACAACATTCCACTATAAATATAGTTGATGCGGCGAATATTATAATCATACTCAAGTTAATCAGGCACTCTCAATATTTCCCGACTCTTAATTATTCCCAATAATACAATATTTAGCCATCACAATTTCTCGCAATATTCTATCGCAAGATTTTCATGGCTTCATATTCTTGTGGTGTAATTCACAAGAATGCCGCACGATTGATTATCACGGAAATAATTTTCTTTTGAATGCAATTTATAAAGAAAACTCACTTCTTATATAGAAAAGATTTGGATCCAAAGTAAGAAATCTACCCACATTTGGAATTCAACTGTGACTAGGAATTCTACCTGAATCCAGTTTTTCTTACGGCATCAGCTCGAGACATATTTTCAACAAAGGCTAAGCGCTTTCCTAAGGCATTGGTCCTCCATGAGTCGCAGAGACGAAAAACTTGTGTTTATACAGATGCTTTTTGGCTCCTTATGTCACGCCCCGAACCCGACAAGCCACGAACATCCCACTGGCCATAAAAAAAATTGTGACATCCAGGATCGTTCGGCCCTCAACTACACAATCATATATCTGCGGAAGCAAGAGGCTACTCCGTGCACAAATAAAGTCAAGACGACTTAGGACAGAGAAATAGTACACTTCAGATCACATGGATGATCAAAACAAAATATTTGACTTCTACATCCACCTCATTAAATACAATCCCTAATGATCACCCATTGTCTTAGATACATTTGATCACCTACTTCCTCCAAAAGCCACTTCTTTAAATCCAAATTGGGCTTCTTTCGCCTGGAACCTGAAAAAGTTAAGCCCCCACTGGGGTGAGATATAAATCTCAGCGAGCTATCCTAACCCTAAATTAGGCCAATCGTTCCACCGAACCAAATTATTTACAGTAACATGCAATCATTAGTTGAATCAAGGCAATGCATTTTCTCAAGGCATCGAATAATGCTAAAACGAGAATCTCAATCAAATGTAAACATGACATCAAGTAACCAAATGTCCATACTAGTGTCAGAAAATTCATAAGCACATAAGAATCATAAGGTGATTCCACTTCACTTCACATTTCCAGAGACCAGCCCGCGTTTAGACGCCTCAGGCTATCCCCATCAATAAACCCGCGTTCAGACGCATCAGGTTTAGCAGCTTATCACCAAGCTCGTGTCCATAGGTACGATTATCATCCCGCGTTCAAACGCATCAGGATGGACTTTCGACTACAACCACAACCCCGCGATCACATCGCCTCAGGGTGTGTCTCATTCTTCAACCCCGCGATTAGATCGCCTCAGGGTGTACTTAACATCTCAACCCCACGATTAGATCGCCTCAGGGTATTTCACGTTTCCTCGACCCCGCGATTACATCGCATCAGGGTATTTCAGGTTTCATCATGAGGAAATTTCCGTCACATAATCATAAATCAATTACTTGCCAAAAATGTGCTTTGCCATAAAAACAACAATTCAAGAGTCGAGTATCATGTCACCACATAAGCAAGCAAAGCACACTAGCAGGCACGTCATCAATTCAATCACGAGAACACTATTCTATGGCAAACTAGCACTCACGGCTCATTCCTCGTCAAGGCCATTCGGCTTTCAATCAATCAAAGCAATAAGAATCAATCAATTCATCGATTTCCCAGTCAAACCATCCAGTCACGTCCAAATGTCCTAATAAAGGTTTAGGGGTCACTCACCTCTTCATTCAAATAGCAAACTTCAATCACCAAACTCCTCCAAGGTCAGCAAATTTCAAGGTCGAACAGGACATCCACGGTGCGCCTAGGAAAAACCACATCGAAACTTAGTCATTTCTCATTTTCATTGTGCCATTACTTCAATAGCAAACACAACCCTTTATTCTCATGTTCTCATAGTGTCGATTCAATGGCCCTAAGCATGTCAAATCGCCGTTCTATCAAGGCAAATCACCATAATTATCATTCCGCCAAAACTGCCCTATCTCTAAGCCCCACGACCAGATTCAATCCTTAATAAACTGACATTGATCCAACGCCTTTTTATGACATAAACTTTCAGAATCTTATACTCCAATGTCTTACGAACGTGTGGGCGAAAACGGAGCTCAATTCGGATACCAGACGACTTAGAACGACTCATTTTAAAAACAGTGTGCGCCGAAGACAGATTAGTCGGCCTCTCGGGTTTCGCTTCAAGCAGCCCTTAAATCACTTCTAATTCTCCATACACTTCACACACTTCCATTAACACTTCAATTGACATTCTAGTATGTCATAACGGTGAATTTAAAGCATGGCGACACTCCCCTGAGCCCACAACAGAAACAGTTTTCACAAGACACGACAGGGCAAAACTGGTTCAGCACTTCCCTACACTAAACAGCCCACAAATCACTCCTAAGCTCCAATTTACCACAAATTCCACTCGCCGACACCTTAATCTAAATGTTATATAGTCGCACGATGAATTTTGAAGCTAAATAGCACTCCTAAGAATTTCGAATAGCTCACTTCGTATTAATCCCACCGGCGGTCAGATTCTGCTCTTAAAACCACATCGATTCACCCATCGAAACCTAAATGAAACTTAGCCAAATCAGCAGCCCAAGCTCAGTGAACATAGTACTACATGTCATGCAACTCTCATAAAAATTTCGGAACCAATTGAAGTCTCTAAGGGGCTGAATCATGGCCCTCTCTCAACTCACTCAGAATTCGTCCGATTTTCTTCCAAAAATCACCATAAATTAACCACACCTCAAAAAATCACAAAACCAATTGGAGATTGTCAAGGATATCTTTAATAACCTGTGATGGTCGGAAGTCGGCCAAAAGGTCACTGGAGGTGGCCGTAGTACGGACCGAATCGGCCGGCAGAAGCTGGTCGGAACAGGGCAGTTTCTGTTCTCCAAACACAGCACCATTTCAACAACAAATCTCCATCAAATTCCACTCAATTTGTCACCACAGCTCAGTATACCAGAGTATTACATGTTCCTAAGCTACCACCGAAAATTGGAAGCAATTTGGAGTCCTATGGAGGTCAAAAGACAACTTACCTCCAGCTGCGACGAAAACCGTCGACTCTTGGGAGATCGGCTGGCCGGGGCTCTACCGGTGGCCAAACGCCGCGATTCCAGTTGGAGCTGGTTGGCAGGAGGTAGGGCTACGGGCTGGTGGTCGGCATGATGGTTGGTGATCTCCGGAGAAGGTGCTCAACGGCGACAAAAGAGGTGGCTGGAATTGATCGAGCAAGAGCAGATTTTGTTCTTGAGAAAGAAGAAAAAAAAACGCAGAAGAGAGAAGAAGGGGGAGGTTGTCATCCAAAATGCTGAAGGAAGAAGAGAGAGAGTTGCTTCATCCCCCTCTTGGTCAAACTTGTTGATTGGTAGGTAAAAAGCTAAGTAATTAAAGCTACAATGCCATCCATTGACACATGTCATCAAGGTAAATATTAAGACCATCCAATGGCCCTAATTTCCTCTATTTTCAGCAGCCTTGGAGGATAGGTCCATGACCAAAATGCCCTCCTTCATTTATTGAGACAAAACCGAACCTCGAGAGGTAAAATGGTCTTTTCACGTCTTTCGTCCGTAAATCCATTTTTTCGCCAAATTTCATTCTTGATTAGGCGTCGTCTATTCCAAATTGATTGTTAGAAATTCTTCATCTCCATTTACTAATTCCGAGATCACAATCCATGCCTCAAGCCTTGTGGGCGGAAATTTCGGAATGTCACACCTTAAGCTAGCCTTATTCCATTTATTTCTCTTTTTTTTTTCCTTTAAAATTTTTTCGTAAGTAGAGAATTGTTTTTGGCTGCCAGTAGGAAAATAAGTAAAGAGTTCTTTTCCATAGGAGAGAGAAAAGAAAGAAAATTTCTTCACGAACACAAATTTATCTTGTCATTTTATTTTACAATACTTGCTTGCTACAACCAATCTCATCATCAACAGCCTGAACTGAAGCAAACATAGCTCCGAGGATCTGCACTTGGGTCAGATGATGATAACCTGAACAAGTTCCAAAAGGGGAAAGAAAGGGAAACCGGACATGCGTCTCAGATACCGAGCGACCGTCCGCTCGATTAGTTATTATGGACGGTAAAACATACGCCTTAAGATTCGACTCAAGATTGATTGACGGGGGAGGAATAAGGACACGCGACGCTTCGAGAGCACCTCGATGTTCAAATTCTGTAGAAAGTATCCATAGCCGAAGCTCCATTGAGGCCCTCTTCGGTCTTGTAGATGCGGGAGAGACCGGCTGAATCAAAGGGCTTAAAAAGAAGAGGATGTTGCTTGTCCACAAGCTCTTCGGGACACTGAACCGTGCCTTGGTCGGAAGAGAAGAATCCTATGGAATATCTTGGCTCGTTCCCGCTCATCATTACACGGTGACGAGGGCTGTGTAATCTCCCATTGCTCCATCCCTACGTTGCAAATAAAAATAAAAATAAAAATAAAAATGGAGAGGTTCACGATGTTCAAGGTCAATTATCCAGCAGATTATAACTCTCGAGAGACTTTAAATCTTGACTTCTTTTGACCGATGATACAAGGTTTACATGTTTAGGTTATATGGGAGGAGTTTTAACATCTCACCACAAGCTAGCATCCGTGGTATTGATGTTCATTCATGCATTCGAATCTACGGTTCACACGGTGACCCGTTGATGAGAATTTCACCAAAAAAAAAAAAAAATCAGCTTTAATGTCGCAATTCTAGCTATTGCCGGACTTGATGATCAATACTAGAAATGTGAACAAATGATTTACCAACTCTTTGAACCGAATTCAATAGAGAGAGGTGGGGTGGAGGGACTCACGTAGAATGACTCCCCAGTGAGGACAACGAAAGAGGAAGGCGAGGAAAAGGCGACGTCGATCCAAAGACCGTCCTTAGTTTGCATTTCCAATCCATTCACATGATTCTGGTGAAGTAAGGTGACGAAGTTGGAGTCCCGATGGCAGTTAACCCCGGGCTTCTTGGACTCCTCAGTCCCGGGAGCGGCATACCTCATGAGACGGAGATTGTATCTGGCCGACTTGGCTAGCGGATCCAAGTACTTGTCCACGCCCAAGCTTCCCAAAACGAGCTTCTTCACCAGTGAATCCAACTCGAAAACCGTTGCAGCATACGTATTCATTGTCTCACTGCATGTTCATAAGAAAGGCATAAATCGAAACTGGCAGTTTTCATAGATAAAGGTGTGGATTGGCATCTTCATGTTGCGTGTTTTTGTGCACAGCAATTCGTTCTAGGTTTTCTTCATGCATCAAAGTAATCGAAATTTCGAATTCGCATCATTAGTGATAAACATTAATCTCTTGACACTTCCCTAATGGGAACCGATAATATGACTACCAGTTATAATAAAGAAATTAGTATTACCAAAATCTTGTGTTTCCCTCCGGCCACATGAGATCCGCCAATGTTTCGATCGAACCCGAGTTGGGGGCGTACCCCACTCCAAAAGCCTCGTAGAGAGGCACAACAGGACGATCCGTGTTGTAGCCTTGGTACGGCTTATCCGGGACGACGAACCGGCGCTTCACTTCGGCCGGGAGCTTGATCAATTCCTCCAATTCTTGGAACACATCATAGTGAAGCTCCGGGCTAATCACATCGTACAAAGCTTCGAAGCAACCGAATTCTTCGAGGGCTCGTCGGACTTGACTTTGCAAGGAGTCCCATCGACCTGTCCCTGGCTTCGAGCCGGCTAATTCAGATAGATCTATGCGGGGAAGCTTCAGTGTTGGAATAGGGCTCATGGTTAATGTCTTTCTTCTGGATACGTCTCTCTTGGGGTGGTTCTCTGCTGGATTTATAGGGCTTGTGCATCCTCGTAGATGCCGCCGTAGCAATTTGAAAGGTAAAATCTTTCCAAGAAGAGTTGACTAATAATGCATTTTTTTTTTGGGCTTTTGGACAGTTAGTTACTTGATTTTAACAAAGGCATTGATGAACGTTGTCTTCCTCTTCCTGCACATGTCTTCTACGAGGAATACATGGAAACATATCAGCAACAAGGTGAAAATTGAAGCCCAATTAATATTAATGCCTCACTCAGAAACAGAACAGCAACCTCACCTGGAGCAAAGAAACAACCCTTACCTTATAAATATTGGCATTGAAAAAAGGAAAATAATAGGAGTGATTGGATTGGTGATGTAGCATACTAATTGTTAGGAGCGCACGCAGCGAAAGTCCGATACTTTTTGGCCGAGGAGATCGCCAAGAGGGAGCCCAAGTCCGAGCCCGTCAATATATCCAGTTGGACCCACATTTACTCAAAAGCTTAAGCCAATGAGTTATGGGCCAACTTAAATATATTAACTGCTTAGTACCACATCAATTATCCGATGTAAGACTTCTCTAACACAACTCACACGTGCATCCTAACAATCTCCCCCTCACGTGTGAGCTCCAATGTTAGGTTTGTTCCTCCTTAATCTAAGTATCCTTCTACACCAACTTATCTCAACTTGAATCTTCATCAACGCCAATCAAGGCCGTTGCTGCACCACAACGTCCACCGGCTTGGAAATTGCGTTGGCTCCATCTCAATCTGAATCTCCATCAACGCCCATCGGGCCCACACTACTACACCACAGTGTCCACCGGCTCGAAAACTGCGTTGGCACTAGATTCCTTCTTGAGATGCAATCACCAGATTTCTTCTTGAGATATTCACCGGAACAGATTGGAAGCCCACCAATCAACCATCGATTCTGATACCATTTGTTAGGAGCGCACGCAGCGAAAGTTCGATATTTTTTTGTCGGGGAGATCGCCAAGAGGGAGCCCAAGTCCGAGCTCGTAAATATATCCAGTTGGACCTACCTTTACTCAAAAGCTTAAGCCAATGAGTTATAAGCCAATTTAGATATATTAACTGCTTAGTACCACATCAATTATCCGATGTGAGACTTCTCTAACACAACTCACACGTACATCCTAGCACTAACAGTGCGTCTACCTTATAAGTGCAAATTTTGAACATCTTAATAGACCAAAATAGAAGAGCCCCAAGTCTTTTTCACTTGGGAGGATTGATGATTAAGAATCATTTTAAAGTGGTCAAGGTGTTATTGTGCGCCGGGGCAGCCACGGGACTTGTGGTCTATAAATGATGAGGCGTGCTCGATTTTTGGTATTCAAACCATGGTGATAGAAGTGTTGATATGCACGTGTGAATTGTGTTAGAATTGTTGGAGTTGGCGAATACTTCGGGGACCCTTGTTTCTCACACCGGGTACGCCCACGTGAGCTTAGGGAAACCAAAGTGTTATCCGACGACATGTGACCCATGCGCGCGGGATGTGGGGGTTCGGGGGCAGCGCCCCCGACACGGGTGTCCCGCTGCCCGGTCAGCGGACGGCTGCCCCGCTCGCGGGTGAGCAGGCGAGGGTTCGGGGGCGGCGCCCCTGAAACCTCAACGGGTTTGGACTTTTATTTAAGTTAACCCGTATGTTATGGGCTTAATAGATGTTTCGCTAGGTTTAGGTTTTGGACCCATTTAGGGCATATATATATTTTGCTCGTTTATGCTGATCATTATAACGAGTTGAGTGGCTGTAAACCGAATATGATAGTGAAATCTCTTTGCAGGACGTAGCCCTATTCTGGGGTGAACCTGGGTAAACTGTGCGTCGTCTAATTTCTCTTGATTCTCTGTTTGATCGTTCTGATTCGGTTGTGATAAATCCCATCAAGAATATACCCTCATCAAAAAACTGGCACCGTGTGGAGTAGTTAATATATTCAAATTGGCTCGTATCCATTTTTTTTAAAATAAAAGTGGGTCCAACTGAAGGAGCTGACGGGCTCGAACTTCGCTCTCTCTTGATAATCCCCTCAGGTAAAGGTATCGAACTTTCTAGCAAGGAAAATGATGCACGAGAGAGAGAGAGAGAGAGAGTTTTGCTGGCGATGAAAGCAAGTAAAGGAAATGGAAGTTGCGACGGAAGCAAGTATAGAGGCAGAATTCCAATTGAATTCGGAGATGAGTTGGACGTTGGCGGACGGGGGAGTCTAAGTGAAGAAGCGGAGAAAGTGAGGAAGAATGGGATGCAGCGATGGAACCAAGACAAATAAAATCGGTGATCCTCTGGAAAGGATTAATTTCATCGTAATTGTCCTTGACTAGATGCATAAATCACAATATAATTAAGGGCACCAATGATGACCATATTGTTTATCTATTTTTCTAATCCCCGAAATGTGTTCGGAGTAGAAATCTGTTTGGTAAAATAATTTTTTTTATTTCTAAAACAGAAACAGAAATGAGAATTCTTCTTATCTCTAGCTCCCTCTATCTATCCATGTTCGCCGTTCGCTGGCCGAGGCCTGGTTGCTGGCAACCGTAGAAATTTCATGCCATTATCATATGAATTTCTATTCCGAGAAGAGAAATTTTGTAAAAGTCTCCCCAAGAAAATCTAGAGTTGAATATGGTCTCTTTTACTATTTTCGCTCATATATATATATATATAAGGACGTCGCAGTCATCACAAGATTAGCTTCATGAGATGTGTCTGGAATCGGATGGGCCGTGCATTTAACGAAAATGGATTGAAGTGGGCAAAATGTAAACTTTCTAACGAGTCCAGATAGAGTGTCTTGCAACTTGGTTTGCAGAATGCTTTTGCTGCTGAGATGAGATCTTATCCAAGTTTGAAAGGATGGCTTTTGCTTCCTCTCGTGCAATTTCAAATCATTTCTGCCTTTACAAATCATTTTTTAAGGAAAAATTTATCGCGGGGTTAGAATAGAACAAGATAACATGGGAAGCATGGAAAAGGCTTTGTAGTGGTAGTTGTGCCAATCCCAAAAGCAAACTCAAGTCGACTTGGGCTTGTAACCGAAATTCCATGGACTAACATGTGCTCGCGTTTCCAAAATATTTTAGACATAACACTGTTAGATATACTTAGGTTAATTCTCTATGATATTTTCCTATATCAGAGATAATTGAAATATTTCTATTAACTTTTCGTATCTCTCAAGATTGCACGTACATTCTTTGATTGTGCGTATCTTAATTGATATATTGCATTAGATATTAATAGTATAAAACCTATCAGTAAGCTGGTGTAATGTTCATCATGATTTATTGCATTATATAGAAAATTCACCAATGCACCGGGTGCATATAGCACCTGAAATCCCCTGCACCCTGGCATCATCTTAGTGCCTCATGCCATTATGATTAAGCACCACCGTGTTCGTCTTATATGGTCGGCGACATGTCAGCCAAGCCGAGCCTTTTATTACATAAGTGGTTTTTTTTTTTTTTTGCTAGCTTCATAGGCCGCATCGCTCAATCATTATTTTCCCAAGCAAGCCATGTAGGCCGCTTGATGTTACGACATTAACCGTATAGGTCGTATCGCTCAGTTACTGTTTCGCAAGCCAACCGCATAAGCCACTTTTTGTTGGGAGAAACACGTAATTGATTTTGAAGTTGACAAAACAAACCATGTTCTCTAATATCTAAGTTACTAAAGTGAAATATTATTTTGCATATTATCCAAAGGTGCATGAATTAAGCCACACAGGATTGAATTTGGCAAAATAAGCTAAGACGATGTTATGAGGGACCCAAATGCAGTATGGAGCTCAGATATTGAGCGGGTAGCACAAACGTTGTATGTTGAGTGGGTAGCTCATACGTTGTAGCGAAGCTCAAGCTCTGAGGGAGTATTTCATGTGCAACGATTAGATTATCAAGAGACATATTCAAGATGATTTAATTGGCATATTACATCATTACAACGGCTAGCAAATCAAGCTGGACTCGTATTTGGAGATTCTCAATCTTGAAGATCAATCACGAACGTGGATTAGGAGAGACGATGATGACTTACTTAATGAAACTCTGTCTATGGAAATCCAAAATTATAATTGTATGAGCGATTTGATCTAACAAGAGTTTCTTTCTTTGCTTAACATTAACGGCTATGAAATCTTTGTATATAGTCTTGTCCAAACGGAGAAGTTTGGTGAGCAATGTTCTGGAGATCTTGCAACGGGCAATTGGAGATTGATGAGTATAAAAGGAGACCTCAAGGCTAAAGAGTGCACACATGAGATAGCAGATTCTAAAATTTCAAGATCAAGAGAGATTCATATCCTTCATATAATTTTGATCCAACACTGGAATACTTAAAGGAGAACATTCGAGTGTAATAGTGGTAGACGAAAAATCTATTCACCGTGTTGTAATCTCCGGGTTATTTATTGGTGGAATTCAATCGATTGGCTGCCAGCCTGAAGAAGCAGATATAGGCTTGAATAACGTCGAACCACTATATACTCTCTGTACATATTCTATATTCCTTAATCTCTCTACTTATATACTGTGATAGTAAAATGGTACACGCCGCTACATTTGAGGGTATCTCAGATCTTCTAGCCAAGATCGTCTGAATGAAGCTCTCAGCGTATTTTTCAAAAAAGGAAATCACTTTCCTTAATTTTATAAGGTTTTTTTCGTTGAGCAGAAAATATTTTTCATTGACCAGTCATTTTCCACTCCCCAAACACTGGAAATTGTGGAAAATATTTTATGTGAAAGCGCGTCATTCAACCCACCAGCATATATATAGTAATAAGCGACTTCTTGAACGACGTGATTAAGGAAAGAAAACTTCAGAATAATTCGGTCAATAAAAAAAAAAAAGGATATTGACTTCCCACTTTTGAATCTCCTTTGGCCGACTCCAGTGCACATTTGTACCAACAGAAAAGATATTTTATGTGCCCCTTTATTCTCTTTCCTCACCAAATTCATTACGAACACAATTCCCTATATATCCAACACAGTCCAAGCTTCCCGTTTTTATTTCCTTTTCTTTGTCGACAATCTTGAGTACCAATTTTATATGTCGAGAAAAAAATAAAAAATATTCAACTCGAAATATTTAGACTTTCACTTTGGGCTCAAACCCTTCACATATATAACAATCTTCACCTTGGCTCGACTCGACGTTTGAGCCAAATCACAATTGCTTCACTTATAATCCGAAATCATCTGCTACTCTCTGAACAGTCCCAAATGGATTCAACCGCCACAGATATCATTAAAATACCAAATGCACATGTACTTTAAATTGCTCCACAAGGATTTTCCGACACAAGCTCCTTAATCATAGATAAAGCAAAACCACCATTGCATCCATATCTATCAAGAGACTGATTATATACCTTGTCAATATCAACAATTACAACAATCGTTGGATCTGCATGCTCACTTCACTATGTGTCGATTACTACGCTAGTACTTACTATCTCAATATTTTCTGGTTGCAACTCCACCTCAGGCTAAACACTATCCAAATCAGTATGAACATTGCTATAATCACTCCTAGTCTGAAGTACTGGAGACTCGTCAAATGTAACTTCTCTGCTGATACATGTAAATTTAATTCCGAGCACCACAACCGATAACCACATTCACCTTTTGCATAGCCTAAGAACATGCACTTTCTTGCCCTTTCATCGAGCTTACCATCATTAACTCGAACATAACATAGACAACCAAATATTCTAAAAACAGAATAATTAGCAATGTTACCCGACCACACTTTTTCGGGAGTCCGATATCTGATCGTAGAGATCTGTTCAGCAGGTAGGTCGCCATACTAAGCCCATCTGCTAGAAACCTCCTAGCCACACCACCACTAGAGAGAATTTTATGGGTTGGCTCTAGTAAAGTTCTGCTAAAAAATTTTGCAACATGTGGTTCATTAGCACTAGTACGATGTCTCACTATGCCTTCCTAAATGCAGAATGGATGATATATGACATGCAAAACAACCTAGAATATATCAAACAAAGCATGCCATTTATGCCAAAATTTGAAACATGCATATATGTAGTTTTCGATAAAAATATGTTAAATAAGATGCAGTGATACTTGAAAGGATGATATGAAAAATATGATGATGATGTGAATATATGTGAAAAGATATGCAAAAAGATATGATGACGAGAGATAAGCGAGATATGCAATGAGATAATAACATGAGATATACAAGACCAATTTTTCTGATTTTTCTTTTGAATTTTTCGGCAACAAAATGATAAGCATGAAGATTTCTAAATTATCCAGTGAGATAAAGTCCTAAATATTTTAATTAGATAGGGTTTTTAAGAAACCATATCTTACCAAAACTTTTAGGGATTTTTAGATAATAGGATTAAAATCAAAAACAATATCTGGTAATAGAGATCAGAAACTCCAAACAAGGCAAGATAGCAACCAAATCAACATGAACATCCATCCTTTTAATTTTTCGAAAAAAATCATGATATCAAATCTAAAGTTGGCTTATAAAGATAGCGAATCTAATCTAAATGGCAATAGATCGGATTGGTAAATTTCCGTTTTTCGCTAAATCGGAGTATCCAAATGGTCACAGATAGGACATGTCCAATTTAGGAATCCGTTGCCCATTAGAAAAGTGACTTTCCTAATTTAGATTTAGGGTTATTCAGAAAAATTATGCAAAAGATATGATATCTCAATTAAATATTTGAGTATTCACATGGATATCAACTTATTCAAAAACATGCAACAATATCAGGATACCAAATTAGATAAGATTTGACCTAACCTTAAATGTTCACCGAATTATTTCCCATTTTGAATCGGGACTAGATCGGTGGACGAAAAGGCTCATGGATTGATCGGACCGGCTCGGAGGGTGGGGATCTTCGGAGTGCTCCCGGTAATTCTCGGATGCTGGACTCCTACGGGTGCTTAACAATGATTCTCAGTAGATGGGCTGGGATTAGTGCTTCACAAGAAGCACCACGATTGGACACTTCTGCCGCTTCCCCGAATCTTGATCTTGTAATTCACTTAGTCAATATGTTAGACATGCTATTAGTCCACCAAAGAATCCAGATTTAAACACTGAGCATAAAAAAAAAAACACATCCGCGATGGACTTCGCACAACTATATGTAGATAGTGTTGACTCGTGGTCTCCTCTTTCTCAATCAATTGGGCTTGCTTCAATTCTGACTTCGGTTCATCCACTCGTCTTTGACCAAGACCAAGAGAGGACAACATCATCGCAAAATGGAGATATACGATTTAAATAACGGAAGATCCAATATTTAAAAATTGTATCCAGAATGACTGAAAAAGTAGAAACAAGACCAGATATAATTTGATCGGACCAGCTGGCCTGATCGTGCTCTCCATTTGTTTCCTTGCATGTCCACTTTTGTTTTTGTCTAGACTTGCACATGGACTGATTTTATTTTCTGGCCAACGTGTGCCCGAGTCACCTCTTCTTCAGTGACGAGAAATTGGCAAGACAACCTGAGAAAGTACACCTGCAAAATAAAGTTCAGAGTGTACTGGTTTGGACTAAAGGCTTGCAGGACTGCCATCGTAGCGTTGGCAGTGTGTCGACCAGGAATTATGAATTCTCCCCAGATTATCGAACGTCGGCCAGAGGGTCATATGGCACATCGACAAGCACCCCATGACGACACTGACTTTGATGATCTGGCCGTGTTTTATGCATTGGAATTGTGTTGGGATTTGCTAGTCTCGCCGTTATGCTTATGTTTATGCGATAGGAAATTCACGGACTCGGACTAACGTTAACGACTTGGCGTTGAATGACCTTGCACCAGAGAACAAGACGAAATAATAGCCAGAGAAAAGAATGGACTTCGCCGTTTCAACATGGCATTGAGTCCAATTTTTTTCCCATGATCTTGCACAAAGAAAGATCCTCATACTGCACAAGCAAGAGAAGAGTTAGAGGGACTGTATGCGGCACTTGAAGGGAGATTTACGTCAATGAGGAACTATGGTGCGGCTGGATATGTATGGGACACCAAGGATAGCACCAAGCACGTTGCAAACAAGACCAACACGGGAAGTAATCGTCAACGCCAGGCTCATCGAGGAACAACTTACGAAGCTCGGGATCAGCTTCTTGTGGCCTCGGACTTGTCCCTAGTGCTTGTTCCACGGACACCTCGTGAGGAACACGCAACAGAGGAAACTTGCAGACTCATACGAAGAAAGAAAGGAAAAAAAGAAAAGAAAAGAAGACCTTCCTCCTTCGTCTCTGATTGTTCTCCTCGTCTTTGTTGGAATCAAAAAAATACAATATGGGTGACCTTTCGTAAATAAAAGCGAGGCACGAAATGGATGGAGAAAACTCTGTTTATTGAAGAACTTGATTTGGCTTATCTCTCTTGCTTCTTACAATATAACTCACTCAAGTATTTATAGAGGAAATTCTAACACTTATGAAGACAACCTCAATCAAACTCACAAGGCAACACCCAAGACAATATCAATGCTTAGTGAGTCCAAACACATGACAACATCAATACTAGACAACACCCAAGACAACATCAATACTTAGTGAGTCTAGACACAAGACAACATCAATACTAGACAACACCCAAGACAATATCAATGCTTAGTGAGTCCAATCCTTGGTGCATGCTCCAAGATGCATTTACTTCTCCATAATGGCTCTCCAAGATCCATTGCATTTACTCCTTCAAGATAATCAATTTTATTAGCATTTCAATAGCCTCCCTTAAAATTGATTTCCATACCAAGCATCTTCTTCAATTTTTCGAACGAATCCGCCTTCAATGGTTTCGTCAAAATATATGCAAGTTGATCTTCTGATCTGCAGAAATTAAGTTCGATTTCACCATCTTTGACTCGCTCGCGAATATAATGATACTTGATGTCGATGTGCTTGCTCCTGCCATGAAATACATGATTCTTGGCTAATGCAATAGCCGACTTATTATCACACATTATTTTAGTAGGACCCGTTTGTTCATGCATCAATTCATGTAGCATCCTACGAAGCCATATCGCCTGACAAGACGCTGAAGCTAATGCCATATATTCCGCTTCAGCTGTCGAGAGAGCAACAACTTGTTGCTTTTTGGAAGACCAAGAGAATACTCCTGATCCAAGAAAAAAAGCATGCCCCGACGTACTTTTTCGAGTCTTGACATCACCTGCCCAATCATTGTCTGTGTACCCCACTAGACCAAAGTTGTCAGTATAAGAATATAAAATTCCATGATTACGAGTTCCACTCACATATCGTAAAATTCTCTTTGCTGCTTGCAAATGTGATTGATAGGGCTTTTCCATGAACCTGCTAATAATACCTACTCCATAAGTAATATCTGGCCTTGTAGAAACCAAATATCTCAAGCTGCCAACAATGCCTTTAAAATAAGTAGGATTTACCAGCTCACCGGTTCCTTCTTTCTTCAGCTCCAATCGTTCTATTACGGGAGTTCGGATTGGCTTCAACGATTCCATTTTAAATCGCTTCAAAATATTATTAGCATATTTCTGCTGGGAAATAAATATGACATCATCTGTTTGCTTCACTTCAAGACCAAGAAAATAGGACATCAGTCCCAAATTAGTCATCTCAAACTGGCTAGTCATAGCCTCCCTGAATTCAGCAAACATTTTTTCATAGCTCCCTGTAAATATCAAGTCATCAACATAAATGCACACAATTAAGATGTCACCGTTAGCATTTGACTTGATATGCAGTGTATGCTCATAAGGACACTTTTGAAAATCATGCTCCAACAGGTATGTGTCGATACGTGTGTACCAAGCACGTGGTGCCTGTTTTAATCCATACAGAGCCTTCTTCAGTCTGTAAAACTGATTTTCATGCCCTTTCTTCTCATAACCATGTGGTTGCTCCACATATACTTCCTCTTCAAGGACACCATTGAGGAATGCTGATTTCACATCCATTTGATGGATCTGCCAATGGTTTTGAGCTGCAAGTGCTAAGACCATCCGAATAGTATCCATCCGGGCAACTGGTGCAAATACTTCAAAATAATCAATACATGGCTTTTGCTTGTAGCCCTTTACAACCAGTCTAGCCTTGTAACGGTCCACCTGACCGTCGGGTTTGTACTTTGTCTTGTACACCCACTTGACACCAATAGGCTTCTTACCGGGTGGTAAAGAAGTCAACACCCATGTGTCGTTTTTCTCAATGGAGTGAATTTCTTCATCCATTACTTCAATCCACTTTTCATCTACAGCTGCTTCATCATAGGTTACAGGGTCACAATCAGCAAATAAACAAAAGTTTACCAGTGTTTCATCAGTGATTTCGCTATCACTGTTTCTATTTCTTGTGACCACATAATCTCTGAATTTTGCTGGCGTCTCCTTCAGTCGTTGTGAACGACGTAGTTGTGGTTCTGAAACTGCTGTTGGTGAAAATGTACCTCCAGTTGAAGATGATGAGGAAGATGGATCACTCGTTGAAGATAATGGAGGTGTTTCTGTCTCACCCGCCAGTGGTTCATCTTCGATGGTGATGTTTTTTTGGTCACCCATCTGATTCCAATCCCAAGCTTCATCTTCTAAAAACTGGACATCCCTGCTGAAAATGACTTTCTCAGTGATCGGGTTATACAGCTTATAACCTTTAGTTGTATCACTGTAGCCGATGAAGATGCACTTCTCGCTTTTGTCATCCAGCTTTTTTCTTCGCTCGTCTGGTATATGGGGATATGCCACGCACCCAAATACTCGTAGGAACGAAACATCTGGTTTGTTTCTACTCCAAGCTTCTTCTGGAGTTCTTCCAAGAACACTCACTGTTGGACACCTGTTTAGTACAAATACAGCACAAGCAACAGCTTCTGCCCGAAATTTCTTGGGCAAATCTTTAGCTTTCAGCATACTTCTTGCCATTTCAAAAATTGTCCTGTTTTTTCTTTCTGCTATACCGTTTTGCTGAGGAGTATAGCTGGCAGTCAACTGACGTTTGATTCCATGAATTTTACAATATTTGTGAAATTCATTTGAGGTAAATTCTCCACCTCTATCCGATCTCAACGCCTTCAATTTAAAGCCACTTTGTTTTTCAACATAGACTTTAAATTCTTTAAACTTGCCAAAAGCTTCAGATTTTTCCCTCAAGAAGTGTACCCATATTTTTCTACTAAAATCGTCGACAAAAATTAGCATGTACCTTTTTTGTCCAAACGATTCCACCTCAACAGGGCCACATATGTCGGTATGTACCAACTCCAGCGGTTGGTTTGCTCTTCTGGCTTTTCCAACTGGAAAAGAGTCTCGGTGCTGCTTTCCAACGAGACATCCTTCGCAAGGACGCCCTGGATCGTTAATCAATGGCATGCCAGTCACCATCCTTTTCTAGACTAATTGCTTCATTCCACGAAAATTTAGATGCCCAAATCGAAGATGCCACAGCCAGCTGCTGTCTTTCGTCATCGCTTGAAAACTCAAGAGATTCTTCGTCGGAAGAGTCAAGGGAAACATCCGGTTCTTCGTCATCTGTACCGTCGTGATCAACTTGTTGTTTACACCTCTGATGGTGCAAACTCCATTTTCAATGTGAACTTTGTGGCCTCTTTCGGAAAGTTGCCCAACACTTAGCAAATTCCAAAAAAGTCCTGGCACAAAGTAAACATCTGCAATAGCAACATCAGTACCGTCTTTGGATTTGATATTAATGTTACCTTTGCCCATCACGTGAATTTTTTTATTTATTCCCGAAGTTGACTTCACCACGGCTTGTCTCATCCAGCTGTGAGAATAACTCATTTCTTCCGGTCATATGGTTGCTACACCCAGTATCTAGATACCATGTGTTGGTATCCATGATAGTTGAATCATCCTTCGCACATGCTAGTACCATGTACTCTTCAGCATTTGTGGCATGTGCATGTTCCGCCAGCACGTACGTCGCCTTTGCATGGCACTCGGATTTATAATGTCCGAATTTATTACACTTAAAACACTTGACTTTTGATTTGTCAGGTGTTCTAAATTTTCTGGTGAAATTTGAATTCTCACCTCTACCTCGGGCTCCTCCACGACCTCGACCGCCTTGATAGCCTCCTCGGTTTGGTTGAGCGACCCGGCTTTGCAATGCTTGCTCGGAAACGGAACCCGTAGACTTCTGGTTCATTCTTTGCTCATGGGAGCCTAATGAACCCATCAACCGCTCCAACGTGAGAGTTGATACGTCTTGTCCTTCCTCGATCGCTGCGACGACGTAGTCAAATCTTTCGGTCAAAGACCTCAAGATTTTTTCTACAACACGAACATCTTGAAGTTCTTCACCATTAACCCTTAATTGGTTAACGATGGCCTGCACACGATCAAAATATGCCGATATTGTTTCCGAGTCATTCATGCATAAAGACTTGAAATCACCTCGAAGAGTCTGAAGCCGCACCCGCCGGACACGATCATCGCCTTTGTAGGATTTCTGCAAGATATCCCAGGCAGCTTTCGCGGTCTCGGCACTCGATATTTTTTCAAATAACGTTTCCTCCACGGCTTGAAAAATCGCATATAATGCTTTCTGATCTTTCTTCCGGGACTCCACCAGAGATTCTTTCTCCTCCTTTCTCAAAGCCTCGAATGCTTCGGCATCGGCTACTTTGTTGTAGCCACTTTCAACTAGATTCCGCAAATCTTGCGATTTGAACAGAACCTTCATCTGGACAGCCCAGTTGTTGAAATTCTTTCCGTTCAACTTTGGAAGCTGCATTTGAACGGAACTAGTAGATGCCATTCTAGCTCTGATACCAAATGTTGGAATCAAAAAAATACAATATGGGTGACCTTTCGTAAATAAAAGCGAGACACGAAATGGATGGAGAAAACTCTGTATATTGAAGAACTTGATTTGGCTTATGTCTCTTACTTCTTACAATACAACTCACTCAAGTATTTATAGAGGAAATTCTAACACTTATGAAGACAACCTCAATCAAACTCACAAGGCAACACCCAAGACAATATCAATGCTTAGTGAGTCCAGACACAAGACAACATCAATACTAGACAACACCCAAGACAATATCAATACTTAGTGAGTCTAGACACAAGACAACATCAATACTAGACAACACCCAAGACAATATCAATGCTTAGTGAGTCCAATCCTTGGTGCATGCTCCAAGATGCATTTACTTCTCCATAATGGCTCTCCAAGATCCATTGCATTTACTCCTTCAAGATAATCAATTTTATTAGCATTTCAATAGTCTTTTCTTTCTCTGAATCTCTTGAAGAGGAAAACAGAGGAATCATTTCAGTATTGAAAAAGCTCGAACAGGCTTGTTCGAGCCCATCATTTCAGTTTTTAATAGAAAAAAGAGGTTCTTGTACTTTCGCGGGGGGCCATCGCTTGAGATTGCATTCGAAAGATTGGGGGGCATATTTTCCTTTTTAATGTAAATGGGAGTAGATTTAGTTATATAGGATGTGGAAATAGCGTCTCGCCCTTATAGAAACGCTTTTCGGCTCCCCATATAAGAACCTCTTTTACTTTAAATTTTTTTGTAACCAGTGGAATGTCTTTTGCTGCTAGTATCAAATAAGTAATGTATTCATTTCCTTAGGAGAGAGAAAAGAAAGAAAATTTATTCACGAACACCCATTTATCTTGTCATTTTCTTTTACAGTACTTGTTTGCTACAACCAATCTCATCATCAACAGCCAGAACTGAAGCACACATAGCTCCGAGGATATGCAATATGATGATAACTTAAACAAGCTCCAAAAGGGGAAAGAAAAGGAAACCAGACATGCTTCTCTGATACTGAGCGACCGTCCGCTCGATTAGTTATTATCGACGGTAAAACAAACGCCTTAAGACTCGACTCAAGATTGATTGAAGGGGGAGAAAGGACACGCGACGCTTTGAGAGCGCCTCGATGTTCAAATTCTGTAGAAAGTATCCATCGCCGATGCTCCCTTCAGGCCCTCTTCGGTCTTGTAGATATGGGTGAGACCGGCTGCATCAAAGGGCTTAAAAAGAAGAGGATGTTGCTCGTCCACAAGCTCTTCGGGACACTGAACCGTGCCCTGGTCCGAAGAGAAGAATCCTATGGAATATCTTGGCTCGTTCCCGCTCATCGTTACACAGTGACGAGGGCTGTGTAATCTCCCATTGCTCCATCCCTGTTTTGCAAAAAAAGAAAAAGAAAAAAAAAAGAGAGAGGCTCACGATGTTCAAGGTCAATCATCCAGAGGATTATAACTCTCGGGCGACTTTAAATCTTGACTTCTTTTGACCGATTATACAAGGTTTACATGTTTAGGTTATGTCGGATGAGTTTTAACATCTCACCACAAGCTAGCATCGATCTCGTCGCATCGATGGTCATTCAAACATTCGAATCTATGGTTCACATGGCGACCCGCTGATCAGAGTTTCACAATATATATATATATGTTCACATTTCTCGTATTGATCATCAAGTGCGGCAATAGCTAGAATTACAACATTAGAGCTGACATATATATTGTCACACCCCGAATTCTCCAGGAAAACGGACATGACACGGCCGTCCTTTTTCCTCAAAGGACGTAGCCTCAAACAGAACCTGATATACAAATATATATATATACCTCCACATATATCTGATAACAAGGTCATATATCCACAAAATACCAGAGCTCATCTACTAAAACCAAAAAGATAACATGTAATTATCCTTCACAACAAGCTTGAGCTCACCAACTATATACAACTTAGCCAAAAATACAACCCCAAAAGTCCTGCAGCTAACGTACTCTCGATCCTACTTGCGACTCGCCGTAGAACCTGAAAAAGAAAAGAAATACGGGAGTGAGCGAACCACAGCTCAGTGAGAAATACAAACTCTTCTAAGCGGATCGAGAAATTACTATGCAATCATCAAAGTAAACAAAATATCAACTCATAGTAATAACAAACTATCAATGGTCTAATCCATTGATTAATCTCATCAAGACAATCTTCGATGGTCTATCCACCAAATAATCTCATACTCGTCATCCACTATGGTCACTTTTAACGCCGTGACAAGGCGACCAAGTTTACCCCTCTTGGTTAGGTCTATCGCCTATTTCAGTCGGCGATTCGGCATAATGACGTCCTGACAGTATGCATACTACCCCCACCTCAGTGGGTTCTAAACATAGAGATATGAGCAATAACCACAATATCAAATCCAGGGAAAAACCACAACCATTCAGTTTCACAAACTGAATCCACAGCCTTCCACAAACATATTTCTCAAATAATCAAAGGGCAGTAATAGCTCGATCCTGTTCATGCAGAAATAATGCTCGAAACATCTCTTTCTTTACCTTGTCAAGAATTAAATCAGAAAACACGTACTCATCTTTAAAGACATGAGTTTTATAAACTCTTAGAAGAGAAAGTACAACTCACCTTAAAATCCGAATACCAAACTATAGTAGTTCTCGAGTCGCAAGACTTGAAATCCTAAAAGAATAATGGAAAACAATATCAAAAGCTGGAAATTACTACGCTAGTGAATAATTGGACTAAACGACGTATAAACGTCGATAACTCGGCACTTAAAGACTAAAAAACTATTGGTCGCACATTGAACAACCCGCGCGCCGAACTTCAGAAATTTCGTTCAGGCAAGTCGTAAACCCAATTTACGAACCGTCGAAGCCATTAGCTCCACAACGCCCTTAAGTTTGTTGCCTGCTTTGTTCACTGCTAAACGACACCAAAATCAGGCCCCATAACACAAAAATCTCCAAGATTCGGATTTTCCAGTATAGTTTGCGAGAATTTCCTTAACTTTCTCATACGAACCCCGATTAAGGCCATCTTACTGTCCACTCGAAGCTTATTCGACATACTACAAAAGTCCTAAGAGGTTCAAGCTCATCCGGCAACTTAAAATTAAAGAAATCAGCCCCGAAAGTTAGTGTTCACGCGGGCAGATTGCGCACCGGAATTGAATTGCTCGCTCCGAGCAAATCACAGCACCAAATTGCGATCCGTCAAATCCTACGGCTTCATCACATCCTAAAGTTTCATTCCCAAGGAAAAACGCAGCCAAACTCCCAACGAATTAAACACAACAACTCAGTTTTGTCTAAAATCTTAATTTGAACCCTAAAATCCGAAAATTGTCTCAATCAGAGGAAAGAGGTATAGATAACTTACCGGACGTCGCTATCCGGTGTCGGGGTAGCTTGGCGAGGTAACGTGGTTTGGTCGTGAGGGAAACCCCCTTTCCTTTTTCCTTCTCTTTCTTTTCTCTCTTCCTTTCTTTCTCTTTCTTTTCTCTCTTCTTTCCTTTCTTTCTTCTTTTTCCTTGTTTCTTCGCAGGAAGCCTCCCGAAACTCCCCCTTTTATGCTCTCTTCCTCTTCTTTTTCTTTAATACTTGTGGGCCCTACAACTTCTTTGACCTAGTCAAAAGATGACCAAAATATTACATTCTTACCTCCTTAAAATAATTTCATCCTCGAAATTTATACATACCTTAGTCATCAAACAAGTGAGGATATTTGCGCCTCGCTTCATCCTCGAGCTCCCAAGTAGTTTCCCTCTCCGTGTGGTTCTGCCATTGAATCTTTACATAAGGGATCGTACGACGCCGTAACACTTGATCTTTTCTGTCCACAATGCGTAAAGGTTGCTCTTCATATGTTAAGTCTTCCCTTAATTTCAAGGGAGTGTAATCCAATACATGCTCAGGGCTCGGCATATATTTTCGCAATAAAGATACATGAAACACGTCATGTACTCCAGCTAACGCTGGCGGCAAAGCCAATCTATAAGCCACCTCGCCAATTCTCTCTAATATCAAGAACGGTCCCACATATCTAGGACTTAGTTTGCCACGTGTGCCAAATCTCATAACGCCCTTCATCGGAGAAACCTTCAGAAAAACATGATCGCCCACATCGAATTCTAACTTACGTCGTTTGAGATCGGCGTAACTTTTCTGGCAGCTTTGTGCTATTCTCAAACGCTCTCGGACAAGTCTGACTTTCTCTTCTGATTGCTGTATAAACTCGGGACCAGTTAGTCTTTTCTCACCCACATCGTCCCAACAAACTGGTGTCCTGCATTTTCGACCATATAAAGCTTCGAAAGGAGCCATCTTAATGCTAGAATGGTAACTGTTATTATAAGAGAATTCCGCCAAATGCAGATGCTCATCCCAAGATCCACCAAAGTCAATGGCACATGCTCTTAGCATATCCTCTAAAGTCTGAATGGTTCTCTCTGACTGGCCATCTGTCTGTGGATGAAAAGCTGTACTGAAGTTGAGTTTAGTACCCAATGCTCTTTGAAGACTCTTCCAAAAGTTGGACACGAACCGTGGATCCCTGTCAGAAACAATGCTCACCGGAACCCCATGAAGCTTCACTATCTCATTAACATACCGTTTCGCCATGTCTTCCAGTGAGAGGCCGAATCTATATGATAAGAAGTGAGCAGACTTAGTTAACCGATTGACAATCACCCATATAGCAGTCTTACCGCTTGGTGTCCTCAGTAATCCAACGACGAAATCCATAGTAATATGCTCCCACTTCCATGTAGGTATCTTAAGTGGGTGTAGCTGTCCACCTGGCTTTTGATGTTCAATCTTTACCTGTTGGCAAACATGACACTGGTCGACAAATTTAACGATATCTTTCTTCATATTGATCCACCAGACGTTTTCTCTCAAGTCTCTATACATCTTAGTACTTCCTGGATGAATAGAAAATCTGGTGCTATGGGCTTCCTGCAATATTTCCTTTTTCAATTCTAGGTCATCAGGGATGCAAAGTCGACCACGATATTTGAGTGACCCATCGGCATGAATACTAAAGTCCTCATGTCTTCCAGCTTCGACGCTTTCTCTAATCTTCCTCAATGGAGGATCATCATTCTGTCTTGCTTTAATTCTGTCTATAAACTTGGGCTGTACTCTCAAATTAGCTAACTGGGCGCCAAGATGATGTATCAATACCTCTAAGTCCAGCTTCCGCATATCCTCGAGAATAGGCTTCTGAGAAGTAAGTAATACTACCATATTTCCAGAAGTTTTACGGCTCAAAGCATCAGCTACTACATTCGCCTTACCTGGGTGATAATTAATGGACAAGTCATAATCTTTCAAGAATTCTAGCCATCTCCGCTATCTCATATTGAGTTCTTTCTGAGAAAATATACACTTCAAACTCTTATGATCGGTAAAAACTTCACATCTCTCGCCATACAAATAGTGACGCCATATTTTCAAGGCGAATACAACTGCTGCTAACTCCAAATCATGTGTCGGATAATTCTTCTCATGTGGCTTCAACTGTCTAGATGCATAGGCTATAACTCTCCCGTCCTGCATAAGAACACAACCTAGACCTTCTTTAGAAGCGTCACAATAGATCATAAAACCACTGGTACCTGAAGGCAAGGTTAATACTGGAGCCGACACCAACCGTTTCTTTAGTTCTTGAAAACTGCGCTCACATTGATCCGACCAAACAAATTTAACTCCTTTCTGAGTTAAGCGAGTAAGTGGACTGGCAATCTTGGAAAATCCCTCCACAAATCGCTTATAATACCTTGCTAAGCCAAGAAAGCTTCTGACTTCAGTGACACTGGTGAGGCGTTTCCATTGAACAACCGCTTCCACTTTCTTCGGGTCAACTGAAATACCATCTTTTGAGATTACATGACCCAAAAATTCGATGTGATCAAGCCAGAATTCACACTTACTGAGTTTCGTATAAAGCTTCTTTTCGCGCAATGTCTGCAAAACAATCCTCAAATGTTGCTCATGTTCCCCTGGACTTCTCGAATACACCAGAATATCATCAATGAATACCACAATAAACCTGTCGAGATATTGCTTGAACACCATGTTCATCAAGTCCATGAAAGCCGCAGGCGCGTTCGTTAATCCAAAAGGCATGACAAGAAATTCATAATGGCCATACCTCGTCCTAAAAGCGGTTTTAGACACATTATCGGCTTTAATCTTCAACTGATGATATCCAGAGCGGAGGTCGATCTTAGAAAATACTTGAGCTCCCTGAAGCTGATCAAATAAGTCGTCAATTCGGGGTAACGGATATTTATTTTTGATCGTCACTTTATTAAGCTCCCGGTAGTCTATGCATAGCCTCATACTACCGTCTTTCTTTTTCACAAACAATACTGGAGCTCCCCAAGGTGAAACACTAGGCCGGATAAACCCTTTATCCAGGAGTTCTTGTAGCTGTGTTTTCAACTCCCTTAATTCAGCTGGTGCCATTCGATAAGGTGCTTTAGAAATGGGTGCTGTGCCAGGCATCAAGTCGATGGAGAATTCGATCTCTCTGTCAGGAGGCAAACCGGGTAAGTCTTCAGGAAATACATCTGGAAATCTCGAACAACGAAGATACTTTCCAGCTTTACCACCTCATTGTTCGCGTCTTTCACATAAGCCAAATAACCACGACAACCCTTCTTCAAAAGCTTTCTCGCTTGTAAAACCGAAATCAACCTTGGAAAGATAATCTTACCACTTCCCAAGAAAGAGAATTCAACTTGATTTGGAAGTCGAAAAGTAACTCTTTTCGCATAACAATCGACTGTAGCATGATAAGTCGATAACCAATCCATTCCTAGAATGACATCAAAATCCTGTATATTTAATTCCACAAGATCCACAGGCATCTTGACATCATCAATCCAAAGCATACATCTCTCATACACACAATCAGCAATCAAGAAATCACCAGTGGGGGTATCCACACGTAATTCACCATCAAGAGACTTAGGCAGCACATCAAGTTTCTTAGCGAACTCCATGGAAACAAAAGAATGCGTTGCACCAGGATCAAATAGGGCGTAAGCATATCGTGAGGCAATAAAAACATCACCTGTAAGAACTGCATTAGACGCCGCCGCATCCTCCTCTGTCAACGCAAAAACCTTCCCAGCTGATTTTCCTGTGGCTTGTCAACTGGAGGTGCATTCTTTCGCATAGGACAAGTGCGTGCTAAGTGTCCAGGTCGCCCACATACAAAACAAGATCTGCTATCTGCTGGAGCATTCCTTTGCATAGGACAATTTTGTCGTATATGTCCTACCTTCCCACATAAAAAGAAAACTCCAGTCTTCCAATAACATTGACCACCATGGTATTTTCCACAAGTAGTGCAAGGACCCTGGTTAGTGAGATTTTTACCCTTTTCAGTTTGATGGATGCCTCTTTGTCGCGACCCGTCCGAAAGCGGATGCGGCTAATGGATTACCGATCGCGGGTCTTGGATCGGCGCGAGCCCTCCCAGGCCCATACCAAATCGCGGCGGGAGTATTTTTCGAAGGATTCGACGATAAGAGTCGATCGCTTTCGACCTTTAGTGTGGTCGTGGTGGCATGTGCAACTTGTACATGCATTTGGAGTCGCCACCGGTCTTTCTTGGAGGGTAGACCGGAAACCTTATTGACCGATTGGGAGAGATCGATCAATTCTGCGAAACCAGAGATTTTGAGTTCGGGGACTTGGTTACGTTGATGTCATTACCAACGCCCTTTCGGTACCTAACGCGAGTGATTTTCCCTAACTAGGATTTCATGCAGGCGTAATTTTGGGTGAGGTAAGTCTGACTTTGCACATTAACAGGTTTAACATGTTCACGTAATCATAATAAATAAATAGATGCCAATCACATAAACATCTATCCTACGTGGTGACCATGGAATTATGATTTAATGGGTCTCGAGCCAATGATACCACATTTAATCATTTTAATATTTTAATAACGGAGAGCCGCTCTTCGCTTCTTCTTGGTTTCTTGAACACTTCAAGAATCGGGCCCCAAAGAGCTCGCCGACTTAAAAGGCTCCTCCACGTAATCCTCGTAGCATTTACATCAACAATTGACTATGCTAAAAATAAAGATTACATGAAAAATAAAAGGAGTACGCAGCCTCCATTTAATAATTACAACCCCAAATATATAAATAATCACCATACATTCATACATACATCAATCACATTGATTAGGGATTTTTCCATGATCACCACCCTTCCACGTAAGTAATAAATTCACAATTTAAAACTTAGGAAGGCACAATAAAAATTCTACGTTGAATCATATTCAGAATTTTTACGTAAAATAAGATAGCCATAAATTTTCGATTCAAAATTGATTTAGTCTCAATTTTTGCTACGTTGATTAATTTATCATATAAAATAATCAACCTCCATTAGCCATGTAAGACGAACAATTCGTTAATACATATTGGCCATAGTATTGCAAAAATTGCAAAAAATCAATTAAATGCACGAAAACACCTAAGGATCGGCTCTGATACCACTGTTGGGATCCACGTAACACGTAGCGGAAATAAATAACAACTCATACATATATCTCCAGAGGCGTACTTCGTGCATTTCAATCGAAAAAAAATCACAAAACCTCAAAGGGAGTAAATAGATTACCTCTCGTAGCGTGCTTGAACGGAGGTGTCGGTTCGATGTTCTTCGATCTCAGCCTCCACAAGTGTTAGGCATCTAGTTCGGATGCACCACCAATTGACGAACGGGGAGACGACTAATAACTCCACAACAATTGTGCTAGCAATATGCGGAATCAATATTCCGAACTTAGTATGTTTTGCTCACTCAAGATTATGAGAATATAGAGAGTGTTTGTGTTCTTCTCTCTAAGCTCTCAAAAATTTGCACACTCTACAAAATGTCTCTCCCCTTCAACCTCAAAACTCTTGCCATCCTTTTATAGCCAAAAATACCTTCCAATAAATTGTATTTAAAAATAGCACTAACAATTATAAATTCTATCTAAAAATAGCACTCACAAATAAATGACATTTAAAAATAGCACTAACAATAGCACTCACAATTTATAATACAAAAATGCTATTTAAAAATAGCACTAACAATTATAAATTCTATCTAATAATAGCACTCACAATTTATGATAAATAAATGCCATTTAAAAATAGCACTAACAATAGCACTCACAATTTATGATAAATAAATGTCATTTAAAAATAGCACTAACAATAGCACTCACAATTTATAATACAAAAAATGCTATTTAAAAATAGCACTAGCAATAGCACTCACAATACAAAAATGCTAAAAAAAAGGCACTAACAAAGGTGTTAAAAATAATAACCATTATTATTATTACAAGAGTTAAAGAGGTTACCAAACAGTACAAATATGCATAACGTATAAATACGTATGACGTATAAATACGTAGAACATACGTATACATCCGTGAAACCGGGGACTAATTGAAAGAAAAATGTGCAATTAAGCCCTTTTGGTAAAAATTGATTAAATTGGAGGGCAAATTGACCTAATTGCGCTTTAAGACTTTAGAATCCAATGTCATAGCTTATAAAAAGTGAGAATTGAAAACTAAAAGACTCGAAAATGATTTTTTTTTTAGGCTCGGTTCGGGTTTATGTTTGTGAAGGAACATAGTGACCCGAGCCGAATTTTTGAGATTTAAAGTGACACACTTGAAGAGGAAATTAAAACAAAATTATCGAATATTTTTGGGCATTTTTCTGACCACGAATGGTATTTTTCTAATTTTTTGGGTATTTTTATAATTAAATAAACTCGAAAAATATTAAAAATACCAAAAAATATTTTTTGTTCAAAATTGGTTCCTAAGGTTAAACCAAGGCTTCCAAAGTTGATTTTTTGATTTTATGACCTTTTTTGATATTTTTAATTAATTTTAAAGAATAAAAATCACAATAATAAATGGTAAAAAAATCAGGTGTCAACAGCTGCCCCTCTTTGAGAGGAATCTCGTTAGAGGTTTCTCTCAAAGATAAGGTGGTACCTGATTCCTAACCGACTCAACTGGGAAAATAAAAGAAGAAATGTTATGACATCGGATCCTTAAGCCTATTGATAAAAGCTCAAATCAATCCCCGGTTTGCTCTAACAATTTGAACATGGGCCGGAGTGAGAGAGGCTTACCTGAAGCTCACCTGTCGGATGCTGCCGATTGCGACGACTTTCAAGAAGATGCCTAGGACTCGTCATTCAGAATATCCTAGGGAGATTAAGCTCTGACTTGTATGGTAGGTCATACCATGATGGGATTCCTAACTTGTAGGAACCTAAGGAAGGCGCATCCCACGCTTTGGGATTTGCCAAGGATTTTGATCCGTATGGTGGATCAGACCTTTGTGTTGATCCTTACTGCGATATTTATCAATGAGTTGACCCTTATGGCGGTTTCTACCAATGAATTGACCCTTATGGCGGTTTCTACCATATGTGACCCTTCAGGCGGTTTCTACCATTAATGTGATCCCTCAGGCGGTTTCTACCTTGGTTTGACCCTTCAGGCGGTTTCTACCTTGAGTTGACCCTTCAGGCGGTTTCTACCTTTGATTTGACCCTTCAGGCGGTTTCTACCTTGTGTTGACCCTTCAGGCGGTATCTACCATGTGTTGACCCTTCAGGCGGTATCTACCTTGTGTTGACCCTTCAGGCGGTATCTACCTTTGATTTTGACCCTTCAGGCGGTATCTGTTGGGATTCACGTAACACGTACGGGCAAATAAAAATTAGTAAACGCAGCGGAAATAAATAACAACCCATACATGTATCTCCAGAGGCGTACTTCGTGCATTTCAATCGAAAAATCACAAAGCACCAAAGGGAGTAAATAGACTACCTCTTGTAGCGTGCTTGAAACGGAGGTGTCGGTTCGATGTTCTTCGATCTCAGCCCCACAAGTGTCGGGCCTCTAGTTCAGACACACCACCAATTGACGAACGGGAGACGACTAATAATTCCACAACAATTGTGCTAGCAATTTGCGGAATCAATATTCCAAACCAATTTACGGAATCAATATTCCGAACTTGGTATATTTTGGTCACTCAAAATTATGAGAATATAGAGAGTGTTTGTGTTCTTCTCTCAAAGCTCTCAAAAATCTGCTCACTCTACAAATGTGCTAACCTTAACCTCAAAACTCTTGCCATCCTTTTATAGCCAAAAACACCTTCCAATAAATTGTATTGTAAAATAGCACTAACAAATAATAAATGCTTTCTAAAAATAGCACTCACAATTTATGATAAATAAATGCCATATAAAAATAGCACTAACAATAGTACTCACAATTTATAAATAGCACTCACATCTTATAATACAAAAATGCTATTTAAAAATAGCACTAATAATTATAAATGCTATCTAAAAATAGCACTCACAATTTATCATAAATAAATGCCATTTAAAATTAGCACTAACAAATATAAATGCTATCTAACAATAGCACTAACAATTTATCATAAATAAATGCCATTTGAAATTAGCACTAACAATTATAAATGCTATCTAACAATAGCACTCACAATTTATAATTAGCACTCACATTTTACAATACAAAAATGCTATTTAAAAATAGCACTAACAAAGGTGTTAAAAATAATAATAACCATTATTATTATTACATGAGTTAAAGAGGTTACCAAACAGTAAATTACGTATAACGTACAAATACGTATAACGTACAAATACGTAGAGCATACGTGTACATCATATATACACGTGCAAGTGACCAAAAAGAGAAATAAAATTAAATCTCATTTAATTTAATTTCAACCCAACTAATTGGTATAATTGCAAACAAATTTGCAATGTCGTCTTTCCACAATGCGTTGTCATGTATTGGTTATGGTGTGTGACATTCCTAGGTTCATCACCGAGCTGGCAGTAAGACATGCACTAACACATTAGTACTTCCAAGAGAATTGATTGTCCCGATCATTCTCTAGGTCCTACAAGCCATGAGTGACATCTAGCAATATGTCATGGCTACCCAGACAGTGTGAATTCTTTTTAAGAACATTATGAACCTGTCAGCTTTGGCTACAGTGTAATTCAATCCTTCTGTCTAACTATGTCCCGATCGAACAAAGGCCATGGAATATTTGTCAAGCCACCAATTCGATCATATGTACAAATCTAACTTGACATGCATTTATATGAGACATGAACATTTCATTCTCAATCATAACCCCGGCCGAGGATTTCAATGCATTGTTACAATTAGATCACATAGGACATCATACCTTTATTAATAAGGAGACAGATTCCATATTGCGTACACATGTGACTTCGTATGTGCATGAACTACGACCATCAAGTACAGAGACGAATCAACGACCCGCCAATATGCGCACTTGTGAACCATAGCCATTTATCACACAAGTCAACACTGTACCTCAGGTCTAAGGATTATTTACACAAGACCAAAGCATGAACGATTAGATATTGACCACGCAAAAAGCTTCCATGTCGCTAATCATTCAATACGTGTCACGTTCAGTGAACTTGTCCGATACAAGCACCTATGTTCTAACTCGGATATCGCAATACCTAGTGACTTGTGACTCGTCATTCCCTTAAGTATCTGATACTTAATTATGAAGTTAAGAACATACCGACCTCAACAGGACAATTGATATCCATTCAATAATCCATTGATCGGGAACTGTTTTAAAGATTCAGTCTAACCGTAAACCTGTCACACATATTCTCAACGTCTTAAGAATAGGTTCGGCTACAACTGATCTTACGGATTTTATTCATTTATATTTGGACAAATGAATAAATACGTCTTTGCCACTGATAAGAAATCAGAAGTGCAACGGATATACCAAATATGTAACTATTACATAATTGCTTTAGGGCATATCTCTAACAATCTCCCACTTGCACTAAAGCCAACTAGTTTGGTACCTCAAACCCATTTTATCAAGGTGTCTTTCAAATAAAGACTGAGGTATTGCTTTAGTAAAGGGGTCTGCCACGTTTTCCGCTGAGGCAATTTTCTGCAAGGCGATATCACCTCTCCCAACTATTTCTCTGATGAGATGGAAGCGTCTCTCAATGTGCTTGGATTTCTGATGAGACCGTGGTTCCTTAGCTTGAGCTATAGCCCCATTGTTGTCACAAAACAATGTAATCGGCTGCTCAATGGAAGGAACTACTCCAAGTTCAGAAATGAATTTCTTCATCCAAACAGCTTCCTTCGCCGCTTCAGAAGCAGCTACATACTCTGCCTCAGTAGTGGAATCAGCAGTTGTGCTTTGTTTGGAACTCTTCCAACTAACTGCACCACCATTGAGTGTAAAAACAAACCCAGATGTAGACTTAAAGTCATTCGGATCTGATTGAAAATCAGAATCAGTATACGCTTCAACTTTAAACTCTCCTTCTCCGTATATCAAGAATAAATCCTTAGTCCTTCGTAAGTACTTCAGGATATTCTTGACAGCTATCCAGTGCTCTTCCCCTGGATCAGACTGATATCTGCTAGTAACACTTACAGCATGCGCGATATCAAGTCGCGTACATAGCATATCATACATTATGCTTCCAACAGCGGATGCGTAAGGTATATTTGCCATCCGCTGTCTTTCTTCAGGAGTGTTGGGACACATCTCCTTAGAAAGACGGATTCCATGCCTAAAAGGCAATAATCCTCTTTTGGAACATTGCATGTTAAACCGTGTTAACACTTTATCTATGTACGTAGATTGTGAGAGGCCAATCAATCGTCTCGATCTATCTCTATAGATCTTGATACCTAAAATATAGGTTGCCTCTCCTAAATCTTTCATGGAGAATTTCTGTGACAAGAATAGTTTGATCGATGATATCATCGGTACATCATTCCCGATCAAGAGTATATCATCGACGTACAAAACTAGAAACGCAATTGCCCTTCCGCTGACCTTCTTATATACACATGATTCATCCGGATTTTTAATGAAGCCAAACGATTTGATTACTTCATCAAAACGGATGTTCCAACTTCTGGATGCTTGTTTGAGTCCATAAATGGATCTCATAAGCTTACACACCTTTCGACTTTCACCACAAGATTCAAAACCCCGTGGTTGTTCCATATAGATATCCTCCTCGAGGAAACCATTTAGAAAAGCCGTTTTGACATCCATTTGGAATATCTCATAATCAAGGTGCGCAGCTATAGCCAACATAATCCGAATAGATTTCAGCATGGCTACAGGTGAGAAAGTTTCGTCATAATCGATCCCTTCTTTTTGACGATACCCTTTCGCCACCAGTCGTGCTTTGTAAGTTCCAACCTGACCATCAGCGTTTATCTTCCTCTTGAAGATCCATTTACAGCCAATTGGTACAATACCATCAGGCAGATCAACTAGAGTCCAAACATCGTTGGAATACATTGAATCCATTTCGGTTTGCATGGCTTCTAGCCATTTACCAGAATCGATGTCCAACATCGCTTCCTCATAGGTGCTTGGATCACTCAATTGATTACTATCATTCATAATGAATAGTGACTCAATATTTTCAACCGAGTGTCTATAGCGAATAGGTATACGAGACGTTCTCGCACTTTTCCTAAGAGGTTGTGTATCAGAAGCTCCCACTGAATCAGAGATCGGTGTCTGAACTTGGTTATTTGATACTTCATTATTATCTTCTTGTAAGACTATTTTCCGCCCAGCACCACCTTCCTGAACGAACTGATTCTCCAGAAAAGAAGCGTGCCTGCTGACCGAAACTTTTTGGTCAGAGTGAAAATAGAAATAATATCCAAGAGTTTCTTTTGGATATCCAATGAAGCGACCATGTTCAGACCTTGCCTCCAATTTTTCTGTTCTCAGCTTCTTGACAAAAGCTGGACAACCCCAAATCTTGATATGATTAAGACTTGGTTTCCTACTATGCCATATCTCATAAGGCGTAGTTGGAACAGATTTGGATGGCACTCTATTCAGTAAATATGCAGCTGTCTCAAGGGCATATCCCCAAAGGGACATAGGCAAATCGGTGTAGCTCATCATAGATCGCACCATATCTAATAAAGTACGATTTCTTCTTTCAGATACACCATTATGCTCTGGAGTTGCAGGAGGTGTCCATTGTGATAAAATGCCATTATCTTTAAGATAATCCAAGAATTCAGTACTAAGGTATTCACCTCCTCGATCCGATCGAAGAGCCTTAATACTTTTTCCTGTTTGTTTCTCAACTTCATACCTAAATTCCTTGAACTTTTCAAAGGATTCAGATTTATACTTCATTAAGTACAAATAGCCATACCGTGAACAATCATCGGTAAAGGTAATGAAGTAAGAATAACCACCCCTAGCAGTTTCATTAATTGGTCCACATACATCTGTATGTATCAATCCTAGTATGTCAGCAGCTCGCGCACTATGTCCTACAAAGGGCGCTTTGGTCATTTTTCCTAGAAGACAAGCATTACAAGTCGAGTATGGTTCAAAACCAATTGGATCGATATATCCATCATTACTCAACTTGTTAATCCTATCTTCTCCAATATGACCTAATCGAAGATGCCAAAAATACTTTGGATTTGGAGTATCTCTAGGGCGTTTATTGGTTATGGCATTTACATCATGATTATTTTGCTTATTGGTAATCGTATTACCGGACATTGTAATGGTATAGAGATTATTCATTAATAATCCAGAACCAACACACATTCTATTATAATAAATAGAACATACATCATCAGCAAAAGAAAATTCATAATTTTCTTTGCCCATACGAGGTATAGAAATGATGTTTTGTATAGCATTCTTATAATGCAAACAGTTCTTTAAAACCAAAACATGTCCTGAAGGCAAACATAAACGAAAAGTCCTTATAGCTAATGCAGCAACTTTTGCCCCATTTGCAAATGTAAGGACAATCTCATTTTGCCCCAGCATCCTGCTTATTTCCAGATTCTGCAAAGACATACAAATATGTGACGTTGCAGCAGAATCTAGAATCTATAAGCTAGACTCAGCACTAACCATAAGATTAGTTTCAATAATCATAGACACCATACCTTCACAAGGTTGGTTCTTTGGCTTGACCTTCAAGCTTGCGAGGTACTTCTTACAGTTCCTCCTCCAGTGCCCCATGACACCACAATAATGACATTGCCCTTTTTCAATCTTGGGTTTTGATTGCACAATAGCTTTCACAGGCTTCTTCCATTTCTTTTTCTTCAAAATAGTCTTACTATTTGAAGAAGAAGCCTTAGCCAAAGCCACAACATTTGGCCTTGTATTGTGCATTTCCTTCTCATAAATTACCAACATGCTATGTAACTCAGCAAGGGTTTTTTCCATATTATGCATGTGGAAGTTTTGAACAAAACTAGAGAAGGAATCAGGTAAGGATTGGAGGATCAAATCCACAGCTAAGTCATTGTCCATGACAAGATTTAGCCTAGCCAATTCTTCTATGTGCCAGATCATTTTCAAGACATGATCATTAACAGATGATTTGTCAGCCATCCTCATGCGGTACAATGCTTTAGATATCTCATATATTGAGGTTCGACCATTCTCATCAAAGAATTCCTTTAGATGCAATATGATCGACCTAGCATCTACCATTGCTTCATATTTTTTCTGAAAGTCATTGTTCATTGAAGCAAGCATATATGACCTAACTTTTAAGTCATCGTCATGCCACTTATCATAAGTGATACGTTCCTCTTGGGTCCCACCCTCAGGAAAAGAGACTGGCATATTTTCATCAAGCACATACCCGAGTTTTTCAGAATTGAGAACAATTCTCAAATTCCTTACCCAGTCGGTGAAATTGGCACCAGTCAAACAATTCTTGTCGAGTATTGAAGCGAGCGGGTTTGTATTCACCATTTTTCAGAGTAATTTATATCTGTGCAGAAAATACATTGTTAGCCGTTGTCTTTCAAAATAACTATTTCATTTTGGCCTTTAAATGAAATAGATCCTCCCACTAAATTTATACACGAATCCCATACTCCTTAAAATGAGAAACGGTAATCTTTGTTGGGTAAAGATTACTAGCGGGGATTGGAGTCCCACGAGCTCATAGTCCACCTCACCTAACAGTTATTGGTGTTCTATAAACTTAGTGAGTGAATCAACTTATTCAACGCATCATATGCGAGTCCCAATCATAACTTTGGCCTCTAGATCATGAAAGTCTCACCTGACAGTTATTGACTTCATAATCGTAGTTAAGTCTTACCCATCGTCTCATGTAAGTATTGAAAACACAAACGATCCCCTCACCTAACAGTTATTGGAAATCGTTTGGTCTCAACCCCACAACATCATATGCTTAATGGATTGGTCCACAATTATAAATGACAATTGACCCCTATGTATCCATAACCGATCAATCAACCACTATAATATAGGATCAAACCACGACGATGGAAGGCCACGAGTCCGAAACCCGTCACGACTTAATATATATTAAAGGAGATTTTGAGTCGTTTATAGGTCTCACTTTGCACATTAACCGGTTTAACATGCTCACGTAAACATAATAAATAAATAGATGTCAATCACATAAACATTTATCCTACGTGGTGATCATGGAATTATGATTTAATGGGTCTCGAGCCAATGAGACCACATTTAATCATTTTAATATTTTAATAACGGAGAGCCGCTCTTCACTTCTTCTTGGTTCCTTGAACTCTTCAAGAACCGGGCCCAAAGAGCTCGCCGGCTTAAAAGGCTCCTCCACGTAATCCTCGTAGCATTTACATCAACAATTGACTATGCTAAAAATAAAGATTACATGAAAAATAAAAGGAGTACGCAGCCTCCATTTAATAATTACAACCCCAAAAATATAAATAATCACCATACATTCATATATACATCAATCATATTGATTAGAGATTTTTCCATGATCACCACCCTTCCACGTAAGTAATAAATTCACAATTTAAAACTTAGGAAGGCACAATAAAAATTCTACGTTGAATCATATTCAGAATTTTTACGTAAAATAAGATAGCCATAAATTTTCGATTCAAAATTGATTTAGTCTCAATTTTTGCTACGTTGATTAATTTATCATATAAAATAATCAACCTCCATTAGCCATGTAAGACGAACAATTCGTTAATACAAATTGGCCATGGTATTGCAAAAATTACTACGAACAAAAATCAATTAAATGCACGAAAACGCCTAAGGATTGGCTCTGATACCACTGTTGGGATTCACGTAACACGTACGGGCAAATAAAAATTAGTAAACGCAGCGGAAATAAATAACAACCCATACATGTATCTCCAGAGGCGTACTTCGTGCATTTCAATCGAAAAATCACAAAGCACCAAAGGGAGTAAATAGACTACCTCTTGTAGCGTGCTTGAAACGGAGGTGTCGGTTCGATGTTCTTCGATCTCAGCCCCACAAGTGTCGGGCCTCTAGTTCAGACACACCACCAATTGACGAACGGGAGACGACTAATAATTCCACAACAATTGTGCTAGCAATTTGCGGAATCAATATTCCAAACCAATTTACGGAATCAATATTCCGAACTTGGTATATTTTGGTCACTCAAAATTATGAGAATATAGAGAGTGTTTGTGTTCTTCTCTCAAAGCTCTCAAAAATCTGCTCACTCTACAAATGTGCTAACCTTAACCTCAAAACTCTTGCCATCCTTTTATAGCCAAAAACACCTTCCAATAAATTGTATTGTAAAATAGCACTAACAAATAATAAATGCTTTCTAAAAATAGCACTCACAATTTATGATAAATAAATGCCATATAAAAATAGCACTAACAATAGTACTCACAATTTATAAATAGCACTCACATCTTATAATACAAAAATGCTATTTAAAAATAGCACTAATAATTATAAATGCTATCTAAAAATAGCACTCACAATTTATCATAAATAAATGCCATTTAAAATTAGCACTAACAAATATAAATGCTATCTAACAATAGCACTAACAATTTATCATAAATAAATGCCATTTGAAATTAGCACTAACAATTATAAATGCTATCTAACAATAGCACTCACAATTTATAATTAGCACTCACATTTTACAATACAAAAATGCTATTTAAAAATAGCACTAACAAAGGTGTTAAAAATAATAATAACCATTATTATTATTACATGAGTTAAAGAGGTTACCAAACAGTAAATTACGTATAACGTACAAATACGTATAACGTACAAATACGTAGAGCATACGTGTACATCATATATACACGTGCAAGTGACCAAAAAGAGAAATAAAATTAAATCTCATTTAATTTAATTTCAACCCAACTAATTGGTATAATTGCAAACAAATTTGCAATGTCGTCTTTCCACAATGCGTTGTCATGTATTGGTTATGGTGTGTGACATTCCTAGGTTCATCACCGAGCTGGCAGTAAGACATGCACTAACACATTAGTACTTCCAAGAGAATTGATTGTCCCGATCATTCTCTAGGTCCTACAAGCCATGAGTGACATCTAGCAATATGTCATGGCTACCCAGACAGTGTGAATTCTTTTTAAGAACATTATGAACCTGTCAGCTTTGGCTACAGTGTAATTCAATCCTTCTGTCTAACTATGTCCCGATCGAACAAAGGCCATGGAATATTTGTCAAGCCACCAATTCGATCATATGTACAAATCTAACTTGACATGCATTTATATGAGACATGAACATTTCATTCT